>OU975482.1:107500-4907500 GCA_918857605.2 Philereme vetulata
AACCTAACCTAACCTAACCTAACCTAACCTAACCTAACCTAACCTAACCTAACCTAACCTAACCTAACCTAACATAACCTAACCTAACCTAACCTAACCTAACCTTTTTTTTTTTTTTTTTTTTTTTTTTTTTTTTTTTTTTTTTTTTTTGACGCTGGGAAAAATGCTTTATGCATACCCTCCCGTCGGGGGACGGAAGGGTTATGTGGGACTCCCGGTGCTCCCCACCGGTATACCCACTAAACGACCCAGCGGCACTCCCGCATCGCCTATATGGAGGGGAACTGGGAATCCGGCACAGCCTTTCCATCCAGCCCCCCGCCGACGACCGCCCGCCTTTACGGCGAGCCCTTCACCCCCCTCCCCACCCTGGGAGAGGGGCCCGAGAATAACCGCGAGTGCTCGCGGTCATTCCCACCCGGCGGAAGTGGAGGATACGTGCAATGCGGGAGAAGACGCCCCCGCGCCTGTCTCCCGCTATCCTCCACCAGGAGGGGGAAGACGATTGTCGTGCAATCGCCTTCTCCGACCCGTTCGTCGCCTGCGGAGTGGCGCTGCGAGAGGGTCTTCCTCCCGCGCCCGCTCCGTCGCCTCCTTTTGCGAAATTACTTCCTCGCAAAAGGAGGCCACCGCAGCCCAGGACTCCTCGCTTCCCAGCATGGCTAAAACCACGCTGGGCAGCGAGAGGTCCTGCCCGACCACCGCCATCAATTGGCGGCGCGGCCCAGACCACGACGCACACACCTCCAGGGTGTGCTGCGCCGTGTCCACCGCCGCGCCACAATCGTGGCAGGCCGGGGTCTCCTCTCTTCCGATCCGATGCAGGCACGATCCGAAGACGCCATGCCCGGATAGCACCTGCACCAGACGGAAAGAAAGGAAACCGTGGGACCGCCCGAGCCAGTCCTGCAGGACTGGCCCGAGCGCGTCCAACGTTCTGCGGCCAAAGGCTGCGGTGGCGAGGGCCTCCGTCCAATGTTGGACGGTTGCGTCCCTCGCCTCTCTGCGGACGGCAACCTAACCTTTTTTTTTTTTTTTTTTTTTGCGCTGGGAAAAATGCGTTACGCATGCCCCCCCATTGGGGGATGGGAGGGGTATGTGGGACTCCCCGGTCCACACCGGACCGGTATACCCACTAAACGACCCAGCGGCACTCCGGCATCGTCTGCGTGGAGGAGGATTGGGAAACCGGCAAAAGCCTTTACTTCCAATCCCCCGCCGACGACCGCCCACCTTTACAGTGGGGCCTTCACGTCTCTCCTGACAGGGAGAGACCCGGGAATGACCGTGAGTGCTCGGCCATTCCCGCCCGGCGGAATTGGAGGATACGTGCAATGCGGGAGTAGACGCCCCCGCGCCTATCTCCCGCTATCCTCCACCAAGAGGGGGAAGGCGGTTGTGCCTTCTCCCACCCCTTCTTCGCCTGCGGAGCGGCGCCACGAGAGGGTCATCCTCCCGCGTGCGCTCCGCCGCCTCCTTTTGTGACATCACGTACTCACAAAAGGAGGCGACCGCTGTCCAGGCCCCCTCGCTTCCCAGCATGGAGTTGACCACGCTGGGAAGCGAGAGGTCCGGCCCGACTACCGCAGCTAAGCTGCAACGTGGCTCCGACCACGCCGGGCACACCTCGAGGGTGTGCTGTGCAGAATCCTCCGTCGCACCACAATCATGGCACGACGGAGTCTCCTCTCTTCCGATCCGGTGCAGGTACGATCCGAAGCATCCATGCCCGGACAACACCTGCACCATCCGGAACGAAAGGTAACCGTTGGACCTCTCGAGCCAATCTCGCAGGACCGGCCCGAGAGCGTCCAACGTTCGTCGGCCAAACGCGGCGGAGGCGAGGTCCTCCGTCCAGTGGTGGAAGATCGCGTCCTTCGCCTCTCGGCGGACGGCCTCCCGCTCTTCCGGGGCAGGGTGCTCCCCGAGAGCCTTACGCCCCGCCCCCCACTCGTACACTCTGGCGAGCACCCACGCTTCGAGCTCCCAGGGAGGGGTGCCCGCCAGAGCGCACGCCGCCGCAAAGCTCACAGAGGAGTAGGCCCTCGCTACCCGCTGCGCAATGGCCCTTTGAGGCCTGCGGATCGCAGTAGCGTTCTCCCTCCTTCGGAGGGAGTCCGCCCAGATGGGGGCCCCGTAGAGGGCCATGCTCTTCAGGATGCCGGCATACAACTGCCGGCATCGCGCTTTTGGCCCCCCCAGATTCGGGAGGAGCCACGCAAGCGCAGCCGCGGCCTTCAACAGGCGCGTCGACAGCCCGCTGAAGTGCGGGCCGAAGCGCCACCTGCTGTCGAGCACTAGGCCCAGATATTTCATCTGGGCCTTCACGTCGACCCTGACGCCCTCTACGACGATATGAGCGTCAATGGGGATGCGCTGCCGAGGCCCGTGGAAGAACACGGCCTCGGTCTTGTGTAGCGCCACCCCCAATCCTAGCCGGCGGATCCTTCCCGCGACCAAGGATCCGCCAGCCGAAGCCAGGCTCGCCGCCTCTCTGAAGTCACTCCCCCGGGCAGTGAGAAGAGTGTCATCCGCGTAGCAGATGACACTCGTGCCACGGAGGAGAGCTCCCCGCAGGAGCCAGTCAAACCCGATGTTCCACAGGAGTGGCCCTAAAACGGACCCCTGTGGAACACCGGACTCCGCGCCGTACCGCCGAAGCTGGCCCACTTTATCCACAACGAGGACCGCCCGGTCCTCCAAGTAGTTGGCCAGGAGGCCCTGCAAGTACCGAGGCACTCCATGGTAGCGGAGCGCCTCTAGTATCGTCGGGTGGGGGATGGAGTTGAAAGCGTTGGCTATGTCAAATGACACAGCCAAAACCCCCTCCCCTGCCTCCACGGCCTCCCTCACTTGGCCCTTTAGCCGGGACAGCGCGTCAACCGTCGAACGCCCTACTCGAAAACCGAATTGGGCGTCCGACAGGTTCGGCCCTGCCCCCCTCAGGTGGCCATTCAGCCGGGCGGCGATAATCCCCTCGAGCAATTTACCAGCCTCATCGAGCAGAACGATGGGCCGGTATGCCGAGGGGGAGTCCGCCGGGCGTCCCTCCTTGCGGAGAAGGCATAATTGCCCCTCCTTCCAGGGTTTCGGGAACCTTCCAGTCGCGAAACACGCGCCGAAGAGGTCCCGAAACCTATCCTCCATTTGGGTGGCAGCGATGGCCACCACCCGTGCGGGGACGCCGTCCGGCCCGGGGGCCGTCTTCTTGGCGCGGAGGCGGAGCGCCGCCACTCCAAATTCCACCTCCGTGATTGGAGGGATCTCCTCCTCCGGCGGAACTGCCTCCCGCGGGGACGGCAACCTAACCTAACCTAACCTTTTTTTTTTTTTTTTTTTTTTTTTTACCAGGGGAAATCCTTTATGGATTCCTTCCCGCCGGGGGGCGGAAAGGATATGTCGGACTCAGCTAAAGACGCCATACCGACTAAAACCACCTGGGTGTTCCTGCTCCCTCGCGTTGGTGGGGTCACGGGAAAGCTATAGCTCTTACCGCGGCCCCATCAGCGTTTGGTTCGCCCCGTCGGGCCCGTCTTCAAGGGGATGGGCTCAAAGCCTCCTCCCTCTCCGCTTAAGGCGCCTCAGAACACAAAAGGCGCCTTCCAGCTCGAGACCTAGTTGTGCAGGCGACAGACCCCCCGATCCATCGCCCACAGGTCCCCGTTATGGCGGCATTCGCGCTATGAAAGCCAAGCGCCGCCGGCCGTGCCGCGTGCGACGAATCGGAAGAGAGCTTGGGTCTTGTTCCCGCTCCCGTTCCGCCGCTTCCTTCTGCGTCATGATGGTAGCGCAGAAGGTTTCGACCGCACTCCACGCCTCTTCGCTCTCAGCCATGATCTGAACCAGGGCCGGCAGCGAGAGGTCCCTTCCCACAATTGCTGATACGGCAGCGCGAGGCTCCGCCCAGGCTGGGCACTCTTCGCGCGTATGCTGTGCCGTATCTGCAACCCCCCTTCCACAGTGGTGGCACGCCGTCGACGGCTCCCTTCCCACCACCTGGCACAGATACTTGCCGAAGCACCCGTGTCCGGTCAGCATCTGCGCAAGGTGATAGGTGATCGCACCGTGCTTGCGTTCGACCCAAATCCTAAGGATTGGCCGAACTGCCTCCACTAGTTCCCGGCTAGCCCCCGGGATCTCCAATCTCGCCGTCCACTTCTGGAAGAGATCGTCGCGTGCCTCGACTTCCCACTGCGCGATCTCTCGTGGATGCGGACGGTCCCCTGCCTCTTGCGCCTCCACGCCTCGCCAATATCTCGCCGCGAGCACCTGCGCTTCCATCTCCCACGGCGGGCTTCCGGCGAGCAGACACGCCCCGGTATGCGATACCGTGCAGTACGCTCGTGCTGCCCTGAGTGCCATAGCACGCTGCGGGCGCCGCAGCATTGGCACGTTTCGGGCGCACAGAGCATCCGCCCAAATCGGAGCACCGTAAAGCGCCATTGAGCGCACTACGCCAGCGTATAAGCGGCGGCACGCACCTCCCGGACCCCCCAAATTTGGGAGAATCCTGCCCAGCGCTCCGGCAACAGCCACCAGCTTCGGGGCTAAACGCCGGAAGTGTTCATCGAACTTCCATCTGCTGTCGAGGACGACTCCTAAATACTTCATCGTCGACCCGACAGCTATGGAAGTTCCACCCACTATTATCGCCGCCCCGGGCAGTGGCGCATTCCGAGGGCCATGAAATGCTAGGGCCTCGGATTTGCTCAGGGCCACCTCTAGCCCCAGAGCCCGGATTCTGTGTATCATCTGGGCAACACTCGCCGTTGCGAGGTGAGCCGCCTCCCGATGAGTACCTCCGCGGGCCGTCACGAGCGTGTCGTCCGCGTAACACGTTACGCTCACTCCGGGTAACGTAGCTCCGCGCAACACCCAGTCGTAGCCGATGTTCCACAAGAGCGGTCCGAGGACCGAACCTTGTGGAACACCGCACGCCATTGCTCTCCTCCCCCAGCCGTGCTTGGTTGGGAATTCGACCACCCTACCTGCGAAGTAGTCGGACACGACTGATTGTAGGTATCCCGGCACGTTGTGGAACTGTAACGCAGCCTTCACAGTTTCCCAAGGCAGAGTGTTGAAGGCGTTGGAGATGTCTAGCGACACCGCCCACAGCACTCCGCCGCGAGAGACTTCTTCCTCGGCAAGGTCTCTGACCCGCGCGATTGCGCTCAGCGTCGATCGGCCCCGGCGGAAGCCAAATTGCGCGTCGTGCAGCCCCGGCTCCATGCTCTCGACTAAGCGAGAAGCAAGCACACGCTCAAAGAGCTTGCTCACCTCGTCGAGCAGCACAATGGGGCGATAGGCTGACGGCGAATCAGCCGGGCGCCCTTCCTTCCGAAGAAGTACGAGTTTCCCCGTCTTCCACGCCTGCGGAAACCGACCCTGCTCCAGGCACGCGGTGAAAAGGGCCCTCACCCACTCACCCATCTCTTCCAGTGCAAGCACCAAAGCTCGCCCCGGCACCCCATCTGGGCCTGGGGCGGTATTCTTCGACCGAAGTTTTAGAATAGCCACCCCAAATTCTACCTCGGTCACTGGAGGAACTGAGTCCATCTCTGTCTCCTGAGCAAACTGTGAATTGCCCATCAATGGTGGCACCCACTCATCTCGTTGGGGAAACAGAGTGCCCACCACTTGATCCAGAAGCAGCGGTTGGAGAGTGCTCGTCAGCGGAGGGGCCCACGGTCGAAGTTTTTGCCGTACTACGCGATATGGCCTCCCCCAGGGGTCCCTGTCAAGCGTCCCCAACCATTCCTCCCACGCTGCCTCCTTGGCTTGTGCAATGCCCACCTGCAGAGATTTGCATTTAGCCCTATAAACATTATAGAGAGCTTCCTCCTGACTCTGGACGCGAACCCTCCTCCTCCTGTAACGGGTGTATTGACGGCGTGCAGCCACGCAAGCCCTCCGCAAATCGCCCAGCTCTGGGCGCCACCAGTGCACTGCCCGCCGAGGCGGGAATGGCTTAGCCCTCGGCATCGCCGCATCGCAAATGCGGGTCAAAGCGGCTCGCAGCTGCTCAGCCGCACCGTCCACCTCCTCGACCGGGTCAGAACCGGCATTCCAGGCCTCTACAATAGCGGCCTCTATGGCTAGGTCTCTCTCGAGACGTCCCAGCACCCAGCGTGGGCCACACCCAATAGGGGAGCGGAAGTCATCTCTTCTCGGAGTGGTGGGGAACGCAGAGACATCATACCGTATATAACGGTGATCCGACAGCGTCTCCACGTCCTCCAGCACTCTCCAACCCTGGACACAATGCACCAGGCTAGGGGACGCGAACGTAATGTCCACGATCGACCCGCCCTGTTGTCGCACGCACGTGTCTACCGATCCCCTATTGAGTACGGCCAGCCCCATGGACACCGCCCATTCCTCTAACGCCTCTCCCATTACATCTGTTGCTGGAGATCCCCACGCCGTTGATTTGGCGTTGAAATCCCCAGCAACAAGCACGGGGTTGGAGGCTACCTGCCCAATCAGGGCCCCGACCTCTACGAGCATTTGCTCGAAGTCGGCAAGGCTCCGATTGGGCGAAAAGTACACCCCTATTACCGTAATGCCACCCAAAACGGCCGACACGTACCCTCGACCCTTCGACACCTTATCAATAGGTGGGGACCCTGCGGCGGCCGGTGCAATTATAGCCACCAAGTCGTCGTGGTCACCAACCCAGTCAGCCCGGGGAGGGACCACATATGGCTCGGCGACTACAGCTACCTTTATCATGCACTCTGCCATGCTCTGAACCAGAAGGTCTTGAGCCCTGGCAGAGTGCATGATGTTCGCCTGCAGAAATGGTAGCGCCATCTAAATACAGGTATCCATTTGCTCCTCCCTCGCTTTGCGCTGGGTCGGCTGAGTAGCTTTAGGGCCCTCTTTAGACTTCCCCCTTCTTTTCTGGCCTCTGCGATTCCTTCGAGTCCCCTTTTGGGGACTGATTTTGGTATCGGGGCACTCCTTCCCACCAATCGGATGCGCCGCAGGCTTGCCGGCTGCTGTGCATATAGCACAGTGTGGCTCCGCTTTGCAATCCCTCGCTTTATGGCCAGGCTTACCACAGCGATAGCAGAGGCTGCTGCGGTCTACCCCAGCCGTACATTTGCTACCGACGTGGCCAGTCTCGAGGCACCGGAAACACCTTAAAGGCAGGCGGTCGAGTAGCACTACGCGTGCTGAGATCCAGCCCACCTTTAGCCGACCAACACCCACTACTTTCTTAGCAGCCGCAACTGGGCAGCTTAGCCATAGTGAGCCATGGGGCGATACCACACCGGCCTTGATGGTGTCGGCAGAGCACCCACCCTGTGCTGCAACAGCTGACACGACTTCGTCTGCTGTTGCGGAGTCATCGAGTTCCGTGACTCGTATGTCGGCGCGCATCACCGGCCGCTGCACGCGTACCTCGTCTGCACTCAAGACCTCCCGGAGCTTCTCCGCCAGGGAGTCGGCCTGCTCAGCACCCTTGGCACCGGTTAATTCTAGCACCCGAGCTCCTGTTGCTGCCGTCCTGAAGCGCAACCCGTCAATGCCAAGGCTCTCAACCTCAGGGTGCTGCTTAGCCTTCCTAAGAAGAGATTCGTACGACACGCCATTCTCCTCGGCCCCGGGCTGCAGGGTGAGCGTGACGGCCGCCGAGCGAGGAGGGCGAAGTTTAACCTTGGGAGCAGGCTTGGGAACGCTAGCCGCCCCTTTGCCAGCCCTTTTGGCCTTCTCCTTCTTGCTCTTTCGGGCCACAGTACTCCATGCCTCGCCTGGAATCAAGGGCGCAGTGCGGTCTAAACGCGACTCAACTGCCGCGGCAGCCTCCTTGGCAGCTAAGCTAACCTTCTTCCCCTTCTTCTGGGCTGAGGTGGTGGCTTTCGGCGTTGAGACCACAGCCGGCACCTCACGCTCAGGGATAGTTTCCGGCCTCAATTGCCGGGCTTTGTCCGCAGCTAGCGGTGGCCGCAGACGCGCTTCCGGCAGAAGCCTCCCCTCTAGGGCCTCTAGCCTGGCATTCATCATGGTCCCTACTTGGACCATGATAGCACGCGACAGCCCCTCAACGTCTAGCTGTTGGGCTCGGGCCTGAGGTTCCGTTGCAGGACGGGCCTGCAGCAACTCCGTCCTGAACTCTGCGAACTCCTTACGGAGTGCAGTGAGCTCTGCCTGCAGGCGTATATTGGCGGCCTGCAGCTTTGCTGTCTCCTCGGAGCTGGAGCGCTTGCTCAGCACCTCCACCGCCTCCACGATAAACTTAGTCGCCTCGTTGAGGGACTTTTGGAACGGCCCGCTCAGGTGGCTGGACTTGCGTGACACCGTCTTTATCACGTCTACGCAGTCCAGCACCTGCTTGTTTAGGGCCGACGCAAGCTCGTCATCCACCTCACACGTCAATAATTGCGCCATCTTTGATGGGCACGTGACTCGCTTTTGACGGGTCCTTTCCAACGCTTGGGCCACCTCTTCTGAAGCGTCTAAGAGGAATTCCTCACGCCTGGCGGCCTTCGCCTTCGCCCTCTCCACGAACTTCCCAGAAGTGAGCGGGCGGCCGCTGCCTCTCCCTGTCGCTGACTTCGTCACCTTAGGCGACGAAGTTCCTTCCGTAACCGTCACGTCCGTGTCTGAATCAGAGCTTACGGCACTCAGTGGACCAGGCCTCTTACGCCAGAATCGGCGGGCAGTGTCTGATCCGTTCCTGGACGGCACGGTTACCATGCTCCTGTCGGTGTCAGAGTCCGACAGGCGCGTCACCACTACTCTTAAATCCTTCTTCTTGCCAAGGTCGTTGGCTTCAGCGCACACCTTCGGGGTGCACGTTTCCACCTCAGTGTCCTTATTCAGGCCAGGGTCAACGGTGTCAGCACACGCCTTCGGGGCGCATGCCTCCACCTCCATCTCAACGTTGTCCAAATCACAAGCTAAATCGGTGTCCAGTTTTTGGGTGCATGGGTCGTGTTCACGAAGTCGGGCGGAACGCCTGACTACGGAGCATTGCTTGCCCCCCCCAGAATACGAGGGGCAGCCCTCCACTCCGTCAGAAGTAGAGGAGTGGGATTCCCCCTTTCGGGGACCCACCTGGGGATCCTTTTTCACAATGCTTGAATCCATTTTTTCCATACTCCGATGCTCCACATCGTCGTCTCTTTTTTCAGGGGTGAGCTCCCCTGTCAGCGCGCCCTGAAAAGGGCACACCCACTCACGCGCCCTGAAAAGGGCACGCCCACCAACCACACCGCCAGCGAGACATCGATCAACTCGGGATCCCGCAAGGAAGCTGACCCATACAACCGACTCGCAGGAAACACAAGCGGAAAGACGCCGCACCAACAGCCTCCCTACTCATGGACGGCTCAACGAGCCCGTCCCAGCCTCGTCCACTGCGCCCTCTGCGTTCAGAGGGACGCGCGGAGAAGCTTTCCCTTCCCCATCCTACCCCACCGACAAAGTGCCGGCGCCTGGTGGTTTCAGTTACGTCTATTTCAGACGGAAATAGACCAATAACGGGCAGCAACCGCGAGAAGGACGACCCCACCAGACTTGCCTTGAGGATCTACACGACCTGCGCTCTCCCTCAAGACCAAACACCTCCCTACTCGCTCCCAGAGCCGAGTAAGGAAGGCCTGGACTTATCCAATACAAGCGGCCGAAGCGCGCAAGCTAGGCATAGCAACTACTAATGGATAAACCCAGACCCGCCCAACCTAACCTAACCTAACCTAACCTAACCTAACCTAACCTAACCTAACCACACAGTCCGGCGCCAACCGCACTCTGGAGCGCCCACTTACAAGCCAACCTCCTCGTTAAAAAATTCCGCAAAAATCGAAAATTGATATTTTTACTGTCGTGCGACATATTAAAATTTGAGAAATCGCGAGGCGCACACGACAGAAAAAACCGCGTTAAAAAAAGTGAAAAACTCGCGAAGTTATTGTGTGAAAAGTGAAATTTTGTGGTTTTTTCAAACTTTGAACTCAAATATCTTCGATTCTGCAGCGACGACCTACAAATATTTTTGTGCCTCCTGGAAGGCCTTTAAGAGACCTTTCGTCTGACACCATCGCCCGATTTTTCTCGCGCAGGAGCGCCGAGAAAAAGGCAAAAAAACAAGTACCACGTGGCCACGAGGTCATCGATCCCGACCACCTGGAATTAAACAAACACCTGGAACGGCGGGGCGCCTTGAAGAGGACCACGGAGGCACTTTCAGAAAGTTTTTAAGTTAAGTTTTAAATTAGATATTAACATTTTAAAATTTGTAAATTTTCAAAAATTCATAACTTTTTATTTAAATCTTTTAGGTATAAATTAAAATTCAAAATTTAGTAGGCCTAGTGATCTTCTATCACCAATAAAAATTTTGCAATAGATCGATCAGCTGGTTTTTGAGATACGATTTTTTGAATATTTGAGGTTGGCACGAGGTGCCTGAAATAATTGCTTTAGCAAAATTGTAAAAATTAGAAAATAAGGAGATTTTAGGTTTAAGACTTTGTGCTGTATAAGATTTTTAGAATTTAAATTTTTCGATCTATTATCTGCATTTTCTCAAAAATTTTAGTGTTTTTCGCACTTTTAAAATCAGGGGGGGGGTTGTTTTAATTAGTCAATAAGATTAAGAGACAGGTCTTCAGAAGACCTTTTCTAGGACTCCAAACACGGTTGTGTTTGGATAAGTGCAGCCAAAGTTAGACCCGAGACGGCCTTTTGGCGGCCATCTTGAAAAATTTTGATCATCCATATCTCCCTCATTTTTGATCTGAAATCGTTCGCGTTTTCGGCGTTGGCTTTGACAGGACTAACTCAACCTAGATCAGCCGTTAAATAGTCATATAGAGTCTAACTCTAAAACACAATATTGACACCGGGAAAAGATAGATCCTGTTGGGGCCATTCCGGGAACCCAAAACACCAGTCACCTACGATCAAAAATAGACCAGCGGCGGACTTTTGAATTTTGCGCGGCTTACGTGACGGCCATTTTGAAAGGTTTAAACAGCCCATAACTTCTCTGTTTTTTGAGCTATTTGGTTGGGGTTTTCGCTGGTGGCCTTGGCATTGGGGCTTCTATCCTCTGATCACCTTAGGACTCTACCTAGAGTCAAAAATATTTGACCCATTTTTGACACCAAAGAGGGATAGAGCCCCCCCGAGTACATCGCGAGGGCCCGGATCGGACAGTCTCTATCACTTAAAATTGAGGCTGTACCTGTACTATATATATATATTTTTTTTTTTTTTTTTTTTTTTTTTTTTAAATATTTTAGATAGATATTAAGACTTTATTTAGCTTATAATTTATATTAAGAAAATCTAATTACAACTTATACAAAGTTAAAGTTCTTGTGTGGTGCGTTGTTTGGCCCAGATTATTGTGTGGGTTGAGCCCTTCAATTTAGCCCGTGATCTTGCTACCCCAAACCGAGGTAGGCCTTTGTGGTATTCATTCTTTCTAAATATTTGAGAGGTGACCATCGCGGCGGTATGTCTACCAGATCAGTACGTTCCGCACCTTCGGGAACGCGGAGCACAAAGACTTTGCATAGGAAAGCTGTCACACAGGCTATGGACAGAAAGGAGGACGCAGCACGAGACCAGACACGGGCCAGTGGGCAGAATACTGATTGCCTGGTGACTGCCTCGCCCATCCCGGTTGGGAGCTCTGTCGAGGTAGCTGAGCCCTTCGCCCCTGCGGGAACGGCGGGAACCACGAAACAGAGAGAGCAAGGTGTCGGCTCGGTGAGTTCAGCTGTTCCGTCTGCGGTTGGGTTGGGTGAGGAATTGGACGCGCTCGGCATTCCTTGCCAAAGCCCAAAAATCAACGAGGATTGGTCGGACGCTGAGAGCATGACCAGCAGGCGCTCCAGTATCCTGCCCTCCAAATCCAAACGTTCTGATGTCCCCGGAGTTTCCATGGATCTTGCATCACAACGGGCCAACGACCTGCTTCAGACAGGGAAAGAGGCCCTCGAGAAGGCGGGAAACATGAAACGAGAATGTAAAGTGGAGGTGCAGGAATGTCTTCAGTCGCTGTACGAGATTGTGCTCTCGGTTTCAGACTCGCGATCTCGACACAGGGTAGCGCTGGAGCAGGAAAGGTCTAGGGCTGCAAGGGAACTGGTGAGAGTGGAGAGAGCCCACTCCAAGCAGCTGGCTGAGATCACACAGTCCCATGTTCACAAACTCAGAGAGGCCCATGAGGCCATTCTAACCACCCATAAGACAACGGAGGCAATCCGTGGATGGCTAAACTACGAGATGGATGGACCAATAAAGGGCATAGCATCCATCCAGAATGACCTCCGTACCCTCACGAGTCAATCTGCGAACTGGGGCGCGGGCCCCGCGGCAACCTGCCCTACCGAGGGCCAGGCGCTGGCAGTTCAGAGCCTATCACCGAAACTCGGAGAGGTGACTGACCAGCTTCGGACCATGAGACAAGCGATCGATGACTTCACTAACATCTTTCAAAGGGAACTCAGAATGCGCCCGCCCGGAGAGATCGCGCAATCGGCTCCATCATCTGATATAGAGTGTCTACTCGTCGAAATTAAACAGGGAATTGTGGATATCAAGGCGGCCCAGCTCCAGGCTCAATCTTCCTCGAACGCTACATCCAATAGCATGGACCAGAGTGCGGAGGCCCTCATAGCAATCAAGGCTATTGGGGATGATATTGCGACAGTCCGTAATGATACCTCCGCAGCCAGATTATCTGGAAAGTCCATTGCTGAGGGAATGTCGCAGCTCAAATCACGGGTCCAGGAATCCCTGGATATCATGGTTGAAACAGTTGGCCCCGTGAGAACTGCCGTGGAGTCGATTCGGCGAGATATAGAACAGCAGTCCACCAGTACGCCACTTTTGGTCCAGGAGGGAGCTAAGTCGCCAAAGGCCCCAAGTCCAACCACAGCCTACCGGAAACCGATGACATACACCCAGGCGACAAAGACCACAACACGCCGTACGGTTGTGGTGGAGTCTGCTGATCCCCAAAAGTCAAGCGAGGATATTCTCCACGACATCAAGAAAGGGGTGGATGTGGCCGAACTGGGCATCTCGGTGCATGGACTTAGAAAGGGGCGAAATAGCAAAGTAGTCATCGCCGTGGAGACGGATGAGGATAGGATGGCCATGAAATCAGCAATACAACTGCTAAACAAGGATTTCACGGTATCGGAACCTCCACCTAAGCTGCCACAGCTTAGACTTATGGGTGTGGCCAAAGACATGGCAAACGACAAAGTCGTTGAAGCCATTCGACGCCAGAACAAAGGCACTTTAGGTACTCACGTTGACGAGCACTTTAAAGTGCTCAGAAGAACGAAACACCGCACCGATGTTCTGAGCAACGTTATTCTGGAAGTAAGCCCAGGGATCTACCAGAGGCTCGTTGATCAAAGGGTGAAGCTCGGGTATCAAGTGATCCAGGCTATTGACCAGTCACCAATAAGGCAGTGTTTTAAGTGCCTTGGGTTTGGGCATGAGGCCAAAAACTGCAATAACCCCCAGAGATGTGGTTACTGCGCGAGTGAACATGACACTAGAACATGCGTGCGTTCTGGGGGCCCAACTTGCACTAACTGCAAACCAGGAACAACCAGGTCTCATCCTGCCTATACTGATCAATGCCCGGAATGGCGTAAGTTTGATCGCCTTGCGCGGTCGGTAATCAGTTATTGCTAACGTTGATGTAGGCACCAATACCGCCAATGTGGGCAGTCACATGAAATTCATTCAGGTGAACCTTGGTAGAGGCGCCATTGCGACCCAAGAGTGTCTGAAGGTAGCCCTGGATCGAGGTGCTTCTATTTTATTGGTGCAGGAGCCCTATGTGGGGAAACAAGGTTTTACTAAGTGGGGATCTTGCAGAGTTATTCAAAAATACCGCGGCGTAAAACCGGTCAAATCATCGATAGTCATTGTCGATGACAGAATTGCTATCACCGAATACCCGGAGCTATGCACCGAGAATGTTGTATGTGTGGTCCTAAGTTTGGGTAATAGAAGGCTGGGTATGGTCTCCGTGTACCTCGAGGGGTCCGAAGACATCGAGCCCTACCTCCACCACGTCCAACAGGTGTGTCAGTGCTTGGCTACGCCACACATTATCTTGGCGGGAGACGTGAACGCCAAGAGCTACTGGTGGGGAGAAAATAGGGAGGACCCCAGGGGCACAGCATACGCGGAACTGCTGGCTCAACTCGACATGGCGGTGCTAAACAACGGGAAAACGCCCACTTTCAGTGCACTCCGTGATGGCAGATGCCATGAAAGCATTGTCGACGTCACGGCATGTACCAACGCTGTCCTGGGATGTGTAGCCAATTGGAGAGTGGACATAGGTTTGGTGACAACGTCTGACCACAGGTCTATTACCTTCGAAGTCTGCTTGGATTCTCCGTCGGATATCGCGAGGAGACATACAACTCGGAAATATAACACCAAAAAAGCAGACTGGGGTGCTTTTGGGGATTGCCTCAAAAAAGAACTACACGTCCGAGACTTGAATGCGGAAGTTGTAGATAAAGCGCAATTCCCAGAAGATCTCAACACCATCGTCGAAACTTTTTCGAGTTGTGTGGATTCAGCCTGCGCGAATACCATCCCCGCAGTTGGTGAGTCCAAGCGTACTAAAATCAAGTGGTGGAATGAAGACTTGTCGAAGCAGAAAGCCGAAGTGACTAGACTCCGCAGCAGAATCCGCAGAGCAAGTGCACACCGAAGACCAGTCGTTGTTCAGAGGTACCTAGAGGCCATTGAAAAGTATAAGGGAGACCTCATCAAAGCAAGGCTATCCAGCTGGAAGGAGTACTGCACGGGACAAGACAAGGGTACTATGTGGGAGGGTGTGTACAAGGTGCTTAGTATGACTGCTCGCCAAAGCGACTGCCTCCTGAGAAATCAGGCTGGAGTACCACTAAGCCCATCGGAGTCAGCGTTGCTACTGGCTAACACGTTCTACCCGGAGGATCATCCTGATACTGACAGTCAGACCCAATCGAGCATAAGGAAGGCAACGAACCATCATGTCGCATCCTTGAGATCCGAACGGGACTGCGGAGACACCATCTCCACTGCTTTTGAGAGGGATGAACTTCTCAACGTTGTCAGAAGAATTGGACCAGCAAAGGCGCCTGGAGATGATGGCTTTACTGCCGATATCTGCCTCCGTGCTATTCTCGCCACTGATGACCTGTTCCTGAAGATCCTGAACAAGTGCCTGGAGCTGGGATATTTCCCCAAACGATGGAAAAGGGCAATCATTAGGATTATCCCCAAACCACAGAAGGAGGACTACTCAGCTGCCAAGGCCTATAGACCAATAGGACTGTTACCCGTATTTGGCAAAATCCTGGAGAAACTTTTCGCCACCAGACTCATATGGCATCTTGGAAAATCGGGGGCCTTAAGCAAGCGGCAGTACGGGTTCATGCCCCAGGTTAGCACAGAGGATGCCCTGTATGACGCCGTGGGCTTCATCAGACGTGAAGTTTCTGCTAAGAAAATGGTTGCAGTTGTGTCCCTAGATATCGAAGGGGCGTTTGATGGAGCCTGGTGGCCACTGATCCTTCAGCAACTCATCTCTAAAGACTGTCCCAGAGATATCCTCCTGCTCATCGACAGTTACTTGTCGGAGAGGTCAGTGTGCGTCCAGTATGCAGGAGTGCAGAAGGAGAAAATAACCAACAAAGGGTGCATACAGGGTTCCACCTGCGGGCCTATTATGTGGAACATCCAACTTGATCCCTTGCTGCAGCGGGCTGAGGGACTCTGGGCCCATGTACAGGCGTTTGCGGACGACATCCTAGTCATTGCCTCTGCAAACACAACTGCTGAGCTAAACAGGGACGTCAATGATGCCCTAAAGCGCATTGCTGACTGGGGTGACCACAGCAAGATGAAATTTGCCGCACACAAAACCCAAGCAATAATCGTCACTAGGAAGCTCAAGTACGATACTCCTCATTTCACCCTAAATGGAGTACATCTTAAAATTGGAAATGAGCTGAAAGTACTGGGTCTGACGATAGACTCCAAGCTCATATTCAAAACACACCTGGAGGACGTTTGCAAAAAGGCAATTTATATTTATAAAAAGGTGGCAACTGCGACGAGAGCAAACTGGGGACTGCACCCAGGTATCACAAGGCTGCTATACACGGCAGTGGTTGAGCCGGTTGTGCTTTACGCGGCTAGTGTTTGGGCACCTATAACAGACAAGAAATATGTCACAACTCGACTAAATCAGATCACTCGCAAGTTCGGAATTATGGTGTCCCGATCACATAGAACGGCCTCTTTCACGTCGGTCTTGTGCTTGGCGGGACTGCTGCCCTTGGATCTCAGAGTCAGGGAGGCTGCTAACTTGTATGAGTTCAGACGGGGAAAATCCATTCCCGAACTACCAGGACGCGAGATAGAACGAAGAATAGGGGCCTTTGAGTTGCCTCACCCAGCTAAGAGACGCCCTATATGCTACGAGCTGCTAAAGACTGAGCAAGAGGTCAACAATGTGAACTCGCATCCGAAACTCTTCACGGACGGAAGCAAGATACAGGGCAAAGTTGGTGCAGCGGTGACATGGTGGGAGGACGGGGAAGAAAAGCGACACTCGAACTTTGTCCTTGCTCCCTATTGCTCAGTTTATCAGGCAGAACTGGTGGCTATTCTCAAGGCGATTGAAATGATAGCGAAATCCAAAACTGAAGGAGCTAACATAATAAGTGACTCAAGGTCCTCTCTGGAGACAATCGCTGATCCCGAAGCCACCCATCCTATTGTGGCAGAGATACAAGCCAAACTTCGTCAACTTGAGGCAAAAGACAGGCGAGTCCAACTATATTGGATCAAGGCCCATGAGGGATTTGCCGGTAACGAAAGAGCCGATGAACTGGCAAAAGCAGCCGCATTAAACAAGAAAACCAGTCCCACATATGACAGAGTCCCTGTATCTTACGTCAAATACTCCCTCCGCCAGGGGACTATTGACGTATGGAACAAGCGCTACATGGAAGCAGAAACAGGAAAGGTGACCAAACTGTTCTTCCCCAATGTTCGGGATGGACATAAGGTCATCTTAAAGACCGAAATGTCAAATGTACGTGCTCAACTGTTTACCGGACATGGGGGCTTCCGAGAATATCTGCACCGATTCAAGCTGGCCCAGTCACCGAACTGTATCTGCGATACAGTTACACCGGAGACTGTGCCCCACCTACTTGACGACTGTCCAAGATATGGTGCATGGCGCCAACAACTCAGTGATAGTTTTCGTAAAGATGTGTCATGTGGGGCTTATAGTGAGTTTGTTGGGGACAATGAATATCGCAAAGAGTTTTTAAGGTACGCAGAACGGGTGGTAAGATCAGCGGGGAAAGCAAACGGTAGCACTGTATGCTAACTTCCACTTGTAAATATAAAATTGTATAATTAAGTAAACAATGGCAATAATGATAAATTGTTATAATATCGGTAGGTTTTAATTGTAAATAAATAAATGTGTAGTAAAAGTATATAAAACAAGAATTGACATGTTAATAATGTAAAATGTATTAATTGACTATTTTGTTAAATTTTATTAAATGACATAATTATAACTATAGTATTAAATTAGTTAATAGTTATTGACTTATTGGAATGTTTAAGATTGTAATTAATATATAATGTAATGATAATAAATGGATAATAATGTGTAGTAAAAGTATATAAAACAAGAATTGACATGTTAATAATGTAAAATGTATTAATTGACTATTTTGTTAAATTTTATTAAATGACATAATTATAACTATAGTATTAAATTAGTTAATAGTTATTGACTTATTGGAATGTTTAAGATTGTAATTAATATATAATGTAATGATAATAAATGGATAATAATGTGTAGTAAAAGTATATAAAACAAGAATTGACATGTTAATAATGTAACATGTATTAATTGACTATTTTGTTAAATTTTATTAAATGACATAAATATAATTATAGTATTAAGTTAGTTGATAGTTTTTGACTTATTGAAATGTTTAAGATTGTAATTATATTTAATGTAATGATAATAATTGGATATTAATGTTTAATGGATAAGATTTAGAAATGTAATTAACCGGAAAACCTACCACGAGGACTGCTGTGAGAGTTTTGCAAGACGAAGTAATAGCTACGAAGAAATACAAACGAAGAAAGAAGTGCACAAAGAAAAATGTAATTAGATTATGAATAATAGCTAAATAATAAAGTCGACTACCTGGAAATAGAAATAAAACAATGTAGGATTAAAATAACAGAATAAAACGTTGCATAATAAATAGCAACGAGATTAGGATAGCTCGCGGGCCGGGCCTCTGCGCCCGGACAGGAAAAAAAAAAAAAAAAAAAAAAAAACCTAACCTAACCTAACCTAACCTAACCTAACCTAACCTAACCTTTTTTTTTTTTTTTTTTTTTTTTTTTTTTTTTGACGCTGGGAAAAATGCTTTATGCATACCCTCCCGTCGGGGGACGGAAGGGTTATGTGGGACTCCCGGTGCTCCCCACCGGTATACCCACTAAACGACCCAGCGGCACTCCCGCATCGCCTATATGGAGGGGAACTGGGAATCCGGCACAGCCTTTCCATCCAGCCCCCCGCCGACGACCGCCCGCCTTTACGGCGAGCCCTTCACCCCCCTCCCCACCCTGGGAGAGGGGCCCGAGAATAGCCGCGAGTGCTCGCGGTCATTCCCACCCGGCGGAAGTGGAGGATACGTGCAATGCGGGAGAAGACGCCCCCGCGCCTGTCTCCCGCTATCCTCCACCAGGAGGGGGAAGACGATTGTCGTGCAATCGCCTTCTCCGACCCGTTCGTCGCCTGCGGAGTGGCGCTGCGAGAGGGTCTTCCTCCCGCGCCCGCTCCGTCGCCTCCTTTTGCGAAATTACTTCCTCGCAAAAGGAGGCCACCGCAGCCCAGGACTCCTCGCTTCCCAGCATGGCTAAAACCACGCTGGGCAGCGAGAGGTCCTGCCCGACCACCGCCATCAATTGGCGGCGCGGCCCAGACCACGACGCACACACCTCCAGGGTGTGCTGCGCCGTGTCCACCGCCGCGCCACAATCGTGGCAGGCCGGGGTCTCCTCTCTTCCGATCCGATGCAGGCACGATCCGAAGACGCCATGCCCGGATAGCACCTGCACCAAACGGAAAGAAAGGAAACCGTGGGACCGCCCGAGCCAGTCCTGCAGGACTGGCCCGAGCGCGTCCAACGTTCTGCGGCCAAAGGCTGCGGTGGCGAGGGCCTCCGTCCAATGTTGGACGGTTGCGTCCCTCGCCTCTCTGCGGACGGCCTCCCGCTCTTCTGGGGCAGGGCACTCCCCGAGCGCCCTGCGCCCCGCCGTCCACTCGTACACTCTGGCGAGCACCCACGCCTCGAGTTCCCAAGGCGGGGTGCCGGCCAGAGCGCACGCTACCGCAAAGCCCACCGAGCGGTAGGCTCTCGCCACCCGCAGTGCAATGGCCCTTTGGGGCCTGCGGATGGCGGTCGCATTCTCCCTCCTGTGGAGGGAGTCCGCCCAGATGGGGGCCCCGTAAAGGGCCATGCTCTTCAAGATGCCGGCATACAAATGCCGGCATCTCGCCTTCGGCCCTCCCAGGTTTGGGAGGAGCCACGAGAGGGCGTTCGCCGCCTTCAGCAGGCGCGCTGACAACCCGCTGAAGTGCGGGCCGAAGCGCCACCTGCTGTCCAGGGTGAGGCCCAGATATTTCATCTGGGTCCTCACCCCGATCCTGACGCCCTCCACGACGATGTGGGCGTCAAGAGGGATGCGCTGCCGAGGCCCGTGGAAGAACACGGCCTCGGTCTTGTGCAGCGCAACCCCCAACCCGAGGCGGCGGATCCTTCCCGCGACCAAGGATCCGCCAGCCGAGGCCAAACTGGCCGCCTCCCTAAAATCCCTCCCCCGGGCAGTGAGGAGAGTGTCATCCGCGTAGCAGATGACACTCGTGCCCGGGAGGAGGGATCCCCGCAGGAGCCAGTCGAAGCCGATGTTCCACAGGAGTGGTCCTAGGACCGACCCCTGTGGAACACCAGACTCCGCGCCGTACCTCCGGACTTGGCCAGCCTTGTCTACGAGGAGGACCGCTCGGTCCTCCAAGTAGCTGGCCAAGAGGGCCCGCAAGTATGAAGGCACTCCGTGGTACCGGAGTGCCTCCAAGATCGTGGAGTGGGGGACGGAATTGAACGCGTTGGCTATGTCAAATGACACAGCCAACACTCCGTCCCCAGACTCCACGGCCTCCCTCACCTGGCCCTTCAGCCGGGCCAGCGCGTCCACTGTCGAACGCCCAACTCGGAAACCGAATTGGGCGTCCGACAGGTTCGGCCCAACCCCCCGCAGGAGGCCATTCAGCCGACCGGCGACGATCCCCTCGAACAGTTTACCGACCTCATCGAGCAGAACGATGGGTCGGTATGCCGAGGGGGAGTCTGCCGGTCGTCCCTCCTTACGGAGGAGGCACAGTTGCCCCTCCTTCCAGGTTTTCGGGAACCTCCCAGCCGTGAAACACGCGCTGAAGAGGTCCCGAAACCTGTCCGCCATTTGGGTGGCCGCAATGGCCACCACCCTTGCGGGGACGCCGTCCGGCCCGGGGGCGGTTTTTTTGGCGCGGAGGCGAAACGTCGCCGCGCCAAACTCCGCCCCCGTGACCGGAGGGACCTCCTCCGCCGGCGGAGCCGCCTCCCGCGGGGGGTCCATCACTGGAGGGGTGAAGTTGGTCCTTGTTGGAAACAAGGACCGAACCACCCCATCCAGCAACGCCGGCTCGAGGGTCTCTGCTAGCGGGGGACCGAAGGGGCGCAGTTTATTCCGCGCCGCCTTATACGGTCTCCCGTACGGGTCTCTGTCGAGACCCTCTAGCATTTCGGCCCTCGCCGCGTCGTCGGCGGCGAACATAGCCGCCTTGAGGACCTTCTTTGCCTCTACGTACGAGGCGTAGAGAAGGTCCTCGTTCGACGCGTCCCGCACGTTCCGCCGTCGACTCCGCGTGTAGGCCCTCCTGGCCACCACGCAGGCGGCCCGGAGCCCCGCCAGCTCCTCCGACCACCAATAGACGGCGCGTCGGGGAGGTGGGCGGCGAGACCGAGGCATGCTGGAGTTGCACACCTCGGTCAGGGACTCCCGCAGTCGGACCGCCGAGGCGTCGACGTCCAGGACATTGATAGGAGGCGTGAGCCAGTCCTGGACGAACGCCGCCTCCTTGGCCGCCCCTCGGTCCAGGTGGATCTGAGCCCACCGTGGAAAGGGGGACTGGCCCGAGCGGGCCATCCCCCGGGGGCTCTGGGTGGAGACGATGTCGAACCGCACGTATCGGTGGTCCGACAAGGTCTCCACCGTTTCCACCCGCCAGCCGACGACGCGGGCGGCAAGTGCGGGGGTGGCGAACGACACGTCCACCACCGTCCCTCCCCGTTGCCGCACACACGTGTGGGCCGTCCCTCTATTTAGGAGGGACACGCCCGACGAGGCCGCCCAAAATTCGACGGCCCGCCCGCGGACGTTGCAAGAGGCGGCCCGGTTGCCCCAGGCCGCCGACTTGGCGTTCAGGTCGCCCAATACGGCGACCTGGCGCGGCGCCGCCCTACCGACTACTGCGGTCAGGACTTCGAGAAAATCCTCGAAGTCCTGTAAAGGGCGGTTAGGGGAGAAATAAACCCCCACCAGGGCTATTTCTCCCCACGCGGCGGCCACGTATCCCGGTCCCCTCTCTAAGAGCGAGAGGGGAGGGGAGTCCGTGGAAGACCGCGACACCAACGCCACCGAGCCGTCCCGATCACCCAGCCAACGGCCAGGGACAGAGTACGGCTCGGCGACCACCGCAACGTCTACTAACCACTCAGCCAGGGCCTGCATCAGCAGGTCCTGGGCTGCTTTACAGTGGTTAGTATTCGCCTGTAGGATGCGATGTCCGGACCTATCCATCATTTGGACATCGCACCCCCCTCGTCGGCCACCGAGGTCCCAGCCTCAGGGACGACAGTGGTAGCGGCAGGCTGGGACGGCGCCTGCGCTTTGCCCTTCTTTGGGGGAGGATTGCAGTTCCTCCCCCTCATCACGTGGTCCGCCGGGCGGCCACTGGCGGCGCACACCGCGCAGTGCGGCTTGGCGGCCGTGCAGGAGGCGGACATGTGCCCCTCCTTACCGCAGCGGTAACAGGCGTCCGACCTGTCCACCTTGGACGGACAGAGGGCCCGTGTGTGGCCGATTCCGAAGCACTTGTAGCAGCGCAAAGGCTGCTCACCAAGTGCTCGGACCACACACGACCCAAACCCGACGGCAAGCCGTCCCTTGGCAAGGACGGCCTTAGCTGCGGTGACCGGGCACTCCAGGCGGATTGTGCCCATGCCGCCGCGGCCGGGCCTGATAGCCCGACCCTGTACCGCTGCGGTGTTGCAGCCCCCTATTGCTGCGAGCGCCGCCACGACCTCCTCTTTGGTGACCGAATCGTCCAGATTGGTCACCTCGAGGGCCGCCGACTTGACGGGCCTTACCACCTTGGCCGCGTCCGCGATGACCTCTTGCAACTTCGTTGCGAAGAGGTCAGCGTTGGTGCCGCCCTGGGCCCCCGGGAACTCGAAAATACGAGCCCCGGCTTGGGTCTGGCGGCACGTGATGGCGCCGATTCCCAACTTGGTGGGATCGGCGTTGGTACGAGCCCGTTTCAGCACGGACTCGTACGTCTCACCACGCTCCGCAGCCTCCGCGGTGAGCGTCACCACGACGGCCGCGGTTTTGGGAGAAACTAGGGTTTTTCTCCCACCGGCAGGGGCCCTTTTAGCTGCCGGAGCAGCGGTGGCGGGCTTAGGGGCCGACTTTTGCCCCTTCCCCTTCCCCTTCCCCTTGCCGGTCGTCTGGGACGGGCAGGGAGGGGAGATGTTGGCTGGGGAGGCAGGGGCGGCGGCCGCTCTCGCCTTCTTGGCCTTGCCCTTCCCCTTTTTGACCACCTTCGTCCACGGCTGGGTGGACGGGGTGGTGGAAGGGAGAAGGGCGTCCTCCCTTTGGGAGGATGACCCAGGCTCGCACGGCCTCTTGTCCGCCGCGAGGGGCGGTCGGAGGCGCTTTTCGGGCAAGAGCCTGTCCTCGATGCCAGCGAGGCAGGCTCTCGTAAATGCCCTTTCCTCCATCACAACCTTGCGGATGACATCCTCAAGGTTGGAAGAGGAGGAAGGGCCCTCCACTGCAGGTCTCGGCTCAGCTTGAGTTGGCTGGGCCGTGACCTCAGCCAGCTTCTTATGCAGCTGGCTGACCTCCGACTGCAGGCGATCTAACTTCGCCTGCAGTTGCCGCGTCTCGTCGGTGGCTGTGCGTTGCACCAGCTCCCGGACGATGCCACCCATGCTGGCGGCCCTGCATTTAAGGGACTTTTGGAATGTCCCTTTTAGATTGGAGGACTTAGAGGCGACCACCCTGATCTCCTCTTCGTCCTCCTGCGC
The DNA here is from genome assembly GCA_918857605.2 of Philereme vetulata. Taxonomy (NCBI): domain Eukaryota; kingdom Metazoa; phylum Arthropoda; class Insecta; order Lepidoptera; family Geometridae; genus Philereme; species Philereme vetulata. The sequence continues at coordinate 130,954 of OU975482.1, forward strand.
CATGCGCTCCAGCTCGGCCAGCGAGTGGTCCGCGTATAAGACGCTAGACGCACCGTACCCGGACTTAGCCCGGGCGGCCTGCGCCTGCATCTCCTTCGCGGCGACCCTCTCTTCCAGGTCTTCCTGGAACTGAGCCCTTCGTGCGAGGTCCAACTGACGTTGGGCGTCCGCCAGACCCACGTCGTGGGTGTCCACCACAGTGGAAGGCTTTTTGGCCTTCGCCTTCTTTTTTGGCTTAGCACTCCTCGTGGAGTCCGAGGAGCCTTCGCCGCCGTCCTTCAGGAAGGATCGCTTCCGCTTTTGAAAGCGACTTTCGGCTTCCATCGCCGAACTTCCGTCCGACTCTGGAACGAGCGACTCGTTGTCGGAGTCCGACAACACGTCGACCGACAGCCTGCGGAACATGCTACCCGGTGATGGGCGGCAAACCTCCGACGCCATACTGGCATCGCCGGCGTGGCCCTGAGAAGGGCCTTTGGTTTGGCCCTGAGAAGAGCCTTTGGTTTGGCCCTGAGAAGGGCCTTTTGGTTGGCCCTGAGAAGGGCCTTTTGGTTGGCCCTGAGAAGGGCCTTTTGGTTGGCCCTGAGAAGGGCCGTTTGGTTGGCCCTTAGAAGGGCCTTTTTTGAAACGCCCGAAGGCGTCCCGCAATTGAGGCGTCGTCGCCTCCTCAGGCTCTAGCGCCCTACCACTGTTGCTATGCGCAGACGCGCATACAACCTCCTCACCGCTCCCTACCGTCTCACCTAACCTAGATTTGTTTATAGAGTTATTCATTATCAGATCCCACGAGTAAGTGGGAAGGGTGGGTCACCCCGGACAGTGCCCACTGTAACCGGGGAAGTCTAACGTAACCCGCTCAGGGGAGCGACACTTCCCTGGCGGGGGACGCGGTAGCGACTGAAACTCCGTTCAGCCTTCCAGACCTTACGCCGCGCCGCCGCTTATCCTCGGGTAATTTTTTATAGAGGTTGTCTTCCTCGCAGCCCGGGCGACCAAGCCAAGGCCTATCGGTCCCGCTCAGATCGCAAAACATGACTGCGACCATGTTGCGGGGTTACGATTTTGGGGCGGTGGCAGGGAAGAAAACTCCCACTGCCTGCCCGGCGGCAGGGTAAGTGCACGCCAAGGCCCGACACCTCTCCGCAAGCCTAAGAAAGCTATCCTCCGCTCAAGCTCAAGCTTGAACTCAAGCCAAGCACCTGAGCACTCGGCATCCCGCGAGGAAACTGACCCATACAGCCGACTCACGGGAACCAAGATGGACGGCATCCCCGCTCTAAATCCCCCCCCCCCCCCCCCCCCATCCCACCCCAGTGTTTGGTCCGCGCCGGTAAACCGGTAACTCCCATTTCTGGGAGTCGTTCCCCTATCCGCCACCCGGGGACGCGCCGCGTTGGGGTACACCTCCCCACCCACTGGGACTACCCAGCAGGTCCGCGGAACCTAACCTAACCTAACCTAACCTAACCTAACCTAACCTAACCTAACCTAACCTAACCTAACCTAACTTTTTTTTTTTTTTTTTTTAGCGTGTGGAAATCCCCTCGGACCGTCACCCCGCCGGGGCTCTCGTTTGGCGGGGCGGTGTGTCGGACTCGAACCGACCAAAACCACACGGTGTGCCCTCTTTGCGCTTCCAGTTTAGGAGGGGTCCAGGTAGTTATCGCCTTCTGGACCCCTCCCAGCGCCGGCCCGCTCCTGGCGCGGGCTCCGTCTCAAGGACCTCTCTTAGGCGACGTCCGGCACACGCGGACGCCGCCCCCTCGCGGTTGGCCAAACTAATGCGGGTGGAGGGGAGAACCCATCCCGTCCACCCGCGGCCACACTCAGGGCGGCATGAGGCGCAGGAAAGCGCGCCTCCGCCGTCCGGTTCGCCGGCGGCGGATCGGGTCCGAGTGGAGGTCGTCCTCCCGGGCCTTCTCCGCCGCCTCCTTCTGCGAGATTACTTCCTCGCAGAAGGAAGCGACCGCGGTAAAACAACTGTCGCTACCGGCCATGGAGCGAACTACGGCCGGTAGCGAGAGATCCGCTCCGATGACTGCAGTGAGGGCCCGGCGCTGCGTCGCCCATGCGGGGCAGACCGCCAGCGTGTGCTGGGCCGAATCCTCACTGCAGTTGCAGTGGTGGCAGGCGGGACTCGATTCCCTCCTAGCGACCGAGTACAGGTACTTTCCGAAGCAACCGTGCCCGGAAAGCACCTGCGTCAGCCGGAAGGAAAGAGTCCCGTGCTGCCGCCCTGCCCACTCGGCGATGACTGGCTGGAGAGCATCCACGGCGGCGAAGCCAGCGCGTGGAGTCTCCAGCCGGAACGACCATCTGACCATGGTGGCTCGGCGAGCGGCTTCGCGCCACTCGCGCACGTCTTCGGGCGGAGGGCGAAATCCGCTCTCCGCCCGGAAGTCAGCCACTCGCCGATAAACTTCGGCGAGCACTTCCGCCTCCAAATCCCACGGGGGTGTTCCGGCCAAGGCGCAAGCCGCCTCGGTGGACACCGTGCGGTATCCGCGTATGGCTCTGACCGCCAATATCCTCTGGGGGCGCCAGAGGCGCGCCCTATTCGGAGCAGTCAGAGCCGCCACCCACACCGGTGCACCATACAGCGCCATGGACCGGACAACCCCCGCATACAGCCGCCTCGTGGGAACACTGGCCCCGCCCAAATTGGGCAAAAGTCGCCCTAGGGCGGAGGCAGTGTCCACCAGCTTCGGACCAAGCTGTCGGAAGTGCTCGTCGAAGAGCCACCTACCGTCTAGGACCAGACCCAGGTACCTCATCTGGGCCCGGACCGGTACGAGGACCGAGCCGACCTCGATTGAGGCGCCGGCGGGTGGACCACGACGGGGCCCATGAAATAATAGGGCCTCCGTCTTATCCAGGGCCACCCGTAATCCCAACGCCTCAATGCGCCCGACCACCTGGGAAACTCCCGTGGCGGCCAGGCGCGCCGCCTCCTGGAAGTTAGCCCCCCGGGCCGTGAGTAAGGTGTCATCCGCGTAGCAGATTACACCCAGCCCGGGGGGAGACGCCCTCGTAGGGCCCAGTCGTACCCGATGTTCCACAGGAGAGGTCCTAGGACAGACCCCTGCGGAATACCGCACGACATGGCCCTGCGTCTCAAGACGCCATCTCGGTCCTCGTACATGACGGTTCGCTCCTCAAGATAGTCCGCCACCAGCCGCTTCAGGTACTCCGGCACTCCGTGGTAGCGGAGCGCTTCCCTGATGCAGCTGAATGGCAGACTATTGAAGGCGTTGGCGATGTCCAAGGACACCGCCAACACCACTCCGCCGCAGCTCACTGCCTCCTCGGTCACGGCCCTAAGGCGCATTACGGCATCGATCGTCGAACGCCCTTCTCGGAAACCGAATTGGGCGTCCGACAGATCGGGGCCAACCTCGCAGAGGTGCCGGACGATGCGGGCAGAGAGCACCCTCTCAAAAAGTTTACCCGCCTCGTCCAGCAACACGATAGGCCTATAGGCCGCGACCGATTCGGTAGGCCGTCCCGGCTTCTGCAGCAGGACCAGCTTCCCGCATTTCCAGCGCTCAGGGAAGCGTCCGGACGCCAGGCTAGCGTCTAACACTTCCCTGAGGTGGTCCGACATGTAGTCGAGGGCTCGGGCCATCACTCGGGCTGGAACCCCGTCCGGCCCGGGGGCGGTATTCTTGGATCGAATCCGTAGAACAGCCGCCCCCAACTCCGATTCCCTGACGGGCGGAACATCAACCTCGCTGCCCCCGTCGTCTCCGGCTGATGCAGCCATCGACGGGGGTGTGTGCTCCACCCGCTGCGGGAATAGGCCCTCGACCACTTCCTGCAGGAAGCTGGGCTGGAGAGTCTCCGTAAGGGGGGGGCCCGACGTGCGGAGCTTTTGACGCACCGCACGATAAGGGCGACCCCAGGGGTCACGCTCAAGACTCTCCAGCATCTCCTCTCTGCTTACATCCTTGGCGCGGCAGATGGCCAGCCGCAGAGTTTTTCGAGCTTCATGGTACTCCTCATGAAGCCGTTCCACCTCCTCACCAACCCCGCGGTGACGTTGCCGACTACGGGTGAGGGACCTCCGGGCACGTACACAGGCCGCACGGAGGTCCGCCAACTCCTGGGACCACCAGTAGACCTCCTTCCTTGGAGGCCGACAACCACGAAGGCGGGGCATGGCCGCATCGCAAATCTGCGTAATCGCATCGCAGAAGCGACCAGCCCCCATGTCGACCTCCTCGGTCGGGGCCTGCGGAGACAGCCAAGAGTGAATAATGGCCGCCTCCTCTAGTAGGTCCCTGTCGAGCTTGGCGACAGCCCACCGCGGAAAGCGGGTAGGGCGCCGCGCCGCGTGACCCCTACTAGGGTCCTGGAACCGGGAGAGCTCGAATCGGATGTACAAATGATCCGAGAGCGTCTCGACCTCTTCCAGGACACACCAGTTCCTTACTCGTGCGGCGACTGCAGGGGTAGCGAACGAAAGGTCCACTATCGACCCCCCCTGCTGTCGCACGCACGTGTTGGTGGAGCCCCTGTTCAGCAAACAAAGGCCCACCGACGCCGCCCACTCCTCGACGGCTTCGCCCCTGGCGTCCGTCGCAGGGGAACCCCACGCAATGGACTTTGCGTTGAAGTCCCCCAGCACGAGGACGTGCCCAGACACTAGTCGCCGCATCGAGGCCTCCAAGTTGTTAAGGAAGACCTCGAAGTCGTTCAAACTCCGGTTGGGGGAGAAATATACACCATAAATGGTGATTCCCCCCCAATCGGCGGCAACATATCCAGTACCCTTGTCTCTAAGAGACAAGGGCGGGGAATGAGCCGCCGTGGAGCCGACGACTGCCACGGAGCCGTCCCGGTCACCCATCCAGTTTGGACGGGGAGGGACAAAATAGGGCTCCGCGACTACGGCAACACCTATCGACCACTGTGCCATGGTTTGCAGGAAGAGATCCTGCGCCGCGGCACAGTGGTTGAGATTCGTCTGGACCAGGAGGTTGGAGACTTGATCCATTACTGGATCGTCTCTACAACCTCCTCCATGGGCGTCGGCGTCGACGCATGATTGACGTCGGAGGCAGCCTGGGTCGGCAGGCTAGCCCCCGGCGTTTGCCGAGAAGCGCGGGGAGGCTTGCAGCCCCCCTGCCCCATCATGTGATTGGTGGGCTTTTTAGCCGCCGCACACACGGGGCAGTGAGGGGCGGCAGAGCACTCTGCTGCCTTGTGCCCGGGTTGACCGCAGCGGAAGCACAGACCGCTGCAGTCAAAGCAACTCTCGCATTTGGTGCGAGTGTGTCCCGCGGCTAGGCACTTGAAGCACCTCATCGGCCTCGCGGCCAGAACCGTGATTCTGGCATTTACGAAGCCGACGAGAATGCTTCCGGCGTCGCCCAATACTTTGGCCGACGCCACGGGACAGCTCACCCACACCGCACCGAGGCCTCCCGGGCCCGGACGGACGGTGCCGACTCTGATGGTGTCCGCGGTGCACCCAGTCTTCTCCATGACTGCATCGCGGACATCCTCCGGCGTTACAGAGTCGTCCAGGCCCGAGATGCGCAGTTCCGCGCATTTTGTGGGCCTGGCGATCTTAACACCGTCCTCGGCGGCAAAAATTCCCCGCAACTTCTCGGCGAATTTATCGGCCGTCGTCGCGCCTTCAGCCCCAGGGAACTCGAAAATCCGAGCTCCCGTCTGGGCGCGGCGCAGCCTCATCCCTGCTGCCCCGAACTCAGCGGCGAGACCGGGCCGGGCCCCCTTGAAGAGGTCCGCATACGTCAGCCCGCCACTGGCCGCCTCCGGCGACAGCGTGACTACTACAGCCGCGGTTTTGGGCGGCTGCAGTTTCCGCGGCCTCTTAGTAGAGGCCGTTGTCACCGGCGGTGAAGGCTGGGCTTGAGCCGCTTTTTGGGCAGCCCTTCTAGCCCGCCTTCGGGACTTCTTTGAGCCCCTCGCCTCTTGCCAACCCTCGTTGGAGGGGGCAAGTGCGGAGGGGCCCGGCAGGGATGTCGGAGTGGGGAGCGGAGGGAAAGCCACTCCACTCCTCGGCGCCGATTTAGGCCTCGTCTTGGCCGGCACCTGGGCCGGCGCCTTGGCCGGCGCCTGGGCCGGCGCCTTGGCCGGAGCCTGGGCCGGCGCCTTGGCCGGTGCCTTGGCCCCTCTCCTCGGCCCCTGGGGAGCCGGTTGAGTCGGGGCCGACGCCGCCGCCACGTAAGAGACGCGGCCTCCCACAACGGGGAGCGCAGTCGGAGCAGCGGCCTTGGGCCGCTGAGACGACGCGAGCGGGGGGCGCACAACCGGCGCAGGGGGCAGTCTCGCCTCCAGGCCAGCCAGACGGCCGTCCAGCATACGCCCAACTGCGTCCAGAATTCCCCGCAGTTGGGCGTCAGGTACCCCTGAGGTCGCGGTAGGGACAGGCTGGGACGCGGACGGGGCTTCCCGCTCGGGGAGGTTCGCCTGGAAGCGGGCGAACTGAGCACTCAGCTCGTTCACCCGCTCCGTCAGTCTCTCGTTGGCCAACTGTAGGCGAGAGACATCGCCCACTAGGCCCTCCACGACCTCCGACAAAGCGGAGGAGGAGTCCTTGAGGGCCCTCACAAACGAGCCCTTAAGGTTTACGGACTTGGTGGCCACCTTGTGGATGATGGCCACCGCCGCTTTCGCCCTCTCCTGCACGGACACTGGAGCCTGGGGGGCATTTCCCCCCACCGGCTCCCGAACCTTGAGCAGGAGATCCGCGATCTCCTCCTCCGCTACGGCCTCGCCGTCCACTCGCACACTTCTGTACGACTCCGCGTTTGAGAACGCGGAGCCTGACGGGGTCGAGACCGAGGCCGGTTTTCGTGGCCTCCCTCGACGGCTGCTTGCCACTTTTGGTGGCATCATTTCTTGAGACGTGTCGGTCTCCTCGTCCCTGGAGCGTCCGCGTTTCCGGTTGTCGCTTCGCTCCGCTTCCATGGCCTCCGCGCCATCCGACGAAACGGCAGATCCGGAACGCAGACGATCCGATGCTCTTCGGCTCCCAGAGACCAGAGTCAGACTGACTTCTGGGGGCCCCACCGAGATAGGCGTTCCCAACACCAACTCACCCTCAGTGGATGACACATCCACTCCACTGTTCCTCTTCTCCTTCCTTCCCTTCGTTTCATTGTCCGTTTGACTTGCCTTTTTTTGTTGGTTATTGTCCGATCGTTTTTTTATGTTTTTGTTGTAATTGTCCATAATAAGATCCCACGAGTAAGTGGGAAGGGTGGGTCGCCCCGGACAGTGCCCACTGTAACCGGGGAAGTCTAGCGTAACCCGCTCAGGGGAGCGACAATTCCCTGGCGGGGGACGCAGTAGCGACTGAAACTCCGTCCAGCCTTCCAGACCTCACGCCGCGCCGCCGCTTGCCATCGGGTAATTTTTTATAGAGGTTGTCTTCCTCGTAGCCCGGGCGACCAAGCCAAGGCCTATCGGTCCCGCTCAGACCACAAAACATGACTGCGGCCATGTTGCGAGATTACGATTTTCAGCCGGTGGCAGGGAAGAAACTCCCACTGCCTGCCCGGCGGCAGGGTGAGTGCACGCCAAGGCCCGACTCCTCCTCTCCAGTTAGCCTTAAAACTAACTCCTCTCGACGCGGCAACACCGCCAGCAGAGTGCCGGCCGACCCGGGACCCCGCGAGGAGACTGACCCATACAGCCGACCCACAGGAAACCAAGCCGAACGACACCACACCAGCAATGCCAGCCACAATCCTCGGACGAATCCTTGGATCCCCCTACAGACGGCTTGCCCGTCCCATCCTCATCCACTACGCCCTCTGCTACTCAGAGGGACGTGCGGAGAAGATATCCTCCTACCTATCACTATTCCCCCCTACATTCCAAACCCTATCCAGCAGATAAGGAATTGGAATGTCCCAACTAAGTCCAAACCCCACAACACAGAACCCCAAGCCCACCCACCCTACCCCACCGACAAAGTGCCGGCGCCTGGTGGTTTCAGTTACGTCTATTTCTGATGGAAATAGACCTAAAACGGACAGCAACCGCGAGAAGGCCGACCCCACCAGACTTGCCTTGGGGATCTTCACCTAACCTAACCCACCCTAACCTAACCTAACCTAACCTAACCTAACAGATAGAATTTTTTTATAATGTCTGTAAAAATATCCTGTATATAGTGGAATATACAGGATATTTTTACAGACATTATAAAAAAATTCTATAATGTCTGTAAAAATATCCTGTATATTCCACTATTGTAACCTGTATTCCTTATTTAGTATCGTATGTAATATGTGTAATAATTTAAGATTAGTTAAGCCCATAGACTGTAAAGCCCAATGGCATGAGGGCAGCGAATAAAATACTCTTGCGTTTTATTAAAGACTCCGATCCCCATGTCGGAGGTTAGGCTAGCTCGCGGGCCGGGCCTCTGCGCCCGGACAGGAAAAAAAAAAAAAAAAAAAAAAAAAAAAAAAAAAAAACCTAACCTAACCTAACCTAACCTAACCTAACCTAACCTAACCTTTTTTTTTTTTTTTTTTTTTTTGTTTTGTTGACCAGGTGGAAAATGCGTTACGCATACCCTCCGAACATGGGAGTGTCGGAGGGTTATGTGGGACTACACATCGCCTCTCCCTCCTCAGAGTGAGGAGAGGTAGGGAGTGCTACCCACTAAAAACCACCCGGACGTGCCCTCTCGCCGGTTTTGTTGGACACCGTGGAACCCGCGAAGGCATAGTCCACGGTGGCACCCCAGCCGTTGCCGGGGCTTCCCGCGCCGAAGGGGAGAAGGGCGAGCACGCTTGGCCCTCTCCCAGACCGCTCAGTGGCTGATCACTGCGGGCAGAGGACTCCCATCCTCCACCTGCAGCCACTATGGGTTGAGTCTGGCGGCGAAACGCCGCCTTCTCAACCCAAGCCGTCTGCGCCGGAGGGGGTGCGCGAGAGGATCTTCCTCGCGCTCCCGCTCCGCGGTCTCCTTTTGCGAAATGACTGTTTCGCAGAAGGAGACCACCGCCTCCCAGGACCTCTCGTTGCTCAGCATTGCTTCAACAATGCTTTGGAGCGAGAGGTCCACCCGCTGAATGGTGCGTGCCATGAGGCCACGCTCCGCGTCCCAACGACTGCACACCTCAAGGGTGTGCTGCGCGGTGTCGTCGGGACTTCCGCACTCATGGCACAGCGGGGCCGGCTCTCTTCCGATTCTGTGCAGGTAGTGACCGAAGCACCCATGCCCGGTCAGTACCTGCACGAGCCGGTACGACGTCGCGCCGACTGCCCTCTTCAGCCAAAGGTCGGCCGTTGGGAGGATCGCCTCTATGGTACGGAGACCATAAGGGGCGACCTCGAGTTGGGCCTTCCATCGGTCCCGCAGTCGGCGCTCCGTCGCGCGACGGGAGGCTGCCACCTCCTCGGGGTCCGGGCGTTCACCTGTTGTCCGGACCCTGGACCTACGTTGGTAGGTCTCTGCGTGCACCTCTGCGTCTAGCTCCCACGGGGGGGTGCACGCGAGGAGGCAGGCCGCTGCATGGGCCACCGTCATATAGGCCCTCACCATCCTGAGGGCCACGACCCGTTGTGGCCTCCGCAGCAGGGCCCTATTTCGGGCGGACAGCTTGTCCGCCCATATTGGGGCCCCATAGAGGGCCATGCTCCTTGTCACGCCGGCATATAGCCGGCGGCACAAGGAGCCCGGCCCTCCTATATTGGGCAGAAGGCTGCCCAGCGCCGATGCGGCGCCCACGATTCGGGGAGCTAACCTCGAGAAATGCTCCCCGAAATCCCACTTGCGGTCCAATATGAGCCCCAGATATTTAATGTGGGGCTTTATTTGGACCGCTCCACCCTCCAGGGTGAGCGCCGCATTCGCGGGCAGATTCCACCCGCGCCCCCCGAAGACTATAGCCTCAGTCTTCGGGAGGCTCACCTTTAGGCCGAGCCTGGTGATCCGTTCAATCGCCAGCTCGGCCGCCACTTCCGCCCTCCGTGAGGTTTCCCGCTTGTCGCTCCCGCGCACAGCCACCATTGTGTCGTCCGCGTAGCAGACGACGAGTGTGCGCGGAAGCAGCTCCCCCCGGATTGCCCAGTCGTACCCCAGGTTCCATAAAAGTGGACCGAGCACGGAACCCTGGGGCACGTCGCAGGCCATCTGTCTCTCCCCCTGTTGCCCGTCCTTGTTTTCCCAGAGCACTACCCTCTCGGTTAGGTAGTGCTCAACAATTCGCCTTAGGTAGTGAGGCACCTCATGGTATCGAAGTGCCTCACTGATCACCCCATAGGGGAGGGTGCCAAATGCGTTTGCGATGTCTAGTGACACCGCGATGACACCCTCCCCCCTGCTCGACGCGTAGTCACAAAAGTCCTTCAGTGACTTCAGCGCGTCGAGCGTGGACCGCCCTTCCCGGAACCCGAATTGTCTATCAGTGACGTTCGGGCCGGCGGTCTCCAGGTGCTGCAGGATCCGGGAGGCCAGGATGCGTTCAAACGCTTTTCCGGCCTCATCCAGCAGCACTATGGGGCGATAGGCGGACGGGCAATCCTGTGGCCGACCCTCTTTACGGAGGAGGCATAGTCGCCCCTCCTTCCACACCCTCGGGAACCTTCCCTCTCTCAGGCAGTCATCCATGACGTGCCTGAGTCGGTCCCCAAGGTGTTCCAGGGCGACTGCGAGGACGCGACCGGGAACGCCGTCCGGGCCCGGGGCTTTTTTGCAGCCCCGGAGTCGGTCTGTCACACGCTCGAACTCGTCGTCACTTATTGGTGCAACGACGAGCTCGGCCTCCGACTCCGTTCTGGGGTCGACCATCGACGGGGGAGAGATCGAGGGAGGTGGCGGGAACAGCCCCTCGACTACCCTCTGGAGGAGTTCGGGCTCCAGGGAGTCCATGGGGGGAGCGCTGCGCATTTTGTTGCGCACCACCTTGTACGGCCGCCCCCATGGGTCCCTGTCCAGGGTAGCCAAGAACGCCTCGTGAGCTTCGTCCTTGGCCTTGGCGATCGCAACCTGGAGGGCCCCCTTAGCCTCTTTGAGGGCCCTGTGGAGCCCTTCCTCCTCTTCCGCACTGTGCCGCCTGCGCCTACAGTGTTGGTAGGCGCGGCGGGCACTGTTACTGGTGGACCGCAGGGCCGCAATTTCAGCGGACCACCAGTATACTCTCTTGCGGGCGAACAGGCGACCGACCCGAGGCATAGCCGCGTCGCACACCGTCTGTAGTGCGACTCGGAACTGTGCCGCCCTTTCCTCAGCTCCGAGGGTGACGGGTGGGGCAGCACACCACGCCTCCACCATGGCCGCCTCGTTCGCCTTGTCCCTGTCCAAATGGACCAGGGACCACTTTGGGAACTTTCGCCCCCTCCTGGCTCTGCCCGTGATGGGCGACGGTGGAACCCCCGCTGTGAAGACCCTCATCCTGATGTACAGGTGATCTGAGAGGGTCTCCACATCCTCCAGGACGCGCCAATCCGTGACGCGTGCAGCTATGGCAGGGGTCGCGAACGTGACGTCCACGATTGACCCCCCTTGCCGCCGCACGCAGGTATTCGCGGTGCCCCGGTTTAGGACCACGAGTCCCGTTGCCGTCACCCAATCCCCAAGAGCCATACCCCTATGGTCCGTAATGGGGGAACCCCATGCCGAACTTTTGGCGTTGAGGTCCCCCAGGACCATAACCTGCCTCGGGGCAGCCCTCCGGACCACCCCCCCTAGGATCCCCAGGAACGTGTCAAACTCCCGCAGCGGCCTATTGGGGGAGAAGTACACGGCTACCAGCACCGTGTCGTTTCCCCATCTGGCCGCCACGAATCCCGGGCCACCCTCGATCCTTGATAAGGGGGGGAGGTCCCCCATCGCCGGCACTACGATCGCCACTACTCCGTCGGTATCCCCTACCCAATTAGATTGTGGGGGGACGAAGTATGGCTCCGCTACAACCGTAACGCCAATTGCCCACTCCGCCATGGCCTGCATGAGCAGATCCTGAGCTCTGGCGGAGTGGTTGGCGTTTACTTGCAGGACATCTAGATGCTGGTGTGCTGGCATTTAAATGTCCATACGGTTGTCCTCTTGGTGCCGGCTGGCGGCTGTTTCGGCTGGAGGGGGTCGGGAGGGGCGGGAGGGTCTCGGCCTCGCCTCTCTTCCCTTTGTCTCCGGTGGGGAGCATTTTGGTCCCCTCATAACGTGGTCGGCTGGGAGGCCTGCATGGTGGCATACTGCGCACCATACCTTCTCCTCCCAGCATTCGGCTGCTTTGTGCCCCTCTGCGCCGCACCGGTAACACATCTGGCCCCGGTCCACCTTTGAGGGGCACAGCTCACGCGCGTGGCCGACACCCATACATTTGTAGCACCGCATGGGTGCTGGTCCGACGGAGTTGACCCTAGCAGACGACCAGCCTACCAAGATCTGACCACACTTGAGGAGGGCTTTTGCAGTCCCCACCGGGCATTGCACGAGGGCCACCCCACTGCCATCATAGTATGTAGGGCGGATGCCCCCCACCTTTATGAGCGCCACGGCGCATCCCCCTGCCTTGGCGACGGCAGCCGCCAGGGTCTCCCTTGTCGCCGACTCGTCTAGGCCGGCGACCTCGATAGCGGCCATCTTTTCAGGGCGGCTTATATGGGCAACGTCGCCCACGAGGACCTGCAGCTTTGCTGCGAGGCTGTCCGCCGCCCTTCCGCTATCTGCTCCAGGGACCTCAATGACTCGGCCCCCCGTCACCGAGTTCCTGACCCTGACATGCTGCAGGCCTATCTCCTCCAAGCTTATGCCATTAATGGCCTTGGCCATGACAGCCTGCAGCGTGGTGTCGGTAGTAACCCCCTTCCGCATGGTGATTACCACCGCTGCCGTCTTGGGGACTTCTAATGCCTTCGCCTTTGGTGCCGCTTTCTTCTTGGGCGGCGGGGGAGGTGGCGGAGTGGCCGTAGCCTTTCCCTTTCCCTTCCTCTTCTTTTTGCTTGCTACCTGTGCCCATGTCTCGCCCGGGGGCACAGGTGCAGTCTCCACTGCTGGGACAGGCTTGCTTGCCGGGGCAGGCCTGGCTGCTGGGGCAGGCTTGGCTGCCGGGGCAGTCTTGGCTGCCGGGGCGGTGGTTTCCTGGGCCGCTAGGGCCGCTTTTTTCGCGGCCCTTTTCGGCCTGCCATCCCCGAGCCTGGCCCTGCTCTCGGGCTCGGAGGCAACTTCTCTCGTTGAGGCCGGTGGGGCCTTCTTCTTTTTATCCGCCGCTAGCGGGGGGCGGATTATTGGTGCGGGTGGAAGGCGACTGGCAATCTCCTCGATCCTTGCATTCAGCATGTTACCGAGGGAGACCGTCAAGTCGCGCTTCATGCTGTCCAGCAGTTCCGCCAACTCCGCAGCGGCGGATTGTGTCGGCGGGGGGGCCCTAGGGGCCGGGGTCTCACGCGCCGGCTGCGGGGCCGGGGCCTGGCGCTCTGAGAATGCAACTTTCAGGGCCTTGAGTTCCGCTGTGCAGAGAGCGAGTTGTTCCCGCATTCTCTTGTTGTCCGCCTTCAGGATGCGGATCTCCTCGCTCTCTGACCTGGAGGCGTTCATTTCCTCCATAGCCCTTAGTATGGTGCGGCAGGCCCGGTTCATGGTGCCCCACACCTCACCCTTCAAATTGCCCGACTTGCGGGCCCCCTCCATAATTTCTAAAGCCGCCTGTTTGGTGGCCTCCACCGGGTCAAACGGGAGGAAAGCCTCAGACGGCGAAATCATTCTTGGGGGGGAGGATGTTCCCCCATTCCTCATTGCCCCCTTGGGGCGGAGCTCCGGGAAGTCCTTCCTATACGAGGAGGGGCCGGCGGCGACGTCTGTGTCGGAGCTGAGGTAAGTCTCCGAACCTCGGAGCTTAGCTCTAGCCAACGCTATCCCCGCGTAGGCCCCCTTGGGCTTGCCCCTCCGGGCTGTTCCAACCTTAGGCCCATTATCGGGCCTTGGGTCATCCACCTGGTCGACATGCCCCCTTTTCTGGGGCTGAGAAGCCATCTCAATGGCCTCTGTGAGGCCTTCTTCCTCGGATTCAGAGGAAGAATCGAAAAACCTTTCGTTCCACTTGCGAAGGGAACCCCCCCCCTCTTCAGACGTGGCCATTGTGGCCCCGCCAACGTCTCTGCCAAATTTAGACCAAATCCGACCACCCCAGCCGAAGTTATCACCCCAAACAGAGTTTGGTTAAAAAAAAAAACGGTCAAGGGGGAGTCGGCTTGGAGAAATCCCATACAAATTTCAAAAAGCGCCTAAAAAACCAAATAGCAATCCGGTCCCTCAGGATACTTTTTGAAAAAATTTTTTGGCTGACTTCCCGTTAACGTAGCCGGTTGCCAAAAATAACAACTAATAGGGGATGAAGTCTTCTTTCCCCTGGCACCCCTACTGAGACCGTAGGGGTAAACAACAACCTAGATATTCGCTCACGAACTTTGCCGACTTTTTTGTGCAAATTTTTTTCAATAATTTTACCTAAAATCACTAAAAGTCCGATTACTTCCAAACCCTGAGAAGAAAAGCAACCGGACCTAGCCTACGCGAAAATTGACTATTGCCGCTATGTCCTAACACAAAAAAGTGCGTAGAACGATAGCCGCAAAGCCGACTTTTTTTCGATTGAAAAAGGTAAACAAACCGTTTTTCAATCAAAAAATCCCGACTTGTAACTTTCCGCTTTTTTTGTCGATAGCTCAGTCCGCAAAACACTCAGCGACACACCGTTTTCACAGATGTGTGCGCCTCGTGAATCCGCAACTTACGATGTATTGAACTTCGCTGTAGCTCTCATAGGCTGATCGCTAAGGCAGTTAATACACCGGGTCAGACCTCCAAAACTCGTCAACCTAACCTAACCTAACCTAACCTAACCTAACCTTTTTTTTTTTTTTTTTTTTTTTTTTTTTTTTTTTTTTTTTTTTTTTTTTTTTTTTTTTTTTTTTTTTTTTGACGCTGGGAAAAATGCTTTATGCATACCCTCCCGTCGGGGGACGGAAGGGTTATGTGGGACTCCCGGTGCTCCCCACCGGTATACCCACTAAACGACCCAGCGGCACTCCCGCATCGCCTATATGGAGGGGAACTGGGAATCCGGCACAGCCTTTCCATCCAGCCCCCCGCCGACGACCGCCCGCCTTTACGGCGAGCCCTTCACCCCCCTCCCCACCCTGGGAGAGGGGCCCGAGAATAGCCGCGAGTGCTCGCGGTCATTCCCACCCGGCGGAAGTGGAGGATACGTGCAATGCGGGAGAAGACGCCCCCGCGCCTGTCTCCCGCTATCCTCCACCAGGAGGGGGAAGACGATTGTCGTGCAATCGCCTTCTCCGACCCGTTCGTCGCCTGCGGAGTGGCGCTGCGAGAGGGTCTTCCTCCCGCGCCCGCTCCGTCGCCTCCTTTTGCGAAATTACTTCCTCGCAAAAGGAGGCCACCGCAGCCCAGGACTCCTCGCTTCCCAGCATGGCTAAAACCACGCTGGGCAGCGAGAGGTCCTGCCCGACCACCGCCATCAATTGGCGGCGCGGCCCAGACCACGACGCACACACCTCCAGGGTGTGCTGCGCCGTGTCCACCGCCGCGCCACAATCGTGGCAGGCCGGGGTCTCCTCTCTTCCGATCCGATGCAGGCACGATCCGAAGACGCCATGCCCGGATAGCACCTGCACCAAACGGAAAGAAAGGAAACCGTGGGACCGCCCGAGCCAGTCCTGCAGGACTGGCCCGAGCGCGTCCAACGTTCTGCGGCCAAAGGCTGCGGTGGCGAGGGCCTCCGTCCAATGTTGGACGGTTGCGTCCCTCGCCTCTCTGCGGACGGCCTCCCGCTCTTCTGGGGCAGGGCACTCCCCGAGCGCCCTGCGCCCCGCCGTCCACTCGTACACTCTGGCGAGCACCCACGCCTCGAGTTCCCAAGGCGGGGTGCCGGCCAGAGCGCACGCTACCGCAAAGCCCACCGAGCGGTAGGCTCTCGCCACCCGCAGTGCAATGGCCCTTTGGGGCCTGCGGATGGCGGTCGCATTCTCCCTCCTGTGGAGGGAGTCCGCCCAGATGGGGGCCCCGTAAAGGGCCATGCTCTTCAAGATGCCGGCATACAAATGCCGGCATCTCGCCTTCGGCCCTCCCAGGTTTGGGAGGAGCCACGAGAGGGCGTTCGCCGCCTTCAGCAGGCGCGCTGACAACCCGCTGAAGTGCGGGCCGAAGCGCCACCTGCTGTCCAGGGTGAGGCCCAGATATTTCATCTGGGTCCTCACCCCGATCCTGACGCCCTCCACGACGATATGGGCGTCAAGAGGGATGCGCTGCCGAGGCCCGTGGAAGAACACGGCCTCGGTCTTGTGCAGCGCAACCCCCAACCCGAGGCGGCGGATCCTTCCCGCGACCAAGGATCCGCCAGCCGAGGCCAAACTGGCCGCCTCCCTAAAATCCCTCCCCCGGGCAGTGAGGAGAGTGTCATCCGCGTAGCAGATGACACTCGTGCCCGGGAGGAGGGATCCCCGCAGGAGCCAGTCGAAGCCGATGTTCCACAGGAGTGGTCCTAGGACCGACCCCTGCGGAACACCAGACTCCGCGCCGTACCTCCGGACTTGGCCAGCCTTGTCTACGAGGAGGACCGCTCTGTCCTCCAAGTAGCTGGCCAAGAGGGCCCGCAAGTATGAAGGCACTCCGTGGTACCGGAGTGCCTCCAAGATCGTGGAGTGGGGGACGGAGTTGAACGCGTTGGCTATGTCAAATGACACAGCCAACACTCCGTCCCCAGACTCCACGGCCTCCCTCACCTGGCCCTTCAGCCGGGCCAGCGCGTCCACTGTCGAACGCCCAACTCGAAAACCGAATTGGGCGTCCGACAGGTTCGGCCCAACCCCCCGCAGGAGGCCATTCAGCCGACCGGCGACGATCCCCTCGAACAGTTTACCGACCTCATCGAGCAGAACGATGGGTCGGTATGCCGAGGGGGAGTCTGCCGGTCGTCTCTCCTTACGGAGGAGGCACAGCTGCCCCTCCTTCCAGGCTTTCGGGAACCTCCCAGCCGTGAAACACGCGCTGAAGAGGTCCCGAAACCTGTCCGCCATTTGGGTGGCCGCAATGGCCACCACCCTTGCGGGGACGCCGTCCGGCCCGGGGGCGGTTTTCTTGGCGCGGAGGCGAAGCGTCGCCGCGCCAAACTCCGCCCCCGTGACCGGAGGGACCTCCTCCGCCGGCGGAGCCGCCTCCCGCGGGGGGTCCATCACTGGAGGGGTGAAGTTGGTCCCTGTTGGAAACAAGGACCGAACCACCCCATCCAGAAACGCCGGCTCGAGGGTCTCTGCTAGCGGGGGACCGAAGGGGCGCAGTTTATTCCGCGCCGCCTTATACGGTCTCCCGTACGGGTCTCTGTCGAGACCCTCTAGCATTTCGGCCCTCGCCGCGTCGTCGGCGGCGAACATAGCCGCCTTGAGGACCTTCTTTGCCTCTACGTACGAGGCGTAGAGAAGGTCCTCGTTCGACGCGTCCCGCACGTTCCGCCGTCGACTCCGCGTGTAGGCCCTCCTGGCCACCACGCAGGCGGCCCGGAGCCCCGCCAGCTCCTCCGACCACCAATAGACGGCGCGTCGGGGAGGTGGGCGGCGAGACCGAGGCATGCTGGAGTTGCACACCTCGGTCAGGGACTCCCGCAGTCGGACCGCCGAGGCGTCGACGTCCAGGACATTGATAGGAGGCGTGAGCCAGTCCTGGACGAACGCCGCCTCCTTGGCCGCCCCTCGGTCCAGGTGGATCTGAGCCCACCGTGGAAAGGGGGACTGGCCCGAGCGGGCCATCCCCCGGGGGCTCTGGGTGGAGACGATGTCGAACCGCACGTATCGGTGGTCCGACAAGGTCTCCACCGTTTCCACCCGCCAGCCGACGACGCGGGCGGCAAGTGCGGGGGTGGCGAACGACACGTCCACCACCGTCCCTCCCCGTTGCCGCACACACGTGTGGGCCGTCCCTCTATTTAGGAGGGACACGCCCGACGAGGCCGCCCAAAATTCGACGGCCCGCCCGCGGACGTTGCAAGAGGCGGCCCGGTTGCCCCAGGCCGCCGACTTGGCGTTCAGGTCGCCCAATACGGCGACCTGGCGCGGCGCCGCCCTACCGACTACTGCGGTCAGGACTTCGAGAAAATCCTCGAAGTCCTGTAAAGGGCGGTTAGGGGAGAAATAGACCCCCACCAGGGCTATTTCTCCCCACGCGGCGGCCACGTATCCCGGTCCCCTCTCTAAGAGCGAGAGGGGAGGGGAGTCCGTGGAAGACCGCGACACCAACGCCACCGAGCCGTCCCGATCACCCAGCCAACGGCCAGGGACAGAGTACGGCTCGGCGACCACCGCAACGTCTACTAACCACTCAGCCAGGGCCTGCATCAGCAGGTCCTGGGCTGCTTTACAGTGGTTAGTATTCGCCTGTAGGATGCGATGTCCGGACCTATCCATCATTTGGACATCGCACCCCCCTCGTCGGCCACCGAGGTCCCAGCCTCAGGGACGACGGTGGTAGCGGCAGGCTGGGACGGCGCCTGCGCTTTGCCCTTCTTTGGGGGAGGATTGCAGTTCCTCCCCCTCATCACGTGGTCCGCCGGGCGGCCACTGGCGGCGCACACCGCGCAGTGCGGCTTGGCGGCCGTGCAGGAGGCGGACATGTGCCCCTCCTTACCGCAGCGGTAACAGGCGTCCGACCTGTCCACCTTGGACGGACAGAGGGCCCGTGTGTGGCCGATTCCGAAGCACTTGTAGCAGCGCAAAGGCTGCTCACCAAGTGCTCGGACCACACACGACCCAAACCTGACGGCAAGCCGTCCCTTGGCAAGGACGGCCTTAGCTGCGGTGACCGGGCACTCCAGGCGGATTGTGCCCATGCCGCCGCGGCCGGGCCTGATAGCCCGACCCTGTACCGCTGCGGTGTTGCAGCCCCCTATTGCTGCGAGCGCCGCCACGACCTCCTCTTTGGTGACCGAATCGTCCAGATTGGTCACCTCGAGGGCCGCCGACTTGACGGGCCTTACCACCTTGGCCGCGTCCGCGATGACCTCTTGCAACTTCGTTGCGAAGAGGTCAGCGTTGGTGCCGCCCTGGGCCCCCGGGAACTCGAAAATACGAGCCCCGGCTTGGGTCTGGCGGCACGTGATGGCGCCGATTCCCAGCTTGGTGGGATCGGCGTTGGTACGAGCCCGTTTCAGCACGGACTCGTACGTCTCACCACGCTCCGCAGCCTCCGCGGTGAGCGTCACCACGACGGCCGCGGTTTTGGGAGAAACTAGGGTTTTTCTTTCACCGGCAGGGGCCCTTTTAGCTGCCGGAGCAGCGGTGGCGGGCTTAGGGGCCGACTTTTGCCCCTTCCCCTTCCCCTTCCCCTTGCCGGTCGTCTGGGACGGGCAGGGAGGGGAGATGTTGGCTGGGGAGGCAGGGGCGGCGGCCGCTCTCGCCTTCTTGGCCTTGCCCTTCCCCTTTTTGACCACCTTCGTCCACGGCTGGGTGGACGGGGTGGTGGAAGGGAGAAGGGCGTCCTCCCTTTGGGAGGATGGCCCAGGCTCGCACGGCCTCTTGTCCGCCGCGAGGGGCGGTCGGAGGCGCTTTTCGGGCAAGAGCCTGTCCTCGATGCCAGCGAGGCAGGCTCTCGTAAATGCCCTTTCCTCCATCACAACCTTGCGGATGACATCCTCAAGGTTGGAAGAGGAGGAAGGGCCCTCCACCGCAGGTCTCGGCTCAGCTTGGGTTGGCTGGGCCGTGACCTCAGCCAGCTTCTTATGCAGCTGGCTGACCTCCGACTGCAGGCGATCTAACTTCGCCTGCAGTTGCCGCGTCTCGTCGGTGGCTGTGCGTTGCACCAGCTCCCGGACGATGCCACCCATGCTGGCGGCCCTGCATTTAAGGGACTTTTGGAATGTCCCTTTTAGATTGGAGGACTTAGAGGCGACCACCCTGATCTCCTCTTCGTCCTCCTGCGCCATGCGCTCCAGCTCGGCCAGCGAGTGGTCCGCGTATAAGACGCTAGACGCACCGTACCCGGACTTAGCCCGGGCGGCCTGCGCCTGCATCTCCTTCGCGGCGACCCTCTCTTCCAGGTCTTCCTGGAACTGAGCCCTTCGTGCGAGGTCCAACTGACGTTGGGCGTCCGCCAGACCCACGTCGTGGGTGTCCACCACAGTGGAAGGCTTTTTGGCCTTCGCCTTCTTTTTTGGCTTAGCACTCCTCGTGGAGTCCGAGGAGCCTTCGCCGCCGTCCTTCAGGAAGGATCGCTTCCGCTTTTGTAAGCGACTTTCGGCTTCCATCGCCGAACTTCCGTCCGACTCTGGAACGAGCGACTCGTTGTCGGAGTCCGACAACACGTCGACCGACAGCCTGCGGAACATGCTACCCGGTGATGGGCGGCAAACCTCCGACGCCATACTGGCATCGCCGGCGTGGCCCTGAGAATGGCCTTTGGTTTGGCCCTGAGAAGGGCCTTTGGTTTGGCCCTGAGAAGGGCCTTTGGTTTGGCCCTGAGAAGGGCCTTTTGGTTGGCCCTGAGAAGGGCCTTTTGGTTGGCCCTGAGAAGGGCCTTTTGGTTGGCCCTGAGAAGGGCCTTTTGGTTGGCCCTGAGAAGGGCCGTTTGGTTGGCCCTTAGAAGGGCCTTTTTTGAAACGCCCGAAGGCGTCCCGCAATTGAGGCGTCGTCGCCTCCTCAGGCTCTAGCGCCCTACCACTGTTGCTATGCGCAGACGCGCATACAACCTCCTCACCGCTCCCTACCGTCTCACCTAACCTAGATTTGTTTATAGAGTCATTCATATTCAGATCCCACGAGTAAGTGGGAAGGGTGGGTCACCCCGGACAGTGCCCACTGTAACCGGGGAAGTCTAACGTAACCCGCTCAGGGGAGCGACACTTCCCTGGCGGGGGACGCGGTAGCGACTGAAACTCCGTTCAGCCTTCCAGACCTTACGCCGCGCCGCCGCTTATCCTCGGGTAATTTTTTATAGAGGTTGTCTTCCTCGCAGCCCGGGCGACCAAGCCAAGGCCTATCGGTCCCGCTCAGATCGCAAAACATGACTGCGACCATGTTGCGGGGTTACGATTTTGGGGCGGTGGCAGGGAAGAAAACTCCCACTGCCTGCCCGGCGGCAGGGTAAGTGCACGCCAAGGCCCGACACCTCTCCGCAAGCCTAAGAAGGCTATCCTCCGCTCAAGCTCAAGCTTGAACTCAAGCCAAGCACCTGACCACTCGGCATCCCGCGAGGAAACTGACCCATACAGCCGACTCACGGGAACCAAGATGGACGGCATCCCCGCTCTAAATCCCCCCCCCCCCCCCCCATCCCACCCCAGTGTTTGGTCCGCGCCGGTAAACCGGTAACTCCCATTTCTGGGAGTCGTTCCCCTATCCGCCACCCGGGGACGCGCCGCGTTGGGGTACACCTCCCCACCCACTGGGACTACCCAGCAGGTCCGCGGAACCTAACCTAACCTAACCTAACCTAACCTAACCTAACCTAACCTTTTTTTTTTTTTTTTTTTTTTTTTTTTTGTTGACCAGGTGGAAAATGCGTTACGCATACCCTCCGAACATGGGAGTGTCGGAGGGTTATGTGGGACTACACATCGCCTCTCCCTCCTCAGAGTGAGGAGAGGTAGGGAGTGCTACCCACTAAAAACCACCCGGACGTGCCCTCTGGCCGGTTTTGTTGGACACCGTGGAACCCGCGAAGGCATAGTCCACGATGTCCACCGGTGGCACCCCAGCCGTTGCCGGGGCTTCCCGCGCCGAAGGGGAGAAGGGCGAGCACGCTTGGCCCTCTCCCAGACCGCTCAGTGGCTGATCATCGCGGGCAGAGGACTCCCATCCTCCACCTGCAGCCACTATGGGTTGAGTCTGGCGGCGAAACGCCGCCTTCTCAACCCAAGCCGTCTGCGCCGGAGGGGATGCGCGAGAGGATCTTCCTCGCGCTCCCGCTCCGCGGTCTCCTTTTGCGAAATGACTGTTTCGCAGAAGGAGACCACCGCCTCCCAGGACCTCTCGTTGCTCAGCATTGCTTCAACAATGCTTTGGAGCGAGAGGTCCACCCGCTGAATGGTGCGTGCCATGAGGCCACGCTCCGCGTCCCAACGACTGCACACCTCAAGGGTGTGCTGCGCGGTGTCGTCGGGACTTCCGCACTCATGGCACAGCGGGGCCGGCTCTCTTCCGATTCTGTGCAGGTAGTGACCGAAGCACCCATGCCCGGTCAGTACCTGCACGAGCCGGTACGACGTCGCGCCGACTGCCCTCTTCAGCCAAAGGTCGGCCGTTGGGAGGATCGCCTCTATGGTACGGAGACCATAAGGGGCGACCTCCAGTTGGGCCTTCCATCGGTCCCGCAGTCGGCGCTCCGTCGCGCGACGGGAGGCTGCCACCTCCTCGGGGTCCGGGCGTTCACCTGTTGTCCGGACCCTGGACCTACGTTGGTAGGTCTCTGCGTGCACCTCTGCGTCTAGCTCCCACGGGGGGGTGCACGCGAGGAGGCAGGCCGCTGCATGGGCCACCGTCATATAGGCCCTCACCATCCTGAGGGCCACGACCCGTTGTGGCCTCCGCAGCAGGGCCCTATTTCGGGCGGACAGCTTGTCCGCCCATATTGGGGCCCCATAGAGGGCCATGCTCCTTGTCACGCCGGCATATAGCCGGCGGCACAAGGAGCCCGGCCCTCCTATGTTGGGCAGAAGTCTGCCCAGCGCCGATGCGGCGCCCACGATTCGGGGAGCTAACCTCGAGAAATGCTCCCCGAAATCCCACTTGCGGTCCAATATGAGCCCCAGATATTAAATGTGGGGCTTTATTTGGACCGCTCCACCCTCCAGGGTGAGCGCCGCAGTCGCTGGCAGATTCCACCCGCGCCCCCCGAAGACTATAGCCTCAGTCTTCGGGAGGCTCACCTTTAGGCCGAGCCTGGTGATCCGTTCAATCGCCAGCTCGGCCGCCACTTCCGCCCTCCGGGAGGTTTCCCGCTTGTCGCTCCCGCGCACAGCCACCATTGTGTCGTCCGCGTAGCAGACGACGAGTGTGCGCGGAAGCAGTTCCCCCCGGATTGCCCAGTCGTACCCCAGGTTCCATAAAAGTGGACCGAGCACGGAACCTTGGGGCACGCCGCAGGCCATCTGTCTCTCCCCCTGTTGCCCGTCCTTGTTTTCCCAGAGCACTACCCTCTCGGTTAGGTAGTGCTCAACAATTCGCCTTAGGTAGTGAGGCACCTCATGGTATCGAAGTGCCTCACTGATCACCCCATAGGGGAGGGTGCCAAATGCGTTTGCGATGTCTAGTGACACTAACCTAACCTAACCTAACCTAACCTAACCTAACCTAACCTAACCTAACCTAACCTAACCTAACCTAACCTAACCTAACCTAACCTAACCTAACCTAACCTAACCTAACCTAACCTAACCTAACCTTTTTTTTTTTTTTTTTTTTTCTTTGCGCTGGGAAAAATGCTTTACGCATGCCCCCCCATTGGGGGATGGGGGGGGTATGTGGGACTCCCCGATCCGAAAGGACCGGTATACCCACTAAACAACCCAGCGGCATTCCAGCATCGTCTGCGTGACGGAGGACTGGGAAACTGGCTTACTTCCAGTCCCCCGCCGACGATCGCCCGCCTTTACAGCGGGGCCTTCACGCCTCTCCCGACAGGGAGAGGCCCGGGAATGACCGTGAATGCTCGGCCATCCCCGTCCAGCGGAGGTGGAGGATCTGCAATGCAGGAGAAGACGCCCCCGCGCCTGTCTCCCGCTATCCTCCACCAAGAGAGGGAAGGCGGTTGTCGTACAAACGCCTTCTCCCACCCCTTCTTCGCCTGCGGAGCGGTGCCGCGAGGGGGTCATTCTCCCGCGCGCGCTCCGCTGCCTCCTTTTGGGACATTACGTCCTCACAAAAGGAGGCTACGGCTGTCCAGGCCTCCTCGCTTCCCAGCATGGATAAGACCACGCCTGGAAGTGAGAGGTCCTGACCAACCACCGCTACCATGTCGCGGCGCGGTTCAGACCACGACGGACACACTTCGAGGGTGTGCTGCGCCGTGTCCTCTGCCGCGCCACATTCATGGCACGACGGGGTCTCCTCTCTTCCTATCCGGTGCAGGCATGATCCGAAGCAACCATGCCCGGACAAAACCTGCACCAGACGGAAAGAGAGGGCACCATGGGACCGCCCCAGCCAGTCTTGAAGGACCGAACCTAGAGCGTCCAGCGTTCGGCGGCCGAAGGTGGCGGAGGCGAGGTCCTCCGTCCAATGGTGGACGATCGCGTCCCTCGCCTCTCGCCGGACGGCTTCCCGCTCTTCTCGGGTAGGGTGCTCTCCGAGCGCCCTGCGTCCCGCCGTCCAATCATACACTCTGGCGAGCACCCACGCCTCGAGCTCCCAAGGCGGGGTACCCGCCAGAGCACACGCCGCCGCGAAGCCCACCGAGCGGTAGGCCCTCGCCACCCGCTGCGCGATAGCCCTCTGGGGCCTGCGGATCGCGGTTGCGTTCTCCCTCCTTTGGAGGGAGTCCGCCCAGATGGGGGCCCCGTATAGGGCCATGCTCTTCAAGATGCCGGCGTATAATTGCCGGCATCGCGCTTTGGGCCCCCCCAGATTTGGGAGGAGCCAAGCGAGCGCGCCCGCGGCCTTAAGCAGGCGCGTCGATAGCCCGCTGAAGTGCGGGCCAAAGCGCCACCTGCTGTCGAGGACTAGGCCCAGATATTTCATCTGGGCCTTCACCTCGACCCTGACGCCCTCTACAACAATGTGGGCGTCAGTAGGGGTGCGCTGCCGGGGCCCGTGGAAGAACACGGCCTCGGTCTTATGCAGCGCCACCCCCAATCCTAGGCAGCGGATCCTTCCCGCAACTAAGGATCCGCCAGCCGAGGCCAGGCTCGCCGCCTCCTTGAAGTCTCTCCCCCGGGCAGTGAGGAGAGTGTCATCCGCGTAGCAGATGACACTCGTGCCACGGAGGAGAGCTCCCCGCAGGAGCCAGTCAAATCCGATATTCCACAGGAGTGGTCCTAGGACGGACCCCTGTGGAACACCGGACTCTGCGCTGTACCGCTGAAGCTGGCCCGCTCCATCTACAAGGAGGACTGCTCTGTCCTCCAGGTAGTCAGCCAGAAGGCTCCGTAGATACTGAGGCACTCCATGGTAGCGGAGCGCCTCTAGTATTGTCGGATGGGGGATGGAGTTGAAGGCGTTGGCTATGTCAAATGACACAGCCAAAACTCCGTCCCCTGCCTCCTCGGCCTCCCTCACTTGGCCCTTCAGACGGGTCAACGCGTCGACTGTCGAACGCCCCACTCGAAAACCGAATTGGGCGTCCGACAGGTTCGGCCCTATCCCCCCCAAGTGGCCATTAAGCCGAGCGGCGACGATCCCCTCGAATAGTTTACCAGCCTCATCGAGCAGAACGATGGGCCGGTATGCCGAGGGGGAGTCCGCCGGGCGTCCCTCCTTCCGGAGGAGGCACAGCTGCCCCTCCTTCCAAGGTTTCGGGAACCTCCCAGCCGCGAAACACGCGCTGAAGATGTCCCGAAACCTCTCCTCCATTTCGGTGGCGGCGATCGCCACCACCCGTGCGGGGACGCCGTCTGGCCCGGGGGCTTTCTTCTTGGCGCGGAGGCGGAGCGCCGCCACTCCAAACTCCACCTCCGTTACCGGAGGGACCTCTGCCTGCGGCGGAACCGCCTCCTGCGGGGGGTCCATCACTGGTGGGGTGAATCTGGTCCCAGTCGGAAACAAGGACCGAACCACCCCATCCAGCAATGACGGCTCGAGGGTCTCCGCAATTGGGGGACCAAAGGGGCGCAGTTTATTCCGCGCCGCCTTATACGGTCTCCCGTACGGGTCACTGTCGAGACCCTCGAGCATCTCCGCTCTAGCCGCGTCTTCGGCGGCAAACATCGCCACCTTGAGGACCTTCTTTGCCTCTAAATATGAGGCATATAGAAGGTCCTCGTTCTCCGGGTTCCGCAAGCTGCGTCGTCGGCTCCGCGTGTAGGCCCTCCTGGCCCTCACGCAGGCGGCCCGGAGCCCCGCTAGTTCCTCCGACCACCAATAGACGGCGCGACGGGGAGGTGGTCGGCGAGACTGAGGCATGCTGGAGTTGCACACCTCGGTCAGGGACTTTCGCAGCTGGATCGCTGCGGCGTCCACGTCCTGGACATTGGTGGGAGGCGCGAGCCAGTTCTGGAGGAACGCCGCCTCCCTGGCCGCTCCCCGGTCCAGGTGAGTGAGGGCCCACCGTGGAAAGGGGGACCGGCCCGGGCGGGCCTCCCCCCGGGGGCTCTGGGTGGAGATGTCGAACCGCACATATCGGTGGTCCGACAAGGTCTCCACCATCTCCACCCGCCAGTCAACGACGCGGGCGGCAAGTGCGGGGGTGGCAAACGAGACATCGACCACCGACCCTCCCAGTTGCCGCACACACGTGTGGACTGTCCCTCTGTTAAGGAGGGACAAGCCGGACGAGGTCGCCCAAAACTCGACGGCTCGTCCGCGAACGTTGCAGGTGGTGGCCGGGTTGCCCCAGGCCGCCGACTTGGCATTTAGGTCGCCCAATACGACGACCTGGCGCGGCGCCGCCCTCCCGACGACTGCGGTGAGGATTTCGAGAAAATTCTCGAAATCCGATAGAGGGCGGTTTGGGGAGAAATATACCCCCACCAGAGCTATATTCCCCCACGCGGCGGCCACGTATCCCGGTCCCCTCTCTAAGAGCGAGAGGGGAGGGGAGTCTGTGGAAGGCCGCGCAACCAACGCCACCAAGCCATCCGGATCGCCCAGCCAACGGCCAGGGACCGAGTACGGCTCGGCAACCACTGCCACGTCCACCAACCACTCAGCTATGGCCTGCATCAGCAGGTCCTGCGCTGCTTTGCAGTGGTTGGTGTTCGCCTGGAGGATGCGATGACCGGTCCCATCCATCATTCGGACATCGCACCCTCCTCGTCGGCCACCGAGGTCCCAGCGTCCACAGGGACGACGGCGGTGGCGGCAGGCTGAGCCGGAGCTTGTGCTTTGCCCTTCTTTGGGGGAGGATTGCAATTCCTCCCCTTCATGACGTGGCCCGCTGGGCGGCCACTGGCGGCGCACACCGCACAGTGTGGCGTGGCGGCCTTGCAGGAGACGGATCTGTGTCCCTCCTTGCCGCAGCGGTAGCAACAGTTTGACCTGTCCACCTTGGACGTGCAGAGGGCCCGAGTGTGTCCAATGCCAAAGCACTTGAAGCAGCGCAGAGGCTGCTCTTCAAGTGCCCGAACCACACTCGAGCTAAACCCGACGGTGAGCCGTCCCTTGGCGAGGACGGCCTTGGCCGCGGTGACTGGGCACTCAAGGCGAATGGTGCCCATGCCACCGCGACCGGGCCTGATGTCCCGACCCAGTACCGCTGCGACGCTACAGCCCCCCATGGCTGCGACCGCCGCCACCACCTCCTCTTTGGTGACCGAATCGTCCAGATTGGACACCTCCAAGGCGGCGGACTTGACGGGCCTGACCACTTTGGCCGCATCCGCAATGACCTCTTGCAACTTAGTTGCGAAGAGGTCCGCGTTGGCGCCGCCCTGAGCCCCCGGGAACTCGAAAATCCGAGCCCCGGCTTGGGTCTGACGGCACGTCATTGCGCCGATTCCCAGGTGGGTGGGATCGGCGTTGGTACGAGCCCGTCTCAGCACTGACTCGTACGTTTCCCCTCGCTGTGCAGCCTCCGCGGTCAGCGTCACCACGACGGCCGCGGTCTTGGGAGCAACAAGAGGCTTCCCCCCACCGGCAGAGGCCCTTTTAGCTGCGGGAGCAGCGGTGCTGGGCTTAGAGGCCGACATTTTCCCCTTCCCTTTACCATTCCCCTTCCCCTTGCCAGTCGCCTGGGACGAGCTGGGAGGAGGGTTGTTGGCGTGGGAGGCAGGGTCGGCGCCCGTTCCTGTCTTCTTTTTCTTGCCTTTATCCTTCCCCTTCTTGACCACTTTCGTCCACGGCTGATTAGACTGGGTGGTCGAGGGGAGCAGAGCGTCTTGCTCCTGGGAGGATGGCCCCGGCTTGGACGGCCTCTTGTCCGCCGCGAGAGGCGGCCGGAGGCGTTTTTCCGGCAAGAGCCTGTCCTCTATACCGGCGAAGCAGGCTCTCGTGAAGGCCCTTTCCTCCATGACTACCTTGCGGATAATATCCTCAAGGTTGAAGGAGGAAGGACCTTCGGCCGCAGGTCTCGGCTCGGCTTGAGATGGCCGGGCCATGACTTCAGCCACTGACTTCTTATGCAGCTGGCTGACCTCCGACTGCAGGCGATCTACCTTCGCCTGCAGCTGCCTTGTTTCCTCGGTCGCTGTGCGCTGCACCAGCTCCCGGACAATGCTGGCCATGCTGGCGGCCCTGCACTTAAGGGACTTCTGTAGAGTCCCTTTAAGATTAGAGGACTTAGAGGCGACCTCCTTAATTTCCTCTTCATCCTCTTGCGCCATCCGCTCTAGCTCGGCCAGCGAGTGGTCCGCGTAGAGGACGCTGGACGCGCCGTACCCAGTCTTGGCCCGGGCGGCGCGTGCCTGCTGCTCCTTGGCGGCAACCTTCTCCTCCAGATCCTGTTGGAGTTGCTTCCGCCGAGACAAATCTAGCTGCCGTTTGGCATCCGCTAGACCCACGTCGTGGGTGTCCGCTACAATCGAAGACGATGTCGGCTTTTTGGCCTTCACCTTCTTCGACTTGGTGCTCTTCGTCGAGTCCGAAGAGCCCCCACTACCATCCTTTAGGAAAGCCCGCTTACGCTTTTGGAGGCGATTTTCGACCTCCATCGCCGAACTTGAGTCCGACTCAAGCGCGTTGTCTGACTCTGACAACTCGCCAGCCCTGCAATAAAAGCTAGCCGCAGATGGTGCGCGGCTAGCTTCTGACGCCGAAGTAGCGTCGTCCGCGGAGCCCTGAGAAGGGCTTTTTGGTTGGCCCTGAGAAGGGCCTTTTGGTTGGCCCTGAGAAGGGCCTTTTGGTTGGCCCTTAGAAGGGCCTTTTTTGAAACGCCCGAAGGCGTCCCGCAATTGAGGCGTCGTCGCCTCCTCAGGCGCTAGCGCCCTACCACTGTTGCTTTGCGCAGACGCGCATACAACCTCCTCACCGCTCCCTACCGTCTCACCTAACCTAGATTTGTTTAAAGAGTTATTCATAATCAGATCCCACGAGTAAGTGGGAAGGGTGGGTCACCCCGGACAGTGCCCACTGTAACCGGGGAAGTCTAACGTAACCCGCTCAGGGGAGCGACACTTCCCTGGCGGGGGACGCGGTAGCGACTGAAACTCCGTTCAGCCTTCCAGACCTTACGCCGCGCCGCCGCTTATCCTCGGGTAATTTTTTATAGAGGTTGTCTTCCTCGCAGCCCAGGCGACCAAGCCAAGGCCTATCGGTCCCGCTCAGATCGCAAAACATGACTGCGACCATGTTGCGGGGTTACGATTTTGGGGCGGTGGCTGGGAAGAAAACTCCCACTGCCTGCCCGGCGGCAGGGTAAGTGCACGCCAAGGCCCGACACCTCTCCGCAAGCCTAAGAAGGCTATCCTCCGCTCAAGCTCAAGCTTGAACTCAAGCCAAGCACCTGTCCACTCGGCATCCCGCGAGGAAACTGACCCATACAGCCGACTCACGGGAACCAAGATGGACGGCATCCCCGCTCTAAATCCCCCCCCCCCCCATCCCACCCCAGTGTTTGGTCCGCGCCGGTAAACCGGTAACTCCCATTTCTGGGAGCCGTTCCCCTATCCGCCACCCGGGGACGCGCCGCGTTGGGGTACACCTCCCCACCCACTGGGACTACCCAGCAGGTCCGCGGAACCTAACCTAACCTAACCTAACCTAACCTAACCTAACCTAACCTAACCTAACCTAACCTAACCTAACCTAACCTAACCTAACCTAACCTTTGAAGGGGCCGCCACTGGCTTCTTCACCTTTTTCAGAGAGGTCCTTGCCTCGATCTCGCCAATACTGCGTCTGACCACAAAGGTTTTTTCTTGAATTTCCGACGAGAGACTCGTCCCCTCCGTCGATTCCGTATCCTTTTGAGAAGGATTCGATGCCTCAGATTTCGGGGGCGAGTCCCCCACCGGCGCCACGCCCTTCTTGGTCGGAGGGGTTCTGATCCCAAGCATAGCTTTGCCGGTGTAAGATAGCCGCTATTACTAGTACGACGTGTAAAGAGCGTCTGTACTAGTAGAGTCTTTAATCAAAAGTCTTATAATCTATGTACGAAGACATCCTCCGTGCCGTACGAAAACAGAACGGCAGCGTCTTTTCTGGTCTCGAAGAAAAGGAAAATAGGTTCGAAATAAAGTACAGGAAGAAAACTAGGAACTCTCTCACCAGCCATGTGGTCGCGAAGGTGTCTCCTACAATATGGAAGCGGATGTTGCAGGCGGAAACCGCGCACATAGATCTGCAGAGGGTGCGAGTGGAGGACCAATCTCCGTTGATCCAGTGCTCCCTCTGCCTGGCGTATGGGCACGGCAGACGCTTCTGTAGGGAGAGCGCTGAAAAGTGCAGTCACTGTGGAGGACTGCACCTAAGAACAGATTGCGCGGACTGGCTCGCACACGCATCTCCAAGCTGCATAAATTGCACTAAAGCTGGAGTGGAGAGGGCGGACCACAACGCCTTTAGCAATGATTGCCCGGTGAGGCGCAAGTGGGAAGCACTTGCGAGATCCACCGTGGCGTATTGCTAAGGGCGTGGTCACAGTCTGTCCGCTAAAAATTGTACAGGCAAACCTGCAAAGAAGCAGACTGGCCACTGACGAGTTACTCATTGAGTCGGAAAAGCGTGGAATCGCGGTTGCACTCTTGCAGGAGCCGTACGTTGGTGCAGAGAAAAGGGTAAAGAGCCGCCGGGGTGTAAGGGTCTTCCAGAGCACTGATCAAGGAGAAGGAACTGTGAAAGCGGCAATAGTCGTCTTTAACGCTGAATTGGACATAATCCAGTATCCAAAACTCACCACAAACAACATCACAGTGGTAGGAATCCAAACCAGTGCCTGGAAGATCACGCTGGTGTCCTATTACCTGGAACCGAACCAACCCATAGGACCCTACTTGGACCAGCTAACTGCGATTGCTCAGAGTTTGGGACTCAAAAGGCTGGTTATGGGAGGGGACGCCAACGCTAAGAGCACATGGTGGGGCAGCACGGAAATAGATAGCCGAGGCGATGACATGGGGGGAGCTCTTGATGACCTGGGTCTTCAAATTCTTAATATAGGGCAAACTCCGACCTTCGACACCATTCGGGGAGGAAAGCGGTTTTTCAGTCACGTGGATGTCACGGCCTGCACGGCGGACATGCTGGACCTGGTGGTAGACTGGACTGTGGTAGAAAACCTCACGAGTTCGGACCACAACGGCATAACTTTCAACATACTACTTAAAAAATCAAAAGGCACGACAATAGAAAGAACAACCAGAAAATACAATACAAGGAAGGCAAATTGGAGTCAGTTTCGTGAGAAACTGACCCAATTGGAAGTAAAGTATAAATTAACAATAGAAGAGATTGAAAACATGCAAACTACACATGAAATAGAGATAGCCATAGAAAACTATACAAAAGCTATCACAAAGGCATGCACTCAATCAATACCCGGAAAGAAGAATAAAGAAGTACTTACCATGCCGTGGTGGTCCGAAAAACTTGCTGAAATGAAGCGCGAAGTCACCGCCAGGAGACGCAGAATCCGATGGGCTGCGCCGATCCGGAGGGAGAAGGTCGTTCAGGAGTACCTGAAAAAGAAAAAAGAATATGAATTAGAGACCAAGAAGGCCCAGGTTGAGAGCTGGAAGGAGTTCTGTGGGAAACAGGACCGGGAAAGCGTCTGGGAAGGAATTTATAGGGTCATCGGAAGAACTAGGAGTAGGGAAGAGGACCTGCCACTAGAGAAGGCGGGTAAAGTCCTTGATGCTGTCGGCTCCGTTAGGCTGCTGGCGGAAACATTCTATCCAGAGGACCTGACGGAGACCGATAGCGAGGAGCACCGCCAAACGCGAGAGTTAGCAGAAACAGTGAACGATGAGGAACAAAATGAACTCTGTGACCCACCGTTCACACAGACTGAGCTCGACGTGACGTTAAGGTCCTTCAACCCTAAGAAGGCTCCCGGTTCCGACGGATTCACATCGGATATCTGTACCTGCGCCATAAAAACTAGCCCCGGGGTGTTCCTGGGACTTTTAAACCAATGTCTCGCCAAACAATATTTCCCCAATCTGTGGAAGGAGGCAACAGTGGTTGTGCTGCGGAAGCCAGGTAAATCTACATACACCGTCCCAAAGTCATATAGGCCGATAGGCCTACTACCTGTGCTGGGAAAAATCTTTGAAAAGATGCTGGTTGCCCGACTCAAATACCATCTGCTACCGAGGATAAGTACTCGTCAATACGGATTTATGCCCCAGAGGAGCACCGAAGACTCCCTCTATACCCTCATACAAAACATCCGGACAAAACTGGATCAGAAAAAACTGGTCATACTCGTGTCCTTGGATATAGAGGGAGCCTTTGACAGCGCCTGGTGGCCCGCCATAATGGTCCGTTTGGCAGAGGAAAAGTGTCCAATAAACCTCAGAAGAGTAATCGGTAGTTATCTGAGAGACAGGAGGGTGAGAGTCAGGTATGCTGGCAAAGAATTATGTAAAGAAACCAGCAAGGGATGCGTCCAAGGCTCCATAGGAGGCCCGTTGCTATGGAATCTTCTGCTGGACCCGCTCTTGAAAGGACTCGACAGAAGGGGAGACTATGCGCAGGCGTTTGCAGATGATGTGGTCTTAGTCTTCGATGGAAAAACAGCACAGGAAGTACAGCAGGATGCCAATGCCGCTCTTGAATACGTGCGGATGTGGGGTGTCAAAAATAAGCTGAAATTTGCGCCACAAAAAACTATGGCCATGGTTATAACACGTAAGCTTAAGTACGACATCCCACATCTGGAAATGGGAGGTGTTGGCATTCTGATGTCTAAAGAAATAAAAATTTTGGGCCTAACAATCGATGACAAACTGACTTTTAATCCGCATGTGGCGAACGTCTGCCGCAAAGCGCTCAACTTCTACAAACAACTGTCGAGAGCTGCCAAGGTAAATTGGGGATTGCAGCCTGAGATAGTAAGGACCATATATACTGCAGTGGTTGAGCCAACCATCCTTTACGCGGCGAGTGCGTGGGCGACGGCCACTAATAAACTGGGAGTTCAGAAACAGTTTAACGCAGTGCAGCGGGGCTTTGCACAAAAGACGGTAAAAGCGTACAGAACCGTCTCTTTAAACTCGGCACTATTGCTCGCTGGGCTGCTTCCACTGGACATAAGAGCCCGGGAAGCAGCCTTGCTTTATGAAATAAAGAAAGGCCATACCCAGCGACTAATAGGAGACCGAGAGATGGAGAGAAGAGTTGGATACGCGAATATGCTGCATCCTGCGGAACAGACGCAACTAGAGTTCAAGTGCGTGGTGGACGGGGCGGCACTGGAACAACACATTAACGAGGGCCTAAATATATATACCGACGGCAGTAAAATAGAGGGGAAAGTCGGCGCCGCGTTCTCCGTATGGAAGGACGCGACGGAGACAAGTACCCGTAAACTATTGCTGGAACAGTGCTGCACCGTATACCAGGCGGAACTACTGGCCCTGTCTGAAGCGACGAAGTATGCGCTAAAGTCCAGAGAGCCTTTCTGCAATGTTTACTGCGACTCCAGGTCTGCCCTGGAGACCGTGGTGGACAGCACTTCCTTCCATCCCCTAGCCGTTGAGACGAAAGCCAATATTAAAAAGATCAACGATAAAGGCAAAATACTGAGGTTATTTTGGATTAAGGCACACGCAGGGTTGGAAGGAAACGAAAGAGCGGATGAACTGGCGAAGGACGCAGCGCTACACCGGAAAACAAAGCCGCAATACGACAAGTGTCCGGTTTCATTTGCCAAGCGACAAATCCGCCTGGAGTCGCTGGACGAATGGAACCGGCGCTACAAAACCGGTGAAACCGCGTCAACAACTAAAGTGTTTTTTCCGGATGCTGTTCGCGCGTACTCAGTTCTTAGAAACCTGAAGTTGGCCCCAGGAACTGTCCAGCTCATGACAGGACACGGCGGGTTCTCCTCGTACTTGCATCGCTTCAAGTGTAAGGAGAGTCCGGCGTGTGACTGTGATCCACAGGTGGAAGAGAGCGCTCTTCATATTATTACGGACTGTCCCATTTATGCAAGGTATAAATTTGACGTTGAATTTGAAATAGGAATAGATATCGAAAGACAAAATATAAACAGGATAATGGAAGATAAATATATAAGAGATAGGTTTATTAAATATTGTAATTTTGTAGTAAGTAAGGTAGTCAATAAAAACAAGTAAGCATTAAATAGGATCCACTATCATATATGTAAAATATATGACAAGTGCCCATTAGCATGTAAACCAATAGACTATAAGAAAGTAAACTATAAGATAAACTTAAGAATATTGTATTTGTATAGATAAGCACCATTAGTTCCAATAGAAAATGTATATGGTAATAAGTGGGAAGCTGTCACCCCATGACAACGAAAATGTAAAGTTATACACCATTTAAAAGCTGTGTAAAAATATGTATAGAAATAAAAAGTTAATATGTTATGAAAATCAAAATGCTAAAATAAAACGTGTACCGAATCCTCCACCCTAAATTTAAAACTAAGAAAATATTGTAATATTAAATTAAGTAAAATTAAGAAATGTTTAGATCAGCTTCTGTTAAAAATCTGTGTAAAATATATATAGAAATAAGAAGTTGTTACCCGATGTAAAACAAAATGCTAAAATAAAAATGTACCTAACCCACCCTCCCTAAATACAAAGAAATCCTTGAATTATGGTAATATTACTGTAGTAATATTACATCCCATAGTATAAGAAAAACTCTCTGACCCCCATATTGGAGAAACATCATGTAGGATAGCTCGCGGGCCGGACCTCTGCGTCCGGACAGGAAAAAAAAAAAAAAAAAACCTAACCTAACCTAACCTAACCTAACCTAACCTTTTTTTTTTTTTTTTTTTTTTTTTTTTTTTTTTTTTTTTTTTTTTTTTTTTTTTTTTTGCGCTGGGAAAAATGCGTTACGCATGCCCCCCCATTGGGGGATGGGGGGGGGTATGTGGGACTCCCCGGTCTATAAAAGACCGGTATACCCACTAAACAACCCAGCGGCATTCCAGCATCGTCTGCGTGGAGGAGGACTGGGAAACTGGCTTTCTTCCAGTCCCCCGCCGACGACCGCCCGCCTTTACAGCGGGGCCCACACGCCCCTCCCTAAAGGGAGAGGCCCGGGAATGACCGTGAATGCTCGGCCATCCCCGCCCAGCGGAGATGGAGGATCTGCAATGCAGGAGAAGACGCCCCCGCGCCTGTCTCCCGCTATCCTCCACCAGGAGGGGGAAGGCGGTTGTCGTACAAACGCCTTCTCCCACCCCTTCTTCGCCTGCGGAGCGGTGCTGCGAGGGGGTCATCCTCCCGCGCGCGCTCCGCTGCCTCCTTTTGGGACATTACGTCCTCACAAAAGGAGGCTACGGCTGTCCAGGCCTCCTCGCTTCCCAGCATGGATAAGACCACGCCTGGAAGCGAGAGGTCCTGACCAACCACCGCTACCATGTCGCGGCGCGGTTCGGACCACGACGGACACACTTCGAGGGTGTGCTGCGCCGTGTCCTCTGCCGCGCCACATTCATGGCACGACGGGGTCTCCTCTCTTCCTATCCGGTGCAGGCATGATCCGAAGCAACCATGCCCGGACAAAACCTGCACCAGACGGAAAGAGAGGGCACCATGGGACCGCCCCAGCCAGTCTTGCAGGACTGGACCTAGAGCGTCCAGCGTTCGGCGGCCGAAGGTGGCGGAGGCGAGGTCCTCCGTCCAATGGTGGACGATCGCGTCCCTCGCCTCTCGCCGGACGGCTTCCCGCTCTTCTCGGGTAGGGTGCTCTCCGAGCGCCCTGCGTCCCGCCGTCCACTCGTACACTCTGGCGAGCACCCACGCCTCGAGCTTCCAAGGAGGGGTACCCGCCAGAGCGCACGCCGCCGCGAAGCCCACCGAGCGGTAGGCCCTCGCCACCCGCTGCGCGATAGCCCTCTGGGGCCTGCGGATCGCGGTTGCGTTCTCCCTCCTTTGGAGGGAGTCCGCCCAGATGGGGGCCCCGTATAGGGCCATGCTCTTCAAGATGCCGGCGTATAATTGCCGGCATCGCGCTTTGGGCCCCCCCAGATTTGGGAGGAGCCAAGCGAACGCGTCCGCGGCAACCTAACCTAACCTAACCTAACCTAACCTAACCTAACCTAACCTAACCTAACCTAACCTAACCTAACCTAACCTAACCTAACCTAACCTAACCTAACCTAACCTAACCTAACCTAACCTAACCTAACCTAACCTAACCTAACCAGTAACAGCCCAACCTCGCCTCACACTCAATATAGCTCCGTAAAAAAATTCAATTATATTGTAAATTTTATTTTTGAGCTAGCGCAAAAAATTTTTCAACGTCGGTAACAGTAGTGCTTGACTCACAAGGATTACTGTTTTCAACATCCTGCACCAAGGCGTTTTGGAACAAGGGGCCCGGGACTTTGGACCACCACATCTCACAGGAGGACGGAGAACTCTTCAAACAATCACCACCACCAGACGGAGCTCGACGAGATCTGTCAAGCGGAGCTGGAATTTTGAAAATCCGTCCAAGCCAAAGGGAGATACAAGGTACCGAAAATCAGGAAAAACAACCTCACACACCGCGTGGTCGACACACGTGTAACCTAGTTACACTCAGTCGACACGAGGCGTGACGTCGGACAACCAAGGTGAAGACTTCGGATCCGGCCTCAGGACTGCGCCACTGCGGAACATCAGCAGCGGAGCACCTTCGTCGGACCCTCAGGTGAACCTTGGTCTAACTCCTGAACCCAAAGTCCTAGGACACCCGAGTTTGGACTCCTTCTAAAGGGGAGACCAGGCCCGTCCACATTTTCCCTACCCCCACCCCAACTTCATTTCCCCCCCCCCCCCTTGCCGTAAGGCTACCTCACCCCTCCGAGTCTTATCTCCGGGGTCATATTACCTGAAGGAGGTGGACCGCTGGTGTAAGGTACCTCCACCACCGGCCACAGGAGCCCCCACCACCTTGCTCTAAGGGACCCCCCCACCCCTCTACCTACCCCCCCTACATACCCACTACCTACCCCCCCCCCCGGTCTCCTCCCGAGACCTTCCCCCCCCGACCCCCCTCAAAATTCCCAAAACCCCCTCGGGCTATATCTCCGGAACCAGTGGAGATAGACCCCCCAAGTTTGGTATCCCCGCAATCAGCGTCGAGAGCTCTACAATCTGGCTCCAAGGGAATTCCAAATTTCCAAACTCACCTCAGCAGAAAATTGAAAACTCAATCACCATCAGGCATCACAACACCGGCGGCGCGCGAGACGAAGCTATTACTCAGTAAGAAATTTTTTTTTTTTTTTTTTTTTTTTTTTTTTTTTTTTTTTTTTTTTTTTTTTTTTAAACAATAATAGTGTAACAAGTAAATAGGTTCAAAGTTCGGAACATTATTAGTCATTGTATAACTTTAAATAAATAATACTAGCCGTTAAGGTAGAAGAGTCACTTTAAAGGGCTCGTCCGGGGAAGTACTACCATCACACCCAATTCTGCCGCCAAACAGCTTTGCTGAGTTTCGGCTAGGAGGGTCTGACCGCCGGCTAAATTTCAGGCACGAGGCTCAACATCTACCTCGAAAATTTTTAAAGCTAGTATTAAGTAAAACAACTTAGTATTTAATTTTATAATTAAGAAATTGTATTTATTTAATTTAAAAAAATGTCAGCCAAATCCGTGACCGAATCCGTCCCAAAGTCGGAAGTGGCACCTCAGGTGACCCTCCAACCAAAGAGATCGCTGCGTGAAAAGGTACTGAAGAAGGAAACGGTCGCCAAGTCACTAAAACTAGAAAAGTCGACGCGGCCATCAGTACCCGAAGCGAAGAAGGCATCATCGGTCGGAGCACAGCCGGAGGAAGTCAGCCCAAAGGTCCCCGCGAGAAGGAAGAGGACATCGCCTGCGAAACCGCCGCAAGAGCCAAGCGAACACCTGGCCACATCATCAGACCGGTCCGCGGTGGAGTCGGTCACAGACAAAATCATCAACTGGGAACAGTGTGGGATATCACCACCTAAGCCCGTAGAGTCCGACGAAGACTCGGTCGCGTCTTGCTTAGACCTAGACACCTCCGCGAACAGGCCCAGACCACGACAGAGCATGCTCGTCGTGCAAGCGGGTCGACGAACGGGGGTGGAGATGGACCTAGCCACAAAGATGGCAAACGAGACGCTGCTGAAAGGGAAGGACGCGTTGGAGTCTGCAGGCAATATGAAGAGGGAGTGCAAAGTCGTCGCACTCGAAAGCCTGCAGACTCTTTACGAAATAGTCCTCTCACTGTCGGACTCAAGATCCAGACATATCACCAGTCTGGAAAGGGAAAGGACGAGACACGCCACGGAGCTCGTAAGGGTGGAGAGAGCCCATACAAAACAATTGATAAACATTACCACCAATCTCACGTCGGAAATGTCAAAGGCCAGAACGGACATCGGCGCATCGCTCAAGGAGATACAAGCGGTGCGAAACTGGCAGGGGTATGAGACCCAGGAGCCCCATAGGCTTATAAAGGAAACGTCGGAAGCGCTCCAGGACCTCGACAAGCGTGTTAGAGCATTGGGAGAGCTCGTAACCAGCGGGCAAAAGGGGAAAGAGGAAGACCCCATCTGGAGAGACCACTCGAGCCTCAAAGCAGGAGTAGAATCTCTCCAGAATCAGCTGGATGAGCTCCGGAGAGAGAGCAATAAACACACGCGCGAGATCCTGGAGTCCAACCTTAAAGCCATGGAGAAAATGGACTCCAAACCCCCATCAGCACAGCCAGAACCTGGCCTGAGGCAGGAAGTGGAGGAGATGAAGGGCATCCTGAAAGCGATGTCAGCTGAACGAGCGCCCCCATCCGAGCCACCGCAGCCCATTCTAATCAACATGGAGGAGCATATGCATCCTCTAACGGAGAGAATGGAAGCGGTGACATCTGAGCTCCGAACCCTTCGGGAAGAAAAGATGAGGGCACCACCACTGTCCCTCAACCTCGAAGCGGAGCTCGCCAAAGCTGAGGAACGATGCAGCTCGAAAGGGAAGCTGACCTACGCCAAGGTCGCCGCCAAGCCACCACCGCCCTTGAAGCCAAACCACACCCTGATCATCACATCAGACAACCCCCAGAACACCGGGGAAAATGTGATCAACAGGATCAGGGTGGCTCTCGACACCAGGAAAACTGGAGCCAAGGTAGACAGGGTAAGGAAGGCCAAAAACAAAAAGGTCATCCTGAGCTGTAGCTCCAAAGAAGATCTGGACCTGGTGCAGAGCAGGGTTAGGACGGACAAAGGCCTAAAAGCGGAAGTGGCGAGGGCAGCAAACCCTCTAGTCATCGTCAGGGATGTCCTATCCTACCACACCGACGTAGACATCGTGGAAAATATACTGGCGCAAAATAAAAATATTTTAAAGAACATTAACTTGAAGGATAGCACCGTCAAGATGCGGTACCGTAAAAAGGCACGTAACCCGCTCGAGTGCCATGCGGTACTGGAAGTTTCCCCTTCCATCCATAAAAACCTGGTGGAGGCTGGAAAGATCTATATAGGTATGCAACGCAGACCTATATTTGATCAGACCCCACTGGTGCAGTGCACCAAATGCCTCGGCTTCGGCCACACTAAGGTTGTCTGCCGGGAGAAAGACGAGCTCTGCAGTCACTGCGGAAGGGCTCACTCCTGGGAGAAATGCAAGGGGAGACAGGAGGGGAACCCTCCAAAGTGCAAAAACTGCTCGGCCGCGCACGGCACAAGCATCAACCTGGCGCACAATGCTTTTAGCAAAGAGTGCCCAGAGCGACTAAAATGGGATGCAATAGCGCGGTCCCGAGTATCGTATTGCTGAGGGCGTCTCACAGTACCGTAGCTCGGTCCCTCAAAACTTGGGCGGGGCAGGCTTGAGGTTTATCAAAGCTAACCTGCAACGCTCAAAACTGGCCACGACGGAATTACTCCAGGTTGCGGTGGATAGGGGCATCACGGTCGCCCTAGTACAGGAACCGTACGTCGGAAAGACTGGCGTCCTAAAACAACATCCTGGGACTAGGGTTATCCAATGCACCCTAAATAGGCAAAAACCAGTGAAGGCAGCCGTTATAATTTTCGGTGACCGGCTAGAAGTCGTACACGACCCACAGCTGGTAACCGAAACCGAAGCGGCAGTCCTTCTTATCGGGGGAGGCCTCAAACTAGGAGTAATATCCGTCTACCTAGAGGGGGACCAGGACATAGTACCGTATCTGGACCGCATCAAAAAAGTTTGTACCAAGTTGGACACCAGAAACCTCATCGTTGCGGGAGATATAAATGCCTGGAGCCACTGGTGGGGCAGCGTATCTGAGGATGACAGAGGAGAGGCGTACAATGCGTTCCTGAATGAGAAGGGACTCCAAATTCTAAACACCGGAGACACTCCGACCTTCGAGACCTTCAGAAAGGGTAGGGCATGCACAAGCATAGTGGACGTATCCGCTTGCAGCACACCCCTGCTCGGAAGAATCGAGGGATGGAGAGTGGAGAGAGGTCTTGTGACTTCGGACCACAACGCTATCACCTTCACCTTGCGCTTGGGAAAGGCCTTAGAAACTCTTAGGCCAATCACAACGCGCAAGTACAACACCAAGAAGGCAAAGTGGACCGAATTCGCACATCTGCTAAAAACCATCCTGGCAGAGAGAGACATCACCACCGTCTCAATTTTGGAGTCCAAAACCCCGAGGGACCTCGAAGATAAGATCACAGCCTACACTGAAGCCATCCACGAAGCCTGTGAACAAACCATCCCTATCGCAGGAAGCAAGGCGGGCAATCCCAGGCCCCCGTGGTGGTCGAAGAAGCTTGAAGATCTTAAGAGAGAGGTCCTTAGGAAAAAGAGGAGGATCAGGAACGCAGCCCCTTGCAGGGTAAAAATGGTTATAGAAGAATACCAAAAATGCAAGGCGGAGTACGCAGTCATCGCAGAGAAAGCCCAAACAGAGAGCTGGAAGGAGTTCTGCACGACTCAGGAAAAGGAGAGTATGTGGGATAAAATCTACAGAGTGATCAGGAAAACGTCAGGAAGGCAGGAGGACATGCTCCTGAGAAGCTCTGAAGGTAACACCCTAACTCCAAAACAGTCGGCTGAACTCTTAGCCAGAACTTTCTACCCAGACGACTCCGAGAGTACCGACCAGTCGTTTCACTCGAACCTCCGAGAACGGATGAAGGAGAGTGCCCTTGAAGACCTTTCGGAAGATGATCCACCATTCACGGCAGCGGAATTGGAGTTGGTGCTGCAAGCACAAAACCCCAAGAAGGCACCCGGACCAGACGGGCTAACAGCAGACATCTGCGCCGCAGCCATACGAAGTGACAGGGAAGTGTTCATGGCGATAGCAAACAAGTGCTTGTCACTAAATCACTTCCCCACTCACTGGAAAGTGGCACACGTGGTCATCATTCGAAAGCCAGGAAAGGCAGACTACACTCATCCTAAGTCCTACAGACCAATTGGACTATTATCTGTTCTTGGAAAAACCATCGAGAAACTCATGATTGGTCGACTCCAATGGCATTTACTCCCAACCCTAAACAAAAAGCAATATGGGTTCATGCCGCAAAGAGGAACCGAGGACGCCCTCTATGACCTTATAGAGTACATAAAAGAAGGAGTAACCGGGAAAAACATCGTACTCCTAATCTCTCTGGACATAGAGGGGGCCTTCGACAATGCGTGGTGGCCAGCCCTTAAAAACCAACTTGTTAAAAAAAGGTGTCCGGAAAATCTGTACCGGATGGTGTGTTCGTACCTCACAGACCGGAAGATCAAGGTCAACTACGCTAGAGCAGCTTACGAGAAGGAGACTACGAAGGGTTGTGTCCAAGGATCCATCGGAGGACCAATCTTTTGGAATGTCATCCTAGACTCGTTGCTGCAAAGCCTAGAGATGGATGGAATATACTGCCAAGCCTTTGCAGATGATGTGGTTCTCGTTTTCACAGGACAGTCGGTCGGCAGCCTAGAGCGGTCTGTCAACTCAACGTTGGAACATGTGGCAACGTGGGGAAAACAAAATAAACTCAACTTCGCACCGCATAAGACCAACGCGATGCTTCTAACGAAGAAGTTGAAGTATGAAACCCCACAGTTATTCATGGCCGGTACAAAATTGGACCTCGTTGAGGAGATAAAGCTTCTGGGCCTTATCATCGACCGAAACCTAGTTTTTAAATCTCACGTGTCCGCGCAATGCAAGAAAGTAGCTGATATCTACAAGCAGCTTGCATGCGCAGCGAAAGTAACGTGGGGTCTAAATAGTGAAATCACGAGAACCATATACATCGCGGTGGTGGAGCCTATTATGACATACGCCTCAAGTGCCTGGTACCAATCTGTAGAGCTGCAAATGAATAAAAATCAATTCAATGCGCTCCAGAGAGGATTTGCACAAAAGGTCTGTAGGTCATACCGGACGGTCTCACTCACCGCAGCACTGGCACTGTCGGGTCTGCTGCCATTGGACCTAAGGATCCAGGAGGCGGCGAACCTATACAGAGCCAAAAAAGGTCTGGCGAAGGACTATCTCCCACCCGAGACGGAGCTCGAACTCCGAGTGGGATATCTTGAACAGCCCCATCCATCTACCCTAACATCCGTGGAGTACGAACTGCTAGAAGACGCCGTCCCGCAGATCACCGGACCCCAAATTTACACAGACGGAAGCAAAATCGACGGAAAAGTAGGTGCTGCTCTAACCCAGTGGGAGGAGGGAAAGGAGTCAAACTTCGCCACCTTTAAGCTTCACCCCGCGTGCACAGTCTTCCAGTCGGAACTATATGCACTGCACAGGGCTCTTCAGATGGTGAATTCGAGCAGGGACCCCGTAGTTAGCATACTGAGTGACTCGAGATCGTCACTCGACCTGCTGCGGAGTCCCAGCTTGAACCACCCTCTGGCGAGAAGCATAAAGGAGAACATTGTCAGGATCCAGGAAGGAGGACGAGAGATCCGGATGTTCTGGCTTAGGGCTCACGTAGGCACTGTCGGTAATGAGAGAGCAGACGAGTTAGCGAAAGCTGCTGCACTCGAGGACACCACTCAGGACTACGGAAGGATCCCCCTGTCTTACGTTAGGAGGAAAATTCGTGAAGAATCGATCCGCAAATGGCAGGATC
Organism: Philereme vetulata; assembly: GCA_918857605.2. Taxonomy (NCBI): domain Eukaryota; kingdom Metazoa; phylum Arthropoda; class Insecta; order Lepidoptera; family Geometridae; genus Philereme; species Philereme vetulata. Next base: position 174,236 of record OU975482.1, read on the forward strand.
GATACGAAACCTCCAGCACAGGTGCGGTAACGAGAAGGTTCCTTCCAGATGTCCACAGTGCGTACCGGATAACTCGCTCTACAAAATTTACACCAGTACAAGTGCAAGTCTTGACAGGTCACGGTGGAATAGCCGAGTATCTTCACAGATTCAAGCTGAAAAACAGCCCGGGATGCGAATGCGACCCGGAAATCTGTGAAACAGTATGGCACATCATACTCGACTGTCCCCGTTTCCTAGCGGCTCGAATAGATCTAGAAGCCCGGATCGACAGAAACCTGGTCGAATCGGAACTGCACAACATCATTGCCGATCCCGATTGCAGACCGCATTTTCTGTCATTCGCCGAGAAGATCTTCAGAGTTGCGACGAGCAGGCACACGGATCTTCTGCCCCTCGAATCTCAACCAACACCCGTTAGCCAAGCCACAAGTAGTGCCGGCTCTCAGCGGGAACCTATAGCCAAAAGCGTCGCTATCCGCACGCTCCTCGCTTGCGGGGAGAGAGGAGTGCCTGGGATTAGAATCCGAGGAGTGGCACTCTTCATGGACAGCGCCGGCGAGCGGCTGGGAATAGGTTTCTGCCGAACCGGGACTAGAAGTCACTTTTCGATTTCACCCGGCTTGGCAGCACTCATAAATGGGAGCACATCCAAAACGACCATGAGGCGCAAAGTTTACAGCGCGTTACCTGAAACGGAAGTGGCGGGCCACCGATGCCGACTAGTCCGATCGCACAACAAGACGATCGTTCTGCTCGCATTGGAAGGCAACTACACCCCTTTCGCACAGGCATGTTCGATGCTCACCATGTTGGGAGAAACGGGCGGAGGAGCGGAAGATTCCCGTGTAATAAGTGTAGATGCGATGACGGTCGGGTATGAGCAGGGAGAAGTCGTAGACCGGCTATGCTGTTTAAAAGCCTCAGAACAACACGAGGTGGTCGTGTACGAAGACAGAGGAGAAAACCTAAACTTCCTCAAAGCACACGACCCAAAAACAGCAACCAATAGCTGGGGACATCCCATGCCAACCTCGATCAGCGGATCCGAACGTGTCCAACAGAAAGCAGCCGCCGAAAAAACTGCACTACATCAAAGCAGTGTGCAGGAGCAAAAGAAGAGAGCCAAAGTCGGAGGCCATCTCAAAGGATTTCTAGACACCTTCAGCTCGATGCTGCAAGGGCTGTCAGGAAATCCTTTTCCAACAACGAGATCGAAAGACAAAGAGGCACTCGTAGAAGCTCCAGCAAAAAAGGCGAAACTCAAAGCTCCACTAACTACAGTAATACCTAAGTCCAAAATCCCAACAAAACCGGCACCAACGCAGGAGAAAAGAACTAGAGCCGACATGGGGCAGGTCGTTCCACCTCGTCTAGTAAATGCAACGTCACCGCAGGATCACGCGTACAACGCCTTCCTCGAGTTTCTAGCTATCACCAAAGCAACCGCAGATGTCAACCTCGGAGTGTGCAAAACCATCTTGCAACACTTTGAGCAGGGCAATGCGAAACTGCTAGAGGAGAAACTCGAGGAGGCAGAGGCTGCCATATACAACAACGGCAATTCCCAAGTCATAAAGGGAAAAATGTCAGGTAGTTATATGGCGGCTTACAACGCGACCAGTGGTTTTGTGGAGATGTGCATTGAGGGAACCGAGAGCGGAGCACCTAAGTTCAATACCCCACAAGGAGATCCCTTAGTTGTTGTCGCAAAGTGCACAAGGATCCTACTGGATGACAGGATTCTCGATATGGCGAAAACCATATCGGGTAATCAGGACACTGCATCCGGCTGGAAGGACTGGGCACTACCAACAATTGAGTGGGTCAATGGAGTACCGGGGTGTGGAAAGACAACCTGGGTGGTAGGACACTTTGATGCTGACAAGGACGCCATCATCACCACAACATCAAATGCAGCTAGCGACCTAAGGGAGAAGCTAGCGCCTCGTGTTGGTGGCCTTGTCAAGACCAGGGTACGCACCATGGCTTCAGTCTTGGTGAATGGCTTCAGAGAGTCCGACAAATTCAACCGTCTCATGGTTGACGAGGCTCTCATGAACCACTTCGGAGCCATAGTCATGGCTGCCAAGCTGTGTGATGCCAAAGAAATGGTCCTCATCGGAGATGTCAACCAACTACCTTATATCGACAGAGAAAATCTCTTCGAACTGAGGTACTGCCGCCCAAACCTGGTAGCAAACATCAGCCAGGAGTTGCTCTGCACACACCGGAACCCCTTGGACGTCGCCTACGCCCTACGTGAGGTTTACTCCGGGATTTACTCCTCAACCCTAAAAGCTCACTCGTTGAAGGTGAAAACCTACACTGGTGCCCAAATACCGTTTACGCTCCCCAACACGCTTTTTCTAGTCCATACTCAGGGCGAAAAGGAAAGCCTCACTGGACAGGGCTGTGGTGAAGGCACAGGTTCGCGAACGCTCACCATCCATGAAGCGCAGGGGTTAACGTTCGAAACAGTAATCATTGTTCAAACTAAGGGCAGAACAATCGGTTTACATCAGAGCGTTCCCCATGCGGTAGTAGCAGTGTCACGGCACACCACTAGCTGTACCTACTACACCGATGATGACAACGACGCAATAGGGTACTTCATCAAGAGAGCTATGGCCGCATCCACTAAGAAGATCTTGGAGTATAATCTTAAAATGTCAATAAAGCACCGAAACGCAGCGGTCGTCGACAAGTTGGCTCAGGAGATGAGGTGTGCCAATTTGTAAACTAAAGTTGTAATAAGTTGTAAGTTGTCCATAGTAAAGTTAATGTCAATGTTATCAATAATATATTAATTGTAAGTAATTAAATGTCATAATGTTGTAAATCAATAATTTAAATTGTAAGTAAAAATAATTTTAAGTAAATTTCCATAATGAAAAGAACACAAACTACAAAAAAGAACCGAACACACTGTAAAGAAACAAAAGCCTATATTTAAATTAAAAAAAAAAAAAAAAAAAAAAAAAAAAACAAAAAACAAAAAAAAAAAAAAAAAAAAAAAAAAAAAAAAAAAAAAAAAAAAAAAAAAAAAAAAAAAAAAATATATATATATATAGAATCAAAAGAATAAGTAAATTTTTCCTTAGAAATATATATGTTACATTAAAATCTTAAAATTTATATAGAGTCAATAATATAAGTCTTTTTCCTTACTGAGTAAGCTTTTGTCAATATAAGTAGTAATAAAGTTAATAAATAAAAATAACTAAAATAAAAAAAAGCACGGACCACTGAGTCTGTGGAGAGCAGCTGTAATAATAAAAAAAAAAAAAAAAAAAAAAAAAAAACCAAACCTAACCCAGTCTGGCTCCAACCGCACTCCGGAGCGCCCACTTACAAGGGAAACTCTACGCAAATAAATTCGTAAAAAATCCAAAAAGTGAGCTACAGTGCAGTGCAATACGTGAAAATTTGCGGAATCACAAGGCGCACACAACTGTGAAAACGCTGTGTCGCTAAGTGTTTTTTTTGAACGAGCCATCACCAAAAAAGTGAAAAATTTAAAATTTTAAAAGTTTAAAGTGCAATTTTCTCGGATTCTGCAGCGGCGACCTACGATTTTTAAAGTGCCTTCTGAAAGGCCATCAGGAGCACTACGGTTTTTCTGTTTTTACCGATTTTTTCCGCGCAGGAGCGCGGAGATATAAACAGAAAAATAGAAACCACGTGGCCACGAGGTCGGTGATCCAGGGCCTCCAGGAGAAAACTGACTTCGGGACCATCGGGACGCTGTTGCATCGAGCAGGGAGGCACTTTCAAATTGGAAATAAGTACATTTTTGACTCGGATATAACAGTTTTAAATTTTTTGAAATTTTGAAAATTTCTATCTCCGTCAAAAGATCGACGACATATAGTTTTTAAATTTAAATTGTATAGAAATTAGGGTCCTTAACATTATATAAAAAATTTGGCATAGGTCAATCAGCCAGTTTTTGAGAAAAAATTTTTTGAAGTTTTTGGGTGTTCACTAAGTACCCCAAATTTAAAGTTAGAAATAAATTAGTTTTAAGGAAAGATCATTGGGCGGTTTTGACCCACTTTTTTTTTTCGCGCACAGTGTTCAAATCACTTTTAAAGTAAAGTATTCAATTCCACTTTTCTAAATATGTAAATTTTTTTTATGTATCTGCTGGAGGAAAAATGTTATGTAACAGTATGTATGTGAGTCTAACTATAATTCTATTAGACTAAAAACTAAAGATTTTACTGTCAGCATTGTGAAAATGTATGTACAAGCATAAGAAAAATGTTTGTATCGCATAACAGATTGTATGTCTCTCTCGCTCGCACTTTCGACAGGTAGAAAATAACAGTAAGGTATCGAAGTGCGCGTGCGACGCGCCGCCTGCGCCCCACCCGCTCTGACCGCCCCGCAGTCGTACGTCATCCTTCGTTTCGATCTGTGCGTTTAAACTCGTGTTTCCGATTTTTGCATTTTATTGATTACTTGAGCGTGTTTTATGGACCCCTGATTTTGCTTGACGATTGGTTTACATTAACATGGAAAGACAAAATAGTTGCGTGTCGTGTAATCGATCTGTTTTACGTCGACGAAAACACATATTGACAGTTCTCTTTTTGGAAAGACAAAGGGATCTTGTAGATTTATTATTGCAAGAAATAATACCACGTGAGGTAAGTACACTACACTGTCATCGTATGTGTATGACTCGTCGCGTGCTCTTGATTGTACAAATGTTGCTTTGCTCAATGTAATGGCTCATTTTACTTCTTGATAAATGGAGGAATATATATTTTTTTTTTTCAATTGTTTCAGATTACTTTTAATGGCTCACGGGCCATGTGCCATGCTTGTTGGTCAAGGTTAGATCGTCGTTTACGGAATCAACCCGTACAAAATGAACAAGTACAAAATATACCAGTACAAGATCAGCCAGTTGAAGAGCAACCAGTGCAAGATCAAGTACAATTGCAGCCTAGTTTTGTTACGCCTAGAGGATATAAGCGAGCATCGAATACAGCGAGACATTGTATTTTTACAAACTGTAGAAATGTAGTGGCCCATAATGTTCCACTATATGCTAAGTTCCAACTCTTACACAATCACAATTTTTATATACCAGAATTAGCTCGGGTTTGCAATGCTCATTTTATGAGGAATGATTGGGTAGACTTGCTCAACACTACATCCCACGAAAACTTTGACAGTACTCATGTTGTTGGTATGATGAATTTATATAAATGGGGTATCGAACAAAGAAGCAACCTTGATTTCGAAAATATTGAAGAAATAGAGGACAATGAATTTCACTTTTGGACGGGACTAACAAAATATCAATTTAATGTTATTTTGAACCAAACGCCTTCACTGGGTGATCGATCAGTTCATCCTGCCACAGTTCTTGGAATTTTTTTAACAAAAATAAGAACCGGTGAACCAGATGAGCGATTAGCCACTAAATTCAATATGTCGAGGAGAACCCTAGAAAGGAAGTTGGCGATAGCAAGAGAATGCTTAAGTAATGATTTTGTTCCACAGCATTTGGGCTTAAATCATATTACTAGGGAAGATGTGGTGGCCAAGAATCTTGCAATTCCAAGCCATTTTTTTGGTGGTAACTATAATGAACCGGCGGCCATTCTCGTATGTGATGGAACATATATTTATCTACAAAAGAGTTCGAATTTCCTTTTCCAGCGCAAAACTTACAGTCTTCATAAGTTTCGGAACTTAGTAAAACCCTTCCTTATAGTATGTACCGACGGCTACATAGTAGATGTTACGGGGCCTTACACTGCGACTACTTCGGACGCAAGCATTATGCGTGACCTGATGCAAGAAGATTCTCCGATTCATGGGTTCTTGAGAGTTAATGATGTTTTTATATTGGATCGTGGATTTCGGGATTCGATTGATAAAATTGAGGAATGCGGGTATAATCCTCACATGCCGCCTACAAGAGTAAGAGGAGAACAACTGACGACACTAGATGCTAATAAATCTAGATTAATAACAATGATCCGGTGGGTAGTGGAAACCATTAACGGCAGATTCAAGAAAGATTTTAAAATCTTCCGCCATGTATGTATATTTTAACGTTGCCATGAGAAACATGATGGTCGACTTCAAAATAACTGCGGCCATAATTAATGCTACTCGCCATCCATATGAGGACCATATGTATGCGGAACAATTCATAAGAATTATAAATGAACGAATGAATGAACCCAATGAGATGGCAGAATATGTGATTAACCATAATTTAAACAGGCAGAGAGTAGCGTTTGTGCGACTCGATGGCAATGATCCGGATTTTGATGACTTTCCTCGGCTTACATTTGACGAATTAATATTGTTTACGTTGGGATCATACCACTTGAGAATCGCAAGATCGTATTGCCACGAGCACATGCGTGAGGATGGTGTATACACTATCGAACTATACCGGCACCAAGAAATGATTGAAAATAAGATATTGATAAGAGGCAGAATACAGTCACGACACGTCCGTGCAAAGCAGTACTACACCTATATTTTAGTAGATCCTACCCATATTGGAAGAAATAGCATCCAACAGTATTACTGCTCGTGTATACACGGCCGTCGCACTGTCGGAAGCTGTGCACATGTTGTAAGCGTCGTATACTTTCTGTCATGGGCCAGGCATCAAGACGTGATAGACGCGCCTGCAGCCTTTTTAGATGAATTAACTATAGATTTTGATAATGCAGAATAAAAATATTATTACCGCAAAATGGATTTTATTTTCGTATTCCTGGAAATTGTTCAAAACAACTGTTTTACAAAGTATTTTTACAGTCAGGCCAATAGTTTTTACTTAGTTCATTATAAAAATGCTATAATAATAATTTAAAAATGCTATAATAATTATTTTAAAAATGCTATAATATTAATTAAAAAAATTTTTTTTGCGGTTCTCCCATATCCTGCAATAATGCGACCCATACCATTAAGTAACATATACATTTAACTACATACCTAGCCCTGTTTCGTTTTTGTGCGCCGTGGGTCATATGTCCGAACAAAATGCCCAATGACCTTTAGATAATAATTATTTGAGTATAGTAGTTTATTTTAAAATTTTTTTTTTTTAGCTATATTTCGCTAAGTTAGGGAATTTTTGGTGAAAATTTTGGTGTTTTTTGGTTGTATTAAATCAGGGGGGGGTTCTATCAGTACGTGAACCGACCCAAACTATTGTGTGGGTTGTGCCTTTTAAAACAAGCCCAAACACGGTCCGATTCGGACCGCTACTTTCGGAGTTGACCCTTGAACGGCCATTTTGGCCGCCATATTGGATTGTTTTAAACGGGCATAGCCCTCGCTAGAGTAGTCTGATTAGGACGGGGTTTTCGCTGCTGGCACCGCAACGCCCCCCTCCCTGATTTGATTTGAGTTAGGGCCCTAGGTAGAGTCAAAAGTTTTTTGACTCTACTTATCGCTTAAGAGACTAGACGGGGACAAGGCAATCACGCCAGTCAAAACCCCGGAGCTCTGGGCTTTATTTTGACGGAGTTATTGCATTTTTAAGTTTTCGCGGCCATTTTGTCCGCCATCTTGCAAAAGTTCAAAAGCTCATATCTCTGGAACCCATTGTCCAAATTGGACCGGACTTTTTTAGTTAAGTTGACTACAAACAGGACTATCAGACTGTTTATAGAGACAGACTCTAGGTAGAGTCTCAAAAAATTTTGTAAGAATTTATTCGGGTTTTCGTATGTTAGTGCACAAACATTTCTGCTGACTCATTGATACACCTGTGTAGAGTTAAATACTCTACATAGAGCACTGTAGAGTACCTATTTTTCTGTTGGAATTCACCAACTTACTTGTGAATCAGCGGTCCCTGTTTTCTTTTTGCGTTTTTTATTGCGCCCTTAAATTAGTTTAGAATAGGTCTTTTATTTTAGTGTAGTAATTTGACAAATAATTTCTTAAAACAAACCCTTACAAAACCTTTTACACTTGACACGATTCCTTGGCATTTGCACAACTCAATATGTTCGGCTTCCGCACTCCGGCAAAAGGCGCAAAAACTCTCAACGAGACAGCCTCGAGCCCCAAAATGACGCACGATAGCACCTTCCTGGTAGACCCCACCCAAAAGGAAGCCTCGCGTTCACCCAAAGGCCCTTCCAAAGTAAGGAAGAGCATAGGCGAATGGGAAGCAGGAAAGTCCGATACAAGCACCGCTGAAACGCAAAAACTAAAATCACTCTCGCAAGAGATCAAAGCACAGACCCTCAAGACGACGACGGAGACCGCGGCCTGCTCACCACAACAAAAAATAAAGAGCGTAGACCGGCTGGCAGAAGCCAAAGCCTGCGTAACAAAGGCGAAAATTAGCCTAAACAATGCTAGAAACCTCAAGACGGACATTAAGACTGAAGTTGCACACCTAATCGACAGGCTCTACCAGCTAGTCAAAGAAACGGACGGTATCAAGGGAACAGGACAAAAGAAAGCAAGCGACCCAGGAAATCTAAGGCAGCAAGGAAAAGAACCACCGAAGGCGGAAGAGATAACGACCGAAAAGGACAGGGATAGAGAGGAAAGGAGAATAGAAAGGATTGAGAAAGGTGACGAAATAATTAGGAAAATAGATGAGCATGCAAGGCTACTCGAGGACCATAGGAAGGAAATGGAGAGGCTGGCGGAAACAATAAAGACGCAACATGAGTCGCACACAAACAGAGGCTCCTATGCAAGCGTGACAGCGAGCTATCCAGTTAGGCAGCCTCTTGACAACACCGCCATGCACTCAATAATAGTTTCGTCAAAAGATGACCACGAGACAGGGGACCAAGTCTTCGAAAGGATCAGGAAGGTGGTTAATGCAACGGAGGAAGGGACAAGGATTGATAAGATAAGGAAGGCAAAGGACAGGAAAATAATAGTGGGATGTAAGAACGAAGAAGAGCTGAGAAAGGTAAAGAAAAGAATAGCTGAAAAGGAAGGGCAGTTAAACATAGAGGATATAAAAAACAAAGACCCTCTTGTCATCCTCTATGGGGTTCTCCAATGCCATACGGACGAGGAGATCTCAAAAGCTATCCGCACACAGAACGGACACCTGCTGAGGGGAGTGAGCGGTGAAGATGACCGCATGGAAGTTCGCTTCCGTCGAAAAGCAAGGAACCCACTCATCTCCCATGTTGTCATCAAGGTGTCGCCCCGACTCTGGCAAAGCCTCACAAGCGCGGGGACTGTATACATCGACATGCAGAGGATCAGAGTCGCCGACCAATCCCCCCTAGTACAGTGCTCGCGCTGCCTAGGGTACGGACACGGAAGGCAATTCTGCACCGAGGCAGTCGATGTGTGCAGCCACTGCGGTGGAGCACATCTGAAGTCGGAGTGCCCTGACTGGCTGAGTGACGTCACCCCCTGCTGTGTAAACTGCACAAAAGCTAAGAATGCAAAGAGTGATCATGGCGCCTTTAGCAACGAATGCCCGGTGAGGCGCAAGTGGGAAGCACTAGCGAGATCCACCGTGGCGTATTGCTGAGGGCGTCCTTTACAAGATCATTCAAGCAAACCTCAGAAAGAAGCGGTTGGCGACAGACGAGGTCTTCATCGAGGCCGCTAAACGTAAGGCAGCGGTGATTCTCATACAAGAACCATACGTTGGGGCCCAAAAGAGACTAAAGTCGTACCCAGGTACTAGGATCTTCCAGAATGTCGAACAAGGCGAGATGGTGAAGGCGGCGATAGCAGTTATGGACCCTACCTTAGATGTCATCCAATACCCGCAGCTCACCACCAAAAACATCGCCGTCCTGGGGATCCGCACAACCGCCTGGGAAGTCAACTTGGTCTCCATCTACCTGGAGGGCGACCAGCCCTTGGAACCGTACCTGGATCACCTAACCAAGGTGGTGGAAAAACTCGGGCCAACCAGATTGGTCATCGGTGGAGACGCTAACTCCTGGAACATCTGGTGGGGTAGTGTTAGAACCAACTCCAGAGGGGAGGACCTCATGAAATTTTTTGACGATCACGGTTTGCAGGTACTCAACGACGGCTCTACACCAACATTTGACACGGTGAGAGGAGACCGGATATACGCCAGTCACGTAGACATCACCACTTGCTCAGAGGACATGCTCACCTTGGTGGACGGATGGACCGTCGTGAAAAGCATGACGAGCTCGGACCACAACGGCATAGTATTTAACATACAGTTACACAAAGCACACGGAACACAAATCACACGCACAACACGACTCTACAATACGAGGAAAGCAAATTGGGACCAATTTCGTGAGAAATTGGCTCAATTTAAAGCGGACAAAAACCTCACACACACAAAAGTAGAGCACACACACAGCACGCAACAAATAGAAGAAGTCATACACACATACACTCAAGCAATCACACATGCATGCAAGCAAACCATACCAGCTAAAAAACACACACAAATACTTACTATTCCGTGGTGGTCTGAAAAACTCGCGCAGCTGAAGCGGGAAGTCGCCACCAGGAGGAGACGAATTAAGGGTACCGCACCGGTCCGAAGAGTGAGAGTCGTCGAAGAGTACCTGAAAAAGAAAGAGGAATACGAGTTAGAGGCGGAACAATCAAGGGTACAGAGCTGGAGGGATTTCTGCAGCAAACAGGACAGGGAAGGGGTCTGGGAAGGGATCTATAGAGTCATAGGCAGGACAAGGAAAAGGGTAGAAGACGAGCTACTTTGGGTTGAGGGCAAAGTGCTGGACGCCAAAGGCTCTGTGAAAGTACTCGCGGAATCTTTTTATCCAGAAGACCCCACAGAAAGCGACAACACTATACATCGCAGAATAAGAGCCGAAGCGGAGAGGGTAAACAATGGACAACAAGCTGAGCCTGGGGACCCATTGTTCACCATGACCGAGCTAAAAGCTGCGATGAGTGCTTTCAGCCCAAAAAAAGCCTCCGGAGCAGATGGATTTACTCTGGACATATGCAGAGAAGCCATAGACAGTGACCCAGAAATGTTCTTAGATATAACCAACAAATGTCTAGAATATGCGTACTTCCCAAATCCTTGGAAAGAGGCCATGGTCATTGTGCTGCGGAAACCGGGAAAAGACACTTACACCACCCCCAAATCGTACAGGCCCATCGGGCTCCTCCCAGTGCTGGGGAAAATCTTCGAGAAGATGCTAGTCAACCGGATCAAGTTCCACCTAGTGCCGAGGATAAGTACTCGCCAGTACGGATTCATGCCCCAGAAGAGCACGGAAGACTCCCTCTATAATCTGATGAAACACATTAACACAAAGCTCGACCAGAAGAGGATACTGACACTGGTGTCGTTAGATATAGAGGGGGCCTTTGACAGCGCATGGTGGCCGGCCATCAGAGTCCGACTGGCGGAGGAAAAGTGTCCGGTAAACTTGAGACGGGTGATAGATAGCTATCTTCGTGACCGAAGAGTCAAGGTCCGATACGCCGGAGAGGAGTACGAAAAGCGTACAGAAAAAGGGTGCGTGCAAGGGTCAATTGGTGGCCCGATCCTGTGGAACCTGCTGCTGGACCCCCTCTTGAAGGACCTGGAGCTTAGGGGCGATTACGTACAGGCATTCGCGGACGACATAGTACTAGTCTTCGATGGTGGGACGTCGCTGGAGATTGAAAGGCAGGCCAATGCCGCGCTCGAACACGTCCGTGCGTGGGGAGTCCGGAACAAGCTCAAGTTTGCGCCACACAAAACCATGGCCATGGTAATTACGCGCAAACTAAAGTACGACTCTCCGCGCCTGAGCATGGGCGGGATCGACATTGGACTGTCAAAGGAGATCAAATTGCTTGGCCTCACCATCGATAACAAATTAACTTTCAACGCGCATGCCGCGAATGTCTGTCGTAAAGCGCTAAGTTTCTACAATCAACTGTCTAGGGCCGCAAAGGTTGGCTGGGGTCTACAGCCAGAAGTAATACGAGTCATTTATACCGCGGTAGTAGAACCTACCATCATGTACGCTGCCAGCGTATGGGCACCAGCAACAGAGAAACTCTGCATTAAGAAGGAGTTTGACTCGGTGCAGCGTGGCTTCGCACAAAAGCTTGTTAAAGCATACAGAACTGTCTCGCTTAACTCGGCGCTACTACTTGCAGGGTTGCTCCCACTGGACATTAGAGTCCGGGAAGCAGCTTTGTTATATGAAATAAAGAAAGGTTACACCCGGCAAGTAGTGGGAGACCGAGACATCGAAAAACAAGTACCGTACGCGGCCATGCCACACCCGGCACTTCGGAAAAATATAACATTTACCTGCCTGGAAGACGGAGCAGCATTGGACCAGAACCTTGACACCCATCTCAACATTTTCACAGATGGCAGTAAGATCCAGGGGAAAGTAGGCGCCGCACTGTCCATCAGAATCGGAACCACTGAAATTAGTACCCGTAAGTTGAAGCTGGATGAATGCTGCACCGTCTACCAGGCGGAACTGCTGGCTCTGGCAGCGGCAACGGAAGAGGCGCTGAAAAGATCCGAACTTAGTTGTAGCATTTTCAGTGACTCGCGCTCAGCCCTAGAAACCGTGTCAAACTTGTCTTCCCCCCATCCCCTCGCAGCTCAGATTCGAGAGACTATAACAAAGCTCAGAAATCAGAACAAAATGCTGAACTTATTTTGGGTAAGGGCACACATGGGGCTGGAAGGGAATGAGAGAGCTGACGAGTTGGCAAAGAGCGCAGCCCTGACACTAAAAGTAAAAGCAAGGTATGACAGCTGCCCGGTCTCATTCGCGAAGCGAGAACTCAGACGAGACTCGCTTGGCGAATGGAACCATCGCTACATTAGTGCAAAGCAAGGAGCTGTCACGAGAACCTTCTTCCCAAACGCTATTAGGGCACATAAAGTACTCAAACACATAGACCTAACCCCCACTACAGTCCAACTTTTCACGGGACACGGCGGGTTCTCCTCATACTTGCATCGGTTCAAGTGTAAGGAGAGTCCGTCGTGCCTCTGCGATCCCGATGTCGAGGAAGACGTCCTGCATCTGATCTGTGACTGCCCCAGATTCGGAGCAATACGCACGGATACTGAAATAGCATTAGGAACAGATATAAATAAAAGTAATTTGTCATTAATAATAGATAGTAAAGATAGTAGAAATAAGTTTTTAGATTATTGTTGTAAAATAGTTAATGTAGCACGTAAAATCAATAAGTAGAAATAAGGAAACACAATTGTATAATATTAGTTTATACAATTTGTGTCCGTATTAAATGTATTAGTAGATAAGAAAACATGTAAAAATATAATAAATAAAAAGCCTTGTTATTTTAGCCATAAGTAAGATGTAAAATATTAAATAATAAATACCCTTGTTGTTTTTCCCTCTATAAAATAAAAGTAGGTAAAGTAAAACAGCAAGAAAGTGGATGGACAAAAGAAAGATCACGTATGAGGAATGAAAGTGCGAGAAGCATTAAAGCGAGAACTTGTATGCAAGAGTTGTGCAAAAAATGTGCCTGGCAACGCCAGGGGAACTAGTATTCAAAAAAAAAAAAAAAAAAAAAAAAAAAAAAAAAAAAAAAAAAAAAAAAAAAAAAAACCTAACCTAACCTAACCTAACCTAACCTAACCTTTTTTTTTTTTTTTTTTTTTTTTTTTTTTGTTGACCAGGTGGAAAATGCGTTACGCATACCCTCCTCAGTGTGAGGAGAGGTAGGGAGTGCTACCCACTAAAAACCACCCGGACGTGCCCTCTCGCCGGTTTTGTTGGACACCGTGGAACCCGCGAAGGCATAGTCCACGATGTCCACCGGTGGCACCCCAGCCGTTGCCGGGGCTTCCCGCGCCGAAGGGGAGAAGGGCGAGCACGCTTGGCCCTCTCCCAGACCGCTCAGTGGCTGATCACTGCGGGCAGAGGACTCCCATCCTCCACCTGCAGCCACTATGGGTTGAGTCTGGCGGCGAAACGCCGCCTTCTCAACCCAAGCCGTCTGCGCCGGAGGGGGTGCGCGAGAGGATCTTCCTCGCGCTCCCGCTCCGCGGTCTCCTTTTGCGAAATGACTGTTTCGCAGAAGGAGACCACCGCCTCCCAGGACCTCTCGTTGCTCAGCATTGCTTCAACAATGCTTTGGAGCGAGAGGTCCACCCGCTGAATGGTGCGTGCCATGAGGCCACGCTCCGCGTCCCAACGACTGCACACCTCAAGGGTGTGCTGCGCGGTGTCGTCGGGACTTCCGCACTCATGGCACAGCGGGGCCGGCTCTCTTCCGATTCTGTGCAGGTAGTGACCGAAGCACCCATGCCCGGTCAGTACCTGCACGAGCCGGTACGACGTCGCGCCGACTGCCCTCTTCAGCCAAAGGTCGGCCGTTGGGAGGATCGCCTCTATGGTACGGAGACCATATGGGGCGACCTCGAGTTGGGCCTTCCATCGGTCCCGCAGTCGGCGCTCCGTCGCGCGACGGGAGGCTGCCACCTCCTCGGGGTCCGGGCGTTCACCTGTTGTCCGGACCCTGGACCTACGTTGGTAGGTCTCTGCGTGCACCTCTGCGTCTAGCTCCCACGGGGGGGTGCACGCGAGGAGGCAGGCCGCTGCATGGGCCACCGTCATATAGGCCCTCACCATCCTGAGGGCCACGACCCGTTGTGGCCTCCGCAGCAGGGCCCTATTTCGGGCGGAGAGCTTGTCCGCCCATATTGGGGCCCCATAGAGGGCCATGCTCCTTGTCACGCCGGCATATAGCCGGCGGCACAAGGAGCCCGGCCCTCCTATATTGGGCAGAAGGCTGCCCAGCGCCGATGCGGCGCCCACGATTCGGGGAGCTAACCTCGAGAAATGCTCCCCGAAATCCCACTTGCGGTCCAATATGAGCCCCAGATATTTAATGTGGGGCTTTATTTGGACCGCTCCACCCTCCAGGGTGAGCGCCGCATTCGCGGGCAGATTCCACCCGCGCCCCCCGAAGACTATAGCCTCAGTCTTCGGGAGGCTCACCTTTAGGCCGAGCCTGGTGATCCGTTCAATCGCCAGCTCGGCCGCCACTTCCG
This sequence comes from Philereme vetulata, assembly GCA_918857605.2. Lineage (NCBI taxonomy): Eukaryota > Metazoa > Arthropoda > Insecta > Lepidoptera > Geometridae > Philereme > Philereme vetulata. The sequence goes on from OU975482.1 coordinate 189,237, forward strand.
CCCTCCGGGAGGTTTCCCGCTTGTCGCTCCCGCGCACAGCCACCATTGTGTCGTCCGCGTAGCAGACGACGAGTGTGCGCGGAAGCAGCTCCCCCCGGATTGCCCAGTCGTACCCCAGGTTCCATAAAAGTGGACCGAGCACGGAACCCTGGGGCACGCCGCAAGCCATCTGTCTCTCCCCCTGTTGCCCGTCCATGTTTTCCCAGAGCACTACCCTCTCGGTTAGGTAGTGCTCAACAATTCGCCTTAGGTAGTGAGGCACCTCATGGTATCGAAGTGCCTCACTGATCACCCCATAGGGGAGGGTGCCAAATGCGTTTGCGATGTCTAGTGACACCGCGATGACACCCTCCCCCCTGCTCGACGCGTAGTCACAAAAGTCCTTCAGTGACTTCAGCGCGTCGAGCGTGGACCGCCCTTCCCGGAACCCGAATTGTCTATCAGAGACGTTCGGGCCGGCGGTCTCCAGGTGCTGCAGGATCCGGGAGGCCAGGATGCGTTCAAACGCTTTTCCGGCCTCATCCAGCAGCACTATGGGGCGATAGGCGGACGGGCAATCCTGTGGCCGACCCTCTTTACGGAGGAGGCATAGTCGCCCCTCCTTCCACACCCTCGGGAACCTTCCCTCTCTCAGGCAGTCATCCATGACGTGCCTGAGTCGGTCCCCAAGGTGTTCCAGGGCGACTGCGAGGACGCGACCGGGAACGCCGTCCGGGCCCGGGGCTTTTTTGCAGCCCCGGAGTCGGTCTGTCACACGCTCGAACTCGTCGTCACTTATGGGTGCAACGACGAGCTCGGCCTCCGACTCCGTTCTGGGGTCGACCATCGACGGGGGAGAGATCGAGGGAGGTGGCGGGAACAGCCCCTCGACTACCCTCTGGAGGAGTTCGGGCTCCAGGGAGTCCATGGGGGGAGCGCTGCGCATTTTGTTGCGCACCACCTTGTACGGCCGCCCCCATGGGTCCCTGTCCAGGGTAGCCAAGAACGACTCGCGAGCTTCGTCCTTGGCTTTGGCGATCGCAACCTGGAGGGCACCCTTAGCCTCTTTGAGGGCCCTGTGGAGCCCTTCCTCCTCTTCCGCACTGTGCCGCCTGCGCCTACAGTGTTGGTAGGCGCGGCGGGCACTGTTACTGGTGGACCGCAGGGCCGCAATTTCAGCGGACCACCAGTATACTCTCTTGCGGGCGAACAGGCGACCGACCCGAGGCATAGCCGCGTCGCACACCGTCTGTAGTGCGACTCGGAACTGTGCCGCCCTTTCCTCAGCTCCGAGGGTGACGGGTGGGGCAGCACACCACGCCTCCACCATGGCCGCCTCGTTCGCCTTGTCCCTCTCCAAATGGACCAGGGACCACTTTGGGAACTTTCGCCCCCTCCTGGCTCTGCCCGTGATGGGCGACGGTGGAACCCCCGCTGTGAAGACCCTCATCCTGATGTACAGGTGATCTGAGAGGGTCTCCACATCCTCCAGGACGCGCCAATCCGTGACGCGTGCAGCTATGGCAGGGGTCGCAAACGTGACGTCCACGATTGACCCCCCTTGCCGCCGCACGCAGGTATTCGCGGTGCCCCGGTTTAGGACCACGAGTCCCGTTGCCGTCACCCAATCCCCAAGAGCCATACCCCTATGGTCCGTAATGGGGGAACCCCATGCCGAACTTTTGGCGTTGAGGTCCCCCAGGACCATAACCTGCCTCGGGGCAGCCCTCCGGACCACCCCCCCTAGGATCCCCAGGAACGTGTCAAACTCCCGCAGCGGCCTATTGGGGGAGAAGTACACGGCTACCAGCACCGTGTCGTTTCCCCATCTGGCCGCCACGAATCCCGGGCCACCCTCGATCCTTGATAAGGGGGGGAGGTCCCCCATCGCCGGCACTACGATCGCCAATACTCCGTCGGTATCCCCTACCCAATTAGATTGTGGGGGGACGAAGTATGGCTCCGCTACAACCGTAACGCCAATTGCCCACTCCGCCATGGCCTGCATGAGCAGATCCTGAGCTCTGGCGGAGTGGTTGGCGTTTACCTGCAGGACATCTAGATGCTGGTGTGCTGGCATTTAAATGTCCATACGGTTGTCCTCTTGGTGCCGGCTGGCGGCTGTTTCGGCTGGGGGGGGTCGGGTGGGGCGGGAGGGTCTCGGCCTCGCCTCTCTTCCCTTTGTCTCCGGTGGGGAGCATTTTGGTCCCCTCATAACGTGGTCGGCTGGGAGGCCTGCATGGTGGCATACTGCGCACCATACCTTCTCCTCCCAGCATTCGGCTGCTTTGTGCCCCTCTGCGCCGCACCGGTAACACATCTGGCCCCGGTCCACCTTTGAGGGGCACAGCTCACGCGCGTGGCCGACACCCATACATTTGTAGCACCGCATGGGTGCTGGTCCGACGGAGTTGACCCTGGCAGACGACCAGCCTACCAGGATCTGACCACACTTGAGGAGGGCTTTTGCAGTCCCCACCGGGCATTGCACGAGGGCCACCCCACTGCCATCATAGTATGTAGGGCGGATGCCCCCCACCTTTATGAGCGCCACGGCGCATCCCCCTGCCTTGGCGACGGCAGCCGCCAGGGTCTCCCTTGTCGCCGACTCGTCTAGGCCGGCGACCTCGATAGCGGCCATCTTTTCAGGGCGGCTTATATGGGCAACGTCGCCCACGAGGACCTGCAGCTTTGCTGCGAGGCTGTCCGCCGCCCTTCCGCTATCTGCTCCAGGGACCTCAATGACTCGGCCCCCCGTCACCGAGTTCCTGACCCTGACATGCTGCAGGCCTATCTCCTCCAAGCTTATGCCATTAATGGCCTTGGCCATGACAGCCTGCAGCGTGGTGTCGGTGGTAACGCCCTTCCGCATGGTGATTACCACCGCTGCCGTCTTGGGGACTTCTAATGCCTTCGCCTTTGGTGCCGCTTTCTTCTTGGGCGGCGGGGGAGGTGGCGGAGTGGCCGTAGCCTTTCCCTTTCCCTTCCTCTTCTTTTTGCTTGCTACCTGTGCCCATGTCTCGCCCGGGGGCACAGGTGCAGTCTCCACTGCTGGGACAGGCTTGCTTGCCGGGGCAGGCCTGGCTGCTGGGGCAGGCTTGGCTGCCGGGGCAGTCTTGGCTGCCGGGGCGGTGGTTTCCTGGGCCGCCAGGGCCGCTTTTTTCGCGGCTCTTTTCGGCCTGCCATCCCCGAGCCTGGCCCTGCTCTCGGGCTCGGAGGCAACTTCTCTCGTTGAGGCCGGTGGGGCCTTCTTCTTTTTATCCGCCGCTAGCGGGGGGCGGATTATTGGTGCGGGTGGAAGGCGACTGGCAATCTCCTCGATCCTTGCATTCAGCATGTTACCGAGGGAGACCGTCAAGTCGCGCTTCATGCTGTCCAGCAGTTCCGCCAACTCCGCAGCGGCGGATTGTGTCGGCGGGGGGGCCCTAGGGGCCGGGGTCTCACGCGCCGGCTGCGGGGCCGGGGCCTGGCGCTCTGAGAATGCAACTTTCAGGGCCTTGAGTTCCGCTGTGCAGAGAGCGAGTTGTTCCCGCATTCTCTTGTTGTCCGCCTTCAGGATGCGGATCTCCTCGCTCTCTGACCTGGAGGCGTTCATTTCCTCCATAGCCCTTAGTATGGTGCGGCAGGCCCGGTTCATGGTGCCCCACACCTCACCCTTCAAATTGCCCGACTTGCGGGCCCCCTCCATAATTTCTAAAGCCGCCTGTTTGGTGGCCTCCACCGGGTCAAACGGGAGGAAAGCCTCAGACGGCGAAATCATTCTTGGGGGGGAGGATGTTCCCCCATTCCTCATTGCCCCCTTGGGGCGGAGCTCCGGGAAGTCCTTCCTATACGAGGAGGGGCCGGCGGCGACGTCTGTGTCGGAGCTGAGGTAAGTCTCCGAACCTCGGAGCTTAGCTCTAGCCAACGCTATCCCCGCGTAGGCCCCCTTGGGCTTGCCCCTCCGGGCTGTTCCAACCTTAGGCCCATTATCGGGCCTTGGGTCATCCACCTGGTCGACATGCCCCCTTTTCTGGGGCTGAGAAGCCATCTCAATGGCCTCTGTGAGGCCTTCTTCCTCGGATTCAGAGGAAGAATCGAAAAACCTTTCGTTCCACTTGCGAAGGGAACCCCCCCCCTCTTCAGACGTGGCCATTGTGGCCCCGCCAACGTCTCTGCCAAATTTGGACCAAATCCGACCACCCCAGCCGAAGTTATCACCCCAAACAGAGTTTGGTTAAAAAACGGTCAAGGGGGAGTCGGCTTGGAGAAATCCTATACAAATTTCAAAAAGCGCCTAAAAAACCGAATAGCAATCCGGTCCCTTAGGACACTTTTTGATAAATTTTTTTGGCTGACTTCCCGTCAACGTAGCTGGGTGCCAAAAATAACAACTAATAGGGGCTGAAATCCCCTATCCCCTGGTACCCCTACTGAGACCGTAGGGGTAAACCACAACCTAGATATTCAGACCCAAACTTTGCCGACTTTTTTGTGCAAAATTTTTTCCCTAATTTTACATAAAATTACTAAAAATCCGATTACTTCCAAACCCTGAGAGAAAAAGCAACCGGACCTAGCCTACACGAAAATTGATTATTGCCGCTATGTCCTAACCCAAAAAAATGCGTAGAACGATAGCCGCAAAGCCGACTTTTTTTCGATTGAAAAAGGTAAACAAACCGTTTTTCAATCAAAAAATCCCGACTTGTAACTTTCCGCTTCTTTTTGCAATATCTTGGTCCGCAAAACACTCAGCGACACACCGTTTTCACAGATGTGTGCGCCTCGTGAATCCGCAACTTACGATGTATTGAACTTCGCTGTAGCTCTCATAGGCTGATCGCTAAGGCAGTTAATACACCGGGTCAGACCTCCAAAACTCGTCAACCTAACCTAACCTAACCTAACCTAACCTAACCTAACCTAACCTTTTTTTTTTTTTTTTTTTGTTGACCAGGTGGAAAATGCGTTACGCATACCCTCCGAACATGGGAGTGTCGGAGGGTTATGTGGGACTACACATCGCCTCTCCCTCTTCAGAATGAGGAGGGGTAGGGAGTGCTACCCACTAAAAACCACCCGGACGTGCCCTCTCGCCGGTTTTGTTGGACACCGTGGAACCCGCGAAGGCATAGTCCACGATGTCCACCGGTGGCGCCCCAGCTTATCGTTGCCGGGGCTTCCCGCGCCGAAGGGGAGAAGGGCGAGCACGCTTGGCCCTCTCCCAGACCGCTCAGTGGCTAATCACCGCAGGCAGAGGACTCCCATCGTCCACCTGCAGCCACTATGGGTTGAGTCTGGCGGCAAAACGCCGCCTTCTCACCCCAAGCCGTCTGCGCCGGAGGGGATGCGCGAGAGGATCTTCCTCGCGCTCCCGCTCCGCGGTCTCCTTTTGCGAAATGACTGTTTCGCAGAAGGAGACCACCGCCTCCCAGGACCTCTCGTTGCTCAACATTGCCTCAACAACGCTTTGGAGCGAGAGGTCCACCTGCTGAATTGTGCGTGCCATGAGGCCACGCTCCGCGTCCCAACGACTGCACACCTCAAGGGTGTGCTGAGCGGTGTCGTCGGGACTTCCGCACTCGTGGCACAGCGGGGCCGGCTCTCTACCTATTTTGTGCAGGTAGTGACCGAAGCACCCATGCCCGGTCATTACCTGCACGAGCCGGTACGACGTCGCGCCGACTGCCCTCTTCAACCAAAGATCGGCTGTTGGGAGGATCGCCTCTATGGTACGGACACCATAAGGGGCGACCTCCAGTTGGGCCTTCCACCGGTCCCGCAGTCGGCTCTCCGTCGCGCGACGGGCGGCTGCCACCTCCTCGGGGGCCGGGCGTTCACCTGTTGTCCGGACCCTGGACCTACGTTGGTAGGTCTCTGCGTGCACCTCTGCGTCTAACTCCCACGGGGGGGTGCACGCGAGAAGGCAGGCAGCCGCGTGGGCCACCGTCATATAGGCCCTTATTATTCTAATGGCCACGACCCGTTGTGGCCTCCGCAGCAGGGCCCTATTTCGGGCGGACAGCTTGTCCGCCCATATTGGGGCCCCATAGAGGGCCATGCTCCTTGTCACGCCGGCATATAGCCGCCGGCACAAGGAACCCGGCCCTCCTACGTTGGGCAAAAGTTTGCCCAGCGCCGATGCGGCGCCCACGATTCGGGGAGCTAGTCTCAAGAAATGCTCCCCGAAATCCCACTTTCGGTCCAATATTAGCCCCAGATATTTGATGTGGGGCTTTATTTGGACCGCTCCACCCTCCAGGGTGAGCGTCGCACTCGCAGACAGGTTCCACCCGCGCCCCCCGAAAACTATAGCCTCAGTCTTCGGGAGGCTCACCTTTAGGCCGAGCCTGGTGATCCGTTCAATCGCCAGCTCGGCCGCCACTTCCGCCCTCCGGGAGGTCTCCCGCTTGTCGCTTCCGCGCACAGCCACCATTGTGTCGTCCGCGTAGCAGACGACAAGTGTGCGTGGAAGCAGCTCCCCCCGGATTGCCCAGTCGTACCCCAGGTTCCATAGAAGTGGACCGAGCACAGAACCCTGGGGCACGCCGCAAGCCATCACTCTCTCCCCCCGTTGCCCGTCCTTCTTTTCCCAGAGCACTACCCTCTCGGATAGGTAGTGCTCCACAATCCGCCTCAGGTAGTGAGGCACTTCATGGTATCGAAGTGCCTCACTGATCACCCCATAGGGGAGGGTGCCAAATGCGTTTGCGATGTCTAGTGACACCGCGATGACACCCTCCCCCCTGCTCGACGCGTACTCACAGAAGTCCCTCAGTGACTTCAGCGCGTCGAGCGTGGACCGTCCTTCCCGGAACCCGAATTGTCTGTCAGAGACGTTCGGGCCGGCGGTCTCCAAGTGCCGCAGGATCCGGGAGGCCAGGATGCGTTCAAACGCTTTCCCGGCCTCATCCAGCAGCACTATCGGGCGATAGGCAGAAGGGCAATCCGGCGGCCGACCCTCTTTCCGTAGGAGGCATAGTCGCCCCTCCTTCCACACCCTCGGGAACCTTCCCTCTCTCAGGCAGTCATCCATGACATGCCTGAGACGGTCCCCTAGGTGTTTCAAGGCGACTGCGAGGACGCGACCGGGAACGCCGTCCGGGCCCGGGGCTTTTTTGCAGCCCCAGAGTCGGTCTATCACTCGATCGAACTCGTCGTCACCTATCGGTTGGACGTCGAGCTCGGCCTCTGACTCTATCGTGGGGTCGACCGGGTCGACCATCGACGGGGGAGAGATCAAGGGGGCTGGCGGAAATAGCCCCTCGACTACCCTCTGGAGGAGTTCGGGCTCCAGGGAGTCCATGGGGGGAGCGGTGCGCATTTTGTTACGTACCACCTTGTACGGCCGCCCCCATGGGTCCCTGTCCAGGGTGGCCAAGAACGACTCGTGAGCTTCGTCCTTGGCCTTGGCAATCGCCACCTGGAGGGCCTTCTTAGCCTCTTTGAGGGCCCTGTGGAGCCCTTCTTCCTCTTCTGCAGTGTGCCCTCTGCGCCTACAGTGTTGGAAGGCGCGGCGGGCACTGTTACTGGTGGACCGCAGGGCCGCTATTTCTGCGGACCACCAGTATACGCTCTTACGGGCGAAACGGCGACTAGCCCGAGGCATGGCCGCGTCGCACACCCTCTGTATTGCGACGCGGAACTGTGCCGCCCTTTCTTCAACTCCGAGGGTGACGGGTGGGGCAGCACACCACTCCTCCACCATGGCCGCCTCGTTCGCCTTGTCCCTGTCCAAATGGACCAGGGACCACTTCGGGAACTTCCGCCCCCTCCTGGCACTGCCCGTGATGGGTGCCGGTGGAACCCCCGCTTTGGAGACCCTCATCCTGATGTACAGGTGGTCTGAGAGGGTCTCAACATCCTCCAGGACACGCCAATTCGTGACGCGTGCAGCTATGGCAGGGGTCGCGAACGTGACGTCCACGATTGACCCCCCCTGCCGCCGCACGCAGGTATTCGCGGTGCCCTGGTTTAGGACCACGAGTCCCGTTGCCGCCACCCAATCCTCAAGAGCCGTACCCCTATGGTCCGTAATGAGGGAACCCCATGCCGAACTTTTGGCGTTGAGATCCCCCAGTACCATAACCTGCCTCGGGGCAGCCCTCCGGACCACCCCCCCTAAGATCCCCAGGAACGTGTCGAACTCCCGGAGCGGCCTATTGGGGGAAAAGTACGCGGCCACCAACACCGTGTCGTTCCCCCATCTGGCCGCCACGAATCCTGGGCCACCCTCGATCCTTGATAAGGGGGGGAGGTCCCCCATCGCCGGCACCACGATCGCCACTACTCCGTCGGTGTCCCCTACCCAATTAGGTTGGGGGGGAATGAAGTAGGGCTCCGTTACCACCGTAACGCCAATTTCCCACTCCGCCATGGCCTGCATGAGCAGATCCTGGGCTCTGGCGGAGTGGTTGGCGTTTATCTGCAGGACGTCTAGATGTTGGTGTACTAACATTTAGACGTCCATATTGTTGTCCTCTTGCTGCCGGCTGGCGGCTGTTTCGGCTGGAGGGGGTCGGGTGGGGCGGGTGGGTCTCGGCCTCACCTCTCTTCCCTTTGTCTCCGGTGGGGAGCATTTCGGTCCCCTCATTACGTGATTGGCTGGGAGGCCTGCATGGTGGCATACTGCGCACCATACTTTTTCCTCCCAGCATTCGGCTGCTTTGTGCCCCTCTGCGCCGCACCGGTAGCACATCTGGCCCCGGTCCACCTTTGAGGGGCACAACTCGCGCGTGTGGCCGACACCCATGCATTTGTAGCACCGCATGGGTGCTGGTCCGACGGAATTAATCCTGGCAGACGACCAGCCTACCAGGATCTGACCGCGCTTGAGGAGGGCTTTTGCAATTCCCACCGGACATTGCACGAGGGCCACCCCACTACCGTCATAGTATGTAGGGCGAATGCCTCCCACCTTAACGTGTGCCTCGGTGCATCCCCCCGCCTTGGCGACGGCAGCCGCCAGGGTCTCCCTTGTCGCCGACTCGTCTAGGCCGGCGACCTCGATAGCGGCCATTTTTTCAGGGCGGCTTACACGGACCACATCGCCCACAAGACCCTGCAGCTTTTCTGCAAGGCTGTCCGCCGCCCTTCCGCTATCTGCTCCAGGGACCTCGATGACTCGGCCCCCCGTCACCGAGTTCCTGACCCTGACATGCTGCAGGCCCATCTCCTCCAAGCTTATGCCGTTAATGGCCTTGGACATGACAGCCTGCAGCGTGGTGTCGGTGGTAATGTCCTTCCTCATGGTGATTACCACCGCTGCCGTCTTGGGGACTACCAGACCCTTCTGCTTTGGTGCCGCTTTCTTCTTGGGCGGCGGGGGGGGTGGGGGAGTGGCCGTAGCCTTTCCCTTTCCTTTCCTCTTCTTTTTTCCTGCTACCTGGGCCCATGTCTCGCCCGGGGGCACAGGTGCAGTCTCCACTGCTGGGACAGGCTTGCTTGCCGGGGCAGGCTTGGCTGCTGGGGCAGGCTTGGCTGCCGGGACAGTCTTGGCTGCCGGGGCGGTGGTTTCCTGGGCCGCCGGGGCCGCTTTTTTTGCGGCCCTTTTCGGCCTGCCATCCCCGAGCCTGGCCCTGCTCTCGGGCTCGGAGGCAACTTCTCTCGTTGAGGCCGGTGGGGCCTTCTTCTTTTTATCCGCCGCTAGCGGGGGGCGGATTATTGGTGCGGGAGGAAGGCGACTGGCGATACCCTCGATTCTGGCATTAATCATGTCACCGAGGGAGACCATCAAGTCGCGCTTCATGGTGTCCAGCATCTCCGCCAACTCCGCAGCAGCGGATTGTGTCGGCGGGGGAGCCCTAGGGGCCGGGGTCTCTTGCACCGACTGCGGGGCCGGGGCCTGGCGCTCCGAGAAGGCAATTCTTAGGGCCTTAAGCTCCGCTGTGCAGAGAGCGAGTTGCTCCCGCATTCTTTTGTTGTCCGCCTTCAGGATGCGGATCTCCTCGTTCTCTGACCTGGAGGCGTCAAGTTCCTCCATGGCACTTAGTATGGTGCGGCAGGCCCAGTTCATGGTGCCCCACACCTCACCCTTCAAGTTGCCCGACTTGCGGGCCCCCTCCATTATTTCAACTGCCGCTTGTTTGGCAGCCTCCACCGGGTCAGAGAGGAGAACCTCCGACGGGGGCGTCAATATCTTTCGTGGTGGGGAGGTAGTTCCCCCACTCCCTCTCCCCATTGTTCCCTTGGAGCGGAGCTCCGGGAAGTCCTTCCTATACGAGGAGGGGCCGGCGGCGACATCTGTGTCGGAGCTGAAGTAATTCTCCGAACCTCGGAGCTTACCTCTTGCCGACGCCATCCCCGCGTAGGCCCCCTTGGGCTTGCCCCTCCGGGCTGTTCCAACCTTAGGCCCATTATCGGGCCTTGCGTCATCCGCCTGGTCAACATGCCCCCTCTTCTGGGGCTGAGAAGCCATCTCAATGGCCTCTGTGAATTCTTCCTCGGATTCAGAGGAAGAATCCAAAAATCTTTCGTCCCACTTGCGGTGGGAACCCCCCCCCCTCTTCAGACGTGGTCATTATGGCCCCGCCAACGTCTCTGCCAAATTTGGACCAAGTCCGACAACCCCAGCCGAAGTTATCACCCCAAACAGAGTTTGGTTAAAAAACGGTCAAGGGGGAGTCGGCTTGGAGAAATCCCATACAAATTTCAAAAAGCGCCTAAAAAACCGAATAGCAATCCGGTCCCTTAGGACACTTTTTGAAAAATTTTTTTGGCTGACTTCCCGTCAACGTAGCCGAGTTCCAAAAATAACAACTAATAGGGGCTGAAATCCCCTATCCCCTGGCACACCTACTGAGACCGTAGGGGTAAACCACAACCTAGATATTCAGACCCAAACTTTGCCGACTTTTTTGTGCAAAATTTTTTCCCTAATTTTACATAAAATTACTAAAAATCCGATTACTTCCAAACCCTGAGAGAAAAAGCAACCGGACCTAGCCTACACGAAAATTGATTATTGCCGCTATGTCCTAACCCAAAAAAATGCGTAGAACGATAGCCGCAAAGCCGACTTTTTTTCGATTGAAAAAGGTAAACAAACCGTTTTTCAATCAAAAAATCCCGACTTGTAACTTTCCGCTTTTTTTGTCGATAGCTCAGTCCGCAAAACACTCAGCGACACACCGTTTTCACAGATGTGTGCGCCTCGTGAATCCGCAACTTACGATGTATTGAACTTCGCTGTAGCTCTCATAGGCTGATCGCTAAGGCAGTTAATACACCGGGTCAGACCTCCAAAACTCGTCAACCTAACCTAACCTAACCTAACCTAACCTAACCTAACCTAACCTAACCTAACCTAACCTAACCTAACCTTTTTTTTTTTTTTTTTTTTGTTGACGAGGGGCAAAATCTGCAACCAGATACCCTACTGCATGGAGGGTACAGTAGGGTTATGTGAGGTTCACGGACTCGTGGACTCACTAAAATCCCCCCGGTGGCCATCTTCGACGCATGTCGGAGGGCTCCGGGATCTCCAAAAGGAACGCACCGGTGCCCCCCTCGCGCTGTGCCTTCGCACATCCAGGGGGAGGCTATCTAGCCACCCCCGAACACCACGGTGTTCACAGCGGCACATTGCCACAATGTGCCGCCGCCCTCCCGGGGCCCGTTTAACGGACAGTCGAAGCCCACACTCCGACCACCCACGAACCCGAAAGGTCATCTGTTTGGCAGGGGATACCACGCAAAGCCCCTTATGGGGCAGGCGCAGCGGGGCGCCCACTGCCGCCTCGCCGTCGCCTCCTTCTCCGAGCGGGATCAGCCCTCTCGCGATCTCGCTCGGCGGCCTCTTTCCGAACCATAACGGTCTCACAGAAAGAGGCCACTGCCTTCCACGCCGTCTCATCTACCAGCATAGTCTCTACTACGCCTGGTAGAGAGAGGTCCTGCCCGATCCTGGCGATCAGGGTCCGCCGCTCCTCGCACCACGCCGAGCATTCCTCAAGCGTGTGCTGGGCGGAGTCCCGATCCCTCCCACAGTGGTGGCACTGCGGTGTCGGTTCGCGTCCGATCCTATTCAGGTACTCACCGAAGCACCCGTGCCCGGTGAGTACCTGAGTAAGTCTATAGGTGACGTTACCCGTTTCCCTCCCCAGCCAAGTTTCGAAGCTCGGCACAATCGCGCCGACGGCGCGTTGGCGCATGTTCCACGGCTCCTCGAGCCGCTCGCGCCACATCCCAAGCGCACGTCGGCGCTCTTGCACCCGCACTTCAGCAGGCGCGACTCCGCTCCCGTCATCATGGCGGAGGCGCACGTACACACGCGCGTCCATCTCCGCCAAGATGTCGAAGGGCGGGAACCGCGCCAGGAGAGTTGCCACCTCGAAGGATATCGTCCGATATCCTCGTGCGATCCGGATGGCGACAATACGCTGCAGGCTATGAAACATAGTCCTGCTGCGTCGGAGCGCCAGTCGCTCCCACCAGACGGGCGCTCCGTAGAGTGCCATCGACCGCACGACTCCGGCGTAGAGGCGGCGAACTCCCTCCCTAGGTCCCCCGAGATTAGGCAGCAGTCTGTGCAGAGCACCCACCACCTTCTGGATCCGGGGGACGGAGCGGCTGAAGTGCTCCTCGAAACCCCAGCGACTATCCAGGGTGAGGCCCAGGTACTTCAGGTACCGCCCCACCTGGATGTCAACGTCACCCACGCGAACCGACAAGCTGGGTGGTTCCCTTCCCCTAGGGAACTTGTGGAACCACAGCGCCTCGGTCTTGTGCGGCGCTGTCCTCAGACCCAGCTCGTGGACCTTGTCCACGACACAAGCCACCCCAAGCTCGGCGAGCTCCTTGGTCCCGTCGAAGGAGTCCCCGTTGGCTAACACAAGAGTGTCGTCCGCGTAGCAGACGACGTGTACGCCTTCGGGGAGATCGACACGCAAGACCGCGTCGTATGCGAGGTTCCACAGAAGCGGGCCCAGTACAGAACCCTGTGGAACCCCGCAACTGACCTCCCTCTCGTGCAAGGTACCGTCCCTAACCTAACCTAACCTAACCTAACCTAACCTAACCTAACCTAACCTAACCTAACCAACCTAATCTACCAAAACCTCATCGTCGCGGGAGATATAAACGCCTGGAGCCACTGGTGGGGCAGCGTATCTGAGGATGACAGAGGAGAGGCGTACAATGCGTTCCTGAACGAGAAGGGACTCCAAATTCTAAACACCGGAGACACTCCGACCTTTGAGACCTTCAGAAAGGGTAGGGCATGCACAAGCATAGTGGACGTATCCGCTTGCAGCACACCCCTGCTCGGAAGAATCGAGGGATGGAGAGTGGAGAGAGGTCTTGTGACTTCGGACCACAACGCTATCACCTTCACCTTGCGCTTGGGAAGGGCCTTAGAAACTCTTAGGCCAATCACAACGCGCAAGTACAACACCAAGAAGGCAAAGTGGACCGAATTCGCACATCTGCTAAAAACCATCCTGGCAGAGAGAGACATCACCACCGTCTCAATTTTGGAGTCCAAAACCCCGAGGGACCTCGAAGATAAGATCACAGCCTACACTGAAGCCATCCACGAAGCCTGCGAACAAACCATCCCTATCGCAGGAAGCAAGGCGGGCAATCCCAGGCCTCCGTGGTGGTCGAAGAAGCTTGAAGATCTTAAGAGAGAGGTCCTTAGGAAAAAGAGGAGGATCAGGAACGCAGCCCCTTGCAGGGTAAAAATGGTTATAGAAGAATACCAAAAATGCAAGGCGGAGTACGCAGTCATCGCAGAGAAAGCCCAAACAGAGAGCTGGAAGGAGTTTTGCACGACTCAGGAAAAGGAGAGTATGTGGGATAAAATCTACAGAGTGATCAGGAAAACGTCAGGAAGGCAGGAGGACATGCTCCTGAGAAGCTCTGAAGGTAACACCCTAACTCCAAAACAGTCGGCTGAACTCTTAGCCAGAACTTTCTACCCAGACGACTCCGAGAGTACCGACCAGTCGTTTCACTCGAACCTCCGAGAACGGATGAAGGAGAGTGCCCTTGAAGACCTTTCGGAAGATGATCCACCATTCACGGCAGCGGAATTGGAGTTGGTGCTGCAAGCACAAAACCCCAAGAAGGCACCCGGACCAGACGGGCTAACAGCTGATATCTGCGCCGCAGCCATACGAAGTGACAGGGAAGTGTTCATGGCGATAGCGAACAAGTGCTTGTCGCTAAATCACTTCCCCATTCACTGGAAAGTGGCACACGTGGTCATCATTCGAAAGCCAGGAAAGGCAGACTACACTCATCCTAAGTCCTACAGACCAATTGGACTATTATCTGTTCTTGGAAAAACCATCGAGAAACTCATGATTGGTCGACTCCAATGGCATTTACTCCCAACCCTAAACAAAAGGCAATATGGGTTCATGCCGCAAAGAGGAACCGAGGACGCCCTCTATGACCTTATAGAGCACATAAAAGAAGGAGTAACCGGGAAAAACATCGTACTCCTAATCTCTCTGGACATAGAGGGGGCCTTCGACAATGCGTGGTGGCCAGCCCTTAAAAACCAACTTGTTAAAAAAAGGTGTCCGGAAAATCTGTACCGGATGGTGTGTTCGTACCTCACAGACCGGAAGATCAAGGTCAACTACGCTAGAGCAGCTTACGAGAAAGAGACTACGAAGGGTTGTGTCCAAGGATCCATCGGAGGACCAATCTTTTGGAATGTCATCCTAGACTCGTTGCTGCAAAGCCTAGAGATGGATGGAATATACTGCCAAGCCTTTGCAGATGATGTGGTTCTCGTTTTCACAGGACAGTCGGTCGGCAGCCTAGAGCGGTCTGTCAACTCAACGTTGGATCATGTGGCAACGTGGGGAAAACAAAATAAACTCAACTTCGCACCGCATAAGACCAACGCGATGCTTCTAACGAAGAAGTTGAAGTATGAAACCCCACAGTTATTCATGGCCGGTACAAAATTGGACCTCGTTGAGGAGATAAAGCTTCTGGGCCTTATCATCGACCGAAACCTAGTTTTTAAATCCCACGTGTCCGTGCAATGCAAGAAAGTAGCTGATATCTACAAGCAGCTTGCATGCGCAGCGAAAGTAACGTGGGGTCTAAATAGTGAAATCACGAGAACCATATACATCGCGGTGGTGGAGCCTATTATGACATACGCCTCAAGTGCCTGGTACCAATCTGTAGAGCTGCAAATGAATAAAAATCAATTCAATGCGCTCCAGAGAGGATTTGCACAAAAGGTCTGTAGGTCATACCGGACGGTCTCACTCACCGCAGCACTGGCACTGTCGGGTCTGCTGCCATTGGACCTAAGGATCCAGGAGGCGGCGAACCTATACAGAGCCAAAAAAGGTCTGGCGAAAGACTATCTCCCACCCGAGACGGAGCTCGAACTCCGAGTGGGATATCTTGAACAGCCCCATCCATCTACCCTAACATCCGTGGAGTACGAACTGCTAGAAGACGCCGTCCCGCAGATCACCGGACCCCAAATTTACACAGACGGAAGCAAAATCGACGGAAAAGTAGGTGCTGCTCTAACCCAGTGGGAGGAGGGAAAGGAGTCAAACTTCGCCACCTTTAAGCTTCACCCCGCGTGCACAGTCTTCCAGTCGGAACTATATGCACTGCACAGGGCTCTTCAGATGGTGAATTCGAGCAGGGACCCCGTAGTTAGCATACTGAGTGACTCGAGATCGTCACTCGACCTGCTGCGGAGTCCCAGCTTGAACCACCCTCTGGCGAGAAGCATAAAGGAGAACATTGTCAGGATCCAGGAAGGAGGACGAGAGATCCGGATGTTCTGGCTTAGGGCTCACGTAGGCACTGTCGGTAATGAGAGAGCAGACGAGTTAGCGAAAGCTGCTGCACTCGAGGACACCACTCAGGACTACGGAAGGATCCCCCTGTCTTACGTTAGGAGGAAAATTCGTGAAGAATCGATCCGCAAATGGCAGGATCGATACGAAACCTCCAGCACAGGTGCGGTAACGAGAAGGTTCCTTCCAGACGTCCACAGTGCGTACCGGATAACTCGCTCTACAAAATTTACACCAGTACAAGTGCAAGTCTTGACAGGTCACGGGGGAATAGCCGAGTATCTTCACAGATTCAAGCTGAAAAACAGCCCGGGATGCGAATGCGACCCGGAAATCTGTGAAACAGTATGGCACATCATACTCGACTGTCCCCGTTTCCTAGCGGCTCGAATAGATCTAGAAGCCCGGATCGACAGAAACCTGGTCGAATCGGAACTGCACAACATCATTGCAGATCCCGATTGCAGACCGCATTTTCTGTCATTCGCCGAGAAGATCTTCAGAGTTGCGACGAGCAGGCACACGGATCTTCTGCCCCTCGAATCTCAACCAACACCCGTTAGCCAAGCCACAAGTAGTGCCGGCTCTCAGCGGGAACCTATAGCCAAAAGCGTCGCTGTCCACACGCTCCTCGCTTGCGGGGAGAGAGGAGTGCCTGGGATTAGAATCCGAGGAGTGGCACTCTTCATGGACAGCGCCGGCGAGCGGCTGGGAATAGGTTTCTGCCGAACCGGGACTAGAAGTCACTTTTCGATTTCACCCGGCTTGGCAGCACTCATAAATGGGAGCACATCCAAAACGACCATGAGGCGCAAAGTTTACAGCGCGTTACCTGAAACGGAAGTGGCGGGCCACCGATGCCGACTAGTCCGATCGCACAACAAGACGATCGTTCTGCTCGCATTGGAAGGCAACTACACCCCTTTCGCACAGGCATGTTCGATGCTCACCATGTTGGGAGAAACGGGCGGAGGAGCGGAAGATCCCCGTGTAATAAGTGTAGATGCGATGACGGTCGGGTATGAGCAGGGAGAAGTCGTAGACCGGCTATGCTGTTTAAAAGCCTCAGAACAACACGAGGTGGTCGTGTACGAAGACAGAGGAGAAAACCTAAACTTCCTCAAAGCACACGACCCAAAAACAGCAACCGATAGCTGGGGACATCCCATGCCAACCTCGATCAGCGGATCCGAACGTGTCCAACAGAAAGCAGCCGCCGAAAAAACTGCACTACATCAAAGCAGTGTGCAGGAGCAAAAGAAGAGAGCCAAAGTCGGAGGCCATCTCAAAGGATTTCTAGACACCTTCAGCTCGATGCTGCAAGGGCTGTCAGGAAATCCTTTTCCAACAATGAGATCGAAAGACAAAGAGGCACTCGTAGAAGCTCCAGCAAAAAAGGCGAAACTCAAAGCTCCACTAACTACAGTAATACCTAAGTCCAAAATCCCAACAAAACCGGCACCAACGCAGGAGAAAAGAACTAGAGCCGACATGGGGCAGGTCGTTCCACCTCGTCTAGTAAATGCAACGTCACCGCAGGATCACGCGTACAACGCCTTCCTCGAGTTTCTAGCTATCACCAAAGCAACCGCAGATGTCAACCTCGGAGTGTGCAAAACCATCTTGCAACACTTTGAGCAGGGCAATGCGAAACTGCTAGAGGAGAGACTCGAGGAGGCAGAGGCTGCCATATACAACAACGGCAATTCCCAAGTTATAAAGGGAAAAATGTCAGGTAGTTATATGGCGGCTTACAACGCGACCAGTGGTTTTGTGGAGATGTGCATTGAGGGAACCGAGAGCGGAGCACCTAAGTTCAATACCCCACAAGGAGATCCCTTAGTTGTTGTCGCAAAGTGCACAAGGATCCTACTGGATGACAGGATTCTCGATATGGCGAAAACCATATCGGGTAATCAGGACACTGCATCCGGCTGGAAGGACTGGGCACTACCAACAATTGAGTGGGTCAATGGAGTACCGGGGTGTGGAAAGACAACCTGGGTGGTAGGACACTTTGATGCTGACAAGGACGCCATCATCACCACAACATCAAATGCAGCTAGCGACCTAAGGGAGAAGCTAGCGCCTCGTGTTGGTGGCCTTGTCAAGACCAGGGTACGCACCATGGCTTCAGTCTTGGTGAATGGCTTCAGAGAGTCCGACAAATTCAACCGTCTCATGGTTGACGAGGCTCTCATGAACCACTTCGGAGCCATAGTCATGGCTGCCAAGCTGTGTGATGCCAAAGAAATGGTCCTCATCGGAGATGTCAACCAACTACCTTATATCGACAGAGAAAATCTCTTCGAACTGAGGTACTGCCGCCCAAACCTGGTAGCAAACATCAGCCAGGAGTTGCTCTGCACACACCGGAACCCCTTGGACGTCGCCTACGCCCTACGTGAGGTTTACTCCGGGATTTACTCCTCAACCCTAAAAGCTCACTCGTTGAAGGTGAAAACCTACACTGGTGCCCAAATACCGTTTACGCTCCCCAACACGCTTTTTCTAGTCCATACTCAGGGCGAAAAGGAAAGCCTCACTGGACAGGGCTGTGGTGAAGGCACAGGTTCGCGAACGCTCACCATCCATGAAGCGCAGGGGTTAACGTTCGAAACAGTAATCATTGTTCAAACTAAGGGCAGAACAATCGGTTTACATCAGAGCGTTCCCCATGCGGTAGTAGCAGTGTCACGGCACACCACCAGCTGTACCTACTACACCGATGATGACAACGACGCAATAGGGTACTTCATCAAGAGAGCTATGGCCGCGTCCACTAAGAAGATCTTGGAGTATAATCTTAAAATGTCAATAAAGCACCGAAACGCAGCGGTCGTCGACAAGTTGGCTCAGGAGATGAGGTGTGCCAATTTGTAAACTAAAGTTGTAATAAGTTGTAAGTTGTCCATAGTAAAGTTAATGTCAATGTTATCAATAATATATTAATTGTAAGTAATTAAATGTCATAATGTTGTAAATCAATCATTTCAATTGTAAGTAAAAATAATTTTAAGTAAATTTCCATAATGAAAAGAACACAAACTACAAAAAAGAACAGAACACACTGTAAAGAAACAAAAGCCTATATTTAAATAAAAAAAAAAAAAAAAAAAAACAAAAAAAAAAACAAAAAAACAAAAAAAAAAAAAAAAAAATTATTTTGCGGTAAAAAAAAAAAAAAAAAAAAAAAAAAATATATACATAGAATCAAAAGAATAAGTAAATTTTTCCTTAGAAATATATATGTTACATTAAAATCTTAAAATTTATATAGAGTCAATAATATAAGTCTTTTTCCTTACTGAGTAAGCTTTTGTCAATATAAGTAGTAATAAAGTTAATAAATAAAAATAACAAAATAAAAAAAAGCACGGACCACTGAGTCTGTGGAGAGCAGCTGTAATAATAAAAAAAAAAAAAAAAAAAAAAAACCTAACCTAACCTAACCTAACCTAACCTAAGTGTTTGGCGCTGCGGTACTTCCCAAAACTGTGGAAAGAGGCGGTCGTGGTGGTACTAAGGAAGCCGGGAAAAGACAAGTACACCACACCTAAATCCTACAGACCCATAGGGTTGCTGCCGGTACTCGGCAAACTGTTTGAAAAGATGCTGATTGCTCGAATCAAATTCCACCTGCTGCCAAAAATGAGCTTATGCCAGTACGGATTTGTGCCCCAAAGGAGTACCGAGGACTCCCTCTATACCCTTATCCAGAGGATCCGGTCAAAATTGGACCAAAAGAAACTGGTCGTCCTAGTGTCCTTGGATATAGAGGGAGCTTTTGATGGCGCCTGGTGGCCGGCCATCAAAGTCCGTCTAGCGGAAGAGAAGTGCCCGCTTAACCTAAGGAGAGTAATCAGCAGCTACTTGACAAACAGACAAGTCAGGGTCAGGTATGCTGGTGAAGAGTTCTGTAAAAAGACCAGTAAGGGATGCGTCCAGGGTTCCATCGGGGGTCCTATACTCTGGAATCTCTTGCTAGACCCGCTCCTGAAAGGCCTCGACAGCAGGGGGGACTATGTGCAGGCGTTTGCCGACGATGTCATCCTTGTCTTTGATGGGGAAACAGCGCAGGAGATAGAGCTACGTGCCAATGCCGCTCTTGAATACGTTCGGACGTGGGGAGCCAGGAATAAGTTAAAGTTTGCGCCGCAAAAAACTATGGCCATGGCTATAACGCGTAAATTAAAGTACGACACCCCACGTCTGAGCATGGGCGGGACCGACATTGGCATGTCCAAGGAAATCAAAGTGCTAGGGTTGACCATCGATGACAAGTTGACATTTAACTCGCACGTGGCAAACGTCTGCCGGAAGGCGTTAAACTTCTTTAAGCAGCTGTCGAGAGCCGCGAAAATTCACTGGGGTCTGCAGCCAGAGGTCATACGGACCATATACACGGCGGTTGTAGAGCCAACCATAATGTACGCGGCAAGTGCGTGGGCACCGGCGACAAATAAACTGTGCGTGCAAAAACAGTTCAACGCAGTGCAGCGGGGCTTCGCGCAGAAAATGGTGAAAGCATATAGAACGGTCTCCCTGAACGCGGCCCTATTGCTCGCCGGGCTGCTTCCGCTGGACATAAGAGTCAGAGAAGCAGCATTGCTTTATGAAGTAAGAAAAGGTTACTCCCGGCGAATAGTAGGTGACCGTGAGATGTAAAGGCTAGTTCCTTTCAAAGACGCGCCACACCCCGCAGATCAGGCGGGGTCGGAATTCCTAAGCGTGGTTGACGGGGCAGCATTGGAACAATACCACAACAATGGCCTAAATATTTATACCGATGGCAGCAAAATAGAGGGGAAAGTCGGCGCCGCGTTGTCCATATGGAACGGCGCGGCCGAGATAATTACCCGGAAACTGAAGTTGGACCAATGCTGCACCGTCTATCAGGCGGAGTTACTGGCCCTGCTTGAAGCAACAAAACACGCACTAAAGTCCCTGGAACCTAGATGCAACATCTACTGTGACTCGCGCTCGGCTCTTGAAGTGGTGGTAAACACCTCTTCCCTCCACCCCCTCGCTGTTGAAACTAAAGAAAACATCAACAAAATACGAGATGAAGGCAGAATACTAAGCTTATTTTGGATTAAAGCACACGTGGGGCTGGAGGGAAACGAGAGAGCGGATAAGCTAGCAAAGAACGCAGCTTTGCACAAGAAGACCCGGCCCGACTATAGCAGATGCCCGGTTTCATTCGTCAAGCGACAAATTCGTTTGGAATCGCTTGACGAATGGAACCGGCGTTACAAAACTGGTGAAACTGCATCAACAACCAAGGTGTTTTTCCCGGACGTTGTACTGGCGTATCCCCTGGTGAGAAAGCAAAGTCTCGACCCCTTTATGGTCCAGATAATGACAGGCCACGGCGGGTTCTCCTCGTACTTACACCGTTTCAAGTGCAAGGAGAGCCCGGCGTGTGACTGCGACCCAGAAATAGAAGAAAGCGCGTTACACGTAATCACGGAGTGTCCCATCTATGGAAAGCTGAGGTTTGATGTAGAATGTGAGATGGGGCTTGACGTGAATAACGCAAACATTAGCAAGATAATGAATGAAATAGATCTAAGAAATAGTTTTGTAAGATATTGTATTAAAGTAGTTCAAAATGTAGCACATAAGAATAAATAGCTGTAAACTGAAGTAAGATAAAAAAAAAAAAAAAAAAAAAAAAAAAAAAAAAAAAAAATATATATATATATATATATATATTTAGATTAGCCTAATTATTAGCAAAAGAAAAGTGTGTAATGAATAGTATTAAGAATAAAAGAATATTAGAATAAAACCGAACAGATATAAAAAAGAATAAAAGTAAACTAAGTCTCTGAACTATTATCGGAGGAACTCAGTAGGACAGTTCGAGGGCCAGGCCATTGCGCCTGGACAGAAGAAAAAAAAAAAAAAAAAAAAAAAAAAAAAAAAAAAAACCTAACCTAACCTAACCTAACCTAACCTAACCAGTCTGGCTCCAACCGCACTCCGGAGCGCCCACTTGCAACCAAACCTCCACGCGAAAAAATTCGCCAAAATTCGAAAAAGTGTTTTTTAAAGCCGTGTGACATACCAAAATTTGAGGAATCACGAGGCGCATACGGCTGTGCAAACGCTGCATCGCCAAGTGTATTCCTCACGGAGTTATCACGGAAAGAGAGAAAATTTCAAAAATTTTAAAGTTTAAAGTGGATTTTATTAAAGTTCTGCAGCGGTAACATATACTTTTTATGGTGCCATCTGAAAGGCCTCCAGGAGAACTATCGTTTTTCTGCCTCTCCCGATTTTTCCCGCGCAGGAGCGCGGAGATAAAGGCAGAAAAACAATAACCACGTGGCCACGAGGTCGGCGATCCAGGACAGCCAGGAGGAAGCTGACAATTGGACCACTGGGACACCGCTGCTGAGACCAGGGAGGCACTTTTCTTTTTGACCTAAGTAAATTTTTCACAAAGTTAGGGTAGTTTTAAATTTTTGTAAATTTTTAAATAATTTTAACTCGATCAAAAGATCTATGACGTATATGTTTAAAATTAGTTTTATATAGATTTTAAGGCCCTTTATTATAGATAAAAATTTGGATATAGGTTAATCAGTTAGTTTCTGAGATAAATTTTTTTGAAAATTTAGGTGGACCACGAGGTACCCCTAAATTTAAAGTTAGGAAAATTTAAAATTTAGGAATATATTTTTAAAAATTGCAAAATTTCAGGAATTTTCGGCAAATATTCGCGTGGCTAGACCATTTTTAGGTTAAATTTTAGTGTTTTTTGAATTTATCAAATCAGGGGGGGAACTTATCAGCACTTGGCCTAACCCAAGCCATTGTGGGGGTTGTGCTCTTCAAAACAAGCCCAAACACGGTCCAGTTCGGACAAAAACCGCCAAAGTTAGTCCTTGAACGGCCATATTGGACGCCATTTTGGATTGTTTTGAACGGGCATAACTCTCGCTGGAGTGGTCTGATTGGGACGGGGTTTACACTGCTGTTACCGTCACTGAACCCTCTCTGACTTGATTGGACCTGGGGCTCTAGGTAGAGTCAAAATTTTTTGACTCTACATTCTGTGCTTGAACCTAGACGGGGACGAGGTACATACGCCTGAAGAAACCCCGAAGTTCTAGGACTTATACGGACCGAGATATTTTGATTACAAGTTTTGGCGGCCATTTTGTCCGCCATCTTGAAAAAACTAAAAGCTCCATATCTCGGGAATCCGCTGTCCGATTTTGACGGGGTTTCTTCGGACAAACTGACCGGTAGCAGGACTACCTGCCTGTACGTAGAGGTAGACTCTACGTAGAGTCGATTTATTTTATTTTGTTTTTATTTTTATTTACCCTGTTTGTATCTTGTCTTTTGTTTTTAACGTTGAATACGCACGTCAAATCGCTGACACGCCTATGTAGAGCTCAACACTCTACATAGAGCACCTAATAATTTGATATTTTTAATTGTCAATTTTATTTTAATATTTTTATTTTGACATTGATAATTTTATTTTATTTCTGTTGTTTTGTTCTTTTATACTATTGTAGGTTAGGTAATTAGGACAACTCGCTATCGAGACAATTGTATATTGACATAGATTATAAGACTTTTGATTAAAGACTCTACTAGTACAGACGCTCTTTACACGTCGTACTAGTAATAGCGGCTATCTTACACCGGCAAAGCTATGCTTGGGATCAGAACCCCTCCGACCAAGAAGGGCGTGGCGCCGGTGGGGGACTCGCCCCCGAAATCTGAGGCATCGAATCCTTCTCAAAAGGATACGGAATCGACGGAGGGGACGAGTTCCTTGTCGGAAATTCAAGAAAAAACCTTTGTGGTCAGACGCAGTATTGGCGAGATCGAGGCAAGGACTAAGACCTCTCTGAAAAAGGTGAAGAAGCCAGTGGCGGCCCCCTCAAAGCCTAAAACCCGAAGGCTATCTTCGGATGCTTCGGGTAGCCAAGAGACTGGAGAACTGGCCTCCAAGCCTTCAATAGAGATTATAGTTAGCCCTGTTAAGGAAAAGTATGTAAGCAGGGTGGCAGAAGCCCGCGCCTGCCTTACAAAAGCCAAACTACACTTGGGAAACTCCAAAAATTTGAGGACGGATATCAAAGTAGGAGTAACCCAAGCCGTCGAGCGTCTATATAATCTGGTCAGAGAGGCTGAGAAAGAAAAGGGTCTAGTAGATCCTGAGCCTACACCGTCTTCGACCGGAGACGAAGGAATGGAAAAACCTGAAGCAAGGAAAGGGAAAGAAGAAGAACTGATAAAAAAGATGTCAGAGCACATGGAGCTAATGAATGAAAATAGTATCAAAATGGAAAAACTAAGGGAAACGATAGAAAAGCAGCAAGAGGTGAAGTCTCTTGAGGGGACTACGTACGCGAGTGTAGCGGCTGGCCGTTCTTGGAGACATCTCCCGGAGCAGACGGTGATGCACTCCGTGGTGGTCTCGTCAAGAGATGAGACTGAAACAGGAGAGGAAGTTTTAAATAAAATAAGAAAAGTGATAAATGCGAAGGAAGAGGGAATCAGGGTGGACAGAATAAAGAAGGCTAAGGACAGAAAAATTATTGTGGGGTGCCAGACTGAAGAGGAGAGATCCAAGGTAAAAGAGAGACTCAGAAAAGCAGGAAATCAGCTGAACGTCGAAGAGGTCAAAAACAAGGACCCTCTACTTATATTCAAAAACGTCCTGAATTACAATTCCGACGAAGACATCCTCCGTGCCGTACGAAAACAGAACGGCAGCGTCTTTTCTGGTCTCGAAGAAAAGGAAAATAGGTTCGAAATAAAGTACAGGAAGAAAACTAGGAACTCCCTCACCAGCCATGTGGTCGCGAAGGTGTCTCCTACAATATGGAAGCGGATGTTGCAGGCGGAAACTGCGCACATAGATCTGCAGAGGGTGCGAGTGGAGGACCAATCTCCGTTGATCCAGTGCTCCCTCTGCCTGGCGTATGGGCACGGCAGACGCTTCTGTAGGGAGAGCGCCGAAAAGTGCAGTCACTGTGGAGGACTGCACCTAAGAACAGATTGCGCGGACTGGCTCGCACACGCATCTCCAAGCTGCATAAATTGCACTAAAGCTGGAGTGGAGAGGGCGGACCACAACGCCTTTAGCAATGACTGCCCGGTGAGGCGCAAGTGGGAAGCACTTGCGAGATCCACCGTGGCGTATTGCTAAGGGCGTGGTCACAGTCTGTCCGCTAAAAATTGTACAGGCAAACCTGCAAAGAAGCAGACTGGCCACTGACGAGTTACTCATTGAGTCGGAAAAGCGTGGAATCGCGGTTGCACTCTTGCAGGAGCCATACGTTGGTGCAGAGAAAAGGGTAAAGAGCCGCCGGGGTGTAAGGGTCTTCCAGAGCACTGATCAAGGAAAAGGAACTGTGAAAGCGGCAATAGTCGTCTTTAACGCTGAATTGGACATAATCCAGTATCCAAAACTCACCACAAACAACATCACAGTGGTAGGAATCCAAACCAGTGCCTGGAAGATCACGCTGGTGTCCTATTACCTGGAACCGAACCAACCCATGGGACCCTACTTGGACCAACTAACTGCGATTGCTCATAGTTTGGGACTCAGAAGGCTGGTTATGGGAGGGGACGCCAACGCTAAGAGCACATGGTGGGGCAGCACGGAAATAGATAGCCGAGGCGATGCGATGGGGGGAGCTCTTGATGACCTGGGTCTTCAAATTCTTAACATAGGGCAAACTCCGACCTTCGACACCATTCGGGGAGGAAAGCGGTATTTCAGTCACGTGGATGTCACGGCCTGCACGGCGGACATGCTGGACCTGGTGGTGGACTGGACTGTGGTAGAAAACTTCACGAGTTCGGACCACAATGGCATAACTTTCAATATACTACTGCAAAAATCAAAAGGCACAACAATAGAAAGGACAACCAGAAAATACAATACAAGGAAGGCTAATTGGAGTCAGTTTCGTGAGAAACTGACCCAATTGGAAGCAGAGTATAAATTAACAATAGAAGAGATCAAAAACATGCAAACTACACATCAAATAGAGGAAGCCATAAAAAACTACACAAAAGCTATCACAAAAGCATGCACCCAATCAATACCAGGAAAAAAGAATAAAGAGATACTAACCATGCCGTGGTGGTCCAAAAAACTTGCTGAAATGAAGCGGGAAGTCACCACCAGGAGACGCAGGATCCGATGGGCCGCGCCGATCCGGAGGGAGAAGGTCGTTCAGGAGTACCTGAAAAAGAAAAATGAATACGAGTTAGAGACCAAGAAGGCCCAGGTTGAGAGTTGGAAGGAGTTTTGTGCAAAGCAGGACCGGGAAAGCGTCTGGGATGGAATCTATAGGGTCATCGGAAGAACTAGGAGTAGGGAAGAGGACCTGCTACTAGAGAAGGCGGGTAAAGTCCTAGATGCTGTCGGCTCCGTTAGGCTGCTGGCGGAAACATTCTATCCAGAGGACCTGACGGAGACCGATAGCGAGGAGCACCGTCAGACACGAGAGTTAGCAGAAAGAGTGAACGATGAGGAACAAAGTGAACTCTGCGACCCACCGTTAACGCAGACTGAGCTCGACGTGGAGTTAAGATCCTTCAACCCTAAAAAAGCTCCCGGTGCCGATGGATTCACGGCAGATATCTGCACCTGCGCCATAAAAACTAGCCCCGGGGTGTTCTTGGGACTATTAAATCAGTGTCTTAATAAACAATACTTCCCTAAACTGTGGAAGGAGGCAACAGTCGTGGTATTGCGTAAACCGGGGAAGGATACATACACTGTCCCCAAGTCATATAGGCCCATAGGTCTGCTGCCTGTGTTGGGAAAAATCCTTGAAAAGATGCTGGTTGCCCGACTCAAGTTCTGTCTGCTGCCAAAGATTAGTACTCGTCAATACGGATTCATGCCCCAGAGAAGCACCGAAGACTCCCTCTATACCCTCATACAGAACATCCGGACTAAACTGGATCGGAAAAAACTGGTCATACTTGTGTCATTGGATATAGAGGGAGCCTTCGACAGCGCCTGGTGGCCCGCTATTATGGTCCGTTTGGCAGAGGAAAAGGTGCCAGCAAATCTCAGAAGTCTAATCGGGAGTTATTTGAGAGACAGACGAGTAAACGTAAGGTATGCTGGCAAAGAGTTTTCAAAAGGAACCAGCAAAGGATGCGTCCAAGGCTCCATAGGAGGTCCATTACTATGGAATCTTTTGCTGGACCCGCTCCTGACAGGACTCGACAGAAGGGGGGACTATGCGCAGGCGTTTGCAGATGATGTGGTCTTGGTCTTCGATGGAGAGACAGCACAGGAGGCGCAGCGGAGTGCCAATGCCGCCCTTGATTACGTACGGATGTGGGGTTTCAGAAATAAACTGAAATTTGCGCCACAAAAAATCATGGCCATGATTTTAACACGTAAGCTTAAGTATGAAACCCCACATCTGGAAATGGGAGGTGTTGGCATTCCGATGTCTAAAGAAATAAAAATTTTAGGCCTAACCATCGATGACAAGTTGACTTTCAATCCGCATGTGGCAAGCGTCTGCCGCAAAGCGCTCAACTTCTACAAACAACTGTCGAGAGCTGCCAAGGTAAATTGGGGATTGCAGCCTGAGATAGTAAGGACCATCTATACTGCAGTGGTTGAGCCAACCATCCTTTACGCAGCGAGTGCGTGGGCGACGACCACTAATAAACTGAGAACACAGAAACAGTTTAACGCAGTGCAGCGGGGCTTTGCACAAAAGATGGTTAAAGCGTACAGAACCGTCTCTTTAAACTCGGCACTATTGCTCGCTGGGCTGCTTCCTCTGGACATAAGAGCCCGGGAAGCAGCCTTGCTTTATGAAATAAAGAAAGGCCATACCCAGCGACTAATAGGAGACCGAGAGATGGAGAGAAGAGTTGGATACGCGAATATGCTGCATCCTGCGGAACAGACGCAACTAGAGTTCAAATGCGTGGTGGACGGGGCGGCACTGGAACAACACATTAACGAAGGCCTAAATATATATACAGACGGCAGTAAAATAGAGGGGAAAGTCGGCGCCGCGTTCTCCGTATGGAAGGACGCGACGGAGACAAGTACCCGTAAGCTATTGCTGGAACAGTGCTGCACCGTGTACCAGGCGGAACTACTGGCCCTGTCTGAAGCGACGAAGTATGCGCTAAAGTCCAGAGAGCCTTTCTGCAATGTTTACTGTGACTCCAGGTCTGCCCTGGAGACCGTGGTGGACAGCACTTCCCTCCATCCCCTAGCCGTGGAGACCAAAGCCAATATCAAAAAGATCAACGATAAAGGCAAAATACTGAGGTTATTTTGGATTAAGGCACACGCAGGGTTGGAGGGAAACGAAAGAGCGGATGAACTAGCGAAGGACGCAGCGCTACACCGGAAAACAAAGCCGCAGTACGACAAGTGTCCGGTTTCATTTGCCAAGCGACAAATCCGCCTGGAGTCGCTGGACGAATGGAACCGGCGCTACAAAACTGGTGAAACCGCGTCAACAACTAAAGTGTTCTTTCCGGATGCTGTTCGCGCGTACTCAGTTCTTAGAAACTTGAAGTTAGCCCCAAGAACTGTCCAGCTCATGACAGGACACGGCGGGTTCTCCTCGTACTTGCATCGCTTCAAGTGCAAGGAGAGCCCGGCGTGTGACTGTGATCCACAGGTGGAAGAGAGCGCTCTTCATGTTATTACGGACTGTCCCATTTATGCACGGTATAAATTTGACGTTGAATTTGAAATAGGAATAGATATCGAAAGACAAAATATAAACGGGATAATGGAAGATAAATATATAAGAGATAGGTTTATTAAATATTGTAATTTTGTAGTAAGTAAGGTAGTCAATAAAAACAAGTAAGCACTAAATAGGATCCACTATAATATATGTAAAATATATGACAAGTGCCCATTTACATGTAAACCAATAGATTATAAGAAAGTAAAATGTAAGATAAAATTAAGAATATTGTATTTGTATAGATTAGCACCATTAGTTCCAATAAAAATGTATAAAGTAATAAGTGGGAAGCTGTCACTCCATGACAACGAAAATGTAAAGTTATACACCATTTAAAAGCTGTATAAAAATATGTATATAAATAAGAAGTTAATAAGTTATGAAAACCAAAATGCTAAAATAAAACGTGTACCGAATCCTTCACCCTAAATTTAAAACTAAGAAAACATTGTAATATTAAATTAAGTAAAATTAAGAAGTATTTAGATAAGCTTCTGTTAAAAAACTGTGTAAAATATATATTGAAATAAGAAGTTGTTACCCCATGTAAAACAAAATGCTAAAATAAAAATGTACCTAACCCATCCTCCCTAAATACATACAAATCCTTGAATTATGGTAATATTACTGTAGTAATATTACATCCCATAGTATAAGAAAAACTCTCTGACCCCCATATTGGAGAACCATCATGTAGGATAGCTCGCGGGCCGGACCTCTGCGTCCGGACAGGAAAAAAAAAAAAAAAAAAAAAAAAAAAAAAAAAAAAAAAAAAACCTAACCTAACCTAACCTAACCTTTTTTTTTTTTTTTTTTTTTTTTTTTTTTTTTTTTTTTTTTTTTTTTTTTGTTGACCAGGTGGAAAATGCGTTACGCATACCCTCCGAACATGGGAGTGTCGGAGGGTTATGTGGGACTACACATCGCCTCTCCCTCTTCAGAATGAGGAGGGGTAGGGAGTGCTACCCACTAAAAACCACCCGGACGTGCCCTCTCGCCGGTTTTGTTGGACACCGTGGAACCCGCGAAGGCATAGTCCACGATGTCCACCGGTGGCGCCCCAGCTTATCGTTGCCGGGGCTTCCCGCGCCGAAGGGGAGAAGGGCGAGCACGCTTGGCCCTCTCCCAGACCGCTCAGTGGCTAATCACCGCAGGCAGAGGACTCCCATCATCCACCTGCAGCCACTATGGGTTGAGTCTGGCGGCAAAACGCCGCCTTCTCACCCCAAGCCGTCTGCGCCGGAGGGGATGCGCGAGAGGATCTTCCTCGCGCTCCCGCTCCGCGGTCTCCTTTTGCGAAATGACTGTTTCGCAGAAGGAGACCACCGCCTCCCAGGACCTCTCGTTGCTCAACATTGCCTCAACAATGCTTTGGAGCGAGAGGTCCACCCGCTGAATTGTGCGTGCCATGAGGCCACGCTCCGCGTCCCAACGACTGCACACCTCAAGGGTGTGCTGAGCGGTGTCGTCGGGACTTCCGCACTCGTGGCACAGCGGGGCCGGCTCTCTACCTATTTTGTGCAGGTAGTGACCGAAGCACCCATGCCCGGTCATTACCTGCACGAGCCGGTACGACGTCGCGCCGACTGCCCTCTTCAACCAAAGATCGGCTGTTGGGAGGATCGCCTCTATGGTACGGACACCATAAGGGGCGACCTCCAGTTGGGCCTTCCACCGGTCCCGCAGTCGGCTCTCCGTCGCGCGACGGGCGGCTGCCACCTCCTCGGGGGCCGGGCGTTCACCTGTTGTCCGGACCCTGGACCTACGTTGGTAGGTCTCTGCGTGCACCTCTGCGTCTAACTCCCACGGGGGGGTGCACGCGAGAAGGCAGGCAGCCGCGTGGGCCACCGTCATATAGGCCCTTATTATTCTAATGGCCACGACCCGTTGTGGCCTCCGCAGCAGGGCCCTATTTCGGGCGGACAGCTTGTCCGCCCATATTGGGGCCCCATAGAGGGCCATGCTCCTTGTCACGCCGGCATATAGCCGCCGGCACAAGGAACCCGGCCCTCCTACGTTGGGCAAAAGTTTGCCCAGCGCCGATGCGGCGCCCACGATTCGGGGAGCTAGTCTCAAGAAATGCTCCCCGAAATCCCACTTTCGGTCCAATATTAGCCCCAGATATTTGATGTGGGGCTTTATTTGGACCGCTCCACCCTCCAGGGTGAGCGTCGCACTCGCAGACAGGTTCCACCCGCGCCCCCCGAAAACTATAGCCTCAGTCTTCGGGAGGCTCACCTTTAGGCCGAGCCTGGTGATCCGTTCAATCGCCAGCTCGGCCGCCACTTCCGCCCTCCGGGAGGTCTCCCGCTTGTCGCTTCCGCGCACAGCCACCATTGTGTCGTCCGCGTAGCAGACGACAAGTGTGCGCGGAAGCAGCTCCCCCCGGATTGCCCAGTCGTACCCCAGGTTCCATAGAAGTGGACCGAGCACAGAACCCTGGGGCACGCCGCAAGCCATCACTCTCTCCCCCCGTTGCCCGTCCTTCTTTTCCCAGAGCACTACCCTCTCGGATAGGTAGTGCTCCACAATCCGCCTCAGGTAGTGAGGCACTTCATGGTATCGAAGTGCCTCACTGATCACCCCATAGGGGAGGGTGCCAAATGCGTTTGCGATGTCTAGTGACACCGCGATGACACCCTCCCCCCTGCTCGACGCGTACTCACAGAAGTCCCTCAGTGACTTCAGCGCGTCGAGCGTGGACCGTCCTTCCCGGAACCCGAATTGTCTGTCAGAGACGTTCGGGCCGGCGGTCTCCAAGTGCCGCAGGATCCGGGAGGCCAGGAAGCGTTCAAACGCTTTCCCGGCCTCATCCAGCAGCACTATCGGGCGATAGGCAGAAGGGCAATCCGGCGGCCGACCCTCTTTCCGTAGGAGGCATAGTCGCCCCTCCTTCCACACCCTCGGGAACCTTCCCTCTCTCAGGCAGTCATCCATGACATGCCTGAGACGGTCCCCTAGGTGTTTCAGGGCGACTGCGAGGACGCGACCGGGAACGCCGTCCGGGTCCGGGGCTTTTTTGCAGCCCCAGAGTCGGTCTATCACTCGATCGAACTCGTCGTCACCTATCGGTTGGACGTCGAGCTCGGCCTCTGACTCTATCGTGGGGTCGACCGGGTCGACCATCGACGGGGGAGAGATCAAGGGGGCTGGCGGAAATAGCCCCTCGACTACCCTCTGGAGGAGTTCGGGCTCCAGGGAGTCCATGGGGGGAGCGGTGCGCATTTTGTTACGTACCACCTTGTACGGCCGCCCCCATGGGTCCCTGTCCAGGGTGGCCAAGAACGACTCGTGAGCTTCGTCCTTGGCCTTGGCAATCGCCACCTGGAGGGCCTTCTTAGCCTCTTTGAGGGCCCTGTGGAGCCCTTCTTCCTCTTCTGCAGTGTGCCCTCTGCGCCTACAGTGTTGGAAGGCGCGGCGGGCACTGTTACTGGTGGACCGCAGGGCCGCTATTTCTGCGGACCACCAGTATACACTCTTACGGGCGAAACGGCGACTAGCCCGAGGCATGGCCGCGTCGCACACCCTCTGTATTGCGACGCGGAACTGTGCCGCCCATTCTTCAACTCCGAGGGTGACGGGTGGGGCAGCACACCACTCCTCCACCATGGCCGCCTCGTTCGCCTTGTCCCTGTCCAAATGGACCAGGGACCACTTCGGGAACTTCCGCCCCCTCCTGGCACTGCCCGTGATGGGTGCCGGTGGAACCCCCGCTTTGGAGACCCTCATCCTGATGTACAGGTGGTCTGAGAGGGTCTCAACATCCTCCAGGACACGCCAATTCGTGACGCGTGCAGCTATGGCAGGGGTCGCGAACGTGACGTCCACGATTGACCCCCCCTGCCGCCGCACGCAGGTATTCGCGGTGCCCTGGTTTAGGACCACGAGTCCCGTTGCCGCCACCCAATCCTCAAGAGCCGTACCCCTATGGTCCGTAATGAGGGAACCCCATGCCGAACTTTTGGCGTTGAGATCCCCCAGTACCATAACCTGCCTCGGGGCAGCCCTCCGGACCACACCCCCTAAGATCCCCAGGAACGTGTCGAACTCCCGGAGCGGCCTATTGGGGGAAAAGTACGCGGCCACCAACACCGTGTCGTTCCCCCATCTGGCCGCCACGAATCCTGGGCCACCCTCGATCCTTGATAAGGGGGGGAGGTCCCCCATCGCCGGCACCACGATCGCCACTACTCCGTCGGTGTCCCCTACCCAATTAGGTTGGGGGGGAATGAAGTAGGGCTCCGTTACCACCGTAACGCCAATTTCCCACTCCGCCATGGCCTGCATGAGCAGATCCTGAGCTCTGGCGGAGTGGTTGGCGTTTATCTGCAGGACGTCTAGATGTTGGTGTACTAACATTTAGACGTCCATATTGTTGTCCTCTTGCTGCCGGCTGGCGGCTGTTTCGGCTGGAGGGGGTCGGGTGGGGCGGGTGGGTCTCGGCCTCACCTCTCTTCCCTTTGTCTCCGGTGGGGAGCATTTCGGTCCCCTCATTACGTGATTGGCTGGGAGGCCTGCATGGTGGCATACTGCGCACCATACTTTTTCCTCCCAGCATTCGGCTGCTTTGTGCCTCTCTGCGCCGCACCGGTAGCACATCTGGCCCCGGTCCACCTTTGAGGGGCACAACTCGCGCGTGTGGCCGACACCCATGCATTTGTAGCACCGCATGGGTGCTGGTCCGACGGAATTAATCCTGGCAGACGACCAGCCTACCAGGATCTGACCGCGCTTGAGGAGGGCTTTTGCAATTCCCACCGGACATTGCACGAGGGCCACCCCACTACCGTCATAGTATGTAGGGCGAATGCCCCCCACCTTAACGTGTGCCTCGGTGCATCCCCCCGCCTTGGCGACGGCAGCCGCCAGGGTCTCCCTTGTCGCCGACTCGTCTAGGCCGGCGACCTCGATAGCGGCCATTTTTTCAGGGCGGCTTACACGGACCACGTCGCCCACAAGACCCTGCAGCTTTTCTGCAAGGCTGTCCACCGCCCTTCCGCTATCTGCTCCAGGGACCTCGATGACTCGGCCCCCCGTCACCGAGTTCCTGACCCTGACATGCTGCAGGCCCATCTCCTCCAAGCTTATGCCGTTAATGGCCTTGGACATGACAGCCTGCAGCGTGGTGTCGGTGGTAATGTCCTTCCTCATGGTGATTACCACCGCTGCCGTCTTGGGGACTACCAGACCCTTCTGCTTTGGTGCCGCTTTCTTCTTGGGCGGCGGGGGGGGTGGGGGAGTGGCCGTAGCCTTTCCCTTTCCTTTCCTCTTCTTTTTTCCTGCTACCTGGGCCCATGTCTCGCCCGGGGGCACAGGTGCAGTCTCCACTGCTGGGGCAGGCTTGCTTGCCGGGGCAGGCTTGGCTGCTGGGGCAGGCTTGGCTGCCGGGACAGTCTTGGCGCCCGGGGCGGTGGTTTCCTAGGCCGCCGGGGCCGCTTTTTTTGCGGCCCTTTTCGGCCTGCCATCCCCGAGCCTGGCCCTGCTCTCGGGCTCGGAGGCAACTTCTCTCGTTGAGGCCGGTGGGGCCTTCTTCTTTTTATCCGCCGCTAGCGGGGGGCGGATTATTGGTGCGGGAGGAAGGCGACTGGCGATACCCTCGATTCTGGCATTAATCATGTCACCGAGGGAGACCATCAAGTCGCGCTTCATGGTGTCCAGCATCTCCGCCAACTCCGCAGCAGCGGATTGTGTCGGCGGGGGGGCCCTAGGGGCCGGGGTCTCTTGCACCGACTGCGGGGCCGGGGCCTGGCGCTCCGAGAAGGCAATTCTTAGGGCCTTAAGCTCCGCTGTGCAGAGAGCGAGTTGCTCCCGCATTCTTTTGTTGTCCGCCTTCAGGATGCGGATCTCCTCGTTCTCTGACCTGGAGGCGTCAAGTTCCTCCATGGCACTTAGTATGGTGCGGCAGGCCCGGTTCATGGTGCCCCACACCTCACCCTTCAAGTTGCCCGACTTGCGGGCCCCCTCCATTATTTCAACTGCCGCTTGTTTGGCAGCCTCCACCGGGTCAGAGAGGAGAACCTCCGACGGGGGCGTCAATATCTTTCGTGGTGGGGAGGTAGTTCCCCCACTCCCTCTCCCCATTGTTCCCTTGGAGCGGAGCTCCGGGAAGTCCTTCCTATACGAGGAGGGGCCGGCGGCGACATCTGTGTCGGAGCTGAGGTAATTCTCCGAACCTCGGAGCTTACCTCTTGCCGACGCCATCCCCGCGTAGGCCCCCTTGGGCTTGCCCCTCCGGGCTGTTCCAACCTTAGGCCCATTATCGGGCCTTGCGTCATCCGCCTGGTCAACATGCCCTCTCTTCTGGGGCTGAGAAGCCATCTCAATGGCCTCTGTGAATTCTTCCTCGGATTCGGAGGAAGAATCCAAAAATCTTTCGTCCCACTTGCGGTGGGAACCCCCCCTCTCTTCAGACGTGGTCATTATGGCCCCGCCAACGTCTCTGCCAAATTTGGACCAAGTCCGACAACCCCAGCCGAAGTTATCACCCCAAACAGAGTTTGGTTAAAAAACGGTCAAGGGGGAGTCGGCTTGGAGAAATCCCATACAAATTTCAAAAAGCGCCTAAAAAACCGAATAGCAATCCGGTCCCTTAGGACACTTTTTGAAAAATTTTTTTGGCTGACTTCCCGTCAACGTAGCCGGGTTCCAAAAATAACAACTAATAGGGGCTGAAATCCCCTATCCCCTGGCACCCCTACTGAGACCGCAGGGGTAAACCACAACCTAGATATTCAGACCCAAACTTTGCCGACTTTTTTGTGCAAAATTTTTTCCCTAATTTTACATAAAATTACTAAAAATCCGATTACTTCCAAACCCTGAGAGAAAAAGCAACCGGACCTAGCCTACACGAAAATTGATTATTGCCGCTATGTCCTAACCCAAAAAAAATGCGTAGAACGATAGCCGCAAAGCCGACTTTTTTTCGATTGAAAAAGGTAAACAAACCGTTTTTCAATCAAAAAATCCCGACTTGTAACTTTCCGCTTTTTTTTTCGATAGCTCAGTCCGCAAAACACTCAGCGACACACCGTTTTCACAGATGTGTGCGCCTCGTGAATCCGCAACTTACGATGTATTGAACTTCGCTGTAGCTCTCATAGGCTGATCGCTAAGGCAGTTAATACACCGGGTCAGACCTCCAAAACTCGTCAACCTAACCTAACCTAACCTAACCTAACCTAACCTAACCTTTTTTTTTTTTTTTTTTTTTTTTTTTTTTTTTTTTTTTTTTTTGTTGACCAGGTGGAAAATGCGTTACGCATATCCTCCGAACATGGGAGTGTCGGAGGGTTATGTGGGACTACACATCGCCTCTCCCTCCTCAGAATGAGGAGGGGTAGGGAGTGCTACCCACTAAAAACCACCCGGACGTGCCCTCTCGCCGGTTTTGTTGGACACTGTGGAACCCGCGAAGGCATAGTCCACGATGTCCACCGGTGGCGCCCCAGCCGTTGCCGGGGCTTCCCGCGCCGAAGGGGAGAAGGGCGAGCACGCTTGGCCCTCTCCCAGACCGCTCAGTGGCTAATCACCGCAGGCAGAGGACTCCCATCCTCCACCTGCAGCCACTATGGGTTGAGTCTTGCGGCAAAACGCCGCCTTCTCAACCCAAGCCGTCTGCGCCGGAGAGGATGCGCGAGAGGATCTTCCTCGCGCTCCCGCTCCGCGGTCTCCTTTTGCGAAATGACTGTTTCGCAGAAGGAGACCACCGCCTCCCAGGACCTCTCGTTGCTCAGCATTGCTTCAACAATGCTTTGGAGCGAGAGGTCCACCCGCTGAATGGTGCGTGCCATGAGGCCACGCTCCGCGTCCCAACGACTGCACACCTCAAGGGTGTGCTGAGCGGTGTCGTCGGGACTTCCGCACTCATGGCACAGCGGGGCCGGCTCTCTTCCTATTTTGTGCAGGTAGTGACCGAAGCACCCATGCCCGGTCAGTACCTGCACGAGCCGGTACGATGTCGCGCCGACTGCCCTCTTCAGCCAAAGGTCGGCCGTTGGGAAGATCGCCTCTATGGTACGGACACCATAAGGGGCGACCTCCAGTTGGGCCTTCCATCGGTCCCGCAGTCGGCGCTCCGTCGCGCGACGGGAGGCTGCCATCTCCTCGGGGTCCGGGCGTTCGCCTGTTGTCCGGACCCTGGACCTACGTTGGTAGGTCTCTGCGTGCACCTCTGCGTCTAGCTCCCACGGAGGGGTGCACGCGAGAAGGCAGGCCGCCGCGTGGGCCACCGTCATATAGGCCCTTACCATCCTGAGGGCCACGACCCGTTGTGGCCTCCTCAGCAGGGCCCTATTTCGGGCGGACAGCTTGTCCGCCCATATTGGGGCCCCATAGAGGGCCATGCTCCTTGTCACGCCGGCATATAGCCGCCGGCACAAGGAACCCGGCCCTCCTACATTGGGCAGAAGTCTGCCCAGCGCCGATGCGGCGCCCACGATTCGGGGAGCTAGTCTCGAGAAATGCTCCCCGAAATCCCACTTGCGGTCCAATATTAACCCCAGATATTTAATGTGGGGCTTTATTTGGACCGCTCCACCCTCCAGGGTGAGCGCCGCACTTGCGGGCAGATTCCACCCGCGCCCCCCGAAAACTATAGCCTCAGTCTTCGGGAGGCTCACCTTTAGGCCGAGCCTGGCGATCCGTTCAATCGCCAGCTCGGCCGCCACTTCCGCCCTCCGGGAGGTCTCGCGCTTGTCGCTCCCGCGCACAGCCACCATTGTGTCGTCCGCGTAGCAGACGACGAGTGTGCGCGGAAGCAGCTCCCCCCGGATTGCCCAGTCGTACCCCAGGTTCCATAGAAGTGGACCGAGCACGGAACCCTGGGGCACGCCGCAGGCCATCTCTCTCTCCCCCCGTTGCCCGTCCTTCTTTTCCCAGAGCACTACCCTCTCGGTTAGGTAGTGCTCAACAATCCGCCTCAGGTAGTGAGGCACTTCATGGTATCGAAGTGCCTCACTGATCACCCCATAGGGGAGGGTGCCAAATGCGTTTGCGATGTCTAGTGACACCGCGATGACACCCTCCCCCCTGCTCGACGCGTGCTCACAGAAGTCCCTCAGTGACTTCAGCGCGTCGAGCGTGGACCGCCCTTCCCGGAACCCAAATTGTCTGTCAGAGACGTTCGGGCCGGCGGTCTCCAGGTGCTGCAGGATCCGGGAGGCCAGGATGCGTTCAAACGCTTTTCCGGCCTCATCCAGCAGCACTATGGGGCGATAGGCGGAAGGGCAATCCGGCGGCCGACCCTCTTTACGGAGGAGGCATAGTCGCCCCTCCTTCCACACCCTCGGGAACCTTCCCTCTCTCAGGCAGTCATCCATGACGTGCCTGAGTCGGTCCCCAAGATGTTCCAGGGCGACTGCGAGGACGCGACCGGGAACGCCGTCCGGGCCTGGGGCTTTTTTGCAGCCCCGGAGTCGGTCTGTCACTCGCTCGAACTCGTCGTCACCTATTGGTTGAACAACGAGCTCGTCCTCCAGTTCTACTGTGGGGTCGACCATCGACGGGGGAGAGATCAAGGGGGCTGGCGGAAACAGCCCCTCGACTACCCTCTGGAGGAGTTCGGGCTCCAGGGAGTCCATGGGGGGAGTGGTGCGCATTTTGTTACGCACCACCTTGTACGGCCGCCCCCATGGGTCCCTGTCCAGGGTGGCCAAGAACGACTCGTGAGCTTCGTCCTTGGCCTTGGCAATCGCCACCTGGAGGGCCCCCTTAGCCTCTTTGAGGGCCCTGTGGAGCCCTTCTTCCTCTTCTGCAGTGTGCCGTCTGCGCCTACAGTGTTGGAAGGCGCGGCGGGCACTGTTACTGGTGGACCGCAGGGCCGCAATTTCTGCGGACCACCAGTATACACTCTTACGGGCGAAACGGCGACCAACCCGAGGCATGGCCGCGTCGCACACCCTCTGTAGTGCGACGCGGAACTGTGCCGCCCTTTCTTCAACTCCGAGGGTGACGGGTGGGGTAACACACCACTCCTCCACCATGGCCGCCTCGTTCGCCTTGTCCCTGTCCAAATGGACCAGGGACCACTTGGGGAACTTGCGCCCCCTCCTGCCACTGCCCGTGATGGGCGCCGGTGTAACCCCCGCTGTGGAGACCCTCATCCTGATGTACCGGTGATCTGAGAGGGTCTCCACATCCTCCAGGACACGCCAATCCGTAACGCGTGCAGCAATGGCAGGGGTCGCGAACGTGACGTCCACGATTGACCCCCCCTGCCGCCGCACGCAGGTATCCGCGGTGCCCTGGTTTAGGACCATGAGTCCCGTTGCCGTCACCCAATCCCCAAGAGCCGTACCCCTATGGTCCGTAATGGGGGAACCCCATGCCGAACTTTTGGCGTTGAGGTCCCCCAGGACCATAACCTGCCTCGGGGCAGCCCTCCGGACCACCCCCTCTAAGATCCCCAGGAACGTGTCGAACTCCCGAAGCGGCCTATTTGGGGAGAAGTACACGGCCACCAACACCGTGTCGTTCCCCCCTCTGGCCGCCACGAATCCTGGGCCACCCTCGATCCTTGATAAGGGGGGGAGGTCCCCCATCGCCGGCACCACGATCGCCACTACTCCGTCGGTATCCCCTACCCAATTTGGTTGGGGGGGGATGAAGTAGGGCTCCGCTACCACCGTAACGCCAATTGCCCACTCCGCCATGGCCTGCATGAGCAGATCCTGTGCTCTGGCGGAGTGGTTGGCGTTTATCTGCAGGACGTCTAGATGCTGGTGTGCTGACATTTAGACGTCCATCCTGTTGTCCTCTTGGTGCCGGCTGGCGGCTGTTTCGGCTGGAGGGGGTCGGGTGGGGCGGGTGGGTCTCGGCCTCGGCTCTCTTCCCTTTGTCTCCGGTGGGGAGCATTTTGGTCCCCTCATTACGTGGTCGGCTGGGAGGCCTGCATGGTGGCATACTGCGCACCGTACTTTTTCCTCCCAGCATTCGGCTGCTTTGTGCCCCTCTGCGCCGCACCGGTAACACATCTGGCCCCGGTCCACCTTTGAGGGGCACAGCTCGCGCGCGTGGCCGACACCCATGCATTTGTAGCACCGCATGGGTGCTGGTCCGACGGAGTTAATCCGGGCAGACGACCAGCCTACCAGGATCTGACCACGCTTGAGGAGGGCTTTTGCACTTCCCACCGGGCATTGCACGAGGGCCACCCCACTACCGTCATAGTATGTGGGGCGAATGCCCCCCACCTTAACGTGCGCCTCGGCGCATCCCCCCGCCTTGGCGACGGCAGCCGCCAGGGTCTCCCTTGTCGCCGACTCGTCTAGGCCGGCGACCTCGATAGCGGCCATTTTCTCCGGGCGGCTTACATGGGCCACGTCGCCCACAAGCCCCTGCAGCTTTTCTGCGAGGCTGTCCGCCGCCCTTCCGCTATCTGCTCCAGGGACCTCAATGACTCGGCCCCCCGTCACCGAGTTCCTGACCCTGACATGCTGCAGGCCTATCTCCTCCAAGCTTATGCCATTAATGGCCTTGGCCATGACAGCCTGCAGCGTGGTGTCAGTGGTAACGCCCTTCCGCATGGTGATTACCACCGCTGCCGTCTTGGGGACTTCCAGACCCTTACCCTTCTTCTTTGGTGCCGCTTTCTTCTTGTGCGGCGGGGGGGGTGGGGGAGTGGCCGTAGCCTTTCCCTTTCCCTTCCTCTTCTTTTTGCTTGCTACCTGGGCCCATGTCTCGCCCGGGGGCACAGGTGCAGTCTCCACTGCTGGGGCAGGCTTGCCTGCCGGGGCAGGCCTGGCTGCTGGGGCAGGCTTGGTTGCCGGGGCAGTCTTGGCTGCCGGGGCGGTGGTTTTCGGGGCCACCGGGGCCGCTTTTTTGGCGGCCCTTTTCGGCCTGCCGTCCCCAAGCCTGGCCCTGCTCTCGGGCTCGGAGGCAACTTCTCTCGTTAAGGCCGGTGGGGCCTCCTTCTTTTTATCCGCCGCTAGCGGGGGGCGGATTATTGGTGCGGGAGGAAGGCGACTGGCAATCTCCTCGATTCT
Source organism: Philereme vetulata (assembly GCA_918857605.2). Lineage (NCBI taxonomy): Eukaryota > Metazoa > Arthropoda > Insecta > Lepidoptera > Geometridae > Philereme > Philereme vetulata. The sequence goes on from OU975482.1 coordinate 229,704, forward strand.
TGCATTAAGCATGTTACCGAGGGAGACCGTCAAGTCGCGCTTCATGCTGTCCAGCAGTTCCGCCAAATCCGCAGCGGCGGATTGTGTCGGCGGGGGGGCCCTAAGGGCCGGGGTCTCACGCGCCGGCTGCGGGGCCGGGGCCTGGCGCTCTGAGAAGGCCATTCTCAGGGCCTTGAGCTCCGCTGTGCAGAGAGCGAGTTGTTCCCGCATTCTCTTGTTGTCCGCCTTCAGGATGCGGATCTCCTCGCTCTCTGATCTGGAGGCGTCAAGTTCCTCCATGGCACTTAGTATGGTGTGGCAGGCCCGGTTCATATTGCCCCACACTTCACCCTTCAAGTTGCCCGACTTGCGGGCCCCCTCCATTATTTCACATGCCGCCTGTTTGGTGGCCTCCACCGGGTCTGATGAGAGGAGAACCTCAGACGGGGCCGTCGACATCTTTCTTGTTGGGGAGGTATTTCCCCCACTCCCCATTGTTCCCTTGGAGCGGAGCTCCGGGAAGTCCTTCTTATACAGGGAGGGGCCGGTGGCGACATCTGTGTCGGAGCTGAGGTAAGTCTCCGCACCTCGGAGCTTACCTCTTGCCGACGCCATCCCCGCGTAGGCCCCCTTGGGCTTGCCCCTCCGGGCTGTTGCAACCTTAGGCCCATTATCGGGCCTTGCGTCATCCGCCTGGTCAACATGCCCCCTCTTCTGGGGCTGAGAAGCCATCTCAATGGCCTCTGTGAATTCTTCCTCGGATTCAGAGGAAGAATCCAAAAATCTTTTGTCCCACTTGCGGTGGGAACCCCCCCCCCTCTTTAGACGTGGCCATTATGGCCCCGCCAACGTCTCTGCCAAATTTGGACCAAGTCCGACCACCCCAGCCGAAGTTATCACCCCAAACAGAGTTTGGTTAAAAACGGTCAAGGGGGAGTCGGCTTGGAGAAATCCCATGCAACTTTCAAAAAGCGCCTAAAAAACCGAATAGCAATCCGGTCCCTCAGGACACTTTTTGAAAAATTTTTTTGGCTGACTTCCCGTTAACGTAGCCGGGTGCCAAAAATAACAACTAATAGGGGATGAAGTCTTCTATCCCCTGGCACCCCTACTGAGACCGTAGGGGTAAACCACAACCTAGATATTCGCTCACGAACTTTGCCGACTTTTTTGTGCAAATTTTTTTCTATAATTTTGCCTAAAATCACTAAAAATCCGATTACTTCCAAACCCTGAGAAGAAAAGCAACCGGACCTAGCCTACGCGAAAATTGACTATTGCCGCTATGTCCTAACCCAAAAACATGCGTAGAACGATAGCCGCAAAGCCGACTTTTTTTCGATTGAAAAAGGTAAACAAACCGTTTTTCAATCAAAAAATCCCGACTTGTAACTTTCCGCTTTTTTTGTCGATAGCTCAGTCCGCAAAACACTCAGCGACACACCGTTTTCACAGATGTGTGCGCCTCGTGAATCCGCAACTTACGATGTATTGAACTTCGCTGTAGCTCTCATAGGCTGATCGCTAAGGCAGTTAATACACCGGGTCAGACCTCCAAAACTCGTCAACCTAACCTAACCTAACCTAACCTAACCTTTTTTTTTTTTTTTTTTTTTTTTTTTTTTTTTTTTTTTTTTTCGCTGGGAAAAATGCGTTACGCATGCCCCCCCATTTGGGGATGGGAGGGGTATGTGGGACTCCCCGGTCCACACCGGACCGGTATACCCACTAAACGACCCAGCGGCACTCCGGCATCGTCTGCGTGGAGGAGGATTGGGAAACCGGCAAAAGCCTTTACTTCCAATCCCCCGCCGACGACCGCCTACCTTTACAGTGGGGCCTTCACGTCCCTCCTGACAGGGAGAGACCCGGGAATGACCGTGAGTGCTCGGCCATTCCCGCCCGGCGGAATTGGAGGATACGTGCAATGCGGGAGTAGACGCCCCCGCGCCTATCTCCCGCTATCCTCCACCAAGAGGGGGAAGGCGGTTGTGCCTTCTCCCACCCCTTCTTCGCCTGCGGAGCGGCGCCACGAGAGGGTCATCCTCCCGCGTGCGCTCCGCCGCCTCCTTTTGTGACATCACGTACTCACAAAAGGAGGCGACCGCTGTCCAGGCCCCCTCGCTTCCCAGCATAGAGTTGACCACGCTGGGAAGCGAGAGGTCCGGCCCGACTACCGCAGCTAAGCTGCAACGTGGCTCCGACCACGCCGGGCACACCTCGAGGGTGTGCTGTGCAGAATCCTCCGTCGCACCACAATCATGGCACGACGGAGTCTCCTCTCTTCCGATCCGGTGCAGGTACGATCCGAAGCATCCATGCCCGGACAACACCTGCACCATCCGGAACGAAAGGTAACCGTTGGACCTCTCGAGCCAATCTCGCAGGACCGGCCCGAGAGCGTCCAACGTTCGTCGGCCAAACGCGGCGGAGGCGAGGTCCTCCGTCCAGTGGTGGACGATCGCGTCCTTCGCCTCTCGGCGGACGGCCTCCCGCTCTTCCGGGGCAGGGTGCTCCCCGAGAGCCTTACGCCCCGCCCCCCACTCGTACACTCTGGCGAGCACCCACGCTTCGAGCTCCCAGGGAGGGGTGCCCGCCAGAGCGCACGCCGCCGCAAAGCTCACAGAGGAGTAGGCCCTCGCTACCCGCTGCGCAATGGCCCTTTGAGGCCTGCGGATCGCAGTAGCGTTCTCCCTCCTTCGGAGGGAGTCCGCCCAGATGGGGGCCCCGTAGAGGGCCATGCTCTTCAGGATGCCGGCATACAACTGCCGGCATCGCGCTTTTGGCCCCCCCAGATTCGGGAGAAGCCACGCAAGCGCAGCCGCGGCCTTCAACAGGCGCGTCGACAGCCCGCTGAAGTGCGGGCCGAAGCGCCACCTGCTGTCGAGCACTAGGCCCAGATATTTCATCTGGGCCTTCACGTCGACCCTGACGCCCTCTACGACGATATGAGCGTCAATGGGGATGCGCTGCCGAGGCCCGTGGAAGAACACGGCCTCGGTCTTGTGTAGCGCCACCCCCAATCCTAGCCGGCGGATCCTTCCCGCGACCAAGGATCCGCCAGCCGAAGCCAGGCTCGCCGCCTCTCTGAAGTCACTCCCCCGGGCAGTGAGAAGAGTGTCATCCGCGTAGCAGATGACACTCGTGCCACGGAGGAGAGCTCCCCGCAGGAGCCAGTCAAACCCGATGTTCCACAGGAGTGGCCCTAAAACGGACCCCTGTGGAACACCGGACTCCGCGCCGTACCGCCGAAGCTGGCCCACTTTATCCACAACGAGGACCGCCCGGTCCTCCAAGTAGTTGGCCAGGAGATCCTGCAAGTACCGAGGCACTCCATGGTAGCGGAGCGCCTCTAGTATCGTCGGGTGGGGGATGGAGTTAAAAGCGTTGGCTATGTCAAATGACACAGCCAAAACCCCCTCCCCTGCCTCCACGGCCTCCCTCACTTGGCCCTTTAGCCGGGACAGCGCGTCAACCGTCGAACGCCCTACTCGAAAACCGAATTGGGCGTCCGACAGGTTCGGCCCTGCCCCCCTCAGGTGGCCATTCAGCCGGGCGGCGATAATCCCCTCGAGCAATTTACCAGCCTCATCGAGCAGAACGATGGGCCGGTATGCCGAGGGGGAGTCCGCCGGGCGTCCCTCCTTGCGGAGAAGGCATAATTGCCCCTCCTTCCAGGGTTTCGGGAACCTTCCAGTCGCGAAACACGCGCCGAAGAGGTCCCGAAACCTATCCTCCATTTGGGTGGCAGCGATGGCCACCACCCGTGCGGGGACGCCGTCCGGCCCGGGGGCGGTCTTCTTGGCGCGGAGGCGGAGCGCCGCCACTCCAAATTCCACCTTCGTGATTGGAGGGATCTCCTCCTCCGGCGGAACTGCCTCCCGCGGGGGGTCCATCACTGGTGGGGTGAAGCTGGTCCCGGGTGGAAAGAGGGACCGAACCACCCCATCCAGCAATGGCGGCTCGAGGGTCTCCGCAAGTGGGGGACCGAAGGGACGCAGTTTGTTCCGCGCCGCCTTGTACGGTCTCCCATACGGGTCCCTGTCGAGACCCTCCAGCATCTCGGCTCTCGCCGCGTCATCGGCGGCGATCATCGCCGACTTGAGGACCCTCTTTGCCACTACGTAAGAGGCGTAGAGAAGGTCCTCGTTCTCAGGGTCCCGCAAGCTGCGCCGTCGGCTCCGCGTGTAGGCCCTCCTGGCCGCCACGCAGGCGGCCCGGAGCCCCGCCAGTTCCTCCGACCACCAATAGACGGCGCGACGGGGAGGTGGACGGCGAGACCGAGGCATGCTGGAGTTGCACACCTCGGTCAGGGACCTCCTCAGTTGGGCCGCTGCGGAGTCCACGTCCAGGACGTCAGCAGGAGGCGTGAGCCAGTCCTGGAGGAACGCCGTCTCCTTTGCTGCCTCACGGTCGAGACGGGTAAGAGCCCACCGTGGAAAGGGAGATCGGCTCGAGGGAGGCGACCTCCGGGGGCTCTGGGTGGAGATGTCGAACCGCACATAACGGTGGTCCGACAAGGTCTCCACCATCTCCACCCGCCAGTTCACTACGCGGGCGGCCAGGACGGGGGTGGCAAACGAGACGTCCACCACCGACCCCCCCCATCGCCGCACACACGTCTGGGCCGTCCCTCTGTTGAGGAGGGACACACCACACGAAACCGCCCAAGATTCGACGGCGGGTCCCCTGACGTTGCAAGAGGCGGCCGGGTTGCCCCAGGTCACCGACTTTGCGTTCAGGTCGCCTAATACGGCGACCTGTCGCGGCGCCGCCCTACCAACAACTGCGGTGAGGATTTCGAGAAAGTTCTCGAAATCCTGGAGAGGGCGGTTTGGGGAGAAATAGACGCCCACCAGGGCTATATCTCCCCACGCGGCGGCCACGTATCCCGGTCCCCTCTCTAAGAGCGAGAGGGGAGGGGAGTCTGTGGAAGACCGCGAAACCAACGCCACAAGGCCATACTGATCGCCCAGCCAACGGCCGGGGATCGAGTACGGCTCGGCAACCACCGCCACGTCTACCAACCACTCAGCCATGGCCTGCATTAGCAGGTCCTGGGCTGCTTTGCAGTGGTTGGTGTTCGCCTGAAGGATGCGATGATCGACTCTATCCATCAATCGAACATCGCACCCCCCTCGTCGGCCGCCGAGATTCCCGCTTCAGGGGCGGCGGTTGCAGCGGCAGGCGGGCTCGGTACCGGAACTTTACCCTTTTTAGGGGGAGGATTGCAGTTCCTCCCCTTCATAATGTGTCCCGCCGGGCGGCCGCTTGCTGCGCACACTGCACAGTGTGGCGTGGCAGCCTTGCAGGAGGCGGACTTGTGCCCCTCCTTGCCGCAGCGGTAGCAGCTGTCCGTCCTATCCACCTTGGACGGACAGAGGGCCCGCGTGTGCCCGATTCCGAAGCACCTGAAGCAGCGTAGAGGCTGATCTTCAAGTGCCCGGATTCTGCACGAGCTGAAACCTATCAGAAGTCGTCCTTTAGCGAGGACGGCTTTAGCTGCGATGACGGGGCACTCAAGGCGGATAGTGCCCATGCCACCGCGGCCGGGCCTGATGTCCCGACCCTGCACCGCTTCTACGTCGCAGCCCCCTGTTGCTGCGATCGCCGCCACGACCTCCTCTTTGGTGACCGAGTCGTCCAGACCAGTCACCTCCAAGGCCGCAGACCTAACGGGCCTGACGACCTTAGCCGCGTCCGCGATGGCCTCTCGCAATTTACTCGCGAAGAGGTCCGCGTTGGCGCCACCCTGGGCCCCCGGGAACTCGAAGATTCGAGCCCCGGTTTGGGTCTGGCGGCACGCGACTGCCCCGATTCCCAATGTTATGGGATCGACGTTGGCACGAGCCCGCTTGAGGACGGACTCGTACGTCTCACCCCGCTCCGCAGCCTCCGTGGTGAGCGTCACCACGACGGCCGCGGTCTTGGGAGGAACCAAGGGCTTCCTTCCGCCAGCTGGGGCCCTTTTGGCTGCGGAGGCAGCGGCAATGGGCTTGGGGGCCGACTTTTTCCCTTTCCCCTTCCCCTTTCCCTTGCCAGTCGCCTGGGACGGGCAGGAAGGAGTGGCGGTGGGGGTGGCAGGGGCGGCGGCCGTTCTCGCCTTGTTTTTCGCCTTGCCCTTTCCCTTATTAACCACTTCCGTCCACGACTGGTTGGATGGAGTGGTTGAAGGTAGTTGGGCGTCCTCCTTTTGAGAGGATGGCAGCGGCTGGTTCAGCCTCTTGGCCGCCGCCAGCGGTGGTCGGAGGCGTTTTTCGGGAAGAAGCCTGTCCTCGATGCCAGCAAGGCAGGCTCTCGTAAAGGCCCTTTCCTCCATGACCACCTTGCGGATGATATCCTCAAAGTTGGAGGGGGGGCATTCAGCCGCTGGTCTGGGGTCGGCCTGAGTAGGCCGTGCCGTGACTTCGGCCAGCTTCTTGCGCAGCTGGCCGACCTCCGACCGCAGGTGGACGGTATCCTCCAAGTTGTAGGAGGAGTCTTCAGCCTCTGGTCTGGGGTCGGCCTGAGTTGGTCGGGCCATGACTTCAGCCAGCTTCCTGTGCAGCTGGCTGACTTCCGACTGCAGGCGGTCGACCTTTGCCTGCAGTTGCCGCGTCTCATCCGTTTCGGTGCGCTGCACCAGCTCCCGGATGATACCGCGCATGCTCGCAGCCCTGCACTTCAGGGACTTTTGAAAAGTCCCCTTTAGGTTGGAGGACTTAGAGGCCACGACCACTATCTCGTCCGCGTCCTCTTGAGCCATGCGCTCTAGCTCGGTCAGGGAGTGGTCCGCGTACAGGACGCAGGACGCACCGTACCCAGACATGGCCCGAGCAGTGCGCGCCCGCTGCTCCTTAGCGGCGACCTGTTCCTCCAGGTCCCGCTGGAGCTGCGTCCGCCGAGCTAGGTTTAGCTGGCGTTGGGCATCTGCTAGGCCCACGTCGTGGGTGTCCACTACAGTCGAGGACGAAGAAGGCTTTTTAGCCTTCATCTTCTTCGACCTGGTGCTCCTCGTCGAGTCCGAGGAGCCTTCACCACCGTCGTCCTTCAAGAAGGCCCGCTTGCGCTTTTGAAGGCGATCTTCGACCTCCATCGCCGAACTCGTGTCCGACTCAAGCGCATTGTAGTCGGAGTCCGACCTACAGTACAAGCTAGCCGCAGATGGTGCGCGGCTACTTTCTGACGCCGAAATGGCATCGTCAGCGGGGCCCTGAGAAGGGCCTTTTGGTTGGCCCTGAGAAGGGCCTTTGGGGTGGCCCTTAGAAGGGCCTTTTGGTTGGCCCTGAGAAGGGCCTTTGGGGTGGCCCTTAGAAGGGCCTTTTGGTTGGCCCTTAGAAGGGCCTTTTGGTTGGCCCTTAGAAGGGCCTTTTTTAAAACGCCCGGAGGCGTCCCGCAATGAACGCGTTGCCACCTCAGACGCAAGCGTCTCAGGCGCAGCCACGCATTCCACCTCTTCATCGCTCCCTACCGTCTTACCTAACCTATCCAAATCACGAGCGATCTCGGAGTCCATAGTCGAGTTGCCATTGTCGTGTTTACGGAGGTCAGCGAAGCGCTGACCTACGAAGCAAGAGTTGCCCCCCCCAGAGTACGAGGGGCAGCCCTCTACCTCGGATGAGGCAGAGGGGTGGGATTCCCCCTTTCGGGGACCCACCTGGGGACCATTTTCACTTTTGCTTAGGTTCATTTTCTTCACACCGATGCTCCACATCGTCGTCTCTTTTTTCAGGGGTGAGCTCCCCTGTCAGCGCGCCCTTAAAAGGGCACACCCACTCACGCGCCCTAAAAAGGGCACGCCCACCAACAACACCGCCAGCGAGACATCGATCAACTCGGGATCCCGCAAGGAAGCTGACCCATACAACCGACTCGCAGGAAACCCAAGCGGAAAGACGCCGCACCAACAGCCTCCCTACTCATGGACGGCTCCACGAGCCCGTCCCAGCCTCGTCCACTGCGCCCTCTGCGTTCAGAGGGACGCGCGGAGAAGCTTCCCCTTCCCCATCCTACCCCACCGACAAAGTGCCGGCGCCTGGTGGTTTCAGTTACGTCTATTTCAGATGGAAATAGACCAATAACGGGCAGCAACCGCGAGAAGGACGACTCCACCAGACTTGCCTTGAGGATCTACACGACCTGCGCTCTCCCTCAAGACCAAACACCTCCCTACTCGCTCCCAGAGCCGAGTAAAGAAGGCCTGGACTTATCCAATACAAGCGGCCGAAGCGCGCAAGCTAGGCATAGCAACTACTAATGGATAAACCCAGACCCGCCCAACCTAACCTAACCTAACCTAACCTAACCTAACCTAACCTAACCTAACCTAACCTAACCTAACCTAACCTAACCTAACCTAACCTAACCTAACCATCAGCACAGCCAGAACCTGGCCTGAGGCAGGAAGTGGAGGAGATGAAGGGCATCCTGAAAGCGATGTCAGCTGAACGAGCGCCCCCATCCGAGCCACCGCAGCCCATTCTAATCAACATGGAGGAGCATATGCATCCCCTAACGGAAAGAATGGAAGCGGTGACATCTGAGCTCCGAACCCTTCGGGAAGAAAAGATGAGGGCACCACCACCGTCCCTCAACCTCGAAGCGGAGCTCGCCAAAGCTGAGGGACGATGCAGCTCGAAAGGGAAGCTGACCTACGCCAAGGTCGCCGCCAAGCCACCACCGCCCTTAAAACCAAACCACACCCTGATCATCACATCAGACAACCCCCAAAACACCGGGGTGCGTACAGTACAGTGCGTACCGGATAACTCGCTCTACAAAATTTACACCAGTACAAGTGCAAGTCTTGACAGGTCACGGGGGAATAGCCGAGTATCTTCACAGATTCAAGCTGAAAAACAGCCCGGGATGCGAATGCGACCCGGAAATCTGTGAAACAGTATGGCACATCATACTCGACTGTCCCCGTTTCCTAGCGGCTCGAATAGATCTAGAAGCCCGGATCGACAGAAACCTGGTCGAATCGGAACTGCACAACATCATTGCAGATCCCGATTGCAGACCGCATTTTCTGTAATTCGCCGAGAAGATCTTCAGAGTTGCGACGAGCAGGCACACGGATCTTCTGCCCCTCGAATCTCAACCAACACCCGTTAGCCAAGCCACAAGTAGTGCCGGCTCTCAGCGGGAACCTATAGCCAAAAGCGTCGCTGTCCGCACGCTCCTCGCTTGCGGGGAGAGAGGAGTGCCTGGGATTAGAATCCGAGGAGTGGCACTCTTCATGGACAGCGCCGGCGAGCGGCTGGGAATAGGTTTCTGCCGAACCGGGACTAGAAGTCACTTTTCGATTTCACCCGGCTTGGCAGCACTCGTAAATGGGAGCACATCCAAAACGACCATGAGGCGCAAAGTTTACAGCGCGTTACCTGAAACGGAAGTGGCGGGCCACCGATGCCGACTAGTCCGATCGCACAACAAGACGATCGTTCTGCTCGCATTGGAAGGCAACTACACCCCTTTCGCACAGGCATGTTCGATGCTCACCATGTTGGGAGAAACGGGCGGAGGAGCGGAAGATCCCCGTGTAATAAGTGTAGATGCGATGACGGTCGGGTATGAGCAGGGAGAAGTCGTAGACCGGCTATGCTGTTTAAAAGCCTCAGAACAACACGAGGTGGTCGTGTACGAAGACAGAGGAGAAAACCTAAACTTCCTCAAAGCACACGACCCAAAAACAGCAACCGATAGCTGGGGACATCCCATGCCAACCTCGATCAGCGGATCCGAACGTGTCCAACAAAAAGCAGCCGCCGAAAAAACTGCACTACATCAAAGCAGTGTGCAGGAGCAAAAGAAGAGAGCCAAAGTCGGAGGCCATCTCAAAGGATTTCTAGACACCTTCAGCTCGATGCTGCAGGGGCTGTCAGGAAATCCTTTTCCAACAACGAGATCGAAAGACAAAGAGGCACTCGTAGAAGCTCCAGCAAAAAAGGCGAAACTCAAAGCTCCACTAACTATAGTAATACCTAAGTCCAAAATCCCAACAAAACCGGCACGAACGCAGGAGAAAAGAACTAGAGCCGACATGGGGCAGGTCGTTCCACCTCGTCTAGTAAATGCAACGTCACCACAGGATCACGCGTACAACGCCTTCCTCGAGTTTCTAGCTATCACCAAAGCAACCGCAGATCTTAACCTCGGAGTGTGCAAAACCATCTTGCAACACTTTGAGCAGGGCAATGCGAAACTGCTAGAGGAGAAACTCGAGGAGGCAGAGGCTGCCATATACAACAACGGCAATTCCCAAGTCATAAAGGGAAAAATGTCAGGTAGTTATATGGCGGCTTACAACGCGACCAGTGGTTTTGTGGAGATGTGCATTGAGGGAACCAAGAGCGGAGCACCTAAGTTCAATACCCCACAAGGAGATCCCTTAGTTGTTGTCGCAAAGTGCACAAGGATCCTACTGGATGACAGGATTCTCAATATGGCGAAAACCATATCGGGTAATCAGGACACTGCATCCGGCTGGAAGGATTGGGCACTGCCAACAATTGAGTGGGTCAATGGAGTACCGGGGTGTGGAAAGACAACCTGGGTGGTAGGACACTTTGATGCTGACAAAGACGCCATCATCACCACAACATCAAATGCAGCTAGCGACCTAAGGGAGAAGCTAGCGCCTCGTGTTGGTGGCCTTGTCAAGACCAGGGTACGCACCATGGCTTCAGTCTTGGTGAATGGCTTCAGAGAGTCCGACAAATTCAACCGTCTCATGGTTGACGAGGCTCTCATGAACCACTTCGGAGCCATAGTCATGGCTGCCAAGCTGTGTGATGCCAAAGAAATGGTCCTCATCGGAGATGTCAACCAACTACCTTATATCGACAGAGAAAATCTCTTCGAACTGAGGTACTGCCGCCCAAACCTGGTAGCAAACATCAGCCAGGAGTTGCTCTGCACACACCGGAACCCCTTGGACGTCGCCTACGCCCTACGTGAGGTTTACTCCGGGATTTACTCCTCAACCCTAAAAGCTCACTCGTTGAAGGTGAAAACCTACACTGGTGCCCAAATACCGTTTACGCTCCCCAACACGCTTTTTCTAGTCCATACTCAGGGCGAAAAGGAAAGCCTCATTGGACAGGGCTGTGGTGAAGGCACAGGTTCGCGAACGCTCACCATCCATGAAGCGCAGGGGTTAACGTTCGAAACAGTAATCATTGTTCAAACTAAGGGCAGAACAATCGGTTTACATCAGAGCGTTCCCCATGCGGTAGTAGCAGTGTCACGGCACACCACCAGCTGTACCTACTACACCGATGATGACAACGACGCAATAGGGTACTTCATCAAGAGAGCTATGGCCGCGTCCACTAAGAAGATCTTGGAGTATAATCTTAAAATGTCAATAAAGCACCGAAACGCAGCGGTCGTCGACAAGTTGGCTCAGGAGATGAGGTGTGCCAATTTGTAAACTAAAGTTGTAATAATAGTCCATAGTAAAGTTAATGTCAATGTTATCAATAATATATTAATTGTAAGTAATTAAATGTCATAATGTTGTAAATCAATAATTTCAATTGTAAGTAAAAATAATTTTAAGTAAATTCCCATAATGAAAAGAACACAAACTAAAAAAAAGAACAGAACACAATAGAAAGAAACAAAAACCTATATTTAAATTATAAAAAAAAAAAAAAAAAAAAAAAAAAAAAACTATATATGTATGTACACAAAAAAAAAAAAAAAAAAAAAAATTATATTTATATATATAGAATCAAAAGAATAAGTAAATTTTTCCTTAGAAATATATATGTTACATTAAAATCTTAAAATTTATATAGAGTCAATAATATGTCTTTTTCCTTACTGAGTAAGCTTTTGTCAATATAAGTAGTAATAAAGTTAATAAATAAAAATACCAAAATAAAAAAAAGCACGGACCACTGAGTCTGTGGAGAGCAGCAAAAAAAAAAAAAAAAATCCCCCATCATCCCCCATCATGTGGAGTCCCACATACCCCTCCCATCCCCCAATGGGGGGGCATACGTAACGCATTTTTCCCAGCGAAAAAAAAAAAAAAAAAAAAAAAAAAAAAAAAAAAAAAAACCTAACCTAACCTAACCTAACCTAACCTAACCTTTTTTTTTTTTTTTTTTTTTTTTTTTTTTCGCTGGGAAAAATGCGTTACGCATGCCCCCCCATTGGGGGATGGGAGGGGTATGTGGGACTCCCCGGTCCACACCGGACCGGTATACCCACTAAACGACCCAGCGGCACTCCGGCATCGTCTGCGTGGAGGAGGATTGGGAAACCGGCAAAAGCCTTTACTTCCAATCCCCCGCCGACGACCGCCCACCTTTACAGTGGGGCCTTCACGTCCCTCCTGACAGGGAGAGACCCGGGAATGACCGTGAGTGCTCGGCCATTCCCGCCCGGCGGAATTGGAGGATACGTGCAATGCGGGAGTAGACGCCCCCGCGCCTATCTCCCGCTATCCTCCACCAAGAGGGGGAAGGCGGTTGTGCCTTCTCCCACCCCTTCTTCGCCTGCGGAAGACCTAACCTAACCTAACCTAACCTAACCTAACCTAACCTAACCTAACCTAACCTAACCTAACCTAACCTAACCTAACCTAACCTAACCTAACCTAACCGTCCCGCTCCGTCCGCACTCGAGAGCGCCACGAATTCATAGTGATACGCACGAGAAAATTCGTAAAAATTAGAAAATTTTGCTTTTTGGTATCTTGTGATACATCAAAACAAGCGGAAAGTGACAGCGCACACGACAGTGTTGTTTGCGTCGCGCTAAGTGAAGTGTATCAGGAGTTATTTTGAAAACAGTGATTTTTTGTGAAAAATAAAACTTTAAAAGTGGATTTTCTCAAAATCTACAGCGACGACCTACAGTTTTTTAACTGCAGTTTGGAGGGTCTCCAAGGGCTCTACACGTTGGTCGGCATTTCCGATTTTTTCCGCGCAGGCGCGCGGAAAAAACACAAAAACAACAAAAACCACGTGGCCACGAGGTCAGTGACCCGGGGCCACTGGACAACTTTCGACAGCGGATACGCCAGGACACCAGCGTGACGAGTGCGGAGCCGTTTGAAAATTTGAAAAAGGTTGAAATTTGAACATTTTAAAGACAATTTTAAAAAACGAGTAATTTGAAAGGCCTATAACTTTAAAAGTAAATCGGTAAGGCGTAAATTTTATTGCAGTATATAACTAGTTATTAGGTCTTCTTTACTCGTTCTTAGTTTTAGATTTTTCCGATAAGTAGTTTCGGAGATATCCTGTGTTGACCTTTTGACCTACATTCGGGCACCCTGAAAATTAAAAGTGGGTCAAAATTTTAAAAGCCAAATTGTGGTATTTACTATTTAAAAAGATTCTGCATTTTTGTTTACCTAAATAAATTAAGTTTTGACAAAATTTGACACTTTTAAAAAATTATATAAAAATTATATTCAAAATTAATTATTTCTAGGAAAGTAAGAGGTGACCTTTGTTTTGTAATAAAGATATATATTAGACCTACTGACATTGAACTTTCCCTAAAGTTTCATAATTTTCAGACCAATAGTTTTTGAGTTTTTCTTACTTGAAATTTTGACCTACATTCAGGAGGCCCGAATGGTCTAAATTAGGTCAACATAAGGAGTGGGAACAGAACTACTAAATTGTAAATAGTATTTTTATGTTAGTTTTTTAGTAGTTTTTTTTTTGGACCATTTCATATTGTATAAATTCAGGTATAATTTTAATTTGTATATTTTTCTTTAAGCTTTTGTATATTATAAGTTATAAGCATTACTACTAGGTTGAAGCTTCGTGTCTCCGAAGGCGACACGTGAAATCGGACACATTTTGGTCTCCAAAATTGTTTTTGCGTTTTTTATTGCGCCAAAATTTACATAATTTTAAAACCGGACTTCATATATACAATATAAATTGACAAAAATTTTTTACAAATTTACTAATAACTATTATATATAACTTTTACAAACATTTTAATCTGTGACAACCTACCCGTGTACGCAGCCTTACCCCGACGAATCTGAAACAAAAAAGGAATATTAGTAATACAATAAATTTGAGGTAAGCGGTAAATCCCTCCGACAACAGTACCATATACTAGTTTGGCACACAACTCTTACAGCCAAAATGTTCGGAATCCGAACGCCCACGAAACAAAAAGACAGTGTTCGTGAGCGAATCGAAGAAGAAGCTCCACGAAACCCACGAGACCCAAAAGGACAGACAAAAAACAGCCCAACCCCAACTGCCCACTCAAGCAAAACCACGAGTGTGAGGCGGAGTATTGGGGAATGGGAGACCGGGAAGTCCAAGTCCCCGACCCCCCCACAGAAAACCAAGCCAGAGGTGGAACCCCCAAAACAAAAGCCGAAGACAGCTCTTTCGAAGGGCGAGCCAAGGGTGGAGACTCGAAGGGCGTCAACGGAGGCACTGGGCCCCTCGCTGGCATGGAATTTAACCTTTGATAAGAAAAGCGTAAAATGTACAGATCGGCTGACAGAGGCAAAGGCGTGCCTAGATTTTGCCACAGAAAGCATAAACGGCGCTCGTAACCTCAAAACAGAAATAAAAAAGGAGGTCACTAACGCCTTAAATCGGTTATATCAATTGGTTAAGGAAGGGGCAAGCGGGAAGAAAAATATAAATGAAGAGAAAATACCAGAGGCAGAGAGACTACAACCAGAAAATAGAAAAGAGGATACCGAACTCCTCATAAAACTGGATGAACATACGAGGCTTCTCCAGGAAAATAACCAGAAAATGGAACAACTAAAAGAAAGCTTAGAAAAGCAAGAAGAGCTACAGCGCAAGCAGTCGTACGCGAGTGTCGCGGCGGCGTTCCCTCGGAGGCCGGAACAGACCGCGCTACACTCCGTCGTGGTTACTTCTGTGGACGAGAATGAGACTGGAGAAAAAGTCCTCGATAGAATAAGAAAAGTAGTCAACGCAAGAGAAAGTGGGATAACAGTGGACAAAATAAGAAAAGCGAGAGATAGAAAAGTAATAATTGGGTGTAAAACGGAAAAAGAAAGAGAGAAAGTGAAGGAAAAGATAGAGGGTGCCAGGGAACTCAACGTTGAGGTGATGAAAAACAAGGACCCACTGGTGGTCCTTAAAGACGTCTTAAAATATAACACCGACGTGGAGGTCCTTGACGCCCTAAGAAATCAAAATAAAGGAGTCCTAAGAGAACAAACTGACCAAAGGATGGAAATAGCCTACAAGAAAAACACGAGAAACCCCCACACACACCATATTGTAATGAGGGTCTCCCCCGGAATTTGGCAGTGTTTGGTAGATGCAGGATCCGTCCGAATAGACCTCCAGCGAGTGAGAGTGGCCGATCAATCGCCGCTCGTGCAATGCTCCCTCTGCTTGGGGTACGGTCACGGAAGACGGTTCTGCAAAGAGACAGCGGAGAGATGCTGCCACTGCGGGGGAGCCCACATGAAGTCTGAGTGTGCAGATTGGCTCGCAGACGTCCCCCCCTCGTGCACAAACTGTAATCGCGCAAAACTAGACAGGACAGACCATAACGCTTTCAGCGGTGAATGCCCCATTCGCCGCAAGTGGGAGGCTTTAGCCCGGGCCACAATAGCCTATTGCTAAAGTGGTCCCGGGCTCAAATGGTCCCCAAACAGACGCGAAAAAATACCTCATTGCACAAGCCAACCTACAACGCATGGCTCTGGCAACAAATGAGATTATGCTTGAGGCAGCAAATAAAAAGATGGCCTTTGCACTCCTCCAGGAGCCGTACGTCGGAGGTATAGGCAGGATGAAAAATTATGGGAGCGCCAGGATCTTTCAAGGCACGAGTCAAAGGGATGGTGTTGTTAAGGCAGCAATTGTCGTCTTTGATACTGATATAGACGCCATCCTATGTCCGGAGTTTACAACAAATAACATCGTTGTTGTAAAACTCCGGACGAGTGCCTGGGAGATCGTGGCGATCTCATTTTATTTCGAGCCAACAGAACCGCTACAACCATACCTCGAACGCCTAAAGACGATCAAAAAGCAACTTGACGCCGCAAAAATCCTAATAGGAGGCGACTCAAACGCCAAACACTCCTGGTGGGGTAGCCTTAAAATCAATGAAAGAGGAGAAGAAATGGCCGGAACTCTAGAAGAAATGGAGCTGCAAGTACTAAGTGAGAGGGACATTCCAACTTTCGACACGATCAGAGGTCACAAACAATACACCAGCTTTGTCGACATAACGGCCTGCACGGCGGGGATGCTGAATTTGGTGGAAGACTGGAGAGTAGAGGTAGGCATGACGAGCTCCGACCACAACGCATTGAGTTTTAAGATTAGATTGAACAAAGCGAAAGGTACACACATAAGTAGAACGACCAGAATATTCAACAGTAAAAAAGCAGATTGGGGCAAGTTTCATGGGAAACTTGCCCAATTGCTTGAGCTAAACAAAATTGTAAAAGAAGAAATAAAAAACATTAAAGATAAAGCAAAATTAGAATTAATAGTAGAAGGTTACACTAAAGCAATAGTAGGAGCATGCAACTATAGCATCCCTAAAAAGAAAACAAAAAGTATAATTACCTTGCCGTGGTGGTCGGAAGAACTCGCCAAGCTGAAGAGAAGAGCCACCACGTTTAAGCGTCGAATCCGCTGCGCAGCGCCGGTCCGCAGGCAGAAGGTGATCGAAGATTATCTGAAAGTAAAAAGAGAATATGAGAATGAAGCAAAGAAAGCGCAAATCGAAAGTTGGAAGGGATTCTTTGAAAAACAAGAAAAAGAGAGCATGTGGGACGGTATTTACAGAGTTATAGGCAGAACAGCTAAAAGGCAGGAAGACCTGCCTCTAACGAAAGGGGGAAAAGTACTGGGTGGCCGGGAGTCTGCGGCACTCTTAGCAGAGACGTTCTACCCGGAGGACCTGAAGGAAGATGACAACGCAAATCACAGCCGAATAAGAGAAATGTCTGAAAAGGTAAACGACTGGGTTCATGATGAGAACCATGACCCACCGTTTACCATTGAAGAACTCAAAATCGCTGTTAAAAGTTTCAATCCAAAGAAGGCTCCGGGGATTGACGGTCTGACCGCGGACATATGCGATAAGGCCATGACATGGAATTGTTTCTCTCGCTGTGTAACAGATGCTTAGCCCACGGCCACTTCCCCATGATGTGGAAGGAAGCAACGGTGGTAGTCCTGAGGAAACCTGGGAAGGAGGATTACACTAATCCAAAATCATACAGGCCCATAGGGCTACTACCAGTCCTGGGCAAGATCTTCGAGAAGATGGTAGTTGGTCGATTAAAATGGCACCTGGTCCCAAAGATGAGCACTCTACAATATGGGTTTATGCCACAAAAGAGTACCGAAGACTCCCTCTATGATCTGATGCAGCGCATTCGTACCAAACTTGATCAGAAAAAGCTAATAGTTATGGTATCATTAGACATAAAGGGAGCGTTCGACAGCGCGTGGTGGCCAGCCATTAGAGTAAGACTTGCAGAAGCAGGATGTCCCATAAACCTGAGAAGAGCAATCGACAGCTACCTCGAAAACAGAACGGTCAGAGTGAGATACGCCGGCTACGAACATCTTAAAAGCACAAACAAAGGCTGTGTCCAAGGCTCTATCGGCGGACCCATACTCTGGAACCTTCTCCTTGATCCTCTCCTAAAAGGTTTAGAACGACGTGGCGATTATGTTCAGGCGTTCGCTGATGATGTAGTGCTGCTGTTTGATGGAAACACGGCCCTGGAGGTGCAGAGACATGCCAATGCCGCTCTCGTTTATGTCCGGGAGTGGGGTATCGAAAACAAGCTCAAATTCGCACCGCACAAAACCTGCGCGATGGTTATAACACGTAAACTTAAATTCGATACACCACAGCTGAGCATGGGCGGGGTCGATATTGGCATGTCTGAAGACATAAAAATGCTTGGCATCACGATAGACAATAAGCTCACATTTAACAACCATACAGCAGAAGTGTGTAGGAAAGCTTTAAATATATATAAGCAGCTATCGAGAGCCGCTAGGGTTGGTTGGGGACTGCACCCGGAGGTGATTCGTGTAATATACACAGCTACAGTTGAACCAGTTATAATGTATGCGGCCAGCGCCTGGGTAAAAGCAACTGAGAAACAAAATGTGCGTAAAAAACTAAATGCTGTCCAAAGAGTGTTTGCCCAAAAGCTCACCAAGTCATATCGAACTGTCTCCCTTAACTCGGCACTATTACTGGCTGGAATACTGCCACTGGATCTTAGGATCCAGGAGGCAGCAGCCCTTTATGAGGCCAAGCGCGGAGTCCCGCAGCCGATGCTGCATGTAAGCTGACTCCGCATCCGGCAAAGCATATGTGCGTGGAGTTCGTAAGCCTGATAGACCAGCAAGACGTTGCACAACACAACGTCCAGGCAGTCCGGATATTCACAGATGGCAGCAAGATTGAGGGGAAGGTCGGCGCAGCGCTGTCCTTCTGGAATAGCGAAGCGGAGACAAAGAACCTTAAACTTAAGCTGTCATCGTACTGCACGGTCTATCAGGCGGAACTGTACGCCATATGTAGAGCCACGCGGGAGGTAGTCAAGCGTCCTGAAATAAGCTACGGCATCTACAGTGACTCACGATCGGCTCTCGAAACGTTGACAAACAACGGCTCCACCCATCCACTGGCGATAGAAACCCGGAAAAATCTGGCCACTATCGCACTCCAAAACAAAGAAATTTCTTTGTTTTGGATCAAAGCACATGCAGGGATGAGTGGAAACGAGAGAGCCGATAAACTGGCAAAAGAGGCAGCACTCAAGGGGAAAACCAAGCCAGAATACGATGCATGTCCGGTTTCATACGTAAAGCGACAAATCCGCGAGGATTCGCTTGGCGAATGGAACCGGAGGTACAAATCGGAGGAAAAAGGCGCGGTCACCAAGTTGTTTTTCTCAGACGCTATAAAGGCCCATAAAATTGTAAGAAAGCTGGAACCAACCGGAGTGACGACCCAAATATTCACGGGGCACGGTGGGTTCTCGGAATACTTAACCCGGTTTAAGTGTAAAGAGAACCCATCGTGCATCTGTGAACCAGGTAGGGAAGAAACGAGTACGCACGTAATTTTCGAATGCCCTGTATACGGTTACGCCAGACACGAAGCTGAGAACCTACTAGAATGCGATATAACAGCCCAAAATGCAAGTAATATCATCGAAAATAAAAAAGCACGAACAATTTTCCTTGATTTCTGTACAAAAATTGTTAAAAAAGTAATATTAAGAAATAAATAGTTAGATAAGTTATGAATTATATATATTATAAAATATATATAAGTTGCATACAAATAAGTTAGATTATAAAAAAAAAAAAAAAAAAAAAAAAAATATATATATATAGATAAGTACAACTATATGGGAAACTGTAATTAAAATGTAATAAAATATGTAGGATTAAAATAGTGATAACTTAATTAAGTAATATTCTTGTATAAACCTTTTAGAAATAGAATTAGAATAAATTGTAACCCAATTTGGGAGGCTATATAAAATAAAAAAATAAAAAATGAACCCTATCCATCCCATCCTTAAACATATGAAATAAAGAAATAGATATAATACCACATAGTTAATCATTGGCAACCCACCAATGAAAGAGTAAAAGAAGGATGAATGAAAGACAGATACAGTATGAAGGATGAAAGATTGAATAAAAGATAAGAAAGAATGAAAGAGTTGTCAGTTAACAAGGACTCTGACCTCAAGTCGGAGGGTTAGAAGTAGGCTAGCTCGCGGGCCGGACCTCAGCGTCCGGACAGGAAAAAAAAAAAAAAAAAAAAAAAAAAAAACCTAACCTAACCTAACCTAACCTAACCTACTCTAATCTTACCTACCTACCCTAATCTTAATTACCTACCCTAATCTTAATAATAATATCTAATTAATAATTGTATAAAAATAAAATTAAAGTCAAAATTTTAAAATTAAAATGTAAATTGAATAATGGACGCTTATAACTATCACAGTAACACACAATTGACACAACCTATATTAATTGTGTCAATTGTGTGTTACTGTGATAGTTATAAGCGTCCATTATTCAATTTACATTTTAATTTTAAAATTTTGACTTTAATTTTATTTTTATACCATTATTAATTAGATATTATTATTAAGATTAGCATTTAAGTTACGTTAGATTAATTAAGACATACTCCTATTGAGCCAACAATTTTACACAGACAATTTTAGCATATTTTTATAACTTTTACAAATTTCCTATTTATCGTGTACTAGCGTAGTTATAGACATACTCTTATTGAGTAAATTTGATTTAATTTTGACGAAGCGACTATCCTACGTTCTCAACAATGTTCGGAATGAGGACCCTGGTGAAAAACTCAACTGCGAACTCCCCCAAAAAAGCTGTAGAACCGGCGGACAAGGTGGGCCCCCTATTGGAGACCCAAGACCGGACTTTTACTGTCCGCCGCAGCATTGGGGAGATTGAGGCTCGGGCAAAGACCTCACCGAAAAAGGCCGAGGCGCCGGTGGCGGGCCCCTCAAAGGTAAAAACACGCACCGCATCATCGGAGGCTGCGGCCAGCCCGCCCTTGAAACCAACTTATCCCACCAGACTTGCCGAGGGAAGGGCATACCTGAATAAGGCAAAGCTCCACCTCGGCAATGCTAGGAACTTAAAAACGGAAATTAAGGACGGGGTCACCGCAGCCGTGGACCGGCTTTATCAGCTGCTCAAAGAGTCGGAGGCGGTCAAGGAGGGAGCTCGGAGTAAGGGTCGGGATGGGAAGGAGGCGGGGGAACCTTTACACCCCCCGCTCCCTTCTCACCCTGTCCCAAACCCGGTTAATAATGAATTAATAAAAAAGATGGAGGAGCACCTTACCTTGATCGCTGAAAACACGGCAAAGATGGAGGGCCTCAAGGAGACCCTACTGAGCCACCAGAAGGTCTTGGAGGGGTCAAGCTATGCGAGCGTCACGGCCGGACCGATGAGAACGAAATCACAGGAGCAAACCCCCATGCACTCGGTCGTCATAACGTCCAAGGATGACCAGGAGACGGGCGACCAAGTATATGAGAGGATTAGGGCAGCAGTAAATGCAAAGGAGGAGGGAGTACAGATTGACAAGGTGAGAAGAGCAAGGGACAGGAAAGTAATAATATGATGTAAAAATCGGGAGGAGCTAAAGAAGGTCAGGGACAGGCTCAGCGAGAGAGAGAGTCATCTTAATGTCGAAGACATTAAAAACAAGGACCCCCTTGTAGTGCTCCTCGGAGTCTGTAATTACCACAAGGATGAAGAAATCCTAAAGGCCATCAGGAGACAGAACGGACATCTGCTCAGGGACTTAAGTCCGGAGGATGACCGGATGGAGATCTCCTTCCGTCGTAAGGCCAGAAACCCGCTTACCACGCACATAGTGGCCAAGGTGTCGCCACTGATATGGCGGCGCTTCACCGACGCAGGGGCGGTGCACGTCGACTTGCAGCACGTCAGAGTGGTCGACCAGTCCCCCCTCATTCAGTGCTCGCGCTGTTTGGGATATGGACATGGCAAGAGATTCTGTCGCGAGGCAGTCGACGCGTGCAGCCACTGCGGAGGACCACACCTGAGGCCCGAGTGCGCGGATCGGATTGCGGGCGAACCCCCCAGTTGCACCAATTGCGTAAAGTCGAAAATGGGGGGAGCAGACCACAACGCTTTTAGCAGCGAATGCCCGGTGAGGCGCAAGTGGGAGGCACTGGCGAGATCCACCGTGGCATATTGCTGAGGGCGTGGTTACGGTCTCCCCATATAAGATAGCACAAGCAAATCTCCAGCGGAAAAGATTAGCCACCAATGAAATCCTGGTCGAAGCAGAAAAGCGCGGAATAACCGCAGCGCTTCTGCAGGAGCCTTATGTGGGAGCGGAGAGGAAGATGAGAAGTCACCGGGGCGTAAGGGTCTTCCAGAGCACTGAGCAAGGAGAAGGGACTGTCAAGGCGGCAATAGCCGTATTCAACCATGACCTTGACATAATACAGTACCCGCAACTCACCACTAATAACATCGTAGTGGTGGGGATCCGAACCAGTGCATGGGAGATCACGCTGGTGTCTTACTACTTCGAACCAGACTTGCCCATAGGCCCCTACCTGGACCATATAACGTTGGTAAGGCAAACCGCTGGAGTGAAAAAGCTTATAATAGGTGGCGACGCAAACGCGAAGAGCAGTTGGTGGGGCAGTAATGTGGTGGACAACCGAGGAGAGGATATGATGGGAACGCTGGACGACCTCGGCCTTCAGATCCTCAACACGGGTGTAACTCCGACCTTCGACACCATCAGAGGCGGCCAACGGTATAAAAGTCATGTTGACGTAACTGCCTGCACGGAGAATGTGCTAGACCTGGTTGAGGACTGGACAGTCGTGGAGAATCTGACAAGCGCGGACCACAACGGCATTATTTTTAATATTCGGTTGAAAAAATCAAAAGGTACAAATATTATTAGAAGCACACGAAAATACAATACTTTAAAAGCAAATTGGGGATCGTTTCATGAGAAACTGACCCAATTAAAAGCAGACCATAAATTAACTTTAGATGAATTAAATGACATTAATACAGTAGGAAAATTAGAATTAGTAATAGTAAATTATTCAAAAGTCATCACAGAAGCGTGTAAATATTCAATTCCTGAAAAGAAAACATAGAAAAATGTTCAATGCCGTGGTGGTCTGATAAACTTGCACAGATGAAACGCGAAGTCACAACCAAGAAGCGTAGATTCCGCTGCGCTGCGCCGATCCGGAGAAAGATGGTAGTCGAAGAGTACCTGAAAAAGAAAGAAGAATATGAGTTGGAGGCTCGGAGGGCTGAGGTCGAGAGCTGGAAGGAGTTCTGTGGGAAACAGGACAGGGAGGGGGTCTGGGACGGCATATATCGGGTAATAGGAAGGACAAAGAAAAGGGAAGAGGACTTGCTACTGGAAAGGGAGGGAACGGTGTTGGACGCGAAGGACTCCGTAAAACTTTTAGCAGAAAAGTTTTATCCGGAGGACTTAATAGAAGAAGATAACGCCGAGCACCACCTAACCAGGGACCTAGCGGAAAAAATAAACGGAGGAGAGCATGATGACTCATGCGACCCTCCGTTCACAAAGACGGAGCTAGAAGTCGCAACAAAGTCCTTTAACCCGAAAAAAGCACCAGGAGCCGATGGATTTACCCTCGATATTTGCAGACAGGCGATAAAAAACTGCCCAAATCTCTTCCTGGGCCTGCTGAACAAGTGCCTTGCTCTTCATTACTTTCCCAATCTGTGGAAGCTAGCGGTTGTCGTGGTGCTGAGAAAACCCGGCAAAGAAAAGTATAACGACCCGAAATCCTATAGGCCAATCGGACTCCTGCCCGTTTTGGGCAAGATCTACGAGAAGATGCTGGTTGCCCGCCTCAAATTCCACCTAATACCGCGGATGAGTACCCACCAGTACGGGTTCATGCCCCAGAAGAGCACCGAGGACTCCCTCTATAACCTTATCCAAATCATCCGAACAAAATTGGACAAAAAGAAATTGGTTTTACTGGTGTCCTTGGATATAGAGGGAGCCTTCGATAGCGCCTGGTGGCCAGTTATCAGGGTCCGTCTGGCGGAGGAAAAGTGTCCGCTAAACTTGAGGCGGGTAATGGATAGTTATCTAACGAACAGGGCGGTCCAAGTTAGGTATGCCGGCGAGGAATGCCACAGGAAAACTAGCAAGGGTTGCGTGCAAGGCTCCATTGGGGGCCCCATCTTGTGGAACCTGATCTTAGATCCACTCCTAAAAGATCTCGACAGAAAGGGCTCCTATGCGCAGGCGTTTGCAGACGACGTCGTGTTGGTTTTCGATGGTGAGACGGCGCTGGAAGTAGAAGGACAGGCCAATGCCGCTCTCGAGTATGTTCGGACGTGGGGTGTCAAAAACAAGTTGAAATTCGCTCCGCACAAAACCATGGCCATGACCATTACGCGGAAGCTCAAGTATGACACTCCACGCCTGAGCATGGGCGGGGTCGACATTGGCATGTCCAAAGAGATGAAAGTTCTGGGTCTTACCATCGACGACAAACTAACTTTTAATCCGCACGTAGCAAACGTCTGCCGGAAAGCCCTAAACTTTTACAAACAGCTGTCGATAGCAGCGAAAACAAGTTGGGGCCTTCAAACCGATATTGTAAAAATCATCTATACGGCGGTAGTTGAGCCAACGATCTTGTACGCGGCGAGTGCGTGGGCGCCTGCTACCAATAAGCTTGGAATCCGTAAACAGTTAGATGCTGTCCAACGGGGGTTCGCACAGAAAATCGTAAAGGCATACAGAACGGTCTCCCTAAACTCGGCACTATTACTCGCTGGGCTGCTTCCTATGGACATCAGAGTCAGGGAAGCAGCCTTGCTTTATGAGATAAGGAAAGGTTACACCCAGCAAGTAATAGGAGACCGGGATATGGAAAGACGGGTTGCTTTCAGCGACGCACCACATCCCGCGGAGCAGATAGGGTCAGAATTCACCTGCGTGGTGGATGAGGCAGCACTGGTACAGCATTACAACAACGATGGCCTGAACATTTTCACCGACGGCAGCAAGCTGGAGGGAAAGGTCGGCGCTGCATTTTCTGTATGGACTAATGCGGCGGAGACAAGTTCCCGAAAGCTAAAGCTGGACCAGTGCTGCTCTGTGTACCAGGCGGAGTTACTGGCCCTCTATAAAGCAACTGAATATGCACTAAAATCCGCGAACCTCAGTTGTAGCATTTTTTGTGACTCGAGATCCGCCCTTGAAACGGTGACAGACTGTCGTTCCCTCCATCCCCTTGCGGTAGACACGAGAGCCAACATTAGGAAAATCAACCAAATGGGCCAGAATATACAATTATTCTGGATTAAGGCACACGCGGGGCTGGAGGGAAACGAGAGAGCTGACGGTCTGGCAAAGGACGCGGCGTTATACAAAAAGACAAAGCCAGACTACTGCAGGTGTCCAATATCCTTCGCCAGGCGACAAATACGCCTGCTGTCGCTTGGAGAATGGAACCAGAGATACGCAGACGGTGAAACGGCATCCACTACTAAAATCTTCTTCCCGAATGCAATTAGCGCGTATCCGATAATCAAAAATATAATAATTGATAAAATTATCGTTCAATTTATGACAGGGCACGGCGGGTTCTCCTCGTACTTGTATAGATTCAGGTGCAAGGACAGCCCGCCGTGCGACTGCGACCCTGAAGTCGAAGAGAGCGCGTTGCACGTCATTACGGAATGCCCTATCTATGGGAAAATGAGATTTCAAGTTGAATGTGAGATGGATCATAAAGTTAACATAGATAGCATTAGTAAAATAATTGAAGATAAATACCAAAGAAATATCTTTATAGATTATTGTACTAAAGTAGTTAAAAGAGTAGTAAGTAAGAATAAATAGAATTAAAAATTGTAAACCTTCACATATAAGATATGAAAAGTGCCAAATATATTATAAATAAAGACAATGTAATTATAAATTAATTATGATAATTATATAGACTTGTATAGACAATAGAGATAAGACAATAAAATGCATAAAATAGTAATAAAACAATGTCCAACCCGAAATAAAGAAATAAATAAAGAAAAATATAATTAATAATAATATATTATAATTAATATGTAAGAAATAAAGATACAACCTCCATGTTAGACTAAGAAAATAAAGAATCACCCTGTGTACAATTATTCAGAAATAAAGACTCCGACCACCACGTCCGAGGCATCATGTAGGATAGCTCGCGGGCCGGGCCTCTGCGCCCGGACAGGAAAAAAAAAAAAAAAAAAAAAAAAAAAAAAAAACCTAACCTAACCTAACCTAACCTTTTTTTTTTTTTTTTTTTGTTGACGAGGGGCAAAATCTGCAACCAGATACCCTACTGCATGGAGGGTACAGTAGGGTTATGTGAGGTTCACGGACTCGTGGACTCACTAAAATCCCCCCGGTGGCCATCTTTGACGCATGTCGGAGGGCTCCGGGATCTCCAAAAGGAACGCACCGGTGCCCCCCTCGCGCTGTGCCTTCGCACATCCAGGGGGAGGCTATCTAGCCACCCCCGAACACCACGGTGTTCACAGCGGCACATTGCCACAATGTGCCGCCGCCCTCCCGGGGCCCGTTTAACGGACAGTCGAAGCCCGCACTCCGACCACCCACGAACCCGAAAGGTCCCCTGTTTGGCAGGGGATACCACGCAAAGCCCCTTATGGGGCAGGCGCAGCGGGGCGCCCACTGCCGCCTCGCCGTCGCCTCCTTCTCCGAGCGGGATCAGCCCTCTCGCGATCTCGCTCGGCGGCCTCTTTCCGAACCATAACGGTCTCACAGAAAGAGGCCACTGCCTTCCATGCCGTCTCATCTACCAGCATAGTCTCTACTACGCCTGGTAGAGAGAGGTCCTGCCCGATCCTGGCGATCAGGGTCCGCCGGTCCTCGCACCACGCCGAGCATTCCTCAAGCGTGTGCTGGGCGGAGTCCCGATCCCTCCCACAGTGGTGGCACTGCGGTGTCGGTTCGCGTCCGATCCTATTCAGGTACTCACCGAAGCACCCGTGCCCGGTGAGTACCTGAGTAAGTCTATAGGTGATGTTACCCGTTTCCCTCCCCAGCCAAGTTTCGAAGCTCGGCACAATCGCGCCGACGGCGCGTTGGCGCATGTTCCACGGCTCCTCGAGCCGCTCGCGCCACATCCCGAGCGCACGTCGGCGCTCTTGCACCCGCACTTCAGCAGGCGCGACTCCGCTCCCGTCATCATGGCGGAGGCGCACGTACACACGCGCGTCCATCTCCGCCAAGATGTCGAAGGGCGGGAACCGCGCCAGGAGAGTTGCCACCTCGAAGGATATCGTCCGATATCCTCGTGCGATCCGGATGGCGACAATACGCTGCAGGCTATAAAACATAGTCCTGCTGCGTCGGAGCGCCAGTCGCTCCCACCAGACGGGCGCTCCGTAGAGTGCCATCGACCGCACGACTCCGGCGTAGAGGCGGTGAACTCCCTCCCTAGGTCCCCCGAGATTAGGCAGCAGTCTGTGCAGAGCACCCACCACCTTCTGAATCCGGGGGACGGAGCGGCTGAAGTGCTCCTCGAAACCCCAGCGACTATCCAGGGTGAGGCCCAGGTACTTCAGGTACCGCCCCACCTGGATGTCAACGTCACCCACGCGAACCGACAAGCTGGGTGGTTCCCTTCCCCTAGGGAACTTGTGGAACCACAGCGCCTCGGTCTTGTGCGGCGCTGTCCTCAGACCCAGCTCGTGGACCTTGTCCACGACACAAGCCACCCCAAGCTCGGCGAGCTCCGTGGTCCCGTCGAAGGAGTCCCCGTTGGCTAACACAAGAGTGTCGTCCGCGTAGCAGACGACGTGTACGCCTTCGGGGAGATCGACACGCAAGACCGCGTCGTATGCGAGGTTCCACAGAAGCGGGCCCAGTACAGAACCCTGTGGAACCCCGCAACTGACCTCCCTCTCGTGCAAGGTACCGTCCCTGCCCACGTACTGCACACATCTGTGCTGCAAGTAGGCTCCGACTATGCTCTGCAGGTAGGGCGGCACTCCGTGAAACACGAGTGCCTCCCTGATCGCCCTCCAGAGCAGGGAGTTGAATGCGTTTACGATGTCCAAGGACACCGCCAACGCCTTCCCGCCCCGGGACACCGCCTGGTTCGACAGCGTACGGACACGAAAAATCGCGTCCACTGTCGAACGAGCACGCCGGAAACCAAACTGGTCATCCGACAAGTCGGGGCCTACCCGCCACAGGTGTGTGCATAGACGAGCGGCAATTATTCTTTCGAACAACTTGCCGGCCTCGTCCAGCAGGCAAATGGGACGATACGTAGAGGGTGAGTCTGCGGACCTGCCGTCCTTCTTCAAGAGGACCAACTTAGCCTCCTTCCAGCCCTTGGGGAACACTCCGCGGCGTAAACAGCTGTCGAACAGCTGCCGCAGCCTGTTCCCCAGGCCGGCGGATAGAGCCAGCACCCAAGCCCGACCAGGTATTCCGTCAGGGCCTGGTGCTGTATTGCGAGCCCTGAGGCGCTTCACAGCGCGGACCAACTCCTCGTCGGTCACCCCCAGATCATCGGACCAGATGGTCGGTTCCGACGATAGCCCGGGGGGAGAGGGACTGTCCTGGACCCTGGGAAACAGTGTGTCAACCACACTCCCCACCAGCTCAGGGTCCAGAGTTTCAGTCAAAGGAGGGACCCATGGGCGCAGCTTACCTAGTACCATCTTGTACGGGCGCCCCCATGGATCTCTATCCAGTCCCTCGAGGAGTTCACTCCAGGACTGAGCCTTCGCGTTCGCGATGGCCGCCTGGAGCGCTGTCGTAGCGCCTCGGTATACCTCGTAGGCTCTATCCCTTACTTCGGCAGGAGCTCGCCGCCTTCTTCTAGCTCTGGTGTACAGGCGTCTGGAGCGCAGGCATGTCTCCCGCAGCCGCGCTATCTCCTCTGACCACCAGTACACCGACCTACGCTTGGTTGGCCTGGCTCGGGGCATCGATAAGTCACAGATCGACGTCATCGTTGCCCGGAACCAGGCCGCCTCCCTCTCAGGATCGGGCAGATCCTCTCCAACATGGCTTTCTGGCCAGGCCGCGACAATGGCTGCAGCTTCGAGAAAATCTCGATTAAGCCGCTTGAGGGCCCACCGTCGCGGCGGGCTGCTGCTACTGCGGCGGGCCGCACGGCCGGGAGGGCGAAGAGCCACATCGAAAACGATGTGGCGATGGTCGGAAAGCGTGACCATCTCTTCGGCAACTCTCCATCCCGACACCATGTGTGTGGCAGAAGGAGTCGCCCATGATAAATCCACGATCGACTCCCCCTGCCACCGCACACATGTGCTTACGGACCCCCGATTCAAGAGTCGGAGGTCATGACCCGCCGCCCATTCAACCATGGTCTCCCCCCTGCGGTCATCTTGGGGACTCCCCCACGCACGAGAGTGAGCGTTGAAGTCGCCCAAGACAAGCACGGGACGGGGCAGGCATCTGCGGATGCAGTGTCCCACCTTGTCCAGGAACGCCTCGTAATCAGCGAGATTACGGTTGGGGGAGATGTAGCAGCCTACAACGGCTATTCGACCCCACTCAGTGGCCACGAAGCCCTGTCCCCTTTCAATGAGGGCACAAGGGGGGTCACCTTCGCCACCACCCCAGTAAATAGCTACGGAGCCCACATCGTCCCCGAACCATCGTGGATGGTCTGGGACGCTGTAGGGCTCCGCTATTACGGCAAGGGCAATTGACCACTGCGCGAGGGTTTGCAAGAAAAGATCCTGCGCACCTCGGCAGTGGTTCAAATTGCCCTGGAGGACTCGAATGGTTTGATCCATTACGAGGCCTCCATGGCCTCCTGGGGCGGGCCATGGCCCGCTGGAATGGCCGCCACTGTTGAGGCCGTTCCGCTTCCCGGTGTCGGGGCTGGAGGAGAGGGCTTTTTGCCCTTCCTCTTACCCTTAGGAGGGGTGCACTGCTTGCTCCCCATCCTGTGGTCCGCCTTGCAGCCCTTGTCAGAGCACAGTGGACACCTGCGCGGACGCGTGCATTGGCTCGCCCGATGATCGGGTTCACCGCACGCGTAGCACAGGTTGGTGCGGTCCAATGTGCTCTGACACATGCTGCGTACGTGCCCGTACTCCAGACACCGGAAGCACTGCAGCGGCCTTGAGGTCAGGTAATCCACCCGAGCCGAGACCCACCCAATGATGACGCGCTTTGCCGCGGCAAGCTTGCGCACTGCCGCTAGTGGGCAACGCACCCACACCGTGCCCAGGGCAGTGGGCGAGCGATGGACTTCGCCCACTTTGACGTCATCAACCGAGCAGTCCCCGGCCTTGGCGACCGCCTCCGCTACCTCCCGAGGTGTGACGGCTTTATCGAGGTCTTTGAGCCTCAATTCAGCCATCTTCATCGGGCGCGAAATGCGCACACCCAGATCCGCGAGGGCTTCGCGCATGCGAGCTGCCAACGCGTCAGCTTTCGGCGCGCATTCCGGGCCCGACACCTCCAAAATCAATCCCCCCGTCAACGCTCGCTTGGGGCGAACCGTGTCCACCCCGACGTCCGCCAGCCTAATACGTGCCTTTGCGGCCGCCATTACCGCAGCGTATGTGACGTCGGAACCCTCCGGAACCGTCACAGTGATCGCCGCAGTAGTAGGCAGCCGCATTGGCGTCGCCTTGAGGGCGGGCTTAGGCACGGCCTTGGGGCCGGCATTGGGCGCCGCCTTGGAGCTAGCTTTGGGGCAACTCACTACCGGTGGCAACTCACCCGTTGCCTTGGGAGCCTTCTTCCTCTTCCCTTTTCCACCCCTGACCACCGTAACCCAGGGTGTCGTTGGAGCCGACGGCGCTTGGTTCGCGGTGGGCTGCGGCCGCACCGCTGGTGGGCTCACCGCTGGTGTTGGCGGCTGTTGGCGCTTCCCCTTCGCTTTCCCTGCCTGGCCTGGTGGTACTGTGGGAGCCGCACCTCTTTGGGGTGGTGTTGGCTTCGGCTTAAGAGCCTCAGCCAACTTCCTATCCATGAGAGCGCCTATGCGCTCCATGAACCTCCCCTCCCATTCCTTTCCGCTGGCGACAGGTGGTGACACCGCCGCTTCGGCTGTGCTCCCAGCGCTCGCCTGCCTACCTGCCTGCTGCTGGCTGACGCACTCAGTCAGCTTCTCTACCTTTGCAGATAGGTCAGCGATCTGAGCACGCAGCTCCGCATTCTCTCGCTCCAGGCGCTTGACGTTCTCATCAGCAGTCGCCCGCTGGACGACTACCGTTGAGGCCGCCTGCGCTTTCCTCGCGGACATCCGCAGGCCGTGAATAAAGTCACCCCGCATGTTCTTGGACTTGTCGGCGATTTTCTCGACAGTCTCGAGGTTGGCTTTAATCACGGCACGCAACTCCTCAGTTGGCCGCGCCTCCATCTCCCTTTCGACGTCATCCGCCTTCGGCAGCTTACCCTTCGTCCTTGTCTTCGAAGGAGAAACGGACGGGTCGAATACATCGTCCTCGTTCGAGTTCCCCTTCTTTAACAAAGCGGCGCGCTTGGCCCCTGGAAGGTCCGAGGCGCCATCCTCCGCCTTTCTTCCTCGCTTCCGCGCGGTGCGGGACACGTCTGATGCCGTCGACGCCATCGAGCAGACGGACATGCTGGAGCAGTCCGACTCCTCACCTCCTACACTGGCCACACTAGACGACCTAGTGGCCGGCTTCTTGAAGAAGCCCGCTTCGACAGCGGTTGTCGAAGGGGAAGACCCCTCGCCAACCGCTTTCGGAACAATCATCCCCCGCGACGGAGCGCGGGAAGACCCCCTAACGTCTTGGCATTTCTTGCCCCCCTCAGATACGATGGGGCTGAGTGCCGTAGCACCGTGGGATTCTTCAGCGTCGGAGACGCTGGTACCCACCTGAGGAATTTGTTTTTTTGAAGATGCCATTTTCATTTTTTTTGTTTTCCTTTTTTAAGGGGTGAGGTCCCCTTTGGCGCCCTATCGGCCGGGTTCCCCCCGACCATACCCCGCATGTAAACCCGAAGCAGCACTGAGCATAAAAATGCAGCAGCGCAGGTCCGGATTTACACACGCGATACTCCCCTCGGCAGGCGCCGAAACCATATATTGGGATATGGCCCTCCACTGATCCCGACGGATCCATCACGTGGGCGGCATAAACAGGCCGCCCCACCTTCCCGGCGGAGTAGGAAACTCCTTTCCTCCGCCAGACTTCATCCACTGTGCTCTATGCTACCTTCATAGAGACACGCGGAGAAGCCTCCCCTTTCCCTCCCCGAGGCCCCCAATCCGCCAGTGAAGCGCCGACCCACCCAGAATCCCGCAAGGAAGCTGACCCATACAGCCGACTCGCGGGAGACTGGGCAGGACGACGCCGCACAAAACAGTTCGGGAACCTCCACAGTGTTTGGTCCGCGCCGGTAAACCGGTAACTCTCATTTATGAGAGCCGTTCCCCTATCCGCCACCCGGGGACGCGCCGCGTTGGGGTACACCTCCCCACCCACTGGGACACCCCAGCAGGTCCGCGGAACCTAACCTAACCTAACCTAACCTAACCTAACCATTCGCGCTCGAACCGCACTCGAGAGCGCCACGAATTAGTCTTGATCCGCACGAAGAAAGGAGAACGGGCATCCTGGTCTACAGTCCAATAAAAATGAGCAGCACATTTTCGAATTGGCATACAATAGTACATCAAAATATACTATTGGAACTTTCCCCAAAAGTCTGTCCGTTTTGAGTTACAGCCATGCAAACACCAGTATTTTTTGTTTTAAAGAACATAAAATAACGGTTTCACGATTACTATATCCATACATAAAGGCTCCTATACAATGCAGTAGCAAGAGCGAGAAGGGAGAAGAGCGATGTAAGGGCCGTGGGGAGAGGGATGCGTACGCGGAGGAGGGGAACGGTTGTGTACGCGCCGCGCCGGACGGCTACAATAATCAGTCGCATCGCATCAAGTGAGTGGCTACGTCATGTCTTGTTACGATAGTGCTGTGTTTGAACTTCTTTCTCTGTTTTTACTGACCCTGGCTTGCTTTTGGACCCTGTTTCTTTCCCTAATGTGTTAACTTTGGCTCGACTTATTGACTTTTGAACTGCCTACCGATAATGGAAGTTTTTCGAAACTGTGTGATGTGTCGTCGAGGACTTTACCACGGACGGTACCAGCAGCATATCTTGGCTGATAACCTGCAAAGGGAACGACCAGAATTCGCCGCGTTTATACAACAACATGCTGTGTTGGAGGTTAGTTACCTTTTATTTTTATTATATTGAGTAGTTAGGCATAGGATTTATTTTAAGTATTAATTGTTATTATTTTCAGGTGGTGTTCGACAGTACTCGAAGCTTGTGTCACCGATGTTGGCAGAGGACTGAGCGTGATCATAGACCTGCACAGCAAGCGGCGCGAGCGCCTGGTACATTGCACTCTCAAGAATACACGAGGGCACCGAGCACTTCGGTGCATTGTATTTACAACAACTGTGCTAATATTACCCGTAATCATATACCAAACGCGATAAGAATTAATGTATTTTGTGAGAGCAAGCTTTTTATTCCTGATAGCGCTAGGGTGTGTACAGAACACTTACAAAATAATGAATGGAGCAACCTGCCGCAAATGTGTAATGTGACACATGATTTTAATGACGCTCAGTTTACATCGCTCTGTGACTTGATGAGAATGGCTGCTAACAACCAGCCCAGAATCGACTTCGAAAACAGAGGCACCTTGTCTAATGAAGAGATGCACTTATGGACTGGGCGCACTTACGATCAGTTCGAAGCTATATTAGAACAAACTCCGTCACTAAGTGAACGTTGTAACCAGCCTAGAACTGCATTAGGCATCTATTTAACAAAACTTAGAACTGGAGACTCTGATGAGAGACTGGCAACGTTATTTCATATGTCTCGTCGAAAACTAGAACGTTTTTTGCCTATAGTTCGAGAATGTCTGAGCAACGATTACGTTGTGCTACATCTAGGTGTGGACCACATTACCAGAAATGATATACTTCAAAGAAACTTAACAATTCCAAGGGCTTTATTTGGAAACGATGAAAACATCAAAGCCATAATTATATGTGACGGTACATATACATATATATATTAACAAAAGCTCCAACTTTTTGTTTCAACGGCTGTCATACAGCTTACACAAATATCAAAACTTGTTGAAGCCGTTTTTAATGGTATTCACGGACGGCTATATATTAGATGTCAAAGGGCCATTTGCCGCTACCAGAACCGATGCCCAGATCATGAGTGAAATAATGAATAACGAAGATGAGCCGCTGCATTGGTTACTCGAACGTAATGATGCGTTTATCCTAGACAGAGGATTTAGAGATAGTTTGCAGGATATAGAAGCTTGTGGCTACGAACATCATGTGCCACCAACTAAAGACAGAAGAGAAAATCAACTCACTACAGAACAAGCTAATCAGTCTCGTTTGGTCACCATGTGCCGATGGGTGGTGGAAGTAGTAAATGGGAGATTTAAGCGAGATTTTAAACTTTTGCGTCAAAACTATTTTAATAAAACGTTGCCAAAAATGTTTGTTGACTTCAAAATAGCTGCAGCCATTCTAAACCACTTCCACGCCCCCATCGAAGATAGTTCACACGCAGCAGCCTTTTTGAATTCAATAAGAGCTAAAATACACATACCAAACACATTGCACAATTATGTGGAAGCAAAGAGATTGAATTATAGGAGAGCAGACTTCATGCGAATCGAAGCAAATGAAATAGAAAACTTCCCAAGGCTTAGTGAAGAACAAGTCATACATTTTGCCTTGGGAACTTACCAGTTAAAGCTCGCTCGATCATATTGTAGCGAGCACTTACAAAATGGTCTTTATATAATCGAGACGTATAGAGATAACGCTCTAGAAGACTTGGCACAATATGATATCAACGAAGAGGCTTGGCTATTACGTGGACGTATACAGTCTCGACATGTCCGAGCCAGGAAATATTTTTGTTATATATTAATCAATAATATTAATAACAATATTACACAATATTATTGTACCTGCTTGACAGGGCGACGTACTATAGGTACTTGTGCCCATGTACTGTCAATTATATGGTACGTAGGTTATGCCCGTCATGAAGGGTTCAATGAACCTGCATTGTTCCTTAACAGTATTCTCATCGATGATGATGATGATGATAATGTTTAATAACATATTGTTTAGATTTTTTAAGAAGATGTTGTTTTTATTTGTATTACTACTTACCTAACTTAAATAAAATCATTACATTACACAAAATGTTTTTTTAATTACCACGATATTCAATGTTTGGCACTAAATATTATCAGATTAAATTTTTAGTAGAACTCAGATCGGACAATACTTAGAGAAATGCGACTTTCTACATATGAAAATACATAGAATTACCTTTATATTGACATATGACTCATTTTTATTGCAAGGTAGACCAGCTTCCATACACTTATGCCCGTTCTCCTTTGAAAAAATCTAAAAGTTGTGTTTTTAGTGACTTGTGACATATCAAAATTTGCGCAAAGTAAAGGCGCACACGACTGTGAAAACCGTGCTTCGATTAGTTTTGTGAGCGCGAAGTTATTTACAAAAAAGTGAAAATCACGAAAAATTTGAAACTTCAAAGTGAAACGCCGCTCGTTTTTGAGCGGTGACTGTATTGTCTTGTAAGTATGTATATATATAAGTATGTATAGTATTACACAGGCTCGGCACGCACTTTGTTTATCGCGCCCACTCTCGCCTTCGGCTCTCGTGTGAATGACGCGGTGCGTTCGAGACAGTGACAGTTTGTACCCACGTACCTACTGTGTATGCGTATATTTGTGTATAGTATGTCGTTATAACTAGGTAGTCCATTACTAAGTAGGTATGTGTGTATAATATGATATTTACAAACACTACATCTCTTTCTTATTAAAACAGTTTTATTTCTTTTACTATGAAAATCAGCAATGTTTAAATTAGCCTAATCACAAGTTATCAGTTAATCAAAATTGAAATTATTATAATTGTGCAACAGTTTCATCTTCTACTTCGTTTTCTGATAGTTCGTTACTTCCGTCCGGGTTAGGTGGAACAGTCTTCCATTCGCCTTCTATTTTCTTTAGATGCACGACGTTCCTTCTGAACTGTTGACCCGTCTCACTATTACGAACCGTGCAATCACCAGCTCGTGCGCTTTCCACGATGTGTGGAGTTGGATTGTAATTTGTAGATAGTTTGTTCTGTTTCTCCATTGATTTGACGTAAACTTTATCTCCTTCTATTATCTCTGTTTCATTTGCTCTGCGTCTCTTGTCTCCATACTCTTTTCCTTTTTCTTTTTGTATCTTATCTCTATCCCGAACTTCCGAATCGTTTAATCTGACATTTATATCTTCTAATGACGGAATTTTGTCCCTATTTTGTCTTTGAAAGAAGAGCTCGGTTGGTGATATCCCCGTAACAGTATGAGGCGTGCTGTTATACATTAACAAATACTCCCACAAACTTTCCGTTAAGTCTTTTTTTTCTGTTTGGCCAATACGAAGTCGTTTTAAAATATCTCTGTTTTGCCTCTCGACCTCTCCATTCATTTGAGGCCAGTATGGTACTGTGCTAAATAGTCTGATGTTACACTCCTCGCAGAAGGATTTAAACTCTTCACTGACAAACTGTTTGCCATTGTCGGCTGTGATGGAGATAGGGTAACCCAGTCTGCTGAAAATTTCTTTTAATAATTGAATTATCTTTGAACTTGTGATTGTTTTAGTCATTTTCACTTCTTTGTACCTGCTATAATAATCTACCACTACCAAAAGATATTCAGTACTTGGCAATGGTCCTAATAAATCCAAAGCGACATCAATCCATGGAGCAGCAGGTAACTCTCGTCTCTTCATAGGAGTTGGTGCATTTGGTAAACCTACTAGCGTACAGCCTCTACAGGCCTTTACCAAGTTTTCTGCATCTTTATCGATACGAGGCCACCAAACCTTTGATCGCAACCGTCCCTTCATGGCTACAATACCGGGGTGACCCTCATGTGCAGCATCAAGAACACTTTTTCGGAGTTGGTTAGGTATAACGATTTTATTTCCACGAAGTAAAATACTACCATGGAAACACAATTCGTTTTCGAAAATCTTATATCCTTTTATTGAATCACTCCAGTCATTTTGATAGATGCCTTTCTTTACACAGCTTATTTCTTGATCAGTTTCTGAAAATTCCGCTATTTTATTCATTGGTATGGCAATTGGTCTGGAATGTTCTACTATTTGGTGAACATGTAGGTCTTCTTCTTTTGAATGTTGTGGAATATCAGAGTAGCTACATAAACGCGACAATGGATCAGCTATATTCGTTTTGCCGGGTTTGTATATAACTTTATATTTATAGGAAAGTAATCTCAGTACCCAACGTTCAATTCTTGCACATGGTTTAGACTTAGGCCCAAACAAAATTTCTAACGGCTTATGGTCCGTGATTAGATCGAAGGTCTTTCCAAATAAAAAGGTGTTAAAGTGTTCGACGGCCCAAACCAATGCTAGGGCCTCTTTTTCTGTCTGGCTGTATCTGCGCTCGCAATCCGATAATGTCCTATTGCCATAAGCAATAATTCTAGGTCCGTTTGCATCTTTCTGCACCAGGACGGCCCCAAGGCCGACAGGACTAGCATCTGCTATCACCTGTGTAGTATCATTAACATCGTAGTACCCTAAACACTGTATTTTAGTGAGCATCTCTTTAAGTTTCAGAAAGGCGCTATTTTGGTCCTCAGACCATATCTTTTCAATGCAATCCCTTTTGCCCATCTTCTGTCGTAACAGTTGTTTTAGGGGTTCTGTCAGTGTAGCTAAGTTGGGTATCCACTTGTTGATATAATTTACGAGTCCTAGAAAACTTTGCAGTTCTTCTATGGTGTTTGGAGTTCTAAAACTCTTTATACTTTCTACATATTTGTCAAGGGGCTTAGCTCCTGCGTGGTTTAGCTTATGTCCCAAAAAATTCACATTCTGCGTTTTATATAAGCATTTGTCGTTATTTAACATGACGTTATTGTCATTTAGTACTTGAAGCACCTTATTTAGTCTTGTATCGTGTTCATCCTCGCTTTCACCAAAAATCAGGATGTCGTCAATAAAATTCACGACCCCTTCGCAGCCAATCAGCATGTTTTCGAGAATTTTCTGGAAGATCTCAGGAGCGCAGCTAATTCCGAACATTAATCTTTTGTACCTATATAGGCCCTTAGAACTTATAAATGTCGTAATGTGTCTGGATTCCGGATGAATTTCGACTTGGTGAAATGCATTTTTTATATCAAGCTTACTAAAGTACTTGGCTTTCTTCATTTTCGGCAGAAAATGGTCCATTGAAGGCAAGGGGTGGTTTTCTCGCGTTATAGCTGCGTTTGCACGTCTCATATCTACGCACAAACGTAATTCACCGTTACCTTTCATTATTGGTACTATTGGTGAAACCCATTTGGAGGTACCGTGTACTTTTTCAATTATATCGCTATCCAGTAGTTCCTTTAATTTATCTTCGACTTTATTCTCTATGGGAATCGGTACTCTGCGGCACGGTTGGGTCACTGGTTTTACAGAATCATCAATAGGGATCTCTATTACTATGTCCTTAAATTTTGGAAAAGGCAAAATCTTCACTTGATTTATTTCCGTACCTAATTTTAGAACACCTAGACGAATCGCTGTGTTTTTCCCCAAAAGGTTTTTGGTACCTCCCAGAATAACATACATTGTAGCATGTTCTTGTCGCCCATTAACTTCAATTACAGTTTCAAATGATCCCTCAACGGACAATGGAGTGTTGCTCCCATATGCTATCAAAGTCTTCTTAGGTCTTTTAATCTGGTTGTAGACTTCCACCTTATTGTTTTTCAACTCTTGCCATGTTTTTTCCGTTATTAGATTCAGTTTACATCCAGAATCAATCAGCATGTCAATTTGTATGCCACCCACTGAGCATGTTATGTTGGCATCATTATCCACTTGGAAAACATAATCAATTTCGTCGGTTTCGACCGAATTTACATCCTTTTCATTTTCTTCCTTCCTTTTTTTCCAACTATGTGGTTCTTCCCTACGTGAGCTATTTCCTTCTTTCCGTGAATCGCCTTTTCTTTTTGTTGTTTCGTTATTCTTTGACCTGCAATATGCTTGGTAGTGTCCAATTTTATCACAAAAATGACATTTTTTCCCTTGCGCTGGGCAGTTTACATAAGTAGAAACGTGTTCATTGCTACCGCACCTACTGCAATATAATCTTTTTTTAAACTGAGGCTTGTTTTGCTGACTTTGGTTTTTTATGTTTCTTTTGGCCGTGATAAGGTTAATTTCTTGATTTTTGTTTTTGTTTCCATAGTCTTCTAGTTGTTGATTTACCACTTCAAGTGTGTTTGCTTCCGTTATTATTTTTTCTAAAGTAGCACTGTCTCCTAATGTTAATATTTTCTTGCGTAGTTCTGTCGAGTTACATTTTTCCGCAATTTGGTCTATGAGATGGTCTTCTATTTTATCAAATCCACATTTTTCAGCTTGATGGCGCAATCTAACTAGAAATTTTTCGAATTTTTCCCCGTTTTCTTGTTTTAACAGTCTAAAAAGATGTCGTTCGTACACCTTCCTCTGCTTAGGTTGAAAATACTCATCCAGTTTTTCTACAGCTATTTTAAATACATCTACATCTGTCGTTGGTTCAACGTTAGCACCCGGTAGATTGTAAAAAATCTCCTGAACCCCTAAACCTCCGAAATGCAATAGTGTAGCTCTTTTTTTAGACGCCGAAGTAATATCAGTTGCATCCAGATATATAAGCAGCGACCTTTTCCATTTTTCCCATCTTACGGCCATAGAAGCGCTATCGCCTTCTAAGTCCAGTCTTTCAAGTGTCGGAAACATCGGAAAATTCGCCATTTTTTATTTGAGGGTAGATCTGAAAATATTTTTCAGTTTTTTTTAAAGGTGAGTTCCAATTCAAGGTTTATAGTTTTTAATGTTTTATTAACATCCGCTTAAATGATTTATTATGAATACATACCTCGTTTTTGTATCCAGACTTCAATTGAATGGCGGTATCTTAGTACCCAGACTCCAATTTAATGGTGGTATCATTGTACCCAAATTCCAATTTAATGGTGGTATCTGAAATACCCAAATTCCAATTTAATGGTGGTATCTTAGTACCCAAATTACAATTTAATGGTGGTATCTTAGTACCCAAATTCCAATTTAATGGTGGTATCTTAGTACCCAAATTCCAATTTAATGGTGGTATCTTAGTACCCAAATTCCAATTTAATGGTAGTATTAATAATACCCGGTTTCATTTTAGTGGAAATCTTAACGATAATTTGATTAGTTAATTAGTTAGTCAAAGACATACATTGTAGTTGAATCGCTATTACAAGATACACATTATTTTCTTCGAAATCTTAAATTTTTCTAACCTTGGAAATCGAACCCAGAATAATTCTCGTACCACTAAACCAACGAAGTAAATTTATACCAGAACTTAACTCGTAGGTACGTAGCTTTATTACCGGACAGACTTTGAGAAACATTATGTAGGTAATGTGGGTATTCACGTGCAGGCTAAATATTGTTATATACTTTGCAAAATACCTTACCGTTTGATAGATAGTTGAATTCTTATTTGCATACCAAACAAAAAAACAATCGTTTGTTGTTCATTGAAAATAAATTTATTTCACGAGTTATTGTAGGTAGTTTTACTTTATGACTCGCGCTCGGTTTTCAATAGGAATAAATACTATTGGACTTACCCCTTTTGTTTTTTATCCTCGTCACCACTTGTATTGTCTTGTAAGTATGTATATATATAAGTATGTATAGTATTACACAGGCTCGGCACGCACTTTGTTTATCGCGCCCACTCTCGCCTTCGGCTCTCGTGTGAATGACGCGGTGCGTTCGAGACAGTGACAGTTTGTACCCACGTACCTACTGTGTATGCGTATATTTGTGTATAGTATGTCGTTATAACTAGGTAGTCCATTACTAAGTAGGTATGTGTGTATAATATGATATTTACAAACACTACAGTGACCTATAGTTTTTCCACTGCATAAGAGAAGGTATTTGGGCGCCCTACACATTGGATTATCTTTTGGATTTTTTCCGTGCAAGCGCACGGAATAAAGTCCAAAAAAACAAAAACCAGGTGGCCACGAGGTCAGTGACCCCACCCCGGGCAGCTGGACAAATTCTAAAAACGGGACCAGTTGGACATTATTGCTCTGAAGCAGGAGGCATTTTAAAATTTGAAAAAGGTGAAGATTTGACAAAGTTATAGACTTTTTAAATTTTGTAAAATTTTAAAATTAATTATTTCGTAAAAGTGAGCGGTGACCCCCTAATTTTAATTAGTATATAGACTAGATTTGTAGACTTCTAACATCTTGCAAAATTTCAAATTTTTCCAGTTCGTAGTTTTAAAGTTATTCCGTTTTGACCTTTTGACCTACATTCGAGGTACCCTAAAAATTTTAGATAAGAAAAATTTATTAATGTCAGTTAATTTCTTACCTTTGGACTAAAACTTGTCTATTTTCAGATTTTAGATAAGTTAATTTTTGACATAGAAATCAACATTATAAAATATACTATATTTTTTCAAAAATTATTTTCTGGAAACGTGAGCATTGCGCGACCATTTTTAAATTAAATTTGTATTAATCATATAATTTCTAACAAGTTTGCAAAATTTTAGAATTTTTGAATAAGTAGTTTTTAAGATATAGATTTTTAAATGTTTGACCTTGAAAGTAGGTACCCTCAAAGTTGTCTTTAAAAATTTTATCAGTTAAGAAATTGATTGAATATTTAATTTTAAATATTTTAAAGTTTTTCCGGATTGAATCGGACCAAAATTGTATTTTTTACAGCATTTTTAAAATTTTTTTTTAGGTTTTTTGTATATAATTAAATAGGGGGCCTTTATTTTATAATATAAGGGCGCGAATTAGACTAGGGTTAAAAAACCCTTTCATTTGACCCCAAACTCGGGGTAAATCGAGCCAAAACTGCCAAAGTTAGTTTTGAGCGGCCATATTGGCGGCCATCTTGAAAATTT
Organism: Philereme vetulata; assembly: GCA_918857605.2. Lineage (NCBI taxonomy): Eukaryota > Metazoa > Arthropoda > Insecta > Lepidoptera > Geometridae > Philereme > Philereme vetulata. Next base: position 271,352 of record OU975482.1, read on the forward strand.
TAATTTTATTTGGTTAAAATTTTAATTGGTAATAACTTTTGACGTAACTGTCGTATCGGAACGGGACTTTCAGTGGTGGACTCGTCTTGACCAAGCCTATCTATAAACATCCCTTTAGGTTTTTTTTTTTAAAACTTTTCTGACCTTAGTAGGCGAAAGTTCAGGGCGGGTATACTGCGGATAGTCAAAATCCTAGTTCTCTGCGACTAAAATTGACCGAGTTACGGCACTTTTTGAGTTTGGCGGCCATTTTGTCCGCCATTTTGAAATATCGTAAAGCTGCATATCTCCTGAACCAATGCTCCGATTTTGACAGGGTTTTTTGCAAATGGTAAAGCAGTCATTGGCCTTTCAGCCAAAATAAAGAAATTGGCTCTACATAAAGAAATAGCTTTTCAAAAAAATTTCGTGTACATTTACATACACAATATCTATATGAGACAAACTAGGTAGAGCCCACACTTTATTTTTATTTTTTAGTTAGATATTAAGACTTGTTAGTTTATAATTGATATAATATATTTTTAAATTTTGTTTACAACTTTTACAAACTTATATTGACGACCTGTTCCGCGTTATAAAGACCTTCCCATCATAATGTTTGGAATCCGAAGCCCGACTAAGAAAGCGGAAAAACCCGCGAGCGAGGCAGAAGATATCTGCCAAACGAGTGAAGAGGCGGTAACTATGAGGGCGGGACCCTCAAACAGGACCGACAACGCATCCCAGGAAAAAAGCTTCCAGATAGGGCATCAGAGGCAAAGGCGAGCCTCATAAGAGCAAAAACCCTACTGGGGGACGCCCGAAACCTCAGGACCGATATAAAAATCGGTGTCTCCCAAAGTGTAGAGCGAGTCTACCAGCTCTACAAGGAGGCAGAAGCTGAAATAGCTTCCTTGAAGGCGAAGGGTGGCCGTACACAGTTAAAGGGAAAAGAAGATGCACAAGAGACTATCCAAGAAAAGGTGCAGAAGTATGATGACGCCCTTATAAAATCATTAGCAGAGCACACTAAGCTAATAAAAGAAAGCAACGAAAAGATGGAAATACTCAAGGAAGCGTTAGAAAAGAAAACCTACGCAAGTGCAGTAGCGGCGCCCCCAAAGAAGCCTCAACCGGAGCAGACCGCGCTGCACTCACTAGTAGTAACGGCGACAAACGAGACAGCGACCGGAGAAGACGTCCTGTACACGATGATAAATGTCATAAAAGCCACAGATGGAGGAATAAAGGTAGAGAAAGTCAGAAAAGCTAAAGATAGGAAGATAATACTGGGATGCAGGAATGAAGAAGAGCGGAAATGAGTAAAGGAAAGGCTGAGTAAGACTAAGGAACTAAAGGTAGAGGACATCAAAAACAAGGATCCATTAGTAATCCTAAAGAGCGTCTGGATGACGGAATACACGGATACGGACGAAGACGTTATCCTGGCGCTAAGGAACGCGGACGCGCCATCCGGAAAAGTCCCATATAGTGATGAGGGTCTCGCCAAAAATCTATCAAAGAATGATGGAACTTGAAACGGTGTATATGGACATACAGAGAGTTAAGGTGATGGACCAGTCGCCACTGGTCCAATGCTCCCAGTGCCTCGGCTACGGCCATGGTCGACGCTTCTGCAAAGATTCACATGAAAAATGTAGTCATTGCGGAGGCGCCCACCTAAAACAACAATGTGCGGACTGGCTTGCCGGAGCTGCCCCGGCGTGTAGTAACTGCATCAAGGCCAAACTAGAAAACACGGAGCATAACGCCTTCAGCGATTGTTGTAGCATCAGAAGGAAGTGGGATGCTCTTGCTAGAGCATCGATAGCTTACTATTAAACAGTTAATAAGTTAATAAGTTATAAAAATAGATAATAAGTATGTTTTGTAATATATGATAAGTATATATGGAAACATCATTTAAATAAGAAATAGTTGATAAAAATTAATGTAAACCTAGTAAGTTATAATTAAAGCAAATCGGAAAACAACATAAGTAGGAAATGTTTGGGCATACATTAGTTTTAGTATAACAATAAAGTAACTTAAGAAAATAAATAGGAATAAAGATAGATAAGTTATGTTGATTATATATAATTAAGTATATATAAAAGCAGCATATGCAACAATGTTTCGAAATAAGAAAAGATAGAGAGATATACTGTTTAATGCCTAGATAAAGTAAAATGGTTAACAAAACTAATTGTTATACCTAGTAAAATATAGTAAGTTAATAAGAACTTAAGACAAGAGAAAAACAAGACCAATGTAAAAACTTTGAAAATACTCTATTAAAATAGTAGTATATAAAATAATATAGTAATCTAAGAAAATGTATAATAGAAAAATACTTAAAATGCTTGATAACTAGAAATTGTTCACAAAAACTAGCTATGATCATAAAATAAAATAAGATATAAAGAACCTAAGTCAAGAGAAAAGAAGATCAGTAGGAAATTTTAGAGAATACTCTACCAAATTATAAACATAGTACTTAATATTATCTAGGAGAACAAGGAGATAAAAGAAAGATAAGTAATTACTGTTAGACCAGATTTAATAACCTTAAAAAACTACAACTTGTAAAATATTTATATGTCATTAAAAACTATCTGTGTGTCACTCCTAGCTAGAAGGATGTATTATAGAATATATGTACCAAGCTATATGTAAACTAGATTAAGAAAAGAAAACAGTAAAATAATGTACAATAATATTAAGTTAAAAACAAAAATTAAGAATAGAAGCTAGTTGAATCGTTATCTGCAATCAAAAAATTATGTATGTATATTTTTCCGTGTACTTTACTAAATAAATAAAACCTGTTGTTTTAATACCCCAGAAATAAAAAAAGCTCTGAATAAGTTTTATCAGAGGACAATAGGCAGGATAGCTCGCGGGCCGGGCCTCTGCGTCCGGACAGGGAAAAAAAAAAAAAAAAAAAAAAACCTAACCTAACCTAACCTTTTTTTTTTTTTTTTTTTTTTTACCCAGGAAAATCCTTTATGGATACCACCTTCTCATGGGGGAGGGCCGGTGGTTATGTGAGACTCTCCGCCAGAGTGGCAGCATACTCACTAAAAAACAAAGAAAAATAAAAAAAAAAAAAAAAAACTGGGGTGTTCCTCCTACACCAACTAAAAACGTGGGGCGCGGGACCGCTTGCGCACTCCGCAGCCCTCGTCAGTGTCGCTGCCAGCCTAACGGCTGGCCCGTCCAATGTTGAGGTCTACACAAGACCTCCCACCTTCGTGTGATGCCCCAGAACACAAAGGTCATCTCCACCTCTCGATGACCTATTATAAGGGGGTGCCAGGTGCCCCCGCTCCCAACACCCTAGGCCCTCGGAGCCGAGACGGAGTGCGGGCTCGAGTAGCTCGCCTCCGTGTCCGCGCCCTCCGGAGCGGCAGAGAGAGTGGATCCCTCTCCCTCTCCCGCTCCTCTTCCTCCCTCTGCAGAATGACTGTCTCGCCCGCGGCCTTAAGCAGGCGCGTCGATAGCCCGCTGAAGTGCGGGCCAAAGCGCCACCTACTGTCGAGGACTAGGCCCAGATATTTCATCTGGGCCTTCACCTCGACCCTGACGCCCTCTACAACAATGTGGGCGTCAGTAGGGGTGCGCTGCCGGGGCCCGTGGAAGAACACGGCCTCGGTCTTATGCAGCGCCACCCCCAATCCTAGGCGGCGAATCCTTCCCGCAACTAAGGATCCGCCAGCCGAGGCCAGGCTCGCCGCCTCTCTGAAGTCTCTCCCCCGGGCAGTGCGGAGAGTGTCATCCGCGTAGCAGATGACACTCGTGCCACGGAGGAGAGCTCCCCGCAGGAGCCAGTCAAATCCGATATTCCACAGGAGTGGTCCTAGGACGGACCCCTGTGGAACACCGGACTCTGCGCTGTACCGCTGAAGCTGGCCCGCTCCATCTACAAGGAGGACTGCTCTGTCCTCCAGGTAGTCAGCAAGAAGGCTCCGTAGATACTGAGGCACTCCATGGTAGCGGAGCGCCTCTAGTATTGTCGGATGGGGGATGGAGTTGAAGGCGTTGGCTATGTCAAATGACACAGCCAAAACTCCGTCCCCTGCCTCCTCGGCCTCCCTCACTTGGCCCTTCAGACGGGTCAACGCGTCGACTGTCGAACGCCCCACTCGAAAACCAAATTGGGCGTCCGAGAGGTTCGGCCCTATCCCCCCCAAGTGGCCATTAAGCCGAGCGGCGACGATCCCCTCGAATAGTTTACCAGCCTCATCGAGCAGAACGATGGGCCGGTATGCCGAGGGGGATTCCGCCGGGCGTCCCTCCTTCCGGAGGAGGCACAGCTGCCCCTCCTTCCAAGGTTTCGGGAACCTCCCAGCCGCGAAACACGCGCTGAAGATGTCCCGAAACCTCTCCTCCATTTCGGTGGCGGCGATGGCCACCACCCGTGCGGGGACGCCGTCTGGCCCGGGGGCTGTCTTCTTGGCGCGGAGGCGGAGCGCCGCCACTCTAAACTCCACCTCCGTTACCGGAGGGACCTCTGCCTGCGGCGGAACCGCCTCCTGCGGGGGGTCCATCACTGGTGGGGTGAATCTGGTCCCAGTCGGAAACAAGGACCGAACCACCCCATCCAGCAATGACGGCTCGAGGGTCTCCGCAATTGGGGGACCAAAGGGGCGCAGTTTATTCCGCGCCGCCTTATACGGTCTCCCGTAGGGGTCACTGTCGAGACCCTCGAGCATCTCCGCTCTAGCCGCGTCTTCGGCGGCAAACATCGCCACCTTGAGGACCTTCTTTGCCTCTAAATATGAGGCGTATAGAAGGTCCTCGTTCTCCGGGTTCCGCAAGCTGCGTCGTCGGCTCCGCGTGTAGGCCCTCCTGGCCCTCACGCAGGCGGCCCGGAGCCCCGCTAGTTCCTCCGACCACCAATAGACGGCGCGACGGGGAGGTGGTCGGCGAGACCGAGGCATGCTGGAGTTGCACACCTCGGTCAGGGACTTTCGCAGCTGGACCGCTGCGGCGTCCACGTCCTGGACATTGGTGGGAGGCGCGAGCCAGTCCTGGAGGAACGCCGCCTCCCTGGCCGCTTCCCGGTCCAGGTGAGTGAGGGCCCACCGTGGAAAGGGGGACCGGCCCGGGCGGGCCTCCCCCCGGGGGCTCTGGGTGGAGATGTCGAACCGCACATATCGGTGGTCCGACAAGGTCTCCACCATCTCCACCCGCCAGTCAACGACGCGGGCGGCAAGTGCGGGGGTGGCAAACGAGACATCGACCACCGACCCTCCCAGTTGCCGCACACACGTGTGGACTGTCCCTCTGTTAAGGAGGGACAAGCCGGACGAGGTCGCCCAAAACTCGACGGCTCGTCCGCGAACGTTGCAGGTGGTGGCCGGGTTGCCCCAGGCCGCCGACTTGGCATTTAGGTCGACGACCTGGCGCGGCGCCGCCCTACCGACGACTGCGGTGAGGATTTCGAGAAAATTCTCGAAATCCGATAGAGGGCGGTTTGGGGAGAAATATACCCCCACCAGAGCTATATTCCCCCACGCGGCGGCCACGTATCCCGGTCCCCTCTCTAAGAGCGAGAGGGGAGGGGAGTCTGAGGAAGGCCGCGCAACCAACGCCACCAAGCCATCCGGATCGCCCAGCCAACGGCCAGGGACCGAGTACGGCTCGGCAACCACTGCCACGTCCACCAACCACTCAGCTATGGCCTGCATCAGCAGGTCCTGCGCTGCTTTGCAGTGGTTGGTGTTCGCCTGGAGGATGCGATGACCGGTCCCATCCATCATTCGGACATCGCACCCTCCTCGTCGGCCACCGAGGTCCCAGCTACAGGGACGACGGCGGTGGCGGCAGGCTGAGCCGGAGCTTGTGCTTTGCCCTTCTTTGGGGGAGGATTACAATTCCTCCCCTTCATGACGTGGACCGCTGGGCGGCCACTGGCGGCGCACACCGCACAGTGTGGCGTGGCGGCCTTGCAGGAGACGGATCTGTGTCCCTCCTTGCCGCAGCGGTAGCAACAGTTTGACCTGTCCACCTTGGACGTGCAGAGGGCCCGAGTGTGTCCAATGCCAAAGCACTTGAAGCAGCGCAGAGGCTGCTCTTCAAGTGCCCGAACCACACTCGAGCTAAACCCGACGGTGAGCCGTCCCTTGGCGAGGACGGCCTTGGCCGCGGTGACTGGGCACTCAAGGCGAATGGTGCCCATGCCACCGCGACCGGGCCTGATGTCCCGACCCAGTACCGCTGCGACGCTACAGCCCCCCATGGCTGCGACCGCCGCCACCACCTCCTCTTTGGTGACCGAATCGTCCAGATTGGACACCGCCAAGGCGGCGGACTTGACGGGCCTGACCACTTTAGCCGCATACGCAATGACCTCTTGCAACTTGGTTGCGAAGAGGTCCGCGTTGGCGCCGCCCTGAGCCCCCGGGAACTCAAAAATCCGAGCCCCGGCTTGGGTCTGACGGCACGTCATTGCGCCGATTCCCAGGTGGGTGGGATCGGCGTTGGTACGAGCCCGTCTCAGCACTGACTCGTACGTTTCCCCTCGCTGTGCAGCCTCCGCGGTCAGCGTCACCACGACGGCCGCGGTCTTGGGAGCAACAAGAGGCTTCCTCCCACCGGCAGAGGCCCTTTTAGCTGCGGGAGCAGCGGTGCTGGGCTTAGAGGCCGACATTTTCCCCTTCCTTTTACCATTCCCCTTCCCCTTGCCAGTCGCCTGGGACGAGCTGGGAGGAGGGTTGTTGGCGTGGGAGGCAGGGTCGGCGCCCGTTCCTGTCTTCTTTTTCTTGCCCTTATCCTTCCCCTTCTTGATCACTTTCGTCCACGGCTGATTAAACTGGGTGGTCGAGGGGAGCAGAGCGTCTTGCTTCTGGGAGGATGGCCCCGGCTTGGACGGCCTCTTGTCCGCCGCGAGAGGCGGCCGGAGGCGTTTTTCCGGCAAGAGCCTGTCCTCTATACCGGCGAAGCAGGCTCTCGTGAAGGCCCTTTCCTCCATGACTACCTTGCGGATAATATCCTCAAGGTTGAAGGAGGAAGGACCTTCGGCCGCAGGTCTCGGCTCGGCTTGAGATGGCCGGGCCATGACTTCAGCCAGCTTCTTATGCAGCTGGCTGACCTCCGACTGCAGGCGATCTACCTTCGCCTGCAGCTGCCTTGTTTCCTCGGTCGCTGTGCGCTGCACCAGCTCCCGGACAATGCTGGCCATGCTGGTGGCCCTGCACTTAAGGGACTTCTGTAGAGTCCCTTTAAGATTAGAGGACTTAGAGGCGACCTCCTTAATTTCCTCTTCATCCTCTTGCGCCATCCGCTCTAGCTCGGCCAGCGAGTGGTCCGCGTAGAGGACGCTGGACGCGCCGTACCCAGTCTTGGCCCGGGCGGCGCGTGCCTGCTGCTCCTTGGCGGCAACCTTCTCCTCCAGATCCTGTTGGAGTTGCTTCCGCCGAGACAAATCTAGCTGCCGTTTGGCATCCGCTAGACCCACGTCGTGGGTGTCCGCTACAATCGCAGACGATGTCGGCTTTTTGGCCTTCACCTTCTTCGACTTGGTGCTCTTCGTCGAGTCCGAAGAGCTCCCACTACCATCCTTTAGGAAAGCCCGCTTACGCTTTTGGAGGCGATTTTCGACCTCCATCGCCGAACTTGAGTCCGACTCAAGCGCGTTGTCTGACTCTGACAACTCGCCAGCCCTGCAATAAAAGCTAGCCGCAGATGGTGCGCGGCTACCTTCTGACGCCGAAGTAGCGTCGTCCGCGGAGCCCTGAGAAGGGCTTTTTGGTTGGCCCTGAGAAGGGCCTTTTGGTTGGCCCTGAGAAGGGCCTTTTGGTTGGCCCTGAGAAGGGCCTTTTGGTTGGCCCTGAGAAGGGCCTTTTTGTTGGCTCTTAGAAGGGCCTTTTTTGAAACGCCCGAAGGCGTCCCGCAATTGAGGCGTCGTCGCCTCCTCAGGCGCTAGCGCCCTACCACTGTTGCTATGCGCAGACGCGCATACAATCTCCTCACCGCTCCCTACCGTCTCACCTAACCTAGATTTGTTTAAAGAGTTATTCATAATCAGATCCCACGAGTAAGTGGGAAGGGTGGGTCACCCCGGACAGTGCCCACTGTAACCGGGGAAGTCTAACGTAACCCGCTCAGGGGAGCGACACTTCCCTGGCGGGGGACGCGGTAGCGACTGAAACTCCGTTCAGCCTTCCAGATCTTACGCCGCGCCGCCGCTTATCCTCTGGTAATTTTTTATAGAGGTTGTCTTCCTCGCAGCCCAGGCGACCAAGCCAAGGCCTATCGGTCCCGCTCAGATCGCAAAACATGACTGCGACCATGTTGCGGGGTTACGATTTTGGGGCGGTGGCAGGGAAGAAAACTCCCACTGCCTGCCCGGCGGCAGGGTAAGTGCACGCCGCTCAAGCCCGAACTCAAGCCAAGCACCTGTCAACTCGGCATCCCGCGAGGAAACTGACCCATACAGCCGACTCACGGGAACCAAGATGGACGGCATTCCCGCTCTAAATCCCCCCCCCCCCCCCCATCCCACCCCAGTGTTTGGTCCGCGCCGGTAAACCGGTAACTCCCATTTCTGGGAGCCGTTCCCCTATCCGCCACCCGGGGACGCGCCGTGTTGGGGTACACCTCCCCACCCACTGGGACTACCCAGCAGGTCCGCGGAACCTAACCTAACCTAACCAGTAACAGCCCAACCTCGCCACACACTCACACAGCTCCGTAGAAAAAATTCAATTTAATTGACATTTTTTGAGCTAGCGCAAATATTTTTTATCGTCGGTTAAAGTAGTGCCTGACTCATCAGGATTATCGTTTTCCACATCCTGCACCAAGGTGTTTTGGAACAGGGGGCCCGGGACTTTGGACTACCATATCTACCAGGAGGACGGAGGACACATCCAACAAACAGCACCATCAGACGGAACTCTACAAGGTCTATCTAACGGCGTTGGAATTTTGAAAATCCGTCCAAGCCAGAAGAAGATACAAGGTACCAAAAATTCAGGAAAACAACCTCACACACCGCGTGGTCGACACACGTGTAACCTAGTTACACTCAGTTGGCACGAGGTGTGACGTCGGACAACCAAGGTGAAGACTCGGAAGCCGGCCTTAGGACTGCGCCACTGCGGAACATCAGCAGCGGAGCACCTTCGTCGGACCTTCAGGTGAACCCTGGTGTAACTCCTAAACCCAGAGTCCTAGGACACCCGTGTTTGGACTCCTTTTAAAGGGGAGACCAGGCCCGTCCTAAATTTCCCCACCCCCACCCCCTAACCCCAAATTCAATATCCCCCCCTTTTGCCTTGAGGCTAACTCACCCCTCTGTGTTGTGCCTCCAGGGTCATATTACCTAAAGGAGGTAGACCGCGGGTGTTTGGTATCCACCACCGGACACAGGAGCCCCACTACCTCGCTCCAAGGGATCCCTACCCCCGCCCCAACCCCTGCCCCCCCCGGCCTTCCGCCCGGGTACCCCCCTCCCCCTAACCCCAACCCCCCTCCCCCTTCCGTCTCCTTGCGAGACTTCTCCCCCCCCCCACCGACCCCCCTCAAATTTCCCAAAACCCCCTCGGGCCATATCTCCAGAACCAGTGGAGATAGACCCTTCAAGTTTGGTATCCCCGCAATCAGCGTCGAGAGCTCTACAATCTGGCTCCAAGGGAATTCAAAATTTCCAAACCCACCTCAGCAGAAATTTGAAAACTCAATCACCATCAGGCATCACAACACCGGCGGCGCGCGAGACGAAGCTATTACTCAGTAAGAAAAAATTTTTAAACAATAATGTAACAAGTAAATAGGTTCAAAGTTCGGAATATTATTAGTCTTTGTATAACTTTAAATAAATAATACTAGCCGTTAAGGTAGAAGAGTCACTTCAAAGTGCTCGTCCGGGGAAGTACTAACATCACACCCAATTCTGCCGCCAAACAGCTTTGCTGTGTTTCGGCTAGGAGGGTCTGACCGCCGGCTAAATTTCAGGCACGAGGCTCAACATCTACCTCGAAAAATTTTACAGCTAGTATTAAGTAGAACAACTTAGTATTTAATTTTATAATTAAGAAATTGTATTTATTTAATTTAAAACCAAAATGTCAGCCAAATCCGTGACCGGATCCGTCCCAAAGTCGGAAGTGGCACCTCAGGTGACCCTCCAACCAAAGAGATCGCTGCGTGAAAAGGTACTGAAGAAGGAAACGGTCGCCAAGTCACTAAAACTAGAAAAGTCGACGCGGCCATCAGTACCCGAAGCGAAGAAGGCATCATCGGTCGGAGCACAGCCGGAGGAAGTCAGCCCAAAGGTCCCCGCGAGAAGGAAGAGGACATCGCCTGCGAAACCGCCGCTAGAGCCGAGCGAACACCTGGCCACATCCTCAGACCGTTCCGCGGTGGAGTCGGTCACAGACAAAATTATTAACTGGGAACAGTGTGGGATATCACCACCTAAGCCCGTAGAGTCCGACGAAGACACGGTCGCGTCTTGCTTAGGCCTAGACACCTCTGCGAATAGGCCCAGACCACGACAGAGCATGCTCGTCGTGCAAGCGGGTCGACGAACGGGGGTGGAGATGGACCTAGCCACAAAGATGGCAAACGAGACGCTGCTGAAAGGGAAGGACGCGTTGGAGTCTGCAGGCAATATGAAGAGGGAGTGCAAAGTCGTCGCACTCGAAAGCCTGCAGACTCTTTACGAAATAGTCCTCTCACTGTCGGACTCAAGATCCAGACATATCACCAGTCTGGAAAGGGAAAGGACGAGACACGCCACGGAGCTCGTAAGGGTGGAGAGAGCCCATATAAAACAATTGATAAACATTACCACCAATCTCACGTCGGAAATGTCAAAGGCCAGAACGGACATCGGCGCATCGCTCAAGGAGATACAAGCGGTGCGAAACTGGCAGGGGTATGAGACCCAGGAGCCCCATAGGCTTATAAAGGAAACGTGGGAAGCGCTCCAGGACCTCGACAAGCGTGTCAGAGCATTGGGAGAGCTCGTAACCAGCGGGCAAAAGGGGAAAGAGGAAGACCCCATCTGGAGCGACCACTCGAGCCTCAAGGCAGGAGTAGAATCTCTCCAGAATCAGCTGGATGAGCTCCGAAGAGAGACCAATAAACACACGCGCGAGATCCTGGAGTCCAACCTTAAAGCCATGGAGAAAATGGACTCCAAACCCCCATCAGCACAGCCAAAACCTGGCCTGAGGCAGAAAGTGGAGGAGATGAAGGGCATCCTGAAAGCGATGTCAGCTGAACGAGCGCCCCCATCCGAGCCACCGCAGCCCATTCTAATCAACATGGAGGAGCATATGCATCCTCTAACGGAGAGAATGGAAGCGGTGACATCTGAGCTCCGAACCCTTCGGAAAGAAAAGATGAGGGCACCACCACCGTCCCTCAACCTCGAAGCGGAGCTCGCCAAAGCTGAGGAACGATGCAGCTCGAAAGGGAAGCTGACCTACGCCAAGGTCGCCGCCAAGCCACCACCGCCCTTAAAACCAAACCACATCCTGATCATCAAATCAGACAACCCCCAGAACACCGGGTAAAATGTGATCGACAGGATCAGGGTGGCTCTTGACACCAAAAAAACTGGAGCCAAGGTAGACAGAGTTAGGAAGGCTAAAAATAAAAAAGTCATCCTAAGTTGTAGCTCCAGAGAAGACCTGGACCTGGTGCAGAGCAGGGTTAGGATGGATAAGGGCCTAAAGGCGGAAGTGGCGAGGGCAGCAAACCCTCTAGTCATCGTCAGGGATGTCATATCCTACCACACTGACGGAGACATCGTGGACAATATACTGGCGCAAAACGAAAAATATTTTAAAGAACGTTAACTTGAAGGATAGCACCGTCAAGATGCGGTACCGTAAAAAGGCATGTAACCCGCTCGAGTGCCATGCGGTACTGGAAGTCTCCCCGTCCATCCACAAAAACCTGGTAGAGGCAGGGAAAATCTATATAGGGATGCAACGCAGACCTGTATTTGATCAGACCCCACTGGTGCAGTGCACCAAATGCCTTGGCTTCCGCCACACGAAGGTTGTCTGCCGAGAGAGAGACGAGCTCTGCAGTCACTGCGGAAAGGCTCACTCCTGGGAGAAATTTAAGGGGAGATATGAGGGGAACCCTCCAAAATGCAAAAACTGCTCGGCCGCGCACGGAACCAGCATCAACCTGGCGCACAACGCTTTTAGCAAAGAGTGCCCAGAGAGACTAAAATGGGATGCAATAGCACGGTCCCGAGTATCGTATTGCTGAGGGCGTCTCACAGTACCAAAGCTCGGTCCCTCAAAATTTGGGTGGAACAGGATTGAGGTTTATCCAAGCGAACCTGCAACGCTCAAAACTGGCCACGACGGAATTACTCCAGGTTGCGGTGGACAGGGGCATAACGGTTGCCCTAGTACAGGAACCGTACGTCGGAAAGACCGGCGTCCTCAAACAACATCCTGGGACTAGGGTAATCCAATGCACCCTGAATAGGCAAAAACCGGTTAAGGCTGCCATTATAATTTTTGGTAACCTGCTGGAAGTCATACACGACCCACAGCTGGTAACTGAAACTGAAGCGGCAGTCTTACTAATCGGGGGAGGCCTAAAACTAGGAGTAATATCCGTCTACCTAGAGGGGGACCAGGACATAGTACCGTATCTTGACCGCATCAAAATAGTTTGTAACAAGTTGGACACCCAAAACCTCATCATCGCGGGAGATATAAATGCCTGGAGCCACTGGTGGGGCAGCGTATCTGAGGATGACAGAGGAGAGGCGTATAATGCGTTCCTAAACGAGAAGGAACTCCAAATTTTAAACACCGGAGACACTCCGACCTTCGAAACTTTCAGAAAGGGTAGGGCATGCACAAGCATAGTGGACGTATCCGCTTGCAGCACACCCTTGCTTGGAAGAATCGAGGGATGGAGAGTGGAGAGAGGTCTCGTGACGTCGGACCACAACGCTATCACCTTCTCCTTGCGCTTGGGGAGGACTTTGGAAGTTCTTGGGCCAGTCACAACGTGCAAGTATTACACCAAGAAGGCAAAGTGGACCGAATTCACACATCTGCTAAAAACCATCCTAGCGGAAAGAGATATCACCACCGTCTCAATTTTGGAGTCCGAAACCCCGAGGGACCTCGAAAATAAGATCACAGCTTCCACTGAAACCATCCACAAAGCCTGCGAACAAACCATCCCCATCGCAGGAAATAGGGCGGGCAATCCCAGGCCCCCGTGGTGGTCGAAGAAGCTAGAAGATCTGAAAAGAGAGGTCCTTAGAAAAAAGAGGAGGATCAGGAATGCAGCCCCTTGCAGGATAAAAATTGTTATAGAAGAATACCAAAAATGCAAGGCGGATTACGTAGTCATCGCAGATAAAGCCCAAATAGAGAGCTGGAAGGAGTTCTTCACGACTCAGGAAAAGGAGATTATGTGGGATAAAATATACAGAGTGATCAGGAAAACGTCAGGAAGGCAGGAGGACATGCTCCTGAGAAGCTCTGAAGGTAACACCCTAACTCCAAACAGTCGGCTGAACTCTTAGCCAGAACTTTCTACCCAGACGACTCCGAGAGTACCGACCAGCCGTTTCACTCGAACCTCCGGAAACAGATGAAGGAGAGTGCCTTGAAAGACCTTTCGGATGATGACCCACCATTTACGGCAGCGGAATTGGAGCAAGTGCTGCAAGCACAAAACCCCAAAAAGGCACCCGGACCAGACGGGCTAACCGCTGACATCTGCGCCGCAGCCATAAGATGTGACAGGGAAGTGTTCATGGCGATAGCAAACAAATGCTTGTCGCTAAACTACTTCCCCGCTCACTGGAAAATGGCACATGTGGTCATCATTCGGAAGCCAGGAAAGGCAGACTACACTCATCCTAAGTCCTACAGACCAATTGGACTACTATCTGTTCTCGGAAAGACCATCGAGAAGTTAATGATTGGTCGACTCCAATGGCATTTACTTCCTACCCTGAACAAAAAGCAGTATGGGCTCATGCCGCAGAGAGGAACCGAGGACGCCCTCTATGACCTGTTAGAGCACATAAAAGAAGGAGTAAACAGTAAAAACATCGTACTCCTAATCTCTTTGGACATAGAAGGTGCCTTCGACAACGCGTGGTGGCCAGCTTTAAAACACCAACTTGTAAAAAAAAGGTGTCCGGGAAATCTGTACCGGATGGTATGTTCGTATCTCACAGACCGAAAGATCACGGTCAACTATGCTAGAGCAGCTTACGAGAAGGAAACTGCAAAGGGTTGTGTCCAAGGATCCATAGGAGGACCAATCTTTTGGAACGTCATCCTTGACCCGTTGCTGCAAAGCCTAGAGATGGATGGAGTATACAGTCAGGCCTTTGCAGATGATGTGGTTCTCGTTTTCACAGGAGAGTCGGTGAGCAGCCTAGAGCGGTCTGTCAACTCAACGCTGGATAAAGTGGCAACGTGGGGAAATCACAAAACAAACTCAACTTCGCACCGCACAAGACCAACGCGATGCTACTAACGAAGAAGTTGAAATATGAAACCCCACAGCTATTTATGGCCGGAACAAAGCTGGACCTCGTTGAGGAGATAAAGTTGTTAGGCCTGATCATCGACCGAAACCTAGTCTTCAAATCCCACGTATCCGCGCAATGCAAGAAAGTAGCTGATATCTACAAACAGCTGGCATGCGCAGCGAAAGTAACGTGGGGTCTAAACAGCGAGATCACGAGAACCATTTACATCGCGGTGGTGGAGCCTATTATGACATACGCCTCAAGTGCCTGGTACCAATCTGCTGAGCTGCAAATGAATAAAAATCAATTCAATGCGCTCCAGAGAGGGTTTGCACAAAAGGTCTGTAGGTCATACCGAACGGTCTCACTCACCGCAGCACTGGCACTGTCGGGTCTGCTGCCACTGGATGTAAGGATCCAAGAGGCGGCGAATCTATACAGAGCCAAAAAAAGTCTGGCGAAAGACTATCTCCCACCCGAAACGGAGCTCGAACTCCGAGTGGGATATCTGGAACAGCCCCATCCATCTACCTTAACATCCGTAGCATACGAACTGCTAGAAGACACCGTCCAGCAGATCACCGGACCCCAAATATACACCGACGGCAGCAAAATCGACGGAAAAGTAAGTGCTGCTCTAACCCAGTGGGAGGAGGGAAAGGAGTCAAACTTCGCCACCTTTAAGCTTCACCCTGCGTGCACAGTCTTCCAGTCGGAACTCTATGCACTCCACAGGGCTCTTCAGATGGTAAACTCGAGCAGGGACCCCGTAGTTAGCATACTGAGTGACTCAAGATCGTAACTCGACCTGCTCCGGAATCCCAGCCTGAACCACCCTCTGGCGAGAAGCATAAAGGAGAACATTGCCAGGATCCAAGAAGGAGGACGAGAGATCCGAATGTTCTGGCTAAGGGCGCACGTAGGCACTGTCGGAAATGAGAGAGCGGATGAGTTAGCGAAAGCTGCAGCGCTTGAGGACACCACACAGGACTATGGAAGGATCCCCCTGTCTTACGTTAGGAGGAAGATTCGTGAAGAATCGATCCGCAAATGGCAGGATCGATACGAAACCTCCAGCACAGGTGCGGTAACGAGAAGGTTCCTTCCAGACGTCCACAGTGCATATCGGATAACTCGCTCTACAATATTTACACCAATCCAAGTGCAAGTCTTAACAGGTCACGGGGGGATAGCCGAGTATCTTCACAGATTCAAGCTGAAAAACAGCCCGGGATGCGAATGCGACCCGGAAATCTGTGAAACCGTATGGCACATCATACTCGACTGCCCTCGTTTCCTAGCGGCTCGAACAGATCTAGAAGCCCGGATTGACAGAAACCTGGTTGAATCGGAACTGCACAACATCGTTGCAGATCCTGATTGCAGGCCGCATTTTTTGTCGTTCGCCGAGAGGATCTTTAGAGCTGCGGCCAGTAGACACACTGATCTTCTGCCCCTCGAATCACAACAAACACCCGTTAGTCAAGCCACAAGCAGCATCGGCTCTCGGCAGGAACCTACAACCAAAAGCATCGCTGTCCACACACTCCTCGCTTGCGGGGAGAGAGGAGTGCCTGGGATTAGAATCCGAGGAGTGGCACTCTTCATGGACAGCGCCAACGAGCGGCTTGGAATAGGCTTCTGCCGGACCGGGGCTAGAAATCACTTCTCGATTTCACCTGGCTTGGCATCACTCATAAATGGGAGCACTTCAAAAACGACCATGAGGCGCAAAGTATATAGCGCGTTACCTGAAACGGAAGTGGCGGGCCACCG
Organism: Philereme vetulata; assembly: GCA_918857605.2. Classification (NCBI taxonomy): domain Eukaryota; kingdom Metazoa; phylum Arthropoda; class Insecta; order Lepidoptera; family Geometridae; genus Philereme; species Philereme vetulata. The sequence continues at coordinate 287,598 of OU975482.1, forward strand.
ATGTCGACTAGTCCGATCGCACAACAAGACGATCGTTCTGCTCGCATTGGAAGGCAACTATACCCCTTTCGCACAGGCATGTTCGATGCTCACCATGTTGGGAGAAACGGGCGGAGGAGCGGAAGATCCCCGTGTAATAAGTGTAGACGCGATGACGGTCGGGTATGAGCAAGGAGAAGTCGTAGACCGGCTATGCTGTTTAAAAGCCTCAGAACATCACGAGGTGGTCGTGTACGAAGACAGAGGAGAAAACCTAAACTTCCTCAAAGCACACGACCCAAAAACAGCAACCGATAGCTGGGGACATCCCATGCCAACCTCGATCAGCGGATCCGAATGTGTCCAACAGAAAGCAGCCGCCGAAAAAACTGCACTACATCAAAGCGGTGTGCAGGAGCAAAAGAAGAGAGCCAAAGTCGGAGGCCATCTCAAGGGATTTCTAGACACCTTCAGCTCGATGCTGCAAGGGCTGTCAGGAAATCCTTTTCCAACAACGAGATCGAAAGACAAAGAGGCACTCGTAGAAGCTCCAGCAAAAAAGGCGAAACTCAAAGCTCCACTAACGACAGTAATACCTAAGTCCAAAATCCCAACAAAACCGGCACCAACGCAGGAGAAAAGAACTAGAGCCGACATGGGGCAGGTCGTTCCACCTCGTCTAGTAAATGCAACGTCACCGCAGGATCACGCGTACAACGCCTTTCTCGAGTTTCTAGCTATCACCAAAGCAACCGCAGATGTCAACCTCGGAGTGTGCAAAACCATCTTGCAACACTTTGAGCAGGGCAATGCGAAACTGCTAGAGGAGAAACTCGAGGAGGCAGAGGCTGCCATATACAACAACGGCAATTCCCAAGTTTTAAAGGGAAAAATGTCAGGTAGTTATATGGCGGCTTACAACGCGACCAGTGGTTTTGTGGAGACGTGCATCGAGGGAACCGAGAGCGGAGCACCTAAATTCAATACCCCACAAGGAGATCCCTTAGTTGTTGTCGCAAAGTGCACAAGGATCCTACTGGATGGCAGGATTCTCGATATGGCGAAAACCATATCGGGTAATCAGGACACTGCATCCGGCTGGAAGGACTGGGCACTACCAACAATTGAGTTTGTCAATGGAGTTCCGGGGTGTGGAAAGACAACCTGGGTGGTAGGGCACTTTGATGCTGACAAGGACGCCATCATCACCACAACATCAAATGCAGCTAGCGACCTAAGGGAGAAGCTAGCACCTCGTGTTGGTGGCCTTGTCAAGACCAGGGTACGCACCATGGCTTCAGTCTTGGTGAATGGCTTCAGAGAGTCCGACAAATTCAACCGTCTCATGGTTGACGAGGCTCTCATGAACCACTTCGGAGCCATAGTCATGGCTGCCAAGCTGTGTGATGCCAAAGAAATGGTCCTCATCGGAGATGTCAACCAACTACCTTATATCGACAGAGAAAATCTCTTCGAACTGAGGTACTGCCGCCCAAACCTGGTAGCAAACATCAGCCAGGAGTTGCTCTGCACACACCGGAACCCCTTGGACGTCGCCTACGCCCTACGTGAGGTTTACTCCGGGATTTACTCCTCAACCCTAAAAGCTCACTCGTTGAAGATGAAAACCTACACTGGTGCCCAAATACCGTTTACGCTCCCCAACACGCTTTTCCTAGTCCATACTCAGGGCGAAAAGGAAAGCCTCATTGGACAGGGCTGTGGTGAAGGCACAGGTTCGCGAACGCTCACCATCCATGAAGCGCAGGGGTTAACGTTCGAAACAGTAATCATTGTTCAAACTAAGGGCAGAACAATTGGATTACATCAGAGCGTTCCCCATGCGGTAGTAGCAGTGTCACGGCACACCACCAGCTGTACCTACTACACCGATGATGACAACGACGCAATAGGGTACTTCATCAAGAGAGCTATGGCCGCGTCCACTAAGAAGATCTTGGAGTATAATCTTAAAATGTCAATAAAGCATCGAAACGCAGCGGTCGTCGACAAGTTGGCTCAGGAGATGAGGTGTGCCAATTTGTAAACTAAAGTTGTAATAATAGTCCATAGTAAAGTAATGTCAATGTTATCAATAATATATTAATTGTAAGTAATTAAATCCCATATTGTAAATCAATAACTTCAATTGTAAGTAAAAATAATTTTAAGTAAGTAAGTTCCCATAATGTAAAGCAAACAAAGAACCGACCGCAATGTTAAGAAACAATAATCTATATATAAAAAAAAAAAAAAAACATATACATATAAAAAAAAAGAACAAAATAAATATATATATATATATATAATCAATAGAATAAAAAAAACTTTTTCCTTAGAAATATATATGTAACATTAAAATCTTAAAATTTATATAGAGTCAATAATATAAGTCTTTTTCCTTACTGAGTAAGCTTTTGTCAATATAAGTAGTAATAAAGTTAATAAATAAAATTAACAAAATAAAAAAAAGCACGGACCACAGAGTCTGTGGAGAGCAGATGTATAAAAAAAAAAACCTAACCTAACCTTTTTTTTTTTTTTAGCGTGTGGACATCCCCTCGGACCGTCACCCCGCCGGGGCTCTCGTTCGGCGGGGCGGTGTGTCGGACTCGAACCGACTAAAACCACACGGTGTGCCCTCTTTGCGCTTCCAGTTTAGGAGGGGTCCAGGTAGTTATCGCCTGGACCCCTCCCAGCGCCGGCCCGCTCCTGGCGCGGGCTCCGTCTCAAGGACCTCTCTTAGGCGCCGTCCAGCACACGCGGACGCCGCCCCCTCGTGGCTGGCCAAACTAATGCGGGTGGAGGGGAGAACCCATCCCGTCCACCCGCGGCCACACTCAGAGCGGCATGAGGCGCAGGAAAGCGCGCCTCCGCCGCCCGGTTCGCCGGCGGCGGATCGGGTCAGAGTAGAGGTCGTCCTCCCGGGCCTTCTCCGCCGCCTCCTTCTGCGAGATTACTTCCTCGTAGAAGGTTGCGACCGCGGTAAAACAACTGTCGCTACCGGCCATTGAGCGAACTACGGCCGGTAGCGAGAGATCCGCTCCGATGACTGCAGTGAAGGCCCGGCGCTGCGTCGCCCATGCGGGGCAGACCGCCAGCGTGTGCTGGGCCGAATCCTCACTGCAGTCGCAGTGGTGGCAGGCGGGACTCGATTCCCTCCTAGCGACCGAGTACAGGTACTTTCCGAAGCAACCGTGCCCGGAAAGCACCTGCGTCAGCCGGAAGGAAAGAGTCCCGTGCTACCGCCCTGCCCACTCGGCGATGACCGGCTGGAGAGCATCCACGGCGGCGAAGCCAGCGCGTGGAGTCTCCAACCGGAACGACCATCTGACCATGGTGGCTCGGCAAGCGGCTTCGCGCCACTCGCGCACGTCTTCGGGCGGAGGGCGAAATCCGCTCTCCGCCCGGAAGTCAGCCACTCGCCGATAAACTTCGGAAACCGAATTGGGCGTCCGACAGATCGGGGCCAACCTCGCAGAGGTGCCGGACGATGCGGGCAGAGAGCACCCTCTCAAAAAGTTTACCCGCCTCGTCCAGCAACACGATAGGTCTATAGGCCGCGACCGATTCGGCAGGCCGTCCCGGCTTCTGCAGCAGGACCAGCTTCCCGCATTTCCAGCGCTCAGGAAAGCGTCCGGACGCCAGGCTAGCGTCCAACACTTCCCTGAGGTGGTCCGACATGTAGTCGAGGGCTCGGGCCATCACTCGGGCTGGAACCCCGTCCGGCCCGGGGGCGGTGTTCTTGGATCGAATCCGTAGAACAGCCGCCCCTAACTCCGATTCCCTGACGGACGGAATATCAACCTCGCTGCCCCCATCGTCTCCGGCTGATCGAGTCACGCTCGAGACTCTCCAGCATCTCCTCTCTACTCACATCCTTGGCGCGGCAGATGGCCAGCCTCAGAGTTTTCCGAGCTTCACGGTACTCCTCATGAAGCCGGTCCACCTCCTCACTGACCCCGCGGTGACGTCGCCGACTGCGGGTGAGGGACCTCCGGGCACGTACACAGGCCGCACGGAGGTCCGCCAACTTCTGGGACCACCAGTAGACCTCCTTCCTTGGAGGCCGACAACCACGAACGCGGGGCATGGCCGCATCGCAAATCTGCGTAATCGCATTGCAGAAGCGACCAGCCCCCATGTCGACCTCCTCGGTCGGGGCCTGCGGAGACAGCCAAGAGTGAATAATGGCCGCCTCCTCTAGTAGGTCCCTGTCGAGCTTGGCGACAGCCCACCGCGGGAAGCGGGTAGGGCGCCGCGCCGCGTGACCCCTACTGGGGTCCTGGGACCGGGAGAGCTCGAATCGGATGTACAAATGATCCGAGAGCGTCTCGACCTCTTCCAGGACACTCCAGTTCCTTACTCGTGCGGCGACTGCAGGGGTAGCGAACGAAAGGTCCACTATCGACCCCCCTGCTGTCGCACGCACGTGTTGGTGGAGCCCCTGTTCAGCAAACAGAGGCCCACTGACGCCGCCCACTCCTCGACGGCTTCGCCCCTGGCGTCCGTCGCAGGGGAACCCCACGCAATGGACTTTGCGTTGAAGTCCACCAGCACGAGGACGTGCCCAGACACTAGTCGCCGCATCGAGGCCTCCAAGTTGTTAAGGAAGACCTCGAAGTCGTTCAAACTCCGGTTGGGGGAGAAATATACACCATAAATGGTGATTCCCCCCCAAACGGCGGCAACATATCCAGTACCCTTGTCTCTTATTGACAAGGGCGGGGAATGAGCCGCTGTGGAGCCGACGACTGCCACGGAGCCGTCCCGGTCACCCATCCAGTTTGGACGGGGAGGGACAAAATAGGGCTCCGCGACTACGGCAACACCTATCGACCACTGTGCCATGGTTTGCAGGAAGAGATCCTGCGCCGCGGCACAGTGGTTGAGATTCGTCTGGACCAGGAGGTTGGAGACTTGATCCATTACTGGATCGTCTCTACAACCTCCTCCATGGGCGTCGGCGTCGACGCATGATTGACGTCGGAGGCAGCCTGGGTCGGCAGGCTAGCCCCCGGCGTTTGCCGAGAAGCGCGGGGAGGCTTGCAGCCCCCCTGCCCCATCATGTGATTGGCGGGCTTGTTTTTTTTTTTTTTTTTTTTTTTTTTTTTTTTTTTTTTTTTTTTTTTTTAAATCAAAATGTCTTTATTTAGTACATAAACAGCGTACAGAAACAATATGAAAACGGTGATACCTGCAGGAGTAAAAAATACTGTGTCGCAGGCATCAACGCCCGCCTCCATAAACCTTAACAAATAAAGAGTTCAATATTTAGACTAAGAGAGAAGCTAAGTTAACGAAAGACTAAAGTTAATTTAATGTTAAACAGACAATTTAAAAGAATAGAGTATCGATACGATATACAAATATATAATAACAAGAATAGTAACTCTGATAAATTTGAATTATCTAAATTATATTTTATTTTGAATTTTAAGTAATAACAGAGTAGATTACATGTTGTGTGTGCAGTGTGTAAGAATGTAAGGATGTGTAAGTGTGTGGAAAATGTAGTCTAGGGTGAATATAGCGAATGTGTGTTATTCAGCAAAAAGCAGAAGATTTTCAGTGTCATCGTAGGATAAGGATATCAGCCATTTTAAACATTTCAACTTGCATTTGTAGTATGGTAATGGATAAATGTTAAGCAATTGGTTTAATCTGTTGTACAGTGATGGACTTATGCAGTGGAAGTGGCGACTAGCTAAAGCTGTGCGGCGACGTTCGATCGCACAAACGTTGTCCGATCTTCGTTTAGATTTAGTCAACTCGGGATCATAATAAAGTTGGGAGTGTTTCCGAAGGACAGTCTGCAGAATAAAAAGTTGTCGGACCGAGGGTACTTGGCATAGCGAGAAAAGATCAGAGGTAGGGAAAAGGAAGGGTTTCTTAGACAATACCTTAAGCACAGCTCTTTGGGCTCTTTCAAGTCTAATCATTCGGGTTTTAACCGCACAGCCCCATGACGAGATGCAGTAGGAGAGAACAGACTGGGTGAGTGCAAGATATACTGTTTTTAAACTATTGAAATCCAGAACTGATCTTAATGTTTTAAACACGTATATAAGTTTTCTGACTCGTGAGATAGTCGATTCAATTTGGGGTTCCCATGACATAAAGCTGTCGATCAAAACTCCAAGGTACTTGTGAGAGTATGTCCGTTCAATGGATGTACAAGTGCATTTGTCGGGAACGGAACCAGCAGGACAAACATGGGCACACACGGAAAGGGAAGAGGGGGCTTGAGAGGCTAAGTTGAAGGCAAAAGGAATGAACTTTGTTTTAGAGATATTTAGAGTTAGGAGATTTGACCGAAGCCAACTCATAACTACTCTTAGGGTGTTTTCCGAACGCACACGAACCTCTTGCCAGCTCCGACCATGAACGATAAGAGCTGTGTCGTCAGCGTAAGTAATAATATTACAGTTTGGTATGGATAAGTTGCACAAATCATTTATGTAAATCAAAAATAATGTAGGGCCAAGGACGCTTCCTTGAGGAACACCGAAACAAACAGTTTTTAGCCGCCGCACACACGGGGCAGTGAGGGGCGGCAGAGCACTCTGCCGCCTTGTGCCCGGGTTGACCGCAGCGGAAGCACAGACCGCTGCAGTCAATGCAACTCTCGCATTTGGTGCGAGTGTGTCCCGCGGCTAGGCACTTGAAGCACCTCATCGGCCTCGCGGCCAGAACCGTGATTCTGGCATTTACGAAGCCGACGAGAATGCTTCCGGCGTCGCCCAATACTTTGGCCGACGCCACGGGACAGCTCACCCATACCGCACCGTGGCCTCCCGGGCCCGGACGGACGGTGCCAACTCTGATGGTGTCCGCGGTGCACCCAGTCTTCTCCATGACTGCATCGCGGACATCCTCCGACGTTACAGAGTCGTCCAGGCCCGAGATGCGCAGTTCCGCGCATTTTGTGGGCCTGGCGATCTTAACACCGTCCTCGGCGGCAAAAATTCCCCGCAACTTCTCGGCGAATTTATCGGCCGTCGTCGCGCCTTCAGCCCCAGGGAACTCGAAAATCCGAGCTCCCGTCTGGGCGCGGCGCAGCCTCATCCCTGCTGCCCCGAACTCAGCGGCGAGACCGGGCCGGGCCCCCTTGAGGAGGGCCGCATACGTCAGCCCGCCACTGGCCGCCTCCGGCGACAGCGTGACTACTACAGCCGCGGTTTTGGGCGGCTGCAGCTTCCGCGGCCTCTTAGTAGAGGCCGTTGTCACCGGCGGTGAAGGCTGGGCTTGGGCCGCTTTTTGGGCAGCCCTTCTAGCCCGCCTTCGGGACTTCTTTGAGCCCCTCGCCTCTTGCCAACCCTCGTTGGAGGGGGCAGGTGCGGAGGGGCCCGGCAAGGATGTCGGAGTGGGGAGCGGTGGGAAAGCCACTCCACTCCTCGGCGCCGCTTTAGGCCTCGTCTTGGCCGGCACCTGGGTCGGCGCCTTGGCGGGCGCCTGGGCCGGCGCCTTGGCCGGTGCCTTGGCCCCTCTCCTCGGCCCCTGGGGATCCGGTTGAGTCGGGGCCGACGCCGCCGCCGCGTAAGAGACGCGGCCTCCCACAACGGGGAGCGCAGTCGGAGCAGCGGCCTTAGGCCGCTGAGACGACGCGAGCGGGGGGCGCACAACCGGCGCAGGGGGCAGTCTCGCCTCCAGGCCGGCCAGACGGCCGTCCAGCATACGCCCAACTGCGTCGAGAATTCCCCGCAGTTGGGCGTCAGGTACCCCTGAGGTCGCAGTAGGGACAGGCTGGGACGCGGTCGAGGCTTCCCGCTCGGGGAAGTTCGCCTGGAAGCGGGCGAACTGAGCGCTCAGCTCGTTCACCCGCTCCGTCAGTCTCTCGTTGGCCAACTGTAGGCGAGAGACATCGCCCATTAGGCCCTCCACGACCTCCGACAAAGCGGAGGAGGAGTCCTTGAGGGCCCTCACAAACGAGCCCTTAAGGTTTACGGACTTGGTGGCCACCTTGTGGATGATGGCCACCGCCGCTTTCGCCCTCTCCTGCACGGACACGGGAGCCTGGGGGGCATTTCCCCCCCCGGCTCCCGAACCTTGAGCAGGAGATCCGCGATCTCCTCCTCCGCTACGGCCTCGCCGTCCACTCGTACACTTCTGTACGACTCCGCGTTTGAGAACGCGGAGCCTGACGGGGTCGAGACCGAGGCCGGTTTTCGTGGCCTCCCTCGACGGCTGCTTACCACTTTTGGTGGCATCATTTCTTGAGACGTGTCGGTCTCCTCGTCCCTGGAGCGTCCACGTTTCCGGTTGTCGCTTCGCTCCGCTTCCATGGCCTCCGCGCCATCCGACGAAACGGCAGATCCGGAACGCAGACGATCCGATGCTCTTCGGCTCCCAGAGACCAGAGTCAGACTGACTTCTGGGGGCCCCACCGAGATAGGCGTTCCCGACACCAACTCACCCTCAGTGGATGACCCATCCACTCCACTGTTCCTCTTCTCCTTCCTTCCCTTCGTTTCATTGTCCGTTTGACTTGCCTTTTTTTGTTGGTTATTGTCCGATCGTTTCTTTATGTTTTTATTGAAATTGTCCATAATAAGATCCCACGAGTAAGTGGGAAGGGTGGGTCGCCCCGGACAGTGCCCACTGTAACCGGGGAAGTCTAGCGTAACCCGCTCAGGGGAGCGACAATTCCCTGGCGGGGGACGCAGTAGCGACTGAAACTCCGTCCAGCCTTCCAGACCTCACGCCGCGCCGCCGCTTGCCATCGGGTAATTTTTTATAGAGGTTGTCTTCCTCATAGCCCGGGCGACCAAGCCAAGGCCTATCGGTCCCGCTCAGACCACAAAACATGACTGCGGCCATGTTGCGGGATTACGATTTTGAGCCGGTGGCAGGGAAGAAACTCCCACTGCCTGCCCGGCGGCAGGGTGAGTGCACGCCAAGGCCCGACTCCTCCTCTCCAGTTAGCCTTAAGGCTGAACTCCTCTCACCGCGGCAACACCGCCAGCAGAGTGCCGGCCAACCCGAGACCCCGCGAGGAGACTGACCCATACAGCCGACCCACGGAAAACCAAGCTGAACGACACCACACCAGCAATGCCAGTCACAATCCTCGGACGAATCCTTGGATCCCTCAATAGACGGCTTGCCCGTCCCATCCTCATCCACTACGCCCTCTGCTAATCAGAGGGACGTGCGGAGAAGATATCTTCTCCATATTCCCCCCTACATTCCAAACCCTATCCAACGGATAAGAAATTGGAATGTCCCAACTCAGTCCAAACCCCACAACACAGAATCCCAAGTCCACCCACCCTACCCCTCCGACAAAGTGCCGGTGCCTGGTGGTTTCAGTTACGTCTATTTCTGATGGAAATAGATCTAAAACGGGCAGCAACCGCGAGAAGGCCGACCCCACCAGACTTGCCTTGGGGATCTTCACGACTGATGCGCTCTCCCCCAAGACCATTCGCCTCCCTACTAGCTCACTTCCCTGAGCTGAGTAAGGAAGGCCTGGATTTATCCAATACAAGCGACGAAAGCCGCAAGCTAGGCATAGCAACTACTTATGGATAAACCCAGACCCGCCCAACCTAACCTAACCTAACCTAACCTTTTTTTTTTTTTTTTAGCGTGTGGAAATCCCCTCGGACCGTCACCCCGCCGGGGCTCTCGTTCGGCGGGGCGGTGTGTCGGACTCGAACCGACCAAAACCACACGGTGTGCCCTCTTTGCGCTTCCAGTTTAGGAGGGGTCCAGGTAGTTATCGCCTTCTGGACCCCTCCCAGCGCCGGCCCGCTCCTGGCGCGGGCTCCGTCTCAAGGACCTCTCCTAGGCGACGTCCGGCACACGCGGACGCCGCCCCCTCGCGGCCACACTCAGGGCGGCATGAGGCGCAGGAAAGCGCGCCTCCGCCGCCCGGTTCGCCGGCGGCGGATCGGGTCCGAGTGGAGGTCGTCCTCCCGGGCCTTCTCCGCCGCCTCATTCTGCGAGATTACTTCCTCGCAGAAGGTTGCGACCGCGGTAAAACAACTGTCGCTACCGGCCATGGAGCGAACTACGGCCGGTAGCGAGTGATCCGCTCCGATGACTGCAGTGAGGGCCCGGCGCTGCGTCACCCATGCGGGGCAGACCGCCAGCGTGTGCTGGGCCGAATCCTCACTGCAGTCGCAGTGGTGGCAGGCGGGACTCGATTCCCTCCTAGCGACCGAGTACAGGTACTTTCCGAAGCAACCGTGCCCGGAAAGCACCTGCGTCAGCCGGAAGGAAAGAGTCCCGTGCTGCCGCCCTGCCCACTCGGCGATGACCGGCTTAAAGTTACGCTTATTAAAGCGTACTGTCAGAGCTTTTACACGGGAAGTCTGTGGGTCCGAAATACCAAAAGATCATTGGAGGACCTACGCATCCAATATAATAACATCTTCCGGATGATGTTGCGGTTGCCCCGATACTGCAGTGCATCGGGGATGTTTGCCTACTATCACACAGATGGCTTTCACGCCATAATGCGCAAAAAAACGGCATCGCTGATGAGCAGAATTCGGGGCAGTCGCAACAGCATCCTGAGGACAGTGGCTGAGTGCTGCACATCTCCGCTCTGGAAGTGTTTTGTGCGGAGGGTGATTAATGAAGGAAATAATTTCCTCAGTTAGTCACCCTTGGCATAAAATGGTGTTTTCTATTTTCACCCAGTACCTATTTTTTATTTTTGTATATTTAGCTGTTCTTTTTTGTTGTTATATTTTTTTTGTGTGTATGTTAGTCTTAAGATATGGACTCTAGTTGTCTGAAATAAAATATTTTTATTTTTATTTATTTATTTATAATAGTAATAGCAAAATTTAACGTATTAGAAAATAAGAAGTTTTTAGTTTTAAGACTTTGTGCTGTGTTGGATTTTTAAAATTTGTATTCTTAGATTTTTTATTTGCATTTTTCCAAAAATTTGGGTCTTTTTTGTATTTTTAAAATCAGGGGGGGGGTTATTTTAAGTATTAGTTAATATTATGTGATAGGTCTTCAAAAGACCTTTTTTGGGACTCCAAACACGGTTGAGTTTGGACAACTACAGCAAAAGTTAGACCCGAGACGGCCTTTTGGCGGCCATCTTGGAAATTTTTGATGACTTGTATCTCCCTCATTTTTGATCAGAAATCATTTGTGTTCTCGGCGTTGGCCTTGACAGGACTAACTCTACTTAAATTACACGAACGGCTGAGCCGATTTCGATGAAATTCGGTATATACGTAGATTATAACCTGGATCACCACATAGGCTACCATTTATCCGATAAATCAGTTCCCATGGGATAAAAATGGGGTGCCAAGTCAAGTTGCAACAGCGAGTTTAGCTTTAAGTCTAGATTACCTACCTACACATTTAGTAGTGTAACGCATACCAAGTCGCGGGCAACATCAAGTTGTATATATATATACCTAGTTAGGCTATAAATATTGTCACACAGTAAAAACTTTTCTTTTAGAATGCTGGCCACAAAAAAGTTTATAGAATTCGAATTTCGAATTGTTCATGAAAATAAAAATGTATACTTTTTAGAATTTTACTCATTTCTAAATATGGAGTGGACGCTTAAAGAAGACCGTGTTGCAGTTATTGCGTTGCAACATTTCACATCATTGCGGGTCTCAAAATAACTTAATCTACCTTATACACAGCACCAGGCAGAGCTGACTGTAAGGCCTCGAATAAGGCTCCGGACATATTAAGAGTTTTAATGGTAGGTAAAACTCTGGTATTATGTCCTTTCGCCGTTATTCGAGGCCTTTTAAACATATTTTGAGACAATGTTTGTTCTCGCCTGGTGAACAGGACGCCAATGTGATACAATATTATACTTATCAAGTTAATTAAGTTACATTATATATATAATTATATTTTTTATAAAATTTTTGAAATGTATTTTCTGATCTCCAATTAGCCTTCGTCAATATCCTATCTAATGGCTCTCTGTCAATCAAGTCCCTTAAAACTGACCTGACACTTCGCAGTGGCTGCATCCACACCAGCCTCTTTCAAAACATATTTTATCCATCCTGCAATAATAGTTCTAGAAGCAGCTTTAGCTGTACCACGACTGGTTACAAATAACTTTCTATATTAGCTATGTTTCTTCTTTACCTAAACTTTTTGACCCATTGGATTGAGATTAAGATTTTCTTGATTCGAAAATAGTTTCCAGTCGGATTGAATGTGCGATTCAAAGCCAGTTTTCGATCCGTTTAAGGGCCAAAAAGTCACAAAGCGATCTTCACTGGTTTACGAAAAATTCATCAGCGATACTTAAAAGTGTCAGGTCATGTACTTTACGTCCCGAACACAAAAGCAGGAGAATATAACACCGTCGCGAAACTTCATACAAGCTTTCAGAATTTACACTATTCTTTGTTAACCACTAATTCAAAATACTAATGTCCCAAACATATTTTTCCGGACGCCTTTTAGAATTGTTACAAGCAATCGACTTTAAAGTTTACTAAAATATTTGAACTAAGACGTGAGCTATCCTCTGTGCTACATAGAATAGAGACGACAGATTTATATACCAAGATAGTTCTGTGCGCTAAATTATCTATCAGGTGAAGGTCAGCCAAAAATCTTGCTAGTGCACCATCCGAAGGGTTTGTGACCTGACCTACTACCTACTACCCTGACCTACTACACTACACCACTTAACACAACGCTCCCAAACCGGTTTATAAGTATTAAGAGTGGATTTTCGCCATTCAGCCCTTACAAGGTCTTTCTGTTAACCTGACCAATCTGATATTAGATCTTGTAACTAGGGTGGAGGATGACCAGTCGACAGATTTATTAAAACCGTCTCTAACCAATGAATTGTGAAGAGTGGAGCTCTTGCCCGAACTTTGAAGTCTGTTCTCCAAAACGCCTGAGGCCATTTCGGAGCTACTATTAGATACATACCTTTTGCTCGATTCAGATGCATGAGGACTCTCGGCATCAGATTCGGGGGCGAGAATACCCAAGCTAGATTGAAACTCCCGCTCCCAAGAAAAGGCGTTGTCTCCATGCATCTCGTTGGTCTAGGCTGACATACCGAGGTACGACATGGGCTCGTACCGATGCAAATAGGTCCACTGGAACTCCTCTTTTTGCGAACACCCTGTTCGTTAACACGAATAAGGCTCCGGACATAATAAGAGTTTTAATGGTAGGTAAAACTCTGCTATTTTATCTATTGTTTGAGATCATTTCAATGAAAGCAATAAGCAGGAGTCGATCTGATCGACTCGTCTTTTGTAATAGAAAAATATATTTTAAAAAGTAAGAAAAGGGTAAAGGAAAGGGGCCCCGAGAATTGCATTGTCTAGGGGCCCCGATAGTGTTAATCCGGCCCTGATTGCGCGCACGGTGGAGTGTGAGATTAGTTTAAATGGAGAATGGGCGAACGGTAAAAACATAAAATTTTCAAAATAAGTTGTTGTTTGTGAGGCGTTCTACATCACTAGTACGCAGAGGGGCATCCCTAGGTGAGATGGTAGGTCTGCCACTGTCAGTTGTCGGGACTAGAGAAAAGATTTAAATTTCATGCACCAGAGTTTGATAATATAAGATGTTCCTTAACTCTAATTTACTTTGTGTAGGTATCTAGCTTAACATCTCTAATACAGTGTTATCGTTAATACACTCGTTTAAGGGGCAGAAGTCTCAATATTGCAACCCTAACAATTATCATCCTGCTTGTTGTATGGCATTGAAATTTAAATACACGATTGTCAAGGATATAAATAACAAAACTATTGATCTAAAACACGAATTATTAATAAAATGCTCGACTTGGGACGTCGCAAAACTTCCACATTGGAGACCCCGAAGTTTAATAAGGTTAGTAGGTTCTAGGTAGTAACCCTGGGTGCTATCCAGACTAATTATTATAAAAACAAAAGTATCTAACTCTGATTTTCTTTAGTAGTTTTTATTGAAACTAAAATAATGACGCCAGATCCTATAAATTCGTTATCTGTGCCTAATTAGAAGTTGTACTTCTGAGCAAGTACCGACATAAGTACCTATCCAAAAGAACATACTTACATGAGTGAGAGTGAAAGGGGTGTTCTAGATATAGAATACTTCGGGGTGCTTCAGAAAATGTATGATATTAAACGAACGCTTGACATTATGAATAGGTAGGTACATTTAGGGACATTCTGTAGGTACTATTTTGTTGTGATATGACTGTATTTTTGACGGTAGGTATCACTAATGTTAGTCTATATATATATGTATATGGGCCGAAATATTAAGTTTTAAGATTTAATACTTTTCTATCGTTGTCTGAAATTTGTTATTTTTATTATAAACGCCCTAAGACCCTCAGATCTGTATTACGATTGAGTGGCGAGTGGCCATTTATAACCGCGCTAAAAGCGACTTTTTTTTTCGAATGGACTTATCTCGCTGTTGGCCTCTGAGGCCGTTGCAGCTTAACCGAGCTTTTGGCAAGCGCAGAAGGCGCTCAGCCCTATAATTTTATTTTTTTGATGAGGCAACTAGCGCAAGGGCACCACTTAGGTACGAACCTCGGCTTGGGCTGTTGCCGGGACGGGGATAAGAGAGAAGTTAAAAGTGACGTCTCATGGAAGAGGCTCTTATTAGGGGTTAAGTAGGCTTATAGGAACTTGACAGCTTGAGGGGACTTCCTGGAAGAACGTAGATTCGGAAACAACAATGTTTTCTTCGAAGCTGGTGATTTCTTTGTCACACTAATGTAGGTAAAATGTACTTACTGTGAATTCATTCCTACTTGTGTATCACAAAATTACCAAAACTTAAAAGGATTTAGACGGCATATCTTATACGCGCCGACGACGCGCGTTTCTGCATGGGCTCTGAGGGTCTACGTATATACGGGTATAGATAGGTAGGTACCTTGTAGATTCTTATAGAATACATAATTAGGTTAGCATAAGTATAACCAAATTATTATTAAGTATTGTTTAAGTTTAAGAAATAAACGTTAGGCATAATGCATCTTTACTGACATGGCATGTAAGTATGTAGGTAACAAATAGTAGGTAGGTACATACTTAGGCAGGATGAGTTAAAAGAAAAATGATTCCCTACTTTTTGCCTAACGGCCATAGTAGTGAATGTTTGAATGAATGAAACCACTGTATTGATCACCCTAAAAAATAAACTTTACCTACAGAGAAAATAGAAGACACAAAGCAAATAGTACCTACAATGGGCGGTCTTATCGCTGTTTATGTTCGTGTGACATAAAGTAACAAGATAATATTTTCAACATGATCCGCATTGCTAGCAAAATTAATACTAGCTGACCCGCCCGCGGCTTCGCACGCGTGTTTTGCCTATAAAAGCATTAACCTTCTATGTATTAAGATTCCAAATGCCATGTTGCCGCCGCCGGCACCGTTATGTTAAATTGGCAAGGTATGGGGACATTATTCTACCGTACCTAATAAAAGCAAACTGCGGCACGTAACTGTGATCACATCAATATGATGAAATAGGGAAATGGAAAACGTAATTCAAATTTTATATGCGCGAGAAAATCAAAGAGCAAAAGGGCAGTCGTTTGATCATTTATTCCCTCCCTATTAGATGTACCTAGGTATACCTGCACCTAACTTTTTACCTACCTAGAGTACCTACCAAATCTGCCTACATATTTATGGAATAAGGCAAGGACGATGTAAGTAGGTGCACACATTCCTTGGAATAAGGTCTGTACTTAGGTAGGTATAGTAAAAAACTACAAGGCTTACAGTAGTCGCCTATGATGTGTAACATCTAACCACCGCGCGCGCTCATTGGTTAAATCAAATAGCGCGCGCTTCCCCGGTTTCCTGTTACACATTTCCGTCGCTTTTGCCAAAATCACTCCCACAAACCGAGAGGAAAGATGTTACACGTCTACTAAAGTAGCTCTTTGCTAACAAGCACATTCAGTGGGGTAATGCAGCCAGTGTCTTGGGGACACTTCCTCCTGGTAGTGATCTGGAGCAGTTGAGATATCTACATAAAGATCGTTTGCAACGGTCTATAGATGATTCAATTACTGTTTCTTCAGTATTTTATTGTAAAACATTGTATACTTACTTATTCTTTCTGTTATTAAAGGCATTTTTCCCTTTTTATTTTTTTCATAAAGCATTAATAGCACGGATGACGGGTAGAAAATGCTGTTTAGCATTAAGTCCTCCTTTTGTACATATTTTTCTTTTTTTTATTGATAATAGCCAAGCGCTTGACCACTTACCTCATCAGATGGTAAGTGAAGGCGTGATCGAAGATGGAACACGCTTTTTTAGAATGTAAACAGAGTAACTTTCGAATTATAATATAATTTAATATTAGTATGGTTAAAGCCGGCGCCACGCAAATAATATGCACTTTGTCCAGTCCAGAACCATTAGAAATAAAACTCCCATGCCATGCTGTCACGCGTACCACATTTGGCGACGCCTCACGCCTGCTCATTTACTGATGGCAGAGGGTAAAACTGCTTGACAGTTACCTGACAGTGACAGTGACAACTAGTGAGTGACAACAAAGTTTATGTTAAAGCGCACCATTTTAAAACGTCTACCTTCTTCGCCTTGTAGCCTAGCGCTGTATATTTTTTTAATTTAGCCGTATGCACTTCTGAATTAAATCTCTGCATTAGGGATGGGCAATTGAAAAAAATATATCGATATTTATCGTATCGACATTTTTAAACAGTACCGATAATTATTGAGTGAAAAATATCGATATATCGTCTGTTTTCACATGATTAATACAGCATTAAAAATACGTAAAAATAGAATAGACATGAAGAAAATAGTATGTTTTATTAATGCTCGAGCTTAAACAAATACCTATATACAATTTAATCAAACCAGTAGTCATCAGGGACATTAGAAGTACCATCTGTTTGATGTGCTCGCTTGTCATGTCAAGTGGCTTCTATTGTCGTATACGCAGCCAATAGGTAGTCTTACTGTTTTATGCCATTTCATAAAGATTGTGGCGGGATGTTTTAAACTTAACGATGCGCGAGGAGCTTGCATTGAGTATTTAGTAACATTAAACACGAATCCAGAGTTCGAAAAAACATATCGAAATTGGTACACACGGCTACACATCAAGCTATACATTTCCAGTATAAGCTGACCTCTCATTCTACGAAGAGCCTACGCAATGCGAGGTCAGCATATACTGAAAATTTATAGCTTGATGTATAGCCGTGTGTATGAATTCGTTTGAAATATTGATTTATCACGATTAATAATATCGACGACTTATACCTATCGATAATTGTATGGAAAATATCGATATATTAATATATCGATATGTTTTGCCCAAGTCTACTCTGCATTTGTTTACTATTTTACGAATCGAAATTTCCTGTATGTATTAATCTAGTGCGATTAGTAAGTACCTATCAGAGTGAATAAATTATTTTTATCAAATTCCTATCAAGACCGGCCATATAGTGCCACTAAACTGTCAATTAGGTAGTAGTAGGTTATTTATTTTGTTTTGTAGCAAATCAAGTGCTCTCGTTTTTATCAGTACCATGATGTTTAGGGGGGGACTGAAGCTGGCTAGTAGAGCTCTGAGATCGCGCAGTGCACACAAAACCTCGAGCGACCTAGCAAAGCAAACCAGAGCCACCGGAACAATGTCTAAGTTTGGACTGCCTGCTCGTTACGGCCAAGGCGAAAAGAGTGTTTGGTAAGCAAGTGTTCTCTCTTATCTATTCTTCCAATTTATTCCTTTGAATTTACTAGAAACCGCGACGAAAGTATAGTTAGTATAGTTAGTAAGTAATTAACTGTTTTGTTGCATAATCAGCTGATGTTTTGATTCTGCTCAGCTGTAAAAGAGCTGATAATGTGAATCCTACTTACATCGTTATTACGGTTTATTTTTCCTTGACTTAATGGTAAATAATAGACCAAAGAACTTTCTAACCCTAACCTGCACTGGATTATGAATTAGAAGGATTCTGGAATTATAAATACCTGTAACTATTATTTCCCATGGCAAATAAACAAGCTTAGAATGCAACATTTAAAAAAAATCTTGAAATTAGGTATTATAGTTAGTACCTATATACCTACGTATTTTATAGGCATTTTTAAGACCGATATTTATTTGTACTTCATAGGAAATTGCTAAATATGCTTATGGTATTTTAACTACTGTTGAATTTATTAAGTACTTACCTATCATCTAAATCGACCTGCTTGCCTGTATTAGGCTTGGACTATATGGCATCCAGGCTTGTCAGGGACCGTTTTTAATAGCCCCTGACCAATCTATCACACAACCAAACCTTTGAATTTTTCCTGCATCGACTACAAACGACCTGATGCCATCCGACTCCGATTTTTACCTGGAAACAACTGGGACGTGCTCCGGGTTCGCAGGATCGGGGAGACCCGGATGCCATATAGTCCGAGCCTTATTGTTAAGTTTTTTAACCAATTTCTGGCAACAATTTATACCCAATGACCGTGACATAGATTGCTGGAAACACCTGGATGAGAGATAGAGAAAGGTGGCAATACAACAATGGTGGTCTGCACCTGTAAGTGATTCCAGGCAGGTTAAAGAATTTCTGGCATACTATCATATGATACATCCTGTGCACCTAATTGTGGTTAATGTAATTGTTTCATTACAAATTTCCAGTACTGTAAGTGTTGTTTTACACTGGAAAGCATAGCGTATAACAGCCCCCACTAGATGGAAAACCCTGATAAAAGTTGTTGGGAGCCGTCAGGTGCAGGCCCCACAAGAATGGTCACTCTGGAAAACTATGGGGGCGGCCTATCTAATTCAAATTCTAAGGTGGGAGGTATAAGAGATCCGCACTGACGTCCCACATTGGGGTGTGCATTACCTCTTCTAACCTGACCCCAGCCATCCTAAGTCCTTGAAGTAACGGAGCAGGACTTTGGGTTGATGGCAGCAACTTTCCAGGATCCCCATCAGTGTTGATGCAGTAGTGGTTTTGGTGGATGTCCTATGGCTGATGTAATAATGAGGTGTTGTTTTTGCAATTGCAGGGTAGAATACATCCAACTTGTGGCAGAATACAAGCCCGCTGTGAACCTCGGACAAGGTTTCCCGGACTACCATGCCCCGAAGCATGTCACCCAAGCCCTGGCTGACATCACAGTCGGAGATAACCCTCTGCTCAACCAATACACAAGAGGTTTTGTAAGTACCTACCTACCTACATTTTGCATAATTCAGAGTAAATAAATCATTAATGCAAGTTGATGGACGCAGAGCAGTTCAACGTATGCCACATTTCTAAGGTGCGTGATCTACGAGGCAATTAAAGAATAACAAATTTGGGGTACCTTAACGAGAAAGGGGATAAATAGATGAGTAATATATTCTTTATTTCACACCACAGACAGTCTTATCCAGATGCATCTCTAAAGAAGGAATAAACAAGAAAAAACACATTTACAGTCTATCTATAAAGCGATATCTTCCAGGCTTCCTTCTTCTTAGCGTGTCAACGGTTCTACGTTTTCATTTATACTATGTTGGAGAGGTGGGTGTTCGGCCACAGCAGTAGCATTAGGTGAGGCGGTTATTAGGTCCTCCATCGTGCAGGTGTTCCGAAACAAAGGGCACATTAGCAAGTGCTGCATTGACTGCGCGGGATCACTGCAGTCGCACTGCGTTAAGTTAAGAGTCCCTGAATCCCCATTTGCACATATTCAGTCATTCCCCATTTTCACATTTTTCTCATATTCATTCAGGCTTCCTTAAAATTGATAGATTGGTGGTGCCCACTTCCTCGAGCCCGTTCACAAAAGCTCTACCACCAGTAAAACCTATTCTCTTACTCAGATTGGCTGCCTTGTGACCTTCATCAGAGATACCAGTCTTCGAGCGCAGTATCATATTTCGTATACCCAAAATGCTGCGTTCCATCGCTCTCTGACAAACCCCGAGCTTGGTCTTCTGTGATTTCGTTAGCGACCACGTTTGCGCACCGTAGGTCTATGGTAGGACAGGCAGGATAGACATATCGATGGGTTTGTGCTTCAGAGACAATGGAAGGTCATTCATCAGCGCTTTCATGAACCAGTAGCTCTTCCAGGGATTATCAACAGGGCGGTGGCCGACTAGATGTACTCATCAACACAATGTATCTGCTGGCCTTCGACTTCGAACCTACGTCTCATGCTATTGACCTTGAGCTGTGTCTTCGGCTGGTTCGTCAGAAGAACAATCACTTTTAAACAATACACTCTAAACGAGCGGTAACTAATGGACATCCGCACACAAATCAAGTCAAAACATCTTGTTGGCTAAGCAACAAACTCTAATATTTCTAATCACCTCATGCACCACATGAATGTCAAAGTTCATCACCTTATCACTGACACAGTTTGATAGCAAGGAGTGTTTGTCATCTTAATATTGTCATGAAGCATGGTAATGATTCCCTGTAATTGATCGAGCGAAGCAAGATCTCTAAATCAGCTTGGGCAAATCGGCGTTGTATGTATGTATGTTTGTTTGTACGAGGATAACTATAAATATTAGCAAGGTAATTATTTGTAATATATTTTTTTCCATGTGTTTTTGCAGGGTCATCCCAGATTAGTCCAGAATTTATCAAAACTGTACTCACCTTTAATTGGAAGAGAGATTGATCCTAACAACGAGATATTGGTCACGAGTGGTGCTTATGAAGCTTTATTCTCAGCTATCCTAGGTAAGAACAAATCTTTCTAACACTTTATAGTAGAAAAAGATAAATAAATAAATATTGCTGGACATTTCACACAGCGCTATCTAGCCCCAAACTAAGCAGAGCTTGTACTATGGGAACCAGATAACTGATACAATACTTATATACTTTTTTTTGTAAATACATACTTATAATATATAGAAATACAACCAGACCCGGAACAAATATAGATAGAATAGAATAATCATTCAGAAAGATCGATCAAGTACGAGAGAGCTCGCGCGCAGAGAGTTCCGTACCCTCCGTACCGTATATTTATTTATTTATTTAATACTTTCACACAAAACAGAATAGTCATAATTCATAATTTCATTTAATAATTTCAAGTACATAATGACACTTGTAAATAGTATAATTTACAAAGATTTATATATATATATATATATATTAAATAATGTACTTATTTATATATATTTTATCTGGAAGCATTTATACAAAATACTTTTAAGTAATAATGTCCAGTATGTTATTTTTATTAGTTAACTGTTCAAGAAGTCATCAAGCCACATCTCAGGGTCTTCAGGGGATTCAATGACTGGATCTACTTTGGCTCAATGGCTTGTATAAACATCATAATTTCAAACAGCACCTACACTAAGTCGAGTAGACTTGTGCTTAGGGTTACCATATCTCAGGATTTGTCCTGAGATTTCAGGATATTTGGACTCTTCTCAGGATTGCTGCTGGATTTTGCAAAACTCACGAAATATCAGGATTTTTAGAATTTTCAATAAAATACAGCTTACATGTTAAAATATCTCTTTAATAAAAAGTGAAAAAAACTAAAAATAATCTTCCTTTGGTAATAATTGCACAATCAATACTTATTTATCCAAGTAGGTACTTAATCAGGCTCAGCCGCTCCCCCCCCCTCCATAGAGTGCGATGTGCAACGCGTGAGCGAGATCCGCATTGTATAAAACTAATAATATTACGACTTTTTTAAATTGTTAAGTACGTTTGAGAGAAAATTCTCTAACTGTAAAAAATCTCTGGACTTTTCAATGGAAATCAGGCCTTTTCTCCGGACTTTTGATTTTTTCATCTGGTAACCCCACTTGTGCTGGAATAGTGCTAGGAGGACTTGATGCTAATAGCATTATCTACCAGTCATCCTGGTAATTTATGTTAATTTATCAGCGTCAGTAGTTATGTGACTTAGAAACCAAGAAAGTTTTAGTCAGTAATCTAAAAACTGTTCTAGATAGATACTTACCCCGGTTTGCTCAATGATCCCTAAACGTATTTAGCGACTAAGCATATTTCAATTTGACGTATTTGTATGGTTTGACATCATATTTTGCCAATAAGGGCAACTTGCGCATCGATGCCTCAACGTATTTAGTGGCTAAATATAATTTAGAGAGTTGTCAAATCTTACAAATACGTTCAATTTAATATAGTTAGGAATCGTTGTGCCAGTCGCCCGAAGTTTATTTTTCCTGTAATCTTTGCAAATAATAATATTACTTAGTGTCTGTTTCACCACCTCTGAGTAATGCTATCCGACAGATAAAGAACATATACGTCTTTTGTTTTCAGAAACAGATAAAGAGGTAATGATTTTTATCCGCCAATTAAAGTTAGTCAGAGGTTGTGTCAAATAGGGACTTAATCTTATATTTTCTCAATGTAAGTGGCCAACTGATTAATAAATGAGAAAATAAACATTCTTCAAACTGAAATACTAATTTTCGTAGTAATTTCGTACTAATATCTGTATACTCATAGAGCGTTTATCGGCTTCAGTACAAACTCGCATTCTAAAGTTGTTCGGCCGCGTCGCGAGGCGGGACACTGACTCTTTTGAGTGTCTTGTCGTACAAGGACCAGTGGAGGGCATCAGACCGCGCGGAAGGTCGCCCATGCAGTGGACCGATCAAATAAAAGCTACAACACACGGGAATGTCTGTCAACAGAGACAAATGGCGAGATATCGTGAGGCGTGTAACATCTGCCCCCAAATATACACATATGACACATCATGTTGACCACGATCGCTCTGTAAAGAGCGTTTCATTTTTTGTATATTGATGATAGCCAAGCGCTTGACCACTACTTCACCTGGTGGTAAGTGATGGTGTGATCGAAGATGGAGCACGCTTGCCTAGAAAGAACCTATTCACTCTGGACTTGAAGACTCATTGCTGTTTAGAGGACGCTGTCTAGAGGTCTTCTCAAATAATCCTAAAAGAAAAAGCTCGTATGATCTCCTTCCATTTGCCTTTTATAGCCACGAGTGACAAACGCACCTGTATCGTAACGAATCCTCCGAAACACAGAAGACCGTTAGGGCCGTTTCCACCAAAGCGGAGAGGAGAGATGTGTCAATTCACGACCTCCGTGACGCAGTGGGCGAATAGCCGGCTGAGACGCAGGCGTGTTCGATTCCCACGGATTAAATATTTGCATGATCTACAGATATTTGTTCCGGGTGTGGTCGTTTCATATAAGTATTAAAAGATATATTTACAAAAAAATAACTTATTTATGTATTCTACCAGTAATCAGGTTCCTTAGTACAAGCTTTGCTTAGTTTTGAGCTAGATGACGCTGTGTGAAATGTCCAGCATTAGGCACTTGTCTCACCGCCGGCGATGAGAAGCGAGCAGAGCTAAAAACTAGAAACGAGTTGGCGGGCAGCAAGAAGCGAGTGTGTAGTTCCTATAGTTGTCTCGCTGGGCTCTATCAGCGCCTTGTTTCGCGTATCGCTGAGCGAGTGTTGTAGTCGCTGCGACAAAATAGTGGATAGCGAGTTCACGCAGGCAGTGTGAACGGCCAGCGATCAACTATTAATGTACGTGTCTCTTTTACTGACACGGAATCTATATTTTATGTTCGTTTCTTGAGCGAGAAAATAGTTGATAGCTAATCGCTTACTCGCCGGCGGTGAGACAAGTGCCTTATTCATTATATATTCATTCAGCCAATAGATTACATAGCGTTACTATTGAGTTTACGACGCTCCGCTTTGGTGGAAATCGGCCTGAATTGTGTGCTCAATTAAAAGTATAAATAGAGGTGATGATTTAGACAATTAGGTTAATAACAGGCGTTGGGTTACTTAAAATACCATTATGAGTAGCCTGACACCTTGCAAATTTAAATAATTCAGAATCACGCGATTTCACGAGAAAAATGTTCCATTATGGTACTAATGATCAGTAAAATTATAGGAAAAACCAGTATTCATTAATTTTTGCATGATAATTTGCTTGTTATCGAAGCTATCGTTTATCACGCCCCAGCGTTGGTTTTTAACAAAGCTGACTCATTTATTAAACACTAGCTTCCGCCAGCGGCGCCAGCGTTGTTTGCCAACAAAAGGTTTGTTACCACATTTGAGTCCAGGTCACAATCTACTAATAAACTATTTCGAGGCTACTTCAGTGGAAGCATTCAGATTGAGAATCTATAGGCACCTTCTCGGTCAAACCGACAAAAAATTAACAACTTAATATTTCCTTATCACTTCTTCTATTGTTATGTATGTATGTATTCGTATTTTTATTTGATATTGGTATAGTTTAGTCTATTAAATAAGTATTTAAGTAGTATGTACCTATGCTATTTTTATTAGTCCTGTGCTAGTTTTCATTAGTTCCCTTTCCTGTACACTACCTACACATATTTATCTACAATACACAAAGGTTATCTGGAAGAGAATGCTCTTTAGCATTAAGATCGCCTTTGTACAATTTTATAAGTGCAATAACGTGTTTTCAATCAATAATCTATCAACACACCAAATTTAATTAAAAGCGGTTCAGCCATTACGTCGTGATTGAGTAACAAACATCAAAACTTTCACATTTAAAATATTAGTGTGATGATTGTTTTATGCAGTCATTGCCATCATCGTATCAGTCCAAAGGACGTCCACTGCTGAACAAGATCGGTCGATCTTGTTCACGGGTTCGATTCCCGCCGCGGAACAAATGTTTGCACGATCTACAGATATTTGTTCCGGCTCCCGATGTTTTTCTATAATATATTATAAGTATGTATTTACAAAAAAAAATCTATATAAGTATTGTAACAACTATCTTATTCCCATAGTAGGTACAAGCTCTGCTTAGTTTGGGGCTAGATAGCGCTGTGTGAAATGGCCAGCAACATATATTTATTACTTAACTATAGTCTTTCCATTTGTTTATTTTCTCGATGACAGCTCCTGTGAAAACTTGTACGAGCGTCTTTTTTACATTATATACGCATTATTTTATAAAAATATGGCGCTTGCGCACGTACAAGGTTATACCAGAGTCGGAGAAACTGATAGGGATAGAGCTATCGATAAACGTAACATGATAACAGACCCGATATTTTTTTTACAAAATGTAAGAAACTAAACTACTGCTGGATACTTTTGTACAAATTTGTTAACTAATATTATATTTCATTGCAAGATATTACACGTATTAATTCTTGATCAATAGTGCCAACTTCTTTAAAATTTTCGAAGCTCATGTTTTTAAGACAAAACGGGTCTTTTCGCGCACAGATTTATATCAAAATTATGATTTTGACTAACCTCTACGTTTCGGCCAAGTTACATCGGCCGTGGTCACGAGAGACTGAAGCGGGCGGGTGTCAATGTCGGGAAGCGCGAATGTTGTCACCAACTACCCGCACTTGGTTTTCTGAATCGCACGTTTCACTGTTTCGACACACAATACTAACAGTATCTGAAGTTACGCGTGGATCTAAATCGCGACGTGAACACTTAACTATAACTTGATTCCACGATGCAGATAATCTAAAGCCGTCCTCACGATTACAATTGCGATATTTCTTTATCTCGATGGCTTCTCGAACGATTCTTGGGTAATATTGAAGTTCGGTGGAGAGAATTTTGGGGTCGTGAAGTTCTATCCAGTGGTTTAGTCCAGATTCAAGTAGGTGCTCAGCGATCGCAGATTTATTCGTTTGTCGGTTCTTCACAGCTGCGATATGTTCTTTCACTCTTTCCTCGATGGTTCGTTTTGTCTGTCCGATGTAAGAACTTCCACAGCTGCAGTCAATTTTATACACGCCGGGTGTTTGGAAGGGTATAACATCTTTCGCCGTACCGATCTGTTTTGCTACTTTGGATAACGGGGTATATACAGTCTTAATGGAGTTTTTCTTAGTGATGATCCAATTTTATCCGTTATCCCTTTCACATATGGCAAGAATGCCGGCTGTCTATTGACGTTGTAATCCACTTGTTTTCGGTAACTGCGCCTGGGTCGTCTTCTATCCACTTTATAGCCGTTACGTTTTAGTACCTCCTGAACATGATTTATCTCAGCTGGTAGGTGCTTAGGGTCACAAAGGTCATGGGCTCGATTCATCAAGGACGTCACGACGGACTGTATGTGGCGGGGGTGATGATGAGACGACGCGTCCAGGTATTTATCCGTATGTGTCGGTTTCCTGTATACTGAATGTGCAAGGGAGCCGTCAGGTTTTGCCATCACTCTCACATCCAGGAATGCCAGTGATTTGTCAACTTCGACTTCAATCGAAAACTTAATTTTCGGGTGTATGGATTCTAGGTGGCTTTTTAATTGTTCTACTTTCGTCTGGTCTCCATCAATCACGCAGAAAACGTCATCCACGTAATGTTTCCACAGTTTGACATTGAACGACTGCAGATCTATTTTTTTCTCTAAATGCTCCATGTAGATATTGGCCAGAACAGTGCTACAGGACTGCCCATAGCCACGCCATCTATCTGAAGGTAATGTTGTCCGTGGTATAAGAAATAGTTGGCCTCCAAGCAGTTCCGAAGCAGAACAATATGATTCTCAGATATGTGGTTTTCGATAAGTTTCTCCCTGACTACCTCTAGACATTCCTTAATCGGAACATTGGTGAAAAGTGACTCGATGTCAAAGCTCACCATGATGTCGTTCGGTTCCAATCGAATGGTCTTAATAATGGCAACAAAATGACGAGAGTCCTTCACAAAAGATGCTGTTTTCCCACTAGTGGTTGCAGTACTGATGCTACGACTGATGCTACGTATTTTGCGAGATCGTAGGTAGGTGAATCACGATTGGCCGCAATGGTACATCGGTTTTGTGCACCTTTGGCAATCCGTATAGCTTCGGTGGTTGCACGATTTTGGGTGTATGCAGGCGTTCGTAATCCTTTACGGTGAAAAGACTCTGAAAGTCCCTATTCACGGCACGTATACGACGTGTAACACGGGCTGTCGGGCTATACGACACCGGTTTGTAAATACTCGTGTCAGTCAACAAATTCCTTAACTTTTCGTCATAGTCAACAGAGTTTTGAGACCCGTTTTGTCTTAAAAACATGAGTATAGTTCGCAAAAATTTAAAAAGTTCAATTTTCGAAGCTGTTGTAAAATTAGTAGGTATAGGTAGGTACTCGACAATGAAACGAAATAATTATAACGACAGGTAATCTTTATTTATTTATTTTAATCAAAATCTGATGAATCGTCACTGTCACTCGATGAGCTCTCCCCGTGAGGTCACAACACTACAACTATCAAATTAGAACTGTCATCGAGAAAATAAAGAAATGGAAAGACTATAGTAGACAAAATTGTCATTCCCAAAATGAAACTACCACGAATAAGTCAATCCTTTAAACTACCACGAATAAGTCAATCCTTTAAACTACCACGAATAAGTGAATCCTTTAAACTACCACGAATAAGTGAATCCTTTAAACTACCACGAATAAGTGAATCCTTTAAACTACCACGAATAAGTCAATCCTTTAAACTACCACGAATAAGTCAATCCTTTAAACTACCACGAATAAGTGAATCCTTTAAACTACCACGAATAAGTGAATCCTTTAAAGGGAGACATCAAGTTCTACTACAAATGCCAAACAACATTCGGATGGAGAGGAATATATACGAGTTTTGTCATGTACGACATTAAATGAAAACACGGGTAGGGCTAATGGCTAGTATGTAAACAATGGTTTTTCTAAAATTCATTACAAAAGAAAATTAAATTTTTTAAACAACCTTAGTATTAAGTTCTAAAATATCAATGAAACAGCCTGTACTAAATAGTTAAACAATTCATATCCATTCATCATGTAAGTAGGTACCTGTTAAACTGATTAACATCGGCGCAAAGACGCCGCCGATTAACGTATAAAATGTTTTTGGTTTTTGTTTTTTTTAAACATGATAGAACTTCGTTTGACCACAATCACACCTGATGGTAAGCGATGATGTGGTGGTATATCAACTAGGTACGGATGGTACTGAGCCGTGCGCCTGCTTGTCCTGTTTATTGGAAATATATCGATTACTGCATAAATACTCAAGCTACCGGTATTAAACCCACCTCTAAAATAAGTTAATACGATTCCGGATGTGTGTTTTAAATTAATGTCGTACATATGAAAACAGGTTGTATATATTTAAATTTGTTGATTTATTTAAAAGTAAGATTAGAAAATTCTTTATTGCACTAATAAATTAATACATATGCGAACTTAATAACTAATTAATATTTTCTTCCAGCAAACCTTTGTGTAGTGTGGAGAAAGTGGTAGTGCCAGAAAATGGAAATTTAAACAAACAAAAAGTTGTTGTACATTTGCAGGGCATGTGGATACAGGGGATGAGGTGATAGTCATCGAGCCATTCTTCGATTGCTACGACTTCATGATCAAGTCTGCAGGTGGAGTCCCCAAGTTCATAGCTCTGAAGCCGGTAAGTTGGTTAATCATTATCAGCTTAAGGGTTCTCCACACTAAAGCCGGCCGGACGGCTTCATAACGCTGCAAGCCGGTTTTTTTTTTACAAAAGACAGCAAATATTGATAACAAGTTTGACTGTCGGTCATAAACCTAACAAGCAATACAAATGTTTGCATTAAATAATATGTAATAATGTATACTCCTCGCCTCTCCTTTTATTATCAACTAGTCGATCCGCGCGAGCATCGTACCGCCTGGACATGCATATGACGCGGGCTGCCAATATACGTGACCCCGATAGAATTATAAATCTGCCATCATTATGTACGAGGATATGAATTTTCTTCATAATTTCTTTTTGCGTGAATTTTTCTGTTATTTTAATAGGTATTCTGCTATTCGGGCGGAGACTAATCAAAGATCATCAAAATCGGTCCAGCCGAACAAATTTGTTTTATGCATTAAAATTAAGATTTAAATAAATAAATATTGCTGGACATTTCACACTGCGCTATCTAGCCCCAAACTAGGCAGAGCTTGTACTATGAGAACCAGATAACTGATAGAATACTTACATATATACATTTTTTTTGTAAATACATACGTATAATATAAAGAGAAACAACCAGACCCGGAATAAATATCTGTAGATCATACAAACATTATATTAATCATATTTAATTTTGAATATTTAACCTGTTTTATTTGTTATCCCGTGAAATGAATTGCATTGAATCATTCTTGCATTACCAGAACAAAGCGGAAGGCAAGATCACCTCGGCCGACTGGGAGTTGGACTTCAACGAGCTCGCTTCGCTCTTCAGCGCGCGCACCAAGATGATAATCCTGAACACGCCGCACAATCCGCTCGGCAAGGCGTTCACTCGAGCCGAGCTGGAGCAGATAGCGACGCTTTGTAAGAAGCACAACGCGCTCTGCTTGTCCGACGAGGTTTACGAGTGGATGGTCTATGAGCCTGTCAAACATATTCGAATCGGTGAGTTAATTAATGATGCTGACGACCTCCGTGAAGCAGTGGGCGAATAGCCGGCTGAGACGCAGGAGGTAGCGGGTTCGATTCCCGCCACGGAACAAATGTTTGTATGACATTTATTCCGGGTTTGTTTGTTTCTCTATATATTATTATAAGTATGTATTTACAAAAAAAATGTATATAAGTATTCTATCAGTTATCTGGTACCCATAGTACAAGCTCGGCTTAGTTTGGGGCTAGATAGCGCTGTGTGAAATATTCAGCAATATTTATAATTATTATTATTAATAGAATCCATATTAAATAAACTTAACTCATTGTTATAAACTAGCTGACCCGCCCGCGGCTTCGCACGGGTGGTTTTTCAATAAAGCATTACCCTCATTTTGCGCAGTTGGCTAAAAAGTAGCCTATGTCTTCCTTGCAAAATTGCATTACGATCCGTTCAACCATTTAGTCCTGTAAAAGTAACAAACAACCAGAGTTATGTATGTATTATACATATAAACCTTCCTCTTGAATAACTCTATCTATTGCTGAAAACTACATTAAAATCCGTTGAGTAGTTTTTTTTATTGATGATAGCCGAGCGCTTGACCACTACCACACCTGATGGTAAGTAATGGTGTGATCGAAGATGGAGCACGTTTGCCTAGAAAGAACCTATTCACTCTGGACTTGAAGACTCCCTAGATTATACTGGATCGGAAAAACATACGCCGGAAGTGAGTTCCACTCCTTACTTGTGCTAATAAGAAAAGTTGAAGCAAATCGTTTAAAAGATCTAAGGTAAGAGACAGCGGAAGCGACTTCATTTTATACTATGTAAGGTATACGGGATTTATCACGTACCGTTTTATCGGTGTTTCGACCGATAATGTTTCGGTTCAATTTGTGAACCTTCATCAGAGTGAGTGCGATCCGCTCCGCACTGCGTCTCGTCTCGCACTACGCGTCGCAGCCCTTTGCGCGTGAGTAGACGGCACCCGTCTACTCACGCGCAAAGGGCTGCGACGCGTAGTGCGAGACGAGACGATGACGCAGCCTGTCAATGCCCACCACCGCACCGGTGGTGGGCATTGACAGGCTGCGTCATCATCATTATAATCACTGCTGCTCTCTTCGGTAGTTCTCGGTACAGGCAAACACAACACTAACTGTCTCTATCGAGTTCACTCACTCTTCTGTCGCTTGCATCACGAAGACACGGCCTCCAGGCTGGCGGTAGAACCCATCCTCTATCTCTGTTGAAGTTCGGCACACGACTTAATTCTATCGACTCTCGGATCTTGTGGGGAACGAAGAACTTCTCTCTCGCTAAGAGTCGGGCCTTCAGAATCTAGGGCATGTTCATCTGTGTTTATGTAGCTCTTGTTAGGTACCTGCCTATAATGACCGTTTCTAATTCTGTTGTATGTATATCTGTCTTTCTGTATTTTTATACACATCATTCCTGCTGGAAATGTATAGCTTGATGTGTAGCCGTGTGTACCTACCATTTTCATAATCAATGTCTTTTTCAATGTATGTTTTTTTATTACCTTCTGTTGTCTGTACTGTACTGTACTGTACTGTACTGTACTGTACTGTACTGTACTGTACTGTACTGTACTGTACTGTACTGTACTGTACTGTACTGTACTGTACTGTACTGTACTGTACTGTACTGTACTGTACTGTACTGTACTGTACTGTACTGTACTGTACTGTACTGTACTGTACTGTACTGTACTGTACTGTACTGTACTGTACTGTACTGTACTGTACTGTACTGTACTGTACTGTACTGTACTGTACTGTTGTCTTAAATAAATGTCATATATTTTACTTTTACATTACAAGTTGGAGTCGACATTCTAAATTGCACGTATATGTTCAGTCACGGAAGTTATCTAAGTAAAATATACTTAACCCGTGGAATGTTTTACGAACACGCGGGTGTTCGAGAAATTTGAAAGCCCCGCGTGTCAACCGAACACACCGGTGTACAAACTAGTTTGAGCCCATTGGATCTGGTTTTTTTTCAATTTCGTATTATCTAAACGCCCATTGGCTGTACTTTGTATGAAGTAAGGTTCATTACGATCAACATACAGATGTTTTATTGCGTCCAAGACCGAAATAAACAGGTAAAAATAATACATCTTAGAGAACACTACAGTGCTCACCGCCCTGTCATGGCGGCCGTGTCATGGCGGCCGTGTCATGGCGGCCGTGTCTTGTTTTAGTTTATAAACGGCTTGGCGGTGTAGTTATTGTGTTTCAGAGTGAAATGAATATCAGCAATTATGCATAAATATGTATACTACAGTGTAATAGTGTTAAATTTAGTGAATACCTATCGTGAATTGGTAAAATATGGCAAAATGTGTCAAGATTTTCACTCGAAATCATGAAGTTGAAAAGAAATTTTATAATTTCTGCGCTAAGTAAGTTTTTTAAAACTATTTATATGATAAATATATATAGCTGATAGGAAATTTCAAACCGAAAGCAATGATGTATGATTTATATCATATAATTATAACGTAATGCCGTATATCTTAGTTTTCCGATGACCTGTCGATGAATAAATATGCGGCCGAAATCTCTTGACACTTGAGGCACTTTTGGGTCAGAGCAAGGCTGGCGCTCGACGGGTTAACTCTGTCAACAGCTGGACCGATTTCGATGTAATTTGGTGTTTTAGTATTTGATAATGTAATCTTAGTAAATGGGGTATTATAGACAAATCGGCGACGCACTGTCAATGTGGTGCCCAGCTCCAAACAATGACACACGTCCTTGCATGCCCATCCTGCCCTACCACGTGCACGATGGGGCAACTGATGACCTGCTCCGACGCTGCAATGAACGTACTGGTCATAATGGCTATAGTCTTGAGAAGCGTATGTTATACAACAGCGGCAGCGTTGCTCAGACTCACTGTTCTTTCAAACTTACTCTAGATCAGTGGCTCCCAAACTGGATTGGGCCCGACCCACCTAACAAAAACTGCCAAACTCGGGACCCACCTATTGGCAGTCTAAGAGGAAACACAACCGCCGTTTTTTTCATACAAACGTAGTCCCCTGTTTCCTCTTGGATAATGCCAGTACAGCAATTTTTTTTTTCTCAAAAATCTATGACCACTATTGGCATGTCCCTCTGTGGTCCTTTTTTCATAAATTAAATATTAAAAGAGTTATGAACATTCAAAAACGTATAAAATTTGTCAGATTTTCCGCTGTGTTCAAACATCCAGAAAACAAATTTGACTAGATTATATAAAAAAGGAAAACATAAGAACACGGTCAAAGCCTATGTTTAATTTATAATGAAGAAACTAGTTAAATCGGTCAAGTTTTGGAGAAGGAATCAGGGGACTACGAATCCTTGATTTTGTGTAATTTTAGCAGGTATTTTCGGTCCAAGCTGCAGTTGTCTCTATCGCACATACTGAGCCATACTGCGCGACAGCAATAAAATTTACAAATACTAATTTTTTAATTCTCTAGCCCTTGGTGTTTCCTCTTAAACGGGCGCATAAAATATTGGTAACGCTCAGATTCCCTAGTCTGTGGTCAGAGAGAAGAAAATATCCGCCGACGTGGACCAACTGAGAGTTTGTTTCAAAGTACCTATTTTTTTTATTTTATATTAATTGTATCATCACAGACAGCATATATGTAAGTATATTGTAACTTTAGTTAGTTCATAAACAATTGAAATTTAAGCGTCCCCATTAAGGATGAAGGACTGTTAAAATAAGAGAAACAACTTGTAATTTAGAATAGAATAGAAATGAACGCGAGTGCCGTCTTGCGTCAGTGGCCGTCTTGCTGTTAGCACTCGTTATTCGCTCGAGTCGCGCGACTCGCGACCCATACTTAGGGAACTTCGCCTCTAGATAGTGTTGACTAAAACAATACATAATCTATGAATGTACATAAATATATCAAATCAAAATCAAATACAATATAGGTACCCTACAGTATATTATAAACTAACTGTTGCCCGCGACTTCGTACGCGTTACACTACTAAATACGTAGGTAACCTAGAAATAAAGCTAAATTCGCTGTTGCAACTTGACTCAACTCTCCATTTTTATCACATGGGAGCTGATTTAGGGGATATAATGTAGCCTATATGGTAATCCAGGTTATAATCTACGTAATACTAAATTTCATCGAAATCTGTTCAGCCGTTACGACGTGATTGAGTAACAAACAAATAAAAAAACAAACATCCAAACTTTCGCATTTATAAATTAGTGTGATAATGACCGGAATTGAGATATACGCTGCTTTTTGCCCGACTGCGCAGTTTCATTGAGGTAAAAATGTGTGGTATTGTTGGAAAGCTCTTTAAAAATGAAGTAGGTAGGTTTCATTAACCACTTGTCATTTCAGAGTTCCGTTTTGAATTTCTTGTTATATTCTGTTTTCTGAGACTCATGCAATACATGTAGAATAGAATTTAATTATTTATTTGACACACACAAAGAAACATAGAACGGACCACAAACAAAATAGGTAGATAGACAGGAAAATTACAAAACAATGAGATTAAATTAGACCTACAGCTAGAACACATACGCACCTACCCCACCAGTAGTACATTCTTGTACATGTACATTTCAGTTTAAATTTTCGCAAACTATACTCATGTTTTTAATTATTTTTTAATGTTTTAATTTATTATGATTTTGATATAAGTCTGTGCGTAAAAAGACCCATTTTGTCTTAAAAAACATGTACATCTTATATACTGGGTGGGCCAGAAAGAATTGCGAATTTGAAAAAAATCATTAAAAAAAACTAAGGAAATTCATTTCTTAAAAATAACATCATCCAGATATGCACCATCGCGCTGCAAACATTCTTCGAATCTGAACCTCAAATTGGTAAAAACTCGCTGGCACATTGCACGGGGAATATCTGCCATTTCTTTCCGGATATTGGTCTTCAATTGGTCAATTGTGGCTAGGTTATTGGAGTTGACTCTACTTTTTAGGTATCCCCACAAAAAAAAGTCCAGTGGTGTAAGATCCGGACTTCTAGGAGGCCATTCAATGTCACCTCGGCGCGATATCAGTTTCTCAGCAAACATCTTGTAATTTATGTAATGTTGGCTGTAATTTCTGTACAAGTTGAATTTTATACGGGTGCAATTTCAGATCTTTCAACAAAATACGACGCAAAGATGTTCTGGACACCACAAGTTCGGCTGAACGCTTTCGAGTCGATAGAGTAGGATTACGTTGAACTGAAGCTCTAACTTGTTCAATTGTGTCTTCCGTTCTTGTTGACCTTGGGCGTCCCGCAGGCTTCTGTTTGAGAATCGAACCAGTAGCTTCGAACTTTCTGACCCACGATCGAATCACGCTTTTTTTCGGACACAGATTGAGGTCATGTAATCCAAACTCACGTCGAAATAAACGCCGAACAATAGCGCACGAATCGTCATTTTTATAATAATGTTTAACGCAGAATGCACGTTGCGCTCCGGTGAAGTGATCCATCGCGACTAAATTTCCGAGAACCGAGCTACTTAACCCCACCACCCGCGCAGTCCCCTCTCTAAAGCTTCAAACGCAAGAGTATTTTTAAAATCGTACTCCTTTCTGGCCCACCCTATATATTATATACCTAGTCAGGTCATAAATTCTGTCACATGTTTAATATAAAATAATTGAAACAAGTTAATTAATTATCTAACCATTTATATACCAAAATGAACTTAACAAAACATAGATTCTTATGACACTAAAGTTTATTCAAAATGACCTCCGTGATTTTGAATACAGGCCTTCAATCTGCGCGGCCAGTCGTCTATCGCAGTACGAACGGGGTCCATGTCAATATCGGCGGCTGCCTTAATTAAGGATGTCTTGAGTGACTCCAAATTGGGATGAGGCTTTGAGCACGCCTTTTCCTCCAAGTGTTGCCATATCTTGTAATCTAACGGATTTCCCGATATTTATTTCCCGTGTGCCGCTTCAACAAAGCGCGGCATCTCTTCAGTCTCAGGTCCATTAGACGAGCATTCAAACGATGTCCTGTTTTTCTTCGATATGCCCGATGCCCTAAGTCTTCATTTAACACCCTTTTCACCATGGTTCTGCTTAACCTCATCTGAAGGGCCAACAGTTTCTGCTTACGTTTGGGATTTCTTTGAATTCGCGCCTTCACAGCTTTTATCACTGCTGGAGTCCTAACAGACCGAGGGCGACCACTTCTTGACCTGTCATCTACACTAAAGTCTTCATTGTATCGTTTGATGGTGCGATAAACGAATCTTTTGGTTATATTCAAATTTTTCAGTATGTCAAAAATTTAAATTGGCGCGTAACCGCAACGATGCAACGCAATAACTGCAACACGGTCTTCTTTAAGCGTCCACTCCATATTTAAAAATGAGTAAAATTCTAAAAAGTATACATTTTTATTTTCATGAACAATTCGAAATTCGAATTCAATAAACTTTTTTGTGGCCAGCATTCTAAAAGAAAAGTTTTTACTGTGTGACAATACTTATGACCTGACTAGGTATATAAAAGAAAGTCGTGTTAGTTACACTATTTATAACTCAAGAACGGCTGAACCGATTTGGCTGAAAGTTGGTGGTGAGGTAGCTTAGAACCAGGAGATGGACATATGATACTTTTTATCCCGTTTTTAGAACCAGGAGACGGACATAGGATACTTTTTATCACGTTCGACCGCGTTCCCGTGTGACGTGACATAAAACGTCAAAGAGAATACAAGTCACTATAAAACGTGGTATAACAAAAACGCATCTGACATGGAATAACACAACGCAAATGACAGCTAAACGTAGTTTTGTCTATGGTTAAGTATGGTTGTAAAATGATGGCCGGGGACAACAATTGACAATTCTACCAGGGTGACGTATATTGACAGCCAGCGTTATGGTTATGGTGTGGTTATGCATGTCAAGGCGGTACGGAGTTCGGCGGGTCAACTAGTTTCTGTTAAAAATTACTTGTATCGCTAGTCCATTGCAAAAATATTTATTTTGCTTAATAATATATATTTTTCACAGCAACTTTCCCCGGTATGTGGGAGCGCACCATCACAATCGGTTCAGCCGGCAAGACGTTCTCCGTGACCGGCTGGAAGACGGGCTGGGCGTACGGCCCGGCGGAACTCATGAGGAACTTACAAGTGGTTCACCAGAACTGCGTTTATACTTGCTGCACTCCTGTACAGGCAAGTCTTATGAAAATTTGGTGTTCAGAGCTGGGGACTAAACCAAATTAACCGAAATAACACTATTTAGACACAAATCACAATCACAACTTTAACACCCGATACTAATCTTATTTATAATACAGTTAATGTTTAAAGTTTGTTTATCTATTTCCTGGCGCTACCACTTTATCAAGATGAGGAAAATATGGAGACATCGACATATCACCAAATCTACTAAGCAAATACAAATCCGGCTCGTTCGAACCCTTATTTCCCACATATTGCTGTATGCTGTGGAGACGTGGACGCTGCGAGTTGAAAAGAAAAAGATAGACGCTCTGGAAATGTGGTGCCGGAGAAGGCTTCTTTGCTTAGCAGTGGGACTGATTAATACAAATAAAAATATTTTATTTCAGACAACTAGAGTCCATAATATGGACTCTAGTTGTCTGAAATAAAATATTTTGTATATTATCTTAAGACTAACATACTCAAAAAAAAAAATATATATATATATATATCAACAAAGAAGAACAGCTAAATATACAAAAATAAAAATAGGCACTGGGTGAAAATAGAAAACACCATTTAGTGCCGTGGGTGAGTAACTGAGGTAATATTATGAATGTACATTCTCGGCTGGTTCTCTGCAATCCTCTACATTTTTGTTCTTTTTCTTTTTATAACTTAATATCCTTGGCTACTTTTTTATATTTTTTATTTATTTATTTTTTCTTAGTGTGGTAACTTATATTTATCTATATATCAATATTTTTTTGTAATTATGGTACTGTGCGGGCAGTCATCCGTGACATCCTATTTTTAAATGGTTCCAACGGAAGATCAGCTTTGTGCCAAAAGCACAACAAATGCTGAGTTGGACGCCTTTCTGTGACGTCGGTCATTTGTATATAGGTAATTGTGAGACACATTTGTTGGGTATTGCTGTTTTTGTCTGTATGAATTTGTTCTATTGTGTGCATCTTACTTGTGTGCTGTGTATGTTTTGTACTGTCACAAATAAATGTTTTTTCTTTCTTTCTTTCTTGGAATATCATGGACCGAGTTTCGTACTAATGTGTCCATACTCCAGGAACTCGGCATAAAACAGCGTCTGTCAGCTTTAGTACAAACTCGCATTCAGAATTTCTTCGGCCGCGTCTCGAGGCGGGACACGGACTCTATTGAGCGTCTTGTCGTACAAGGACGAGTGGATGGTATCAGACCGCGCGGAAGGTCGCCCACGCGGTGGACCGATCAAATAATAGCTACAGTGGGCGGCCAACTGCATGGATGCACGAGAATGTCTGTCAACAGAGACAAATGGCGAGATATCGTGAGGCGTGTAACATCTGCCCCCAAAAATAATGATACAACATGTTGATCACGACCATGTTGAACATGTTGAGCGTTACGATTAAGAAGACCACTTAATCTACACTACACAAAGGTTAGCTGGAAGAAAATGCTAATTAGATAGCCGCCTATGTATTATTCTATTAGTGCAATACAGGATTATCTAATCTAATCTTAAACAATAACCAACTAAAAAGTTGCTTATAGTATTCACACTCGTATCCACGACATCGTACTGTAAACCTACACAACGAACGTTGGGCTCAGACCATGGACTGCAGACAGTCGAGGGCGGCTCTGCCGACCGTTTCGCCACGACTGACACATCGACTGCTCAACCCTCAGAGACTGGACCTTCGAATCATCGGTGGGGACCCTTACAGGACATTGTCCCATCAACAAACACCTCTACATCATGGAATCAACAGACAGCCCACTCTGCAGGGGAAGACCCCAGGAAACTTCTGCGCTTCTGGTCGGAGTTAGGCTGGCTATCCATATAGTCAACTCTGTCACGCATAATGGACCACTTAATAGTTCAAATGCGGAAAAGGGAGTCCACCAACATAACATAACACACTCGTATCGAAGTAAAAACTGTCTGCTCGAGCTCCGCCGGGATGAGATGATATACATACATTATGATACAATTTTAGCTGTTGAATAGATGAAAATCAATAGATATGTATGCAATTAGGTTTTTTGATCTAGTTTGATCAACCCCAACTTACACTACTACCAATTTCCATAATTTTTCAGGAAGCCGTGGCTCGTTCGTTCGAGATCGAACTAGCTCGCATCAACACTCCAGACTGCTACCTGTTCTCTCTGGCGCGGGAGCTGAAGCCGAAGCGAGATTACCTGCTCAAGATCCTGGGGGACAATGGGTTCAACCCGACGATACCAGAGGCGGGGTACTTTATAGTCGCTGATTGGACTAAACTTGGTTAGTATTTTAAATAATTACTGATTTCAACGGGTTAAAGATAACGAAGACATTTACAAGACGATTGTAAGACCTGCCGTAATGTATGGTTCTGAGTGTTGGCCCACCAAAGGAACGAATGGAAGAAGAGTGCACGCGGCGGAAATGCGAATGTTGAGATGGATGTGTGGGGTCACGAGAATGGAGAAGATAAGGAATGAGTATATTAGAGGAAGTTTTAAAGCGCCAGTGATAGAAAAATTGAGGAGTAAGAGACTAGCGTGGTATGGGCATGTCATGCGTTGGGAATAAAAGCATGTGACGAAAAGAGTGTGGATGGATATAGAAGTAGAAGAGATGGATGGACCGTGTGAAGAATGATATGGGTGGGAGGGCAGTGACAACGGAGATGACGGCTCATAGAGAGATGTGGATGGATATAGAAGTAGAAGAGATGGCAGGACCGTGTGAAGAATGATATGGGTAGGAGGGCAGTGACAACGGAGATGACGGCTCATAGAGAGATGTGGATGGATATAGAAGTAGAAGAGATGGCAGGACCGTGTGAAGAATGATATGGGTGGGAGGGCAGTGACAACGGAGATGACGGCTCATAGAGAGATGTGGATGGATATAGAAGTAGAAGAGATGGCAGGACCGTGTGAAGAATGATATGGGTAGGAGGGCAGTGACAACGGAGATGACGGCTCATAGAGAGATGTGGATGGATATAGAAGTAGAAGAGATGGCAGGACCGTGTGAAGAATGATATGGGTAGGAGGGCAGTGACAACGGAGATGACGGCTCATAGAGAGATGTGGATGGATATAGAAGTAGAAGAGATGGCAGGACCGTGTGAAGAATGATATGGGTAGGAGGGCAGTGACAACGGAGATGACGGCTGATAGAGAGATGTGGATGGATATAGAAGTAGAAGAGATGGCAGGACCGTGTGAAGAATGATATGGGTGGGAGGGCAGTGACAACGGAGATGACGGCTCATAGAGAGATGTGGATGGATATAGAAGTAGAAGAGATGGCAGGACCGTGTGAAGAATGATATGGGTAGGAGGGCAGTGACAACGGAGATGACGGCTGATAGAGAGATGTGGATGGATATAGAAGTAGAAGAGATGGCAGGACCGTGTGAAGAATGATATGGGTAGGAGGGCA
Organism: Philereme vetulata; assembly: GCA_918857605.2. Classification (NCBI taxonomy): domain Eukaryota; kingdom Metazoa; phylum Arthropoda; class Insecta; order Lepidoptera; family Geometridae; genus Philereme; species Philereme vetulata. The sequence continues at coordinate 327,637 of OU975482.1, forward strand.
GTGACAACGGAGATGACGGCTCATAGAGAGATGTGGATGGATATAGAAGTAGAAGAGATGGCAGGACCGTGTGAAGAATGATATGGGTAGGAGGGCAGTGACAACGGAGATGACGGCTCATAGAGAGATGTGGATGGATATAGAAGTAGAAGAGATGGCAGGACCGTGTGAAGAATGATATGGGTAGGAGGGCAGTGACAACGGAGATGACGGCTCATAGAGAGATGTGGATGGATATAGAAGTAGAAGAGATGGCAGGACCGTGTGAAGAATGATATGGGTAGGAGGGCAGTGACAACGGAGATGACGGCTCATAGAGAGATGTGGATGGATATAGAAGTAGAAGAGATGGCAGGACCGTGTGAAGAATGATATGGGTGGGAGGGCAGTGACAACGGAGATGACGGCTCATAGAGAGATGTGGATGGATATAGAAGTAGAAGAGATGGCAGGACCGTGTGAAGAATGATATGGGTAGGAGGGCAGTGACAACGGAGATGACGGCTCATAGAGAGATGTGGATGGATATAGAAGTAGAAGAGATGGCAGGACCGTGTGAAGAATGATATGGGTAGGAGGGCAGTGACAACGGAGATGACGGCTCATAGAGAGATGTGGATGGATATAGAAGTAGAAGAGATGGCAGGACCGTGTGAAGAATGATATGGGTAGGAGGGCAGTGACAACGGAGATGACGGCTGATAGAGAGATGTGGATGGATATAGAAGTAGAAGAGATGGCAGGACCGTGTGAAGAATGATATGGGTAGGAGGGCAGTGACAACGGAGATGACGGCTCATAGAGAGATGTGGATGGATATAGAAGTAGAAGAGATGGCAGGACCGTGTGAAGAATGATATGGGTAGGAGGGCAGTGACAACGGAGATGACGGCTCATAGAGAGATGTGGATGGATATAGAAGTAGAAGAGATGGCAGGACCGTGTGAAGAATGATATGGGTAGGAGGGCAGTGACAACGGAGATGACGGCTGATAGAGAGATGTGGATGGATATAGAAGTAGAAGAGATGGCAGGACCGTGTGAAGAATGATATGGGTAGGAGGGCAGTGACAACGGAGATGACGGCTGATAGAGAGGTGTGGATGGATATAGAAGTAGAAGAGATGGCAGGACCGTGTGAAGAATGATATGGGTAGGAGGGCAGTGACAACGGAGATGACGGCTGATAGAGAGATGTGGATGGATATAGAAGTAGAAGAGATGGCAGGACCGTGTGAAGAATGATATGGGTGGGAGGGCAGTGACAACGGAGATGACGGCTGATAGAGAGATGTGGATGGATATAGAAGTAGAAGAGATGGCAGGACCGTGTGAAGAATGATATGGGTGGGAGGGCAGTGACAACGGAGATGACGGCTGATAGAGAGGTGTGGATGGATATAGAAGTAGAAGAGATGGCAGGACCGTGTGAAGAATGATATGGGTGGGAGGGCAGTGACAACGGAGATGACGGCTGATAGAGAGATGTGGATGGATATAGAAGTAGAAGAGATGGCAGGACCGTGTGAAGAATGATATGGGTGGGAGGGCAGTGACAACGGAGATGACGGCTGATAGAGAGGTGTGGATGGATATAGAAGTAGAAGAGATGGCAGGACCGTGTGAAGAATGATATGGGTGGGAGGGCAGTGACAACGGAGATGACGGCTGATAGAGAGATGTGGATGGATATAGAAGTAGAAGAGATGGCAGGACCGTGTGAAGAATGATATGGGTGGGAGGGCAGTGACAACGGAGATGACGGCTCATAGAGAGATGTGGATGGATATAGAAGTAGAAGAGATGGCAGGACCGTGTGAAGAATGATATGGGTGGGAGGGCAGTGACAACGGAGATGACGGCTGATAGAGAGATGTGGATGGATATAGAAGTAGAAGAGATGGCAGGACCGTGTGAAGAATGATATGGGTAGGAGGGCAGTGACAACGGAGATGACGGCTGATAGAGAGATGTGGATGGATATAGAAGTAGAAGAGATGGCAGGACCGTGTGAAGAATGATATGGGTGGGAGGGCAGTGACAACGGAGATGACGGCTGATAGAGAGGTGTGGATGGATATAGAAGTAGAAGAGATGGCAGGACCGTGTGAAGAATGATATGGGTGGGAGGGCAGTGACAACGGAGATGACGGCTGATAGAGAGATGTGGATGGATATAGAAGTAGAAGAGATGGCAGGACCGTGTGAAGAATGATATGGGTGGGAGGGCAGTGACAACGGAGATGACGGCTGATAGAGAGATGTGGATGGATATAGAAGTAGAAGAGATGGCAGGACCGTGTGAAGAATGATATGGGTGGGAGGGCAGTGACAACGGAGATGACGGCTGATAGAGAGGTGTGGATGGATATAGAAGTAGAAGAGATGGCAGGACCGTGTGAAGAATGATATGGGTAGGAGGGCAGTGACAACGGAGATGACGGCTGATAGAGAGATGTGGATGGATATAGAAGTAGAAGAGATGGCAGGACCGTGTGAAGAATGATATGGGTGGGAGGGCAGTGACAACGGAGATGACGGCTGATAGAGAGATGTGGATGGATATAGAAGTAGAAGAGATGGCAGGACCGTGTGAAGAATGATATGGGTGGGAGGGCAGTGACAACGGAGATGACGGCTGATAGAGAGGTGTGGATGGATATAGAAGTAGAAGAGATGGCAGGACCGTGTGAAGAATGATATGGGTAGGAGGGCAGTGACAACGGAGATGACGGCTGATAGAGAGGTGTGGATGGATATAGAAGTAGAAGAGATGGCAGGACCGTGTGAAGAATGATATGGGTAGGAGGGCAGTGACAACGGAGATGACGGCTGATAGAGAGATGTGGATGGATATAGAAGTAGAAGAGATGGCAGGACCGTGTGAAGAATGATATGGGTGGGAGGGCAGTGACAACGGAGATGACGGCTGATAGAGAGGTGTGGATGGATATAGAAGTAGAAGAGATGGCAGGACCGTGTGAAGAATGATATGGGTAGGAGGGCAGTGACAACGGAGATGACGGCTGATAGAGAGATGTGGATGGATATAGAAGTAGAAGAGATGGCAGGACCGTGTGAAGAATGATATGGGTGGGAGGGCAGTGACAACGGAGATGACGGCTGATAGAGAGATGTGGATGGATATAGAAGTAGAAGAGATGGCAGGACCGTGTGAAGAATGATATGGGTAGGAGGGCAGTGACAACGGAGATGACGGCTCATAGAGAGATGTGGATGGATATAGAAGTAGAAGAGATGGCAGGACCGTGTGAAGAATGATATGGGTGGGAGGGCAGTGACAACGGAGATGACGGCTGATAGAGAGATGTGGATGGATATAGAAGTAGAAGAGATGGCAGGACCGTGTGAAGAATGATATGGGTAGGAGGGCAGTGACAACGGAGATGACGGCTGATAGAGAGATGTGGATGGATATAGAAGTAGAAGAGATGGCAGGACCGTGTGAAGAATGATATGGGTGGGAGGGCAGTGACAACGGAGATGACGGCTGATAGAGAGATGTGGATGGATATAGAAGTAGAAGAGATGGCAGGACCGTGTGAAGAATGATATGGGTGGGAGGGCAGTGACAACGGAGATGACGGCTGATAGAGAGATGTGGATGGATATAGAAGTAGAAGAGATGGCAGGACCGTGTGAAGAATGATATGGGTGGGAGGGCAGTGACAACGGAGATGACGGCTGATAGAGAGATGTGGATGGATATAGAAGTAGAAGAGATGGCAGGACCGTGTGAAGAATGATATGGGTAGGAGGGCAGTGACAACGGAGATGACGGCTGATAGAGAGATGTGGATGGATATAGAAGTAGAAGAGATGGCAGGACCGTGTGAAGAATGATATGGGTGGGAGGGCAGTGACAACGGAGATGACGGCTGATAGAGAGATGTGGATGGATATAGAAGTAGAAGAGATGGCAGGACCGTGTGAAGAATGATATGGGTAGGAGGGCAGTGACAACGGAGATGACGGCTGATAGAGAGATGTGGATGGATATAGAAGTAGAAGAGATGGCAGGACCGTGTGAAGAATGATATGGGTAGGAGGGCAGTGACAACGGAGATGACGGCTCATAGAGAGATGTGGATGGATATAGAAGTAGAAGAGATGGCAGGACCGTGTGAAGAATGATATGGGTGGGAGGGCAGTGACAACGGAGATGACGGCTGATAGAGAGATGTGGATGGATATAGAAGTAGAAGAGATGGCAGGACCGTGTGAAGAATGATATGGGTAGGAGGGCAGTGACAACGGAGATGACGGCTGATAGAGAGATGTGGATGGATATAGAAGTAGAAGAGATGGCAGGACCGTGTGAAGAATGATATGGGTAGGAGGGCAGTGACAACGGAGATGACGGCTGATAGAGAGATGTGGATGGATATAGAAGTAGAAGAGATGGATGGACCGTGTGAAGAATGATATGGGTGGGAGGGCAGTGACAACGGAGATGACGGCTGATAGAGAGATGTGGATGGATATAGAAGTAGAAGAGATGGATGGACCGTGTGAAGAATGATATGGGTGGGAGGGCAGTGACAACGGAGATGACGGCTGATAGAGAGATGTGGATGGATATAGAAGTAGAAGAGATGGCAGGACCGTGTGAAGAATGATATGGGTAGGAGGGCAGTGACAACGGAGATGACGGCTGATAGAGAGATGTGGATGGATATAGAAGTAGAAGAGATGGCAGGACCGTGTGAAGAATGATATGGGTGGGAGGGCAGTGACAACGGAGATGACGGCTGATAGAGAGATGTGGATGGATATAGAAGTAGAAGAGATGGCAGGACCGTGTGAAGAATGATATGGGTGGGAGGGCAGTGACAACGGAGATGACGGCTGATAGAGAGATGTGGATGGATATAGAAGTAGAAGAGATGGCAGGACCGTGTGAAGAATGATATGGGTGGGAGGGCAGTGACAACGGAGATGACGGCTGATAGAGAGATGTGGATGGATATAGAAGTAGAAGAGATGGCAGGACCGTGTGAAGAATGATATGGGTAGGAGGGCAGTGACAACGGAGATGACGGCTGATAGAGAGATGTGGATGGATATAGAAGTAGAAGAGATGGATGGACCGTGTGAAGAATGATATGGGTGGGAGGGCAGTGACAACGGAGATGACGGCTGATAGAGAGATGTGGATGGATATAGAAGTAGAAGAGATGGATGGACCGTGTGAAGAATGATATGGGTGGGAGGGCAGTGACAACGGAGATGACGGCTGATAGAGAGGTGTGGATGGATATAGAAGTAGAAGAGATGGATGGACCGTGTGAAGAATGATATGGGTGGGAGGGCAGTGACAACGGAGATGACGGCTGATAGAGAGATGTGGATGGATATAGAAGTAGAAGAGATGGATGGACCGTGTGAAGAATGATATGGGTAGGAGGGCAGTGACAACGGAGATGACGGCTGATAGAGAGATGTGGATGGATATAGAAGTAGAAGAGATGGATGGACCGTGTGAAGAATGATATGGGTGGGAGGGCAGTGACAACGGAGATGACGGCTGATAGAGAGATGTGGATGGATATAGAAGTAGAAGAGATGGCTGGACCGTGTGAAGAATGATATGGGTGGGAGGGCAGTGACAACGGAGATGACGGCTGATAGAGAGATGTGGATGGATATAGAAGTAGAAGAGATGGATGGACCGTGTGAAGAATGATATGGGTGGGAGGGCAGTGACAACGGAGATGACGGCTGATAGAGAGATGTGGATGGATATAGAAGTAGAAGAGATGGAAGGACCGTGTGAAGAATGATATGGGTGGGAGGGCAGTGACAACGGAGATGACGGCTGATAGAGAGATGTGGATGGATATAGAAGTAGAAGAGATGGATGGACCGTGTGAAGAATGATATGGGTGGGAGGGCAGTGACAACGGAGATGACGGCTGATAGAGAGATGTGGATGGATATAGAAGTAGAAGAGATGGCAGGACCGTGTGAAGAATGATATGGGTGGGAGGGCAGTGACAACGGAGATGACGGCTGATAGAGAGATGTGGATGGATATAGAAGTAGAAGAGATGGATGGACCGTGTGAAGAATGATATGGGTGGGAGGGCAGTGACAACGGAGATGACGGCTGATAGAGAGATGTGGATGGATATAGAAGTAGAAGAGATGGCTGGACCGTGTGAAGAATGATATGGGTGGGAGGGCAGTGACAACGGAGATGACGGCTGATAGAGAGATGTGGATGGATATAGAAGTAGAAGAGATGGATGGACCGTGTGAAGAATGATATGGGTGGGAGGGCAGTGACAACGGAGATGACGGCTGATAGAGAGATGTGGATGGATATAGAAGTAGAAGAGATGGATGGACCGTGTGAAGAATGATATGGGTGGGAGGGCAGTGACAACGGAGATGACGGCTGATAGAGAGATGTGGATGGATATAGAAGTAGAAGAGATGGCAGGACCGTGTGAAGAATGATATGGGTGGGAGGGCAGTGACAACGGAGATGACGGCTGATAGAGAGATGTGGATGGATATAGAAGTAGAAGAGATGGATGGACCGTGTGAAGAATGATATGGGTAGGAGGGCAGTGACAACGGAGATGACGGCTGATAGAGAGATGTGGATGGATATAGAAGTAGAAGAGATGGATGGACCGTGTGAAGAATGATATGGGTGGGAGGGCAGTGACAACGGAGATGACGGCTGATAGAGAGATGTGGATGGATATAGAAGTAGAAGAGATGGCAGGACCGTGTGAAGAATGATATGGGTAGGAGGGCAGTGACAACGGAGATGACGGCTGATAGAGAGATGTGGATGGATATAGAAGTAGAAGAGATGGATGGACCGTGTGAAGAATGATATGGGTAGGAGGGCAGTGACAACGGAGATGACGGCTGATAGAGAGATGTGGATGGATATAGAAGTAGAAGAGATGGCTGGACCGTGTGAAGAATGATATGGGTGGGAGGGCAGTGACAACGGAGATGACGGCTGATAGAGAGATGTGGATGGATATAGAAGTAGAAGAGATGGATGGACCGTGTGAAGAATGATATGGGTGGGAGGGCAGTGACAACGGAGATGACGGCTGATAGAGAGATGTGGATGGATATAGAAGTAGAAGAGATGGCAGGACCGTGTGAAGAATGATATGGGTGGGAGGGCAGTGACAACGGAGATGACGGCTGATAGAGAGATGTGGATGGATATAGAAGTAGAAGAGATGGCAGGACCGTGTGAAGAATGATATGGGTGGGAGGGCAGTGACAACGGAGATGACGGCTGATAGAGAGATGTGGATGGATATAGAAGTAGAAGAGATGGCAGGACCGTGTGAAGAATGATATGGGTGGGAGGGCAGTGACAACGGAGATGACGGCTGATAGAGAGATGTGGATGGATATAGAAGTAGAAGAGATGGATGGACCGTGTGAAGAATGATATGGGTGGGAGGGCAGTGACAACGGAGATGACGGCTGATAGAGAGATGTGGATGGATATAGAAGTAGAAGAGATGGCAGGACCGTGTGAAGAATGATATGGGTGGGAGGGCAGTGACAACGGAGATGACGGCTGATAGAGAGATGTGGATGGATATAGAAGTAGAAGAGATGGCAGGACCGTGTGAAGAATGATATGGGTGGGAGGGCAGTGACAACGGAGATGACGGCTGATAGAGAGATGTGGATGGATATAGAAGTAGAAGAGATGGCAGGACCGTGTGAAGAATGATATGGGTGGGAGGGCAGTGACAACGGAGATGACGGCTGATAGAGAGATGTGGATGGATATAGAAGTAGAAGAGATGGCAGGACCGTGTGAAGAATGATATGGGTAGGAGGGCAGTGACAACGGAGATGACGGCTCATAGAGAGATGTGGATGGATATAGAAGTAGAAGAGATGGCAGGACCGTGTGAAGAATGATATGGGTGGGAGGGCAGTGACAACGGAGATGACGGCTGATAGAGAGATGTGGATGGATATAGAAGTAGAAGAGATGGCAGGACCGTGTGAAGAATGATATGGGTAGGAGGGCAGTGACAACGGAGATGACGGCTGATAGAGAGATGTGGATGGATATAGAAGTAGAAGAGATGGCAGGACCGTGTGAAGAATGATATGGGTAGGAGGGCAGTGACAACGGAGATGACGGCTGATAGAGAGATGTGGAGGAGGAATACATGTTGTGCCGACCCCGCGTACTGTGGGAGAAGGGCAGGAAGAAGAAGAGGCTACTTCGATACTTGAGAGACGAGCTCACTCATTTCCGAGCGGATTTGACCATCTTAGCGCTTGAAATAGGTGTATGAAAAGAATAGGTGTATTGAGAGGCCTTTGCCCAACAGTGGGTCACAGAGGGCTGAAAATAATAACTATTATTATAACCTACATGCGGAAGTTTGCAATAATCTAATATATAAAAACCTCGTGTCACGGTTTTTGTTGTCGCACTCCTCCGAAACAAGTTGACCGATTTTAATGAAAATTTTGTTATATATTTGGTAGGTATGAGAATAGGTTGTAAAGTATGTTTCATCCTCCTTCCATCCCCCATTTTTTAATCGCGTTTTTAGTATTTTTGTATAAACAATATCCATATAATTTAACCGTCGTTCATAGACGTGAAGTCATTTACATGAAGTGTCGCGTCACTTTGAGAAGAGTGTTTTATATAGTTTTTATCCCGAAGTTCCCACGGGAACGAGAAATTTCAAGCGTGCGAAGCCGCGGGCGGGTCAGCTATACTATTTCCATTTCTTTATTTTCTCGATGACAGTTCTAATTTGATAGTTGTAGTGTTGTGACCAAATAAGTAATGATATCGATCGCATATATTTATTATATTTTGAACAAAGACAAATACAACAAAAACATTCAAATATATTTTTTGAACCTGTCGTTATAATTATTTCGTTTCATTGTCGAGTACCTACCTATACCTACTTATTGTACATCAGCTTCGAAAATTTTAAAGAAGTTGGCATTATCAATCAACAATTATTGCGTGTAACATCTTGTAATGAAATATAATATTAGTTAATAAATTTGTACAAAAGTATCCGGCAGTAGTTTAGTTTCTTACATTTTGTAAAAAAATATCGGGTCTGTTATCGTGTTACGTTTATCGATAGTTCCATCCCTATCAGTTTCTCCGACTCTGGTATAACCTTGTACGTGTGTAAATGTCATATTTTTATAAAATAATGCATGACGCTCGTTCAAGTTTTCACAGGAGCTAACATCGAGAAAATAAGGAAATGGAAATAGTATAGTATTTTGTAATTAATTTCAGCAAACAAGATCGACCTATCATCGGAGCCCGACCAGTACAAAGACTACAGGTTCACGAAGAAGTTCGCTAAGGAGGCCGGCGTGCTCGCCATCCCGCCCACCGCCTTCTACTCGCACTCACACAAGCATTTAGGAGAGGACTACGCGAGATTCTGCTTCATCAAGGTAAGTTGATATCTCCGACTAGGGCATACGAAATCAAAGAAAATGGCTGAGTCATGGACACGGCCGCGTGTTGTACGCGAATACGTGTACGTAACAGATAATATTTTCTGTACAATATATAAAATACGCTATTCTATGTATATTATAATCGTGTTTGAACACTTAGAAGTTCTGGGGTCATACTAAATGGAAATCTTGAAACACAGCAAAATGACCTCAAAATGGCGGCGCTTCCCCCTCCACCGTGCGCGACGCGTCACAGTCCTCACTAAGCGCAACGGGTTCTTTGATCCTTTAGCTATGCAGTGGTGTAATTAAATTTTGTATGGAGATGATAGATATGTAGCTGCAACACCAAACTGTGTCCCCCGATTTTGATGTCGTGCGTTTTTTGAATTGCCTCATACTACGAAAGCAATTTTAAAAACGGACCTACATACGTCAAAACCGGAAAATATTGATAAATAAGATAAATATAGCTGTTCATCATCATCATCATCATATCAACTGTAGGACGTCCACTGCTGGACAAAGGCTTCCCTCATTGATCTGCGGTTACAACCAGGAACTGCGGTTGGAAGCGGCCTGCATCCAACGCCGACCTGCGGTTCTTACCAAGTCGTCTGCCCATCTTGTGGGTGGACGTCCTACGCTGCGCTTGCCTGTCCGTGGCCTCCACTCGATATATACTCGAATATAGCTGTTATCTATACTAATATTATAAAGAGGAAAGGTTTGTTTGTTTAATTGTATTGAATAGGCTCCGAAACTACTGGACCGATTTAAAAAATTCTTTCACTTTTGGGAAGCTACACTATCCCCGGGTGGCATAGGCTACTTTTTACCCAACTGCGTAGAAGGAGGGTAATGTTTTTATTGAAAAACTACGCGTGCGAAGCTGCGGATTAGTCAGCTAGTTAGTTATATTATTAGGTACTTAAGTATACATATTTCGTTTTATTAGTTTAAGATATATGTACATACTTATGATTCTTGTACACACACCTACCTTTAAAATCATCTCTCTCTCTCTAGCCTCAAAGGTTTACTGGAAGAAAACTCTTCTTAGGGTTAAGCTCGCCTTTGTACATGTCCTCTATTTCTGTACATATTAATGTATTTTCTTGTGTACAATAAAGAATTGCTGGATATTTCGCACAGCGCTACCTAGCCCCTAAGTAGAGCTTGTACTATGGAAACCAGATAACGGATAGAATACTTATGTCTTATATACTTTCTGGTTCCCATAGCTTTGCTTAGTTTGGGGCTAGGTGGCGCTGTGTCAAGTGTCCACAATTATTTATTAATTTATCCATTATCAAAATCAAATCAAATATATATTTATTTCAGTAAACTTTAATTTATATACATTTCATGGGTTTGGGAGAACCCTCTTTTAAGTATAAAATATCTGTGGTAGAGGGTCTCGCTCTTCCGCTAATTCGGTTATTCCGATTTAGTTTAAAATACAAATAAATATCGATATTGATAAATAAATACCAATAAAAGAGTTTAAGTCAAATATAATTAAGTTAATGTAGCTTTATAAAATTATTCCTGTTTAGGATAAGTAAGTTATCTTATAGTATGAGTATACTTGAAGTTGTCGACGCGAATGTATACCTACCTAGGACAAACAGTCCAATTAGGTAGGACCAACTTCGAGAAAGAGGTCAATCGTCGAATCCAACTCGGATGGGCAGCGTTTGGGAAACTTCGCAACGTCTTTTCGTCCAACATACCTCAGTGCCTTAAGACGAAAGTCTTTCAATCAGTGTGTGTTACCAGTGATGACATATGGAACCGAGACGTGGTCCTTCACTATTGGCCTTATGAATAAGCTCAGAGTCGCTCAACGAGCTATGCAGAGGGCTATGCTCGGGGTTTCTCTACGGGATCGAATCAGAAATGAGGAGATACGCAGGAGAACTCAAGTCACCGACATAGCCCGACGGATTAGCACGTTGAAGTGGCAATGGGCAGGTCATATAGCGCGCAGTGCAGATGGCCGATGGGGCCGGAAAGTTCTCGAATGGAGGCCACGGACCGGCAGGCGCAGCGTAGAACGTCCACCTACAAGATGGGCAGACGACTTGGTAAGAACCGCAGGTCGGCGTTGGATGCAGGCCGCTTCCAACCGCAGTTCCTGGAGATCAATGAGGGAGGCCTTTGTCTAGCAGTGGACGTTCTACGGCTGATATGATGATGATGAAGTAAGTTAAATTTTGACTCTGAGTACTCTCGAGTAACAGTCTGCTAAGAAGCACGAGTATTAAATAATTAATCTTTAAATTATTTAATCGGTGGATGATGTCGTGGGTCATGCATTTATTCATGTAACTATTAGCACTGTTTTACTTCATAATTTATGACTATTTATCTTCCCAAATAAATAAAAATAAAATTAATTTCAGCAGTACCCAGATGTGTGTGTGTGCTGTGTCGTAGATCGTGTTATCGTAGATTTTCTAATGTAATATTGAATATAGCTAGCAGACGTATGTTAGTCTAATGTTAGTGCCTTCATTCATAATACCGCGATACGAGTCTGCTACTATATCTAGTAATAACAACAAGTATATTTTTTTTTAAATTTGTTTTCAATAAGTAGATTTTATATTTTTTCTTACAGAAAGACGAAAACCTCATTCTCACGGAGAAGCTACTCAAAGAATGGAACGAAAAGAAAAACTAAGGGTAACCTAACTACAAAAAAAAAATTAAACACTGTCTGACGGGTGTTTAAAAAAATCCTATACAAAAATTGGTAAGGATTTTCAAGACCGTTTTGAAACATGCTTTCCGTGTTGCTACTAGATGGCGTTGCTTTTTTACATATATGGCAAACGAGCATGCAGTCCACCAGATGTTAAGTGGCTACTGCAGCCCATGGATATCCACATAGAATTCAAAACAAGCTATTATGTTGTCTTGATCTCTATGTGGATACGTTGCCATACTATAGGACTTAGCTGTTATGCCTATGTGCCAGTAATTACAGGAACATACCATTACCTTCTAACCGGAACACAGCAGCACAGGTACTGCTATTTGGCGGCAGATAAAGGTAAGGCGGTGGTGCCCACTTCCTCGAGCTCGTTCACAAAAGTTCTACCACCATATTTTCAGTAATTTGAAATGTCATTGTTAGTGTATGCACAGAGGAGTAGGAACTAGACGGTGTCCTAATAGAACGCGATCGCGCGAATAAGCGATGAAATCATCGCACGTTCTTGTTGTTAACCGACTTCAAAAAGGGAGGAAGTTTTCAATTCGACTGTACTTTTTATTACGTTTGTTACCTCAGAACTTTCGGCTGGATGAACCGATTTTAAAACAATTTTTTTTATTTGAAACTAATGGTCCCGCCGAACTTCATATCGGCTTGACATGCATAGATATAACGCGGGCTGTCAATATAATTCACCCTGGTAGAATTGTCAATTGTTGTCCCCGGCCATCATTATGTATGAGAAAATGAATGACTTCCACAAATAATTCAATACCAAAATTAGCCAAATCGCTCCACCCGTTCTCGAGTTTTAGCGAGACTAACGAACAGCAATTAATTTATATATATATATAGACAATATATCTCGGGATAACTCCTACCGAAGCATCTGTTTCAAACGATATTCATTTTTTTTACATCCTCTTTGACGATATTTGCAGCACGCATTCTGTCAATTCTATGTCAAACGTCATAAGGTTAGATTATAAAAGCGCTAAGGTTAGATTATAAATAATTTTATATGGTGGTTAAGTATTCTTAAATTTTCTAATTTTGCGCGCAATTTTCTTAATTTTTTCTTTCATAAGAACCTTCTCCTGACAATAAGAAATACAACAAAAAAATAATTGGCCAAATTGGTCCAGGCGTTGTTGAGTTATGCGCTTACCAACACATCTTGCGATTCATTTTTATATTATAGATCTGGTGGTTCCCGTGTGGTCCCATTTCCATTTGGTTCAGCTCTGACAATAGCATCCATGAGAAAACCATATAAGTCTTAAATTTGTTTAATTTTTATTGTTTTGTTATGTTTGTTAGCTCAGAACTCCGTTATACAGTGTGTTTTTTTAACTGGGACAGTTCGGCAGCACCCATAACCAGAGGAAATACAGGTGCAGTTTCTTTTAAAACATCAGCTCGTTTTAGAAGTAAACATTTTGGCATTAAAATTTTTTGGTCAAGCGTGAGTAGCGCCTTAAAATGAATCACGTTGGTAAAAATTTATTTTGATGCCGTTCGATGCAGTCCTTTGTAAGGATTATTTTATTGTATCGGATGAAAAAAATCTGAGCAGCGGAAGTTCGTCAAATTTGATAAAATGTATTCTTATACAACAGGACAAAGCAAAATTCCTCCAAATTGCACATTAAAAAAGTATTAATACTGTAGCGATTAAAAAGTTTAGAAACTCCATGCTCTCATGAGCAATTCAAAAACATTTCGTATTTCAGAACAATTTTGAATTTCGAACATGGTTCTTGCATCTGTCGGACTTTTATATCAGTCATTGCATCATCTTATTTGTCCTATCATGGCATTGTCAAATAAGCAAAAAGTAGACTTAATTGAAGCATACTTCCTCAACCGACGAAGCCCAACAACAAGAAAGAAAGCAAAATACACAATAACAATAACAAAAGCACATGTTTTTTTTATTATATAATTCAGTGTGCCGACGAAAAGGCCTGCAGCTCATCATATGCTTCTGCATGTTACCATGCTAGAGCGCTGGTCTTCTGCTGAGGCCAGTGTTGATTACAGTTCGATTAATTGCTTGAAACAAAATGGTTATTACTACACAGCGCCATCTATGTAACCGGAACTATTTTTTTATGATCTGAAAATTCTTCATTTTCAAAATGTGATATTGATTGATACATTGTAATTCCACAAAAAGTAATATTTAAAAAAATGTACATACCTACTTTGTATCAAAAGGGTCTCAAGAAAAGTCTTGATATATTATTATTTTTTTGTAAATAAATATAAGATTTTTGTACGCGGTTTTTTTTGAACAGTTTTAAGAGTCCACACGTCGTACCGCCCTTTGCCTTACTTAGGCAATTTCTTTAAATCTCTTCTTTCTCTCTTGAATCTCTTTAAACTTTCTTTCTCAATATCTTCAATTTCAATTTCTTTTTGTATAAGGCGCTAAAACTGATCAAGAACCACCTTGTATTTGTTGAAATTAAACTACACATTTTGTTACAACTTGTTTTATTTCCCCAAAAAACGTTTAAAATTTCAATACCCAATAATTATAAACGCATGATTTTATAGCTTGTCAATGTTTCTTGATTTTATTCAATAGAATGCATTTATGATGTAAAGTCGCCGCGCAACCATCTCTTTGCGTCGCGGGTGTCGTTCCCGTACGTATTTCCAAATCTGCAAGTTAATACTATGTCAAGGCAAAGAAGTTGGGTTGAAAATAGAATAAATGCGGGATGGATCAGTTCAGTGACTTAATTAGATTTAATTGTTGATTTTTTGGAGTAAGTATTATGTTTTTAGTAGATGTTATTATGCAGTGTTTATGTTTCATATTTTTAGTAGATGTTATTGTGCAGTGTTCATGTTTCATGTTTTTAGTAGATGTTATTGTGCAGTGTTCATGTTTCATATTTTTAGTAGATGTTATTGTGCAGTGTTCATGTTTCATGTTTTTAGTAGATGTTATTGTGCAGTGTTCATGTTTCATGTTTTTAGTAGATGTTATTGTGCAGTGTTCATGTTTCATGTTTTTAGTAGATGTTGTTGTGCAGTGTTCATGTTTCATGTTTTTAGTAGATGTTATTGTGCAGTGTTCATGTTTCATGTTTTTAGTAGATGTTGTTGTGCAGTGTTCATGTTTCATGTTTTTAGTAGATGTTGTTGTGCAGTGTTCATGTTTCATGTTTTTAGTAGATGTTATTGTGCAGTGTTCATGTTTCATGTTTTTAGTAGATGTTGTTGTGCAGTGTTCATGTTTCATGTTTTTAGTAGATGTTATTGTGCAGTGTTCATGTTTCATGTTTTTAGTAGATGTTATTGTGCAGTGTTCATGTTTCATGTTTTTAGTAGATGTTATTGTGCAGTGTTCATGTTTCATGTTTTTAGTAGATGTTATTGTGCAGTGTTCATGTTTCATGTTTTTAGTAGATGTTATTGTGCAGTGTTCATGTTTCATATTTTTAGTAGATGTTATTGTGCAGTGTTCATGTTTCATATTTTTAGTAGATGTTATTGTGCAGTGTTCATGTTTCATGTTTTTAGTAGATGTTATTGTGCAGTGTTCATGTTTCATATTTTTAGTAGATGTTATTGTGCAGTGTTCATGTTTCATGTTTTAGTAGATGTTATTGTGCAGTGTTCATGTTTCATATTTTTAGTAGATGTTATTGTGCAGTGTTCATATTTCATGTTCTTAGTAGATGTTATTGTGCAGTGTTCATGTTTCATGTTTTTAGTAGATGTTATTGTGCAGTGTTCATGTTTCATATTTTTAGTAGATGTTATTGTGCAGTGTTCATGTTTCATGTTTTTAGTAGATGTTATTGTGCAGTGTTCATGTTTCATATTTTTAGTAGATGTTATTGTGCAGTGTTCATGTTTCATATTTTTAGTAGATGTTATTGTGCAGTGTTCATGTTTCATGTTTTAGTAGATGTTATTGTGCAGTGTTCATGTTTCATATTTTTAGTAGATGTTATTGTGCAGTGTTCATGTTTCATGTTCTTAGTAGATGTTATTGTGAAGTGTTCATGTTTCATGTTTTTAGTAGATGTTATTGTGCAGTGTTCATGTTTCATGTTTTTAGTAGATGTTATTGTGCATTGTTCATGTTTCATGTTTTTAGTAGATGTTATTGTGCAGTGTTCATGTTTCATATTTTTAGTAGATGTTATTGTGCAGTGTTCATGTTTCATGTTTTTAGTAGATGTTATTGTGCAGTGTTCATGTTTCATATTTTTAGTAGATGTTATTGTGCAGTGTTCATGTTTCATGTTTTAGTAGATGTTATTGTGCAGTGTTCATGTTTCATATTTTTAGTAGATGTTATTGTGCAGTGTTCATGTTTCATGTTCTTAGTAGATGTTATTGTGCAGTGTTCATGTTTCATGTTTTTAGTAGATGTTATTGTGCAGTGTTCATGTTTCATATTTTTAGTAGATGTTATTGTGCAGTGTTCATGTTTCATGTTTTTAGTAGATGTTATTGTGCAGTGTTCATGTTTCATATTTTTAGTAGATGTTATTGTGCAGTGTTCATGTTTCATGTTTTTAGTAGATGTTATTGAGCAGTGTTCATGTTTCATGTTTTTAGTAGATGTTATTGTGCAGTGTTGTGTTTTGCTAAGTCAGCTCATTGTATATTATTAATTGTGTATCTACTTATGTAATTAGAACAGAATTGCATGTTTCTCAGTAAACAATTTATTATGTAAATTTATGAGAAATAAATAATCTTAAACCGTAAACCGTATGGATGAAATGGCGACAGGTTACAGGAACGACGTGCGATCCTCGAATGCCCCATAAAGTTAAGAGGGAAATTTACAAGACTATCTTATGACATAAGGTACTTATTCGTGGTCCATAACTGGATTGTTGGTGTCCATTACATACTGGAGATTTTGAGAAATTTTGTTTTTTTTTCGTTTTATTAGGTACTAACTTAAAGCGTTTCTATTGAATCTATGACAGCATTATACCTTTCTTAATGATAATAGCTGCCGAATGAACTAGTCACCACTCTTGATAAAAGTGTAAATATATATATATACTAGTGGTTCGCCCTGAACTGAGATCGCGCGAGTCTTCCAAAACACAAAATAAATAATCTTACGGCGACTCGCGCAACGATGCCTAAACGTGCCTATTTAGTGGCTCAATATTATTTAAGGAGTTGTCAAATCATATAAATATGATGGCATGGCATGTTTAGCCGCTATATACGTTTAGGGATCGTTGTGCAAGCTGGCTTTATTCTTTAGACTAATAAAATAGTGCCACGAAATGCGCAACCAAATACTTGACCTAGTTTCATTCAAATTACAGGTAATGGGAGTTCATATAATTTGGTTACTCTTTTTTGGGGTAGAAATTGCAGTTAATCTGGATTTCAGACTTTTGCCTATATTTGTGTCACTAATGCTACACGGATACCAAATTTCAGCACTGTGGGGTCACTGGTGTACCCTGTGAATTTTGTCAAAGATTTTATTATGGCTAATAAGAACCTAAAAACTTTAAACTAAAAATAAAAACGGGGTCGAAATATACTCACAAAGACATTTTATTAAACGTGCCACTTGACCGGATAGTCCCATTTTGTTTTTTTTTACCCCTCTTGAACCCAAATATCTCAAAAACCCCTGCACATTTTTAGCTCATTTAGCCACACCATAATTGTGCCATCAGTACCTACCTATACACCAAATTTTACGATGATCGGATAAACGCTTCGAAAGTTATCCTCGGACAAACAAACATATATACAACGTCGATTTGCCCAAGTTGATTTGGCCGGTTTCTATATCCAAAATACGAGGCGTTCTTGCTACGAATGGTTAGTAAAGTAACGAGGCGCATGTCAAAAGCGTTCCTATAAAATTTCAAATCAACCGACAAATGACAGTAACCGATTGATCTGTCACTTACGGATCGGAGTGACTTACCAGCTACGCTTCGTTTATACCGGCAGCTCGCGACAGATTTTATCGATCAATCGTACCATGTATGCCTTTTAAGTTGTTGCTTATATAGTAGGTTTAACTAAAAAATAGATTTAAGCGAGATCGTGAGAGCGGGACATGTAGCGTCTAATGATTGAATGTGAATCGCAAAAAAAATATAAATTTTAATCAATCGTATCACGTATGTCATCCATTATGAAATTTATGAAGAATAAATATAGTGGACCAGCATTGGCATACGTGTAGGTCGGGTCCCTGTGTCTGAACTCAATCCTCGCATTTGCAAAAAAAAATAACAATTTTTGCCAATCGTATCACGTATGCCTTGTATACTAAATGTTTATATTCATTGTGAAAATAATTTGTAACTAGTTTGCATACGTTTAAACTTGCGCCGATATTGTTTTTTCAATTATCGCGTTTGTACAATAAAATTTATTTTTAAATCAATTGTATCATTATTAAAAATTATTGAAAAACACTGTTTTCATTGTAAAACAAAAAAATACAAGCTGACATACAATTATTTTAGGGTGTGGTGGTCGGAGAAATTAAAGAAGTTGAAAATTTAGTGTTTAATTTTTTTCAACTTTATCACGTATGCCCTTCCGGATTATAGTGTACAATCATACATTTTGTATCAAATTCAAAAGGTCATATAATTCCGCGGGGCAAAAATGCGTAGGTATAAACATTTTTTTAGAAACGACATTTTTTTAGACGATTCGAATTCTTTGGATATATTTTTCGTTAATTTTATTTTCATCATAATCGTCTTCCTCGCTGTCCTCTTCATCTGATTCGTCAGTATCATCAATTTCCCAGTCTTCATTGTCAGTACTATCTGCAGTTTCAGCGAAGTTCTCATCTTCACTGTCCAACACTAAAACATACTTAATGTGAAATATTTCGTGAGAATCCGTCAATAATTACACTGACATTTACAATGGTTTTATATACTGCTGCGAAAAGCTGACCAACTTCTCAATTTTATAAGAGCATAAACACGCAAATGTAATTGATAATATGGAAAAGACATATTTTCATGCATTCAAGAGTATAATAGATTCGACAATAATCGGTATTTACATTGTGCAAATTGTACCTTCGTCAGCGGGAGTGCCAAGTATCTCTCTTCCACGGCTACTGGGACTTGTTCTCCTTCGAACCAATTAAAAGACAGCATATCATTGTGTTATTGTTCTCAGCGTCACAAGAAGTTTCCTACAACAAATACAGTTACGCAATTGACGCATGAACACTTCATACACGACAAAAAAAATAGACATCAATAATACTTACAGTAGCATCCCCAATAGACGCGTCTTCAGTCAAGTTGTCTTTCGCGGTAGATTTTTGGTGACAATCTTGTTTTGCGGATACACTGAAAAATACGTAGTCATTTTACAAATTTCAAAAGAAGACTGACAAACAGTTAATTCGTTATTTATGTCATGAATATTTTAAAAGTTTTGCCGACGTCCATAATGACGGCGCTGCTCGGCTTAGCCTACACAATCGTGCTTAGTTATTTCGTTACTAATAAAAAAATGGATGAAATTTTTTACATTGGTATAAACAATTGACGCGCGTTTATACAATTGTCTAAGGAAATGAATAATTCAAAATAATTATAAACTTACTTTGCTAAATGCTGAAGGTAACGAGATACTGCGGCTTCAGCGCATTGAAATTACTGTAGCAATGGCTGTGGTAGCCCACTTCCATTTTCGACGAAAAGGGGGCCAGCACACATTTTTCATACTTTAATTTATGCGCTATTCTTAAGTTTTGAGAATACACTTCTGATAGATCACTTTACTAAACTGCTTAACTTTCCCGGTATCTTTCTTGGCAGAGAAAACATTTTAGTTGTACTGAAACTTCTTTATTTTGTTCGCTCTCCTGCTGGTTTACGCTGGACGTTCCGGGTTCGCTGTCCATCTTGAAAAGTGACCCTAGAGCAACTGATCCATTGGACAACCGAGTACCAGAAGCGCGCGATTTTCCGTGTTTTTCGTAGATGAAAGAGAACGTATTCTAAGGGCTCATTTCTATTATAAACAGCGACGCGTTTCCATCGATGTATTCCGAAGGCGAGATAATTTTGAAATTTGATAACGCAGTGTTATGCGTTAATCGATTTCAAAAGCATTCAAATTATGTCATTTTTTTAAGTATGTACAGCATGAAATGTAATATCATTCTGCTGTTTAAAATAGTATTATAATAATTCGTTTTATACATATTTATGCAATGTAGCTACAGATTTTTACATTATTAATAAGTAATATTATATACTATATAGTTTACAATAATATAATATGCATTTGTATTGTTTATATGATAAGAACAGAGAAAGAGCACGTTTTTTCGATTGTTAAAGAAGTAATAGAAATAGTATAATACGTGCGTAAAAATGTAAAGGGTGATATTCACCCGAGTCGAGATTATCTTTATACCATTCCACCTCTAAAAAGCTTATTTTATTCTCTGAAAACAGTGAAAAAAGCACTTTTATTTTGGTGAATTTAGAACACACCAATATATTCGACCTCCATCAAGCATTTTTACCCGATACAAACTCCTTGCGCAAAAAACTCCTCGAGATTTGTTTGGTCGAAATTTTTGACAAGGAGTTTAGCATTAGAATAAAAACGGTTTTTTGTTCTTTGCTAACATTATTAGTAAATTGGCGCTATTTGGAATACTGTAAGTTGTACGAACACAACAATAAAACGGATTTATATCAAGGGTCATGAATCACTCGCGTCGCTTAGGATTCTAACACTTGAATCACTCGCTACGGTCGTGATTCAGTCGTTAGAATCCTTCACTTGCTCGTGATTAATTTATGGCTCTCGCTTTAAATCCGTCCTTTATTCAATAGTTACTATACAATTACGTACGTGTTTCGTACAAAATTTTTCATCGCAAGTGGAAGGAGCGATATTACGCACTTATCCATCCGCAAGGAGCGATGAAAAAATGTTTTATTTATGAATCATTCACTTGCCCGCTGTTATTCTAATCGCATACTGCTATTGTCTTCATGAACCCTTAAGCCCGTCAGCCTTCATAAAATTTGTCTGAATACTATATTATTGCAGAGAAACTCTATATTCATACGATTGAAAAATATATTAAAAAATTTCGAGTGCATCTCGTTTTCTAAAAAAATGTTGATTCGCGTTTTTGTCCAGCACAATTTGTATGCCCTTTTGAATTTTATAAAAAGTATATATTTCCGAAGTTAAATTCAATAGGAACATGGACATACATGGTTCGATGGATATGAAACAAACTACATTTTTTTAAAGTATGTATACAACGTATGCCTTTGGATAAGGTCTCAAAAATAAGTATGCCGTTAAAATATATAACATATAAAAATCAGAAATAACCAAGGGTACAAACACATACATGGTTCCATTGATTTAAAAATAAATTTTATTGTACAAACGCGATAATTGAAAACAAATATCGGCCCAAGTTTAAACGTATGTCGACTAGTTACAAATTATTTTCACAATTGATACAAACATTTAGTATAAAAGGCATACGATACGATTGACAATAATTGTTATTTTTGCAAATGCGAGGATTGAGTTCAGCCACAGGGACCCGACCTATACGTATGCCAATGCTGGTCCACTATATTTATTCTTCATAAACTTCATCATGGCATGAATGGCATACGTGATACGATTGATTAAAAATTATAATTTTTTTTTGCGAATTCACATGGCATTAGACACTACGCTACGATGTCCTGCTCTCACGATCTCGCTTAAATCAATTTTTTAGTTAAACCTACTATATAATCAACAATTTAAAAGGCATACATGGTACGATTGATCGATAAAATCTGTCGCGAGCTGCCGGTCTAGTAGGCAAAATGTATGAGAATGAGAGTTACTAGTGTTTCTATAAAAATTATAGACTGTAAAGTCAGCTGACTGTCCGCTTAGAGATCCCGCTTCGCTCGATCAACAATGGCCACGCGTAGAGCCGCTGCTGGCGAAAACTATAGTACCTACTTACAATATTTCTTTTGCAATTACCTGAACATATTCCCGGGCACGTGGCCGGCGTAGTTGGGAAGCATGCCGATGTGCTTATGATAGATCTCAGTGGGGTTGATGGATAGGGGCGGGTCGGGCCTGGAAGAAGGAACCTTATTAGGATGGAGTAAGAATTGAAATTGCGGTAGGTACCTACCTACGAGGGGCATTCAATGTATTCTCGGTATGGGCATGAAAGATAGTGTGTATGGTATCATGAAGGATAGTGTGAATGGTACCCACGGATAGCTTGGTTCTTTCTGCTAATATTTTCACTCTCACACGGGAATCTTCGAGTACAAGTTTCTCCATAATTTTTACATTTTCTTCAGTAGCGGCACTAACCGGCCCACCGGCACGAGGGTCGTCTTCAATGCTCTCTCTACCCCGTTTAAATTCACTTGACCACTTCTGAATTGTAGATAATGAAGGGGCATAATCTTGGTAAACAGCCATCATTTCTTCGTGAATTATTTTCGAGTCTTTCCTTGTTTTGTGAGGAATTTTATCACCGCGCGATGTTCGATTTTTTTCAACATTGTAGTATCAGTCATCGTAGTTGCCTTTCCGAAATGATATTTTGAATACTAATGGCGACAATCAAATAAAATTTTGTATTTATACCCTCAATGAGTGTCATAAACTAATGAGATAATTTAATGACCCTCATCATTAGTATATTACCCCGATACCGAGAATACATTGAACTCCCCTCATAATGGATAGGTAAGGATTTATTTTCGTAAGCACGAGCCACATCCCACAAAACGCGGCAGCTCGGTGGTGGCGTTTTTTGAAGTGAAAACTTCTTTAGGCGCGTTGGGCATTTTTTGAGATGGGAAAAAACCATTAAACTCGCGACACTGTTACCTTCGTCTTTGTTTTTTTTAACCTAATTTATTATGTTACTCAGGGAGGACGCTGCTTTTTATCTAATCCTTTTTACACTATTTGAATAAAATAAAAATACAATGTTTAAATTTATACATTTATTTTATCTATTATTTACATTATCTCATCTTCGTCACTACTTAGTGGATTTATGCCTTCTAGAGGTTGTTCTTCGTCCTCAGTCTCACTATAATCACTTGACGAAGAGGTAGCCGATAAATTTACAATTAATTGCGATTCCTTGCCTGTCTTTTCAAAACAGTATTTCTTTTAGGCATATTAACTTTAAAGTCACAAACTTAAAAAACTAAATTTAACAAACAAATCAAATAACAGCAATAACAATACAATTAAGAACGCGACTGTACACTGGATCTGCGCGGGGTGTCGTATCAGTGCGGGGGACGGAATGCGACTGGAGAGCCAATCGGCGCTACGCACGCCCGCCCTTCATCCCGCTCAGGTAGGTACCTTATTTTATACTTCTGCGCAATAACGGTCACCGCTAGACTTATTTGCCGCGACTTATAACTGCTGATTTCATTTTCACACACACATAGTGGCTGATACAAGATTTTGGTTTTGGGCTTGACACAGCTGATAGTGGAGAACTATTGAATGAAATGGAAATCAGGATCAGCATAAGGAGCAAAGTGATTGGAGTATCGAAAGGACAATATGCTTATTATCATTAGTTGATTTCCATGTAAAGATAACTTGTCTTATTTAATAAATTGAATAAGATAGAGATGTAGTGTTTGTATTAGATATTTATCTGATACGAACACTACCTACATCTCTATCTTATTAAAGTCTTTTATCACTTTTATAATGGGACCAACTTAGAAATCGCGAAAAAAATATCAGCAAAAAAATCAAAAGTCAGGTTATAGGTACATTACCAAAATGTTTAAAATTTAAAGCGAAGGTACTAAACAAAGGACACCTAAAATAAAACCAAAAAATTCTCTTATCTACTTTAATTAACCATATTCTTAAATACAAATAACAATCTGGGAATACATTAATGTTATCTTCGAAGCAGCTCTTTTTACCTTTACTACACTCAGTAATTACTTCAATTCATATTTTAAAGTCTAGTGAGTTAGACGAAAACTAGTCTACTATACTATAGTAGTTTTCACTAACTTCTTTTAACTATTGTCAAGTCAACGGCCTACTACTGCGCAATGGAATGAATGGAGCCCCGCAAGCGTCCCCCGCCGCGCCCCCTACAGCACATTTCCTCATTGGGCGATCTCTAATTATGCTGCCACATCCGCAGATTCACAGCTTACAACGATTCCGCCGTATTGAACATTTAAAGCAACATTTTTGGAATCGCTTTTCTGATGAATATGTAATATGGCTTCAACAGAGGACCAATGGAGGAGTCTTCAGGTGAACTCAAAGAAGGAACCCTCGTCATCATCAAGGACAAAACACTTCACCCGCTGATGTGGCTGATGGGGCGTATTATCAAGGTGTTCCCTGGCAAAGATTGCGTTAGTAGGGTTGCAGATATTAGCACTCGCAAAGGCGTGATTCGAAGAGCTTTTAACACCATATGTTCACTTCCAATCACTGCTGTTGAAGATACTTCAACCGGGGGAGTATGTCAAGTCAACGGCCTACTGCGCAATGGAATGAATGGAGCCCTGCAAGCGTCCCCCACCGCGTCGCCGCCACAGCTGTAGAGCTGAGTGAGCGGCAACATTCGGCCGTCCGTTTCATCACTTCACTCTCAATCACGGCTTATCTTGCGTCGTCATGTTTTGTAAAATAATATGATAAAATTAAGCAAAAAACATTAGCATGTTAACCGCTCCGTCCGCTCTGCTTTTACTTTATTTATTTAAGGAACCTGGCCTATTCAATAACTATACTATTTCCATTTCTTTATTTTCTCGATGACAGTTCTAATTTGATAATTGTAGTGTTGTGACCAAATAAGTATATTATAAGTCGATCGCGACAGTGACGATTCATCAGGTTTTGATTAAAATAAATAAATAAAGATTCCCTGTCGTTTCATTGTCGAGTACCTACCTATACCTACTTATTTTACAACAGCATCGAAAATTTTAAAGAAGTTGGCATTAACAATCAAGAATGAATACGTGTAACATCTTGTAATGAAATATCATAATAGTTAATAAATTTGTACAAAAGTATCCGGCAGTAGTTTAGTTTCTTACATTTTGTAAAAAAATATCGGGTCTGTTATCGTGTTACGTTTATCGATAGCTCCATCCCTATCAGTTTCTCCGACTCTGGTATAACCTTGTACGTGCGTAAGCGTCATATTTTTATAAAATAATGCATACATAATGTAAAGAAGACGCTCGTTCAAGTTTTCACAGGAGCTGTCATCTAGAAAATAAAGAAATGGAAATAGTATAACTATAGTGATGTATAAAAATGAGCAGTTAATCCGACGGTCATAGAGATTTATACAATTTTTAAAATTATATAAATTTATGAACTCCCACTAGATGGAAAGACGACCTGATAAAGGTTTTTGGGAGCCGTTGGGTGCAGGCCACACAAGATCGGTCGCTCTGGAAATCTATGGGGGAGGCCTATGTCCAGCAGTGGACATCCTGTGGCATATGATGATGATTGATTCAAGAAAATTTTACCGTAATCGAGCTGAAATAAATCACTATGTCATTAAAATCTGTGCTGTAGCAACACTAGCGTTTGAATTTGACATTTCATAAACGTCAAAAATATGAATCGAATTATTTTTCTTTTATGTAATCAACATTGTCCTCTGAGCAAAAGAATACAAAAATAAACCAGTGGCATTGCTTTTTTTTATTGGATATAAGTCAAGCGCTTGACCACTACCTCTCTTGGTGGTGGTTGGTGGCTCTTCTTCATTATCCTTCTCCTGCAAACCATTATTTTCTCTTTACCTCTATGGCGCAGTGGGCGAATAGCCGGCTGAGATGCAGGAGGTTGCGGTTTCGATTCCCGCTAAGCTACGGAACAAATGTTTGCATCGTCTACAGATATTTGTTCCGGGTTTCGGTGTTTCTATACATATTATAAGTAGGTATTTACAAAAAAAATATGTATATACATTCTATCTGGTTTCTATAGTACAAGTTTTGCTTAATTTGGGGCTAGATAGCGCTGAAATGTCCAGCATTATTTATTTAATCATGTGAAAGTTTGGATGTTTATTTGTTACTCCAATCACATCGTAGCGGCTGAACCGATTTCAATGAATTTTGGTGTGTTGATAGATTATGACCTGGATTCAAACGTAGGCTATTTTTTTATGGACAAACAACGCGTGCGAATCCGCTGGTGGAAGCTAGTTAATTTATAAAACTAGGGTTCTTCAGTTCCCTCTCCCAGTAGTTTGACCATATATGGTCCTTCGAGATGGTATCCGATCTTCGCATAATAGTTCCTGGTGCCGACGCCGGATATAACCGCCATCTTGTCGGAGCCATGTTCGTCGCGCGCGATGCGTTCCGCCTCTTCCATGAGTAGCATGCCGAAGCCCTGGTGCTGGAATTTGGTCGGGTCTCGAGCGTTCACCTGGAATAACAATCTATTTTTTATCCCGCCTATCTCGGAAAGAGTATTTATGCTCTTCGATATCTGAGTGCAAAAGCCGTTTTTATCCGCTAGCTAGAGGATAAAGTAAATTGAATTTAGAACATCGTGTGTACTAAGTTTGTGAATTCAAAACATCATTAAGCCTATTTGTTTCTACCTCCAAGGTGCCAAATTTATCATACCTTTTTTAATTTGTTAAAAACTCAGACTCGGAACCTTCTTGGTTTATTACTTTTTTTTGCATTTAGTCATTTCCTCGCTGAGGTGGGATGAAAAGTTACGTGTTGCACTCGATTGCAAAGATTTTTCACCTCGTGCTCTTTTGATTCCCTCGCTGACGATCAGGATTCTAATTTTTTAACCACTCTCTGCACTCGCAATTCAATTTTAGAATCCTTCGCTTGCTCGGTCATCAAAAATGAGCACGTGGCAAATTTGCACTCTTGTATAACAAATAACTATTCACAAAACACCTAAACCGAAGGTCCATCCAAAGGTTACTGATTAAAACGGGTATTGACGTATGCACTCGTACAGAGTGACGGAATGAAAAGTTTCGTCAATTTTCAAATTGACTCGTTCAACTTATTGCGAGTACATATTATCACCTTTTGAAACTTTGTTGCAGAATAGACAATTAATAGACATTTAACTGTCTATATACTATCATTATTATAATTACGGGATTTATCACGTACCGTCTTATCGGTGACTTAACAGTGCGAGGCGAGACGTTATTCGGAGCGGATCGCACTCACCCTGATGAAGGTTCACGAATTGAACCGAAACATTGTCGGTCGAAACACCGATAAGACGGTACGTGATAAATCCCGCATTTATTATAATGATTGAAATCAATCAAGAAAGTTGTCTATACTATAATCTATACTAATATTATAAAGAGGAAAGATTTGATTGTTTGTTTGTTTGCATTGAATAGGCACCGAAACTACTGGACCGATTTAAAAAATTCTTTCACCGTTGGGAAGCTACACTATCCCCGGGCGACATAGGCTACTTTTTAGCCAACTGCGCAGAAGGAGGGTAATGTTATTAACCGACTTCAAAAAAAGAGGAGGTTCTCAATTAGACTGTATTTTTTCATGTTTGTAATCAATAAATATTTCTGGACATTTCACACAGCGTTATCTAGCCCCAAACTAAGCAGAGCTTGTATTGTGGGAACCAGATAACTGATAGAATATTTTTTTTGTAAATACATACTTATATTATACTAGCTGACCCGGCAAACGTTGTTTTGCCATATAAATAATTGCTATTAAAAAATAAGGGTTGATCGTAGAAGGGTGAAAATTGAGGATTGTATGTATTTTTGTATGTTGTATCATAAAAAAATAGAAATTAAAAATTTTGTCTAAAAAATAAAAAAAATAAAAATTTAGGGGTGGACTACCCCTAACATTTAGGGGGATGAAAAATAGATGTTGGCCGATTCTCATAGATACCGGATAAGCACAAAAAATTTCATCAAAATCGGTCAAGCCGTTTCGGAGGAGTATGGCAACGAAAACTGTGACACGAGAATTTTATATATTAGATAGAAAAACATCCAGACCCTGACCAAATCTGTAAATCATGCAAACATTTGTACCGCGGCGGGAATCCAACCCGCTACCTCCTGCGTCTTAGCCGGCTATTCGCCCAATGCAGGAGGCAGGCAAGGCAGGAGTCGTCATAGATCAAAGTTGTTTGATTATTTATCTTGTCAAACAGAATGAGTTGATTCTTGCATTACTGCTGCAAGCGAAAACCAACTCTGAAGTGACGAACCTTTTCATTCCGTCACTATATACCTTAAGCGGCTTTCAGACTACGCTATACTATTGTGCTATATAGTATAGTGAAGGACCTAACCAAGTAAGCCAATAATATATAGTACAGTAGTGTGAACGCGTCCATAACAATGTATGGTGCGCGCGATAGTGTTGTGCTATGAACTAATAGGTTGGGGAAAAAGTCTTTTCGCAGTTTAGTATGTATGAACTTGTAATAAAATCTCTTTGGCTATACTATTTGTATCTAACTGGTTTTGGTATCATTTAAAGTGTAAATTTTAAAGAAAATAATTCCAAATTCAAATTAGGAAAATGTGTGATTTTTATTTGTTTTTCGTACTGTAAAGATGTGAATCTAATGAAGAAATTCGATACATTTTAAAATTTTACTACAAAAAAGGTAAATAAAACAACGCAAGCCGCGAAAAAAATTTGCGATGTTTATGGACCTAGTGCAGTGTCTGTGAGAGTAGCATAAATTTGGTTTAAGCGTTTTCAATCCGGAAATTTTGATGTCAAAGATGCACGTCGCTCTGGTCGCCCTATTACGGATAAAATTGATGCCATTTTTGAAAAAGTGGAGCAAGATCGGCATATCAGTAGTTACGACGTAGCTGAAGAACTGGGAATTGATCACAAAACAGTTTTGGCGCATTTGAAAAAAACTGGGTACACAAAAAAGCTCGATATTTGGGTACCCCACGAGCTCACTGAAAGAAACCTAATGAACCGTGTACTCATCTGTGATTCTTTACTACGACGTAATGAAACCGAACCATTTTTGAAGAAGCTGATAACTGGTGATGAAAAGTGGATCACGTACGACAAGAACGTGCGAAAAAGGTCGTGGTCAAAGGCCGGTCAGGCTTCACAGACTGTGGCGAAACCCGGGTTAACTCGCAACAAGGTGATGCTGTGTGTGTGGTAGGATTGGAAGGACATTATTCATTATGAGCTGTTACCACCAGGCAGGACCATCGATTCTGAACTCTACTGCGAACAACTGATTAGATTAAAGCAAGAAGTTGAGAGAAAGCAGCCGGAATTAATCAACAGAAGGGGTGTGGTTTTTCATCATGATAACGCTAGACCTCACACATCTTTAGCCACTCAGCAAAAAATAAGAGAGTTTGGCTGGGAGGTATTAATGCATCCGCCGTATAGTCCTGACCTTGCACCTTCAGATTTTCGCCTGTTTCGGTCTCTTCAGATTTCTTTAGGCAGTGTCAGGTTAACATTACGAGAGGACTGCCAAAACTACTTGTCGCGGTATTTTGATCAGAAGCCCCAAAATTTCTATAGCAATGGGGTCATACCTACAAGATGGCAAAAAATTATCGAACAAAATGGTACCTACATACTTTAGTTCAATGTAAATAAACAATATTAAAAATTATTTTGAATTTTCTTAAAAAATGCGACGAAACTTTTTCCCCAACCTAATATATAGTATATGCTATTATATTATAGCGTAGTCTAAAAGCCGCTATAACGTCGGTCGGGATAACAAATAATAATAATAATAATAATAATAATAATAATAATAATCCTCCTAGCCGATTTCGGCTACAGAGACTTGACTTGTGATTATTGGCCTAGGTGTTTAGCCTGTATGTGGCTGATGTACCCTATTTTTGCGCTAAAAGTCCGGTTACAATGAACACAAGTTAAGGCGCCATTAATGTAGTTGTAATTGATATTAGCCGGCGGTCGACTTTTAAGCTGATCTCGTTTTAAGTCTAGTTCTTGCCTCCTTTCTTCTTCAAACTCGTACACTTTGTCCTGAACATGACGCCTCCATTCAGGTCGTTTTTCAGCGAGAGCCTCCCAGCGCGACGGATCGATACAACACCTCTTCATGTGCCTCTTCTGTACGTCTTTGAAACGTAGGAACTGACCTCCGCGTTTCCGCTTACCATGTTCTAGTTCACAGAAGAAAATGCGTTTCGCCCTTCGCTCATCAGACATCCGAGACAGGTGCCCGCACCAACGCAGCTGACGCCGCATCAAATATGCCTCTATGCCACAGACATTAGCCCGTCGTAGAACATCGGTATTACGGACCCGATCCGACCACTTGATGTTAAGAATGTCGCGGAGGCATTTCAGATGGAATCTGTCTAACGTGCATATGTGTCTGCGATACAGGCACCATGTCTCTGACGAGTACAAGATGTTAGGAAGTACAATAGCCATATACACCTTAATCTTGGTACTCAATTTGATGTTATGGGAGCGAAATACCTGGACTCGTAGTTTACCAAAAGCAGCCATAGCGGAGCCAAGTCTGCTGTTGATCTCCGAGTCAAGGTCGCATTTTGTTGTTATGCTGCTTCCCAGATATCTGAATGTATCGACCTGTTTTATGGGCTTTCCATCGATTTGCAGATTCAGTGGAGCTTGGTTAACAGTGTCCATGGCCATCACCTCTGTCTTTGTAATATTAATTTTGAGGCCAAATCTACAGCACGCAGCGTCAAGCCGAGTCATCAAGTCCTGGAGTCCCTCAGAAGATTCCGCAACGAAACATAGGTCATCAGCATACATCAATTCGGTAATGAGGTCATACGATACCTTTGTGTGCGCTTTTAACCTAGCCAGGTTAAAGATACTGCCATCTGTGCGAAAACGTATGCGGATCCCTTCGGTGTTGGCTTGTAAAGTCTCCCTCACGACAACGGAAAAGTACAGAGCAAAAAGAGTGGGTGCTAATACACAGCCTTGTTTTACACCACAAGTGACAGGGAATTGCTCTGTCTGCTCACCATTGACGGTTACGCAACAAGTCATGTTGTCGTGAAGAAGTCTTATCAAGCGTATAAATTTGTCGGTGCAACCAAGTTTCGAAAGCACAATCCACAAAGCTTCGCGAGGTACACTGTCAAAAGCTTTCTCCAGATCAACAAAACAGAGAAACAGAGGTTGACACTGTTCCCTGCTTTTCTCTTGCAGTTGTCTAAGAGAGAATATGGCCTCGCATGTGCCGCGATTGGGTCTAAACCCAAATTGCGTTTCAGGCAATATACTTTCAGAGAGCTCCATAAGACGATTTAAGAGTACTCTGGCAAAAGTTTTTCCTGGAGTAGACAGAAGTGATATACCCCTATAAGAGTTGCAAACAGATCGATCACCTTTTGCAACTCTTATAGATAACAAATATGTTATGGATAACAAATATAAAACGTATGTATAACGTATCTCAATACCCGTTGTAAACAATAATTATGTACAGTGATCGCGAAAGTTTGAAAAATACCACCCAAAGTTCGTCTGGCAGGAATCGCTTCTAAGCGATAAGGACGTCCATTGTACTTGTTGCTTTGTGATTTTTTTATTTTTAAAGGTCATTGGGCATTTTGTTCGGACATATGACCCACGGCGCACAAAAACGAAACAGGGCTAGGTATGTAGTTAAATGTATATGTTACTTAATGGTATGGGTCGCATTATTGCAGGATATGGGAGAACCGCAAAAAAAATTTTTTTAATTAATATTATAGCATTTTTAAAATAATTATTATAGCATTTTTAAATTATTATTATAGCATTTTTATAATGAACTAAGTAAAAACTATTGGCCTGACTGTAAAAATAGTTTGTAAAACAGTTGTTTTGAACAATTTCCAGGAATACGAAAATAAAATCCATTTTGCGGTAATAATATTTTTATTCTGCATTATCAAAATCTATAGTTAATTCATCTAAAAAGGCTGCAGGCGCGTCTATCACGTCTTGATGCCTGGCCCATGACAGAAAGTATACGACGCTTACAACATGTGCACAGCTTCCGACAGTGCGACGGCCGTGTATACACGAGCAGTAATACTGTTGGATGCTATTTCTTCCAATATGGGTAGGATCTACTAAAATATAGGTGTAGTACTGCTTTGCACGGACGTGTCGTGACTGTATTCTGCCTCTTATCAATATCTTATTTTCAATCATTTCTTGGTGCCGGTATAGTTCGATAGTGTATACACCATCCTCACGCATGTGCTCGTGGCAATACGATCTTGCGATTCTCAAGTGGTATGATCCCAACGTAAACAATATTAATTCGTCAAATGTAAGCCGAGGAAAGTCATCAAAATCCGGATCATTGCCATCGAGTCGCACAAACGCTACTCTCTGCCTGTTTAAATTATGGTTAATCACATATTCTGCCATCTCATTGGGTTCATTCATTCGTTCATTTATAATTCTTATGAATTGTTCCGCATACATATGGTCCTCATATGGATGGCGAGTAGCATTAATTATGGCCGCAGTTATTTTGAAGTCGACCATCATGTTTCTCATGGCAACGTTAAAATATACATGGCGGAAGATTTTAAAATCTTTCTTGAATCTGCCGTTAATGGTTTCCACTACCCACCGGATCATTGTTATTAATCTAGATTTATTAGCATCTAGTGTCGTCAGTTGTTCTCCTCTTACTCTTGTAGGCGGCATGTGAGGATTATACCCGCATTCCTCAATTTTATCAATCGAATCCCGAAATCCACGATCCAATATAAAAACATCATTAACTCTCAAGAACCCATGAATCGGAGAATCTTCTTGCATCAGGTCACGCATAATGCTTGCGTCCGAAGTAGTCGCAGTGTAAGGCCCCGTAACATCTACTATGTAGCCGTCGGTACATACTATAAGGAAGGGTTTTACTAAGTTCCGAAACTTATG
Source organism: Philereme vetulata (assembly GCA_918857605.2). Classification (NCBI taxonomy): domain Eukaryota; kingdom Metazoa; phylum Arthropoda; class Insecta; order Lepidoptera; family Geometridae; genus Philereme; species Philereme vetulata. The sequence continues at coordinate 360,808 of OU975482.1, forward strand.
AAGACTGTAAGTTTTGCGCTGGAAAAGGAAATTCGAACTCTTTTGTAGATAAATATATGTTCCATCAGATACGAGAATGGCCGCCGGTTCATTATAGTTACCACCAAAAAAATGGCTTGGAATTGCAAGATTCTTGGCCACCACATCTTCCCTAGTAATATGATTTAAGCCCAAATGCTGTGGAACAAAATCATTACTTAAGCATTCTCTTGCTATCGCCAACTTCCTTTCTAGGGTTCTCCTCGACATATTGAATTTAGTGGCTAATCGCTCATCTGGTTCACCGGTTCTTATTTTTGTTAAAAAAATTCCAAGAACTGTGGCAGGATGAACTGATCGATCACCCAGTGAAGGCGTTTGGTTCAAAATAACATTAAATTGATATTTTGTTAGTCCCGTCCAAAAGTGAAATTCATTGTCCTCTATTTCTTCAATATTTTCGAAATCAAGGTTGCTTCTTTGTTCGATACCCCATTTATATAAATTCATCATGCCAACAACATGAGTACTGTCAAAGTTTTCGTGGGATGTAGTGTTGAGCAAGTCTACCCAATCATTCCTCATAAAATGAGCATTGCAAACCCGAGCTAATTCTGGTATATAAAAATTGTGATTGTGTAAGAGTTGGAACTTAGCATATAGTGGAACATTATGGGCCACTACATTTCTACAGTTTGTAAAAATACAATGTCTCGCTGTATTCGATGCTCGCTTATATCCTCTAGGCGTAACAAAACTAGGCTGCAATTGTACTTGATCTTGCACTGGTTGCTCTTCAACTGGCTGATCTTGTACTGGTATATTTTGTACTTGTTCATTTTGTACGGGTTGATTCCGTAAACGACGATCTAACCTTGACCAACAAGCATGGCACATGGCCCGTGAGCCATTAAAAGTAATCTGAAACAATTGAAAAAAAAATATATATATTCCTCCATTTATCAAGAAGTAAAATGAGCCATTACATTGAGCAAAGCAACATTTGTACAATCAAGAGCACGCGACGAGTCATACACATACGATGACAGTGTAGTGTACTTACCTCACGTGGTATTATTTCTTGCAATAATAAATCTACAAGATCCCTTTGTCTTTCCAAAAAGAGAACTGTCAATATGTGTTTTCGTCGACGTAAAACAGATCGATTACACGACACGCAACTATTTTGTCTTTCCATGTTAATGTAAACCAATCGTCAAGCAAAATCAGGGGTCCATAAAACACGCTCAAGTAATCAATAAAATGCAAAAATCGGAAACACGAGTTTAAACGCACAGATCGAAACGAAGGATGACGTACGACTGCGGGGCGGTCAGAGCGGGTGGGGCGCAGGCGGCGCGTCGCACGCGCACTTCGATACCTTACTGTTATTTTCTACCTGTCGAAAGTGCGAGCGAGAGAGACATACAATCTGTTATGCGATACAAACATTTTTCTTATGCTTGTACATACATTTTCACAATGCTGACAGTAAAATCTTTAGTTTTTAGTCTAATAGAATTATAGTTAGACTCACATACATACTGTTACATAACATTTTTCCTCCAGCAGATACATAAAAAAAATTTACATATTTAGAAAAGTGGAATTGAATACTTTACTTTAAAAGTGATTTGAACACTGTGCGCGAAAAAAAAAAGTGGGTCAAAACCGCCCAATGATCTTTGTTTCTTTTGTCGTGTACCTACAATAAAGTGTTTTCAATCATTCGAAAGTCGAAACTGACTTCAAAGTTACATTGAATATTTACACATAAAAAACCGGCCAAGTGCGAGTCGGACTCGCGCACGAAGGGTTCCGTACCATTATCTAAAAACGGCAATAAAATCACGTTTGTTGTATGGGAGCCCCCCTTAAATATTTTTGATTTATATTAATTGAATTATTTATTTTTAAAGTGAATATAAACACTATATTCCGACGATATAAAAGTCCGACAGATGCAAGGACCATGTTCGAAAATCAAAATTGTTCTGAAATACGAAATGTTTTTGAATTGCTCATGAGAGCATGGAGTTCCAAACTTCTTAATCGCTACAGTATTAATACTTATTTATTGTGCAATTAGAATCTAATAAAATGTTTGTAGAAGGAATTTTGTTTGTCCTGTTGTATGAGAATACTTTTTTTCAAATTTGACTAACTTCCGCTGTTCAGATTTTTTTCATCCGATACAATAAAATGATCCTTACAAAGGACTGCATCGTACGGCATCAAAAAAAAATTTACCAACTCGATTCATTTTAAGGCGCTACTCACACTTGAACAAAATTTTTTTAATGCCAAAATGTTTTTCTTCGAAAACGAGCTGATGTTTTAAAATAAACTGCACCTGTATCTCCTCTGGTTATGGGTGCTGCCGTACTGTTACAGTTAAAAAAAACACTATAACTAAATATTCTGTGAATATTTCAAGCGTCCTGTTGCCGTTATCCATATCGAGAAAAAAAATCACGTCTGTTGTATGAGAGCCCCTCTTAAATATTTATTTTATTCTATTTTTATTGTATTTGCTGTTATAGCGGCAACAGAAATACATTATCTGTGATAATTTCAACTGTCTAACTATCACGGTTCATGAGATACAGCCTGGTGACAGACGGACAGACAGACAGCGGAGTCTTAGTAATAGGGTCCCGTTTTACCCTTTGGGTACGGAACCCTAAGAAATCAGAAATTAGGAGCTCTAAATATGTGTTGGTGTTGTGTTTATACACAAAAAAAATCTTTACAATAATATATTTAAAAAATAGAGGACTTTTACAAAGGCGTTTCTTTATCATCGTCAGCTGACGACGTCAGTGCATTGGGACTATTCTAGTCAACGTAAACACCACTGAAAAGTCACAGGAAAGCAAAATGCGCAATTTTGTTTGCTTCGATGACATATTTTTTCCAGTTATTTTGATTTATAAACTAATCTACTGAACCGATTTCGGTAAAATTTCTATGGAACCAATCTGAAAGTATATCCTCTCAAATAAAAAAAGGATTTTTGCAAATCAGTTGATAAATGACGGAGTTCTAAGGTAACAAACTTAAAAAAAATTACTACGAATAGAGAACCTCCTCCCTTTTTTCAAGTTGGTCAAGAATAAAACATTCATACTATATTTGTATTAAAAGCGGAATATTTAGCATGATTTGAGAGTTTTTGAGTATCCCGATATTCTGACGCGTGTTTCCGACAAATTTCAATAACTCTCAAATGATGGTAAATCATCCCGTTTTTAGTACAACTAACTACTTAGTGCTCATAGCCATAATAGTTTCCAAAGTTACACAAATACCAACTGGCTGACCCGTGATCTGTCAATAAAAACACTCTCTCCTTCTGCGCAGTCGGATAAAAATTAGCCTATGTCTCAGTTCTTATCATAATCTTTTTATATACCAAATTTCATCGAAATCGGTCCAGCCGTACAAACAGTGAGTACGATGAGACTGGTAAAAAATCCTATCAAGTATTAAGTGAAGTCCTTCCTCCTTTTGTAGATATTTACCTGTGCAGTAATAATAATTATATCTATATTATTTTATCTGTTATTTTTTTATTTTATCTATATTAATTGTGTTTTTTTGCAATAATGGAATTAGTTGATATTTACCGGCACAACAGATCCATAGACATGCAGCTCTCTGACTATACTGCACTGAGTGAAATCAGACTCCGGTCCGGCCTTCAGCTCCGGCCTGTACGTGTCCACTCCACATTTCCTGAGTCTGAGTAAGCCCACCAGGATGTCTTGCTTGGGGTCTTCGTACGCTAGGAACGTCTCCCACCCACCATTGGCTACGTAATCACGTCTAACTAGTTCTACCTGAAAGAGAAACCATACACATAATTTTTTTTTCAAACTCCATTTTCAAGTCCATGCGCGCGACTTCCATCGCCACATGGAAGAACTACAGACCGAGCGTCAATATAGAAAAGATGACGTCATCTAACGATAACTGAAAGAACATTATCCTAGATCGCGCAAACGTAATATTTTTTTTATTATTATTTTCAGGAACCTTTCTAGGTACACAGAAAAACTATAGTACATAACTGCAGCGGCCAGCAAAAGAGGAATTGATGGACGAACGTATAAATGTGGGCACACGTAGGTAAGTCCATCAATGCCTAGTTGTAGCTAAGGCTTGTATAGTACTTTACTCAAACAATGCGCGGAAATTATAAAATAAAATAAATAATGACCATACTTCTTATAATATTATTGATCGAGCGAAGCAACATCTACAAATCAACTTGGGCAAATTGGCGTATGTATTTTTGTTTGTCCAAGGATAACTTACGAAGCGTTTATCCGTTCATCGTGAAATTTAGTATAAAGGTAAGTGATGGCACAATGTTGGTGCGACTCAATGAGCTAAAAATGTGGGGGCTGTTGAGATATTGGGGTTCAAGAGGTAAAAAAAAAACAAAATGGGAGTATCCGGTCAAATGGTACGTCGAATGCTCTTTGTGAGTACATTTCGACCCCGTTTTAATTTTTAGTTTAATCTTTGTAATTATGAAGTTATTAGCCATTATAAAAACTGAACTTTGTCAAAATTCACAAAGTACACCAGTGGTCAAGTGTAGCTTTAGTGACACGAATATAGGGAAAAGTCTGAAGTCTAGAATAATTACAATTTCTATCCCAAAAATGAGTAACCAAAAACATGAACTCCCATTACCTGTAATTTGAATGAAACTATAGGTCAAGTATGTTGGATATTATGCATTTCGTGGCACTATTTTGACAGTCCAAGATTACAAATATGTAATATTTTTTTTTGTTTTTATGAGAGACTTGCGAGATCTCAGTTCGGGGCGAACTACTAGTTAGTATAAGAAGTCTTCCTTACAAAACTTTCGTGATTTCTTACAATCATCAATATAAATACGAATTATGAAGATCACCCCCTGATGAAGGTTCACGAATTAAACCGAAACATTACCGGTCGAAACACCGATAAAACGGTACGTGATAAATCCCGTATCTATAATAATGATTATGAAAAGTCTCTTGATACCGTACCTCGTAAGGCCTGACTCGGTTGTGTATCTCCTGAATGCCAACCTCCCTCGTCCTCACGTCCCTACAATCAGTGCCCATGTCGGCCATGCGAGAGAGGGCAAGCTCTCTGAGGTTGCCGTGCTCCACGCCAGAGGACACTAGTGGCATTGGAATGTCACGTTGTACCCTGAAAATCAAAACATACCAATTTAGCAACCGTCTCAGTCGCTCCACGCGAAAATACCCGCAGCGCGAGGACTAATTCGGGGCGCGAGAGCGAAAACGAAATAAAGTGTATAAAATAATGATTTATAACAAAACTATTAGTTAATATGAAAAATCTAAACACAGGAGCATATATATATGTCATATTATAAATATCGATAAGTATGTAAAGTTTCACCAATTCCAAAATTTATTTATAGTATTTATTGAATGCTACGCGTTTATCGTAAATTTGAAGTTAATTTCAAAAGAATTTTTTTTTAAGGAATCTTGTTTTCGCTACACAATCTTTTACGTGATGTGTTCAGGCGGGGGGGGGGTTCTAGCCGAATCTTGCCCAATCTAACGTGGGGGGGAGGGGGGAGGTCTTGGCTAATATCACGTTATTTTTTTATAATTTTGTACTGTAAAACTAGATTACGAGAGAAGCATTGCCGAATCTCGCCCAATCTCACGTGGGGGAGAGGGGGGGGGGGGGGGTCTCGGCTAATATCACGTTATTTTTTTTAATTTGTCACTGTAAATCTAGATTACGAGAGAAGCATAGCCGAATATCGCCCAATCTCACGTGGGGGGGAAGGGGGGTCTCGGCTAAAATCACGTATTTTTTTTTTATTTATCACTATAAATCTAGATTACGAGAGAAATCTTGAAATAATGAAGCCACTTGTGTTTTTTTTATTAAGTCCAACGCATTTACCCTATGAATACAAATATTACAAAATTGAAAAACCTCACGTGAGATAAAAGGCGGGGGGAATCGAAACAAATCTCGCGACATCGCACCGGGGGGGGGGGGGGGGGGAGGGGGGTCATAAAATCGTCAACAACGTCTTACGTAATTAATGGACGCTCCCTTATATCCTCAACTTGAACAAATTAATTACAAAGTAAATGATTCAGTAGTACTGGTAAAATATATGTAGCGTTTTCCAGTGCATGGTCTCCACTCAAGAACCTTTCTGCCCCAACGGCAATCAGTTCTTAAAGCTATGTGCCCTGCCCAATGCCACCACAGCTTGCAAACATTCACATTCCTTTGTAAAAACTATCTACAAACTCATAAGTTGTAACCTGTAAACCCTAGTCCACGGAGGTACCAGAGCCAAGATCTTAGCGATGACATCCACTAATGTAGAAGGAGGATAACTCCTATATCTGCCCGTCTTCCATAACTCATATAACCCTGTTCCTCTTATAACCAGAGTTGGATAGATCTTGAGTCCATCTGCTCTGAATGCGGGGTTCTCGAAGAACTCTTTGAACTGTTGGATATCCCGTTCATAGTCCACATTCGGGAGGTCCGGCATCATGTGAGCCACAATCTACAAATTAAAGGAAGATGCTGTTATAAGTTATTTTTATTGATAGAGCTAAGCGAGATCTCCAAAACAACTTGGGCAAATCGGCGTTGTATGTATGTATGTGTGTTTGTCCAAGGTTAGCTTTCGAAGCGTTGATTCGATTATCGTGAAATTTGATACATAGGTAGGTAGCGATGGCACAATACTGGTGTAACTAAATGAGCTAACAACGTAGGGGGGTTCTTGAGATATTGGGGTTCAAGGGGGGTAAATAATAAACAAAATGGGACTATCCGTTCAAGTGGCACGTCTAATGATAGGTCTTCATTATTGCGTTTCAACCCCGTTTTTATTTTTAGTCTAATCCTTGTAGTTTTTAAGTTATTACCCATAATAAAAACTGAACTTTGATGAAATTCACAGGGTACACCAATGCTGATATTTGGTATTTTAGTAGCTTTAGTTACTCAAATATAGGGAAAAATCTGAAATACAGAATAACTGCAATTTCTAACCCAAAAAATGATAACCAATTAACATGAACTTCCGTTACCTGTTATTTGAATGAAACTGTAGTTCAAGTTAGTTGGTAATTATGTCATGGCACTATTCTAATAGTCTAAAGATTACAGATAATATTGTTTTTGTTTTCACGGGTGAATCGCGAGATCTCAGTTCGCATCGCATTACACAAAGGTTAACTGGAAGAGAATGCTATCTAGCATTATGTTCGCCTATGTACAGATTATTTTTATTATGTGCAATAAAACTTATTCATTTATTCATTAATTATCCAAGCAACGTTTAGGATGTTACCACACCAATCATTCGAGCAATGATCGATGCCATCGGTGGATGCAAAATGAGATCAGTCGCCGATGCGTCTCATAGTAGAAAATGTCAATCGACGTCAACTGATCTCATTTTGCATCGATCGATAATAGATAGCCAATCGCTCGATTGGCGTGGTAACACCATCCGAAGATTTTTGGAGATTACTTTGTAAGATTTTTGTCTGTAATCCTCAAGTTTAGATACTGAGTAGAAACTCCATTATCGATTTGGACAACTCATCTGAAAGTATTTGCAATCTTACCTTATAACCTGCATCTTTTGCTAGATTGAAATTCTCACAGACAGCCTTCACAGTGTGGCCTCGGTTTGTGTCTCTGGCGATATCCTCATACACTGACTGCACACCTATTTCCAACCTGAAAATGTTGAGTAAGTGGTTTAACACACTGTACAAAAATTAAATTATTTTACGACCTGTTTTAAAATCATTATTATACCTGTTGTAAATACACTTTTCTACCCGTTGTAAATACATTTTTCTACCTGGCGTAAATACATTTTTCTACCAGTTGCAATTACATTTTTCTAGCAGTTGTAAATAATTTTCCTACCTGTTGTAAAATCATTTTTTTTACCAGTAGTAGATACATTTTTCTACCAGTTGTAAATATATTTTTCTACCAGTTGTAAATACATTTTCCTACCTGTTGTAAATACATTCTCCAACCTGTTGTAAATACAATTTTTCTAACAGTTATAAATATATTTTCCTACCTGTTGTAAATACAATTTTTCTACCAGTTGTAAATAATTTTTCTACCTGTTGCAAATAGATTTTTCTATCTGTTGTATCTAAATGTGGGTAGTTATTCCTTCATGTCAAATATTAAGGTCGATTATATATCTAGTAGACTTGTATAAGTCAGCGTGTGCATTTGATTCAGCTACCAAGCTCAATAAACTTATTTTCATAAATACGATGTTTCACTGGACATACTACAAAAACTTACCACCTACAGCTTCGTACGCGTGGTTTATCAATAAAAACATTACCCTCCTTTTGCCCAGTCGGGTTAAAAGCAGCCTATGTCTCAATCCTGGTTATAATCTACCTATATACCAAATTTCATCGAAAACAGTCCCGCCATTTAGTCGCGAAAACGTAACATACAGACAGAGAGACAGAGTTAATTTTGAATTTATAATATTTATGTGTCTACCTGGTGCACCCATAATTTAACATGTCGCTCATATGCCTCTGCAGACAGTAATCGGGCCTTGTCTCAATAGTGATACCAATACACTTAGTCTTAGCCCTTTCAGAGTACTTCACCGCCTCTGCAACATTGCTTGATGTGTGCCCTGATAGTGCATCATGTAAGTTTCTGAAATACACAAGTTGATATTGATCAGATTTTCAAACGATAAGGACAGTTTCCTCCAAAGCAGAGAGGACTGGAATGTAAAATCAGGCAATAGAATAATGTCAAAATCATATTACATCATCTACTTGGCATTACTATTGGTTATAGTAACACCGAGTAGTCAAAACCGGCCCCTATGGTAAGTAAAATAAGCATAATTAGTATAAATTTCCTCTATGATTATCCCATAATTATAGGGGTAGCTTGTCTACTGCTAAGAGTCAATGCCAGTATCCTTTCCCTTTAATAATCATCATCGGTCATAAAACTTAGACTGAACATAGGCCTCCCCTTCTCAAGCTACCAATCTTGAGCAGCCTGCGCCCAATGCCTTCATCTACTTAATTCCTTACATTAAAATAGCAAAGATATTTTGTCCCCCAAGAAAAGCTATAATATCATTCTTACCTGATAAAATAATCTCTATAGTCTTCTGGTAGACTCATAAAAGTACCACCCATTACAATGAACTCCACTTTATCCACACTATGACCCAGCTGCTTCAGCTGCTCAACCCTGTGTCTGGTTTGCAAGTACGGATTGTACCTAGCTCTGATAGCTCTCATCGAAGTAGGCTCGTAGCCTGTGTAGCTCTGGGTAGAGTATTCAAAATCTGAATCAGGTCCACCCGGACAGTACACGCAAATATTTCCAGTAAAGTTGATATGTGGACATCTGTGTGGCTTACACATAACCGCGACCACAGCAATCCCTGAAGCAGTGCGGATTGGTTTCGCCTTCAATTTAGGCAGTAGGACCTTCTTAGCATCCGCCGGTACAGCCGCTATGATATCAACAAGTCGCGGGGACGTACTCATCCCGTACTTCGAGGAAATCCGTGTTTTCATTTTGTTGAGGTTAACATCTTTCCCTTGGCGATGGGCGACCAGCAACTCTTGTATGATCTCCGATATCACTATTACCATTTTCTCCTCTTTGGAGACATTTGGTAAGGGATTCTTTTTCCCCATTTTATTAGATTTTACTATTTATTTCTTCAAAAATAAACACTACGCATGTTCCGACAATCGAAAGAAATTGCACGCACACAATATTTTAAATTCATTTACGTCATGCCAAAAAAGTTGTCAATGACAAAACAGTAAATATATTAATGTCACTTTGACGTTTAACGGAAATAATTCTCGTTCAAAATCAATGTTTGTTTCGCTCAGAAATTGTAGGTTACATGCAGGAACAAAAAAATACTCATATTACATTTACTTTATGTATCTAACAAAACGCACAGTGCAACAATAAACTTATTAGGTAGATAGGTAGGTACTGTAAGTAGATACTATTTCAGCACTTACTTGACAACATTCACCGGGGCCCATTCTGTGCTCTGCCTTCTCCTGTAGTTAGACGAGAAGTCGCAAAGCGCAGAGTTCGTCAGTTTCTTCGACGAGTCTCCAAAGCGTTGGAAACCATAAGGCACATGCCCAGCAAAACCTGTAAAAAAGAATATAGTTAATGGAATTAAAATTATGCCGAACTAGAGAAGCCGTATAGAACATACTCACGAATTGACTCCCTAGGGTTAAACCCCCAGATTTGATTACGCACGAACGAAGAATGTATTTTTGCGTAGGACATGGAAAATAATTTACAAAACACCTAAACTAAAATCCCAAATAAATACTGAAATCCAAAGATGTCAAACGCATAATGAAAAACGTCACCTCGAAAATGTTAATTTATAATACCACAACCTTCTTGGCCAAAATGCGAATGCGCGCTTCGAAGTAAAAAGTTTGTCATCTAAAAGGGCGAATGCAGTGCTTCTCTCTCACCTTTCTTGATATACTTTTCGGGGTCATCATCTTCCATGAAGAACGGACTGACGGAGTGTGATGCTGGCGAGAGTTTCGGCTCGTCCATGGGAAGGTTTCGAAGTATTCCCGCGCATTCTGGCCTGACTGTCACCAAAGGCAGCTTGAACTCCGCTGTTGCAGACTAGGTGGAAAAAGGTCCACTATGAAAAACTTAAGTACGCATCCCATCATCAGTCTCCGTTTAAAGAGACCTAAAATTTATATCACGTGATGTGGAAATTTTTAGGGTCCTCCTTCACTTTTCTCTCTTCATTCATCTTCATTCATTCCCTCTTTTTATATCCTCAATATGTTGTTTTTTTGACATGCATCAGCCAGCATCATAGACTCCACTGTCCTTCCTCTTTCAATCTTCTCACTCCAAACATTTTCATCAAAACTTTTTGTAACTCACAAATCGATCGACCAAGTCCCAGGGTTGTCCTTTCCCAGCTTGCAGATCTACCACTCTTTCCAGCTGGTTCCTTGCTGCCCGTTGGCTGAGTTGTGCTCGCTGGAACTCTGATAGGGCTTCTGTAGCTGCTACAGTGTACCGCTGCCCGAAGTGTGCGTTTAACCGAGGTAGGAAGCCTGGATTTCGTGAGTTGGTATGAGAAGGTAGAAGTATAAGCATAGGTCGAATAATTACATGGTATTAATAGCGGCAGACTGTCCTTCATGAACTTTGTTCAAAGCTAGTTCCAACCTAGTTCCTTTCTAACATATGCTAGTCCTGAACATAAGCAGCTAACAATAGTAGGTATAAGTAGGTACATTGATAAATACTTGACGAATGCGAGGAAATAAAAAAAGTCTTTATAACAGTTAGTTTTGTAAGCAAAAGAAAATTTGCGTTCCCGGTGTCCATTATTGAAGTAAAACTTTTTTACGAACGCTTGACTTGGGGAGTAAGCTGGTGAATGCGTTACGAAAAGTGCGAACGGAAGTTGAGAGGGAGATAAGTTAGTGAAGATAGAAAGAGAGAGCGTTACTTTTCGTATATTTTTAAACGTTAATGTGCGAATGCGAGTTGCATCTGTCCAGAATGAACAGATCGACTTACAGACGTGTGGACAATTTTGTAATTGAACAATTTTATTAAATAATATTATGAAAAAAGAAGTTTTACTTCAATCAAAGGTCTAAAGCACACTCGTTTTTTATTTTGTTTCACTACTACTAAACTATGGCCTCTTTTATTTAATAGAAATAAAGATTGGTCATGGAGGTTGTATTTCAATAAAGCGAATGTGGCCCTTTTAATTTTTAAATAGAAACATGGATTTTTCACGTAGGTTGTATTTAATTTCAGAATTTATGGATGTAACCTCTTTTATTTTAAATAGAAATAAGTATTTCTGCTGGAGGTTGTATTCAATTTTAGTTTATACGAATGCCTCATTCTATTTACAAATTTACTTATGCCCCTAGGGGGCGTAAATCATATTTACTCATTAGGTATCCAGCTAACAATGACCAACTTTCAGAGCATGATGGATGTAAAATATTTTCCATTCATTGGTTTGAAGCCATGTTAACAGTTTTTTTGAATCTAGGTAGTCTTTTCTGATGAGAACTAGTATTACTTACTAGATTTAGTATTAAAGTTCCCATACTTTCCCACCCCAATAGTTAACGGCTAAATAAGCAAAATTGATAAAGAAAACCTCATTCAAACTCGTTATCTGTACTACAAGTATCTACAAGACATTAGGATTAGCAGGACAATGGACAACAGTAGGTCCTAATCTTAGAATCGCGAAGGTAAACAAATGCCCATTACCTACGAGGTCCCGTTGTTTGTGACGCGTTGAAAACTTGAAACGCAATCCGATACCACGAGATAACTGGAGCAAGTTAAAGGGCGAGTACCGTTGGCAATAATTCCTTGTAGCGGGGCAGTCACACGGTATTAGTGTTAGAGAGATGGATGATGGTCATTAACAAATGTAACAATCCATGTAAGTAATAGAAAGAAAACAATACACTTATTTTTCACGCAATAACACAAATGCGTAAGTAGCTAAATTTCTACAGGTACACCTAATAAGTAAATTCCAAAAGACAAGGAAACATAACTTAACATACCTACAAAAAAGTAAGATACTAGATCAAACACGTAACTTTTTTTTCACACCTGCTCGACAGTGTCAAATTATATGTCATGTAAACCTCCCGTAAGATTGAATCCCTACGACTGAGCCGGGAGTAAAGTTGTACTGAATTTAATTATGCCCTCGCGGGCATAATGTGATTTGAATTTGGAACCTCATCTGTATTAAAATTTGAACCAAAGAACCCACACATTATGAACTTATTCGTAAATCTAACTAACCTCTGCACAGAATGCACAAACCTAAGTAGATTTGGTTTTTATTGTCTCGCAAAAAGTGTGAAAAGTAGAGTATTATCTAGAAAGTAGAGGGATAAAGAAGAGGGATGTCTGTTTTGCATGTAGGTACTGTATTGTGGTTATTTTTATGTTGATTATCATAAATATTTTTTTGACTTAGTATTATGTGTGCTATTTGGCAAATAAATGAGTGTCTATGTCTGTATCCTCTCTGCAGTCAGAATTCAATATAGCGGCCGTAACGCAAGACCCTGCTTTATCCCCTCGTCTAATAATCTACTGTTGTACTACACCTGCATGTGGAACAAGTTAAAGGCACTTCTGATGTTAGGTGGTAACCATCGCCTATAACAAAGTATTGCCTCGTAGATCACGTACCCTAGAAACTGCTGTGCCTCCATCAACGTGAGGCATACAGGTGTAAAGCCTCATGTGCCTATAATTTCACTAGCAACCATAGAAAGGTACCCTTCAAACCGAAACACAGCAAAGCTGCTTGACGACAGAAATAGATATGGAATTATTTATAGGCGGGTAAGTTTAATAATTAATTCAAGTAACGTAAAGTTAGTTAACATTTGAGTTATTTATTGTATATTTCCCTTGTTACTGTATTTTCATTTGGTGTGCAATAAAGAGTATATCTATCTATCAAACGAAGAGAGAACCGGTGACAAAAATAGTGGCGAAGGGACATTATAGAAATATTTCGTAGTCAAGAGCGCGTTGAAGTTTTTTGTATGAAAGTCAAATGTGCCGCGAAAAATGTATACGAAAATACACCGGTAGTAAATCCCGTATTTATAATAATGAATATTTTACCGCCTAAAACTCCAACAAAGGTTTATTTATGGTAGGTTAATGTATAATGTATGACTGGACCAATTTCGATGAAAGGTATATTAAGATATAAAGCTACCGTTGCGTCCTTTAACGTTCTCGTAAAACCCTTCAGGCCGTCCAAAGGTTGTCTGGAAGAGATCGCTTTTAGCGATAAGACCGCCAATTGGACTATGCCAATTGTATCTAGTTTTAAATGTATTAAATATGATTTGTTAATTTAACATAAAACGTACAATATTATACAATAAAGTGTTTTCTAATCTATTCTATACTTATTGATAGATTATAAATACCTAATAATTATATTAATAAACTATCTGACCAATCCGCAGCTTCGCACGCGTAGTTTTTCAACAAAAACATTACCCTCCTTCTGCGCAGTTGGGTAAAAAGAAACCTATGCCACCCGGGGATAGTGTACTTTCCCAACAGTGAAGGATTTCTTTAAATCGGTGCAGTAGTTTCGGAGCCTATTCAATACAAACAAATAAATCTTTTCCTCTTTATAATATTAGCAATAGATAACTGGGGAGATCCTTGATGTATTTATCACGTCAAGGATCACCCCAAGACATTTTTCTTTGGTTGTATTGTGGTGCCTGACCAAGTAAAAGTGCTTGATACTTAAAACTAAAAATTAAAAATGTGTTCTAGACAAAGTGCACATAAAATTACGTTTAGCAAGCTAAGTGCATAAAAAGCATTATTACATATAAGTTCTAGATTTACAACGTGAAATACTTTTATATAAGAATTTTGTCAAAAGACTTTTAGAGGCGCTCCAGCCTGTCGAGTCAGTGGATTATTAGATGTTTAAAATACCTAGGGTGGGTTGCACCATCTAACTTTAACAATAGCAGCTCAGTTAAAGTACCGGCTACGACCATTTTGACAATTGTCAAATGACGTCATAACTTAACGCTAACTTTAACCGCGCATGCTTGACCGGTTAGTGTTATTGTTTAAGTTAAATTCATTGCCAGGAAGCTGTGAAACGTAAAATCATAACCAAAGTGCAGACATGTCGCTCCTCCGAGAAATAATTGAGGAAAGTTCTTCTGAAGACGAATGCGATTGGCTGATCAATGAAAGATATAGAAAAAGAAAATTGTATTTCTTTAGAGCTGACCGCTTTACAACATGGGATGACGCGGCATTTTTAGCAGACTGTGTTTAGCGATAGTTTGTTTCTTATGAATTTGTGTTAATAAAGACCTTTGGAAACAAACTGCAATAGATAATCATTTCGTGGACGAACCACGCGGGAAAAACGCGGGATAAAGTTTATTTTGAAATAAGAAGACAAGCAATCGGTTTCAACTAGGCAAATGTGTTCCAAACCGTAAAATCAAACGCCTAATTTTGAAATGCTGTCCTTGCTACCATAAAAAAACGTTAAACCCTGATTAACGCGTGTTTAAATAATTGTTTACCAATTTTTGTATAGAATTTTTTTTAAACAGTGTTTGGCGGGTTTACAATGCTTTTACAATATTTTGGGTTTTTAAATCGAGTAAGTAGACGTGATTCAGATTTTACTTCTACAGATGGATAACTAGGTTTCAATCAACTGGTAGGAAGCTTATGAAGGAACAGTCATTAAAACGAGTACCTTCATACGCATTATGCTGTTCCTGGCATTATGCTGTTCCTGTGTTGAAGTTGTAATTGCTTGTTACATCATAATCATTTTTATGTTTGCTAATAAATATTAAATTTGTGTTATTATAGGTTTATAGTACGTAGGTATGTTTTATTATTAAATACATTATGTAGATACACCGCAGTCATGTGATCAAGTATTATAAATAATATCCTGTCCTATCTGTACCTATATATTATCCTGTCCATACAAAGGTTGTCTGGAACAGATCGCTTTTTGCGATAAGACCGTCACGGTCGGTGAACTGTGAACTAAAAATCTTAGCCTAGATATAATCTATGGTTCATTTATCATAAATGACTGTTCCCTCCCCTTTCCTTCATACTTCATAATCCTTTACCGTCCGTGCAGTACATCTCTGCGACGCGTTACCAGTAACAATACGGCAAGCCCCTAGCCATATTTAAATCTAGGGTTAAAAGTTTGTATTTGTCAGAAACGTCGTAGTATCGCAC
This sequence comes from Philereme vetulata, assembly GCA_918857605.2. Lineage (NCBI taxonomy): Eukaryota > Metazoa > Arthropoda > Insecta > Lepidoptera > Geometridae > Philereme > Philereme vetulata. The sequence continues at coordinate 376,690 of OU975482.1, forward strand.
AACTCATTTATATATGTAATCGCATTTATCAGCTTATCTTTATAAAACATATTGTTATATTAAGTATGTATAAGAATATGTATTTATTTTATATATATATATATATATATATATGTGTAAGTACATATGTTCTATTTGTATTAGTATTTATTTATAAAAATTATTATCTAGTTATATGTTTTATTTTGGTATTAGACGCACTCTCTTAATAAATAGTTTGGCCATAAATTTACACCCCCGACCATTATCTTTGTTATAACAAAATCCTCTCCATCCAAAGGTTGTCTGGAAGAGATCGCTTCTAAGCGATAAGACCGCCCATTGTACTATTTGCTTTATATTTTCTATTTTGTTTGTATTTTTTTTTTGTTTATACTGTGTACAATAAAGTGTTTTCATTCATTCATTAATTCCCTTCCTTCCTGTCCGATCCCACGCCATGTTTGATTTGACAAGACAGCAAAATTGAGTCACACACATGTCATGTAAAAAAATTCAAACAAACAACCTTTTGCTAACCGCCATTGGAGTTTCAAAGTTGTGAAGTTATGCGTTGATTTAATTCCGTAACTTAATCTCTCAATTCCTGAAGCAGTAATTTCATCTCGTAATATGTACAACAAGTGCTGTGTTGTGTGTGAGCAGTGCTAATAGACTTAAGGACGTCAGTTTTCATATTTTTCATAAAAGTGAGATGGGACTCTAAAACTGGTTAGAGTGCATACACTGTGAAAGACTTCAAGGCCTGGAGCTTCCAAGATCTTCGCAAGCAGTTTTTAAAAGTCGCAAACATTTTGAGAAGAGATTTCTCGCTTCCACATAAATATAAAACGAAATTGAAAAATAAAAGAAATAATTAAGTAATAATTCAATTCAATTCAAATTTATTTCAGACTAGCACTAATATACAACTCCATATTACATATAATACAAAAATATATATAATAAACGATGATATAAACAAATAACACATAAACATAAAATAGGTACCTACACATAAAACAACAGACAGACAAAATATTCTACTCCTGAGACACTAGGCGTGCACAGTGTGCGCTCTCGTCCAGTGTTCCATGAAGGAACAGTCGAAATCCAGCCTCCCTGCAATGAGTTGCAGGTAGCTGTTGGGGCTGCCGTGCACCCACATAATGAATGTGTGTTTTTATTTAGAATACATTAGATCTTTCCTTTGTAGGTTGACTTTAGATTTATGAATAAATAGTAATACATAGTAGCAAATAGGTAGGGAAGGTAAAAAAACTTGGTAGAATGCAAACCCCAGCTGATGCCAAAAGATATCACAGAATAAAAAAAAACAGCTGTCATATGAGATATGTGAGCTTTTTAGGGACGAATTTCGGTCAATGGGAGTGCGGCCCGTCTGATGCGTAACCAACCTAGTAGTATGTGAAGACCGCCCGTACTAAATCTATTTGTTAAAAATATTAAGTTAGGCATTTATTATTATGTTCTTATTTAGCCATTTAGGGTCTGTATTTATTATTAGCTTTGAAATACCTTATTCTCCTGTGTCACGCCTTACCTTCTTTTAAGCACGACCAGGATGACTGGTATATAACGGTTAGCACTATTCTGTTTTGTGTGAAAGTATTAAATAAATAAATACTTAGATAGGTTCATAAGTCTTGTGTCGAAGTGTGACTGGATGATTCACAGTTTCGACCGAGGCTTAGTCACAATCGACCGGTTCGGAGCAAAGAGGTATGCCACAATTTCCTGAGGTCTAATATTTTACCAGTAGGCCTAGCACAGTAACTGTAGAGAAGAATTTAGTACTGCTTAATTTGAGGCTAGATAGCGCTGTGTGAAATGTCCAGCAATATTTATTTATTCATTAGTGTGAAGTGTGATGATGAAAACTTTGTATTTCCAGCGGCTGATTGCGCGGAAACTATAAGTGATATTGCTTTAATATGTACATATTAAAAGCTGATAGTAAATGTATAATAGATCATTTTGTTCCTGACACTTTTCACTGTGCAGTTTTCTATTAAAATTGGAAAAACCGCGATTCGGGATACTTTCAATTGCGCGAGGGGGTGACGCTTACCCCGTAGGAGGGGGAAGAGTTGATTAATTTTAACTTCGCCCTATAGATATAGATAAATTAACTCAACAAAATAATTCTGCAAAATTTTCAGCTAATTTACTTATTTTTTTTTTTTTTTTTATTTATTAAGAATCATCAACACAGCATACACTGACAATATCCAATGGTTACAAGTATAAATGTTAGAACTTAGTGCTACTATAATCACAGATGATAGACTGCATGCAATAATATTTTATGCCGAGCGAGTAAATTAATTGTATTTTAATGGTAAACCAAGATGGCATGCACTAACTTCTTGTCAACAATACATTTCATTATGTTATAACTACAAAAATTAATAAAAAAAAATCAAATAAGTTAATTCATTCCTATTTACAAATTTAAGACCAATAAAATTCTATATGTACATACCTATCAACTACATAACTATGTACATTATTAAAAAAAAAATATTTAAAATTAGATTAGGATTAATAATATCATAATATTTTATTTATTAAATGTTTATACAGGTCATAAAGGTAAGTACAAGAATGATTCACAGATTAACCTGGGATAAGCTGTTTTTAAACATTCTTACAGTTCCAACAAACATGTCAGCTCCCTTACTCTTAGCCACACAATTATATTGGCGGACTATCCTGTTCAGAGGCGCATTAATACCGAGATTGGATTTAGAAGAGCTTGGCTGAAAAGGATTAAATCTCGAGATCCTGGGCAACCTAGACGGAGCAGAGAAATTTAGGGCAGCGAGTAACTCCGGAGCGTCCAGGGTACCGTTTGCGAGCTTAAAAAGAAATAAATTGTCCAGCAAGTGTCTTCGATCCGTTAACGAGGTCATTTTAAAGAATTTCAGACGATCCTCATAACTAAGAAGGATTTTACCTTTATGACAAGCGTAAGTTAGGTGCCACAAAAACCTTTTTTGGATTCTTTCTAGTATTTTTTTGTATACATCATAGAATGGATTCCAAACGACACAGCAATACTCGAGTCTACTTCTAACAAATGTATTGAATAGGGTTATCTTGACCTCTGGTGACTTAAAACCTTTACAATTTCGCAGGACAAAACCCAGAGATCTCCAAGCCTTTGTGGCAATATCTTTGATATGAAGGTCAAACCTCAACTTACTGTCGAGCACAACTCCTAAGTCTCTTGTATTGTATTTTTGAAGTAATATTTCATTATTAATTAAGTACTTCCTAGATGGGCAAACTGCACTTCTTGAGAATCTAATATAAAAGCATTTCTTTGTATTCAGATCCATACCGTTAACGATACACCATGCGCATAGACGGTGCAAATCCTCCTGAAGTAGAGATGCATCGCTATCACTATTAACCTCTCTGAATAACTTAAAGTCGTCCGCATATAAATAATAGTTAGAGTGCAAAAAACAGCTACTAATATTATTAATATATAAGTTAAAAAATAATGGACCCAGATGTGAACCCTGTGGTACGCCAGATTTGCATGGGAAAGGCTCAGATGTAAAACCATTCACAACAACTCTAGAGTTTCTTCCAGCTAGGTATGATCCACACCAAGAAAGTAAAGGTCCCGATATACCATAAAATGATAGCTTACGAAGCAAGACTTGATGATTAACTCTGTCAAATGCCTTACTAAAGTCCGTGAAAATTGCATCAACTGACAAGCGATTGTCGATGGATGAAGAAACCTTGTCAACAAAGTCAGCAAGGTTTGTTGCCGTAGACCTCGCTTTCGCTTCGCATGTTGTTGAGAGTCCATATGAGGTTTAATATGCCAAGACAAAATTGGATGCAGCAGCTGCTCAAAAATCTTTGCAAATATGGGCAGTTTTGAAATGGGTCTGTAGTTTTTTACCAAATCATTTTCGCCACTTTTGAAAATAGGGATCACTAAGGCTTCTTTCCACAAACTAGGAAAGATGCCTGTGCTCAATGATTTATTATAAATTAAACAGAGCGGCTTTGCTAAAGAAGGGGCGCATTTTGCCACAAAGATTGAAGGTAAGCCATCAGATCCAGCTCCCTTAAAATGATCCAGTCTTTTTAAAATCTTAAGAACCTGGTCATCTCTAAACTTGATAGAACTCATAAAAGAGTTTGTTAAGGTCTCAACTTTAGTACTAGAGCTAGGTAAGTTATCAGAGCTGTAGGTTGAGACAAAGTTCTTGGCAAAAAGATTACAAATGTCACTACCACTGGTGGCAGTTTCCTTTTCAAACGACATTTGTGCAGGGTAGTTACTGCGGCATTTTCTCTTATTCTTAATGAATGTCCAAAATAGTTTAGGATTAGAACGCATGTTCGCTTCAAGCTGTGAAATGTATCTATTATAGCAGACTGTCAAAAGATGATCACAACGCTTTTTAACCAATTCAAATGAAAGTTGGTCCAGAGGATTGTTGTTATATTTTCGCAGTTTCTGCCTATACTTAAGTTTTTCACGTAATCGGTTTATAAGATCACGCGAGAACCAAACTGGATATTTATTGCTACGACGTATGGTCTTAGGGATATACTTCAAAATAGCATCATGAACCCGGCTATAGAAAATTGCAAGCATGTCTTCCACAGTAACACAACCATCAAATTCATCCTCCCAACACAAGTCATCCAGAGAATTGATAATCTTGGTATAGTCGCCTTTGCGGAAACTACTATACCTAGTATACCTAGTACTATACTACTTATACCTAGTATTTCTTTATTCTTCGAGAGAGAAACTTAAACACTATTTTTATCTAGGGTGGTCATGTTAGAGAATGTAACAAAACGTCTTTTTGAAAAAATTGGTGTTTAAAGGTATTACTCGTGCGCGATAACTTGGGACCTGCTAGGAATGCGACTCCCCGACCGCTTCCCCTGCACTTCCCCGATGGCGCCCGTATTGTACCGTTCGCATCACTATTTTTTACTAGAGTTTTTAGTCTCGTACTGGCCTACGTCACATAACGACGCGCTCAGGAATTCTTTTAGTTTTCGTTTGTGTTATTGTTTTGATGTCTGGAAAAAAGAAGTCAACCATGTGGACAGGCTTCGACAAAAGTATTGGGACGATGACCTCTTACAAGAGACGAATGAATCGCAATTAATTGTAAATTTATCGGATACCTCTTCGTCAAGTGATTATAGTGAGACTGAGGACGAAGAACAACCTCTAGAAGGCAAAAATCCACTAAGTAGTGACGAAGATGAGATAATGTAAATAATAGATAAAATAAATGTATAAACTTAAACATTGTATTTTTATTTTATTCAAATAGTGTAAAAAAGATTAGATAAAAAGCAGCGTCCTCCCTGAGTAACATAATAAATTAGGTTAAAAAAAACAAAGACGAAGCCGCGGGCGGCTGCTTGTTATGTTCGCTTTTTTGCGGGCGGTACAAACACGCCAATATGACGTCACCGCGCTCAGGTCCCAACTTATCGCGCACGGGTAATACTTACCTTCATAGCCTGGTATCATAGGGTGCTTGTAAACTGGATCTCCATTGCGGAATCTGGCGTTCACGATGTCAACATCCGATTGTGGTGGCCGATAGATCTGAAACGTCAATAATATCATTAAAATGTCGTTATCAATGGAAGCAAAGGGGTCCAAATATTTGAATCACCACGTGAATGCAAAAAGTTGCATGCATTAAAAGTTATGTTTGGACTTGCTTCTGTCTGACTAAGTTAGAGACCCAAAGATGTCCATCATGGGGGTATTAAATATAGTCTTGATATTTATTATTACTAGTGGTTCGCCCCGAACTGAAATCTCGCGAGTCTCCCACAACAAAGTAAAAATATTCTTAGGGCGACTCGCGCAACGATGCCTAAACGTATGTAGTGGCTAAATATGATTTAAGGAGTTGTCAAATCATACAAATACGTAAAATTTAAACATATTTAGTAGCTAAATACGTTTAGGGATCGTTGTGCGAGCCGGCCTTAATCTCTGACTAATAAAATAGTGAAAAAACCAACTCACTTGACCTACAGTTTCATTCAAATTTCAGGTAACGGGAGTTCATGTATATTGTGGTTCCTCTTTTTTGGGGTACAAATTGCAGTTATTTTGGATTTCAGACTTTTACCTATATTTATATTACTAAAGCTACACGCATACCAAATTTCAGCACTGTGGGGTCACTGGTGTCCCCTGTGAGTTTTGTCAAAGTTCAGTTTTTATTATGACTAATAACTCAAAAAAAATGTACTAATGAATACCTTTCATTTGACGTCTCATTTGACCAGTTAGCTTCACTTTCATTTTTTTACCCTTCTTGAACCACAATATCTCAACAACCCCCAAACATTTTTAGCTCATTAAGTCACACCAAAATTTTGCCATCACTACCTACCTATAGTGTGACCATTAGTGCTGTGCACTCCCTGAGGTATGCGCGGCGAGGTGGGAGGCAAAGAAAAAACTGCATGAGTTCACATGAGATCAATACATGTCGGACATATCTTACGATATCAGTTTGCATTTCTAAGGCAAGACTTGTGGCGGGACGATGGTCGGAGGCTATCTATCTGTAATATATTATACTTACTTAGTTGATTAAAATGTAACTTAAATATACTCATATTTTATTAAAAATATGCAGGTGATAAATAAGAACTAAACTTATAATTCAAAGGACTTGTTTTATTGAACATTTTTTATATTTACAAACAATTATATATTCTAACGAAAGTTATTCTGACATAGATTCTGTTTCAACTTCATCTTCCATTTCATATCACGAGATAACGCACGACCCATCTTTGAATATTTATCCCGTGTGCGTCTGACATAGACCGTCCAGTACGAAAGCTACCTACCGCCGTGAGCGTTGACGGCAGACTGATAGATCGGAGCGGCCGACACATCCCCCCCGTCTCGCCGCGCGCATACCTCAGGGAGTGCACTGCACTAATGGCCACACTATATTAAAACTCACGATGATCGGATCAACGCTTCGAAAGTTATCCTCGGACAAACATACATACATACAACACCGATTTGCCCAAGTTGATTTAGAGATCTCGCTTCGATTGATCAATTGCAATGCATAATGGTATATGATGCTCATAATGCATTATGAGTTCCAATAGGGGGAAGTTCTCTAAATGATTCAGATATGAATGACAATGAAAATTTATCTAAAATGTATGTACTTTACGAATAATTACGTTACTACGTTAAGTAGAACTTATGACAGTTATTTATTTATTTATTTATTTATTTATACTTAGATTCACAGTTACATTACCATATATTATAAACTAATTAACATAGTGCTGGACTTAAACCAAACTGAATCTACATTATGTAATACTCAACTTATAAAGACCCGGCAAAGTAGCTCGCCTGTTAACTTTAACATACTTACTTACTTACATATATATATATATATATTTAAATTAAATATTTACATGAAAAAATACTAACAAGAAATAGTTTGCAAGAAAAAGTGAATATTAACATTTTTTCGAATATAAATTAATGAAAAAAGTGCCTCTTGAGCTACAATGTTTGCATGATCGCATTTGAAGTGTGTGTGTGTGTGAGTGTGTGTTTATGTGTGTATAGTGTACCTAGTGTGTGTGGTGTAGGATGTATTTTACAGTGTTATGTTATGTTTTAAAGTGTTAATTATCCGGTCATTTGGAAATTGCAACAAAAAAGAGGGTAGTCAACTAAAGTGCAGTTGAACCCGCTCAGAAAAATAAAAACTAATAATGACTACAAACTGTTTACACAGTGAGTTTACACGCAAGGTTTACATGGCGGCAGTTTTTATACGAATAATTTTAAAAAACTGATGTTAAAATGTTAAAGTTAATGTTCATAAAAGTTAAGTTTTCTAGGTTTAGTAATTGGAATTTAGTATCTATAGCAATAAAGAGTTATCTATTCATCCATCCTATTTCCTAGCTATTTATCGGTCTGTCAAGCGGTGTCTGTTGAGACAGTTGACGGGATACCCTATACTAAAAACTAAAAAAGTAAATTATATAGAAGCGCAACGACGCCGACGCCCTGCCGTCCGTCACACAGTGGAAACTAGTACGGAGGGTAGTCACAAGACTATGTATTCATCACAACTGAAAACTTAAGTTACACTAGGAAACATGATTCTATATAGTTTAAGGGGACACCGGAGGGACAATCGCCCATACAACACGTACTACCAAGATCATTTCTAATTGGAGCATATTTCTACCTTAATAAGGTATTATTTTAATTTTAATAGTATTTATCTAGGTTCCCAACCATATATTAGATCAAAATACTTACCTAAAATGAAATAGAAGCGTATCGCATTCTGCATGTTTTTACGTCATAAAAGACCTGTTTTCAATCTCATCATCATCATCATAATCATATTAGCCGTAGGACGTCCACTGCTGGACAAAGGCCTCCCTCATTGATCTCCAGGAACTGCGGTTGGAAGCGGCCTGCATCCAACGCCGACCTGCGGTTCTTACCAAGTCATCTGCCCATCTTGTGGGTGGACGTCCTACGCTGCGCTCGCCGGTCCGTGGCCTCCACTCGAGAACCTTTCGGCCCCATCGGCCATCTGTTCTGCGCGCTATATGGCCTGCCCATTGCCACTTCAACGTGCTAATCCGTCGGGCTATATCGGTGACTTGAGTTCTCCTACGTATCTCCTCATTTCTGATTCGATCGCGTAGAGAAACCCCGAGCATAGCCCTCTCCATAGCTCGTTGAGCGACTCTGAGCTTATTCATAAGGCCAATAGTGAAGGACCACGTCTCGGTTCCATATGTCATCACTGGTAACACACACTGATTGTAGACTTTCGTCTTAAGGCACTGAGGTATGTTGGACGAAAAGACGTTGCGAAGTTTCCCAAACGCTGCCCATCCGAGTTGGATTCGACGATTGACCTCTTTCTCGAAGTTGGACCTACCTAATTGGACTGTTTGTCCTAGGTATATATACGCGTCGACAACTTCAAGAGCTGAGTTCTCAACCATAACTGGGGCAGGGACGACATGGTTTTCAATCTAATTGTTTCGTATTAAAAACAACAACATCTTACGTATCCTAGTTATGGGAACATAGATTATATCGTCTAGTTACAGATTAACAACACAATGAGAAAAATACAACATGTTTTCAGTCATGCGGCGCGTTAACGCGCCGGCGAACCTTGAGCGCAACTTCAATTCGGCCGCGTCAAAAACTTCGGCCTGAATATCGCTATCCATGATTAGTGACGAAGTTTAGCCGCGCAGAGTGACAGTGATAGCAATAGAACGATTCTAAATTTGATTAGATTTTGAGCGTGTTCCGTAATACCAAAAATGATGACTGAAAACTTGTTGTATTTTTCTAATTGTGTTGTTAATCTGTAACTAGACGATATAATCTATGTTCCCATAACTAGGATACGTAAGATGTTGTTTTTAATACGAAACAATTAGGTTGAAAACAGGTCTTTTATGACGTAAAAATGCAGAATGCGATACGCTTCTATTTAATTTTAGGTAAGTATTTTGATCTAATATATGGTTGGGAACCTAGATAAATACTATTAAAATTAAAATAATACCTTATTAAGGTAGAAATATGCTCCAATTAGAAATGATCTTGGTAGTACGTGTTGTATGGGCGATTGTCCCTCCGGTGTCCCCTTAAGTCTAGATTTTAAGTTTGTAAACTTACTTTTTCAAGATAAATTTTACTATACTTTACTTTAATTTATCACAATTTTATCTGCATACAAATATTGCATGAAACATGATGAATGTTCCATACAAACTCCATTAATCGTAAGGAGTAAGTCATTTAACACCTAGGATCTAGTTAGAACGGCGCGGCGCGTCCTAATCTTTAAGGACATACTCGTAACAAAGTACAACATCAGTAAATACAGTGCCTAAAAAAATACTACCTACCTCTATGTAATAAGAGGATTAGCAAGCTGAAGTGGCAGTGGACGCGGGACACAGAAGAACTGCGGGCCGTTAGGGCTGAAATATTCCAGTGTGGAGACCACGCACGTGAAAAGACGACCCGTTTAAGGTTGCTGGGAGCCGTCAGTTGCAGGCCACAAAAGATCGACTGCTCCGTAAATCTATGGGAGTGTGATGAATCTATAATGATGATAACAACTACTACTGGTGGTCACTTTTCTAAGGCAGAAACCAGCATACCTGGAAGTCATCAGCAGTTCTATCAGACAGCACCAGCCGTTCAGAATGGAGCACACTTGGGTCCAATAGGATCTTGTGCGTTGTCGAGCCATAGGTGTCTCCGATTCTGTACTTATATTCTGGGCAGTGGCCTGTGTAGCTGCAGGGAAAAGCATCATGAGGTAAATGAAGATAGAAACAATAGTAGATTATTAAACAAGGGGATAAAGCAGCGTCTTGCGTCACGGGCGCCATATTGAATCCCGAACGTAACGAAGGATTCAAGAGTTAAGTCACGAGCGAAGCGAGGGAGTTACTAGAATCCTGAATGCAAAGAGGGATATAAGCACGCCCGAGATGCATACAGCTTTATCCACGAGGAGAATACTCTACCTTTCACACTTTCTGCGAGACAATAAAAACCAAATCTAGATTGGTGCATTCTGTGCAGAGGTTAATTCGATTTACGAATAAGTTCTTATTGTGTGGGTCTCTTTGGTTCAAAATTTAATACAGATGAGGTTCCGTTGGCGTAGTTAGCCCAGCACAAATTACTTATCAATAAAGTTACGTGATTTTGCTACGTATGTTAGTTTCTACTGTTTGTAACAAAACCGCAAGAGCCTTGATAGTAAACATGTGTTCTGAACGTGACTTCCTGTTCCTTAGAGGCAAAGCCAAGACTTTACTAATGAAATATTAATATATTATCAGTTTGAGTTTGCAAGTGATGTTTTACTCAATATAAAAATCTATCTTTAGATTCGCTCCACCTGTAGAAATCTAGGTACATAGAACTATCTCACAAACACTAAAATAAAATCTTATTGACCAAGTTTCAGCCGTTTGCGGCCGACAGTCTGGCAGACAGGCAAATTCTTCAAACTTATACAAAACATTCCTCGTTCGCCTCCCGGTGTTTAATACTACAGGGTAAAAACTCTACCTACCGATAAGTAAAAGTTGTGTATACCAAGTAATAGTTTTAATCAAGAGAATAGTAGACATCGGGAGGCTAGTAGGCAATCATTTAATCAAGAGAATAGTAGACATCGGGAGGCTAGTAGGCAATCATTTAATCAAGAGAATAGTAGACATCGGGAGGCTAGTAGGCAATCATTTAATCAAGAGAATAGTAGACATCGGGAGGCTAGTAGGCAATCATTTAATCAAGAGAATAGTAGACATCGGGAGGCTAGTAGGCAATCATTTAATCAAGAGAATAGTAGACATCGGGAGGCTAGTAGGCAATCATTTAATCAAGAGAATAGTAGACATCGGGAGGCTAGTAGGCAATCATTTAATCAAGAGAATAGTAGACATCGGGAGGCTAGTAGGCAATCATTTAATCAAGAGAATAGTAGACATCGGGAGGCTAGTAGGCAATCATTTAATCAAGAGAATAGTAGACATCGGGAGGCTAGTAGGCAATCATTTAATCAAGAGAATAGTAGACATCGGGAGGCTAGTAGGCAATCATTTAATCAAGAGAATAGTAGACATCGGGAGGCTAGTAGGCAATCATTTGTTCGCTACATAGCACACAATACATTTAGTAGTAGATACCTAGGCCTTTTAAAAAAATAAATGGAGGAGCACTAGATTTATTTAAGGCTTTAATACACAAAAATAAACGTCCAGCTATGAGAAACGACTAAATATTAACTGTGAGGTAATTTTGTAGGTATCGATTTCTTTATTGATCCTAATAAATAAATAAACATTCCTTTCTGTTGCTTCGTGTCGCTATGCAATAAAATGGCAATCTACAGAAAACATATTGGCGCAACCTAAGCCCATATAATATATCAGCATTGGACACGGACGCCCTAAAAACGGTGTGGTCACAGCCTTGCACAATAATTACGAAAAATCGCCCAAATGGACAAATTGGACAATGCCCATCAATAATGTTGGCAACGCTTCTTCAGAGATATGGGACGCGTTATGTAAATATAATCCGTCCACGTTTCGCGATAACCGGAGGAGAAAATGTACAAACAAGGTATCTACTCTCCGTTACATAATGAATAATATTTGTCGTGAGTCCTGTTGGGCTAGTGGGCCGTTGTTTTCGCGAAATACTATTTTGAGGAACTAACATTCGAGGAACATGTAATCAGATGAAAATATGGAATAATGTCATCTTGGTTCCCATAGTACAAGCTCTGCTTAATTTGGGTCTAGATAGCGCTGTGTGAAATGTCCAGCAATATTTATTTATTTAATGTACTCCTGTAAAAGTACGAGCGTTGTTAATTAGCACCGTTCTATACAAAGACAGTAAAGGAGACCACAGAGCCTTCTTCATACCGATGGATGGATACTAAAAAAACCGGCCAAGTGCGGATCGGACTCGCGCACGACGGGTTCCGTACCATTATCTAGTAGATTGAATGAAAGGTAAATTGCGGTTTACGATTTATGACGTATAAAAAATTCTACTTACTAGATCTCGTTCAAACCAATTTTCGGTGGACGTTTGCATGGTAATGTACATCATATATTTTTTTTAGTTTCATCTTTCTCTTATTTTAGAAGTTACAGGGGAAGGGGGGTGGGGGAGTACATTTTACTACTTTGGAAGTGTCTCTCGCGCAAACTATTCGGTTTAGAAACAAATGATATTTGAAATCTCACTATCATTTTTAAGACCTATCCATAGATACACCACACGTTTTTTTTCGGGTTTGATGAAATAATTTTTTTTGTGTTTCAGTTCTAAGTATGGGGAACCCCAAAATTTAATGTTTTTTTTTGTGTGAAAATCTTAATGCGGTTCACTGAATAGATCTACTTACCAAGTTTCAGCAGTATAGTTCTTATAGTTTCGGAAAAAAGTGGCTGTGACATACGGACGGACAGACAAACAGACATGACGAATCCATAAGGGTTCCGTGTTTTGCCAATTTGGCTACGGAACCCTAAAAATCCCACAGAAATCACAGATTGGCACTATTTGCACACTCACACGGGTCGAGTGGTTGAGATAGAGCTCTAAGGAGCTTTATGTAAGTGGGTATTTAGTGACCTACCCAGGGATATAATGAGGCTGCGCTATGCTGACTAAATCCAAAGCCATGATGAGTTTCTGCTAAGTCACTGTTTAACCATAATTTAGATGAAGGCCAAATTTTGTTTTGTTTTAGAGAGAATTACCTACACATTTATTGATTTTGGTTTGACAAAATGTTGTGTTGATTTTGACATGGTGCTTGTGCAATCAAGTGAAATTTTTTCGTTATATATCAATCTCAGAATAGTTTTTACTGTGTCAAAAAAGTATCACACTAATATAATAAATGCGAAAGTTTGGATATTTGTTTGTTTGTTACTCAATAACGTCGTAACGGCTGGACCGATTTCGATGAAATTTGGTATTAATTGCGTAGATTATAACCTGGATTTTACGCATAGGCTACTTTTTGTTGATAAACAACGCGTGCAAAGCCGCTGTCGGAAGCTAGTTTGCTATAAGTGGAATATAAAGGATACCTAACAGACATTTTTGGTCCAAAACGTCCCACTATTTCATAAAGTAAAGACAAATGCTTTTGCTTTCTTGTTGCTTATCAAGTCCTTTCTGCAAATAACATTTGGTAGGTTATTAGGTACCTAACATGCCATTTGGTAGGTTTATTGACAAAGTGCAAAAACTTATAAATGCATTTCGACGAACATCTTGGAAGGTGGTAGAAGAAAGTTTGGTTATTAAAATAGGACCCTTTGTTTACCGGAAAGCAGTAGAGAACAGATTGTATCGTTCAACATACTTCAAACCTTCCCTCACTCGTTCAAACTTCGCTCCGTTTCTACTCGTTCGATTCATCGCGGCCGCCATATTGGATTCAACCGTCGTAAGAGACGGGCGCGCGCCCGTTGAGCATCCGCGTACAGTGACAGCCAGACCGATAATAATACAAACTTTCAAAAACTATACGTTAGATTAAATAAACCTAACAAAAACTTACAATCAACTGTGAAGTGCGTGCAATAAAACAGTTTACATCAAGTTTAACTTATTTAATACCGATCGGACAAGTCGAAACGAAATGCATTCCACCAAGACTGTTGAACTTTTATTTTTTTTCGCTTTGCGGTGTACATTTTGATTCTTATCAAGTTTATTTATTACCTGTGTTGTGAACTATGGGTTTATTCACGTAGATAAATCTGAAAACAATAATTTATAAAAATAGTGCATGTGATTGTTAGACTTTGTTATCAAAGTCAGAGTTATCATTGATTGACGAGGATTGCCGAAAACTTCAAGGTGAGCTACAGTTTTGTTTTATTTTCAGTTGTTTTTATCAATTACATAGTTATAGATGTTCTTACTTAGGTATGGAATAAACAAACATAGATTGTGGACCTCTGTGTTCAAATTATACGTTTTTATTGTAACGGATAATGCTAGTGTTTTGTAGGCACCTACCTATTTTTCTGACTTGCTTACATAATCTAAATAGATTAAAAGAGATAACTAAAGAGATTGGAATGGAATCCATTCCAATCTCTTTTACATCTTTCCATCAAAATCGTTTATTCTTCCTTAATATGCCCGTATCTTTCTTTCTTTTTGTATAATTACTTATTACCTACCTAATGTTTTTTTTTAATTTTGAAGTGTTTATATAGGTAGGTAGGTATACCTTATTATTTAAATAATATTTAGATATATATCAAGGTATATTGTAATTGCATAAAAGCGTTTACAATTTAAGAGAATATATAAGAATTTACAAACGTACTACTAAATATTTTTTAAGTTTCGCTATCACTGTCCATAATTAGTAATATTAAAAGAATGTTTAACATGTATGAGTATAAACGTTAAATACGCGATAGATACCTACCCGTATATTTATTATGTATATTTATAGTAATTATTACGGACAGCAAAAAGACAAAATATTACTTTCTTCAAACGGTGCCATTACTATGTTCGATTTAAAGAAGAGCCATTTGGTTTAATGTTTTCATCTTAAGCTATTCAATATCGGTAAAAGACACGCAACTAGCTAGGTAATAAGTAGAAATGCCGACTCAGAAGGGTCGTCATCCCTCCAAATAAAGACGCTAAACAATGAAACCAGGACCATTGAGATCAAGTAAAAGGAATCCTGTTTGGTGACTGAACAGGACAAGGCTACTAACTAAATATGGGTGCATGAAAGCAGAGCAATTTGAACCCTAAAATCAGAAGCAGGAAAACGAATCAAGCGACAATACTGAAGCCTAATAAAAATGAACATCAGGCCCGAAGCCCTAGTGCCTAGTTGCCTACCTACAAGTTACGAATGTTTCTTAGCTATAGGTAGTTTTGTATGTTAATGCATGAAATTAAACTGCTTTTCTCCACTTCGCTAGGGACATTTAACTGCAATGCCGTTCAGTTTAATACCAG
Source organism: Philereme vetulata (assembly GCA_918857605.2). Taxonomy (NCBI): domain Eukaryota; kingdom Metazoa; phylum Arthropoda; class Insecta; order Lepidoptera; family Geometridae; genus Philereme; species Philereme vetulata. The sequence continues at coordinate 392,303 of OU975482.1, forward strand.
TTTAACCCACGAGTATGTCATGAAAGAGCTGTCTCGGCTAATTTAAATCTTAAGCACCGACACAGAACTGGTAAATTATGGCTATCATAACTTTATCACCGGTATTTTTTTCTAAAACGCGCGGAAACGTCCACACTGGCGTTTGTGGACCGGTTGGTAGGAAGAGTCGGTTCGCGTCGATGAAAAAAGAAGACCTGTGGATATTCGAGGCCGCAACCCAATTGGGACCAGTCGCAGGTACGCTTTTGTAGTACACTTTCTCCGGTGCGTGACGCGGACAGGCGCACACATTTCACTACATGCAGCGAGATAGCTAACCATAACCGCCGGAGCGAAAGGATGATTTCGAACGAGAAGATAACGAGACATCTCGATACCACAGTCGATTTCCAACATTTGATACGGTCCATTGGAACCTACACTTGCAAATGAATATCGACAGGTGCGAGATTATGCGACGTGTTAACGCAATAAATCATGATTTGCAAAAGCTACACTTTCTCCTGAAAGGAGGGCGCAAATCAAAAACAAAATTACTCAGGTGTGTCATTAATTAACCGCGAAATATGTAGTTACATGTTGACTAATAAAAAGTTGAGAAATTATACACGTCAAATCAAATTGTGCAAACTGTCTGCTGCTTGTAGTAAAAAAGAAAATAAATATTAGAAGAAACGACATTTATGTTTTAAATTGAAATTACAGAAACGCAAGCTACCTATTTTATTAATTTTCTACAACAGTGTGTAAAACATAATGTGGGTTTTGAGAGCAACATTCCACACATTTTCCACATTTGAGACCACACTTCGCGTCTATCGACTAAGATTATGTTAATGTCATTAACCTCTAAACTGCAGCCACGAGCCAAAAGTAGTCAAAACATTCTGAGAAACAGAAATTACGAACGCTCGAAGCGCTTTTAGATTATTATCCTGAGATCACTGAAAGCGTTAATAATGAGACCTGCATAAAAACTAGTCCACCAGGTGCTGATACAATTGGTTACATGAAACAATTTGAGCTTATTACAGTGGTAGGTAAGCGTAAGCTGAGAACCGCGAAGCAATCAAGAACCAATTTGCCAATTACACGGACGCAAAACACAAAATCGTTTCAAACTTCTCCACAGATGGCATCCAAACTATAGTTAAGCAGTGACTAATGTACTGACATCATGATTTTTGTGGAATGCGAAGAAAAATACATCTTAATCAATCAAAAACAAACGATTACCTCAGCACCAGAGTCAATCGTGATGTACAGAAATTCCTCAGTCGAGTAAACTCCGTTTCAATATCTTTATTCAAGTGCAAGTTACGGTAATGTTTTTAATGTGTCACTTTCATGATAGAGGCATTGTTTCTCAAATGAACATTAACATGATAATAACATTAAAACGTGAGGATCGGTTACTCAGCCAATATCATCACAAGAATTGTATTTAGCTTTGTAAGATGAGACACTATCAATGGCAACCATAGAAAGTCTCATAGCCTGGCTTAACACAATGCAACACAAAACAATACCGTACAAGTCTCTTGCCTTTTCAACTCTTATCTCTCCGGTGATTCTCCGAACTGTCTTACATGTGAAGTCTTCCATTCCAAAGGCTTCGATGGATTTGAATAATCATAACAAAGAGGCTGATAGCATCTAATCTTACGTTGGTTTTTGCGCGCTTAATTTGCGAGAGCGGAGCTGTAACGTGACTTGCTTAACATTTGATTGAATTTCTTTTAACTGTGATGAAAAACAACACTTATTTTCTGTCTGGGGAGGATAAGTTTAAATTAAAAGCCTTTAAAAGTTACCGAAGATGATTCTTTATTTTCTGACATATTTATATTCCCATATTTGTCACAAGTCTTCAAATGTGGCTTTTCTGGGTTTCTAATGGGCCTAAGTCGTCATCTTCTAAGTCTTTTTCACTTCATTAACATCAATTAATATCCACGTAAGTTGGGGGGTCTTACGCTTACCGAAGATGTAACTGAACTTATAAGGAACGTGAAACACACTTTTCAACAAATTGTGTTCTTACCCTTAGATGTAAGTTTTTAGGGCGTAACTTTTTCCTACCAGAACCGATTTTTAGTTTTAATAATAAATAAATAAATATTGCTGGACATTTCACACAGCGCTATCTAGCCCCAAACTAAGCAGAGCTTGTATTATGGGAACCAGATAACTGATAAAATATTTATAGGTATACTTTTTTTGTAAATACATACTTACGTATAATATGTAGAAAAACATCCAGACCTGGAACAAATATCTGTAAATCATGCAAACATTTTACTTAGAAAATTTCGTGATTGATTTCAATCATTATTATAAATACGGGATTTATCACGTACGAGTGCGAGGCGAGACGTTATTCGGAGCGGATCGCACTCACTCTGATGAAGGTTCACGAATTGAACCGAAACATTGTCGGTCGAAACACCGATAAGACGGTACATGATAAATCCCGTATTTATAATAATCATGCAAACATTTGTTCCGCGGCGGGAATCGAACCCGCTACCTCCTGCGTTTCAGCCGGCTATTCGCCCACTGCGCCACGGAGGTTGTCAAAACGATAAACATAAGAAGCATGTTTAAACGAGATATGCTGCATCTCCCATGTAGGTAGACACATCATCACAAAAAGTCTTGTCTTCTTTACTTCGACTTAATTTGTCTGAAAAATACTCTGACGCATTTATGAGAAAATTGACTTTTTAAATACGTATAAAGTCCGCTTTGTATGTTACTCAGAAATTATTTCAACAAAAGAAAATGTACAACAAATACTTGCAGACCAAATCACACTGAATTCAAGTGAGATTATTATCACATAGGAATATTAAACCATAATATTTCTAAACAGTTTTTGACGCTAATCTGTTTCTTTAGAATTTAAAACACACAGTGATCACATGGTTTTGGATTTCAAATCCGTATCTTTTTTTCATTCATGCTTACAATGTGTTTTCTTGCTTATTATGCCAAGTGGTTCCGTAAATTCAGCATGTTATTATGATAGAGCATTAAAATTTGCATTTAAGTAGGTACATGGAATAGCTTGAAATGTCTTTTTTTTATAAATTATAGGCTTGCGTTTGACCACGATCTCGCCTGGTAAGCGATGATGCAGTCTACGATGGTACATGCTTGCCTAGAAGAAACCTATTCATTCGCGTCTTATGTGTTAAAATATATTGTTTTATTAAAGAATGCTTTGTTAAAGGCTATGATGGGCCACTTAACATCGTGAGTCATTTGGTTATCCCATATTGTATAAAAACAAAATGTTTCACCATTGAACAGAATTTGCACTTTTGAAGTCATTTTCTGCACGTGTTTCTATCCAATCCAAGGCGTTGTTGTTTCCAAACGGATGAACCGATTTAAATGCAATTTTTTCTATTGAAAGTGCTCGAAAGTGGTTCTTAGTGAAAAAAGATCGGGGGGTTTAATTAGGTAGGAAAAAGACTTCTCGTTTGTGATTTTATATGCCACTCGGAGATTTTATTTTTACAGTTTTTTCTTCACGATCTTCGTTTGACCACAATCTCACCTGATGGTAAGTGATGATGTGGTCTAAGATGAAGCACGAAGATCTAGAAGAATCCTATTCACTCTTACCTTATAGAGACCCAGACTGTATTCTTTAGGAAAAACAGATGACGGCAAAGTTTTCCATACCTTAGCCGTACGCATCAAGAACGTAGAACCAAAACGGTGTGTGCGAATGGGTGGTATATCAACCAGGTACGGATGGTACTGAGCCGTGCGCCTGCTTGTCCTTTGATGAAAAGGAGATGGCGCAATTAGATCGTAAAGTTCCTGGGCACATTCCCCAAAATGTATTCTGTAAAAGATCGATAGATTTGCAACTTTACGGCAGTGTTCGAGACTTTGGGTCTTAGTCTCCGCCATATATTGCTCACCTATAAGCCTAAAAGTTCCGCGTTCTATCGAGTGTAAGGTAGCGAGCTGGTGTTTGGCCGAACCATCCCAAAGGTGACAGCAGTACTCCATACCAGACTGGACGTGTGCTTTGACTTGTATTTTGAGCTATTATCGGAAATTTTAACTCACTTGAATTGATAATAAATTAAGATTTACTGTTTATTCCATGTTATTTATATCATCTCATAAATTAAACATTTGACAGTGTTGTTCGTTTGGCTGACATAGCGTATTCTGAGTTTCGTTTCCATTAATTACGGCGGCTCTTTTCAATTAAAAATCGCATGTATTACCTATGTCTTCTTCATCATCATATTAATTGGATTACGTAAATTTGGATCTAATCGGTTTTTATTGAAAACTAACGAAACTTTTGATTTATGAGAGTAGAAATTGGCAGGCAGTTCAGAAAAGATTTATTTCTAAAGAAAGTTTTCTGGCTGGCTGTGAATAATGTGAAGTAATCGATTAAAATTTATGCAATCTATTATTTATCAAACAGGTGAGAAAATAAAACCTCTGAGCTTACCTATAGCTTTTCCATTTCTTTATTTTCTGCGATGACAGCTCCTGTCAAAACTTTAACGAGCGTCCTTATTACATTAACATTTTACATTTTATAAAAATATGACGCTTACGCACGTTCAAGGTTATACCAGAGTCGGAGAAACTGATAGGGATGGAACTATCGATAAACGTAACACGATAACAGACCCGATATTTTTTTACAAAATGTAAGAAACTAAACTACTGCCGGATACTTTTGTACAAATTTATTAACTAATTTATATTTCATTACAAGATGTTACACGTATTCATTCTTGATTGATAATGCCAACTTCTTTAAAATTTTCGAAGCTGTTGTAAAATAAGTAGGTATAGGTAGATACTCGACAATGAAACGAAATAATTATAACGACAGGTAATCTTTATTTATTTATTTTAATCAAAATCTGATGAATCGTCACTGTCACTCGATGAGCTCTCTCCACGAGGTCACAACACAACAACTATCAAAATAGAACTGTCATCGAGAAAATAAAGAAATGGAAAGACTATAATGAACCCAATACCATGCTAACTAGTCAAATCGATATTGTTGTATAAACAGTTTATGCTGGATTATGGTGTTTACTAGAGTGCATTGTTTGTATCGAAGGACACATTCAGATATGTTCTGTTACGGAGGCCTTCATACAGCCTTTAAACTCTCACAAGCACATGAACTTGCATTGCAATTGTTCAAAAAGTGCATGCCTTCAAATCAAATGCCTTTCTAATAACTGTACCGCCAAAACGACGCCTGCTTTGACACAAGAATGCAGATAAGACACATGCATTGTGGCTTGAAATATTAGGGCGCGTGCTAAGCGATGGTGAATGGGAGGTCCCATTCACAATCGATCACGAGTCGAGACTCAATCCGACCCCTCTTACGAAACCTCGGAGTAATGAGACCTTAGTATTGAACCTATATCGAGGCAAGCTGTTGTACAGTGGGGTCATAGTTTGCAACCGAAATTATCTGCAGTAGGTAATAGTCAACTTGTAGACTTCATAATTTATAATTCGTTTATTGTCTGTAAACCTAAGTGCATAAGATGGTTGAGCTTAACAAAGAACGAAATATTAATAAATAAATAAATATTGCTGGACATTTCACACAGCGTTATCTAGCCCCAAACTAAGCAGAGCTTGTATTATGGGAACCAGATAACTGATAGAATTCTTATATACATTTTTTTGTGAATACATACTTATAATATATAGAGAAACAACCAGACCCGGAACAAATATCTGTAGATCATGCAAACATTTGATCCGCGGCGGGAATCGAACCCGTTACCTCCTGCGTCTCAGCCGACTATTCGCCCACTGCGCCACGGAGGTCGTCGTTACTATACTAGGTTTCGCCATTTTAGCGTTCAAACATTACAATTAGTCACATAAATTAATAAAAATTAAATCAAATACACAATTAACTATAAATGTCCAAGTTTTAAGATAAGTGTCAGACCAGACGTCATAATCACAATCATACATTATACACAAAAATACCTAAATTGAATACAATAAAATACTGGTGGTAGAGCTTTTGTGAACGAGCTCGAGGAAGTGGGCCGCTTTACCTTTATCTGCCGCCAAATAGCAGTACTTGTGCTGCTGTGTTCCGGTTAGATGGTAATGGTATGTTCCTGTAATTACTGGCACATAGGCATAACACCTAAGCCCATGGTTATGGCAACGTATCCACATAGAAATCAAGACCACATAATAGCTTGTTTTGAATTCTATGTGGATATCCATGGGCTGCAGTAGCCACTTAACATCTGGTGGACTGCATACTCGTTTGCCATATAAGTAAGTAGTATAAAAAAATTAAGAGCACATTGTTAATTGAAAATGTCAAAGAATTTGGATATCCGTAATATTAAAATAATAATATGGGCAAATTGGAGAGATATGTCAATAGTTATTTTCAGAAATTGGAACAATAGCTATAGGTGTCTATCAAAATTAATGTTTCGATCACTTAAAAATTCTTTTTCTAAGACGAAGACTGTTTTCAGTAGAAAGTTTGGCTGTAATTATGAACCTTGGCTTCCTCTTTCTGGAGAGTTAACTCCCTGAGCGGTTTAATTACAACGCGACCCACAAACAGAGCCTCATATAAGTCGCGGCAAATAAGTCTAGCGGTGACCGTTATTGCGCAGAAGTATAAAATAAGGTACCTGAGCGGGATGAAGGGCGGGCGTGCGTAGCGCCGATTGGCTCTCCAGTCGCATTCCGTCCCCCGCACTGAAACGACACCCTGCGCACATGCAGTGTACAGTCGCGTTCTTAATTGTATTGTTATTGCTGTTATTTGAATTTGTTTGTTAAATTTAGTTTTTTAAGTTTGTTTGTGACTTTAAAGTTAATATGCCTAAAAGAAATACTGTTTTGAAAAGACAGGCAAGGAAAATGGTTTATGACGTGAATTGTTTTTTTTTAAAACGGGAATCTATTAATTAATTGATTCTTTGAAATAAATCAAAAGTGAGATTGATGATGCTACAAGTAGGTACTTTACTCAGTCATTCGGACAGCAGCACTGTAAATTTGAGCCAGTTAAAACAAACTGCCGAAATTATTAAGGCGGGAAACATTAAATTAAATGGCGATTTAGGGAAAATCCAAAATAGGATAGCAGAGTCTACAAATACGTCAATTGCAACGGTAAGGAACATCTCCAATCAAGCCAATAGTGGCTATTGGCTATTGTATTGCTTGCGCGACAATACCCATGCGCAGCGATCCCCTCCGCGTATCGTTCAGCTCTAAAGTTACGTGCCGGGACTTATACCTAAGTCACGATACCCGTGTCGATTGCAAGAGGAGTCAAGATTATTTCATAGTTCTTAGCAACAAGAATTAACGTATGAGATGCGGACATTGAGATTTGTAGACGTTTTATGTAACATTTTAGGTTATATTTCTTCGAAACAAAGTTTAATCGAAATTTATGTAAAATGAGTGAAATTCTGGTTCCAGTTCTTAAGAACCCTTATAACCTCAAGTGGAATGGGTCTCACTTGACTATAAAAGGCAGTGCGTATTCAAGTACCTCAAAATACATTCGTCTTATATCGCGCAAGTTTTGTATTGTCGTTTATTATTATTATTACGAGCAACTTATATCCCACTGCTGGGCAAAGGCCTCCCCAATTCCTTCCAGACATCTCGATTCCGTGCTAAATGTAGATTTAAAACTTTTAGATTAAAACTGTAAGACGCAATTCCTGAATTGCGTCTTACCGTTTCATCATCATCATCATATCAGCCGTAGAACGTCCACTGCTGAACAAAGGCCTCCCTCATTGATCTCCAGGAACTGCGGTTGGAAGCGGCCTGCATCCAACGCCGACCTGCGGTTCTTACCAAGTCGTCTGCCCATCTTGTGGGTGGACGTCCTACGCTGCACTTGCCGGTCCGTGGCCTCCACTCGAGAACCTTTCGGCCCCATCGGCCATCTGTTCTGCGCGCTATATGGCCTGCCCATTGCCACTTCAACGTGCTAATCCGTCGGGCTATGTCGGTGACTTAAGTTCTCCTACGTATCTCCTCATTTCTGATTCGATCCCGTAGAGAAACCCCGAGCATAGCCCTCTCCATAGCTCGTTGAGCGACTCTGAGCTTATTCATAAGGCCAATAGTGATAGGCCACGTCTCGGTTCCATATGTCATCACTGGTAACACACACTGATTGAAGACTTTCGTCTTAAGGCACTGAGGTATGTTGGACGAAAAGACGTTGCGAAGTTTCCCAAACGCTGCCCATCCGAGTTGGATTCGACGATTGACCTCTTTCTCGAAGTTGGACCGTTTACTTTTTCCAAATTCGTTTTTCACAGCGAGTGTTCAGTTCATACTTCGTGTATCACTTCATACAACTCTACATTATATTCTTACTTTGTTGAATTGACCTTTGTTTTGATCACGTTTGATTTGTCAGCTCGAGTTAGATGTGGGTGAAGTTCAATGGTAAACGTACTGTCCTTAAATTCTGTACCATGTTCAAAATAGCCGCAGGACATTTTGACTAAAGGAATTTACTAAGCGGTTTTAAAGACCTTCGTCGTGTAAAGATTTATTGAAAGAACGCATACGTTTTTTAGAGTTCCGTACCTTAAAAGGTAAAAAAGGAACCCTTATAAGATCACTCTCTGGTCCGTCTGTTCGTGTGTCACCACCGATTTTCTCAGGAACGGGTGTACCTAGCAAGTTGGAATTTATACCAGATACTCAGGTCTATAGTATCTATTAGTTGTATAAAAATCAAGGTCCTGTGTCAACACGATAAAAAGATATGGACAAATTTAGATTTTCGCGTAAACTTGTAAGTACCAAAATTTACATTAATTTTAACTTTTTTTTATTTTTCGGAATTTTCCCTTTAATTGTGCTGTAAGATTGACAATTCTAGGTCAACCGGAATTACCCTATAGGTTTTGGGTCGAAAACCTATATGGTAGTCCCCGTTGACCTAGAATCACGAAATTTGACAACAAGTAAGGTCAAATAAAGGAGAAATTCCAAAAAAAAAAAAAAAAATTAAAGGATGTATCCCCATTAATACATACGTTAACGCCAATTAAAATAGTCCTCTGAGTTGTATGGGCACTCATACAATTTAGAGGACTAGCTTAATCAGCACCAACCTTAAATAAGGTAAATAAATAAAATTGTGCTATTGAATAAAACTTCCATACAACAGACATGTTTTTTGCCGTTTTTATGGATAATGGTACGGAACCCTTCGTGCGCGAGTCCGACTCGCACTTGACCGGTTTTTTAGCCTGAGAATCGTGAACCTCTTCGTCCTAGTAATCTTTTTAAATAACTTATAGGTACCAATAGTGATCGGCAATACGTTTATTGTCAAAGACAATGATGGTCAAATCTATATCTTGCCTTGGCCAGAATTAAGTGTGCTTAATCAACCTAATCTGTCTAATAAAACCCCTGTATCAGACACTTGACACTACTAGTGGTAGTGTTGCAACTTGCAATTAGGCTGTTTAAACCATCTGCAATTATTTTATGTAAAGGTATCAGTTAATACAGCTTTAAAGTTCTGCTCATTACCACAAACTCATAATATTTATTCCTAAAGTCAAGCCATTTTAATAGGTAACATTTGACAATTCATCAAAATTCAACAATATATTATTTTATGCCCGCCGTTACAAGGTTACGACCTGGTAACGGCGGGCATAAAATAATATATTTTTTCGTTTTGTTAGAACTGCACAATTGATTAACTTTTTTCAATTACGATTACATATTTATTGTAATAATAATTATTATTAATTCATTTATTTCTGAACAAGTCCATAGGTACATAAGATCTGATTATAAAATTAATTAGAAGTATAACAATAACAAAATACCACACACTTAAAAAAATAACAAAAACCAACATAACTTAAAACATAACTAAAAATAAAATAATTAAAAATGGTTAAAATTAATATAAAAATGTCAAAAAATTTATAAATAATGGACGCCCCCTAACATACATACACCATAAATAATTAAACTTACAAAAATTTAAAATTATTAATTTAAAATTTAAAAGCATGTCAATAGGCTATTATTTAAATTGAAATAATTATAAATAACTTAACTATTACCTAAAAGTATATGCATCCATTTGGTAATGATGGGGCAGTCCAGACGCGAAACAATCATCTGTAGGATGCCGCTGTTACTGCCGCGCGCACGCTTGAGTATGGACGCGACTTTCTTGCGAATGATCGCATGAAAACCGTCCGTGTGCGCCTCTGCAAACATACTCGATGCGCTGCAAAAGCGAGGCAGCCGCATCAGCATCCTGAATACATCGTTATAATGACCGATACGAGTACGAGTTCGGTACGAGTTTTACCGAACTGACAGACGTCAACAGACTTCAAATGTTACCTATTAAAATGGCCTGACTTTAATCCTTTTATGCTCTACCGACCTTTAATATATACTTCCGCATTTGTTCCCTTCAACGATTTATCTCAACTTAATTGATCTAACCGACATCTACAAAAGTACTAAACAAACTTGAACATAAGTAACATACGTACTTTTTATTTGTTTTCGGTTGATTACCTAATTGGTCAGCACGCGTGAATAATGTGGGTTCATTTCACTAATCGACTTACGATATTTTTTGTAACAATTGGGCAATTTGTTTCTTGCTAGTGTTTGAAAAGGTTTCGAGGAAATACAGAATAGAGGACATGGCTTTACACTATTATATTTTTGTCCTGTAATTGGTAGTTTCTTGGTCACCCTCCGTAAGAACAATGATCGGAAAACCTTCTTTAGTTAAATATAATCAATTTCAAATTCCTTTATAATATAAAATTGTCAGGAAAGATGAGTACTGCTTAAATTAGCAGATTTTTTCAACCGATTCTTCGTTCAGCAAAATATTATTTTGAAAAGTCGTAAAAAACATTGTAAGGGCTCTCCCTAGACTAGACTATACATTTAAATGCGGTCAAATATTACCAAGTTAAAATAACGCTAATTGATAGCTACAGGCACGATAAGTTTTCGTTTTAAGCCCGGCTGTGTGGTCAAATCACACAATTACGTCAAATTTAAACATGTTTAGTCGCTAAATACGTTTAGGGATCGTTTTGCAATCCATAAACGTATTTAGCGACTAAACATATTTAAATTAGACGTAACTCTGTGATTTGACAACTCCTTAAATCATATTTAGCAATTAGTGGCTAAAAACGTTTAGACATCGTTGCGCAAGTTGACCTAAATCATATTTAGCCGCTAAATACGTTTAGGGTTCCTTTGCGCAAGTCGCCTCAATATCTAAAACTTTTAGATAGGGACTAAAGAAAAGTTTACAACATTGAAGCCTTTATTCAATGCGGTAAAATGCTTCAATGTGTCGTTCCGTTCTTTTTTGCCTGATGTTTTTCTCGTTTTCTGCCATTTATCTCCGGCTTGCAGTTACAATGTATCAACCATGTATTTTTAAACCATTCTGTCTGATGGTAAGCAGATAACGGAGGCCTTGGCCACCCACGCAGCAAGTGGAGTAATCTAATTTACCCGAGAAGCTTACAAAATGCCTTCTTGTTAAACTTTGATGTGTTATACCATTTCCATTTCTTTATTTTCTCGATGACAGCTCCTGTTGAACTTGAACGAGCGTCTTTTTTCATTAAGTATGCATTATTTTATAAAAATATGACGCTTACGCACGTACAAAGTTATACCAGAGTCGGAGAAACTGATAGGGATGGAGCTATCGATAAACGTAACACGATAACAGACCCGATATTTTCGGCATTTTGATATTTGACAGCTGGGCAGCAATTAACACGGAGAAACACAAAATACACAACGTACCGTATGGATAATGTGAAAAAACTCCGCGAACAGAAATGTAGTGACTAGCACGACCGTCTTGTTGCGAGTGACAGATTAAAACAAACACAAAATGGCGGTGGGCCATTGAGTGTTCCCACCTTGAAAAAATATATTTGAATGTTTTTGTCTTTGTTCAAAATATAATAAATATATGCGATCGATATCATTACTTATTTGGTCACAACACTACAACTATCAAATTAGAACTGTCATCGAGAAAATATAGAAATGGAAATAGTATAACAAACTTTGTTGCAGTAAATTCCAATAATTTTAACATAACAAAGGTTCTCAATTGGATCCGTAGGTAGTGGTAGGAGTGTATCGTTTTTGGGTTCATTTAGGTATGTTTTTATGTGTGACAATCTTTATTCCACTATAATTTCTGAACGCGTGAACAAATGAATGGGGTATCGTTAGAATGCGTTCTGTGGTAACTTAGTTTATGATTATGATTGACTACGCATTAATTTTGACTGGGTAAATGAATTTTGATTATTATTTGGCGTGTTTTTGTGGAAGGGTTTGGACTTTAGCCATTAATAAAATGATATCGACGTACCTGAAGAAATTCGATACGTCATTTATAAGTAAATATTTTGAATATTTATTAGCTACGAGCAAACTACGTCTTTAGAAACTTTTCATATAATATTTATCTTGATTAAACTCTTGCGACACTCCATAAAAGGTAGAAGTATCAGAAGGTTTTCTGGCTCAAAATGACGTCATGCCGTGCGCCAGCTGCGCAAACGCTGCTTTTGCGCATAACAACAGTTCTACTGCAATGCCTTTGTTGATATTGTACATTCTTATGAAAAAGATGTGTTTTTGACAAAGAAATATCGAGTTGGAAATCCCAATATTATTCATTGTCATAAAGTACGTGTATTTACTTAACTGTTGACCCTTTTAACCGAACCTTGCCATAATTGGAAGTGAATTCTGCTAACTGCAACTTAGAAATACTCACATACATTTTTTTTATAATAATAGTATAGTCCTATTTTAGTTAAGTACGTATCGAGTGTTTTGTCTTTATCCAAATTCAGTATTCATAAAATTAACCTTCATAATTTTAAACATCTTTGTTTCTCTAAGTATGGTTATACACTTTGTCAAAAACGACTAGTCATTCTATAGTTTAAATAGCATGAAATTAATTTGCATAACACATAGTCTAATCTTTAGGTTAAATATAATACGGATACTTATGTTCCGTCAGAAGTCAATAAAGATGAGTTTAAATGCAACACAATTTCTGAAAGAGAAGACAAGAAAAGTAGACTTAACCATCAGTTGGGAAATAATGAGTCTTCTTCTTTCGTGTCGATGTCTCAAGACTATAGCCATTTTGAGCAGTACGTCACCACGTTCATGGCAGCGTCGGAGGGTTTTAATTCCCCCATCGTTCAGGTGGTAGGGCAGGATGGGCATGCAAGGACTTGTGCCATTGTTTGGAGCTGGGCACCACATTTGCATTGCATTGTCGATTTGTCTAAGAGTGTATGTAATTTTTTTTTATTCTACTTAAGTATATGGCAAACGAGCATGCAGTCCACCAGATGTTAAGTGGCTACTGCAGCCCATGGATATCCACATAGAATTCAAAACAAGCTATTATGTTGTCTTGATCTCTATGTGGATAAATTGCCATACTATAGGACTTAGCTGGTATGCCTATGTGCCAGTAATTACAGGAACATACCATTACCATCTAACCGGAACACAGCAGCACAAGTACTGCTATTTGGCGGCAGATAAATGTAAGACGGTGATGCCCACTTCCTCGAGCCCGTTCACAAAAGCTCTACCACCAGTAATTTTAAGATAATTTAAAAAAAAACTCATATTTTATGAACTATAAAGTAATATTCAAGATCCAAGAAACCTTTCCACATCTTTTCCCAGCCATCTATTGAAAACTAGGCGACGGTGAATGCCCATGGAATCCGTAATACCTCGACACCAAAATGAGCGCAAACGCAAACGACGCATTTACAATTAAATCTGCTTCTGTATACTAACTACTTCCACTTACCAGCAAGAACCCATAACCAGCTACATTATTGAGTCTAAAACTATCGATTTGGGCTCTTTCTTTGAGACATTACTTGTAGCGCACTCAAATGAAGCGCACCAAAGTACTTCCACATAGCGCACCCGTTTTGGTGCGCTCATTTAGTAGATATACCTAGGCAGGTCATAAGTATTGTCACTCAGTAAAAACTTTTCTTTTAGAATGTTGGCCACAAAAAAGTTTATAGAATTCGAATTTCGAATTGTTCATGAAAATAAAAATGTATACTTTTTACAATTTTACTCATTTTTAAATATGGAGTGGACGCTTAAAGAAGACCGTGTTGCAGTTATTGCGTTGCATCCTTGCGGTTACGCGCCAATTCAAATTTTTGACATACTGAAAAATTTGAATATAAACAAAAGATTCGTTTATCGCACCATCAAACGATACAATGAAGACTCTAGTGTAGATGACAGGTCAAGAAGTGGTCGCCCTCGGTCTGTTAGGACTTAGGACTCCAGCAGTGATAAAAGCTGTGAAGGCGCGAATTCAAAGAAATCCCAAACGTAAGCAGAAACTGTTGGCCCTTCAGATGGGGTTAAGCAGAACCACTGTGAAAAGGGTTTTAAATGAAGACTTAGGGCTTCGGACATATCGAAGAAAAACCGGACATCGTTTGAATGCTCGTCTAATGGACCTGACTGGACTGAAGAGATGCCGCGCTTTGTTGAAGCGGTACGCGGGAAAAAAATATCAAGAAATTCTTTTTTCGGATGAAAAAATTTTTACCGTAGAAGAGAGCTACAACAAACAAAATGATAAGGTGTACGCACACAGTAGTGAAGAAGCAAGCAACCGTATTCCGCGTGTCCAACGAGGTCATTTTCCATCCTCGCTCATGGTATGGTTGGGAGTTTCTTATTGGGGCTTAACAGAGGTACATTTTTGTGAGAAAGGTGTAAAAACGAATCAAAATACAGTCCTGACGAACCTTGTGGAACCTGTTTCTCATACCATGTTCAATAACAGGCACTGGGTATTCCAACAAGATTTGGCGCCAGCTCATAGAGCGAAGAGCACACAAGAATGGCTGGCGGCGCGTGAAATCGACTTCATCCGGCACGAAGACTGGCCCTCCTCCAGTCCAGATTTGAATCCGTTAGATTACAAGATATGGCAACACTTGGAGGAAAAGGCGTGCTCAAAGCCTCATCCCAATTTGGAGTCACTCAAGACATCCTTGATTAAGGCAGCCGCCGATATTGACATGGACCTCGTTCGTGCTGCGATAGACGACTGGCCGCGCAGATTGAATGCCTGTATTCAAAATCACGGAGGTCATTTTGAATAAACTTTAGTGTCATAAGAATCTATGTTTTGTTAAGTTCATTTTGGTATATAAATGGTTACATAATGAATAAACTTGTTTCAATTATTTTATATTAAACATGTGACAGAATTTATGACCTGACTAGGTAAATGTTAAGTTTTTATTCCTCGTTGCGCACCAATAACAATGTAGGGTCTAGTGATGGGGACGTTTTCATCTAATTAGTAACCTATAAGTGGAAATTTATAATTGGCTTTCGGCTGACATGTACATGTACCCAGCATGTATATTTCTGATAGTTAATTATGTTTTGTGTACCTACCTGTAAGTTTTCATAAAAGTCTAAAATGAGTAAATAAATAAAATTTGGATTTAGGTAATTAAAAGTAATATAATTATAGTTTGGTCAGTGATATTGACACATTATTATCTCACCACTAGACCCTACATTGTCATTGGTGCGCAACGAGTAATAAGAAATTAACATTTATACCTACTGAATGAAGCGCATGAAAACAGGTGCGTTATGTGGAAGGTGGAAGTACTTTAGTGTGCTTCATCTGGGTGCGCTACGAGGAATGCCGCCTTTTTTTCGTGCCTAGTTTTAAGGTTCATCTGGAAGTTTAAGAAATGTGTACACAAAATAACACTGATAACGAAAGCACAACCAAAATAAATTCTAGATTTGTCGGACTAAACTTTACTAGTCTCAAATTTTCAACACAAAAATAGATCATTTTTTATTGCATTGCATACCATAAAACAATACAATTAAAAAGAACAATATAAGTCTATGTGGTACAAATTGTTAATATAATCAAGATTAACTTGAAGAACCATTATTCCATAGGAATAACAAACTCTCAATAGCTAAGTACGAGTATATTGCACCGATAAAGACAGGTAGTACCGGAAATCTTCTTCCATTGTAAATGCGTTCGCATGCTGGCATGGCGTGACCTGTTTTCGCATGTATGGATATCCGGTACTATGGACAAGAATATGGGGTGAATACAATACTGAATAGGCATGTAAATTGCGCATGGGTTTCTAATGTGGTTCTTTGGGAACGCATTGAACAGTTGTCGTTTTTGGAAGGAAATATCTGAATAAAAAAACTTATCCAAAGAGGAACGTCTTGCCTGATAGGTACCGTGTTACGTGATAACTATCAACCTAGAGGTCTTCAAGTCGCGAGTGAACAGGACGGAGGAATACCAATTAGTGCTGGATTCTGTTCCTGGATCAAAAGTAACCTATTTATCATTATTAAAAGTACGGGATTTATCACGTACCGTTTTATTGGTGGTTTATCAATCATTGTCGGTCGAAACACCGATAAATCCAACGATTTGGATGTTTGTTTGTTTGTTACTCAATCACGGCGTAACGGCTGAACCAATTTCGATGAAATTTGGTATAATAGGTTGGGGAAAAAGTCTTTTGGCATTATAGTATGTATGAACTTGTAATAAAATCTCTTTGGCTATACTATTTGTATCTGGCTGGTTTTGGTATCATTCAATGTTAAATTTTAAAGAAGATAATTCCAAATTCAAATTAGGAAAATGTGTGAGTTTTATTTGTTTTTAGTACTGTAAAGATGAGTGAATCTAATGAAGAAATTCGATACATTTTAAAATTTTACTACAAAAAAGGTAAAAAAACAACGCAAGCCGCGAAAAAAATTTGCGATGTTTATGGACCTAGTGCAGTGTCTATGAGAGTAGCACAAATTTGGTTTAAGCGTTTTCAATCCGGAAATTTTGATGTCAAAGATGCACGTCGCTCTGGTCGCCCTATTACAAATAAAATAGATGCCATTTTTGTAAAAATGAAGCAAGATCGGCATATCAGTAGTTACGACGTAGCTGAAGAGCTGGAAATTGACCACAAAACAGTTTTGGCGCATTTGAAAAAAACTGGGTACACAAAAAAGCTCGATATTTGGGTACCCTACGAGCTCACTGAAAGAAGCCTAATGAACCGTGTACTCATTTGTGATTTTTTATTGCGACATAATGAAACCGAACCATTTTTGAAGAAGCTGATAACTGGTGATGAAAAGTGGATCACGTACGACAAGAACGTGCGAAAAAGGTCGTGGTCAAAGACCGGTCAGGCTTCACAGACTGTGGCGAAACCCGGGTTAACTCGCAACAAGATGATGCTGTGTGTGTGGTGGGATTGGAAGGGCAAGCAAGAAGTTGAGAGAAAGCGGCCGGAATTAATCAACAGAAGGGGTGTGGTTTTTCATCATGATAACGCTAGACCTCACACATCTTTAGCCACCAGTAAAAATTAAGTGAGTTTGGCTGGGAGGTGTTAATGCATCCGCCGTATAGTCCTGACCTTGCACCTTCAGATTTCCACCTGTTTCGGTCTCTTCAGAATTCTTTAGGCAGTGTCAGGTTAACATCACGAGAGGACTGTTAAAACTACTTGTCGCAGTATTTTGATCAGAAGCCCCAAAATTTCTATAGCAATGGGATCATGTCCCTACCTACAAGATGGCAAAAAATTATCGAACAAAATGGTACCTACATACTTTAGTTAAAAGTAAATAAACTATAATAAAAAATGTTATGAATTTTCTAAAAAAACGCGGGGTAACTTTTTCCCCAACCTAATATATATATATATATATATATAGATTATAACCTGGATAGAATAGAATAGAAATTATTTATTTGACACAAACAAAGAAACATAGAACGGATCACAAACAAAATAGGTAGATAGACAGGAACATTACAAAACAATGAGATTAAATTAGACCTACAGCTAGGACACATACGTACCTACCCCACCAGTAGGTAGGTGCACCAACTAGTCCCGCTCCGTGTCACGCGTGCCCAAACAGGCTCTGCCTCAGATTTATGCTTCTTTGCAATAAATGATGCAACGCAGCGCTGGTTTTCAGGCAGAGCCTTATGTATGGATCACCACAAATGCTACCATTTATCCCATAAATCAGTTCTCATGGGATAAAAATGGGGTGTTAAGTCAAGTTGAAATAGCGAGTTTAGCTTTACTTCTAGGTTACCTATACACATTTAGTAGTGTAACGCGTACGAAGTCGCGGGCAACAGCTAGTTTAAAATAATAATAGAAGTAAATCACGAAAGTTTTCTAAGTAAACCCTATTTATATTTTATAAAGAAATTAACAATTATTACTTTAGGTACTTATATTTAGTTGTACTTTCTTGTTGAAACTTTCCTGTATTAAACATTAATTGCTAATGTTGACAAGATAGATTGATAGATAACTTCTTTATTGCACACCATTAAATACAAACATATAAAAAAAAATACACTTTTAAATCATAGGTACAATGGGCGGCCTTATCGCTAAAAGCGATCTCTTCCAGGCAACCTTTGGATGGACAGGATCTATATGAACAAATAAGGACGGCGGCGTAACATATTATTAGAATCCCTAGAACTAGTATATTTATTTATTAGACAAGGTGGCTGGCTATCGTCATAACATCCATACTTTCATATCAATAATATTTGTAGGAAGTAAGTTTATCGTACATATAAAAAAGCACTTACATTGCATAATTATAATGACCGTACCTCCGACGCGACTATCGCATGACACAACACATCGGAAGGAAATCGAATTAGTACTAAATGACATAACGTTTAATATCCTGTTAAATAATTAAAACTACGTCAAGATTCTATCTACGAGACCAGAATTCTAGAGCAGCCTAGTTTCTTTGGAATCAGAAAAAGGTCCAAGACATTGGCGCCGCCGCCGTTCTAATCTGGTTTTCTTCTTGACAACATCGACCAACAATCTCATTATAATAACAAACTAGTATCCGCCCTCGGCTTCGATTGTGAAACGGCCTGTGATAGGCAGTTAGGCAGGCAACCTAGTTCTAACGAGTAAAATACTTGAAGCTTTCATTTTAGTATGATATAGAGACTGATATCGATATAGGTTTAATAATCATTTATTCTCAAAGATAATAAATATAACTTACATGAGAATCATCAGTAGACATAGACAATATTATATTTTAGTACGTTCGAGTTGAGCAAGTTTAGTTTTAAATGCTATTTTTTTATATCCGAGGGTAATCAACTAATCACACTAATATGTCCAAGCACATGTAAATTGTCACAAATAAAATGTAAAAAGTTATGAATAAATGAAATGAAATATTATAATGTGAAAGTTTGGATGTTTGTTTGTTACTCAATCACGTCGTAATGGCTTAACCGATTTCGATGAAATTTGGTTTGTGGATAGATTATGACCTGGATTCAAACATAGGCTACTTTTTGTTAACAAACAACGCGTGCGAAGCCGCTGGAGGTAGCTAGTTTATTATAAAGCTGTGCGCCTTCGTAATCTATTGTTTTTTTGCCATAGTTCGTACGACTTTTAGGTAAGACAAGAAAGCCAGCGCGACTGGTACTTCGCTTTGTCAACTTCCTTGCTTTAGTGAACGTTTGTTAGTATGGATCGATTTCATGATATAGGTATCAGGCGAATGGCATGAACTATTGAGTAATTTGAGAAAATGTTTAAGCAGTGGACAAAGAAAGAATGCTCTGCTTGCAATCCCGAAAACAAATTTGTGTCATTTTAATAATAGCTTTTATTAACGTTTTAAATCAAACTTATACTTAGTTACATTCAAAAGCGTTCAATACGTAGACAGTTTGCACATTTCAGCAAAAATTTTAATAGATTTATCAACTTAAATTTGCTACTGATGATGTAAAAGTTGTATTTATTTGTACAACAGGAAAAGTTGAGCGCGCGTGTGTTCCGTCCAAGAAAAGCTTATTTGATATCTTTAGACGGTTTATAAATTAAGCTGTTGTGAGAAGTAAGAACCAGTCTGAGAGCGCGGTTTCTCCGTCTACCTGTTCCTTACATTCCTCGCATATTTCCATCCCTTTGTACAAAGCTGCAAAAGCATTGCATTGAGTATTGTCCGCAAAATATCAGTATTAATGGACAGGGAATCACAAAACACCGAACTATTCTTGTAATAGAATAGCATAGAAATGGCCTGCACATGTTGCGTGTTGCGGTATTTCAATCTATCTCAACAGTTTCAGAGTGTTCACATCAATACGGACTATTCACTTCAACAAAAGAAGCAATTATAAATACAACACGGCACCTATACTACCTAACAACTCTGTCTCATTAAGTTCCAGTGTGACGATGAAAAATTTGTGTCATTTTTTGTTGAAAAATTACTTTTTCAAAACAAGCTTTTATAAAATTGATAATCGGAACTGCAAGCAGATTCAAATGAGCCCAAACACTAGTAGCCTACCATTTGTTATCCATTCAGAAGTTCTGTTGTCTAGTATCCGTCTCCATCATGAGACCACCTCTATGGTACCATATTATTGCATTGTCACCGAAGTTACATAGGTATTCCAAATTTTAGCTCAACCGGTTGAGGGGAACGTGTTCAAAATTCAGTTGCAAGTTATTAAAAAGCTTGTAAAAAAGCCTGTCTTTCAAAATCGTCCGAGATATTATTATCTATAATCTAGGTACCTATACATACCTCAATATGAAAATCAACAAATAATAAAATGCACAAATTGAACCGTTAAGTTTTATGTGTCGCAGGAATCTCCGATTAATAATTTTCATAAAGGTAATTTTGAAAAGAACTATTCCCTCGGAAACAATAAATACCTACGCTTTAAATATCCCAAGGAAAAACAAGTTTAGCATTTACCTGTAGATTAATCAAACAGTATGGTGGTATTGTTACCATAATAAAATAGCAAATCAACTAACGAAATAATTGGCTGTTAAATCTTTGCAGTCGTGACTGGACCATTTAAGCATTTTGAACACAAGGCACGAGAATGGACAGCCATTTTGACAAAGTCCAGAATATCAAGGGTAACCACGTGAACATTGTTCTTTTCTGCGCGTGCGCTGCGTGACCTAGGCATTTGATATGTTTTGTACCGACTTGTGCCGATCGTGAAATGGCATCAAGTGAATTGCACTAATAAAGTGATCAACTCCTATAAATAAGTTCGGCGTGTCACTGTTATTTTCTTGGAAACCCCTGATTTCGGTCAATTATCATCAAATACGGCCACGTCTCTGATTTTCGCAACAAGCTCAAGTGGTTACACATTCGCTGCCGCAGGAATACGCATATTATCTTTCTCTTGTACAGTATCATGTTTAAACCTTCTAGTCCTTCTTATCTCAGAGAGCACTTTGAGTATCTTCATGAATCAAATCCTCGAGCCCTGCGCTCCTCTGTGACATTGCAACTTAAAACTCATGTACACTAACTTTTATGATAAATCCTTCACTGTACAAGCTATCCGTCTATGGAACTCTCTTCCTCCACACATTAGAACTGCCAAATCCCTTCCCATCTTTTAAACAGTTCTATTTAAACATCTGTCTGCACTGCAATGCTGATTTCTCATTTTCTCATCTATCGTTACGCTACTCTTGGTTTTTATTTCACCCTTCTATTGGACATCAATATGTACCTACTTACAGTACTTTATATAATATACATACCTTTTTTATTATTATTCTTAGTATGGAATATTTATATACTATGCTATATTATTAATTATTATGCACCTAATTTATTGATGAGTACTTATATATTTGTATATAATTATTTATTCTGCTTATGTACGTACGTGCACTGTTTATTCAATATTAAATTATTTTTTATTTATAGCTACTGTCTTATAACGTTCTCGTGAAATCGAGTCCATTCAAGGTTGTCTGGAAGAGATCGCTTTTAGCGATATGACCGCCACTTGTATTTCTGCGTGTATTGTGATTTGTTTTTTATTTTAAGTGTGATTTACAATAAAGTGTTTTCTATCTATCTATCTACCAAGTCAGTTAGACCAGTATTAGCCACTAGCTCATACGAATTAAAATTAGTTACTAACGTTGCTTGGTTTAGTATCGATTTTATGTAAAATTTTAGGCTTTCGAATTCAGGACACTTCAGTATATCAAAATTATCATCGTTGCGTTCTCTACACACATTTTCGACTGTTATTGTTAGGCATTGTTATGTGAGGATTATAGACTCCAATGGATTCTGTAGATGTTATTATTGTTTGGACTCTTACCGTCTACCCTTGCGGATTAAAACCAGTTTCTTTTCCCTGACGAATTGAAACCGGTTTCTGTGTCCTATATTTTTTGCTAGGACCTAGTAACAAGACGGATCCTGACCACACACGGTGCTTACGGCACCACGTATTATGGTATTACCATGTAACGATGTGATCCCATTACGGGACCACTGAACGGTTCGGACCATAAACGGTACGCTAATGCGAACTGATAAGGCGATAGACGTCACCGATAACGGTGGTGAGCCAACTGGGTATACTTTGCAAAAACAAGTACTGAGGTTATAAATTTTAAAGCCTGACCGTAGTTTTAAAAGATAGGCGTTTTATTTTATTATTTTATTTATTTCCGTAATCCAACAGCGAGCGTAATACAAAATATAGTACACATTTTTATGTCTTATAGTAAGGCCAAAAATAGGATTACTTAATTTATCACACTTTTTAGAACAATAAATAACAGTGTCAAATTTGTTGAAAGATCCTTAAAAAACAACAGTAACCAAAGATAAATCCATAACTATGAAATAGGCCTACGGTCCACACCAACATGATCATTCACTATGCAGGCCGTAGACTGAGAATAAATAATTCTCCGTCTACGATGCAGGCACATATCATCATCATCAGCCGAAAGATGTCCACTGCTGAACATAGGCCTCCCCCTTAGATCGCCACTACGAGCGGTTGGTAGCCGTTTGCGCCCAACGGCTTCCCGCGATTCTTACTAGATGCACATATGCCTACGTAATATCACAGCCCAATATTACTTATCTCTTATATAACATATTGATGTGGTGTGTGTGTGAATGTGTGTGTGTGTGTATGTTTGTGTAAGAAGGTGTGCGAGTGGATGTATTTTGCAATTGTGTGGTGCTTTATAAATTTCCAAATAATTCAGTAATTAAAATGTTATTTTTATGGTTACATGTAGACATTATGTTGATGCCCCTGTCATTTTTGACAACCACCATATTAGTTTTTTATAGTCACTTCAGGATCATAAAGAGCTCGGTTTGTGTTCCATTTAATGCATCATCGTCATCATCGTTATATTTAGGCACCCACTGTTTAGTTTATGTCTCTTTGCGCTTCTGCCACTGTCCTGCCTTGAGCTTCTCTGAATCAGGTAATGTCCGCGGTTTATTTTGTCGTCTAGGTATTTTGATATTTAATAGTTTACTGCACAAAATAAACATAAAATGTACAAAAGGTGGGCTTAATGCTAAAAGCATTTTCTACCTGCCAACCTCAGAGGTAGTAAAAAAGGTTGACATGCTCACTTAATAGATATTAACTCCAATCACAAAAAATAAATACAAAAACCTGCTTGACATAATATTTAGCAATTCTCACCGGTCCATTGCCTTCGACAACGTCATTCGTTCATCTGACAGGTGGACCGTCTCTTGGACGCTGTGAATCCCTCAGCCACTTTCCCGTAATAGCTTTCATCCAACTTCCATCGCCTCTTCTAACATTAGTCCAGTCATTATATACATTCAAAAAAGAAAATGAAGTTGCGGATCTAATTTTTTGATATGTTGTAGGGGATACCTAGAAAAGCTTAACTTGAGTTTTTCGACCAAGCTTTCCTATGAGCTTTCGCCGCCATCTTGAAAAAAGGGGTAAAATTTGTTTCTCGGCAATAACTCGGCTATCCGATGAGATACGAAAATTTTTGTAGGACACTTTTTGTAGCTTTCTTTGTGCTCTACAATAATGCCCGAACCATTTTTAGCGTATAATGCATCGTTATCGAGATATCGATCGATAAAGTCAAAAATTTAGGACATAATTTTTGTTTTTTGCTTTTTTTTTGTTTAGATCATAATAAATATAAAAAATTGTGGAATTCAAACTTTTAGAGCATATTCAGACCTACAATTTCCTTGTTGGACTTTTTTATGTTGGACAAAAATTACGATCTCCAGCGCGCCGCAAAGTCGGTGAATCCACGCTCAGCGTCGAGCGAGCTGCTCGCTCGGTTGTGTCTGCATGTCGAATCGAATGGGAAATTGTTCAGGAAATTGATGGGATAAAAAATAAGTACATAGAGCAACAAATTAAGGATCACACAAAAGTAATTTATTAAACAAATAATTTGTTTTGCCATTTTGCCCAGAATATCGGAACCCTCGATTTACACTACGCACAGCAAAAACTCAACACGATACGATATACTAACTTGAGCGCGCTCGACGCTGAGCGTGGATTCACCGACTTTGCGGCGCGCTGGAGATCGTAATTTTTGTCCTACAGAAAAAAGTCCAACAAAGAAATTGTAGGTCTGAATATGTTCTAAAAGTTTGAATTCGACAATTTTTTATATTTATTATGATCTAAACAAAACAAAAGCAAAAAACAAAAATTATGTCCTAAATTTTTGACTTTATCGATCGATATCTCGATAACGATGCATTATACGCTGAAAATGGTTCGGGCATTATTGTAGAGCACAAAGAAAGCTACAAACAGTGGCCTACAAAAATTTTCGTATCTCATCGGATAGCCGAGTTATTGCCGAGAAACAAATTTTAACCGTTTTTCAAGATGGCGGCGAAAGCTCATAGGAAAGCTTGGTCGAAAAACTCAAGTTAAGCTTTTCTAGGTATCCCCTACAACATATCAAAAAATTAGATCCGCAACTTCATTTTCTTTTATTTGCCTTATTTTCGGACGAAATGACTGGACTACATACGAATACAGTGAACAATATAACCATCCTTCCTTCAACCATTAATGTAAGTGTAACCAGTGCAATACTAAAGAATGCGGTAGGTGCCTTAATGTTGCCCGCTCATGCGAATCAACGTAGGCCGACATTTTTTACGACTGGCCGTGTTAAGCTCTGGTACCCAAAGATACAGTCACGGATCTTGATGTAATGTGATTACGACACCGATCATAAGCATTGTCAGGATTTAAAACGTCTCTGGCGCCGCGTCGGTATTAGATAAGTACTTAATGAGGGTAGCACGCAACTCTAGTCTTTCACTTTAAAATAAGAGCTTTTTGGTGATCTATAACTTTACAAATTGTTATTATTTATTTATTTAATCAGATAACAATGGATCTATTTTGTTAGTAAAAAGCTTAAATCTAGGGGAGTTAGTACTTAATTACTATTTGCGATTTAGTCCTCTGCGTGAGCTTCCAAATCAGAGGACAGTCGAGTTTGTTGGCGATGACGTTCAGGATGGTGTTGCTGCTCTCGCGTACCGTGCGCAGTAGTGAGGCTGTTGTTTTACGCCAGATAGCATCAAAGTTGTCTGCTCGTGCTTCGGTGAACATGCCTGAGGTACCTACACACGGCTACACATCAAGCTATAATTTCCAGTATAAGCTGACCTCGCATTGTGTAGCCTGTTCGTAGAATGAGAGGTCAGCTTATACTGGAAATGTATAGCTTGATGTGTAGCCGTGTGTACTAAAGAAGCGTGGTTATACTTCTTTTGGCGCGTTAAAATTTTACCCTCATAATTTTTTCGTGATAGGGTGGAAGGTGTTGAGGGAGGCCTTTGCCCAGCATAGGGAAAATGTAGGCTAGTTTAAAAAATAAATAAAATTCAAACTTCTTTTGGCGCGTTTGGAAAAAATATGCGAGTAAAATTTTTATGATGCGCGCGCACACCGACAACCAAAAAGCGACATGATGAAGTTAGCTACAAACAAAGAGTTGTGGCATACGGGATCAAAGTTTTAACTACTTTTGTTCTGTTACGCCAAA
Organism: Philereme vetulata; assembly: GCA_918857605.2. Taxonomy (NCBI): domain Eukaryota; kingdom Metazoa; phylum Arthropoda; class Insecta; order Lepidoptera; family Geometridae; genus Philereme; species Philereme vetulata. Next base: position 418,408 of record OU975482.1, read on the forward strand.
GAAGTAGTTCACGTGCATACATACAAATTGAAATTGAAGCACACACACACACACACACATTTTTTTACTTCTTTTTTATGTACCTAGATAGTAGTCCAATGGTTTTCAGTCAATTATTTTATATGCATGAAGTGAAAAAGCACTTTTTAGTTTAATTATGTAACTATATTTATCGTTTGTAGGTGATTTTACGTTATTGGTGGTTTGGCTAGTCTGCTGGTTGGCACAAACTAAAAGTTTAACAGCACTTGTGTCACACCAAAATTACACTCTATAGCAATAATCTGAGTTCTGTCATACCTAAAAGTTTCGTTTGTCCCCATTGTCTACAACGTTACCCAAGTCTAATCGTTTTGTTTGATTGATTGAAAATTCTTTATTGCACAAAAATTAACATTTTGTACATAGACGAACTGTGCTAGCAAACCTTCTCTTCCAGATAACCTCTGCGTCATTTTATTTATTTGGGAAGATAAACAGTCATACATTAATATTGTGGCACTTAGTTCAGCTATATGTTAGTAATAAGTATTAGTAGGAAATAAGTATTCAGTTTTTATTTTTTCATATATTTTATCATTGTTTGACATGTATTTTAATTTATTTTAAATTTATATTACTAACATAGATATAAGTAAACAAATGTACTACTAACCATATATGGACATAATAACGTCTGAAATAAATTTTATTGAATTGAATTAAGAATTAGAACATAGTGCTAATAGTAACATGAATAAATGCATGACCCACGACACGACATCATCCACAGATTCATTAAAGAAGTGAACTAAATAAATAATTTAACAAACAGTAGTATATGAATAAACAGTGAAAAAACAGAATAAATGTGTAGTGGGTCCCTACATTATACTTACTATCAGCTGCTCGAATGCCAGTGAATAACTAAATAACACAAAACTAATAACAAGTAACTAAAGTATTAACAGTAAATAATACAAATAAATAGGTGAAGTGAGTCATCATCATCACATCAGCCGTAGGACGTCCACTGCTGGACAAAGGCCTCCCTCATCCTCACGCACATCCAACGCTGACCTGCGGTTCTTACCAAGTCGTCTGCCCATCTTGTAGGTGGACGTCCTACGAGTACGCTGCGTTTGCCGGTCCGTGGCCTCCATTCAAGAACTTTCCGGCCCCATCGGCCATCTGTTCTGTTCTGTTATATTTTATTACCTCTGCGTAATAAAATTTATTTTGTATGTCGTTTTATCATTTAGCTGATTTGAAATTTTGAAACACACACGAGAAAACTCGAATATTCAAAAGCGCTATATCCCGTATCTCCCAAAAGTCGAAAGCTACAACGAAACCCGGCCACTTTAGCGCAGTCAATGTTTATAACCAAAAAAAATAAGGTTTTGTATTCCCACCTGACCTCAGAGAGAGGTTATTGAACCTAAGCTTTAGGCTTGACGAAAATATCACGTAGACTGAACGGCGGTACAAAGCATCGGTGAGGCGTAAAAATATATTTCCAATCACTTTACCGTCACTAAGGCTATGTTTTTGGAGAACATAGCGACCGGTTTTATACAGCGTTTTCGCTGGAAAATGATCTATTACCTACCTAGATGCAATAGTCATATTATGGCTTCTTTATTAAGTGAGGATGCTCCGTTGCACTGGTTCTGGCTGCGTTGCACCATGGCCTTCTTGGCTAAACTAAAGATATTCTAGTAAAAGTCTTTGACATTCTCGCGCGTAAAAGAATCTTGGGTCAATTTGTTAGAATCTTTGAATCCTAGGCACGTTTATGTATACGTGCGCCTGTTTTCGCTTGTTGTACTAGCTTCTGTTTTTAACCGCACTATAGCGGCACGAAATATGTAGTTCGGAGGAAAACTTCATCAAAAAAAAATCCTTAGCCAGCTCCTACACCATCTTCAACTTCAGTTAGATTTAATCCGCAGTAAAAACGTTTACAAATATTTGCAGATCGTGCAACATTTGTTCGTTACCGGGAATCAAACCCTCTTGCGTCTCAGTCGGCCACCTCACAAAGACGCCATTCCTCCAAATCTTTATGCTGCTCATCTATTTACATTTCTCTTCTATATGTAGGTATACCTTATTTTATAACCTGGATTTTACCACGGCTTGATGTAAGCCGTGCAGCCTTATCAGTTATGAGTCGGTGTTATTATTAACTGCAACTTGCTTCACCTTCATCTTGTAAGGCTTTATATCTAGTTCACTTATATTTCAACACATCATATCAGCCATAAATTGTTCACTTCTAAACATTATGCCTCCCCCAAGCCCCCATAGATTTCCAGAGTTACATTGATACCCATTGCATGTGCATACAAAGTATTCTAATCAAAATCTGTAATATTCAGTTAGTTGAAGTGTGACTATTTCTTTTGGACGTATGGAAGCGAAACTTGGGCCGTAACGCAGAAGAACATACATACCATCCAAGTCGCCGAAACGAAAAATCCGTAACGAGTACGTGCGAGGAAACCTGGGCGTGCGCGACATCGCTGACAAGATGTAGGAGAGTCGGCTGCGATGGTACGGTCACGTGAAGAGGAGGCCACCTGACTACCTAGGAAATTTGGCACTACATCTTTACATCCCCAGTGGAGAGATGTAATGTCAAAAGACATGAGAGAGTGCCAAGTTTCTGATGACGACGTCGAGGATAGAGCGAAGTGGAGAAGAACGACCAGGAAAGCTGACCCCACCACCATATGGGATACATAGCTGGGAAGAGAGAGAGAGAAGTGCGACTATTTCTTTTAAACTTTTATTTACTTCTAAGTAGGTATGATAAAGTAATACATGTTGATAAAATACGATATGAGGAAACAAGAGCAAAAACCAAATTTATAGACGCTCGTGAGCATGCGCGTAAAATGAAGTGGCAATGGGAGGGATACGTAGCCAGAGTGCACATGGACAGATGGGCCACTGCAATTATCACCTGGAAAGGACCAAAAGGAAAGAGAATAATTGGCAGGCCGCTAGCCAGATGGACCGACGAAATAAAGAAATATATAAAAACAGAAAACTGGACTAAAGTAACACTCGACCGAGACCACTGGAAAGGACTGGCCTTAACCATAGAGGGGGTCCTAACTGAAAAATAATAATAATAAGCATATTTACAAACAATAAATATATAATTTTATAATAATTTAAATAATTTAATATAACTGTATTTTATATTTTAATCTTAATTTTAATCAAATCAATCAGAAATCAACTATATAATTTGAATCTAGAATTGAAATTGCTTGTATTGAAGTTAGTACCTACCTTAGTTAAAGAATAAACAGGGTTTTTTATTGTTTATTGTTATTTGTATGTTCGCGTAAAGAGGCGTACTTTCCCGCGTCAGATTAGAAACGTTTCAGCATTACATAATGTAGATTCATTTTGGTAGAAGTTCAGTGCAATGTACATTAGTTTAAAATATACGTTAATGTAACTGTCAATCTAAGTATTATTAAATAAAATAACCCAGTTCTTGGCATTCCAGTAGGCCTAGCACAGTAACTGTAGAGAAGAATTTACTCATGAGTCATTTTTCGGAACATATAAGACACATGTCGACCGTCTCGAGCGCGGCGATTGCGAGAGTGAACGAGAAATGTTGTCGACACTTCCTCGATAGTAATCTACAACGCCGAGAACGATAGCCATCATTTTCACTATCTTTGATATTTAAAGATAGACAACTTTCTTCTGAAAACACTGTCTTCTCAAGTTGTCTTTTTTGTACTCATTTCAATGGCGCGCTTGCCACCAATTTTTTGGTTAGATATTTAATAAATTATATACACAACGTGCGTTGCAATATAGACAGAGTATCCTTCTCTTGTCTAAGAAAAAAACTTATTGAGTCTGCTCGGGGCAAAGACAATTTCGGAAGAATCGACAGAAAATGGAATAGAATAACGCTTTATTGTACATCACACTCAAATTTAAAAACAATCATCATCATCAAATCAGCCGTAGGACGTCCACTGCTGGACAAAGGCCTCCCTCATTGATCTCCAAGAACTGCGTTGGAAGCGGCCTGCATCCAACACCGACCTGCGGTTTTTACCAAGTCGTCTTCCCATCTTGTAGGTGGACGTCCTACGCTGCGCTTGCCGGTCCGTGGCCTCCATTCGAGAACTTTCCGGCCCCATCGGCCATCTGTTCTGCGCGCTATATGGCCTGCCCATTGCCACTTCAACGTGCTAATCCGTCGGGCTATGTCGGTGACTTGATTTCTCGTACGTATCTCCTCATTTCTGATTCGATCCCGTAAAAAAATATATACCCTGCCTTAAAAACAATATATTAAAACAAATAACAATACACGCAGAAATACAAGTGGCGGTTAGAGTCTTGTCGTTTCTTCAAAGAGTAGACAAGGAAATCGCTGTGCTAGCCATACAGGAGCTTGAAGGCATTCGGAGCGGCGGTAAACAGTTGCTCCTTTACTTAAAAAAGAAGCTTCGAAAAAGGTGGTGCATTGGCACTGACGAAGTTGCGAGCGGGTTAGCTTCAGCTAGTCTTCAATAGAATAGATACTCGTATGGACTCAGTTTAGCTACAAGTCCCCGTTACGACTAATTTCGTTATTGTTGGGTTGCATGTGTCGACGGCATTTATCTACCGATGTCGGTTGCGTGTGTTCGGCTCGATTGGTTTCACTCCTCGCTTCAACAACTAAGGATGTCTGTGTCACTTTGAAGCCACTTTCAGTAAAATGGACTTTATTGCGCTGACTTTAGATTCAATGGCAGTTTGGCACTGTTGGTAAACATATCTCATGAGTAGTCATGAGATATAGGGTTTAATGAGGACACAAAATTACGTAGGTATCTATAAAATAATAACTTGACTTTGCCTGTATCTCGGTAGATCGAAAATACTGCTTCAACTCTAGCTACGTATACAAAACTGGTAATTCATTTCGCATATCTGGGATGACCTTGCAATCCGAAGTTACAATTTTCACCCAATTTGAGTCTTCCTTTTTTCCCCCCATATGTATTTTAACGCAGGTAGGTTGTTGATGAAGTTCAGTTGCCTGCAAGGTCTCATCCGTCGAATAATGAAATGAGCGTTCACACCCTGACTTTACGTTTTACTCTCGCGTGCACGCCACAATCATTTATGCCTCTTTTCCAATGACTTCGGAGTGAAAATTATTCTTTTATGCTGCAACAAGTACCTACCTACTTACACGTGTTCATTTGCATTTTGTTTACGGAGTTTACGGTGGACGCTTCGGTATTTGGGACAACTTATGAGCCCATTGTGCACCGCAGAACGCATTCGTCATCTCGATTGTTCTAGGGAAAGCTATCTTGTTCTCATAGAAAACTGCTGACCTCCACGTACTTGTATTCCTTATATAGAGTGTTTGATAAATATACGCACAAAAATGAAAGCGGTTATTTTGATGAACATAATAAATAAATTTGTGAAATGTTTACTATAGAAATGTGAAATTAATTTTGGCATGTAAAAACAATCACTTTATTAGACTTATGTTCCGCTAATGCATAAAACCGGCCATCTAACCACAAGATACTGTATTAATGACGTTTCGAGATATCTCTTGTTGTCCCTTTCTAACCCATAACCCGCAGCCATTTCCGAAAGAGATATCAAATCGGTCTTTATTTTTGAATGTCGATTGCAAGAGCAGGCAGTAAGTTTTATATCGAACTAGCTGACCAATCCGCAGCTTCTCACGCGTAGTTTTTCAATAAAAAATTACCCTCCTTCTGCGCAGTTGGGTAAAAAGTAACATATGTCACCCGGGGCTAGTGTAGCTTCCCAACAGTGAAATAATTTTTGAAATCGGACCTGTAGTTTTTGAGTTTATTCTTTACAAACATACACACGCACAAAAATACAAATCTTTCCTGATTATATTATTAGTATAGATAGTATAGAGTAATCACTTAAACTTAGTCGATTTTCTTTAAAATTATCTAGTAGATTTTTTTTCGAGAAGTCTTTTTTTATGTTTTGAGAAACCGTCACTTGAATATAGTCAGTGTATTACCAATCAACCTGTATATAGATATGTATACAGATTTGGCGATACTAGTTTTTCATATCCCCGTGATATTCATATTCTTTCAGGTAACACGCGACGCGTATGCATTTAGTAGTTTGGTGTTTCATTATTGGTTCTTGCTGTGTTTAAATTGTTTCGAGCCTAAAAAAATCAGCATTTATCGATCGTAGACTAGACAGAAAATAATGGAAGGATAATTTTCACACTTGACAAGAGTAAATCTAATGAAATCCTAGTGATCCTGCCATAACTAATAGGCCTGATATTAACTAAATAAGAAACTATATGGGTACTAGCTGACCCGCCGAACTTCGTACCGCCTTGACATGAAAGAAAGAAAAGAAAGAAAGAAAATACATTTATTTGACACACACACAGGACAGACCATTCAGAACAGAACAAATACAAAAAACATACCTACTTACCTAAAGAATATAATGGTAAAAAGAAAAATTATTTAAGTACAGAATTAAAGAAAAAACACAAGATAAAAATTTAGTTCTTAAGTATACAGGTAGGTGGTAGGTACAGATAATATGGTCTTCCGTGCTGTGTGGGCCAAACAGGTTCCATCTCAGCGTATTGCTGTCTACCTGCCTACCGGAAGATAAGCGGCGCTGGTTTTCAGATGAGACCCATGGGTAGCCTCACGAGCGCAGAAAAATAAATGATTAAACATATATATAGACATACATGGATACACATACGTAAATAATAAAATAAACTTTAAAGAATAAAATAGTTATATATAGGCGCACGGAAAGCGAACAGGAGTGAACGTTCAAGAAAAATATACTGGAGGCAACAGCCAGGACCAGAAGACGAGTGAGCAGAGAGTGTGGAGTAGTGTTTGTGGGCAGTGCAACAAGTAGGAGAAAAATATACTACCTACACTGTTAAGATAAGTAGATATGATATTAGATATGTCTGGCATGCATATAATGCGGGCTGTCAATATACGTCAGCCTAGTAGAATTGTCAATTGTTGTCCCCGGCCATCATTTTACAACCATACTTAACCATAGACAAAATTACGTTTAGCTGTCATTTGCGTTTTGTTATTCCATGTCAGATGCGTTTTTGTTATACCACGTTTTATAGTAACTTGTATTCTCTTTGACGTTTTATGTCACGTCACACGGAAACGCGGTCGAACGTGATAAAAAGTATCCTATGTCCGTCTCCTGGTTCTAAGAACGGGATAAAAAGTATCCTATGTCCGTCTCCTGGTACTAAGAACGGGATTAAAAGTATACTATGTCCGTCTCCTGGTTTTAAGCTACCTCCCCACCAATTTTCATCCAAATCGGTTCAACTGTTCTTGAGTTACAAATAGTGTAACTAACATGACTTTCTTTTATATATATATATATATAGATAAGAGAAGAGTTTGCTGACGATACGGACCAAATTTATTAGGACACAGTTTCCCAACTGACACTTGATTTTAATATTTTTTTATTGTCGATTCGGCCACCACCAAATTATAGAAGCTGTTGAGTATAGTCAGGTAAAAAATGTTTCAGCAAAATATAATATAATGTGATAAAGCTAATCAAATTGCTTTGCGAGCGTGTCGTGACTTACATTAATGTTAAAAAACCATAAGTATCATTCATAGCGTATATTTGGTATAAATCAAAATTTGTATACTTAGGCATCTATATAATGATCACTTAAAAATATCTGAAATAAAGAGATAGAGAGAGTGTGACCTTGCTATGCATCTATTTCGTCATTTTGCTGTGCCGCCGCCGCGCCTCGGTAAAAACCTGTTCTTTTAACTGACTGTACATTGCAGCTATTTTTAATGGTGTCCGAATCGACAGTAACAAAAATATTAAAATCAAGTGTCAATTGGGACACTGCGTCCCAATATATTTTGTCCGAATCGACAGCAAGTCTAAGAGGAGTAACTCTGCAATACTCGGCATAAATCTGTATCGCTGCTAGACGGTACAAATATGACGTTCCCACAAACTAATGCCTCGTTTTCCCAGAAATGGTCTAGTCACCAGGAAATGACATTTGCAAATTATGCTCTTTGACCTTAGGAACTGGTTTCGCGTTTTGTAATGGTCCCTCGAGGTTTTCATGCTCCCTTATCTGTCATACTAAAACTAGTTAAGTAAACCAGTCTTTGAAAATAGTAATGGTGCAATGTTTACATTTTTACAAGGTTATTAACTTCGAAATCACTTTTAAAGAATGTAATTTTGGTTGTGCGATTATTTTTATGCCCATACGTGTTTTTAGGGTTCCATACCCAAAGGGTAAAACGGGACCCTATTACTAAGACTCCGCTGTCTGTCTGTCTGTCCGTCTGTCACCAGGCTGTATCTCATGAACCGTGATAGTTAGACAGTTGAAATTTTCACAGATGATGTATTTCTGTAGCCAGCAACAACAACAGATACTAAAAACAGAATAAAATAAATATTTAAGGGTGGCTCTCATACAACAAACGAGATTTTTTTGCTCGTTTTTGCTCGATATTTATAACGGCAACAGGTAGACGCTTGAAATATTCACAGAATATTTAGTTATATAATCACTTTAAAAATGAATAATTAAATTAAAATAAAACAAATATTTCAGAGGGGCTCCCCTCCCATACAACAAACGTGATTTTTTTGCTCGTTTTTATAGATAATGGTACGGAACCCTACGTGCGCGAGTCCGACTCGCACTTGGCCGGTTTTATTATATTTTTTTATACTACTTGGAGATGGAGCAAGCGTGTCCCCCCTGATGTTAAGTGGTAACCATCGCGTATAGCAAAGTATTGTTATTTGTAGAACCATTGTGTTGTAGAGATTAGTCAGTCTAGGCCACTGCGTTACCGTGACGGTAATCCCGCGCAGTCAATGCAGCACTTGCTAATGTGCTAATGTGCTCTTTGGGTCCGAACACCTGCACGATGGAGGACCTAATAACCGCCTCACCTAATGCTATCGTTGTGGCCTAACATCTGTCACACATAGTATACATGAAAACATAGAACTCTTGACACGCTAAGAATAAGAAGCTAAGTATGGCCTCGTAGATCTTAAATCTACTTAGGTTCTATAAGGAGATAATATAAGTAACTAGGTAGGTACTTATGTTTTTAAATTATCGACCACATCAGAGAAGTATATGTGAAATAAACGATAGTTTTTAAGTATTTTACATAATGTTCCCTTAAAGCACTTATTATGTCATGACTGATAGATAGATAACTCTTTATTGAATTAGCTAGAATAAAACAGGCAATATTGACGACCTCAGTGGTACAGTGGGCGAATGGCCCACTGTACTTGCACACTGTGCCCACCCACTTTTATTCACAAAAAAAAAGTATATAAATATTCTATCAGTTATCTGGTTCCTATGGTACAAGCTCTGCTTAGTTTGAGGCTAGATAGCGCTATGTGAAATGTCCAGCCATATTTATTTATTAATATAATGGGCGGCCTTTTCGGTAAAGGCGATCTCTTCCAGGTAACCTTTGGATGGAGTGAAATATACGAAGATATAACGAAGTGCGGTGTACACACGGCTACACATCAAGCTATACATTTCCAGTATAAGCTGACCTCTCATTCTACCAAAAGCCTACACAATGCTAGGTCAGCTTATACTGGAAATTTATAGCTTGATGTGTAGCCGTGTGTACTATGGAGATACGTATGTTTGTTTTATAAACCTCTCGTTATTTACTCAATGTGCCACATATGTGTGATATGTCAATATTATAAACATGAAGCGATCTGTTTACATCATTGTTTAAGTTTTTGCTATAGTCAGGAACGAATGCCCACACTTCCTGACTCACAGCGCACATCAGTAATCATAGATTCAGTTTGAATTACGTGCGTTCGCGTGCTACCAGCTTTCCTGGTAGGAAAGTGGGACATTATCATACGTATTTATACAAACGAGGGGAACGGGAAGAACCAGTCTTACTTATATCATCAATGAGCGCGAAGGAAGGCGTGAATTAGTCTACCTCAGACAATGCACGAAGCGGTTTCGTATCGAAAAGAAATGCCTCAAAATGAAGAGCGATGTGATTCGCCACGGTTTGGATTCAGCACGTAGGTCGAATCTAAATGGTACCGAATTCCCCGTTCGTTACAACGGTTTGCTGTGAATGCACAAGTCAAAATTGTTCTCTTATCTCATCTCTGTCGGGATTGGATTGAGATCGAAATGTGTGCAATGTGCTAGTCATTCTTCTAAATGACGACATGGAACACACGCTGGTACAATACGGATCTTATTGTAGACGTTTGTGGGTGAGTAACTTAGCGTTTAAAATACCACTGCTAGAAACGTTTTATTGTTGTTTTCAAGACACTAATTAGACAAAATTGTTCTGTTTTAATCGTGTTTTGAACAAACAAAAGTGGAACCTATTATTTTGTTGTTTTTATAATATAATGTATGTTTTATTGCACTAGCGGTCTTTTCTTTTTGAAGTAAAACTTGTTTACGCACGCTTGAATTGGGGAGTAAGCTGGTGAATGCGTTACGAAAAGTGCGAACGAAAGCTACAGAGGGAGATATAATCTAGCGAAGATAGAAAGAGTTTCGTTTCGTATATTTTTAAACGTTAATGTGCGAGTGCGAGTTGCGTCTGTCCAGAATGAACATAGACTGATTTGATTATGTTCATTCTTTTTGACAATTTTATAAATTATTAATTTGTAACCGTATGAAACCCGATAGGTGGGCCAAGAAGACAAGCATATGGACTCCTAAAGACGGAAAGAGACGCCGAGGAAGGGTTAAAAAGCGCTGGAGCGATGACTTGGACGTCTTCCAAAGAGACTGGCGGTATATGACTCTAGACCGTGATAAGTGGAAGGAAGAGGCCTTTGCCCAATAGTGGGATAGTATGGGCTAGTAAAAAAAATATTTTGAAAAAGAAGTTTTACTTCAGTCGTGTGGTCTCTCACACTCTTCTGGTCTCGCACACTCGTTTTTTTTCAATTATCGGTTCTAGGTTTATTAGTTTTAAATTCTTGTTTACATTTCTTTTTCTTGAAAAACGCATTCAACATTTGTCTACGATTTAATCTCATTTTATCATTCCTTTATCGTGACAAATTTCACAACAGTTTTTTTAGATATTTCGACCTATTTCATCTGAATCGTTAACCACGATAGCGATAAGTGTTACATGTTTATCAATCACTTCAGGCTGTAAGATCTCTATTTGTCGAGTTTACAACTAGCCCACTTTATCTTATTTCTCTTCTATAGATAGTTGTGTTTGTTTATTTCTTAGCTCATAAGTTTCTCAGTGTAAATCAAGCTCTCACTCCGGTGTTAGATTTTCTTTTAATTTCTAATAGTTACTGACTACTAATGCATATCTGATAAACGGACGCTTAAAAATTGAATATAAAATTTGACGTTTATTTTCTCATTAACTGGATTGTATTAATCTTACTAAATAATAGTGGGGCAAAATGCCTTTAATAACAATAAATATATACATGACTAAAATACAGAAGAACCAGTTGAATCATCTAAAGACCGTTGCAAACGATCTCTATATAGCTCAACTGCTCCAGATCACTACCAGGCGGAAGTGTCCCCAAGACACTGGCTGCATTGCCCCACTGAATTGCAATGGTTATGCGTTGACCCAGTTAAGCGCCAGATCTCGGATCACACGTCGCTTCGACCAGAAATAATTTTGAAAACGCAATGGGCCCAGGGACCCGGGTCTCGACCCCAAATAGCTCAAACACGTAAGCTCTGTCGAGACTTCCATATTTGCGCCGCTTGAGATCTTCGGCAGATATTACCATCAGATAAGTAGTTGTCAAGTCTTTGACTATACTATTAATATAAATTCTAAAGGAATTGTCGTATGCCTCTGTGTTGTCTGTATGTTTATAACGTTTTTATGATATAACGGCTGTACCGATTTCAATGAAATTTGGTGTAGGTATAGATATAAGATTATGACCGGAATTGAGAGATAGGTTTGTTTTAACCCGACTGCGCAAAAGGAGGGGAAACCTCGGGTGAAAGCTTGTTCTCAATAAAAAATATAAAACATTATCATGATTAAGTCTCAGGTCAAGAATCAGTAACAATAATATGACGACCTGGCGAGTTAGATGTTTTACTGTTATATTTTATACTCATTTATACATTATTGTTCAGAACAAATTAAAAACAAATAACTTAAGCCGATATACAAATGTAATTTCGGTGACGATTGGGCGGAGCATCCGGAAATGCAAAAAAGTGACAGTGCTATTTATTTGCTTAGGTGAAGAACGAGACAAACATGTATCATAGCCGCGTCGCATTGTCGCAGGAGCAAATGACGTAAGTGACAAAAGATAAAATCTCGAATTGCATGAGAACCAACAAATGAAAAAAAAATACTTTTCCATTAATTTAGGTACCATAATTACCTATATACATAACTATGTAAAAAAATACTATAAATCTTTTCTAGAGTCGGAGAATGAATGATATTATATAGTGTTTTAGAAGAGTCGATTTTGACACCAATTGCGTTTCTGACTTTCATTTATGTAGTTTAAATCCTCAAGTAAGTGTTGCTTAAATATGAAATCAGTACTATTTTTCGTTATAGAATACGACAGTTACTTAGCGGCTCAAATGTTTTTACATATCGCCTTAACACGCGAAAATACACTAGCGGCGATCTTATCGCATGAGGTTGCTTTTTTTTGGGGGCGCATGAGGGGTTTGATTCCCGCCGCGGGACAAAAGTTGATATGGTCTGCAAACATTTGTTTCGGGTCATGTGCTTTGGTACCAAGTTACAGGGAATCCTAGTGAGAGTTCAAAACTGTATGTAAAATTAGCTGACCCGGCAAACAGTGTTCTGCCACATAAATTGCCACACCAAAGAAATCAAATGCAGAATGAAATGTCCAAGTGACGCGACACTTTATGTAAATGACTTGTCGCCGAGGAAATGAACGACGATTAAATTATATGGAATTTTCAACCCCTATTTCACCCCCTTCAAAATTATTTTTGTAACAAAATATAGCCTATGTCCTTCCCCAGGATATAATCTATCTTCTTGCCAAATTCCATTACGATTCGTTCAGCCCTTTAGTCGTGAAAAAGTAACAAACAAACAGAAATGCTTTTGCATTTTTAATATTAGTATGGATTTGGGTACTAATTGTTGTTTGTTTTTTTTTTAATTTCTTGCTCATTATTTTGAAAAAAATAATTTTCTAATCAGATAACCTCATAACAATCCATTCACATCTCATTAATGTCCAAATGTCTCACTCGGTACTCAATCACTCAATCTAGCTCGCTGAGTCTATTGTTCGTCATTCGATATGGCTTGGTAATTGGTATTACCATTAAGGCTTGGTTTCCTAAGCGGCGAACGCTATATAACGGCCAGAATAATAAATAAAATAAATATTGCTGGACATTAAACACAGCGCTATCTAGCCCCAAACTAAGCAGAGCTTGTACTATGTTAACCAGATAACTGATAGAATACTAACATACATTTTTTGTAAATATATAAGTACTTTTAATATATAGAGAAACAACCAAACCCGGAACAAATATCTGTAAATCATGCAAACATTTGTTCCGCGGCGGGAGTCGAACCCGCTACCTCCTGCGTCTCAGCCGGCTATTCGCTCACTGCACCACGGAGGTCGTCTATAGGTACATAGTGTTGTACGATTTAATTTAGACCCCTAGTCAAATTCACGTAATTTTTCGGTTGTGTTCCATAACGTGGCAGAGTATGCCTTCTGTGTCAGATCATGTTTTTTGCAGAAAATTTAATCACGATTTATATAAAACTAGCTGACTCGCCCGCGGCTTCGCACGCGTGGTTTTATATAAAATATTTGCGTAGTTGACTAAAAAGTAGCCTATGTCCTTTCCTAGGATATAATCTATCTCCTTGCAAAATTCCGAAACGTCCCTTCAGCCGTTTAGTCCTGTAAAGGTAACCAATAACCAGAGTTATGTATGTATTATACATATAAATCTTCCTCTTGAAACACTCTATCTATTGCTGAAAACTACATTAAAATCCGTTGAGTAGTTTAAAAGATAATATACAGCGGAAGCGACTTCATCTTACCTATACTATGTAAATATTAGTGCTCGGGACAAGAGCTGGTACACACGGCTACACATCAAGCTATACGTTACCAGTATATGCTGACCTCTCATTCTACGAAAAGTCAACGCAATGCGAGGTCAGCTTATACTTGAAATATATAGCTTGATGTGTAGCCGTGTGTACCTATCGAACTGGCTTGACAGGTAGGTTGAAAATGAATGAATAGACTTGCAGAATGAAGATTTTCATCAGCAGAAAACAACGGCTCAGCAGAGGCTTATTACGGTGTATGTCTTTAGAAAACTTGTACTTTTCATGCGTTTTCCCATACAAAGTGTATGTTCTACTCGCTTTGTTCGTGCCATTTCTTTGTGTGAAGGACTTTACTGGTTTTATTGATTATTTGATTTTTTCTGAGTCATACACGTATCTGTATGTACGTGGTTGCGATGTGATTTGGTTGGATTCAGACCCTCACAAAATTATTGTCTATGAAAATGAAAAATTATACTACTTGCCCAAAATTATACTCCGTTGCGCAGTGGGCGAATAGCCGGCTGAGACGCAGGAGGTAGCGGGTTCGTTTCCCACCGCGAAACAAATGTTTGCATGATCTACAGACATTTGTTCTGTGTCTGGATGTTTCGCTATATATCATAAGTATGTATTTACAAAAAAAAAGTATATAAGTATTCTATCAGTTATATGGTTCCCATAAAACAAGCTCTGCTTAGTTTGGGGCTAGATAGCGCTGTGTGAAAAGTCCAGCAATATTTATTTATTTATACTAGTTTCCGTTTTTCGTCGTTTTTATACCGCCAAGAGGACTTATAATGCGCTAATAAAATCGTATTTTCTCGTAGTATTCTGGCATTACGATACTACATACTACACAACATGAAATAATTGTGAAATTATACTACAAACTCCAACCCTGGATGTGAATACCTATAATTATACTACAAATTCCAACCCTGGACTACTGACCCTTAACTGTGGTTTGTATTCATACTTTTGAAGTATTTATAATATGTATTAGTAATATTATAAATACTTCAAAAGTATCTGTCAGTTCGTTACATTTTCACGACTGAACCGATTACGATGAAATAAGGTTTTGCATACAATTAACAGTTAGAGGGTAAGTAAGGATCGTATTAAATCTACTTTTTTTCCTAACATATCTCGTCCCATTGCTGGGCAAAGTTCTCCCCCAAGTCCCTCCAAGCATCCCTATCTGTCGCTATTTCCCACCATCCTCTTTGGATGGTGTCGAAATCGTCCCGCCAACGCTTTCTCGGCCGACCCCGACGTCGCCTTCCGTCTTCAGGCGTCCATGGTGTTGCAATATGGGCCCATTTCTCGGAGTGCATTCGGGCAACGTGGCCCGCCCATTCCCACTTAAGCCCAGCTGATCTCTTCCCTACATCTGCAATGCCGGTAAGTGAGCGCAGCATGGTGTTACGCACTCGGTCGACACGTTTAAAGCCGAGAATGCTGCGCTCCATTGCCCTTTGACAAATCTTGAGCTTTGACTTTTGGGCTTCAGTCAGAGACCTTGTCTGTGCACCATAAGTTAGGATGAGCAGGATACACATGTCAATGAGTTGGCGCTTAAGTGTCAGAGGAAGGTCACCCTTCATGTGCTCCTTCATGGACCAGTAGCTCTTCCAGGCATTCTCGATACGGCGATCGATTTCTATAACTTGCCTGTTTCCGAAGCTAGCTTAATATATAAAACAAAGTCGGGTTTGTTCGAGAGCGGGACGGCGGGAGCGATTCTTATTGTTTTTCATTTGTTGCATTTGTCTCGGCTCCCCGAATAGCAGAAAAACTATTAAAATATCGGCAAAATTCACGCAAAAAGATATTACGAACAAATATCATTTTTTCATACATTGATGGAGATAATGATGGCCGACGTATATTGACAGCCCGCGTCATATGCAGTCAAGGCGGTTCGAAGTTCGCCGGGTCAACTAGTATACTATAAGTTAGTGACGTGTGTTCTTCTATAAAACAAGGTTTTAATGAAAAGAATTCAAATTTTACAAATAATCTTTTATCGTTTTTAAGAGATATCGGGGGGGGGGGCGTCCTTCGCTGCGCTTTCCAGTGCGTGGTCTCCACTCGAGAACCAGTTCTTAAAAGCTATGTGCCCTGCCCACTGCCACTTCACTTGATCTTGTAGTGTAGAGGCCAAGCAAAGGCCTCTCCATGGCACGCTGAGCTAATATTTATCTTCATTGAATTGAATATTTATCTTTGCTGAGCGAATATCCAGAGTTTAAACAAGGTTGTAGGTACAAAATAACGCCAGCCGAGTTGGCGATCCGAAACTATGCCGAAGAAAGGCAAGCAAATTTAAATTAGAAAGGTTTAACACGAAAACAACAGTATAATGGCAAGACAAGAGGCGTGCGGCTCGATGCCGCTCGGAGCCGTAGACCACCGCTGCTATCTACATACCTAGATATCTACTGCGTATAGACCGTTGGCTCTTCGGATTGACCGTAAAACTCGGATACCTTTCCGAAACGGATAAAAAGCTACTTACTACTTACTATCCTCGCGCATCAACCCCGAAGCTGGTCCTATTCTGCGCCACTTCTTGCCAGTCTGACACTTGAAGAGTGCGAAGGTCTTTTTCCCACCTCATCTTTCCAGCGATATCTGGGTCAGCCAACTGGTCGTCGGTCGACTGGCATTCCTAGGTAGGCACGTTTGGTAGCACGATCATCCCCCATTCGCTCAACGTGACCGAGCCAGCGTAATCGATGAGATTTTATTTCGCCTATGATGTTGGGCTCGGCCACCAGTTCCGCTACCTCCCGATTCTGTCTCACTCGCAGAGTGCCATCTTGTCGTCGCACCAGGCCTAGGATCTTTGTTAGCACCTTGCTTTCCATCACCAGAAGTTTGCGCTCTTCTTTCTCTAAAAAGCTCAATAGTTTACAAAATAGCGTTCTTTGATTAAAAACGATTTCGAAAAAAATGTCTGACCGATCCCGATAGCTTTCCTACACGGTGGAAAATGCCTCAGAAATCGGCAACTCACACTGTTGCGCGACGTGCATCACCAATATTTTCCTTTAGGTGACGATAAGAACTTCATAACGTTGCCTCTATCAGAGCATTTCATATCTATATGAACACTCTATGGATCACTACAATAGTATTTTTTATGCCATAGATTAGGTAATTGTGGTCGACAACAATTTTGATTCACGCTGCGAACGTTAAACGCTATTGTGTAACATTTTTTAGATATTTAACTGCCTTTTGTGGTCATAGCTTGTAGAGTATTTTTTCCTCCTTTCTTGTAGTCGTTGAAATTAATTTTAGAAGAGGAAGGCCAAGATACCACAACCAATTGTATTACTCATCTAATTTTTTATTAATTTATAGTACATAGGTAGTATTATTTATATGTTTAGGTATTGGACTACCAAAACGGATAGAATATGCAAACTTGTGCTCGCTAATGTATATTTTAAGATCTTATCATCACTCAAACTCTGAAATGTGATCATTGTAATCCCTATAACGGCTCCTTAAATATGATTTATGGCTTGTGCCTTGTTATAAAAATACTTTTCAATTTCCTTACATTCGTGATGAACTCGTCTTTATACATACCCATTTTCATCATCATCCACAGCCCGACTTCACCCACTGCTGGGTATAGGCCTCCCCAAGTTTGTGCCATCCGCCACGATCCTGCGCTAGTAGATAGATAGATAACTCTTTATTGAATAACCACACAAACAGAAATAATACAAAAATAAGTACTAGGCTAAAATAATAAGGCAATACAATGGGCGGCCTTATCGCTGAAAGCGATCTCTTCCAGGCAACCTTTGGATGGAGCGACATTTACAAAGAGCTAGTCTCACCCATTGGCGGCCCGCGACTCTAAAGTCGTTCACCCATCTCGCTGCCGTCCTACCCTTCTACAGCCATTCCTCGGCCACCATTCAGTTGCTACCCTGCTCCACCTGTCATCACCACGTCTTGCCAAGTGTCCCGCCCAAGACCATTTGAGCTCCATAAGTCGATTCCCAACGTCATGACCTTCGTTCTTCTACGGATCTCGACGTTTGGAACTCGATCTAAAAGTTTGATGTCGAGCATGGCTCTCTGTGCAACTCTTAACCTGTACACAGCCTCCTGCGTGAGCGTCCATGTCTCGGCACCGTAAGTCATGGTAGGCAGAACCCACTGGATAAATAAGCGGCTCTTCAGACTTTTGTCTGTAATCTAATTGTATAATTTATATTAATTTATATCTAATTTGTATACAATATTTACCTAGTATAAAATGAAGTCGCTTCCGCTGTCTGTTCGCTTAGATCTTTTAAACTATTCAACGGATTTTAATGCAATTTTCAGAAATAGATAGAGTGATTCAAGAGGAAGGTTTTTATTTATAATATTACATAGCAATTGCGAAAGCAACTGTTTGTTTGTTATTTTTTCATAACTAAACGGCTGAACGGATCGTAATAAAATTTGGCAAGCAGATAGATTTTATCCTGGGGAAGGACATATGTTACTTTTTACCCAACTGCGCAGAAGGAAGGTAATGTTTTTATTGAAAAACTAAGCGTGCGAAGCTGCGGATAGATCAGCCAGTAATAAAAGCAACAATGTAACAAAATGAGTCACATAATGCAAAGTGAGGGCTATTACACATTCCACAAACCGTTCCAAATACCATCCGATACTGAAGTACGGCAAAGAGGTTTATAAGGCTTCTGTGCGTGTGCGCATTCTATTACACAAGATTGGTAGGTATAAATATAAATATTGCTGGACACTTAACACAGCCCCAAACCAAGCAGAGCTTGTACTATGGAAACCAGATAACTGATAGAATACTTATATACATTTTTTTTTGTAAATACATACTTATAATATATAGAGAAACAACCAGACTCGCAACAAATATCTGTAGATCATGCAAACATTTGTTCCGCGGCGGGTATCGAACCCGCTACCTCCTAATTACCTAGGTAATTCAGTTAAGAGGATTAGCCAGCTGAAGTGGCAGTGGCCTGGGCACATACCTCGAAAAACAGACGGTCGTTGGGGCAGAAAGGTTCTAGAGTGGAGGCCACGTAATGGAAAGCGCACTTAATGACTTTTTACACGTAATATTTTAGTAAGTTTAGTTCAGAATGTATTATCATTTACATAAATAAACCAAGCACATTCACAAGGAAATAGCCACTTCATAATGCCTTGAACTGAACTTGTAAATCTTATCTTATCCAATCACTGAAGAAATTAATATCAAAATAGTCAGCTTTGTTCTTTTCATAGACCTTTATCGATGTTGTCTATACGATATACCTAAAGCTATGTAGGTAGCTATATCGTATAGCTTAACCTAACCTATCAGGACATAATACCTACATATAGTCCTCCACATCGGTTTCGATGACGGCGACCCCAGCTATACTATTTCCATTTCTTTATTTTCTCGATGACAGTTCTAATTTGATAGTTGTAGTGTTGTGACCAAATAAGTAATGATATCGATCGCATATATTTATTATATTTTGAACAAAGACAAATACAACAAAAACATTCAAATACATATATTTTTCAAGGTGGGAACACTCAATGTCCCACCGCCATTTGGTGTTTGTTTTAATCTGTCACTCGCAATAAGACGGTCGTGCTAGTCACTACATTTCTGTTCGCGGAGTTTTTTCACATTATCCATACGTTACGTTGTGAATTTTGTGTTCCTCCGTGTTGATTGCTGCCCAGCTGTCAAATATTAAAATGCCGAAAGGATCTGTACCTACCTACCTACTTATTTTACAACAGCTTCGAAAATTTTAAAGAAGTTGGCATTATCAATCAAGAATTATTGCGTGTAACATCTTGTAATGAAATATAATATTAGTTAATAAATTTGTACAAAAGTATCCGGCAGTAGTTTAGTTTCTTACATTTTGTAAAAAAATATCGGGTCTGTTATCGTGTTACGTTTATCGATAGCTCTATCCCTATCAGTTTCTCCGACTCTGGTATAACCTTGTACGTGCGTAAGCGTCATATTTTTATAAAATAATGCATACATAATGTAAAAAAGACGCTCGTACAAGTTTTCACAGGAGCTGTCATCGAGAAAATAAAGAAATATAAATAGTATAATTAAAAATACTAACCTAAAATGAATAAAGTGCCGACAAACCAACTTAACCATCAACTAGGACATTATTTACATTTGTATAAAATTAATTAATATACAAACTTCATTAACTAACCAGAAATTATTTACATATTTTTAGCGTGAGCCCTTATACCTACATAGGTTAGTATCGGAAGTAAATCTAAAATTCTTATTAGTCCAAAAAATCTAGAAGTGTTAAATTAAGTACAAGTCGCAAGTTGGTAATATAATGCACTAGTAGCAACCTTCCCTCCCTTTTCCCTCTTTTAATTATGCAACTTTTAGCAACGTCTTAAAAACTGCATTGCAATCTTTAGGTAGCAAAAACAATAGCTCAGCTCTGGTGTAATTCCTTGCAATACTCACTTACACGTATCAGCTTCTAAAATCTACATAATGGAAACAAAACGTCTATCAATACAATCGGCTAATCTAAATTAATACGTCCTTAGCGGTTTCAACACTTGAAACCATCTCACAAAGTAGAGCAAAGAAGGTTAACTGTGATTTCTATCGAAATCGACCGTGGATATTGGATTTCTAAATCTTAATCGTGATTTTTTTATCTTTTTCTGTCCTCGAATGATTCAAAAAGTATGCATATTTTTTCAATAAACTATTTTTTTTATTCTAGCCTATGCTGTCCCACTGCTGGGCAAAAGCCTCCCTCTTATCTTTCCACTTTTCTCGATCTTGTACTAAATCCCGCCAGTCCCTAAAGCGTCCAAATCATCGCGCCACCGCTTCTTAGGCCTTCCACGGTGTCGCTTTCCATCCACAGGGATCCATCCAGCTACAACATTAGCCCACCTATTTGGTTGCATGCAGGAGACATGACCCGCCCAATCCCACTTCAACTTGGCAGCAATAAACTATTAGGGCAGTGAAATTCTGTAGGTATATGTAAAATTATATACGTAATTAATTACGTATCCACATAGAGATCAAGACAACATAATACCTTGTGTTGAATTCTATGTGGATATCCATGGGCTGCAGTAGCCACTTAACATCTGGTAGACTGAATGCTCGTTTGCCATATAAGTTGTATAAAAAAAATTATTCCCGCAATATCTAACCAATATTTTGCTAACCCAATTAATTGGAATTCGTAACCAAAGCCAAGCATTTCAACTGTTACGCGACGATGTCAGGTCAAATCACTAAGCCAATTAAAATTCAATTTCGTAACATTATCCAATATTGTAGAACAGTTGAATCACCATCTTTGTATCTTTGTTGCAGGCTGACAATCATTGAAAATTCCAACACCGAAGGATCTTGGACGTGCTGTCACTTACGTGTGCTGAAGACGATTGGGTGGCGACTTGGTGGCCAGCACTTGTGTGATGTGCAGGCAACATCATACAGGAGTGCAGCTGGACGTCACCTGATTACCTGGATGAAGAAACATGAAGTTTTCCACCGGGTCGAGTTCCAGCAGTCTCGCCAGCGATTCGCTGTCGAGGAAATCAACTCTATGCATCTACATGGAGGTCGACTCACAGCCGGCGCCACCACCTTGCGAAAGAGTAAGTACTTACATAGTATCGTATTTTTATGACACCACTATGGGTGGCTGTATAAAAGTATCAGATAGACACTTAAACTGTAGTTTACGGGGAAAAACAAAAAATACTAAAGCTTATAATAGAATCTTGATGATATGCCGCATGACCGGCAACCCGAATGACCGGGCAATTTGCTTTAGATTTTTCACAACGCGTATTGTACATTAAAACTTTCCATTTCGATATCGCATTAACAAAAACAATGCATGCGGCGTCCGGGTCGAACAAACATGTAAGAGAAAGTACATGTCAATGGGCAACAGATGTATTCTGCAACGTCTTAAAAATTCTGCCGTCAAAAAGGCTCCGGGTCCCTCGGTTCTTTTTTTGGCGATATTGTCATTTGCATTTAAACGCACCTGGCCTTTAGCCTCGCCGCTTTTACTGAACCTAGTAGCCAGTCGAGTCGTGTCGGATATAGCCTCGAGCGAGTCGAACGCTTTATCGTGTGTACACTTCTCCGCATGTCGGTAATTGGCAATTCAAACACTAGTCCCAGCCGGTGACGCATCGCATTGTATACAAATAATCACCGTACTCGGACGTGTATCATCAAACACGAATCAACCTGAACTATCTTTGCATAAACGACCTTCAAAACCTTCGATATTTATTTATGAATCTCGCTGCGCTTCATTACATCTTTTGTAACCATAATAAATCATTAGCAAATTCTATAAGAATCAAAATTTGATTTATGAGAGTAACGTCCTCCCACTGCGGTGTTGGCCAACCTTTTGTTGCTCCAGAAGATGCTCTGTCGTCATACCACCAAGGTTGTTATTGTCTTAACTATCACACGTGACGATCGCGTTATGGTTCTTGCACTTTCACGCTTCTAACATATAGGTAAGCATTTTACAACTTCATATATAATACATATCTTGCATAATGTGCAATATATCTTTATTTTCTATGATTAGAAAAATAGACGGAGATCTTTTCAAAATAATTAATTAATTAACAAAACATGACAAAATCCTCTCCATCCAAATGTTGTCGTGAAGAGATCGCTTCTAAGCGATAAGACCGCCAATTGTACTATTAGCTTTGTATCTTCTATTTTTGTTTATATTGTGTACAATAAAGTGTTTTCATTCATTCATGATGTTATACTACTCAACACTTTAACATAAATTTCGATAATTTCGATGCTAATAATTGCGAAAAAAAGGATAATATTGCGCAGATCTAGTATTATTGTCTCAGTTATTTGCTAAAGATGTCTTCATTAAAACCCACTTGGGAATCGTTGATGCAACGCCTCTGCATTAAACAACATTGTAAACACTGCTTAGTAAGGTGGACGTAACCAAGTAGATGTTGAATTACCTACTATCCAGCGAATGACGAACTACTTTCGCCGTTAACTGTAGGTGTTCAATCATTGGAATAAAGCAGATATTATTTAGGCTATTGTTCAATCGATAATGGCTAATGAACTTTTACTGCGACGAAATGTGATATCGATATGAAAGTTTTAATAACGAGTTTAGAAAATTGAACGACTGTAATTTGTAATAGACTTTATCGATTTGATCATCGAATATATATCGAATATGATATATTATGTGCTATACGATTAGAAAACGCTTTGGATCGTTCTTATTTCTTTTGAGACTTCATATTTATTGATCGAGATCTCTAAACCACTTTGGGCAAATCGGCGTTGTATGTATGTATGTTTGTTTGTCCGAGGATAACTTTCGTAGCGTTAATCCGATCATCGTGAAATTTGATACATAGGTAGGTAGTGATGACACAATTTTGGTGTGACTAAATGAGCTAAAAATACCGGGGGGTTGTTGAGATATTGAGGTTCAAGAGGGGTAAAAAAATTAAAATGAAACTATTAGGTCAAGTGGGATGTCCTTACAGTTTTTGAGTTATTAGCCATAGTAAAAACTGAACTTTGACAAAATTCACAGGGTACACCAGTGATCCCACAGTGCTGTAATTTGGTATGCGTGTAGCTTAAGTGACATCATAGGCAATAGGCAAAAGTCTGAAATCCAGAATAACTGTAATTTGTACCCCAAAAAAGAATAACCACATTACATGAACTCCCGTTACCTGTAATTTGAATGAAACTGTAGGTTATTTATTTCGGGACACAATTTTGATCTACGAAAAAACTACAAAAAATATGTTTTTGTTTAAATCGGAGACTCGCGAGATCTCAATTCGGGGCGAACCAATAGTTAGATATATGTAGTTAAGTATTCGATAAATATCAGCAACACGATATATGAAATTTAGACGCCAGAAAAACCATTAATTTCCTACCCTGGGCACTCGGGTAATAAAAAAGTTGGATTGCAGTCAAATTGTAATAATTACAACCAATTTGTTATTTTATTATAAAAGGTACATAATTTTCTTCCAAATGATTGACTCTTAACCATTGGTAATCTCTAATAGCGGAAATATCAGGATTGCTTGAGATGGGATATATTCATGTGATACCAAATACCAATATAATTTTCATGCAACCAGACTTGCTGACCACAATCTGCGGTAAGGCTGTTCTGTGTATCCCAGTATTGTTAGCATCGCCACTATTGTTTGCTTGCGGTTTAGTATCCGCCTTAACAATCAACGTTACTTTAATCGATCGATATTCACGCTTGGCTTATCTTCAGATAATGAAATTAGATAAGCAATGAAAACGTGGGAGTTCAGCGCATTGTTTTTGACGCATTTAGTGCAGATTAGATATGGTTTGAAGTTTATGGACAGTTGGAGGATAGGGGCGGGTAAGATAGCCTTGCTAATGGATGGAAATAAAAGCTGTTGTTTTTACACGCTGTTAGCTAACTAGTCTTGTTTGTGTGATAGAAAACAGATTACGTTTTTGCCCTATCTAAAGAAGGCAACGAAACGACCTGTGTAATCTGTCAGGTATATTAATTAGGTAGGTAAGTAATGATTTTTTTACCGATTTTGCCCCAGTGCTGGACAAAGATCTCTCTCAAATGTTCTCAATGCTCCACCTTTTCAAAGGGATTGAGATCGTCATAATCATTTATTATTTCGATTGTGTTTTTCAATGGGCATGAACCATCAGCTTCAGATGTTGAAACAGTTAGGGAACTCGTAAATCACGTAGATCTCATAGGTGCACCATGCCATTGCAACCATATTGCATTCCGCGAATGAAAGATAAAACTATGGGAACGTGAGACATGCTCAATGAGAGAATAGTCGTAGCGGATAAAGTAAGAAATATTGTTATTGAGTATGTGTATAAGAAGCCGGCGAACCCCGAGCGCAACTTCAATTCGGCCGCGTCAAAAACTTCGGCCTGAATATCGCTATCCCTGTTTAGTGACGAAGTTTAGCCAGGCAGAGCGACAGTGATAGTAATTGAACGATTCTAAATTTGATTAGATTTTGACCGTGTTCAGTAATACCAAAAATGATGACTGAAAACTTATTGTATTTTTCTCATTGTGTTGTTATTCTGTAACTAGACGGTATAATCTATGTTCCCATGACTAGGATACGTAAGATGTTGTTGTTTTTAATACGAAACAATTAGGTTGAAAACAGGTCTTTTAAGACGTAAAAACATGCAGAATTCGATACGCTTCTATTTCATTTTAGGTAAGTATTTTGATCTAATATATGGTTGGGAACCTAGATAAATACTATTCAAATTAAAATAATACCTTATTAAGGTAGAAATATGCTCCAATTAGAAATGATCCTGTTGTATGGGCGATTCCCCTCCCCCCACCCCTTAAAGTATTTACTTGATTACGTACTAGCTGACGTAACAATAATTTAAGTAGGATTTTTCCTGATATTCTTATCATCATCTCAGCACGAAATTACCAGATATACCACGGTATGTAATGTGAGTACCTTACCTTTGGACTCAAAAATTTTGTACTCCACATAATGAAACACTACTAAAACAAACTTCAATCAATAAATATCTATGATCTATACCCAGGTATCATACAGTATACCCAACTAAGCCCAGGTGATTTTGCGGGTGGCCTGATTTCATTTATGCCATCATTCTTTTTTTTGATGACCTCCGTGGCGCAGTGGGCAAATAGCCGGCTGAGACGCAGGAGGTAGGGGGTTCGATTCCCGCCGCGGAACAAATGTTTGCATGATTTACAGATATTTGTTCCGGGTCTGGTTGTTTTCTATATATTATAAGTACAAAAAAAAGTATATAAGTATTCTATCAGTTATCTAGTTCCCGTAGTACAAGCTCTGCTTAGTTTGAGGCTAGATAGCGTTGTGTGAAATGTCCAGCAATATTTATTTATTTATCTTTGTCCTGTACGTCTCTCAGCCATGTTATATCCGTGGATTTTAAACGACTTCAAAAGAAAGAGGGCTTTTTTTATGTTCCCCGATAGCTCGAAGACGCCCCGGGACCGATTCGAGAAATACTTTTTTTGTTTAAAAAGGTGTACTTACAGGTGGTCCCATTGGCACCAAGTCAGGATCTGAAGATAGAACCTTCAAATTTTAGACTGGCTGTCGATTCGGACAAAATATATTGGGACGCAATTGACACAATTATATTGACACTTTTGATTTTAATATTTTTGTTTCTGTCGATTCGGACACCATTAAAAATAGCTGCATTGTACAGTCAGTTAAAAAAACTGGTTTTTACCGAGGCGCAGCGCCGGCACAGCAAGACGACGAAATAGATGCATAGCAAGGTCACACTTTCTCTATCACTTTATTTGAGATATTTTTATGTGATCATTATATAGATGCCTAAGTATACAAGATGTTGATTTATACCAAATATACGCTATGAATGGAACTTGTGTTTTTATTAACATTAATGTAAGTCACGACACGCTCGCAAAGCAATTTGATTAGCTTTATCACATTATATTATATTTTGCCTAAACATTTTTTACCTGACTACAATAATTCCTACTCAACAGCTTCAATAATTTGATGGTGTCCGAGTCGACAGGAACAAAAATTATTAAAATAAAAAGTGTCAGTTGGGACACTGTGTCCTAATAAATTTTGTCCGTATCGTCAGCAACTCAATTTTTTTAAGGACGCGTAATGTGTTTTATATATTTTCTATAAAAAAAACTGTTCTAAAGTCGGTTAGGTACATTTTTGTTAGAAAGCAAAATACCTTTAGGTACTCGTTTAAGTAAGAAGGGTGTTAAGTATGTATACAAGTTCTATAAGAAGTATATTCAATACTAGCTTTCGCCCGCGGCTTTTCACAGGTGGTTTATCAATAAAAAGTAGCCTATGTTTTAGAGGCATTCCATAATCCAGGTTATAATCTATCTCTACGACGTGATTGAGGAACAAAGAAACACATAAACTTTTCCATTTATGCAGGTGTTATTGCACTTTTTTATGTTATTTGTGGGGAAACAGGCTTACGGCCTACCTGATGGTAAGCGGTCACCGTCGCCTATTGACACCGGCAACACCCGGGGTGTTATCGATGCGTTCCCTACACTGTAGAAACCTCGTTACATATCTCTTGAAGCGTGCCATGTCGTAGCCTAATGGGAGAACCTCAGATGGTATCTCATTCCACATCTTGCAAGTATGGGGTAGAAAAGAACGCGTGAAGCGTGTGGTGCGCGATACCCAATTGTCGATGATATGTGGATGAGCTTTATTACGTTGTCGAGAAGTGCGGTGGTAAAATCTTGACGACGCACAGTGAATCGTCTAGAACATGGTAGCTGGACAAAATTATTTTATGGGTTCACATGATCGCTACAGCCATAATAACATATACTGAATCATTTTTTTTGCGTTATGTGGTAAAATAAAAAAACTTAGTACGAAATAAAAATTTATTGAAAATAGAAGTCTAGAAGAATACATATTAACGAAATAATTTAAATTATATATCTACACAATTTAAAAAACTTAACTTAAATTACTTAACATAACATAACATATCATCACGCCTTATTCCCCGAAGGGGTGGCAGAGGTGTATTACTACACCCACTTTAAATTACTTAACTATAATAATATCTACTATTATAATAAATTACAAATAGAAATCGTCAGATGATTCATCATCGCTGTCACAGTTAGACGAATCAGGTACCACATAATCGTTCTCCTCACATAAAGTAACTTCACGTGGTACTTGATGTGTAGTAGGTATGGAAGGCGGAACTATCAAGCTTAGCACTTCTGCGGGCAATTTTTCAGGTCTTTTCTTAGGAATTTCCCTAAGCGAGTTGATTACAGGATCAGATGTTATCAGCAGCATATATAATAAATCTGTATTCGTGGCAATACGTGACTGTTTTCTGCTATGATGCTCTCGGAATCTACGACAGTCTTTGTTACGGGCTTCTTGAGCCTCCTCCGATAGCTGTCCGATTGGAACAATACAGCTTTGGATGACTTCTGTACTGTGTAATAAGATTTTATGCACAGTAACAGGCATATTATACCACGGATACAGACTAAGGTAAAGAGATCGAGTCTCAGAGCAAACTTTTTCAAATTCTATGCAATTAATATCATACCCAGAAGATAATGTTCGAAGTAATATACACATTTTTTTAATTAAATTAACATCCAATCCTGTAATCTCACCGCTTAGTTCCGGATTCATAAAAAACCTACGTGCAGTGTTACCATCATTTGTGTTACCATAACCCGGTTTTGGTTTGTCTACAATAAGCCCCATCTGAGTTTTAAAATCTAACTTAATTTTCTCTGAACGTAACTTTACACTAATTTTATCGTCAGCGCCCCTAGCTTGCCACTTTTTTATATCCAAACGATAACTAATATGTAGTAAACACTCAAAACAACGTATCCATGCATGTAAAGTAGACAAACCAAAACCGTAATGTTCTTTATTAACGACTACGTCTTTTAAATCACCATTCATCATTGTCGGGGTAGCACCACATATATAACATTTTTGAGGGGAGCGTGTGTCAGTCAAAGCGTTACATACTTTTCCGTCTGTCATAGTCAGTAAGAGGTCATGTTTTATAGTAATTTCATATTCTTCAACATTACAAATAGTTGGAAGAAGCTGAGATATTTCTTCCAAGACTTTGTTGGTTTCGGCTTTGGTGAATTCATTAGTTTCCTTTGAAAAAATAAATTTGATTGGTCGGCAATAGAGAGTTGACGAAGGCCGTGGATTTTGCCATATAATATGTTGGCCGTCACATAATTTCAAAGGAACTAATGAAAACATGAACAGGAATTCATCAGTAGCATTAGCATCTTCGAACCTTTGCTTATAGGTACTGTGGCCTGAACTGCCGTCACAGCCCCATTTGCTAATTAATGTAAGGGATGAATTAGAAGACACAACATTTCTTATAACATCACTTTGCGCTTCAATTAAACGATCAGCAGTTTTGTTTAAAATGCCTTGTAGATTAATTTCAGCGCGCGTTTCCGTCACAGAAATATACTCATCTAAAGGATAACACATTTTTTTAGACTTAACTACACTATGATAAGATGGAAATATCTGATGTCCCGCCTTCAATGACACCTTACGCGTCTGTTTGTAACTATGGCTGGTACACTTAGCATCAACATAATGAGCTAAAGCTTCATCACTGCTTAATTGACGACCACCACACGCAACATTGGTTGTTTTAGCTTTTGGAGAGTTGTCAGATATTTTATGAATTGAACTAGCTACATTTCTTCGACCAGATACTCGATTGGCTACTTCAGCGGCTATGGTTAACTCACTAGCACTTCGCGATTGCACTAAATCTTCAACCCTCCGTTTTTTGGTTTTGAATGACGATTCGTCAAATTCTTTTCTGGGTCTGCCTGTAGTCCGACTTGGTCCAGATGACGAAGACGCAGACGGGCGATGTACTTGAACTTCAAATTGTATTTCATTACCCTCTAACCAATCCTTATTGTTATTCAAAAACCTATTGAGGGTATTTTTCGATGCGGACCACTTTTCAGCAAATTTTGAAGAAATACTTGAAATTTTCGTACAAATATTCTTCTTTGAATCAAGAGTGACATCTGAACAGTTGATTTTGTTCAATACAAACTCTGTGAGCTTTGAATTACGGTCCTCTTTCTTGTGTTTACGCCATTCTTCAAAGAAATCGATTTTTGAAATCGAAATCACAACTTCTGAAAAAAATAATTAAAAAAAATGGGGTGAGTTGGGGTGGCAAAACTATATATCATTTTAAAGTTAAATATTGTGGCTATTACATACGTAAATAACGGCCTGGATATATTTGGATTAAAAAAGTTACACTCGATGAAAGTTACTAAATAGAAAAATTTACACGATATAAATGTCCATTTCTATAAAGCCTATAAACATCAACGTCAACAAGTTAAATGATCCCAATTTATGAAGAAATTTAAAGTACATACCTTCAAGTAGAAAATCCATAACACTCACAATAATATAAATAGCACAAGTGGTCATAAGATGTTGTCGTAAGCACTGCAAACTATCAACTGATTTATTTGCATAAATGCATTTTCCTTATTACCTCACTTTCCAGTACTATGGCGGTGTGCTACAAAGGGTAAGGCACGTGTTATACCTGGAATTCTGAGTTTTGAGGTGTGGTTAATGAGACAGGATTATGATTTAATCGATTCTAGGAATCGACTTTTGTCCAGCTGGCTAGTTCTAGGTAATTCACTGTGCGACGGGATGAGATCAAATAGCTCCTCACACTAATATTAGACTTATATTAGTGTGATGTGCAATAACACCTGGAAATCTATGGGGGATGTCTATCAGCAGCAGCTGATAAAGGGCTGATAATGATGAATAATAACTTTGGGGCTTAAGTCTATTGGCCAAACTAAATTGCCATTCACTGTATTTCGACTCGGGCAATTAGTAAAAAAAAACTAGATATTTTCAGATCTCCTAGCCAATAGCAGACCCTTGTATCCCACTATTAGTGAAATGCAAGTTCATTACATTTGATATACCTGCACCTTTTTGTGTCAATTAGGTCCGTGACTAAAATCGACTGGCGTAAATCCACCCTACAATGCAGCTGTCAGAATCCGATGTCACTACTCTCAGTTCTTTTAAGTCGTGCATAGTACACACGGCTACACATCAAGCTATACCAGTTTATGCTGACCTTTCATTCTACGAAAAGTCTACACAATGCAAGTTCAGCTTATACTGGTAATATTTAGCTTCATGTGTAGCCGTGTGTACATGCTCCAGCAAGGCCGATCACGCGATCGCCCTGTTATTACGCTTATTACTGAAAAGCTCATTAAAATAATAGCTTTGGAATAGAGATTATGTGCAAGGAATGCCAACATTCCTGTCTACCGGCTGTATTGTGTGCGTTTGAATTACTGCCTATGTTTAGATCTTCAAATTGCAATCTTAGATTGAACTGAAGCGTGTTAGTTCTTGATTCTTTTTCCAGTATCTCAGTTTAGTTATGAAAATGTTGGTTTATTGCGTCCATTTTTTAGGTTATCCTTTCGACAGCAATTAACCTATTAATTAACTTGAAAATCTCTACACAGTTTGATAATAAAAACGCATTTCAACTGAACAAAGCTTAGACCCAAAGTTATTAGGCACTAGCTGACCAATCCGCCGCTTCGCACGCTTAGTTTTTTATTAAAAATATTACCCTCCTTTACGCAGTTGGATAAAAAGAAATTTTGAAATCGCACAAGTAGTTTTTGAGTTTATTCATTACAAACATACATATACAAAAAAATACAAATCTTTCCTCTTTATAATATTAGTATAGATAGACAACGAATAAAGAATTGTCTAATGAGTTGAGTAAGTATCTACAAACGCTGTGACCATTTTATCGGAATTCGGCGAAGGTTCGCGTTGTATGCCTTTAACTATATGTATCATTCGTCACATGAAAGACAGAGACACACAGCACGAACATTCATCGAATGCCGATAATATGAGTGCAGGGTGCGGGCCGCACAAGATCGCTCGCTCTGGAAATCTATGAGGTTCAACAATAATAATAATAATTAATTAAATAAATAACGAATTATCCACCTACACTACCATGTACAGACGGCTACACATCAAGCTATACATTTCCAGTATAAGCAGACCTCTCATTCTACGAAAAGCCTACACAATACGAGGTCAGCTTATACTGGAAATATATAGCTTGATGTGTAGCCGTGTGTACAACGGTTCAAAATGATACCACCCGAACCACTGAGGGGTACTTGGCTTAGGCCCGTGCACCTCTGTTATTCCCCGGTTTTTCTGAGCCGAGTTGATGAAAATCATAAATAAATAATAATAACAAATATTGCTGGACATTTCACACAGCGCTATCTAGCCCCAAACTAAGCAGATCTTGTGTGACGGGAACGAGATAACTGATGGTATACTTATATACTTTTTTTCTGTTAATACAAACTTATAATATATAAAAAAACATGCAGACCCGGAACAAATATCTGTAGATCATTCAAACATTTGTTCCGCGGCGGGAATCGAACCCGCTACTTCCTGCGTCTCAGCCGGCTATTCACCCACTGCGCCACGCCACACCAATGGACGTCCTTTTGTTGATATGATGATGATGATGAGGGTAAGTGATTTCCAAAATAGATATCCATACTAATATTATAAATGCGAAAGTAACTTTGTTTGTTTGTTACCATTTTTCACAATTAAATTTGGCATTTATAATATAAGTAGGATATAATACTGCGAGTATTATATCCTACTTATATTATAAATGCCAAATTTAATTGTGAAAAATGGTAACAAACAAACAAAGTTACTTTATAATATAAGTAGTATAAGTATAAGTAATATAAGTAGTATTTATAATATAAGTAGGATATAATACTGCGAGTATTATATCCTACTTATATTATAAATGCCAAATTTAATTGTGAAAAATGGTAACAAACAAACAAAGTTACTTTCGCATTTATAATATTAGTATGGATATCTATTTTGGAAATCACTTACCCTCATCATCATCATCATATCAACAAAAGGACGTCCATTGGTGTGGCGTGGCGCAGTGGGTGAATAGCCGGCTGAGACGCAGGAAGTAGCGGGTTCGATTCCCGCCGCGGAACAAATGTTTGAATGATCTACAGATATTTGTTCCGGGTCTGCATGTTTTTTTATATATTATAAGTTTGTATTAACAGAAAAAAAGTATATAAGTATACCATCAGTTATCTCGTTCCCGTCACACAAGATCTGCTTAGTTTGGGGCTAGATAGCGCTGTGTGAAATGTCCAGCAATATTTGTTATATAGCAGCAATACAATCAATACAATAACAGCAAATACAATATAAATATGTATAGTGTTTCAACTTTAAGAAAATCAATTCCCGTTATTAAGTCTAATTCAATACAAGTGTTGATGTAATTTCGATCCTTGTTAATGCGAGGTTTCTAGTAGGTAATTGATAGAAGATGTAGTATCTGTACGTGATACGTAATGCATAGAGATACATGCATCACCTGGGTAACTGCAAAGCAGTATTACTGTTTCGATCCTTGTTAATGCGAGGTTTCTAGTAGGTAATTGATAGAAGATGTAGTATCTGTACGTGATACGTAATGCATAGAGATACATGCATCACCTGGGTAACTGCAAAGCAGTATTACTGTTTCGATCCTTGTTAATGCGAGGTTTCTAGTAGGTAATTGATAGAAGATGTAGTATCTGTACGTGGTACGTAATGCATAGAGATACATGCATCACCTGGGTAACTGCAAAGCAGTATTACTGTTTCGATCCTTGTTAATGCGAGGTTTCTAGTAGGTAATTGATAGAAGATGTAGTATCTGTACGTGGTACGTAATGCATAGAGATACATGCATCACCTGGGTAACTGCAAAGCAGTATTACTGTTTCGATCCTTGTTAATGCGAGGTTTCTAGTAGGTAATTGATAGAAGATGTAGTATCTGTACGTGGTACGTAATGCATAGAGATACATGCATCACCAGGGTAACTGCAAAGCAGTATTACTGTTTCGATCCTTGTTAATGCGAGGTTTCTAGTAGGTAATTGATAGAAGATGTAGTATCTGTACGTGATACGTAATGCATAGAGATACATGCATCACCTGGGTAACTGCAAAGCAGTATTACTGTTTCGATCCTTGTTAATGCGAGGTTTCTAGTAGGTAATTGATAGAAGATGTAGTATCTGTACGTGGTACGTAATGCATAGAGATACATGCATCACCTGGGTAACTGCAAAGCAGTATTACTGTTTCGATCCTTGTTAATGCGAGGTTTCTAGTAGGTAATTGATAGAAGATGTAGTATCTGTACGTGGTACGTAATGCATAGAGATACATGCATCACCTGGGTAACTGCAAAGCAGTATTACTGTTTCGATCCTTGTTAATGCGAGGTTTCTAGTAGGTAATTGATAGAAGATGTAGTATCTGTACGTGGTACGTAATGCATAGAGATACATGCATCACCTGGGTAACTGCAAAGCAGTATTACTGTTTCGATCCTTGTTAATGCGAGGTTTCTAGTAGGTAATTGATAGAAGATGTAGTATCTGTACGTGGTACGTAATGCATAGAGATACATGCATCACCTGGGTAACTGCAAAGCAGTATTACTGTTTCGATCCTTGTTAATGCGAGGTTTCTAGTAGGTAATTGATAGAAGATGTAGTATCTGTACGTGGTACGTAATGCATAGAGATACATGCATCACCTGGGTAACTGCAAAGCAGTATTACTGTTTCGATCCTTGTTAATGCGAGGTTTCTAGTAGGTAATTGATAGAAGATGTAGTATCTGTACGTGATACGTAATGCATAGAGATACATGCATCACCTGGGTAACTGCAAAGCAGTATTACTGTTTCGATCCTTGTTAATGCGAGGTTTCTAGTAGGTAATTGATAGAAGATGTAGTATCTGTACGTGGTACGTAATGCATAGAGATACATGCATCACCTGGGTAACTGCAAAGCAGTATTACTGTTTCGATCCTTGTTAATGCGAGGTTTCTAGTAGGTAATTGATAGAAGATGTAGTATCTGTACGTGATACGTAATGCATAGAGATACATGCATCTCCTGGGTAACTGCAAAGCAGTATTACTGTTTCGATCATTGTTAATGCGAGGTTTCTAGTAGGTAATTGATAGAAGATGTAGTATCTGTACTTGGTACGTAATGCATAGAGATACATGCATCACCAGGGTAACTGCAAAGCAGTATTACTGTTTCGATCCTTGTTAATGCGAGGTTTCTAGTAGGTAATTGATAGAAGATGTAGTATCTGTACGTGATACGTAATGCATAGAGATACATGCATCACCTGGGTAACTGCAAAGCAGTATTACTGTTTCGATCCTTGTTAATGCGAGGTTTCTAGTAGGTAATTGATAGAAGATGTAGTATCTGTACGTGGTACGTAATGCATAGAGATACATGCATCACCTGGGTAACTGCAAAGCAGTATTACTGTTTCGATCCTTGTTAATGCGAGGTTTCTAGTAGGTAATTGATAGAAGATGTAGTATCTGTACGTGGTACGTAATGCATAGAGATACATGCATCACCAGGGTAACTGCAAAGCAGTATTACTGTTTCGATCCTTGTTAATGCGAGGTTTCTAGTAGGTAATTGATAGAAGATGTAGTATCTGTACGTGATACGTAATGCATAGAGATACATGCATCACCTGGGTAACTGCAAAGCAGTATTACTGTTTCGATCCTTGTTAATGCGAGGTTTCTAGTAGGTAATTGATAGAAGATGTAGTATCTGTACGTGATACGTAATGCATAGAGATACATGCATCACCTGGGTAACTGCAAAGCAGTATTACTGTTTCGATCCTTGTTAATGCGAGGTTTCTAGTAGGTAATTGATAGAAGATGTAGTATCTGTACGTGATACGTAATGCATAGAGATACATGCATCACCTGGGTAACTGCAAAGCAGTATTACTGTTTCGATCCTTGTTAATGCGAGGTTTCTAGTAGGTAATTGATAGAAGATGTAGTATCTGTACGTGGTACGTAATGCATAGAGATACATGCATCACCAGGGTAACTGCAAAGCAGTATTACTGTTTCGATCCTTGTTAATGCGAGGTTTCTAGTAGGTAATTGATAGAAGATGTAGTATCTGTACGTGATACGTAATGCATAGAGATACATGCATCACCTGGGTAACTGCAAAGCAGTATTACTGTTTCGATCCTTGTTAATGCGAGGTTTCTAGTAGGTAATTGATAGAAGATGTAGTATCTGTACGTGGTACGTAATGCATAGAGATACATGCATCACCTGGGTAACTGCAAAGCAGTATTACTGTTTCGATCCTTGTTAATGCGAGGTTTCTAGTAGGTAATTGATAGAAGATGTAGTATCTGTACGTGATACGTAATGCATAGAGATACATGCATCACCTGGGTAACTGCAAAGCAGTATTACTGTTTCGATCCTTGTTAATGCGAGGTTTCTAGTAGGTAATTGATAGAAGATGTAGTATCTGTACGTGGTACGTAATGCATAGAGATACATGCATCACCAGGGTAACTGCAAAGCAGTATTACTGTTTCGATCCTTGTTAATGCGAGGTTTCTAGTAGGTAATTGATAGAAGATGTAGTATCTGTACGTGATACGTAATGCATAGAGATACATGCATCACCTGGGTAACTGCAAAGCAGTATTACTGTTTCGATCCTTGTTAATGCGAGGTTTCTAGTAGGTAATTGATAGAAGATGTAGTATCTGTACGTGGTACGTAATGCATAGAGATACATGCATCACCAGGGTAACTGCAAAGCAGTATTACTGTTTCGATCCTTGTTAATGCGAGGTTTCTAGTAGGTAATTGATAGAAGATGTAGTATCTGTACGTGATACGTAATGCATAGAGATACATGCATCACCTGGGTAACTGCAAAGCAGTATTACTGTTTCGATCCTTGTTAATGCGAGGTTTCTAGTAGGTAATTGATAGAAGATGTAGTATCTGTACGTGGTACGTAATGCATAGAGATACATGCATCACCTGGGTAACTGCAAAGCAGTATTACTGTTTCGGTGGTTACCACTTAACATCAGGTGCTTGTTTCATCTCCAGGTCGAATTAAAACGGCAAAAAAATCATGTCTGTTGTATGGGAGCCCCCCTTAAATAATAATTCTCTAATAAAATATTCAGAAATTCTCTCAACACCCACTACACTCTTTCCCTCACCCCCTCAAGTACACACATTTACACAGCATCCCTACCTCTCTTTTGTTCCTCAAATGTGTACCTACTAAATTACTAAAATCCTTGAAAATTTAATTAATATACTATTTTTTTAATCTTTTTCTCTAGGTGACTACTTTCATAAAAGATAAGTCTATAAATTGAAAATCTGTTATTGGCATTAAGCATTAGTTATAAGGATTGTTTACATTGTTAACAAGTGCTGTAGATTCTGTAATGAATAATAAAAAAAAATCTATTTTAATTTAATTACTTATTTTTAAAGTGAATAATATAACTCAATATTCTGTGAATATTTCAAGCGTCTACCTGTTGCCGTTATCAATATCAAGCAAAAACGAGCAAAAACAATCACGTTTGTTGTATGGGAGCCCCTTTAAATATTTATTTTATTCTATTTTTAGTATATATTGTTACGCGGCAACAGAAATACATCATCTGTGATAAGTTCAACTGTCTAACTATCACGGTTCATGAGATACAGCCTGGTGGAAGACGGACTGACAGCGGAGTGTTAGTAATAGGGTCCTCTTTACTCTTTGGGTACTGAACCCTAAAGAAACATCTAGAGTAAGTTCGACCTTGTCTAACCTACTAATATTATAAACGCGGAAGTGTGTATGAATGGAATTTTGTTACTCTTTCACGTCGGAACGGCTAAACCGATTGCAATGAAATTTAGTATGTACGTAGATCATAACCTGGATTAACACATAGGCTACTTTTTATTGGCAAACCACGCGTGCGAAGCCGCGGATTGGTCAGCTAGTCATTAATAATCATAACCGAGATGATCTGTGATTGTGCCACTGTCGGCGCCTAGTTGCCACTTAATTTCGTTGACCATAAACTAAACGGAATTTCCATAACTAGTATGAAATAGGCTTCGGTCAGGAGGGCTACGTTTGTTATATTATACACATTTGTAATCGCACACCCACGTAAAGCCCCGGCCCAAAAATAGCATATAGGTACACTTTCACATTGGCCATTTCTTTATCGACATGAAAGTATCTACTGATTTATAACATCGAGCTGTACGATATAATTTTATGAGCTATTGTTAGCGAAATTTTTCGACATTCAGCTTGCTACGTTAATGGTTTCGTGGGATTTTTGTTGCAAAGGAAGGTTTTGTCTGAATAAAACATTTTAGTTTCAAATGCAAAAGTGATACAATGTTGGGGTTAGCCTATGGTTACTTACTGGGTTTTTTATACATTGCTTGCGGCTTGCGTTTGACCACGATCTCGCCTGATGGTAAGCGATGATGCAGTCTACGATGGTACACGCTTGCCTAGGAGAAACCTATTCACTCGCGACTTAAAGATACCCAGGTTGTAGCTATCTGGAAACACAGACTCTGGCAACGCGTTCCACTCTCTGGCGGTGCGCATAATACATATAGGTCGAAGAGAACCGTGTTTGTGCGAATGGGAGGTATTTCTACCATATAGCGGTGGCGCACCGCAGAGCGTCTAGCTGTCCGTTGATAGAATGGAGATGGTGGGATCAGGTTGAAAAGTTCCGCCGCACACTCCCCGAAATGTACTCGATAAAAAACCGAGAGGCTAGCAACCCTTCGTCGATGCTCCAGGCTGAGTAGCCTTGCATCAACTAGCTCATGGATAGCTGGTGGGATGTATTCCAAAGATCTGTGTTCTTACACGTCAAACATTAGTAGTAATATTAGTAACTTTTAAATAATTAAAAAAAACATATCTAGGCACACATCATTAAAACACAAAAACTATATAACAGGCGATGACATACAGATTACTCCCTGACTCCTATCAGCCCTGGCCGAAAAAGAAGTCATACCTATATCTGCCGCTAGCATTGCTGTGTTTCGTTATGAAGGGTATGGTTTCCGGTGATATTAAAGGCACATGAGGCGTTAAACCTGTTTGATTGTCGCAGGGTTGCGAGGCAAAACTTTGCTATAGGCGATGGTTACTACTTAACATCAGGTGGCCCATACATACGCTGGCTCCATTTCCAAGTAGTATAAAAAAAATGTAAATTGAGTGAAAAATATAATATTATTTCCGTTCAGGAATAACTCGTTAGTACAATTCAGTAATTGTTTTAAAGATTGATTGATTGAAAATTCTCTATTGCACAAAATAAATAAATCTGCACATAGGCGAACTTAATGCTAGCAAGCATTCTCTTCCAGTTAACCTTTGCGTGAAAAAATATTTTTGTATGTGCATGACATAATGTTGCACGAAATTTTTTAGCAAAAAAATAAGACTAAGATATATTGATAATACGAACGAAACATCAAATATATATTGATAAAGAGTATTTTTAATATACGTACTTTCTAATATTCATCATCATTATCATCAGCCGGAAGACGTCCACTGCTGAACATAGGCCTCCCCCTTAGATCGCCACAATGAGCGGTTGGTAGCCGTTTGCGCCCAACGGCTCCCCGCGATTCTTACTAGATCGTCGGTCCACCTTGTGAGAGG
This sequence comes from Philereme vetulata, assembly GCA_918857605.2. Lineage (NCBI taxonomy): Eukaryota > Metazoa > Arthropoda > Insecta > Lepidoptera > Geometridae > Philereme > Philereme vetulata. The sequence continues at coordinate 457,989 of OU975482.1, forward strand.
CCGGCCTACGCTGCGTGTTCCAGTCCGTGGTCTCCACTCGAGAACCTTTCTTCCCCAACGGTTATCCATTCTACGAGCGATGTGGCCTGCCCATTACCACTGCAACTTTAGTTCTTCTGCGGATTTCCTCATTGCGGATTTTGTCACACAAAGAAACCCCAAACATAGCTCTCTCCATAGCTCGTTGAGCGACCTTGAGCTTGGTCATGAGGCCATGAGTAAGTGACCACGTTTCTTTCTAATATTACACATCGATAAACACTAGTTGCAGACTTAAAGATGTAAGCATACATAGGGAGAGCGGAGACAGCGGGAAGCGACTTTGTTTTACTCTATGTAGTGAAGTAGGTATACCTATATCTACCCGTATAGATACGTTTACAACAATTCCTTGTAACTCCTCAGCCCGTAAGTAAATAACAATGTCGTAGATAACAGCATGTGTTCATGTAACTCACAATCACAAGGGACCATATTGTTACATTACATTTGCATGCGGGCTTATCCGATACAACAGCTTAGAATGAGGAGGACTATCACAATTATATTATGATTGTACAATGAGAGGTCAGCTAAGCTGTACATCAAGCTTCAGCAGAGGATGTCTGGACGAGATCGTTTTTAGCAATAATACCGCTTATTATACATTTTCTGGTTTCTCATCTGGCTTGTAAGGTAAAGAATATTATAAAAATGAAATAAATAAAACCTTTTTTATTGGAACCAGAAAAGATGTCATGAACAATTTTAAACATACACTCGTAGGTACAAATTATAGTTTTTATGTATGCCTAATTAATCATTTGAAAACTATACAAATCAGCTTCACTAATAATTATATAACAACTGCATTAACTTTGACCTCCACACTAGGATTCCCTGTATTGTGGAGATCAAATACAAGAAAGGTTAATCAAGGTAGTAAATATTGTTGCTATAGAATACCATAATCAACTATATCTATCTTCAAATGTTTGCTGGAAGAAAATTCTTATTAGGGTTAAGCTCGCCGTTGTACATGCCCGTTTTGTAAGCTGTTTTGTCTGTAATCTGTTTGTGTACAATCCCACTAATATTATAAACGCGAAAGTTTGTATGGATGTATGTGTGGATGTTTGTTACTTGTGCATGCAAAAACTACTGAATGTGTTTTAATGAAATTCGGTATGTACGTAGGTTATAGCCTGAATTAACAAATAGGCTACTTTTTATTGACAAAACACGCATGCGAAGCCGCGGGCTGTAGCTAGTGAAGAATAAAGAAAGAATTTTTATTCATTTCAATTCATACAAACTATTCATTTCCAGTATTATGCTGACTCAGCTTATATGTAGGTACTTGCTATGTCATCGTGCGTACATAATGATGATTCTCAATTTGCGTGTGTGTTCAATCTCACGAGAGTTAAACACAATCTAGCTAAATTATAACAGTAGAAAGCCCAGCAAAGGAAAGGGCTTGCAACAATGCCTCCATTTTGTTTCCCAACACGCGATCACAATGGCCTAGAAACTTACTAGCTAAAAATGCTCTTAAACGAACGATTATGTTGCTGCATTCTAGGTCATTTTGTCGCCACTACTATTGACTACACTAATTATTGCATGCTCATCCAGCGTCCATGATAAATGAACTTAAATACCGGCAAAAACGGACAAAAAGCTGTTGGTCCTTCCTCACACGCTGCTCACCAGGGACGCGGTTCTTTTTCACATATCGCGTAGAAATCGTCAGTACGGAAGTCTACAAACATCCTTGATGCGCTACAGAACCGTGGCAGCCCTTAATCCTGATGCCTTTATTACATTAGATCAAATCAAATCAAAAACATTTATTTGTGAACAACATCAATAGTACAACAGAATAAACACACACACAGGAGACATAACAAAAAGAACAAAGAAACAATAACCAAAAGATTAAAATTATATAAAAATGCAAAATATTGCAGTGTGTGTGTCTCATCGCACTCACTGCATGTGTCACAAAAGGCTTTAACTCAGCATGTGCTGGGTTGCACTACCCAGCTAGATAAATAAATAAATATATATTTCTGGACATCTCACACAGCGCTATCTAGCCCCAAACTAAGCAGAGCTTGTACTATGGGAACCAGATAGCTGATATAATACTTATATACTTTTTTTTTGTACATACATACTTATAATATATAGAGAAACAACCTGAACGGAACAAATATCTGTAGATCATGCAAACATTTGCTCCGCAGCGGGAATCGAACCCGCTACCTCCTGCGTCTCAGCCAGCTATTCGCCCACTGTACCACGGAGGTCGTCACGGAGCTAGATCTGCAAGGCATTGTAGGATGTTAGCGTATATTTGGACTGGACGTGTAAAAAGAGTAACAATACGCCCTAAATCGAGTTATTTTAACTGGCGCAGCACGAAACGAACTTGGCAGTGTCCTGTAATAGCTGTAATGGAGCAAGTCAAGTCAAAATTCCTTAAAAAATCTTTAAGATCCTTTTAAATCGTCAATTGACGTCTGTTTCATCGCCTGTATCATCATAACTGCTGTCGAAACAACAATATTTCGATATCGCTTCATCTTCGATCATCGTCATGAGGTATATAGATGACTTATCAAAAAAACAAATTGAGAAACTTATGCATCCCTGCTCCTGTTATTGCTTCTTTGTATTGCCCCTACGGGCAAATGTTGCCTTAAATTGCCCGTGTGAGGCCACCTCGCTATTTCACGCATATTTGCATAAAGTACATACATATGGCCTAATAAAATAGATTGTATCGTTCTGCACACGATGAAATGTCCATCTTATTTTACGCTTAGAAAGCTACGATATACGAGAGCTCGTACAACATTGAGTTATTTATACGCAGGTTATCTCGTGCGCCTTTGTTCGCAGAAACCTCTTTCGCTTCGTAGGATATGTAGACCAGAAAACAACATATTAAGGGGATTATATACTGAATATGTATTTTAATCTAAAATTGACATTTAGGTGTTTAGAATGCTTTATTATCTCATAAGAATATACAATTCACTTACTGAGGTAAACTTATACTAAATATACATATATTAATGGTGACCTCCATGATGGACGACCTCCGTGGTGCAGTGGGCGAATAGCCGGCTGAGACGCAGGAGGTAGCGGGCTCGATTCCCGCCGCGGAACAAATGTTTGCATGATCTACAGATATTTGTTCCGGGTCTGATTGTTTCTCTATATATTATAAGTATGTATTTACAAAAAAAATGTATCTATGTATTCTATCAGTTATCTTGTACTACAAGCTCTGCTTAGTTTGGGGCTAGATAGCGCTGTGTGAAATGTCCAGCAATATTTATTTATTTTATTAATGCCACAAAGCGATAACAAGCAATATTAACCTAACGATAACACTTTTGAACGACCATTCTGCCTAGCACTTTACAGTAAAAAGTCAAAAAATTCGCTGTTTTCGGTTCATATCCCGATCGGTATCTAAGTTTTGAGGTATAATAAATAAAATAAGATAAATAAAGCCTTTATTCGCACTTAATAACTATTTACATAAATGATATCATTCATTCATTAAAATTAATATCATTCAATTATATACATTACTGTTATTCAATTATATTAGTTACATTTCATTTTGAGGTATACACAAAGTTTAAAAACAAATCTAGGCCTCCTTGTCTTTTACTTAAGGAAGAAATAATAAAATATAGTGAAATCTAATTAAATAGCCTTTTAGAAAAACGTTGGTAGGTATAAGTTACTATAAGCCAGTGGTAATTATAATTCCCTGTACAGATTTAACCTGAAAATTAACTGAGGCGCTATAATCCAATAGACAAATCTGAGATACATAATACTGAAGCCTTACCAATACAAGAATCAGGCACCAAAGAGATTGTCTGAAGGAAATTTCAAAAGAATTACTTCTGACTACCCAGTTAGGTGGTGCTGACTCTCAACATCATCATCATATCATCCATAGGACGTCCACTACTCAACAAAGGCCCCCTTATAGATTTCCAGAGTGACGCGATGTCGTGCGACCCCTTCGGGTATTGGACGTCAGTAGAGACTATACTAAGTTATAGTAAACTATAACTAAAGTTATATTATTCACACTTCATCAGGAATACTCTAGTCTACAGAGATTTGTACAATCTGCAAGTAGCATAAAAAAATTTGCACATATAATAATTAGTCTTTTGTGTAATCTCTGCAGACTAGAGTTTTCAGACAATAACTATAACCAGTTCTGGCGGATAATCTAACACGTAAACAAACCTCGGTATGCAGGAATGTTCAGAATGAGATTAGTCTTTTGTGTAATCTCTGCAGACTAGAGTATTTAGCCAGTAACTCTAGTCTCTACCATACAAGTGCTAGCGGATGATCTAACACGTAAACAAACCTCAGTAAGCAGAAAAATTCAAAATAAGTACCTTGATTAATTAGTTTTTTGTGTAATCTCTGCAGACTAGAGTATTTAACCAGTAACTCTAGTCTCAACCATACAAGTGCTAGTGGATGATCTAACACGTAAACAAACCTCGGTATGCAGGAATATTCAGAATGAGTACCTTGATTAATTTAATTAGTCTTTTGTGTAATCTCTGCAGACTAGAGTATTTAGCCAGTAACTCTAGTCTCAACCATACAAGTGCTAGTGGATGATCTAACACGTAAACAAACCTCGGTATGCAGGAATATTCAGAATGAGTACCTTGATTAATTTAATTAGTCTTTTGTGTAATCTCTGCAGACTAGAGTATTTAGCCAGTAACTCTAGTTTCTACCATACCAGTGTTAGCGGATAATCTAACACGTAAACAAACCTCAGTAATCAGGAAAATTCAAAATGAGTACCTTGATGAATTAGTCTTTTGTGTAATCTCTACAGACTAGAGTATTTAGCCAGTAATTCTAGTCTCTACCATACCAGTGTTAGCGGATGATCTAACACGTAAAAAATCTCTGACTATTTTGCACCTAAGAAAAAACTAGAATCGTAAACCCTAGATTCACAAGTTTGATCCACTTACCTAAGAACTTAATTGCAAAGCAATGTGTGACTTCATTCATTAGGAGCGACTTAACCTGGTAACTCTGGTATGACTGCATTTTTCGAAATTTCTATTGAAACTCGTCCCAAGCAACACACTTTGAACTAAAAAGGAAACACGATAAAAAGTTGAACTTATCAGTTTTTATTAGGTATATCCGCCTATTACTTGATTCTACTTATAAATATTATAAATGTATGTTACGGTGTCTGGCATAAAATATATTATAATTTTATCAAGCTAGAATAGAATCACAAAATTAACTATAAATGCGAAAGTTTGGATGTTTGCTTATTTATTTATTTGTTACTCAATCACGTCGTAACGGCTGAACCGATTTCGATGAAATTAAGTATGTACCAGGATTAACACATAGGCTACTTTTTATCCCATAAATCAGGTCTCATTTGCAGCGAGTTAAGCATTGTCTCTAGGTTACCTACACATTTAGTAGTGTAATTCCGTACGAAGCGGGCAACGGCTAACAGAAAACACTAAAGAAATATTATAAAAAATAAAATGTAGGCTTTTCATATTGAATTTATAGTTCTAGAGATAAGCTTAATAATGACTCTGATCTTTACAGATAATATATTTTTTTTTTATATATTATAGGCTTGCGTTTGACCACGATCTCGCCTGATGGTAAGCGATGATGCAGTCTGCGATGGTACACGCTTGCCTAGAAGAAACCTATTCACTCGCGACTTAAAGATACCCAGGTTGTAGCTATCTGGAAACACAGACTCTGGCAAGGCGTTCCACTCTTTGGCGGTGCGCATAATAAAGGTCGAACTGAACCGCTTTGTGCGAATGGGAGGTATTTCTACCATATAGCGGTGGCGATGATACTGATTGATATATACCATATTTGATGATGATGACGCAACATTTAATACAGATGAATAAATTATTAACTCAACAAATTACAATTTACACAACGATTTGGTAATTTTACTAAATATTTAAAAAATCCAGTCAATTCTTTTCAGTGCTGAGATCCATCTGCCATCTAAGACATAGATAGATATAGCTTTATTGTACATCACACTTAAATTAATATAAAACCGGCCAAGTGCAAGTCGGACTCTCGCACGAAGGGTTCCGTGCCATTATCTATAAAAACGGCGAAAAAATCACGTTTGTTGTATGGGAGCCCCTTGAATATTTATTTTATTCTGTTTTTAGTATTTGTTGTTGTAGCGGCAACAGAAATACATCATCTGTAAAATTTTCAACTGTCTAACTATCACTGTTCATGAGATACAGCCTGGTGATAGACGGACAGACAGACAGACAGCGGAGCCTCAGTAATAGGGTGCCGTTTTACCCTTTGGGTACGGAACCCTAAAAAAACGAATAACAAGACACGCGGAAATACAAGTGGCATAAAGGGCTGAAAATAATATTTTTTTAAAACACTCCAGTTTGTTTATTCTTTATTGTACACAAGAAAACACATTATAAAGTACAGAAATAGAGGACATGTACAAAGGCGAGCTTAACGCTATAAAGAGTTTTCTTCCAGCAAACCATTGAGGCTAGAGGGAGAGATGATTTTAATGTGTTTATGAAATAGCTACCTATCATAATTATTATAGTTGGTAACACTAAAAATTAATCTGTGTCACTGGAGTCAGGTCGGTAATAATGAAATGCAATAGCATAATTAGTGGGGTAATGGAACATTGCAGGGAAAATGTAAGGCCATTAGAGATTATCAGCACTTCGTTTGTTGACATAATATCTAGGTAAATTACCTTACCGATGTTGAATAAAGAATTTTGCAACTACCTTGATTTTATATGTTACCGATACCAAGTTGTAGGTGTACCTTAGCTCCTCACACTCTAAATTAAAAAAAAAACTAAAAAAGGAACCCTTATAAGATCACTCTCTTGTCCGTCTGTACGTCTGTCTGTTCGTGTGTCACCACCGATTTTCTTAGAAACGGGTGGACCTAGTAAGTAGAAATTTATACCAGATACTCAGGTCTATAGTCTCTATTAGATGTATAAAAATCAAGGCCCTGAGTCAACACAATAAAAAGATATGGGCAAATTTAGATTAAAGTTTACTTTAATTTTCAACTTATTTTATATTTCGGAATTTTCCCTTTACTTGAGCCTTTACCTTGCTTTTAACCAAAATTGACAATTCCAGGTCAACCGGAAGTACCTTATAGGTTTTGAGTCAAAAACCTATATGGTAGTTCCCGTTGACCTAGAATCACGAAATTTGGCAAAAAGCAATACATACCATAGTTGACGCCAATTAAGATACCTAGTCCTCTGAGTTGTATGGGCGCTCATACAATTTAGTGGACTAGCTTAATCGGCACCAACCTCAAATAAGGTAAATAAATAAAATTGTGCTATTGAATTAAATAAATATTTAAGTGGCTCCCAAATAACAGACATGATTTTTTTGCCGTTTTTATAGATACGGAATCCTTCGTGCGACTCCGACTCGCATTTGGACGGTTTTTCATAATTAAAGGTCTGGTTTTGTCTATAAAGAAGATATCGCGATATCTTTATTAACAAGATGATACAAAATGAGATTTTAAATGCTTAACACGTCCTTGACCCAGCAAACTAGAAACCATAACTAAGTAGAGGAAAGTGGGCTGTCTGAGAAGATTGCGAGTGTTGCCAACTTATTCGTTCAGTTGACAGTGTCGTTAGTTTCGATGTATTTTGTGAAGACCTCTTGAGAAGACCCTATTCTCTCTAAAAATCTATTTCAGTAGAGTATATTAGAATAGAATAGAATAATCATTTATTACAGGCAGTGTCCATATAAAACAAAACTAATCATAACAAGTGGTAATAATATTATCGCGCGTTTTCTGTCTTGCCGAAAAGAATGAGAAAAATCGTGCAGAACTGACATTTTAATGAACCACTGAAAAAAAACAAAACTAAGATATCGTAGCATGAATAAAATAAATAAATAATGCTGGACATTTCACACAGCGCTATCTAGACCCCCAAACTAAGCAAATCCTGTATGTACGTACTATGGGATACAGATAACTGATAGAATACTTATATATTTAGTTCTGGAAGGCCTCTGTGATTGATTGTACATTAAAAAAGAAAGAGAACAAAGAAAGACTATCGAACAATGCTAGAAAGCCGGCTGAGACGCAGGAGGTAGCGGGTTCGATTCCCACCACGGAACAAATGTTTGTATGATCTACAGACATTTGTTACGGGTCTGGTTATTTCTCTATATATTATAAGTATGTATTTACAAAAAAAAAATGTGTACAAGTATTATATCAGTTATCTGGTTCCCATAGTACAAAATTTGCTTAGTTCGGGGCTAGATAGCGCTGTGTGAAATGTCCAGCAATATTCATTATTTTATTTTATTTATTTATTTAGTTTGTCTTACTTGACGAGCTTAGTTCCAATTTTGTCGAACTGCACGGATAACTTGGCGGTACTATAGAAAAGTGTCACTCGCGTGGTAAGTAAATAACTACCCACATTGTTTATTGCTATGCTAAATATGTGACATGGGAGCCACTATACACGTACAATGGGGTTAATTGGACCTGATTGGACGGAGGTCGCTTTCCAATGTCACTCTCATAGTTTTAGCATGCTTCAACTCGACAATACATTTCCCCAACTTAGAATCCTTTACGAATATAAATTCGAAAGTACGTCTATTAAAGTCAGGCCATTTTAATAGGTAACATTTGACAATTCATCAAAATTCAACAACGTAACCTTGTAACCGCGGGCATAAAATAATATATTTTTTCGTTTTGTAAAACTGCACAATTGCTTAACTTTTTTCAATTACATATTTATTGTAATAATGACCGATACGAGTACGAGTTCGGTACGAGTTGTACCGAACTGACAGACGTCAACAGACGTCAAATGTTACCTATTAAAACGGCCTGACTTTAGTTACGTTTTCACGACTGGACTGATCATCGGCTGGGCTGATTTCGATGAAATTTAGCAGATATTTAAATATATTATCATCTGGATTAAGACATATTTATATAGGCTACGACAAACTACGCGTGCGAAGCGCGGTCGACACCTTGTGTTATAATACTTCGAGTATGATGAGATGAATTATTTGAGTCTCGATTTAAAAAAAAATATTATTTGTAATCTTTTACTATCAAAATAGTGTTACAAAATTATTAACCAATTAACTTGACCTACAGCTTCATTCAAATTACAGGTAACGGGAGTTCATGTAAGGTGTTTTTTGTTTGGGGTACATATTGCAGTTATTCTGGATTTCAGAATTTTGCCTATATTTATGTCACTTAAGCTACACGCATACTATATTACAGCACTGCGGGGTCAATGGTGTACTTTGTGAATTTTGTCAAATTTCAGTTTTTATTATGGCTAATAACCTAAAAACTATAAGAACTTTACTAAAAATAAAAACGGAATCTAAATGAACTAATGAAGACCTTTCATTTGACGTCCCACTTGACCTAATAGTCTCAGTTTCATTTATTTTACACCTCTTGAACCCCAATATCTCAAAAACCCCCCAACATTTTTAGCTCATTTAGTCACACCGAAATTGCCTATTTATCCTATATATAAGTTGATTTAGAGATCTCGCTTCGCTCTATCAATAGGTTTTTTTAATACTGTCCCACTGCTGAACAAAGGCCTTCTTGGACAATAGTCTCCCTCTTTTTCTTCTACTTGTCTCAATCCAGCGTCAAATCCTGGAAGGCGTTTCTTCAGCCTTCTGCGACTTTTGTTTTGAAGACAAAACGGGTCTTTTCGCGCACATATTTATATCAAAATTATAATTTTGACTAACCTCGACGTTACGGCCAAGTTACATCGGCCGTGGTCTCCCCGTTTTGTATTAAAAACATGAGTATAGTTCGCAATAATTTAAAAAGTTCTTCTGCGACTTGTTATGTAAGTCAAAACCTACTTAAAATTCCGCTGTTTTCATTCCAACACAAACACTTCCTCTTTATTGGTTCAATATATTTTTAAGGCCCCTATAAATGGTATTGTTTATATAATTTTCTCTTCCCTAACTAGATCTGATTGTCCAATATATTCGTGTTGATAGTATCGTGTGTAATTTCCTGTAGTTGTGTAAGACTTGCGTGCACTATACCGTAAATCTGCGTTTGCGCAAACTAACAGATACTCGTAGTTGGCACACGGACAATTTTATAAGCAATTATTTTTGAACGATAGTGAAGGACTTAGTGTCGATTCGGACAAAATATATTGGGACGCAATGTTCCAATTTGATTTTAATATTTTTGTTACTGTCGATTCGGACACCATTAAAAATAGCTGCATTGTACAGTCAGTTAAAAAACAGGTTTTTACCGACGCGTGGCGGCGGCACAGCAAGATGACGAAATAGATGCATATCAAGATCACACTCTCTCTTATCATTTCATCTCTATTCTTCTCTTTATTTGAGATATTTTTAAGTGATCATTATATAGATGCCTAAGTAAGTATACAAGATGTTGATTTATACCAAATATACGCTATGAATGAACCTTGTCGTTTTTTTAAACATTAATGGAAGTCACCACACGCTCGCAAAGCAATTTGGTTAGCTTTATCACATTATTTGCTTGACCGTACCCAACAGCTTCAATAACTTGATGGTGTCCGAATCGACAGTAAAAAAAATATTAAAATCAAAAGTGTCAGTTGGGACACTGTGTCCTAATAAATTATGTCCATATCATTAGCAACTCGAATCAAGGATGCAAAAGTTGATGTTATGGCTGTTTATGATAATGATCACTCCAGCTTTAAGATTACGAGCTGAGAAGACAAAACTAACATTGAGAATATAAAGAATATTAACATAAATGAACTTAAACAATGTTATACAGTACACGTAAATACAGAAACAAGCATTCACATAAATTATATATATAAACATGAAGTATGTTCTAACATTTTATGTAAACATGTATGAAAATAGATTTGATATCCTTAGAATAGTCATACAGCTGCATTAACGTATTTTTAGGGTTCCGCACCCAAAGAGTCAAACGGGACCCTATTACTACGACTTGTCTGTCTGTCTGTCCGTCTGTCACCAGGATAGTTAGACAGTTGAAATTTTAACAGATGATGTGTTTCTGCTGCCGCTATAACAACAAATACTAAAAACAGAATAAAATAAATATTTAAGGGGGGCTCCCACACAACAAACGTGATTTTTTTTGCCGTTTTATAGATAATTGTACGGAACCCATCGTGTGCGAGTCCGACTCGCACTTGGCCGGTTTTTTTTATTAAATTTTTACAAATAGTGTTTTTGTGGGAGTCTTGAATAGAAAGACTTGTTTCTTCGTCTGCTTTTATTGTTAGGATAGAATTGGCATTTAGCGCGGGGCGCGGTATTAAAATGCACGCGTGAACAACGCCGTGCTCGGTTGGGGAATGAATGGTGCGGGGTAGAGATGGGTCGTCGACGATTTTTTCATAAACGAAACGAAACCGTTTATCGTCGATCGTCGACTAGTCGATCAAGTAGTTGAATTTTTCGACTAGTTCATAACGTGACCTATAGTCTATTCGTTAAGTAATTGCTATCCTTTTTCTTTAATCGACAGGATAATTTAAATAAATGCTTAACTCACTATAACTATTTATTCAAATATGAACGCTACTTACGTAACTTTAAAGTTCAAATTTATTTTATCGTCGCGTCGAGCCAGCTATCTACCGTTCCCGTATTATACGACTATGTTTACGTGTCGAGCCGTCGCACTCTAGTTGAAACAAACGTCTCAACATTTTATTCAACCGTCTACGAATTCAACTAGTCTACGAATAAACGATCGACCGTTGAAGCATCGAATGTTAATCAACGGTTGATTCGACTAGTCCGTTGAATAAACGCCCATGCCTAGTGCAGGGTGCGTGGGCGCGTGCGCGGGACAGAGTCGTCGCTCACTCGTTGGTTGCGTCAACAGTGGGTTAAGATGGGATATGGCAAAAGCCCATAAATATTGTTTGAATTCTAATTCACTTTAATTTTGGTGACCCAAATTGTAGTTTGTTTTAAATTTATTTTTTGTGGCCCTTAGAATAACCATTAGAGTCAGAGAATATAATAAAAGTTCTTTTAAACATTTATTTATCTAGGTGTCCCAGAAAGTGTGTACGGATATAGTGTAAAAATCGTCCATAAACTCAATTGTACTTTTAAACATCTCCTCTAAAAACTGATACCTAGAGTAGACAGCTTGTATCATGTGAGCAATATGTTCACCATGTACGTACATTGTTTAAGTGTGCATACTGTATACAGATCTTAGAGATCCAGATGCAAATCTAGCTCAAAGGTTCACTTCCTGCGATTGCAATTTATGCGCTCGTGAATTCTGATTGAGTATATTTTACGGTGCAGGAATAGAGCTTTTGTTGTTCTGTTTTATTGATGGTTTAAGTCAAGCACGTTGGTGGACGCTGTAGCGGGTTAAAACACGACGAGCCTGTACCCCGAGACCCTGATCCTCGAACATTTTATTTCTCTATTCTTCATTGAAGACAAATAATAAATTACAGACAGAGTCGGACACGCGCACGAAGGGTTCCGTCCGTACCATTATCCACAAAAAAATCACGTTTGTTGTATGCCTCCCCCCTCCCGTATATATTAATTTTATTTTAATTTAATTATTTATTTTTAAAGTGAATAGTATAACTCAATATTCTGTGAATATTTCAACTACCTGTTGAGGTTATCAATATCGAGCAAAAACGTGCAAAAAATCACGTTTGTTGTATGGGAGCCCCCCCCCCCCCCCCCCCCCTAAATATTTATTTTATTCTGTTATTAGTATTTGTTGTTATAGCGGCAACAGAAATACATCACCTGTGAAAATTTCAATCGTCTAACTACCAACAGTTCATGAGATACAGCTTAGATAGATAGATAATTCTTTATTGTTACACCAAATTAAAATAACTTATCCTGGAAAATGGTACAATGGGCGGCCTTATCGCTCAAAGCGATCTCTTCCATGCAACCTTTGAATGGACTGGATTGAAAATACGTGTGAGGAGCCGGTGTAAAAATACCTATTTATGTAGGATAAAAATAAATAAATACCTAAATCTAAAATATACCTACATATACTTACATAAATAAATATATACATATATACATATACTTTTACAATAAATATCTAAAGGAAATACAGCTTAGTGACAGACGGACAGACAGACAGCGGAGTCTTAGTAATAGAGTCCCGTTTCACCCTTTGGGTACGGAACCCTAAAAAGACATGTACAAACGCGAGTTTACAATACTCTTTTCTTCCAGTCTCTCATGTGCTAGCGTGACCGCCATAGAAAAGTTCCTCTCAGAAGAATAGGATTAAATTACATTTAGCGTAGAGTCAGTAGAGCGGCAGTAAACTTTAACTTCTGTTAAACGACTGCATTATGATAATATTGGCAGTATCACCTTTCACATGCATTTGTCTGGCGTCGAGATTATCCTAGCTTTAATGTTGCCTATAAATATAATATGAATTTGACTACATTTTATTACATCCCATTGGTGTTTGCCCGAGAAGAGACTTCTCATATGAATTAGTAAATATTCCCCTTTACAAAAGATTGGAAAGTCTGTCTCGACATTGTTAGCGAAGACTTAGCGATCGAATTCGGACACAGGATGCCATAAAAGTGTACTTGGTTTAAGGCGAAACTGTTATAGTCAGTCAGTCTGTCATTCATTATTATAAATGCGGGATTTATCACGTACCTTATCGGTGTTTCGACTGACAATGTTTCGATTCAATTCGTAAACCTTCATCAGAATGAGTGCAATCCGCTCCAAATAACGTCTCGCCTAGCACTGCGCGCCGCTGCCCTCTGCGCACGAGTAGACGGGCGCGGTGGTGGGGATTGCGTCAACGATGGCCCAGCGTGTTGACAGGCTGTGTCATCATCATTATCATCACTACTGCTCTTTTCGGTAGTTCTCGGTAGAGGCAAACACTAACTATGTCTCTACCAGGTTCACTCACTCTTCTATCGTTTGCATCATAAAGACACGGCCTCCAGGCTGGCAGTAGAACCCATCCTCTATCTCTGTTAAAGTTCGGCACATGACTTATTTATATCGCCTCTCGGATCTTGGGAGGAACTAAGAACTTCTCTCTCGCTAAGACGTATGTAGTGCGTCGATAAATACGGTACGTGATAAATCCCGTATTTATAATAATGATTGAAATCAATTATTAAAGTTTTATAAGTCTATCATTGTCAGTTAGGACTTATAGATGATACAGATTAATGTATCAGTGAGCAGATCGCCTACTATGTAGTGCCATAGGGCATTTTCACATCCTCCGTTCGTTACTCGAGTGATTATCCTATTCCATGGTGTAGTAGTAAATATAACTTTAAATCACACCAAGGGTCAGAAGCTGCAAATGAATCACGTAAATCTAAAAGCCAATTCCCATATAAAATCTATTCAAATCCTAGTTTCGAACTTTCGATCAAATTTAAACGCAGTCAAGGCATCGTCTGACGCTGTTTCATGAAAAGTGACGCTCTGCAGATCGTAATTAGAGGGAATTGAGATAGGTATATCATCGAGCCGTGTCCGTTTCATTCCTGTTCTATGATCTATATCGTCTCTGTGAATAGCACCAAGCCAAAATATCAGTTGGTGCCTTGGTGCTGTTACAGCACCATTGCTATTCACCTAGGTGCTACTAGACGAAATATACCTAATGTTACTTTGCAACCGCCTATTAACACATTGATAGCGAATGTCTACGCTTGAACGAACAATCGTTACAAAAAGCATTCATTACTATTCCTAGCAAACGTAAGCATGAACGGTAATTTTAAAAAATATTCTACAACGTTGCGTTGGTTCATTTAATTGTTTTACTTAGTATTGCTTAGTAACATCGATTTGCTTCGCCCTAGCCGTTTGAACCGTGCAAGAAGTTCACCCCTTAGTCATTTTTTAACCCTTACAGCTACGGGTATCTTAAGTTTTCTTGCCACGCGAAAGATAACCTTACCATCGAGTGACGCATTGACGCACGAAGGCTGCCCCCTTTGCACTTTTTAGTCAAGAAGGGGCAAAAGAGACAGCCTATGTAAGCAGTTAATACATCGGGTTGTCTTGTTGGCCTACAAATAGTATTTAAAAAATGCATAAAGAACAATTCATTTGTTCAATTGTTACTCAACTTGCAACGCGTACATTTTTGGAAGAAGTAGTTTTGTAAGTCTGGAGATGCTTGTTTAACTTTAGGTCTATAAATCTTATACCCATCCCATAGACACCAGAGGACAGACTCGATACCCATCCCATAGACACCAGAGGACAGACTCGATACCCATCCCATAGACACCAGAGGACAGACTCGATACCCATCCCATAGACACCAGAGGACAGACTCGATACCCATCCCATAGACACCAGAGGACAGACTCGATACCCATCCCATACACACCAGAGGACAGACTCGATACCCATCCCATAGACACCAGAAGACAGACTCGATACCCATCCCATAGACACCAGAGGACAGACTCGATACCCATCCCATAGACACCAGAGGACAGACTCGATACCCATCCCATAGACACCAGAGGACAGACTCGATACCCATCCCATAGACACCAGAGGACAGACTCGATACCCATCCCATAGACACCAGAGGACAGACTCGATACCCATCCCATAGACACCAGAGGACAGACTCGATACACATCCCATAGACACCAGAAGGACAGACTCGATACCCATCCCATAGACACCAGAGGACAGACTCGATACCCATCCCATAGACACCAGAGGACAGACTCGATACCCATCCCATAGACACCAGAGGACAGACTCGATACCCATCCCATAGACACCAGAGGACAGACTCGATACCCATCCCATAGACACCAGAGGACAGACTCGATACCCATCCCATAGACACCAGAGGACAGACTCGATACCCATCCCATAGACACCAGAGGACAGACTCGATACCCATCCCATAGACACCAGAGGACAGACTCGATACCCATCCCATAGACACCAGAGGACAGACTCGATACCCATCCCATAGACACCAGAGGACAGACTCGATACCCATCCCATAGACACCAGAGGACAGACTCGATACCCATCCATAGACACCAGAGGACAGACTCGATACCCATCCCATAGACACCAGAGGACAGACTCGATACCCAATCCCATAGACACCAGAGGACAGACTCGATACCCATCCCCATAGACACCAGAGGACAGACTCGATACCCATCCCATAGACACCAGAGGACAGACTCGATACCCATCCCATAGACACCAGAGGACAGACTCGATACCCATCCCATAGACACCAGAGGACAGACTCGATACCCATCCCATAGACACCAGAGGACAGACTCGATACCCATCCCATAGACACCAGAGGACAGACTCGATACCCATCCCATAGACACCAGAGGACAGACTCGATACCCATCCCATAGACACCAAGGACAGACTCGATACCCATCCCATAGACACCAGAGGACAGACTCGATACCCATCCCATAGACACCAGAGGACAGACTCGATACCCATCCCATAGACACCAGAGGACAGACTCGATACCCATCCCATAGACACCAGAGGACAGACTCGATACCCATCCCATAGACACCAGAGGACAGACTCGATACCCATCCCATAGACACCAGAGGACAGACTCGATACCCATCCCATAGACACCAGAGGACAGACTCGATACCCATCCCATAGACACCAGAGGACAGACTCGATACCCATCCCATAGACACCAGAGGACAGACTCGATACCCATCCCATAGACACCAGAGGACAGACTCGATACCCATCCCATAGACACCAGAGGACAGACTCGATACCCATCCCATAGACACCAGAGGACAGACTCGATACCCATCCCATAGACACCAGAGGACAGACTCGATACCCATCCCATAGACACCAGAGGACAGACTCGATACCCATCCCATAGACACCAGAGGACAGACTCGATACCCATCCCATAGACACCAGAGGACAGACTCGATACCCATCCCATAGACACCAGAGGACAGACTCGATACCCATCCCATAGACACCAGAGGACAGACTCGATACCCATCCCATAGACACCAGAGGACAGACTCGATACCCATCCCATAGACACCAGAGGACAGACTCGATACCCATCCCATAGACACCAGAGGACAGACTCGATACCCATCCCATAGACACCAGAGGACAGACTCGATACCCATCCCATAGACACCAGAGGACAGACTCGATACCCATCCCATAGACACCAGAGGACAGACTCGATACCCATCCCATAGACACCAGAGGACAGACTCGATACCCATCCCATAGACACCAGAGGACAGACTCGATACCCATCCCATAGACACCAGAGGACAGACTCGATACCCATCCCATAGACACCAGAGGACAGACTCGATACCCATCCCATAGACACCAGAGGACAGACTCGATACCCATCCCATAGACACCAGAGGACAGACTCGATACCCATCCCATAGACACCAGAGGACAGACTCGATACCCATCCCATAGACACCAGAGGACAGACTCGATACCCATCCCATAGACACCAGAGGACAGACTCGATACCCATCCCATAGACACCAGAGGACAGACTCGATACCCATCCCATAGACACCAGAGGACAGACTCGATACCCATCCCATAGACACCAGAGGACAGACTCGATACCCATCCCATAGACACCAGAGGACAGACTCGATACCCATCCCATAGACACCAGAGGACAGACTCGATACCCATCCCATAGACACCAGAGGACAGACTCGATACCCATCCCATAGACACCAGAGGACAGACTCGATACCCATCCCATAGACACCAGAGGACAGACTCGATACCCATCCCATAGACACCAGAGGACAGACTCGATACCCATCCCATAGACACCAGAGGACAGACTCGATACCCATCCCATAGACACCAGAGGACAGACTCGATACCCATCCCATAGACACCAGAGGACAGACTCGATACCCATCCCATAGACACCAGAGGACAGACTCGATACCCATCCCATAGACACCAGAGGACAGACTCGATACCCATCCCATAGACACCAGAGGACAGACTCGATACCCATCCCATAGACACCAGAGGACAGACTCGATACACATCCCATAGACACCAGAGGACAGACTCGATACCCATCCCATAGACACCAGAGGACAGACTCGATACCCATCCCATAGACACCAGAGGACAGACTCGATACCCATCCCATAGACACCAGAGGACAGACTCGATACACATCCCATAGACACCAGAGGACAGACTCGATACCCATCCCATAGACACCAGAGGACAGACTCGATACCCATCCCATAGACACCAGAGGACAGACTCGATACCCATCCCATAGACACCAGAGGACAGACTCGATACACATCCCATAGACACCAGAGGACAGACTCGATACACATCCCATAGACACCAGAGGACAGACTCGATACCCATCCCATAGACACCAGAGGACAGACTCGATACACATCCCATAGACACCAGAGGACAGACTCGATACCCATCCCATAGACACCAGAGGACAGACTCGATACCCATCCCATAGACACCAGAGGACAGACTCGATACCCATCCCATAGACACCAGAGGACAGACTCGATACCCATCCCATAGACACCAGAGGACAGACTCGATACCCATCCCATAGACACCAGAGGACAGACTCGATACCCATCCCATAGACACCAGAGGACAGACTCGATACCCATCCCATAGACACCAGAGGACAGACTCGATACCCATCCCATAGACACCAGAGGACAGACTCGATACCCATCCCATAGACACCAGAGGACAGACTCGATACCCATCCCATAGACACCAGAGGACAGACTCGATACCCATCCCATAGACACCAGAGGACAGACTCGATACCCATCCCATAGACACCAGAGGACAGACTCGATACCCATCCCATAGACACCAGAGGACAGACTCGATACCCATCCCATAGACACCAGAGGACAGACTCGATACCCATCCCATAGACACCAGAGGACAGACTCGATACCCATCCCATAGACACCAGAGGACAGACTCGATACCCATCCCATAGACACCAGAGGACAGACTCGATACCCATCCCATAGACACCAGAGGACAGACTCGATACACATCCCATAGACACCAGAAGACAGACTCGATACCCATCCCATAGACACCAGAGGACAGACTCGATACCCATCCCATAGACACCAGAGGACAGACTCGATACCCATCCCATAGACACCAGAGGACAGACTCGATACACATCCCATAGACACCAGAGGACAGACTCGATACCCATCCCATAGACACCAGAGGACAGACTCGATACCCATCCCATAGACACCAGAGGACAGACTCGATACCCATCCCATAGACACCAGAGGACAGACTCGATACACATCCCATAGACACCAGAGGACAGACTCGATACCCATCCCATAGACACCAGAGGACAGACTCGATACCCATCCCATAGACACCAGAGGACAGACTCGATACACATCCCATAGACACCAGAGGACAGACTCGATACCCATCCCATAGACACCAGAGGACAGACTCGATACACATCCCATAGACACCAGAGGACAGACTCGATACCCATCCCATAGACACCAGAGGACAGACTCGATACACATCCCATAGACACCAGAGGACAGACTCGATACCCATCCCATAGACACCAGAGGACAGACTCGATACCCATCCCATAGACACCAGAGGACAGACTCGATACCCATCCCATAGACACCAGAGGACAGACTCGATACACATCCCATAGACACCAGAGGACAGACTCGATACCCATCCCATAGACACCAGAGGACAGACTCGATACACATCCCATAGACACCAGAGGACAGACTCGATACACATCCCATAGACACCAGAGGACAGACTCGATACCCATCCCAT
The DNA here is from genome assembly GCA_918857605.2 of Philereme vetulata. Taxonomy (NCBI): domain Eukaryota; kingdom Metazoa; phylum Arthropoda; class Insecta; order Lepidoptera; family Geometridae; genus Philereme; species Philereme vetulata. Next base: position 478,043 of record OU975482.1, read on the forward strand.
AGACACCAGAGGACAGACTCGATACCCATCCCATAGACACCAGAGGACAGACTCGATACCCATCCCATAGACACCAGAGGACAGACTCGATACCCATCCCATAGACACCAGAGGACAGACTCGATACCCATCCCATAGACACCAGAGGACAGACTCGATACCCATCCCATAGACACCAGAGGACAGACTCGATACACATCCCATAGACACCAGAGGACAGACTCGATACCCATCCCATAGACACCAGAGGACAGACTCGATACCCATCCCATAGACACCAGAGGACAGACTCGATACACATCCCATAGACACCAGAGGACAGACTCGATACCCATCCCATAGACACCAGAGGACAGACTCGATACCCATCCCATAGACACCAGAGGACAGACTCGATACCCATCCCATAGACACCAGAGGACAGACTCGATACCCATCCCATAGACACCAGAGGACAGACTCGATACCCATCCCATAGACACCAGAGGACAGACTCGATACCCATCCCATAGACACCAGAGGACAGACTCGATACACATCCCATAGACACCAGAGGACAGACTCGATACACATCCCATAGACACCAGAGGACAGACTCGATACCCATCCCATAGACACCAGAGGACAGACTCGATACCCATCCCATAGACACCAGAGGACAGACTCGATACCCATCCCATAGACACCAGAGGACAGACTCGATACCCATCCCATAGACACCAGAGGACAGACTCGATACCCATCCCATAGACACCAGAGGACAGACTCGATACCCATCCCATAGACACCAGAGGACAGACTCGATACCCATCCCATAGACACCAGAGGACAGACTCGATACCCATCCCATAGACACCAGAGGACAGACTCGATACCCATCCCATAGACACCAGAGGACAGACTCGATACACATCCCATAGACACCAGAGGACAGACTCGATACCCATCCCATAGACACCAGAGGACAGACTCGATACACATCCCATAGACACCAGAGGACAGACTCGATACCCATCCCATAGACACCAGAGGACAGACTCGATACCCATCCCATAGACACCAGAGGACAGACTCGATACCCATCCCATAGACACCAGAGGACAGACTCGATACCCATCCCATAGACACCAGAGGACAGACTCGATACCCATCCCATAGACACCAGAGGACAGACTCGATACCCATCCCATAGACACCAGAGGACAGACTCGATACCCATCCCATAGACACCAGAGGACAGACTCGATACCCATCCCATAGACACCAGAGGACAGACTCGATACCCATCCCATAGACACCAGAGGACAGACTCGATACCCATCCCATAGACACCAGAGGACAGACTCGATACCCATCCCATAGACACCAGAGGACAGACTCGATACCCATCCCATAGACACCAGAGGACAGACTCGATACCCATCCCATAGACACCAGAGGACAGACTCGATACCCATCCCATAGACACCAGAGGACAGACTCGATACCCATCCCATAGACACCAGAGGACAGACTCGATACCCATCCCATAGACACCAGAGGACAGACTCGATACACAAATCTGAAAGAATCTCTTCTACTAGATAGTAAGCCAATGGGCCTTTGAAATTACAGGCATCAATAGGTAACATAAAAAAATAGACAAAAAGCTTCTGTGGGAAGAATTTGTTCAAATTTCTAAGCTTGCGTAGAGAAATCGTTGATATGTGTGGGCTCCATTACTTAGAAGTCCATACAAGCAGTCAAAACTATTCAATATTGGCATATGATATGCCCACTTTTTGCAAAGTATCTTTCATCTCCACCATTTCAACGTGACTTATCAATTCGTATTTTTGTTTAATTTCTAGCCAGATTAGTCAGAAGCAAGTCTAATTAAGTTTGTCAAAACAAATCTTGGTTTATGACTTTTTGTCATCTGCTTTTTTGGGCACAGAACAGTTAGCAGATGGTCGGAAGACAACGCGAGAGTTGCGGGAAGGCAATGGACGCGCTTTGCACAGGACCGGAGAGAGTGGCCTGATAACGAGGAGGCCTGCACCCAGCAGTGGGTGGATGTGGGATGAGATGGATGGATGGATGACTTTTTGTAAATAATTGTTTGTTTCCGGTGTTCCATACGTCGTCGCTAGAGTGCGCACACTAAGTGACGTAACTGACATTTTAGAAAATATTACTAAAAGTCGTAAGTGTATTTAGGACACTCCGAATGATTTATAATTTTAAGATATGTAGATACGTCAAATATACATCTAGACATAGGTAGATACAGACGCCGATTAGACAGATCGGTTCCTCTTCAAAAGTAGATAAAAGTAACATTACAAATGTCAGTTACGCCAAAATGTCGGTTACGTCTCTTAGTCAGAACAGCGACGATGTGCGTGTCAGGGCACTTACCTATTATTTTAGTTATATGTTTGCCCCTTCTCCCTAACTACACCCCCCTATCGACGAGTTACGCGTGTTTCAGTTATGCGCGCGTGCCTAACGACCTTTTCTTTTTGCTGCGTGCCCAACGGGTCGGATTCTAATTAAAATTCCAATAGAAGGACCAACGCAACGGCGTCTATTGGCGCACTCCAATTTTAACCTAATCAATCGTTCTTGTATCTACTTTGAAATGTCTTCCTAATGCCTAGCACCAGATTGCTTGTAAACTCTCAGGAAAAACTCTTATTAGGGTTAAGCTCGCCTTTGCAAGTCCATTTTATATCTAAGCTGTTTTTGTCTGTAAATCTATTTGTGTACAATAAAGAATAAAGAAAAATATATGTAACAGGAGCAAATTAAACAAGTAACATTTATAAAAAATATATTAAAATCATAATGTTTTTATTAATTAAAATCACAAGGATTACTTTGAAACGTCAATTTACTGCCTGTTCCTTCGCGAGTAAGCCAGGAAAGGAAGGCGAGAAATAAGGCTGGTTGTTTTTTTTTAGTAATCCTTGTATACTTAACAATTAAGAAAATAAATTAGGTCTAAATTGTAACATTTTTGACAGAGTTGGAGCAATTTAAATCCCAAGCTTCTCTATCATCTAAATAATCTGATATGTTATGGTAGGTACGCTTTTTTATAAAGATTTAATTTGATTGTGTATTTTAATTTGATAATTGTCAATTTTTGTATAAACGACTTCAGAAAATTTAAAGAAAAATCGGAAACTGAAATCTTTATTTATAAAGAGATATCCAACAGTAAGTAAACACTGGTACCTTCAAAATTATTTGACGTCAATGAAACCCTAGAGTTAACAATTTAACATCAATTAAAAAAAGAATCATCAAAATTGGTTCATCCTGTAAAAAGTAATGCGTGAAGGTACCATAAGAAAACGACAAATTTAGAAACTCTTCCTATTTTTGAAGCCGGTTAAATTTTAACAAGAAAGATATTCATTCATCTGTCTTATTAACTGTACACACGGCTACACATCAAGCTATACATTTCCAGTATAAGCTGACCTCTCATTCTACGAAAAGTCTACACAATGCGAGGTCAGCTTATACTGAAAATGTATAGCTTGATGTGTAGCCGTGTGTACAGCATCTAGTTCTAATCGACCTTCATTTTTAATTATTTTGATTTTAATGATGGATGATAAACGCAGATAATAATGTAGGTAGGTACACTCCTACTCATTTATTAAGACCTTTTTTATTAGCTATCAGTTAACCCGCCGAACTTCATACCGCCCTGACATGCATATAACGCGAACTGTCAAATGTCAATATACGTCACCCTGGTAGAATTGTCAATTGTTGTCCCCGGCCCGGCCATCATTATACAACCATACTTAACCATAGACAAAATTACGTTTAGCTGTCATTTGCGTTTTGTTATTCCATGTCAGATGCGTTTTTGTTATACCACGTTTTATAGTGACTTGTATTCTCCTTGACGCTTTATGTCACGTCACACGGGAACACAGTCGAACGGGATAAAAAGTCCTATCCTATGTCCGTCTCCTGGTTCTAAGCTACCTTCCCACCAATTTTCATCCAAATCGGTTCAGCCGTTCTTGAGTTATAAATAGTGTAACTAACACGACTTTCTTTTATATATATAGATTGCGGCTTTTGTATCACTGTTATGCTTTTGTATCGGTCATGAGGCCTAGACCTTAATATCGATTTCTCAAAAGATGGTTAGTGCTCAAATTATACCTCTCCTCACATAGGTTCATATATATAAAAAAAAAACCGGCCAAGTGCGAGTCGGACTCGCGCACGAAGATTTCCGTACCATTTTATCTATAAAAACGGCAAAAAAATCATGTCTGTTGTATGGGAGCCACTTAAATATTTATTTAATTCAATAGCACAATTTTATTTATTTACCTCATTTGAGGTTGGTGCCGATTAAGCTAGTCCTCTAAATTGTATGAGCGCCCATACAACTCAGAGGACTATCTTAATTGGCGTCAACTATGTATGTATGGGGGACACTCTTCAATTTTCAACTTTTGTCATTTTTTAAAATTTTCCCTTTATTTGTGCTGTAAGACCTTGCTTTTTGGTAAGTTTCGTGGTTCTAGGTCAACGGGAACTACGAGTACCATTATAGGTTTTCGACCCAAAACCTACAGGGTACTTCCGGTTGACTTAGAATTGTTTGGTGAAAAGTTTGGTTAAAAAACGCCAGAAAAAACAAGTAAAGGGAAAATTCCGACAAATAAAAAATTGTTGAAAATTAAGATACATCTTGTTACTTACAAGTTTTCGCGAAAATCTAAATTTGCCCATATCTTTTTATTGTGTTGACGCAGTACCTTGATTTTTATAAACCTAATAGGCACTATAGACCTCAGTATCTGGTATAAATTTCAACTTGCTAGGTCTACCCGTTCCTGAGAAAATCGGTGGTGACACACGGACAGACAGACGGACAAAAGAGTGATCGTATAAGGGTTTCTTTTTTACCTTTTGACGCACGGAACCCCAAAAACAGATAATGGATGAAAGAACAACACATACTTGTGAGGAAAACTGGGTATGGAATGCCTTATGACTATGAGTCATCTCCATAAATGCAGGTAACTAAGTCCTCGTGATTTCACAAGGTCAGCTGATAAGATAACAAAACGTATATGCATTCTTTGTGAAGGTTTTTATGTAAATTATGGACTTCACCGTGTAGGTACATTAGTTTTACTAGCAAGCTGCAACGCCACCGAGAAACTCACAGATTTCATTTATTTTTTTATGATCTGTGAAGCCTAATAATAATACCGGGGGTGGAGGGATAAGATGTACACTCACTCCCCTAATTGGGGAGTTATGTTATTGGAATTATGTTTTTCTATATATTATAAGTATGTATTTACAAACAAACTATATAAGTATTCTATCAGTTATCTGCTTCCCATAATACAAGCTCTGCTTAGTTTGGGGCTAGATAGCGCCGTGTGAAATGTCCAGCAATATTTATTTATTTATTTATTGGGGTGTTTTTGCTTTACTTCTAAACACTCCTCGAGTCCTTGAATCATTCATTATCATCATTATATCAACCTTAGGATGTCCACTGCTGAACATAGGCCTCCCCATAGATCTCCAGAGCGACCGATCTTGTGTAGCCTGCACCCAACGGCTCCCAGCAACCTTCCTTTCCTCCCAACGGTTGTTTTTAGAGTTAGTACCCAAACAGAATCTTATTACTAAGACTCCGCTGTCTGTCTGTCTGTCCGTCTGTCACGAGGCTGTATCTCATGAACCGTGATAGTTAGACAGTTACAATTTACACAGATGATGTATTTCTGTTGCCGCTATATCAACAAATACTAAAAACGGAATAAAATAAATATTTAAGGAGGGCTCCCATACAACAAACGTGTTATTTTTTTTTTGCTCATTTATATAGATAATGGTACGGAACCCTCCGTTTGGGAGTCTGACTCGTACTTGACCGGTTTTTTCACCATGGCCGATCGATTGCGTGGTCTCCACTCGACTCCTTGGCTCCTTGGAATCCTTGATACTTTATAATGTTGCCTATTCGAAAATCATTTCATGTGCCAAAAAAATTGACCCCGATTTAAATTAAATCAACAACTTTCTCAAGCGTAGCGCGAGTAGAAAAAATTATGATAATATGTGTAGCAATTTTGGAAATTATTTAATGAGTCACGTTTTTCCGAAATAAGGCATGAAAGTACTTTATTTCGATTAATTATAATTGAGCTGAAAGTTATAAGAAAAAGTAGTTTTATAATTACATTTATCTACTAGCACAGTGGTGGGCAAACTTTCATAATGGGCGGCCAGAAAGTTTAAGAATTTTCAGAGGGCCAGAATTATAAGAAAAATGCATTTCGTGTCGAAACTTTTACTAATATAAAAACATTACAGCATTACACACTAAGAACAGAAAACTCATCACTAAGAAGAAATTCTTAGAACTTTAGCCCCGAGTTGGGAATTATAGAGAGGGAACACTGTACTAAGTAGAATCTACTTTATACTTCTGGACCGTCAAAATATAATTATAGCGGACCATATACTATTTATGTCGAAGGACCGTCGGTAGGTGCGCGGGCCGGAGCTGGCCCGCGGGCCGGAGCTGGCCCGTGGCCCGTACTTTGCTCATCACTGTATTTTATTTTATTTTATTTATCAGGTCTACCAACGATTGTAACAATATTATTAATTTAAGTAGGTACTCTTTGCACAACCAATTATAGGTAAACACCACATGCACTAGCATACAAACACGTAATGAGGGCAATTCTGTTGGTACAAACTAAACTGAATTTGGTTTAAAATGGCAGCTGTCCTCTGTCCGTATAAGAAACAAAAAGAATGGAAATAATTTCAGTGCTATCTAACTAGTTAGTTTAGTTTGTGCCAACAGAATGAGGGATTAACAACGATAAATAAAACAGCTAATTCAAAGTTGGAAAAAAAGTCATAAATCCTATAACAAGTTGTTGAATTTATTTTTATGAAAAGTTGATCAGTGCGAGGCGAGACGTTATTCGGAGCGGATCGCACTCACCCTGATTGGTTCACGAATTGAACCGAAACATTGTCGGTTGAAGCACCGATAAGACGGTACGTGATTAATCCCGTATTTATAATAATAAAAGTTGTTCTGTTTGATTAGAATCCCCACCTTTCTTCCTAACATACATTTTCCAGCATTCAGTTGAGTATTTGCAGTCAAAATGGTCTGCAGCGACTTTGCAAATTCCATACACACAAGTCAAATATCCGCATAAAATGTTCTCTCGTAACATATAACTGCAATTAGGAAGCTTGTACACACAAACATTTGCACGAGCGAGCCATAAATAAAGTAGGCTAGGCTTGCCCATTGCCGGTTGTAATATCCACATCAGCCCTAGATCTGGTTCGTTCACACATTGTTTTTGCAATAAACAGTTCCCATGCTTGTTCAGATTAGAACCATTATGATTACTGTTATTAGTTTTAGCTTTTAAGTTGGTTGAGGGTTATTTTTGAATGTTTGGTCAGCTTCTGTGAATATTTTAAGCGTTTATCTGTTGCCGTTATCAATATCGAACAAAAACGAGCAAAAAAATCACGTTTGTTGTATGGGAGCCCCCCTTAGCGAAAAATCATTATTGTGTAAGTAGTAAAAATCATCTCTGACCTATTTTTTTAATAAATGAGAAAACTCTACGTTTGCAAAATATTACCAAAACTCTATTTCTACCAGAGATTAGTCTAAAATTTCACACAAGTTAGTCCTGGAAAAGGAACTATCAGCTAAAATGAGGGCCCGATCTTGTAAAGATCAGAAATACTCAAACAGCATTTTCGTAATCTTTCATTGTAAGTGTTTTTATTGAGTTTTGAGCGTTTAATAAAATAAAATAGCTTCTATAACCACTGTATTATTATTTTGTAGCACACTTCGTATAAAAAAAATTATAACTCAAAAAGATAACGCCCAACGTGGGGCTCGAACCCACGACCCTGAGATTAAGAGTCTCATGCTCTACCGACTGAGCTAGCCGGGCTTAGTGTTTTTATTGAGTTTTGAGCGTTTAATAAAATAAAATAGCTTCTATAACCACTGTATTATTATTTTGTAGCACACTTCGTATAAAAAAAATTATAACTCAAAAAGATAACGCCCAACGTGGGGCTCGAACCCACGACCCTGAGATTAAGAGTCTCATGCTCTACCGACTGAGCTAGCCGGGCTTATACCAGATAGTCAAAATTGCTAATCAGATTGCGAAATGTACAAATAAATGGTTAAAATAAGAAAGATAAGAATAACTATTCAGATAGCAACTACATCAATACTGTTCAAGGCAGCCAGTGCAGTGTACGAGACGCGATCATTTATTTTAAACTGACAACACTTACAAGACATAGCTTATTAATGTTGTGTTCAGGTGTTCGCTAGTTAATAATGCCTCAACGAATGAACCGATTTTAATGAAATTTAAAATACGTTAGTATCCTGCATAACATAGGCATTATCCCTGTATCACGAGTTTACTTCACCTGATGGTAAGTGATGGTGTGTCTGAAGATGGAGCTCGCTTGATCTTGTTCTCACTTTGATATGAAGACTCCGAGACAATAATTTATAAGTAGGTACTATTTTGAGCCTACACTATCCTATTTCAGGGCATAGGGAGGCTTTTCCTTTCTATTCTCGGTGTCCTTGCTGCAGTGGGCCAACCTAGAAAATATTGGAATTATAAATTATCCGCTGGCTTGCAGGTGCACGAAAGTACTCACTTGCGCGCTGGCGATCTTTTTTCGGCGCATCCGTCGGTCGGTCGTGGAAGTCCGTGGTCGTGGACGAATGCAACAAAACATTTGTGTTTGACGACTCACGACCTTTAGGTATAAGTGCTGTTAAGTTGTGTTGTATGTGTTGTTTAAAAAAAGGGCTTGACGTTATGTTATGTTCGTGGACTCGCATTTGAACTCTTAATTGGTACATTATGCGTGAGAGAGTTGGCTATATGGATAGCCAGCCTAATTCCGACCAGAAGCGCAGAAGTTTCCTGGGGTCTTCGCAGGATTCACGGATTGTCCAGGATGTCAGCCCCCCCCCCCCCCCCCCCCCCGCGCATTTCAGGACTACGTGGGCTGCTGATTCTTCTTCGGTGAGACATCCCCTGCAGAGTGGGTTGTCTGTTGCTCCCATGATGTAGAGGTGTTTGTTGAGGGGACAATGTCCTGTAAGGGTCCCCACGATGATTGGAAGGTCCAGTCTCTGAAGGTTACTTAAATAAGTACAGAGAAGCTTAAGCTAATAATGGATTTTTAGTTTAGCTGTGCCTGTAGGTACTAAACACGATTACCTTTTACCTAACGTCGCAATTACCTTTTTTTTGGTCAGCGGTTTTGCGGATACTAATAGTGGTACTATATTTTTATGTTGTATACCATAGTATCCAGCCAGCCGAAAAAAACTGACGCAGGCGCAGCAATGCCTACTAACAATATAAGTTGAGAGAACAACAGCGCACTCCGAAGTCAAAGTCAAAATCTTTTATTCATTAAAATCACAAGGATCACTTTAAAACGTCAATTTTACCGCCTGTTCCTTCGCAACCAAGCCAGGAAAGAAAGGCAAGAAATAAGGCTGGTTGTTTTTTTAATGATCCGTTTAGAATACATAACAATACAGGTAATAACTTATGTCTAAATTGTAACATTTTGAACGAGTTGGAGCAATTTCAATCCCAAGCTTCTCTATCATCTAAATACATAATCCGATATTTTAAAGTACGCTTTTATATAAAGATTTTGTTTAATTACGTTTTTAAACGTCAACAAGGCAATCCCATAGCAAGCATTCTTTCACTGATGCGAAGAAAGCTGTAGCCTTGAAAGCTTTCGCAATCCCCGAGACCGGTCAAGGAACTGGCATTCTAAGAGTAAGCTGTAGCCTTGAAAGCTTTCGCAATCCCCGAGACCGGTCAAGGAACTGGCATTCTAAGAGTAAGCTGTAGCCTTGAAAGCTTTCGCAATCCCCGAGACCGGTCAAGGAACTGGCATTCTAAGAGTAAGCTGTAGCCTTGAAAGCTTTCGCAATCCCCGAGACCGGTCAAGGAACTGGCATTCTAAGAGTAAGCTGTAGCCTTGAAAGCTTTCGCAATCCCCGAGACCGGTCAAGGAACTGGCATTCTAAGAGTAAGCTGTAGCCTTGAAAGCTTTCGCAATCCCCGAGACCGGTCAAGGAACTGGCATTCTAAGAGTAAGCTGTAGCCTTGAAAGCTTTCGCAATCCCCGAGACCGGTCAAGGAACTGGCATTCTAAGAGTAAGCTGTAGCCTTGAAAGCTTTCGCAATCCCCGAGACCGGTCAAGGAACTGGCATTCTAAGAGTAAGCTGTAGCCTTGAAAGCTTTCGCAATCCCCGAGACCGGTCAAGGAACTGGCATTCTAAGAGTAAGCTGTAGCCTTGAAAGCTTTCGCAATCCCCGAGACCGGTCAAGGAACTGGCATTCTAAGAGTAAGCTGTAGCCTTGAAAGCTTTCGCAATCCCCGAGACCGGTCAAGGAACTGGCATTCTAAGAGTAAGCTGTAGCCTTGAAAGCTTTCGCAATCCCCGAGACCGGTCAAGGAACTGGCATTCTAAGAGTAAGCTGTAGCCTTGAAAGCTTTCGCAATCCCCGAGACCGGTCAAGGAACTGGCATTCTAAGAGTAAGCTGTAGCCTTGAAAGCTTTCGCAATCCCCGAGACCGGTCAAGGAACTGGCATTCTAAGAGTAAGCTGTAGCCTTGAAAGCTTTCGCAATCCCCGAGACCGGTCAAGGAACTGGCATTCTAAGAGTAAGCTGTAGCCTTGAAAGCTTTCGCAATCCCCGAGACCGGTCAAGGAACTGGCATTCTAAGAGTAAGCTGTAGCCTTGAAAGCTTTCGCAATCCCCGAGACCGGTCAAGGAACTGGCATTCTAAGAGTAAGCTGTAGCCTTGAAAGCTTTCGCAATCCCCGAGACCGGTCAAGGAACTGGCATTCTAAGAGTAAGCTGTAGCCTTGAAAGCTTTCGCAATCCCCGAGACCGGTCAAGGAACTGGCATTCTAAGAGTAAGCTGTAGCCTTGAAAGCTTTCGCAATCCCCGAGACCGGTCAAGGAACTGGCATTCTAAGAGTAAGCTGTAGCCTTGAAAGCTTTCGCAATCCCCGAGACCGGTCAAGGAACTGGCATTCTAAGAGTAAGCTGTAGCCTTGAAAGCTTTCGCAATCCCCGAGACCGGTCAAGGAACTGGCATTCTAAGAGTAAGCTGTAGCCTTGAAAGCTTTCGCAATCCCCGAGACCGGTCAAGGAACTGGCATTCTAAGAGTAAGCTGTAGCCTTGAAAGCTTTCGCAATCCCCGAGACCGGTCAAGGAACTGGCATTCTAAGAGTAAGCTGTAGCCTTGAAAGCTTTCGCAATCCCCGAGACCGGTCAAGGAACTGGCATTCTAAGAGTAAGCTGTAGCCTTGAAAGCTTTCGCAATCCCCGAGACCGGTCAAGGAACTGGCATTCTAAGAGTAAGCTGTAGCCTTGAAAGCTTTCGCAATCCCCGAGACCGGTCAAGGAACTGGCATTCTAAGAGTAAGCTGTAGCCTTGAAAGCTTTCGCAATCCCCGAGACCGGTCAAGGAACTGGCATTCTAAGAGTAAGCTGTAGCCTTGAAAGCTTTCGCAATCCCCGAGACCGGTCAAGGAACTGGCATTCTAAGAGTAAGCTGTAGCCTTGAAAGCTTTCGCAATCCCCGAGACCGGTCAAGGAACTGGCATTCTAAGAGTAAGCTGTAGCCTTGAAAGCTTTCGCAATCCCCGAGACCGGTCAAGGAACTGGCATTCTAAGAGTAAGCTGTAGCCTTGAAAGCTTTCGCAATCCCCGAGACCGGTCAAGGAACTGGCATTCTAAGAGTAAGCTGTAGCCTTGAAAGCTTTCGCAATCCCCGAGACCGGTCAAGGAACTGGCATTCTAAGAGTAAGCTGTAGCCTTGAAAGCTTTCGCAATCCCCGAGACCGGTCAAGGAACTGGCATTCTAAGAGTAAGCTGTAGCCTTGAAAGCTTTCGCAATCCCCGAGACCGGTCAAGGAACTGGCATTCTAAGAGTAAGCTGTAGCCTTGAAAGCTTTCGCAATCCCCGAGACCGGTCAAGGAACTGGCATTCTAAGAGTAAGCTGTAGCCTTGAAAGCTTTCGCAATCCCCGAGACCGGTCAAGGAACTGGCATTCTAAGAGTAAGCTGTAGCCTTGAAAGCTTTCGCAATCCCCGAGACCGGTCAAGGAACTGGCATTCTAAGAGTAAGCTGTAGCCTTGAAAGCTTTCGCAATCCCCGAGACCGGTCAAGGAACTGGCATTCTAAGAGTAAGCTGTAGCCTTGAAAGCTTTCGCAATCCCCGAGACCGGTCAAGGAACTGGCATTCTAAGAGTAAGCTGTAGCCTTGAAAGCTTTCGCAATCCCCGAGACCGGTCAAGGAACTGGCATTCTAAGAGTAAGCTGTAGCCTTGAAAGCTTTCGCAATCCCCGAGACCGGTCAAGGAACTGGCATTCTAAGAGTAAGCGGATCTACGTATCTGTTTCTACATGCTGGAACGTCTTGTCGTGTAGGGGTTTGACCCAAACAATCAATCCATACTAATATTATAAACTAGCGTCCGTCCGTGGCTTCGCACGCGTGTTGTGTCAATAAAAACTAGGCTATGTTTCTATCTAGTCATAATCTAACCAAATTTCATCGAAATCGGTTCAGCCGTTACGACGTGATTGAGTAGCAAAGAAACAGACATCCAAACTTTCAGTTTTATAATATTAGTGTGATTCGAAAGTAACTATGTTACGTTTTCACGTCTAAACGATTATGGGCGCGGTTTTATTTAGTAACTGAAATGATTCTCACTGAATGAGCTAGAGCTTGAGTTAAGGTAGCATTCGGTTGTTAGCGACCGCGACCCGCGACCTCGTCGGGGTCGCGCGACCCACTACTTAGTATGGATTTATAAGAAACACTAAAAACCCGGCGACCGCGTCCCGCGACCGGTGGGCGTGGCTAGAGAGCGGCGTGGCGACCGCGACTCGGTCGCATCGGAGGCAGTGCAGTCACAGGCGAGAAATACATCGAAATGGCGGCGTTTTCACCGAACGAGGATGAGAAGTTGATAAAATTAATAATAATAATAATTACATTTTGCTAGACATTTCACACAGCGCTATCTAGGACCCAAACTAAGGAGAGCTATGTGAACCAGATAACTGATAGAATACTTCATGCAAACATTTGTTCCGCGGCGGGAATCGAACCCGCTACCTCCTGCATCAGCCAGCTATTCGCCCACTGCCCTACGGAGGCCGTCAAATTAAATAGTAAATAAAAACCCACCGTTATAAGATATAAGGCTCGCATCTTATAAAGACAACATTGTGAGTGACAATATTTGGGAAATAATTGGCTAGGCAAGAAATAATTCCGGAGGCATAGATAATAACATAATCATAATATCATCATCTTCTTCATCCTCCAATGGCTGCAGAGTAAGTTTTTTTCCTAGCTGCGGATAAATTGTCCGACATATTGTACAACCGCAATAAAACACAACCGTCACCCATAAAAACAGTGAAAACGGGAAGAGTGGAGATGTCGCCGTCGCGGTCGCTGACATCGGAAGGCTAGGGGTCGCCCCGCCTGCTTGCAGTCTCGCGTCGCGGTCGCTAAGAACCGAATGCCACCTTTAGACAACATATCCAAACAACTTAGAATCTAAGATATCACGAACTAAATAAAACTGCCTACCGTTATAGGTACGAGTATCTACTCTCACATAAAAATAAAAACTAACTTTTTAACTGCAGTTACCAACTATAGTTAGTTGGTTACAACTATGTAGTTAGTGGTTGGGGCATAGGTTTTGAGCCGACAGTGCATAAGGAGGGTAATGTTTTTATTGGCAATAAACGCGTGCGAAGCCGCGGGCGGCAGTTAGTAAGTAGCATAAGTTCGAAAGTAACTCTCGTCTGTATGTTACTTTTTCACAACCAAACGGCAGGATCTAATTCTAATTCTAGGGTGGGGGGAATAAAAGATCTGCACTGACGTCCCGCATTGGGGTGTATTGTGCATTATTTGAGGTGTATTGTGATTCCCCCTTCTAACCTGACCCCAGCCATCCTAACTCCTTGAAGTAACGGAGTAGGAATGTGTGTTGGTGGCATCAGCTTTCCAGGGTCCCCGTGGATGTTGAAGTAGTAGTGGTGTTAGTGGAGGATGAGGATTCGATACCCCTTGCAGACCCGTTCTTAGTCTTGCGTGGTTTGTGGCAGTGCAGTGGAGTATTACGTGCTCCACAGTCTCTTCCTCCCGAAGGCATCCGCGTCAAAGTCCGCTGTCCGTGGCTCCGGTCTTTAGGAGGTGATGGTTAAGTTCGCAGTGTCCCGTGATGATTCCCACCATCATCCTTAGATCTTCGCGTTTCATCTTTAGCAAGGTATTAGTTGTTTTTCTGTTTTTTGTCGGAAGCATTGTCTTTGTCTGCTTCCAGTCGGCTCTATGTTCCCAGTATTTCTGGTGCTCCTTTTCAGAATTCATCCTCAGTCTGTTTTTTATTTCCGCAGTTGGCGGATTGGAGAGATTAATATCATTTGTGTTAGGTGTTAGCTTGGCTCCTTCTCTTGCTAGGGAGTCTGAACGGCAGGATCTATTTCGATGAAATTGGTTATAGGTACAGATAGATTATGGCCGGGATTGGGAGATCTGCTTTTTTACTCGAGAGCGCATTAGGAGGGTAATTTTTTTATTGACAAAACACGCGTGCGTAATATTTAGAAGAGACTGATATATGAGGCTCAATATTTTTTTAATTTACTTATATAATTAAGTGTAGGTAAAATAAGGTCTTAAAAACGGCCAAGTATGGGTCGGACTCGCGCACGAAGGGTTCCGTACCATTATTTATAATAACGGCAAAAAAACCATGTCTGTAATATGGGAACCCCACTTAGATATTTATTTTATTCTGTTTCTAGTATTTGTTGTTATAGCGGCAACAGAAATACATCATCTGTGAAAATTTCAACTGTTGAACTATCGCGGTTCATGAGATACAGCCTGGTGACAGACGGACAGGCAGACAGTGGAGTCTTAATAATAGAGCCCGGTGACAGACGGACAGACAGACAGTGGAGTCTTAATAATAGGGTCTCGTTTTACCCTTTGGGTGCGGAACCCTAAAACCTAGGTCATCATCATCATCATATCAGCCGTAGGACGTCCACTGCTGGACAAAAGCCTCCGTTCTTACAAAATTAAAAAACCTACGTTTACATAGACCTATCACAAAACAACACTGATTTTGACCAAGATTTTAATAGTGACTTGCATTAACTTGATAAGTGTATTTATTTCTTTTTTTTTTTGTATATTTTTTTGTGTTTTAGCATTCAAACGCATTATCTAGCAAGCATAACAAACAAAAAACAAAGCAGCGCAATAAAAAAATTACATTTTAATTCGACCATAAATGAGTATTTAAATGATTCAAGTCGGTTGGGATGTAGAAAGGGGCCAACCGGTAAGCGCATGTTATCGATCAGGAATTGCCAGTGACCGTGACCACATCGACACCGATGTGGTCACGGTGACTCAACAAGGCGATGACGTAATTCTTAACCAAAGCCGCATAACCCTACAAATATTACTTGATACTATCGCGCTATAGTTATTAATCTTTTTCTTCATCGTGTCCTATTATTTTAAATATCAAATGTTGTTCTGCCAATACTTGGCCACTGCAACAGCGTTCGTCTGTGGCGGTACAAGTATCCCTCAGGGTGCAAGAATAAGAACACAATAAGCAGCTTAATAAGTGTGCCATAGAGGGCCGAATTAACACTATCGGGGCCCCTAGGCAATTCAATTCTCGGGGCCCCTTTCCTTTACCCTTTTCTTACTTTTTAAAATATATTTCTTCTATTACAAAAGTCGAGTCGATCAGATCGACTCCTGCTTATTTGCTTTCATTGAAATTATTATAATGAATAGATTATAGTTATAGACGACCTCCGTGGCGCAGTGGGCGAATAGCCGGCTGAGACGCAGGAGGTAGCGGGTTCGATTCCCGCCGCGGAACAAATGTTTGCATAATCTACAGATATTTGTTTCGGGTCTGGATGTTTTTCTATGTATTATAAGTATGTATTTACAAAAAAAAAAGTATATATGTATTATATCAGTTATCTGGTTCCCATAGTACAAGCTCTGCTTAGTTTGGGGCTAGATAGCGCTGTGTGAAATGTCCAGAAATATTTATTATTAATTTATTATTTTATAGATAAAGGATGATGGTCTCATGATGTTGTAGGAAAGAGAAATGAGACGTGACGGTTATTTAAATTTAATCTTGTTAAATGCAATAAAATATATTGTATAACGAAAGAAAATATTTTTGTGAAGTAGGTACAATAAGTTTAAATATCAACTCTTTTAACCTTTTTTTTAGATACAAAATCGTTTAAAACATCTTGGAAGGTGATCCTTTTCCAACACATTATTTTCAATCGCCATTATCGACAATGAATTTATACGGTTCTGTGATATTGTTGAACGAAGACAGTTTTTTATTAATTTTAGTTGTGAAAAATGTTGTTCATCCGTCGCGTTTTATATCACCAGACTTCTATATATTTGCAATGGTATCATTACATTCGGAAAAGTTGATTGTATCGCTTTTTACAGGAAGTAAAATCATTTTTTATGGCAACATTACCGGATGTAAATAATGGGGAATGTCACGAATGAAATGTTTTTTTTTTCATGGTGCCGTGGGCCCCTAGGCCGTTGCCTAATCCGCCTTATGGATAATCCGGCCCTGGTGCCATAGTCTAAGGGTCTGTACCGCATAGGCAACTAGTCGCCGACTCTCCAATGTAGCCCCATTTATTGGTTAATAATAAGTACCTACGAGAGTTTGGATGGCAGTTTGTTTTGATTAGAAAGTTTAGCAAATAGCTGACCCGCCCGCGGCTTTGCACGCTTGAAATTTCCCGTTCCCGTGGGAACTTCGGGATAAAAACTATATAAAATACTCTTGTCTAACTGACGCGACACTTCATGTATATGACATCAAAGCAATGAATGACGGTTAAATTATATGGATATTGTTCATACAAAAATACTAAACTCGCGATTCAAAAATGAAGGGGGGGGAGGTGGAGGTAGGAGGGTGAAAAATGCTATACGACCTATTCTCATACCAACCACATATACAAAAAAAAACATTCATTAAAATCGGACAGCCCGTTTAGGAGGAATGCGACCACAAACACCGTGACACGAGATTTTTATTTATTAGAGATAACATTAAAATTGCCTATATTATTATCATATAAAAATTTTAGTACGCGTCAGACAGGCTTCTATAAGCCACGACCATCACATCAAATAGCCTTATAACTATTGAGTCGGGATGTTACTAACCTAGATATTTAAGTTTATATACCTGCTAACACAAATGGACTGGTAAACCACTATGGTCTGATATATACTGGACCAATATGTACAGTGATCGCGAAAGTTTAAAGAATACAATAGATACAATAAACTTCTAGGTGTAGGTAAGTTGCAGGTAACTAAAGTCAGGCCGTTTTAATAGGTAACATTTGACGTCTATTGACGTCTGTCAGTTCGGTACAATTCGTACCGAACTCGTACTCGTATCGGTCATTATTACAATAAATATGTAATCGTAATTGAAAAAAGTTAGGCAATTGTGCAGTTATAAACAAAACGAAACAATATATTATTTTTTGCCTGCCGTTACAAGGTTACGTTGTTGAATTTTGATGAATTGTCAAATGTTACCTATTAAAATGGCCTAACTTTAGGTAGGTCTATTTCAGAATTGGGTAAACAATGAGTATTTTGTATCTACCTATTCAATTTAACTTTAGGTATTGCTTATTTAAAGGCTAGTTGATAAATTAGTGAGCAAGGCTGCGTCAAAACTGAAGTTCTCCACAATTTGTGATGCATACAATTTGAGCTTTTTGTACTGTTAAGTAATTGTTATTCGATTTGAACACATATATGTGTGGGAGTAGACCTTGTAGGTAAAGTTAGTTGTAAAGAGGTCACCATCATCAATAGCGAATCATCAGATAGCGATAATCATAATTTTAATACTAGAAATAAAAAAAAATAACTTGCCGTTGCCCCTTGTAGACTCCATAAAGTTAGTAAATCGTTTAAAGAGCAAGGTGTTCGCTTTTATAACAAACTCCCAAGTGATGTACAAAAATTGACAATTAACAAATTTAAAAACGCAAGTAAACAAAATCTTATAAAAAAGCTTACTTTAAAATATCGTATTATCTAGATGATCGAGAAGCTTGGGATTGAAATTGCTCTAACTCATTCAAAATGTTACAATGTAGACTTAATTTATTTCCTGTATTGTTGTGTATTCTAAAAGGATCATAAAAAAACAACCAGCCTTGTTTTCTTGCCTTTCTTTCCTGGCTTGGTCGCGAAGGAACAGGCGGTAAAATTGACGTTTAAAAGGTTTTGACTTTGACTTTATCATCATATCGTCCATTACTAACATATGCCAGAAATTTTCAAAACCGATCTTGTTCGGCCTACACGCAACGGCTCCCAGCAACCTTTATCAAGTCGTCTTTCCAGTTGAGGGCCGTCTTACACGACGTGGTCTCCACTCTAGAACTTTCTGCCCCAACGTCTGTCAGTTGTAGCTATATGCCCCGCCCATTGTCACTTCAGCTTGTTTTAAAGAGGTCACATACCTTGTAGTCCAAGTAGGTATGCATTTTGTTATTGAAAAGCATAATGACCATTAAAATTCTTAATGTAAGACGACATTGAACTTTGATACTGAACTAAGCTGACGTAAGTTAGAAAAGTGAGTCAATATTACAAAAATAAAACTACCTATTCTAAAGCACTCATTTTATTCTAAGCGCTGATGATGCTTAAATTTTTTGTTTATTTTTGTTCATCACTCATGTGGGACCGAAAGGGCCTATGGGTGAAATACTTAATTCAATGCAACTCGCAGAGAACAGGCATAGCCAGGTTACAGTATCGGGGAATATTGTCGGTCACAAACTTATCGACAAGAGTTAAAAATGTTTGCGTAAAACAATTTATCCTCCTTAACTATATTTTCTTGATATAGATAGGTGATTCTTCAAGATCAGTCGACATTATACGAGAGTAACTAAGAAACAGCTAGTTATACAAACGAACTGTGCAAAAACGAGTGTGCTACACTCAAGTAAAACTTCTTTTTCAAAATATTAATTTATAAAATTGTTCAGGAACGAAATGACATTACGAAAAATAATGAAACGAACTACTGACTGAGTTGACTGACTGACTGACTGCTCTCTCTTGCTCCTACAGTAATTATGAAACGTAACACTCTCTTTCTATCTTCACTAACTTATATCTCCCTCTCAACTTCCGTTGGCACTTTTCGTAACGCATTCACCAGCTTACTCCCCAAGTCAAGCGTGCGTAAAGAAGTTTTACTTCAAAAATACATGCTATAACAATGCTTAAAAATTATGTAGCTAATGATGTTTGCCCTATCATTGACGAAACTTTTATCTGAGTTGGTCGGTCATACTAAACCATCAGGCCTTTAGGTCCGGTCGCTGCAGAGTCATTATGTGCAAATGGGGGTTCAGGGATCCCAGACAAACGCAATGCGACTGTGGTGACCCTGCACAGACGATGAAACACCTGTTAATGTGCCATTTGTGCCCGAACACCTGCACAATGGTTGACTTAAAAATGGCTTCTCCTGACGCCATCAATGTAGCCAAGTACCTATCTAACACAATATAAATAGAACTATTGACACGCTAAGAAGAAGAAGGCCTTAGAAATCTAAAAGAAACGTCTACAAACGATTATTGAAATCCCATCATAATCATTTCCTCAAGTAACCGCCAGAAACATACATTGCACAATCACTTCACATGTCCAAACGTTTGCTGACAGATTCAGGGCAAAACCTCAAAACTAGTATTTAGTAATTTGTCACAAGGCATTGTGATGTAACCCATCCAAATGCAAGAGTAAAAGGATAAAGTAGAGTAGATGCACGATCAATGGAGGTCAAATGTCAGTTGATGATTCCGCCATCGCTACTCCATAATTGGAAGATGCAAATCATTCATTATTTCTATAACTCTACCTACTCGTATTCTTATGGCCTGAATTGTATTTTGTGATGTATCATAATGATTTTGCATTGACCTGAGTTATTTAAAGCTTAGAGATACAATAACTATACTTAACCCAAGCGATGTCTCAGTGTCTGAGCAAATCGGTTAGATGTGTACCTAATTTTACGATCGCTTTTAGCGATAAGGCCGCCCATTGTATTGCCTTATTTATTTTAACCCAGTACTTATTTTTTTTATTATTTCTGTTTGTGTGGTAATTCAATAAAGAGTTATCTATCTATCTATCTATCTAATTTTTAGGATTCCGTACCGAAAGGGTAACACGGCACCCTATTACTGAGGCTCCGCTGTATGTCTGTCCGTCTGCCACCAGGCTGTATCTCATGAACCGTGATAGTTAGACAGTTGAAATTTTCACAGATGATGTATTTCTGTTGCCGCTATAACAAAAAATACTAAAAACAGAATAAAATAAACATTTAAGGAGGGGGGGGGGGGTCCCATACAACAAACGTGATTTTTTTGCTCGTTTTAGCTCTATATTGATAACGGCAATAAGTAGACGCTTCGCTCTCGAAAAAAATCAAGTTTGTTGTATGGGAGCCCCCCCCTCCCCTCTCCCCCCTCCCCTCCCCCCCCCTTAAATATTTGTTTTATTTTACTTTAATTGTATTTATTTTTGAAGTGAGTTATTATTCACTTCAAAAATAAATACAATTAAAGTAAAATAAAACAAATATTTAAGGGGGGGGGAGGGGAGGGGGGAGAGGGGAGGGGGGGGCTCCCATACAACAAACTTGATTTTTTTGCTCGTTTTAGCTCTATATTGATAACGGCAATAAGTAGACGCTTGAAATATTCACAGAATATTTACTTAGTTATTATTCACTTCAAAAATAAATACAATTAAAGTAAAATAAAACAAATATTTAAGGGGGGGGGGGGGGAGGGGGGGGGGCTCCCATACAACAAACGTGATTTTTTTGCTCGTTTTAGCTCTATATTGATAACGGCAATAAGTAGACGCTTGAAATATTCACAGAATATTTACTTAGTTATTATTCACTTCAAAAATAAATACAATTAAAGTAAAATAAAACAAATATTTAAGGGGGGGGGGGGGAGGGGGGGGGGGGGCTCCCATACAACAAACTTGATTTTTTTGACGATTTTTGTAGATAATGGTACGGAACCCTTCGTCCGACTTGCACTTGGCCGGTTTTTATACAGTTTTTCTCTTAAGCCCGCTATGGTGTAGGTGAGATAAATACAGGTTTTTCTTATAAAATGTATCATTAATATGGCCATTGTATTGTACCTGCTCGTATCATTTAAACATTTTCTTTTTGTTAATTTATATTTGAAGGTGTGTGTGTAACTAGTGAGTGGTTCGCCCCTGACAGAGATCTCGCGCGTCTCCGATTAAAACAAAAAATGATTAATAAGTAATCTTTGATTATCAAAATAGTGCCACTAAATAAACAACCAACTTACTTGACCTACAGTTTCATTCAAATTACATGAAACGGGAGTTCATGTTTTTGGTTACACATTTTTGGGGTACAAATTGTAGCTATTTTGTATTTCAGACACGTTTGCCTATACGTGTGTCACTTAAGCTACACGCATACCAAATTACAGCACGGGGTCACTGGTGTACCCTGTGAATTTTGTCAAAGTTCAGTTTTTATTATGGCTAACTCAAAAACTACAAAATTTTTATTAAAAATAAAAACGGAATCTAAATGTACTAATGAAGACCTTTTATTTGACGTCCCACTTGACCGAATAGTCTCATTTTCATTTTTTGTACCCCTCTTGAACCCCTAATATCTCATTCCAATCCAATATCACATTTTTATCTCATTTAGTCACACCAAAGTTGTGCCATCACTACCTTACGTATGTATTATTTTAGAATGATCGGATCAACGCTTCGAAAGTTATCCTTGGACAAAACATTATATAGAACGCCGATTTGCCCAAGTTGATTTAGAGATCTCGCTTCGCTCGATCAAAGGTACTATCTATCTATCCATCATTCAAGATGAAATCAGCAAATTAATTTGCAAAACTATGAAGTTTGAAAAGCATTTACTGCCTCAGAGAACAGTAAAAATAATATAAATCAACTGAAACATTGCAAGTAAAGCAATGCCAAATCAAATAACGGTCTGCAAGGTGATCAAGCTTGGGATAATAACTCGACACTCACTCATTATAACTACCTAAGTAGTTTCTCGAGAAAAGAACCACGAAGTTTGAACAGTAGCCAATGAGTGCGATCAAAATTCTCTTCTAAATCTACGCACGCTAAAATTATAGGTTCTTGTAACTACGCGTTTTGGGTGCGACTCCAAGTTAACGGTTACCGCTAGTTTTAAAAGAAATTAAACAACTTTCACCTACTATTTTGATACTATGTTAATAAGAAATCAAATTGGTGATGTCATGGCGGTCTTTTTAAAATTAATTTGACTACTAAAACTGTCTAGAAACTTCTGCTGCACCCAAAACTTAGATATATTATGAGGCCATGGATTTTTAGCGTTTATTACTGACATCTTCTTCTTCTATCGTGTCTATGGCATAATTATTTATAGGTTTGAAACTAAATTGACATTGAGTAGAACCTGGCCACGTCTATTCCAGTGTTGGGAGCCTTTGACATGAAAATCATGGTCACAAAAGATATCTTCAGCAGCGTGATTTTGTCGTTTAAATGGCTTTGACAGAATTTAAATTTGGAAAGCCATTTGCAGTGACAGAATTTTATTTACGCTACATATTGTCTGTCTATATCAAAATTCGTAAGTCAATGTGGGCAATTTTTACAGGAGCAACATTTAACTGATTTTTCCACAAAGACTGAGAGATTTTTATTGAGTTACTCTTACTTTAGGTATAGAATGAGGGTATTTTTTATATAACTCATAAGTTATCTGATTCCCATGCATAGTACAAGCTTTGCTAAGTTTGGGGCTAGATAGCGCTGTGTAAAATATCCAGCATTATTTATTTATTGTGACATTTTCATCCGTATGGTTTCCCTTTCCGTTTGTCAGTCAGGTGCTGGGCCAATTCAACGTCACCAATAGCGACCAATAGCCCACCTACATTTTTTTTTTTACCAATGATTGGGTGCCAAAAGCATGCTTTTTGCAACAAAAAAATGGAGTGTGCTTGTTTCATGGACACGGCGATGTGTTGTACATGAATACGTGTACGTAACAGGTAATATTTTCTATACAAAATATATAATATGCTATTTTGTATATGTTATAATCATGTTTGAACACTAAGATGTCCTTCGAGTCATACTAACTGGAAATCTCGAAACGCAGCAAAATGACCTCAAAATGGCGGCGCTTGCCCCTCTACCTTGCGCGATGCGTCACAGTCCTCACTTAGCGTAACGAATTCTTTGATCCTTTAGCTACATATCCAGTGGTGTAATTAAATTTTGGTGTCATTCGTTTTTTGAATTGCTTCCCACTATAAAAGCAATTTAATAACGTATTCACGACAAAACAACACCTTAAATGCGTTGGTTAGATAGAATATACCTAACCTAGTGCCTTATATACATACTTATATCGATTTTTTTTAGCTAATATTTCAGTGTACCTAATGTTAAAATGCAGAAGAACTAAAGTTGCCGACATAGCTCTCAAAATTAGCAAGTTGAAGTGGCAATGGGCAGGCCACATCGCTCGTAGAATCGATAACCGTTGGGGAAGAAAGGTTCTCGAGTGAAGACCACGGACTGGAAGACGCAGCGTAGGCCGGCCCCCCACAAGGTGGACCGACGATCTAGTAAGAATCGCGGGGAGCCGTTGGGCGCAAACGGCTACCAATCGCTCGTTGTGGCGATCTAAGGGGGAGGCCTATGTTCAGCAGTGGACGTCTGCCGGCTGATGATGATGATGATGATGAATGTTAAAATGAACGCGATCCTATATTTGTTATACATACTGTTCTGATAATTAAAGATTTTTAAAAAAAGAAGTAGGATATCTGTGTTGGTGGCCTTCGGACAGGCTACACACCGGCTCGCACACCGGCTGACTGGCGAGCTTTACTAAACTTAAGTCAGCGGAAGTAAACCTGAATGAGTCCCAATAACCCACCCAGTTGAACAAACACTTGTCTGTTTTATTTCTAATTGCCGCTACACCCATCAAAATAATTAGTCGATTCTCACAGTTGAGATGTTTGACAGAGTTGACAGACAGACGAGTAAAGTTACCGACTTAATTGGCCAATATCAAGTCTAATTGGGTGTAGTGAGTCGTACTGTGTCAATTTAACTCAATTTATAGATGACCTCTCAGACGAGAATAGAAAGCGGAAGGGTCGACCACCAACTGTCAATTAAAATAGTCGAATGTCAGTTCTGTACGTTGAATGTTCTTTGATAAGACGAGCTTGTAAACTTTTTTTATATATCTCCAGAGATGGAACATGCATATGGCCCACCTGATAATAAGTGGTAACAATCGCCTATGGCATTAATTCCCAAAGTGGTCCAGGTAGACCCCTAGGGGTCCACGGGAGACACGACGGGGGTCTACGTTGGCTTGACAAAAAAAATGGTGGTTCACAATTAGTAAGCGGGAAGCGAAAATTTATCTGGTTTCGATAGTGAAGAACTAAAATTTTGGCGCGACTTTACCTATCAATGTAGGCAGATAATATTTTAAAAAGCTCAGCGATTGTTACTTGTAAAAACTTGCATATTCCATATTCAGTACAACGTGTCGAGACTTAAAAAGCGAAAACTGTTAATTCGTGGTTGGAACTTAGCCGCAACGCAAATTTCCATAATTAGATCTAATTTTCACATTTTTTGTCGACTGGGAATGTGGCAGAGATGTAGCTGCAGGGGGTCCACAGGAACCAGCAAAATTTTGAAAGTGGTCTATGAGAAAAAAACTTTTGGGAACCTCTGGTCTATAGCAAAGTATTGTCTCGTAGGTCACGCACCTTAGAAACGTGCCCTACGATGCACTGCCCCTGCGTCCATCGACTCGAGGCTTTACATGTTAAAGCGTCATGTGCCTGTAACTTCACCGGAAACTATACCCTTCATACCGAAACACAGTAATGCTGATTGGCGCAGAAATATGTATTGTGGTAGTACTTCCCCGAGCGAGCCCTTTATAAGAAACTATACTACTTCATTTTAGTTATAAATTGAATATTCTGCTTTTTTAGAGTTTGTTTCAATTTCACACGAATTTAAGGTTTTCATCGGTTAACCTACTTCGGCAGACCGCGGCGTCGATGGAGGGATGAAATTGGTGCCCATTTATATGATTGGGCCACAATAGGCCAAAGTAGAGAAGACTGGAGAGAAGGAAGGGAGGCCTTTGCCCTGCAGTGGGACATATTAGACAGATAATTAGTTATCTACACTTTCTTTCACATCACGATCTCGTCTGATGATTTTACTCTTAAAAAAGCTTACCAACTATTTTTCAGGGTTCCGTACCCAAAGGGTCAAACGGGACCCTATTACTAAGACTCCGCTTTCTGTATGTCCGTCTGTCACCAAGCTGTATCTCATGAACCGTAATAGTTAGACAGTTACAATGTTCACAGATGATGTTTTTCTGTTGCCGCTATAACAACAAATACTAAAAACAGAATAAAATAAATAATTAAGGGTGGGGGGGGGGGGGGGGGGGGGCTCCCATACAACAAACGTGATATTTCAAGTTTTTCGTGATTTTCACATTTTTCAAAATGACTAAATGAGCTAAAAATGTTGGGGGGTTGAGATATTGGGGTTTAAGAAGGGTAAAAAAATGAATATGAGACTATTAGGTCAAGTGGGGCGTCAAATAAAAGGTCTTCAATAGTACATTTAGAGTCTTTATAGTTTTTTTGCCATAATTAAACCTGAACTTTGATAAAATTTACAGGGTACAACACCATTGACTCCACAGTGCTGTAATTTGGTATGCGTGTAGCTTAAGTGACACAAATATAGGCAAAAGTCTGAAATCCAGAATAACTGCAATTTGTACCCCAAAAACGTGTAACCACAATACATGAACTCCTGTTACCTGTAATTTGAATGAAGCTGTAGGTCACGTTCGATGGTTCTTTATTTCGTGGCACTATTTTGATAGTCAAAAATTACAAATACCTAATATTTTTTTGTTTTAATCGGAGAATCGCGAGATCTCAGTTCAGGGCGAACTACTAATTAATTATTTATGTAACGTAATACTCTCAAAAATATGCTACTCTAAAGACAACTCCTTCTTTAGATATTACATAGTGAAATATTGTTTTATTTCTCCGACCATAACGCGGTATCGTGAGTCAATAACCCTGACTTCCGTCATGTCTGCAATTCAAGGCGAATGCCCATTGCCACGGTAGCTAAGCAGTATCTCAACTCCACTCAGTGAATCTTGCTCAGAGCCCGTTGGTTTCATCAACATCACCATTTGATTTAATTGATTGTATGTTATTATTGTTGTAGGTATCTTATATATTGATGATTGGTTTATTTAATTATGAGCGTTTGTTAGTTGAATTTTATTGTTTTTGAAGTAAAACTTCTTGAACGCTTGACTTGGGGAGTAAGCTGGTGAATGCGTTACAAAAAGTGCGAACGGAAGTTGAGAGGGAGATATAAGTGAAGATAGAAAGAGAGAGAGTTACGTTTCGTATATTTTTAAACGTTAATGTGCGAGTGCGAGTTGCGTCTGTCCAGAATTAACATAGACTGATCGACTTACAGACGTGTGGACACTTTTGTAATTGAACAACTTTATAAATTAATATTTTGAAAACGAAGTTTTACTTCAGTCGTGCTGTCTAAAGCACACTTGTTTTTTTTTTGTATAGACCATAAAAACAAGTGTGCTTTAGACAGATTACACAAATTGAGAAAAAAAACAATAGTGTTTATTTTCTCAATTTGTGTAATCTGTTATTATTTATGCCGTTCTAGTTGAATAAATAATTGATATTTTTTTTCTCTTATGTAAATATATCTATCATCATACCAGCCAAAGGACGTCCACTACGAAATATAGGGCTTCCCATAGATTTGGAACCGCCTGTTGGTTTGCCTATCTAAAGTTATTTTAGTAGATATCATACCTGAAAAAAAGTCTGGAAAATATTTCACCTTCTTTTAAATAAGTATTTTTTCTTACAAACGGTTTGACGATTATGCACCGTATCACAAACAATTACTCTTTTTCGGGTATTGTACTTTGTGACTCTGTATGTACTTGATGTACTGTCTTTAGATTTACACTGTTTTTTACGCGTAGATATTACAATCTACTCTACACATTGATTATTATGTCAGGGGTTATTTGGTCCACGCGTTTATTTTATCAGAGCAAGTCAAATGTTGAGTAGGAAATAAACGTTTTTGATGATAAAAGAAAATGGTTAACCTATTTAGTCTTAAATTATTATTTTTAAAATTAGCTGACCCGGCGAACTTCGTACCGCCTTGACATGCATATGACGCGGGCTGCCAATGTACGTCGCCGGTAGAATTGTTAATAGGCCATCCATTAGCTGCATGCATCTATGTATGACCAAACAAATTTTTTTTGCGTTAATTTTTCCTATACTTATTTTAATAGTTATTCTGCTATTCGGGCCGGAGAAAAATCTAACAAATCAAATATCATCTAAATCGGTTCAGCCGTTCTTGAGTTATAAATAGTGTAACTAACACGACTTTCTTTTATATATATAGATATTTACTAGTCTTTAATATCCTCATCGGAAATTTGAATAAATTTAATTTATAAGTTTACATTAGGAGTAGGTTATGTACATATATGAGACTTGAGTCTTCGCCGTCGGAGCACCATCGGAAGTCATTCGGTACTTATGTTCATAAACATCTTTGTAGTTTTGTGCTGTTAAATAGCCCATCAAGAACTAATCCTTAGATCTGTACATTGTAATTTAGTCTTTCATTTGTATCTTGTTTAATAAAAAAACGTGTGTGTGTACTTACGCACGTAAGAAGTTATACGTCTTTGGCGTAACAGAACAATCGCCTGATGGTTATCGATGATGCAGTCTACGATGGTACACGCTTGCCTAGAAGAAACCTATTCACTCGCGACTTAAAGATACCCAGGTTGTAGCTATCTGGAAACACAGACTCTGGCAAGGCGTTCCACTCTCTGGCGGTGCGCATAATAAAGGTCGAAGAGAACCGCTTTGTGCGAATGGGAGGTATTCCTACCATATACCTATTCGCACCGCAGAGCGTCTGGTTGTCCGTTGATAGAATGGAGATGGTCGGATCAGGTTGAAAAGTTCCGCCGCACACTCCCCGAAATGTACTCGATAAAAAACCGAGAGGCTAGCAACCTTTCGTCGATGCTCCAGACTGAGGAGCCTTGCATCAACTAGCTCATCGTTGCCTATGAGCGTCTTGGCTCTTCTCTCAATTGATAAAGTCTCAATTGTTTGTAAAAGGAATGATAAATTAATAAATATAGTTGTCAGTTTTCACGGAAACTTGAGAGACAGTTATCAGCTTATTTCATCATGTCGCTTTTTGTCTGTCGTTGTGCGCGCGCATCGTAAAAATGTTACTCTCATATTTTATTCCAAACCAAGTTCCAAACGCGCCTAAAGAAGTATCCCTTCAAAAATAACAATCTCGTAAGCTTCCTCCTTCATCATTCTGTCCGATTTCAATGATTCTCGTTGTTTAATTAAAGGAAATATTTATTTGTTACTGAATAAAACACACACAGCACACTAATTAAGGTACTTACATACAAAAAAATAAAAACATGTACAAACAAAAACAATAGGTACCTACCCAACAAATGTGTGTCTCATAATTATACCTTAATGACGGACCTTATAAAGAGGCGTCCAACTCCGCATTAGTTGTGCTTCGGCACAACGCTGATCTACCGTCATCTGATCTTCCGTTTTTGCTTCCCATTTGTTAAAAAGGGTACATTTATTAATTCTTTGACAAATTACCATATTCTTTGATATGACGGTCAAATACGAATAATAAAATAAAAAATATTCATGCGTAACTTTACGCAGAATATGTACGAATACGAAGATAAGTACTTACATCTAACTATACAAAACAAAGTCGGGTTAGTTACACCATTTATAACTCAAGAACGCACGGACCGATTTTGCTGCTCTTTCATGTGTCTCCGGCCCAAAAAGCAGAATAACTATTTAAATATAAGAAAAATCACGCAAAAAAATTATGTTGATAGTTCATTTTCTCATACATAGATGCAGCTAATGATGGACGATTGTCAATTCTACCGGCGATGTACATTGGCAACCCACGTCATATGCATGTCAAGGCGGTACAAAAACATGGTCTGCCTTCCTGTTGCTATACCCTGCCAGGTCATACGTGAACCTATCTACCTTTTTTTTTAATATGGGGAAATCCTCATGGATGCCGGGCTCTTACCGGCTAAAACCACCACGGTGAGCAGTCATTCCGCCGAGATGGGGCAGGGTAGAGTCGCGCTAACATTCACCACCCAGCCCCGGCGGTCGGTCCAGTTGCGAGCAACCAGGCCCGGATATGAAGGGGGGTGGCCTTTCTCACAAAGACCCCCCCTCAAACCGACTGTGAGTCCCTCGACTCGCAGCCAGTGACCCCGCTTAAGAAGGAGGAGTGAGGAGGCGAGCAAACCGCCTCTTCCTTGCTCTCGTTCGTCTGGGCCGGAGCGGATCCGAAGAGGCGTCGTCCTCCTTGGCTCGCACCGCGGTCTCCTTCTGCTTGAAACTATTTACCTGCAACACCATGTGAAAGCAATAAAATGTATTGAGTATTGATGGATTCCGTGAAATAAATATCAAACTCTTTAATTTGTTTGTACCATATTATAGGCGAATAATTCTATACTCCGTCAACCGCTTTTATCGTGATCTCGATGTTTCATTTCATTTATTCATATCCTTTGACAAATTACATGTGCTTGGGCAAGTCAGATCAAACAATTACGTAATCCGTAAGTTACATAGAGGTACCTATAGTTAATAAATTTTATAAAAAAAGAGTTTAAATCTGACGTAACCCTGACCTCAGAAAACAGAAAATCGAGGAAATTTGCCGATGTCTTGCAAATTGAAGAGTTTAATGATCCCATCATCAGAGATTAAATTGGGCCATCCCTGAGGTAACCCCTTTCTAGCAAAAACAAGAATCAATGAAATTGGACAAAGTAGTAAAGAATCCCGGAACCTTAACTTTATTTCGCGTTTATGATCTATGACGATCTACGAGTATCATGTAATTTTTGTGTTGGATGTCCCACTTCATCATCATTATCATTAGCAGCTTTTTTTAATGCTGGATGTTTCACAGCGCTATCTAGCCCCAAACTAAGCAAGGCTTGTAGGTACTATGGGAACAAGAT
The DNA here is from genome assembly GCA_918857605.2 of Philereme vetulata. NCBI lineage: Eukaryota > Metazoa > Arthropoda > Insecta > Lepidoptera > Geometridae > Philereme > Philereme vetulata. The sequence goes on from OU975482.1 coordinate 508,602, forward strand.
AACTGATAGAATTAAGTATATACCGACTTATGCTATACAAAACAAAAACATACCACAGCAAACATATGTATATCTGTAGATTGCAAACATTTGTTCCGCGACGTAAATTGAACCTGCACCCGCCTATGTCTCGGTCAACTTAGTCGCCCACGCGCCACGGAGGTCATCAAAATGATAGCAAACTGCTAGATATAGGTACAACCTGTTTTGTCATGTGCGACATTAATTTAAAACACACATCCGGAATCGTATCAACTGATTTTAGAGGTGGCTTTAATACCGGTAGCTTTAATATTTATCCAGTAAACGATACATTTCCTATCTTCATCATCATCATCCACAGCCCGACTTCAGCCACTGTATAGGCCTCCCCAAGTTTGTGCCATCCGCCACGATCCTGCGCTAGTCTCACGCATTGACGGCCCGCGACTCGTAACGATGTCGTTCATTAACAATTCCTATAATAATCATATTTTTAACGTAAATCGTGTAACAGATTAAAATTTAAATTTTCTGTGGTATATGGATTTGAAAAAAACCTATTTTACAACAATACTAGCTATTAGCCCTACCCGTGTTTTCATTTAATGTCGTACGTAAAAAAACGCGTAGTAACTTACTTTAAAAAAACGAGTGTTATTTAGACCATACGACTCAAGTAAAACTTCTTTTTACAAAATATTAATTTATAAAATTGTTCAAGAACGAAATGAAATTATGGAAAATAATCAATAAATCACCGTTCGCGTAACGAACAACTCACTGATATAAATATATTTTTCTTGCACTGGCTATGAGAAGAAGAGAGAAAGAAAATGTGCGCGCGCACTGCTCTCTCTTACTCCTACAGTGTGATACAGTCAATAGGCCTGCACTGTGTGCAAAACGTAACTGGCTTTGAGAGAAAGAGAGAAAGAAAATGTATGCACGCACCTCTCTCTCTCTCTTGCCCCTACAGTAAAATACGAAACGTAACTCTCTCTTTCTATCTTCACTAACTTATATCTCCCTCTCAACTTCCGTTCTCACTTTTCGTAACGCATTCACCAGCTTACAAGTCAAGCATGCGTAAAGAAGTTTTACTTCAAAAATCAAATACCTAGCAAAATACCTATCAACTATGCAACTACCTGTAGGTAAGTGGCACTTGAGCAGCTCTTTACACACGGCTACACATCAAGCTATACATATCCAGTATAAGCTGACCTCGCATTGTGTAGGCTTTTCGTAGAATGAGAGCTTATACTGGAAATGTATAGCTTGATGTGTAGCCGTGTGTACCATAAACTTCAGTAATTACTGCGGCTTGGTTTATCAGATAAGGATATCGATCTGGCTACTAAAACACTGCTAAACCTAAAGATTGCTAACATAGACGATAACTATTTTAGTTGAAAAATATTGTTTTCCGCCCTCTCTATCCATCTATATAAATAAAAATGAAATGGTGTTCGTATGCGCATCCCTTGAGAACTGCACGACAGATTTGGCTATTTTTATGAATGTTCGTTGTTTCCGAATAAGGTTTTAAGGGGAAAAAATTGGAAATGTTGCCCAGAATATTATCTCTTACTCAGTCTGCAGATCTGTGAAGATATCCTACAAAGGAAGGGGGTAGACAGAGGCAACTCCAAACATTATGTTTGATATATGCCCACTTTTTGCATAAAAGCTATGCATTCACAAGGGCGGATCCAGGGGGAGGGTCATGGGGGTCATGACCCCCCCCCCTCCCTGGGCTGGGTCCAGGACCTAGGTGGACCACTAATTAAAATTGTTAAACATAATGTTTTTAAATATTTTTTGTCACAATAGTCAGTCACAAAGATTTTATGTAAGTACATTCAATATTTAATTAATTTAATTTAATATTTTGATTTGAAAAATTGATTTTGTTACTCGTATAGGTATTATTAAGTACAGTATGTAAGTACATTAATAAAATACCTACTTTTTTCTTGTATCTATGATTATAAACTTGACCACGACTATGTGACCCCCCCCCCCCCCCCCCCCCCCTTGGTACCAAAGCTGGATCCGCCCTTGCATTCGCATCGTCGCTTATCTATACTAATATAATAAAGAGGAAAGATTTGTTTGTTTGTATTGAATAGGTTCCGAAACTACTGGACCGATTTAATAAATCTTTCACCGTTTGGAAGCTACATTATCCCCGGGTGACGTAGGCTACTTTTTACCCAACTGCGCAGAAGGAGGGTAATGGTTTTATTGAAAATCTACGCGTGCAGAGCTGCGGATTGGTCAGCTAGTTCGAAATAATTTGTATACTCATCCGATGGGACATGCCTTCGTTTAGGACCTGGAGGTGGAACAGGCTCATGCTTGGCTAAATGGTATGCCAATTTCCTCACTGTTTTCCTCCCTTTTGAGCATGTGTAAATACCGATATAAATTTTTTGAGAAAAAATCCATTGATGCACGGCTGGGATTCGAACCCAGAACTTCAGGGGTACATGTCACTGGGCCACCACAACTCTTTTTGACCCCTGCAAAAAAGGGGCGTTAAACGATAAATGCCTTTGTCTGTCCGTCTATCCTAAATCCTTCATTAGATACGATTATTATATACTAGCTATTGCCCGCGTCTTCGTACGCGTTACACTACTAAATGTGTAGATAACCTAGAAATAGAGCTACACTCGCTGTTGCAACTTGACTTGACACCGCATTTTTATCCCATGGGAACTGATTTATGGGATAAATGGTAGCCTATATGGTGATCCAGGTTACAATCTACGTATATACCAAATGTAATCGAGATCGGTTCAGCCGTTACGGCGTGATTGAGTAACAAACAATCATCGAAACTTTCGCATTTATAATATTAGTGTGATTATATACTAGCTGTTGCCTGCGACTTCGTACGCGTTACACTACTAAATGTGTAGATAACCTAGAAATAGAGCTACACTCGCTGTTGTAACTTGATTTGAGACCTCATTTTTATCCCATGGGAACTGATTTATGGGATAAATGGTAGCCTATACGGTGATCCAGGTTATAATCTACGTATATACCAATTTTTTTCGAAATCGGTTCAGCCGTTACGGCGTGATTGAGTAACAGACAATCAAACAAACATCCAAACTTTCGCATTTATAATATTAGTGTCATAGTCAACTATTTCGTTCATCAGTTGAACAATTATTTCAACTTTAGAATATCTAAGTAAGAGGTTAGATTAAATATTAAAAAAACTATGGAAAGTTTAGTTAAAACACGGCAGCTTTTAACTTTTTACAAGCATAGCTAGTTATCTATGGAAATTCGTCGAAATAAAACATTTTCACGGATGGTTACCGATTGATTACGTAATGTGTAGCCTTGAAGATTTCCTATGGCTGATTTACAATTTAGATTCTAAACGCCCTTGGGCTGCCCTAAACTGTACTGAAAAACTGGGTAACAATGATGCTAATGCATAACTTTATCCTAGTCCATGTTTAGGCCGATCGCAGACGACCGACAAAGGTTGACTATTTTCAGCTCGCACTGCAACATGGCAGCAACTATTTTAGGTGCGGCCCAGTAGCTCTAATGGCTATCCTAATAAATAAATAAAATTGCTTATTGAGGAACAACAAAAAATAAAATCATGTGTACAAGTTAATTCATAATTTTATTTATTAATTTGAAGCACATAATAATATACATTTTTAAATAATATAAACAAGCACAAAGATAACAAAGGTACAAAGATTTATATTTTTTTAAATAATGGCTTGTATAAACATCATAATTTCAAACAGAACCTACACTAAGTTGAGTAGACTGTTTTCCTTCAAGTGGATTCTCAAATAGTAGCCATATCCAGTCATTTCACTTTACATTTCTTTTGGTACAATTTATTTAAAAGTACTGATGGATTACCTATAATTATTAGAGTTTATTAAATGTAACACTAGCTGTTGCCAGCGGCTTCACCCGCGTTGTTCTGGGGTGCGAAATACATATTTAAACTTTGACATCCCATTTTTATCCCCTGGAAACTGATTTATGGGATAAAAAGTAGCCGTTTGGTAATCCAGGTTATAATCTACGTGCATCTGAAAACCAGCGCCGCTTATCTTCCGGTAGGCAGGTAGGCAGCAATACGCTGAGATGGAACCTGTTTGGCCCACACAGCACGGAAGACCATATTATCTGTACCTACCACCTACCTGTATACTTAAGAACTAAATTTTTATCTTGTGTTTTTTCTTTAATTCTGTACTTAAATAATTTTTCTTTTTACTATTATATTCTTTAGGTAAGTAGGTATGTTTTTTGTATTTGTTCTGTTCTGAATGGTATGGTCCTATGTGTGTGTCAAATAAATGTATTTTCTTTCTTTCTTTTCTTCTTTTTTTTTCATACCAAATTTCATTGAAATCGATTCCGCCGTTTCGACGTGGTTGAGGAACAAACAAACATTCAAACTTTCGCATTTATAATATTAGTGTGATTATATTTTAATTTGTAACATGAGCTTTACTATTCTTGTTGTATTATAAAATGTATTGTATTGTTGTATACTTTAGCTAAATCAAAAATAGTTTGAAACGATGATGCCTGTTTATGCATGAAAACTGTGTTACAGACACCAGCGCCCTCCTCCTTTACATCAATGTGTTCCGATCAGGTAAATGGTACATAAACAAAAATTAAAGTTACATTCCAACAGACCAGAAGTATCTGCGAGGGTGTGTGTCTGTGTGTGTGTGTGTTTGTTTGTCTAGGTACTATAGGGGAATCTTTAGGGTATCCTATCCTTAGTATAAATGGTACCTTTAAAAATTAACCTAATAGAGAGTTGAGCGTAGATTTTTTTGCCAGTTCCGTATTTGGAATACTGGTAGTGTATAAACTATATTTATGTTACACTAATTAATTTTATAAGCAGATTCTATTTTTATTTCAACAATATTAGGTTTAAAAATAAATCTAATCCTTAATATATGTAAGGGCAATTTGATTAATGTTATCAATTAAAAACTTCCAATCCAGAATATCTCTCAAAAAAGTGGCAGATTTTAATCGTTCGTCTACGTTAGGCCTTAGTGTAGTTCCGTCGTAAATTCTAATTAGTAGCTACATCGTAAACTATGTAGCAAGAACCCTGTCTAAGCAGGATTTAGGTAGCATTACCTATTTTGTATATTATAAACCTTACTGATTCCCAGAGAGGCAGGGCTAGCTCTGCTAACTTGTTCAAACATTTTTTTTAAATCATCTCAAAAATTTCAAGCCTAGACGGGACTTGAACCCGCGACCTTCCTCTTGATACGAGGACGCACTATCCAACTGTGCAACCAGGCAATTCACGTCTAGGTCGAAATTAGTGAGATGATTCAGAATTACGACTAAAGCGCCGTTAGCTTCTTGGAATCTTGGAAAATCTTGGAATTTTCCGCATGTGTTCGGATAACACTATAAATAAAAATACTATTTGTTCTAACATATTCCGTTTTCGTTCCTTCGCTCGAATCTTTTCTGTTTATGGGAATTTTATACCAGGAAAAATGAAAAATAAACAGTTATTTATTTCATATGTCACAAGATCAGTATAAAGTTATTAAAACTATGTTACTTAGGTACTCTAGCTAAATGGGAGAACCGAAATTTGACCTTTCCATTCCACCTTTCCCATTTACAACTCCTTGCAACCTTAGACCATTAGACCTTAGACGTTGCAACCCTAGACTCCTTGCAACGCAGAGCCGTTCGTATCGTCGACGAGTAGTATGATCTGGAGCCGCTGAGTCTACGCCGTGATATCGGAACGCTCAGCGTTTTCATAAAATATATAACGGCGAATGTTCTGATGAGCTGTTCAATTTAATCCCCGCTTCCCACTTCTACCATCGAACCTCCCGCAACCGGCAACGAGCTCACCTACATATTGTAGATGCGTGGAAGTCTCACACGGTGCGTTACACCCGCTCGTTTCTTCCACACACCGGCAACATGTGGAATGATCTTCCTCTGGAGGTTTTTCCGGTGGGCTTCAAAATGAACGCCTTCAAGAGAGGTGTAAATAGGGTATTAAGTGCTAGGCAACGCGACTGCAGTACCACGAGTACTGCATGACCACTTAACAGGACTTAACTGCAGGACATAGGCGGCGGTGACCACTTAACATCAGGAAACCCGTTAGTTTGTGTGCCTACAAGTTTAACATAAAAAATAATACAAGCGCCTGATAAATCTGCCAGTTTCATGAAAGTTGTGTTTCTTATGATAGAACAAAATAAATAGAATTAAACATTTGTCTACTAGCGCCAAAGTTTGACTCGTTGTCTATGTTTTTGTAAAGGAAGGAATATTACAATTTTATGGTGACTCCTTCACAGTACAAGCTGTGCGACTGTGGAATGCCTTACCTTTGTCTGTAAGGTCGTCCCAATCTCTTCCTATTTTCAAAGTCAAGGTATACAACCAATTTCTTTCGTTGTCTCGTAACTGCTAATTAGTATGTATGTTATTTATCCTCTTTATGTAGTGTAGTTTATATATTATTTGTATGTATTTAAGTTTATGTTTATTAGTATAATTAATAAGTATATTTTATTTTATGGGTTCTGTTTATGTCTGTAGGTACTCTTACACCGCCGGCCGTCTTTTGATTTTGTTTATCCTGTCCATCCAAAGGTTGTCTGGAAGAGATCGCTTTTAGCGATAAGACCGCCCACTGTACCTTTATTTATTGTTTATTTCCATTATTACTGTATTTTTATTTGGTGTGCAATAAAGAGTATTTCATTCATTCATTCATTACACTTCGCTTTACAAAAATTTACTAAAGCTGTAGAGTTCGTCACAAACAACAGCACGTCTTTTAAAAACACGTGCCACAACAAAATATCTGCAAACGTCTTGTGTTCGGTTTAATTAGTTGTTATGTGACATTCACATATTGATGATTGCACAATATTACCATACCAGATGTAAACAATAACCAACCTGTGCGTTGAAAACATGCAGTGCAAAGATCGTTTTCTGATTGTAAACAAGAAGCATGCCTTTCTAAGAATTGAATAATATGTGGGTTTTACTTAACGAAATTGTTGATGTTCGAAGGCCCTCGACAGGGTACATGGCAGGGTTGCCAGATTTTTTTTGTCGTCGCGATTTTGATACTTTTTATGAGTGAAAAAAGCGGAATTCTTACGTCGAAAGCGGCACATAGTAAAACACCGTATATAATAAATAAATAAATATTGCTGAACATTTCACACAGCGCTATCTAGCTCGAAACTAAGCAGAGCTTGTACTATGGGAACCAGATAACTGATAGAATACTTATATATCTATTTTTTGTAAATACTTACTTATAATATATAGAGAAACAACCAGACCCGAAAAAAATATCTGTAGATCATGCAACCATTTGTTCCGCGGCGGGAATCGAACCCGCTACCTCCTGCGTCTCAGCCGCTAATTCTATAATCAGAAGTTTTTAAATACCTATTTATCTTTTTATTTGAGTTTTAAATTACGTTTACGTGACAATAGATAGCAAAATTAGCCATAGAAAATGTATTTTAATAAAATGATTATATTTTAGATCAGTTTTACCTTATCGTTAGGTAGTTGAGTCTTCTCCGTCTTCTGAATAGAAAAAATAAAAAACAAAAATCAAATAAAAATGTTTTATTTATTAGTGTGATGTGGTGTTTCAAACAATAGTCTGAGAAGAGAGCGTTATAAATTGTAACTTACAATAAGAGAATAATTTATTTATAAGCTTCTTTTAAAGTTTCCTCAGCACGCTGCGCGCACGATCGAGTTATCCCCGAAAAGCGGGACTGAGCCTGTCCCGCGCGACCCTTCGTGCGCGACTCCAACTCCAACTTGGCCGGTTTTTTTATTTGTATTTGTTTCGTGGTGTGCAATAAAGAAATATCTAATCTAATCTGTTTTATAGTTAGGTAGATAGGTGTAATAATTTAGTATTTTTGACACACTAAAATGTAATTTCGTACTCCGATTGGATAATTTAGATTCTAAATTAAACAGTAGATAGTCTAATGAGATAACTGACAAACTAATTATATTATATCTTGATTTAAGTGCTTAAGGTACTTACCTAATCACCTATTAATGAACAGTTATTTTAAATGACAATACCTTTAGCTACTAGACAATTAAACTCGACAAATACCTAACTATAAATCATTAAGCTTTTACATCTCTCTAATGACTTTGAAAATAAATTGCTTGACCATTGAATTTTTGTATGATTATTTAAAAGCGACATTAGACCTGTGACCCTAGATCATTAAACAGTTACTACGTGACCTCGATACAGTATCTTGGACTTTGATCTTAAATATCTACGCATAGAATAGAATTTGCACAAACATCATGACGAACCTGACGATCGTCATGTCCATTAATTGAAATCATCAGTCTTACAATTTCACTGTTCAAAGACGCACCGTCACCGACATATAATTTTTTCAAATACAGTTGTGTACGTTCTTGACATTTCACTATCTGATCTTGTAAGTTCAATTTGTCCTCGTTACCAATCGATAAAGAATGGACCTATCGGAAAAAATATAAGCTATGATTCTAATTGGTGTTTTTCCTCTATTCCAGATGGATAGCAGCTCAGAAGCGATGGAGCTGCGGCGGGAGTTGGACGCGGTCAGGAATGCTCTGCAAAACCAGTCGGAGTCGGTGCTCAAGCAGCGACACCAGCTGGTAGAAGCGGGCCAAGCTCTGTCCACGCGCGACAAGCAACTCTCCCACGAGCGGCGACTCAGACAAGACCAGCTCGCCCTCGTCCTCCGCTCCCTAGTGCTCTTAGAATCACGTCTAACCAGAGAAAAGAAACAAATCAGCGTCAAGCTGCAGCAGAAGGAACAAATAATCAAATCCCTCCAAGAAGAAATGACAAAGCTCAAGTCTCGCGCATCTTTTTGCAGCAACTGCCAGCAACTGATCGGCTTTACCAGCGAGCAGACGAACATCGAAACCGATCCTGAATTCCAGAGCCTGGAAAGCACAGACTCTAGATTTCAGAATGCTTTCTTCAGGAGCTGTAGCTATCGCGAGAGAAACTCACCACCCGTTTTCCAAAAAAATACTAGACTAAGCAAGAGCTTCCAGTTGCCAAAAAACGAAGTCGTTTGCGACAACACCAGTTCAAGTGAGGAAGGTAACAATGCAAGCGTTGGCAGCAAGGGCACTTTCATCAAGAACAAACAAGCCTTCGTCAGAAGAGATGTCTTCAGGAGATCAAGGAAATATTCTGGAAGGAAAAATAATAGTAAATACGCCGACAACAATCACAAAAATTACAACACTCAACTCAACAACAGCAGTAGCGCCGAGGAATGCATCGGCATGAGCTATCAAGTTAATGAAGACAACGACATCACAGCCAATCAGATAGCTAACGATATAAGAAGAGCTTCTTTGAAAATAGATCAGCTCATCGGCGAAGCTGCAAAAAAGGAATTAGAAACCACTACAAGTGACACCGATAAGACCTACTCCACAAAAATGGAAAGACTGCATGGCATCAAGAGACAGGCTTCTGACGAAATCAATACAAACAGAAAACTTTTCCTCAACAACGTTCTTAGTGACGACAACATCGAAAAGCCCTGGTATTGCAATGTAAGTGATCATGAACAAGGTCCTGACTGCCTGGTCGAACCGGTCTCACTTAACCCAAAATCAAAGTCAGCTGATGATCTTCTGGCTTACACTGGTGGCATACTAAATGCTGAAGTACTGTCAGCTACAAATGAAGTCCTGTGTAACAGAATGCTTAATAACAACAATGATGTATTCAATTCTGGTTTCGCAAACGATGAAAAGAACAATAACAACAGTGATACTGGTTTGAGCATGCAAGCTGCTACTGCCGAAGTTAACGAAAACTGGTATGCTAGCACTAGCGATGCCGAAGAAACCCCCACCAATGAAATATACAAAAACAATCCAGTGCTGGAGTGTGTTAATCAAATCTTACTACAAAATTCACTGGACGATAGCAGCAATGATAATTCCAAATCAAGTGAAACTCCAAGCCCCAAGTCATCAACTAAACGCGTTCAGTTCTCCACTTTGAACAGCATTTCTTATGATGAAAAAGTAAGACCTGCAAACATCAGTCATACATTACCACGGTCCGATAAGCGAGCAAACAAAATCGTGAAGTTTAGCTTAGAGACAGCATCTGAGCACAGCTACGAAGTACCAAACACGGCGCAAGGCTTCCAATATGAAATACAAAGCATCTACAGCAACGAATACGAACCCATCATTACTAAATCAAACGAAGCCAAGCCTGTGCCGGTGCCACGAGTAATGCAAACTAGTGATAAACCTAACATTCCAAAAATAAGAAGCTCCATAGTCAAAAATATTGCGGCTAATATAGAAAACCGCAGTAACGTGTCAGAAAGAAAAGTCGAGAACGATGTCGGGCCGATGAAGATTTTTAACAAGAGAAAAGTACCCCGCACTCCTCCTGCTCTGCCACCCAAACCAAAGAACCTTTCAGCTAAATGGAAAGCTGAAAATTCTGTCAAACAACTGACAGAACCATTAGACTCTGAAGCCGTTGCGGCTAATCAACGGGTTGCAGATGTTAAGATGAGGAAAGTGGGACAAGTAGCAACAGTAAGCAGTATCGAACCGGACTACTGCTCCATTTCAGAGATAAATGTTCCAGTAGTCAGTAATGGGAAGAGAGAGTTGCTACTTACACAGCCTTCGGTGGAAATCCACAGCGAACAGTACCCAGTCCACGCGGTCAGCTCGCGGAACAGTGTCGCTAAAGTCGTATCTTTACCGAGAATACAGAACAAAATCAGCGATAAAGATATACCCAAGCTTCCCCAAGTCACGGAGATCATAATCCCAGATGAAGACGAAAAACCGAACGAGAAACAGAATCGTTCTTTCACTCAAGCCGACAGTTACTTGGCAAATTTTGCTATGCACACTCTGCAACCTAAGCTCGACTCTCGTGCTTCTATCCAAATGGGAAACACGGTGTCATCCATTCTTTCAGAGATCAACAACGGGGGCAAGCGAGGCAGCAAGCAGATCAACCTTACTGAGCTGGATCATCAGTTCAACCACGAGAAACCTCCGCTTAACCCAGAATTACACAAGGCGGAATACTTTGATGACATGGACAAATTCGATTTGTCCCAAAATTTTGAGGAGTTTAAGATAGATGATGAACTCGGCAGCATCGTCGCGGAGGAATATCGCATCAGCTCTGGAAGCAGTGACAGCTCCGCATCTGACGTGGTGACGGAACACATTATTACCAACGTACCTGATAAAGACAATCAGCATAATAAAGACAAGAAAGTTGAAATTATTGAAAGCGAGACTGCCAACAAAAGCTTAAAAAACGCTAAGCTGTCGAATAAGCCTGATCTCTTGTCGAATATAGAGAATTTAGAGACTGATTCTGTAAGAAACTCTGATATCGAGTCCAGTAACTCTTCAGGGAGTAACAGTGGTTCTTACAACACTGTTAAAATATGTGAGCCTAGGATGGTTCAAAATCAAGAAGTTATCGTACCGAAAACAAAGGGCTCTTTTGACTTCTTCTTGGAGACGTCTGGTCTTAGTTCTAAGTCTATTTTTGCACCCAGCAAAGGTTATCTGGGCATGAGACCTCCTAGTGCCAACCACAAGAGTGTTCTGAAGCCTAAAGATATAAAGATGCGAGTTAAGAATCCTTTAGCAACGAACAAAATCAACGAAAAATCTATGACGACTGCTATTAAATACTTTGAGCCCTACGTTTAAGTTATCATAATCTAGCTTTAAGTTGTTCTAAGTTATTATAATGAAATTTTAAAATCTATTTATTGTATAAAACGAACTTGCCGGCATAATGTTTTATAAACTACTATCATAATAATAATTATCTTATTGTAAATAATGCAAAACTATTCTACCTATTTTATAAATAAAATATTTAACAATATGTAACTTTTGTTTTAATCTCATTTCCTCAGGATTAAGGAAAAAACAGTTTTTGAATATAATTCTAACTTTATTTTCTTTATAAATCATTATAACTTTAATATAATAACTTACATAACTAAGAATAAATTAGATAATACTAAATTCAAGAAATAAATCAGGAATTTAGGATAAAACATTTTATATTTTAAAGTAGGCCTAGGTATGTATATTAGCTTCGTACTTTTCTTCCACACTTCTGAATAAAATATTTCGCTGTATTCTTCCACTGCTTCAAGACATTGTCCGATCTTCTCTCCAACAAAGAATCCAATGACTCACAGCTACCAGCTTGGCTTGCACCTTCCTTTGTCATATCTTCTACCAGCCGAGTCACGATTGCAGATTCCTGTCCCAATCCTGAATCCATTGACGTAGCGTCAATTTTACTGAGTGCTATCTTCGAAGACGATGTGTCAGCAAATGGACCGTTGGTTTTGATATTCACTTTACTCCTGTGTTCCTGATACCGAGAGTAGGGCTTCGGACGCACCCTTCTGCTTCTAAGGAATTCTTCTGATGAGAAGGTGGTTGTAGGCCGCTCGATTATAGCCGGCAGACACGGTAGCCCGTATAACTCTTCGGGACTGTCCAGGTCTACTGGTTTCCCCCATTTTTTGTCCAAAGCGCGGAATGCCACTGACAGATGCAAATGAAGTTCCATTGTTGATTCTTGACGTCCAGTAATTTGATAGTCACAACTGTTGTTGACTTTCCGAAATGCTTTCGTTGATCCAAGGAAATTTAGGAATTCTTGATGAAATTATGTTTGATGAAATTAGGTGATGTAATGAAGTCGGATTTGATAAGCAGAGCTTTATAAATGAACTATCCCCTCTCCTTAGACGATTGGTATTAATTTAGCTAATAGGGTGTTAACTAATTTAAGTTAAGTTGAAGGACCTCTGGAATTTCAATGAGGTGTGAAATTAATTAGTGTACCTAATACATCAATTAGTTGATGTGATAACTGACATTCGTTGCACCTGCCTTTAATAGGGTAGAATCTATATCCCTATAATAGTTGTTAATTTCAGTAGTATGCTTTTGGTTGAAAGCATTTGAAATGTGATAAATCATATATCTTTATTGTTTGTGGATCCAGGTTACAATGGAACAAGATTTCAGTGTTTATATTTTTAAGACAGCGCCAGATCCTACCTTACAGCAAACAAACAGAACAGAGGAAAAGCATATTATTAGGAAATCAATTTTAAATAAACGACATGAGAGCTATATAAGAACAATCATCAGATCAGAGGACAAATAAAAACAGGGCAAGTGCGAGTCGGACTCATTATTTATTATTAAAGTGAATATATACCTAACTAAATATTCTTTGAATATTTCAAGCGTCTACCTGTTGTCGTCATCAATATCGAGCACAAACTAGCAAAAAAACCACGTTTGTTGTATGGGAGCCCTCCTTAAATATTTATTTTATTTTGTTTTTAGTATTTGCTGTTATAGCGGCAACAGAAATACATCAGCTGTGAAAATTTTACTTGTCTAACTACCACGGTTCATGAGATACAGCCTGGTGATAGACAAACAGACAGCGGAGCCTCAGTAATAGGGTGCCGTTTTACCCCTTGGGTACTAAACCCTAAAAAGAAAAACGAGAAACTAGGCCGTCCTCTTATATACGAGAAATGTATCCTTTATCCGTCATTTTGGTACCTAATTATTAGATTTAATACTATCTATCCTTTCCTCCCTAAATGCTTCTCATCAAGTAACCTCTTGGTTCAAATCTTATCTTTCCGGACGCTCGCAGTGTGTGCGGTTGAACGAGTCCTGCTCTGACTGGTGCGATATATCTGCTGGCGTTCCGCAAGGAGGCGTCCTTTCCCCTCTACTCTTCTCAATTTTTATTAACTCTATTACTCTTGTTATTTCCTCTCATTGCCATCTTTATACCGACGACTTACAAGTTTATCGACACTTTAAAGCCGAGGGCATATTGGAGGGAGTTGACTAGATGAACGCTGATCTTCACCGCATTAACACATGGGCTAAATATTCTATTGGTTGTCTATTGGTTAACCCTTCTAAGTCCCAGGTTCTACTTTTAGGAAGTCCATACATGCTGAGAGTTGTCAACCAGTCTACCCTTCCTCAAATCCAGTTTGATCAGGTGCCTATACCTTTTTCGAACAAGGCCAAGAACCTTGGTGTCATTTTTGAACAGCCACATCAATGCAATCAGCAAAAGGGTGCATTTCTCTTTTCAATCTCTTAACCGTCTTCAGCAATGTCTTCCTTTTGAAACAAAAATTACTCTCGCCCAAGCACTGTTGCTGCCCCTTCTCGACTATTCAGATGTCTGCTTTCTTGATGCCACGGAAGAACTTCTCAATAAACTGGAACGTCTACAGAACTTGTGCATTCGTTTTATTTTCGGACTGCGCAAGTTCGATCACGTATCCACGTTCAGATCCCAACTTAAATAGCTTTCTATTCGTCTTCGCCGTGATCTTCACGTTCTTTCACTCTTATTTAAAGTATTATATTGTCCACTCTCTCCTCCGTTGAATTTGAACCGTTTCAAATCCCTGTCATAAAACCTATCCGCAATGTATTATACTCGTATGAGTGCTGATGAGTAGATAGTACTACCCACTACATCGAATTGATCGATACAGTATAAATACTCATATACAATACAATACCTGGAGAGTGAGCTGGCCCATGTTCAGGAGGTTCTAAAATCCAACGGATATGTAAGTAGACGGCAGCCAAGACGCACGAACAGAGAAAAACCAACGGAGGCCAGTAGAAAGCCAACGGTTTTGCTTTACCTGAAGGGGGTGAAGGATAAAATTGGAATTGTGTTGAAGAGGTTTTCAATCAAGTCGGTCTTCACTCCTCTCTCAAAGATGGCCAAGCATTTACGGACTCCAAAGGATGTAATACCTCTGCAGATGCCTGCTGTTTATAAGATAGACTGTAGCTGTGGCCGCTCTTACATCGGGCAAACCAAACGTACCATAGCCGAGCGTGTCAAAGAGCATATCGCAGCTGTCAAAAATCGTCAGGTAAACAAGTCAGCGATAGCAGAGCATCTGGTAGACTCGGGACCAAATCATTGGATGAATCATGATCCTAAGGTTCTCTCTAGTGAACGCCGTTATTACAAGAGAATAGTTCGTGAAGCGATTGAAATCAAGAAATTTCCAAATTTCAATCGGGAAGATGGCTATAGACTCTCCGTCCTGGAACCCGGTGATTGCTAGGTGTGCGCGTCGTAATCGGTCGACTCAGTGCGTAGATACGGTTAGTGTAGTGTGTCGTAATAAGAACGAGGAGATTTCTAATTCTGAAGACCAAGTGAGGGTAGTTGCTGCAGCTACCCACACGACGGTAGCTACAAGTCAATTCGAGACCATGACTGTTGCAACACAGCTGAAACGTCGGGATAACAAATAAAAAAGGTACATAGGTACGCGATAAATACCCGTTTTAATCAATAATTAAATACAATATGTACCTACTCAACAGGTATACCATCAGCATCAACAAGGCCTTGGTGACTGCGTCCGTTTCATAGAACGATTGCAGTTACTATCGTTTCCATAATTTGTTTTTGTTTGTGTAACGGTTTTCTTGCAATAAATAAATATTGTATGTATTAAAAAACAAACCGGACAAGTGCGAGTCTAGCTCACGCACCGAGGGTACCGTAAAATTATTTTATTTATCTATACTAATATTATAAAGAGGAAAGGTTTGTTTGTTTGTATTGAATAGGCTCCGAAACTAATAGACCGATTTAAAAAAATATTTCACTATTGGGAAGCTACACTATCCCCGGGTGACATAGGCTACTTTTTACCCAACTGCGCAGAAGGAGGGTAATGTTTTTATTAAAAAAATTATGCGTGCGAACCTGCGGATTTGTCAGCTAGTGTGATATAAGAACGAATTAACTATTTTTTTCCATTTGGTACTTGCGCTCACACCTTGCTTCTTGCCAAATTTCATGATTCTAGGCACAGAACATAAAAAACATTGTTTTTTGTGTTCTGTGATTCTGGGTCAACGAGAAGGATACGTTTTGACTTATTTACGATGTGGCAAAAATGGTCATTATTAGGGTTCCGTACCTTAAAAGGTAAAAAAGGAATCCTTATAAGATCACTCTCTTGTCCGTCTTTACGTGTGTCACCACCGCTTTTCTCGGGAACGGGTGGACCTAGCAAGTTGAAATGTATACCAGATACTGAGGTCCAGAATCAACACGATAAAAAGATACAGGCAAATTTAAATCTTCGCGAAAACTTTTAATTACAAAAAAAATGTATCTATTTTTTTCTAAACTTTCCTTTGTGCTGTAAGACCTTGCTTTTAACCAAAATTGACATTTCTAGGTCAACCGGAAGTAGCCTATAGATTTTGGGACGAAACCTATATGGTAGTTTCCGTTGACCTAGAATCACGAAATTTGGCAAAAAGCAAGGTCTTACAGCACAAATAAAGGAAAAATTAAAAAAAAATAAGTTGAAAATTAGAGGGTGTCCCTATACATACATAGTTGATGCCAATTAAAAAAGTCGGGGTGTTCCCGACTTTTTCGCTATCATCCGAACTCGCGTAGCGTCGTTTTGGAGTAGGCTGAGTCGCTCCAACAATACTGAGGGCTGTCTCTGACCAGATATATAAAAATGCAATTAATAAGTATTGGATTTCCGTCCACTTGGATGGAAATTAAAAATGACTACACTGGAGCATCTGCTCCGTGGCATATGCTGTATTTGTTAACCAACTTCAAAAAAGGAGGAGGTTCTCAATTCTGTTGTATTTAGTGTATTTTATTTTTTTTGTTAATATTTGTATGTGATATGAGTCGTATTTTTTATGCCTGCAATAAACGAATTTTTATTTTTAATTTATTTTGTTAAGATAGTCCTCTGAGTTGTATGGGCGCTCATACAATTTAGAGGACAAGCTTAATCGGCACCAACCTCAAATAAGGTAAATAAATAAAATAAATAAATATTGCTGGACATTTCACACAGCGCTATCTAGCCCCAAACTAAGCAGAGCTTGTATTATGGGAACCAGATAACTTATAGAATACATATATAGATTTTTTTTTGTAAATACATACTTACAATATATAGGGGCACAGCCAGACCAACCAAACCAACCAATAAAATTGTGCAATTGAATAAAATAAATATTTAAGTGCGGCTCCCATACAACAGACATGATTTTTTTGCCGTTTTTATAGATAATGGTACGGAACCCTTCTTGCGAGAGTCCGACTCTCACTTGGCCGGTTTCTTTTATTGATTAGAGTAAGAAGCTTGATCTTTTTTAGTGATCCAAGAGACCGTAGACGTTGACGTGTGTGTGTAAGTGTTTAATATTAATTTCAACTAGTTTCCTACACGCGTTCCTAGTAATATTAACAGTCAATTTAAAACATTGACTAATTGAAATGTAATTATGTCGATATTTCGAACCATAATTGGGCAACCAATTAGCATATAATTAGCAGTCATCAAGGAGTGCATTGTACCTAAATACTGACATGCCAGTCAAACCATACCTAAAGGGTATGAGCGGATTATTTGACATACTTTACTGGTGGTAGAGCTTTTATGAACAAGCTCGAGGAAGTGGGCATCACCGCCTTACCTTTATCGGCCGCCAAATAGCAGTACCTGTGCTGCTGTGTTCCGGTTAGATGGTAATGGTATGTTCCTGTAATTACTGGCACGTGGGCATAACAGCTAAGTCCTATAGTATGACAACGTATCCACAGTGATCAAGACAACATAATACCTTGTGTTGAATTCTATGTGGATATCCATGGGCTGCAGTAGCCACTTAACATCTCGTGGACTGCATGCTCGTTTGCCATATAAATTGTATAAATAAAAATACTTACATGCGTCCGCCCGCGGCTTCCCACGCGTGGTTTGTCTATAAAAAGTAGGCTATGTCTCAATTCAGGCTAAACTTTATGAAGGTACCTACTAACTGTTGCCCGCGACTTCGTACGCGTTACACTACTAAATGTGTGGGTAACCTAGAAATAAAGCTAAACTCGGTGTTGCAACTTGACACCCCATTTATATCCCATGGGAACTGATTTATGGGATAAATGGTAGCCTATGTGGTCATCCAGGAATCTACGTATACGTAGGTCACAATAAAAGTTTTGCGTAACTTGGAAAAACAAAATGATTAACCAAAATATTATGTTTATTGATTTTTAAAATACTCTAAAAGTGAAACCTCTCATCAAATCTTTGATTTTGGGGAAAATACAGAAATCACAGGGTGCTAGGTCGGGGCTATGTGCAGGATGGGCGACGAGTTGTACTTTTTCGGAAGCTAAAAATGACTTTGTTTTGTTGGCCGTGTGTGAAGAAGCGTTGTCATGATGTAGGAGAACGCAGCTTTTTGGTCGTCTTTCGCGAACTTTTTCTAACACCCTGGGTAAACAAATGGTAGAATACCACTCGGCATTAACACTCTTTTGATTAAAATTAAGTAATTAAGTAGAATTGTGCAGATGGGACCCGTAGCTGAGAAAAAAACGCGATCATTTATTTACCAACGTTTCTCGCCTGCCTCACTTTTGTTGGCCTGTTCTCATTTTCAAACACCCATTCACAAGATTGCTGTTTCTTTTCGGGTTCAAAACAATAAATCCAAGTTTCGTCTCCTGTGACAATGTCTTAAACAGCATTCGAATGTCCGTGATCGTAGGTACTTCAGTAGCATCTGTGAGCACCATTCCACGCGAGCCCGCTTCTGCTCCGCTGTCATTTCATGAGGGATCAAACGACAACAAAGTTTCCGAACTTTCAATTCTTCGTGTAAAATTTTCTGAATTTGGCTCATACCAATCCCCAATAGTCCTCGAATTGTCTCATAGGTAATCCGCGGGTTTTCTTCAATTAGCCGCTTAACAGTAGCCACATATTATTTTCGTTGACGGCAGTTGAAGGCCGCCCTTCACGAAATTCGTCATGTAAAGAAACCCGACCTCTCTCAAACTCAGCAAACCATCGCCTTACGGTGCTCAAACAAGGTGCTTCTCTTCCAAAAGCATTTTGAAGACGAGCGGCACAGTCTTGCGGACAGAGAGAACTTATAAAATCATAAAAAATCATCGCTATAAAATCTTTTCGACTTAATTCAATTTTGGTTGCGTACGTAGAACTTTGATGTGTGATAAAAAACAATTGACAAATGATTTCCCGCCAATTTTTTTTTACTAAGGAAGGTAACGTTTCAATAAATATAACATTCGAAATTCAAATAGTTCCGATTAGCTAGAGGTGCAAAACTTTTAGTGTGCCCCGTGTACCTATACAAAATTTCATCTAAATCGGTTCAGGCGATAGGTACGACATGAAAACAATAAATAAGTACCTAAACATTTATTATTTATCTGTCGCCGGAGAGTTAACATGGTGAAAAAAAACATTGTAAGGAAATTGGGATGTTAGCTGGCAAGGTATGTTAGTAAGAGATATTGCGTACCTATCGGTATATCTTCAGAAGACCTTCGACATGGCTTGGCGGCTATTACGAGGCTCGTAGGTAGGTACATGGGGATGTATATCGCCTATGTTCAGCAGTGAACATCCTATTATGACGATTATAATGATTATCTTACGGCCGAAGCACTAAGTTGAAATGTTACTAGTGGTCACCCATCCTAGAAGTGATCGCGAGGAACGTGGCTCAACCTATTACAGCAACCTCCGTGACGATCTACGACGAATAGCCCGCTATGTTTTCACGATTTACAGATATTTGATTTACGGGATTTTGTTTCTCTATATTGTAAGTACCTACTTACAAAAAAAAAGTATATAATTATTCCATAGAGCAACACGATCCACCGGCGGTCCGGAGGGGAGTAGCCATAGCGTATTTTACCAATACAAAACTTTCTGTCATTTTTTGCGGGGGGAAATTTGCGCTACGCACACTTTCTCAAATTCGCACACAAAAACAATCGTCTATTTCTACGAAAGTCACACCATGACATTTAAAAAACACACTAACAATTTCACACACACATCTAAACATTCCGTTCATAACAGTTCTTCATAACAGTATAATGTAATGATGCAACTACATTGACAAGTCCTTACAGCCATAGTTGTTACAACTGTCGATAAGCATTATCGATAAATTGGGGAAATTAGGTTTAAAATATATACATAGGTAGATATTCTTATAAAAATGGACTTTATTTATTAAGTACTACAATAACACTAATAGACTTGTCGCGTAATGCGCACGCATCAGGTTACGGAGAGTAGACCGTATGTACGTAAATAATTATGTTTATAAATCATTTTAAAATTCAGTGCTAGATACTGACACAGAACTATCACTGGTTTTTAAAATGGATTAGTTTTGTATAAATATGACGAATACATTTTTGTGGGTTTGTTTTTTTCAATAGGAAAGAAATTCTTGTAGACGCATATGTACTTGTAGGCTTTTGGGGAGTAAAAGTTGAGAGTTAAAGCGAAACATCTCAGTTCTGGTGAATACTTAGCTCGTGAGAGCTTCCCACTTTTACATTTCGTTAGTCGACGCTTAATAAGTTCTGCCTCTTCAACGCCAATTTTTTCAAGGACCATCTTTTGTTCCGTATCTATCAAAGCTTTTTTATCTAGACTCTGAAGAATTTCTTCTAGGCCAGCAACTTTTTTCTTTAAGAAAAGATTTTTAGCTTGGAGTCTTTTAATTTTTTTTCTCTGACAGTCTAGCTGTTGCTTCATTTTTCTTTTTCTTGGTGTAAGTGCAATAGTGGGACTACCTTTTTTAGATGTTTCCTTTGGCTGAACCTGAAAAACAAATAAGATATTATAATAATTATACTGTTATCATATATATGTATATATATAGTAATATCCACATAGCTTGCTTATTCTCAATAGTAAAATAGTAAAAATTACTATTTGTTCAATATAGTAACAATTTAATCAAACATCTTCAAGCAATTAAATGCAACTCACATCTTGAAGATTTGACGATGTACACGGAGATAGCAACGGATCAGTAATAGTGAGAGTGGCACTAAAGGCATCATGAGATGATTGTGTCGCATCTGATTTATTCAATGATTGTTGATGACCCTGGAAAATTATATTAAACATTTTAAATTTTTATCTCTAGATATCTATGCTTTATTTTACCACGCTGGTGAAGGTGAATTACATCATGGAGGCTGTACTCTATACATGATATAAAAAAAACTTACGGAACAAGTACAGTTTGGTGTTAGAGTGGGTTTGGCGCCCTCGACTAATTTCCTTCTATTGTTCGTTAACACTTGAAAGTCAGAGGCCTCGAAATGATTTGAGCAAATGACACTACTTCTTGTGGGAATCCAGGTTATTTTTTTATTACAAAATGTCTTCCATGTATCCCTTATATTTGAATCTTTAGGAAACCTGCAATAAATAAATAAAAAAACGTTATGGTTGAAGTTCTCAGTACCTACATAATTTTAATAAAAGCGCTAATGCGCGTAAGTATTGTTTTATATGCATTTTAACTATGAATATATAAAGCTCACAATATAATAGGTACTTGTACCAAAAAACTTAATCTCAAAAATGTCTCCGAATAGAAGACTCTTTGGCCATTTTTATCGATAACTATGTACAAACAATCCGGCAACAACACTATCGCTCGGTGACAGCGGCTTCTCAGAAACAAACTCGGATCAGTTGCTCGACCGATCCGCGTATTGTATGAAAGCGAGTGGCCTGTGTTGGTAAACCAATCCAAAACAACACGACCGATAATATTGTAATTTTTAAGTTTAAAAGAAGTAAATAGTAATGACGTGATTAAAAATTACTTACATATGAAAGGTAACGCCATCTTTTTGTAGACTTGACGTGGCAGATCTCTTTATGCAGCAAAAAACAGAGCAATTCGGCATTTTTTTAGGACGTCGATTCAGACGCGCAACTAGATTTAGTCTAGTGAGCATTTTTTTTTTTTTCGAATGGACTTATCTCGCTGTTGGCCTCTGAGGCCGTTGCAGCTTAACCGAGCTTTTGGCGAGCGCAGAAGGCGCTCAGCCCTATAATTTTATTTTTGATGAGGCAACTAGCGCAAGGGCACCACTTAGGTACGAACCTCGGCTTGGGCTGTTGCCGGGACGGGGATAGGAGAGAAACGCCCGGGTACGTGCTTGTACCTCGTGTAGGCGGCGACTAATGGGACTCGTCGACCTCGCCGGCGAGTCGGTGTATTTGTGGAGTGTTTGATCTGTCTAATGTGGATGACTCATCCGCATTAGCGGAAGTGATTTCGTCATCCGGGTCTCCGAGAACGTGTCTCGGACGACGGAGGGTTTTCCTGTGTTCGGACGGTTCAATCGAATAGTCCGGAATGGTATGTACCAAAGGATTCGGATGATGAGTGGCGAGTTCATAATGTCGCTTGGAAGCGAGCTTGATGAATTTAGCTATTGACTCTAATTTCAAATCACGATGCAGATCGTTATTGCGAAAATACCAAGGCGAGCCTGTGGCTTTTCGCAAGAAACGATTTTGTACTAATTGAATGGCAGCAACTTGACGGGAGTGGGCGAATACTACTGAGGAGTATGTCATGATGGGGCGAATGCAGGCTTTGTAAAGGGTCACCTTATTTCTAAGAGACATTTTACTTTTTCTGCTTAGGAGTGAGGACAGTCGTCCTAAGGTGTACTTAGCTTGGTTGCACCTCTTAGTGATGTGCAACCTAAAGGAAAGACGTCTATCAAGGATGACACCCAAGTATTTGGCAGAGGGGGCCCAGCGGATGGGCACACCAAATAGCGAAATCGGTTTTGGGGTGAGATTTCTCCGTGTAAAGGACACTGCTGTGCTTTTCGACGGGTTTACCTCAATCCGCCACTTGCGAAACCAAGCGGCAAGAGCGTGAAGGGCAGCTTGCAGCCTTATACCCACCCGATCGGGATTCCGAGTTGATGTGTATAAGGCCGTGTCGTCTGCATATAGGGCTATTTCCACTTGAGGAGTGCGAGGGATATCGCTGGTGTACAGCGTTAACAGGAGGGGGCCGAGAACGGAGCCTTGAGGGACTCCGGCTCTAACTGGCCTGGGGTTTGAGAGTGTGCCTTCCACGGTGTACCGAAAGCTACGACCTTGGAGATAGTCTCGTATGATGAGCACGAGTCTGTCTGGCACTCCGATTGTGCCAGACCTTGTCAAAAGCTTTCGCTACATCGAGGAAGACGGCACCAGTATCTGAAGGCCAGGTACTTTGCCAATTGGAGAGGACGTGCTCCGTTATGCGGAGCACCTGTTGTGGACATGAGTGTTGGGCACGGAAGCCGAACTGCTCATTGGGAAGATTCATTAGAAGACGCTCATATATTTTACTTAAGCCATTAAGCAGGCTAATGGGACGATAACTAGTTGGGTCGTTAGCAGGTTTCTTGGGTTTACGGAAACCAATGACATTGGCTTCCTTCCAAGCATCAGGGAAGGTGCAGAGTTCCATAGCCGCATTGAAGATGCTGACTAGAATATAGATAAGGGGAACAGAGAACTGCTTGAGTACTCTGTTGGAGATGCAGTCGGGGCCGGATGCTTTCTTTGGGTGTAAAGCCTTGATAATATCAAAGACTTCAGAGGCCTCAATTGGATTAAGTGGGGAGGTAGGAGGTAAGGAGGCTATACGGTCAACCTCGTTGTTCACCATGTCAAGGTGTGCAGGATCAACGGGTTCGAGACTGGGAGAGCATTGAGCTTCAAGGGTTTCAGCCAGGTAGTCGGCTTTTTCCTCGTCTTCGAATGCTAGGGTCTGGTTGGGTCGGATAAGAGGAGGCATCGGAGCGAGAGCGTCCGCTTTCATGGAGCGAGCTAGCCTCCAGTAGGCCAGATGGCTAGGCTCGATCCCCGAGAGCAGGCTCTCCCACTCACGATTGCGGTGTTTTTTGACGCGCTCTCTCACCTCTCTGTGCAGAGAGCGCATTAAGACACGATTGTCTTCAGTGGGGCAGCGACTATGAAGTCTAACTGCAGCGTTCGCTTCAGTCATAAGTCGTCTTATATCGTCAGGCAAGGGCCCGCGGTGGTCATCCACTACGGGAACCTGCTTCGAAGAGTCAGTTTTATTGTACGCATAGGCCCACGTGGACTTATACTTTGACAGAGGGGAACGCCTGCGTATGCCTACTCCCCTCCGGTCCGCCGGTGGCCGTGTTGCTCTATGAATTATTCCATCAGTAGATAATCTGGTTTCTACAATACAAGCTCTGCCGAGTTTGGGGCTAGATAGCCCAGTAATATTTTATAAAATGACAAATGTAAAATGAAACGTCCAGCAATATTTTATAAAAAAAAACCTGTTAATGCCCCTTACGCACGCTTACGCGGCTAGCCGCTTTTACAATTTAATATGCAACCGCTTGTGATTGTACGCACTTGAACCGCCAAAAATATCAACTGCGGCAGTTGAATGGAGCTGCGGCCCGCTTCGCAACTATACTTTGTGCATAAGTAGGTACATTTAGATTTGTTTTGTGTTATGCGCTTTTTTACTTGACTTGTTTTTTTTAATTGTTTTTCTGTGTTAAATCTGTATGTTGCAAATAAATAATATTCTATTCTTCGCGGCTAGCCGCCATCTTGTTTATACGCACTGGCGGTTCAGTTTGCGGCGAGCCGCCAATGAGTTTGTAAGAGTTGCGCAGCCATGTACTTCGAACATGCACACGCCTTCGAGCGGTCCAACCGCTTATAACGCGGTTTCATCGCGGTTGGCCGCCAAGACGGCTAGCCGCGCGGTCAGCCGCTATGGCAACCGCGACAGGCGGCTGGCCGCTCAAACGAACCGCTTAGGCGGCCAACCGCTAGTGCGTAAGGGGCCTAAGGGTGTTAATCATCCATTTAGTACAGAAGAATGTTAAAAAAAATAGCTCATTGTTAGGAATATTTACAAAGTAATTTAATATAGGTAAAGAAATTAAATTTGACCAACTCATATTAATGGTTTCTTTTTCTTTTTAGGTTTCTTGTCTGTGTCTTTTTTCTTCAAATCTTTCTTCTGAACCTGAAATTTAAAAAGAAAATTGGTATAATAATTTCTCTAATACTATAAATTTCAAAGTTTTGATGTTTGTGTGTTGCTTAATAATTTCAGCTGAACCAATTTTGATGAAATTTGGTTGAATAGAGTTGATAGATTATGACCTGGATTCAAATATAGGCTACTATTTATTGACAAACAACGCGTTGCGAAGCCGCTGGCGGAAGCTAGTTTATAACAAACAAAAACAATATAGGTAGTCATCTGCCAACACCACATCAAAATCCACAGAGATCTTGGAAGGCTACTGCCATCAACCCAAAGTCCTACTCTGTAATTTCAAGGAGTTACGATAGCTGAGGTCAGGTTAGAAGGAGGGTAATGCACAATACGCCCCAATTACCCCCCAATGCAAGACAGTGCAGATTCCCCGCACCCTAAAATTAGAATTTGCTTAATTAGAAAGAACTTTATTTCTAGTACAAATGAAGATTTTGATATTTTTGTTTCTACCTTTCCATAACTGCTCAAGAAGTGTCCAACATCATTATTGACTGATTTCTTCTTCTTCTGCCCGGTCTTGTGCATCACACTCTTCGATATCATCTGCTGCTTCTCCGCAATGTCTTGGAGTTTCTCCTCTTTTCTCTTCTGCATCAGCTCTTTGTAGTTAATGTATGGTTTCTTGGGTGGCTTGGCTCCTGTAAGTGTTTAGGTGGGATAATGAGCATAAAGACTTAGAGGAAACTTCTACCCTGATAAAAAATTAAGTACCCCTTCTGATTCTAGGATGGGGGAATCTGCACTGATAGTACCTCTTGTAGTACTTGCTTACCATTATTGTAAGTAAAAATCCTTTATATTTTCATGTTTATTAACAAAGGGCTCAAAGAGGAGATCTGCCATAGCAAACATCAAATTCTATATACCAAATTTCATTGAAATTGCTCCTGCCGGTTAGTTATTGTTTTGTTTATTATCTGACACAAAACACTGATTATACAATAGTTTGATGATACTCCAGACACCAGGTTCTCGATAATGTGGGTTCTGGTTGAGAGTATGTTACCTGTCAAGAGTTGTGAAAATGTAACAAACAGACACAAGACAAAGTTGCTTCCAAATTTATAACATTACAAGCATCCCCCTGTGGCTTCACACGTGATTTATACCAAATTTCATCAAAATCAACAACAAACAGAGAAATATTTACTTTCCAAATAATAGTAATGGTATATGGTATATTATTATACTAATATTATAAAGAGGAAAGATTTGTATTTTTGTGTGTATGTTTGTAATGAAAAAACTCAAAAACTACTGGTCCCATTTCAAAAATTCTTTCTCCATTTTAAAGCTACATTCACATAGGCTACTTTTTACCCAACTGCACAGGAGGGTAATATTTTTATTGAAAAATTACGCGTGCGAAGCTGCGGATTAGTCAGCTAGTATATAATAAGGATATTAAAGGTCTTACCACAAAAAAGTTAAACACTGTTTTTAACAAAACAAGGAATTTTTTAAACACGGATTAAACATTTTTGGTGGTATTATGGTAAATGTTTAAGTGTTCTAACCTAAACTAACAGCAAGTGCTATTTTAGCTTCTTCTTTCTTGTTGGAGTCGAATCCAGACATCCCAAACTTGACAACCTCATGTCGAATCTTCTTCAGCTCCAAATCTTTCTTTGAAAACCTCGTTGATTCTGGCTTTGACAAGTCGATACTCTCAGTTTCAATAGTTTTCTTCTTTTTAGGTTTATGTGCTTCAAACTTTACAAATTGGAAGTTACTTTCGGCGTTTTTCAGTGCGAGCGCGGCTTTTGTCATTATCAACGACATGTTGGTGGGCTTAGGCTATTTTATTTTTTGTAAAGTACCAGTAATTATAAACAAAGGGAATAAAAACACCACCAAAAATGAAAAAAATCCAAATTTTAATTTAACCTAACCTACAAGTACCACACACACAACAAAACAAACGAAACGCAGCAGCCAGTCAGCGAGCAGATGTTTACGATATTGATTAATGAGTGTCATTGTCATGTCATGTCATTTATGTCAGACTTCTGGAAGCGACCTTATTTTCTAGCTAGCCAAGGAACTAAATGGTTCCTTGTAGCTAGCTCATTGCCCCCGCGAGCTGCTAGAGTCTGTACAAAAACAGATACAGAAGCGTTCCTGAGGTCACGCGTGTGCCAATTTACTACTTTTGTTGCGTTGATTGCAGTGTGGCCAACTTCAAATTAGAGATCCTGCCCCGCTTACGCCAGAAAACTGACAAATCCTGCCAAACTCATAGGCACAAAATGCCGAAATAATGCCAAAATAATATATAAAATGAATACACACTTTTTGAATATAGTAGTTTTATCTAAAGTAATTAAATTCGAAGTAAATAAAATTTATGTAAGTAAATTAAATTATACATTCGTTTTAGCATCATATTCCTTCTGTTCAGTATCTTTAAACATAGCTTTTGTCATTTTTTTATTAATTTCTTTAGTTGGCTGGAATGAAACGCAGTCACCATATTCACCAATGCCTTGTTTTACATGTAAAATAGAGGCGACATGTGTATTAGTAAATCTATTCCGTGTTTTTGTTTTATGAGATTGATTTGCGCGAAATGTGTACTCACCGATGACTGCCCATTGTATCCAATCATATTCTTCTTATGCTTACTAGTGGTTGCATTTTCATTTTTATTAGATCACCTAGGCACCAATTCAGTGTTGCATGCTTTATAAAAGGCAACATCTTCATCTTTCGCTATCCAGGACGAAAGTGATGGATCCAGCTACCACTCAGTCCGATATAATCGTTCATATTTGCGTTTTATTATAAATCAGATAAAACATTTATCCACATCGCACGAAAACGCAAACAAAAGTGTGTCTTCGTTCGACTAATTAGAAAAAAACAATTGACAGTTAAATATATAATAATTTATCAACATTAGGTGCAGCACGTTAAATTCCACAATTAAAAGAGTTATAGTCCAACATGAGATCTTATGAAAAATCCCCAAATCAAAGGTCTTTCAGTTGATTTTAGGCTATACTGCCAAATCTGCCAGCATATAGCTCTATACTGCCAGATACTGCCACATTTCTAAAACGTCAACCAAACCTGCCAGAGGTTAAAATAAAGGGCTAAACCTGCCAAAAAGGCAGGATCCTGCCACATATGGTCACACTGGTTGATTGACAACACTGCTGTAATTGCCAGTACGACTAAAAGTTTTTGATACTTGGTAGACAGACATCATTCATAGACACCAACTGTTGTCATCAGTAGGTACTTGCTATGAAGTAGGTAGGTTGGTATGTATCTACGCATAATGCTGATTAAAATTGGCTACCATAGCACAGCACAGGTGTTATGTGATGAGCCAAAAATAATGGACATGCATGATTCTACTGAGGTTTAAGTGCTGGCTTTAATCAATATTATTTATACAGGATAGTGGCTAGCTATGTTGTAAGTATGTGCTTCCATGGAGCATGGCCTTTCTACTCTTCTAGTACCTGCTGATGAGGTGCACTGGACTGCATACCCAGACTTAAAAAAATAAAACAGAGACATTTTATAATTTTGTTTAACATTATCTTATTATACAGTAAAAATTGACAATTATAGATAATATTTAATCAGTACCATAATTAAAGTCTGAATCTAAGTATCCAATGCCGTTTATGTCTTATAGCTCTGGAGCATTCACTCTCGGACTCATGTTTTATCTTCGGATTCTGATTCTGTTATATTTATGATAAATTCTTGTAAATTTTCCATAAAATGGTCAAGTTCCCAATATTTTTCTTCAACATGTTTCTCTCAAACGGTTCATGATCCGCAAATATTTGGCACGCCAAGCCACAATATCATGCCGCTCTATAAGTATTTTTCGTTTTGACTGACATTTTTTATATTGTTAGCCCATTTCTTTCAAAACACTGTGCAGACTAGAAATTCCACCACCAAAATGTTTGTCTTCCTTTAGTACTCTATGCAGCTTCCTTAGAGTCGGTACCTCTTTTCGAACAGTATAAAATTGTCGAATTTTGCTCCGTATGGCCAGTGGCGGATTTGCCCTAAGGCCCAGTAGGCCCGGGCCTAGGGCGGCCAATCGTGACAAAAAATTCACTGATGATAACAAGAAATAACTCAAGTACGTAGCTGAATATTGTAAAGACTCGCGCACATTATGGCGGGCTGCATCGCAACAATAATCTTACTGAGTCGCTTTCGTACATCCTGGGTCGAAAATAAAACTTAATTTTGTCTTAAATTTTTAAAGTCAAAATTATTTTTATATATTATAATATAATATATATTAAATTATTTTTTTATATAAAATTGCCATAACTGCATTTGACTTGATTTTGACTTATTTGGCTTAGTTATGATCGATTTAAGACAAAAAAGTCATATTCAAGTCTAAACTTGACTTTGTTTTGGCTTAATTTATGTCAAAAAAAGGTAAATGTATAACAAAATAAAATCAATTTGGATAGTTTTACTAAATGTTACATATAATAGTTAAAACCAAGCAGAAAAACATTATATATTCTGAATCTGTTACAACATACGTGTATATTAAAAAATAAAAATATATTAATCAGCGATTTTTCACACGGGTATTTGAATGGTGAACGATTCAGTAATCGAGTATTATTAACTTCAATTCTGGGAGTTAGTTAAGTATTATAAATACTAGAATATCGAGAAGAAACAGTGGCGGCTGGTACTTACAACATGGCCGGGGCCTAGGGCAGCCAACACTGCAAATCCGCCACTGCGTATGGCACATTTGTCAAAAACGTCCAGAATTATTGTCTTGGGCCGGCCTTTGCGTTTTTTTCCTGGAGTACACCACACACCTCTATTTACAGCACTTTCTTTTTTAGTTCTAGACACAGTGACTCTACTAAGACCTGCAACATAAAATGTACCTACATAATCAGTTTAATATCTAAAAACGCAAAGTATCAATACGTGTTAGTCGTACTACAAAAATAGGTCAGCTTAGACTCGAGCGATTTTTACCTACTAAAGTATTTCCGTTTACGCTAATCACACGCGTTGTAGAGTTGCTGGCTACGGAAACCAAACTGTTCGGGTCTGGGTTCGATGTATGGAGCCAGTCTCCGTAGTAGCAGGCGCTCAAACAACTTTGCCGTTGTTGAGAGCAAAATTATAGGCCGGTAGCTTGCAGGTAGGCGTGGGTATTTATCAGGCTTCGGAAGCATTATAACCTTCCCCACTTTCCAGCTGCTTGGAAAATGGCCAGTTCTCAGTGTGCCATTAAACAAAATGGCCAAGGCGGTAATTCCTCTACGTAGTAGCTGTCGAAGTGCTAAATTAAGAAGTCCATCGCAGCCTGGTGCTTTACGCCTAGGTAGGCGGAGGACGGTCTTACGTACTTCATCTGGAGATATGAAGTCCGTTGAGTGGTGGTATCGGGCGCGACAGAAAATTTTCGAACGTGGCTTCAACTAGGGCGTGGTGGGGGGTGATCTCTTCTGAGGCGTCTGTCGCAACGGGATGTGGCAAAAATTGACCTTCCAGATGGGCTGCAAGAATTTCGGCCCGATCCATTGGAGCAAATTTCCGTTGGCCGTGTTGATCCAGTAAGGGGTAAGTGGGCGTCGGAAGGTTTGTTAGCTGTCGATTTAGGACATGGAGGTTGACATCGCAGTCAGCGGCCTCGTCAATCCTGGCATCCCAGATGAGCCCTCGCCAGGCCTCTACTGCTTGGGCAACTTCTGTTGTTAGATTGTTGAGCTCCGACTTAACTTTAGGTTACTAACAGAATTCATGAACATGGCCACCATCGTCAGCCTCGACATCGGCCACGCACGTAACGTCTGAGAGTCCAAACTGCAAGCCAGGATGGCACTCCGGACATCACCCCGTGACTCGGAGATAGTCGTCTCTGATGTTGAAGCGAAGTTTAAGTGCGAAAGTCTGACCTTACCCACATTACCCCAAACAATAATGGTCGAAGTGTGATGATGATGATGATCTTTACTTATTTGAAAGTTTTTGATTTCTCTGTTTACGGTTTTAAGGTAAGACTACATTAGAGCGGCGCTGCGCAGTCTTGCACGCCGCGTCACAAAGCGTCAAAATATTGTTTTAATGATTTTGAATAGCGCGTGTCGCACTAGAGCGGCGCTGAAGCAGGCTTAACTGCGCGTCGCGTCATAGTTGCCACCAAAAGAATATTGGGACGTGCAGCGCTGCGCCGCCCGCACCACGTGGTACAGCGACGCTCAATGCGACATAGCAAGCGGCGCATCGCGTAAGTCTGCGTACTGCACTTGGTGGAGAAGCAAATAAAAAGCGGCCAAGTGCGAGTCAGACTCGCCCATGAAGGGTTACGTAGCAACAAGTAACATAATATAAAAGTTCTTGTAGTTCGTTGTAACTTTTTTTATATTTGAGTTGATTGAATGAAAGGTAAATTGCAGTTTACTATTTATGACGTATTAAAAAAAACTACTTACTAGATCTCGTCCAAACCAATTTTCGATGGAAGTTTGAATGGTAATGTACATCATATATTTTTTTTAGTTTTATCTTTCTCTTATTTTAGAAGTTACAGGAGGGGGACACACATTTTACCACTTTGGAAGTGTCTCTTGCGCAAACTATTCAGTTTAGAAAAAAATTATATTAGAAATCTCAATATCATTTTTAAAAACCTATCCATAGATACTCCACACGTATAGGTTTGATAAAAAAAAATTTAATTTCAGTTCTAAGTACGAGGAACTCCCAAAATTTATTGAGTTTTTTTCTATTTTTGTGTGAAAATGTTAATGCGGTTCACAGAATACATCTACTTACTTAGTTTCAGCAGTATAGTTCTTATTAATTATAGTTTCGGAAAAAGTGACTGCGACATACGGACGGACACACGAACAGACATAATGAATCCATAAGGGTTCCGTTTTTGCCATTTGGCTACGGAACCCTAAAAAGGTGACGTGAAATGACGTGCAGCGCTGCGCTGCGCAGCGCCGCTCTAATGCGATCTTACCTTTATGATGTTCGTCTGCAGGCTGCCCAAATGTAATGAACTGTCTACAACTTAGGGTAAAAATAAACGTGTGCGTTACCCCCGCAAAATGTTGTCTCCTTTCCGGATTTTGAAGGCGCAAGAAATTAGTGCCTTGCCTCGTGTAAGTGCGCGCGAAATATGTGTGTTTGTTTGTACATTCATGGTTTAGAAGTTATTCATGTTATAATTATTATGTCAAACAAGATGGCGCCAACGCGCCGCCATCTTGTTTGACATGACCCATTCTCCTCAGTACGAGTGCTAACGCCTTGTATACGCCACGTGTTTTCCGTTCTCATCACTTTGTTTTTGTTACTGTTAATTTGTTAAGTTTATTTATTATTGTTAGTTTCTTTGTTGTTATTGTTTGTTGGCATAATGCCAAAGAGAACGAAGAAAACTGTTTTGAACAGTCAAAGTCGTGAGTTTGTGATTCGTTTGCGTGAATATTTTGAGCGAGAAAACCAAAATGGTGGACCGCTATTACCCATGGCAAAAGTTTGTGACAGAGTTGCAGATGCTCTTGGCATTGGACGTGCGACAGTAATCCGCATCAGTAAAGAAAAGTATGGCGAATCTTCGACCGCAGTATTGACTGAAGACGAGGAAAAAAAGCTTTCAACGCCAAATAAAAACTGAAGAAAGGCTGCTCTTGTCACAAAAATTGACGACTTTGACGCCGCTGCGATTCGCAACCATGTATATGGTTATTTTACACGGGGCGAATTACCTTTATTAAAAAAACTGGCAGCGTCCGTAAAAGACGCAGACTTGTTTAAAGGAAGCTTGCCGTCACTATCGAAGATTTTGAAAAATATTGGATTTTCCTACAAAAAAAAGTGACAAAAGAAAAATTATAATGGAACGAACCGACATTGCTCTTGCTCGAGTGAATTTTCTCCGGAAAGTCAAAAAAATTACAAATTGGGACAAAGTTGTCTTTCTAGACGAGACATGGCTAAACGCCAATCACACCGTATCCAAAGCTTGGACCGATGATACGGCACAATCGACCACCAAAGTACCCGAAGGCAAAGGTCAAAGATTAATAATAACTCATGCTGGGACGTCATCTGGTTTTGTGCCTAATTGCCTATTGGCATTCAAATCTACGAAGACCAATGAATACCATAAAGAAATGAATTTTGAAAAATTTAATGAGTGGTTTTTAAAATTATTAGATAATTTGAAGGAGCCACATTATATAATTATGGATAACGCCCCATATCACTCTGTCCAAAAGCACAAACCACCAACTTCGGCAAACAGGAAGTTAGAAATAATTGCATGGCTTCAAGAAAAATGAATAGAGGCCAATGAAACAATGCTTAAAAACGAATTATTGAGACTCGTTGGTCTGCACAAACCCAGCACACCAACGTATGTCTTAGATGACATAGCCCAAGAAAAGGGTCATAACGTCATAAGACTGCCTCCATATCACTGCCAGTATAATCCGATCGAGCTTATCTGGGCCCAAGTAAAAGGTTTGTTTGCTCGAATTTCAGTTAGACAGATTCTTTATGTATTAACTCCTGTATAATTTATGATATTAAAATAATGTTTTTCTTTCAAAGTTACGCTGCTAGACATAACACAACACCGCCTTTCACGGCAAATAAAATGTTGCAGTTACTAAACACTGCGGTTGAAAATGTATCTGTAGAAGATTGGAAAAAGGTAGTTACCAAATGCAGAAAATGAATGGAAGAAGATTGGGAGCGGGACGTTCGATTTGATAATATTTGCGAACAAGAGTTCATTATAAATTTACAAGATTGCTCTAGCGATTCTGATATTGATTTGGGGTGTACTCCTTTGGAATAAATAAATGTATGTATTAAAATATTCGTTTCATTTTATTACCCAAATCATAATATAATCCAATATACATATAATTATGGCAGACAGCCTTCGTGGCGAAGCGGTAGTGAACACGACTGCTTAGCAGGAGGTCGCGGGTTCGATTCTCGCTCAGTGCAAATATTTGTATGCATGAATATGGGTTTTTGCACTGGTCTGGTCGTGCCTCGGAAAGCACGTTAAGCCGTCGGTCCCGGCTGCCATACGAATATCTAATGGCAGTCGTTACGGCTTGTTGGAGCCCTCAAAAGTTCAACAATTGGTCTTACTGCAAAGCTTCTATCGATAATTACTATCGATATTTTTTTCTGTATCATAACAACCCTAGGAATGTCAGTTTAACAAATGTCGCAGAGATCAAGCTATGTTTTTTCAAGTATAATATATGTTTTTGGGGTTTTGGCAAACATAACCCCAAATACTCAGGCGATCTTTTTACCTGCCCCATCAGGTGGTTAGGTGGTTAAAATGTATACCTACAATAAAATGTGCTGAATGTATATCTAGTATGAATGCGTGCTTCGTAAGATTTCTGAATTATTTAAGTTTTTGCTGAGGTAACATTTTTAGGATTTCTGGATTTCTGATACTGTTGGGTGCACAATTATGAACTTGGGTAAGCATGAAGGTGGCAATTTGGCAAGGTGGCATTTTTCAAAAATAATATCTAGTTCAGGAATTATGAGACTTTTTTCTAAAAACGAAAATAGCTCCTAGCTCTTGAAGTAGCGATCAGAAGAACTTGTTGAAAGTCATGTTTTGTACTACTTATTGATCCTCAAAACCTATATATATTATGCCTACTATTAATGGTTTACGAGTTAAAGCAACTGTAATAATACCAGAAGGTAGCATTATTTTGACCTGCAAATATCTACGTACTCCGCGTTCGATTTCCAATTTTATACAGGAATTAGTGCATTTACTCAAATAGACGTATACACAATTTCAGCCAAATCTATACGAGGATTACGAAGATTTTTATGAAAAATAACTGTTCCAACGGTGCGGTATACAAAAACTATTGGTGTGCTGAAAATTCCAACCCCGGGGGAGAGGTTTTACCCCTCCCCCTCCCTCACTCTACTAAACAGTTTATTAATTGGATACTTATTCGGTTTGGTCTCGCATTTATTATGTTCAACTTCTGCAAATCTATACAGGGCATCCGCGATACAGGTGTTACACCTAGTGCGGAGCTCATTATGTACCTACATACACGACAATTCTGATTTGGAAAATAAAAATATTTGTATAGTCCTTCATTAATGAATGTATCACGGCAATTGACATTGACAATTTGCTTTTCTTTGATATTCAGAGCATGCAGAGCAATGCCATCTGTTGGCAGTTAAAAAAACATGGAACTAACTAAAGGAAAATAAAATATCAGACAGAGCTGGCAACACCCTCTCTTGCTTGCTAGCGTTACACCAAGGTCCAAGTTACACGATCATCGGTTGTATTGTTTGTTCGATAAACTCAAAAGAACGCAGAAAAATACGCAAATATGGATCGAGGACGCAAGTTTGATCGAAGAGACGAATATGTTTCAGACTCCCCCATGTACTCAAGATTATTCGTGGTTTGTGCTAAAGGATTGGGTGAGGATACCTTCAGAGATGCATTCTCAAGATTCGGTGAAATTGAGGAGATTCGCCTGCCTAGTGATGGTAATGGACAATCGAAAGGTGTAGCTTACATTAAATTTGCCAAGACATCTCAAGCAGCGCACGCTTTGGAGGCAATGCACTTCAAGACATTACCCGGGTCTCAGCGCCCAATAAAGGTTATGGTTGCCACCAATCGCTCAGAAATGGCGACTGATGATGATCCCGAGAAATATAGGAGGTTGTTCGTCACAGTGCCTAAATTCGCTGTAGAAAATGATATCGATGCTGAATTCAGCACGTTTGGACACATCACATCCATCATCCTTCAGAAAGACCACCACACTGGTGAGTCAAAAGGATTCGCCTATATCTCATACGCAAAATTTTCTCAAGCCGCACAAGCATTTGAGGAATGTGATAAGAAATACAGAGCTATATTTGCCAAGCCAAAAGGACAGCGACGTCCAGAAACAGCATTTGAATCGCGAATCGATAATTTAGCTAATAGTTCAGTTCCTTTGAACTCTGAGCATTTCCTTATACCAATGATGAACCCTAATGTGCGTTTTGATAGTTACAATCGGGTCACTTTTGTTTGTTGTCCCCAGTTTAATCAAGGGCAAGTCGCGAGATTATTTGATTTGATACCTGGTATGGTTAAGTGTAAGTACTTTGTTGACCTTGCCCGTAATATTGGCAAAGGGACAGTGTTTTACAACAATGCTAAATCAGCTGCATATGCAGTGGAAAAACTTAATGAGTTTGAATACCCACCTGGCATGATGATCTATGTAAACCCTGATACTGGGTTTTCTGGTAATGACGATTATGACTCAAATGATTATTATAAGATTCCAGGTGCTATGTCGAAACTAAAAAATGCTATACAAAAGTCATCATCATCTGGTTCCCCAGATTTGGTTCAACTTGCTGAAGCCATAGCCGAGGCATCAAAACTGATAAAGAAGGCTACAGGCAATGCGAGTGATGGGAATATCCCTGACAGTAATGATCTTAACTACTGCAGTGTCAAGCTCCCAGCACCACAACCATTGGCAAACATAGATTCCTTAGTTATTAAAAGATGCTTCTTAATCTGCAAGCCATCACCTCCTCCGTTGACTGTGTTGCGTGATGTCTTTTGTCGTTTTGGAGACCTCATCAATGTTTACACCTTGCCTAACAAGACAGTAGGGTACGCTCGCTATGCTTCTGCAAAAGCTGCTGATGAGGCAATCAGAATATTACACGGAGCGGAGATTTGTGGGATCCGGATGAAAGTCTTGGAGGCGGATGAAGAGGCTCCTCCAAGGAAGAGAGAGAGATTCAATGACGATAGTTACTAAGGACATACAGACAATCCTCTCAGGACCATAAAGTGGACACACGGACTACATTTTATCTTTAATTTTGGACCTTGTAATACATACTTACAGACCAATAAAATGAGTTACTCCCAGACAGACATTCTTTTGACTGAGATTTACAAAGTTAGCTGACATACAAACTTACTCGCTTTGTAAATAATGCCTAATATTTTCCTTTTACCCTTACATTATGAAGACCGACAAGGCTTGCAAGAAAAGAAAACTTGATCTTAACATTTTATTAACAAAAATAGGGTAAGGATGTGTTTGCACAGCCACTGGTATTTATTATGTGATGTTCTTCCATATTGTTTCACTTTTTAACTGCCTTGAAAAGACGAGCGAAGCGAACCCTGCTAAATTATACCTCCATGACATAGGGTTAATGGTTTTTTTTTGTTAATTTGGCACTCAAAAGATAAACCAATCAACAACTAAAAACCATTTATGAAATCGACATGAATAACACCCAATCTTTTACGTTTCAAGTAAACAATAGTTTTGTAGATCGTTTCGCTCGCCTTTTAATTTCCCGCGTAAACAGTAAAAAATAACCTGCATTCAAGTGAAAACACTGATCACGATTCTATTATTGCTTGTTGTATTAAAGGCAGTAACTGTTCCCTGTATAATGGATGTCTATCTCCGTGGGTTATCTTTAAGATCTTTTCTGAAAGCTTCAACTGGATTAAGGCGTTGTTGAGATCCATTTTGTAAAGTAATATCTTTCCATACTTCAAATGCAGAAGACCAAGTAGTGGATTTATTTCGCCGTAATAAAACCTGAAAAGAAAAAATAGTAGGTGAGTACCTAAATATTTTTAGGATCCAGTAGTACGGGAATTCAACAAGACCTATTTTGTGTCGTATCTTAT
This sequence comes from Philereme vetulata, assembly GCA_918857605.2. NCBI lineage: Eukaryota > Metazoa > Arthropoda > Insecta > Lepidoptera > Geometridae > Philereme > Philereme vetulata. The sequence continues at coordinate 546,439 of OU975482.1, forward strand.
TTAAGCAGCCAGTGTCTGAGGGACCACTCTACAAAGAATGGCTCACCTGCAGAATATGAGGACTTAACCAGACTACAGAGAATGTGGTTGCATTTTTGGTCCAAGTCCAATGAAGTTCTTATGAGCTTGTGGTAAACTGTGGTGTCATAATTTTTTAGGCTGACAATTTTCGATAATAGCACGCGGGCGGCAGAAAGTGATGGATGGCAAACCCAGAACTTAGTGAAGTCGGGGCTGTCGATGACATTGCCGCAAAAGAAGAATCAGCCTTATCCACTCACTGCTGGACAGAGCCTCATTTGCACGCCATTCTGTCCTATTCTGTAGATCTTCCCCATCATTTTCACGTCTGGGATACCTACGGCATTTTTTTCAGATGATCCAGATAGCTAGAAGGCGGAAGTGTCTCCAACCAACCTGGTTGTAAGACGCCTAACATGTTTGTATCGTAGGTAGAGATCGTCTAAACTAAAATTGTGTGCCCCTACTTTATAACTACTTTCCCGAAGCCAATTTTTATTTTTATATGACTTGGAGATGGAACACGCATATGGCCTACCTGATGTTAAGTGGTAACCATTGCCTATAACAAAGTAATGCCTCGTAGATGCACCTTAAAAACTTGAATGGTGCGAATAAACACCAAATAAATAGAAGCGGTGGAGGCCTACAACTTTTTTGGAATCCTCTAATGCTCGGTTCCTTTAAACGAAAGATTTCTCTATGAAATCGTTGTCGGTTCTCGACGTTTATTGGAACCGACCATTAGACGCAACAGCTGCGGTAGTTTGCCTTGGCCTGGTAAAGTAAATTTATATGTCTGTCTAGTATTTCCCTTTTCTTACTCATTATTTTTCCCAGCCATATTGTTCTCGGATTTTCTCTTTAACCTCTAACTCCAATTGCAAGGTCCACTTCTCCAGGTCCAGAAGGAGTCTACTACCTGATTATCTGGGCTGGTTTGATTTTGATTAACAAAACTTACCTAAAACAAGGAATGAGTATTTCAGCGTACTTGCTCGCTTGATCCCACAGCTGAACTTGTATAAGCGCGTCGAACGCGTGGTCCAATGTCTGCGCGTGCGTCACGTTGAGAGGATGGAACACCCCCTCTTGCCTGTCTAAACAGTACTTACAGACGTCTACATCTGTTTTGGGAGTCAAGGATTACAAAAATTCATCTACTTATCACCATAGTAATGCAATACATTAAACTTCAGTTTTGCAAAAACATACGAAGCTCAATAGCTTTTCTCGAACTGGATCAAAATCGTGCATGATTTGTATCTACTAAACATAGAAGGCAAGTTATACATAGCACTCAGGAACCTTTGCCCCAACGGCCATAATTTCTTCGCGCTGCATGTTCCGCCCACTACCATCAGCTTGCCAATCAACTTGCCTATGTCGGATCTCCTCATTTCTGATTCGATCTTATAGAGAAATAAATCTCATAGCCCTCATTTTAACTGAATAATTAAAAATAGTAGATAAAAGGATACAAGCCACAGAAGCGCCTTCCATATTCTTCAGGTGCAGTTCAGTGAACTCCATCGCTTCAACGAACCTATCAATATGCTTCTCTGTGTACTTAGTACCACATTCCTCGCACCTAACTCCTTCAAACATCTTAACACTGCTCTCTCCATTTTCTATAGCCAACATTCCGTTTACTTTATTTTCTGCTTTTCTAACCAATTGGACATCTTCTTTCCAGTTAATTGTAACGGGAGCGTCGCATTCGTTGTTCAGACATTTAGCTGCATGGACGTATTTGATTTGCGTCTCATCTACAAGGAATAGTAAATCGTAAAACTAGTAATACAAAGATGATTGATTAGCGTCCAATCGTAACGTAGCATTCGGTGCGAGGTTGCTAAAATCAGTGGTCGTTGAGATTCAGCTACAAGAAAGCGTAAAACTGAATTTCTTGGAGTATCTCTGTCCTACTAAACTAATGTAAGAAACCCTTTTCCAATAGGGACCAATAGAATTATTTAAACCAGTCGAGTTTGTTATCGTGTGCTTTCCGACATCTGGGTTGCGAATGTTTTAAAATACTTATATCCGACTTCAGAAAACAGAAGCCTTTGGAAATAGAAGAGTGAAGATTTTATCATGGATCCCATCATCATCGATCTTGACCAAATTTATATTGGACCACTTGATTATTAAGAACTACCCCCTTTTTAACAAAAAAAAAGAATCATTGAAATCGGACAACGTGATAAAGAATTATCGTTGAACAAAGATTAACAATCCAGACGAATTGGTAGTTAGTATTTTGAGTTTCATGTCAAATATTTTGGTAGACGTACCTGCTGGCTTCGAATATTACGTTACAATTAGACGTTTTAATCAAGTCGCCATAATATAGATGCAATTTAGAATAGAAAAGGTCATATTTTGGAATAGGCCATGCCGCCATATTTTTCAGGGTACCACATAAGTTGTGGATACAAGCTGGATATAAATAAGTAGGGTAGTGTAAACAGATCATGCGCTGCGTTACGCAAGAGTGAAGGTTCTTGATTGATTGGGAGGGCAGACTGCGTACTAGGCAGCCGGGCTGCGGCAACCTTGCTGCGACATCCAAACGATTGGCGAAACTAGACCAAAGCAATATAAAATACCGTTCATGATCATGCACAATGCAATTTTTTTTAATGTCACAAAATCAAAGGACATGTCCGCTTTTTGTATGGATGTTGGTTTTTTATTCCGAACAAAATTTAACCAGCTTCAAAATACATTTAATTAAAAGTGGTAAAAATACTGAACTTGTAACCATTAAAATTATATTTTTAAACACCGCCATTTACGAGAAGAATAATATAATAAATACCTAATGTTAGTACATTAAAAGTGTTTGTAGGTGGCAACCCCAAAGAAAAAAAAAACTGTCAATCAAAGTGACATGTTACGCATGTATAGACTGGCATTACGAAACTAGTTAACCGTTCAAGAACGCGAGGGTAGAGTTACTACCCCGATGCGCTACCCGAATTATAAAATTGAACGCAGGGCAGGAGTTGCAACTCTACCATACTCGGTCTTTACTTGAACGCAGGGTACAAGTTGAATTCATTTTATGTGGTGCGTTCCCTTGACAAATGTAAAGGTGCGTTCCCTTGACAAATGTAAAGGTGCGTTCATGTTAAAGTTAAATTAACACTAAATTTTTTTCAATAATGGTGGTGTTTAAAAATGTATAGTTAATTTAAAAAGGACGGTTTTTAAGATATCTATCCATATATATTTAAATTATCTTGGTTAATAAATATGAATAATAAAGACCCAGTCTTGGACATCTCCTTTAGAACACATGGGACGTTTACTAACAAACCGTTTCAAGATTACATAGAATAATACTTTGTAGTACAACATATTCTGAGACTTACTCTATGTAGGTAGGTACTGCTTATGTCTTACAATATGTTTTGAAAATTTGTGTTAATGGCGAGTGATTTATTAGTGGATGGGTCAGGGTCTCGCGTTCTTAGAAGTTTCGCCAATCTCCTACGTCGACTGTTTACAAATTTTCCCTGTTTATGTATTCTGGGCTGTATGGTGTCACAAAATAGATAAGTCGAGAAGTAAAACTTGCGAAAACAAGCGCAAGTTGGATCAAATAGGTCGATGCAAGTATGTGACCGTGCGCCTGTTTTAGCTCGCACCTTAACTTCTGTATGTATCTATTTCGAAAAAAACCGTTGGGTTCAATGATCTGTCATAGTATGTCGAAGTGGCTGCCGCAGCATGGTTGCCGCAACTTAGTGCGTGGTGGACTTGCTAAAATTTGTAAAAGGCAAGATGGAAGTTTGGACAGAGCGAGGAGACAGTCAGCATAATGATGTTATTTAACCTTCACAATGTAACTGTGTGTTATTGACGACTTTCGTGGTGCAGAGCAAATAGCCGGCTGAGACGCAGGAGGATGCGGGTTCGATTTTCGCCGCGGAACATATGTTTGCATGATATAGAGGTATTTCTTTTTTGGCGGCTTACGGCTCACCAACCCTCTAGGCGGTCAGCGACATCGGTTTGTTTAATAATCTACCCATTTCTGATTCGATCGCATAGAGAAACTCTTCAAGTAGCCATTGTATAAAAAGTTTTCGGAACTTCTGTCCCGATTTTTTTACTCTGATAAAATTAAACAATAATTACATGAAACCGATTCGCAATATATAAAAAAAAAGGTTGTTAACTTTATTAATTTTCATGGAAAACTCACGCTTGACCAAAAATTTTACTATACCAAAATTATTTCCATCACAAAATATTAAATGGTTCCTCAGACAGTTTCTCTGTATCTGCTATGGTTTCGGATTTCCACATACTGTCTATTGTGTCCCATAAAAAAAACACTTGCAAAATACCCAAATCTAGAACAAATCTATATATTTAAAAATGAATCCTTGTTTCCGTTGGTCACGTCATAACTTAAAAACGACTTTTCCGACTCTATTCATCTTTTTTTTTAGTTTTCAATATTCTTGGGCGGGACACTTGGCTTGACGTGGTGATGACAGATGGACAGTGACTTAATGGTGGCCGAGGAGCGGGTATAGAAGGGTAGGACGACCAGCAGCGAGATGGGTGGACGACATCGTAAAGGTCGCGGGCCGTCAGTGGGTGAGACTAGCGCAGGATCGTGGTGGATGGCACAACTTTGGGGAAGCCTATACCCAACAATGGGTGAAGTCAGGCTGTGGATGATGATGATGATGAATACTTTGCAAAAGGTTCTTACAGAAAGAAAATTGGATAATTTCAGAAAACTCATCAACTCTTTTAACTTCGCGAGTTTGCCACTTTTTACCCAACTGCGCAGAAGGAGGGTCACGTTTTATTGACACACCACGTGCACGAAGCCGCGGGCGGGCCAGCTAGTAATACATAGAGAAACAACTGACAAATATCTGTAGACCATGCACACATGTGTCCCGCACCGGGAATCGAACCAGCTACCTCCTCCATCTCAGCCGGCTATTCGCCCACTGCACCACGAAAGTCGTTATTCGTTATTGCGGCGATAAATCAACTAAACATATGAATTGATTATTTGCGAGACTAGTTTTCCCATGAATTTTCAGCCCTATTCCCACCAAATCAATCAATTTGTTGACTGTAACACACGGCTACACATCAAGCTATACATTTCCAGTATAAGCTGACCTCGCAGTGTGTAGGCTTTTCGTAGAATGAGAGGTCAGCTTATACTGGATATATATAGCTTGATCTGTTGCCGTTTGTACAGGTACAGTGACGGAATGCAAAGATTCGTCAATTTTAAAATTGACTCTTTCAACTTATCGCGAGTACATGCATATTACCTTTTGGAACTTTGTTACAGAATAGAATGAGGTAGAGAAAATAATGTTTTACTGTTCGTTAATAAAGTTCAAAATTATTCAGATCAAAGTTGTTTAACTATTTATCTTGTCAAAAAGAATTAATTGATTCTTGCATTACGGGTGCAAGCGAAAACCGACTCTAAGGTGACGAACTTTTTCATTTCGTCAATGTATAATGATGTTTTTTTTTTTACTAGCCAGTTCTGCATCATTGCTAGGCAAACGCCTCCCGCTATTCCTTCCACTTATCACGGTCTAGAGCCAGATCCCGCCAGTCTCTTTGGAAGACGTCCAAATCGTCGCTCCAGCGCTTTTTAGGCCTTCCTCCTTTAGGAATCCATATGCTTGTGACCTTGGCCCACCTATCGGGTTGAATACAGGAGACATGAGCCGCCCAATCCCATTTCAGATATGCAGCCTTCATGCCCACATCACCGATGCCGGTCTTTGACCGCAACCAGGAGTTTGGAATCCGGTCGATACGAATGAACGTCAATGAATGATGGTTAACTTATAATTAATAATATCTCTCAACAATCAACCAGTTCATCTGATTGTCTCCTTGCGAGTACTCCATGCAAAGAAATTTTAGCACATCTAAAGCATTTACCCATGCACCTGTCACACTGGCACAGGAAGTAGTAGCTTGTGAGCAGTTCCGTTTGTCTCTGGTACGGAGTTCTCATCAGGTCGATGTAGGAGATGCGGATCTGGAAATCACGACATTAGATCAACTTTGGCACCAACAAGCTTGGGGTTAAATGGCTGTGTGAAATGTCCAGCATTATTTATTAATAAAAAAACCCATAATTAATTTCCATTTTACTCGTACCTTTTCATATTTTCAACAATTTAAGGGACCGTCCATTAATTACGTGAGGTGTTCGGGGGGGGGGGGGGGGGGGGGCAGCCGAATCGCGCCCCCTCTCTGGGGGAGGGGGGGTCACGGCTAATATCACGTAATTTTTTTTTGAGACGTGAGATAAATTTATCTCTGTAAATCTAGATGACGAGAGAAGCAATCTTGAAATAATGAAGCCAATTGTGTTTTATTGAATAAGTCCAACGCATTTACTCTATGAATACAAATTTCTAACGTTTCGTATCGAAAGGACATTTAAGCAGAACGCCCTTTTAACAGAACGTCCTAAAAGCAAAACGGCATATTAGCATAACGTCCTATTAGCAACCATGACCTAGTAGCAAATGGGACTAATATCAAAATGATACCTTTGCTGAACGGCCTAGTACAACTCAATACAAATTAAATAAACACAAAATTCATGAACTAAATCCTTAATCTACCAACTTTTTTAATATTTTCTACCATCGTTTTGATATTAGTCCCATTTGCTCCTAGGTCATGTTGCTAATAGGACATTATGCTATTATGGCGTTTTGCTTTTAGGACGTTCTGTTAAAAATGTCATGGGAGATAAGAAGAGAAGGGGGGGGGGGGGGGGGGGGGTCCAAAACAAATCGTCAAAAACGCCACACATGGACGCCCCCTAACTACATTCACCTGCTTCCAATCCATATTAGGCATATCCTTAACCGCTCTCACGTTAAGCGTCTTCCCGTCGAACGTGGCGACCGCATTGGGGTTGCAACTGTGGTCCATAGCAGAACCAGCCAAGTACACCCCGGTTCCAATCGAATTCATATCTGCATCCAAGATATTGAAGCTGTTGATTATCATCTGGAAATGAGTCGTGTTGTGTTGGAATAACAATAGAATAATCATTTATTTGGCACACACAAAATGACACATGAAATAATTTAAAGGAACAGTAGATACAATTGAATCCAATAAAACAAGTTCGACTCATGTGTCCGCGTACCAAAATGGCGTTCAGCTCAGCATAATGTTGGATGTTAAGCACCCAACGCTGATTTTCAGCTGAAACCAGAAGCAATAGGTAGTGCAGCAGCTAACGTAGTAAAATAACAAAATAAATCAATCAATCAATTCATTTATTTCAGATGTCAAAAATCCATATTTGTTAGTAAACTTAATTATACATGTCAAATGGTTAGTACAATTGTGACATAACAACAATTAAATAACAATATATGTGGTATGTGAGCATCTAGTGTAGGTACTGCGCATGTACCATACAACAATGGTTTAGATGCTCACAGTCGAACCTGTTTGCGAACGTATTCAGTATACCGTTGGAGCTGGCCCGAATTCTGCGCCCCAGGGATGTGCACCGCTTGCGCATGGTGCTGTAGAAACAGTCCACTCGCGCCTCGGCGAACATCCCCGACGCGCTGCAGAACCGGGGCAGCCCAAATAAAGAAGTGATTAAATAAAAGGTGTGTAGAGTTTTGTTTAAATGTAAATATAAATTTTATAAACATACTTTACTAAAATAATATTACATACCTACATATATATATAAACATACAACTTATGAACTTTCTTACGATTTCTAAGGTTATGGTAAATTGTTATATATATAAATAAATATGGGTAACTATTTAACATATATTGATTTAGTTAAACTTATGTAAAAAGAGTTATAAGGATCAAAATGCAAATTTAAGAATATAACAGAAAAAAATATAATACAATTAATTGGTACATGATATGTCTCATCATCTTATTGCAATAAAGGTGCATACAATTTTTCTACTCATCACTCCTGAATTGAATTTATCATTTACATATTATGTGCGCTGTATAAGGGCGCAGTTAATCTATTTTGTTTGATATAAGTCATCTTCCTTCTTTACATAGTATAAAATGAAGTCGCTTTCGCTGTCTGTTACCTTAGATCTTATAAACTACTCAACGGATTTTTATGTAGTTTTCAGCAATAGATAGAGTCAGGGCCGGATTAACCCTATCCGGGCCCCTGGGCAATGCAATTCCCGGGACGCCTTTCCTTTACCCTTTTTTTACTTTATAAAATACTAGCTGACCCGCCCGCGGCTTCGCATGCATGGTATTTCAATAAAAACATTACCCTCCTTTTGTGCACTCGGGTAGAAAGTAGCAAGTAGAAAGTCCTTCCCCAGGATATAATCTATCTCCTTGCCAAATTTCATTACGATCCGTTCAGCTTTTTAGTTATGAAAAGGTAACAAACAAACAGTTACTTTCGCAGTTACTATGTATGTATTATACATATAAACCTTCCTCTTGAATCACTCCATCGTTGGTTGGTGGTGGTCTATTGTGCTTTTGCATGCGTGGTTTGTCCATGAAAACATTACCCTCCTTCTGCGCAGTCGGGTAGAAAGTATCCTATGTCCGTCTTCTGGTTCTAAGCTACCTCCCCACCAATTTTCAGCCAAATCGGTTCAGCCGTTCTTGAGTTATAAATAGTGTAACTAACACGACTTTCTTTTATATATATGTATATAGATAGATATTTTTTCTATTACAAAAGTGGAGTCGAACAGATAGATTCCTGCATTTTGCTTTCATTGAAATGAAGTTTCATGATGGAGTAGGAAAGTCAAATGAAACGTGACGCGGTTATTTTAAATTTGATCTTGTTAAATGCAATAAAATATATTGTATAACGACAGAAAATATTTTTGTGAAGTAGGTACAATAAGTTTTAATAGCAACTCTTCTAACTTTTTTAGATACAAATCGTTTAAAACATCTTAGAAGTTGACCTTTTCCAGCACATCATTTTCAATAGCCGTTATCGACACTAAATTTAAACGGTTCTGTGATATTGTTGAACGAAGACAGTTTTTTTATTATTTTAAATTTCGAAAAATTTTGTTCATTTGTGGCGTTTGATATCATCAGACATATATATTTGCAATGCTATCATTACATCCGGGAAAGTTGATTGTACCGCTTTTTACACTAAGTAAAATCATTTTTATGGCAACATTACCAGTGGTGCGTGGCCCGCATCGACTAGACTAGACCCCCGTGGGCCCCTAGGCAGTTGCCTAATCCGCCTTATGGATAATCCGGCCCTGGATAGAGTGATTCAAGAGGAAGGTTATTACGTGTCACACTATAATATTATAAAAGTGGAAGTTTGGATGTTAATTTTCTTAATTTTTTCTTTCATAAGAACCTTCTCCTGACAATAAGAAATACAACAAAAAAAGAATTGGCCAAATTGGTCCGGGCGTTGTTGAGTTATGCGCTTACCAACACATTTTGCGATTCATTTTTATATTATAGATAAATGTCAAAAATAAAGTGACTAATACATATATCATTAAGTTAAATGTCCGCATTGGATTGACTATAATATAATCATTTTCCATAAATTATTTAGTAGTGTTTCGTTTAAAAGCAGCAATTTGACCTGCTCAGCAAACTGGTTGTCACTTTATTTTTATGTTAACGCCCATAGCACCTTCTGCAACTGTCACTGTCACATGCAAAATTACTAGGACATTACTACGCCAACGCTCCTGGCAGCCGGGGTCATAAAACGTAGGCCAAGCGACGATGATATTGCTATCTCGCTCGCTCTTGCGGAAGCCGTTAGCGATGCGCCGAGTACATAATTAATTTTCAACAAAATGTGTGAAAAATTCTAGGCGCCAACTTGCATTATTAATATTCTGAACAGGAGCTATAAAAAAATCTGATATCTCGATATTCGCTAGGAAGTATTCAATCAATTAATTTTCATCACCCATTGGCCTCCCCAGAGATTTTCGAAGCCAGCTATGACCATTTGCCTGAACCCAACGGCTCCCAGTTTTACTTTAATGAGTTGCTGACGAAACGGACAAAATTTATTAGGACACAGTGTCCCAACTGACACTTGTGATTTTAATATTTTTTTACTGTCGATTCGGACACCATCAAATTATTGAAGCTGTTGAGTACAGTCAGGTAAAAAATGTTTAAGCAAAATATAATATAATGTGATAAAGCCAGTCAAATTGCTTTGCGAGCGTGTCGTGACTTACATTGATGTTAAAAAAACAAGTTTCATTCATAGCGTATATTTGGTATAAATCAACATCTTGTATACTTAGGCATCTATATGTATAATGATCACTTAAAAATATCTCAAATAAAGAGAGAGTGAGTGTGACTTTGTTAGGCATCTATGTATTTGGTATGCATCTATTTCGTCATCTTGCTGTGCCGCCGCCGCGCCTCGGTAACAGCCTGTTTTTTTTTCTGACTGTACAATGCAGCTATTTTTAATGTTGTCCAAATCGACAGTAACAAAAATATTAAAATCAAGTGTCAATTGGGACATTGCGTCCCAATATATTTTGTCCGAATCGACAGTAAGTCACTTTTATTAGGTTGTATTTCCATCTAGTGGGGGACGCTGCACATTCCAGTGCGTTGTCACTTGAAAACCTTTCAAACCTGGTCAAACCACGCTCAATTTTATTTTACTCATACTACTATTAATACTAGCTTCCGCCAGCGGCTTAGCAGGCGTTGTTTGTCAACAAAAAGTAGCCTATGTTTGAATCCAGGTCATGATCTATCAACACACCAAATTTCATTGAAATCGGTTCAGCCAATACGACGTGATTGAATCACAAACTAACATACATTTATAATATCAGTGTGATGCTAGCGTTTGACCACGATCTCGCCTGATGGTAAGTGATGATGCAGTCTACGATAGAACACGCTTGTCTAGAAGAAATCAATTAATGCGCGACTTGAAGACCCCTAGGTTGTAGTTATCAGGAAACACAGACTCGGGCAAGGCGTTTCACTGCTTGGCGGTGCGCATAAAAAAGGTGGAAGAGTACCGCTTTGTGCGTATGGGAGGTATGTCTACCATGGAGCATTGGCGTTGTTTGAAATATCTATTTAGGTTTCCGGTGAAGACCGTTGGTCCAACGTGAATCAATTGTACTACATGAAACATTTATGAACTGTGCCAGAATCGTAAATTGGACCGCTAGGTACTCCACTAGGTGGCAATCGGCCTGCAACCTGTCACATTATGGAATGCAAGTTATGCAAATGCATATGTGCCAAATGACGTACTCCTGACTACCCCACAGTGGAATCGCAACGATCACGGTCAATGGCCACATTACATGAATCATCATGTTTTACGAGCGCTTTGCATGACTTCGATCAAGAGTACAAATAGATAGGGCGTCTCAAAAATGATGCGAAAATTTTTCCAACTATATCAAACTTGAATAGTATGTATGTATGTAAAAAAAGTATAAAATTATTTATTTTTAAAAACCGGCCAAGTGCGAGTCGGACTCGCGCACGAAGGCAGTGGCGAGGGGTTTATACAAGCCGATTCCTAACGAATTACCTTCAGTCAGAGCTCCTGACTGTTCCGTCACCTTCAAAATTCTATAAAACAATAACGCCGTAAAAATAGACCTTAGCAATGTATTTTGAAGCCATTTAAAATTTTAATGTAAGTAAAATTCTCTTTAAATAATCCGTCGTTTTTCGAGTTATACTACTAAAATTACAATTAATTAAAAACCGGACTCTAAACGTATATAGTTATGGCATGTTTTTGCATAAAACTCTGCGATAAAGCTAAATATCTCCAAACATTTCGTATCCATAACCAAAATGCGTACAACGCATTTTGGGTTCTGTCATTGTTTTCACAAAATTCAAGAAAACCGTCAATGTATAACAAACACTAGAATTTGTGCACTAAAGTACGTCAACAGTATGTTATAGTAAGGTGGGGAAAACAACTCGACTGGATTGCGAGTTATAGGTACTATACGGCCAAATTGCGCCGTCATTATTTATTCAAGCAGCATTATAATTTTGCTACATATTTATTTGGCAGAATATAAGTTTGTTTACTTTTTGAAATTAAAAATGGCGCATTAGTACCTCGGTGAGAAGAGCATGAATCATGAAATAACATTATAACTGAAACCTCACCAGGTATCATTATGCTTATTTGCCACTTTCATCATCATTATCATTTTAGCCGTAAGACTTCCACTGCTGAATATAGAATAGAATATAATCATTTAATTCAGACAACGTCCATAGGATATACAAAATATAAAAGTAGGACTATTAATTAAAAATACAAATTAGGCTCATGACAGATCAAAAATATACAAATTCAGTAAAATTTTAAATTCATAGCTAAAATGTCATAATAAACCAATGATTAATGAAAAACAATAATTGCATGCACAAGATCGGTCACTCTCGATCACGAAGGAGGCCTATGTTCAGCAGTTATCTTATCGCTTTATATATAAAAATGAATCCCTAATTTCCCTTGGTCACGCCATCACGCGTGAACGGCTGGACCGATTTCGCTAATTCTTTTTTTGTTGTATTTCTTATTGTCAGGAGAAGGTGCTTATGAAAGAAAAAATTAAGAAAATTGCGCGGAAAATTAGAAAATTTAAGAATAATTAACCACCATATAAAATTATTTACCTTAGCGCTTTGGACAATATAAACTTTTATAATGTAATCTTATGACGTTTGACATAGAATTGACAGAATGCGTGCTGCAAATATCGTCAGAGGATGTAAAAAAATGAATATCGTTTGAAACAGATGCTTCGGTAGGAGTTATCCCGAGATATTGTCTATGCCGGGGACAACAATTGACAATTCTAACAGGGTGACGTATATTGACAGCCCGCGTTATATGCATGTCAAGGCGGTACGAAGTTCGGCGGGTCCACTAGTTAGTATAAAAAAAACTTACCCTGCCATACAATCCCAACAGTTCAACAGCATTTGGCAGTGATATGTCTGTCATAAATTCGTTTAGTACTCCGCACAGCGACATAAAGTGCTCCATTCTCCTCGTATCCGATTTCAAGTCTGAATAATCTGAAAAAAAATAATTATAATCATTAAAAAGTAAAAAAATTAAAAGTCATTTCTTTGGGACAACAGTACAGCCACAGACACAACAGAAGGTAATTAAAACATACATTGAAAAAAGACATTAAACACAACGCTATGAAAATGAAAATGGTAAGTTCAATTCGTGAACCGAAACATGTCGGTCAGTCGGTCGGTCGTAACACCGATAAAACTGTACGTAATTAATCCCGTATTTATAATAATGAATACAGAGAATAGAATAGAATAAAATAATTCTCTATTGTACACCAGGAATACTTAAAAAAAACGAATTTATGTTAAATTATCGCCTTATCGCTGAAAGTGATTTCTTCCAGGCGACATTTGGATGGAAAGTAAAGAATCCGTAATGGACAGCGGTGCACAGAATATATTTACAATTGAAAGAAAAAAAAATATTTCTAATAAAAAACTGTACCTACTTACAATCCTAATACATTAATAAATACCTAAAGATAGACTAATATGTACCAAAATAATAACCTAAATCAATAAAATAAAAATAAATATTGCTGAACAATTCACACAGCGCTAGCTAGCCCCAAATTAAGCAGAGCTTGTACTATGGGAACCAGACAACTGATATAATACTTATATACATTTTTTTTTGTAAATACATACTATAGAGAAACAATCAGACCGGGAACAAATCTCTGTAGATCATGCAAACCTTTGTTCCGCGACAGGAATCGAACTCGCTACCTCCTGCGTTTCAGCCAGCTATTCGCACACTGCACCACGGAAGTCTTTTTTTTTAATTTTTTTACAACTTATATGGCAAATGAGCATGCAGTCCACCAGATGTTAAGTGGCTACTGCAGCCCATGGATATCCATATAGAATTCAAAACAAGCTATTATGTTGTCTTGATCTCCATGTGGATACGTTGCCATACTATAGGACTTAGCTGTTATGCCTATGTGCCAGTAATTACAGGAACATACCATTACCATCTAACCGGTACACAGCAGCACAAGTACTGCTATTTAGCGGCAGATAAAGGTAAGGCGGTGGTGCCCACTTCCTCGAGCCCGTTCACAAAAGCTCTACCACCAGGTCTTCTTATTCTTACAAATCTAATAAAACGAGGACAATAAAATTAAAACAAATAATGAATAAATAAATAGGTAACTCAAATGACAAGAAAGCTAAGCATTCAGGTAATGCTGCTTTAATCTCAGCTTAAAAGAGTGCTGTGAAGCCCGTTTAATTTCCACAGGCAAAGCATTCCACAGGCGCACTGCTTCGACAGTGAATGATTTTCCGTAGAAGGTTCATCTATCACAGAGTTCATCTATCTACGAGTACATATCTAACTTACGAGACATAAGATCCTTCCACATCCGGAATGAGTTAGCTGAATAGTACCCACGCACTTGGTGACCATCACCTCTCGTCAACCGGTTGATGATCTTCGACAGCATTCGTGCTCCATCCGGCAGGACCTTGGGACTCACCCGTTTGAAGTTCGCACATTCCCACTGAAAAGAAATGAACACGGAGTTTAAACATAGGTACAACCTATAAAATATTTCAAATTGTGGTAAATAAAAACGTTATTGTTTCAAATTGTTATATAGCGCCGTTCACTTGCTGACGCGAGGGTAAAGTTTCTAGTATATTTATATTTATTCGTATTATTATTTATAATTTACACTCTAACATTTCTTAACATTATTGTGATTATTCCTTACATAATATATTTATTTCTTCTATCTACTTATCATAACTATCTAATTAAGCCTATCATAATTGTATGCAAACACATTCGTTCTTACGAGTTCTAATGACTTGCCTAAAAAAGGTTTCTGCAGAATAACAGCGCCGAGCTGTCGATCGGTGGCGAGGCATAATGCTGAGCTGGAACCCATTTGCTGCAGTAGCACATACACACCTACTTGCCTCTTTTTAATTTTTCCCTGACTACATTGTAAATTTATTATTTCATTCTATTGTTTCTATGTTTGTTGTATTTTCTGTGTTCTCTTGTGCTTTCTCTTTGATGTTATACCTTTTGATTATATTGTGTGAATTTGTGTGTGCTATGGTAGCAAATAAATGTCTGTCTATGTCTATGTCTTTATTTGATTTAATTAGTGTTACTACATCGGCTGCGATACTGTTGCTATCGACATCGATCGATTTTTAACTCTGAGATATCGACTTAAAAGAAGACATATCTCGATCCTTGACGAATTCCCTTCGTTCCATCACAAAATGGAGGGTATCCGCCAGCTCAAGATTAATTTGAAGGAACGGGATTCGCCTATAGCATCAGTGGGAAATCGGTGACGCTTATCAACTGCCCGTTACTACCCCCTATCAAGGGTTTTAATATGAGCTCGTCGTTCAGAGAGATAGATAGAGACAGGGCAGCCTTTGTAATATCAGAAATTTATTATTAGTTGGTAAGTAGTTTAAAAAGTTAGTTTAGTTTACAAACATGGTCATTGACCGAGCTGCAGAAGTCCAAGCTCAAGATTTGCCAAAGGGCAATGGAACGCAGCGTCCTAGGATTCCGGAGAACCGATCGAGTGAGGAATACCACGCTTCGTTCTTTAACTGGCATTGTCGATGTGGGAGACAAAACCGAGAAGCTCAAGTGGGATTGGGCCGGGCACGTAAGTCGAATGCTTCCGGAGAAATGGGCCAATATCATAACACCTTGGGTACCGGAGGATGGACAGCGACGTCGGGGTCGGCCGCGAAAGTGTTGGCGTGACGACATCAGCGGATTCGAGAAGGAATGGTGGGAATCTGCCAGGGATCGCGATAGGTGGAAGGAGTTGGGGGAGGCCTTTGCCCAGCAGTGGGAAAATGTAGGCTAGATAAAAAAAAAAGTAGTTTAATTGAGCGCAAAATACACCTAACATCCTGCCGTGACCAGCCGGACATAAAAAGCCGTACAAAAATAGATTCATCTTTGAATAACAGACGTAGACGCAATTGCTACGTCAACTGCTAATAGCTGAAAATATATTATATCCTCTCGATCATAAGAAATGGCAACTAGCCATGACTTGGTGTTGTTGAATGGAAGGTGTTACTATTCGTATTATGCCGTAAAACTGTTTAAAATGATCGCACAAGCTTACTATACGGAGTATGAGTACGCATTCGCACTCGTCACTCACCGAATGAAAGAGAGAAAGAAAAAGAATTTATTTGACATACACAGGTTTTTTACAGACAATACTACTTACTAAATAAAAGAGTATAAAACACACAACACAATTTAAATACAAAGGTAACTAGATACAAAGAAAAGTGTACAACATGAAGGCAAGAAAACGTAGGTGATCAGTAAGCACCGCATGCATGAACCAAATGGCCTGTCTCAGCATAATGCTGTAGGTACACACGGCTACACATCAAGCTATACATTTCCAGTATAAGCTGACCTCTCATTCTACGATAAGCTTACACAATGCGAGGTCTGGCAATGTCTAGCTTGATGTGTAGCCGTGTGTACACATGCATGGGATGTGTAGCAGCGCTGGTTTTCAGACAGGACCAGAAACGAACGAATGCCCGCGTAGGACTGACGCAGCTTTCTTAGTGGGATTTAGTTTCTCGTGTGGGACGCAGAATATGGCTTTAAGCCCCTGTCTGCAGTGATCTAATCTCTCCATTTTAACGAGGAGGTCTTTGGGTGAGGCCCAGGGCGTTACTAACGGACTGTCCTTGGGGTGAAATGAAATGAAACGGGTCAGAATCTGACTAATCTAAAGGTTTGATGTCGGCCAGTTCTCGGGGGTAGGCTTTGGCCCCTTGGGCCCCTCAAGTAATCCGGGGCCTGATGTGGTCGTACGAAGATTTTGCTGTCCGTTTAAACATTCTACTCGCAGCCCAGATGATCTCGCTTAGGAGCCGACGCGAGAGACCGTTTATACTGTGTTTAAAAATTGCTTCTTATGAGCGAGCTGAGACAAGCGCACGATTTACGTGTGTATGTGATGTGATGTGTAATGGTGCGTTTCCATTCTACGGGAGGAAAACAGCACAAATAAGATTGCTTCATTTGCCCAGCCTAGCACAGCGCAGCAATCTTATTGGTGGATTTTTTCTCGCTGACCGCTAGCTTCCTCGCACATCTGTGGTGGAAAAGCAGCGTAATGCGATTATGGAACCCCATACCTTTATTAAAGATTATTGTCATTTTTGAATGCTGCTAAATTTTCCATTAAAATTAAAAGATCGGATCGCTGAGCAAGTGGGGGACGCCTAGGGGAAGGGCGTGCAAGACGGATAGAGTAGTGGGCAAGATGGTTTCTTTGTTTTATACTACTTATATGGCAAACGAGCATGCAGTCCACCAGATGTTAAGTGGCTAATGCAGCCCATGGATATCCACATAGAATTCAAAACAAGCTATTATGTTGTCTTGATCTCTATGTGGATACGTTGCCATACTATAGGACTTAGCTGGTATGCCTATGTGCCAGTAATTACAGGAGCATACCATTACCATCTAACCAGAACACAGCAGCACAAGTACTGCTATTTGGCGGCAGATAAAGGTAAAGCGGTGGTGCCCTCTTCCTTGAGCCGCGGACACGGTCGGCGCCTATGCACGCTGTTGTTATGCAGAGATCGTAAAATTTCGCTGCGTCTTCGGGATATTTCGAGTATCCATCTTACCCATTATATCCGTCTTGACCGCCCTTCCCCTAAAAGTGTTTAAGCCAGCTTGCAACAACGAACTCTAAACGTATTTACCGACTAAACTTGTGTAAATTTGATGTATGTGTATGATTTGACAACTCTCTAAATCATATTTAGTCACTAAATACGTTTAGGCATCCTTGCGCAAGTCGCCCTAAGAGCTGTAAAAAATAGTAGCATACCACGTTAGCCCGCTATCGCCAGCTATTGACAAAAAGCATACGGAAAGTAGTTTTTCAAATTCAAATCGTTTTTCAGTGGCGCCACCGCGACAATACCATTGTCGTAGTGAAGCGACTGGTATAATAGAATTAGACCCCTGATACAAAGCAATGCTGATTGATGGAGCAACAGTATGTCGCGTTCCACTGTGTGGCATTGTTTGAAGTGCTAAGTTTTGAGCTATGACGGTAAAATTACAAATGCAATACTATTCACGTAAATATACACATATACATATGAGTTAAATGGTGCCGGGCATTTAAAATCTCTTCTGTAATTAAATTCCGAACTATATCTACCTTCACTATAATAAATACGGGATTTATCACGTTCCGTTTTATCGCTGTTACGACCACGACAATGTTTCGGTTCAATTCGTGAACCTTCATCAGTGTGAGTGCGATCTGCTCCGCAGCGCGTCTCGACTCGCGCACATACCGTAATATCTAGTTGCCTGTGCACAGTAGTCGAAATTAGACAGTAATTAATTCATAATTTTGTTTCGCTTAAATCAAGTATTTGCCCCCTCCTTCTCCATAAAAAACTAACTAACTATATGCCAAATTTCACACTTTTATTAAGCATAAAAAGCGATACAAAGTGTTCTCTTCACGTATTTATAAATAGCCGATTGAAATACTAGTGGTTCGCCCCGAACTGAGATCTTACGAGTCTCCCAAAACACAAAAAAATATTCTTAGGGTGGCTCGCGCAACGATGCCTAAACGTATTTAGTGGCTAAATATGATTTAAGGAATTGTCTAATCATACAAGTACGTAAAACTTATACATGTTTAGTCGCTAAATACGGTTAGGGATCGTTGTGCAAGCCGGCCTTAATCTTTGACTAATAAAATAATGCCACGAAATGCTGAACCAACTCACTTGACTTACAGTTTCATTCAAATTACAGGAGTTCATGTGTCAGTTGGTTACTCTTTTATGAGGTAGAAATTGCAGTTATTCTGGATTTCAGACTTTTACCTATATTTGTGTCACTAAAGCTACACGCATACAAAATTTCAGCACAGTGGGGTCACTGGTGTACCCGGTGAACTTTGTCAAAGTTCAGTTTTTATTATGAATAATAACTTATAAACTACAAGCTTTAAATTAAAAATAAAAACGGGGTCGAAATGTACTCACAAATACATTTTATTAGACGTGCCACTTGACCGGACAGTCCCATTTTGGTTTTTTTACCCCTCTTGAACCTCAATATGTCAACAACCCCCCAACATTTTTAGCCCATTAAGTCACACCAAAATTGTGACATCACTAACTACTTATATACCAAATTTCACGATGATCCGATAAACGCTTCGAAAGTTATCCTCGGACAAACAAACATACATACATACAACGTCGATTTGCCCAAGTTGATTTATGACGGGTTCCTATATCCGTCATTAACCAGCTACGACTCGTTTCTCCTTGAAAACCTGTCAAAAGTTTGACACTAGTTCGACACTTTTTCAAGCAGATACGAGGTGTAGTCGGTTACCGACGGATATAGGAACCCGCCATAGAGATCTCGCTTCGATCGATCAAAAAGACCTCGAAAGTTTTCTTGGTAAAATATCAAATCTTGTTTACCATCTCTGCGCATCCAACTGTACCTACTGAAATAACGGAACACTAAAAAACTCACAAATCATTGTAGCTAGCATATTTGTGTTCTGTGGTAGCTAGGATAGAAATAACTACCAGCAGGGCAGCAGGGATAGTTAATTTGGCAGATGACAGGTGCCGGTTAAATTATGCAATAAAATTATGTCAGCCAACATTTTGCTACACCGAGATGGCCTTCCACTGTGAATTGGAGCTATGCGAGAAACGAAATAAATCTACATGAACATATCAGCTACAGGTCGTCTACTGGTGAACATAGGCCTCCCCCATAGACTTCCAGAGCAACCGATCTTGTGCGGCCTGCACCCAACGCCTCCCAGCAACCTGTAACAGATCGTCTTTCCATCTAGTGGGAGTAGGGTTACCACATCTCAGGATTGCGGCTGGATTTTGCAAATCTCATGAAACCTCAGGATTTTTTAAGCTCGCTGTGTAACATGTTACATTACACCTCGTAACGTTGGTCAGAACCCACCTTAATACAT
Source organism: Philereme vetulata (assembly GCA_918857605.2). Classification (NCBI taxonomy): domain Eukaryota; kingdom Metazoa; phylum Arthropoda; class Insecta; order Lepidoptera; family Geometridae; genus Philereme; species Philereme vetulata. Next base: position 566,604 of record OU975482.1, read on the forward strand.
TAGCTAGGATAAGGTACAATCTGGGTAACTCCTAGTAAGGTAGAACTTTATGAAGGAAGATTTTTGTCCGCAGGGTTGGTACCGAACACCAAGAACTCAGTGTTTATCTAGTAAATAAATATAAGTTTTTATAAAATATCTTTATCGGCCGTAGAATAAGTTAACTATCATCCTGTAACTATTTTATTGCTTAAATTAAATGATTTATTATTATTAGGTAAAGCAAACAAGAAATTAGTTAATCATCAACTTAGCTAATCCTGGTAGCGGAGTGTTTTAACCTTGGAAACATGAAAGTGTCACAAAAGAGTTCGTTTTCTTGATTGCTTTACATAACTTTGCATTGGAATAACTCTATATTGAAGATATTTATTGAATAGCACCACAAAGAAGGCCCCTTTCACAATAGCTCCACTGTTCCAGGGCATTCCTCTCCCCGTCTCGGCGAGTATAGGGATTCTGGGAGTCGAAATTTCTAATGAGGTCCAGTATGGGAGTCACTTAGAAGCAAAAACTGTACTCACCTCCAAAAAACTTGGAGTCCTTAACCGTGCCAAACAGTATTTAACGGCACAACAACGACTATTGCTGTACAAAGCGCAAGTTCGGCCGCACGTGGAATACTGTTCCCATCTTTGGCACGGAGCTCCAAAGTACCAATTGCTTCGTTTTTACTCCCTTCAGAGAAGAGCCATTAGAATCAGCGGTGATCCCAAACTCGCCGACAGGCTGAAACCGCTGAGTCAACGCCGTGACATCGGATCGCTCAGTGTATTCTACCGCCTGTATAGTGGGGAATGTTCTGAGGAGCTATTTGATCTCATCCCGTCGTCGAGATTTTACCACCGCACTTCTCGACAACGTAATAAAGCTCATCCACATATCATCGACAACTGGGTATCGCGCACCACACGCTTCACGCGATCTTTTCTACCCCATACTTGCAAGATGTGGAATGAGCTACCATCTGAGGTTTTCCCATTAGACTACGACATTGCACGCTTCAAGAGAAATGTAAAGAGGTTTCTACAGTGTAGGGAACGCATCGACAATACCTAGGGTGTTGCCGGTGTCAATAGGCGACGGTGACCGCTTACCATCAGGTGGGCCGTAAGCCTGTTTCCCCACAAATATCATAAAAAAAAATAGTATTTACTCGCAAATCTCTGGATAGCCAACCTAACCTCACCAAGACTAATGCCAAAAGATACAGATCATAAAATCAGCCATTGCGCCGCGCCACCTAAAATCTGTCAACGGCATAATAAAAAGTAACGAGGGCATTACATAATAGTGCCAATTTTCTGGCAATTAAATTATCATGTAAATTGGATACTTTATGAAATAGAAATTGATGTGGCATTAAACTCTGGCTGAATGCATGCATAAAAGATAAAATACTGTTCATTTCACTCAGCGCTATCTAGCACCAAGCTAAGCAGAGCATGTACTATGGGAACCAGATTACTGATAGAAACTTAATGTACCTACTTATTTTTATTGTTCTAACTAACTCTTCGGAGGACACAAGTCTCACTAGTTCATTCTGTCACTATGACTTAATTAGAGAAAAAGTAAAAAAAAAATCCAATCGGTCCATCCATTTGAGAACCACAATGCAATACACACAGATATAGACATCAACATAATAACACCCCTCTTTTGCTCTTTCTTCTGCTTAGTTTGGGGCTAGTTAGCGCTGTGTGAACTGTCCAGAAATATATATATATATATATTTTATACTACTTATATGGCAAACGAGCATGCTGTCCACCAGATGTTAAGTGGCTACTGCAGCCCGTGGATATCTATGTGGATACGTTGCCATACTATAGGACTTAGCTGGTATACCTATGTGCCAGTAATTACAGGAACATACCATTACCATCTAACCGGAACACAGCAGCACAAGTACTGCTATTTGGCGGCAGATAAAGGTAAGGCGGTGGTGCCCACTTCCTCGAGCCCGTTCACAAAAGCTCTACCGCCAGTGTAAAACCAGTATTTATTTGTGGTGGGGGTTAAAAAGAGAAATATCCTCACCTTGTGGTCTCCCCATGCTTCTTTCTGGCATAATCGTCCACAATAATGCACAAACTGGCATCCTGAACACTTTAGCACTTTCAATCTGCAAACAAATATAATATATTGTACAATAGATGACATACCTAAGTGCCAGCTTATCCATTATCTCGCCCTGTGTTGAAGTTGTAACTGCTTGTTAATTCTTCATAACCATTTTTATAGTTGCTTCATCATCATCATCATATCAGCCGCAGGACGTCCACTGCTGGACAAAGGACATTGATTTCATTTTATTTTGAACAAAATCCACAGCTCTTAGTATATAACAGGTATATCTTATGCTAAAACTTACAGCCAATAAAGGATTTACATTTTATAATACAAATACTTATAAACTGACGACGTAAATCACTTATCGCACTAAATAGGACCATTATTTTAAATATGAAGAATTACAATATAAATAAAAAAATCTTAAGATAAGTATTACTTACACAACAACCATAACCGCACACTAAACATTAGAGATATACATTCATATATACATATTCATACATCACCTATACACCTACAAATAAATGGACATGCTTAATTTAACTATTCAATGTACCTAAGTACGAGTAAGAGTAGTGTAGTGTACACCTAAATACTCCGTCCACATCTATACTGCCTGTGTGAGCATTAGAGAAGTAGGTATGTTTATTTAGTTAATATTTAGATATTTAGTTTATTTTGAACTTGGAGAACTTCCCGCTTGAACCCTAATTTGCTGGTGTTGAAAATATCAATGCCACTAAATATTTTATCATAGCTTCTATGCAACCGACTGACGAGTGAATTTTGGGCATAGTGGGGAAGAGACAGCAAAAAGTTTTGTATGTCTCGTTCGCTTTAGTGGCGCGCAAAATCGTAAAATTTTTGATGTGAGCTCTGTACAATCGATGTAGCCGTTGCATAAACCGTGTAGAAGTGACATGTCCGCTAAACTACGACGATTTTCTAAGCTTGTAAGGTGATGATAATGACACGACTCTTGATAGTCGATCACACCTCCACGCTGACATCGATAGTTAAGATGTTTTATAAACTTGCTCTGTATGCTCTCTATGCTTTGAATATATGTTAGGTACTGCGGGTTCCACACCGAGCTGCAATACTCCAAGATGCTTCGAGCATAAGAAAAAACTGCGGTTGGAAGCGGCCTGCATCCAACGCCGACCTGCGGTTCTTACCAAGTCGTCTGCCCATCTTGTAGGTGGACGTCCTACGCTGCGCTTGCCGGTCCGTGGCCTCCATTCGAGAACCTTCCGGCCCCATCGGCCATCTGTTCTGCGCGCTATATGGCCTGCCCATTGCCACTTCAACGTGCTAATCCGTCGGGCTATGTCGGTGACTTGAGTTCTCCTACGTATCTCCTCATTTCTGATTCGATCCCGTAGAGAAACCCCAAGCATAGCCCTCTCCATAGCTCGTTGAGCAACTCTGAACTTATTCATAAGGCCAATAGCGAAGGACCACGTCTCGGTTCCATATGTCACACTGATTGAAGACTTTCGTCTTAAGACACTGAGGTATGTTGGACGAAAAGACGTTGCGAAGTTCCCAAACGCTGCCTATCCGAGTTGGATTCGACGATTGACCTCTTTCTCGAAGTTGGACCTACCTATTTGGACTGTTTGTCCTAGGTATACATACGCGTCGACAACTTCAAGAGCCGAGTTCTCAACCATAACTGGGGCAGGCACGACATGGACATTTGACATAGTTTTCGTCTTGTCCATGTTCATTTTAAGCTCTACCTGTTGGGAGACTCGATTGAGACCTTCGAGCATCGTGCTGAGCTCTTCCATCGACTTTGCCATGACCCACTATATCGACGGCAAACCGAAAGTGAGTGATGTATAGTTGCTTATTGTATTAAAATTAAATTTGTGTTAATACTAGTATTTTAGGTTTATAGTATGTAGGTATGTTTTTAATTGTATATAGATAGATGCATCGCCGTCATGTGATACATTATAATCTTGTCCATACAAAGCTTGTCTGGAAGAGATCGCTTTTAGCGATAAGACCGCCCATTGTACTAAATCTATTTGTAAGAATTATGTTCTGTATTTTACTTTAGTGTACAATAAAGAGTTGTCTTATCCTTCAAATCAACCAATAAATTCCTCTGTGATGATTATATAGATTAATACATAAAGTTACATAGGTAGTTTAATTATTATATATATACAGTGTAAACTCCATATAACGTCACTCGTTTTAACGACAAACTCTCTAAAGCGTCGAAATCACTCAGGTGGTTAGTTTAGCTTGTCTTGCATACAATGGTACACTCTGTATAGCATTACATTACACCCACTCTCAATAACGACAACAATTTGTAATAAAAAGTTCTTTTTAAGTTGCCAAATTAGTAAAAACTGCGCAGCTGTGTATATCCTTTTGTCTTTTTATTATCCTAGACCATAATATACTCGACTGTTGGCATCATATACACCAAACTTTCTAAGAAATCCGTTCTTTTGTTTACAAAATGGGATTGCTTGCACGTGCAGCTGCAGACTGTTGTTAGTAGAAGTGATGGATTTTATCGTATAGTTGTCATATTCTTAGTAGCTTACAAACTTTCAAATTGTAAACATAAACTGTAAAACGCAATAGCGTTCAAATTAAAACAGATTTTTATTGTAGGTACTATTTAACAAGACAAATCAGAAATAAACGTTTTCTTTTTCTAATACAGATTTTACTTCTCTCCATTTAACGACAACTCTCTATAACGTCAAAATATGCTCAGTCCCTTGAGTGTCGTTATATAGAGTTTACACAGTAATTTGTAATTTATGTAAATTTGCTGCCTCCTAACAGGGTACATCTGATTTGTAAAGTGAAAATAACATCTGTTCAATAACTGATGTACCTATGTGTTGCAAATAAATGCATATGAATGTATTTGTTTTTCTCTTTTCATCTGCAATAAGCTCTTCAGCCATATTAAAATATGGTCTGATTTGATTTGTTGGGGTGCAACCTTTTGGCTTATAGAGAAATAATTCGCTCCTCTATTTCAATTCGAGTATATGCCTTCTTTTTAGGCATTACACTTTTGTGTGTATTCAAAAAGTTGTTAGCCAGTTTGTTTGTGTTTGTCGAGCAAACAGTAAGGGGGCGTCCATAAATTACGTGAGGTGTTTTTTTTAATTTTCTGCCCCTCCCTCCCCCCCTGGTGAGATGTCGTGAGATTTTATTCAACCCCCTCCCCCATCTCCCAATCTCACGTGAGATTTTTCAAAATGTGAGTTTCTTACGTAAACGCGTTGGATTGTTATTGTAAAAACAAAAAAACAAATTTGCTTCGTGCTTTTATTTACGACTAGTTATGACTAGTAATCAATGTTGCTGAGAGTTTAATTATAAGTGTAATAAAAATTTAACAATAGAATACTTAAATCGTAACTACTTAGATAAAAAAGAGTATCTACTCTAATTCAGTCCATGGAGAATCATGCACGGTCTCAAGAGAGACTATTGGAACCAACATGTCCATATGATTTTCAGTAAAATCATCTGATCCTTCAACTTCGTTCTGATCTAGCCACTATAAGCCATTGGCACTTGTACAAAGTAATTCATTAGCTCGTCTTGTGACAATCCGTGAGGGTCGCACTTTTCGGAACATACGCGCTTGCTTAGCTGGTGCAATGTGGGCTGATCGCCTGTGCTCTGCAAATCTTATGCATGTACAATCTGGATTAAATGGACCAAAATAGTATAATTTTTTTATGTTTCCATCAGAAAAAAAATTGCGTGATATTTGCCGAGACCCCCCCTCTCTCCAACGTAAGATTAGATGAGATTTGACTCGACCCCCTCCCCCCCTTAAACACCTCACGTAATTTATGGACGCCCCCTAATGGAATCAAAATTACTAGTAAATAGTTTTTTACCCTTTTACTGTTTCATAGCGGATTGAGATCCTAAAAAAGATTGATGAGACTGGATTGAAGCATTATAAAAACCATGTTCAACATATATAAAGTAGGTAAGTACCTAATTACTTAATGTAATAGTAAAGCAAGGTAGGTAGGTGTAATTAAATTTTATTCAAAACTAGCTTTCATCCACGGATTCGCACAATTGGTTTGTGGGTGAGTGAGGAGCTGTTCTCATAATTGGGCATATTCATATGAAACATTACTTTTTGAAAACAAAACTTACTTCTGTAAACAATTATCACATCGGCTCCCTTTCTCTTTAGACGACAGGACAAAGGCGAACGGCTGCTCGGTGAGTATCAAATCACCACATTTTATAGAGGAACTTGTATTTCGATATTTATTCTTCATGTCTTCAAGTTGAGGTTATGTTTTGTAAATTATTAACTATTACTCAGTACACCGTCAAACTTAATAAAGACCTAAAGATACAGGAATGACGAGTTCATGAAACAAGTAACGAAGTAGCAAAAGACTTTAAAATTGGCATCGCTACCTGCAATCTAAATATATCAACTCAAATAACGGATACATTATTTTCAGTGAGGACACGACCGCAGCTGTATCGAATAACAAACAAAAAGCGCACTATTATTAGAACATTTCGAGAGGAAGTAGGCACAGGCAAAACGAAGAAATATCAATGTTTGTTTACTTTGTTTGTTTTTAGAGCAGCAAGCAAAAGGCAAACAAGAATAGTATTATTCTCACTGACAATAACATGAATGACGTATATGTGATTGACTTTGAAACTATACATCACACGTCATAATTCGATGTTTTCACAGTACAACGATTCAAATAGTAGTATAATAATGACCGTTTATTTCAAATATTTTCAAATTATTTATTGTAGCAACACTGAATTTAATGCCACCAGCATTCCACAGATATCAAATTTCATCGACATCCAACATACAAAACCGTCTAACCCAGTTCTTGAAAAAAATCAGATAACGTGGTTAAAGGTTGGCCCCTAGACTTATACCAAGATAACTAACTGTTTTTTTAGAAGATTTATCTTTCCATAGGTATACACGGCTACACATCAGGCTGTGCTTTCCAGTATAAGCTGACTTCGCATTGTGTAGGCTTTTCGTAGAATGAGAGGTCAGCTTATACTGGAAATGCACAGCTTCATGTGTAGCCGTGTGTACCAACGTCGAAGGATGATTACTCCACCGTCTGATGTTGAACAACCAAAACTAATGAATGTCAATTTTATTTGTTTCGTCATAATCAATGCTTGTAAGTTCTAAATGCTCTAAGCTTGTAGGTATGGTATTCGTTTTTTTTGAAGTAAAAACTTCTATAAGCGCGTTGGGCATATTGAAAACTTCTGTAGGCGCATTGATATTTTTTTGAGATGGGAAATAACCATTGAACTCGCGACACTGTTACCGGCACCTGTCACTGACTACTGATACTGACTGTTACTGACACCTCTGTATATAAGTATTTGTAGTGTAGTGTAATAAAAGAGAGACTCTTTTATTCAACTTTTCACATCTGTCGGCACTCCCGGAGTGCCACTTTTTTATACTACACGGAGATGGGACAAGCTTAAGGCACACTTGATGTTATGTGGTAAACATCGCCTATACCAGAGAATTGCCTCGTAGGTTACGCACGTTAGCAATGTACGATGCACTGCCCTGCGTCCATCAACTTGAGGCATACAGGTGTAAAGCCTCATGGTAACAGAATCGTAAAAAATTGGGTTTAAAAGATATAAGCCTCAAAAAGTTCGTATTTCTACACTGATTTTAGCACAACAACTCAACAACGAACGAGTTGGTTATTCAGAAAAAAAAGGTTCTTGGAGGCAGTTGACTGATGTGTCCTTAAAGCGGCCTTCACACTTTGCACTCTCAGAGTGACCAAAATGAAAAAGATAAATGGAATAAAATGATAACCTAGATTGAATTGTACACTAAAGGAACATAATATATTTAACATGCCAACATTGATTACGAACGAACTTAAAATTAGATTTTTCCGGGTTGCCTGGTTTTGGTTTGCGACAAACGATTCGATCGATTGACAAGACATTATTTTACTGTTTTTGTTGATATCTTTTCCATTCTTTTACAATAATTGTTACAAAATCATACAAAATAGTGTTTTTTCATTAGTTTTGCAAGACAAAACCGTCTGTTAATTTGTTACTAGAGTTTCACGAATCGTGACAAGCTTGTTATCTCGTTCATTGTATTGTGTACTATGTGGAGCCGTCAAGCATATCCAATGAAGTCAAATGGTTCTTGGCGATCGATGCGGACGCTTGACTCCTTGATGTTTACACTCCCGGGACACAGTCGTAAACATTGACTGAAGATGTTATGACCTACCTTTGGAAAAAAATCTAGTCTTACTTCTTCCATTTACCCACAATTGACAATTTGAAAAGACAGTTTGAAGTGAAAGTGAACATGTTTATAAACGCTAAATATGAGAATAGGCTGCTGCAGCAGTGTAGCCCTGTGACCAGGAAACAGTCGGTGCTGGTGGCAGCTGACTATACCAATGGAGACAGATTCACTCCATGCCGTGCTGGAAATAATTGGACAACTACATTTCAAGGTAAGCGTAGGCTAAGCTTTGGTTATAGTTTTTGTGCATGTTTATTAGGAATTTTAGGAATTGTAACATCTATTTGTAAATTGTAACAACATTTTTACTGAATTACCTACGTCTGGGTAATTTTGTTAACCTTAAATACTAAATCACAAAGTGATTTTTATGAAGAGGTAAATGGAGCAGTTTAAGTGGTGTAGTAACCAGAGATATCATTTTTAAGATTTAATTTACACATAAATAGGTACCTAATTGCTTATTGGTCCAATATTTAGCTACATACCTAGTACATTTTTTATGAATTTAATGGTCCGCCTACACCTTTGCAAGTGGGTGAGGCCCGAGGTGCAGTTTCGATAGCAATAAACAGATACCTGAATATTTAATTTATGAATCATTTACCTATTTTACTCAAACATAATTAATAAATTGCAATGTATAGGTAGGGACTCAGTGATACAGTTTATGTAGGTACATCCTTATTCACCAATTTATGCATATTTTTTGTAGTTACTAGACCATCTGTAAAAAGAGTTAAGAATAGAATAGAATAAAATAATAAATTATTTGCAACCTCACAATAAATACACAAAACAATCATCCAGGAAAGTAGGTACACACGGATACACAGCATTGTGTAGGCTTTTCGTATAATGAGAGGTCAGCTTATACTGGAATGTATAGTTTGATGTGTAGCCGTGTGTAATCATAAATAAAATAAATACCTAATAACGCTGGACATTTTACGCAGCGTCATCTACGATTATGCAAAGCTTGTACTATGGGAACCAGATCACTCATATAATATTTATTATACATATATTTTGGTAAATACATACTAGAACTTTTAAATTTTTCGCGAATACTCGTCGTTAATACTCACGTTTTTAAGACAAAACGGGTCTTTTCGCGCACAGATTTATATCAAAATTATAATTCTGACTAACCTCGACGTTTCGACCAAGTTATGCGTGGTCACGAGAGACTTGACTCTCTGACTGAGACTGGTCTCTCGTGACCACGGCCGATGTAACTTGGTCGAAACGTCGAGGTTAGTCAGAATTATAATTTTGATATAAATCTGTGCGCGAAAAGACCCGTTTTGTCTTAAAAACATAAATACATACTGCTACATAATACTAATAAATAGAAACAAGCAGACCCAGTACAAATATCAATATATCTTGCAAAGATTTGTTCAGCGGCAGGAATCAAAACCGCAAGCTCCTGCTTCTCACTCACACAGTACTACAACAGGAGAAATTATATTATACACGAATAAAACATTAGAGAAATAAATATAAATTGATAATACACAATGATCAAACAGATTTCATTGAAGAAATAAATAAAAAATGTATTGGGGTGAATAGCCAGCTGAGACGCAGGAGGTAGCGGGTTCGAATCCCTCCGCGAAACAAATGTTTGCATGATCTACAGATATTTGTTCCTAGTCTGGTTATTTCTCTGTATATTATAAGTATGTATTTACAAAAAAAAAAGGATATAAGTATTCTAGTTCCCATAGTACAAGCTCTGCTTAGTTTGGGGCTAGATAGCGCTGTGTGAAATGTCCAGCAATATTTATTTATTTGTTTAAAACGCGCATCGCAGTCTACGCTCGGTTTCGGCGCCGTAGAGGCCCAAAAAGCAGATTGGAGCATTTTTCAACCGCACGGCGCGCTTACAATGTAAAATACGCCGTGTGTGCATAGGCCTTAATGATAGATTGTTGATAAATGGATAGAGTTCGTTTGGGATAGATTATTTCATATCTTTTTATCATACCTATATCTGCATGTTTATTTTATTTCTTCAATGAAATTTGATTTTGTATTGTCAATTTACACTTGTTCCTCTAATGGCGTTCAGTTCTATTTGGCACCATCTTAATAATACCAAACTGATAAAATAGTACATTTTCTATGATAAGCATAGGTACTCTACCATGTTTTATAATAGATAAACTGTTGCTTCAACGTATAGCAGATATGGCCGGAGGAGTTAAAATTTTAAAACAAAATATATTACATAATCCTCGATGGCTACTTCCGTAAACAATTTCTGATACATTTAATTAAGTACCCATGTGCTTATATTGCATCCAATCGAGAAGATTGAATGTAGGTCATGTATGTAAGTCTACAATCAGTGTGTGTTACCAGTGATGACATATGGAACCGAGACGTGGTCCTTCACTATTGGCCTTATGAATAAGCTCAGAGTCGCTCAACGAGCTATGGAGAGGGCTATGCTCGGGGTTTCTCTACGGGATCGAATCAGAAATGAGGAGATACGTAGGAGAACTCAAGTCACCGACATAGCCCGACGGATTAGCACGTTGAAGTGGCAATGGGCAGGCCATATAGCGCGCAGAACAGATGGCCGATGGGGCCGAAAGGTTCTCGAGTGGAGGCCACGGACCGGCAAGCGTAGCGTAGGGCGTCCACCCACAAGATGGGCAGACGACTTGGTAAGAACCGCAGGTCGGCGTTGGATGCAGGCCGCTTCCAACCGCAGTTCCTGGAGATCAATGAGGGAGGCCTTTGTCCAGCAGTGGACGTCCTACGGCTGATATGATGATGATGATATGATGAATGTAGGTAGGTATAGACTGAACTTAAAACTAAGCCCAAATTGCATAACAACTTGACATCACTAGACACTGAAGTTTAGGGAAAACTTCAGTGTCTAGTGAAGAAATTGAGAGCTGCAATGCCTAAAACACACGATAACCATATATTGTGCTATCCTGACCATCCAAAGGTGGTTTGGAAGAGATCGCTTTTAACGAAAAGACCACTCAGTACACACGGCTACACATAGAGTTATACTTTCCAGTATAAGCTGACCTCTCATTTTCCGAAAAGCCTACACAATGCGAGGTCAGATTATACTGGAAAAATACAGCTTGATGTGTAGCCGTGTGTACCTTTATCTATTGATTATTTTTTTGCTGTTGTATTTTGATTTGGTGAAGGGTAAAGAATATCTGTTGGGGGGGGGGGGGGGGGGGGGGGTCAAATGGCAAATGACAAAAGAACAGAAAAAATATTAGTAATTTTAAACATAAAGGGTTTTATTTATCTAAAGAAACTATCTATCAAAAGCAAATTAACACACTCTTTTTTCGTTGAGGGTTAAAATACAAAGAACTTCCATACAAGCTAAAATTGACCTTAAAGTTATTAAAAAACTATGGCATTAAGCATAAGCTTAAAAAACTAAATAGAATGACTGTCTTTTTGTCGGCTTCCACTAATAGACTCTAATGGCAATGATTGTAATTTCATTTCACTCCCTAATTACAGGTTGTCCATTGCGTTTAGATTTCTTTTAGCTACTGGCTCAGAGTAAATAATAGTAAAGGATGGAGCATATTTCCATTAGAAAAAATTAAGGATCTCGGCCTGTAGCATTTGTTATTTTAATTTCTTGTTAAAACAAACAGCAAAATTTTAGGGTCACTTCAAGATAATTATTTTTGCTGTTAGATATCTAATAATATTAAAAATTTGAAAGTAACTCCGCTTCTCTGGCTGTTTGTTACGCTTTCACAACTAAACAGCTCGACAGATTTCAACAAAATTTGGTACACAGATAGATGATGACCAGGATTAGGTGGGACATAGGTTACTTTTTACCCGCTTGCGCAGGAGGGTAATGTTTTTATTATCAAGCCACGCGTGCGAAGCCGCGGGCGGGAAACCTAGTCTTTGATATTTATCTCAGGAAACTATAAATAAATAAATATTGCTGGACATTTCACACAGCGCTATCCTGCCCCAAACTAAGCAGAGCTTGTACTATAGGAACCAGATAACTGATAGAATACTTATATGTTTTCTTTTTTTTCGGTAAATACATACTTATAATATATAGAGAAACAACCAGACCCGGAACAAATATCTGTAGATCATGCAAGCATTTGTTCCGCGGCCGGAATTGAGCCCGCTACCTCCTGCGTCTCAGCCGGCTATTCGCCCACTGCACCACGGAGGTCGTCCGTCACCATGATTTATTCAAGTCGGGAATCCAGATAGATAATTCAGTTATCCCTGATAGATGATTCTGGATGATTCAGTTTCAAGATAGAGAACTAAGGTACCCCATCTCTGCACCCTACATTGTCATGGTTGCACTATATGGTGGGTTGTAATAACCCCGCGTTAAAGTTGTGCAGTACTTTTGGCGCAGAGAGGTGAAGTGAATCAATTCACTACTGTAACAGTTTCAAATATAGTTACGTTAAAACTTGTGCAGTAGGCAATTGTTACTGTAATTGAATTTAGCCTTCTATTTCAATTTAGCTAGCTAGGTAGGTACCTAAGCTACCATTTGCAAAATTAGTTTTAACCACAGAGTTACTCGGTATCCCTGATACTTTATTTTTATATCCTCAATGAGTTGATAGCTCTGCGTCATATCTTAACATTTTTCTGGATTTTTTTTAAATGTTATTTGTGGGGAAACAGGCTTACGGCCCACCTGATGGTAAGCGGTCACCGTCGCCTATTGACACCGGCAACACCCGGGGTATTGTCGATGCGTTCCCTACACTGTAGAAACCTCTTTACATTTCTCTTGAAGCGTGCCATGTCGTAGCCTAACGGGAAAACCTCAGTAGGTAGCTCATTCCACATCTTGCAAGTATGGGGTAGAAAAGATCGCGTGAATCTAGTCTAGATTATTTCATTATTATTATTAAGAGCCTGTAGTTTCCCACTGCAGGGCAAAGGCCTCTCTTCCTTCTTTCCAGTTTTCTCTATTTTGGACTATTGTGGACCAATCCTGTAAATGGGCATCAATTTCGTCCCTAGATTATTTCGCAAAATGATGAATTCCGTCAAAGCTCGGAAGTGGTCGTATCGGAAGATCTAATTTAAAAGCGTCTCTTATTTCAACCTTATTGTACTGATGTACTTTCCGTGAAGCGCCGCCGCAGCTAATTGTATTTCAAGGTAAATTGCTCTACAATACCTACAGCAGCAAGCTACCGCATCAGTTTTTTTTAATTAACATCACACTGTTTGGTACTCAATCACATCGTAACGGCTGATCCGATTGGAAAACGATAAAATTTGATATGTACGTAGATTATAACCTGGATTAACACATAGGCTACTTTTATCGACAAACCACGCGTGCGAAGCCGCGGATGGAAGCTAGTTTTTTTAACCTATATTTTCCCACTGCTGGGCAAAGGTCTACCCCATGTTTCTCCACATCTCACGATCACTCGCCACGTCCCACCAGCCATCTTGGAATGCATCGAGGTCGTCACGCCAACGCTTCTTCGGCCTGCCTCGGCTACGACGCCCATCTGCAGGCACCCATTGTGTGACGACTGTTACCCATTTGTCTGTGACCATACGACTGACGTGACCCGCCCAGTCCCACTTCAGCCTGGCAGTCTTGTCGCCAACATCTGCGATGCCGGTCTTCGCGCGCAGTGTGGTATTGCGGATCCTGTCGATTCTCTTTACCCCTAACACGCTGCGTTTCATAGCTCTTTGGCAAACCTTGAGTTTGGACTTTTGAGATTCTGTCAATGACCAAGTTTGGCTAGTTATTATAGTATATTATTATAGTTAATATAGTAGTAGTTATAATAGTTATAAATAGTTATTATAGCTATAGTCTTTCCATTTCTTTATTTTCTCGATGACAGTTCTAATTTGATAGTTGTAGTGTTGTGACCTCACGGGGAGAGCTCATCGAGTGACAGTTACGATTCATCAGATTTTGATTAAAATAAATAAATAAAAGAGTACCTGTCGTTATATTTATTTCGTTTCATTGTCGAGTACCTACCTATAGGTACCTACTTATTTTACAACAGCTTCGAAAATTTTAAAGAAGTTGGCATTATCATCAGTAACATCTTGTTATGAAATATAATATTATTTAATAAATTTGTACAAGTGTATCCGGCAGTAGTTTAGTTTCTTACATTTTGTAATAAAATATCGGGTCTGTTATCGTGTTACGTTTATCGATAGCTCCATCCCTATCAGTTTCTCTGACTCTGGTATATAACCTTGTACGTGTGTAAGCGTCATATTTTTATAAATGATTGCATACATAATGTAAAAAAGGCGCTCGTTCAAGTTTTCACAGGAGCTGTCATCGAGAAAATAAAGAAATGGAAAGACTATAGTTTATTATAAATAGAATTTGTTTAGATAGGGAATGCAAGACCCTACGCTAAGTAGGTGTGACTGCGGAGATCCTACCCTAATCATGCTCCTCTGTCCTTTGTACCACAGGATATTAGCTAATCTATTTTGTGTTTGTACCTGCACAAAAGATCGTTTAGTTTTACTAGTATTTTTTGTAAACTATACAAGTCTTCGTTTGACCACAATCTCACCTGACGGTAAGCGATGATGTGGTCTAAGATGAAGCACGAAGATCTAGAAGAAACCTATTCACTCTTACCTTAAAGAGGCCCGGATTGTATTTTTTAGGAAAAACAGACGACGGCAAATTGTTCCATACCTTAGCTGTGCGCATCAAGAACGTAGAACCGAAACGGTGTGTGCGAATGGGTGGTGTATCAACTAGGTACGGATGGTACGGAGCCGTGCGAGTGTTTGTCCTTTGATGGAAAGGAGATGGCGGAATCAGATCGTAAAGTTCCTGGGCACATTCCCCGAAATGTATTCTGTATCAAGTAAGTGTAGTATCAAAGTTTAGAATGGTTTGATTTAGATCTTAAACCAAGCCACATACAGCTCTAGAAGGGACTAATTTCTATTCTTCTAATATTTATGAAGAACAAGTGGTCCCGCCGAACGTCGTATCGGCTTGACATGCATAGGTATGACGCGGGCTGTCAATATAAGTCACCGTGGTAGAATTGTCATGTGTTGTCCCCGGCCATCATTATGTATGAGAAAATGAATAACTTCCACAAATAATTCAATACCAAAATTAGCCAAATCGCTCCACCCGTTCTCGAGTTTTAGCGAGACTAACGAACAGCAATTAATTTATATATATATATAGACAATATATCTCGGGATAACTCCTACCGAAGCATCTGTTTCAAACGATATTCATTTTTTTTACATCCTCTTTGACGATATTTGCAGCACGCATTCTGTCAATTCTATGTCAAACGTCATAAGGTTACTTTATAAAAGCGCTAAGGTTAGATTATAAATAATTTTATATGGTGGTTAAGTATTCTTAAATTTTCTAATATTGCGCGCAATTTTTTGAATTTTTCTTTCATAAGAACCTTCTGACAATAAGAAATACAACAAAAAAAGAATTGGCCAAATTGGTCCGGGCGTTGTTGAGTTATGCGTTTACCAACACATCTTGCGATTCATTTTTATATTATAGATTCGGCAAAATTAGCAATTGCACTTTTGGGTTAACACTTAGGCTTTATTGGCCGACAAAGACGCTTCATTTGGATCATTCCTTTTTCTCTCTTCTTTTCCTATTTCCTCTTAACTTCTCTAATGTCTGGTAAAACTTTTGACACTTTTTCAAAGAGACAGTTTGACACTTTTTCGTTGGCGGTTACCGAGAACCGGCTATAAATCATGTTCGAATATCTGAATCCTTATTGCTGGGAAGAACTACCTAGTCTGGAGGAAGGGTTTGGGTGACGTTCGGTGGGAGGTAAGCGTCAATTAGAAAAGTCTACGAGTAGATAGTGTCCGATGAAAATGGCTTTAGAGCGAATTTGCGTTCAGGTGCGACAATAAAATACACGTAAAGTTGAAAACTAGCTTTCTAATAAAAAAACCGTGTGCGAATAGGTCCATCCCCGTTCGGGAACTACGATGCCACATATAGACAGACGTGTAACTATACGTTAGCGTGTAACCTACAACATACTTACATATTTTTGTGTCAGGGTTAAAAAAAATGCTGTATAAACTAATTAAAACAGTGCCTGTTGAAGCACTGGTTCATGAACTAACATTCCTCATGTGCCAGGAGTCAGTTTCTTTATTACGAGTATGACAATTTAATTTACAGATGGTCCTTAAAATATCTCACGATCTGTAAAAAAGAAACAAGAAACATTGCTAATTCTCCTAAATTTTTTCTAGCAAATTAATGCTATATCGTCCATATATTTTCAATTTACAATTTTTAGATTTTTATCAATTATTCATAAGTTTATGGTTGGCTTCCCATACTCCCGTATTGTGGTAAAAGTGTATACTTTAAATAGACAATTCCTATTGTAGGTAATTAAAAGATTTGAGTAGAATATGGAATTTGAAAGGGTTCGAGATGTTTATGATGCAAGGGCAATTGAGGTAAAGGGCGTTGACATTATGTGCGTACTTAAAAGTTGGAACGCTTTTTTGATGATTTTTGATTATCGTCCATCAAAGTAGTTATATAACATTGCGTAAGTTTTTTTTAAAATTATTATTATTCTGTCGCCAAATTTTAAATTACACCTTTTTCTGTGCACTTCCGACTGTCACATCTATATCCGCAATGCAGAAAGTGCAATAAAGTATTTTCAATCAATCAATGTTCTCATGTTTTTAAGGCAAAACGGGTCTTTTCGCGCACAGATTTATATCAAAACCATAATTTTGACTAACCTCAACGTTTCGGCCAAGTTACATCGGCCGTGGTCACGAGAGACTGAAAGCGGGTGGGCGTCATTGCCGGGAAGCGCGAATGTTGTCTGTCACCAACTACCCGCACTTGGTTTTCTGAAACGCACGTATCACTGCTTCGACCGACATACAATACTAACAGTATCTGAAGTTACGCGTGGATCTAAATCGCGACGTGAACACCTAACTATAACTGGATTCCACGATGCAGATAGTCTAAAGCCGTCCTCACGATTAAAATTGCGATATTTCTTTATTTCGACGGCTTCTCGAACGATTCTTGGGTAATATTGGTGTTCGGTGGAGAGAATTTTGGGGTCGTATATTTCAATCCAGTGGTTTGGTCCAGATTCACCACGGCCCATTTAACTTGGCCGAAACGTTAAGGTTAGTCAAAATTATGATTGTGATATAAATCTGTGCGCGAAAAGACCCGTTTTACCTTAAAACATGAGTATAGTGCGCGAAAATTTAAAAAAAGTTCAATCAATGTTCTCGTCAACATATTATTCTACAATCATTGAGTGACACGCACTTAAAATTGATTTGCCTGTCTTGACGTCACTGCTTAAGGACGCGGGAGCGGCCTTGTGTTAAACTGACCGTGTCCTGCACGGGCTTACATTTTGTGATATGGCCTTCGGGTTATTTTGAAAAAAGGGATATTTTCTAGTTACTTCATTGGCTCATCGTCCTCTACAACCCGACTCGTTGGCGCATTATAGGAAAAATCTATTCGCATTTATTTATGTAGACACCTTGCCAATAAGTGTGGCAGGTAATTTTAAGATGATATTATTATACTCACTGTCCTGCTCCATCTGTCATCACCACGTCTAGCCAAGTGTCCCGCCCAAGACCATTTGAGCTCCATAACTCAACGTCATGAACCTTCATTCGTAAGTGACTGAATGGTGGCCGAGGAGCGGGTATAGAAGGGTAGGACGACCAGCAGCGAGATGGGTGAACGACATCGTAAAGGTCGTGGGCCGTCAGTGGGTGAGACTAGCGCAGGATCGTGGTGGATAGCACAAACTTGGGAAGGCCTATACCCAACAATGGGTGAAGTCAGGCTGTGGATGATGATGATGATTATACTAATTTAAAAGCCTGAATTATGATAGTAAATTGAATTTTACAGATAAGTGACTATGCTTGAATTAAAATCAAAATGACGTGCTAAGATTTAATCTGCTGAATGAACCCTATAAAGAACTTTCAGAGTTCAAAAAACACAAATAACATATCCAACCCGAGTGATTAAAGAACGAAGTATTGTAATTAAAAAGATTTACTAGCGTGCAATATGGCATGGCAAGGTGTTGGAGATTGTATAAACTCGTCCAACCGTAAATTTCATAGGATACTACAATCGCGTGCATTAAACACGCCACAGATTCAATAGTTAGATTGCCTGCACTCTCCAGGGCATTGCATTATGATAGAGCTCATGATAGGTCATTCACGTTACCCTGTCTTGAGAGTTTTCCATGCTTACGATGGTCTTGGTGTATCCCGGTTCGTTGAACCTTTTGGTAATAACTTGCACAGGGGCAGTAATTCTGTGTCAAGAGTTTTCTGATATACTTATAAGTATGCAGTAACAGCTACTTCTAAAATCTAAATGTCTTTACTGAATCTAAACACAAGTCACTTTTTAACAAAAATATAACCGCCTTCAGATAACTGTAAAAACCAAACTACTCTACCAATTTTGATGAAATTTCCATAAGATCAATCAAAAAGTATATCCTTTCAAATAAAGAAACTAATTTTTCAAATCGGTTGATGTATAACGGAGTTCTGAGCTAATAAACATAGCATAACATAAAAATTAAACAAATTTAAGACTTATATGGTTATCTCATGGGTGCCATTGTCAGAACTGGACCAAATGGAAATGGGACCACACGGGGAGCACCAGCTTTCGAATAAAAAAATAATCATCAAAATCGGTTCACCCATGCGAAAGTTCTGAGGTAAAAAATAAAGTCAAATTGAGAAGCTCCTCCTTTTTTGAAGTCGGTTGAATCAAATATACTCATTAAAGACATTAGACATTATTATTCGAAGCCTTCCTAGGTTGCAAAGGAAGTTTGCTTTCCGGTATCTGATTTTGCTGAGATTTTTTCCATATCGCAACTATAAAACCGAAGGTCTTGCTGTCCACTGGACCGAGGATCATAAATAGAAGGGACGATGCCCTCTATTATAAATAAGTCTAGTTCCTGGAGGTTTCTCATCCGCAACGGATTATGTCTACGACTCGTTTATGCCTCCGCCAATTGAAAAGATGGCGTGCTAGCTTTATATAATCTTCATTTTAGCCTCATGCTTATATCTTTAAGGGGGTAGAAACATAATTCCCAAGGGATTTTTAAGTTATTATAGTAGACTGCATTGCACTTAGGTATAGACAATTATTTATTTGCTACATAGCACACATTAACACTACAGATGAGACATAAAAAAGTTGCCCATTTATTTTAAGAATAGAATCTACTAAATATTTTCTAATAACCCAAATTATTTGTAAGTTTAATATCAATGCAGTGCAGTCAGATGCAAGTTGTTCGTATATAATATGTACTTAATATCTCTTTCGTTTTCTTAGCCTTTCCGGTTTCTTCAAATAAAATAGTAGTTTTGAATTACATTGGATTTATCTATTCTTCTCTATGATAGTATATCATTAAATGATGTAACGTGCTCTGATAATCCTGCCCTCCCAACTTCTGTACCTTCAAACCGGAATAATACAAGTATACGCAATGAAAGACATGTACGTTGAATACTGCGTCTAACTCGTTCCATACAAGCAACCAGTAAACAGAACTATTCGTAGCATAATACAATATTCAAAGACAACCTATTATTGTTTTTTTCTAATCCTAGGGTATTGACCAGTTTGATTGGTTCGTAAACATTTACATATCTGATTGAGGCTCTATTCCAATGCATATCCAAATTATTAGCAAACGGACGTCGTAACCGTATCCTTTTATTAATTGTGATTATTTGTGATTAGGGCTGAATTTTAACCGGGGGAGGTCAAACGCGTAAGGTCAATAATAGGTTACTCGTGATGTTAATGTTCGTCGCATGCATTATTCATTTCATTTGCTTCGCATTCCTTCACCTTTGTAGTCTTTTGTGTTTCTAATTGCCTACTTAAAGCTTAAGCTTTTACTGTTCTTATTTATTATTAGCAATGTTATTGTCCACTTACTGTTTAACATTAGAAAATGTTTTGAACATTGCTATTACCGAGCGCCTCGTACTAATTACCTAATTAGCGTGCCCTTTTAAAATTATATCTCGGGCTTACTCAATATTTCATAACGATGATGCTAATCGTTTCCTCAAATCTGAATCATCCAACACTTCGAGAAAATGAATCTAAGAGGGAAAAGGTCAGTTTATCAGAATCTGACTACTGGGTTTCGGTAACTTACGGAGGATCTAAGGGCCTAGTATGAATATTCATGTTAACCGTTCGTTTGCCCTCTCTCCTTATAACGAACAAATTAGTTACCACCCATTGGTTCCTCCTTTATCATTAACTGAAGAATAGATCAACTACACATTAAAAACATTTTGTTTAAGAACCCTACTTTGTATTGTTACTTGTATTGTTCTTGAAGAATTTACCAGGATTTTAATCATCCAGCAATGCTTCGTCACTCCTCGTAGGACTCTAGAAATCCCCTTTCCAGTTTTCTACTATGTTGTCTGTATTAGCCGAGATCTGTCCATTTTCAAGGTGTCTATCTGCCTCGTGGTTTTGTGAATCATTAAAGTTGTGAAAGTTATCGTCCGGAAGTCAATTAGTTGGGGTGTAGGTCACGATTTACAAACCTCAGGTCATCTAAATCATTATCACCGAAAGTATGTAAAACATTCTTAAAAATGCGATAATATTTATCTTACTTGCAAATACCTACATATACATACGTAAGTAACGTACTATATGTAGATAGGTACTATGAGGTCTTCTTGATGACCTCTATATATAATTATTTACAACTTATCTAGTGTACTGATATGTTTGAAATAGTATTTAATATTTTATTTTCGTTATAAAAGTAGGTCAAGACCGCGACTTGCAATATTAGGCTCCCGCTTTGTCTCAGACACTTCCTATTACGTATATAATTTTAACCTTTCAAATAAGAAATTAACCTCATCACTCTACAAAATCAAATTGCTCAAGTCGAGTTCTAAGACCATCCTTGGTCACCTGTTGCTTATGCCCATGAATTGTATAGGTTGATTCGATGCCTGTTGCTCGGTTGATAACCTTTTCTTGTAGTGTTTGTCACCACGTGGCTTTGGGATAATCCAAAGGACATCGTCAAATTTGCAACAAATGTTTTTTTGATAACAAAAAATGTTACTTGTTACCAAGGTTGAAACTGCAAAGTTTATCAATGTTGTTTATATATCTTCTTATTGCATAACTCGTCTGTCTGTCAAGAGTAGCTTAAAAAGATTCTATATCACTAAACATGTGAAATGAGGCTATGTTTGTATGAAAGAACTTCCAAGCGATCGAAGTCGTGGATGTTTCACTAGTATCATATAAATAATGTTATCATCTCTAAGGTAATTAAAGATGGCACCGACAACCTGTGCACTTGGCGACCGATAGTGAATTTAAGGCATATCTTTGACACGCTTGTCCTACTTACATCCAGGATAAATAACCTGTGTGATAAGCTGTCATTATCTATAGATTATTGCGTTGCAAGTAATGTTGTTAGCGTTAATATGTAATGTGCTATTGAGATTGGGATTCCAAATATATTCGCAATTTTGCTGCTCAGGCTCAGACTTATTGGACTACCGCAACTAGTGGAAACTTTGGAAGTGGAAATGGGTTTGTTGAAGTGTTGTGTTTCGTGGCTAGTTACCAACTGTCTATAACAATTGCATTACCTCAGATGTTACGTCCAAGCAGTCTAACTAAGACTTGGCATTCATAAAATGCGAGTGTGAATGGCGGCGGAAATAGGTACGAGGAACCCCGGATTGTACTCTTTCTAAACTAATATAAAACGAATAATAGTTTCCAGCAATGCTACAAATACAACAGTGCGAAGTATTTAGTCGGAGCCATTCAAGCTCCAAATCAAATATTGCACTTGTAATCAACGTCTTCGTGCACCTGTCCAAACGTTCAATGTTTACCTGTTTCCGATGATTTGGGTGGGCGAATGCATATTTGCAAATTTCAAACTGGCAAATTAGCACTTTCGGCCACATCAATTGCTACATATTTCCATGTTTATCTTAATTTTTAGCGTGTTGCATGCCGATTCGAAAATCATATGATTTATCGATTTAACCTCTGCCAGAAGCCATGTGCTTTTAGCTTATCAACAGTGGCGAAAAGATTTATTGCTTATTTTTGTCCCGAAAGTTACCAAGTGAATTTATTGCTTAATTTAATGTTGATTATATGCTAAGTTCTGTTCGACCATTAAAATCACGACTTGTGAGCATCTTTGTACGTCTTTGTCTAGTCTGGGCGTACATTTTTGTCCAGTGAGGCCATTAGAGGTATATTGTCATTCAGGATTTTGCACACCTACATCACCATTTGAGCAATGACCAGCCTTCAACCCATCACCGATCAGCTGAGACGATGATATCATATTAGGTTAGATGGTATTATCTAATGATTGTTTTGGATAAGTAAATGCTTAGAGTTATTAGAGTTTTTTTTCATCTCGGTCTAGAGCCAGATTCCGTCAGTCTCTTTGGAAGACGTCCAAGTCGTCGCTCCAGCGGTTTTTAGGCCTTCCTCGGCGTCGCTTTCTGTGTTTAGGAATCCATACGCTTGTGACCTTGGCCCACCTATCGGGTTGCATACGGGAGACATGACCCGCCCAATCCCATTTCAGCCTTGCAGCCTTGATGCCCACGTCAGCGATTTCGGTCTTCGAGCGGAAGAGTTTGGAATCCGGTCGATTCGCTTTACACCCAGAATGCTGCGCTCCATCGCTGTTTGGAAAATTCCTAGTTTGAACATCAGACTCGGTCAGTGACCAAGACTTGGCACCGTAGGTTAGGACAGTTTCTTTTCTTTAGTTATGCAAAATAGTTTAACTTCGGAGAATGGTATAATTGTCCAAGCTCCGGGTCCATTTAATGCGCTACTACCTACAGATGTCAGACTAAGTAGTGAGACCAGCTGATCGTGATTCAGCCTGTGCTATACTCGGACTTTCAGAATTACAAGTATTAGTTCTTGGAAGTTCATTGTACCTATGTGAGTCAACCCCAGTAACATTTTCCTTTAAACGAATAAAGGACAATGATTTTCAAACAATGTTGCCAAAATGTCCAGTATTTTGATTTGAAACAACGTAAAAGGATATTGCAACATTAGTTACAGATCCTAAATCGGTTTTTGTTCTTACTTGAAGGTTTTTATTTCTCTCGGTATCGGATCGATAAATTAACTGTCGCCGTCACATTTACATCCTGAATCAATCAGTTGTAAATCGCATAAAATTGTTATTTTGCATAGAGATTTCAGATTATGGAATTATTTATTTTCTGCAACAAAATTATGCAAACTTTACTTTTATTGCCGAAGTCTGCTGCCATCACCAGCAATTAATAATGATGTGTAGGTATCGAAATGATATTTTGATCAGTATCGATATGTCCACGACCTTACGATAATTTGAATATGTTTTTTTTTCTGCATCTTGACTAGTCGAGACTTGTTAGTGGTTTGACTAGCTTTAAAGTCTGTCCACCTCGAAGATCAGCTGTCTGCAAATCCACTAATACGACAGATATACATTGTCTAACATTCATCATTCACGTCACTGATCGTTGGATTTAGCCATGTTTTTTGAGATAATTTATAGACCTGTCTTTGCCGATCCCCGGCTAAATCCGATGCAAGTTTCTAGACGATGATTCAATAGTTTATAATGGTTATAGCGATTGGATCGCTGATTTTACTGTCAATGATTCCTTTATACGAGTTTTGTACGATTTAATAGCGTCTGAAGGAAATAGGAAATAACAACCGGCAATCAAGATTTATGTTGTAAAAACTCTGGTCGGCTAATATACTACTGGTTTGCACTAAGTGTCTATTGTGCAACTGGTACTTGGAGTGCGGATAACTGTACAAACCCTCTCCGTGTTCCAAAGGTGGCTTAGGTGAATGCAGTTTGAAAGTAGGTTGAACGCCCGAGCTTAGAAAAGCGCCGGAGCTCTCTGTACCGAGCGAGACTATAATATTCTACTTACACGGCGAGTAGAGCGAGAGTATTATATGAATAAACCGCAGTATTTATTATGCTAGCATGAAACACTTGTAGTTTACTTAGCGGTTCACTAATGAGAACACTCTTGTTCAACTGGCCACGTCTTGGCGACAGTTCGAATATCGCGCTCATACACCTGAACAATTAGAAAAATAAACACCGCCTATGTTACTCTGTTTGTTCGCTTATGCCAATAGTGCTGGCCTCATTGAGGTGCCTGCGGGCAGTAGTTCGACTACCATCGAAGAAACGAACGAGGTAGCCAACAAAAACTGAACAGAAGCTCATAAGTCAGATACATTTAAAGTGTGATGAGTGGATAACCGGCTGTAGTTTTCAATGACACAAATAATAAACGATTCTCTTTACAAATATTGTCAGCAGCAGGTTATTTTTTGTTGCAGAATCGATCGCGGATTGTTATACAGACATTCTGCTCTCGTATGTGGGTAATTTGATCGTGATAGCAGTTGACGATATACTCGTATGCTGTCGCATGGCATTACGAAAATCTCGCATGATTAATGTCCCAGCGTCAACGTGTATTGTAGTTCCTCTGGGTGTAATTGCTACAGTTTTTTGTGCTTTGTCTCCATTCTTTGACACCTGAGAGTGGGCATTAATCAGTTGTCATGTGTTGGATTCAGGCCGATGGCAAATAATGGTGGGTAATCAATAGACTTAGACGTTCATGGTATTCTGTCTGACATCATCTTCAGCGAACGGGTCCTTGACGTGTTCGAGCATCATCTCATAATGTCTAGATTATACCTAAATGCTCGAGAATGTTGTGTTTGCCAATTGTGTGGCGGTGTTGATTTTTTGTCGAATATTGATTTTTCAAGTTGATTATAATCGACGTCGGTGCTCGGCAAAAACGTCAACACATTCTATTACTATTAGGTAAAAATGAAACAAAAAAGTTGTTGCATGCAAAAAGCAGGGATTCGCTCACGACCCTGGCTATGTGCTAAGTAATGAGCCACGTTTTTGGTTCAATGCACTCACGAATGTTCATTTTACTGAATATCTAATACCGTGACGGTGAATTCATTTGTATCAAATCGTATTATTTGCATCATATGCACGAACTGTGGTTGTAAGTCCGACTTAATTTGTTTTATTGATTAAACATTGAGCAGCGGTGGGTGCAGGATACAATGCTATTTCTGTTTTTGTAATAGAATATGCAAATATAACAATCCACGTGGGCGTATATATCTCAGTCATTAAGCCAGACAATTGCGTGCGGTTTGGCTCTGCGTAGTTCAACGCACTGCATTAGGTCCACCTCAAATTTTCCATTTTCCACGGTGCGTCAGCGACGCGCTACTGTTCAATTATTCCAAACAAACTTAACTATTCAGAATTTATTACCACAAGCTCATGGTCATGGTAAAATTTAACTTCTCTAACGTTTATGAGATCACAGAGCTCAATGTATTCATGTTCTGCTTTGAATTTCAAATGAATTTCAAAGTCAGTTTGCAAAGAAAATGTTTGTTCCGCGAAGTACATGCGATAAAGTGTGATGTATCATGTATGTTTGTACATGCATGACAGGACATAGTGTTTATGGGCGTGTATCTTGTAAGAGTACATTAGCTGAAAAACGATTATCCTTAGATTATTTATTGATATTAAAATTAAATGTTTCAATATCCATACTATGTATTTTTTGATTATCTATAAGACTTACTAGAACTTATTTTTTTACCATTAAATCTTTACTGCTTACGCAATTCTTGGCTTGGCAACAGATTTAATATAAATTTCATCAGCTTCATAGATTTGGTCTACTAATAAAATATTTTTAAACTGATGACTTTATGTCTTAAGGTAATTTTGGGACGAAGTATACTATTAGCTACGTGAGTCAGAGAGTCAAAGAATATTGTTTAAAAGCACCGCACTTGCTTGCCATAACATAGATTAAACAATGGCCCGGTCACCCGATAAGGTGAAAAGAGCACGATAACCGATGCATTATGAAAGCACAGAATAAGTCTACTGTTCTTGATAACTTCCAAATAGTCGACTCCTTTGTTTGGACCACTCGGGCCCTATGAGATAATATTTCTAAGGTTAAAGAACCCGTTCTGGAGTACTAGCGAATGCACACATACATAAGCTGCAATAGAGCTGCTTGCGATGCGCTCACTGCCTTTAGTACCGTTATTGACCTGGCACTAGCATCTACCCTAGCACTTACGTAGGGTATCGACTCCGGAACATTCTCCTCCAATCCCGTCGGCAGCGCTATCATTGCAAATTGCATTTGCATATATACCTCCACTTTAATAGGTTGAGATTGCCTAGAGATGATTCGCAAGTTGTAAAACTGGAAAATAAACTGTAAGGTAGGTACTAAAAGGGCCATCTTACGTAATGGGAATGTTAATTATGCATTTGCAAATTAGTGGGAACTTTCTTTAAATATTTCATTTCACGTTTAAGTTGTGTGCCGTGTGTATAAATACGTCATGTTTTGCATTGTGCTATTATTGGTTTTAAAGTCGTAGTAGGCACTGTATCGGGCTATCTAGGTCATGCTATCGAGTTTATGACTGCACCTGCCACTTGTTGCGATTAATTTTGGTTGGTTACGTACGGTACAGCACAATCTGGTCTATTTTAATGATCAGAGGATAGACCGTCCTGCTATAGAAAGGACGCGTGAATATAAAGTTGAAAATGATTCAGATTCATTTATTCCACTTTGATACAACTGTAGGTACACTTGTAAAAAAAAAAAAAAACAATTTCTGAATAAAATAATCAAGAGGTTTTAACAAGTAAAAATAATAATAAACAGTTTTAAATTAACACAAATACACATAAAAAAGAAACATAGTACAAATAAACAATTCAAAGCAAAAAAAAAAACATTAACAGTTATGTATTTAGGTCATCAGCGAGTAAAAATTTAAATATGAAAATTTAGACTATCCCTAAAAATAATTCTTCCGCACGAATTTATTTATACGCCTTTGTTTTTTTCAATGAACCAAACAGGATAGTAAGCACGTACTACGTACTAGTTGTTCAACAGAAGGCATTTTTATTCACCTGTTCGCTAGAATTTGATAACACGGACCAGTGTGACACACTTTTAGTGAATTTCTATAGATAGCGAGTGACTCTGGTTATATGGATTACGGTTTATCTTTCTCCATTTTCTTGCACCGTTTAGCGTTGCTACGAAATATTTTATCGTTTTTGCATTAACTGTTATCTTCGTTGTTTACATTTCCATTACAGTCTTATCATCGATGGAGTTCAAATAGAAGCACTGACTCAACTCAACTTTACAATGGTATTGTGGATTAGTATAGTGACATAGCCTATTCAAAGGATCAGCCATTACAGAAATTCGGGCCAATTTGTGTCTATTCTCCACGTCCAGAATTGGATGTGGGCAGATCATGTAGGAGGAGGCCTTGCAAATGACGGTTAGCTTAGATAATTTGTTATATTTCCATTACTTGAAAATGGACTCTACGTAGTTGTGATTCAGCGCGGTTTCGCGTCTGCCAGGATACCGACAAATTTGGCGACAGCCTGAATTAATTATGTCGATGCTTTGTCACGTACCTGACCAAATATAGTGGCGAGTAGAACCCATACGCCTTTTACGGCGGTCCCATAGGAAGGAAGGAGAGTGGTTGAACTCCGATTGTGTTAGACAATAATATAATTGTGTGATACTGTCGGAATCATAATGCAATTTGTGTTAGGTACTTCCGATATCCGTCCGTTTTGGAGGAGCAATAACCTGAATCAGCTGGTGAAATACCCAAGGCAAAGTTAGGACTTTTGGATGCGTGGAGCGTATCTAAATATAATTTCAATGGATGACAAATGGCCACTGTAGTTCGTGCAGTTGTCGTAAATTTGTCAACACCTTGGGCTTCAATGACATATGGTCAGGACAGGACCTATTGAACAAGTGCATTGATCGGACAGGAAACCATTATGATCAATTTATGCATCCACCATTGTTTGTGCACATCTAAATTCGTTTTGGTCTTCTTGATATCGGCTCATCATACTGATTTGTTAAATGTTGGTTAGGGTATACTCGTTAAAGTCACGTTTTTTTAACAATGAAGACCATTGCTGCATCGGTTTCTATGACAAATCAACGATTAACTGTTGTTGATACAAAATATACGTTTTGCCACGTGGTTGTAGTCGGATTGCATCCAAAATTATTTTGTAGACTTCGTGAATCATTTTCAAGTGCATATTCGTTTCCTATGAATCACCTTTTAAGCTCTTAGCGGGGATGTTTAGAGAATCGTGCGATATTTTTGGCAATATCTCCCAGGTTGATGCAGAATCGTGACTGTCGCATATGTCAGCGGCTTTTTTTGTGACGAATGGCTCATTAGACAGGTCATTAAACGCATTAGGTGTTAGATATATAGGACATTTCTCGTTTATTATTTTATTCCTTATCTGTGGTCATTATCTAAGACTCGGTACTTCGTGATTGCAGTCAATGGTTGTAGAACTTTCTCGAGTCATTCGGCGATTATTATTATTATTTATTTTGAATACTTTAGGATAATTACTTGCTATTTTTATGTCATAAATAATAACAGTATTACTACGACAATACAGAGAAATTTTAAGTCGTAAATTGGGCAATTAGTCATAGAGCCTTTTCAAATAAATAGAGGCAATAAAAGCAGTGATCAAAATAAAATGTTTAACAAGTTTCGCTAATATTAAGCATTGTAAAAGGATATGAAATAATAAAGTAGAGACTATTTGTATACTATTAAATCAAACAAGTCGAAGTAACATTAATCTAAGAGCACGACACGCGTTTCTCTCTTTTTTTTTTGCGCCTGAGTCATTCGTGGCACGTGCCTTGTTTCTTTCTGCCATATGGTTTAACGCGTGCTTTTTTGACATGACATTTGGCATGTTCAATAAAAATCAATTATTTTATTTATCAGTCTATGCTCGAGGACCTGAGCAATGCAAGCCTTGAGTTTGGATTAAGGATGAACATATCAAAGACTAAAGTAATGACCAACAGCGTCGCCTATCATATTACAGTGAACGGTGAAGCGATGCAATATATCGACAACTATATCTATCTCGGCCAAATAATATCCCTCCAGGTAAGCAGGCAAGATAAAGAAGTCGCATAACGCACTGAGAACGCCTGGAGGAGCTATTTGTCGATGAAGGAGCTGATGAAGGGCAACCTTCCAATAGTACTGAAGCGCAAACTCATGGACATGTCAATCCTTCCCGTTCTAACATATGGCTCGCAAACTTGCTCTTTGACTAATATCCAAAAATCCAAAATCAAGGTTTGCCAAAGGGCGATGGAGCGTAGTATTCTTGGAGTTAAAATAACTGATCGCGTCCATAACACTATATTGCGCTCCAAAACCAAAATCTCCGATGTAGGGAAGAAGGCCGCAAGGCTGAAGTGGGACTGGGCCGGTCACGTCTGCCGCATGCCTGAAGAGCTGTGGCCAAAATTACCACGAAGTGGAGCCCCGAGGCAGCAAAGCGGTGCCGCGGCAGACCACGCCGGAGGTGGCGGGACGAGCTGGACACTTTTGAGAGGGACTGGCATACGGTGGCACTAGACCGTTGTGAGTGGCGGAAATGCGGGAAGACCTTTGCCCATCGATGGGGCAATATGGGCTAATAGTAATAGTAATCTCTCTCTTCCCAGCTATGTATCCCACATGGTGGTGGGGTCAGCTTTCCTGGTCGTTCTTCCCCACTTCGCTCTATCCTCGACGTCGTCATCAGAAACTTGGCACTCTCTCATGTCTTTTGACACTACATCTCTCCACCTTGTCTTGGGTCTACCTCTAGATCTTCGACCGGGGATGGAAAGTTGTAGTGCCAAATTCCCTACGTAGTAATAGTAATAATATTTTACAAATCTTTATCTGATTAAAGAATGGAATACCTAGATACCTTTTCCTACCGTCACTCTTTAGGTTTCCGTAGTCGAATTCTTATAGTTTCGCCATGTCCGTACAGTTGCAGCTGCTTACTCTGTTTACTCGTACACTGTTAGCTGTAAAGCTGAAGTTTAGCACGTTGATACGTTTTAGTGATACCTATTAAGTAGAAACAAGTATATAATAACTATAATAGTTGTTGTTTTAGGGTGTCTCCCGCTGTAAGGAAGTTGGGGGTGATTTTTTTTACTCATCGCACATCGTCGTTTGTTTCGTTAAATAGGTCCAAAAACACTGTTAGCTTTCCTTAACACATTTTAGATACAATACAATCTATACTAATATTATAAAGAGGAAAGGTTTGTATTTTTGTATGTTTAACGATTAAACTCAAAAAATACGGGTCCGATTTAAAAAAATATTTCACCATTAGATTGCTACATTATCCCTGAGTAACATAGGCTACTTTTTACCCAATTGCGCAGGAGGGTAATGTTTTTATTTAAAAACTACGCGTGCGAAGCTGCGGATTGGTCAGCTAGTCATTTATATAGATGAAGCTTCAAAGTGGCCATTTTTCGTAATATGTAGTCGTATGATTTTATTATAGAGAGTGTTTTTGTTATTTTTAACGGTTCAGTAGGAGTTTAGGACAGAAAAAAAGCGTATATGTGTGTTTCACTTTACATTCTAATTTTACTGATTCTATGGTTATTTTATAAGCTAGGCATAAATGATTCGGTCATCGAATCATTGCACCGTGCATAATAATAAATGATTACATATGTACGTACATACGCTACATGTATCTCAACCAGCTAATTTATTTTTGTACGCTTAACATAGTAATATTATTTATAGTTATTAATAAACACAAATTATTAGTTTGCCTTATTACCATCACATATTTAGACACAATTAAACTTGATAAACCCAGCGGTATTTACAATTGTGTCAGCTGAATCAATGATATATAAAATCCGCATATAATATCCGCGCCTGCCCCAAACTAAAGACACAAGGATAAAAAACGATAGAAATCTGGTTTATCCGACAAAGCCCATCAATAAAGCTCACATTAATAACATTATTGTTAAATATTCTCCTACATCAAGTGTTTGACTTTTGTCTAATCTGAAATGTATCTTTTCAGCAATCAACAGAGGCACAGAGAACCAGCCAGCCAAGAAAGCCCGCGGGGACAATGGAGACGCCAACGCCGGCGGCGGCCGTGATCAGCATGCCTACTCCTGCCTCCTTCAGAACGAGCTCCTTGGAGCTCAGAACGAGGAAGTCAGGGGACCGTCCGTCACCTGTGCTGACAACAAGATGGGAACTACACCCACTGCGTCAGCGGCGAAGAACAGTCTGCCGGTCTTCAGTTTTAAACGGAGAAAAGCTGAGGTCAGTCTTGAAAAAAAAATAAGATGTTTATTCTTCCTTTTCATTGACTGGTAATTTGAAATCACTCTGTCCCTCCCTATCTGTGGCTCAACTCTGTCGCCTTCGTCAATCATTTCGATGATAGGTCACTCTCAGTCAAATCTAGAGTATTGTCATAGTAGGTCTTTTGACAAGATATCTTGCAGATATCCAATGCGACCAGTTTATTCGGATATTCGGCGGGTAGATTATCCTATACATATGACGCTATTTTATCATAGTTTCCTTCTAATTCTGTAAATATTTTTTTTAAAATCTGGGTGCAATTTATTCTAATCTTTTCCTTCTTTGTGTGTTTGTGACCTTCATTATATCCAATGATACGGGTAATTAACGAAGTGCTTAGTATTCTTCGGTTGTATGGCCATGTTTATTCAAATTTCAAATAGATTCTAAGCGCGATACGATACTAAGAATCTGTTGTGTAACTGTTATATGAGATACCTGCACGTTTTGCACTTTTAATCCAATCATTATTAAAGGTTCCAGAAGGTTAATTTGACGTCCATTCCTGAACATAGGCCTCTCTTATAGATTTCCAGAGTGACCGATCTTGTGCGGTCTGCACCCAACGGCTCCCAGCAACCTTTATTAGACCGTCTTTCCACCTAGTCGGGGCGGTCCTACGCTGCGCTTTCAAGTGCGTGGTCTCCACACGAGATTTCAAGTAGTTCTTTAAGCTGTGTGCCTCGTCCACTGCCACTTCAGCTTACTAATCCTCTAGGCTATGTCAGTGACCTTAGGTTATCTACGAATCTTCTGATTTCTGATTCGATCTCGTAGAGAAACACCAAGCATTGTCCTCTCCATAGCACGCTGAGCGACCATGAGCAGGGCCGGATTATCCATAAGGCGGATAAGGCAACTGCCTAGGGGCCCCGCACCGACTAGGGGCCCACGGGGTCCTAGTCGATGCGGGCTACGCATTAAAAAAACGTTTCATTCGTAACATTCCCCATTATCTACATCTGGTAATAGAAAAAATGATTTTACTTACTGTAAAAAGCGGTACAATCAACTTTCCCGAATGTATTATTAGCATTGCAAATATATAGAAATCTGATGATATCAAACGCCACAAGTAAACAAATTTTTTTTAAATTAAAATTAATAAAAAATGGTGAAGTGGGTGAAGACGGAATCACTTCAGAGCTTCTAAAAGCGGGTGGATCACCGGTACTTAAAGTCCTTCAGAAGCTCTTTAATTCCGTCTTGCTTGAAGGTACGACGCCAAAAGCATGAAACGAGGGCGTGGTGGTTCTGTTCTTCAAGAAAGGTGACAATACCTTGCTTAAGAATTACAGACCCATCTCGCTTTTGAGCCATGTTTATAAGCTGTTTTCAAGGGTCATCGCGAACCGTCTCGAACGCAGGTTTGATGACTTCCAGCCTCCCGAACAAGCCGGGTTCCGTAAAGGCTACAGTACCATAGAACACATACATACGCTGCGGCCAGTCATACAGAAGACCGAAGAGTATAACTTGCCGCTATGTCTCGCGTTTGTGGACTATGAGAAAGCCTTCGATTCGATCGAAACATGGGCAGTGCTTGAGTCTCTCCAAAGATGCCGTATTGACTATCGGTACATCGAAGTGTTGAAGTGTTTGTATAAAAACGCCACTATGTCAGTCCGAGTACAAGAACAGAGCTCGAAGGCGATTCCCTTAAAAAGAGGCGCAAGCCAGGGAGATGTCATCTCTCCGAAACTGTTTACGACCGCTTTGGAAGATGCCTTCAAGCTTCTGGAATGGAAAGGACTGGGCATCAATATTAACGGCGAATACATCACTCACCTTCGGTTTGCCGACGATATTGTGGTCATTGCAAAGTCGATGGAAGAGCTCAGCACGATGCTCGAAGGCCTCAATCGAGTCTCCTAACGGGTAGGGCTTAAAATGAACATGGACAAGACGAAAATTATGTCGAATGTCCATGTCGTGCCTGTCCCAGTTATGGTTGAGAACTCGGCTCTTGAAGTTGTCGACGCGTATGTATACCTAGGACAAACAGTCCAATTAGGTAGGTCCAACTTCGAGAAAGAGGTCAATCGTCGAATCCAACTCTGATGGGCAGCGTTTGGGAAACTTCGTAACGTCTTTTCGTCCAACATACCTCAGTGCCTTAAGACGAAAGTCTTCAATCATTGTGTGTTACCAGTGATGACATATGGAACCGAGACGTGGTCCTTCACTATTGGCCTTATGAATAAGCTCAGAGTCGCTCAACGAGCTATGGTGAGGGCTATGCTCGGGGTTTCTCTACGGGATCGAATCAGAAATGAGGAAATACGTAGGAGAACTCAAGTCACCGACATAGCCCGACGGATTAGCACGTTGAAGTGGCAATGGGCAGGCCATATAGCGCGCAGAACAGATGGCCGATGGGGCTGGAAAGTTCTCGAGTGGAGGCCACGGACCGGCAAGCGCAGCGTAGGACGTCCACCTACAAGATGGGCAGACGACTTGGTAAGAACCGCAGGTCGGCGTTGGATGCAGGCCGCTTCCAACCGCAGTTCCTGGAGATCAATGAGGGAGGCCTTTGTCCAGCAGTGGACGTCCTACGGCTGATATGATGATGATGGTGATGAACAAGATCTAATTTAAAATAACCGCGTCGCGTCTCATTTATCTTTCCTACTCCATCATGAGACCTGTATCATCACTTATCTATAACTAACTATTTTATCTATTCCTTAAGATCATTTCAATGAAAGCAAAAAGCAGGAGTCGATCTGATCGACTCGACTTTTGTAATAGAAAAAATATATTTTAAAAAGTAAGAAAAAGGTAAAGGAAAGGGCCCCGAGAATTGAATTGCCTAGGGGCCTCGATAGGGTTCATCCGGCCCTGACCATGAGCCTTCTCATGAGTAGTGAGAGACCACGTTTCTTTGCCGTATGTCATCGTCACTGGTAAAGTTGTTCTATCTCACGAATGCGGGTTGAAAATAAATATTGATCACGAAAAATATTTTTATTTCACTACTAATCGACACTACTAACGAAACGCAAATCTTACTATTTGAATTAACTGATTAATAAATAACTGTTTAATTCATGTAGTAAGGATTTGTATTTCATTTAGATTAGTGGTGAAGTAAACACATTTTTGTGATCAATATTTATTTTCAACCCGCCTTCGTGAGATAGATCAATTTTAGCATGCACTGAGTAAATACTTGTCTTCAGACACTAATATATTTTGGACGAGAAAACTGTAACTATTCGATTTGCGTCATCATCATCATCATCATCATTTGCAGAACTATCAGAATACTCATTGTGCCTACTATAACACATGTATCGGCAATATATCTGAGATGGAATTGTCGAAGAAAAATTATACTACTTGTGAAAAAATTAGTACTACAAAAAAAATTGTTTAGGACATCAAGTATACGCTTAGACATAATAAAACCGCTGTGTATTATGCAAATTTTTAAAAAATGTTATCCAAATTTTAAAAAGAACTTCGCGCATCTTAAGGTGAGTATAGACTACATACAACATTTACTTGTAACAGAACAACGAGCCGCTCTGTGATATGTTCTAGTGTATCATCCTTAACATCGAGCACGCTCGCCTCTTTGTTACAGCCTATTGTACAAACCAATGAGCATATTGGTGAGCATTTCGTCGAGCGTATTGGTGTAACATTTCGTCGAGCCTTTGCACGAGCCATTTCAAAGAAGAATGAAAGCAAGGTACAACGAAATGTTGGTAAATACACACTCGCTGTGAGCATTTACCCGTAACATAACAACGCCGAGCATTCCCAGGAACGTTACATTACATGGAAATGCTTTGGAAACGGAGCTTTTGCCTGTATTGTACCATTCGTAAGAACGTTACATTACACAGAAATGCTCGAGAAAATGTTGTAGTCTATACTCACCTTTAAAATATTTGACTTTTATCGGCAAATTACGCTAAATTCACAATAACAATTAATGAAAAGTACGCGTCTCCTCGTATTACAATTTACAGGTGCCATCACCATAAAACACCAAAAAAATGAATAAAACGAGCCGCATAAATAAAAACATTTCTAATTAGCGCCTTATCTGCGACAGTAAAGGAAATACGACGGATATATTTGCGTCTTTGCCTGTATCTAATTGCATGCAAAGGTTTATTC
This sequence comes from Philereme vetulata, assembly GCA_918857605.2. NCBI lineage: Eukaryota > Metazoa > Arthropoda > Insecta > Lepidoptera > Geometridae > Philereme > Philereme vetulata. The sequence goes on from OU975482.1 coordinate 602,624, forward strand.
GATGCCAATAAAATTGATTTGACGAAGAATAAAAGAGTAATTGGTAATTCGCCGGGTTTTAACTCTGTTTGATTTACGTCTGTCCGTCCGTATGCAGTTATGACTATCCCGATGAATGCTGGTGTCACGAAGATATTTATGGGCACATCAACTTGATGTATTTGAGTATAGTTTTTTTTTTTGCACGGTTGAAGAGTTATTTAGAAGCGATTGGGGTGTATTGTCAAAATGCAACTTTTTTTGCTCCCGCCGATAAAAAGCTAATTCTTGATGTGGTCATTTATATTGCTTCTTTTATTACCTACAGGTCATTGGAATTTGGTATTTCAGTTTTGACGTTGATTGGAAACGCAAAATGTCGATTTATTTTGCTAAACTCTTGAAACAATTATTTCGTACACATTAAAAAGGAATAAGTTTAAACTTTTGTACGTAATCGGTGTATTTAAAGCGTGGGCATGTAATCTTATACTTCGCTATAATTGTTTCGACCCGGCCATTTAACCCGTATACGAGCCGATCCCAAATTGAATTTGCCAATTTCTGGTCATAATGTCGAGTAAAATTGCGGTCTAATGTGGCACTGTTGTGACAGTTCCTGCATACCAACTAAATATATTTGATAATAACGTGTTTTTTGGGGGTGCAATATGGCTTACGTTACGATCGAACTCTTACGAGAAACTTTTCGTGTCGCTCGACCGTACTTTGTATTGATTTTATGATAATGTTTATAGTATATCGTCGAATATATTTTGTTTTACGGGCTCAGGGTTAATATTTCGAATTTTATATGTCTAGTGACCCGACCCGGCTTCGCACGGGTGCAATGCTCATACTAAATGTCATTGGACAATACAAACATGTTCTCTTTAGAGGTTACTCTTGAAAGAGTGTGTAATTGAAAGAGTATTAAGAGTATTTACGACATCACATTAGAAACCTCTAAAATTATCAGTGTTTCTCTACTATATTATGCATGTATTATACATATAAACCTTCCTCTTGAATCACTCTATCTATTAAAAAAAAACCACATCAAAATCCGTTGCGTAGTTTTAAAGATCTAAGCATACATAGGGGCAGACAGACATTTTTTTTTTCGAATGGACTTATCTCGCTGTTGGCCTCTGAGGCCGTTGCAGCTTAATCGGTTAAGCTGCAACGGCCTCAGAGGCCAACAGCGAGATAAGCGTACCTAAGTGGTGCCCTTGCGCTAGTTGCCTCATCAAAAATAATGATTCGTTGATTGACCTCAACGCAGAAGGCGCTCAGCCCTATAATTTTATTTTTGATGAGGCAACTAGCGCAAGGGCACCACTTAGGTACGAACCTCGGCTTGGGCTGTTGCCGGGACGGGGATAGGAGAGAAACGCCCGGGTACGTGCTTGTACCTCGTGTAGGCGGCGACTAAAGGGACTCGTCGACCTCGCCGGCGAGGTCGGTGTATTTGTGGAGTGTTTGCTCTGTCTAATGTGGATGACTCACCCGCATTAGCGGAAGTGATTTCGTCATCCGGGTCTCCGAGAACGTGTCTCGTACGACGGAGGGTTCTAGGGGCAGACAGACAGCGGGAAGCGACTTTGTTTTATACTATGTAGCGATATGACCTGGGAGAAGTTAGGTACTTTGGAAAAACAAAGTATAAAACTAAGTAAGACATTCACGTGTCATATGTGACACCGTTGGCTTCATACTTTATCGCCGATAAAAGTACCGAAATGATCATAACCCTTTTCAACACGTGCAAAGTGTTGAAATCCATTCGTGATAAATCGGCTCGACTTATTGTCACAAAGCTGACAAACGTTTCGCCGCTATTGTAACAAGAGAACTATTGTTGATCGAAAGTCGTGTGTTATTTAAATGTCACGCCATTTCTGTACCGCATCAATCATACGTAACGAGTAAACATGAACAGCCACCCAGTAGCCGAACCGAACCTAAAACATAAATTTCCTCGTTTTAGCATCCACCATCTTGATTATATATGCAAATGTATCTAATTAATATGCGCAGATTTGACGAACTGACGATTTTATAGACATTGGACATCATTTAGTGCACCTAATCGACTTTTTTCAATCGTCGCACTTTATAGACGTTCAAATTAATTTTGCACGTGATGCATGACCGGTCCGCGATTAGCCGGTTCTGATGTCAAAATATAAGATAATCCTGGCAAAAAATTTTGAAAATGTTTAGTAAAATGTAAGCAAGTATTACGGTGGACGATTTCTTTGTGTATCAATTATGGCAATTATCGTGCTTGGAAACGTTTAGCGTATGAGCGACAACGAGGATATGCTAATTAAACAGAACTCGCAGTTTTTGCGCATTTTTTGCTGTCTTTCTATCAAATGCAAATCGTGTCTAAAAGGTATTTTTATATATTTATTCACGTGCATCGTTTTTTTCTGCTGTCCGTCACTTTAGCGATACAATGCTATTGTTTTTTTCGTGCAATTTTGTCTGTCTCCGTGTCTGACATCACTCATCGGCGACAACGACCGAAAATAATATATCTAATATTGAATTTTTAACGTCCTGTATTAGAATATCGGATTGGATTGTGCATTTTCGTGTCGCGTATCATTTTATTTTACGACTGCAATCAAGTTTAAAAACATAATTTTAGATTTAAAAATGAATGTGAGTGTCAGGTGTCACAATATTGATTTTATTTTTATCTATTTTATCATTGTTTATTGTATATTTTTAAAAGCATTAATTTTATTCGCTATTGATAAAACTATCTATATAAAAAATAAAGTTTTGTTTGAAATAAATTATTTGTAATTGTTTATATAAAAATGAATTGCTGTTCGTTAGTCTCGCTAAAACTCGAGAACGGCTGGATCGATTTGGCTAATTTTGGTATTCAATTATTTGTGGAAATCCAGAGAAGGTTTAAAACGTGAATAAATATGAATGCTCGGAATTAAATATACAGAATTATATTTAACAGAATAACTGTTAAAATATCGGAAAATATCACGCAAAAAGAAATTACGAAGAAAATTCATTTTCTCATACATAATGATGGCCGGGGACAACAATTGTCAATTCTACCAGGGTGACGTATATTGACAGCCCGCGTTATATGCATGTCAAGGCGGTACGAAGTTCAGCGGGTCCACTAGTATGTTAATAAGTAGAATGTAGCATATGTGTCATGTATGAATACAAGCAAGATGTATCCAATAATACCTATATGCTTTGTACAGTCCGCAAAAATTCCGCTCTGCCAGTTTTGAAACAGTTTCGCTTGCAAGTAGTTAGCTAGCTGACACCGCCATTTTCTTTTGTCCTTTTCTTTTGGCCAATCGGAGAGATGAACAATATTGAATATCTGTTTATTTTTGTGAAACCCCTTTGTTTTTATGACTTTTAGAGATTTATTAAAGTTCAAGGCGGGTTTTATTAAACTTCAAGGCGGGGTAACTGCTAGTCGCTTCATAGAAAATTCACCCTTAAGGTGGCAGAGCGGACTTTTTGCTGATAGTACCTACTGTTGAAAATGGCTTTTGTAATTATACCCACCTAAATATAATGCGCGCAGCCAAAGATGAGACCTGACAGATGCTAGTAGAGGGGATTTTGCGCAGGTACAGGCGTGTGCGCGGGTTGCGGGGAACGACACACGACTGAATACGCATGCGCAGACGCCATACCTTGCCGTCCCTCTTGCCTCGCATACCGCCTAAATGGCCTGAGAACTATCTACTGCGCAGGTTTGACCACGTGATCCGTCAAGTCTCATCTTTGGCTGCGCGCATTGTACAACGTCAGGAGTCATTAAGAGACAAATAATTATCAAACTTTAAGGACTTAGTAACACTTTATTTATATTCCACCTTATCTACCAATTTTACTATTTATTTCTTAATACTTAGGTAATTATAAAAGGTTGGTTACAATAACATAAAACATTCGCAGTATGCTAATGTTTTACTAGACCAGAAGTGACCCACTAAAAGTTCGTTAAGTATTCAAGTTCTACTAATCATCGCAAAACATAATTAAATTCCAACACAGAAACTCCCAGTCTCCTGGTGTACCACATCGCTTCCCAACGAGCCAGCCCAAAGTGAGTCCGCCATTCCCCTCGTCATAAAAGACGATTCTCCTGTCACGTGACGTTCCCCACCAAGCAACTTTGGGGCAGTGCAAGTTCCGTGAAATCAGTTTAATTACTGTCTTATTTCATAGTTTACGTGAAATATACCATTGTCTTCCTTATAAAAAGCTGATCAATTTATAAAAATATTTTTTATATAACTTTGGATTTTACAACATCAATGTTTCAATTAAACCTATTAACAATTTTACTAACTTCCGCTCTACTTCACTTCCGATACATCAGCTGAACTTTGTACTTAATTCTTTAAAAACATACTATAATATTAATCTTATTTTTAAAGTAATACTTAAATTTCCAAAACGAACGCTTAAAGAACGCTTCCATTTCCTCTATCAATCCAATCCTCGATCCTTGCGTTCATCTGACACACTCCAACTCAGGACACCTGTACACTCCTCCTCCTACTTTGATAAGTCTTTTACAGTGCAGGCTGTCCGGTTATGGAACGCGCTGCCGGTGGCTATCAGATGTGCCAAGTCACTTGCCATTTTTAAACGTATGCTCAGAGAACACTATCTGAGTATTTGTCGCTAAATATATGTGTATTTATTATTAATTATTTGTTTCTTAAATAAGTCTAAGTATGTATCTATAAATTATTATGATTAGTTATTATTTGGATTCATGTAACTTTCATTTATGTAAGTTTTATATTTTTTTATTTTTATATAATTAGTATTAGTATGTATGTACATGTAGTATGTTAGGTACACCATTACACCCCAGGTAATGTCTACACAGTCCATTCCATCCAAAGGTTGTCTGGTAGAGATCGCTAATTAGCGATAAGACCGCCAATTGTATCCATAGATTTACGTAGTTTTTTTTATATGTATTTGATTCGTGGTGTGCAATAAAGTATTATCTAATCTAAATTTTGGGAAAGTAATTAATTAATTAAAAATAATACAATCAATACACCTAAAACGAAACGCTAGGCAATGTAATATCCTACGTAAAGTGAACTGTAGGTTTTACAATTTAAATACATAATACAATACAAAATACATAAATGTTTCTTGATACCCTATATTCTATTGAAATGAATACGTAAATAATCCAAGATATAACACTATACCTACAATTAAATGTTTTTAAAATAAAAATGTATCTATATATTTTTGTATAAGCGTCGTAAACGACATTTGATTTTCATGTGCTGCCTAATAGCGTTATGTAAACCTACCTACTAAGTATGAAAGTACAGTAAGCAAATGTGAAAGTTTTTCTCTATTCATAGTCTTATTAAGATTTCTCTCTTCAGTCGCCCCGCACGTTTCTATCAAAAAATTTCTTTAAAATCAATCACAGATGTAGCCAATCAATAAATTTCGATGTTCTACCGAAAATACTTTTTTATGGCGTAGCAACCATTAAAATGCATTAGTCACCTGTCAGTTGGTTTTGATGGAAGTATCGTGCAGGCTATTTCAGTAACCGAACGAAGCTTTCAACAGGTTAAAAAAGCAAAAAACAGAGGTGATAGGTCGTAGACTTACTAGTTTGTTTGCAAGCAATACAAGTTGAAACATTCATGTAATTCTAAGGTACCCACCCACTGGATTACTTTTGCATTATGCACGGAATACAAATTTTGTACATTAATACAAAAAATGCATTGTTATGTGATTCAATTCCTGACGCGACTCGATATAAATCTGCGTCTCCGATACACCTTGAATATTAGAACATTTCGATTTTATATACCTAGAACATTTCAATCTCGATTTTTCGATTTTGATTCAATTTGGGATTATAGCGTCGCGCTCGCTAATTTTATTGCGTGCATTGTTCCCATTCTAATTAATCTCCGGACTTGGATTCATTCGATATAGATCCTGAACGAATCAAAGGCGATTTGCAATATCTAGATGGATCCATTCGGTTCAAAGAATGCTGCAATTAAGCGTGGGTAATTGCTACAATTACAAAGATCCAATGGCGGCAGCCACTTCGACAGGAATAATTAATTTTGATAACATATTCATGGGAAGAAACCGACTCGTTACAATAAAATGCAAGGTATCCTTGATCTGTATCTAGAGGGCATTCCAAATCGGAGTTAGTCACCGCAATTTCTGCGATGACACTGAATCAATTCAAGATCTTGGAAAATAACAAAACTCGTAGTCTTTTGCTTGTAGGAATATCTAATGATGCGCAGGCGCAACGAATCTCAACGACACGGAAACTAGCCTGAGAATTTTGCATTTCGAGAGAATGGGTAAAAGTCTAGACGCTGTGCAATTTACAAATTTTGCGCTTGCGCATTCAAATGATGCGTGCGATCTTCGGGTTCATCGGTCCACTCGTCTCACGACTGCTGGTGATTTTTTCCATCACCATCATGAGCTCAGACGCCGTGATTGAAATTTTCAACGCACGAATCAAACATTTCTATCTATCTAACCATTCAGTATTTTTGCACCGATGCAAAAAGTAGTTGTGCGCCCAAATCGCTATTTAATGCTAATTCATTTTTTAGATTCTTAGCGATAAAAAATATAGAAATGTTTCTATTTCTTATTTCATTGAGTTCACGGTAAAATTGAACAATTTTATGAGACCTTATGCAAGAAAGGATTCCTTGTCTGTATTGTCTCTAGTCACGAGAGTTTTAATCAAATTAGATTTTATGTTAGAAAGACCTAGATCCAATGAAAAAAACAACTGGCTTTTTTTAATCATTTTGATGATAGAATATGTTCGGTTACATTTAAATTAAATGGTACTTTTTATCAGAGTACTAAACGATCGTATCTGTAAAGCTAGCTAGTAACACAGAAGTATGTGATATGAAGTAATTATGCTAGGACTAATAAAACAGACGTGTCTGTCAGTCGTAAAAACGAATGCTAAATCAATTAGCCTGGACCAAATGAATCCCGCAAGGCTGTAATTATTTCCAAAGCTCACATACATAAGTGGTTTTGGCTTCTAGCTTTTGCAAAGTAATAGTTTCAAATGACTGTCCATAAAAAAGTTTACTTGTAATAATTCGAGGTAGACCGCATTGGCTCATCAAACAGCTATTATGTTTTTTTGTCAGAGACAAAACTGAGGATAGAGATAAGGTTTGGTCTAGACTTCGGTCATTGGCAGGGGATGATTCGTAAGTTTTGGCAATGGTACGATCCTTTATTATGCACTTTTTTTTAGGGATCTGTAGTCAAAAGTATAATTTATTGGTTCACGTCATTAATATCGGCCCGTTCACACTTTGTGCGTTCGAAAATGAAATGAAATTGGGTAGACATAATGGACACAAAAAGATTTGCTAAAGTGACATTATTTTAGCACTACCTAGTTTGAAATTTTGGGCACCAGATCTACATCATCATTAGCTAAGTTTTTACTGATTGACAGGGGTAAAAATTTGGCTAATGGTATTGAAAGATTGTTAGTTACATGAAACTGCGGGACCCTAATAAAGATGTAGCTCGACACGCCTTGGGCAGTTTTATTATCTACCTGTTAAAAATCTTTTTTTTGTAGTTGTTTTTGGACACACATCTGTCGGCTGCCGTGGTGCTTACAATCTAGATCATGTCTTAGATTGTCCCATTGCTGCAGAGTCACGTTTTCTAACCATTGTGTGGGTGCTCATTTAATTTCAAAAACATCTCGATGCCAATTTCTGGTTAATTACAAACTAAATTATATTTTTTATGATACTAACCTTGAACACTTATTTGGTTCGGCAACCACCTACATGCCCGTTTAGATAAATTCTGTGTACGACTGATAGGAAAGTATTGATTGACAACTACTAAATGTTAGCTAATCATTATGCAGATGTCCGACTGGTTATCTGATTCGTGATACTGGACAGACGTAGTTTACAAATACGACATCGCCGTGATTGAACATCACAAGTTGCGACCACGTTGTATCACAATGGTATTCCACATTTCCATCATTGGCGTGGCTAAATATTGTTAAGCTCGGTCTCCAGTCTATACCTAGATTTGGCCTTTGATATTTAAACTATGGTGTTAGTTTGGCGCTATTGTCATTCTCCCCGCAAAATAAAACGGCATATCCTCTTAGATGATAGATTAAAAATGCAGTAGGAACATAAACATTTAATAACAGTATGAATTGAGATTTTTATAATTGCAAAAAATTTAATCTCCCGTTTTTGTAAACGTGTTTTCATTATTTTCAAAGGACGAGTTGAGTGTTTCTGGGTATGTGGCTGCCGTGTCTTCGTCAGGCATTGAACCGGTCACCAGAAGTGGTCATCCGTGTTCGTTCGGTGGTATGTTTGCTGAAACAACACATTCTACTGCTGCTTCGATGGAATTTCGCAAGGCCTTATTTTTTATGTTTGTTTGCATAAGTACTTGTTTGCTAAGGCTTTTTGCTATCGAGGCCCGGTAGGGTTTACCGTTGACACTGTTAAGTCAATTGATTCAACAATTGAGGTGACCGTGTGTTTTTATTTGCTATTTTCTTGCTCAGATATATGTTCGGTTTATAAGTCGCACGCCTGTTTCATTTAATGTTAAATAAAACCCTTCTAATAACGGGATTGTTATTTAGTTAATTAATAAAGTTTTCGCTTATCCAGTGCTACATAAAAAAATGAGGTGTTGCAGCAAACATCGCGCTCTGATGAATTTTCCGCTGCGTTACATTCCTTAAAAGCTTGACCATCAGATTGCGCAATGCCGGTAAACGACCTCCGAATTTTCACGGCGCTCTGAACACGTGCACCTCCCTGCAAAATTTTAAAGGCAGTTCCGTGTTATTGACATTGATATTCGTCACACACCATCACATACTCTATGACGTTCGCTGAAAAATTATATGTAGGTACGTCTGGGAACTTCTGCAGTTGATTAATTTTATTGCATTGGTTGGTACGTGACCCGATTACTGATGCGCGGGCAGGTCACAAGTTGGTCTTTCATTTACAGTACCAATCAATCCACTATCTACGATCTAGTCAGTCACTACCTGCTGGATTTCTAGCTTTTTATGCGTCTGATGTTTGGGGTTAACAAACTTATATTCTGATTGCTCATTCATCTTACATCATTGTGGTTTCGGTAAGATTGAAACTTTTCTTCTTTTCCTGGTGCCGCTGCTGTCATGTTTATAATTCATATCTAATCTGAGCATGAGACTCAAGATTCATGTTAATTTTTTTAATCGGAGAACTGCATGAACTTTTTGTCGATACAATTGAATTCATTGTGCGGCTGGACCCCCTTTGTAGTCTAGAGTTAGATCAAAGTCGTATTGTGGACAATTGGTTGATCCATTGTGCGGAGCTTTTGTCTATTTCGATTTGAATGAGGCAATTGTGGATCGAGGAAGTGGTCAATTTGGTTCTATCTTGCTACTCACGCGAATGTTTATTTGTTGCCTATAAATCTAGCATTAGCATCATGAGTCATTGCTACTTAATTTCCATAATCTACCAGTTTTATTATCTTTTCCACGACGAATTATATTTTTATTCGACACTTACTAAGTTGTAGATGAACTTACATGACGTGACCAAATTATTTAATCTATCACGTGACCGGCAGAATTGCCAACATTTCTGGACATAATTGCGTAAAAAATGTAATTTTGTGTAATCAAAATGGCATTAGTGTAACTAGAATTATTAGAGCGTTAGTTACTTGCTAGAGGCAACAAATTTTTGATATCCGGCATATTTAGTCATGCACTATTTGTAACCGTAACGTGATTATGTTTATTATGCGTATCATCTTCAATACGATGACTGATTAATCCAATTTGTTACCCTTTACAATGCCTAGATTTGAAAATGTAATAATTGTTAATTATACATACCGCAGATGGCACTTTGAGAATCTGTGTCAGAAACACAATGGAATTGGCAACAATGCAATCTGGTAAACGTGTTAGCTAGACTGCGTTGGCGAGGTCGTTGGAACGCTATCAACTAAATCATCTAGCATGCAGTCTAGACTAAAAAATATCAACTGTATATGATACGAAATCTTTCTATGCTACTCTCATTTCATTGCTACTTGCATGCGCGCGCGCATTATCCTGCCAAATCTCAGCGTGCACACCTGTTTGTTTATCTTTCGGACGAGTTGCAATAGCTGCAAGCGATTTTAGACTTAAGTGTTGTAAAAATATGCATCCATTTTCGATCACCGAAACCACTTTGTCGACGATCACTCAGGGGCGGGGCAGTTTTGAGTCAATAACGTTATAAGTGGCAGTTGTAAAGTTGGAAATAAATCACCGTGCATGTTTGATGCACTTTCAATCTTTTTTAAGCTTTCATTCATAACTAAAAACAATCACGAGCAAAAAGCAAAGGCTTTAGCAGCATCGATTCGTGTATGTATTGATTGAAAAATCGGGACCGAACAACGGTGTCGAATGAAATATCTTTTTCTTGTATTACATGTAAATCTTCGCTTTATCAGCGATATTTATTGTGGGCACGTTGACTTAAACATTCATGTTTATTGTCCAGAATGCGTGTGTCCTTACATTTTGGGTTGACGTAGGCGTCACGGCCCAGTTGTGTTCCAACTTGAACTACAGTAAAGTTGCCGTTTGCGACACCAATGTGACAACCCCTTTTGTTAGAGTTTGCTTTACCTTATAAACAGGATCGTTCTCTCCAAAACTACCAATATTTTTCACCCACGCTTGCATATTCTAGGTGGCATAAAAGGATTATTAACAGACCCCAAACATGCATAAGGTAATGGCTTGGCTCGTTGTCTCTCACGAAACTTTAGTCGCTTTATGAATGTGTTATACATCTTGATTACTTAGGATAGCAATAAACTCGGGTTCATGGACGTAAAATTGTTGCGGATTGACAAAAAAAACCTGCACTTTTTGCAGTAAATTACTTAGAATTTTACTGAGACTTTGCGGTGCCGAAATTAACATTAAACAGTCCCAACTTTGTGTCATTTTTGACAGCAATAAACAAGGTAAACGCATGGTCTTGTGTGTTTAAATAATTGTTGTTCTCTTAAACGGTCTTTTGAAGAGAAGGACCGCACTGGTAATAACTGTCTGCATAATTGTTATACGGTGCTCCTTTTACTACCGCATTTAGTCTTAATTGCATGGTATTCCAAAAACACAATTCAAAGAAGAATAATTATTAAATTTTGGCTGGCATTAATGTTCCTTGTCAATAAGGCTAATCAAATGTGTTGTATAGAAATGTTTTAGTGATTAATTGAAAGCTGCTGGTAAAAAAATCGCTGACAAATCGAAGCTATACCACGCGCGGTCTATTGAGTTTTTTTTCATCAACAAAAGAGTTCGGGTAGCCGAACTTTCAAGGACTAACGTGTTACGCTTCAGGAGGTTCGCGGATCATTTCCTGGTTAAACACATTAAGTTCTCATGAACTCGCCATGGGTACCATTTTAATTATTTCTTCCATCCTTTTTGGTAACCAAAAAATTGTTTAACATACCGCTAATTTAAATATTTTTTAAATTCTAGACCAGACTATTCGAAGATTTTAATGCTGCAATAAAGTCTAGATAGTTTTTTTTGTCTGAGCTCTAGGTTTTTCTGCACATTTGGTCATGCTTGATTTGCAGTGCTTTTGCCTCTATGTCGATTGTTTTCAATTAACTTAAAAAAGGCGGAAGTTCTAAATTCGTCGGAATATTTTTTTTTCCTTCATCTGAAGATCAGTTATCATTAGAATGTACTTAATGTTTTGTTTGTGGTTTTGCCACTTGCGTGTATGGATTAACAGATTTAATTAATCAAAAGCTTTTTGCTTCTTCTAAATAGCTTAATGCTTAAATTATTTATTACTATTGTGAAACTTAATAGCTTTAGGTCCATTAGTAACTTTAACACCACACATGTCTTCTCGAGAAATATGAGTGTTGTTTATCATATTTTACTATTCTTATGTTTTATAGTACTTCTAACAGGCTTATAATTAACTTGAGCAATGTTGCTTCTTTAGATGCTGTGTTTCCTTTATTGTTTCTTTGTTGTTTTTCACGTCCACCATGTTCCCTATAATAACTTTGGTATTGAATATGTCAAGATAAACCACCCATATAATTGTTACATTTACATTTCATTATACCAGAGATGTTAGAATTGATATCGAATTGTTGTCTTAAAAAAGTTTTGATTGTTTCTGAAAGGTTTTTGCGTTACTCCAGAAGCGCACCGCGGCGCAGGTGGCTGGTGGCCCTATTTATCCGATATTATGTCATATCAATATCAGTATTTACTGCCTCTATTTATGCAGGTCTGTATTTGGTATTTTTTTAAATATATATATATGGTTCTAATGCATCAAGAAAATACATACGGTTCATTAACCCTTTGTTAAGCGACGGTTTTAACATGACAATAGAGCATAATTCATAAACAATTTCGCCGTTTGTTGCCCCTTGCTCATTTACTTGCACAGACTGTTCATGTACATGCAAATGTAGTTTTTCTACGGCTAGTACTTGATTCGGAGAATAAACACATTTCAGTGTCTTTACTGCCTTATCTATGTTTATCTTAATGTAGCTAATCGAGAAATTCTGGGCTCCTGTTTTGTTTCCCACCAATTTTAATGTCGTTGTCACGGCAAATAGCTTTTTATGCAATAGTGTTTGTGTCTTTTCACAGGCCATCCAATGCATGTTTGTGTAGTTTTTATTTTCAAGTTTAAGTTGCTGTTTCTGTACGTGATTGAAGTACTTATGTAATATAATGCGGCAGTCACTTGTGTGGTTGAACTTTGGCATTTGCCTCATTACTTTAATATAAGTGTTCTGTATTTTTCTGTTAGTTTATGTTCTGTATTTATGTTTCATTAGTGGTACCATTTAATGTTTTCAGAATGAAATATGGGTTCTGATTTTATGTGTAGGTTTGCGTTCATGGCTCTCTTAGATTGCTGCACCCACATAACAGGATATTGTGATTTGTGTGTCGCTATCCAACAAGATGAATAGATGTGACTGGTTAGTTCTTTAATATGTCTAGTCTAAACAGTTTCAATCTGGCTTCCTGTTCTCTCTTAATCTAAATACTCTTAGTCTTGCTCGCTGATTATTCTTATCTCTACCATTTCATAATCTGTTTCCTATAATCTTTTGTTACAGGAAAACATAGATCCATCACCATTCAGCCTGTCCCCCATATCAGCGAAATCAGAGAAGCTCCTTCGATCACCTCGCAAGGCCACGCGGAAGATTTCGCGGATTCCCTTCAAGGTTCTGGATGCACCGGAGTTGCAGGACGACTTTTACCTGAATCTGGTGGATTGGTCCGCGCAGAACGTACTCAGTGTTGGTCTAGGCAGCTGTGTGTATTTGTGGAGCGCTTGTACCAGTCAGGTAAGATATCATGACGTCTAGACAATCAGTGTTGTTCAAGAATGTCAATGGTAGCGTTACTCATGCCAAGACTCGTGGTAGACGGGGTCAACCAATACACATGTTTGTTTCATTTTCAATGCAATTACTGGTAAATTAGTGTTATATAATACGGGTTGCCGTAAGGGCTGCAAGAGCGAGCGAGATAGCAATATCATCGTCGCTTGTCCCATGTTTTATGACCCCGCACCCACCGGACCCCAGGAGCGTTGGCGTTGGCAAGCAGAAGTTTCAAATCCAATCGAGTTACTTAAAGTCCAGTGATGAAATGAACCTCCTACTTTTCAACACTTCTAAAATATAAAATATTATGCGTGTGCTTTAAAGTTATCTCTGCAGGAGCTTGTGATGAAAGTCTTTAAATTTCCAAGAGTTTGAACAATAGCTTCTTCAGAAAAATCCCAGTTACAGTTTCGCCAACATAATGATGTTGTTTCTTACCCAACAGGTAACACGGCTATGTGATCTGTCAAATGAAGGTAACGCTGTGACGTCAGTGGCGTGGAGCGAGCGTGGCAATCTAGTAGCCGTGGGCACGCAGAAAGGACATATCAGTGTTTGGGATGTCGCGTCGAACAAAGAGGTTAGTTGGTACTTTTTTGAATCATTATCATTTTCTGCCAGTCACGACCATACTAATTTCCAGAATTCCGAGTCACTGGGACCACTCACTACCATCGTGTAAACTAGGCTCTTTACGAGCACAAATCATATTATTAAGCGACTACGGCAAAGCCAAAAGGAATGGTTATGTTTATAGGAGTCTATGTATGTTTGTATGTATGTATTTACGTATGTTCCACCGCAGCGCCTGAACCACTCATCCGATTTTGATGAATTAGGACAATCGTTTCGTTATCATGGTCCGGATGACATAGGCTACCATCGACATAGTTATTACGTAGTCCGGTTTCAGTTTTTAAATTTAAATAGCTTGTTTGAACTAAAATAGGATTCTAATTCTAAGTTTTTGTGTTCAGGTTATGAAACTCCAAGGACATATAGCTCGCGTGGGGGCTCTAGCTTGGAACGGCGATGTACTCAGCTCAGGGTCAAGGGACAGGCATATACGTCAACGCGACACCAGAGTTCCACGTAAGTACCAAAATATTACATTTTAATTCTAGGGTGGGGGGAATAAGATCTGCACTGACGTCCCGCATAGGAGTGTATTGTTCATAACCCCCTTTCTTCTTCTTCCTGCCCTTGTCCCACATACGTGGGGTCGGCACAACATGTATTTTTCTTCCATACCTCTCTATCAGCCGTCATCTCCGTTGTCACTTCTTTCTTACCCATATCATTCATCACACAGTCCATCAATCCCTTCTTCGACCTTCCTCTACTTATATATCCATCCACATTCATATCTAACACTCTTTTAGTCACATGACTTTCTTCCCTCCGCATAGCATGCCGATCTCACGCTAGCCTCTTATTCCTCAACTTTTCTATCACTGGCGTTACTTTCAAACTTTCTTGCATTAACCCCCTTCTAACATTACATTAATATTTCTATTACATTTTTAATACATTCTTAGCCCTAAAGGAGCTAACTGTATCACCCCTAATATCCTACAGGTTCTAACAGTAGGGCTTAGTGGTGAACTTTGAGGGCGCCATAAACTAGGGGCGACATAAACACTGTTGGCGATCTCAATAGGCCTTGCGGCCGTCACAATAAATATGTATATATTTTTTATTCCTTTTGAAGCATATAGGACAATTCTTTATTGTTACACCAAATTAAAATAACTTAACCTAGAAAACTTAAAGACTAATACATGGTGGTACAATGGGCGGCCTTATCGCTCAAAGCGATCTCTTCCAGGCAAACTTTGGATGGACTGGATTGAAAAGACGTGTGAGGAGGCGGTGTTACAATAAATACCTATTTATGTAGGATAAAAATAAATAAATACCTCAACCTAAAATATACCTACGTATACTTACATAAATAAATATAAAATATATACGAAACTTTTACAATAAATATCGCAAGGAAATACAATATTTGCTCTAAAGAAGCCGCTAAGTATAATTTGTATACCTCATTTTTAAAAATAGGTAAAGATTTAGCAGGTCTGATAGAAACGGGCAAGTCATTCCATAATCGGACAGCTCGTACCGTAAACGAGTTACTAAAGAAGTTGGAATTATGGGCTGCAGTTTTCAACTGGAGAGTAGTGGAAGAACGCAGATTGCGGGTATGGGATAGATTTAGGAATTCAAAGCATTGTTTGAGATACGGCGGAGAAGAAGAAGTAAATAGAATTTTATATAAAAGAGATAGAATATGAGCATTCCGACGAATGCGGATTGGCAACCACTTGGAATAGGACTGCCTACCAAACACCTTGCATACAAAAAAACATTTTTCGATCTCTTTGACCAGTATGTTTGACTCCAGAGTAAATTGTCCATATCATCTTATGTTATTGAATTATGTGTAGATAATAATGTACTAAAGATAATAATTAAAGTATTGCAACAATGTTTTATGCAAAAGATATTCACGATCAAACTTCAGTCATATCCACATGTCCAAACATGTTAGAATTACTACTAAAAGATGACAACATCTGATGTTAGGTATGCACAATGACGCGTCCAATATATTTTCTACAAACACGATTAAAAATTATCTAAACTCGCTTTATTTATGTTAGAATAATTATATTTCACTCAATATCAATAAAGATTAAGCCATATAATACCCGTGACAACACATTATATGCATAGCAATAAATCGAGCACGGAATATACAACGCTCGATTTGAATATTCACATAAATAATCTGACTAGTCTAGTTTGCAACCCGCCCACACGAATGCACACAACTGCGTCACTTCTAGGTGTCAGAATATATGCAATTTATAATTGACAATACATATATGGAAGATAAATGCCAAAAATTTGTAAACGAATTGCACTCGAATATAAATCTTCATATTAAATATGCATTATTAAATGAGATGAAAATAATAAATGATTATGCTAAAATTAAGAATTTAATAATATTTTTAAACTGTGCCAGATAAAAGTTATTTTTATTGAAAGCTAGCTGTAACTACCCAGCATCGCACGGTTTTTTAAAAAAAAATATATAGGCTATATCATTCCGGGTTAGTGTATCAGTGAAATAATTATCAGAATCGGTTTAGTAATTTCTGAGATTAGACCCTACAAACATACAAACTAAAAGTTTTTAATCACATCTTTATAATATTAGTATTTAAAGATTTGGCATTACAATGTTCCAACTTAGATTATTTATAGAGTCGTTATATCTGTTCCTTTTTGAAATCTATGGCTATGTTTTTTTTAAACTAGAATATACCTTCGTTTGACCACAATCACACCTATGGCAGCGATGATGTGGTCTAAGATGAAGCATAAGTTCTAGAAGATACTTATTTACTCTTACCTTAAAGAGACGGACTGTAGTCTTTAGGAAAAAACGGATCTAGAAGATACCTATTCATAGCATTGTTGTTCCATACCTTAGCGATGAACCAAAACGGTGAGTGCGACCGAATAGTTTATCTACGAGGTTTGGATGGCGCTGAGCCGTGCGTCTGCTTGTCCTTTGATGGAATGAAGATGGCGGGATCAGATCATCTTCAGCAGTGGACGTCTTACGAAGTGATGATGATAAAAGATTTTCTCGTCAAAAAAAAAAAATATACATAGGATTTCCCTCAAAATGTTACAACCTTATATTTCCATTTGCATAATAATCCGGTTCATAGCTACTACTACATCATCTGGGGCGCTGCATAATAAGTTCATCGACATATAGAAAGGCAATAATATTATTTATATTGCTCTGCAGTGTCACAAAATTAGTAATCTATACATAAACGTGTCATTTAGAATCAATAATAAAAAACATTAAAATGTGAACGCAGATATTTCACTTTTTTAATATATTTGGACGACATATTGGACGTGAATGCGTCTGGCATCTGTCTGGGACAAGATACAATTTTACAGTTTTAATGTTAGGTGAGAAATCAATACTGCAAAAGCTAAATCCCACTAATAATACAAACGCGAATGTTTGTATGTATGGATTTTTGTTAGTCTTTCGCGTCGGAACGGCTGAACCGATTTTGATGAAATTTGGTTTGTACGTAGACATAACCTGGATTAACACATAGGTTACTTTTTTATTGGCGAACCACGCGTGCGAAGCCGCGGGCGGAAGCTTGTCTATACTAATTTTGCAACTATACATTGTGTTTAAATTAAGATTTGTTTTTTTTTTTTGTGTATTTTGTTGTTTTTTATGTATTAACATTAAGTATGTTGCAAATAAAATATTATTCTATTCTATTCTATTCTAATATCATAAATTTTGAAAGTAACTCTATCTCGCTTTCTGTTAAACTTTTCACGACTAAACGACTGGACTGATTTCGATGAAATTTGGTATATACAGTGTAAACTCTATATAACGACACTCAAGGGACTGAGCATATTTTGACGTTATAGAGAGCTGTCGTTAAATGGAGAGAAGTAAAATCTGTATTAGAAAAAGAAAACGTTTATTTCTGATTTGTCTTGTTAAATAGTACCTACAATAAAAATCTGTTTTAATTTGAACGCTATTGCGTTTTACAGTTTATGTTTACAATTTGAAAGTTTGTGAGCTACTAAGAATATGACAACTATACGATAAAATCCATCACTTCTACTAACAACAGTCTGCAGCTGCACGTGCAAGCAATCCCATTTTGTAAACAAAAGAACGGATTTCTTAGAAAGTTTTGTGTGTATGATACCGACAGTCGAGTTTATTATGGTCTAGGATAATAAAACGACAAAAGGATATAAACAGCTGCGCTGTTTTTACTAATTTGGCAACTTAAAAAGAACTTTTTATTACAAATTGCTGTCGTTATTGAGAGTGGGTGTAATGCTATACAGAGTATACCATTGTATGCAAGACAAGCTAAACCAACCAAAGCCGAATGATTTCGACGCTTTAGAGAGTTTGTCATTAAAACGAGTGACGTTACATGGAGTTTACACTGTACATAGATTATGACCGGTATTGGGACATTTTACCCGACTGCGCAAAAGGAGGGTAATGATTTGGTTGAAAAACTACGCGTTCTAAGCCGCGGGCGAGTCAGCTAGTAATCTATATAAATAAAAAAAATGAAATTATGTTCGTTGGTAAGCGTATCACTTGAGAACAGCGGGACAGATTTGGATTTTTATTTTTTTTTCCTAATAAGGGTTTTAGGGGGGGGGGGGGGGGGGGGGGAAATGGAAAAGTATTATGTTATATTATATTTTTATAAATGTATTAAGTTTATCTATTAGTATGCTATTTTTTAATATGGTTAAGTGTTGTATTTATTATAGTATATATTAGTATTCTACTCCAATGTCCTTCTCTGTGCACGTACCCACCACTATAATCAAATATCTCTATCTTCAAAGGTTTGCTGGAAGAAAACTCTTATTAGGGTAAAGCTCGCCTTTGTGTATTTTGTCATGTCATGTCCATTTTGTAAGCTACTTTTGTCTGTAAATCTATTTGTGTACAATCCTACTAATATTATAAACGCGAAAGTTTGTATGCATGGATGTTTGTTACTCTTTCACGCGGGAACGGCTGAACCGATCGCGATGAAATTTGGTATGTACGTCGATCATAACCTGGATTAACACATAGGCTACTTTTTATTGGCAAACCGCGCGTGCGAAGCCGCGGATTGTTCAGCTAGTAAAGAATAAAGAAAAGTTTCCCGGAATGATTTTGTGTGAGATTTTGTATGAACTCAAAGATCCTATAGGCTATATTTCAGTTTGAAGTACGTGCGAAGCCGGGGCGAACCAGCTAGTATAGTACATAATAGAAGCTTATTCTTATTACCATTTTTTTTTGTATTTAGCTTGTATTTCGGAGTTGGTAACAGGAATTTCGGTAGCGATTAGGTATTTGTTTTTTTTTTTTGTCTTTTGTTGTTGAGCGTTGATTTATGGCGGGTTTTATTTTAATAGTTGCAATATTTACGATTACGTACGTTTAAAATTAATAATTTTTTTTTGGAACATATTATTGCGGTTTATTACCGTGTAGCTCCTGTTTTTCAAAATCATGATTTTGATACCATGCAGAATAAAAAACTTAAATGACCTGGAGATGGGACAAGCCTTTATCAAAGTATTGCCACGTAGGTCACGCACCTTAGATACACACGGCTACACATGAAGTTATAAATTTCCAGTATAAGCTGACCTCGCATTCTACGAAAAGCCTACACAATGCGAGTTCAGTTTATACTAAAAATGTATAGCTTGATGTGTAACCGTGTGTACGTGCTCTGCGATGCATTGCTCTGCGTCCATCTGAAACTAAACTAGCCTAACTAACACTCTCGATCAAGACATCTTTCAAGCAATAACAACTAAATCAAAATCCGTTCATCTATTTGGGAGTTATTATGCCACAATATAATATGGTGATCAGGATGTGAAGGAGCAAGTAAAAGAAATGAGGATAAAGGGGAGGGATTCTAGGCTATGCCCATTTTTAACACTCGACCCAAAAAGAAAGGGTAGGGTTTTTTTTTATCTGTGATGTCCCACTGCAGGGCAAAGGCCTCCCTCCCTTCTTTCCAGTTTTTTCTGTCCCCTGCTTTAGTGGGCCAGTCTGGTAAATGCACATCCAAGTCGTCACGCCATCTCCGCGGTGGTATGCCGCGTGGGCGTGTTGCGTTAGCGACCCAATCAGTTATTATCTTTGCCCATAGATCTTCGGGCATGCAACAGATGTAGTTTTTTGTTTTTAATTTTGAAAAATTACTTGTGTTTAAAATATATTTATTGCATTTACCTTAGAGAGTTAAAATATTCAATCTTTACCTGTTTTGTTTTCCGCTTAAAATAGACATAAAGTACGGAATAAAAATACTTAAATTTTTTTGGTATCAATTGTGCGCGTTGTGTTTTTCCATGATTTTATTTATATTCCTTGTTTGGGGATTTCTATGGGGAACTCGTGTTTATATCTTCTAATATTCATAAAGAGGATACATTTGTATTTTTCTAACGAATTAACTCAAAAACTACTGGTACTATCCCTAATGCTATACTATCCCTGAGTAGCATAGGCTATATTTATTGAAAAAAAAATAGTGATCCCTACTACAACTTCAATAATGTAACCCAAGGTGTATAAAAATTAGCCATAAAAATGTTTAAAAAATAAATGTCCACCCGTTCGAAGCCGGGACGGGCCGCTAGTTTATAACAAAAATAATAATAGTAATGGAGTTCCTTATGAAAGGGCTCGCCCGGGGAAGTACTACTGCCATACCTATTTCTGCCGCCAAGCATTACTGTGTTTCGGTTTGAAGGGTTTCGGTGCCTATTCAATACAAACAAACAAATCATTCCTCGTTATAATATTAGAATAAATATAGTATAACCATCCTCTTGAATCACTCTCTCTCTCTATGCTGAAAACATACATTAAAATCCGTTGAGTAGATTAAAAGATCCAAGGTTACAGACAGCGGAGGCGACTTCATTTCATACTATTTAAATATAAGGACTAGCCATGGAGGTTGGTTATACTAATATGATAAAGAGGAAAGATTTGTTTGTTTGTATTGAATAGGCTCCGAAACTACTGGACCGATTTAAAAAATTCTTTCACTGTTGGGAAGCTGCACTATCCCCGGGTGACATAGGCTACTTTTTATCCAACTGCGCAGAAGGAGGGTAATGTTTTTATGGAAAAACTACGCGTGCGAAGCTGCGGATTGGTCAGCTAGTATTTCATAAACGCTTAAATAATTGTGGCCTGTATCATTTTAGAATAGAAATAAGAATTTGTCATGGAGGTTGTATTTCATTTTATATAGTATATTATGAATACAATGAGCCTCATTCTATTTTTAAATTTACTTACGGCACTAGGAGCCTAACTGGCATTTAGGCATCAGGTATAGTGTGACCATTAGTGCTGTGCACTCCCTGAGGTATGCGCGGCGAGGTGGGAGGCAAAGAAAAAACTGCACGAGTTCACATGAGATCAATACATGTCGGACATATCTTACGATATCAGTTTGCATTTCTAAGGCAAGACTTGTGGCGGGACGATGGTCGGAGGCTATCTATCTGTAATATATTATACTTAGTTGATTAAAATGTAACTTAAATATACTCATATTTTATTAAAAATATGCAGGTGATAAATAAGAACTAAACTTATAATTCAAAGGACTGGTTTTATTGAACATTTTTTATATTTACAAACAATTATATATTCTAACGAAAGTTATTCTGACATAGATTCTGTTTCAACTTCATCTTCCATTTCATATCACGAGATAACGCACGACCCATCTTTGAATATTTATCTCATGTGCGTCTGACATAGAGAGTCCGATACAAATAACACTACCTGCCGCCACGAGCGTTGACGGCGAACTGACAGAGCGCAGCAGCCGATTCTCCCCCCCGTCTCGCCGCGCGCATACCTCAGGGAGTGCACAGCACTAATGGTCACACTATACTTATCGAGCTAACAATGACGTACACACGGCTACACATCAAGCTATAAGTTCCAGTACAAGCTGAACTCTCATTCTATGAAAAGCCTACACAATGCGAGGTCAGCTTATACTGGAAATGTATAGATTGATGTGTAGCCGTGTGTACTTTCAAATCATTATTATTATTAGGAGCTTGTAGTGTCCCACTTCAGGGCAAAGGCATCCCCCTTTGTTATCAAGCGTAATTGATGAAAAAAATTATATGCTTGTTCCAGCGGTACAGTCAAACAGAGTTCTTCAGGGGCACAGGCAAGAAGTGTGCGGGCTGAAGTGGTCACCGGACGGCCAGTCGTTGGCGTCTGGGGGCAATGATAACAAACTCTTCGTATGGTCAATGGTACGTATTTAATTATCTAAATATTTCGTGGTTTATTTCAATCGCTATTATAAGTACGGGATTTATCACGTACCGTTTTATCGGTGTTTCAAATGACAATGTTTCAGTTGAGTTTTTGAACTTTCATCAGGTCGAGTGCGATCCGCTCCGAACTACATCTCACCTCGCACTGACTCTTTAAAACACCGATAAAACGGTACGTGATAAATCCCGTAGTTATAATATTCATCTGTCTTATATTTATGAGAAAAATGGTCAAATGGTCTTGGGCGGAACACTTGGCAAGACGTGGTGATAACCGGTGGAGCAGGGTGGCAACTGAATTGTGGCCGAGGAATGGCTGCAGAAGGGTAGGACGTCCGGCAGCTAGATGGGTTTACGACATCGTTGAGTCGCTGGCCGTCGATGGGTGAGACTAGCGCGGGATCGTGGCGGATGTCACAAACTTGGGGAAGCCTATACCCAGCAGTGGGTGAAGTCGGGCTGTGGACGATGATGATGATGATATTTATGAGAAGACTTTGATGTTGTAGATTTCCCCAAGTTGTCTGGTAGAGATTGCTATTTAGCGATATGCCCGCGAATTGTATAACAACTATTCTATTTATAAACTTTGCGATCGTTATGTTAGCGAGCATTAAATATCATTATATCAGCCACAAGACGCTCACTGCATAACATGGCCTTCCCAATAGGTTTCCAGAGCAACCGATCTTGTGCCGTTCCTGCACCCAACAACCCAGCAACCTTTTACAGGTCGTTTTTCCATCTAGCTGGAGGCAGTCCTACGCTGTGCTTTCCAGTTTGTAGTACATTCTATAGAATAGAATTTAATTGTTTATTTGACACACACAAAGAAACATAGAACGGATCACAAACAAAATAGGTAGATAGACAGGAAAATTACAAAACAATGAGATTAAAGTAGACCTAACAGCTAGAACACAAACGTACCTACCCCACCAGTAGGTAGTAGGTAGGTGCACCAACTAGTCCCGCTCCGTGTCACGCGTGCCCAAACAGGCTCTGCCTCAGCTTTATGCTTCTTTGCAATAAATGATGCAACGCAGCGCTGGTTTTCAGGCAGAGCCTTATGTAGGGTGACGTCACAAATTTAAACAAAATAAACATAATACGACCTATTATACAAAAATAAACATATTTGTATAATAGATAAGCAATGATAACAATATTAATAACAAATACCTATTTGTATTTTTCAAACTTTCGCGATCACTGTACATAATTATTGATTAAAACGGGTATTTATCGCGTATGTACCTTTTTTATTTGTTATCCCGACGTTTCGGCTGTGTTGCAACAGTCATGGTCTCGGGCTGACTGGAGTACTTGGAGCTACCGTCGGGAAGTGCGGGTAGCTGCAGCATCTACCCTCACTTGGTCTTCAGAATTAGAAATGTCCTCGTTCATATTACGACACACTACACTAACCGTATCTCCGCACTGAGTCGACCGATTACGACGCGCACACCAAGCAATCACCGGGTTCCAAGACGCTGAGAGTCTATAGCCATCTTCCCGATTGAAATTTGGAAATTTCTTGATTTCAATCGCTTCACGAACTATTCTCTTGTAATAACGGCGTTCACTAGAGAGAACCTTAGGATCGTGAAGTTCAATCCAATGATTCGGTCCCGAGTCTACCAGATGCTCTGCTATCGCCGACTTGTTTACCTGGCGATTTTTGACAGCTGCGATATGCTCTTTGACACGCTCGGCAATAGTACGTTTGGTTTGCCCGATGTAAGAGCGGCCACAGCTGCAGTCTATCTTATAAACACCAGGCATCTGCAGAGGTATAACATCCTTTGGAGTCCGTAAATGCTTGGCCATCTTTGAGAGAGGAGTGAAGACCGACTTGATGGAAAACCTTTTCAACACATTTCCAATTTTATCCGTCACCCCTTTCACGTATGGCAAAAACGTTGGCTTTCTACAGACCTCCGTTGGTTTTTCTCTGTTTGTGCGTCTTGGCTGCCGTCTATTTACATATCCGTTGGATTTTAGAACCTCCTGAACATGGGCCAGCTCACTCTCCCGAAACCATGACTGTTGCAACACAGCCAAAACGTCGGTATAACAAATAAAAAAGGTACATACGCGATAAATACCCGTTTTAATCAATAATTAAATACCTACATGATATACAAAAACAATAGGGTGTTATATATAGGTACATATATATTATAATTATTTAACATAAAAGAGGAGAGAGGAGGGTTAGTTTGTGGCTGTTTGTAAATAGTGTCTCCTGAAATTGATGAGCAGTAAAAAATTAAAAAAAAAATTCTAGAACTTTCTGCACCAACGGCTTGTTTTGAACATTGCATGTACCGTACTTAATTCTGCCGCCAAGCAGCATTGTTGTATTTCGGTTTATAGGGTGTGGGGTGCCAGTGAATTAGTCGGTTTTTTTATTAGACTAGTAGTATAAGTAGGTCAGCCGATCCAAATATTATCGGCTTTTTCCCTTTTGAAGTTTTGTAGCTTTTTTTCCAAACTCGCCAAAAGAAGTATATATCCATTTAGAGAGTTTGGAAAATAAGCATTATCAAAATAATAATAATAATTGAAGCCAACCTCTCTAAACCTCATCTACACTTTGGCAGGCATACCACCCCCCGGAGTGCGTCGGGATGTGGCCTGCTCCATAGAAAAATATAAGCAGGAGCATGACAGTCGACACCCTCTATATAGCCATCAAATTCCACAAGGCCACCAGCGACGACCCATCCGTTGCTAGACGCGCACTGTGGATAGATAGTAACCCCCCACCACCAGACTTCATTCCCTCTCAAGAACAGCTTCCACCAGGGCACGACCTGCCGTGGCCAGTGTGGAAGTCCTTAAATAGGCTTCGCACACAGGTTGGTCTCTGCAGAGTCAATATGTGCAAATGGGGGTTCAGGGACCCCAGACAAATGCAATGCGACTGTGGTGACCCCACACAGTCGATGAAACACCTGTTAATGTGCCCTCTGTGCCCGAACACCTGCACAATGGTTGACTTAAAAATGACTTCTCCTGACGCCATCAATGTAGCCAAGTACCTATCTAGCACAATATAAGTAGAACTATTGACACGCTAAGAAGAAGATATTAATAATGTATTTATTCAGCAACAAACTTCAGTATTTCACAAACAAAAATTACAATGGTTTACTAGGTATAATACAATTCAGGATGGAAAACATACGTACACAAACTAGGATGGACCTGTATAATGCATACCTATACCTCTCTCCGGACTATGCTCATAATGGAATCTTCAGTGAATGTGTGTGTAGGTGTGGGAGTGTGTTCGTTGCGTGATTTGAGTGCGAGTGTGTGTGTGTTTGTGTGTGAAAATCATCTCAGCCCGTCTGCACCCGCTGTTGGGTATAGGGCTTCGTCTTTATTGCGCCATTATTTTCTGTCCCTTGCGAGTCTCATTCATTGATACCCAGCTACGCACTCGATGTCATTCGACCATCGGGCGGGTGGTCTGCCTCTTGGTCTACGAGCATCCCTTGACCACCACTCTGTAATCGCATTTGTTTAACGCTCGTCATCCCTCCTAGCCAAGTGTCCAGCCCATTTGAAAAAAATATTAGAGTGAAGTTTTGACGCTGCGCGCGCACACCGACAGCCAAAAAGCGACATGATGATGTTAGCTACAAACAAAGAGTTGTGGCATACAGGATGAAATCTTAAGCTATTTTTGTTCAGTTACGCCAAAGAAGTATTTTTTTGTGAAGGGATCTCAGCTGTAAAATAGAAATTTATATGTGTCAGGGGTTTTTCAATTTATACTTGTTTAAAGTTGTTCTTGTCCTTAGTCGGCCGGCATCCATTACTTATGAGAGGCGTTTAAGGGGTGAGGGGGCGAGTCTAATCTTACCCAATCTCACGTGGGCGAGAGGAGGGGTCGCGGCAAATATCACGTAAAAAAAGTAGCACTCTGGGAGTGCCGACAGAAGTGAAAACTTGAATAAAAGCAGCTACAGATACTTATATACAGAGGTGTCGGTAGCAGTCAGTGTCAGTAGTCAGTGACAGGTGTCGGTAACAGTGTTGCGAGTTCAAAGGTTTTTACCCATCTTAAAATATGCTCAATGCGCCTAAAGAAGTTTTCACTTCAATTTCACTTCTTATTCGTATAATTCCTAGTTACTTACATTTACCGTTAATCGCGAGTTCCCATAGAAACCAGGATGCTACCGAAAGGCAGGCGATAAAGTTTGTGGGTCACCGCAGTCCTATCACTAATAAATTCCCATGAAGCAAAACCGCAAAATGTTTCAGATTATAAAAATTACGTATTACTAGTTTCTACCCGACTTCACTCGCGGAGAACAGTCAGCTTCATTAGTTGAACTGAACTCGCTCACCCGGACCGGTTTCGCACTGAATTTATCAATATACATTTTACAAAAAACACTCCCCTAAAACACAGTCACACTTACAAAATGCCGAGTTACCATGGCATACATAGCATATAAGTTTATTTAAATTTTCTTATTTAAATAAAAGTTTTGTAAATGGGTATATTGTATACCTACCCCTAATCAGGAACGTCAAAGTCATTTCATTGTATGTACGGGCACTGGAAACTGCGACACAGTATTTTACTAATGCATTTTCCAGTGTTCACATTGTTTTAGTCACATGTAAAAACATGTACACTGAAAAATAAATAAATTGGTAATTACCTACGATTCTCAATAAGTTATGTAATTAAAAAAAATCTAATAACCGGTGGTAGAGCTTTTGTGAACGAGCTCGAGGAAGTGGGCACCACCGCCTTACCTTTATCGGTCGCCAAATAGCAGTACTTGTGCTGCTGTGTTCCGGTTAGATGGTAATGGTATGTTCCTGTAATTACTGGCACATAGGAATACCAGCTAAGTCCTATAGTATGGCAACGTATCCACATAGAGATCAAGAGAACATAATACCTTGGTTTGAATTCTATGTGGATATCCATGGGCTGCAGTAGCCACTTAACGCGCCGGCGAACACTGAGCGCAACTTCAATTCGGCCACGTCAAAAACTTCGGCCTGAATATCGCTATCCCTGTTTAGTGACGAAGTTTAGCCACGCAGAGCGACAGTGATAGCAATAGAACGATTCTAAATTTGATTAGATTTTGACCGTGTTCCGTAATACCAAAAATGATGACTGAAAACTTGTTGTATTTTTCTCATTGTGTTGTTATTCTGTAACTAGACGATATAATCTATGTTCCCATGACTAGGATACGTAAGATGTTGTTGTTTTTGATACGAAACAATTAGGTTGAAAATAGGTCTTTTATGACGTAAAAACATGCAGAATGCGATACGCTGCTATTTCATGTTAGGTAAGTATTTTGATCTAATATATGGTTGGGAACCTAGATAAATACTATTAAAATTAAAATAATACCTTATTAAGGTAGAAATATGCTCCAATTAGAAATGATCTTGGTAGTACGTGTTGTATGGGCGATTGCCCCTCCGGTGCCCCCTTAACATCTGGTGGACTGCATGCACGTTTGCCATATAAGTAGTATAAAAAAACCGACTTCAAAGTCAACCGGAATATTTACACTAAAAACTCAGAAATAGAATAGAATAATCATTTATATGGTAAACACAAAATGGTTTTTACCCATCTCAAAAAATGCTCAACGCGCCCAAAGAAGCTTTCACTTCAAAAATAAGCGTAATTATAGGTCGCCCCCCTTATTCGTATAATTAAGCTCATACATCGAGTCTGAGACTAAAACAGCTGCCATGAAGCTGGGCATCCTTAACAAGCTCAGGAGATACTTCACACCAGGACAACTTCTTAGTCTTTACAAAACACGAGTCCGGTCTGGTATGGAGTACTGCTGCCACCTTGGGGATGGTTCGGCCAAATACCAGCTCGCTACCTTAGACTCGGTAGAACGTAGGGCTTTTAGGCTTATAGGTGAGCAATATATGGCGGAGACCAAGACCCAAAGTCTCGAACACCGCCGTAAAGTTGCAAGTCTATCGTTCTTTTACAGAATACGTTTCGGGGAATGTGCCCAGGAACTTTACGATCTGATTCCGCCATCTCCTTTCCATAAAAGGACAAGCAGGCGCACGGCTCAGTACCATCCGTACCTAGTTGATATACCACCCATTTGCACACACCGTTTTGGCTCTACGTTCTTGATGTATGGAACGCTTTGCCGTCGTCTGTTTTTCCTAAAGAATACAATCCGGGCCTCTTTAAGGTAAGAGTGAATAGGTTTCTTCTAGATATTCGTGCTTCATCGCTTTCCATCAGGTGAGATTGTGGTCAAACGATGATCTGTTTAGTTAAAAAAAAAATCTAGTTACATACATTTACCGTTAATCGCGAGTTCCCATAGAAACCAGGATGCTACCGGCGATAAAGTTTACTCTAATTCTCACATTTACTCTAAAAACTCAGAAATAGAATCGAATAATCATTTATATGGTAAACACAAAATGACACATGAAACAATTAGAAAGAACGGCAGGTACAATTGAATCTAATAACTATAAGTAATACCAGACAGTTATTAGACTAAAGACAGTTCGATTCATGTGTCAGCGTATCAAAATAAATAAATAAATGTGGCTGGACATTTCACACAGCGCTATCTAGCCCCAAACTAAGCAGAGCTTGTACAATGGGAACCAAATAACTGATAGAATACATATAATACTGTTTTTTTTTTGTAAATGCATACTTATGATAAATAGAAAAACATCCAGACCCGGAAGAAATATCTGTAGATCATGCAAACATTTGTTCCGCGGCGGGAATCGAACCCGCTACCTCCTGCGTCTCAGCCGGAGGCCACTGCAGCTCAGCATTGACGCGGATAATAAATAGGGCACACATCTTGCCTGTGATCTCTAATACAGATACATGAATTGTTTGTTGTTTAGGAGTTCTGTGGGGTATCTTCAGAGTTCATGATCAGATCAGTTGAACGCTGACATGTCCCCAAATAGATATTCGTTTGTGATATCCAAAACTACGTGTGTATTAACATCGCGATGCGTCATCTGTTGATTTGATTAGTTTTGATTTTCATTTTGTACTCCCATCATCAGATCCGTACCAAAATTATATGGGGCTGACCTGGAGGTACACCCTATAGGATAAAAAATAATCACCGAATAATTGGCGGGGATATCGAGTAACAAACTTACAAAAAAAAACCTACAGCCGAATGGAGAACCTTGATAAAATATAGCCTTATAGCACTCAGGGATAATGTAGCTCTACTCAGTGTAATAGTTTTCAAAATCTGTTCTGTATTTTCCAAGATTACCCCCATACCATACAAACATAAACAACCAGCTTTATAATATGAATAAATAAAAATATGAGTATTGACAACCTCTGTGGCGTAGTGGGAGAATATCAGACTGAGACGCAGGAGGTTGCGGGTTCGATTCCCGCCGTGAAACAAATGTTTTGTATGATCTACAGATGTTCAGTAAATGCTTACAAAAAAGCCATATGTATTTATATCAGTTATCTAGTTCCCATATATTAGATTAGTTAGATAATTCTTTCTTACACACCATGAAACAATACAATTATAAAGAATACATAAAACTATGTGATTAGCGGTCTTGTAGCTAAATAGCGATCTCTACCAGACAACCTTTGGATGGAATGGACTGTGTGTGGCTAGATGGCGCTGTGTGAAATGTCCAGCAATATTTATTAGTTAGATATAAAAAAATATGACAAATAAATCATCATCATCTCAGCCCACATCCATCCACTGCTGGGTACAGGCCTCCTCGTTATCACGCCACTCTCTCCGGTCCTGTGCCAAGCGCATCCATTGATAAATAAATAATAGGTATTAAATATCATTAATTTCCAGCACTCAACATCACCCGTGCAGACGTATTCGGCGCACGTGGCGGCAGTGAAGGCGATCGCGTGGTCGCCCCACCAGCACGGCTTGCTGGCGTCTGGAGGGGGCACCGCGGACCGCTGCATTCGCTTCTGGAACACGCTGACCTCTCAGCCGATGCAGTGTGTTGATACAGGTAAATACTAACTATTTTTTTTTCAATCGAACTCACTCGCTGTTGTCCTCTGATGCAGCTTAACCGAACTTTTGGCGAGCGCAGAGGGCGCTCAGCGTATTGAAAAAAAAGTGGCACTCCGGGATTGCTAACAGAAGTGAAAACTTGAATAAAAGCAGACTACACTACAGATACTTATATACAGAGGTGTCAGTGACAGGTGTCGGTAATAGTGACGCGAGTTCAATGGTTTTTTCCCCATCTCAAAAATACTAAACGCGCCTTAACAAATTTTTACTGCAATAGGATTTTTCTATTACTTTCATAGTGTTGCCAGATGACTCTGCGACTCTCCATGAATACTACTTGCGCGTACGGAAATAATTACGAATAACTAAACTTTTTATAACTTGTAGAACATTTTTTGCGAGGCACCCTTCGGCGCGACGCCGCCACTACCTACCCATACCGTACGGGAATTCAATAAAAGGCTGGTGCGAGTGCAACTGACCTTGCTTTAATCCGTGTTGCGTTCAGCATGCCCTATGAATTCCGCAATTCCTCTGTCCATAGGCTTCTTCTTCTTCGTGTCAACGATTCACTTCTCAATCACAATAAGGATTAGCCACTTCTAATGCGTTGTCAGTGGCTAAGTTTAAGTCGTCCTTCGTGCAGGTGGTAGGGCACAGATGACAGATGAACATGCGGGCCATGCTTTGAATGGGTTCCCTGCAGTCGCAGCCAGTTAATGCAGGGCCCCGCATTCCCCATCTCTACACAGATGCTTCCTGCACCGACCGACTTGAGTTTGGAGTCGGTTCATGGACTTCCAAATTTTTCTTTCCATATGTTAAGCTTAGGTAGCATAGGTCCATAGGCTGCTGTGGTTGATGGGAGATGTCTGTCGTCTTCTTGAGGGATGTAACACGTGGGAACACTACCACTTAGCCGCCGGCGGGCGCTGTACACTATTTATATTGTTTGTTAGGTGCTTGCAATAAAATAAATAAATAAAATAAAATAAAAAAAAAAAAAAAAAATTATTTCAGACAACTAGAGTCCATATCTTAAGACTAACATACACACAAAAAATATATATATAACAACAAAGAAGAACAGCTAAATATACAAAAATAAAAAATATGCACTGGGTGAAAATAGAAAACACCATTTTGTGCCAAGGGTGACTAACTGAGGAAATTATTTCCTTCATTAATCACCCTCCGCACAAAACACTTCCAGAGCGGAGATGTGCAGCACTCAGCCACTGTCCTCAGGATGCTGTTGCGACTGCCCCGAATTCTGCTCATCAGCGATGCCGTTTTTTTGCGCATGATGGCGTGAAAGCCATCTGTGTGATAGTAGGCAAACATCCCCGATGCACTGCAGTATCGGGGCAACCGCAACATCATCCGGAAGATGTTATTATATTGGATGCGTAGGTCCTCCAATGATCTTTTGGTATTTCGGACCCACAGACTTCCCGTGTAAAAGCTCTGACAGTACGCTTTAAAAAGCGTAACTTTAACTTGTTCAGTACAACGGGAAAATCTACGGGCCAACATGTTACCTCGGACCGCCAAGGCTCTACGCTCCCTCTCAACATCTGCATCGTCTTTAAGATCGTCGGCAAGAAAATGTCCCAGATATTTAAATTTCGTAACACGATTTAAGTTCAAGCCGTTTAGGGTTATATTCAGTGTAAAACCGGGACATTTACCGGCGGCCTTAAAAACCATGTATTCGCTCTTCTTCGCATTATATATAAGCCCGTGCTCAACAGCATAGGCTTCACAGACCCTCAGTAATTCCCTGAGAGGTGAATAATTTAATAATAATAATAATTTCCTGCAATGAGGGAGGTGCGTGTGAACTGGTCGACCCGTAGAGACGCGTTCACAGTTACCTACCTAGTTAACTAGGTATCGTCATTTCGCTCAGCCAATGAGGGTATATCCATAAAATGAGGTTTTGATGTACCCTCCAAACTGTGTAATCTACTTCCAATCAATTCCGATACGGAACATTCTCTATCCTCCTAACGGCCCCGGATCTAGATTTTTTCCTCACCGGAGCAGAAACTGATGTGGCGCCCCCTCTCATTCGGCGTTTTGATGAGGGAGGGGATGTTAAAGTTTGAAACGTTCCAAATGAAATGAACAGCCAGGTGAACTATGTAGGTGGAACACGGGTAGGGAGTGGAATAATCTACGACGCGCTATTATTTCATATTTTTTGTCGACCTCTGAATTTGGCCCCCCTTCCCCTAGGACCGAGGCTGCCGCCTAATGACAGGCTAGATCGAATTTGTTTTTAAATATTCTGTCGGATCCGTTTAATCTATCGACACTAGAAAACTGGCTCACGCAATACAAACAAAGTCTTTTCCGTTTGCAGGATCGCAAGTGTGCAACCTAGCGTGGTCAAAGCACTCCAGCGAGCTGGTCTCAACGCATGGCTATTCGCAGAACCAGATATTGGTGTGGAAGTACCCGTCACTAACACAAGTAAGTGATGTGTTATTTTTTATCCAACGCAAAAAAAGGGGCGGGGGGGGGGGGGGGGGGGGGGGGTGTTAAACTGAAAAAGTGCTCTTTCACTTCATGCATATAATATCATTGAATGAAATTGTAACGGAACTACACAAAATAGTCGTAAAAAAATTATATAACCACCAATTAACAATTATTTTAAATTTTCGGGCGAAGAGCCGACTGAGACGCAGGAGGATGCGGGTTCGATTCCTATCACTGAACAAACATCAAACAAACAACTTTTGCATTTATAATATTAGTGTGACAAGTATATATTTATAAAATAAGTATACAACCTGTTTTGCTATGTACGACATTAATTTAAAACACACATCCGGAATCATATTAACTGGTTTTAGAGGTGGGTTTCATACCAGTAGCTTGAATATTTAATCCAGTAATCGATATTTTTCCAATAAACAATTTTTAACGAAAATTGACGGTGCCTTTGCGACGATGCGGCTTAGTCAGTTTAACAGGTACCTGGACTTGAAATTAAATGTTTGATAATTTTAAATTTTCTATGGTAATAAATTTGGAAAAAACCACAAAACACGTAGGTATTCTATCAGTAATCTGGTTCTCATAGATAGAACAAGCTCTGCTTAGTTTAGGGCTAGATAGCGCTCTGTGAAATGTCCCACAATACTTATATATTTAACATTTCAGGTGGCGAAACTAACCGGCCATTCGTACAGAGTGCTGTATCTAGCGCTCTCGCCCGACGGCGAAGCAATAGTGACCGGCGCCGGCGACGAAACGCTACGGTTTTGGAACGTATTCTCCAAAACTCCATCGCACAAGGAGAACAAGAGCGTTCTGAATCTCTACACGACTCTCAGGTAGACCGGAGTAATAGATAAATATAGACTTCAGTGTTGCCAATGTGGAAATAAAATAGTGGTGTTTAATGTATTGCCATGTGACAAAAATTATTACAGATGATTGTTTTTGGTTACAGTATAGCATTAGAAGTCGAGAGTTATAGCTTGCCTTAATTTATTGTCAATCAATAGTGTTGTCCTTATCGTCTTAGAGTTATAAGATGGTAACAGCATTATGTTTTGATTGAGGTAATAAATGATAAAGTGTTGCTAGCGGAAAAAAAATGAAAAACTAATATATTAAAAAAATAATATATGAGATCGATTTACGCAAATTAAGCTTACGTTTGGCTTTGTTCTTATGTCGATGTTATTATAAACTTCATTTAATAACTTTTAGTTATACATTGTTTTTGTACATATCAGTTTATTTATTTAAAATAACTTGGTGCGATTCAAACATTAATTTGCTGATATTTTTTTATTTGTAATCCATTCAGTAAAAATATATGTTTGAGAATAAATTTATGAACGGATATAAAATATAGCAAGTTGTTTGTTTGAAGTTTTATATTTTAGTGATTTATTGTGAGCATTCTTCAAAATAAATATATGATAAAATATAAAAAAAAAGAAACATCTCACTTATTTAAAGTTTTCGAGTTAATAATAAATTACGGAAATATACAAGCGCCAAGTCTAGTTCGTATTTTTATAAAAATGTACACTGGTTTGTGTATCAAATATACATAATTATTACGTTTTTATGCTAATTTAGAGTTGACTTAAATTTGTTACTGATCAACTTTTAAAACGGGCCTGTTGTGTAATTTTAATAAGAATGCACAAGCTGTATAGAATTGCCTTCACTTTGATTTAAAGAGTAAATATATCTTTATTTAATAAAAACCTGTAGGTAATATTTAATCGTCATTTTTTAGATTTATTAAGAAAGGTTTAAGCTACGTCTAAATTGTTACCGTTTATTACGTAGTTGGAGGAATGTCAGACGCATATTTTTTTTTAATTTTACATTCCGATATTTTGTGGGAAGCTTTTTTTGTTTATAAATTATTGTTAGGGGATAAGATAAAAAAGGGTTAGAGTCGCGTCTAAAATTAAATAGAACTAAGTAAGATAACAGGCAAAATTAAACTGTTTTATCCCATAGAAATAATGTCGTGCCTGTTTCAAGTTTAATTATTAAAGTGAAGACAATTTTGCTAAAACGATTTCATTACAAAATTTCACAACAAGCTCCCTTACGTTTGTTCTATAATGTAGATTTAATTATATAATGCATCGTTTTAATTAATTGCCACAACACAATTAATTCACTAGTTCTTCGGAAATTAATTCTAAATTAGCGACTATTCAATTAACAAAACGTTCCGTTAACCAACCTATCAGTTAACTGTTGATCATCTTATATGTTAACTTTGTTTACTTAGTAAATTGTGATTTATTTCAATCATTATTATAAACACGGAATTTGTTACGTACCGTTTCATCGAATTGAACCGAAACATTGTCGGTCGAAACACCGATAAAACGGTACGTGATTACAGTAATGATTATATGTTAACCGTTAATCAACTGATTTAACCAACTTAGCAGTACCTGTTTAATAAGATGTTAGTTTACCAACTGTTCCATTAACCAACTTATCAGTTAACTGTTTAATTAAGTATTCAGTAAACAGTTCAGTTTATAATGAGTGGCAATTATTGAAAAACTACGCGTTCCTGTATTGGCATGTCAACATTTGACAAAAAAAAAATGACTATTAATTTTTGTACATTCTACTATGTACACATATTTCTCTTTGTTGACTAACTTAAAAATTATTAAATTGACTTATTTTCTGTTTCAGCTGTATTTAGGCGTAGTTGTTCATTTCAGAGAACGAGATAGAAGTTTTCTACCTCGCTTTCGGAAATGCTTTATGATTTACCTAAATTTTTTGCGGTTTTGGTGTGAACATTATTTATTTTTAGCATAAGTCGTTTGTATTTTATTGTATGTCTTGTTTAAATTTCAATATGCCAGCCTGAAATGTAATTTTTACTTGCCTAAGAGGTAGCATTTAAATTTAAAAAGGCATTTATAGGGCGTAAATTATAGTCATTTATTTGCGTAACTTGCATTTTTCTTTTAAAATTTCATCTTGTATAGGGATTTTGGTAAAAAATATAAGCTCTTTATGATCTCAAAGTTGAAAGAGCTGAATAAATTTTGTAATATTTTTTTCGTAAAAATCTAGTTTTTAATGTTTTGTAGTGATTGCTTTCGATTTGTAAACGAAGCGAATTCACTAGGATTTGTACCTAACTCGCGTTATTAATTTCTGTACAAACTAAGAATACTTAATAATTATGTGTGTAGTTTTCTAAATTGTATGGAATTGTGCAATGTAGATTTATTTATGTTATGATTAGGCTTTCTACTGTTGTACTACGGTTTAAACTAAGAAAATTATGTAAATTTATACAAAAGGTGTCTCTCAGATCGGTATACAGGATGTCTCAGAAAATTATACTAATTAAAACAGACGCCATTATCTCTTAGACAATATGGGCCGTTATTCACCGAAGATAGCGGAGAGCTGAGCGGAAAGCGGTCACCTAGGCCGCAAAGGGGCTTTACCTGGGACATTCTTGACGACCTCCGTGGCGCAGTGGGCGAATAGCCGGCTGAGATGCAGGAGGTTGCGGGTTCGATTCCCGCCGCGGAACAAATGTTTGCATGATCGACAGATACTTGTTCCGGGTCTGGTTGTTTCTCTATATAACTTAGTATTTACAAAAAAATGTATATAAGTATTCTATCAGTTATCTGGTTCCCATAGTACAAGCTCTGCTTAGTATGGGGCTAGATAGCGCTGTGTGAAATGTCCAGCAATATTTATTTATGTCCAGCAATATTTATTCTGAATTTTTATGATCTGTTTCACAAGTCAAACTTTTACTACAAGCGTTTTGTATATGAAAGTGAAAAGCCTTGTAGTAATCATTGACTTGTATGGGTTAAAGTTCGCTTTATCTGTAGACATCCTGTATTGAATGATCTGTATGACAACTATTACTACAAGCGTTTTGTATATGAAAGTGAACACTCTTGTAGTAATCATTGACTTGTATGGGTTAAAGTTCGCTTTATCTGTAGACATCCTGTATTGAATGATCTGTATGACAACTATTACTACAAGCGTTTTGTATATGAAAGTGAACACTCTTGTAGTAATCATTGACTTGTATGGGTTAAAGTGCTTCTAAATTAGTTGAGTTGTACGAGACCAAATATTATGAGAATGTTTAAAACTTTTGGTGTTAGAATTTGTGATTAGTATGAAAACAGTCATATATTTTAAATTGAAAATTTCTATAAATTATGGATAAGGCGTTGTGCAAATGTTTAGTTAGTGTTTTATGAAGTGTATTAGTTTTGGTTAAATGTGAGGTTTTTTTTAAAGGTTCAAAATTGTACTAAAATCGGACTCCAGGAGTCTATAAATCTTCGATTTTTTTTCCAGAAAAACTATATTAATTTATAATGCACTCAGTTTAGATAAACAGAATTAATATTGTACTAAAATTACAAAATTACATAATTTTAAAAAATAACTTTAAATTCAATCTGGTACTTCTCTAACTTCCACTTAAATGTTTATTAATGATTATTTAAGTCTAAATAATGTTTTTTCTGGTAGTTTCTAAAGGTTTGAAAAGATTGAAACATAGTTTAAATTTTGTAAAATGTATACTTTCTTAATAACCTTTAATTTCCCAGAAGTTCAGGACCTTCTTTTTCGTAACTTCTTATTTCTAAATCTTTCCTAATTCTTTCGTGTAGTTTAATTTCTATCCGTTTTGAGCGTTGGTCTTTAGTTTGTATCTTGTGTTTACGGAGAAAATGTTATTTATTACAGAGATATATAATATATTTAACTTTTGTAGAATAGACTGATTTCATTTTGAGTGTTTCTTAGTATCTATAAAATGTAGAAGATATAGAAATAAAAGTATTGTGTGTCGCGCGCTTTTTTGATTTAAAATCCCATTTTTAGGCAGTTTTTAGGGTTGTGTACCTCAAAAGGTAAAAAAAAGAACCCTTATAAGATCACTCTCTTATGCATCCATCTGTCTGTCCGTGTGTCACCACCGATTTTGTCAGGAACGGGTGTTACACACGGAATACCAGTTTTCACAGCCATGTAAATCTGCTAACAGATGGCGTTACTCTGTCATGCTCCAAACAACAAATAATAATGTCAATTGCCGTAACATTATTTTCCGTGGAAATTGAATTAAAAATACAACATTAAAATTTGTGTTAGTTTAGCTGACGAAATGAGATTGCTATAAACAAATTTTATGTTGCGTCTTTGCGATTTTAGCATATTATCACAAATTTGTACATAAATGTTACCTAATTTTATAAATCTCTCTTATCTTGTATAATTTGTATTCTTTTTGTCTCCTGATCCTTTCCTAGTTTAGTGTAGATATATCCCGGGTTTTGTGTCTGTTCTCTTTCCCTATTTTTTTATTTGCCAATGCCAAATGCACATAACCGTGCAACACCAAGAAAAAAAATAACAATATGTTTTGGCGGCGCATCTCTAGACAGCACCATCTATTACGTTAGTTGGAACTAGTTTTTTTTTAATCGAAAATGGAAAGCCATTAGCTCATTACATCAACGTGCGGTGATCGCGTCGGCTGCGGAATCTCCACTGCTACGTGATGGAAGCGTCGTGTTTTGTAAATATTAGTGCTGGAATCAGCACTGACTATTTTATGTTGCAGCAGTGGGATTTGGAGAATAAATTTATGGATTCCCTGATTTGATGCTACGACGTAGGTATAACGTATAGGCGTAGAGATCTTGCGCTCAATCTGTTTCTGTTGCACTATACACGGTGTCCTTTAAATCGCTGTTTTCCCAGAGCAAACGTTGTTCAGACCATGGTCTACAAAGGATTTATGGTGGATATTCATCCAGTTATTTTGTATTACTCGCCAAGATGCATTTGTAACGACTTATCCTATCCCTTTTCTCCTTTCCGCATGCACGCGCACCTTATAGGCCGTCCCACTCTGACGTCCGACCGCCAACGCCACTCTTCAAATTCATTGGCCGCTGCCAATGAGAGACGCCTTTGAACCTCCGTGAGAATCACATCGATGCGCGCGCGTGCGACTCATTTTCTTCTATTTTGGTGGAATCCTACAAATT
Source organism: Philereme vetulata (assembly GCA_918857605.2). NCBI lineage: Eukaryota > Metazoa > Arthropoda > Insecta > Lepidoptera > Geometridae > Philereme > Philereme vetulata. The sequence continues at coordinate 641,688 of OU975482.1, forward strand.
TCCACTAGAACTCGCTATTTATGTGTTATTGAACTAAACATGTGAACTTTCCGTGAAAAACAAGTGCTGGAAGTGTCGATACGACCTTAGCGGCTGCACGTGGCGCTAGGGTCACCCCGTTGACCTTGGCGTGGTGTCCCCAGGACACTGGCTCCTGGTATCCAGAGATCTACAGGTACGTGCATGTTCCGTTCCCCTAACGCTGCTGTATTCTATTCCTGTGATTCTTCCATTTGCAGCAGTGTGGTCGTCCTATCATTAGAAGAACGTTACAAATGCTATAGGTTTTGAGTATTCTAGGCATAGGTAAATTTCGGTCTAATTCGCAAACATACAGTCCACTTAAATCCAACCCTTGTCAGCTATCGACTCTCTAAAACAAACCCCAACGTGGAGTGAAAGATTTGAACCAGCTAGTAAATTCCTCCATAGTTTGGTCCTACGAGCCAGGATATTCCAAAAATATCCGTCTATTTTTACGCTAAGTTTAATATACTGCCGGACAATTGAGCTCATCTCAGTCCGTCTTACGACACGATCCATTAGTACTTGTATTCACAACTTATTTAATTATTCCCGCCTATATATTTTACGTTAAATCCTACTGATAAAAAGAATAAGTTGATCATATTCTCTTGTTATTCGCACCCCGCAGGATCAACTCGTTCAATTCGCTATTTCTCGCCCCACTTTAATCAGTTTAGGACCTACGTAAAATCATCGCATTCCGCTATCACACGTTTTACAAACATATAACTAAGTTTCTATAACCGCACCGCTAACATTGTATTACTTACATTTAATACGAGTCAAAGCATAGAAGTATTCGCTCGCTCTTTATACATCTACCCGCATTTTTCATTATTTGAACGTTCTCCGCTCGCTCCAACTCGTATTTAACTTATCGCTGCACGCCGCCATACTAACTACTAGTCAAACTGACTACCACAAAATAATATTTCATCAGTTTGTACTCAAACGCTAAACTCACGCCTACTATTTAATTAACTGTGTCATACTGGTCAATACAGAATATTGAATAGTTTGTACTGTCTCAACATACTTTCATAGTAACTATTTCGCGCTCGCTTCTATTCTGTGGTAGGCTTATTTATTTATAACTTACCCAACTGCGCACCGCTAGGAAGATAGGTATTGTTTTCAACTTCGGTTCTATTATACTTTTTGAAGTTTTTTCTTTTGATTTCGCATTTATACCTTTTGTTGGTTGATATTCACAATGAGTAAGAGAGATAAGGGACCGAGTTCTTCTCACTCAGAAGAAGGCTACAACGAGGATGAATGTCAGCAAGCCATGCTTGAATCTAAACGCGAGATTCTATTTGCCCGCATGCAAGGAATTTATGATCTTGCTAAGAAGGTGGATGCCGATTCTACCAACTTTAAGGCTTTGCTTCACAGTGCATATAATATTGATAATTTGCATAGAGACTTCGAAAAGGTATTAGATTCATATAACGCTATTTCGCTAAAAATTAACCCAAAACACGCTATCAGGTACCAAGAATGGACGAATTTTGATATTATGTATTGTCTTGTTAAACACGTCTTAGAAACAAATTCGCCATCTAAAACATCAGTTTCGCCCCCGTATTTAGAGAAATCACAACCTAAGCTTCCTCGAATAGAACTATTGTCATTCAATGGTGATGTCCGCTCATGGCCGCTATTCTACCAACAGTTTAAATGCACTGTCCATGAAAATACATCTTTGTCAGATAGTGACAAGGTGTATTATTTGGTCGGTAAGTTGTCTGGTTCCGCCGCGTCAGTTTGCGCCCGGCTGCCCCCGACCGCAGAGAATTACCCTATTATTTGGGAGGCACTTGTGCAAAAATATGACGACCCCAGACTACTCGCTAGCTCATACCTTAATCAGTTGTTGAGTTTTAAACCGCTAGCCGCTAATGTTGCTTCCGGTCTAGAATCATTTTTAAATAATTTCGACACGTCTGTGGAAGCCTTAAGACAACTGAGTCTTGGCGACTTGACTGACTTTATGCTGTTACACCTCGCCCTCCAGAGACTAGACTCGGAGACTGTCAAGTTATTCGAAATTACGCATCGCAAAGATAAGCTTCCAACCTATTCTAATCTAATTGAATTTGTAAAGGAACAGAATAAAGTGTTATCTAGATCAGCTGTGCCTATCGTAAACCCGCAAACTCAGCACAAAGCTCGCAATGCGCACGCGCCCGTGCCTAGTACTAGACCAGGGCAAACCAAGTCATTTGTAAACACTGACCGCGTGTGTGGTGCAAGTAATGAGAATAAATGTATTTTGTGTGATTGCGATAAACACGATCACTTTTATCGCTGTTCAGCTTTTATGAAACTGACGCCACCAGACATAAATATATTCATTTAATTATTAATTAATTTATATATACATAATTTATATATTTTATATATATATTCATTAATTTTTGCCTGACAGGTATAAATTCATTAAAGGCAATTTTTATTGTAACAACTGTTTGAGTGTGAGACATAAAACAAAGGAATGTGCTTCTAAGCACGCTTGTTCTCATTGTTCGGCCAGACACCATTCGCTACTCCATTTTAATCCGCCCGTTATCTACAACAAATCAGTCGAGAAACAACTCATTAATAAAAAATCGCACGCTAACTCGCCCGCTACCGCTCATGACCAAAGCCGCACTGCGCCTAGGCATGCAATTTCTTCAGTCTCATACTCGAATTCACGCTAAAGACCTTGCGCCCCATGCGTATAAGGTCGATAATTCACTATCCGCACCCGATATCGATCCGAACAGTAACACATCTGTCTGTACTGTATCATATGATCACGCGTCGCAAACAATAACAACTGCGTTATTGGCAACTGCTAAAATAAAGGTTTTAGATAATTTTAATCGCCTTCACTTTTTGAGATGCTTGGTCGATCCCGGCTCTCAAAGTGAGTATATTTCCGCTGCATGTAGTAAGCGCTTATCGCTTCCTATTTCCACGCAAAGCCGCTTTTCTAAAGTCCAAGGTATAGGAGGGGCCTCTCAGAAAATTCTGGGAGTAACCTCACTTCGCTTCACTTCTCGCTTTGAGGACGGACATGAGTACCACATCCAGCCCATGGTGGTGGATAGTATCACGTCGCAGCTGCCCGACTCGCGCGTCGACGTCAGCTCTCTTCACCACATACGTAATCTACCCATGGCTGATGATGACTTTTCCGAGCCTGGTCCTATTTACCTACTTTTAGGTGTGAACTTGTATTGTCAAATTCTCCTATTTAATAAAATTACCGCTGATAATAATTTACCCGCTGCCTTGGAAACAACTTTAGGTTACATAGTTATGGGAAACGCACCCGTTCTATCCCCGCGCTCCATTTCACATACCTTTTGTGCATTTACGAATGACCCGCTACACCAACTCGTGGAAAGGTTCTGGTCCACTGAGGAACCACCTTCCCAGTTGTTCTTAAGTCCTGACGATCAACGCTGTGAAGAAATTTACACTTCGACTACTACTCGAAATGACGATGGTAGTTATGTAGTCCAGCTTCCATTTAAAGACGACCCGCAAAAGCTAGGTAACTCCTACATTATCGCTAAGAAGAGGTTTTTATGCCTCGAGAGAAAGTTTTTACGATCACCGGACTTAAATAAAAAATATAATGAAATAATTTATGATTATCTAGACAAAGGTATTTTAACGCGCGTTTCTGTTGACGATTGTACTTCTCCAGGTTATTACCTACCGCACCATCCTGTAGTTCGGGACGACAAGTCTACGACTAAGGTTCGCATCGTCTTGGACGGCAGCGCCTCGACTGATTCAGGGCTGTCTCTTAACGATATTTTATATAAGGGCTGCAACTTGCAAGCCGATATATTTAACATTTTATTAAATGTTCGCATACATCGTATCGCCTTTTTCGCTGACGTGAAGATGATGTATTTATGTATTTATACGCACCCCTCGCACCGCTGTTATCAACGGATCTTATACCGGTTCTCACCGGACGTTCCGCTGGAAACGTTTCAATTCGAACGTGTTACTTTTGGCCTCCGGTCTTCTCCTATGTTGGCGCTGCGCACTTTACGTCAACTGGCTCAAGATGAAAGACAAAGATGGCCTCTTGCCGCTGACGTCATAACTCGTGACGTCTATATGGACGACTTAGCGTCTTCTGCTTCTTCTGTGAATCAAGCAGCCAAGATTGCACAAGAGTTGATTCAGATGTTTAAAGCTGGTGGATTCGACTTAGTAAAGTGGACTAGCAACTCATCTGAGCTGCTACAACACATACCCGTTTCTCACAGACAGTCTGAATCCATTTCGTTCGATGAAGATGACACGTTCAAGATATTAGGGCTACGTTGGCTCCCCGCATCCGATAATTTTATCTTTTTGACCTCGGTTCCGCCATCTGTTTTTACAAAACGCGCTATTTTATCTATGACCGCTCGTCTGTACGATGTCTTAGGACTCGTCGGACCCGTAATTCTTTACGCTAAACTGATAATCAGGGAACTATGGCTTTTGAACATCAATTGGGATGACAAGCTACCCTGTGATATCATCGCTCTATGGCAAAGATATTTATCTGAGCTACCACTAATCTCGCACCTCAAATTCCCTCGCCACGTAGGAATTGAGGAAACCGGTTCTAAAATCACGCTTATCGCATTTTCGGACGCAAGTGAAAAGGCTTACGGCTGTGTATTATACCTACATGTCTCTAATGGTCACCAGCCACCTTTAATCTCGCTTTTGTGCTCGAAGTCCCGCGTCGCATCAGCCAAACCAACAATCACGCTGGCTAGGCTTGAGTTAAACGGCCTAGTGCTTCTCGCTAAGGTATTACGCGCTGTTTATGATTCGCTATCCGCTTGTTGTCATATAGATAACGTTTTTATATTTTCTGACTCGACCGTCGCTTTATGTTGGGTAACTTCCTCTCCGCATTCAACGATTCAAGAATGAATACCTCCATAATTTGCAAATGCGCGAAAAGTGGAACACCGCTAGTAATCCACTCACAGTAGGAACTATTGTTCTTTTAAATAACGAAAACGCACCTCCATTATCTTGGAAAATCGGAAGAGTTTCAGAGGTTTTTCCCGGTAAGGACGGACGAATTCGTTGTGCGCGAGTAGAAACGTGTGATAGCGCGTATGTCAGGCCGACGACAAAATTGTCGCCGCTCCCTATACAGTAGGGTGACCATGCGCTTTCAACATTTTCGGATATTCTTATCCAACCCCGCTATTTTTTAATTTGTTTTTCCGCTATATATTTAAACCGCAAACCGCTATTCACATCGCTATTTTATATTTATCCCGCTACGCTATTTTATAATTCTTTCGCTTTCGAAGGAATCCTTCAAGGAGGGGGAGATGGTGGATATTCATCCAGTTATTTTGTATTACTCGCCAAGATGCATTTGTAACGACTTATCCTATCCCTTTTCTCCTTTCCGCATGCACGCGCACCTTATAGGCCGTCCCACTTTGACGTCCGACCGCCAACGCCACTCTTCAAATTCATTGGCCGCTGCCAATGAGAGACGCCTTTGAACCTCCGTGAGAATCACATCGATGCGCGCGCGTGCGACTCATTTTCTTCTATTTTGGTGGAATCCTACAAATTTCCACTAGAACTCGCTATTTATGTGTTATTGAACTAAACATGTGAACTTTCCGTGAAAAACAAGTGCTGGAAGTGTCGATACGACCTTAGCGGCTGCACGTGGCGCTAGGGTCACCCCGTTGACCTTGGCGTGGTGTCCCCAGGACACTGGCTCCTGGTATCCAGAGATCTACAGGTACGTGCATGTTCCGTTCCCCTAACGCTGCTGTATTCTATTCCTGTGATTCTTCCATTTGCAGCAGTGTGGTCGTCCTATCATTAGAAGAACGTTACAAATGCTATTGGTTTTGAGTATTCTAGGCATAGGTAAATTTCGGTCTAATTCGCAAACATACAGTCCACTTAAATCCAACCCTTGTCAGCTATCGACTCTCTAAAACAAACCCCAACGTGGAGTGAAAGATTTGAACCAGCTAGTAAATTCCTCCAATTTATAACCTCAAATTTTAAAAAAAAATGAAATAGGTCTTTGAAAAACATAAAAAGTTGCGAACTTAAAACGTCTATTTTAACGTTACGCCCTACAACATGCCGCCGTATCGCCACATAAATAATAATAGTAGGTAAGCTACGACTAGTGTGCCAGTGAAAATTATGTCACGGCTAGTTTTTGAACAAAGTTAGACTTATTTGAGAAGATCTAGATTTTTTTTAAAATTTCATTTGTTTGATGCTATAAACTGTTAGTAGACCATGTTCTGAGCAACGTTTGTTCTGGGAAAACAGTGATTTAAGGGACACCGTGTATGCATGACTAGACTATGACTATGGCTTCCATTTAGGAACCCACTTAAAGGAAAACAGTATCTACAGCACAAGTCTACTCGACTTAGTGTAGCTCCTGTTTAAAATTATGATGTATATACAAGCCATTATTATACATCTTTGTAAATTATATCATTTAAAATTGTTTTTAAAAGCTTGAAATAAAAAAATTTAATAATTATTATTATTACTATTTAGATAAGTTGCAGGTTCAATTATTGTGAGACAAATGTTTGCATGATCTGTAAATATTTGTTAAGAGTCTAGGTGTTGTGGTACTACCGTACTCGTTCTCCGCGACAGAGTGAAATAAACTGTGAGGGCAGGACTATTGTATTTAACTGTAGGTACTACTTCGCCGTGATGGTAATTTGGCCTTTGGTGGCGCTGTGGGAAATTATAGGCCAACTGAGAAGTAGAAATTGATGTTAACTTAAACGTTAAACATAAATAAATAATTTATAACTCGATTACATAAATACTTATAAAATAAACTAATACATACATACGTACCTATCTTTATACTAATCTAACAAGTAATTATGTTAATGATGATGATAAAACGAACTATTTATTTTCTAGCAAAAAACATTTTGTGTTGGTTTGATGGTTTTAAAATCTTGGAATTTTCCGTAAGTGTTCGGATAACACTAAAAAAATAAAAATAGATAGGTACTATTTGAAATAAGCAACGCGACACCTCTTGTTAATGTACTAAACTGCAACGTTTGGCAATGAGCAGGTCAAAAACTGTACAAGTTTTCCTATAGATGGAGTTAACGGCGCCCGAGTCGTAATCTAAATCATCTCGCTAATTTGGACCCCGACGTGACAGAGCCCGGTAGCACAATTGGTTAGTGCATCCTCGTATCAAGAGGAAGTGCCTTTTCAAACGTCCCGGTTGCCGGATAGCCGGCGGCGGCTACCCGGCAACACATTTAGCTTTCATACGACCCGGGTTTTGTATTCAGCAGCGTATAAACCGCCAACGCGAGTACAGTCGCGTAGTGACTGCATAAATAATATAATTTTCTCTCTTCTCTAAAAATGGAACTTGAACAATTAATTGCAATGTGGATTTTGTACCCATGATACCGCCGCCAGAAAAGGAAGTCAAGAAATCATTGGGTTCATCCGATTAACATGAAAAGAGAAGAATGTGGAACAGTCTATATCTTATTTCCAGACCTAAGTAGTACAAAATGCAAAATACAACAATTGAATAGGTATATGTTCATTTTGCAACGAATTAAGTAGTCGCGTCGCTATCGCCAGTCAGGCCACCCCTTTCACACGCGAGGTACGTACTGTACGTGTGAAAGGGATGGCCTTACTAGCGAAAGCGACGCGAGAGCAATTTGGCTTAGGTAATAAGGGGGCCGGCGTGCACCCGGCGACCGTTCGCCGGCCAAATTACGCCGGTACGTGTGAAAGCTAACGTACCCGGCTATACACTTGTACAGTTTATACGCCGCCGGGTAGCGGGCGCCGGCTATCCAGCAACTGGAACGTGTGAAAAGGCACGAAGGTTGCGGGTTCAAGTCCCGTTTAGGCTTGAACATTTTTGAGATGGTTTTAAAATCTTGGAATTTTCCATAAGTGTTCGGTTAACAAGAAAATACTACTAGCATAGTGTTTTAACACGATTAGGTAGGTACATCTAAAATGGGCTGTATGGAGGTCACAATACAAACAAAAATATATTATCATACTCATTTATTACCCCGTACCTACAGAATTCAAAAACATTTATGCTTTCATCTTAGAACGGGTACAAAACCAAGGAGTAACTTTTCAAAAAGGGGATATCAGAACTATATATTTGTTTCAGTAAATGATGAGAACTGGCTGTGTGTCCTAGAGGACCAATCCGGAGGGAGTATTGCCTATAATTAGCATTCAACAACGCGACAGAAATCGATCGTTAAATGCCGAACTGCGAGATGTTGCGTTGCTGTTGCAAATTTTAGGTTACCCGGCGGTACAAAATATCTAAGTGTAATTTTTGGACGATTTGCTTCAAAACATGTGTAGTCAATGTTGTATTTTATACTTGGTTAAAAGATGGTAAAATGTAAATATCCGCTGAGAAATTACTCTTCATCTGCACCCCCAAAACGGCGGAAAGGTCCTAAAGGAGGGACATTACCGCCTTCTTTTCTAGCATCCACTCCAGCCATAACCAAAGGTTTCAGCTCTGAAATACCATTCACCAAGTATGCCTCTGCGGCTCCATGCTTTGCCTTTACCTCGAACACTGAAGAGTATTCGTCCAAAAACATTTCGGATTTATTAGAAACGGTAAGAAGGTAGTGAGCCTGAGCTTTGGCGAGGTCATCGTTAAGAGTATCTAGGTAAATATCGATGATTAAGTTGCAGGTATAAGATATCGGCACGCTGCACTCATCTTGTTGTTTTCTGGTGATGATATCTCTAATCTGTAAAGTAAACTCATATTTAATAACAAAATAGTGGACTCGGCGAACTTCGTACCGTTTTTTTTATACATTCTAAGCTTGCGTTTGACCACGATCTCGCCTGATGGTAAGCGATGATGCAGTCTACGATGGTACACGCTTGCCTAGAAGAAACATATTCACTCGCGACTTAAAGATACTCAGGTTGTAGCTATCAGGAAACAGACTACGGCAAGGCGAGGCGACACTTTCCACTCTACCATATAGTAATGGCGCACCGCAGAGCGTCTGGTTGTCCGATGAAGAATGGAGATGGTGGGATTAGGTTGAAAGTTCCGACCACTCCCCGAAATGACCTCGATAAAAAACCGAGAGGTTAGCAACCTTTCGACGATGCTCCAGGCTGAGAAGCCTTGCATCAACTAGCTTATCGTTGCCTATGAGCTTCTTGGCTCTTCTCTCAATTGATTCCAGAGCTTCAAGTTGGTACTTCGCTGATCCGTGCCAGAGGTGAGAACAGTACCTACTCCAAACACGATTGGCCATGTGCTTGGTACAAGTTGAGCAACTGTCCCGGTGTGAAGTAGTGCCTCACCTTTGCGAGTATACCAAGCTTTTTAGTAGCCAACTGGGCTTTCCACTCAATGTAGGAGCCGAAATTGAGAGTCGGAGAGAGCCTTGACATGCACATGATGCGGGCTGCCAATCTACGTCACCGGTAGAATTGTCAATCGGCCATTATTAGCTACATCTTTGTATGCTGCTATTCGTGGCGAAGAAGACAAATTCAACAAATCAAATATCATCAAAATCGGTCCCGCCGTTCTTGAGTTATAAATGGTGTAACTAACCGGACTTTGTTTTATAAATATAGATTGCATAGATTAGATTAGATTAGAAAATTCTTTATTGCACTAATAAAAAGATACATAGGCGAACTTAATGCTAATTAGCATTTTCTTCCAGCTAACCTTTGTGTAGTGTGGAGAAAGTGGTAGTGCCAGAAAAAGGAAATTTAATCAAGCTTTAGCTTAGAAATAAACTTACAAAAATAAAAAAAAAATAATAATACACATACATAAACGAAATACACAAATATATCTACATAAAGTGCTCAATTTTGTTGGGTATCTTGAAGAGAGATGAAGTATTTAAAGAGTTTGGATTTGAAGATTCCCATAGAGGCGGCCTTGCGGATTTCCACTGGAAGAGAGTTCCACAAGCAGATAGCAGTCACAGTGAAAGAGTAAGTGAAGAAAGAAGTTTTATGCTCAGGCGTCTTGAATAACAGATGTTGAGAAGAACGAGAAGGGCGATCAGGTGGAAAAAGAGGAGAAAAACGTTCTTTAAGATAGCAAGGGGACAGAGGATTTTGAAGGATGTTATAAAGAAGACAGAGTATATGAGTATCCCGACGAAACCGGATTTTGAGCCACTTTAACTGTGATTGCATAAAATCGAATCCAGTAACAAATAAATATTAAAGTAATAAAAAATGATGGACATTTCACACACATCCAAAAGAAGCATAGCTTTTAATATGGGAACCAGAATTTGTAAAATTTCTAGGCTTGTGTACCTAAGGCTTTCCAAAGAAATTACTGCCGTGTTAGGGCTCCAATAACTTCCGCCCACGCCTTGACACGCTCAATTTGTCCATAAAATCTAGATTCAATTGAGAGAAGAGCCAAGAAGCCAGAGTTAGCAGATGCAAGGCTCCACAGCCTCGAGTTTTTTTTTTCGAATGGACTTATCTCGCTGTTGGCCTCTGAGGCCGTTGCAGCTTAACCGAGCTTTTGGCGAGCGCAGAAGGCGCTCAGCCCTATAATTTTATTTTTGATGAGGCAACTAGCGCAAGGGCACCACTTAGGTACGAACCTCGGCTTGGGCTGTTGCCGGGACGGGAATAGGGGAGAAACGCCCGGGTACGTGCTTGTACCTCGTGTAGGCGGCGACTAATGGGACTCGTCGACCTCGCCGGCGAGGTCGGTGTATTTGTGGAGTGTTTGCTCTGTCTAATGTGGATGACTCACCCGCATTAGCGGAAGTGATTTCGTCATCCGGGTCTCCGAGAACGTGTTTCGGACGACGGAGGGCCCACAGCCTCGAGCATTGTCGAAAGGTTTTTTTATACCACTAAGTTACGCCCCACCTGATGGTAAGCGGTTACCGTAGACTATGGACGTTTGTAACACCAAAGGTATTACTCGCGCGTTGACGACAATTTTCTAAACGCACTTTTTGAAGAACCCCATACTGTAGTCCCTAGGGAAAGCCTCGGCAGAGAGACCATTCCACAAGCGAAGTGTTCGCGGAAGGAAATTCCTCTGGAACCTTGGAGACGATCTGGTCGCGTACCGTACGCGACCAGATCGTCTCCAAGGTATGATGGTTTCCCTGTCGATGGCGAGTGGTGCGGTGATAAAATGAACCGATATATTAAATGATAAATGAAAGGTTGCAAGCCTCTCGGTTTTTTATCGGATACAATTCGGAGAGTGTGCTGCGGAGCTTTTCAACCTGATCCCACCATGCCCATTCTATCTACGGACAACCAGACGCGCCGCGATGCGCCACCGCTACATGGTAGACATACCTCCCATACGCACAAAGCGGTACTCTTCCACCTTGTAATTTGGTAACTATTTTATGGGGTACAAATGTCAGATATTCGGGATTTGAGACTTTTGCCTATATTTGTGTCACAAAAGCTACACGCGTACCCAATTTCAGCATTGTAGGGTACTCTGTGAATTTCGTCAAAGTTCAGTCTTTATTATGACTAATAACTCAAAAACTGCAAGGACTAAACTAGAAATAAAAACGGAATCAAAGTTTACTAATGAAGACCTTTCGTTTGACGTCCCATTTGACCTAATGGTCTAATTTTTTTTACCCCTCTTGTACCCCAATATCTCAACGACCCCACAACATTTTTAGCTCATTTAGTCACACCAGTATTGTGCTATGTATATCACTACCTACCTATGTATCAAATTTCACGATGATCAGATCAACGCTTCAAAAGTTATCCTCGGACAAACAAACATACATACAACGACGCTTTGCCCAAGTTGGTTTAGAGAACTCGCTTCGCTCGATCAATTAGTTTGGGTCGTTTTTTTTTACTTACCACTGCGAGCTTGCTGCCGGTTTTGTCAAGCCGAGCCCTGATCGTGTCAGCGACTTTCTTTGGATTGCGGACAGTTTCCAAAATGGCTTGGTTCACTACTTCATAGTAAACTGCGGTGTAACTAAAAATGTAATATTAATTTAAAAAAAAAATAGAAGAATACCTAATAAATGTTTGTTTGGCGTTCCACCAAGAAATCGGTTACGTAGTCGCAGGGGCTTTTTGCGTTGTATTACCCTGTGGAACCTAATTAAAGCTCTCCATCTTGCTATGTTACACCTGCAGAGGAACTACCCCGTATCTTGGCCAGTGTGACCATCAACAGACTGCGCACCCAAGTCGGCCGCTGCAGGTGTAGCCTTGGTAAATAGGGTATGACAGACAAATCGGCGACGCCATGCAAGTGTGGTGCCTGGTTCCAAACAATGGCACATGTCCTTGCATGCCCATTCCGCCCTGCCACGTTCTGGTCAAAATGGCTTTGAGACATCGACACGAAAGAAGAACTCCACTCTCGTATTAGCCGTTGTGTATACCGTAAGATGGATCGCTCTGAAAATGAGTTCAGTGGACGTTCTCTGATTGATTTTATGACGACGGTTATGAAGATGACAAAGAAAAAAATTTTACTTAGCAACAAAAAGCATACCTATTTTTTAAACGAATAATTTTTATGTAAACCTTATATTGAGAGGGCATAATAACTAAATGATTTAGTCGCTGGCATCCATACTGTATCGTGAAGACCTCGAAATGGATATGGATTGAGCAGTTGTTTGTACCTCTGTCTAATAAAATCAAAATTAAAAATTCTTTCTGGACGTCTGGTCTAATTCTAATTATATGGTGGAGGGAATAAGCTCTGCACTGACGTCCCGCATTGGGGTGTATTGTGCTGTGCACTACCCCTCTTTTGAACTGACCCCAGCCATCCTAGCTCCTTGAAGTAACGGAGCAGGATTTTGGGTTGATGGATGCAGCTTTCCAAGATCCCCGTGGATGTTGTTGTTTCGCTGAGCTCCTGCAGACCCGCCCTCAGCCTGATATCGAACGTGGCCGTACAGTGAAGCATCACGTGCTCCACTGTCTCTTCTTCCTGAAGACATGACAAAGCCCACGTCCGTGGCCCCAATCTTCAAGAGGTGATGGTTAAGTTCACAGTGTCCTGTGATGATTCCCACCATCATCCTTAGATCCTCGCGTTTCATTTTTAATAGGGTATTTGTTGTCTTTCGTTTCTTTGCAGGGAACATTGTCTTTATTGGCAGTCGGCTCTGCGTTCCCAGACTTTCTGGTGCTCCTTTTTGGAGTTCATCCTTAATCTATTTTTGATTTCCGCCGTTGGTGTCTGGTTTATACGACGTGTGATCCGAGAACTGGCGCTTATCTGGGTCATTGCAATTCAGCGGGGCAATGAAGCCAGTGTCTTGGGGACACTTCCGCCTGGTAGTGATCTGGAGCAGTTGAGCTATCTATAGATCGTTTGCAACGGTCCTTAGATGATTCAACTGTTTCTCCTGTTTTATAGTCTGGTAAATAATTTTATATCCTCTTGCCCCATTTTAAATTAATAATGTACTCGTAGTTATCACGTAGTTAGTTACCTTTTTTAATATGATTTAATATGAATGTTTTTAAAGTGATGAAGATATTATGGATATCCTATCAGAATTTAGTTACAATAACTTACGATCGAGTCATAGAGGCTTCAATTAATTGATCGACTGCATATACAATCATCAAATACTGGACGTAAGGATCATTTGGGTTGCTAACTTCTTGACGATACCTGAAAAAAAGAGAAGTAGGTAAGAGCTGTGCTGGCCTATACTAGAAAAAACATAGCTTGATCTCTGGGACAGCTGTCAGTAAAATCGCGCCTATGAAGTTCTGAATTTATCAGTACGGACAAACGTACCAGTCAATGTCATACTTTATGGGTATGCTGAGCTAATTATAGTGATGAGCGATGAATCATCGTGACCACAGACTATAAACTATCGATATTTTGTATAAAACTTAATTCAAAATCAACTCGTATTTTTGATGTGTATCATCTTTCCTCTCGGTTTGTGGGAGTGATTTTGGCAAAAGGGACGGAAATGTGTAACAGGAAACAGGGGAAGTGCGTGCTATTTGATTTGACCAATGAGCGCGCGCGGTGGTCAGATGTTACACACATCATAAGCGACTACTGTAAGGCTCGCATTTTTTTCAAATCAAATCAATTTATTTCAAGGTGTTTAGTATAACATAGTATAAGTGCATATTCAGCGTTTTACGCATGCAATGTCGAGTTTAATAAAATATTATACAATACTTACCATAGTCAGCTCATATTTACAACATATTGAAACTGTAAACCCAAGTAGGATTATATTACCATACCGTATCTAGGTCCTAGATTCTAGGGAAACCTTAATCGGCTGTTCTAATCATTCCTAAATATTTGATAAGTGATTATTACCATAATGCTGTTGGTTTTCTTAAGCAAATAAAATAAAACGTGATTCATTATTGAGAAACATCGAAGATCGAAATACCGTAGAACATATATGCCCCAGAACACCATAGTACAGATCCATACTGATAATATAAATTCAAAAGTAACTGTTTGTTACGTTGCGTTTTCACACCTAAGCGGCTTGACCAATTTTGATGAAATTTGGTAGATAGATAAATTATGACCCGGATTTATGACTGGACATACTTAATTATTTAGACTATTTTTTATATCTATGTATATTTTAATAATATATTCTTTTAGAGATAACTAGATGATCCGCCCGCGGCTTCGCACGCTTGAAACTTCCCGTTTCCGTGGGAACTTCGGTATAAAAACTATAATAAAGTGACGCGACACTTTATGTAAATGACTTCATGTCAATGAACGACGGTTAAATTATATGGATATTGTTCATACAAAAATACTACAAAAATACACGATTAAAAAATGGGGGTGGTAGTAGGAGGGTGAAAAATAATTTACGACCTCATACCTACCAAATATACAAAAAGAAAACATTCTTAACTGATCCCTGGAATAAATATCTATAGATCATGCAAATATTCGTTCCAAAGGATCTGGAAACCTGCGTCTTAGCCGGCTACGCCTACTCCGCCACGGAGCTCGTCTCGCGGTAGCTATTAAAAAAACTTACAAGTGGCTCTTCAACATGGAACCAGCAGAATCAACGTGGTTCAACTCATCTGTGTACGGCTGTACCCAGTGAACGTCAGGTCCTTTGGAAACTTCTTCAGCTTGCCCCGCGTTAGGTTCTTCGAGCGACCCCCCGACTCGGCGAGACCACATGCGCACCATGCCGCCGTGGGCCATTGCAGCGTACGCTACGAGCAATAGGGCCAGCTGATTCATCTTGATCCTCAGTGTTTTCCTGGTGTGAATAGAGTATAAGTCGCAATTTTTATATAAATATGACTTTCCACATGACTGAACATGTGCAATTAAAACTGTATATTAATTTTAATAATTGATTTTCGTTTTAATATGCATTCTTATTATATATAATTAGACCGCATCATTAGGGCGCCTCTTTAATGTTATACAATTTAAGTTAAGCAAATTTTTGATTTATTTATTTTTTTGATTGTGGACAAAGTCGCAGGCTGTCGATAGCTCAGACTAGCGCAGGATTGTTGTGTAAGATACAAACTATTCTAGTGTAAGATATATTTTTTAAAGTGTTCCAACAGCTTATGTAACGATACATGGATTCTTACATTATGTGTGTTTTTACTCATGATAGCCAAGCGCTTGACCACTACCTCACCTGATGGTAAGTGAAGGTGTGATCGAAGATGGAGCACGCTTGCCTAGAAAGAACCTATTCACTCTGGACTTGAAGACTCCAAGATTATACTGGATTGGAAAAACATACGCCGGAAGTGAGTTCCACTCCTTACTTGTGCTAACAAGAAAAATTGAATGGTACGGCAAGGTGGTATGCCGACCAGGTATGGGTGGTACTTCTCGGTACGTCTGCTTTTCCGGTGGTGGAAGAGGGAAAGAGGGATAGGGTCATGATGGTTTGGTTTTGTTCTAATACTCTTCTTCACGAAGCTGATGTATGAACTCGTTGCTTGAAGAAATTGGTTGCTGGGTCGACGTTATCGAACAAGTCAGGGGCAAGGCACAAAACACAAGGTTCAAGCTCAGAATAGATAAAACTCCAGAAGTGAACGCGCCTAATACTGAAACGTCAACATATACTCCAAGTAGAGTACGCCGCCATTTTTCAGTCTGTGACCGTCGTCACACGTGACGTGCTTTACAGTGTTCAATTTAATTGGATTATGCCTTCTTGTGTCGTCCTAACGTGTAAAAATTCAGTTGTGATAAAAAAAACAAGGTAAGATCACATTTCATACGTAAGTAGCGCATTTAGATGTTGTGTTATTTGTTTATTGAATAAATTATTCACTTTGTAATTGTCGTAAATAATGATCCTCCATTTTGCTGGTGTTGCCAAATATCGAGTGTTATTATTTTCCCTACTCTAGAATTCTGAAATCAAAAACTTTTTTATTGATTTAAAATCATAGAAATATGTCAAATTTTAACATGTTTAGTAGCTAAATATGTTTAGGGATCGTTTTGCAAACCGGCCTTGATATTTGATTAATAAAATAGTGCCATAGTTGATCGAGCGAAGCGAGATCTCTAAGTCAACTTGGGCAAATCGGCGTTGTATGTATGCATGCATGTTTGTCCGAGGATAACTTTCGAAGCTTTGATCCGATCATTTGGTATATAGGTAGTTAGTGATGGCACAATTTTTGTGTGACTCTAAATGTTGGGGGGGGGGGGGGGGGGGGGTTGTTGAGATGTTGGGGTTCAAAAGGGGTACAAAAATGAAAATGAGGCTATTGGATCAAGTGGGGCATGAAATGAAAGGTTATATATTTATTAGTATATTTCAACACTGTTTTTAGTTTAAACATTGTAGTTTTTGAGTTATTAGCCATAATAAAAACTTTGACAAAACTCACATGGTACACGAGTGCCTCACAATGCTGAAATTTAGTATTCGTGTAGTTTTAGTGACTCAAATATAGGCAAAAGTCTGAAATCCAGAATAACTGCATTTTGTACCCAAAAACTGAAACCAATTAACATGAACTCCCGTTACCTGTAATTTGAATGAAATTGTAGGTCAAGTAGTTTGGTTATATATTTCTATTTTGATAGTCAAAGATAACGCATAATAATATTATTGTTTTTATGGGAGACTCGCAAGATCTCAGTTCGGGGCGAACCGCTTGTTACATTAGTTGTATCTTACTAACAAAAATTACAACTAGCAACATTACCCGGGTGGGGTTGAAGTGGGCGCGGGACACGGGTTTGGTTTTATGGCGCACGGCTTGCAATGCCTCTTCTGGTGTTTTATCAATTCTGTGTATGTTTATTAGTTAAGTTTTTATTTCTGTTTGTTTTGTATGAAAAGCCTACATAATGAGAGGTCAGCTTATACTGGAAATACTGGAATTTCATCCGTTCTGTGTTTCGGTGTGTGTCAAATAATATACCTAACTATATTCTATTCTAGCTGAAATAGAACTTGGTAAAATAATCAATGAGCGCTTTTCATTTTCGATTACAATCGAATAAACTAGTTCCAACTAGCGTAATAGATGGCGCTGTCTGGGCATGCGCCGACAAAAAATATGGTATAAATGTCAAAATGTCAAAGAAAGAATATCAAAATTTGCCTAAATCAATCTCACTTCATCAGTTAATCAAACACATATGTTTATTTTTTATTTCACGTTCCTCGGAAAACAATTTTGACACGGCGATTGACATTGACACTTTCCTTTGCATATCAATATCAGAGCATCACAAAACATTGCCATCTGTTAGCAGTTATAAAAACATGACCATGAAAACCCCCTCATTGGTTAAACATAAAAACTACTGTGTCGATTTCAAAAATTCTTTTATCATTGGAAAGCTACATTCACCCTGAGTGACATAGGCTATATTTATTCCTAGAAAAGATTAGGGATCTTTACTAAAACTTAAGTAACGTAACCCAAGGTGTAAAAAAGTGCTCGAAAACGTCTTTTGCCGCATGCGCTAGGCTGCGGAATCTATTGATGATAGAACAAAAGTATGTTCTACAATATTAAAGAACATATCAATATCTACAAAAATAATATTATAAAGAGGAAAGATTTGTTTGTTTGTATTGAATAGGCTCCGAAACTTCTAACCCGATTTAAAAAAATCTTTCACTGTTGGGAAGCTACACTATCTCCGGGTGACACAGGCTACTTTTTACCCAACTGCGGAGAAGGAGGGTAATGTTTTTAGTAATAAACTACGCGTGCGAAGCTGCGGATTGCCCAGCTAGTCTATAAATATTTAAAAAGAAAAATGATGCTTTCTCGATTTCAACAACCTGATCCCATCCTAAGAATAACTGCCCACTTTTGCGGAAATATCAATGCGGTAATTGTCTACAATTAAGCAAAGTAAATTGTTCGAAATAATTAGATATCATGGTTAATCAAAACCACTCTCGGGCTAACAACATGCAGCCGGCTAGCAACATGCACACCGCGACAAATTTGGTCAACGTCGCGTCGTGACGGTCGTGCATTTGTGTCGCATTCACACGAGACAAAACAGTTGACAAAATTTTGTCGCGTGCATGTTAACGTGGCCGGTATCCGCTAGCATGAAATTAGAACTAGAATCTAGATTTAGTTTCTATTAGATTTTGAAAACTAACCTGGATATTTAAATACTTGCGTACTGACAAGCAACTTATGATACCTAGCGTCTGTATAGATGTGTTCAGACGATTTTGTTGTATTGTATTTTTTTCACCTATATTTACCCACTGCTGGGCAAAGGTCTCCCCCATGGTCGTCCACATCTCACGATCACTCGCGACGTCCCACCAGCCATTTTGGAATGCATCGAAGTCGTCACTCCAACGCTTCCTCGGCCTGTCCCTGCTTCGACGCCCATCTGCAGGCACCCATTGTGGAACATGGAGGAGACCTTTGCCCAGCGGCAAAGGTCTCCCCCATGGTCCTCCACATTTCATGATCACTCGCCACGTCCCACCAGCCATTTTGGAATGCATCGAGGTCGTCACTCTAACGCTTCCTCGGCCTGCCCCGGCTTTGACGCCCATCTGCAGGCACCCATTGTGGAACATGGAGGAGACCTTTGCCCAGCGGCAAAGGTCTCCCCCATGGTCCTCCACATTTCACGATCACTCGCCACGTCCCACCAGCCATTTTGGAATGCATCGAGGTCGTCACTCCAACGCTTCCTCGGCCTGCCCCGACTTCGACGCCCATCTGCAGGCACCCATTGTGTGACGACTGTTGTTCATTTGTCTGTGACGATACGACTGACGTGACCCGCCCAGTCCCACTTCAGCCTGGCAGCCTTGTCGCCAACATCTGCGATGCCGGTCTTCGCGTGCAGTGTGGTATTGCGGATCCTTTTGATTGTATTGCATACACCTTTAAAACCTTATAAAAGCATAAACCGTTTACCTTTGTGACCATCATTTGATTGTTCTTTAAGAATCAAATAATGTTTATTCTTCATGTCGTTTTTCATAGATGCCGACAGAAAAAATAACATTATCTTTTTTCGCAATTTCGTCGCTCGTAATCAGAGAACCATCCTATAACATCTTATCTCCCACTGGAAACATTCCCCAAACAATGGCATTCGCTTTGACTGCCTAAGATTACGGAAATTATCATTTTAATGGTCTGTCGAACCCAAAACTTATACCGATTGGCGCATAATTCATTTATAAGTTTCTCAATTCTACTCCAATATTATAACCTAAGTAGATACCTACCCAAATCTCTATCATCTTCATCATCTTGGCCTTTTCGTGATCCAATATTGCATATAGGCCTCTTCCCTTCTCGGTTCCTAGCTTATCTTGTGCCCATCACATTAGTCATGTCCTGCGTGTCGTCTAATCACACTGTTCTGGGTCTCCATTCCAGGATTTTTCTGGTGCAACGAGTCGCTTTCATTGTAGCGATTTGCCCTGCGCCAACTTTTTCTTCGCGATGGTGGCCATCACATCACTTATGTTCTGCTTCGAATCCAGTCGTTGCGTCTCCGGTCGCGCAGCAGATTCCGAGCATTACTCTCTCCATAAGTCTCTGCGCCACTCAGAATTTCTCTTCAGATTTCTTGGTGAGGACTATGGTTTCTGGGCCAAAGTTGAACCCGGACACAACACACTGCAAGAAGACCCTGATATTCAGATGCAGTAGCAATATGCCACGTAGTGTACGTCTGTTTGTTTGCGCCAAACACTACATATGCTTGTGCGATTCTGACCCAAATCTCCATGGAAAAATAAATTTAACCGCAACTCTTTATTTAATTACCATTCAGGGAATGATGTAGGATACAGTCGCCGTAATGCCCGGAGAAATGAGGGCAGACTCGATCGGCATCATTCTATACTGTTTGCTCAGCTAAGTGAACCTAATCTAAAAACACATTTCGAGAAAGTTTCGGTAAGACGAGTTGCTAATTGATATGCAAAAATCTAACAAAAAAGTCGTAAGGGCCGTCCAGCCTAGGACGTTATGTTCAGGATGTAGGGCTCTCTAATATTAAAACGAATATATTGTACTTACACCTGAACACCTGTTTTAAAAATCCTTACCAATAATTACTAAGGAATTTGTTTCAGGTGTTCAACGGGTGTATAACATTTGTGGATAAGGGCTAATAATTTTGTCGTGGTTTGATTTGTCAATAAAAAGTAGCGTGTCATCCAGGTTATAATCTACGTACATACCAAGTTTAATTAAATTCATTCATTCATTGTTTGCGGAGGCGCGGGTCTATGGGTTCCACGCCATCATCCGCAAAAAGGCTGCCTCACTGCTCAGTAGAGTGCGAGGCAGCACCAACACCATCCTGCAGGTCATTGCAGATAAGTACGACTCACCGATTATGAAGTCCTTCAATTGGGTTCTGATCGAATAGTCTTTGTAAGAAAATTGATTAAATTAATTGAAATTGAAATCCATTGAGTAGTTTTTGCGTGTAAAAGGAACAAACATACACACATACATCCATACAAACTTTCGCGTTTATAATATTAGCAGGAAGAAAGTAGCAAGTATGGATGAATATGGATTAAACCAATATTGTGTCTTTAAATACCTCGCTTGGTTCCATACCCGTACATACCCGTACATAATCCGTACCAGCTCGTTACCTCAGACTCGATAGAACGTAGGGCTTTTAGGCTTATAGGTGAGCAGCATATGGCTGAGACTAAGACCCAAAGTCTCGAACACCGCCGCAAAGTTGCAAGCCTATCCATCTTTTACAGAATACATTTTGGGGAATGTCCCCAGCAACTATACGATCTGATCCCACCATCCCCCTTCCATCAAAGGACAAGCAGGCGCACGGCTCAGTACCATCTGTACCTAGTTGATATACCACCCATTCGCACACACCGCTTTGGTTCTACGTTCTTGATGCGTACAGCTAAGGTATGGAACACTTTACCGTCGTCTGTTTTTCCTAATAAATACCATCCGGGCCTCTTTAAGGTAAGAGTGAATAAGTTTCTTCTAGGTCTTCGTGCTACATCTTAGACCACATCATCGCTTACCATCAGGTGAGATTGTGGTCAAACAAAGATCTATAATGTTTAAAAAAAAAACAAACAAAAAAAAATACTCCATACATAATAATATACTTAGTTGGTAGGTAAACGCTTTTAGATTTTACCCATTTCTCATTTTTTTCACAGGCACTTGAACCTACAGATTGCTCTTTCACGACTTACAAAAGAAATATATTCTTTAGATTTGGAAAAACTTTCCCCCATTGGGCGATAATAAAATTTATCCGTTACGAGGGCGGAGTAAAAATGTTTGATAAAAACTTGGTAATTTAATCAACGGTATTTGTACTGGTAAAGAAGTAAGAAGGACTGATTAGTTAGAGTAGAATAGAAACCGCTATATTGTACACAATACTTAAATCGATCTCTTTCAGACAACTTTTCATCATCAACCTATAACAATCCACTGCTGGACGTAGGTCTCTCCCAGGGTGCGCCATTTAGACCGATCCTCAGCTCTTCTCATCCAATCCTTGCCAGCCACAGCGCACAAATCGTCACTCCATCTAACCAGTGTGCGTCCTACGCTTTTTTTTATACTACTTATATGGCAAACGAGCATGCAGTCCACCAGATGTTAAGTGGCTACTGCAGCCCTTGGATATCCACACAGAATTCAAAACAAGGTATTATGTTGTCTTGATCTCTATGTGGATACGTTGCCATACTATAGGCTGATATGCCTATGTACCAGTAATTACAGGAACATACCATTACCATCTAACCGGAACACAGCAGCACAAGTACTGCTATTTGGCGGCAGATAAAAGTAAGGCGGTGGTGCCCACTTCCTCGAGCCCGTTCACAAAAGCTCTACCACCTGAAAACGCTTGCCTAGACGTGGTCTCCACTCCAGAACACGTTTACCCCAGTGGTTATCGGTTCTGCGGCAGATATAAGTGGCCCACTGCCACTTCAACTTGCTGACCCTCTCAGCTATGTCGATGACCTTGGTTCTCTGTCCGGATTCAATCCTTCAGAGAAATTCCGAGCATATCCCTTTCTATAGCTCGCTCAGCGACTTTCAGTTTGTGGACCAGTCCCACCGTAAGTGTCCACGTTTCGGCTGCGTAGGTAGGATGCACTGGTTAAATACTTTTGTTTTCAGGCATTGTGGGATGGGTGACGAGAAGACCTGACGTAGTTTCCCAAACGCTGCCAGCCCAGCTGAATTCGCCGGTTTACTTCTTTCACGAGGTTGTATCTACCCAATCGCAGACAACCTTTAGATGGATAAAAAAATGATAGATAAATAAAAAAGAGGATTTAACTGTGTGCTTTTTTTTACTAGACCGTTCTGTCTCACTGCTCACAAATGCCTCCCGCTCTTCCTTCCACTTATCAGGGTCTAGAGCCAGGTCTCGCCAGTCTCTTTTGGAAGACGTCCAAGTCATCGCTCCAGCGCTTTTGAGGCCTTCCTCGGCGTCGCTTTCCGTCATTAGGAATCCATATGCTTGTGATTTTCGCCCACCTATCGGGTTGCATACGGGAGACATGACTTGCGCCTAGTCTCATTTCAGCTTTCCAGCCTTGATGCCCATGTCAGCGATGTCGGTCTTCGAGCGCAGCCAGCAGTTTGGAATCCGGTCCAAAATGCTGCGCTCCATCGCTCTTTGGCAAACCCCTAGTTTGAACTTCTGAGACTCGGAGACTCTGTACTTAGATAGCGAAATAAAGTACTCAAAATAAAATAAATAGATACCAGGGCAGAGTTTGGGATCACCAATGATTAATATGAGGTAAAATTAATATTAATGTAATACATATTGTATATAAAATGTAATACATTCTACAATATGAAAATAGAATATTAAAACAGCTGTAATACAAACAATAACAACGACAGATACCACGCGTGTGAAGCCATCGCATGTCACCTAGTCATAATATATATATATATATATATATATATAATTCTTCTGTACGTGTGTTTGTCACCTAACTCCTAAACGATTGGACCGATTTGGATAACATTTTATGTGTGTATTTCAATAGGTTCCTGGAAGGTTTGAAAACACAATTGGACCCGCTAGGTGGCGCTGTTGTCGAGATCCAGAAAATTGCGATCCGCATACAACTAGTTAATCTTAATTATAAAGTGTTGCCAGCGATTATCAAAATGTGCAAATTTATGCCTCTTTATAATTTATTTCGTTAGTTCCCTTTCCTGTGCACTACCTACACATCTTTATCTACAATACACAAAGGTTATCTGGAAGAGAATGCTCTTTAGCATTAAGTTCGCCTTTGTACTAGTTTAATAAGTGCAATAAAGTATTTTCAATCAATCAATCAACCAATCGATTAGTTGACCCGCCGAACTTCGTACCGCCTTGACATGCATATGACGCGGGCTGCCAATGTATTGTCAATCGGCCATCAGTAGCTACATCTATGTATAAACAAATAAATATTGCTGGACATTTCACACAGGGCTATCTAGCCCCAAACTAAGCACAGCTAGTATTATGGGAACCAGATAACTGATATAATACTTATATACTATTTTTGTTTTGTAAATACACTTATAATATATAGAAAAACATCCAGACCCGGAACAACTATCTGTAGATCATGCAAATATTTGTTCCGCGGTGGGAATCGAACCCGCTACCTCCTGCGTCTCAGCCGGCTTTTCGCCCTACTGCGCCACGGAGGTCGTATGAGAAAATGATTTATCTTAATAATTTCTTTTTGCATGATTTTTTCCTTTATTTTAATAGTTCTGCTATTCGAGATGGAGACCAATACTACAAATCAAAATCGGTGCAGCTGTTCTCGGGTTATAAATGATGTAACTAACCCGACATTGTTTTATACACATATATTTTCGGGGGATTTGTTAATTATATAATATATATGTACTTTTCATATACAGTAATAAAGCCTTGTCTTTACTTGTTAGGTTAGGTTAATGAAATAATTCTCAACAGTTCTAGACACTTTTGAATAATGATGTTCGCTTAGTTTAATGTTGCTAAACTTAAAAAGTAATTACTTAGTCTTAAGCTATTGTATTAGTTACTAGTAAAATAAATGTATTGGAAGTTTAGAAATAACTTAGACTTAATTCGTTTAGCAGATACCTAAAACCCGGCCAAGTGCGAGTCGGACTCGCGCACGAAGGGTTCCGTATCATTATCTATAAAAACGGCAAACAAATCACGTTTGTTGTATGGGAGCCCCCCTTAAATATTTGTTTTATTTTAATATAATTATTTATTTATAAAGTGAATATATATCTAATTATTCTGTGAATATTTCAAGCGTCTACCTCTTGCCAATCAATATCGAGATAAAACGGCAAAAAAATTACGTTTGTTGTATGGGAGCCCCCTTTAAATATTTATTTTATTCGGTATTTAGTATTTGTTGTTATAGCGGCAACAAAAATACCTACACCATCTGTGAAAATTTCAACTGTCTTACTATCACGGTTCATGTGATACAGCCTGGTGACAGATGAACAGAAAGACAGACAGCGGAGCCTTAGTAATAGGGTGCTGTTTTACCCTTTGGGTACGGAACCCTACAAATAGTTTATCGGATCAGTTTCCTAAGTTATAATACTTTTATAAATCGATCCCCTTTTGATCTATATTTTGAAGGAGAACAATGTAGTTGCGAGACTAAATTTTATCCCCCTAACGGGCGATTTTGTATTCTTTGTTAACTTTACTAGTTTCACAAAAAGTGTAGCCAACAAACCTATTGAGACTGTCCCGATAATGATTTTTCAAAAATATTACAATATAGACGTATTTATTAACTGACTTCAAAAAAAGAGGAGATACTGAATTCGACTGTATTTTTGAAGTAAAATTTCTTTAAGCACGCTTGACTTGGGGAGTAAGCTGGTGGTTACGAAAAGTGAGATATAAGTTAGTGAAGATAGAAAGAGTGAGAGTTACGTTTCGTATATTTTTAAACGTTAATGTGCGAGTGCGATTTGCGTCTGTCCAGAATGAATATAAACTGATCGACCTACAGACGTGTGGACAATTTTGTAATTGAACAATTTTATAAATTAATATTTTGAAAAAGAAGTTGTACTTCTGTCGTGTGGTCTAAAAGCACATTCGTATTTTTATGTTTGTCACCTTCAACTTTGGACTGGGTGAACCGATTTTGATGGTTCTTTTTTTATTTGAAAGCTGGTGCTTCCCTTGTAAACCCATTTCTATTTGGTCCAGTTCTGACAATGCCATCCATGAGAAAGCCATAATGTTTAATTTTTATGTTAAGTTTTGTTTGTTAGCTCAGAACTCTGTTATATATCAACCGGTTTGAAAAATTAGTTGTTTATTTGAAAGGATGATTATTAGATTGATCCCGTTGAAATTTTATCAAAATTGGTAGAGTAGTTTGATGTTTACTGTTATCTGAAGTATGTTATGTTTTTGTTAAAAAGTTTACTTGTATTTTTAAAGTGTTATCCGACGCTTACGGAAAATCTATCTTTTTATTAATGCCATTTTTAATTAATTTTATTTATTTTTATGTATTCTAAAAGCATCAATATAAAGACTTCTTGCGTTTCTTTCCTGGCTTGGCGGAGGGACAGGCAGTAAAGATGTTTCAGAGATCCTTGTGATTTTAATGATTAAATTAATTTTGACTTTGAATTTCACAATATTTGAGTACCTAACATGCATATTGCACGTGAACCTTTGTGATCACTGACCATGGACTTTCCACATAATTGGGTCAAGCTTTAAATAGATTAGCCTATCTGCTCTTCTTTTTATAAGCCTACTTTTATAAATATGTAGTAGGTAGTCTTACAAAATAAACACGTGATTTAGATTAGATTATGTTTAAAATGCTAAGCGAATTTTAGATGGGTAGGTACTTGATTTTTGGTGAAGCAAATCTAGCTGAAAGAAATCTCAGATTGTTTATAGATTCGGATATATAAAACCATAAAAATATTATATCAGTATAAAATAAAATGCCTTTACAAATAGATAGGTAGTAAATAATGGCCAGAAGTTACAAATTGTTCGAATTTGTATCAAATGTTGCCAAATACAAAACATTGAAACTCAAGAGGTTGAATGATAGGAAACAAACAAAAAATAATCCTAAGAAATACGATAATTTTGTGAAAATAAAGCCGTTAAATTTTTTTTTTTTCGTAAAATATCATCCACTAGCTGTTGCCAGCGGCTTTGCCCGAGTTGTTCTGGGGTGCAAAAATACATATAGATATTTTGACATCGCATTTTTATCCCATGGGAACTGATTTATAGTATAAAAAGTAGCCTTTGTTAATCCAGGTTATAATCTACGTACATACCAAATTTCATCGAAACTGGTTCTGCCGCTTTGACGTGATTTAGTAACAATCAAACATATAAATAAACAAACTTTAACAACATCCAAATTTTCGCATTTATACCATTACGAGTAGTGTGATATCCATTTTTCTATTATAGGTTCAGTACTAAATGAGGTTAGCAGGTACCTAGTTAACTAGTTTTAAAATACAATAATTTATAATACTTAGTATGTAACCGCTTTTGAGGTTCAGTTTTGTAGCTGGCAATATTTCAAAATAAATTATTCTATAATATTTTAAAACTATTTAAATAAATAAAATTTATATAAATATATTTATATTATAATAATATAAATATACATATTAATAAATATAAATATACATATTAATAAATATAAATATATTTATTTATATAAATAAATTATTCTATAATATTTTAAAACTATTTATTATATAAATCTATTTATATATATTATATTTCAAAATAAATTATTTCAAAATAAAATATATGATAGAATAATTTATTTTGAAATATAATAGTTATTTATTATAAATAATAGTGAATAAATAGTTTTAAAATATTATAGAATAATTTATTTTGAAATATTGCCAGCTACAAAACTGAACCTCAAAAGCGGTTGAATAATAAAAAACAAAACGTTTTATTGTGTTTCCTCTAAAATAGTTCAAGAAAGCTACATTTGCATTCCCCAACAAAATTGCGAAACTTCCCTACTATCAGTTATTGAGGTAGAATCATAAGGCTCAACTCAATAAAGCAACCTCACACTATGACAGTAGCATTACCTATTTATGTATTGTTATGGCGAGCGACGTGGCAGTGCAATAGTAAGCCGGGCAAGCTGCCATCTGTCAAAGCAAACTAATTATTTTGTAGCTGTAGGCACGGGCAATAGACGACGCACGCAAGCGAAACTTTGAGGCGAGTTACTAGCGCTAGCGATTATACGCCTCTAACTAACTTTTATTAGGTAATAATTCCCCAACTTAATGTGACCTAATTCTATTTACGGGACACCTCGCTCAATACGTTTCTCCAAATCTATGTATGACCCTTACGGCCGTACCGTTAGGGGCTATCTAACTTCGGGGGTCGAAATTATACAGAATAGCGCGAAGTGATAGTTTCAAATTAGATTTTTTAACCTATTTTTGCCCACTGCTGGGAAAAGGGCTCCCCCCTGTTCCTCCATATCTCACGATCACTCGCCACGTCCCACCAGCCATCTTGGAATGCATCGAGGTCGTCACGCCAAAGTTTCCTCGGCCTGCCACGGCTACGACGCCCATCTGCAGGCACCCATTGTGTGACGACTGTTGCCTATTTGTCTGTGACCATACGACTAACATGACCCGCCCAGTCCCACTTCAGTCTGGCAGTCTTGTCGCCAACATCTGCGATGCCGGTCTTCGCGCGCAGTGTGGTATTGCGGATTCTGTCGATTCTCTTTACTCCTAACACGCTGCGTTCCATGGCTCTTTGGCAAACCTTGAGTTTAGACTTTTCGACCCTTTATCTTGCCTGTTTTCGAAGGAGACAATCTGGCCCAAGTAAATGTACTCATCGACGTAGTATAATTCTTGCCCGTCTACCATGATTTTGTGTTTGTTGGTGTTAGTCATTAGTTGTGTCTTTGACAGATTCATCATTAGTCCAACCTCAAGACTTGCAGTGCTCAGGTCTCGGAGCATATTTTGGAGTTCTTGTGCTGTGGGGGCAAAGAAAACAATATCATGGGCGAAGCGCAGGTTTGTAAGCTTCTTATCTCCGATATTCTTATCTCCAATTAGATATAATAGAATATTAGCGTGAATGCAAAACATTGGCCATTGTTGTGTGTTTGCCTGTACAGAGAACTACCCAAGAAAGCAGCAGTGATGATAATAATAATGGCGCAGCCTATCAACACGCTGGGCCATCGTTAACGCAATCTCCACCACGGCGCGTAGTGCGAGGCGAGACGTTATTCGGAGCAGATCGCACTCACCCTGAAGAAGGTTCACGGATTGAACCGAAACATTGTCGGTCGAAACATCGATAAAACGGTACGTGATAAATCCCGTATTTATAATAATGGGCTTGTAAACAGTTGTCATAAAATGGCGAATATTTGTTTGTTTGTATACACATTCTACCAAACACGCTAATGAAGTTAGATAAAAATATATTGAACTTAATTGGGAATCAACAATGCTACGTGAGTTGATGAATAAATAGTAAATAGCTAAAATAACAATATACACTTTTATGTCCTCTTCACAATAGATTTAGATACAATTTTGGTAATAATCTTGTTCAGTTGCTATGGTAAGTTGACTAATATACAGTTTTAAGGTTGTCTAGAAATGTTTTGATAGAAAAGACCGCCCATCCACTGTATCAAAGTATAGCTCATCGAATTCTATTAGTAGTACTTTTCAAACTTTCGCGATCACTGTACATACATGTTATTTTGGTGAATGTGCGCAAGATCTTCATAACCTTATCCCTGCTTCTCTCTTCCACCACCGGACAAGCAGACATACCGAGAAGTACCACCCATACCTGATTGGCATACCACCTTGCCGTACCAAACGATTTGCTTCAACTTTTCTTGTTAGCTTAAGTAAGGAGTGGTACTCACTTCCGGCGCATGTTTTTCCAAACCAGTGTAATCTTGGAGTCTTCGAGTCTAGATTGAATAGATTCTTTATAAGCAAGTGTGCTCCATCTTCGATCACACTTTCACTTACCATTAGGTGAGGTAGTGGTAAAGCGCTTGACTATCATCAATAATAAAAAAAACAGTTACTGATGAAACGGGTATTTATCGACGGTAGCTCCAAGTATTCCAATCTGCCTGCGACCACGGCTGTTGCAGCACAATCAAAACGTCGGGATAACAAATAAAAAGCTACATATCTACGCGATAAATATCCTATTAGTAGGTTTAACATTTTTGGTTAGGTACAGTTACTTATGCACTTAGCAAAATAATTTTATACTTCTATTTCCAGGCAAGTTACTCGGCCATTTTAGTGACTCGCTTGTTACAACACCCCCTTACACTCCCAGACCAGCTGAGATGGGGTGGAGTTCATCAACCCCGATGCGAAACGTATTCTGAATGTCAAAGTTGAAAGTCGATTTCATAACGTTTTTGTTCGCAGGCTCAGATTTAGATGAGTCCTCGGAAAATTACGTGTTTTGTAAATAGTAGAATTTATTTAATCAGAACAAATTACACTAATTAATTTAGAAGAATTCAAAACATTAATTACATAAAGTCAAATTATATATATATATATATACATATATATATAAATGTATATTATATATATATTCAATTAAAATAATACAAATAAATTCATCAAAAACAACACTCGTAAATATTAAATTGAATTGTTAAATTATAGAGCATTCATACATCAATCTCACAATACCCCAGACATACCCGCATTAAAAGCTCAGGTCCTCTAATACTGGTATATTGGTCGTTCATTACCTCAATTTGTATGCATTATTTGCAAATTATTATATACTAGCTGACCTGTCTGCAGCTTCGCACGCATGGTTTGTCAATAAAAACATTACCCTCTTTCTGCGCAATCGGATAAAAAGTAGCCTATGTTACTCAGGAATATTGTAGCATCCTAATGATGACAGAATTTTTTAAAACGGATCTGTAGTTTTTGAGTTTATTCGTTACAAAAATACAAATCTTCCCTTTTATAATATATATATTTTGGTCGGTATTACTATCAACTTTTAAAATGTAAAAAGTGGTATCCGGAAGTTCTTTGTAGATATTGATATGTTCATTAATATTGTAGAACATACTTTTGTACTATCATCAATAGTTTCCGCAGCGCATGCGACGAAAGACGTTTTAGGGCACTTTTTTACACCTTGGGTTACGTTACTTAAGTTTTAGTAAGGATCCCTAATCTTTTCTAGCAATGAATATAACTTATGTCACTCAAGGTGAATGTAGCTTTCCAATGGTGAAAGAATTTTTGAAAGCGGCACCGTAATTTTTGAGTTTATTCATTACAAACATACACACAAAAATACAAATCTTTCCTCTTTATAATATTAGTATAGATTTTATCCGTAGAGGGACGAAAGTTCATGACGTTGGGATTCGAGTTATGGAGCTTAAATGGTCTTGGGCGAGACACTTGGCTAGACGTGGTGATGACAGATGGAGCAGGACAGTGACTGAATTGTGGCCGAGGAGCGGGGTATAGAAGGGTAGGACGACCAGCAGCGAGATGGTTGGGCGACATCGTAAAGGTCGCGGGCCGTCAGTGGGTGAGACTAGCGCAGGATCGTGGTGGATGGCACAAACTTGCGGAGTCCTATACCCATCAATGGGTGAAGTCAGGCTGTGGATGGATGGATATATTTTATAAAATTAGCTGGATACTTACATAAAACTTATTTTGGTACATAGTCTTAATAAAATATAAATTCGGGTGTGAACTAATATTTTATGTGAATTGATATGTATTTTATGAATTAATTGAATGAGCAAAGCGAGATCTCCAAATCAACTTGGGCAAATCGGCGTTGTATGTATGTTTGTTTTTCCGAGGATAACTATAGATGCGTTGATCCGATCATCGTGTTTGATAAATAGTGATGACACAATCGTGGCGTGACTAAATGACCTAAAAATGTTGGGGGGTTGTTGAGATATTGGGGTTCAGGGGTAAAAAAATGAAAATGAGATTATTAGGTCAAATATATATTAGTTTGACAACCTCCGTGGTGCAGTGGGCGAATAGCCGGCTGAGACGTAGAGGTAGCGGGTTCGAATCCCGCCGCGGAACAAATGTTTGCATTATCTGCAGATATTTGTTCCGGGTCTGGATGTTTTTCTAATTATAAGTAAGCATTATTAAAAAAAGAATATAAGTACTCTATCAGTTATCTGGTTCCCATAGTACAAGCTCTGCTTAGTTTGGGGCTAGATAGCGTTGTGTGAAATGTCCAGCAATATTTATTATATTTATATTTAAATGGGACGGTAAATGAAATGTCTTCATTAGTACATTTTGACTCCGTTTTTATTTTTAATATAGTCTTTGTAGTTTTTGAGTTATCAGTCATAATAAATATTGAACTTTAACGAAATTCACAGTTTACACCAGTGACCCTACAGTGCTGTAATTTGGTATGCGTCTGAAATCCAGAATAGCTGCAATTTGTAACAAAAAAAAACCAGTTAACATGAACTCTCGTTACCTGTAATTTGAATGAAACTGTAGATCAAGGTAATTACATATATTTCGTGATACTATTTTGGTAGTCAAAGATTACGATTAATATATTTTTGTTTTTATGGGAGACTCGCGAGATCTCAGCTCGGGGCGAACCACTTGTATGTAATTTTTTACAATATTTAGAAGGGCTCATTCCCCGAAATGTTTTCTGTAAAAGATCGATAGGCTTGCAACTTTACGGCGGTGTTCGAGACTTTGGGTCTTAGTCTCCGCCATATATTGCTCACCTATAAGCCTAAAAGTCCTACGTTCTATCGAGTATAAGGTAGCGAGCTGGTATTTGGCTGAACCATCCCAAAGGTGGCTGAAGTACTCCATACCAGACCGGACTTTTGCTTTGTAAAGACTAAGAAGCTGCCCTGGTGTGAAGTATCTCCTGTCCTTGTTAAGGATGCCCAGCTTCTTGGCAGCTATTTTAGCCTTACTCGATGTAAGTATGAACTAAAGTTGAGAGTAGGCGTGAGCCAAACCCCTAGGAACTCGAGGTGACCTTTTACAGCTACCGGTACATCTCGGAAAATAGGAACTTGGACAAACTGACTCTTTTTCGCTGAGAAGAGATATGCTTGCGTTTTAGAGGCATTGAATTTGTCGAGATTTGCGTCGCCCTAGTCAGAGACGGCCTTGAGTGTCAAATTCAAACGCTGCAGCTCTCATCTCTCTGCTTCTGGATTTCAGATCTGCTGGCTCGAGCATTAGAAGTGTGCCCCTCCATAACTGTACTATCGTCTGCGTACCCAATGATACCGGGCATGAGCAGATCATTGATATGCAACAGAAACAGCGTGGCAGAGAGTACTGACCCCTGAGGTAGGCCGGCGTTAATAACCAATTGATTAGATGAGCGGCCATCGATGACTACCCAAATGGATCGTTCCCTCAGAAAGTCTGCAAGCCAAGAGCAGAATAGAGCTAGAAGTCCGTATGAAGGAAGCTTGCCAATAAAACTGGTGTGCCAAACCCTGTCAAAAGCCTTCGAGATATCTAGTGAAACAGCCAGTGCTTCACCATACTTCTCGATGGCTTCACTCCAAATGGGTGTAGCATACGCAAGAAGATCCCCAGTAGACTGTTTCTGGTGGAACCCATATTGACGGTCACTAAGGAGATCATTGTCTTCAAGGTATGCGAGGAGTTTCCTATGCATCACACGCTCCATACATTTACACAGAAAGGAGGTGACCGAAATAGGGCGGTAGTTTGACGGGTCGGCACTACTATCTTTTTTGAGCACAGGCTGCACATAAGCTAGCTTCCATGATTTGGGGACTAGACCAGTTTTCAGAGACTGGCGAAAAAGTCTTGTCAGTATTGGAGACAACTCAGGAGCACAAGTTTTTTAACACTACGGCTGATATTCCGTCCGGTCCACTAGCTTATTCACGTCAAGACTACGCAGCGTTTTGGGCACTTCCTTTTGTTGGATGCGAATTTCGTGCATAGACTCTTTGCATCGAGGAAAGCTA
This sequence comes from Philereme vetulata, assembly GCA_918857605.2. Lineage (NCBI taxonomy): Eukaryota > Metazoa > Arthropoda > Insecta > Lepidoptera > Geometridae > Philereme > Philereme vetulata. The sequence goes on from OU975482.1 coordinate 675,344, forward strand.
GGTGGTGTTTCGCCAGAGGTGTCAAGACGTGAAGCTACCGCAAATTGAGTTGCAAACAAGTTTGCTTTCTCAATAGCAGTGTGGGCTAGGGAACCATCCGGTTTCAGTAGTTAGGGGAGTGAAGGGCGGTTGAAAAAGCTTTCACCGATTTAGCAAGAGACCAAAAAGCTTTACTTCCCGCTGGGTACGCGGTAAGCTTAGACCCCATGCGGCGAATCCGATCGAATCCAGTTGCTAAAGAAAGACGGACAAAGGCATCAGACCTTCTTTTTACAACGCAATTTATATTTTAAACCCATTTTATGTTTTTCATTACTTTTCATTAATTATGTAAACTTGATTAAAATCATTGGAAACGCGATACGAATGAAATGAGGTCAGGCTTCGCAGGAATCCAATATTACGACGGATGCAATATATCTGAAACTTTTATTTATTGAATACTAGATTCCGCTCGCAGCTTCGCTCGCGTTGTTTGTTAATTAAAAATGGCTGTTTTAATCCAGATCAGGATCTATCTGTACCAAATGTTATCGAAATCGGTTCAGCTGTTATGACATGATTTTTTTTTATATTAAATTTGTAGACACACAAACGGACGGGCCTCCTGATGTTAAGTGGTCACCGCCGCCTATAAACTCCTGTAGCACTCGTGGTACTGCAGTCGCGTTGCCTAAAACTTAATACCCTATTTACACCTCTCTTGAAGGCGTTTATTTTGAAGTCCACCGGAAAAACCTCCGGAGGAAGGTCATTCCTCATATTGCAGGTGCGTGGAAGAATCGAGCGGGTGAAACGCACCGTGTGAGACTTCCACGCATCTACAATATGTAGGTGAGCTCGTTGCCGGTTGCGGGAGCTTCGATGGTAGAAGTGGGAAGCAGGGATTAAATTGAACAGCTCTTCAGAACATTCGCCGTTATATATTTTATAGAAAACGCTGAGCGCTCCGATGTCACGGCGCTGACTCAGCGGCTCGCAGCGGATTGAGTGACAAACAAACAACATCCAAACTTTCGCATTTATAATATAAGTGTGATGGTATGCGAAGGGCAGGAATACACATAAAGAGTAGTAGACTTCCTTGTGAAAGGGCTCGCCCGGGAAATTACTACCACTAAACCTATTTCTGGAAGCAGCATTGCTGTTTTTCGGTTTGAAGGGTATGATTGCCGGTGCAATTACAGGCACATGAGGCTTTACACCATCGTCAAGTTGATGGACGCAGGGCAGTGCACCGTAGGTTACGTTTCTAAGGTGCGTGACCTACAAGGCAATATTTTGATAAAAGCGAAGGTGGAAGATAACAACTTAACATAAGGTGGAAGATTAAAAAAAATACTACCTACCCATACTTGTGTAACTGGGTAGTATATACTATCATATCTGGCAGTACCTTTCTAAGATATTGAAATCAAGTCAAAGTCAAGTCAAAATCTTTTATTCATTAAAATCACAAGGATCACTTTGAAACTAGCTTTAAGTTTTTATGTTGTTTTTATTGATATACTGTTTTATTTTTCGTTGTTATTTTTGTGTAATGTGTGTTGCAAAATTAAATATTTGATTTGAAACGTCAATTTTACTGCCTGTTCCTTCGCGACCAAGCTAGGAAAGAAAGGCAAGAAAACAAGGCTGGTTTTTTTAATGATCCTTTTAAAAGGTAGATAAAGGTAAAAAAATAATGTAGATAAAGTGATAAATATATATATATGGGGATAAAAACACCCTGTTAGAGAGTTTTATCCAGCAGGAGGTTGTTGGTTCGATTCCCGCGGCGGAACAAATGTTTGCATTTTCTGCTGATATTTGTTCCAGGTCTGGATGTTTTTCTGATTATAAGTATCTATGCATTTACACAAAAAAAAGAATATAAGTATTCTATCAGTTATCTGGTTCCCATAGTACAAGCTCTGCTTAGTTTGGGGCTAGATAGTGCTGTGTGAAATGTATAGCAATATTTATATATATTATATTAGTATCGATCTAGATCAGGGATCCCCAAACTATTTTGGACAAGTGACCCCTTTTCCAAAATGAACTGTTACCTCAGACCCCCATGGCCAAATTACCTACTTTTAAGATCAACCCCCTTATTCATAATGGTCCGCTAACTTAAAGAGAAGAAGACAGAGTGAGAATTAGCAATGCTTTAAATTAGTTAGCAGACTATTATGAATAAGGGGGCCTATCTTTGGTTTTTTCCTATTGATACAAAATACCTAGGTACTAAGGTACCAATTGGAAAACTTTGCACTTGGTTAAGTGAGTAAAGTTGACTTCATCAAAATTTAACAAAATAAAAAGACATACAATTCAGTAAATATCAAGTTTAATTTATAATGATTATTACAAATTAAGTACTTAAAGAATCTTAAGTAGGTAGGAAATTATATTTAAAAAAGTATTAATTCGCAAAAAAAAAATAAAACATTCAGTGTGATGGATGAACCTGGTGACTATCTACCAATCTAGCTACATCCGGTTCAATATTGGTGAGTTGTAGCCTTAAATCTCCACGTTCGTTGATTTTCAAACGGTTTCTTTGTTTCGTCAAAATGTTTGTTACCACACTGAAGCTTTGTTCAACTAGGTATGATGATGGAAAAGCGATAAGGTATTTTTCAGCAATGTTTCACAATGTAGGATACTGTGTTTCAATGTTGCGTTGCAACCAGAACTTCTGATAGCCTTGGTTGAACTTCTGCTTAAGCTCTTCGTCTGTGCTGAGGGTAATCAACTCTTCTTGCATTATCACATTGGCTTCTTCTATGGCTGTGGTATTGTACGGATTTATTATCCATTGAGGAATTTGTAAATTTAAAAGATCCTCAAACCTCTCCGTTAAATCCTTGTGTAATGCGTCCAAGTGAGTGACATATAATAAAATGTCATCATCTTGAAGCATTTCTGGTAATTTTGACAAATGCGGAAACTGCGAATATTCTTTTCTGCCTAAATTTGGTTTATAAAGGATTAGTTTACCCACGAAGGCCGATATTATTGATTTTGTTTTAATCAAGTTAAGATCGTCACCCTGCAGCTGCAAATTAACTTTGTTGAATATTCCAAAGATATCAGTCAAGTAATAAATATCTGTTTTACAATTGTTCAGATTTTCTTTCAAATCCGGATCTTTTTCTTGTAAAAACTCCAACACAGATTCAAAAATGCCTGAAAGTCTTTCTAAGCAAGAGCCTCTTGATAGCCAGCAAACTTCAGTGTGCAGAAGTAATCGAGTAAAGACTTCGTCGTTTTACTCACATAGCTGAGCAAATAACCGAGAGTTCAAAGAATTGCTTCGAATCTTGTTGATAGCATTTATTACATATTGTAAAGACTTATGCAATCTAGGACTCAGCTTTTTTGCTACTAAATGCTGCCTGTGAATCACGCAGTGAATGACCAGTACACCAAGCAGTTGTCGCTTTAAGTGAGCTATAAAATCACGATGACGACTAACCATAGATGGTGCACCATCAGTCGCAACAGAAACAATGTTTTTCCATGGAATAGCTTTGTCAGTAAAAATTGTTCCACGGCCTGAAAAATCGATTCTCCTCTGGTATCAGTCTCTAAATATGTAGTAAAAAGCAGTTCTTGGCACATATTTTCATCTTTGATATATCGAACATATCCTAACAACAGAGCTTCATTGCCGGGTAATGTAGACTCGTCCAACTGGAGAGAGAATCTGTTGGTCTGTAAGAACTTGCATAAAATGTTTTCCACATCCCGTCCCATCTCGTCTATGCGTCTCTGAACGGTGTTATTGCTCAAAGGTATTCTCTTTAAAATATCATGTGCGGGTTTGTGCAATACATTGTAAAGGACCTCCGCAATGGCTGGTAAGATAAACTGCTCTCCAATTGTGTGGGGTTTCCCTGACTTCGCTATTAGTAAAGATATATTATAGGGCGCTCGTAAACCATCATCGTCTTTAATAGATGATGACGCAAACATCGATCTTATGGATGGTCTTTTGTCTAGTTTTTCTTTAAGTGCTTGAAAAAATGACAAGGGCTTACTTTTTTTGTCAGCATGTACTCTTGATAAGTGGTCATCCATTTTTGAAGGCTTCATGGCATCGTTACTGAATACTTTTTCACATATGAGACACATCGGCAAGTGTTGATTTGATGGAGATGCAATAAATCCGAACTTCAAGTAGTCCAAACTGTATTGTCTGCATTTTTTTTTCGTGTCCGCCATCATAAAACTCTCAGTAATCCTGCAAATAAAAAAATAAGAAACTACCTAAATAAAAAACAATAATAAACTGTTAAATTTACGGGTATTTTTTTACAATTGAAACAACTGAGGCAACTGCAAACTGTTGCAAACAATCTACACATAGCTCAACTGATCACTATCACACAGTGGGGTAATGCAGACAGCGTCCCCAAGACGCTGGCTGCATTGCCCCATTGTATGGCAATGCTGATGCGCTGTGCCGGATAAAAACTGTTTGGTACTTACCCTGTTAATTTTTCATATACAGCAGATATTGTATGGTTACGCTTTTAACTCGCGTAGGGAGCTCAGCATTTTGTAAATTCTTTTTCAATCACTTTACTTCACTTAATTTAGCTATGTTATAACTTTGTAATCTCTTGAAATAAATGAGTACTTATATGAGTTATTATCGTTCAAGCTCCAACGAATTTCAAAACGCAAATGAACTTGCAACCTAAGTGCAAGCTCGTTAAATAGTAAAATATCGGGAACATGTTTGGACTTGCAACTTGATCATGAATTCGTTCGTATTTAATCGCGTTAGCGTCAAATAGAGAACAAGTCAAAACGCGCCTGAAAGACGTACGCTCGAACTCATTATCTTGCACATACTTATCCACACTGAGTTGCCGAGTTTTTCATCTTGTACGAACTTGAGACTTTACATTACTACAACAATGCTATTTCCTACAAAAATATTAATTATTCTTAGTACACGTAACACAACATAAACAATACAGTACCTACCTACCTACCTTGAAAGATATAAATAAAAACTTGTGTTAATTAAATAGGGGTCGATTTTTAGACCTCGTCGACCCCCAAAATCAGTTTTCGTTTATGTCGACCCCTTGGAAACCGATATCGACCACTTTGGGAATCCCTGATCTAGATAAACAAACGCGGTTGGATGGCAAAAAAAAATTCCAACAAAGAATCATTAGTTTTTTTTTATACATTAAAGGCTTGCGTTTGACCACGATCTCGCCTGATGGTAAGCAATGATGCAGTCTATGATGGTACACGCTTGCCTAGAAGAAACCTATTAACTCGCGACTTAAAGATACCCAGGCTGTAGCTATCTGGAAACACAGTGAAACACTGTTTGTCAACGTGTCCCAAGAATTATTGCATTTTTTTTATTTGTGTGGTAACTTTAAAATGTACCAAAATATTTGTACTATGTATGAACATACATATAATGTACACTAGCATCACTAAATATATATAAAATAAATATGGCTGGACATTTCACACAGCGCTATCTAGCCCCAAACTAAGTGAGCTTGTATTATGGGAACTAGATAACTGATAGAATACTTATATCCTTATTTTATGTAAATACGTACTTATAATATAATAATATAGGGAAACTCAGTGCCTTAAGACGAAAGTCTTCAATCAGTGTGTGTTACCAGTGATGACATATGGAACCGAGACGTGGTCCTTCACTATTGGCCTTATGAATAAGCTCAGAGTCGCTCAACGAGCTATGGAGAGGGCTATGCTCGGGGTTTCTCTACGGGATCGAATCAGAAATGAGGAGATACGTAGGAGAACTCAAGTCACCGACATAGCCCGACGTTGAAGGATTAGCACGTTGAAGTGGCAATGGGCAGGCCATATAGCGCGCAGAACAGATGGTCGATGGAGCCGGAAGGTTCTCGAGTGGAGGCCGCGGACCGGCAAGCGCAGCGTAGGACGTCCACCTACAAGATGGGCAGACGACTTGGTAAGAACCGCAGGTCGGCGTTGGATGCAGACCGCTTCCAACCGCAGTTCCTGGAGATCAATGAGGGAGGCCTTTGTCCAGCAGTGGACGTCCTACGGCTGATATGTCGATGATGATGATAATAGGGAATCAACCACACCCGGAACAAATATTTGTAGATCATGCAAACATTTGTTCCGCGGCGGGAATCGAACCCGCTATCTCCTGCGTCTCACCCACTGCACCATGGAGGTAGTCACTATATAAAAATATTTCACTTACCATATTGTATTAAAAAATAATTAGGGCAAATATATAAATTCGCAACAGGGACCTTTTCGCAAATTAATATTAGATTACAATTTACACTAAATCTCATCTCAAAGCAAGGTTCGTCGTTTCCTAACTTGTTAATCCATTTAGGTTCGCGCACGTTACAATAAAGATATTATGTATCTTCTAGCTCGCATTAGCATTTTATATAATTTTATTCACACAGGGCGACTTGCGCAACTATGCCTAAACGTATTTAGTGGCTAAATATGATTTAGAGTTGTCATGTTTATATTGACAATCAACGCGTGCGAAACCACGGGCTGAAGCTTGTAGGCAATAAGATTATTCAATACTCAACAGTTTAGCAAACCTTATAAAATCAAAATAAAATATTGCCCTGCATTCAGCAAAATAAGATAGGACATCCAATCCACCTGAAGATCCCTTCTGCAAATTAGACTAGATAGTCTCACCAATAATTCCACTAGATTGTAAGATTTGAAAGCCCGTAAACGAAACCGCAGATAGAGCCAGGAGCAGCATAAAATGATGAGGTGGTAACGCAGGATCGGATCAAGGATTATTTACAGGGGGTTTTAATACTTGGAGGTGGTTGTGGCAACGATATAACTAGAAATGTAGCAAGATAATAGAAACCACTCTCACGCAGTGAAGTAGTTCTTATAATGTTGCTACTATCCTCTATCCAGGAGTCTTGCGGTAAATCGAGGGAAGCTAATGTAGACGTCTTCCGTTTTATGATGAGTACCTATGATACTTTTATTAGTTAAGCGTATTTAGATTTTATAATATTATGTATAAAGTCATATCAGACTTAGATATGAATTGAGACATAATTGGTTTCTGGTGGTGATAATGATTTCTGAAGTATCTAAAGAACCTAAGAAGTTAAGAGTTAAGAACCTAAGAGTTGCCTAAAGAACTCGTAATTTTATTCAATTATTCTCCTCGAAGATGTCTGAGGTTTGACCCAAATAAATAGAATAGAATATGATACGATTTATTGTATACCACACTTATATTAACAAATCATATTTAAACACTTATAACTAGATACGCGATAGTACAATTGGCAGTCTTATCGCTAAAAGCGATCTCTTCCAGACAATCTTTGGATGGACTGGATGTAGCTTTATAGATAAAAAAAATAGGAGTTAAATGCGTCTATAAATTTAAAATAAAATAAATAGATAAAAGGGTAGGTAAAATTAATAAATGTAATACATAAACAAACATTCTATAATATTTAAATACTAATAATAAATAAGATACAACGATGAAACAGCTGTAATACAGACAATAAGAACGACATAAATAAAATGACTCAGGTTACTGATGCAGACAAATAGTGCTTAAGCAATAGTCTACACTTTAGACTGTACAATATCTTTGAGCAATAAACTCGTAATAACTTTTAATTATTTTTTTTCTTGAGTTTGCTCCCCCCCGCATCTCATCTCTGACTTCAACCCTGAGCAACAGGATAAAATGATGAGGTAGTGAGGTACTATGTTTATCTGCATGGCGCTGAAATTGGAATAGGATTGAGAGAGCAGCCAGCCAAGTTATTAGTTTCTCCTGGGAAAATTATTTCGGCATCCTGTTAAACCACAAGTTAGTGGTAGATTTTAAATTTAAAACAGTTATCGCATTAGATAGATAGAAAACGACACACTTAAAATAAAATTAAATAAAAAAAACATTTTGTTTGACACGACATAAAAAAGGAAACTCAATAACAAATGGTGGTACATATTCTATCAATTCACTTTAACATTCTCTTTAATCCCACTTCACCTTCTTATCAAAAGGAGCGTTTAGAGTTTCTGTATCAGGCATACTCTCGAAACCTTCGTTCTTCCGAAGCTAGGTACAGCTTAGAACTCCCGTCCATAGTTCACAATTTATGGTGACTCCTTCACAGTACAAGCTGTGCGACTGTGGAACGCTTGCCTTTGTGCATAAGCTCGTCCAAATCTCTTCCTATTTTCAAAGTCAAGGTATACAACCATTTCCTTTCGTTGTCTCGTAACTGCTAGTTAGTATTTATGTTATTTATCCTCTTTATGTAGTGTAGTTTATTTATATATTATTTGTATGTATACAAGTTTATGTTTATTAGTATACTCAATAGGTATGTTGTAAGATTTTGAAACATCTCAAAAATTTTCAGCCTAGACGGGGGACCCGAACTCGCAACCTTCTTCTTGATACGAGGATGCACTATTCAGTTGTGCTACCGGGCTCTGTCACGTCAGCTTGCTTATTTCAAATAGCATTTTTATTTTTACAGTGTTAACCGAACACATACGGAAAATTCCAAGATTTGAAAGGTTTGTACATTAATGTTTACACCGTTGTCGTCTTTTGATTTTCGTTTATCCTGTCCATTCAAAGGTTGTCTGGAAGAGATCGCTTTCATCGATAAGACCGCCCACCGTATCGTTATTTATTGTTTATTTCCTTTGTTACTGTATGAATGAAATTGATTGCACACCAATGTGTGCAATCAATTTCATTCATTCATTCATGGTGGTGACCGCCCACCGTATCGTTATTTATTGTTTATTTCCTTTGTTACTGTATGAATGAAATTGATTGCACACCAATGTGTGCAATCAATTTCATTCATTCATTCATGGTGGTGACCGCCCACCGTATCGTTATTTATTGTTTATTTCCTTTGTTACTGTATGAATGAAATTGATTGCACAACAATGTGTGCAATCAATTTCATTCATTCATTCATGGTGGTGACCGCCCACCGTATCGTTATTTATTGTTTATTTCCTTTGTTACTGTATGAATGAAATTGATTGCACAACAATGTGTGCAATCAATTTCATTCATTCATTCATGGTGGTGACCGCCCACCGTATCGTTATTTATTGTTTATTTCCTTTGTTACTGTATGAATGAAATTGATTGCACACCAATGTGTGCAATCAATTTCATTCATTCATTCATGGTGGTGACCGCCCACCGTATCGTTATTTATTGTTTATTTCCTTTGTTACTGTATGAATGAAATTGATTGCACAACAATGTGTGCAATCAATTTCATTCATTCATTCATGGTGGTGACCGCCCACCGTATCGTTATTTATTGTTTATTTCCTTTGTTACTGTATGAATGAAATTGATTGCACACCAATGTGTGCAATCAATTTCATTCATTCATTCATGGTGGTGACCGCCCACCGTATCGTTATTTATTGTTTATTTCCTTTGTTACTGTATGAATGAAATTGATTGCACAACAATGTGTGCAATCAATTTCATTCATTCATTCATGGTGGTGACCGCCCACCGTATCGTTATTTATTGTTTATTTCCTTTGTTACTGTATGAATGAAATTGATTGCACAACAATGTGTGCAATCAATTTCATTCATTCATTCATGGTGGTGACCGCCCACCGTATCGTTATTTATTGTTTATTTCCTTTGTTACTGTATGAATGAAATTGATTGCACACCAATGTGTGCAATCAATTTCATTCATTCATTCATGGTGGTGACCGCCCACCGTATCGTTATTTATTGTTTATTTCCTTTGTTACTGTATGAATGAAATTGATTGCACAACAATGTGTGCAATCAATTTCATTCATTCATTCATGGTGGTGACCGCCCACCGTATCGTTATTTATTGTTTATTTCCTTTGTTACTGTATGAATGAAATTGATTGCACAACAATGTGTGCAATCAATTTCATTCATTCATTCATGGTGGTGACCGCCCACCGTATCGTTATTTATTGTTTATTTCCTTTGTTACTGTATGAATGAAATTGATTGCACAACAATGTGTGCAATCAATTTCATTCATTCATTCATGGTGGTGACCGCCCACCGTATCGTTATTTATTGTTTATTTCCTTTGTTACTGTATGAATGAAATTGATTGCACAACAATGTGTGCAATCAATTTCATTCATTCATTCATGGTGGTGACCGCCCACCGTATCGTTATTTATTGTTTATTTCCTTTGTTACTGTATGAATGAAATTGATTGCACAACAATGTGTGCAATCAATTTCATTCATTCATTCATGGTGGTGACCGCCCACCGTATCGTTATTTATTGTTTATTTCCTTTGTTACTGTATGAATGAAATTGATTGCACAACAATGTGTGCAATCAATTTCATTCATTCATTCATGGTGGTGACCGCCCACCGTATCGTTATTTATTGTTTATTTCCTTTGTTACTGTATGAATGAAATTGATTGCACACCAATGTGTGCAATCAATTTCATTCATTCATTCATGGTGGTGACCGCCCACCGTATCGTTATTTATTGTTTATTTCCTTTGTTACTGTATCAATTTCATTCATTCATTCATGGTGGTGACCGCCCACCGTATCGTTATTTATTGTTTATTTCCTTTGTTACTGTATGAATGAAATTGAATGCACACCAATGTATGCAATCAATTTCATTCATTCATTCATGGTGGTGACCGCCCACCGTATCGTTATTTATTGTTTATTTCCTTTGTTACTGTATGAATGAAATTGATTGCACACCAATGTGTGCAATCAATTTCATTCATTCATTCATGGTGGTGACCGCCCACCGTATCGTTATTTATTGTTTATTTCCTTTGTTACTGTATGAATGAAATTGATTGCACACCAATGTGTGCAATCAATTTCATTCATTCATTCATGGTGGTGACCGCCCACCGTATCGTTATTTATTGTTTATTTCCTTTGTTACTGTATGAATGAAATTGATTGCACACCAATGTGTGCAATCAATTTCATTCATTCATTCATGGTGGTGACCGCCCACCGTATCGTTATTTATTGTTTATTTCCTTTGTTACTGTATGAATGAAATTGATTGCACACCAATGTGTGCAATCAATTTCATTCATTCATTTCATTCATTCATTGAGTCTTGTTCGCCAGTCGGACAGTCAACACTGTGCTAAAGCTCTCTTACTTAAAATTTTAAATTTCCATATAAAAGTACATTGTTTGGTCAAGATTTTTACCTAAACTTGTTATTTAACATTTAGTAACAATATTTTATTATACTCAGTGAAAACAGTGAAACAAATCAAGTAAAATCTCGATAATTAGAACGAAAACTAGCAAGTTATATTTTATGCTGGTTGTTGCGGGTACAGCGGCGGATTGTGTATCGGCGCTGCGCAGAGCATTTTCACGGTTACGCGCATCACCTAACCGCGATAGTCGCGTGCACTGTGAGTGAAGCGTTTGCTTGCGTCGAATCTACTTATTAAGAATATACTTGCAAAGAGTACAACACTGGAGCGGCCACTTGTTTCATAGGATTTTGGTGAGGCGAATTAATTAATCAACAAGAATGAAGTGCGCAGGTTGTCTTAAGACAACCAAGGACTCAAATTCTGTCAGATGCACATCTGCAAACTGTGATAAATGTTTTTGTACGCTGTGCATTAATCTGTCTTCACTAACTGTGGAACGTAGAAAGGCCTGGAAGTGCCCCGTTTGTTGTGCTGATCAGAAAAAAGGCGGTGACAATAGTCTTACACCTGTTAGGGCCGGTGGCTGTGAAAATAACACTACCCGTAAAAAGTCAGATTCGACCGAATCGGAAACGAACCAGCTTACCGAACAATTACGCCTGCTTACTTTTGAGTTTTCATCAGTAAAGACTAAATTAGAGGACCTCACTGAGTCCCTCAACTTTACCAATGATAAAATGAATGAAGTGATGCTCAAGTTAGCCGCCACCGATGAACGCATTAAGTACTTGGAGAAACGTGACACTGAAGTTGAAACTCTGCAGCATACCGTGTTCCAGCTTCAAAATGAATTAAAAACGCAGACACAAGCTAACTTGAGGAACGAGGTGGAGATAATCGGTGTCCCGGAGAACCCATCTGAAAACGTACACCACACCGTACTAGTGGCTGCCAATAAAATGGGAATAGACTTGGAGGACCGAGATTTCGACTGGGTAACCCGTGTGGGCCCACGCCGGCCCCCGGTGACTGTGGCATTGCCTGAGGATGGAGCAAGTATGCCACGCCCGATAGTGGTCCGGTTTCTACGTCGATCCAAGCGAGATGAATTCCTCAAAATTAGCAAGTCACGAAATAATATAAATAGTGCCGACCTTGGGGTTGCAGGCGTTTCGCGAAAAGTCTTCTTTAACGAAAGACTGACAAAGGAAAACAGGGTCTTATTTCGTGACACAAGATCCAGAGCAAAATTGCATGGCTACGCATTCTGCTGGTGTAGCCATGGCGCCATATATATCAGGCAGCGAGAAGGAAAAGCTGCTATGCCAATTCACACGCAGAAGGACCTGGATCGTCTTTTGCCGCCTTCAATACCTCAAATCAGTTCTTAAAATAATATCAGAATCTAACCTTCAGATGACGTACCAGACATTTATGTCGGATGCTAACCGCCCATGTAACCCAATGCCACCAATCAAATTAACAGTTATTTATCTATATATTATTAAATCTATTGAACACTTGACATATATTTATGTCTCACTACCCATCATAATTTACTCTTTTAACTATGGATACAACCTTGTTAAATACGAATTCTTCTTATTGCTTGTGAGTGACAAAGAAACAAACAGAGTACCACCATGCTTAAACTGGTTTCATTGGGTATATGGATATATGTTTCTTGCCGCAATGATGTTCACTGACACCCTGTGCTCAGACTTGGACTCTATTAAAATTAACTGTGAGATTGTGAACGATCCAGCATGTTGTAAACGGCTGTTTACGCCAATACACAGCTTTAAGCTGCTTTCATTGAATATAAGGAGTATACAGAGAAACTTTGATGCATTATTAGTGGCCCTAAAACGTCTAGACGTATCCATGGATATTGTAATTCTGACTGAGTGTTGGCTCCATGAAGGTCAAATCATCCCACAAATCCCTGGTTACCGCTCATATAATTCTATTATGCATGTAAATCAAAATAGTGGACTTGTTGTATACTTAAAAGATGTCTGGAATGCAACAGTCTTGGAACCCCACATAAACGATGCTGATAGCTTAATCATTTCTATTCCAAAAGTCATTGATATTCTTTGTCTGTATCGTTCGCCATCTGTTAGTAACATTGATAATTTTCTTACCTCACTAGCAACCTATATTAGCCAAGCAAATGGACTTCCATTTCTAATTGTTGGAGATATTAACATTAATATTGCGGAAGCGTTAGAGAGTTCGCGCAGCATTGAATACCAGTGTTTTATGGCAGAACACGGGTTCCTACCAGTGATAACGAAACCCACAAGGGGGCCTTCGTGTTTGGACCACATCTACGTCAAAGATATAAACTGGCCTGTGCAAACAGCTGTTGGCATTGTTTGGCAAACAGTAATCACAGATCACTTCCCAATAATGCTCGGCATGTCCCTTTCTAAGCCAAGACCTCTTCGACCAAACCGCTGCGTAACTAAACTGGACTATAGTGCAATAAAAAATGATCTAGCAAGCTTGGACTGGTCAACTGTTACTGACATTGACGATGTTAATAAAGCAAGCGAAGTTTTCATGGATATTCTATCAGATGTTACTAGCAAACACTCAAAAAAAGTAAAACTAAGCAGATCTAAATTCAATCTAAAGCCCTGGATAACACCAGGACTGATGAAGTGCATGAGAATTCGCGATCAGCTACACCTACGTGTTAGAAAGGATCCAGACAATGCAATAATTAAACTAACCTATACACGATATCATAATTTCTTCACAAACCTCTTACGTAAATTAAAATCTGTTTATGAAAATAAAGAACTTAAAGCAAACAAAGAAAACCCAAAAAAACTTTGGCAAACTATCAGGAATATCTGTAACTTAACACATTTAAATAAGGAACCATCAGAACTATTAACAATTCAGGGCTGTTTGAATGCACAGCAATCCATTGACTTAACAAATAGTCACTTTGCATCGATTGGTCAACGGCTTGCTGACCAAATACTCTCCAAGTTAAAAACGAGTGAAGATAATCTCTCCAAATCAGTTAAAATAAAAAACTCCCCTGTTGACTCTATATTCATGAGTCCAACGGACAATGAAGAAGTTGAAAAAATTATTATGAATTTAAAAAATAATAAAGCTCCTGGAATAGACGGTTTTGGTAATTCCCTGATAAAATTCATAAAAGATGCTATCATTACACCACTCACTTTTATATTTAACCTAAGCCTTTCGCATGGTATTTTTCCTCATGTATGGAAAATTGCATCTGTTTCCCCAATCCATAAAAATGGGTCTAAAAGCTCTGTAGATAACTATCGTCCGATCTCACTCTTGGGAACTTTCTCTAAAATCCTTGAAAAACTTGCAAATAAACGTTTGGTAAACTTCATGGAGTCTCAAAAATTGATTGCATCCAAACAGTTTGGTTTTCGCAGGGGAAAAAGTACTGAGGACGCCATTACTTTACTTACAAATGTTGTATCCTCAAATTTGGATGTTGGAAAATGCTGTGTCGGCGTATTTTTAGATCTGGCCAAAGCGTTCGACACTGTCTCCGTTCCTATTCTCCTGCAAAAGTTGGATGGCCTTGGGGTCCGGGGAGTAGCATTGAACTGGTTCAAGAGCTATTTAACAGATCGGAGACAGTGTGTTAAAATTGGTCAGTATACTAGCAGCTCACAATCAATCAAGTTTGGTGTACCCCAAGGAAGTATTCTGGGGCCTACATTATTTCTGTTGTATATCAATGATATACACGATACGCCTCTAGAAAACGCAGACATTTTGTGCTATGCAGACGATACCGCTATAATATTTCATGGTCTGACTTGGCCTGCGGTATATGCCACTGCAGAACGTGGTATGGTGCTAATCTCACAGTGGCTAGAACAAAATCTCCTCACACTAAATACAAAAAAAACTGTGTACTTGTGCTTTCATAAAACCAAGGCCTCAGCCCCTGTAGAAAACGCATGTCTCAGAATCCACAACAACTGTTGCATTGCAAACTCATGTAATTGTGAACCACTTATACGAACACAAGCTTTAAAATATCTTGGTGTGCAAATTGATGAAAAACTCTCCTTTAAATCTCATATTGCGTTTCTTTCGGCTCGTATTAGAAAAATTATCAGTATAATGAGAAATCTGCGGTATGTTGCAAGCGTCGACACACTTACGTCGGTCTACTATGCTTTATGCCAATCCCTGATAGTTTACTGCATTACGTGCTGGGGCAGTGCCGCTAAATCCATTATCATACAGGCGGAAAGAGCTCAGAGATCTGTTCTTAAGGTGATGTTACGCAAGCCCTATAGATATCCCACGACGTCTCTTTACATAGATGCTGGTGTTCTAAGTGTGCGCAAACTCTTTGTGCTAAAAACATCTCTGATAACGCATAAATCTGTCATAACATCCCCAGAGTACGACTACTTATTAAACCGCAGAGTCTTTAAATTACCAACCCCTCCCGTTAATACAAAATTTGCACAACGTTTAGGTTGTTTTATGAAGTTACACGTCTACAACAATGTCGCAAAATACTGTGACATCAAAAATAAATCAGTTAGTGAAGCAAAACGTATGATTAATATTTGGCTAGCTACAATAACTTACCAAGAAACCGAGGACATTATAATATTCGAAAGTTAACTTCATTGGAATTTTTAAGTTTTACAATATATATTTTTGTTATAAGTACTATATACATACATAATTATTATACAATATTTATTTATCTTGAACTCCCCTATCTATCAAGTAAATCGGTGCATAATTGGCTTTTACAACTATTATTACTGTCTACTGTGCGAGAATTCGTTTGTGAAAAGTTGTTTATAATGTTTCCTCGATACAGGCTTAGCCTAGTGAGGAGACGACAGGTACCTCTAAATGTTTACCCTGCTCTACGAATTGTACTTACTAAAACTGTAACCTAAGTTAAGCTATGTACCTACGTGCATTTTGTAGTAAATAAATATTTTCATTTTCATTTTTTCATTTTCATTCATGGTGGTGACCGCCCACCGTATCGTTATTTATTGTTTATTTCCTTTGTTACTGTATGAATGAAATTGATTGCACACCAATGTGTGCAATCAATTTCATTCATTCATTCATGGTGGTGACCGCCCACCGTATCGTTATTTATTGTTTATTTCCTTTGTTACTGTATCAATTTCATTCATTCATTCATGGTGGTGACCGCCCACCGTATCGTTATTTATTGTTTATTTCCTTTGTTACTGTATGAATGAAATTGATTGCACACCAATGTGTGCAATCAATTTCATTCATTCATTCATGGTGGTGACCGCCCACCGTATCGTTATTTATTGTTTATTTCCTTTGTTACTGTATGAATGAAATTGATTGCACACCAATGTGTGCAATCAATTTCATTCATTCATTCATGGTGGTGACCGCCCACCGTATCGTTATTTATTGTTTATTTCCTTTGTTACTGTATCAATTTCATTCATTCATTCATGGTGGTGACCGCCCACCGTATCGTTATTTATTGTTTATTTCCTTTGTTACTGTATGAATGAAATTGATTGCACAACAATGTGTGCAATCAATTTCATTCATTCATTCATGGTGGTGACCGCCCACCGTATCGTTATTTATTGTTTATTTCCTTTGTTACTGTATGAATGAAATTGATTGCACACCAATGTGTGCAATCAATTTCATTCATTCATTCATGGTGGTGACCGCCCACCGTATCGTTATTTATTGTTTATTTCCTTTGTTACTGTATGAATGAAATTGATTGCACACCAATGTGTGCAATCAATTTCATTCATTCATTCATGGTGGTGACCGCCCACCGTATCGTTATTTATTGTTTATTTCCTTTGTTACTGTATGAATGAAATTGATTGCACACCAATGTGTGCAATCAATTTCATTCATTCATTCATGGTGGTGACCGCCCACCGTATCGTTATTTATTGTTTATTTCCTTTGTTACTGTATGAATGAAATTGATTGCACACCAATGTGTGCAATCAATTTCATTCATTCATTCATGGTGGTGACCGCCCACCGTATCGTTATTTATTGTTTATTTCCTTTGTTACTGTATGAATGAAATTGATTGCACACCAATGTGTGCAATCAATTTCATTCATTCATTCATGGTGGTGACCGCCCACCGTATCGTTATTTATTGTTTATTTCCTTTGTTACTGTATGAATGAAATTGATTGCACACCAATGTGTGCAATCAATTTCATTCATTCATTCATGGTGGTGACCGCCCACCGTATCGTTATTTATTGTTTATTTCCTTTGTTACTGTATGAATGAAATTGATTGCACACCAATGTGTGCAATCAATTTCATTCATTCATTCATGGTGGTGACCGCCCACCGTATCGTTATTTATTGTTTATTTCCTTTGTTACTGTATGAATGAAATTGATTGCACACCAATGTGTGCAATCAATTTCATTTATTCATTCATGGTGGTGACCGCCCACCGTATCGTTATTTATTGTTTATTTCCTTTGTTACTGTATGAATGACATTGATTGCACACCAATGTGTGCAATCAATTTCATTCATTCATTCATGGTGGTGACCGCCCACCGTATCGTTATTTATTGTTTATTTCCTTTGTTACTGTATGAATGAAATTGATTGCACACCAATGTGTGCAATCAATTTCATTCATTCATTCATGGTGGTGACCGCCCACCGTATCGTTATTTATTGTTTATTTCCTTTGTTACTGTATGAATGAAATTGATTGCACACCAATGTGTGCAATCAATTTCATTCATTCATTCATGGTGGTGACCGCCCACCGTATCGTTATTTATTGTTTATTTCCTTTGTTACTGTATGAATGAAATTGATTGCACAACAATGTGTGCAATCAATTTCATTCATTCATTCATGGTGGTGACCGCCCACCGTATCGTTATTTATTGTTTATTTCCTTTGTTACTGTATGAATGACATTGATTGCACACCAATGTGTGCAATCAATTTCATTCATTCATTCATGGTGGTGACCGCCCACCGTATCGTTATTTATTGTTTATTTCCTTTGTTACTGTATGAATGAAATTGATTGCACACCAATGTGTGCAATCAATTTCATTCATTCATTCATGGTGGTGACCGCCCACCGTATCGTTATTTATTGTTTATTTCCTTTGTTACTGTATGAATGAAATTGATTGCACACCAATGTGTGCAATCAATTTCATTCATTCATTCATGGTGGT
Source organism: Philereme vetulata (assembly GCA_918857605.2). Lineage (NCBI taxonomy): Eukaryota > Metazoa > Arthropoda > Insecta > Lepidoptera > Geometridae > Philereme > Philereme vetulata. The sequence continues at coordinate 693,795 of OU975482.1, forward strand.
GACCGCCCACCGTATCGTTATTTATTGTTTATTTCCTTTGTTACTGTATGAATGAAATTGATTGCACATCAATGTGTGCAATCAATTTCATTCATTCATTCATGGTGGGATACCTTGACTTCTAGCTAAAATAAGACAAAGTTCCAGAAGTCGAAAAAAAAGAAATATACGTTTGACGACCTCCGTGGTGCAGTGGGCGAATAGCCGGCTGATACGCAGGAGGTAGCGGGTCCGGTTCTCGCCGCGGAACAAATGTTTGCATGATCTACATATATTTATTCTGGGTCTAGTTGTTTCTCTATATATTATAAGTAGGTATGTATTTACAGAAAAAAATGTATATAAGTATTCTATCAGATATCTGGATCCCATAGTACAAGCTCTGCTTGGTTTGGGCTAGATGGATATGCTGATAGATGGTTTGGCTGCGTTAAATGTCTAGCAATATTTGTCTAGCAGGAACGTCCGACGCAACTTCCAACTAACTGCAGCACAAATAGAAAGTCGGTGGTTGGAGGTTCTACCCCCCCCCCCCCCCCCCCGCCCTCTCCCACCCCTCCTCTCCCGAAATACTTAAAATATTATATGAATATTATTTTTAAATAAGGAGAGGCGAGAGGTATAACTTAACATTAATTTTTTATGTAAACATTTTTATCGCTTGCCGCTTGGATTCTTGATCGACAATCAACCTTCTGTTATTTTTTTCACACATTTTTTGTATTATGTTTTATTTTCATAGACCCCTGTCTACGCCCGTGAGCGTATGAAAGTACTTTATGCACAAATTTAACACTGGATAAGCATCTTATGTAAAAACGATTTTTATACCTAACAGAGAATCTTAGTAAAGTTGCCTGCCAGTTGTCACATTAGCGTGCTACCACAAATCATTTGCATGTCGTCAAACTAATTTTATAAATGCGAAAGTTTGGATGTCTGTTTATTTATTTGTTTGTTTGTTACTCAATCACGTTGTAACGGCTGATCTTATAGGGGTATATCACTTCTGTCTACTCCAGGAAAAACTTTTGCCAGAGTACTCTTAAATCGTCTTATGGAGCTCTCTGAAAGTATATTGCCTGAAACGCAATTTGGGTTTAGACCCAATCGCGGCACATGCGAGGCCATATTCTCTCTTAGACAACTGCAAGAGAAAAGCAGGGAACAGTGTCAACCTCTGTTTCTCTGTTTTGTTGATCTGGAGAAAGCTTTTGACAGTGTACCTCGCGAAGCTTTGTGGATTGTGCTTTCGAAACTTGGTTGCACCGACAAATTTATACGCTTGATAAGACTTCTTCACGACAACATGACTTGTTGCGTAACCGTCAATGGTGAGCAGACAGAGCAATTCCCTGTCACTTGTGGTGTAAAACAAGGCTGTGTATTAGCACCCACTCTTTTTGCTCTGTACTTTTCCGTTGTCGTGAGGGAGACTTTACAAGCCAACACCGAAGGGATCCGCATACGTTTTCGCACAGATGGCAGTATCTTTAACCTGGCTAGGTTAAAAGCGCACACAAAGGTATCGTATGACCTCATTACCGAATTGATGTATGCTGATGACCTATGTTTCGTTGCGGAATCTTCTGAGGGACTCCAGGACTTGATGACTCGGCTTGACGCTGCGTGCTGTAGATTTGGCCTCAAAATTAATATTACAAAGACAGAGGTGATGGCCATGGACACTGTTAACCAAGCTCCACTGAATCTGCAAATCGATGGAAAGCCCATAAAACAGGTCGATACATTCAGATATCTGGGAAGCAGCATAACAACAAAATGCGACCTTGACTCGGAGATCAACAGCAGACTTGGCTCCGCTATGGCTGCTTTTGGTAAACTACGAGTCCAGGTATTTCGCTCCCATAACATCAAATTGAGTACCAAGATTAAGGTGTATATGGCTATTGTACTTCCTAACATCTTGTACTCGTCAGAGACATGGTGCCTGTATCGCAGACACATACGCACGTTAGACAGATTCCATCTGAAATGCCTCCGCGACATTCTTAACATCAAGTGGTCGGATCGGGTCCGTAATACCGATGTTCTACGACGGGCTAATGTCTGTGGCATAGAGGCATATTTGATGCGGCGTCAGCTGCGTTGGTGCGGGCACCTGTCTCGGATGTCTGATGAGCGAAGGGCGAAACGCATTTTCTTCTGTGAACTAGAACATGGTAAGCGGAAACGCGGAGGTCAGTTCCTACGTTTCAAAGACGTACAGAAGAGGCACATGAAGAGGTGTTGTATCGATCCGTCGCGCTGGGAGGCTCTCGCTGAAAAACGACCTGAATGGAGGCGTCATGTTCAGGACAAAGTGTACGAGTTTGAAGAAGAAAGGAGGCAAGAACTAGACTTAAAACGAGATCAGCTTAAAAGTCGACCGCCGGCTAATATCAATTACAACTACATTAATGGCGCCTTAACTTGTGTTCATTGTAACCGGACTTTTAGCGCAAAAATAGGGTACATCAGCCACATACAGGCTAAACACCTAGGCCAATAATCACAAAGTCAAGTCTCTGTAGCCGAAATCGGCTAGGAGGATTATTATTATTATTATTATTAACGGCTGAACTGATTCCTATGAAATTTGGTTTACGACCTGGATTGAAACGAAGGCTACTTTTATAGACACGCGTGCGAAACCGTGGGCGAAAGCTAGTATTTATACTGTCTGGCACTACATTTTTTTCACACACCATCGAACCCTCACACACGCAGCCCCCCGCATACACACAACTACACACATCTAAAACACATTCTCACACACAGTCATACTTACAAAAAGCCGAGTTACCATGGCATAGCATGTAAGTTTATTTAAGTTTTCTTAATTAAATCAAATTTTTGTAAATGGGTAAATTGTATACCTACCTATAATCAGGAACGTCAAAGTCATTTAATTGTATGTACGGGCACTGGAAACTGCGACACAGTATTTTACTAATGCATTTTCCAGTGTTCACATTGTTTTCATCATCATTGTCATCATCATATCAGCCGTAGGACGTCCACTGCTGGACAAAGGCCTCCCTCATTCATCTCCAGAAACTGCGGTTGGAAGCGGCCTGCATCCAACGCCGACCTGCGGTTCTTACCAAGTCGTCTGCCCATCTTGTGGGTGGACGTCCTACGCTGCGCTTGCCGGTCCGTGGCCTCCACTCGAGAACCTTTCGGCCCCATCGGCCATCTGTTCTGCGCGCTATATGACCTGCCCATTGCCACTTCAACGTGCTAATCCGTCGGCTATGTCGGTGACTTGAGTTCTCCTACGTATCTCCTCATTTCTGATTCGATCCCGTAGAGAAACCCCGAGCATAGCCCTCTCCATAGCTCGTTGAGCGACTCTGAGCTTATTCATAAGGCCAATAGTGAAGGACCACGTCTCGGTTCCATATGTCATCACTGGTAACACACACTGATTGAAGACACTGAGTCTTAAGGCACTGAGGTATGTTGGACGAAAAGACGTTGCGAAGTTTCCCAAACGCTGCCCATCCGAGTTGGATTCGACGATTGACCTCTTTCTCGAAGTTGGACCTACCTAATTGAACTGTTTGTCCTAGGTATACATAAGCGTCGACAACTTCAAGAGCCGAGTTCTCAACCATAACTGGGGCAGGGACGACATGGACATTCGACATGATTTTCGTCTTGTCCATGTTCATTTTAAGTCCTACCCTGGATTGTTTTAGTCACATGTAAAAAAGTTCACGGAAATAAATAAATTTCAAATATATTTAAAGCACATATGCAGAATCGAAAGTTTGAATATTTATCCAGTAATAGATACATTTCCAATAAACAATTTATAAGGTAAATTGGCGCCGATTTGCGTGACGAATGAATACGATTTGTTTACCTATTTTCTACAGGCTGTTTCATTGATATTTTAGGACTTGTAATTAAGGTAGGTAAAAAAATGTCATGGTAATTGATTTGAAAAAAAACCGTCAAGTGCGAGTCGGACTCGCGCACAATGGGTTCCGTACCATAATCTATAAAAACGGCAAAAAATTCACGTCTGTTGTATGGGAGTATTTTAATTTAATTATTTATTTTTGGCAAGGATCGCGATAGGTGAAGTGAATAATATAACTCAATATTCTGGTAATACTTCAAGCGTCTACCTGTTGTTGTTAACAATATCGGGTAAAAACGAGCAAACAAATCACGTTTGTTGTATGGGAGCCCCCCTTAAATATTTATTTTATTTTAATTTAATTATTTATTCTTAAAGTGAATATGTAACTAAATATTCTGGGAATACTTCAAGCGTCTACCTGTTGCCGTTAACAATATCGAGCAAAAACGAGCAAAAAAATTTTTATTCTGTTTTAAGTATTTGTTGTTATAGCGGCATCAGAAATACATTATCTGTGAAAATTTCAACTGTCTTACTATCACGGTTCATGAGATACAGTCTGGTGACAGACGGACAGACAGACAGCGAAGTCTTAGTAATAGGGTCCCGTTTGACCCTTTGGTTACGGAACCCTAAAAATACTATTTTACAACAATACTAGCCCTATCCGTGTTTTTAATTAATTTCGTAAATGCGGTTACACGCAGTTTAATTCCCACTTAGTAGTTTGAGTTGTATTTATGCGTCAAATACTTATAAATAAATAAATAAAATATAAATATTGCTGGACATTTCACACAGCGCTATCTAGCCCTAAACTAAGCATAGCTTTTACTATGGGAACCAGATAACTGATATAATACTTATATACATTTTTTTTGTAAATACATACTTATAATATACTAGCTGACCCACCGAACTTCGTACCGCTTCGACATGCGTATGACGCGGGCTGCAAATTTACGTTCCCCCCGTAGAATTGTCAATCGGCCATCATTAGCTGTATCTATGTATGATAAAATGAATTTTCATCATCAATTTTTTTTGCGTGATTTTTTCCAGTATATTAATAGTTATTCTGCTATTCGGGGTGGAAACAAATCAAATATCACCAAAATTGATTCAGCAGTTCTTGAGTTATAAATAATAAAATAAAATACATTTTTTTCAAGCAATTATGTAGGTGTAAGAGGTGTAACTAACCCGATTTTGTTTAATAATTAATTATTTATCGACCGATCCATCTGTGATAAACGATATTTGCAGCGCGCATTCTGTCAATCGCTTACTGTTATTTCAAACAACTGACAGTTATGTCAAACAACTGACAGTTATGAAAAGTTAATATTGTCGTTAAGTAGTCTTAAATTTTCTAATTTCCCACGCAATTTTCTTAACTTTTTCTTTCATAAGAACCTTCTCCTGACAATAGAAAACACAACAAAAAAAGAGTTAGCGAAAACGGTCCAGCCGTTCACGCGTGATGGCGTAACCAAGGAAAATAGAGATTCATTTTTATTTAAATAGATATAGAAAAACATCCAGACCCGGAACAAATATCTGTAGATCATGCAAACATTTGTTCCACGACGGGAATTGAACCCGCTACCTCCTGCGTCTCAGCCGGCTATTCGCCCTATTATTAGCAGCTATTATTTATATTAAGATATGTTTAATTTCAGTGCATTATTAATTCAAATCCGACCTCTATCCTATATCTATCAAGTGGAAGTGAGGTAAGGACGCAATTAGTGAAACCAAAATAAAACGTTAAACAGACAGATTTTTTGTAATAAAAATGCCCCGTTATATTTTCTTAAAATATAATAGATGGTCTGCTTATGAGACCAGAAGCTTGTGTGATACTGAAATCTGATATCAATTTAGTTAGTAGAGAAAATAAATCACTACCATCAAAAACTGCTAAGCGACCTAACTCATACTTCGGTTTCTAGCTTCACTATCCATTTTAAACTGCATATATAGGTAACTTCGCTTACAGTTTTAACTGCATATATAGGTAACTTCGCTTACAGTTTTAACTGTATATATAGGTAACTTCGCTTTAAATTTTTAACTTCATATACACGGTATCCTTTAAATCACTGTTTTTCCAGAACAAACGTTGTTCAGACCATTCTCTACTAACTGTTTATAACATCAAATTAAAAAAACAAAACGAAATCGGTCTTTGAAAAATATAAAAAGTTGCGAACATATAACGTCTATTTTAACGTTACGCCCTACAACATAGCGGTTTGACTGGTAGCTACAAGGTACCTATCTAACTAAAGAGTAGGTAATATGCTAGCATAAGTTCATGAAAACTTTATGTCACGTTTTGTGTTTGAACAAAGTTATACTTATTTGAGAAGGTCTAGATTTTATGTTTTTATTCTCTTATTTGATGCTATAAACAGTTATTAGACCATGGTCTGAGCAACGGTTGTTCTGGGAAAATAGTGATTTAAAGGACATCGTGTATATGTAACTTCGCTTTACATTTTTAACTTCATATTTAAGTAACTTCGCTTTACATTTTTAACTTCATATATAGGTAACTTCGCTATACATTTTTAACTTCATATATGGATAACTTCGCTTTACATTTTTAACTTCATATATAGGTAACTTTGCTTTACATTTTTAACTTCATATATAGGTAACTTTGCTTTACATTTTTAACTTCATATATAGGTAACTTGGCTTTACATTTTTACTTCATATACACGGTGTCCTTTAAATCACTGTTTTCCCAGAACAAACGTTGTTCAGACCATGGTCTACTAACAGTTTTTAGCATCAAACAGAGAAATAAAAAAAAATTAGACCTCAAATATTTCTAACTTTGTTCAAAAACTAGCCGTGACATAAAGATTAGCACGCTAGCCGTAGCGTACCTATTATTATTTTTGTGGCGATACGCCGGCATGTTGTAGAGCGTAACGTTAAAAAAGACGTTTTAAATTCGCATTTTTTATGTTTTTCAAAGACCGATTTCATAACATTTTATTTAAGGATAAAAACCCTTTGTAGACCATGGTCTGAAGAACGTTTGTTCTGGGAAAACAACGATTTAAAGGACACCGTGTATATGTAACTTCGTTTTACATTTTTAACTTCATATAAACTTCGCTTTACATTTTTAACTTCATATAAAGGTAACTTCGCTTTACATTTTACTCACGCGATGGTGTAGACAGATGCTACGGGTTTCGTAGCAAGCGCTACGAACTTGCTGCAATCCAAAGCAACCAACCTACTAACATAGTTTACCATCACACCGTCATATCTTTAAAAGTAGTTTAAGAGTAGTTTAAAACTTCAAAAACGTTATTAAACAAAATCTTTCTAAAAAAGCCTACTATAACATATCGGATTATTTAGATGATAGAGAAGCTTGGGAGGGAAAATGCTCAAACGCGTTCAAAAATGTTACAATTTAGACGAATTTATTTCCTTTATTGTTATGTATTCCAAAAGAACAACCCGCCTTTCTTTTCTGGCTTGGTCGCAAAGGAACACGCAGTAAAATTGACGTTTCAAAGTGATCCTTGTTGATTTTAATGAATAAAAAGATTTTATTTTGATGTTGATTTTTTTGAGTAGAGCTCCTTGTAAAAGGACTCTCCCGGAGAAGTATGGTAGTACCCATTTTTGTAATCAAGCAGCATTGTTGTTTTGGTATGAAGGATATGGTTTAAGGTGAAATTACAGGCACATGAGGCTTTACTCCTGTATGCCTCAAATTGATGGACGCAGGGCAGTGTTGTAGGGCATGTATCTAAGATGCTTGACCTACGAGGCAATACTTTGCTATAGGCGATGGTTACTACTTAGTATCAAGTGGGCCTTATGCCTGTTCAATCAACAGGTAATATCTTTGCTATAACATATAATCTACACCTTAAGGTTGTCTGGTATAACATATAGGATAATCTAGGTCTGATAGAGGCAACGTCTTCTATCAGACCTAGATTATCTGATGTTAAATGAAATTTAACTGAATTTTAATGAATTTTTACTGGTGGTAGAGCTTTTGTGAACGGGCTCGAGGAAGTGGGCACCACCGCCTTACCTTTATCTGTCGCCAAATAGCAGCTGTGTTCCGGTTAGATGGTAATGGTATGTTCCTGTAATTACTGGGACATAGGCATAACAGCTAAGTCCTATAGTATGGCAACGTATCCACATAGAGATCAAGACAACATAATAGTTTGTCTTGAATTCTATGTGGATATCCATGGGCTGCAGTAGCCACTTAACATCTGGTGGACTGCATGCTCGTTTGCCATATAAGTAGGTAGTATAAAAAAAACAAGAATAAAAAAAATTAAAACAAAGAAAATGAAAAATTAAACTCTTCTATTCAGTAAATGCTTTCTATAATTTAAATGAATTTATGAATTAAAAATACTAGAATATTCTTCTTTTCTAGATAAATAAAACTTAGCTAATTTTGACGTATTAATAATTATAGTGCTCGCATTTATTTTATACGACAAATGTTTTGATCGAGCGACGCGAGATCTCTAAATCAACTTGGGCAAATCGGCGTTGTATGTATGTTTGTCCGAGGATAACTTTCATAACGTTGTTCCGATAATCGTGAAATTTAATATATATGTAGGTAGGTAGTGATGATATAATTTTGGTGTGACTAAACGACCTAAAAATGTGGGGCGGTTGTTGAGATATTGGGGTTCAAGAGGGGTAAAAAAAAATGAGGCTATCAGGCCAAGTGTGACGCAAAATGAAAGGTATTCATTAGTACATTTAGACTCCGTTTTTATTTTTTGTAAATTCCTTATAGTTTTTGAGCTATTGCCCATGATAAAAACTAAACTTTGACAGAATTCACAGGGCCCCACAACGCTGTAATTTGGTATGCGTGTAGCTTAAGTGACACAAATATAGGCAAAAGTCTGAAATCTAGAATAATTGCAATTTGTACTCCAAAAAATGTAACTACAGCACATGAGTTCTGTGGTAAATTAAAAATGCCAAAATGGTATATTGAATTCTAGGCCTGGTCTACCGGTGAGTGTAGGGGGGATGAGTGAGCCGAGAGACATAGCACAGCTATTCATGGAACACTTCAAGGTGCAGTCTCTTCTCGGCCCATCGACTGGGATGCCCGATGCTGGGTGTGGCTGGCAGGGTGATGAGCCTCCGTTAAATTTCACAGTCGTGTGAAGAGTCGTGTTCGAGCCGTCGTACAGTGCGGACGTCTCTGGGGCGTCGTTACGCTGCCCGTTGAATATACGAAGATTCGATCGTCGTTAGTGGTCGAGGCAACATCGCCTATAAAAGGCTCCTCAGATCGCGCGGCACGCATTCGATCGTCGTTAGTGGTCGCCGCTATAGCATGCAGCGGCCACACCTTAGGAACCTAGGCTGGTAGAGGGGGGCTCGAGTGCCGAAACACTTTGTTGTAGCAACGGCGTGTTTCGGCCCTCGAGTCGGCACGGTCACTCCCCGTGCTAGTGCTCGTTGCTTCGGCGTCAACGCAATCCACCTCAAGTGGCGAGGCAACCAGGCAACTGTAGAAGGCCTGAAGGTAGCGATAGGAGTTTTTATCGTTGCCAGATACTGCGTCCTGTTCCCTTCCAGTCGTAGCGGTTCTCCGTTCCACTGGGTCAAGGGGAGTAAGGAGGAGAGGGTGCATCTGTGTACGGCGCGCACACTTATGCAACTTAATATATCCTGCGCATCTGACTTGGCTTTGTCATTCCGAGTTTAAAAAAGTCCTGGGCTTGGTCTAATACCTGGACACGGGTGGCCTAAGGAGAGGAGAGTGGTCGCTCTAGCACTGCATTATTATTTATTTAGAGAGGCACTGCTTTCCTCGCTCAGCCGGGGAGGGGGCTAGAAAAGGTGCCCCAAACAAACGCTCATTCCTCGCAATAAGAATAAATCTAAAAACATGCAGATGAATATGACTTTTGGTGCGTGGAATGTACGTACTCTTTTAGACCGACCCAACAACCTCTGCCCAGAACGTAAAACCGCCATTGTGGCTCGCGAGCTCAAACGCTATGACGTCGACATAGCCGCTCTCAGCGAAACACATCTAGCTGACGAAGGTGAGCTTGTTGAACGTGGTGGTGGGTACACTTTCTTCTGGAAAGGCACACCAGCTTCTGAGCCTAGACGGTCAGGAGTAGGCTTTGCTATTAAAACTACTTTAGCCTCTAAGTTGGAAGAACATCCAGTTGCTATCTCTGATCGTGTCATGTCCTTACGTTTCCATCTTCGAAACAATAAATACTTAAATGTTATCAGCGTATATTCGCCAACACTCGACAAAAGTGATGACGTCAAGGACAAATTTTATGAGGAAGTGTCAGAAGTGCTGACTAAAATCCGGCGCTGTGAGAAAGTTTTGCTTCTTGGCGACTTTAATGCTCGCGTCGGACGTGATTTTGAAGCTTGGCCTCGGGTGATAGGGCGACATGGCATTGGTAACATGAACAGTAATGGGCAACTGTTACTAAGCCTCTGTTCCCAATTTCATCTGGGTATTACCAATACCATGTTTAGACTCCCAAATAAATACAAAACTACCTGGATGCACCCAAGGTCCAAGCATTGGCATCTTATTGATTATGCTATAGTCCGTCAACGGGATATAGCGGATGTCAAAGTAACGAGAGTAATGAGGGGCGCAAACTGTTGGTCGGATCACCGACTTGTTGTTACAAAACTATTTTTGCGTCTTAGCCCTTGCCGTAGACCTCGCAGGGCTAAGCCTAACTGTCTTCATCTGAAAAAGCTAGAGTCTGCTGAAATATTGGCAAATTACAGGGAAGCTGTCAATACCTTTACAGCAGGCATACACCCCGAAGATGAACAGTTAGACGAGGGCTGGAAACTGTTAACTACAAATACCATCAATGCGGCTACTGAGATCTTAGGACAAAAACCTCGTGTCTGTGAAGACTGGTTTGACGAAAATGATAATACATTGACAGTCGCCCTAGAAAAACACCGCCAGCTCCTTCGAAAGGGAAATCAGACAACTGCTTCTGAAAAAATAAAGGAGAGTACGAGCCAAATAAGGAGACTAACTCGAAACGCAAAAGATGAGTGGTGGCTGAACAAGGTTCGCTATATTCAGTGGCTTGCTGATTCGAATAGACTCGGCGATTTCTTTAACGAGATTAAAAAGTTAGTAGGAAGTCCACATCGAGTAAACGTACCACTGAAATCACTTTCAGGTACCCTCCTGGTAAGCAAAGGAGAAGTTCTTACTCGCTGGGCAGAACACTATAACAGCTTACTCAATGTGGATCGTTCTGCTGACATAAACTATTTAGCATCACTTCCTGCCTTACCACAAGCCGTAGATCTGGATCAGCCTCCTTCTCTTGAGGAAGTTATCATCGCCATCAAAGCGCAGAAAAACAATAAGGCTGTCGGCATCGATAACATACCAGGAGAACTATTAAAATATGGCGGAGATGAGTTGCACTACAAGATTTGGCAATTTTTCCAGCGCATGTGGGAAATGGAGTTCGTTCCTCCTAGTTTTGGCGTATCACTAATTTGCTCTTTGTATAAAAATAAAGGTGATCGATCTGTTTGCAACTCTTATAGGGGTATATCACTTCTGTCTACTCCAGGAAAAACTTTTGCCAGAGTACTCTTAAATCGTCTTATGGAGCTCTCTGAAAGTATATTGCCTGAAACGCAATTTGGGTTTAGACCCAATCGCGGCACATGCGAGGCCATATTCTCTCTTAGACAACTGCAAGAGAAAAGCAGGGAACAGTGTCAACCTCTGTTTCTCTGTTTTGTTGATCTGGAGAAAGCTTTTGACAGTGTACCTCGCGAAGCTTTGTGGATTGTGCTTTCGAAACTTGGTTGCACCGACAAATTTATACGCTTGATAAGACTTCTTCACGACAACATGACTTGTTGCGTAGCCGTCAATGGTGAGCAGACAGAGCAATTCCCTGTCACTTGTGGTGTAAAACAAGGCTGTGTATTAGCACCCACTCTTTTTGCTCTGTACTTTTCCGTTGTCGTGAGGGAGACTTTACAAGCCAACACCGAAGGGATCCGCATACGTTTTCGCACAGATGGCAGTATCTTTAACCTGGCTAGGTTAAAAGCGCACACAAAGGTATCGTATGACCTCATTACCGAATTGATGTATGCTGATGACCTATGTTTCGTTGCGGAATCTTCTGAGGGACTCCAGGACTTGATGACTCGGCTTGACGCTGCGTGCTGTAGATTTGGCCTCAAAATTAATATTACAAAGACAGAGGTGATGGCCATGGACACTGTTAACCAAGCTCCACTGAATCTGCAAATCGATGGAAAGCCCATAAAACAGGTCGATACATTCAGATATCTGGGAAGCAGCATAACAACAAAATGCGACCTTGACTCGGAGATCAACAGCAGACTTGGCTCCGCTATGGCTGCTTTTGGTAAACTACGAGTCCAGGTATTTCGCTCCCATAACATCAAATTGAGTACCAAGATTAAGGTGTATATGGCTATTGTACTTCCTAACATCTTGTACTCGTCAGAGACATGGTGCCTGTATCGCAGACACATACGCACGTTAGACAGATTCCATCTGAAATGCCTCCGCGACATTCTTAACATCAAGTGGTCGGATCGGGTCCGTAATACCGATGTTCTACGACGGGCTAATGTCTGTGGCATAGAGGCATATTTGATGCGGCGTCAGCTGCGTTGGTGCGGGCACCTGTCTCGGATGTCTGATGAGCGAAGGGCGAAACGCATTTTCTTCTGTGAACTAGAACATGGTAAGCGGAAACGCGGAGGTCAGTTCCTACGTTTCAAAGACGTACAGAAGAGGCACATGAAGAGGTGTTGTATCGATCCGTCGCGCTGGGAGGCTCTCGCTGAAAAACGACCTGAATGGAGGCGTCATGTTCAGGACAAAGTGTACGAGTTTGAAGAAGAAAGGAGGCAAGAACTAGACTTAAAACGAGATCAGCTTAAAAGTCGACCGCCGGCTAATATCAATTACAACTACATTAATGGCGCCTTAACTTGTGTTCATTGTAACCGGACTTTTAGCGCAAAAATAGGGTACATCAGCCACATACAGGCTAAACACCTAGGCCAATAATCACAAAGTCAAGTCTCTGTAGCCGAAATCGGCTAGGAGGATTATTATTAAATTTCACAGATAACGAAGTCAAAAACGTCATCAAAAAATGACTAGAGGTAAGTCTCTCGGACATGACGGACTCAGTATCGAGCATCTCAAATACGCGGGGGTCCACTTGCCGAGGGTACTGTCCATGTTCTACTCTATGTGTATATGTCACTCATATTTACCCGACGACTTAATGAAAACTACGGTAGTACCTATAGTTAAAAACAGGACAGGAGATATCTCGGACAAGGGGAACAACCGCCCGATCTCTCTTGCCACCATTATTGCCAAGATCTTGGACAGTGCTTGATTATCGTCTTTAAAATTATTTAAACATACATGACGCTCAGTTCGGGTTTCGACCCTGACTATCAACTGAAAGCGCAATTCTAGGGCTCAAGCATACTGTCCAGTACTATACTGAACGTAGAACGCCGGTTTACGCCTGTTTTCTCGACTTATACAAGGCATTTGATCTTGTATCGTATGACCTACTCTGGAGAAAGTTAGGGGACCCCGGGAATATTGAAACTGTTTCAGTATTGGTATGCGAACCAAAGGAACTGCATAAAGTGGTCTAACATGTTCTCGGAGGCGTACAGATTGGAGTGTGCGGTGAGGCAGGGGGGGTTAATCTCTCCCAAGCTCTTCAATCTGTACGTCAACGATCTCATAGTCGAGCTCAGCAGCATGCGTGTCGGGTGCCGCGTGGATGGTGTTAGTGTAAACAATATCAGCTACGCGGATGCCATGGTGCTGCTGGGCCCGACTGCGGGATCTATCGAGGAGATGTTGAGGGTTTGCGGATCCTACGCAACATCGCACGGCCTCACCTATAATGTTAAAAAATGTGAATGCATTATCTTTGGGATTGCCGGTAAGATCCCAGCTAACAATCGCGACTTGGCCCTAAACGGTGTTCAAATCAAGCGTGTCAATCAATGCAAGTGCCTGGGACACTACCTTACCGACGATCTTAGGGATAATGTGGATATAGAAAGGGAGCGTAGGGCTCTGACGGTTAGGGGTAACATGCTGACTCGTAGATTCACCCGGTGCTCTGACGAAGTTAAAGTCACACTTTTTAAGGCATATTGTCAGAGCCTGTACACGGGTAATCTATGGGTAAACTGCACCAAAAAATCGCTGGATGCCCTCTAGTCCAGTATAACAATACCTTTAGAATGATGTTGAGGTTCCCCCGTTTTTGTAGTGCCTCAGAGATGTTTGCTCAGTATCAAACTGATGGCTTTCATGCCATCATTAGGAAGAAAACCACATCTCTGATGAGCAGGACGCAAGCAAGCTTCAACACCATCCTACAAATTGTGGCAGGGCGTTGTGTGTCCCCTATATGGACACACTTCATCGGGTGTGTTGCTCCAGCATGTGCATACACCGATACATAACTTATACGAAATTTTTACATAATTTTAATTTATAAATTTTTAATAATTGTTGAATATTTATTTAATTTGATTTAATTTTAATTTTTATAATTTAATTTAAATAACTTTATTGTGTCTTGTGATTGTGGTTATGCATTGTGAATTGTCCGAAATAAATGAATACAATACAATACATGAACTTCCGTTACCTGTAATTTGAATGAAACTGTAGGTCAAGTATGTTGGTTAAATTTCGTGGCACTATTTTAATAATCAAAGATTACAAATAATATTTTTTCTGTTTTAATCAGTTTTCTGTCATTAAGTACTGTCATTTTTCTGTTTTTTTCTGATTATCATTGTTTGAAAACTGTTTACTATGCCCTTGCCCAATCAGTTCTATCATATTGCATAACTTCGTGAGGTGGCTCAGCGAGGCCATTTATGCTAATGCTGAAAAGAGCACAAAGGGCGGTTCTGAAGGTAATTGTCAAAAAACCAATCTATTTTCTCACTTCAGAGCTTTATTCGATTTGCCAAGTTCCAACAGTCCGGCAACTTTTTATAGCGAAAACTGTCATGGGAAAACACTCCCAATTAATATATGACCCAAACCTTACTGCTAACAAACGAAGGTCTGATAATGTCTGCAAAATTGAGCGTCGACGCACTGCACTAGCAAGTCGACATTCCTATTACATCAGACCGTTACTTTATAATAGATTAAATAGACACCTAAATATATATCATCTCCCTTTATTTAAATGCAAAATTAAATGCCTGGAATGGCTCCAATCACTGTCCTACAATGAAACGGAAGAACTCATGGTTGTCTCTAAGTAGCCCACACACACACTCATACACACATACTTACACACACACACACTCACGCGAACCCCCAAATACACCCTCGTGTATACACGCACACACACCCACTCACACACACACAACCTTACAAGCACAGACTAATTAATATATACATACACGTACATATTATATGTGTAACTAATGCACCTTGATTTGGAGCTGCTGTAATATTTCCTGGAGGAGGGCGTTGATGTCTGCGACACAGTTTAATACTTTTGCAGATATCATCGTTTTTCACATCATTTGTACCATTGTTCATGTTCCAAATAAAGAATTTATGATTTATGATTTAATCGGAGACTCGCGAGATCTCAGTTCGGGGCAAACCACTAGTTATGTACATTTAACTAGATGACTCGGCGAACTTAGTACCGCCTTGACGTGCATATGACGCGGGCTGTCAATGTACGTCACCCCGGTAAAATTGAAAATCTGCCATCATTACGTATGAGGAAATTAATTTTCTTCGTAATTTATTTTTGCGTAAATTTTTCCGATATTTTAATAGTTATTCTGCTATTCGGGGCGGAGAAAAATCCAACAAATCAAATATCATCAAAATCGGTCCAGCCGTTCTCGAGTTATAAGTTTTCGAACAAACCCGACTTTGTTTTATTAAAATTAATTAACATTATAATGTATTATTTTCTAACTCTTTTTTATGTTGTACCGTGTTTTGACTTGCCTTGTATATAATTACTGATTAAAACGGGTATCGTACGTACTTTTTTTATTTGTTATCCCGACGTTTCGGCTGTTACAACAGCCTAGGTTACTGGCGGACTGGAGTACTTGAGCTACCCTCGAGAAGTGATAGCAGCTGCAGCAACTACCCTCACTTGGTCTTCAGAATTAGAAATGTCCTTAGTCATATTACGGCACACTACAAGCTGTGCGACTGTGGAACGCCTTACCTTTGTCTATAAGGTCGTCCCAATCTCTTCCTATTTTCAAAGTCAAGGTATACAACCATTTCCTTTCGTTGTCTCGTAACTGCTAGTTAGTATTTATGTTATTTATCCTCTTTATGTAGTGTAGTTTATTTATATATTATTTGTATGTATACAAGTTTAAGTTTATTAGTATAATCAATAGGTATATTTTATTTTGTGGGTTCTGTTTATGTCTGTAATCTTACACCGCCGTCTTTTGATTTTGTTTATCCTGTTCATCCAAAGGTTGTCTGGAAGAGATCGCTTTTAGCGATAAGACCGTCCATTGTACCTTTATTTATTGTTTATTTCCATTATTACTGTATTTTTATTTGGTGTGCAATAAAGAGTATTTCATTCATTCATACACTAACCGTATCTACGCACTGAGACGACCGATCACGACGCGCACACCTAGTAATCACCGGGTTCCAGGACGCTGAGAGTCTACAGCAATCTTTACGATTGAAATTTGGAATTTTTTTGATATCAATCGCTTCACGAACCATTCTCTTGTTATCATGGCATTTACTAGAGAGAACCTTAGGATTATGAAGTTCAATCCAATGATTCGGATCAGAGTCTACCAGATGCTCTGCTATCGCTGACTTATTGACCTTTATTTGCCTTGTAAGATAAGATAACTCGTTATGGTACACCAAAGCAAAATACAGAACATTATTTTTATAAATAGTTTAAGTACAATGGGTGGTTTTATCGCTAAAAGCGATCTCTTTTAGTCAACCTTTGTATGAACAGGATTATAATTTATCACATGACGGCGGTGCATCTATATAAAATTAAAAACATACCTACATACTATAAACCCAAAATACTTTAACACAAATTTAATTAAAACAAATTAAGAAATTATAAAAATGGTTATGATGAATTAACAAGCAGTTAGAACCTCAACACAAGGACAGATAATGGATGTGATTGATTGATTGATTGAAAATTCTTTATTGCACAAAATACATAAATCTGTACATAGGCGAACTTAATGCTAGCAAGCATTCTCTTCCAGTTAACCTTTGCGTAATGTTGAAAAAATATTTTTGTAGGTACTGCATGCCATAATGTAGCAGGAAATATATTATAATAACAAAAATAAGACTAAAATATATTGAGAATACGAACGAAACATCAAATATATACGAGTATAGAGAGTATTTTCCATAAACGTACTTTTGATGATATGTACTGGATGTGTACTTTTGTTTTAAAATTTCTAATAGACTGGTACTGGCGGTAGAGCTTTTGTAAACGGGCTCGAGGAAGTGTGCCCCACCGCCTTACCTTTATCTGCCGCCAAATACCTGTGCTTTTTTTAATATATATTATAGGTTTGCGTTTAACCACGATCTCGCCTGATGGTAAGCGATGATGGAGTCTACGATGGTACACGCTTGCCTAGAAGAAACTTATTCACTCGCGACTTAAATATACCCAGGTTGTAGCTATCTGGAAACACAGACTCTGGCATGTCGTTCCACTCTTTGGTGGTGCGCATAATAAAGGTCGAAGAGAACCGCTTTGTGCAAATGGGAGGTATTTCTACCATATAGCGGTGGCGCACCGCAGAGCGTCTGGTTGTCCGTTGATAGAAAGGATATGGTGGGATCAGGTTGAAAAATTCCGCCGCACACTCCCCGAAATGTACTCGATAAAAAACTGAGAGGCTAGCAACCTTTCGTCGATGCTCCAGGCTGAGGAGCCTTGCATCAACTAGCTTAGCCAAGAAGCCTATGAGCTTCTTGGCTCTTCGCTCAATTGATTCTAGAGCTTCAAGTTGGTACTTTGCTGATCCGTCCCAGAGGTGAGAACAGTACTCCAAACACGAACGGACTTGTGCTTGGTACAAGTTGAGCAACTGTTTCGATGCTGTGCTGCTCGTGCTGCTGTGTTTCGGTTAGATGGCAATGGTATGTTCCTGTAATTACTGGCACATAGGCATAACAGCTAAGTTCTATAGTATGACAACATATCAACATAGAGATCAAGACAACATAATACCTTGTTTTGAATTCTATGTGGATATCCATGGGCTGCAGTAGCCACTTAACATCTGGTGACTGCTCGTTTGCCATATAACTTGTATAAAAAAAGCCACTCCCAGAACGGAGATGTGCAGCACTCAGCCACCGTCCTCAGGATGTTGTTGCGACTGTACCGAACTCTGCTCATCAGCGATGCCGCTTTTTTTCGCATGATGGCGTGAAAGCCATCTGTGTGATAGTGGGCAAACATCTCCGATGCACTGCAGTTTCGGGGCAACCGCAACATCATCCGGAAGATGTTATTATATTGGATGCGTAGAACATACATTGATCTTTTGGTATGTCGGACTTACACTTGTTCAGTACAACGGGAAAATCTGCGGACCAACATGTTACCTTAGACCGCCAATGCCCTACGCTCCCTCTCAACATCTGCATCGTCTTTAAGGTTGTCAGCAAGAAAATGTCCCAGATATTTAAATTTCGTAACAGGATTTAAATTCAAGCCGTTTAAGGTTATATTCAGTGTGTAACCGGGACATTTACCAGCGGCCTTAAAAACCATGTATTCAATGTTTTTTTTTTATACTACCTACTTATATAGTAAACGAGCATGCAATCCACCAGATGTTAAGTGGCTACTGCAGCCCATGGATATCCACATAGAATTCAAAACAAGCTATTATGTTGTCTTGATCTCTATGTGGATACGTTGCCATATTATAGGAATAAGCTGTTATGCCTATGTCCCAGTAATTACAGGAACATAACATTACCATCTAACCGGGACACAGCAGCACAATTACTGCTATTGGGCGGCAGATAACGGTAAGGCTCTACCACCAATAAATGTTAAATGTTAAACCAATGTTAAATGATTACTAAATAATTAAATTAAAATAGAATTACAAAGAAAGCGAAAGGAGCGCTTTTTCACTGTCAGCTGAAAGACAAACCGTTCTAAATAGAATTAGCAAATTAACTTGATTGGTACCGCAATCCCGGTGAGACCCGACCCAGTTTAAAGGGTGTGGTTCGAAATCGTCACATCGCGTGAAGAAAGAACAAACTAATAAATAAATGGTGTTTTTAGACACTGACTTATTTATTACTGATAGGTATTTATAGTTTACTAGCTGACTAATCCGCGGCTTAGCACGCGTGGCTTGCCAATAAAAAGTAGCCTATGCGTTAATCCAGGTTGTGATCTACGTACATACCAAATTTCATCGCAATCGGTTCAGCCGTTCCCGCGTGAAAGAGTAACAAACATCCATACATACAAACTTTCGCGTTTATAGTAGGACTATTGGAATCGTTTTTCGATGCGTAGAATGGTCACATTTTTGTTAGTAAAGATCTGGTTATTTGCGCATCGATTTGCGAAAGGAGCAAGCTAAAATCTTGCTAAAATAGCTAAATATATGGACTACTAGCTGTCGCTCGCGTCTTCGTACGTGTTACACGACTAAATGTGTAGGTAACCTAGAAATAAAGCTGAACTCTCTTTACAACTTGACACCCCATTTTTATCCCATGGGAACTGATTTATGCGAAAAAAGGTAGCCTATATGTTATTCCAGGTTATAATCCATGTATATATCAAATTTCATCGAAATCAGTTCAGCCGTTACGACGTGATTGAGTAACAACCCAACAAATGGCAACAAACAAAATAAAGGCTGTCTGGAAGAGATCGCTTTGTTAAGCGATAAGACCGCCCATTATTGTTTACATTTATTTGTTTTCTTGTTATTTTTGTATCTGTTGTGTCTAGCTCGTAAGGTATAATAAAGAATGTTCATTCATTCATTCAAATAAATAAACAAACATCCAATCATATTTACAATATTAGTGTACCAACCGAAATAACAACTGCAGCCCCTAGATTCCTTGCAACGCGGAGCCGTTCGTATCGTCGACGACTCAGTAGTATCTAAGGATCTGAAGCCGCTGTGTCTGCGCCGTGACATCGAAGCGCTCAGCATTTTCTATATAACATATATACTCGTAACGGCGAATGTTCTGAAGAGCTGTTCAACCTATCCCTGCTTCCCACTTCTACCATCGAACCTCCCGCAACCGGCAACGAGCTCACCCACATATTGTAGATGCGTGGAAGTCTGTAACGGCGAATGTTCTGAAGAGCTGTTCAACCTATCCCTGCTTTCCACTTCTACCATCGAACCCCCCGCAACCGGCAACGAGCTCACCCACATATTGTAGATGCGTGGAAGTCTGTAATGGCGAATGTTCTGAAAAGCTGTTCAACCTATCCCTGCTTTCCACTTCTACCATCGAACCTCCCGCAACCGGCAACGAGCTCATCCACATGTTGTAGATGCGTGGAAGTCTGTAACGGCGAATGTTCTGAAGAGCTGTTCAAGCTAATCCCTGCTTCCCACTTCTACCATCGAACCTCCCGCAACCGGCAACGAGCTCACCCACATGTTGTAGATGCGTGGAAGTCTATAACAGCGAATGTTCTGAAGAGCTGTTTAACCTATCCCTGCTTCCCACTTCTACCACCGAACCTCCCGCAACCGGCAACGAGCTCATCCACATGTTGTAGATGCGTGGAAGTCTGTAACGGCGAATGATCTGGAGAGCTGTTCAACCTTTCCCTGCTTCCCACTTCTACCATCGAACCTCCCGCAACCGGCAATGAGCTCACCCACATGTTGTAGATGCGTGGAAGTCTCACACGGTGCGTTTCACCCGCTCGTTTCTTCCACGCACCTGCAAGATGTGGAATGACCTTCCTTCGGAGGTTTTTCCGGTGGGCTTCAAAATGAACGCCTTCAAGAGAGGTGTAAATAAAGTATTAAGTGCTAGGCAACGCGACTGCAAAGCAAAGCTAGGCACAAAGAAAGACGATGAGTTGAGAGTGGGGCCATTTGGATTCGGGCGGCGGAACCGAAGGGGCCAGAGACTGGCCGACTTCATGGAGAAGGAGGGCCTCTTCATGATGAACTCCTTCTATGAGAAGCGTCCAGCCAGAAAGTGGACGTGGATAAGCCCCGACGGTTTCACTAGAAATGAGATAGACTTCATTATGACGACCAAGAAGCAAATATTTAATGATGTCTCTGTGATCAGCAGGGTGAAAACCGGGAGCGATCACCGCATTGTTAGAGGCGCATTGAATATCGATGTTAAGCTTGAAAGGGCACGTCTGATGAAGTCTGCGCTCCGTCCAAATCCTGCCCAAATCCAAAACCCCGAGAGCTTTCAGCTAGAACTGCACAATCGCTTCCAGTGCCTAGCCAGCTGCAATGATATTGACGAGATAAACAACGGGTTGGTGGAAACTGTCCAAGCGGTGGGATCTAAGTTCTCTAAGGCCCCCCGCCGAACTAAGTACCAGAAACTCTCAGATGAAACCATTAAGCTAATGGAGGACCGGGATGAAATGAGATTGCAGTCTTCAGCTGATATGTCGGCATACGGCGTGCTTAATAGACGAATCTCGAAATCTATGCGACACGATCTGCGTACCTTTAATACATCTCGTATTAAGGTCGCAATAGAAAGGAACAAAGGTTCAAAAGTGTTTGCAAAGCATTCGTCTATAGGGCAAAGCCAAATGACTAAGCTGAAGACCGACAGCGGCACTATCATTTCGTCGAAACCGGAGATTCTGAGAGAGGTCGAAAAGTTCTATGGACAGATGTACACCTCAACACAAAACTCCGTTGGTCAGTTGGCTCAGGACACCAGAGCCAAACTAACCCGACACTATACCGAAGACATCCCGGACATCAGCCTGTACGAGATTAGGATCGCTCTGAAACAGCTTAAAAACAACAAGGCACCAGGTGAGGATGGAGTTACGACAGAACTTCTGAGAGCGGGTGGAAAACCGGTACTTCAAGTCCTCCAGAAGTTATTTAACTCCGTCGTCCTCGAAGGAACCACGCCAAAAGCGTGAGATAAGAGCGTGGTGGTGCTTTTCTTTAAAAAAGGTGATAAAACCTTATTAAAGAACTACAGGCCCATCTCGCTCTTGAGCCACGTTTACAAGCTGTTTTCGAGAGTGATTACGAACCGTCTCGTACGCAGGTTCGATGACTTCCAGCCTCCCGAACAAGCCGGTTTCCGAAAAGACTTTAGTACCATAGACCACATCCACACGCTACGCCAGATTATACAGAAGTATGAGGAGTATAATCGGCCGTTATGTCTAGCGTTTGTGGACTATGAAAAAGCCTTCGATTCAATCGAGACCTGGGCGGTACTGCAGTCTCTTCAGCGATGCCAAATCGACTATAGGTATATCGAAGTGTTGAAGTGTTTGTATAGTAACGCCACTATGTCAGTCCGTCTACAAGACCAGAGTACGGAACCAATCCAATTGCAAAGAGGCGTGAGACAGGGAGACGTAATTTCTCCGAAACTGTTCACGAACGCATTGGAGGACGTTTTCAAACTCTTGGTCTGGGACAGACTTGGCATCAATATCAATGGCGAATACATCACTCACCTTCGTTTTGCCGATGATATAGTCATTATGGCCGAATCGCTCGAGGAACTCGGTACCATGCTCAACGACCTCAGTAGGGTCTCCCAACAGGTGGGTCTTAAAATGAACATGGATAAGACGAAAATCATGTCAAATATCCATGTTGCGCCCGTACCGGTAGTTGTTGGGGGCGATACTCTCGAAGTTGTTGACGAATATGTATACCTAGGACAAACTGTCCAATTAGGTAAGTCCAACTTCGACAAAGAGGTCGCACGAAGAATCCAACTCGGCTGGGCAGCGTTCGAAAAACTTCGCGATATCTTCTCGTCTAAAATTCCCCAGAGCCTGAAGACTAAAGTCTTCAACCAGTGTGTGTTGCCAGTGATGACCTATGGCACTGAAACGTGGTCCTTTACTCATGGCCTCATGACCAAGCTCAAGGTCGCTCAACGAGCTATGGAGAGGGCTATGCTCGGGGTTTCTTTGCGTGACAAAATCCGCAATGAGGAAATCCGCAGAAGAACTAAAGTTGCCGACATAGCTCTCAAAATTAGCAAGTTGAAGTGGCAATGGGCAGGCCACATCGCTCGTAGAACCGATAACCGTTGGGGAAGAAAGGTTCTCGAGTGGAGACCACGGACTGGAAGACGCAGGGTAGGCCGGCCCCCCACAAGGTGGATCGACGATCTAGTAAGAATCGCGGGGAGCCGTTGGGCGCAAACGGCTACCAACCGCTCGTTGTGGCGATCTAAGGGGGAGGCCTATGTTCAGCAGTGGACGTCTTCTGGCTGATGATGATGATGATGATGAACGCGACTGCGGTACCACGAGTGCTGCAGGTGTTTATAGGCGGCGGTGACCACTTGACATCAGGAGGCCCGTCAGCTTGTGTGTCTACAAGTTTAACATAAAAAAAGTGTGATGAATAAAAACCAACTTAAAAATTTTAGTTACCAAACTTCGATTACGTGCATTCTAATGAACCGGTAGCCTTATTTCGTAAGCAAGTCACTGTCGTCCGCTGTTGTTCGGCCGTCACGACAGCGACACGTAAGAGACGCACTGTAGATGTTAAAGGTATGACCTGAAATATATAGGCTGTGGTCGTGCTCGAGCCGTCGTACAGTGCGGACGTCTCTGGGGCGTCGTTACGCTGCCCGTTGAATATACGAAGATTCGATCGTCGTTAGTGGTCGAGGCAACATCGCCTATAAAAGGCTCCTCAGATCGCGCGGCGCGCATTCGGTCGTCGTTAGTGGTCGCCGCTATAGCATGCAGCGGCCACACCTTAGGAACCTAGGCTGGTAGAGGGGGGCTCGAGTGCCGAAACACTTTGTTGTAGCAACGGCGTGTTTCGGCCCTCGAGTCGGCACGGTCACTCCCCGTGCTAGTGCTCGTTGCTTCGGCGTCAACGCAATCCACCTCAAGTGGCGAGGCAACCAGGCAACTGTAGAAGGCCTGAAGGTAGCGATAGGAGTTTTTATCGTTGCCAGATACTGCGTCCTGTTCCCTTCCAGTCGTAGCGGTTCTCCGTTCCACTGGGTCAAGGGGAGTAAGGAGGAGAGGGTGCATCTGTGTACGGCGCGCACACTTATGCAACTTAATATATCCTGCGCATCTGACTTGGCTTTGTCATTCCGAGTTTAAAAAAGTCCTGGGCTTGGTCTAATACCTGGACACGGGTGGCCTAAGGAGAGGAGAGTGGTCGCTCTAGCACTGCATCGGGGTGACAGTGTGGTTCGGCAGCACTCTTTGAGACAAAGCAGCTTTATTTAGAGAGGCACTGCTTTCCTCGCTCAGCCGGGGAGGGGGCTAGAAAAGGTGCCCCAAACAAACGCTCATTCCTCGCAATAAGAATAAATCTAAAAACATGCAGATGAATATGACTTTTGGTGCGTGGAATGTACGTACTCTTTTAGACCGACCCAACAACCTCTGCCCAGAACGTAAAACCGCCATTGTGGCTCGCGAGCTCAAACGCTATGACGTCGACATAGCCGCTCTCAGCGAAACACATCTAGCTGACGAAGGTGAGCTTGTTGAACGTGGTGGTGGGTACACTTTCTTCTGGAAAGGCACACCAGCTTCTGAGCCTAGACGGTCAGGAGTAGGCTTTGCTATTAAAACTACTTTAGCCTCTAAGTTGGAAGAACATCCAGTTGCTATCTCTGATCGTGTCATGTCCTTACGTTTCCATCTTCGAAACAATAAATACTTAAATGTTATCAGCGTATATTCGCCAACACTCGACAAAAGTGATGACGTCAAGGACAAATTTTATGAGGAAGTGTCAGAAGTGCTGACTAAAATCCGGCGCTGTGAGAAAGTTTTGCTTCTTGGCGACTTTAATGCTCGCGTCGGACGTGATTTTGAAGCTTGGCCTCGGGTGATAGGGCGACATGGCATTGGTAACATGAACAGTAATGGGCAACTGTTACTAAGCCTCTGTTCCCAATTTCATCTGGGTATTACCAATACCATGTTTAGACTCCCAAATAAATACAAAACTACCTGGATGCACCCAAGGTCCAAGCATTGGCATCTTATTGATTATGCTATAGTCCGTCAACGGGATATAGCGGATGTCAAAGTAACGAGAGTAATGAGGGGCGCAAACTGTTGGTCGGATCACCGACTTGTTGTTACAAAACTATTTTTGCGTCTTAGCCCTTGCCGTAGACCTCGCAGGGCTAAGCCTAACTGTCTTCATCTGAAAAAGCTAGAGTCTGCTGAAATATTGGCAAATTACAGGGAAGCTGTCAATACCTTTACAGCAGGCATACACCCCGAAGATGAACAGTTGGACGAGGGCTGGAAACTGTTAACTACAAATACCATCAATGCGGCTACTGAGATCTTAGGCCAAAAACCTCGTGTCTGTGAAGACTGGTTTGACGAAAATGATAATACATTGACAGTCGCCCTAGAAAAACACCGCCAGCTCCTTCGAAAGGGAAATCAGACAACTGCTTCTGAAAAAATAAAGGAGAGTACGAGCCAAATAAGGAGACTAACTCGAAACGCAAAAGATGAGTGGTGGCTGAACAAGGTTCGCTATATTCAGTGGCTTGCTGATTCGAATAGACTCGGCGATTTCTTTAACGAGATTAAAAAGTTAGTAGGAAGTCCACATCGAGTAAACGTACCACTGAAATCACTTTCAGGTACCCTCCTGGTAAGCAAAGGAGAAGTTCTTACTCGCTGGGCAGAACACTATAACAGCTTACTCAATGTGGATCGTTCTGCTGACATAAACTATTTAGCATCACTTCCTGCCTTACCACAAGCCGTAGATCTGGATCAGCCTCCTTCTCTTGAGGAAGTTATCATCGCCATCAAAGCGCAGGAAAACAATAAGGCTGTCGGCATCGATAACATACCAGGAGAACTATTAAAATATGGCGGAGATGAGTTGCACTACAAGATTTGGCAATTTTTCCAGCGCATGTGGGAAATGGAGTTCGTTCCTCCTAGTTTTGGCGTATCACTAATTTGCTCTTTGTATAAAAATAAAGGTGATCGATCTGTTTGCAACTCTTATAGGGGTATATCACTTCTGTCTACTCCAGGAAAAACTTTTGCCAGAGTACTCTTAAATCGTCTTATGGAGCTCTCTGAAAGTATATTGCCTGAAACGCAATTTGGGTTTAGACCCAATCGCGGCACATGCGAGGCCATATTCTCTCTTAGACAACTGCAAGAGAAAAGCAGGGAACAGTGTCAACCTCTGTTTCTCTGTTTTGTTGATCTGGAGAAAGCTTTTGACAGTGTACCTCGCGAAGCTTTGTGGATTGTGCTTTCGAAACTTGGTTGCACCGACAAATTTATACGCTTGATAAGACTTCTTCACGACAACATGACTTGTTGCGTAACCGTCAATGGTGAGCAGACAGAGCAATTCCCTGTCACTTGTGGTGTAAAACAAGGCTGTGTATTAGCACCCACTCTTTTTGCTCTGTACTTTTCCGTTGTCGTGAGGGAGACTTTACAAGCCAACGCCGAAGGGATCCGCATACGTTTTCGCACAGATGGCAGTATCTTTAACCTGGCTAGGTTAAAAGCGCACACAAAGGTATCGTATGACCTCATTACCGAATTGATGTATGCTGATGACCTATGTTTCGTTGCGGAATCTTCTGAGGGACTCCAGGACTTGATGACTCGGCTTGACGCTGCGTGCTGTAGATTTGGCCTCAAAATTAATATTACAAAGACAGAGGTGATGGCCATGGACACTGTTAACCAAGCTCCACTGAATCTGCAAATCGATGGAAAGCCCATAAAACAGGTCGATACATTCAGATATCTGGGAAGCAGCATAACAACAAAATGCGACCTTGACTCGGAGATCAACAGCAGACTTGGCTCCGCTATGGCTGCTTTTGGTAAACTACGAGTCCAGGTATTTCGCTCCCATAACATCAAATTGAGTACCAAGATTAAGGTGTATATGGCTATTGTACTTCCTAACATCTTGTACTCGTCAGAGACATGGTGCCTGTATCGCAGACACATACGCACGTTAGACAGATTCCATCTGAAATGCCTCCGCGACATTCTTAACATCAAGTGGTCGGATCGGGTCCGTAATACCGATGTTCTACGACGGGCTAATGTCTGTGGCATAGAGGCATATTTGATGCGGCGTCAGCTGCGTTGGTGCGGGCACCTGTCTCGGATGTCTGATGAGCGAAGGGCGAAACGCATTTTCTTCTGTGAACTAGAACATGGTAAGCGGAAACGCGGAGGTCAGTTCCTACGTTTCAAAGACGTACAGAAGAGGCACATGAAGAGGTGTTGTATCGATCCGTCGCGCTGGGAGGCTCTCGCTGAAAAACGACCTGAATGGAGGCGTCATGTTCAGGACAAAGTGTACGAGTTTGAAGAAGAAAGGAGGCAAGAACTAGACTTAAAACGAGATCAGCTTAAAAGTCGACCGCCGGCTAATATCAATTACAACTACATTAATGGCGCCTTAACTTGTGTTCATTGTAACCGGACTTTTAGCGCAAAAATAGGGTACATCAGCCACATACAGGCTAAACACCTAGGCCAATAATCACAAAGTCAAGTCTCTGTAGCCGAAATCGGCTAGGAGGATTATTATTATTATAGGCTGTTTGATAATATATGCACTAAAATGAAAGGGGTTATTATGATCAGCTTAATAAACAAATTTGTGAAATATTTACCATATAAATGTGGAATTAATTTTGGCATGTACAACCAAACCCTACTGTACAAAATAAACTTATGTTGTGCTATTGCATAAAGCTTGACATTTAACCACAGATACTGTATTGGTGACGTCTCGATATATCTCTTGTTGTCCCTTTCTAACCCAAAACCCGCAGCCATTTCCAAAAGAGATATCAAATCGGCCTTTATTTTTGGATATGGATGGCAAGAGTAGGCAGTAAGTTTTATATCGAATTAATCCCCTAAACTTAGTGGATTTTCTTTAACATCTATACTAATATTATAAAGTGGAGAGATTTGTATTTTTGTGTGTATGTTTGTAATGAGTAAACTCGAAAACTACTGGTCCAATTTCAAAAATTATTTCACCATTGGAAAGCTACATTCACCCTTAGTAACATAGGCTGCTAACCCAACTACGCAAAGGAGGGTAATGTTTTTATTGAAAAACTACACGTGCGAAGCTGCGGATTGGTCAGCTAGTTTGATAATATAACAAGTAGTTTTTTTTCGAGAAGTCTTTTTTATGTTTTGAGAAACCGTCACTTGAATATCGTCAGTATATTATCAAACAGCCTGTAAGTATAAAAAGAATTTGCAAAAGTGAATTTTTCACCAAGTGATTTACCATCAAATTTCTAAAAGCAGAACAAAATTATATCTTAAGCTAAATTATATCTTAAGAGGGTGAAATATGTGTTTATATTCGTTTGTAAAACTTTATGAGTCCATAAGATCAACATAACGAGCAACATGCAAACCGCTCCAAATCACATATAACTTTTATTACCATTGAAAGGTCATTGGGCATTTTGTTCGGACATATGACCCACGGCGCACAAAAACGAAACAGGGCTAGGTATGTAGTTAAATGTATATGTTACTTAATGGTATGGGTCGCATTATTGCAGGATATGGGAGAACCGCAAAAAAAATTTTTTTAATTAATATTATAGCATTTTTAAAATAATTATTATAGCATTTTTAAATTATTATTATAGCATTTTTATAATGAACTAAGTAAAAACTATTGGCCTGACTGTAAAAATACTTTGTAAAACAGTTGTTTTGAACAATTTCCAGGAATACGAAAATAAAATCCATTTTGCGGTAATAATATTTTTATTCTGCATTATCAAAATCTATAGTTAATTCATCTAAAAAGGCTGCAGGCGCGTCTATCACGTCTTGATGCCTGGCCCATGACAGAAAGTATACGACGCTTACAACATGTGCACAGCTTCCGACAGTGCGACGGCCGTGTATACACGAGCAGTAATACTGTTGGATGCTATTTCTTCCAATATGGGTAGGATCTACTAAAATATAGGTGTAGTACTGCTTTGCACGGACGTGTCGTGACTGTATTCTGCCTCTTATCAATATCTTATTTTCAATCATTTCTTGGTGCCGGTATAGTTCGATAGTGTATACACCATCCTCACGCATGTGCTCGTGGCAATACGATCTTGCGATTCTCAAGTGGTATGATCCCAACGTAAACAATATTAATTCGTCAAATGTAAGCCGAGGAAAGTCATCAAAATCCGGATCATTGCCATCGAGTCGCACAAACGCTACTCTCTGCCTGTTTAAATTATGGTTAATCACATATTCTGCCATCTCATTGGGTTCATTCATTCGTTCATTTATAATTCTTATGAATTGTTCCGCATGGTCCTCATATGGATGGCGAGTAGCATTAATTATGGCCGCAGTTATTTTGAAGTCGACCATCATGTTTCTCATGGCAACGTTAAAATATACATGGCGGAAGATTTTAAAATCTTTCTTGAATCTGCCGTTAATGGTTTCCACTACCCACCGGATCATTGTTATTAATCTAGATTTATTAGCATCTAGTGTCGTCAGTTGTTCTCCTCTTACTCTTGTAGGCGGCATGTGAGGATTATACCCGCATTCCTCAATTTTATCAATCGAATCCCGAAATCCACGATCCAATATAAAAACATCATTAACTCTCAAGAACCCATGAATCGGAGAATCTTCTTGCATCAGGTCACGCATAATGCTTGCGTCCGAAGTAGTCGCAGTGTAAGGCCCCGTAACATCTACTATGTAGCCGTCGGTACATACTATAAGGAAGGGTTTTACTAAGTTCCGAAACTTATGAAGACTGTAAGTTTTGCGCTGGAAAAGGAAATTCGAACTCTTTTGTAGATAAATATATGTTCCATCACATACGAGAATGGCCGCCGGTTCATTATAGTTACCACCAAAAAAATGGCTTGGAATTGCAAGATTCTTGGCCACCACATCTTCCCTAGTAATATGATTTAAGCCCAAATGCTGTGGAACAAAATCATTACTTAAGCATTCTCTTGCTATCGCCAACTTCCTTTCTAGGGTTCTCCTCGACATATTGCATTTAGTGGCTAATCGCTCATCTGGTTCACCGGTTCTTATTTTTGTTAAAAAAATTCCAAGAACTGTGGCAGGATGAACTGATCGATCACCCAGTGAAGGCGTTTGGTTCAAAATAACATTAAATTGATATTTTGTTAGTCCCGTCCAAAAGTGAAATTCATTGTCCTCTATTTCTTCAATATTTTCGAAATCAAGGTTGCTTCTTTGTTCGATACCCCATTTATATAAATTCATCATACCAACAACATGAGTACTGTCAAAGTTTTCGTGGGATGTAGTGTTGAGCAAGTCTACCCAATCATTCCTCATAAAATGAGCATTGCAAACCCGAGCTAATTCTGGTATATAAAAATTGTGATTGTGTAAGAGTTGGAACTTAGCATATAGTGGAACATTATGGGCCACTACATTTCTACAGTTTGTAAAAATACAATGTCTCGCTGTATTCGATGCTCGCTTATATCCTCTAGGCGTAACAAAACTAGGCTGCAATTGTACTTGATCTTGCACTGGTTGCTCTTC
Organism: Philereme vetulata; assembly: GCA_918857605.2. NCBI lineage: Eukaryota > Metazoa > Arthropoda > Insecta > Lepidoptera > Geometridae > Philereme > Philereme vetulata. The sequence continues at coordinate 724,575 of OU975482.1, forward strand.
AACTGGCTGATCTTGTACTGGTATATTTTGTACTTGTTCATTTTGTACGGGTTGATTCCGTAAACGACGATCTAACCTTGACCAACAAGCATGGCACATGGCCCGTGAGCCATTAAAAGTAATCTGAAACAATTGAAAAAAAAAATATATATATTCCTCCATTTATCAAGAAGTAAAATGAGCCATTACATTGAGCAAAGCAACATTTGTACAATCAAGAGCACGCGACGAGTCATACACATACGATGACAGTGTAGTGTACTTACCTCACGTGGTATTATTTCTTGCAATAATAAATCTACAAGATCCCTTTGTCTTTCCAAAAAGAGAACTGTCAATATGTGTTTTCGTCGACGTAAAACAGATCGATTACACGACACGCAACTATTTTGTCTTTCCATGTTAATGTAAACCAATCGTCAAGCAAAATCAGGGGTCCATAAAACACGCTCAAGTAATCAATAAAATGCAAAAATCGGAAACACGAGTTTAAACGCACAGATCGAAACGAAGGATGACGTACGACTGCGGGGCGGTCAGAGCGGGTGGGGCGCAGGCGGCGCGTCGCACGCGCACTTCGATACCTTACTGTTATTTTCTACATGTCGAAAGTGCGAGCGAGAGAGACATACAATCTGTTATGCGATACAAACATTTTTCTTATGCTTGTACATACATTTTCACAATGCTGACAGTAAAATCTTTAGTTTTTAGTCTAATAGAATTATAGTTAGACTCACATACATACTGTTACATAACATTTTTCCTCCAGCAGATACATAAAAAAAATTTACATATTTAGAAAAGTGGAATTGAATAATTTACTTTAAAAGTGATTTGAACACTGTGCGCGAAAAAAAAAAGTGGGTCAAAACCGCCCAATGATCTTTGTACGATAGGGGTTGAATAAAGTAATTAATGAAAATTCTTTATTATACCTTACAAGCTAGACACAACAGATATAAAAAAAAAAACCAGCCAAGTGCGAGTCGGACTCGCGCACGAAGGGTTCCGTGCCATTATTTATAAAAACGGCAACGAAATCATGTCTGTTGTATGGGAGCCCCACTTAAATATTTGTTTTATTTTAATTTAATTATTTATTTTTAAAGTGAATATATACTAAATACAGTGTAAACTCTATATAACGACGCTCAAGGGACTGAGCATATTTTGACGTTATAGAGAGTTGTCGTTAAAGGGAGAGAAGTAAAATCTGTGTGTGTCACAGTGATTTTCTCTTACTAGCCATGTTAACAATTTGAAAGTTTGTGAGCTACTAAGAATATGACCACGTATAGATAAAATCCATCACTTCTACTAACAACAGTCTGCAGCTACACGTGCAAGCAATCCCATTTTGTAAACAAAAGAACGGATTTCTTAGAAAGTTTGGTGTGTATGATGCCGACAGTCGAGTTTATTATGGTCTAGGATAATAAAACGACAAAAGGATATACACAGCTGCGCAGTTTTTACTAATTTGGCAACTTAAAAAGAACTTTTTATTACAAATTGTTGTCGTTATTGAGAGTGGGTGTAATGCTATACAGAGTGTACCATTGTATGCAAAGCAAGCTAAACCAACCAAAGCCGAGTGATTTCGACGCTTTAGAGAGTTTGTTGTTAAAACGAGTGACGTTACATGGAGTTTACACTGTATTTCAAGCGTTGCCGTTATCAATATCGACCTAAAACGAGCAAAAAAATCACGTTTGTTGTATGGGAGCCCCCCTTAAATATTTATTTTATTCTGTTTTTGTTGTTATAGTGACAACAGAAATATTATCCGTGCGCGATAAGTTGGGACCTGAGCGCGGTGACGTCATATTGGCGTGTTTGTACCGCCCGCAAAAAAGCGAACATAACAAGCATCCGCCCGCGGCTTCGTCTTTGTTTTTTTACCCTAATTTATTATGTTACTCAGGGAGGACGCTGCTTTTTATCTAATCTTTTTACACTATTTGAATAAAATAAAAGTACAATGTTTAAGTTTATACATTTATTTTATCTATTATTTACATTATCTCATCTTCGTCACTACTTAGTGGATTTATACCTTCTAGAGGTTGTTTTTCGTCCTCAGTCTCACTATAATCACTTGACGAAGAGGTATCCGATAAATTTACAACATTTACTATAACAACAAAAACAAAACAATAACACAAACGAAAACTAAAAGAATTCCAGAGCGCGTGGTTACGTGACGTAGGCCAGTACGAGACTAAAAACCCTAGTAAAAAATAGTGATGCGAACGGTACAATACGGGCGCCATCGGGGAAGTGCAGGGGAAGCGGTAGGGGAGTCGCATTCCTAGCAGGTCCCAAGTTATCGCGCACGAGTAATACATCGTTTGTGAAAATTTTAACTGTCTAACTATCACGGTTCATGAAATTTTACAGACAAATTATTTTTATTTTTTGTTTAGAAACCTTTCAATATAATTAGTTTATATAATTATATATATATAATTATTTATTTATGTCACAACTGGCAATACTTCAAACTTAAGTTCGGGAAGTGCAGGTATCAAATGCGTTCCTGTAGATGGAACAAGCAATTAGCCGACCTGATGTTTAGTGGTACGCCTCTATGCTATACACTGGCATGCCATATTGTTGCAAGCAAGCTAATTACTCATGGCATTTAAGCCATGCGTATTCTCAGCTTTATGAAGGCATGCGACTTCCATTTAAAAACCTTTTGCCTGTATGCTATCTACTGACATGCCATTTTATTGCAAGCAAGCTAATTACTCATGGCATTTAAGCCATGCGTATTCTCAGCTTTATGAAGGCATGCGACTTCCATTGAAAAACCTTTTGCCTGTATGCTATCTACTGGCATGCCATTTTGTTGCAAGCAAGCTACTTAGGTACTAATCTATATGCCATGTGTATTCTCAGCTTTAGTCACTTGTCTCACTACCGGCGATGAGCGAGAAGCGAGTAGAGCTAGAAACTAGAAACGACTTGCCAAGCAGCGAGAAGCAAGTGTGTAGTTCCTATAGTTGTCTCGCTGGGCTATAAAGCGAGTGAGAGAGTGCGGCGGGCGATACTCGCGCCACACGCTGAGCGCGTGGCGAGTGCGTTTCATTCCGCTGGTTCATCTCACGGCGTGTGTTCTGTCTGACCGCCAAGCGAGCATCGCTGAGCGATTGTTGTAGTCGCTGCGACAAAATAGTGGAGAGCGAGTTCTCGCCGGCAGTGTAAACGGCCAGCGATCCACTATTAATATACGTGTCTCTTTTACTGACACGGAATCTATATCTTTTGTTCGTTTCTTGAGCGAGATAATAGTTGATAGCTAATCGCTTACTCGCGGCGGCGGTGAGACAAGTGCCTTATGAAGGCATGCAACTTCACTTGAAAAATATTTCATCTGTATGCTATAAATTGTACACAGAGAGAAAATATATTTAAATCGCAAAAAAGGTGTATCAGGGCAATGTATGGTCTGTAAACAACTGATAGCTTCAAACCTTACTTTCTATCACTTAATATTTTAACTTTACCCTCACTATACATTTACGAAATATCAATTTTTGTCAAAATGTATCCAGACTGATTTGAAAAGCCTACCCATTCACGCAGCAGACGCGACATATACCACCTGTGCCTAGATAAAAGCAACACTGCTCTTCTTAATAAAAGTGTATGCGGTATGCCTCCAAAATATATAATAAAGTACCAAATAGAATAAAACAATTAAATTTGACTGAATTCAAGCATGAATTGTTTAAATTTTTGAGAATTAGATGTTATTATACTGTTGATGAGTTTCTTATGGACAAAGACATGCAAACTCGATAATAGCGTCATTTATTTAATTTTTAGAGATTTGACTGTTTTAAACTTTGACTTTGATTGAACTCAATTCTAGAAATGTTTCCAATAGACGAAAGTTATATTATATTAACTGCATTTGCATGCCAACTGATATTGTAAAACATGTCTGGAACCTATATATTGTATTTGTCACCAGTTTTTATACATATTTACCCATGTTTGCGAATGAATAAATGAATTATGAATTATCTACTGGCATGCTGTTTGGTTGCAGGCTACTTACTAATTAAAATATCATGTGTTCTTTTTAATTCTTTTTAATGTTTTAATTAAGTGGTAGGTACATAAACCCGTATTGACGGTTTTCAACTCTCACTGAGAGTTTTTTCAAAGGCGTATTTCGAAACATACTTTGAAAAGTTTCTGTTAGGTATTGTGAGAAACTTTTCCTTTGCCTCGTTTGAGCGCGCCATTCACGTTTCCCGACCTGACAGGGCAGGATTCAGAGAAAAAAAAGGTTCTTAAAAAATTAAACACTGTTTATCGCGTGTTTAAAAAAATCCTCTACATAAAAGGATGTTTAAAGTAAGGATTTTTATTTTGTATGCTACATGGAGATGGGAATAATATTATGGCCTACCTGATGTTAAGTGGTAACAATCGACTATAACAGAGAACTGCCTCGTAGGTCAAGCACCTTAGAAATGTTCCCTGCGTTCATCAACTTGAGGCATACAGGTGTAAAGTCTTGTGTATTTGTAATTTCACCGTCAACCGTACACTTCAAACGGATTTTTTAAATACGCGTTCAATTGTGTGACAACATAAGAGTCTGCGCCGTGACATCGGAGCGCTCAGCGTTTTCTATAAAATATATAACGGCGAATGTTCTGAAGAGCTGTTCAAGCTAATTCCTGCTTCCCACTTCTACCATCGAACCTCCCGCAACCGACAACAATCACACCTACATATTGTAGATGCGTGGAAGTCTCACACGGTGCGTTTTACCCGGTCGTTTCTTCCACTCACCTGCAAGATGTGGAATGACCTTCCTCCGGAGGTTTTTCCAGTGGGCTTCAAAATGAGCGCCTTCAAGAGAGGTGTAAATAGGGTATGAAGTGCTAGGCAACGCGACTGCGGTACCACGAGTGCTGCAGGTGTTTATAGGCGGCGGTGACCACTTAACATCAGGCCCGTCAGCTTGTGTGTCTACAAGTATAATATAAAAAAAACATGTGTGTTCAAAAAAATTAATAAGTGCCTATAATTTTCGTTTTAAAAATAAAACTAGTTCCACCTAGCGTAATAGATGGCGCTATTTGGCGATAAGAGGCCAAAAAAATGGTTGATATGGTAATTTAGTACTATTCTTTTGTGTAAACAAACACAAATGAGTTTTATATAATTGAACTTCCACATTATTTTGTTATCTTATGACCATTATGTTATGTTATGCAAAAGCTCACGAACAAATACTTCACCATCATGTGAACGTTGAGGCAATCCAGCTCCTCGACAACACGGATATAGTGAGAAGACTGAAAAGAACAAAACATTTTGAGTTATTATAGTGTACAATAGTGTAATATAGTGTCAGTGTTAGTGCTATTCATAAAAAACACAAGAACAAAGTGTCTTCCCCTTAAATAGAGACTGCAAGAAGAGTGCCAATCGACACATTCTTTATCATAATTCTGTTATGAAACTAAGTTAGCATAAAATTGTTTATTAGCCTACTTGGCTAGAATGCAATAAAATTAGAGTAGGTACACTTACGATGTAAAATGTATAGGTACCTAACATAAAAAGAATCTTATGACCACAGACCACACAGGGAGCATATGTCAGAACAGCGCTATCTGTTAGCAGTTGTTAAAACCGTGAAAATTGCATTTACATGAATATAAAATCTTGAAGAAACAACCATTGTCAATGTAAAATCGCATGTATTTAATAGTTGTAAAATGGTTTGAGTATTACAAGTTTTTTCTGTGGTAATAAAGAGATTGTGATTATGATTTTTTATATTAAAAATAAAACACTAATATTAAAAATGCGATAAGTTCGGATGTTTGTTTGTTAATCAATAAAGCCGTAACAGCTGAATCGTTTTCGACGAAATTTGGAATGCACTTAGATAATAATCTGGATTAACGGATTAACGCATAGGCTACTTTTTGTTAACAAACAACGTGTGCAAAGTAGCTGGCGGAAGCTAGTATTAGATAAATAATTAAGGGAAAAAAACGAGTGTGCTTTAGACCACACGACTGAAGTAAAACTTCTTTAGCGCCATCTATATGCATGTATATTTCTATCTTCACTAACTGATATCTCCCTTTCAACTTCCGTTCGCCTCGCCCGATCACACTTTTCGTAACGCTCTCGATAAAGTCAAAATCATTAAAATCACAAGGATCGCTTTGAAACGTCATTTTTACTGCCTGTTTCTTCGTGACCAAGCCAGGAAAGGAAGGTAAGAAAACAAGGCTGGTTGTTTTTAATGATCCTTTTAGAATACATAACAATAAAGAAAATAAATTACGTCTGAATTATAACATTTTGAACGAGTTGGAGCAATTTCAATCCCAAGCTTCTCTATCATCTAAATACATAATCCGATATTTTATAGTAGGCTTTTTTATAAAGATTCTGTTTATTTACGTTTTTTAATTTGTTAATTGTCAATTGTTGTACATCACTTGGGAGTTTGTTATAAAAGCGTACACCTTGCCTTTTAAACGATTCATTAAACCCTCCGTCGTCCGAGTAAACCCTCCGTCGTCCGAGACACGTTCTCGGAGACCCGGATGACGAAATCACTTCCGCTAATGCGGGTAAGTCATCCACATTAGACAGATCAAACACTCCACAAATACACCGACCTCGCCGGCGAGGTCGACGAGTCCCTTTAGTCGCCGCCTACACGAGGTACAAGCACGTACCCGGGCGTTTCTCTCCTATCCCCGTCCCGGCAACAGCCCAAGCTGAGGTTCGTACCTAAGTGGTGCCCTTGCGCTAGTTGCCTCATCAAAAATAAAATTATAGGACTGAGCGCCTTCTGCGCTCGCCAAAAGCTCGGTTAAGCTGCAACGGCCTCAGAGGCCAACAGCGAGATAAGTCCATTCGAAAAAAAAAAATTAAACGATTCACTAACTTTATGGAGTCTACAAGTGGCAACAGCGAGTTTATCTTTATTTCTAGTATTTAAATTATGATTATCGCTATTTTTCTTAAACAAATTGTCATTTTTGTGAACATACATTAGATTTTCATAGATGTATTGACAAGGGAATGGCATAAGGGATCGTAACGCATTCACCAGCTTACTCCCCAAGTCAAGCGTGTGTAAAGAAGTTTTACTTCAATTAAAAACTATTTTCAACCGTAGTGTAGTTAGATTTTGTTATTTTTTTGAATCAGACTTTTCATACTTGTTTGTTCTAGAAAACTCACAAAGTCCTTTAATATTTGACGGTATGATCGAGTGGCATTCATATAACTATAAAAAGACAGTCTTTATTCGATGACTGATACATATTTTATCTGTGGTAATTTGAGCTATTATTGTATTCTAATTTAGAATAAAACCGTCCGTATCTTTCGTGAGTGGCGTTAATTATTTATGGTAAATGGAATCGCATCGAAAATAAACTGGCGTGCCCCGACCGGATCGATTCCAACGAACGTTCAATACAGTGTTACGACTTACGTACGACTCGTACTTAGGGAAAGGCCAAGGGGGTTTTGGTATTATTTATAACTAATAACTAATTCATCCGCCGGGCTTTTTGCACCGTCAACATTCCAGCCGTTCTCGAACCGTCTATAAAAATACTGCGTTATTTTATTAATATTTGTATTTTTGTGTGTATGTTTGTTATGAATAAACTCAAAAACTACTAGACCGATTTCAAAAACTCTTTCACCATTGTTAAGCTACATTCACCTTGAGTGACATAGGCTACTTTTTACCCAACTGTGCAAAGGAGGGTAATGTTTTTATTGAAAAACTACGCGTGCGAAGCTGCGGATTGGTCAGCTAGTATTTTATAAAATAGGCAATTATTTAATAATATCGTTTAACGAAATATTGTACAATGTCAATATAACATGCAACTCTTGTTTATTACTTTAGAGGTCAGGCATGATAGATGATCTTCGATGAAGGTTTAATAGCAAAACATGGGATCTACTGCGACGGAAAGGTACATTACTGGATCTAGTGAGAAAGAAATTTCTCGTACAACCCACACTTTCGTAACTGGAGCTGGATAACGTATCTAGTGAGAATAAACTTCTCAGTAGATCCACACTGTCAAAAATTGGATCTACTGAGAATAAAGTTTAAGTGATACGTGATGATGGTAAGAGGCCTAACGGTATGACTCTTATATCTTGGGAGAAGGGTAGTCCTTTGGTGTGGGTCGCCACGTGCATCGATATTCTTGCGCCATCTCATCTGTCTGTTACAGCAGTTGGGGCCGATGCGGCGGCAATATCAGCCGAAGATCTTAAGCGGCGCAAATATGGAAGTCTCGATAGAGCTTACGTGTTTGAGCCATTTGGGGTCGAGACCTTGGGTCCATGGGGTACCGGGGCCCATCGCGTTTTCAAAATTCTTTCTGGCGTCGAAGCGACGTTTGTCAACGCGGGTCAACGCATAAGCATGCAATTTAGCTAGTGTCTTGGGGCCACTTCCGCCTGGTGCACTTCTGCCGTTCTGGTGCATTTGAGCTATCTATAGATCGTTTGCAACGGTCTTTAGATGATTCAACTGTTTCTTCTGTATTTTAGTCATGTAAATATTTATTGTTATTAAAGTAAAGATTAGTAAAAAGACTAATTTATTATCATCATGGGAGAGGTCGCTAAATAGCGATGATGCCCACTAGGTATTATATGGCATCAACATACCTACTCATTGGTCGACTCTATAGATTCGGTAGATATGTATAGATATAGAGGTCGGTATAGATGTAAGGTCGGATTAAAACAAATCAAACCAATCCGTTTAAAACGAAAAAAAACCGTTCAAAACCTATATAATAGTTTGACATTTTCTGCTATATATGATTATATTTTGACACAACATGACATATCTACCATGACACATAGTATTATCACTTGACAACACAAAATTCTCAAGGTCTAGTGGCTAAATGGAGCGGTCTCGACAGAACATCAACGCTTACCATTGCGGCGGGCATAATGCTGAGTCGAGTCCCATTTACTGCTGCAGCAGCACACCGCACAGTATCTACCGAGTTCTGCCTTATTTTTGTTTATGTTTTACGTTTATACTGTTTAATTGTTTAATTTTAAGTATTTCCTGTGTCTTAAAATATAACTGTATTGTATATTGTGTGCTAATGTAGTGAATAAATGATTGTCTATGTCTATACAAACCATTTCTTTATCTAAAACGGTTTGTGTTTGTTTTTGTTGTTGTGTGCAACTTCTACTACAGGCACGGCGCACGCACACATACGCAGCCGACAATGCGTACCTACACTACCTACGCAAGCGTCGGTCACCGGCCCTCATTCAGCCTAGCGGCCCGTTCAGCGCGGACGCGTCATTTTTATACCTCATTCTACACCTAAGTTAGCGATCCTATGCAAATTAGGAGATTATATCTATAAATAATATCAAACCGAAGTGTTTATATACAACCCTATCTCGATACCCAACAAGTTTTCGAGCCGGATGTCCATCGCAAGAAAGAAGATCGTCGAACAACATCGAACAAGCCACGCGTTGGACATAACGGTCGGGTCGAGTGAAGGTCAACGGACTTCGTCGAAGATTTTTCTAGAACAAAGAAGTGTAATCTGCCTACATCAAATTATTTCTGGGGAAGAAAACAACCTAACAAACAAGATTTCAAGAATCCAAGGAGATATATCGCGCGAGATACCACAATACCACTACCTACGAAGATTACGGACGAGAAACCTAGAAAGGGAGTCGCACAACCGTGAGTTCGTTCCAATCAGTAGGGCTATTAGCGCACCGCATTTTTCTTTCTAAATTACTTAATTAAATCTTTCTAGATTCTTCTTTTGATCTCCTACCTACCTAGAACCATCTAGGTGACTTTTTCGCATAAATCGCATATCTAAAATCTTTATACAACGAATTTAATCTTGCTAGCACTCTTGTTCTTTTTATCTATCTGCCTACTTATTTTCCATTTCGGTTATATCTAAAGAATCGAGACTTCGTACGTGATTTAAGTACATCTACCTACCTAATCTACAGTATTTCAGAGGTCTAGTGTTCCTTTTGAGTGGCCAAACCTGTTTAAAATTTACGCATTTCAGCTCAGCAAACAATAAGTGTGTTCTATCGGTTATTTAGCTGTTATTTATTTCTAATATTCCAGAACATTGGGTGCGGGGCGCGATACGTTAGCCGGGCGGCGGTTGACGGTTGACGTGTCAAAGTCAAGAGAGCGGTACAGCCGCATACTGGTTGCCGACCGATTCTAAAAGCTTCGTACGGTTGATTTGCCTGACTGCTTCGCTTCTTGCATCATCATTTTATAATTTAAGTATTTTTTCATCTTTTCACTTCTGCATTTCATAACTATTCAATAACTTTATTTATTTCAGCTGGACCACTTTAGTTTAATTTCATTTTCATTTAAACGGCATGATCATGGATCTTAAATCATTCAAAAAGAACAGAAGTTCTTTCAAATCTAAGCTCACTATATGTAAATCATACCTGCAACCACTTTTGCTGAGCAAAGAGCTTAACAGCTTGCAAAATTGTGAGCTATCTACTCGCCTAAACAAAATTCAAGATATGTACAATGATTTTGATAATACTCAAACAGAAATAGAAAATTTATGTGAAATTCCAGATGACGAGTTCAGAGAAAGAGAAGCGTTTGAAACCAGCTACTTCGGCCCAGTTGCAGCTGCGCAGGAGCTGCTTGGCAGGAACCAGGCTACCTCTGCGGTGCATGATGACCAGGTGACGGGTTCTAGTGTATCTTCTCATTCAGGTGGGCCAAACATTAAGCTTCCTATCATTAACCTACCTACTTTCTCTGGATGCTATCTGGATTGGCAAGAATATCATAATACATTCAATTCACTCATACATAAAAACACCACCATTCCAAAGATAAATAAGTTTCACTACTTGCGCGCTTCACTAAAGGAAGGCGCATCACTAATTATACAATCACTAGACTTCTCTGCCGATAATTATGATGTTGCTTGGGGTTTGTTGTGCGATAGGTACAATACCAATAGACTTTTAGTAAATAATCACATCAATTCTTTGTTTAACATTGAACAAATTCACAAAGAATCCTCAAGGTCATTAAGAAACACTATTGACTCAGTCGATAAAAATTTAAGAGCGTTAAAAACACTTAACTTACCTACAGAACACTGGAACATTCTTGTGATCCACATGGTTTTGATCAAACTTCAGTTCTAAAATGGGACGAAACAATATAAAGGACCTTCCGTCACTAAAAGATTTCAATTTATTTTTGAAAAATCGAGCTGACCTACTTGAAACCATGGAGGACGCCTACAACAAACTACGCAGGCACAGTGACATCACACACGTACGACCTAAGGCATTCATTACGAATCAAACACTACCCAAGCAATCACAACACAACAATTCATTTTGGTGCCCTGTATGCAAAAATAACCATTCAATCTATTATTGCACTAAGTTTAAATCGTTACCAATACAAAAATGAATTGATATAGTCAAACAATTGAAACTTTGCAAACATTGTTTGCGTCAGGGACACGATGAGCCTCGCTGCAACTTGGGCCCTTGCAGAATATGTTCACAAAGACACCATAGCATGTTACACATTTATAATAACACAATCACTGAGGCTACAGCTAGCACCTCCAGTGAGTGCGTAGTTTTACCAACGACTTTACAAACACAGGCGCAGGCTGAATCGCAACCAATAGAAAACAATATCACACTATCTTCCATACACGAAAGTCAGGTACTACTATCCACTGCCATTATAAATATTTCAGACCAAAATGGTCAGCTACACAAAATCAGGGTGCTCCTAGATAACGGTAGCACTTCTAGTTTTATAACAGAAAGTTTACAAAAACAATTAAATATTCCAAGCTATTCTACAGCTACCACAGTCCAAGGACTGAACAATCAATCATCACGAATCACTCAAAGATGCGATATCACAATATCGTCGCTAACAAACAAGGGCTACAATGCAGATGTCAACTGTTTTATTGTTCCTCAAATCACACAAATCATACCATCAGCTAAAAATAATTGTAAACCATTTACAATTCCACATCATATCCGCCTCGCGGATCCAACTTTCCATGTACCATCCGAAGTGCAGGTTCTTTTAGGTGCCGACCTTTTCTGGGAGGTACTTTCACACAACACAATGCCACTAAGCAAAGGCAAACCTACCTTAGTTGAAACAAAACTAGGGTGGCTTGTTTCTGGTTCAGTACCAGTTTCACACACAAAACAGCAGACCTACAATACAGTCCATTGCAATTTTATAAACAACATTGAGCTTGAAGAAAAACTCAACAAGTTTTTTGAATTTGAATCGGTTTCCACCACTCAACAAGTCCACACTAAGGCTGAGAGTGAGTGTGAAGCATATTTTACTAAAACAACTGTTCGTCAACCAGACGGCAGATTCGTGGTTCACATTCCACTAAAGGAATTTCCTAACAATCTAGGTGATTCCAAACAACAAGCGCTAACGCGATTCCAAACACTGGAGCGTAAATTTAAACGTAAACCAACATTCAAAACACAATATTCTAATTTCATGAATGAATACATAGCTTTAGGTCACATGACAGTAAACACAAATACACATAAGGATCAAGTATCATACTTCTTATCTCACCATGGCGTCTTACGGGAAAGTAGCCTCAGCACAAAACCGAGGACCGTATTTGATGCATCAGCAGTCACAAGCTCTGGTAAATCATTTAACAACATACAACATATTGGTCCCATGTTACAAGACGACTTAATCAGTATATTGATCAGTTTCCGTCAGCATAAAATTGTTGTCACGTCAGACATTGAGAAAATGTTCAGGCAAATTTCAGTGCACAATGATTATAGAAGCTAGCAACAAATTTTCTGGCGTTCGCAACCTGATCAAGAAATCAAACAATATAAACTAAACACAGTCACTTATGGAACGGCATCAGCGCCGTACTTAGCCACTAGATGTCTTATACAGCTAGGTCGTGATTGCACTGACGACAGGGTGGGTCAGGCAATCCTCTCAGACATGTACGACGATGATCTAATCACTGGAAATGGCCTAGAATCTGAGCTTATTATACATACAAGGGCGTTATTCGCGAACTGGAGAGAGCTCATTTTCACCTACGAAAATGGCGTTCATACATGCCATCTATACTTACCCAAATTGTTGATCAGAACAGTAATGATGAGTTATTAAGTTTAAGTAAAGATGATTATGCAAAAACACTTGGCCTACTTTGGGCTTGTAAACAAGACACGCTGTTCTTCTCATCAACAAGTATAGACACACAAAAATACAGTTTAAACAAACGCACAATCTTATCCACTATAGCTCAAGTCTTTGACCCACTGGGCTTGATCAACCCATGCATTCTACAAGCAAAAATCTTTTTACAAGCACTTTGGGCCAAAAACATAACATGGGATGATGAATTGCCTAATGAAATTAAATCACAGTGGTGTAACTTTATCACAAACCTACCAGATCTAACAAACATTCAGATACCACGTCGTGTTTTGTGTGACCATTACATAAGGGTTGAGCTACACGCATTTAGTGACGCCTCCATAAAGGCGTATTCTGGCTGCATCTACATATGCTCTTTGTCGAGCAGTGGGAATGTCAGCGTACACTTATTGTTGGCTAAGAGTAGAGTAGCCCCACTTAAACAGAAGCTAACTGTACCTAGGCTTGAACTTAGTGGAGCTTTTCTAGCTACACAGTTAGCTGAAAAGGTAAAAAAATCACTGCGTATCAAAATAGATTCACAATTTTATTGGTGTGACTCAACAATAGTTTTGGGTTGGATAAAAACATGTAAAACACTTTAAAACAATTTGTTTACAATAGGGTTAACGAAATAACACAAGTTTCTGGACCCTCTTCCTGGTATTACGTTCCCACTGAGTTGAATCCAGCTGATATAGGATCCCGGGGATTCAATGCTACACAAATCAAATCTTCAACTTTGTGGTGGGGAGGCCCAAATTTCTTGCATCATACAGAAATCCACTGGCCTACACAACCCCAAAACAAACACATCGAAAACTTGCCTGAAACTAAAGTTATGTGTAACCTGTTGTCAGGAGACTCAAAGAGCTAAATTTCACTAAAAATTACTCAACTTATAGTAAATTGCAACACGTAGTTGCATACATCAAACGCTTTATACACAATTGTCAAAACCCCAGCAACAAAATAACAGGTACACCTACAGTAGCAGAATTAGAATCTAGTACATATACACTTTGCAAAATAGTACAACGGGAAATCTTTAGTAAACAGTATACACAATTAATTAACAATCGCACGCTGTCATCAAAGGACAAATTATTAAATTTAAACCCGTTTTTTGAAACAACAACAGGCTTAATTCGCGTTGGAGGTAGATTATCGAACTCTAATTTCATTTATAACACAAAATATCCAATCTTACTACACGCATCACACAAAATTACGAAACTATTGGTGGAACATTATCACAGATGTTTACTCCATGCTGGACCTCAATTATTATTGGCTACAATGCGTCACAAATTCTGGATAATAAACGGTCGTAATCTTGTCAGAAAAACCACACACGATTGCATGAAATGTTGCAGGTTTTCAGGAAAAACCTTTCAGCCCATAATGGGGAACCTACCCGAGCCAAGGTTACAATCAGAGTTCCCATTTAAGATAAGATAAGACGGCTGTTGATTATTGCGGGCCAATACTGATAGCAGACAGAAAAGGCAGAGGCTGTAGATTACAAAAGGCTTACATTTGTGTGTTTGTCTGTTTGGCAATACGAGCGATACACATAGAGCTTGTCACCGAGTTAACGTCACAAGGTTTCTTATTAGTCCTAAATAGATTCATTGCCCGCAGAGGAAAGCCAGCGAATATTTATTCCGATAATGGAACGAATTTCGTGGGTGCCTGTAACGAACTAAATAAATTCATAAAATCTACATCACATGATATAATATAACGTAGATAAGAGGGCCTCTTCTGCAGATATCGCGTAATATATCATGAAAAAGACTCAAGTAGCTGTAACTTTAGAGAAGATAAGTATGAAGCAACAGAAGGATTATGACGCATATAAGATTTTCGTTCCGAGGCATAAGTTGTCTCTATTTATGGACAGTGTCATCTGGCCGGAGGGAGTTTCTTTTAGGCGTTTTATAGACTTTGGAAATAGAAGACACATTAATAAATTTTATGATGGATCTCAATCAAACAATAACAACGCCGTGTAGCAGTTTTGTTAGCTTTAACTGTAAGTTACTTACTCGGTCTGTGGATTACGTGAGAACCCTATGTCAGCGAGCGGACGTCATCGCCCTACAGGAGACCTGGTTGTTCCCGCACGACCTGCCGTTGCTTGGCACGGTCGACCACGACTTTGGTTTCACTGGGAAATCGGCCATCGACACATCCGCTGGTATAGTGAGAGGAAGACCGTATGGTGGTGTCGCGTTGTTATGGCGAAAAAGTGCTTTCAATTCAGTAACAGTTATATCGTGTAAAAGTGTGCGTCTTACTGCTATTAAAGGAAATGTGCAGGAACGTTCGTGCTTAATATTTTCTATTTACATGCCAGTGGACTCACCAGAGAATCTGAGAGTTTACTGACTGTCTCAGTGAGATAAGCGCTATTATTGAAAACACTGAAATTGCTGCCGTATTTATGTTAGGTGACTTTAATGCTAGTCCTAATCAGCTGTTCGGAAGAGAGTTACTAAAATTTTGTAGTGATCAAAGTTGGATATGCGCAGACATAAAAAAACTGGGCAAGTCGTCGGGCACTTTCATGTTTTTGAGCGATGCGCACGGCAGCACCAGTTGGCTTGACCACTGTATAGTAACAGAGTATGCGTGGCAATCGGTTGGAGGCGTTAGAGTGCACTATGAGTGTGATTGGTCGGATCATTTCCCACTAGAATTGACATGTAATTTATCAGTAATTAAATCTCAAAATATGAAAATTTATAATAAGCGTAATTTTATTTTGAGGGGGGAGAGGGACTGTAATCAAATTGAAATTTTTAATAAACTGTGCAATAATCTATTGAAATTGATTGAGTTTCCATCAGAGTTGTCTGATTGCTGTGATAGTTCTTGCAATAATGTATGCCATGGAAAAACGATTGACCAATTGTATAAGAATATTGTTGACATTTTGTGTAACGCGGCTGTGACTAGTGTGGGATTGAAATCAACTGTTAAAAAGCAAAAGCGCGTGGTTGTGGGCTGGAATAAACATGTTCGGAGTGCGCATGACGCCGCCAGGCTTAAATTCCAAGTCTGGCTGCTTCATTATAAACCTTCAAAAGGTCCGATTTATGATGAAATGTCTGAGTCAAGGCGTATATTTAAATCTAAGCTTAAATGGTGTCAGCAAAATGCTGAACAAATAAAAATGGATATTCTAGCCTCACACCATGCTAAGAAGAAGTTCAAGGACTTTTGGAAGAGCACGAAAAAGCTAAGTCCTAAGCCTAATGTCCCTCTCAATGTTGATGGTAAAACAGAACCACACGAGATCGCCAACATGTTCAGGACTCACTTCCAGGTGGAGCCCTCGCGTCTGATGGGCTCGCTGCCGCCGGTGCTCGATACTGAGAATCATCTGCCCTCTATTTTACCACCTGGGAGATTTACAGCTAAGGAAGTGGCTTCTATTATTAAGAACATGACTAGGGGTAAGTCCCCCAGGACATGATGGTCTTAGTATTGAGCACCTCCAGCATGCGGGTGTTCATCTGCCGAGGGTGTTGTCCATGTTTTATACTTTTTGTGTCAGACACGCTTACATACCGAGTGAGTGCATGAAAACGGTGGTTATGCCAATAATCAAAAATAAGACAGGCAATTCATCTGACAGAGGTAATTATAGGCCCATCTCTCTAGCTACAACTGTGGCAAAGGTGCTGGACGGCTTGCTTGATAAGGTCCTATGCAGACATCTGAAGTTGAACGATGCTCAGTTTGGCTTTAGGCCGGGGATGTCTACGGAGACTGCGATATTGTGCCTCAAGCAAACTGTCCGGTACTACACCGACAGGAAGACTCCGGTCTACGCATGCTTCCTAGACCTGTCGAAGGCCTTCGATTTGGTGTCTTATGATGTACTCTGGCAAAAAATGGAAACGGAAACTAGCCTGTCCAGTGACGTAATTAGTATTTTTGACTATTGGTACAATAACCAAATCAATGTTGTACGATGGGCGGAAGCAGTTTCTGATGAATACAGGTTGAAGTGTGGCGTCAGACAAGGTGGATTAACATCCCCCAGACTTTTCAACATGTATATCAACGGGCTTATCGAGGAACTCGGCAATACCGGCGTCGGCTGTTCTATAGATGGTAAATTTGTAAACAATATCAGCTACGCTGACGATATGGTGTTGCTGGGTCCCTCGATAAGTGCTGTCAGAAAACTCCTTCAGCGGTGTGAAGCGTACGCCGAGGCTCATGGGCTCAGGTACAACGTGAATAAAAGTGAACTGCTGGTATTCCAATCGCGGGGTCACAAGATCACCGATGTACCACCCGTCTCTCTTAATGGTGTCGCCTTACCCCGAGTTTCACGTTTCAAGTACCTGGGCCACTGGGTCACGGAGGATCTCACTGACAATGAGGACATTGAGAGGGAGCGCCGGGCGTTGGCTGTCCGAAGCAACATGTTGGCTCGTAGATTTGCACGGTGCACGGGAGCAGTAAAGGTAACTCTCTTTAAGGCCTTCTGCCAGTCTTTTTACACATGCAGTCTATGGACCAACTATACGCAGAAGACAATCAATGCCCTACGCGTTCAGTACAATAACGCGTTTAGGATGTTGTTGGGGCTGCCGAGGTATTGCAGTGCATCAGGCATGTTTGCATATGCTCACACGGATGGATTTCATGCCATTCTACGCAAGAGAGCCGCCTCGATGCTATGCCGTGCTCGCGGCAGCACTAACACTATCCTACGCGTTTTGGCTGATAAAGCTGACTGCCCAATATTGTGGCACTTAGTTCAGCTACATGTTAGTAATAAGTATTAGTAGGAAATAAGTATTCAGTTTTTATTTTTCATATATTTTATCATTATTTGACATGTATTTTAATTTATTTTATTTTTGATTTAAAATTTTTAATTTGTTTTGATTTAATTTATTTTGTCCATTTTCATTATTTATTTTAAATTTATATTACTAACATAGATATAGGTAAACAAATGTAGTGCTAACCATATATGGACATAATAACGTCTGAAATAAATTTTATTGAATTGAATTGAATAATATCCTACTCGTCTGAAAATGAAATTAACTTCAAGTTTAGTTCAGCTTATAGTCCACACTTTAATGGTTTAGCAGAAGCATCAGTGAAATCAATCAAATTTCACTTAAAAAGAGTTCTAGGAATGGCACACTTAACTTTTGAGGAAATGAATACAGTTCTAACACAGATTGAGGCCATTCTTAATTCTAGACCTCTCACTCCTCTCTCATCGGATCCATCAGATCTAGTCCCATTGACCCCTGCGCATTTTTTGATTGGACGTACTCTCACATTGTTGCCTTCGCCTCAGGTACTAGATGACTCGCCGGTAACCACACTTACCAGATATATGAGAACGCATACTCTGAAGGCTCATTTCTGGAATCGTTTTTACAAAAAGTACGTTTCAGAATTACAGACCAGGAGCAAATGGCGCAAGGACCAGGGGCAGCCTTATCCCGGCGATATGGTCCTGATCAAGGACGGTCGACTGCCTCCGAACCGATGGCTTCTTGGAAGGATCACCACAGTCTACCCAGGCTCCGACGGCGTTAACCGAGTAGCGGATGTTCGGACCACTTCAGGGACTCTCAGGAGAGGTTTCAATCGGCTCTGCCCACTTCCAACATTGGAACAGAATGTTCCAAGGCCGGCAGTATGTTGAAGCAACTTCTACTACAGGCACGGCGCACGCACACATACGCAGCCGACAATGCGTACCTACACTACCTACGCAAGCGTCGGTCACCGGCCCTCATTCAGCCTAGCGGCCCGTTCAGCGCGGACGCGTCATTTTTATACCTCATTCTACACCTAAGTTAGCGATGCATATTAGGAGATTATACCTATAAATAATATCAAACCGAAGTGTTTATATTCAACCCTATCTCGATACCCAACATGTGTCTTTTGTGTTTTATTTATCTTAATCATAACTACATTTTCTTGATTTTACCGAGGTAGGGATATAACAGAGTACCTATAAACTGTGTTAAGATTTTCTAAATGTGTGATAGGTATACTGATATTGATATACTTAGCCTTGTAGATATAACGTAGTCTCTTTGCGCAAGTAAAACGGACGGCATTGTGTTAATGATGCTTTCTATTCTAGTTTGTGTTATATAATATAATAAATATGTATAGGTATGTACCTATGCATACATACTTAAGTTTTCATTTGGTAGGTAATGCAGGAACCTAGGTACTTTTACTGGTGGTAGAGCATTTGTGAACGGGCTCGAGGAAGTGGGCACCACCGCCTTCTATCTGCCGCTAAATAGCAGTACTTGTGCTGCTGTGTTCCGGTTAGATGGTAATGGTATGTTCCTGTAATTACTGGCACATAGGCATAAGCCAGCTAAGTCCAATAGTATGACAACGTATCCAAATAGAGATCAAGACGACATAATAGCTTGTTTTGGATTCTATGTGGATATTCATGGGCTGCAGTAGCCACTTAATATCTCGTGGACTGCATGCTCGTTTGCCATATAAGTAGTACCTATAAAAAAAAACTTTCTACTGATTTTCTATAAACTAATTACAACGAAACATGACATCAGGTGACAAAAAATGAACCACAATGAAGTGTAAAATACAGTTCTTTAGATCGATCGAAGCGAGATCATTAAATCAACTTGGACAAATCGGCATTGTATGCATGTATGTATGTTGGTTTGTCCGAGGATAACTTTTGAAGCGTTGATCCGATTATCGTGAAATTTGATACATAGGTAGGTAGCGATGGCAGAATTTTGGTGTGACTAAAAGCTAAAATGTTGGGCGGTTGTTGAGGTATTGGGGTTCAAGAGGGGTAAAAAATATGATAATAAGACTATTAGATCAAGTATGACATCAAATGAAAGGTTTTTATAAGTAAATTTCGAATTAGTTTTTGTTTTTATTAAATTCCTTATAGTTTTTGAGTTATTAGCCATAATAATACTGAACTTTGTCAAAATTCACAGGTTACATCAGTGATCCCACAGTTCTGTAATTTGGTATGCGTGTAGCTATAGAAAAAATCTGAAATCCAGAATAACTGTAATTTGTACCCCAAAAAAGAATAACCAATCTACATGAACTCCCGTTACCTGTAATTTGAATGAAACTGTAGGTCAAGTTATAGGGTTGGGTTGCATAACGATCCTTAAACGTATTTAGCTACTAAACATGTTTAAATTTTACGTATTTGTGTGATTTGACAACTCCTTAAATCATATTTAGTCACTAAATACATTTTTAGGCATCGTTCCGCGAGTCACCATAAGAATATTTTTTGGGTGTTTTGGGAGACTCGCGAGATCTCAGTTCGGGGCGAACCACTAGTTTATACAGTAATTTACATTTGCACATCTGGATGATAGAATATAGGCTCAACAAAATGTAACATCGAATATTATGTACCTATATTCTGGCAAATAAACGATTTTATTTCTGATTTCTGTCTCTGAAAACTTCAGTTTTACAAACAACCCAGCCTATTTGGCGTATATTTTACCGTATTGATTCGACGAGTGCGATTCGTCTCTCTGACTAGACTAGACTTGGGACGCTCGTTTTTGATGACCTGAATGTTTGAACATGTTTATTTTATTTTGTAACTAGTTTTATTAAAAACTTCATATTATTATTATATCTTAGAATATATTATGTGTAAATGTAATGTATCCGCTCAAGTACACCGCACTCCGTAATTTTTAAAAATTTCGCTCCATCCAAAGGTTGCCTGGAAGAGATCGCTTTTAGCGATAAGGCCGCCCATTGTATTGCCTTATTTATTTTAACCCAGTACTTATTTTTTTTTATTATTTCTGTTTGTGTGGTAATTCAATAAAGAGTTATCTATCTATCTATCTAGTGGTTCGCCCCGAACTGAGATCTCGCGAGTCTCCTATAACAACAAAAACATGTTGTAATCTTTGACTATACACATAGTGCCACGAAATGCATAACCAAATAACTTGACCCACAGTTTCATTCAAATTATAGGTTCATCAGGAACGGGAGTTCATGTTAATTGGTACAATTGGGGTAGAAATTTCAGTTAATCTGGATTTCAGACTTTTCCCTATATTTGTGTCACTCATGCTACACGCATACCAAACTTAAGCACTGTGGAGTCACTGGTATACCCTGTGAATGTTGTCAAGGTTTAGTTTTTATTCTGGCTAATAACTTAAAAACTACAACGTTTAAACTAAAAATAAAAACGGGGTCGAAATGTACTCACAAAGACCTTTTATTAAATATGCCATTTGACCAGATAGTCCCATATTGGTTTTTTTACCCCTCTTGAACCCCAATATCTTAACAGTCCCTTCACATTTTAAGCTCATTTAGTCACACCAAAATTGTGCCATCACTACGTACCAAATATCACGATAATCGAATAAACGCTTCAAAAGTTATCCTCGGACAAACAAACAAACATACATACAACGCCGATTTGCCCAAGTTGATTTGGAGATCACGCTTCGCTTCAAATAGTCTAAATTTTAAAAATTTAGGCTCTCTTCAATCAAGGCAACAACGGTATGGTATTCTGTAATCGCCTCGATTTTTTGCAAACATTTTCAAGATTTGTATCGACTATAGTGCACTTTATGATTTTACCAGAAACGGATAATATTTTTTTTAACACAGTTACCCCTAAGAATCTAATAATCTATAGAAAATATTAAACATAAGGGATCTTGTTTATAGTTTGACACCTTTTGTCTGTCTGTCTGTGGCATTGTAGTTCCCAAATTGATTGACTGATTCAGACGAGGTTTTTTTAATAGAAAGCTTGTTTGTCTGGAGTGAGTCTTAGCTTTATTATTTTTTAACCCCTGATGCAAAAATAAGGGTCAGGGGTTTTACCCACTGCTGGGCAAAGGCCTCTGCTAATATTCTTGTTAATAGTTTTTTTATTTTTATGTTACATTCACTCACATCTCACGTCCAACTAAGATTTGACCTACATTGCATTTTACCCGTTACCCAGAGATAAAAGGCGAAAAGCCTGTAATTTCACCGGCACCCATACCCTATAAGCCGGAGTACAGTACTGCAAGTATTACTACTTGGACGGCATTGCAAAATACTAGTAGTTCGAAATAAAGATTCAGGCTCAATTTACATTGCCGCGGAATGAAATGGAATTGAACTTTGTAATGAAATTGTACATATCACAATGAACTTTATTTCAATCACGTAACGAAAATAGATACAAGCTATACATTCGTTTAGCAAAATCAGCTGTTGTAGATGGATTAGAAATATATATTTTACCATCATATTCTGAATTACTACCGAAATATAATAGAATATGCTATGATCACTGGCGGGAATATTTTGACGAACGCTTTAAAACTAAAGGCATTTGATATAAAATTATACAAAGTCAACCTCCACGTTTGCCGTGGTTTATGGGAAATATAAGTAGGAAACAAATTGTTACCGCACACAGGCTTCGTTCCGGACACATGCCGCTCAAGAAGTTCACATACTTAATGAGAAAGGTGTCTTCGCCTTATTGTGAAGAATGTGATACACCAGAAGATGTGCACCATATTTTGATGGAGTGTGTCCGGAGCCAAGCTGAAAGGTGTATGCTTCTTGTTGAGTTGGGTATACCTATTGTCTATTGTCAATGTTGGAATTTTTCACAGCATCTTATCGCGTCCTAACTCAACAGAAGCCAAATTGATTTATAGTTTTGTTGATTCGGTAGGTGCGTAGAATGTATGCGGGTGCGTACTTGTCGATAGATACATCGAGGGGTGCGCGCTTGCAACTGTTTTGCGTACCGTGTAAACTAAGTTATGTTTATTTCAAATAGGGAGTTGTTTTTTTTAAGTTTGTTAAATTAATGATTTTGTCATTATAGGGCTGACATAAACATATTTTAAAAGTCCTTAAATAAAGAGAAAAAAAGCTAATAATATAACTATTATAAATACGGGATTTATCACGTACGTATTAGGAGCGGATCGCAATCACCCTGATGAAGTTTCACGAATTGAACCGAAACATTGTCGGTCGAAACACCGATAAGACGGTACGTGATAAATCCCGTATTTATAATAATGATTGAAATCAATCACGAAAGTATTCTAAGTAAAACAGATAAAAATAATTCTCTGGAAGATGCACGAACTGTATTTTGGCTCGTATCTATTTTGTACGTTACTCAATTGACATTAAGTTTATTATGTTCAATTAATTCGCTACCATTCCGTTCCGCGGCAATGTAAGTTGAGCCTAAAATAAAACAACATGTCATCAATATTCATTATTATTGGATAAAATGCATTGATCGGTACGAGTACGTACATGTACTATATAAATTACAAGTGTTTGTCTAATCTTTATCGGTAATGTTTTGAACACGCCAACTTATATTGCAGTTTAAGACTACCCTGACTACTTTTTAGGATTGATGAATATGTGATAAGGAGGTCATCAAAATAGTATCTCGTAAAATAACATCCTCATTAGATCCTTCTTAAATAAGAGATTTTTTTGAGGTGATGAGTTTCAGATTTGAATCAGATCGAGTGTGTTAGGTATTTTTAGGTATCCAGTCGGGCTAGAATGACCTAATGTTGAAAGAGTTTTGCGAACATATACATATGTTTTGTTATGCACAATATTAATTTAAAACGCGCACCCGGTATCATATTAACTGATTTAATAGGTGGGTTTAACACTGGTAGCTTGAATATTTATCCAGTAATCCTTTGAGACGATGCCGCTTAGTCAGTTTAACAGGTATCGAATGATGAATGGATATAATTGTTTTACCTATTTTATACAGGATGTTTCATTGGTATTTTAGGACTTGATGTAATGGACGTTTCAAAATTTAAAATTTTGTATATAATTGAATTTGAAAATAACCTATTTTATAGCAATACTAGCCATTAAAGACCAGGGATGAGACCTTTGAAAATGGTAGAAAGTAAAAAAAATAATAATAGTAGGATGAAACCCTTTGGAAAAGGAAGAGAATATAACAAAAATGAAAGGTAAAATAATTAACGGGCGATCTGAGGTCGGGAAGAGGAAGGGGAGGGGTTAAAAAGGGGAAAAAACGGTTAATCTCGATTTCCGGCAAAACTACAAGTCCTATAGAAACAAAATTAAATAGCAAAGTTGTAGGTATTAAAAAGATCTACATTTTTTGTTTTTGATACTTTTTTCACATAACCTCCAAATTTATGTAAAAAAAATTTATAAGAAGAAAATAAAAAGATAAGTTTTCACAAAATTTTGTAAAACTTATCTTTTTATGTCCCAAACACATTGTATTTTTTAGATTTTTTAATATTTATATTTTTACTTTATTTTGACTTAATATCGACTGATAGGTGACACCGTGGAATGCCTAAGAAGCGGTGGCGCGATGATTTGGACGCTTTTTATAAGGACTGGCGGGATTTAGTACAAGATCGAGAAATGTGGAGAGATGAGGGGGAGGCTTTTGCCCAGCAGTGGGACAGCATAGGTTAGATAAAAACAAATATCGAAAAAGCACCCTATATTTAAATCGAAAATTCTCCTGTCAAAATATCAGCTTTTTAAAAAGGTCGGTGTGCTTTTTGTTCGTTGAAATCTCTACTTTTTGATGGTTTAAAAAAATGACCACTTCCCGACCTCAGATCGTCTTTTAATTATTTGTTATATTCTCTTCCTTTTCCAATGGGTTTCATCCTACTATTACTTTGTTGGTTTCAAAAATTATCGACTCTGGTCTTTCCTGCCCTTGTTTTTATTTAATATAGTACATAACAAAACATATAGATATATAACTATAGTGTGACCATTAGTGCTGTGCACTCCCTGAGGTATGCGCGGCGAGGTGGGAGGCAAAGAAAAAACTGCATGAGTTCACATGAGATCAATACATGTCGGACATATCTTACGATATCAGTTTGCATTTCTAAGGCAAGACTTGTGGCGAGACGATGGTCGGAGGCTATCTATCTGTAATATATTATACTTACTTAGTTGATTAAAATGTAACTTAAATATACTCATATTTTATTAAAAATATGCAGGTGATAAATAAGAACTAAACTTATAATTCAAAGGACTTGTTTTATTGAACATTTTTTATATTTACAAACAATTATATATTCTAACGAAAGTTATTCTGACATAGATTCTGTTTCAACTTCATCTTCCATTTCATATCACGAGATAACGCACGACCCATCTTTGAATATTTATCTCATGTGCGTCTGACATAGACAGTCCGATACAAATAACACTACCTGCCGCCACGAGCGTTGACGGCGAACTGACAGAGCGCAGCAGCCGATTCTCCCCCCCGTCTCGCCGCGCGCATACCTCAGGGAGTGCACAGCACTAATGGTCACACTATATGAGAAAGATAATGTTCCAAAATGCATGGAACTTCCGCGACCCTCATCAATCCTAATATATGTATATTTAAGGAACTTTTACAAATAGATTACTAAGGTACATGTTGTGCCTATGTACTGAGAGCTTGTTTGTGATACATAAGCATTTACATTTTGCTCTAAAACATAAATTCAGGTCAAATTACAAAATTAATAAACCTAAGACCCGTTTTATTTAATATACAACTAAAATCTATAGCTTACTTATGAAAAGAGGTATCGATTTGCCATTATAAAAAATTACTAAGTTTTGATTTTCTTTGAAGTTTTTTTTAACTGGATATATCTTTGTTTGACCACAATCTCATCCGGATGGTAAGCTATGATGTGGTCCAAGATGAAGCACGAAGATCTAAAAGAAACCTATTCACAATACGATAAAGATGCCCGGAGTTCAAGTGGTGGCCTATCTTAACACCTTGTCCAGAAGGGGCGAATTCGACGCGATTCTCTCGCGCGTGTTACGCGCGACCGATGCACCCAGAAGGAGCGTACCAACGCGCGAGCATTTGGGGACGGATAAACATTTCAGTATCAAAATTTTGGCGCTCCATTTCTCTTGATACGTGCACTCGACTTTACTGGTGGTAGAGCTTTTGTGAACGGGCTCGAGGAAGTGGGCACCACCGCCTTACATTTATCTGCCGCCAAATAGCAGTACTTGTGCTGCTGTGTTCCGGTTAGATGGTAATGGTATGTTCCTGTAATTACTGGCACATAGGCATAACAGCTGGTATGTATAAGTCCTATAGTATGGCAACGTATCCACGTAGAGATCAAGACAACATAATAGCTTGTTTTGAATTCTATGTGGATATCCATGGGCTGCAGTAGACACTTAACATCTGGTGGACTGTATGCTCGTTTGCCATATAAGTAGTATAAAACAAACTCGATCTGATGTTCACGCATAATCTGGACGCAACGAGGCGTCTCTAGTATCTCGACTCGCGCGCAACACGCGCGTATAACGCGCGAGTCGAGAGTCTGGCGAAGTGCACGCGATATACGCGCGTATTTTAAATTCGCGCGATGCTTGTAGACGCAGTGTATTGGCGCCAAGTATCTCGCCAACGCGTGTATGAATTCGCGCGTATCGATTTGTGGCGAATTCGCCCCTTCTGGACAAGGTCTAAGTAGATTGACTGCTGAGTGACAGATATCAATTTATTTCTTTGACACTAAGTTGAAATTCGCGTATTAGGTTTATTCCTCAGCGATAACACCACTTACATTAACAGAACCGCGGGACCATTTAGAAACGTCGGAAAACTGTCGGATCAGTCAGACATTTTTTTTGTATTCGAGTTCTTATTCAAAACGCAATTTTAAAACTATTTCAGATGGACCATAATTCAATTTAAATTATCTTCTAAAAAACCTAGAATTAGTACTCTAGTAACATATCGTCGCTGTTCTAACTAAGTGACGTAACCGAAATTTTGGCGTAACTGACATTTGTAATGTTACTGTTAATTTGTATCTACTTTTGAAGACGAACCGATCTGTTTAATCGGCGTATCTGTATCTTCTACCTATGTCTAGATGTATGTTTGACGTATCTACATATCTTAAAATTATAAATCATTCGAAGTGTCCTAAGTACACTTACGACTCTTAGTAATATTTTCTAAAATGTCGGTTACGTCACTTAGTTAGAACAGTGACGATATATTGTGTTTAATACTGTGTAATTGTTGTCTTCTGTGTATGATCCCAAGGTGGTTATAATAAATGATTTAATTAATAAATTTAATTAAAATAATGCTCCCATACCTATACGATACTGATTCAAAGGTATATAGGTGATAGTTTACAAAATAGCGCTCTCTGATTCGAAATCGAATCCGAAAAAACTGTCGGACCGATCCGACAACTTACTGACGTTTTAAAATAACCCCGCTGATCAACAGAACCTTCGGTTAAACTTTCAATTGCTGAGTAATCTGTCGTGCTAATTAGCGGGCTTTTTTTGGGTTACCAAAGTATATAAAGTAGTGCCTCACAAGCAAGTAGGTAATCTTTTAATATTTTTATATGGATTACATTATAATAATCTGAATATCGGCCACATGATCAGAGTTCTAGGTTTTACAGTAAGTTCATTAGCATTGATTTGGGAATTCAAAACTCGGGCCACAAATTCAGATTCGATACCCCAGAATAACCCACCGTCGCGTCGGTCGCAAGCAAAACCCATTAATCATTCCAAGATATTAGCTTTGCATAGAAAGCATCGATTATTGTTACTATTGAAACTACACCGATAAGACGAATTTAAACACCGATCAATAAAACAGATGAATCACAATATAAGCATAATGGACTAATTTCACTATACATCGTCGTGTCTAGACGCTACATACACTTAGAAAATCTACATTAATTACAAATTGCTAAGAATCGAGACTCTTCGAATTCTTGAGAGATCTAGCGCTTGGCTGGGGCTTTGTCTTTTTAGATTTGTTCTCCACTACACTGTTTGTATCACTGCCACTGGAGGGCGCGCTAAACACTGAGTTTTTGGAACTGGGCGCACTGTTTCCTGGAGACACCCCGCTGTCGGTGCTGACTGAAGCAGGACTGGGGCTGTCGCTCACGTTGTTGCAGACCGTCAGCTCCTGCCCGGGCAGCGACACGATCTGACCTATCGGCTTCTGCCTGACTAGATTTATGCTTTGGCACATCTTTCCATCCTCCCCTTCCTTCTTGTGGTACCTCGTTAGCGTACCCGCGGAGCCGGCTGAATTTGGGCGATACATCGGCATGAACTGCGATTGAGGGTAGTACTGCATATCAGGGACTTGTCCGGGGACCCACGGGCCTATAGTAGGCACTGGAGGTGCATGCGTCCACATCGGCATTTGGACCATGTGCGCCCCATCTGAGTACCCCGGCGCCATTGGCAAGGGCCTTCCTCCTGGCGCGCTATGAGGCCTGATAACTGGATGACTGTATTGTGTATACTCCTCATTTTTGTACATTCTTGGATGATTTGCGTATTCCACGTTAGGAAAGACAGTGTGGGGTCCTCTTTGAATGTAAGTAAACATTTGCTGCTGCGCTTGTTTCATCGCCACGTACTGTTGCAAGTGTATCGCAGTCTGCTGCCGCTGCTGTGCTAAATCTGGATTAATCGTCGTTGTCGTGTTCCCGTGAATGTAGTAGATTGACTGCGAATTTACTTGCGTTGGCGTCGTCTGTCTTTGACTGTTGAATTTAGGATCTATGATATTGTTTTGAGGATCCTGGTACTCTTCTGGAGGTGCTATGTATTTGGGTGGAGACGGTGGCGTCACTTGCTGTGACATAGGATAGCTGAGTATCTGAGCGATGTACGGCTGCTGTTTTGCTGAGTGCGCTGGACTGTGCGTTTGGAATGTAGGATTAAACGTTATCTGAGACATATCTTGACCTGAACCGTTAATTTCTTCTCGACATCCTCTGTCTGGTTCTTTCTTGGACTTGGAGTTGTACGGGGCAACTTTAGGGTTATTTTTCCAGTTAGCTCCAGCGCTTTGTGGTCTTTTGACGGGTGATTTTGAGTCGTGCCAGTTATCGCCGTTGATATGTCGTGGATCTTGGTGGTGGGACTGTGCGCTGTGTGAGCGACGTGGTGGGGGAGGCGACATGCCTTCTGCTATGTGTGGAGGCCTGTAGGTGTGGCAGCGCCTGCCCGAGCCGGGACTGCCGTGGCGCTCGGGGGGCATGGGTCGCGGCATGCGTCTCCGGGCCGGCGTCGGGGGGCTGGGGTGAGACCGTGATGCTATTTGCCATTGCTCCAGCAGGAATTTTATTCGCTCTTGCTCTAATTGCACTTCAGTCTCACTGTTTGAATCGTAATCTTTACCCTGAGAACAAAGAATAAACACAGCAGTTTATTTAAATTCTGTTGGCGGTGCGTGGTAAACAATGAGAAGTATCTTTATTTACCTTCTCAATTTTGTCATCGAGCATCTTGAAAAAGTCCTGCTGGCTGGCGGACACCTCCCTGCAAATAAAGTAGATTTATAATGCTATTTTAACTTTGTGGTTTCTGGCGTTTTTTACAAATATAATAAACAAGCCGTTTCCAAGACACCCTCATTTTTTTTCTCCCACATAACGCTTTGGATAAACCTTAAATATGCACCAAATTAATAATAATCTAAATCAGCCAAGTCGTAATTAAGGAAAAAGAAATAGACAACGTTTCAGTTTTATAGTCGAGTGTTTGTTTATAGATCAATCACGCTGCAAGGCTAATTAAACGGATTTAGAGAACCTTGCGTTCTTGACCTGAATAAAGGGCGTAAAAAGCAAGTTTACTTAACAAAGACATCATCATTCGGATTAGAAAAATTTTAAACTACTGAGTGCAACTGAAGCAATCCCTCATTTTAACTGGCGGTAGAGCTTTTGTGAACGGGCTCGAGGAAGTGGGCACCACCGCTTTACCTTTATCTGCCGCCAAAGAGCAGTACTTGTGCTGCTGTGTTCCGGTTAGATGGTAATGGTATGTTCCTGTAATTACTTGCACATAGGCATACCAGCTAAGTCCTATAGTATGGCAACGTATCCACATAGAGATCAAGACAACATAATAGCTTGTTTTGAATTCTATGTGGATATCCATGGGCTGCAGTAGCCACTTAACATCTGATGGAATGCATGCTCGTTTGCCATATAAGGAGTATAAAAAAAATTTTTTTGCTTCTTTCAACCATAGGCTATCGAGTAGCTATATTTTTGACTTTCGTAAACGCGCTTCCCCTTAATTCTCTATAAATTATATTTTTTATGAGGCTGTACGACTTTAACAATTAATAATATTGTAGAAATTATTGTAACGTATTATTTACGCATTGTATCAACAAAGCATGCACGTCTACAAATCATCATCATCATCAGCCGGAAGACGTCCACTGCTGAACATAGGCCTCCCCCTTAGATCGCCACAACGAGCGGTTGGTAGCCGTTTGCGCCCATCGGCTCCCCGCAATTCTCACTAGATCGTCGGTCCAACTTGGGGGGGGGGGGGCGGTCTACGCTGCGTCTTCCAATTCGTGGTCTCCACTCGAGAACTTTTCTTCCCCAACGGTTATCGGTTCTACGAGCGATGTGCCCGCCCATTGCCACTTCAACTTGATAATTTTGAGAGCTATGTCGGCAACTTTAGTTCTTCTGCGGATTTCCTGATTGCGGATTTTGTCACGCAAAGAAACTCCGAGCATAGCCCACTCCATAGCTCGTTGAGTGACCTTGAGCTTGGTCATGAGGCCATGAGTAAAGGACCACGTTTCAGTGCCATAGGTCATCACTGGCTACACTCACTGGTTGAAGACTTTAGTCTTCAGGCTCTGGGAAATTTTGGACGAGAAGATATCGCAAAGTTTCCCGAACGCTGCTCAGCCGAGTTAGATTCTTCGTGCGACCTCTTTATCGAAGTTGGACTTACCTAATTAGACCGTTTGTCCTAGGTATACATATTCGTCGACAACTTCGAGAGTATCGCCCACAACAACTACCGGTACGGGTGCAACATGAACATTTGACATGATTTTCGTCTTATCCATGTTCATTTTAAGACCCACCTGCTGGGAGACCCTACTGAGGTCGTTGAGCATGGTACCGAGTTCCTCGAGGGATTCGGCCATAATGACTATATCATCGGCAAAACGAAGGTGAGTGATGTATTCGCCATTGATATTGATGCCAAGTCTGTCCCAGACCAAGAGTTTGAAAACGTCCTCCAATGCGTTCGTGAACAGTTTCGGAGAAATTACGTCTCCCTGTCTCACGCCTCTCTGCAATTGGATTGGTTCCGTACTCTGGTCCTGTAGACGGACTGACATAGTGGCGTTACTATACAAACACTTCAACACTTCGATATACCTATAGTCGATTTGGCATCGCTGAAGAGACTGCAGTACCGCCCAGGTCTCGATTGAATCGAAGGCTTTTTCATAGTCCACAAACGCTAGACATAACGGCCGATTATACTCCTCGGTCTTCTGTATAATCTGGCGTAGCGTGTGGATGTGGTCTATGGTACTAAAGCCTTTTCGGAAACCGGCTTGTTCGGGAGGCTGGAAGTCATCGAACCTGCGTGCGAGACGGTTCGTAATCACTCTCGAAAACAGCTTGTAAACGTGGCTCAAGAGCGAGATGGGCCTGTAGTTCTTTAATAAGGTTTTATCACCTTTTTTAAAGAAAAGCACCACCACGCTTTTATCCCACGCTTTTGGCGTGGTTCCTTCGAGGACGACGGAGTTAAATAACTTCTGGAGGACTTGAAGTACCGGTTTTCCACCCGCTCTCAGAAGTTCTGTCGTAACTCCATCCTCACCTGGTGCCTTGTTGTTTTTAAGCTGTTTCAGAGCGATCCTAATCTCGTACAGGCTGATCTCCGGGATGTCTTCGATATAGTATTGTGTTAGTTTGGCTCTGGTGTCTTGAGCCAACTGACCAACGGGGTTTTGTGTTGAGGTGTACATCTGTCGATAGAACTTTTCGACCTCTCTCAGAATCTCCGGTTTCAACGAAATTATAGTGCCGCTGTCGGTCTTCAGCTTAGTCATTTGGCTTTGCCCTATAGACGAATGCTTTGCGAACACTTTTGAACCTTTGTCCGTCTACAAATCGCTTCGCTGGAAACACGCTTGCAACTCGCCAGTGTGTTAACCCACAAGATGACATTTTAGTAAAGCTACTTACACAAGTGGCTGGTGTGACACCAGAGGCAGGATATGCTTCCCCTGCTCGTCATCTTCAGTCTCGTCTGCCTGCGCGCTCGCCGCTCCCTCCTCTTCATCTGTATCCTTGTCCGCTGCGCCTGGTGGACAAAACAAAACAGCATTGAAGGCATCTGTCTACTTAATCTCAAGTAAAAGATTGGATTTAAAGTAAGTACAATAATATAATAATAATTCTGGACATGTTACACAGCGCTGTTTAGCCCCGAACCAAGCAAAGCTTGTACTATGGAAACCAGATAACTGATAGAATATTTAATTACTTTTTGAAGTAAAACTTCTTTACGCACGCTTGACTTCGGAAGTAAGCTGGTGAATGCGCAACGAGAGCGTTACGAAAAGTGTGATTATAGTGATAAGTTAATGAAGATACACTCATGGACAAATGTAGAGGAACGCAACAATTTTTTTTTTATGATGTTCATATAACGCACTGGCCCCATATACATGTAATGTGCATGTAATTTGAAAAAAGAAGGATTTTTATCGTCTTTTGTTTCAGAGTTGCATTAGTATTTTTCGGCTTTGGGTTAATTTCATTGATTTGTACTGAAAGTTTTTTTTCCCGCGGTTGTGTTTTTTAACAAATTACAGCCTGTTATTAACTTTTTTATGAAAAAAACTTTGTGGTCGTCTTACGTACACATCATTTAAATGAATTAATTTAAAATGCCGGATCTCAGCGTGGCTCAAGTCTCTAGAGCCGTCACTTTGATTGAAAATGGGAAAACTTACAATCACGTGGCTCAAACGTTACGAGTATCCAACATGGATAACATGGCAGGCACGAGATAAAATCGAGACGAGATGAGAAAAAATTGTCGATTTGAGATTTACTCGTTAGCGGTAACATACGTGTCAAGAGAGAGAAATATTTCACAGTCTCTCACCAGCCTCTCGAGACAAAATGACAATTTTTACAGGCATAGCGTCGCCACTCCGAGGCTCGAGGT
Organism: Philereme vetulata; assembly: GCA_918857605.2. Lineage (NCBI taxonomy): Eukaryota > Metazoa > Arthropoda > Insecta > Lepidoptera > Geometridae > Philereme > Philereme vetulata. The sequence goes on from OU975482.1 coordinate 757,993, forward strand.
CCACTCGCAGTTTCTCTATTACATACAAAGCCATTGGCTTAGATATGCGCCAAAGCGCTTGAAACTCGCTGTCACGGAGATCAAACGAGTTGCAGATATCCCGTATCCGCTTTCGTTGAATTTTCCGTTGAATCATCTCTCTTCATAAATTGTTGCAATATAGTTATAATACGGCACTGCCATTTGCACAGCAAATTGAACCGTTTTTCAATTTATTTTATAGAAAATATCGCTGCTGTCTCTCAATCTAAACTTGACTAATTTGTCGTTGATCATTCTGTTCGACGACAAATTAGTCAAGTTTAGATGTCAAAAATCGACTAGTCATGAGAAAATATGACGCGTATGTACCGGTTTTTGAGAAATTTGTCACCAAGTCTTCGTTTGACAGAACGACATGATATAAATGAACTCTATCTTACCGACAGTCGAGATGTAGAGATACGACGATAAAATGACGTGACAAAATTATCTCGTGCCTGCCATGTTAGCCACGCAAGTCTGTCATTTTTCGAATTGTGAAACGATACCGGTCGTAAAAAAATAACAACTGCGAGAGACGATAGATTTATTGTCAACAGTGTGCTAAGAAATCGCACTTCGACTTCTTCCGAGGTCAAAACTAAGCTCCAGGATATACGGCAAGTGGCAGTTAGCATCAAATCCATAAGAAGAAGACGTAATGCGGCAGGAATAGGGACATACTTGCCTACCTTACTAACCACAGGTCATCGAGTAGCTCGGACCAACTTTGCTCGTTCACACCGAAACTGAGATGATGATGCTTGGAGCAAGGTATTGTTCACTGACGAGTCCCGGTTTTGCCTTAAGCCAGATGATGGAAGGGTATGGAGACGACCAGGAGAAAGATACGCTCAGTGTAACATTATCGGAAGACAGTCTTATGGTGGAGGGTCAGTAATGGTTTGGGGTGGCATTTGTATAGGGACACGTACGGAGCTACACATCGTGGAAAACGGGTCCCTGACTGCTTCAAGATACGTAACGGATATCTTGGAACCAATTGTGATGCCTTTTGCCCCTTAAGTTGAAGATAATTTTCTTTTGATGCACGATAATGCGCGGCTCCACACCGCAGCGATAGTTTTGCAGTATCTAAGAGAGGTGGAAACTGAAGTGTTGGGGTGGCCAGCCCGCTCGCCAGACCTAAACCCGATAGAACACATTTGGGATAAGCTAGGAAGACAAGTTAAACAGATAAATCCAACACCAGCTAACTACAGAGATCTCAAAACCGCATTGGTAGAAGAATGGAATGTCATCCCACAAACTTTTATTGACGATTTAATAAAAAGTATGCCCAGACGTATGCAGGCAGCTTTGACAGCAAGAGGAGGTAATACTAAATACTGAGTGTGCCACACATAAAACAATAATCAACCGTTTGACAACTATCCCATTTGCGATAAGATAGGATACAAGTGTTAATTTTCCTTACAACTACTGCAATAAGATATATTTTTCGCTAAATTGTTTTTGTTATCGAGGTAGTTTTAGTTTTGTTTAAAAATATTCATTTTATTGATCAAACCCTATTGAAAGTCAAATAAACACAAACACGACGATTTTTATGCTAATTTGTCTTTTTTAAGTCGCGTTCCTTTTTTAATTTGTCCATGAGTGTAGAAAGAGAGAGTTACGTTTATTATATTATAACCGTAGGGGCAAGAGAGAGAGAGAGGTGCGAGCATACATTTTCTTTCTCTCTTTCTCTCATAGCCAGTTACGTTTCGTATATCTAAGACACGGTGCATGCCTATTGTCTGTACACTGTATAGAGAGAGAGAGAGCAATACACGCGCACATTTTCTTTCTCTCTTCCAGATCATGATATATATATTTATCTCAGTCAGTAGTTCCTTTGTGAGTTTGCTAGCATTACGTGAACGGTGATGGCATGATTATTTTTCGTAATTCGTGGCACACTAATTTTTTTTTTTTGTAAACACGTAGGTACTGATAATGTATAAAACAATTCCCAAGGAACAAATATCTGTAGACTATGCGTACATTTGTCCCGCAGCGGGAAAGGGACTCACAATCTCCTACGTCTCAGGGTCTTACTGTAAGTAAACAATGAGTTACAGGTTGTTTGGTAATATACTAACGATATTCAAGTGACGGTTTCTCAAAACATAAAAAAAGACTTCTCGAAAAAAAACTACCAGTTACATTATCAAATTTTAAAAAAAATCGACCAAGTTTAGGTGATTAATTCGATACGAAACTTACTGCCTACTCTTGCAATCGACATCCAAAAATAAAGGTCGATTTGATATCTCTTTCAGAAATGGCTGCAGGTTTTGGGTTAGAAAGGGAGAACAAGAGATATCTCGAGACGTCACCAATACAGTATCTGTGGTTAGATGGCAAGCATTATGCAATAGCACAACATAAGTTTAATAAAGTGTTTGTTTTTACATGCCATAATAAATTTCACATTTCTATGGTAAACATTTCACAAATTTATTTATTACTAGCTTCCACCAGCGGCATCGCACGCGTGGTTTGCCAATAAAAAGTAGCCTATGTGTTAATCCAGGTTATGATCTACGTACATACCAAATTTCATCGCAATGGGTTCAGCAGTTCCGGCGTGAAAGAGTAAAAAACATCCATACATACAAACTTTCGCGTTTATAATATTAGTAGGATGCTCATCAAAATAACCCCTTTAATTTTTGTGGGTATATTATCAAACACCCTATATGTAAATGCGGTCTATAGGCGTCCAATTTAAGTCTGGAGTCCATATTTATTGATGAAAGTTTCATGTAAAACTCTATTTTATTATTCATTTACAAACGGGAAGTCTAACCCTGATGCCTTAGTTTCATAAAACTCTTTTGTTCCAAGTTTGTAAGATGACGACGTTGGAAGCGAGACTAGTTAAAGGTAAACGATGACAGAGCCGGGGCAGGAGCAACAGGGAAGAAACAGGTATGGGGCAAAGGAAACGTTAATCGTGCAACAGCTGGGATTATATGTACAAATTATGATAGTATTTCCATTTCTTTATTTTCTCGATGACAGTTCTAATTTGATAGTTGTAGTGTTGTGACCAAATAAGTAATGATATCGATCGTGATAGTGACGATTCATCACATTTTGATTAAAATAAATAAATAAAGATTACCTGTCGTTATAATTATGTCGTTTCATTGTCGAGTATCTACCTATAGGTACCTACTTATTTTACAACAGCTTCGAAAATTTTAAAGAAGTTGTCATTAACAATCAAGAATGAATACGTGTAACATCTTGTAATGAAATACATATAATATTATTTAATAAATTTGTACAAAAGTATCCGGCAGTAGTTTAGTTTCTTACATTTTGTAAAAAAATATCGGGTCTGTTATCGTGCTACGTTTATCGATAGCTCCATCCCTATCAGTTTCTCCGACTCTGGTATAACCTTGTACGTGCGTAAGCGTCATATTTTTATAAAATAATGCATACATAATGTAAAAAAGACGCTCGTACAAGTTTTCACAGGAGCTGTCATCGAGAAAATAAAGAAATGGAAATAGTATTGGGAGTAATGATAGATAGATAGATAGATAATTCTTTATTGTTACACCAAATTAAAATAACTTAACCTAGAAAACTTAAAGACTAATACATGGTGGTCCAATGGGCGGCCTTATCGCTCAAAGCGATCTCTTCCAGGCAACCTTTGGATGGGCTGTATTGAAAAGACGTGTGAGGAGGCGGTGTTACAATAAATACCTATTTATGTAGGATAAAAATAAATAAATACCTCAACCTAAAATATACCTACATACACTTACATAAATAAATATAAAATATATACGAAACTTTTACAATAAATATCGCAAGGAAATACAATGTTTACTTTAAAGAAGCCGCTAAGTATAGTTTACAGACCTCATTTTTAAAAATAGGTAAAGATTTAGCAAGTCTGATGGAAACGGGCAAGTCATTCCATAATCCGACAGCTCGTACCGTAAACGAGTTACTAAAGAAGTTGGAATTATGGGCTGCAGTTTTCAACTGGAGAGTAGTGGAAGAACGCAGATTGCGGGTATGGGATTTAGGAATTCAAAGCATTGTTTGAGATACGGCGGAGAAAAAGAAGTAAATAGAATTTTATATAAACGAGTGAGAATATGAGCATTAGGGCTAATTGGCTAGTATTGTTGTAAAATAGATTATTTTTAAATTCATTACCATAGAAAATTTAAAATTTTCATTCGACCTCAATATCAAGTCCTAAAATAACAATGAAATAGTTAACAATAAAATAAAATAATATATATTTATTTGCATAAATAGCCTGCATAATTTGTCTGCATAAGATAGGTAACAAATCATATTCATTCATCATGTATGTAAGCAGGTACACACGGCTATAAATTTCCAGTATAAGTTGACCTTTCATTCTACGAAAAGCCTACACAATGCGAGGTTAGCTTATACTGGAAATGTATAGCTTGATGTGTAGCCGTGTGTACCTGTTAAACTGACGCGCGCCGATTTATGTTAATAATTGTTTATTGTGAAAGTATCGATTACTGGATAATTATTCAAGCTACCGGTATTAAACCCATCTCTAAAATCAGTTCATGCGATTCCGGATGTTTTTTTTTTATTGCCAAGCCCTTGAACACTACCTCACCTGATAGTAAGTGAAGATGTGATTAAAGATGGAGCACGCTGGCCTAGAAATAACCTATTCACTCTGGATTTGAAGACTGGATAAGAAGACTAAGATTATACTGGTTTGGAAAAACATACGCCGGAAGTGAGTTTCACTCCTTACTTTGTGCTAACAAGAAAATTTGAAGCAAATCGTTTGGTACGGCAGGGTGGTATGCAGACCAGGTATGGGTAGTACTTCTCGGTACGTCTGCTTGTCCGGTGGTGGAAGGGGGAAGGAGGGTCATGAAGATCTTGCGCACATTCACCAAAATGTATCTTGCAAAAAACTGAAAACTGAAAAACGGGGGCTTACATAACAAAATAAGTTCCATAATGGGCGCGTTTTATCGCTAAAGAAATCGATCTTTTTCAGACAACCTTAGGATGAAGAGGAGTATTAGTAAATGAACTGAGAAAGAATGTACATCGATATATCTGGCAATAACTCGCAAAAACTCGTGATCATGGCGCATGCAACTGTGTCGAAATATACAGACGCTCAAAAACTCACAAATCATAGTAAATTGTAAAGGGACTTAAGAGAAGCATAAGAACTTGATTTAAGTTGTAAATAAAACAAAACGTTTTTTTTGTTTGTTTGTTCAAAAAGAAATTCAAGATATATTTTTAGCCAGCGTTGTCTACCTTACAAACAACAAGCCAGTTGTGTTGTCACCACCTTCTTACATTCTTATACCTACTTTCGGATTAATATAGGGTGTGGTGTAATGAGTGGATAATAGGGTACCACCGGGTAGGGGCCATTGTGGCGGTTCAGAAAAATATTTGTTATGCTCAGTAAAAGTGCCTCGGTTTTCGAGATATTCGACATTTTCGAAATTTAAGAAATATTTCACCCTTCGTCACTATTTTTGGCGCCAAGACTGCAAATGAAATTTTTTTTTCTATCTGTTTTTTGGATAGTATTCCTGGATAGATGTGCTATCGAACGGAAACTATTATTTTTATAACACAAGCACAGTTATGTTTTTAAAATAAGATTTCACTAAAATTTTACTTGCTTTCGTTTGTTTTCCTGACCTTTACACTTCTGTGGTGTAAAAAAAATGTATGGTCACTTGAATGCCAAATTTTAAAAAAATTAGCCTATTTCATCGAAATTCCGAAATGGTATATTACATGGTATTTCCACAAGTTGATTCAAAAGTAATTCCTATTAAAATGGGTAGAGCTAATTATTATAAAATTACAAATAGTACTAAAATTTACTTCATTACTTAAAATCACCTAAAAACGTTAGTTTAAAATTCGGTAATGAAATAAAACGAAACAATAAATTTTAAATGCACTTCATTTATTAAATTTACTATCACAAAATGTGTTCGAAAAGGCCACCACGTGCTCTGATGCATGCTCTGCCCCTTTTGATAAAAGATCTTTTAATCCTGTTCGCAATTCTTTGCTCTGTGATTTTCTGAGCAGCTAATCGCACACGCTCCCGTAGCTGGTCCACTGTATTGATTGGGTCTTTATAAACCTTTTCTTTAAGGCATCCCCAGTAAAAAAAGTCCAATGGGGTGAGGTCTGGTGAACGAGGTGGCCACAAAATTGTCCCCAAACGACCGATCCATCGTCGACGATATGTTTCATCGAGGTATTGTCGAACATTTCGGGCGTAATGAGCGGGGCAACCATCGTGCTGCAGCCACATTCTTCTTCTATCTTCTAATGAAACATCTTCTAATAAAAGTGGAAGTTCGTGCCATCCACTCATTACGCCACACCCTGTATATGAACTCAAAAATAAACGTAAAATTAATAAAAACTTATTTAGAATTGAATTTTAGTGGACTATTAAAGATTTTAATAACCTGAAATAAAACTAGTAATATTAAAAATCAACCCTTTGCGCCATCTCATCTGTCGGGTACAGCAGTTGGGGCCGGTGCGGAGGCAAATTTAGCCGAAGATCTCAAGCGGCGCAAATATGGAAGTCTCGACAGAGCGTACGTATTTGAGCCATTTGGGGTTGAGACCCTGGGTCCATGGGGTAACGGGACCCATCGCGTTTTCAAAATTCTTTCTGGGCGTCTGGTCGAAGCGACGAACTGGCGCTTATCTGGGTCAACGCATAAGCATTGCAATTCAGCGGGGCAATGCAGCCAGTGTTATGGGGACACTAGCACACACTAGTTAAACTATCTATAGATCGTTTGAAACGGTGTTTAAATGATTCAACTTATTCTTCTGTATTTTATTGTAAATAAATGTATATTCATTCTGTTATTACAGATTACCTAGAAAACATTTTAATGGCCAAATTACTCGAATCAAATAACTGAAAATAATTGTTGTATGTAATGTTGTAATGTACTATGTTTATTATTGATCGAGCGAAGCGAGATCTCCAAATCAACTTCGACAAATCGGCGTTGTATGTAGGTATGTATATCCAAAGATAACTTTCGAAGCGTTTATCCGATCATCGTGAAATTTGGTAGGTAGTGTTGGTACAAACCTGGTGAGGCTAAATAAGCTATAAATGATAGGGGTGTTGAGATATTGGGGTTCAAGGGTTCAAGAAGGGTAAATAGTTTTTGAGTTATTAATTACCCATAATAAATCGTACATCATACGAAATTCACAGGGTACACCATTGACTCCACAGTACTGTAATTTGGTATGCGTGTAGCTTAAGTGACACAAATATAGGCAAGAGTCTGAAATCCAGAATAACTGCAATGTATACCCGAAAAATGTACTGAACAAAAACTGTAGGTCAAGTTAGTTAATTATTTATTTCATGGCACTATTTTGATAGTCAATGATTACGAATAGTATATTTTTGCTTTTTATGGGAGACTCGCGAGATCTCAGTTCGGGGCGAACCACTACTTATTATTATATATTATAAGTATTTAATATAATATATGTATTTGGAAACTAGATAAATACGCAGTTATTTTTCTAGCAAAATATTCCGTTTTTAGTGAAAATAATTCACCAATTCGTTTTAGGCACAAAGAGATATCTGCAAAAATAATTTAAAATCCTATTTTTTTAATGTTTTTTGTTTTACCCTTTATTGTCCTTAACTTAATTTATATTTTTTCACACTGTTCCACGAGATGGGAGTGTCGGAAGATTAACGATGCCACCGCGGCAGGTGGGACAAAAGGGGGAAGGGCCAGAGACGTGGGGGTGGATGGGGGAACAAAGATAATATGTTTTAGATCAGCCTGTGCATGACATGTTGTGGGACCATTTGTCTTGATATGTTTCCTGACTGTTTTGTAACTCCAATATACAATTTATTACACTTACGGTTTATGGTTTATGATTATTTATTCTTTTAATATACAGAGTGTTTTTTTTAACTGTAACAGTACGGCAGCACCCATAACCAGATGAGATACAGGTGCAGTTTCTTTTAAAACATCAGCTCGTTTTCGAAGAAAAACATTATGGCATTAAAATTTATTTGGTGTGCTTCAATTATTTCTACTTTTTGCGTATTTGACAATGCCATGATAGGATAAATAAGATGATGCAATGACTGATATAAAAGTCCGACAGGTGCAAGAACCATGTTCCAAATTCAAAATTGTTCTGAAATACGAAATGTTTTTGAATTGCTCATGAGAGGATGGAGTTCCTAAACTTCTTAATCGCTACAGTATTAATACTTCTTTAATGTGCAATTAGAATCTAATAAAATGTTTGTAGAAGGAATTTTGTTTGTCCTGTTGTATGAGAATACTTTTTTTCAAATTTGACTAACTTCCGCTGTTCAGATGTTTTTCATCCGATACAATAAAATGATCCTTACAAAGGACTGCATCGATCGGCATCAAAAAAAAAATTTACCGACTTGATTCATTTTGAGGCACTACTCACACTTGACCAAAAAAAAAATAATGCCAAAATGTTTGTCTTCGAAAACGAGCTGATGTTTTGAAAGAAACTGCACCTGTATCTCCTCTGGCTATGGGTGCTGCCGTACTGTTACAGTTAAAAAAACACTGTATATTATAAAGATCTCGTGTCACGGTTTTTGTGGTCGCACTCCTCCGAAACGTGTCGACTGATTTTAATTTCGATTTAATGATTTTTTCTGTATAGGCAGGTCGTAAATTATTTTTCATCCTCCTACCCTCTGCTCCCATTTTTTAATGGCAATTTTAGTTTTTTTTATGAACAATCTTAATATATTTTGACGACCTCCGTGGCGCAGTGGGCGAACAGCCGTCTGAGACGCAGGAGGTAGCGGGTCTGTTTCCCGCCGCGGAACAAATGTTTGCATGATCTACCAATATTTTTTCCGGGTCTGGTTGTTTTTCTATATATTACCTAGTCAGGTCATAAGTATTGTCACACAGTAAACACTTTTCTTTTAGAATGCTGGCCACAAAAAAGTTTATAGAATTCGAATTTCGAATTCGAATGAATTGTTCATGAAAATAAAAATGTATACTTTTTAAAATTTTACTCATTTTTAAATATGGAGTGGACGCTTAAAGAAGACCGTGTTGCAGTTATTGCGTTGCATTTTTGCGGTTACGCGCCAATTCAAATTTTTGACATACTGAAAAATTTGAATATAACCAAAAGATTCGTTTATCGCACCATCAAACGATACAATGAAGACTCTAGTGTAGATGACAGGTCAAGAAGTGGTCGCCCTCGGTCTGTTAGGACTCCAGCAGTGATAAAAGCTGTGAAGGTGCGAATTCAAAGAAATCCCAAACGTAAGCAGAAACTATTGGCCCTTCAGATGGGGTTAAGCAGAACCACGGTGAATAGGGTGTTAAATGAAGACTTAGGGCTTCGGGCATATCGAAGAAAAACAGGACATCGTTTGAATGCTCGTCTAATGGACCTGAAACTGAAGAGATGCCGCGCTTTGTTGAAGCGGTACGCAGGAAAAAAATATCGGGAATTTCTTTTTTCGGATGAAAAAATTTTTACCGTAGAAGAGAGCTACAACAAACGAAATGATAAGGTGTACGCACACAGTAGTGAAGAAGCGAGCAACCGTATTCCGCGTGTCCAACGAGGTCATTTTCCATCTTCGCTCATGGTATGGTTGGGAGTTTCTTATTGGGGCTTAACAGAGGTACATTTTTGTGAGAAAGGTGTAAAAACGAATGCAGTTGTGTACCAACTTACAGTCCTGACGAACCTTGTGGAATCTGTTTCTCATACCATGTTCAATAACAGGCACTGGGTATTCCAACAAAATTCGGCGCCAGCTCATAGAGCGAAGAGCACACAAGACTGGCTGGCGGCGCGTGAAATCGACTTCATCCGGCACGAAGACTGGCCCTCCTCCAGTCCAGATTTGAATCCGTTAGATTACAAGATATGGCAACACTTGGAGGAAAAGGCGTGTTCAAAGCCTCATCCCAATTTGGAGTCACTTAAGACATCCTTGATTAAGGCAGCCGCCGATATTGACATGGACCTCGTTCGTGCTGCGATAGACGACTGGCCGCACAGATTGAAGGCCTGTATTCAAAATCACGGAGGTCATTTTGAATAAACTTTAGTGTCATAAGAATCTATGTTTTGTTAAGTTCATTTTGGTATATAAATGGTTACATAATGAATAAACTTGTTTCAATTATTTTATATTAAACATGTGACAGAATTTATGACCTGACTAGGTATAAGTATGTATTTACAAAAAAAAGTATATAAGTATCCTATCAGTTATCTGGTTCCCATAGTACATGCTCTGCTTAGTTTGGGGTTAGATAGCGCTGTGTTAAATGTTCAGCTATATTTATTTATTATATAAAACAAAGTCGGGTTTCTTCGAACACTTATAACTCAAGAACGGCTGGACAGATTTTGATGATCTTTGATTTGTTGGATTTGTCTCCGCCCTGAATAGCAGAATAACTATTAAAATATCAGAAAAATAATTTCCTCATACATAATGATGGCATATTTTAACGTATATATATATATATATATCACGGAGTGACGTTTATTGACAGCCCGCGTCATATGCATATCGAGACAGTACGAAGTTCGCCGGGTCAACTAGTATCCATTTAATTTATCCGTCGTTCACTGACATCAAGTCATTTACATGAAGTGTCACGTCACTTTGACAGGAGTGTTTTATATAGTTTTATCCCGAAGTTCCCACGGGAAGAGGAAATTTCAGGCGTGCGAATCTGCGGGCGGGTCATGTAGTTTCTCATAAAATTTACATAATATATCGCTTACTGAGAAAACATACAATTCTATTCTACTTACATAAGTATGTACACATTAATATTAATAATACTAAAAATATTACCTGCACTATTATTAAATACAATTTGAGTTTGTGTTTACCTCAGTTGTATCCTATGACTTATCCCAAAATATGTTGACCTCCGTGGTGCCGTGGGCGGATAGCTGGCTGAGATGCTATTATTCCCGGCGCGGAACAAATGTTTTTATTTATTTTTTATTTAACCTATATTTTCCCACTGCTGGGCCTTTGCCCAGCAGTTGCACCGTCCACAGAGATGTCCAGCAGTCCACAGAGATGTGGAGGATCAAGGGGGAGACATTTGTCTCCCCCCTGTTCCTCAACATCTCACGATCACTTGCCACGTCCCACGAGCCATCTTGGAATGCATCGACGTCGTCACGCCAACGCTTACTCGGCCTGCCCCGGCTTCGACGCCTATCTGTTTTTTTTTTTCGTGTGGATTTATCTCGCTGTTGGCCTCTGAGGCCGTTGCAGCTTAACCGAGCTTTTGGCGAGCGCAGAAGGCGCTCAGCCCTATAATTTTTTTTTGATGAGGCAACTAGCGCAAGGGCACCACTTAGGTACGAACCTCGGCTTGGGCTGTTGCCGGGACGGGGATAGGAGAGAAACGCCCGGGTACGTGCTTGTACCTCGTGTAGGCGGCGACTAAAGGGACTCGTCGACCTCGCCGGCGAGGTCGGTGTATTTGTGGAGTGTTTGTTCTGTCTAATGTGGATGATTCACCCGCATTAGCGGAAGTGATTTCGTCTTCCGGGTCTCCGAGAACGTGTCTCGGACGACGGAGGGTTTAACGCCTATCTGCAGGCACCTGTTGCCCATTTGTCTGTGACCATACGACTAATTTTTATTTATTTATTTAATACTTTCACACAAAACAGAATAGTGCTAGGAGGACTTGAGGCTAATAGCATTATCTACCAGTCATCCTGGTCGTGCTAAAAGAAGGTAAGGCGTGACACAGGAAAAAAGGTATCCGCGGATAGCCGGCTGAGATGCAGGAGGTTGCGGGTTCGATTCCCGCTGCGGAACGAATGTTTACTGATATACAGACACTTGTCCCGGGTCTGGGCGATTCTTTATATATAGTTAAGTAATTATATGTAATTATTATTGCAAAAACTACATGTTATATAAGTATCTGGTTTACAAAGTACATCTTTGCTTAGTTTAAGTAGTTGCGCTAACGCTGCGATAGCGCTGTTGTGAAAGCAGAAATAATACTTGTTTATTTAAATAAACGAATTCACCCACAGGAAATACCATTTCATAAATTAATATTTTGAAAAAGAAATTTTACTTCAGTTGTGTACTTCAGTTGTGTCGTGTTGCACGCTCGTTTTTTTTAAATAAATCAGTCTATCAATCTGCCTGCCAGTCTTAAGAGATGCAACTTTGACACTTGGCTTTAAAAATAAACTGTTTCTATACATATAATTCCCACCTAATTGCAAAAAGATACTGTTGGAGAAATATTACAATATCAATTTAAAATCATCTTGCTTGGATTACCAGTATAAAATGGTTGTTTTATTATGAACCTCAAGATTCAATACGAAATTCCTTCGTCTTGGTAATCTCAAGAATGCGTTCCATAACACAGGATAACTGATGTATAATACATACGTAAACTAGCTGACCAATCCGCAGCTTCGCACGCTTAGTTTTTCAATAAAAAAACATAACCCTCCTTCTGTACAGTTGAGTAAAAGTAGTCTATGTTACTCAGGGTTAATGTAGCATTCTAATGGTGAAATAATTTTTGAAATCGGACTAGTAGTTTATGAGTTTATTCGTCACAAACATACAAAAATACAAAACTTTTTTTCTTTGTAATATTATAAAGATGTAATATATTATATCTCATTATAGTATAGATTAAGCGAATTAGGTTCAATGCTCCTTTAACCATAGTTGGTACAAACTACAGGAAAAACTCATTTGGTAACGAGCAAGTGACAATTTCAATAAGCTGTTTAAGTGAACGGGCTGTGACCTCTTCTGTTTGAGAGTCAATTCGTTTCGACAGCGGTTGAATCGTGCATTATTTTGTAATCAATACGTATAAGGCGTTTTAATTTAAACTAATCATATTGAATTATCTTTAGTGATTATCAGTGTGGGTTCCGTCGAAACCGTAGTACTGTAGACCAGATATTCCTCCTAAAACAACTAACGGAGCAGAAATGGGAGTATGCTCAGAGTATCCACGCACTATTCGTCGATTTTAGGAAAGTGTACAACAGTATAGATCGGAGTGCCTTGTATACTATTTTGAGGGAGTTCTAAGTTCCACTAAACCTCGTCGATATGATAGTCGCGGCCACCGGTGAAAGTAAGATGCGAGTGAGAGTAGAAGGTGAACTTACTGAAGACTCTGCGGTGATTACCGGTCTCAAACAGGGCGATGCTCTGTTGCCTATGCTTTTAAACTTGATTCTGGAATACGTACTCAGAAAAGTGCTCGCACTGGAGACTGGAGGTCTGACACTAAATTCAAAGCATAAGGTGATTGGGTACGCTGATGATTTAGCTCTGCTTGGGGAAAGTCGCGAAGAAGTCGCAGAGGCCACAAGGGTTTTAGAAAAGAAAGCGGAAAAGAGTATCGTCATATGAAACGATTTAAAAACACTCGCATCCCACGCTAAAATTTACACGTTAGAGATACTACGTACAAGGGAGTGGCTAAATTCAAGTACCTAGGATGCACTATCACAGACACAAATACCCGTATAAGAAGAGATTCCAATTCACATCCAGAATATCTTACTGTGCAGTGCTGCACTACATAAGGTACTGGTATCCAGGCTTCTCAGCAGAAGAACCAAGATCCAAATTTACAAAACCGTAATACGGCCTATCTTCATGTATGGTTCTGAAGCCTGGACCCTTACCCTGAAGGAGGAGAATCAGCTTTTAGTACCAGAGAAAAAAGTTCTCCGGAAAATCTTGGGTCCAGTAAGAAGAAAATATGGTAACCTGAGGGTCCGTAAAAACGCCGAAATAGAAGATCTTGTGGCCGAGCCTAACATCATAGGAGAATACAAGTCACACCGACCCCGCTGGTTCGACCATCTACTCCGAATTAGTGAAGATTGAAGCGTAAAGAGAGCATACTTGGGCCGACCGACTGGCCGCCGACCGGTTGCTCGTCCCACGTATCGCTGGAACGACAGGATGGAGGCTGACCTGCGTGACCTGGGAGCCGAAAACTAGCAAGAGATGGCAATGGACTGAGGAAAGTGGAGAGTTATATCGGAGGCCAAGACTCACTTCAGGTCTCTGCGCCAATGGAGTAAGTAAGTATATTAAAGGGACGGTTTCTACACAAAAAATAAATGTATCAATAAAAATTTCCTGTTTTATTATCAAAATTAATGTTTATCAAAGTCAAAGTTAATGGCTATCTGGTAAACAATCTGTCTATCAGCTGTTGGTTTTCCTACAAATAATGAAATAAAAAAATCAGACAGCATCGCTAACTAGTATTAACCCTTTGCACGGATCACAGGATCAGAGGATCACTAAACAAATTACTAGCCTTGATTCTTGCCTGATTCTTTCCTGGCTAGGTACGCGGTAAAATTGATGCTTCAAAGTGACAATTAACATTTTTAAAGATTGAAATGAAAACCTGTAGAACAATGATTTTCAAACAGTTTATATTATAAAAATCCGGTTTTGTCGATTTTGATGATTCTTTTTGAAGTAAAACTTCTTTACGCACGCTTGACTTGGGGAATAAGCTGGTGAATGCGTTACGAAAAGTGCGAATGGAAGTTGAGAGGGAGATATAAATTAGTGAAGATAGAAAGAGAGAAAGATAGAAAGAAATATACGTTTTGTATATTTTTAAACATTAATGTGCGAGTTGCGTCTGTCCAGAATGAACATAGACTGATCGACCTGCAGACGTGTGGACAATTTTGTAATTGAACAATTTTAAAAATAAGTTTTACTTCAGTCGTGTGGTCTAAACACTCGTTTTTTGTACTTATTGGGTCACCTTGATGTTTCTCAGTTATAATTGTAACCGGTACGTGGCGCTATTGTCAAGATCCAAAAAATATGCTGATCTGCAGTGCGACTCCACAAATAAAAATATATGAATACAATCATTCTAATCTACGAATAAAAGTCTAAGGTCAGGTTAAAAATCGCATTTGAAAGCAACGGTCATAATATAACTAAAAGCCTATAAGTAGACTTGAAGCCCTAGACTTTAATATTGATATATTGGTCATAAAAGCAATTTCTTTGGGTTATGTAGCGCTGGGTATTTTTTGGCAAGCGTTTGAGCTACAAGAGGCAGTTACAGGTCTTCTGTGCCCTTTACTGGTGTCTAGAAAGTGTGGGTACAAAATGAGACATATCAAGGAATATTTTTTGATAAATAAATACATTTCCTAAAATTTTCTTTCACAATGAATTTGTAGAAGCTTTGCAACTGATTTGTATAAGTTCTACGAATGCGTTAGATATATAATTTCCATGAAACTTTTGATCTTTTGTAGTGATCTGGAGCAATTGAGCTTCCATAGATCGTTTGCAATGGTCTTTAGATGTTTCAACTGTTTATTCTGTATTATAGTCATGTAAAGTTAGTATATTATTTCTGTTACTAAATGCATTTTGCCCCAGTCACTTTACTGGCTAAGTAAAAAAATATAATTTAGGTTTTGTATTTTCAAGACCTGTGACTTGACCTTTTTACAACGATAGTGCAATATAATATACATATATATATATTTTTAACCTTTCTCTAGGATCTTTCTGCCCCAACGGCCGTCAGTTCCGCGAGCTATGTACTTGTTAGTACGTCAACGAATCTCTTTTTTTCTGATTCGATAACTTAGAAAAACACCAAGCTTAACCTTCTCCATATATTGCTGAGCGACTTTGAGCCTTCTTATGAGGCCCATGGTGATAATTTTCTGTATGAAATCAGGATAAGGAATACATCTGATTCACAAATCATTAAGTCCTTACCGCGAACAATTTGCCACCCACGCGGCTCTGAACCTTGAATAAATAATAGTTTGTAGCAGAGCTCTAGAGTTAAAATATACTATAGCGCTCACTAGAGCTCAGGTATGATCGCTCAAAAGGCACGATTGCCAAGGCAAGCAAGCAGAAACTATAACAGTAACAGCCTCTTCTTTAGGGTTCCGTACCAAAAGGGTCAAACGGGACCCGATTTGTTTGTCTGTCCGTTTGTCACCAGGCTGTATCTCATGAACCGTGATAGTTAGACAGTTGAAATTTTCACAGATGATGTATTTCTGTTGCTGATATAACAAAAAATACTAAAAACAGAATAAAATAAATATTTAAGAGGGGCTCCCATACAACAAACGTGATTGTTTTTGCTCGTTTTTGCTTGATAACGGCAGCAGGTAGACGCTTGAAATATTCACAGAATATTGAGTTATATTATTCAATTTAAAAATAAATAATTTAAATAAAATAAAATTAATAGGTATTCAGGTTTATAACATCGGACGTACCACTATCAAGGGTTCGGTGGTCCTGAAAGAACAATAAATTCAATTTAGATGCTACCATCTAATTTGGTACCTAGTTTAACATTAAATAATTGAACTACAATAGAAAAGTATTGCAATTGTTTTATTAAAATAACATCTATAGGTGTCTAGTCATCTATAATATTACTCCTCTTAAAGAAGAACACTGAACAGATGGCTATCAATCAAACCGCTGAAGCTGTAAACGCGCAGACAGACAAACATGCCCGTTTATTGTTTCGAGCGGATGCAGTTCAAGTTAAAAATATAACAATAGCCGAATTGGAGAATTGGCGATCTACGGTATAATAGATAAATAAATAAATATTGCTGGAAATTTCACACTGCGCTATCTAGCCCCAAACTAAGCTGAGCTTTTTTAGTTAGAACACTTTCGTGAATGATTTCAATCATAATTATAAATACGGGATTTATCACGTACCGTCTTATCGGTGTTTCGACCGACAATGTTTCGGTTCAATTCGTGAACCTTCATCAGGGTGAGTGCGTCTCGCCTCAACGTCTCGAATGTCTCGCCTGATGATGGTTCACGAATTGAACCGAAACATTGTCGGTCGAAACACCGATAAGACGGTACGTGATAAATCCCGTATTAATAATAATAATCAGAGCTTGTACTAAGGGAACCAGATAACTGATAGAATACTTATATCCTTTTTTTGTAAATACATACTTATAATATACAGAGAAACAACCAGACCCGGAACAAATATCTGTAGATCATACAAACATTTGTTCCGCAGCGGGAATCGAACCCGCTACCTCCTGCGTCTCAGCCGGCTGTTCACCCACTGCACCACGGAGGTCGTCAAAATGTGTCAATCTAGGTCATAATCTACTAAAAAACCAAATTTAACAGAAATTGATTTAGCCATTATGACGCGCTTGAGTAACAAACAAACAAACATCCAAACTTTCGCATTAGTGTGATTACTATCAAACGCTGCCTGGATAATGTTAGAAAACAAACACCCAGCACTTTGTTATATAAAAACACTTTTTTATGCTACATGGAGATGGAACACTGCCCTGCATCCATCAACTTGAGGCGCACAAGTGTAAAGCCTCATGTGCCAGTAATTTCACCGGCACCATACCCTTCAACCCGAAACACAGTAATGCTGCTTGGCGGCAGAATAGGTATTGTGGGAGTACTTAATGACATCGATTGCTATTGCTGTGTTTAGGTATGAAGGGTATGGTTATCTGTCGATAATGGAAATCAAATCCGCAAGTTCTTGCATCTTAGCCGGCTATTCAACCACAACGCCACGGAAATCGTCATATTCATTTTTTTTACTAAAATTTTTTTTTTTATACTACTTTATTGGCAATCGAGCATGCAGGCCACCAGATGTTAAGTGGCTACTGCAGCCCATGGATATCCATATAGAATTCAACACAAGGTATTATGTTGTCTTGATCTCAATTTGGATACGTTGTCATACTATAGGACTTAGCTGTTATGCCTATGTGCCAGTAATTACAGGAACATACCATTACCATCTAACCGGAACACAGCAGCACAAGTACTGCTATTTGGCGGCAGGTAAAGGTAAGGCGGTGGTGCCCACTTCCTCGAGCCCGTTCTCAAAAGCTCTACCACCAGATTTATCCAATAAAATAAATTATAACTAAAAATATAACTGTAAGAGCTTCGCGCTGAAACGTTGACGTGTATTTTCGACACATTAATGCAATATTAATCTTTTAGAAGTTATTACGTTTACGTTATAAATCATATAGATATAACAGTAATAGTGCCCACAACACATACAAACACATAATTTTCGCCCAGTACCGTCTTTACCATGATGATGATGATGTCATCTATAGTGTGACCATTAGTGCTGTGCACTCCCTGAGGTATGCGCGCGGCGAGACGGGGGGGAGAATCGGCTGCTGCGCTCTGTCAGTTCGCCGTCAACGCTCGTGGCGGCAGGTAGTGTTATTTGTATCGGACTGTCTATGTCAGACGCACATGAGATAGACAGTCCGATACAAATAACACTACCTGCCGCCACGAGCGTTGACGGCGAACTGACAGAGCGCAACAGCCGATTCTCCCCCCCGTCTCGCCGCGCGCATACCTCAGGGAGTGCACAGCACTAATGGTCACACTATAAGCCGATTTCGGCTACGGCGACAATATTTCTGCTGTTACGTTACGTTGTTGCGCTCTAAGATGACCTGAGTAGCCAATCTTAGTTTTAAATGTGAGTGAACAGTGTGAGTGAGTGCAAGTCAGAGCGCCGTTAACATAATGGTACGTTATGTTTGCAGGCGGTTTCTTTTTTAATTGGTCACGTCTTTTATCCAGTTCGCGCCTGCGTTCATCTTCAAAAGTCTAGACATTTTGCTGCACAAGTCTTCTCCATTTTGGCCTATTTTATGCCCGTAATTCGCAACGAGGGGGCTCAATCGAGCTCTTCTTCAAGCTTCTCTTTACGTCTTTACCATAAGAGCACACGGGGCCCGTGCCCAGGGCCCCTATCGTCACGGGGGCTCTAAAGGCCGATATATTCGCTTATATACATATTTTTCTATTTTAGGTAGATATAACCCGACAAATGTAAAAGACAAACTATGACAAAAGTTCATAGAGTAAATTTGGGCGTTGTTGTTAGCGACTTTCTGGCAACCCTGAGAGCAACAAGCCTGTGACAACTCTGTTTTTATATGTAGCTTAGCTAATTTTAATCGGACACCAGAACAGTTTTTTTAATCAGTTTTTAAATAGTGAACATTATAATATTTTAAATAATACCTAAAAAGGTACCTATGAAGTATAACTAATTAAGGGTACACCGGAGGGACAATCGCCCATACAACACGTACTACCAAGATCATTTCTAATTGGAGCATATTTCTACCTTAATAAGGTATTATTTTAATTTGAATAGTATTTATCTAGGTTCCCAACCATATATTAGATCAAAATACTTACCTAAAATGAACAAGAAGCGTATCGCATTCTGCATGTTTTTACGTCATAAAAGACCTGTTTTCAACCTAATTTTTTCGTATTAAAAACAACAACATCTTACGTATCCTAGTCACGGGAACATAGATTATATCGTCTAGTTACATAATAACAACACAATGAGTAAAATACAACACGTTTTCAGTCATCATTTTTGGTATTACGGAACACGGTCAAAATCTAATCAAATTTAGAATCGTTCTATTGCTATCACTGTCGCTCTGCGTGGCTAAACTTCGTCAGTAAACAGGGATAGCGATATTCAGGCCGAAGTTTTTGACGTGGCCGAATTGAAGTTGCGCTCAGTGTTCGCCGGCGCGTTAACTACACCAATTAGCGGTCACAGACAAAAACCACTTCTTATATAAGATCATAGCAGAATTTTTTTTTTCATTTCTTTGTATTGTATTCATTTACTTCAGATAATTATAATCCATAATCACAATAAATTAAAAAATACTATACTATAGTTGGTAAGTTAAAATTAAATATAAGTAAATTAGATAATTACTTACGTGTTTTATATTGCCAGTAATTATCCCCACCCAGTGCCTCTGAATAGGGCAATCAAAAAGACCAGCAATCTTCAGAATAGATAGAGAGATAAATAATTATTTATTGTTACACCAAATTAAAATAACTTAACCTAGAAAACTTAAAGACTAATACATAGTGGTACAATGGGCGGCCTTATCGATCTCTTCCAGGCAAACCTTTGGATTGACTAGATTGAAATAACGTGTGAAGTGGCGGTGTTACAATAAATACCTAAACCTAATATATACCTACATATACTTACATAAATAAATGTATACATATATACTTTTACAATAAATATCGAAAGGAAATACAATGTTTACTCTAAAGAAGCCGCTGAGTATAGTTTGCAGACCTCATTTTTATAAATAGGTAAAGATTTAGCAAGTCTGATGGAAACGGGCAAGTCATTCCATAATCGGACAGCTCGTACCGTAAACGAGTTACTAAAGAAGTTGGAATTATGGGCTGGAGTTTTCAACTGGAGAGTAGTGGAAGAACGCAGATTGCGGGTATGGGATAGATTTAGGAATTCAAAGCATTTTTTGAGATACAGCGGAGAAGAAGAAGTAAATCGAATTTTATATAAAAGAGTTAGAATATGAGTATTCCGACGAGAGCGGCGCTCAAGCTTATTAAGTTGCTTAGTAAGTATTATTAAGAATACTGTTTGGACAACCGCAGAATCAGTGAAAAAGAGACGCGATTATTTTCCGCATGATCGCGTCAAAACCGTCGACGTGCGCGTTCGCGAACATTCCTGACGCGCTGCAATGTCGCGGCAATCCCAACAGCATTCTGAAGGCGTTATTATACTGTACATGCAGGACGTTGTAGGTTCGTTGCGTGTACCGACTTCACAGGCTGCTCGAGAAAAAGATTGGCCATATGCTCTCAAAAGAGTTATCTTAACTTCATCGGTACATCGAGCAAACCTGCGGCATGTTGCTTCTCACCGCCAGCGCCCTGCGTCCAACTTTACTTTCCAACAAGGCCCCAAATTCTTGTGTGCCCAAGGGCCCCGTCATAGCCTTTGACGGCGTTGTTTTCACCCCAAAACTCGTAGAAAGCATTATCGTACTGTCTTCACAGCATTTTTCTTCCTTTGGAGACCGCAGTTTTCAAATGCGTGACTCAAATAACGAATACCTTTGGTAATTGTGCGTACGGATTTCCTCACAACGTGGACATTTCTTTGTGTTGACCTTTGCGAACGTGTCATCAGCAGGCTGTTACGCTGTGTGGATTAATATTCTGTTTTAGGTCTGTTTTTAATAAGCAAAAAGTGTGTTAGTCTAGTAATGACTGTATTATAGCTGTGTAGATTAAACTGACTCTGCTGGTAACATTAAAAACATTACCTTCCTCCTGCGCAGTCGGGTACAAATATCATGTAATATAATTATATGGGGCAAAATAAAATAAAATTCTACATCACACACGTCAAAGATTTCTTTGTGTAAGGCTTTCGCAAGCCTCTGTGGGAATAATTTGTTCTAATGTCTAACCTAGTGCAGGTATTTTGCAAGCCTTTGTGCGAATAATTTGTTCCAAATGCTGGGCCAATGCAAGACTTGCGCAAGCCTCTGTGTGAAAAGCTTGTTCAAATGTTTAACCTTGTTTTGAGGCTTTCGAAAGCCTCCGTGTGAAAAATTTGTTCAAATGTCTAACCTTGTGCAAGGCTTTTGCAAGCCTCTGTGCGAAAAATTTGTTCGAAATTCTGGGCCAATGTAAGGATTACGTAAGCCTATGTGTGAAAAACTTGTTCAAAATTCTAGGCTTGTGCAAGGCTTACGCAAGCCTCTGTGCAAATAATTTGTTCCAATCTCTGGGCTAATGCAAGACTAGTGCAAGCCTCTGTGCGAAAAATTTGTTCAAATGTCTAACCTTGTGCAAGGCTTTTGCAAGCCTTTGTGCGAAGAATTTGTTCCAAATGCTGGGCTAATGCAAGACTTGCGCAAGCCTCTATGTGAAAAATTTGTTCAAATGTCTAACCTTATGCAAGGCTTTCGCGCCTTTGTGCGAAGAATTTGTTCCAAATGTTGGGCCAATGCAAAACTAGCGCAAGCCTCTGTGCGAAAAATTTGTTCAAATGTCTAACCTTGTGCAAGGCTTTTGCAAGCCTTTGTGCGAAGAATTTGTTGAAATGTCTAACCTTGTGCAGGGCTTTTGCATGCCTCTGTGCGAAGAATTTGTTCAAATATCTAACCTTGTGCAAGGCTTTCGCAAGCGTCTGTGGGAATAATTTGTTCCAATTTCTGGGCCAATGCAAGACTACTGCAAGCCTCTGTACGAAGAATTTGTTCCAATTTCTGGGCCAATGCAAGACTAGTGCAAGCCTCTGTGCGAAGAATTTGTTCCAATTTCTGGGCCAATGCAAGACTACTGCAAGCCTCTGTGCAAATAACTTATTCCAATTGCTAGGCCTCATCTTCTACTGAAGCTAACTTGAACTTGAAATACTCAGTTATAAATAATACTGGCCCACCTCTACGTTAACTAAATTACACAAGTAACTAAATAAAAAAAGTGTTTTCATTTTGCTTGCCAAAGTTTAATAATGGTTAGGGTCAACATTTCAAAATAGGGTTAAGTCACGTGGGTTATCATATAAAAGAGCTTTATTTAGATTGGACTATCTCGAAGGAGATTGTCAATAGCGTTGGTAACTAGAACAAGCGAAGAAAAAGTATATCGAAGTAGCGAGGAAAAGTATAGTGGCTATTTCTGTAGTCCTCGTCACTTTGTGTAACTATTTTCTTGTTCAAGGAATTTCTTTTCAAGTTATTTCAAGGCTGGCCCTTTGTTCTTAAAAGGTCAGAGTTATGTCTGTTTGGTCTATTCTTGTTCAGAAAGACCTTGTACATACAACTTTGTTATTTCGAGGACATCTGATGATATCAATTACATACATGGCATAACGTCGGGATAACAAATAAAAGACTCGCGCACGAAGGGTTCCGTACCATTATCTATAAAAACGGCAATAAAAATCATGTCTGTTGTATGGGAGCCCCACTTAAATATTTGTTTTATTTTAATTTAATTATGTATTTTTAAATTGAATATTCTAAATATTCTGTGAATATTTCAAGCGTCTACCTGTTGCCGTTATTAATATCGAACAAAAACGAGCAAAAAAATCACGTTTCTTGTATGGGAGCCCCCCTTAAATATATATTTTATTCTGTTTTTAGTATTTTTTGTTATAGCGGCAACATAAATACATAATCTGTGAAAATTTCAACTGTCTAACTACTACGGTTCATGAGATATACAGCCTGGTGACAGACAGTCCCATTGCCATTAGAAATAAATCAGACGTTGAACTTTTTAATTGTATAAAAAAACATTTATTGCACAATAGTTATTATAATATTGACGAGGCTTTGTCCGATAAATACATTATTTGTGTTGAATGTCCATACAAATACAAATATTTTTATTTTCCAAATCAGAATTAAAAGTATGTACATAATGAGCTCCGAACTAGGTGTAACACCTGTATCGCGGATGCCCTGTATAGATTTGCAGAAGTTAAACATATTAAATGCGAGACCAAACCCAGTAAGTATAAATTTTGACTATTAAGCGAATAGAGAAACAAAAACAAATTTAAGTTAGATAACGATAAAAGATAAGCATTTATATTATAGGATTACAAAACTACTAAGACAAAAAAAATTAGGAACTCCTGTAAGTGATGCATTTGAGTGTGTGTGTGGGTTTGTAAGTGTTTGAGAGGGTATATTTATGCGTGTGGAGAGTGTGTGTGTATTGTGTAATTGTGTGCGGGGGGGGTAGGCGTGCGCAAGTGTATGCGCGTGGCGTTGTTGCTAGCCATAGTTTTGTAGTTGGTACTAAGTAGTAATTACTTAAACAGCTATTATATGTATGAAACAATAATGATTTTAACTTTACTTATGGTAATTTTAATCTGTGTTCGTATCTAAGAAATAATTATTTTAACTATTCAATAAACTGTCTGTCATATTGTCTGACGTCCTTAAAATTGATTCATGTGGAATTTTTAAGTACCTAATAAATGATTATTCTATTCTATTCTATTCCACATATCTTCATCATCATCATCATATCAGCCGTAGGACGTCCACTGCTGGACAAAGGCCTCCCTCATTGATCTCCAGGAACTGCGGTTGGAAGCGGCCTGCATCCAACGCCGACCTGCGGTTCTTACCAAGTCGTCTGCCCATCTTGTGGGTGGACGTCCTACGCTGCGCTTGCCGGCGCTACATATCTTAGTGCATATAAAATGTGTAAAGAGGAAATAAATGACTATTGACAGACAGCGGAGTCTCAGTAATAGGGTCCCGTTTTACCCTTTAGATACGGAACCCTAAAAATGTACATACGCGATAAATACACGTTTTAATCAGTAATTATATACAGTGATCGCAAAAGTTTTAAAAATAACACCACTATGTCTGCTCATTACCTAATACCTAATTATCCTATCCCATTTCTCACTGATATTATAAACGCGAAAGTTTGTATGGATGTATGTGTGGATGTTTGTTACTCTTTCACACAAAAACTACTGAAGATATCGTAATGAAACTTGGTATGTACATAGATTATAACCTGGATTAACATATAGGCTACTTTTTGTTGACAAACAATGCGTGCAAAGCCACTTGTGGAAGCTGGTCTCTTATATAATATAACTCGAGTTATTAATATTAATAATAATGTATTTATTCAGCAACAAACTTCAGTATTTCACAAACAAAAATTACAATGGTATAATACAATTCAGGATGGAAAACATACGTACCCAAACTAGGATAGACCTGTATTTTTTTTTTATATATATGATAGGCTTGCGTTTGACCACGATCTCGCCTGATGGTAAGCGATGATGCAGTCTACGATGGTACACGCTTGCCTAGAAGAAACCTATTCACTCGCGACTTAAAGATACCCAGGTTGTAGCTATCAGGAAACACATACTCTGACAAGGCGTTCCACTCTTTGGCGGTGCGCATAATAAAGGTCGAAGAGAACCGCTTTGTGCGAATGGGAGGTATTTCTACCGGCGCACTGCAGAGCGTCTGGTTGTCCGTTGATAGAAAGGAGATGGTGGGATCAGGTTGAAAAGTTCCGCCGCACACTCCCCGAAATGTACTCGATAAAAAACCGAGAGGCTAGCAACCTTTCGTCGATGCTCCAGGCTGAGGAGCTTTGCATCAACTAGCTCATCGTTGCCTATGAGCTTCTTGGCTCTTCTCTCAATTGATTCTAGAGCTTCAAGTTGGTACTTCGCTGATCCGTCCCAGAGGTGAGAACAGTACTCCAAACACGAACGGACCTGTATGATGGCATACCTATACCTCCCTCCAGACTATGGTCATAATGGAATGTTCAGTGAATGATTGATTAATTGCAAAGTGTATATTTTTTGTTTCAATAAAAACTTTTTACCTTATTTTACTTTTTCTGAAGTTAACAAAAGTTCAAATTAAGAGAATTGTGGTACTTTTCGTTCGTGTGTACGTCGAGCTTTTTCTAACAATCGTATTAAAAAGTCCATCCTTAAAAGATTTTATAAGTTCCAACCAGATCACAGCCTTCAAGTTATATTTTTCTATTTCTGAAAATAGACTTAATACCGCAGCCGCCACTCCAGTTCATTTTAATTCTATTACTTACGTCCAATAAAGCCAGTCTGGTACTAATAGCAAGCAATGAGAGTCATATTGAATTATCGGATAATGTAACAAGGGAATATTGCATCTCTGCCTCTCTCCTTGTTGCGGCATAACTCTCTATAATGCAAAATTGGCGCAGCCGGGGTAACAAATTGGATTAGGATAAAATAAATAATAATTAGAAAATTTATTTATTTATTTAATACTTTATTGCACAAAAATACAAATTACATGTACAAAAGGTGGGCTTAATGCTAACAGCATTTTCTACCTGCCAACCTCAGAGGTAACAAAAAAGGTTGGCGTGCTAACTTTTAACAATATTAATGTTAATTAAAAAAAACAAAAGAAACACAAATAACAATAAACTCCGATTACAGTTAGAATAAATACATAAACCTACTTGATATAACAATAATAATACATATAGAATATATATATGAGAAATATAACAAATATATATATATATATATTTATAGGTATAAAACAAAAAATACTATTACATACAACACACATAGGTACTACGTTTTCATATATTTTAACAGCCAGTGGAGGACTGCAAGAAATGACTGTAGACTAGTCGTCTGAAAACCGGTTTACTAGGCGCCTTTTTAATATGAGTAGGGAGAGAGTTCCATATACCGACAGCTACCACCTCAAAAGAGTTGCCACCGAAGGCCGTTGAGTGTTTCGGGGTAGCGAGAAGGAGAGAATCAGTGGATCTGAAGTTTTGGTCATGGGTGTCAGAGAGGTAGGAAAATTTGCATTTAAGATAATGGGGAGTAAAGGGGTCCCTAAGGATCGAAAAAAGAAGACATAAAACTCTTAACTTTCTCCTGTCACGAATTGAGAGCCATTTCAGTTTGGAGCGATACTCAGACACATGATCATACTAACGGAGACCGTAGATGAACCTAATGCACGTATTGAGCAGTCGATCTAATTTGTTAAGGAGGTCCTGATTAAGGTCTAGGTACGATATATCCGCATAGTCGATTATAGGTAAGAGCAAAGAGTTGACTAGGGATATTTTAGTATTTGTTGGGAGAAAGTTTTTAAAACGGATAATAGAATGGAGAGATGCAAAAAATTTACGGGATACTTCCTTTACCTGAGCCACCCAGTTTAGGTTAGCATCGATAAGGAGGCCAAGATTTTTGACCACCGGTGCAAAAGGTATGATGCAATCATTATATACTAAGGGAGTGGTTGAGGGTAGGTCGATTTTTGCAAGTTGGCGAGTACTCCCGATAATGATTGCTTGACATTTGTTTGGGTTCACTTGGATGCCGTAGTTCTCAGACCAGGTCTTAAGTTGGAGAAGATCAGTGTTAAGAGCATCCAATGAAGCATTCAAGTTTTCAGTCTTTGAGTGGTAATAAAGCTGCAGATCGTCGGCGTAGAAGTGATAGTTGCAGTGGAATTTGAAGGAAAGCAAGTTAATGAATAGGCTGAAGAGCAGGGTTGATAGGATTCCCCCTTGAGGGACTCCAGCCTCCAGCTCACACCAATCAGAGAAAGTCTGCCCACTCCGGATGGACTGGCGACGCCCCGTTAAATAGGACGAGAACCACTGAACGGCTAACGGCGAGAAATTCAGGTGACTCAAGGCAGCAAGAAGCAGATCATGGTCGACAGCATTAAAGGCGTTGCTAAAGTCAATGAGTACCAGCACAGTGACTTGAGATCTCTCCATAGCTGATGTAATGTCCTCGGTGACTTTGAGCAAGGCAGTTGCGGTGCTATGGCCAGCCCTGAAACCAGACTGGAATGGGTTCAATAGGTCACCGTCGTTCAGAAACTCCATTACTTGCTTGTGGACAACTGACTCTATGACTTTAGACAGGAAAGGCAGGATTGATATGGGACGAAACTGGTTAGGGAGAAGCGGGTTGGGTGTTTTTGGTAATGACAGGACATGAGCTTTACGCCATTGGTCAGGGAAATGGCCAGTTGACAAGGAGTGGTTAATTATATGTACAAAAGACGGAAATCATTATTATACATACGGGATTTCTCACGTACCGTTTTGTCGGTGTTTCGACCGACAATGTTTCACCCTGATGAAGATAACTCTTTATTGAATTACTGCACAAACAGATATAATACAAAAATAAGTACTATACTTGCCGTGTGGTCCCGGCGTAATAATAGGGCTACCCCTTCTCATCCCGCGGGAGCCGTGTAAGCCGGCAAAGAGAGATGTTCCAGGGAATAAGCAGCAGCATTCTTCTGTGTACCAATCACCAACCACTGCGATCACCAAGCCGCCTGCCAAGCGTGGTGATTATGGCAAAACCTCTCCTATGATAAGATGACACAACAAACAAACGGCCCCCAGTCCCCGGCGGCTCCGTCATTCCTGGAAGTGGTAGCAACCAAGGTAGTGGCAGAGCAGGGGGTGCTAAGAATCCTCGGCAGCGATCCAGCTACCACCACCGACGCCTGGACCTGGCAACGTACAACCTCACTGGTTTTTAGATGCTATAATTGTAACATATAATTGTAATCTTTGTTAAAATAGTAAATAAATAAAAAAAAACACAAACGCTTAGGCCTGACGAGAAGATTGTCGAGCTGGAAGAAGAACTGAGCAAGCTACGTTGGGACATCCTAGGCTTGTCGGAAGTCCGAAGACAGGGTCAGGACATGATGATCCTTAACTCCGGTAACTTGATCTTCTACCGGGAGGGAGATCAACTATCCCAAGGTGGTGTCGGGTTTCTCGTCCGCAAGTCCCTCGTTAACAACGTGACAAAAGTCGACAGTGTGTCGAACAGGGTAGCATACCTTATACTCAGAATTACCGAAAGGTATTCGTTGAAGGTCATACAGGTATATGCGCCGACCTTGACACACCCAGACGATGAAGTGGAAGCCATGTATGAGGAGATCTCCGAGGCCATACATACTTCCAAGACTCACTTCACGGTTGTAATGGGGGACTTCAACGCAAAGCTAGGCACAAGGAAAGACGACGAACTGAGAGTGGGGCCATTTGGATTCGGGCGGCGGAACCGAAGGGGCCAGAGACTGGCCGACTTCATGGAGAAGGAAGACCTCTTCATGATGAACTCCTTATATGAGAAGTGGCCAGCCAGAAAGTGGACGTGGATAAGCCCCGACGGTTTCACTAGAAATGAGATAGACTTCATTATGACGACCAAGAAGCAAATATTTGATGATGTCTCCGTGATCAGCATGGTGAAAACCGGAAGCGATCACCGCATTGTTAGAGGCACATTGAATATTGATGTTAAGCTTGAAAGGGCACGTCTGATGAAGTCTGCGCTCCGTCCAAATCCTGCCCAAATCCAAAACCCCGAGAGTTTTCAGCTAGAACTGCACAATCGCTTCCAGTGCCTAGCTGCGATGATATTGACGAGATAAACAACGGGTTGGTGGAAACTGTCCAAGCAGTGGGATCTAAGTTCTGTAAGGCCCCCCGCCGAACTAAGCACCAGAAACTCTCAGATGAAACCATTAAGCTAATGGAGGACCGGGATGAAATGAGATTGCAGTCTTCAGCTGATATGTCGGCCTACGTCGTGCTTAATAGACGAATCTCGAAATCTATGCGACACGATCTGCGTACCTTTAATACATCTCGTATTAAGGTCACAATAGAAAGGAACAGAGGTTCAAAAGTGTTCACAAAGCATTCGTCTATAGGGCAAAGCCAAATGACTAAGCTGAAGACCGACAACGGCACTATCATTTCGTCGAAACCGGAGATTCTGAGAGAGGTCGAAAAGTTCTATGGACAGATGTACACCTCAACACAAAACCCTGTTGGTCAGTTGGCACAGGACACCAGAGCCAAACTAACCCGACACTATACCGAAGACATCCCGGATATCAGCCTGTACGAGATTAGGATCGCTCTGAAACAGCTTAAAAACAACAAGGCACCAGGTGAGGATGGAGTTACGACAGAACTTCTGAGAGCGGGTGGAAAACCGGTACTTCAAGTCCTCCAGAAGTTATTTAACTCCGTCGTCCTTGAAGGAACCACGCCAAAAGCGTGGGATAAGAGCGTGGTGGTGCTTTTCTTTAAAAAAGGTGATAAAACCGTATTAAAGAACTACAGGCCCATCTCGCTCTTGAGCCACGTTTACCAGCTGTTTTCGAGAGTGATTACAAACCATCTCGCACGCAGGTTCTATGACTTCCAGCCTCCCGAACAAGCCGATTTCCGAAAGGGCTTTAGTACCATAAACCACATCCACACGCTACGCCAGATTATACAGAAGACCGAGAAGTATAATCGGCCGTTATGTCTAGCGTTTGTGGACTATGAAAAAGCCTTCGATTCAATCGAGACGTGGGCGGTACTGCAGACTCTTCAGCGATGCCAAATTGACTATAGGTATATCGAAGTGTTGAAGTGTTTGTATAGTAACGCCACTATGTCAGTCCGTCTACAGGACCAGAGTACGGAACCAATCCAATTGCAGAGAGGCGTGAGACAGGGAGACGTAATTTCTCCGAAACTGTTCACCAACACATTGGAGGACGTTTTCAAACTCTTGGTCTGGGACAGACTTAGCATCAATATCAATGGCGTATACATCACTCACCTTCGTTTTGCCGATGATATAGTCATTATGTCCGAATCGCTCGAGGAACTCTGTACCATGCTCAACGACCTCAGTAGGGTCTCCCAACAGGTGGGTCTTAAAATGAACATGGATAAGACGAAAATCTTGTCAAATATCCATGTTGCACCCGTACCGGTAGTTGTTGGGGGCGATACTCTCGAAGTTGTCGACGAATATGTATACCTAGGACAAACTGTCCAATTAAGTAAGTCCAACTTCGACAAAGAGGTCGCACGAAGAAATCAACTCGGCTGGGCAGCGTTCGGGAAACTTCGCGATATCTTCTCGTACAAAATTCCCCAAAGCCTGAAGACTAAAGTCTTCAACCAGTGTGTGTTGCCAGTGATGACCTATGGCACTGAAACGTGGTCCTTTACTCATGGCCTCATCACCAAGCTCAAGGTCGCTCAACGAGCTATGGAGAGGGCTATGCTCGGGGTCTCATTGCGTGATAAAATCCGCAATGAGGAAATCCGCAGACGAACTAAAGTTGCCGACATAGCTCTCAAAACTAGCAAGTTGAAGTGGCAATGGGCAGGCCACATCGCTCGTAGAACCAATAACCGTTGGGGAAGAAAGGTTCTCGAGTGGAGACCACGGACTGGAAGACGCAGCGTAGGCCGGCCCCACAAGGTAGACCGACGATCTAGTAAGAATCGCGGGGAGCAGTTGGGCGCAAACGGCTACCAACCGCTCGTTGTGGCGATCTAAGGGCCTATGTTCAGCAGTGGACATCTTCCGGCTGATAATGATGATAAAGTATTAGGCTAGAATAAATAAGGCAATACAATGGGCAGACTTATCACTGAAAGCGATCTCTTCCAGGCAACCTTTGGATGGAGCAAAAGTTACGAAGATACGGAGTGCGGTGTACTTTGGAGGATACATTTACACATATAAAAAATATGATAAATTTTTAATCCTAATACATAACATACTTTTATAATAAATGTTTTCATGATCTACACATACTTGTTCCGGGTCTGGGTGTTTTTCTATATATTACAAGTATGTATTTAAAAAAAAATGTATATAAGTATTCTATCAGTTATCTGGTTCTCATAGTACAAGCTCTGCTTAGTTTGGGGCTAGATAGCGCTGTGTAACATGTTCAGGAATATTTATTTATTTATTTAAAATAGACTAATATATAGGTAAATGCATACAACAAAAGTAAATAATAACTCTAGGAAGATGACATCGTAAGGTAATGTTGATTTACCTTCAACTTGAAGGTGTGTAAGGAGGATGACCATCTTATTTCTTCGGGCAGGGCATTCCACAGCCGAACAGCCTGGACAGTAAAAGAAGCGCTGTAAAAGGAAGTGCTGTGTGAAGGAGTTCTAAGTATCAAGTTTTCTGATGACTTAAGAGTATAGTTGTTTGAAGAAATTCAAATCTATCTTTCAGATAGTGAGGAGAGACGGGATTGAAAGAATAGAATAGAGAAGAGAAAGGATATGAGTATTCCGACGAAGACGAATTGAAAGCCACTTAAGCTTTGAACGGAAGGGAGACACATGATCGTGACATATTTACGTAGGCCAAATATAAATCTGATACAAAAATTTTGTAGACGCTCGAGCTTGCTAAGCTGTTCTTTAGTGAGGTCCAGATAACAAGCATCGGCATAGTCTAGTACGGGATGTAAAAGAAATTGTGCAAGCGCAGTCTTGGTGGACGTAGGCAAAAAGTTGCGTAGTCTCCTTAGTGAACCGGCTAACGCAAACAACTTCCGGCTGGTTAGTTCAAGCTGAGCCTTCCATGGAAAGTCCACGAATTGAACTGAAACCGCCACCTCCCTCAAACGCCATACCATGCGACTGTGTGCTGTTGTGTGTATTTGCATCCAGTAGACCTAACACGAAATGTGCAACGTGACATGTTTTCTGGTGCTCTAAATAGAGATATATCTTTATTTATCACATAAATTTTGACATATCCAGCGCGAGTATTTTTCGTCATACTTATTGACGAGAAACCGAGATAGATAGAGTGATGTGGTATGACCTCAAGAAGGACACACAAGAGGTATGACTAATTAATACAAACTTTTCTCTTAGCGTGCATTTTCATGAGAAATTACTCAATATCGACAACATATGTATTGTTCACACCCACCTACATAATATATGGTATTATTACGCTGAGGCTGTTACAGAATAAGTAATAGTAAAGTAATAGTCGGCTTCTCGAAGTTATACCTACTGTATCACAGAATAGGTAATACTTGGTGTGGAACATACCTACATCCTATTTTGTTACCTACAGTTGCACATAATAAGAAATAATAGTCGGTCGAAATACCTACACTGTTCTAGTTAACAGTGAATCATCGAGAACGTTTGATAGAGATGTACCTACTGGGCGCGGTATAAAAAGCGCGTAGATAACACGTCCCCCAGGGCAACGTATTAGGACTTCTGCTTTTTATTCTCTATATAAATGACTTGCCTAATGCAGTAGAAAAACCCTTGACATTTTTTGCGGACGACAGCACAATAACTTTAAAATGTAATAACATTAGCTTAATAACAATACATGCCTTTTATGATGATTTTACATTAAAATAATAACTTTAAATTTCAGAAGTTCTATTGTATTTTTGTATTTTTGAAATTTGCATGCTAGAATATAAGGCAAAATGTAATTGAAACGTAGCTACATAATTAATACCTTTACACATTATGTTCAAGCAAATAAATTTATCATCAAAATTTATTTTGTTGACGGTTTTAATAGTAATCTTCTTTTTTGGGAAGCAAAGATCATAAAATAGCATAAAATTTTCCATAAAAAGGCGATAAGCCATGGTGGCGTTATCTGTTTCGTAGATTTCTGAAAAAGTAAGGCTTTTATGCACATTTTGAACTTTTCTATATTATCTTAATTGTAATTCCCTATTTGTTTACGCCAGGATTTTAATTTAACTTTTTTTTTGACAGTTTGTTTTATAACCTGTGCAGTGTGGTCTGACAGAGCCAATTCGAACACTTCAGTGTTACAGTTCTTTTTGAAATCATGGGCAGTATTATCAATGCAAGTATTAGATTTTAAACATGTGGGTTTGTTTTATCGTTAGTTTCAAGTTATAGTTCAATAGAATACATTCGAAATCTCTGGTAATATTATTATTCTTTAACATGTCAATGTTGAAATCACCGACTAAAACAGTAATGTTATTATTCAGCCTTTTAGAATATGTCAAAATTATATCTAGCTTATTAAAGCATATGTTATAATATTCATGCGTTGATTTAGGTATTCTGTATACACAAATAATTAGTATTTTATGTTTAACAAGTTCAATGGCACAACATTCAAATATTGTAGCTAACGAGAATTTGCTAACTTCAGGTATTTCTTTCCATTCATGCTCTCTCTTTACTAAAATGCAAGCTCCTCCTTTACTTTTGTCACTTCTGCTGAAACACGCTGCTAATGAGTAGTTGTGAAGATCTAGGTTTTGTTCCCTTCCTGTCATGATGTTGTGTTCGGTGATACATAATACGTCTACGTCAATATTCTGATCCTTAAGTACATCCAAATTTACCAGGAGTAGGTCTGCTTTATTCGATAGACCTGCAATGTTTATATGGAGAATATTTATGTAATTAGTCTCGAAAAAACAGTGCATCTTGATCAGACTCTTCCGAATTATTTATTTGATGTCGCTTGCTATTCATTATATTATGATTGTATAGAATAGTGTCTATGTATCATTTACGGTTTTCGAATATGTTTCGTATACCATTGTTATTAATTTTTTCTGAATGTCTACAGAACATGGTGAAGTCATAATCCAGTTCCTTATTCGAGTTTAATATGTATGCATGTTTATGTGTAGAGACATCAAGATATAGAAGATTATTAAAATTTTCCACTCTCCAGTTGTACATAGTTTAGGTAGTAGTTAGTTAGGTTGTAGAGACGCCCGAAGAGTCAGTCTATCCGATTGATCCGCCCGCGAACAAAACCCTCCGTCGTCCGAGACACGTTCTCGGAGACCCGGATGACGAAATCACCTCCGCTAATGCAGAATATATTTCTGAGTCATCTACATTAGACAGAGCAAACACTTCACAGATACACCGACCTCGCCGGCGAGGTCGACGAGTCCCTTTATCGCCGCCTATACGAGGTACATGCATGTACCCAGGCTTTTCTCTCCTATCCCCATCCTTACAGCCCAAGCCGAGGTTCGTACCTAAGTGGTGCCCTTGCGCTAGTTGCCTCATCAAAAAACTTACAGGGCTGAGCGCCTTCTGCGCTCGCCAGAAGTTCGGTTAAGCTGCAACGGCCGGAGCTATGGAGAGGGCTATGCTCGGGGTTTCTTTGCGTGACAAAATCCGCAATGAGGAAATCCGCAGAAGAACTAAAGTTGCCGACATAGCTCTCAAAATTAGCAAGGTGAAGTGGCAATGGGCAGGCCACATCGCTCGTAGAACCGATAACCGCTGGGGAAGAAAGGTTCTCGAGTGGAGACCACGGACTGGAAGACGCAGCGTAGGCCGGCCCCCCACAAGGTGGACCGACGATCTAGTAATAATCGCGGGGAGCCGTTGAGCGCAAAAGGCTACCAACCGCTCGCTGTGGCGATCTAAGGGGAAGGCCTATGTTCCGCAGTGGACGTCTTCCGGCTGATGATGATGAACAATGACCATGTCAAATATGTAAACTAGCGGTTCGCCCCGAACTGAGCACACTTGCCTAGATCGCTTGCCTAGAAAGAACCACTCCACTCTGGACTTTAGATATCGTCGGCCTTAATTATCAAAATTCGTACAATTTACAGGAGCAACGAAAGACTGATTTTCTCGCAAAGTTTGAGAGATTTATATTGAGTTACTCTTATGTTAGGTACAACATGAGGGTAGTTTTTATACCTTATAGTAAGAGTGACTCAATAAAATCTCTCAAACTCAGAAAATCAGTTTTTCGTTGCTTCTGTAAAATTTGCCCTTAAGGACTTACGAATTCTGATAATTAGGCCGACGATATCCAAAGTCCAGAATGGAGTGGTTCTTTCTAGGCAAGCGTGCTTAGTTCGGGACGAACCATCCAGTAAATCCAGTTTTTGGTGAAAATATGGACACCCTTGTTCATTACTGCACTGCGCTCGTCCTCAAGTCGCGCATTTAATAAGTTAGGTAGGCAGGTGTCATAGGAAAGTAGGTAATCAGTGCATTCATTTAAACTGATTCCAATTTAGCAATCGTACTATACGGCGGTAAAACCGGGTTTAGGACCGACCAAATACCTATAAAATATTTTTTATTGACTCGTCTACATACATAATTACCTAAATACTATCACTGGTTATGTCGCCACCCTATTTATTGGATTGTAATCTACTTTGTGAATTAATAAATAAATGTATTTAACAAAAGTAAAATCTATACCATTTACCCGACTTTTGTAACCAAAGATTTTGACAAAAAGGTTGAATTATATCGAATTCCCAGTTCACTCTGCAATATCTTCTTGTAATATAAAGCAAATCAATATCTGGGCTCGCGATAGTCGATTACTATTCGTCCGGCGCGAGGGAGCAATTGACTTGAACAATCTGATCTCTATTCAGACGCGGATGATTCGGATGTTTGCAGATAGCTTGATTGCTTATTCACATTATTTGCCATCCATTTGTATTTATTCGATGCTTTAAATTTTGACCCCGCTGGAAAATAAGGGGTGTTATGAGTTTGACATTTAAGTTCTGAGAAATATCTATAACGACACACAAATATCAAGTGGGCCTTAAAATGAATGAAAGCAAAACAAAAATACTTATAAACGGTAAACAACATATAATAAACTTAAACGTCAGACCTCTAGAATACGTAAACATCTACATATACCTAGGCAAACAGATATCTTTTCAAGACAAAAACACGGAAGAAGAAGTCAAGAGACGTATAGCTCTCAGTTGGAAGAAATTCTGGAGTCTGAAGGAAATCTTAAAAGGAGATTAGATCTATTCATCTGAAAAAAATTGTGTTAGAGACCTGCGTTCTACCAACCCTTACCTATGGATGCCAAACATGGAGCTACACTACGCAAACTAAATCCCAAATAACAACCTGCCAAAGGGCGATGGAAAGAAGCAGCTTAAAAATTAGAAAAATACAAAAAATCATAAATGAATTCTTAAGAGAATAAACAAAAGTAACAGTTGCACTCTATACGCACTTAAGTTAAAATGGCGGTGGGCGGGACATATAGCACACAAGGATGATAGGTGGAACATAAGAGCGACGAGATAGAATGGACCATAAGAAGAAAACCAGGTCGACCAAGAAAAAGATGGACTGACGACATCACTGAAATTGCTGAGAATCAGTGGATGATCACAGCAAAAGATAGAGAGACATGGAGTAAACAGGAGGAGGCCTATACCCAAAAAGGGATTTCTAATCATACCTAATATTTACATCGTCATCATCATCCACAGCCCGAATTCTCCCACTGCTGGGTATAGGCCTCCCCAAGTTTGTGCCATCCGCCACGATCCTGCGCTAGTCTCACCCATTGACGGCCCGCGATTCTAACGATATCATCCACCCATCTCTCTTCCGGACGTTCAACCCTTCTACAGCCATTCCTCGGCACCAATCAGTTGCTACCCTGCTCCACCTGTCATCACCACGTCTTGCCAAGTGTCCCGCCTAAGACCATTTGAGCTCCATAACTCGATTCCCAACATCATGAACCTTCGTTCTTCTACGGATCTCGACGTTTGGAACTCGATCTAAGAGTTTCATGCCGAGCATGGCTCTCTGTGCAACTCTTAACTTGTACACAGCCTCCTGCGTGAGCGTCCATGTCTCGGCACCGTAAGTCATGGTGGGCAGAACACATTGTATAATAAGCGGTGGTAATATATACAACTTTTGAGAAAAGAAAAAAAAAAGATAAGGAAACAAAGAAGGCTTTAATAATAATAATAATGAGTTTGACACCTATGTCTGTCTGTAGCATCGAAGTTCCCAAGCGGATGAACCGATTCCGATGCAGTTTTTTAAAGATAGTTTAACTGGAGTGGTTCTTAGGTATGTGTGATCAAGATCAGGTTAGCCGGTTTTTTTGGTTTGAAACTGAATTGATCATTGTTTGACCACAATCTCACCTGATGGTAATACCTGATATGTATAATGTACATAATACATACATAATATATGTACATATTTATGATTCTTGTACACGCACCTACTTTTTAAATCATCTCTCTCTCTAACCTCAAAGGTTTGCTGGAAGAAAACTCTTCTTAGGGTTAAGCTCGCCTTTGTAATGTCCTTTATTTCTGTACTTTTTAATGTATTTTCTTGTGTACAATTAAGAATGGTAAGCGATGATGTGGTCTAAGATGAAGCACGAAGATCTAGAAGAAACCTATTCAGTCTTACCTAAAGAGACCCGGATTGTATTCTTTAAGAAAAACAGATGACGACAAAGTATTCCATACCTTAGCTGTACGCATCAGGAACGTAGAACCGAAACGGTGTGTGCGAATGGGTGGTATATCAACTAGGTGCGGATGGTACTGAGCCGTGCGCCTGTTTGTTCTTTGATGTAAGGGAAGATTTATATTAGACCGGTCCGGGCCGAGGCCGGGGCGGGCCGGAGCGGAGCCCGTCCGCGCTGCACTATTATATTACACTGAGTGTTAAATGGGTTAAAAACCGCCACGGTCGCTTCAATATAGCGTAGTGAAGTGAATAATTCCCCATTATTGCAAGCTCATAATAATAGAATTGAAATATATTTATATTTATTGTGACCATAAAAGTTACATAGATGAGTTGTGTCCCTGTTTCCCAGAAAAGCGTAAGCTGTGGCCTAGGAAACACAGTCAGGCCAAGTTACAGTCTACTAGTACATGAAAACGAAATAACAAAGAAATGTGATGTTGGATGTTGGAATGGCGTTTTCTTTACTAGAGATGGCTGATATTGCGATGGCTATTGATGAAGAGGAAGCAGAAGCAAGGAGTAAGAATAACCAGGTTCCATGCACTGTTTAATATAAACTGCCTCTTACAAAATGTATGTAACGTTTCAATACCGTGCCCCGTCCCGGCCATGTACACGGTACGCTCCGGGCACGGCCCGGTCTAATATAAATCTTCCCTAAGGGAGATGGCGGGATTAGATCGTATAGTTCCTGGGCACATTCCCCGAAATGTATTCTGTAAAAGATCGATAGGCTTGCAACTTTACGACGGTGTTCGAAACTTTGAATCTTAGTCTCCGAACTGAAGACTATCAGCACTTTAAGGGCAGTACGAGGCAATACTTTGCTATAGGTTACCACTTAACATCAGGTGGACTTATATGCGGGTTCCATCTACAGGTGGAAAGAATAAAAAAAAATTGTTATGTATTCCCGTGACAGGTTGCAAATTTGCAAGCACATCTCTGTTTATTAGAATACTAATCTTATCTAATCTAAAGAGCCGGCTATATCCCACTGCTGGGCAAATGCCTCCCTTATTTTATTTATTAATACTTAGATTCACAGTTAGATTACCGTATAACATACACTAATTAACATAGTACTGAGCTTAAACCAAATTGAATGTACATTATGTAATACTAAACTTTTATTTTGACTCGGCAAAGTAGCCCGCCTAAAGTCTAACTTTTTATTAGCTGCAGTAAAATGACGTTTTGTGGGTTGCCGGTTTTTGAAGAAAAATAAATAGGGATGTAGCTAAATGAGTGAATCATAAATGAATAATCAGTTTGGTTTTTTTTTTGAGATTTAATATTATGTTGTAATGTATTTTTTTAACCTATTATTATTACTATACTAGAGGATTGATCTTTTTTAGTGGAAGTATAGGGAGGTACATTCAAAATGAAACAAAAACGTCATAATAATGTTATTTAATTAATTTTTGTGAACTGAATCACATCCCTATTGAGATTAGGCTGGCAACATTATTTTACGGAATTACATTTAGAAACGTCATTTTACTGCAGCTAATAAAAAGTTAGACTATATAATAAAACTCATTCTTTCCAAAAAAGAAAAAAATTACAAGAAATAGTTTACAAACATAAGTGAGTATTACACATTTTTAATATATTCAAATGAATGAAGAAGTGCCCCTTGAGCTGCAATGTTTGCTTGATCGCATTTGGAGTGCGTGTGTGTGTGTGTTTATGTGTGTATAGTGTACCTAGTGTGTATAGTGTGGGATGTATTTTATAGTATTATGCTATGTTTTAAAGTGTTAATTATCAGATCATTTGGGAATGGCAATAAAAAAAGAAGGTAGGCTTCCCTGCAATAATAAAAATACAAGCCAGTTTTAAATTTTGTACAGTTTGTAAACGATGGTTTAGGTTAGAAATAACCAGTGTAAGAATTCAGTAGACTTCTACTTTAGAATTTATTAACCTACAATGCCTCCTTTTAGCTATTTTAAGGGTACCGTGAACATTTTACCCAATGAAGTTACTGCCACAGAACTAATTCTAAAAATACCAACGCGGCAATGTAACTAAAGTATCACTCTAACGGCATAAAAACTCTTTCTAAAATGATAACTTCTTCAGGCGCACTATGCATACTTTTTCTGGGCAGTGAACGAAACTGAGCCATAATTACATATGTTCGACATTTCAAACAGTGCTATTTAGCCCCAAACTAAGCAAGCTATGGGCATCAGATAACTGATAGAATTTTTATATTTTTTTTTGTAAATACATACCTACTTAATACCCCGCATGTAATGGAATTCCTGATAATTAAAAAAATCTATACTAATATTATAAAGAGGAAAGATTTGTATATTTGTATTACTGTGTGTATGTTTGTAATGAATAAACTCAAAAACTTACTGGTTCGATTTAAAAAGTTCTTTCACTGTTGGGAAGCTACACTATCTCCGGGTGATATAGGCTACTTTTTTACCAACTGCGCTGAAGGAGGGTAATGTTTTTATTGAAATTATATGCGCGCGAAGCTGCGCATTGGTCAGCTAGTATATAATAAATTGAATGAGTACATTGTAATGAAAAAGTCAGTTGAAGAAGAAAGGAGTAGAATAATAATAAAAAATGGGATATGACTGTACGTAACAGGTAATATTTTCTATACAAAGTATAAAATACGTTGTTTTATGTATGTTATATGTTTGAACACTAAGAAGTCCTTCGGGTCATACTTAATGGAAATCTCGAAACGCAGCAAAATGACCTCAAAATGGCGGCGCTTCCTCCTCCACAGCACGCGATGCGTCACACTTAACGTAACGAGTTCTTTGATTTTTTAGCTATCCAGACGTGTAATTAAATTTTGGATATAGATGTTAGATATGTCGCTGCAACACCAAACTGTATCCCCCGATTTTGTTATCAATGGTTTTTTGAATTGCCTCCCACTATGGAAGCAATATTATTGATGTATTCACGTCAAAATAAAAAAATCGTATCGTTATCGGTTGTTGCAGTGTAAAAACTTATAAATTATATCATCATCATCAATCTCTATCAGTCCACTGCTGGACGTACCTTCAGCTCTTCTCATCCAATCTTTGCCAGCTACAATGCGCAAATCATCACTCCATCTAGCCGGATGGCGTTCATCGCTTCTCTGTATGTATCTATATTACAAAGTGCATACAGATACGTTTCACTATCTGTATAAGTACTTAAATATTTACAAAAAAATGAATAAGTATAAGTATTCTATCAGTCATCTGGTTCCCATAGTACAAGCTCTGCTTAGTTTGGGGCTAGATAGCGCTGTGTGAAATGTCCAGCAATATTTATACACTTCTCATCAAAAAAATCGAAACACCTCTGAAGTTGGGTTTTGAATGAGTTTTTGTGTTTTTCTTTTATTTTAAACAAAAAAATAATAATGCCAGTTAATTGCGGATATTTTAAGGTATAGTTTAACAAACATTAATGATCCAAATTAAAATTAAATTTCTTTAACTATCGTGTTTTGTTCAACCTGTATGTTTTTACACTTAAAGAAGAACTTCTAAAATGTTAGAAACAAAGACGTAACACCAAAAAACTATATAAAAAAGTTTATTCAGTATCTTGTATTTCCTCCCCGGGCTATAATGACTGCTTGCATGCAGTTCCTCATGGAATGGATGAGTGACACAATCTTGTGTTGTGGGATATTATCCCACTCTTCTTGTATAGCTGTTTTGCTACCTGTCTCAATTCGTCATGCAAAATCTCTCCCTATCTTTAAAAACATGGTCAGACAACACTTTCTGTCATCCATTGCTCACTAGGCCATTTATTTATTTATACATTTTTATAATTTATGTATGTAGGTATGACAATATATATATATATATATATATATATATAAATATATATATATGTATTTTATGTATCTTAATATTAATATTTATGTAATTTTATGATTATATTATTTAATATAATTAAGCATTTTATTTTATATTAACTATATTTTTTATAAATTGTAATATATGCTTATTTAAAAAAAAAAAAAAAAAAACTGATTCTAAAAAAATCTTATGCCGCCGTCCTTATTTGTTCATATAGATCCTGTCCATCCAAAGGTTGCCTGGAAGAGATCGCTTTTAGCGATAAGGCCGCCCATTGTACCTATGATTTGAAATTGTATTTTCTTTTATATGTTTGTATTTAATGGTGTGCAATAAAGAAATTATCTAATCTAATCTAATCTGTTTTAAGCTGGCCAAGCGTCTCCGGAGCAGGATGTCTCGCTCTGACTCATCTCTTCAACTCACCCCATAGGAGTTCTATGGGATTCATATCCGGGCTTCTTGCTGGCAAGCCCATAACCGTAATACCGACTTCACTCAGGTATTCATTTACAATGCCTGCGGCCTGGCAATATGAGCCCTGGCATTGTCCTGTATAAAAATGAACTCTTCGCCAATAAAATGTGCGTAGGGTACCACATGAGGCTCCAAACACTCTTCTATGTAACGTGACCCATTTAATGACGGTAAGCGAGGTCCAGATACAAAAGCAAGTTTGGTTTTTCCATCGGCGCTTATGCCTCCCCAAACCGTCCATGAACCGCCACCGTAACTGACTCTTTCTTCAATGCAGCAGTGTACCAAACGCTCTCCCTCTCTTCGATACACCTTTTTTCTTCCGTCGTTACCATACAACATGATATTACTCTCGTCAGAAAAGAGAACTTTGCTCCATTGAAGGTGTGATCAATTTAAATGCTCACGTGCAAAGTTAAGGCGTGCTATTCGGTGGTCTACCGTTAATTTTGGGCCATTAGCTGGTTTATGAGGTTTCAGGCCACGCTCCGCCAATCTTCTTCTAATGGTAGAATTGCTCACAGTCAATCCTCGAACCTCACCTCCGTGAGGTTCGAGGATTGGCTGTGTTGACTGCGCTGCTGTAGTTGAATAGAGTTAAAGTGACGATTTCTTAGAGAAACTGGCACAATATACCTGTCATCTTGCTCAGACGTGACTCGATATCTACCAGATCCTGGACGGCGAGTAAACATACCAGTCTCCCGTAACGCTGATACACTCTATTGACAGCAGAGAGGCTAAGATGTAATCGTGCAGCCACAACACGCTGACTACGCCCTGAATCCAGCAACGCCACGACTTGGGCGGCTTTCGTGTGCGAGGTATCCATATTTGTTAGGAAAAATCTCTTTGGTAGGATGTCACAGAAATTAGTTTACAATCACGCTCAGCTCAGCTCAGAGCTCAGTTAGTAGTAGAGTATTTTATGCAAAAAATTGTGATTAAATGCAGAAATTCAGACAGAATACACATTGAAAACAATCTCTTCATTCATTTATTGTATGAAAATTCGAAAATTTAAATTCAAATTTGGAATTGTGCTTCACCATTGTGTAGACTAAACTGCCAGCTATTTATTGGCGTATTTTTTTATTGATATCAAGCCTCTTTTCTATAAAAAAATGGCACTTGCAGCTCTGTTTCGATTTTTTTGATGAAAAGTGTATATATGTAGGTACATTTATTTTTTATAATC
Source organism: Philereme vetulata (assembly GCA_918857605.2). Lineage (NCBI taxonomy): Eukaryota > Metazoa > Arthropoda > Insecta > Lepidoptera > Geometridae > Philereme > Philereme vetulata. The sequence continues at coordinate 801,242 of OU975482.1, forward strand.
CATCGTGATGGAACATCGCATATAACAAAGTATAGGTCACGCACCCTACGACCTTACGATGCACTGCTCTGCGTGCATTAACTTGAGGCATACAGATGTTAAGCCTCATGTCCCTGTAATTTAACCGGAAACCATACCCTTCACACCGAAACACAGCAATGCTGCTATATACGACGATAATACTTCCCCGAGCGAGCCTTTTCACAAGGAACTCTAGTTTACCGCTTACCTACCATTGGTTGATTTTACTGCCTAAAAGCTGATTTAGGTCCAAAATGTTTTTTTTTTTATATAAACACAGTGTGATAAAGCTCATTTCACAACACAAGCTGCCTTGAAGTGACACTGACAATGCTATAAAGGTGGGCACGATGAGCCTCGATTGCTCTTTGAGGGCACATCACCAGGGTTGCCCTAATTGCTTTTTATCTGTGCCAGATAATCGCGCCCGATCCTTGCCTTTGTTCAGGAGCTAGGGTTGACACCCGTGAGGTGAGACTTTAGAGTTTTTTAAAGTACAACTAGGCACCTACCTACCTTGTAGTGAGATTATATTACGAAAATATCTAATTGGATGATTATTATGTAACCCGTCGCGGATGACTGGTAGAAAATACTGTTTAGCATTAAAGAAAGAAAAAACGAGTGTGCTTTAGACCACACGTCATAAGTAAAACTTCAATAGCTCCATCTATATGTGTTTATACATATTTGCAGTTTGTATAATTTAGGCTAATTTGGGATAGGCGATATGCGACAAATCAACTGGCTATGAGAGAAAGAGAGAAATAAAATGTGTGCTCGCACCTCTCTCTCTTGCCCCTACAGTAATATACGAAACGTAACTCTCTCTCTTTATATCTTCACTACCTTATTCCTTCCTTCTCAACTTCCGTTCGCACTTTTCGTAACTCATTCACAAGCTTACTCCCCAAGTCAAGCTTTACTTAAAAAAATATTTGTGATGGAACAAAACACACACAGTACAGCCTCACAATTATACCTAATCGACGAATCGGTCCTCCTTTTGTAGGTACATGTTTTTCTGGTCAGTAAAGAATTAAAAAAATAATATCGTACTACGATTATTTTTTTACCATAATAACGCCACCCACATCAAATACCCATCTTTAAAAAGAAAGAGACAACCCTACATATTTCCAAGTAGCTTGTTCTTTTAGTCTCGAGTCGGATTTGTCGACAAAATTAATTTCCTTTTTATAACATATCTCGTAATAATCTCCTTCTGCAGGCGGGAATACGGATCCTCGCAAGGGTTTCTTGGTAATAAAGGATAGGTACAAAGCTTTTAACAAAATATACAAAGTTTTAAATAATAGTCTGTAAGGCGTTCATTAAACTAGGAGTTGTGCGGGTTGTCACCGGAGTTTTAAGATTCCTAGCGCAAAAAACGAGTGTGCAGACCACACAACTGATGTAAAACGTTCTTTTTCAAAATATTAATTTATAAAATTGTTCAAGAACGAAATGAAATTACGAAAAATAATCAAGAAATCATCGTTCGCGTAACGCTAGAAAACTCGCATACGAACTACTGACAGACGGTGATAAAGACGGCCTACACTGTGTCTTAGATATACGAAACGTAACTGGCTATGAGAGAAAGAGAGATAGAAAACGTGTGCTCGCACCTCTCTCTCTTGCCCCTAAAGTAATATACGAAACGTAACTCTCTCTCTTTCTATGTTCTCTTTCTATCTTCTCTAAATTTCCGTTTGCCTCGCCCGATCACACTTTTCGTAACGCTCTCTCCACGCATTCACCAGCTTACTCCCAAAGTCAAGCATGCGTAAAGAATTTTTACTTCAAAAAGGGGTTTAAAGTCTATCCTTGTTACCACAAAAAAGTTTAACTGTTTAACGCGCGTATATATCCGAGGAATGGCTGCAGAAGGGTAGGACGTCCGGCAGCGAGATGGGTGGACGACATCGTTAGAGTCGCGGGCCGTCAATGGGTGAGACTAGCGCAGGATCGTGGCGGATGGCACAAACTTGGAGAGGCCTATACCCAGCAGTGGGTGAAGTCGGGCTGTGGATGATGATGATGATGATGTATATCCGCACCAATTTTTGTATGGGATTTTTTTAAAACACGTGCTAAACAGTGTTTAATAAAATCTCATCCATCTTTGCTTTATATGACGTGGATAATTGGTATCTCCTATTACCCGTAGGTTTAATTGGTACGTCTATGAAGTCCTGCTTCTTTGTGTAGTGTTGTCTGAATGTTTTTGTTAAATTAATTGTCTTGTCTAACTTTGCGGTTTCTAGTTATTTAAGGTGTTTGGTAATTAAGCAAAATACGCACAAAAATTAAAGGGGTTATTTTGTGAAATTTATTTTGGCATGTAAAAACAAACACTTTATTATACTTATGTTGAGCTATTGCATAATTCTTGCCTTATAACCACAGGTACTGTATTAGTGACGTCTCGAGCTATCTCTTGTTGTCCCTTTCTAACCCAAAACCCGCAGCCATTTCCGAAAGAGATATCAAATCGGCCCTTATTTTTGGATGTTGATTGCAAGAGTAGGCAGTAAGTTTTATATCGAATTAATCACCTAAACTTAGTCGATTTTCTTTTGTTAATTTAATTAGTTGTTTTTTTCGAGAAGTCTTTTTTGTTTTGATGTTTTGATAAACCGTCACTTGAATATCGTCAGTAGCCAAACACCCGTGTAGTACCTAATTTATTTTAATGAATGCTACATACACTTTTATATCGTATTCACATATTTGTTTTCAATCTAGATCTAAAACTGTATGTTTGGTTTAAATAGTGCTAAGTGGATTGTTCTGTTTTGTAAATCTATATATATATATATATATATATATATATATATATATATATATATATATATATATATATATATATATATATACTTTCTTTTATATATATATATATATATATATATATAAAAGAAAGTCGTGTTAGTTACACTATGTATAACTCAAGAACGGCTGAACTGATTTGGCTGAAAATTGGCGGGGAGGTAGCTTAGAACCAGAAGACGGACATAGGATACTTTTTATCCCGTTCTTAGAACCAGGAGACGGACATAGGATAATTTTTATCCCGTTCGACCGCGTTCCCGTGTGACGTGACATAAAACGTCAAAGACAATACAAGTCACTATAAAACGTGGTATAACAAAAACGCATGATGTAATTTTGTCTATGGTTAAGTATGGTTGTAAAATGATGGCCGGGGCGGGGACAACAATTGACAATTCTACCAGGGTGACGTATATTGACAGCCCGCGTTATATGCATGTCAAGGCGGTACGAAGTTCGGCGGGTCAACTAGTTAATATATATTATTAAAACCTTTGGCTATGATGTGTGATGTGAACACAGTGGGCGTGCAAATTATGCATTCCTAGCGAGCGGTGATTATATTTTTCAAAACCTTGCCTCTACATGTTGCGGAATATGTGTCATTTTATTCGCTTATGGTGTCAACGGATTTTTTGCATAAGCATTGCACAAGCCTAGAAATTTATCAAACTCTTTCAGTAGAGACTTAACTACTTAAAAATACTTTTTCAAAACAAGCTTTTATAAAATTCATAATCAGAACCGCAATCAGATTCAAATGAGCCCAAACACTAGCAGTCTACTATAGTCAATTCAGTAGTTCCGTTGTCTAGCATCCGTCTCCATCATGAGACCACCTCCATGGTACCATATTATTGCATTGTCACCGAATTTACATATGTATTCCAAATTTCAGCTCAATCGAGGGGAACACGTTCAAAATGCAGATGCAAGATTCCACCCAGACAAACATACATACATTGCAAGTTAATCAGTTGCGGATTTGCAGTGTTGGCTGCCCTAGGCCCCGGCCATGTTGTAAGTACCAGCCGCCCCTGTTTCTTCTGGTAGTATATAAAATACTGAACTAACTCCAGAATTGAAATTGATATTAATTAATTACTGAATCGTTCTCCATTCAAATACCCGAGTAAAAAATCGCTGATTAATTATGTTTTAATATTTTAATATACACGCATGTTGTAACAGATTCAGAATATATAACGTTTTTCTTCTTGCTTTTAACTATTAAATCTAACATTTAGTAAATCTATTCAAATATATTTTGTTCTGTCACACTTTTACCTTTTTGTGACTTAAATTAAGCCAAAAGCAAGTCAAGTTTAGACTTGAATACGACTTTTAAGACAAAAGTAAGTTTTATTATCGACCCAGGATGTACCATGCATCGCTACATTTAATTTTGGACATAGTGGACCATCAAGATTTTTCCTTCTTGTGCTCAATCTTAGCACTTTTTGTTCCGGTGTCTCATACTTATGTGGATGCCGGACAACATCCATAAGAACTACTAATATGTAGAGGCTAGGCAGTGTCAAAATTTGTAGGCTCTGAAATTAATCCTTACATGTTTCCCACGGAGGTATCCGCACCATGGTACGAATACCACGCTTTTGTACCACGAATGCCCTGTTGATATTATATTCGTAACTATTTCCCCAAAAATTTACACTATATCTCAACTTCGACTCCACCAGTGCGTAGTGAACTGTTTTAAGTTGCTCAAGCGTCACCTCATCTCTTAAGCTTCTTATAGCATAGCAGGCTGAACTTATTGAGTTCTCAACAGACTCCAATTCAGGTTTCCAGTTCCGGTTCCGGTTCCGGTTTCCTAGGCCCGGGCCTACTGGGCCTTAGGGCAAATCCGCCACTGAAGTTAATAAAAAGCTTGTAAAAATCGATGACGTATGTGTGGCCCACACGAAATGACTTTTCGAAATTCGAAGTCTAGTTAAAAATAATCACACTAATATTATAAATGCGAAAGTTTGGATGTTTGTTTGTTACCTAATCACGTTGTAACGGCTGAACCGATTTCTATAAAATTTTGTATACTATATATAAAGACTAGATAAAGACTTGGATTAAAACAAAGGCTACTTTTTATTGACGATTCGCGCAAGCTAGTCATTTATAAATTATACATAACATGAAACAATTAAGTAGGTACAATTCAATTTATCCACAACAAAATGTCAATCAATATCTACGTGCCCATGCCCAAGCTTGAGTTCGACTCATGTCTCATGAGTCATGACTCAGTCAACCAGAGACCATGACTGTTGCAACACAGCCGAAACATCGGGACACCAAATAAAAAAGGTACATACGCGATAAATACCCGTTTTAATCAATAATTATGTACAGTGATCGCGAAAGTTTGAAAAATACTTTCGACTCATGTGTCTGCGTACCAAAATGGCGTTCAGCTCAGCATAATGTTAGATTTGCACCCAACGCTGATTTTCAGCTCAAGCTAACGGAAGCTCTTCATTGAAGAAACAATCAGTTATTTTTGAAGTAAATTCCTGAAGTAACACATTTTATACCTACGTTGTACCCCTTGTACTGTAGAAGATGGAGGTTTTTAGGGTTTCGTACCTCAAAAGTTAACAAAATGAACCTTTATAAGATCACTCTCTTCGTGTGTCCGTCTGTGTCACCACCGAGGAACAGGAACGGGTGGACCTAGCAAGTTCAAATTTAAACCAGATACTGAGGTTTATAGTTCCTATTAGGTGTATAAAAATCAAAGTCCTGAGTCAACACGATAAAAAGATATGGGCAAATTTAGATTTACGCGAAAACTTGTAAATAACAAAATTTACCAACAACCGGAAGTACCTACCCTATATTGGTCCTAGGTATTAGGTCGAAAGCCTATATGGTAGTTTCAGTTAACCTGAAACACGAAATTTGGCAAAAAGCAAAGTCTTACAGCACAAATCAAGGAAAAATTCAAATAAAATGAAAATTAAAGGGTCAACTATGTACGAGTATGTATGGTGTCCCCATACATACTCGTACATAGTTGACGCCAATTAAGATAGTCCTCTGAGTTGTATGGGCGCTGATACAATTTAAAAAGTCAAAGTCAAAATTATTTATTCATTAAAATCACAAGGATCACTTTGAAACGTCAATTTTACTGCCTGTTCCTTCGCGACCAAGCCAGGAAAGAAAAGCAAGAAAACAAGGCTGGTTGTTTTTTTTAATATTAAATATTCCGATATTTTATAGTAGGCTTTTTATAAAGATTTTGTTTAATTGCGTAAAATTTAGATTTTTAAAGGAGAACGGCCATAAGTGTATGGAAGCTGGTCTACCTTGCAATAAAAATGAGTCATATGTCAATATAAAGGTAATTCTATGTATTTTCATATGTAGAAAGTCGCATTTCTCTAAGTATTGTCCGATCTGAGTTCTACTAAAAATTGAATCTGATAATATTTAGTGCCAAACATTGAATATCGTGGTAATTAAAAAAACATTTTGTGTAATGTAATGATTTTATTTAAGTTAGGTAAGTAGTAATACAAATAAAAACAACATCTTCTTAAAAATCAAAACAATATGTTATTAAACATTATCATCATCATCATCATCGATGAGAATACTGTTAAGGAACAATGCAGGTTCATTGAACCCTTCATGACGGGCATAACCTACGTACCATATAATTGACAGTACATGGGCACAAGTACCTATAGTACGTCGCCCTGTCAAGCAGGTACAATAATATTGTGTAATATTGTTATTAATATTATTGATTAATATATAACAAAAATATTTCCTGGCTCGGACATGTCGAGACTGTATACGTCCACGTAATAGCCAAGCCTCTTCGTTGATATCATATTGTGCCAAGTCTTCTAGAGCGTTATCTCTATACGTCTCGATTATATAAAGACCATTTTGTAAGTGCTCGCTACAATATGATCGAGCGAGCTTTAACTGGTAAGTTCCCAAGGCAAAATGTATGACTTGTTCTTCACTAAGCCTTGGGAAGTTTTCTATTTCATTTGCTTCGATTCGCATGAAGTCTGCTCTCCTATAATTCAATCTCTTTGCTTCCACATAATTGTGCAATGTGTTTGGTATGTGTATTTTAGCTCTTATTGAATTCAAAAAGGCTGCTGCGTGTGAACTATCTTCGATGGGGGCGTGGAAGTGGTTTAGAATGGCTGCAGCTATTTTGAAGTCAACAAACATTTTTGGCAACGTTTTATTAAAATAGTTTTGACGCAAAAGTTTAAAATCTCGCTTAAATCTCCCATTTACTACTTCCACCACCCATCGGCACATGGTGACCAAACGAGACTGATTAGTTTGTTCTGTAGTGAGTTGATTTTCTCTTCTGTCTTTAGCATGCAGCGGCTCATCTTCGTTATTCATTATTTCACTCATGATCTGGGCATCGGTTCTGGTAGCGGCAAATGGCCCTTTGACATCTAATATATAGCCGTCCGTGAATACCATTAAAAACGGCTTCAACAAGTTTTGATATTTGTGTAAGCTGTATGACAGCCGTTGAAACAAAAAGTTGGAGCTTTTGTTAATATATATATATATATATATGTACCGTCACATATAATTATGGCTTTGATGTTTTCATCGTTTCCAAATAAAGCCCTTGGAATTGTTAAGTTTCTTTGAAGGATATCATTTCTGGTAATGTGGTCCACACCTAGATGCAGCACAACGTAATCGTTGCTCAGACATTCTCGAACTATAGGCAAAAAACGTTCTAGTTTTCGACGAGACATATGAAATAACGTTGCCAGTCTCTCATCAGAGTCTCCAGTTCTAAGTTTTGTTAAATAGATGCCTAATGCAGTTCTAGGCTGGTTACAACGTTCACTTAGTGACGGAGTTTGTTCTAATATAGCTTCGAACTGATCGTAAGTGCGCCCAGTCTATAAGTGCATCTCTTCATTAGACAAGGTGCCTCTGTTTTCGAAGTCGATTCTGGGCTGGTTGTTAGCAGCCATTCTCATCAAGTCACAGAGCGATGTAAACTGAGCGTCATTAAAATCATGTGTCACATTACACATTTGCGGCAGGTTGCTCCATTCATTATTTTGTAAGTGTTCTGTACACACCCTAGCGCTATCAGGAATAAAAAGCTTGCTCTCACAAAATACATTAATTCTTATCGCGTTTGGTATATGATTACGGGTAATATTAGCACAGTTGTTGTAAATACAATGCACCGAAGTGTTCGGTGCCCTCGTGTATTCTTGAGAGTGCAATGTACCAGGCGCTCGCGCCGCTTGCTGTGCAGGTCTATGATCACGCTCAGTCCTCTGCCAACATCGGTGACACAAGCTTCGAGTACTGTCGAACACCACCTGAAAATAATAACAATTAATACTTAAAATAAATAAATCCTATGCCTAACTACTCAATATAATAAAAATAAAAGGTAACTAACCTCCAACACAGCATGTTGTTGTATAAACGCGGCGAATTCTGGTCGTTCCCTTTGCAGGTTATCAGCCAAGATATGCTGCTGGTACCGTCCGCGGTAAAGTCCTCGACGACACATCACACAGTTTCGAAAAACTTCCATTATCGGTAGGCAGTTCAAAAGTCAATAAGTCGAGCCCAAGTTAACACATTAGGGAAAGAAACAGGGTCCAAAAGCAAGCCAGGGTCAGTAAAAACAGAGAAAGAAGTTCAAACACAGCACTATCGTAACAAGACGTGACGTAGCCACTCACTTGATGCGATGCGACTGATTATTGTAGCCTTCCGGCGCGGCGCGTACACAACCGTTCCCCTCCCCCGCGTACGCATTCCTCTCCCCACGGCCCTTACATAGCTCTTCTCCCTTCTCGCTCTTGCTACTGCATTGTATAGGAGCCTTTATGTATGGATATAGTAATCGTGAAACCGTTATTTTATGTTCTTTAAAACAAAAAATGCTGGTGTTTGCATGGCTGTAACTCAAAACGGACAGACTTTTGGGAAAGTTCCAATAGTATATTTTGATGTACTATTGTATGCCAATTCGAAAATGTGCTGCTCATTTTTATTGGACTGTAGACCAGGATGCCCGTTCTCCTTTGTTGATTGTCAATTTTTGTGCATCACTTGGGAGTTTGTTATAAAAGCGAACACTTTGCTATTTAAACGATTTACGAGGACTAGCTTTTTCAAATGCTAGTTTTTCAAATACACTTCTTAAATAAGGGTTTATATAACACTTCGTTTATACAAGAGCCCCTTCAAACTGGGCAGTTTCCTAACATGTATGAATTTGTGGTTTAATTTATGATACCAATCCAATATCTCGAAGAGCGCAGTTTATGTGGAACCCATTTTACGAGCATCGTGTTATCTCGGATTGGTACAATCCATAATAATAGCATTCATTATAACAGCTTCGTAGCTATCTTTCGAATGGTATTGAAAATTGGATTATTGTAATGAAAATCTAACGAAGATACAAGGTAGTATCAGTAAACGGCTCGACAAGTTTTATGGGCGTACGATACCTTGGGAGACGATAAATCGCTTATTGAGAAACAATGTTTTGTTCAACAAATTGTGTGCTTTCAATTCGTAATTCATATATACGAATATATTTAGTTAAGGATACGTGCTAGAGCGCCTGTGTTGTGAAAATACGATTCCGTAAAATTTTCTTTATAGAAAAAAAATCCAAAGATGACTCCAAATTTATCATAAAACCGTTCTTATGCGATGAATACTACAATTTAGATTATGAAACTTTATACAGTAATTCTACACAACATAAATAAGTGCACCTGTGTTTTAAATTTTCAAAATACATTTTAATTTTACCATAAAATGAAAATAACTAACTTTTGCACTAATGAAACCATTCGCTTCGGACGCCCGGTTCGCGATTCAGTCTGGCCTCGGCTTTCAGACGGGGTTGCTCTAAACGAAATTCACGTAATTACGTAATTCTTAGGTAGAATTTATATTAAGTTGGTTTTTGTATAGACGCAGTAATGAAAAATAAGCACAACAAGAAAATGAAGGGACTGAATGATAAAAAACCGGCAAACGTATGAACCACGGCGAGATAGGACGTGCAGCGGCGGCGCGCGGAGAAGCGGGGGTGAAATTCGAGTTTGGGCTGAAGTATAGTCAACTCTTAAGGACAGTCGACTTTGTATACAAAGACCCCGTAATGCAATGTCTTCTGACTGCTTCAGACATTGCAGTTTGAATGGATATTTTTTGGTAACAAAACATTAGCAGGCAAAAACTTACTACAAAATATCGGATTATTTAGATGATTACAATTTATACATAATTTATTTATTGTATTGTTATGTATTCTAAAAGGATCATTAAAAAAACAACCAGCCTTGTTTCTTGCCTTTCTTTCCTGGCTTGGTCGCGAAGGAACAGGCAGTAAAATTGATGTTTCTAAATGTTCCTTGTGATTTTAATGAATAAAAATTTTGACCTCGTCGGGATGGCCCCTTAAGAACGTGCCATACGATGCAATGCTGCGTCCATCAACTTGAGGCATATAGGTGGTATATATAGATAATTTTACTGACCTTATCTGTACTAATATTATAAAGAGGAAATATTTGTTTACTTGTTTGTCTGTATTGAATAGGCTCCGAAACTACTGGACTGATTTAAAAAATTCTTTCACTGTTGGGAAACTACACTATCCCCGGGTGACATAGGCTACTTTTTACCAACTGCGCAAAAAGGAGGGCAATGTTTTTATTGAAAAACTACGCGTGCGAAGCTGCGGATCGGTCAGCTAGTAGTTTATATGCAGTCGCGAGCGTGTAGTCAATACCGACGACATTGACGACCAAAGCGAGACCACTCGGATAGTCGCGACTGCCATACGCAGTGTCACTCTATGGCTCAATCCAAATGTGCAAAAAAAAGTGGTGGGGGTTGAGATATTAGGATTCGAAGAGTGGTAAAAAAATCTAAATGAGACAAACAGGTGAAATGGGACGGTTTTAGTGTAGCTAAATTAAAGATAAAATAAAACCGGCCAAGTGCGAGTAAGACCCGCGCACGATGGGTTCCGTACCATTATCTATAAAACGAGCAACTAAAATCACGTTTGTTGTATAGGAATTATTTATTTTTAAAGTGAATATATAACTAAATATTCTGTGAGTATTTCAAGTGTCTACCTTTTGTCGTTATCAATATAGAGCAAATCGAGCAAAAAAATCACATTTGTTGTATGGGAACCCCCTCTTAATTATTTATTTAATTCTGTTTTTAGGCTTTGTTGTTATAACGGCAACAGAAATACATCATCTGTTAAAAATTCAACTGTCTAACTATCACGGTTCATGAGATAAAGCCTGGTGACAGACGGACAGACAGACAGACAGCGGAGTCTTAGTAATAGGGTCCCGTTCGACCCTTTGGGTACGGAACCCTAAAAAACCGTCCCATTTGACTGCAGTTGAACGCGACTGCGAAATACACACGTACCCCACGTGTGTATGTAAATACGATATTATGCTCGGCCACATTTTTGTCGCTGTGGTGTGGCTGTTGCCCGTGTGAACAGACACTAAATCTAAATAAAAGTTGCGCAACTTTATTTCTTCGATGGCTAGCAATGCTTAAAACTTTCGTATCTCCCTCTCCTGAAACGTAGAAGTTATTACACGAACAAAAGCCAGCCATTTTGTATTTTAAGCTGCAAAGCTGCCGGGAACAAGAAAAATATTACAGTACTTCAGCATGGGTACTAATAATAACAAGTTTGAGTACCTACTCAACGTCTAAACGTGCTGTTGTTACGTCGAGAGATGAGATTAAGCTAGACTAGTGGTTATCCCCGAACTGAGATCTCGCGAAAATAAATATTATTCATAATCTTTGACTAAAAAAATAGTACTAAATTACAAGTAACGCGAGTAATTTGGTTATTCTTTTTAGGGGTAGAAATTCCAGTTATTCTGGATTTCAGACTTTTCCCTATATTTGTGTTACTAAAAATACACGAATACGAGATTTCAGCACTATGGGATCACTGATGTAACCTGTGAATTTCGTCAAAGTTGTTTTTACTATGGCTAAAAACTAAAAAACTACAATAATTAAACTAAAAATAGTAACGGGGTCGAAATGCAATAATGAAGACCTTTCATTAAACGTGCCTTTTGACCTAATAGTCTCATTTAGATTTTTTTTACCACTCTTGAACCCCAATATCTCAACAACCTCCCAACATTTTTAGCTCATTTAGTCACACCAGGATTGTGCCAACACTACCTATCTATGTATCAAATTTCACGAGGAATGGATAAACGCTTCGAAAGTTATCCTCGGCCAGACAAACATACATACATACAACGCTGTTTGACCCAAGTTGATTTGGAGATCTCGCTTTGCTTGATCATAATAAACAGTTTAATAAAGTTAAAATATCGCGATACTCAAGTAAACAAGCTTGGCCGAATTTCGATCACACCGTTACGCACAGTGGAGGTAGTAAACTTTTTAGAATTCCGTAGTCGAACTGGGAACCCTTTAATTTCATTACATCCACCTCTCCTTCCGTCTGTCTGACCATCCGACCAGTTACAGACGTTTTACTAGTAAACTGTTAGTCCTGTAAAGCTGTTGGAATGTCTATACGTGTTCGTGACATAAATAATGTAGTGTTGCCAACTAAAAAGAATAAAAAACAACGGAATTAAATTCCAAGATTTTTTAAAATCATCTCAAAAATTTTTGAGATGATTTAAAAAAATCTTGGAATTTTCCGCATGTGTTCGGATAACACTATAAATAAAAATACTATTTGAAATAAGCAACGCGACATCTCCTGTCAATGTACTGAACTGCAACGTTCGGCATTGAGCAGGTACAAAGAACTATATAAGTTTTCCTGTAGATGGAGCTAACGGCGCTTTAGTCGTAATTCTGAATGATCTCACTAATTTCGACCTAGACGTGAATTGCCTTGTAGCACAGAAGGTAATGCATCCTCGTATCAAGAGGCAGGTCGCGGGTTCAAGTCCCGTCTAGGCTTGAAATTTTTGAGATGATTTTAAAAAATCTTGGAATTTTCCACATGTGTTCGGATAACACTATAAATAAAAATACTATTTGGAATTAAATACATATGCATAAAACAACAGTGGAAAAAAGTAAAATGGTATTTTTTATGAAAGAAGTTTTATATGAGACTTGTAACCCGTTCGCCCGCTGGGATGACCTTAAAATCCTCTGTGGAATGCACTTATCGACATACAGGTCACCAGGCCTCCACTCCACTGATGGTATACAGAATAATTGGAAGAGTCGAAGAGGACCTAATACAGATAATTACTAAGAGAAAACAAACAACAGAATATAAATATCAAAATAAGTTTAAGAGTTGCTTGTAAAAGGGCTCGCCGGGGAAATACTTCCATCATATCAATTTCGCCGTCAAAGCAATATTGCTGTGTTTCGGTTTGAAGGGTATGGTTGCTGGTAAAATTACAGGCACATGAGGCTTTACACCTGTATGTCTCAAGTTGATGAACGCAGAGCATTACATTGTAGGACACGTATCTAAGGTGCGTGAACTACGACGCAGTACTTTGTGGGCCATAAGCTTGTTCCATCTCCACGTAGTATAAAAGATGGGGCGTGGCTGTGTAATTAACACGGCAGTGTGTTGTACACACGGCTACATATCAAGCTATATATCTCCAGTATAAGCTGACCTCGCATTGTGTAGGTTTTTCGTAGAATGAGAGGTCAGCTTATACTATAAATATATAGCTTGATATGTAGCCGTGTGTACGTAATAGGTAATATTTTCTATATATGCAATCGATAGATTTTGACGAGAGCTAACGACTGAAACTCAAACGAACGGCGTAGCTTCTCCGCGTCAAAAACTACTAAATGGAAATCTCGCAGCAAAATGACCTCAAAATGGCTGCGCTTCCCTGTCCATCGCGCGCGATACGTCACAGTTCTCGCTTAGCGTAACGAATTCGTTGATCCTTCAGCATTCCAGTGGTGTAATTAAATTTTGAATGGAGATGATAGATATGTAGCTGCGAGTTGCAACACCAAACTGTATCCCCCGATTTTGTTATCACTCCTTTTTAATGCTACCCACTATTGAAGCAATTTTTATGACGTATTCACGTCAAAAAAGCCATTTCCTAAGCAGTTCTCCAGTCTAAGCAGTTAAATAACATTGCACCAACATTATTCCGTCGAAAAGGGGAAAAAATAACAAAGTGCCGGCAAATGCGACAAACAAAGACTTATTGAATATTTTATGAAGAGGCTTTCTTCAGCGCTTATTGACTCCCGCATCAAAACAAGGAAAAGTCTATGGCAAGTCTTATTTCCGATATTATTATAAAAATATTGAGCTTTGATAACCTTTTGATAGCCAGATGATATATTGTGTAGTTTTAGGTTGACAGCTCTGTGTTGATAATCGTCCCAACTCCCAAATAAAAAAAAGACCGATCAAGTACGAGTAGTACTTGCGCACCGAGGGTTCCGACCTTAATAGGTTTATTTATGTTAATAAGACTGTTACATCTAGTTATGTGACCGGTAAACCGAGAAAACTTTTTAAAACTAATAATCTAAAAGAAATGTTATTGATAGAGACTTCATTATAATTTCCCAAGATCAGCGTTGGACTTTCTCCACAAGATGGAAAGACGACCTATGAAAAAATTGAATGTGTCTGTGTCATTTTCACGGCCGTTTTTTGTACGTGAGTACGTGTACGCAACAGGTAATATTTTCTGTACAAAACATAAAATACGCTATTCTATGTATCGTTATCAAGAAATCGCCATTCGAAAACAACGTGCAACACCGGAGTATAAAAAGGCAGCGCTCGATCGGCTCGGGCTCACTTTGCATCCAGACTTCGTCGAGTCAACACCTTGCTTGTGGCTTCTTACTAGTTGCTACCTACTTTTTTTCTTTTGTTATCACAAATTGTTATTTTCTTTGTTTGATTTACCATTTAAATGTTTTTTTGTTAATATTGAAGTAAATTATTTTGATTCGTTTATATTTATTTAATAAATCCTCTTATAGTATGTTATAATCATGATAGAACACTAAGAAGTACTTCGGGTCATACTAAATGGAAATCTCGGAACGCAGCAAAATTACCTCAAAATGGCGGCGTTTTCCCTCATTTAGCGCAACGAATTCTTTGATGCTTTAGCTATCCAGTGGTGTAATTTAATTTTGAATGATGATACTTATGTAGCTGCAACCCAAAATCCCCCAATTTTGCTATCATTCCTTTTTTGAGTTGTCTTCCACTATGGAAGCAATTTTAAAAACGTATTCACATCTAAATACGACTGGAATCGTTGGTTGTAACTCTCATAAGATTCGTTGCTCTGGAAATTCATGGGAAAGACCCATGTACAGCATTGGACCTATCTTATGCATCCTGCACCCAACGGCTCGCAGCAACCGTTATCAGGTTGTCTTTCGATCTAGTAGAGAGCTGTCCTACACTGCAATTTCTAGTGCGTGGTCTTTGCGAGAACCTTTCTGCCCCAATGACCATCAGTTCTTCAGCTATGTGCTTTGTTTTGATACAATGACTATATACCTAGATAGGCAGACATAAAAAAAATATTTATCTCGACAACAAATAGTTTACATAGTTACGTATCTCCTTATAAGATAAGAGAATAACATAAGATATCAATCAGCCGACACGTAAAAACGGTGAGTGCGAGACAGACGAGAACAACCCTCCCGTGCGACAGTCAGCGGTACACTGCTGCCCGTCGCCTGCGCGACCACCTTAATAGGTTACGCCCACTAATTATTCGGAAAAATCGAAAATAATTAATTGCCACGTGAAATGCCGTCGCAGCACAGAATCATTTTTTCAACTTGAAGGTAAAGTCTTTGCCCACATTTAGGTGAAAGAAAAATTACAAAATGTTATGTCGTTTAGAGTGTGAAATACATTTTACAAAACAATCGTACACCAAATTCAAAGGCTACAAAGTATACCATGCACTTCACCCAGATAACAAAGGGAAAGGTGGTAGTGCTGTAATTGTCAAAGAACACCTAAAACATCACGAAGAAAACAAATACGAAGCGCCAGATATTCAATCTGTAGCTATTTGTATCATCACGAAAAACTATCCGCTGACTGTGGCAGCTATTTACTGCCCACCAAGATACACAATACGAAAATAGACTTACATAAGCTTCTTGCAACCACTTGGCGAAAGGTTCATAGTTGGAGGTGACTTTAATGCCAAGAATACGTATTGGGGCTCTCGACTAATAAACACAAAGGGAAAAGAACTCATGAGTGCCATAAGAGAACTTAAATGTGATGTCTCATCAACGAGGTCACCAACTTACTGGCCAACTACGACCCAATAAAAATACCTGACCTGATAGACTTTTTTATACACAAAAATCTATCAACTAACTACTTAGACACAAAACAAAGTTACGACATGTACTCTGACCACTCAGCAATATATAATATATGAAATACATGAGAAAGTACGACAGAAAGAAACCGCCTTAACCATAGTTAATAAAAGTACAGATTGGGAAAGTTATAAAATCGATTTAGATGAGAACATTAACCTAAGAATTTCACTAAAAATACCAGCACAGCTAAATGAAGAATTTGAAAAATTTGTGTCGATAATACAGAAGACCGCCTGGAAAAATACTCCTGATATTAGAAAACGGGTAGCAAGAAATCATTATCCAATAGAAATCTTAAAACTTATTTCTGAGAAAAGAAAGCAGCGACGACAATGGCATCAATCTAGATCTCCATACGATAAGACCTTACTAAATAATATAACAAAAAAATTAAAAAGGCTCATTGAAGACTTTACTGATGACTCAACCAACACTTACCTCAAAAAGCTAACCAACGACCGCAGCACTGATTACTCACTTTGGAAGGCTACCAAGAACCTGAAACGGCCGATGACCCGAATCCCTCCACTAAAAAAGAGAAACGGAAAATAGGTTGTTAGTAATGAACAAAAAGCCAAACAATTTACAGAACACTTAGAAAACACATTTAAACCAAATGAGGATCATACCCAACTACATGATGATTATACAATAGATGAAGATCCAGGTGAAATAAATATCAAACTTGTTTCACCCCGGTTTGCATGAAATAAAGCAAAATATTAATCCAAAAAAATCACCCGGCTTTGACCTTATTCCAGATGAAATATTATATAACCTCCCAAGAAAAGCGTGAGTCAAACTAACGCATCTAATTAATGCTGCACTACGGCTGAAATACGTACCTGATTTATGGAAAGTTGCCGAAGTTATAATGATTGCGAAACCAGGAAAGCCATCTTATGACGTAAAATCATACAGACCAATTTTTCTACTACCTATCATCATGAAATTATTTGAAAAACTATTACTTAAAAGGCTAAAATCAATATTAGAAGAGAAGAATCTTATCCCAGAACATCAGATGGCTTCAGGGAAAAGCATTCAACAATAGACCAAGTCCATAGAATCACCAATGTGATTGAAAAATCACTTGAAGATAAAAAAGTCTGCTCTACAATTATTCTACATGTAGCCCAAGCATTTGATAAAGTATGGCATGAAGGCCTTATTCGAAAACTAAAAAATTTGCTACCCATAGCATACGCAATTATACTAGAATCTTATCTTACAAACAGAGTCTTTAGGATAAGGCAAGAAGATGCCTACTCAGAAATAAGAGAAATCAAAGCTGGGGTGCCACAGGGAAGTGTACTGGGTCCGGTCCTTTACCTTCTATATACGAGTGACATTCCTGATCTTGAAAATAACATCATTGCTACATTTGCTGACAATACCGCTATAATGGCTGTTGGAAGCACACATGAGGAAGCGGCAGAGAAAGTCCAAAATGCTGTAGACAAAATCCAAGATTGGACAAAAAAATGGCGAATCAAGCTCAACGATTCGAAATCAATTCACATCAACTTTACCAACAAAAAGTAAAAATACAGTCCAATATTTATTAACAATAAAATTATACCATATGAAAATACGGCAAAGTATTTGGGCATGACCTTTGACGCAAAGCTACGCTGGAAAGCATGTTTTTTCAAGAAGAAAAAAAGGAATTAGAATTGCGCTACAAAAGAACGTACTGGTTACTTGGAAGACAGTCTTCTTTGTCAGTACACAATAAAATTGTTTTGTACAAACAAGTCTTGATGCCAGTGTGGACTTATGGTATACAGCTCTGGGGCTGTACCAAAAAAAGTAACATTCTAATCATCCAACGATTCCAAAACATAGTACTCAGGGACATTGTAGATGCACCCTGGTATATTAGAAATGACGACCTTCACCGGGACCTCAACATAGAGGTCGTTGATAGAGTAATAAGAAAATATGCAGAAGCTCACGAACAAAGACTTCACCGTCATGTGAACGTCGAGGCAATCCAGCTCCTCGACAACACGGATATAGTGAGAAGACTGAAAAGGCCAAACATTTTGAGTTATTATAGTGTACAATAGTGTAATATAGTGTCAGTGTTAGTGCTACTCATAAAGAACACAAGAACAAAGTGTCTTCCCCTTAAATAGAGACTGCAAGAAAAGTGCCAATCGACACATTCTTAATCATAATTCTGTTATGAAACTAAGTTAGCATAAAATTGTTCATTAGCCTACTTGGCTAGAATGCAATAAAATTAGAGTACACTTACGATGTATGTAGATACCTAACATAAAAAAAAATGTCGTTTAGAGGTTGAATCAAATTGATAGTCGAAAACAGTTATATTATGTTATTTTTTTCTCATAGTAAATAAACAGAAAGAACTTTTTCGTATGTTCACTTTGCAGATAAAAGGTCAATGAATGACATATAATTTTTTGAGCACATCAAACTGATTCCTCTCTACCACTAAGACCAATCAGCTACTATATTTGCCTTAAGCAAAACTATGCTTGTATTAGAAGATACCGCTTTTCAATAGACATACAGATAGACAAGAGTAACAGGCAGTAAAATGAGTGCTTCAAAGTCATCCTGTCGATTTTAATGATAAAAAAATCGGTTTAATTTTTGTTTTTCGCAAAAGACACACTGATTTATGAGTCGGCAATTTTTATATTTTACTCTCTCAGTCTCTTTATCTTTGACTTCATGATCATGCAAGGAGTCTGATCCAGCTCATCAGCGCCGCTCAACCAGCTCATGAATATGGATATCACGTCTCATCTTACGTATATTCTACCAGACAGGGAGGGGGTAACACTGGACTCCTTTAGAATATACTAAGCCCGGCTTGCTCATTTAGCGATTAAACTTAAATAAAAAAAATATTGCTGGACATTTCACACAGCGCTATCTAGCCCCAAACTAAGCAGAGCTTGTACTATGGGAACCAGATAACTGATAGTATCCGTATATACTTTTTTTTTCAATACGTACCTATAGAAACAACCAGACAAATATGTGTAGATCAATTTAGAAGTGTGTTTAATACCGGTAGCTTGAATATTAATCCAGTAATCGATACAATTTTTGAACATCAAATCGGCGGTCAGTTAGTCAGTTTATCAAGTACCTATTTACATGATGAATGAATATGATTTGTTTTCGTACCCCTTGTTTAAAAAAGTGACATTCTATGCCACAGAAAGCGAACATAACAATAGTCATTTTTAATCTGTTAAAAACAGGGAAAGAAAATTGTACTGAATTTCATTCATCCTCTAGGGGGAGAATGTGATTTAAATTTGGAATACTTACCGAAATTTATACTGAACTATATCTGTGTTTACACCATTGAGTTTGTATATAAAGCATTATAAATCTTTTTGAAAAAGGAATACGCATTTATTATGCAGTTATGATTATTAAATAAAATTACGAAAACCGACGAGGCCGTATGAGCTTGATGCCTTTGCTTTTCCGACAGTAAAATAGTCTAGGAATATGCCGCGTTTTTGTTTTCTTCAAATACATATACGTAAAATCAACAAGTTCATCAACAATAAATGTACCAAACAAAAATTGTAACTCTCTCTATCAATAATTGGACCAATGTTTCGAATGTTAACTTTTACTTTTAATTGTCATTATTTTTAATAAATGCTTATCTCATATTATTATTGTGTTAATTTTTTCGCAAATGGTACGAAAAGTAGAGTATTTTCCTCGGTTATAAAGCTGTCTTAGTCTTGGGTGAACTTAAATCCCTCGCTACACTCAGGACTCGTCTTAAATCCCTCGCTTCGCTCGTGATTTAAGTTTTTAACACCCTCGCTACGCTCGAGAGTAAACCTCGAGTCCTTCGTTACGCTCGCGATTTAAATCGTCACCCGCGACAGAAGACACTGCTTTATTCCCTTGGTTAATAATCTACTATTACGTATTTTATACAGTTGTATTGTTATTTTTTTTGGACTTGATATAAAGTTTGATTGAAAATTGAAAATTTTCTATTGTCTATTTGACAAAAACCTTATTTTACAACAATTCTAGCCATTAGCCCTTCATAACTACCTACCTAAATCGCTATCACTGGTAGCGCTATCTATTAGATCCACACACAAACATCAAATTCTTTATTATATATATTATCTGTCTTTGACTTCCGTGCGAACGAATCCTACAATCGCCGTTAGCCAATGAAAACGCAAGAAAGTGACTTCACTCATTCAAGACTGACCGGAAGAAAAATTTCATTCTGGAAGCTGAAATTGTGTCTTTTTCATACTCCAGCGATCGTGACGTTTCCAATGTAATCTCAGAGCAAAATCCAATCAAAATCAATCGCAGCAATCTACCAGTAGAATTCAACTGTGGGAAAATAAACGAATTAAAATTAACAAAAATAAACTGCCTGTGGTGAAATTGTACTGTGGGAACCAGCCAGCCGCTGTGACGCCAAGAAGACAGGGAAAGGTCAGTTCTCATCCCAAAAAAAATTCCACCTATCACTATCCGATATAAATGCGCTGTTGTTTAGGATCGGGTCAAACTTTCTGTGTGTGCTCGGTCTCTCGCCGCTTGCTCCGTGTGGGTAGTGCGCCATGTACCTATGCCGTTCCCAGTTACATTTATCTACCCTAAGATTTGTGTTAAAATAACGTTTCTGATGTATAATAGGATTGATACCACAGGATTAATTTAAAAATAAACCATGTATTTAACACGTCAGGGATCACCTCAATACATTTTTCTTTGGTTGTATTGTGGTGCCTGACCGAGTAAAAGTGGTTGATACTTACAACTAAAAATTAAAAATGTGCGCATAAAATTATGTTTAACAAGCTAAAAAAGCATTTTTTTAGTTCTAGATTTACAACGTGAAATTCAAATTCAAAACAAGCAAAATTATTTATTTGGAACATAAAGAAAGTACAATATACAAATGAAAACGTTGACAACTGCAAAAGTTAAAAAACTGAGTAGCAGTGTCAGCGCCCTCTTCCAAAACCAAACCGAACAACGTTCCAGCTTAAAACAAGTCGATACAAGTACATGTTTATTTTATATATGATGATTTTAAGTTGAATACTGCGTGTGTTTGAGTATGTGTGTGTGTGTGTGTGTGTTTGTGTAGTGTGTGAGTGTGTGCGCGAGTTTGTGTATGAGTGAGTGAGTGCATACGTGTTCGCGTGTTGTTAATTTTGGTAGGAGAGATCAAAATATTCTCGGTATCATCGTACGTTAGTGCCCGAAGCCAAGTTTTGCATTTAATTTTACATCTGTAGAATGACAGCGGATAAATGTCAATAGCTTTGTTTACTCTGTTGTATAAAGGACAGCTTATATAAAAGTAGTGTCTTCCAGCTAGGGCAGTTCTGCGGAGCTGTATGCTGCAAACCCTATCAGAGCGACGCTTAACAGAGCTCAAAACTGGATCGAAAGAAAGTTCACAGTGTTTCCGCAAAGCAGTCGCTAGGACAAATAGTTGTCGCACTGTAAGAACTTCACAGATCGATTATAGGGTAGCAGTGGGAAAAAGTCTAGATTTATAAGTCATGACCTTTAAACACCCTTTTAATACAACAGTTATAGAAATAGTTATAAATACCAATTTTGTCAAAAGACTTTTAGAGGCGCTCCAGCCTGTCGAATCAGGGATTATTAGATGTTTAAAATATGTACCTAGACTGTGTTTAGCGATATTTGATTATATATGAATTTCTGTTAATAAAGACCTTTGAAAACAAACAGCCATTAGCCCTATCCGTGTTTTTATTTAATATCGCGCATAACAAAACTCGTAGTGTATCTAAAGTTGGTAGATATTAAAATAGGGTCCAGATGTACATTCGTCTATAATCCTTGTTAAACCAAGGAGTGTGTGTGGGGTATGTCGTGAGAATTTTTACCTTTGATACAGATGTGAAATATTCTTGGAATGTGGCTATAAGCGGTTCTCTAGATCCGACACAAAAGGGGTGATATAAAATTGGAGGAAGTCTTTTTGAACTTATACGATACACAAGAAACCTTTGAGCTTATTATCAATAGTATTTGTGAGATAAAACTTCTTTACGCACGCTTGACTTGGGGAGTAAGCTGGTGAATGCGTTACAAAAAGTGCGAACGGAAGTTGAGAGGGAGATATAAGTTAGTAAGATAAGATACTTAGATATAGAAGAATGAGAGAGAGTTACATTTCGTACATTTTTGCCCGTTAATGTGCGAGTGCGAGTTGAGTCTGTCCAGAATGAACATAGACTGATCGACCTACAGACGTGTGGACAATTTTGTAATTGATCAATTTTAGAAATTAATATTTTGAAAAAGACGGTTTACTTCACTCGTGTAGTCTAGAGCACACTCGTTTTTTTAGGTTTCCGTAGCCAAAGGGTAAAACGGCACACTATTACTGAGGCTCCGCTGTCTGTCTGTCTATCTGTCCGTCTGACACCAGGCTGTATCTCATGAACCGTGATAGTTAGACAGTTGAAATTTTCACAGATGATGTATTTTTGTTACCACTATAACAACAAATACTAAATAAAATAAATATTTAAGGGGTTCGTTTTTGCTCGATATCGATAGCGGCAACAGGTAGACGCTTGAAATATTCACAGAATTTTAGTTATATATTCACTTTAACAATAAATAATTAAATTAAAATAAAACAAACAGTTAAGGGAGGTTCCCATACAATAAACGTGATTTTTTTTTCGTTTTTATAGATAATGGTACGGAACCCTTCGTGCGCGAGTCCGATTCGCACTTGGCCGTTTTTTTTATTTATTTCTCTTTGTCTGCGTGAATTTATATCTAAAATGCCGACCACTCACATTCGCACGAACACGCGAACCCACAGGTAGGGCGACATTCGCAAATGAATGTGCAGAGTTTTGACAACATTCGTTGTTTTCCAAGCTGCGGACATCGCGTAGGACCTTCGCGTAGTCTCCCAAGCATACGTGCTTCTGTCGTATTTATACGTAGTTCATCTAATAAAATTAAATAATTTTTATAGGCCTGCTAGAAGGCGAAACATAGCTGACCTGACTATGTATGATAGAGACAGCACCATAACTCCGTAATGCTGCGTACATATGACCAGGGGTCAATTCACGTATTGCAATTTTAAAAATGTAACGAATGCTGACCCAAATGAGATTGGATTATGAATTGAATATAGTTTGGCATTCTGCTCCACTAATATTACAACATTAGCTTGAAATAAATAAAGTATTTAATCGCATGTCAGTCGACTCATACCATTGTATTGTCAGGACGTTTAACTTAATGAGACTAGATCGATAGTCGAATTTTATGTTATGAGAATTGACCCCCTGTTGTGTGCCTTGTTCCAAACAAATGAAGAATTTGTATTTGAATTTGGTGTGTGGTCAGTTGCGCACATGATAGCGAACGTTTCGGCAGCATTCTTGGCGTAAAACAAGATACGAATCGGAATGAACCAACGTGTAAATTATTTTCATCGTGTATGTTTCACAAAATTGTGAAAATCGCAAGCAAGACTGATACATTCGCGGACAAGTGTTGTAGGCAGCGGAAATGGGTTCACAAATGAGTATGCGGATAACATTGCTGATTAATTCCTGACGGTTCGGAAAGCATTCGGACAATGTTTGAATGTTTTTGTGGTGCAGTGGGTGAATAGCCGGCTGAGACGCAGGAGGTAGCGGGTTCGATTCCCGCCGCGGAACAAAGGTTTGCATGATCTACAGATATTTGTTCCGGGTCTGGTTGTTTCTCTATATATTATAAGTATATATTTAAAATATATATATATATAAGTATTATATCAGTTATCTGATTCCCGTGCAAACTTTGCTTAGTTTGAGGCTAGATAGCGTTGTGTGAATTCTTCTCTATATATGTATATATATATATATATATATATAATATAGTAATGAGTAAAAGAAAGTCGTGTTAGTTACACTATTTATAACTCAAGAACGGCTGAACCGATTTAGCTGAAAATTGGTGGGGAGGTAGCTTGAGACGGACATAGGATACTTTTTAACCCGTTTTTAGAACCAAGAGACGGACAAAGTCATTATAAAATGTGCTATAACAAAAATACATCTGACATGGAATAACAAAACGCAAATGACAGCTAAACGTAATTTTGTCTATGGTTAAGTATGGTTGTAAAATGATGGCCGGGGACTACAATTGACAATTCTACCAAGGTGACGTTTAGTGACAGCCCGCGTTATATGCATGTCAAGGCGGTCCGAAGTGCGGTGGGTCCACCAGTTTGTAATAAATAACACTATCACGTTTCAAATTCTCACCTGATTTCTTAGCTCCATTCCTCTTTCCGTTCTTATTCTTCCTAGGGTAAAGGTTGATCTTGCTCTGACCACAACCCATCACTGCCAAATACCAATTACCATCACTACTTATTTTATTAAATTTTGGAATATACACATTTAATTTAGAATTTTACATTTGTACTTATAGTTTAGACTTATCGAGCGTTTGCTTCCATTGGGGGTATTTTATTTGTGATATGTAGCATGGTGTGTAGGGCGGGCTCCATGGCTCTTCTCCTGTAAGAAAGAAAGCTGCTTTAAATACAAGTTCATTTTAAGACAACATACATTGAAAGGCAGGTTTATTGATTGAATGAAAGATATGACTTTTCTCATCGGGAGGGCAAAGCAAGCAGGTTTTCAGGTATAGAAGCGTAGAACGTCCTTCTACGTCACTAAACGTCACCTTGGTAGAATTGTCAATTGTAGTCCCCGGCCATCATTTTACAACCATACTTAACCATAGACAAAATTACGTTTAGCTGTCATTTGCGTTTCGTCAACAACAGTAGTACCATCCGGTGACTCCACACAAAGATTTAAGATACAAATAAATATTTATAATAACGATAAAAAAGAAATAGAAATACAAAATCAGATAGATTTTTTGAACTCGGGAAATGTTTATACAGCAAAAACATTGTGACAGCACAGTTACGACCACAACATATAGAATTACCCAAATTAAACTAACTCATCCATTTTATAAGAAACAAATTGACGACCTCCGTGGTGCAGTGGGCGAATAGCCGGCTGAGACGCAGGAGGTAGCGGGTTCGATTCCCGCTGCGGAACAAATGTTTGCATGATCTACAGATATTTGTTCCGGGTCTGGTTGTTTCTCTATGTATTATAAGTATGTATTAAAAAAAAAGTATATAAGTATTCTATCAGTTATCTGGTTCCCATAGTACAAGCTCTGCTTAGTTTGGGGCTAGATAGCGCTGTGTGAAATGTTCAGAAATATTTATTTTATTTATTTTAAATTCTAAATGCTTTTTATTGCTACACATATTATTGCATCATTTAAATATAATTGCTTTTTGTTGGAATTATATTAAAGGGACTGTTTCTTACACAAAAAAAGAAAAATAAATTTTATTTTATTATCAAAATCTCGAAAAAATTATAAATGATGCTTGAGTTGAGAATAAGCATATTAGGTTGGGGAAAAAGTTTCAAAAAAAGAAAATTCAAAACATTTTTTAATATAGTTTATTTACATTTAACTAAAGTATGTAGAAACCATTTTGTTCGATAACTTTTTGCCAACTTGTAGGTAAGGACTTGATCCCATTGCTATAGAAATTTGGGGGCTTCTGATCAAAATACCGCGACAAGTAGTTTTGGCAGTCCTCTCGTGATGTTAACCTGACACTGCCTAAAGAATTCTGAAGAGACCTAAACAGGTGGAAATCTGAAGGTGCAAGATCAGGACTATACGGCGGATGCATTAACACTTCCCAGCTAAACTCTCTTAATTTTTGCTGAGTGGCTAAAGATGTGTGAGGTCTAGCGTTATCATGATAAAAAACCACACCCCTTCTGTTGATTAATTCCGGCCGCTTTCTCTCAACTTCTTGCTTTAATCTCATCAGTTGTTCGCAGTAGAGTTCAGAATCGATGGTCCTGCCTGGTGGTAGCAGCTCATAATGAATAATGCCCTTCCAATCCCACCACACACACAGCATCACCTTGTTGCGAGTTAACCCGGGTTTCGCCACAGTCTGTGAAGCCTGACCGGCCTTTGACCAAGACCTTTTTCGCACGTTCTTGTCTTACGTGATCCACTTTTCATCACCAGTTATCAGCTTCTTCAAAAATGGTTCGGTTTCATTACGTCGTAATAAAGAATCACAAATGAGTACACGGTGCATTAGGTTTCTTTCAGTGAGCTCGTGGGGTACCCAAATATCGAGCTTTTTTGTGTACCCAGTTTTTTCAATTGCGCCAAAACTGTTTTGTAGTCTATTCCCAGTTCTTCAGCTACGTCGTAACTACTGATATGCCGATCTTGCTCCACTTTTTCAAAAATAACATCAATTTTATCCATAATAGGGCGACCAGAGCGACGTGCATCTTTGACATCAAAATTTCCGGATTGAAAATGATTAAACCAAATTTGTGCTACTCTCACAGACACTGCACTAGGTCCATAAACATCGCAAATTTTTTTCGCGGCTTGCGGTTCATTGTTACCTTTTTTGTAGTAAAATTTTAAAATGTATCGAATTTATTCATTAAATGCACTCATATTTACAGTACGAAAAACAAATAAAAATCACACATTTTCCTAATTTGAATAAGGAATTATCTTCATTAAAATTTAAACTTTGAATGATACCAAAACCAGCCAGATATAAATAGTATAGCCAAAGAGATTTTATTACAAGTTCATACATACTAAACTGCGAAAAGACTTTTTCCCCAACCTATTATATTGTACGATGCCACAGATTACTAAAAAGTAACAACAATTCCTTCAACGACTGAAATGCTGAACGACTGCTCGTTTAATGACCACATCCAGTCAATACCCCGGCCCGGTCAATTAACCCAACCAGTCAAAAGAGCTTACAGTACGTAAGGTAGGTCGGTAAGTTGGTAGTACCTGAAATACATGTTAGGCACAAAAACTCATTAATATTTTTTTTGGTTTAAAATAAACGTTATTTTTCCTATTTTTTCTTCTAGCCAATTTTGAAAATAATAAATGTGTATGAGGCGCGTTCACAGCACGTTTCGATGCCGTTCGCGCTGTCAGCAATTTAAAACAGAAGTTTTACGTTTTGAGAACTTAACTCATATCAAAAAACATATTTACGACTATTGCGAGTTTATTAGTAGCCCAACTCAAAGTTTTGATCGGCTTTTGCGTTAATAACTAAGTTTCAAAAACTGTGTGCCCAAATTGTTTGGGATTCACTTAGATTTTGACGTTAAGGGGACACCGGAGGGGAATCGCCCATAGAACACGTACTACCAAGATCATTTCTAATTGGAGCATATTTCTACTTTAATAAGGTATTATTTTAACTTGAATAGTATTTATCTAGGTTCCCAACCATATATTAGATCAAAATACTTACCTAAACTGAAATAGAAGCGTATCGCATTCTGCATGTTTTTACGTAATAAAAGACCTGTTTTCAACCTAATTGTTTCGTATTAAAAACAACAACATCTTACGTGTCCTGGTCATGGGAACAGATTATATCGTCTAGTTACAGAATAACAACACAATGAGAAAAATACAACAAGTTTTCGGTCATCATTTTTGGTATTACGGAACACGGTCAAAATCTAATCAAATTTAGAATCGTTCTATTGCTATCACTGTCGCTCTGCGTGGCTAAACTTCGTTACTAAACAGGGATAGCGATATTCAGGCCGAAGTTTTTGACGCGGTCGAATTGAAGTTGCGCTCGGGGTTCGCCGGCTTCTACTGTAATGTGCATAGTTTATCCGTTACTGGTGGGCTCTCAGTTGTCTATGTGAGGATTGAGAGCCCGGCTTTTTGGCATATATCTCGCTTACTAGAATTTCACAAAATCTGATTCCAACTTTCGCAATTCTTTTTGAATGTTCACTAAATCCTTAGAAATTTTTCAAAGATTTTTAACAAGTGGGCTTTCACACCTTCAAAAAGGTTTATACGGTACCAGGAATAGGTACACACAGCGGCGCTGTAACTGGTAATCCCGTCATGTTTAAAGCAAATATAGTAGCTGATTGGTCTTATTTGGAGGCTTTCTCCTCAGGGAGGAATCAGTTAGATGTGCTCAAAAAAATATATGTCATTCATTGACTTTTTATCTGAAAAGTGAACATACAAAAAAGTTCTACCTGTTTATTTACTATGAGAAAAAAAATAACAAAATGTAGCTGTATTCGACTTTCAATTTGATTCAACCTCTAAACGACGTAAAATTTTGTAATTTTTCTTTCACTTAAATGTGGGAAAAAACTATACCTTCAAGTTGAACAAATAATTCTGTGCTGCGACGGTCTTTCACGTGGCAATTAATTATTTTCAATTTTTTCGAAAAATTAGCGGGTGTACCCTTAGAAGGTGGTTGCACGGGTGACTGGCGGCAGTGTACCGCTGAATGTCGTACGGGAGGGTTGTGCTCGTCTGCCTCGCGCTCACCTATTTGCTGGTCGGTTAGATGCGTGTGGCGGAAGGTGTTGTGCGGGGCCGAAACAATAGTTACGCCCATTTGCCCAAGGTCATCGGCTGCGGTTAGCGCCTTATATGTATTATGCATGGTTTCAGTAGGTAATATAAAAATGCGTTCATTTACCCTCACCTACTAATCTGCATATTTTATAATCGTTGGTAAGGAGTAAACTCCAGTCGTGCGTCGGAGCTGACACACATAGTTTTGTTTATTTCAATCTTTAAATGTACAGGGTCACCTGTTAGTGAAGCTGTCTGTACATTAAAAAGATCGTAAATATTCCCTGGCATATAATTCACAATACGACAAAACAAACAAACAGACAGATAACACTCGACCGCACATTTCATGGGCACTAATGGCCATAATAAATACATCATATGATTCAACAACAGCAGGTGTGTTCCTTCAACGTTATTTTGTTAAATGTTTAGTTTGTAACCTATCTTTTCTGAAAATTGTTGGGTAGTTCAATAATTACTCTTACCACGCTATAAATGTCAACAGAAATGTCTTCAGTGGCTCACAACACGTCTTTGGAACACATTACCGGACTCAATACGGCAAGCTCCATCATTAGCCACATTAAAAACAAGAGTGAAAAGATTGTATCTCTCAGAAACGTCGTAGTATCGCTATAGGTATGTATGTTTATTATATGTATATTCTTTATTTTATTTGTTGTAGGTATATTTACTTATGTATTACTCGTGCGCGATAACTTGGGACCTGCTAGGAATGCGACTCCCCGACCGCTTCCCCTGCACTTCCCCGATGGCGCCCGTATTGTACCGTTCGCATCACTATTTTTTACTAGGGTTTTTAGTCTCGTACTGGCCTACGTCACGTAACGACGCGCTCTGGAATTCTTTTAGTTTTCGTTTATGTCATTGTTTTGTTGTTGTAGTTTTTGTTGTTATAGTTCTTGTTAAGTGTTTTTGTTATCATTATGAAGGGTAAACCTTTGCATAGCGGAGAAAGAAACCTCGTGCTAAAAGTAATAGAGTTTTTTGAAAACGAAAAACGGAACAAACAGTCTTGTTTACCTGTCCACTAAGTAGTGACGAAGATGAGATAATGTAAATAATAGATAAAATAAATGTATAAACTTAAACATTGTATTTTTATTTTATTCAAATAGTGTAAAAAAGATTAGATAAAAAGCAGCGTCCTCCCTGAGTAACATAATAAATTAGGTTAAAAAAAACAAAGACGAAGCCGCGGGCAGATGCTTGTTATGTTCGCTTTTTTGCGGGCGGTACAAACACGCCAATATGACGTCACCACGCTCAGGTCCCAACTTATCGCGCACGGGTAATATATTGTTTTATGTTATTGTAAGTGATCAGCGCTCTCCTAAAATTTAGTTTTTGTTTTGTTAATGTAGGAACACCCCTCCATTATTGTAAGTTACAAAAGTCCTCTCCATCTAAAGGTTGCCTTGAAGAAATTGCTTCTAAGCGATAAGATCACCCATTGTACTTGTTGCTTTGTAAATTTTAATTTTATGTACTTTACAAGTGTACAATAAAGTATTTTCATCCATTCATTCAACACTGTCGTATGAAGAAACTGATGACCTTTTAAAAGTTGATGTTTAGACTCTAGGTCAAGATTTTAAAACCATCTCAAAAATTTGTAAGCCTAGACGGTACTTGAACCCGCACGCAACTTTCCTCTTGATAAAGCTAAGGGGTCGAAATCGAAATGTACAGGAAAACTTATACAGTTTTTGACCTGCTCAATGCCAAACGTTGCAGTTTAGTACATTAACAAGAGATGTCGCGTTGCTTATTTCAAACTAGCTGTTGCCCGCGACTTCGTACGGGTTACATTACTAAATTTGAAGTTAACCTAGAAATAAAGCTAAATTTGATGTTGCAACTTCACTTGACACCCCATTTTTATCCCATGGGACCTGATTTATGGGATAAAAAGTAGCCTACGTGTTCACACACAAACACTCACATCACACACACACACCACCCTCTCATACATACTCATACACACAAACTCACACTCATACGCATCATCATATCAGCCGTAGGACGTCCACTGCTGGACAAAGGCCTCCCTCATTGATCTCCAGGAACTGCGGTTGGAAGTGGCCTGCATCCAACGCCGACCTGTGGTTCTTACCAAGTCGTCTGTCCATCTTGTAGGTGGACGTCCTACGCTGCGCTTGCCGGTCCATAGCCTCCATTTGAGAACTTTCCGGCCCCATCGGCCATCTGTTCTGCGCGCTATATGGCCTGCCCATTGCCACGCTGCCCATACTCATACGCATACACACATATAATTATGCATGCTGAACTGGTATAAAATTGTTAATTGGAATTAATAAACTCGGAGGGAGGCGCTCATGATACAGTGTATAACTTTTTTTTATACATTACAGGCTTGCGTTTGACCACGATCTCGTCTGATGGTAAGGGATGATGCAGTCTACGATGGTACACGCTTGCCTAGAAGAAACCTATTCACTCGCGACTCAAAGATACCCAGGTTGTAGCTATCCGAAAACTGTGTATAAGGAAACGGTATAAGGTCTATGTTTCCGGATAACTACAACCTAGGGGTCTTCAAGTCGCAAGTGAATAGGTTTCTTCTAGGCAAGCGTGTACCATCGTAGACTGCATCATTGCTTACCAGCAGACAAAATCGTGGTCAAACGCTGGCCTATAATTTATAAAAAAAACAGACTCTGGCAAGGCGTTCCAATATTTGGCGGTGCGCATAATGAAGGTCGAAGAAAACTGTTTTGTGCGAATGGAAGGTATTTCAACCATATAGCGGTGGCGCACTGCACTTCTGCGAATACTATCGTGTTTTAGTATTATTGTACAATGTATTTGTTCCATATTTTAACCACTTGTGGTGCAATGCGTAAAGGAGCCGTGGTTACTTCATATGTGAGCTTACGTCAGATTGCTACGAGTTGCACACTGCGCTTTGTTTTCGGACACGTTCGGGCTTCTTGTAAGTTATCTGTGGTAACTAAATAAAATTGGTAACTATTCCAAACGGAATGGTAGTAAACCAGCCAATTAATTACTTTCCTCCCATAGCATCATCATAATCGTCATATTTTACATAGAACATCCACTGATGAATATAGGTCTCTTATAATTTTCCAGAGCGGTCTTGTGCTGCCAGATAAAGCTTGTTTTCTTTCCTTTTTTTATGCGGCATAAAGATGGAACAAGCGTATGGCCCACCTCATGTTGAGCGGTAACCATATCCATTTTGCTATCCTTCTGTTTAGTGTCATCAAGAGCCGGAACACAAATTAACCTGGTTCCGCGATTATTATAAATATAATACCAGAGCTTCAGAGTCTCTTCTGGTGACGCCTGCACATGGCACCGCATCTTTTCGTGGTAGCTGGTGCGTATAACTTCTATAACTTGAATATTGACTCGAAAATTACTAGTAATGTCACACGCGCGTGAGCCTAGAT
The DNA here is from genome assembly GCA_918857605.2 of Philereme vetulata. Lineage (NCBI taxonomy): Eukaryota > Metazoa > Arthropoda > Insecta > Lepidoptera > Geometridae > Philereme > Philereme vetulata. Next base: position 833,509 of record OU975482.1, read on the forward strand.
TATTAGAGCAATCTAGGCTATTAACAGCTGATTCAGCGATGCTAACTTAAGGCGAAAGAAACACAAGGTGAGTTAAGGCAATGACTTAAAGTCCAATTTACTAGCAATATGCCACATACCTTTATTTCAGCAAACCCCGACACAGATACAATGCCGCGTTATAGCTTTAAAAGTTCAGTCTAGATGCACTATGCTGGCCAGCGATAAAAACCACAGAGTCTAGAATACAGATAACACTTGTCTTGATGTAAGTTCAGTTCAGGGTTTCGGGCGATAAAATGCGCGTCCGATGGTGTTTGGATCAATGCGCAAGCGATGCGCACGATACGATCGTATTTGCGAGACTGACCGGAAGCCGGCAAAGTTGGTGGCGAAATGCACAGAGAATCACCAAAACAACGGTATAGTGACACTTATGCAATAAATAAGACTATTAAATCAATGCCTCTCAATCAATAAGATGATGTAATAAAATATAAGAAAAAAAAAAAAACGAAAAAAATTATAAGCGCAACCAGTAGCTTGAGTTATTGCGCTACGAAGTGTTGGAACAATATCCCTCCACCTCTATGTAATGTTAGTACAGTTAATTTGTTTAGATTAAAACTCGTATGTATAGTCAAGTCAAAGTAATAACTTGAGCAAAACTTCGTATTTCATAGACAAGAAATCGGTCGAAGTAAGAACTGTCAAAAGCTAGATAACTTAGTCAAGTAATAGAAACGATTTTGGTTACTTGAGCAACGTACATTACTCAACCAGCATTGTGGTAGTTATTTATATCCTTTCTTATTATTGTACTCGATCAGATCGATTATTATTGTACAGATCTCGTGCTCCCTTTTCGTGAAAAAAAACGCAGTTATAAAATGTTGCCAATATTGAGTATCGACTTTTACTTAAGCCTTTGCTTGTAAGTAACGTGCATAAGATTTCTTATCAAATAATTCTATCCTCAAGTAATGACTTAGTTAAGAAATTACTTACCAACAAGTAATTATGTATTTAATATGATTTGCTTTGAATCTAACAATAGTTGTGTTTGTTTTATTATGGCTACCCTTGATCAAGATATACGTGAAGCTATGTAAACTGGACTCAGCGGAAGACCAACGCTGCGGCATACCGTAACATCATGCTGAGCTGAGTACCAATTCATCTCCACACAGAGCTTTTAAGTTTGTTAGTTTGTTCGTGCTTGGGTTAGATTTTATTGTTGTAGTGTATTTTATTAATCTTTATTACTGTGTGGTTTTTTGAATCAAATGTTTTCTTTCTTTCTTTCTTTCATTGCATTCTTTTATAGCAAAGTATTGCCTCGTAGATCACGCACCTTAGGAACGTACCATACACTGCCCTGCGTCCATCAACGTGAGGCGTACAGGTGTAAAGCCTCATGTGCCTGTAATTTCACCGCCAACCATATCCTTCAAACCGAAAAACAGCAATCCTGGTGGCAGAAATAGGTATGGTGGTAGTACTTCCCAGGGCGAGCCCTTTCACAAGGAACTCTACTATTCTTGAGTCGTCACCTCACCTTTAAAAATCTTCTAGTAGGTATCAGTAGGTTTTTCATTAAAATCATTGTCATTGAAATGAGTAGACAATGTGCGAGGCGAGACGTTATTCGGAGCGGATCCCACTCACCCTGATGAAGGTTCACGAATTGAACCGAAACATTGTCGGTCGATACACCGATAAGACGGTACGCGATAATTCCCGTATTTATAATAACTATTAAAATATACAGATACCTGAATATAACAGATGTCTATTAAGCCTGTGGTCTAAAAGAGCGTCTCAAGCCAGTTGTCGATAAACCACGAACTCTAATCTTCTGTTTCATGTTTTATAAGCCCCTTCGGCAAGACGATCCCCTGGAGAATGGTTTATAATAGGCAGTGACGGGACCGGGACGTGTTCGGGGCGCTGACGAGATTTGGTATCCGGCAGAACAGTTAATATTATAAATTCAAAACTCTGTCTCACAGTATATCTTGTTCGTTACGTATTAGCGACTAAATGGCTGGACTGATTAAATAAATAATAAATAAATATTGCTGGACATTTCACACAGCGCTACCTAGCCCCAAACTAAGCAGAGCTTGTACTATGGGAACCAGATAACTGATAGAATACATAAATACATTTTTTTTTGTACATACTCTGAGTAGCCAAACTTTCATAATACAAGATTCATTTTGGTGAATGTGCGCAAGATCTTCACGACTTTATCCTGCCCCCTTCCACCACCGGACAAGCAGACGTACCTAGAAGTACCACCCATACCTGGTCGGCATACCACCTTGCCGTACCAAACGATTTGCTTCAACTTTTCTTGTTAGCACAAGTAAGGAGTGGAACTCACTTCCGGCGTATGTTTTTCCGAACCAGAATAATCTCGGAGTCTTCAAGTCCAGAGTGAATAGGTTCTTTCTAGGCAAGTATGCTCCAACTTCGATCACACCATCACTAACCACCAGGTGAGATAGTGGTCAAGCGCTTAGAGAGTTGGTATAAAGTGCCTCTCTAACATTACATCATAGCAAAGAGAGTAGAAACATTCCTATGATCGTGTTTCTCGTCAAAATGTAAAACTCTATTCTTCCACGTAGAAGCTTTACTTGTGTAGTATATGCAGGCATACCGTGCCGGCTATTCGCCCTTTACACCACGGAATTTTATGTATTTGTATGATTTGACAACTCGTTATTTAGCTACTAAATACGTTTAGGCATCGTTGCGCGAGTCGCCCTAGGCATATTTTTTTGTGTATTGGGAGACTCGCGAGATCTCAGTACGGGGCGAATCACTAGTATAATCACCTAAAAAGCCAACAAAGAACGTCAATGGATATCTAAAGTGCAGCGTCCTAGACCTAGCCCCTGCCCCTCGGTATGTCTAAGTGGTACAAGAGCTCTTGCAGCCCTCCGCCTCGCACTTGCGGCTATCGAAGGGCTGTCTGCAGCTGCGTAAGCAGAGCCCTACTGCATACACAATTCTTAAAGTACTTTGAATTGTCGATATTTAACGGATTCGGTTGTATCATTTTTATGTTTGTTACCTGAGAACTCCGGTTGATATATGACATATCAACCGATTTGGAAAATTATTTATTGAAATATATACTTTCAGATTGGTCCCATAGAAGTTTCATTAAAAGATTCAGTGGTTTGGGTTTTAAATGAAAATAATTCAAATAAAATTTAGGTTTTTAATTCATTTGGTTCCGCACCGAAAGGGTAAAACGGGACCCTATTACCCCCTTCGCTGTCTGTCAGTATGTCTGTTCGTCTGTCACCAGACTGTATCTCATAAACCGTGATAGTTAGACAGTTGAAATTTTCGCAGATGATGTATTTCTGTTGCCGCTATAACAACAAATACTAAACACAGAATAAAATAAATATTTAAGGGGGGCTCCCATAAAACAAACGTGATTTTTTTGCTCGTTTTAGCTAGATATTGATAACGGCAGCAGGTAGACGCTTGAAATATTCCCAGAATAAATAAATAAATATTGCTGGACATTTCACACAGCGCTATCTAGCCCCAAACTAAACAGTGCTTGTACTATGGGAACCAGATAACTGATAGAATACTTATATACCTTTTTTTTGTAAATACATACTTATAATATATAGAGAAACAACCAGATCCGGAACAAATATCTGTAGATCATGCAAACATTTGTTGCGCGGCGGGAATCGAACCCGCTACCTCCTGCGTCTCAGCCGGCTACTCGCCTACTGCACCACGGAGGTCGTCCGGAGGTCAGAGTATATTTAGTTATATATATTAACTTTAAAAATAAATAATGAAATTAAAGTACAACAAATATTTAAGGCAGATATATTTATTTAAGGGGCAAATTTAGTTTTTCGCGAAAACTTGTAACTACCAAAGTTTACCTTAATTTTCAACTTATTTATTTTTCGGAACTTTCCCTATACTTGTGCTTGCTTTTAATCAAAATTGACAATTCTAGGTCAACCGGAAGTGCCCGGGTTGGTATAGGTTGTGGATCGAAAACCTAAATGGTAGTTCCCGTTGACCTAGAATCACGAAATTTGGCAGAAATCAAGGTCAAAACAAAGAAAGAAACAATTCCAAAATATAAAATAAGTGGAAAATTAAAGGATGTCCCCATACATACATACATAGTTGACGACAATTAAGATAGTCCTCTGAGTTGTACTTAAAGGCGCTCATATAATTTAGAGGACTAAGCTTAATCGGCATCATCCTCAAATAAGGTAAATAAATAAAATTGTGCTTTTGAATAAAATAAATATATAAGTCCTCCCATACAACAGACATGATTTTATTGCCGTTTTTATAGATAATGGTACGGAACCCTTCATGCGCGACGCCGACTCGCACATGCCCAATTTTTTCTTTAACGGTAAGACCGCACATATATCGACATACCTACATTTATTTGTATCACATTTGTTGTAAGTATCTTATTAGGTGTAATTAAGAATTTATGTTCATTCATTCATTCTATCAATCAAAATGTGAAGTCAGTTTCGAACTCGCTTGATCGCTTTTATTTGCTGACACTACAATGGTCACATGCATTACCAAAAGTGCACACTCTAAGCCTGGTTTTCACAACGATCCCTAAACGTGTTTAGCAACTACGCACGTTTAAATTTGACGTTTATTTGTATGATTTGACAACTCCTTTAATCATGTTTAGCCAGTAAATACGTTTAGACATCGTTGCGCAACTCGCCCTGTGCAATAGGCGACATAGTTTTCCGTCCTTTATAACGAGCATCATTTTCATATCACTGCTAGTTTTAGGTGAATCTTCCTAAATATACATCGTTAAACCTTAATTAAAGCATCAGTTAGCGAGCGAGACAGAGACAGAGACGCGAGACCGGCGACTGCGCGACGGTTGCTGCCCCTGACCAGTAGTGTCTCGAGACGCGCTCGAAAAGTACGTGTGTTTATTGTAAAAAATGACTACTTTTTCTGACGAAGACTGTGAAAAGCTGATTGAACTGATCACAACACCCTCTGATATACGATGCACAACTAGACTCCTACAGAGACGAAAATTTCCATCGACAGACACTCCGATACATGAATTGTAGCTTTGGTTGCGATCTCGGTCTCGACCCACAGCACCCGTCTCAGTCTCCTGTTTCGGTCTCCTGTCTTTGTCGCAACGCGAACTGCCACCTTTACAGGGAGACGTGCCTACGCGATACCTAGATATCGCTTTCGTTCACTGGTTCAATAACGGCCGAATGTCGCAAATAAACACGTCGTAAATTGTAATGGGGTTGTAAAAATGTATAGCACTTCTTTATTACGTACTTCGTTAACAGAATGAAATACAACATGTTTTTAGTCCAGCTAACGAGCCAAGCAGGCAATGAATGAAACCACTTAATTGTTACTTAACCATCTTTTCTGTCCGTGCTTACTTCGGGCTTTCTGTATTGGCTTGTCAAATGTTACCATTTAGACATAATTTATTTTCTTATTCTTATGTACTCGTATTCTAAAAGGATCATTATAAAAATCAACCAGCCTGGTTTCAGCCAGAAGGAACAAGCAGCAGCTTACATTTCAAAGTGATCCTTGTGATGTTAATGAATAATAAAATGCATTTTTATTTTTTTGAATTTTGGCTGTTCTTTGGGCACGTATCGCGACGTGGATAAGGGGTTGAGGTACGCGACGACGCGGAAGATCTCCAATGAGATGGACTGAGAGCTGGTTCCTTACAAGAGTACAGTGCACCAGAAAATTGGCAATACGAGAGGAGTGGCGAAGGATCGTCAAGCGAGCCACTACCCCCGAAGTGACGACCGCGTCCACTCTGCCAAGAGACTGAGAAGAAGTACACCACAAAATCAACAAACTTATAAAAATTAAAAAAACGCAAATCCACAAGGACAATGGGCGGTGTTATCGATTTAGAATTAAGTATAAGTCCAATGCTCGAAATGGACCGGAATGCACCGAAACCGCCGTGCCGCTTCGTAAAATCACCGTTCCGTTTCGTAAAAGTTGCCACCATCGGCGAAAATAATTAATTTTATTTCATTTTTATTAACCTAATAAAAAATATATAAATAAAGGGAAATGCGTTCCGGTTCGTGAGTCCAACTCCACCGCAATATAAATTGTAATGTTGTTTGTTTACCTGCAGAGCAGTAAACAACAAAATCACCACCCACCCCTACCCTCTAGTGCCGAGGTCCAAATTAAACGTTAAACTTTAGATCATAACAAGAATTTAACAAAGGATAGTTTCATACGAAACGTTGACAAATTCTTGGCGTAAATCCTACAGGAACGCGGCAGGTAATTTGCGCTTCGCGTTCCCGGCGTATCAGATGTCCCACGTGACCTTCCTGTCCCCGGGACTGATAGCGGAGTGCGGACGTATTTAGGTACGTCTCGTAGGTATTTGGGTAAACTGTAGGTACCTACAGTTAACGAGGTATTTAAGCCCGCTACGAATTGCTAAGGCTGTATTTACTCACCCCACTTCTTCGTAGTTTTTGCCCACTCTCTTCAAGTCGATGCCATTCAGTGCAAATACGTTTCTTGCGTAAAGCCACAGGCTCGCATTGGTACTTTCGCAACAACGATCTGCACCGTGATATCAAATTAGAATGCATAGCCAAGCCAGAGTCAGCAAATTTCAGAGTCATCTACATTAGACAGAGTACTTCACAGATACGTCGACCTCGCCGGCGAGGTCGACTAGTCCCTTCAGTTGCCGCCTACACAAGGTACAAGCATGTACCTCGGCGTTTCACTCCTATCCCCATCCCGGCAACGGCACGAAGTTCGTACCTAAGTGGTGCCATTTCGCTAATTGCCTTATCATCAAAACTTACTGGGCTGAGCGCCCTCTGCGCTCGCCAAAAGTCCGGTTAAGCTGCATCGGCCTCAGAGACCAACAGCGAGTTAGTCCGGCACAAAAAAAAAATAAGGCTGTATTTACTATAGACAGACGGTCCGCACGGACGACTACTGTTTGGAGCTATATACATATATGTATAACGTATAGTTATACGGAGCTATCGTTTGCGTGGTCTTTCACTATGGGCCTCATAAGAAAGCTCGCGGTCGCTCTGCGTGCTATGGAGAAGGCTATGCTTGGTGTTTCTCTACGAGAGGAAACTTCCTCGGAAAGCAGTAGATCTATGACGCTGTGTTACGAGCTGCATCGAACGCTGTCGGGGCTCGCAGGACCTCAAACTTGATGCACTTTCTAGCCTGTTAATACAGATACTTAGGGGCCACGTGCTTTAAAACACTAAACAGGAGGCATGCTAAGTGAAGCTCCATAGCACGAAGAACTGACGGCCAGACAGAGCAGAGACCACGTACTTGAAAGCGCAGCGTCGGACCCCCCCTAGACTAGAAAGAAAGGCGACTTGGTTGCTGGGAGCCGTTGGGTCCAGGTCGCTGGGTGATGCTGGAAACCTATGGGAGAGGTCTATGTTCCAGCAGTGGATGATGATGTTGATAATGTAAGTGCATGTAGTTAGACTATTCAAAAAACGAAAAAGTATGTTATGTCTCATAAGTTCTACTAAAATCAAGTCATCTAAGAGACTTACTCGTATTGGTGTTAAAAATGCAACGGTTCCATTTGAATAACAGCCAATCCAATAAATTGGCTGCACAGAGGGTTCCTTGTCACGTCACGTAACCCATAGTCCCATGAAAATTAATATTTAATGTATCCGTAGCCTCTCGCCTATTATAATGAGAGGGTGTTCTGAGAATAGCAACATTGTACAACCAACCCCTAATACATGATAGAAACGAGCAGATTGAATTACCTATTACTTCTACAAGCGCAGCGACTAATCAGCACACAGTTTGTATGATTGGGAATTTACTGTATTAGTCTCTCCGGAAATAGTTTTAGCAATGTTTGGTATCTACGAGTATAAAATACTAGTGTATTAATATGATTATGGTGTGCAATATCTTACATATTTTTTATAAGGGTTCCGTACCCAAAGGGTAAAACGGCACCCTATTACTGAGGCTCCGCTGTCTGTCTGTCTGTCCGTCTTTCACCAGGCTATATCTCATGAACCGTGATAGTTAGATCATTGAATCATTGACAGATGATGTATTTTTGTTGCCACTATAAAAAAACACTAAAAACAGAATAAAATAATTTTTTAAGAGGTCTCCCATACACCAAACGTGATTTTTTTGCTCGTTTTTGCTCGATATTGATAACGGCAACAGGTAGACGCTTGAAATATTCACAGAATATTTAGTTATATAATCAATTTAAAAATCAATAATTAAATTAAAATAAAACAAATATTTAAGGGGGGCTCCCATACAACAAACGTGATTTATTTTGCCCGTTTTTATAGGTAATGGTACGGAACCCTTCGTGCGCGAGTCCAACTCGCACTTGGCCGGTTTTATTATTTTTTTTAAATAAGGACGCCAACAGCATTACCTTTTAAACTTTCACTGTGCATACTTACTGATTTACACGGGTTTTTACCTTGTTAATTAGTTATCCCGACGTTGCGACTGCGTTGCAACTTGCAACAGCCGTGGTTACGGGCAGACTGTCTGCCAACTGGGATAACAAATAAAAAAGGTACATACGCAATAAATACCTATTTAAATCAATGATTAAGCTTAAGTATAAATTTTTACATTTATGGTTTGATTTCGTTCTACGAGTAATACTTTTGCCAATTATAAAGGATAGTCTAACTAAACTATTATATAAGTAAGCGGGGACCTTTTCCATTTTATAATAGTATATTATGATACAAGTGAGCTAAGTTTCTCATTATACACGAGGCTGTGGTTTGCAGCCCGAGCCGTAGGAGAGGGCGTAAATCAGTCGAGTGTCTAGTGAGCAAGTTGCTCACGAGTTTTATAGCACTTTTTCAACACACTTGCGAGAAAAAAACAAATCTTCTGTACTAAAGCTTGAAATTTTACAATTATTTAAAACACAGAAACAAATGCAATACAAACAAAAAAATGGGAAATGGCGCGCAAATTTTTTTTTGCACGCGCCAAATGTAAGGTCATTGATTACATATAGCCATACAACCTATTTCAAAATAATAATTTCAGTGATAAAATGCAAATATTTTATAACAAATTATTGTGAATTATAAGTAATTTGATAATAATAATAAATGTTTTTTCGTCTTAATTAGGGATACATTTATTTATTCCAAAAATGTAATAGGATTTTCAGCGGCATAAAACCTCTTTGTTGTTACAAAAACTGTTTTACCCGATTAAATTGAAAATGCTGTTTGCTCGCATATAATTTGCAGTTAGGTACTGACTTAACTTTGTAGGGATAATTCTGTTATGCACTAGTGTGTAATATTATTAGGCACGCGTGTGTTATAGTTCGGTTTATGGCCCTAATAACGATGTACTAGAGCTCACTTTACGAGCAAGTGTGTTGAAAAAAAATTATAAAATAACATGTATGTTTTTGTTAACGTGTTGGTACGCCCGAGCCCAAAGTCCTATATATTTGAGGCGAACGGCACAATGCCTTTCACGCTTTGATATATCTATGAAAGGTCCGTATCAAAGGACCATAAGTTAGGGCTGCCAAACCGTCCTGTTTTCCCAGGACATGTTCCGATTTTTGGGGTCTCCTGGGCTGTCCTGGATAGTTTTTAAGTGACGTCCTGGGTTTTAAAGGGGTTTTCTTCTTCTTCAGGCCTACTCCCATTTTTATTTGGGGTCGGCTTTTCTAATCACTTGTCTCCAGATATGGCTTTTCTGGATCGTCATTGGGTCTATATTGTTCTCCAGGTCTTTCTTTATCCATCCATGTTAATCGGGGTCTTCCACGCTTTCTCTATCCGATCTTAAAGTCCAGAACCTTTCGAGTCATATGGTCTACCAGCCTCCTCATAACATGGCCGTACCATCGTAATCGTGTCTCTACTAATTTGTCTGGTATGGGTCTTACTTTGAAGGTTCCTCTGATATAATGGTTCGGCACTTTGTCTAGATGGGTGACTCCGGCAGACCACTTCAGCATTCTCATTTCGGCGACGTGTAGTTTTTCGGATTGTTGCTTTTTAAGTGGCCAACACTCCGCACCGTAGACCATGGCTGGTCTGATTGCAGTTTGACTGGGTAGTAAAGGGATTTTGTGTTGTTAAATTATCTTAACTCGTTATTTGAACTTTAAATGACTAAAACCAGATTTATAACTTGGATAGCTTACAATAAACTGTCAGAAAAACGCTTTTATATTTTTTTTATCTTTTTGGCACCAGGACACAAGAGTTCGTTCTGGTTTTAAACCCAAATGTTCTGGTATTTCTATCTTCGAATCCTGGATTCCAAAATTTGGAGATAGCAACCCTACCATAAGGTATCTGATCGGAAGCAAGATTTTTGGAATTAATTCATTTGTAGGGTCGAGTAATGATGCTTGACCGGTTAGAGTTGAAACCATTTTTAGGGTTCCGTACCCAAAGGGTAAAACGGCACCCTATTACTGAGGCTCGGCTGTCTGTCTGTCTGTCCGTCTGTCACCAGGCTGTATCTCATGAACCGTGGTAGTTAGATCGTTGAAATTTTCACAGATGATGTAGTTTTGTTGCCACTATAACAACGAATTCTAAACACAGAATAAAATAAATATTAAAGGGGGGCTCCTATACAACAAACGTGATTTTTTTGCTCGTTTTTGCTCGATATTGATAACGGCAACAGGTAGACGCTTGAAATATTCAAAGAATATTTAGTTATATATTCACGTTAAAAATAAATAACTAAACTAAATTAAAACAAATATTTAAGGGCGGCTCCCATACAACAAACGTGATTTTTTTAATGGTACGGAACCATTCGCGCGCGAGTTCGACTCGCACTTGGCCGGTTTTATTTGTGTATTATTTTAGTATAAATGCAATGAGCCTCATTCTATTTCCAAATTTACTTACGCCCCTAGGGGCGCAAATCGCATTCACGTATCGAGCTAAGAATGACCAATTTTCTGAGCATGACTGATGAAAAAATATTTTAATGGACTGCAACTGAGTTTTAAAATCACTTGTCTTAGAAATAATGTTGCCGATAGTAATCATTCTTGTTCTAATTCTAGGGTGGGGAGAATCAAAGATCTGCACTGACTTCTCGCAGTGGGTTGTGGCAGTGCAGTGAAGTATCACGTGCTCCACAGTCTCTTCCTCCCGAAAGCATCCGCGACAAAACAGGTCATCGCAAACTAGGCGACTTGTCACTGCGTCTAGTCGAGGCGTTGTCGTTTGCATCTGGCGTCTTTTCAAAAAAAATAAACAAAAAATTTTTATTTGTGTATTCATAATTAATAATTCATTTATTCATTTGCAAACATGGGTAAATATGTATAAAAACAGGTGACAAATATAACATATAGGTTCCAGACATGTTTTACCATATTAGTTGGCATGCAAATGCAGTTAATATAATATAACTTAGTCTATTAGAAACATTTCTAGAATTGAATTCAATCAAAGTCAAAGTTTAAAAAAGTCAAATCTCTAAAAATTAAATAAATTACGCTATTATCGAGTTTGCATGTCTTTGTCCATAAGAAACTCATCAACAGTATAATAACATCTAATTCTCAAAAATTTAAACAATTCATGCTGGAATTCAGTCAAATTTAATTGTTTTATTCTATTTGGTACTTTATTATATATTTTTGGAGCGATACCGCATACACTTTTATTAAGAAGAGCAGTGTTGCTTTTATCTAGGCACAGGTGGTATATGTCGCGTCTGCTGCGTGAATGGGTAGGCTTTTCAAATCAGTCTGGATTTATTTTGACAAAAATTGATATTTCGTAAATGTATAGTGGGGGTAAAGTTAAAATATTAAGTGATAGAAAGTAAGGTTTGCAGCTATCAGTTGTTTTCAGACCATACATTGCCCTGATACACCTTTTTTGCGATTTAAATATATTTTCTCTCTCTGTACAATTTCACCAGAATATAACACCGTAACGAAGCTTAGAGGACACGTAACTATGGTAAACTGTTTTAAGAACATCCAAACTGACTACTTTACGCAACTTATAGAGCATATGCGCATATTTACTGAGTGCTTTACGTAAATTTTCGGCTTGTATAGACCAGTTTAGTTTGTCGTCAATGACCAGTCCTAAAAACTTTGTACTCTTAGCATTCTCTACGCGCTGGCTTCTGTAGTTTATATTCAAATTCGGTATTCGACAGCGTTGTGTAAAATGCATAATTTTGGTTTTTTCTAAATTGACCTTTAGGTTATTACAATCAAGCCAGTTAATTATTTGAGATATGGCGTTATTTATATCATTTTCGTATATGTCACTGCTATTACATTTTATCATGGCAGTGCTGTCGTCAGCAAAAAGGACCATTGGATACTGGACATTTGAAGGAAGATCATTAATATAAATGAGAAATAATAAGGGGCCCAACACACTGCCCTGGGGGACGCCATAGGTAATGGTTTTTCCTTCAGACATGTATTTAATCTCTTCTTTTGCTGTTGTACATATATTACTTATTTCGGTATACTGTTGCCTTTTACCTATTACAAGAGTACATTTAAAAACTAGGGTTGGGAACTCATCTTTTAAGTTGCATTAACCTGTGTTGGAAGAGTCCTCTCTTGACTGTGCTCGTTTAGGATCACACCTTGCTTAACAATAAGTGTAAACTAATAAAATAAATAGATAGATAATATTGAGTGAAGACACGCTGTACTAGTTGAGTAAAAGTAGCATAAATAAATATTGCTGGACATTTCACACAGCGCTATCTAGCCCCAAACTAAGCAGAGCTTGTACTATGGGAACCAGATAACTGATAGAATACTTATATACTTTTTTTTGTAAATACATACGACCTCCGTGGCGCAGTGGGCTAATAGCCGGCTGAGACGCAGGAGGTAGCGGGTTCGATTCCCACTGCGGAACAAATGTTTGCATGATCTACAGATATTTGTTCCGGGTCTGGTTGTTTCTCTATGTATTATAAGTATGTATTTACAAAAAAAAGTATATAAGTATTCTATCAGTTATCTGGTTCCCATAGTACAAGCTATGCTTAGTTTGGGGTTAGATAGTGCTGTGTGAAATGTCCAGCAATATTTATTATATTTATTTATAGAGAAACAACCAGACCCGGAACAAATATCTGTAGATCGTGCAAAGATTTGTTCCGCGGCGGGAATCGAACCCGCTACCTCCTGCGTCTCAGCCGGTTATTCGCCCACTGCACCACGGAAGTCGTCGTATATAAAGATCATTTTGTAGGTTCTATATACTTTTCGCAGCGACTAGACGCGGAGCTGTCGCTTGCGTCGGCGACCAGTCGTTACGACAGACGTCGTGCAGGAAGTGAACATTAGTAGTAGAGTATTCGAGAGAGACAGCCGTGTTGTTCATCTTGTGAGTGAATATGGAGCCTCTAGTTGCACTTGCCTTAGTGCTTATCTTGCGAATGCGAAGGCGCAGAGTACGACGAATCCATCGCCGTTATTGAATCCATCCAATACTAACCACTTGCCAAGAACGTGGGCAGTTTTCTCTGCTTTTTGATGAGCTCATAATGCACCACGAAAAATTCTTCAAATACTTCATTCGCGCGACTGTCGTCGTGTATACGCCTGCACAGCATGACTAGACGCAGCGACAAGTAGCGAGCGTGCGCGACTCCCCTAGCTTGTCGTCGCGACTCCGCGACTCTGACGCCAAGTGTGCGGAGCTTTGAACAAAATATATGAAAATTGTCGGCCGCAACCTATCGTCGCGTCTGGTCGCCGAGCTGTCGCTGTCGCGTGTCGCCTAGCGTGCGCCTACCTACACAAAGTAAGTGAAGTTTGTCGGGACCGAGAATAATATTATAATAAAACATTTATTTAATATAAAAGAATCGTTGTCCTGACTGACTGACATATAGACAACGCACAGCCCAAACCGCTGGTCCTAGAGACTTAAAATTTGGATGGTATGTTCTTTGTGGTGTGAAAGTGAACACTAAGAACGGATTTTTAGAAACTCATCCCCCAAAGGGGTCAAAAAAGGTTTTTACGGTTGTATGAAAAACCGTGGTTCTTGGGTTTATAAACTTGAAACTTGGCGAACACATTCTTCAACAAAATTAAGAGAAATAATATTTTTTTATTTTTCTATATTCATCCCCTGCGTGGGTGAAAAATGGTGTTGAACTCTGTATGGCAAAACTTTATTTCTAGGGTTAATAGACTTAAAACTTTACTTAAATACTAAGCAAGGTGCATAATGAAACATGGGATAGTAATTCTATCTGAAAATCACCTCATAGAGTTGAAAAGTGATGTTGTAGTTTGTTCTAAAACAATTTCATTTGCATTTACAAACGTATAACTTTGCATAAATGCTTTTTATATGTAAATAATGAAACATTTTATCATGGTAAGACCACCAAGGTCTGATGATGGAGCCAGGGAAGAATCTACAGAACTCATTAATCGATAACAGTACATGTATCGTGTTTTAGTTCTATAAAATTGTTTCTGCGAGACGTTTAACGATACAATTGACTACCAGCGTCTGAAGACGGGGAAATAGACCGCTCTTAAACATCATTATTATCATCAGTATGTTAAATAATCGTTACGAGACTGACAGACTGACTGAAAATTAACGCACAGCCTAAACCGCTGATCCTAGAGACTTGAAATATAGAGGATGTGTTCTTTTTAGGGTGTACGGATGGACTAAGAAAGGATTTTTTTGACATTCGCACCCCAAGGGGACCATAATAAGGGTATAAAATAAAACAATAATATTCTGTTTTCAGGTATCGTAAGTAATAGACCGATCAAATTTTAAATGTAGAGTTCCCTAATAAAATAAACTAATAGATTATTTAGCGCTTTCAGATTTTTTTCTGAAAAAAGGCATAGGAACACTTTGTTTGACAACATAATCTCATTTTACGTTTTAGCCAGATTTAATAGTTAAAATCTATAATATAAAAATGAATCGCAAAATGTGTTGGTAAGCGCATAACTCAACAACGCCTGGACCAATTTGGCCAATTCTTTTTTTGTTGTATTTCTTATAGTCAGGAGAAGGTTCTTATGAAAGAAAAAATTAAGAAAATTGCGCGCAAAATTAGAAAATATAGGAATACTTAACCACCATATAAAATTATTTATAATCTAACCTTAGCGCTTTTATAATGTAACCTTATGACGTTTGACATATAATTGACAGAATGCGTGCTGCAAATATCGTCAAAAAGGATGTAAAAAAAATGAATTTCGTTTGAAACAGATGCTTCGGTAGGAGTTATCCCGAGATATATTGTCTATATATATAAAAATTAATTGCTGTTCGTTAGTCTCGCTAAAACTCGAGAACGGGTGGAGCGATTTGGCTAATTTTGGTATTGAATTATTTGTGGAAGTCATTCATTTTCTCATACATAATGATGGCCGGGGACAACAATTGACAATTCTACCAGGGTGACTTATATTGACAGCCCGCGTTACACCTATGCATGTCAAGCCGCTACGAAGTTCGGCGGGTCCAATAGTCAATATTTTCAGGAACCCCTAGGTCAAAATAAGACCTCTTATAAATGAAAAATTTGAGTGTGGTGTCGTTTTAAATGTCGTCAAAAATAAAATGAAGCCAACAGGTGATCAACAGAATTCCTTAATGGGTAAAAGTAGAACGGTTATGTTTCGGGTTCTTTTAAATTATTTGTGTGAGATGTATGATGGTAAATGTATACCAGGGTGTGGTGATGGAGCCAGGAAGGAATCAACAGAACAATTTAATAGATAACAGTACAACGGTCGTGTTTGGGTCCTTTTAAGTTGTTTGTGTGAGATTTATAACGATAATACATATAATGTCTACAGGGGCTGATGATGGAGCCAAGAGGAAATCAACAGAAGTCCTTAATGAATAATAGAACGGTCGTGAATGTGTTCTTTTAAATTGTTTTTGTGAGATGTTTGACGAAATCGTCTACCAGGGTCTGATGATAGAGCCAGCAGGGATTCAACAAAACTCTTTAATGTATAACAGTTGATTTATCGTGTTTGGGTTCTATTAGATTGTTTTTGCGAGTCTATAATGACTGATCATGAAGCCAGGAGTGAATCACACTAATAGTATAAATTTGAAAGTTTGTGTGTTCGTTTATTTGTTTGAATGAATAAAAGAATAAAAGAAACACTTTAGTGTACACCCTATAAACAAAACAAATACAAACAACATAGAAAATACATAAACAAATAATTACTATTTAGCTGTGCGCTTTCTATGGGCGGTGATAATTATGCCTAAGATTCAGTTTAACTTGCGGGACTTTATTTAAGAAAACCACTGATATACATGTGCGCTCGATGATGTTTAAAAACTACATATAACAGGCGGTCTTATCACTTATCGTTTGTTTGTTTGTTAGTTACTCAATCACGTCGTAACGACTAAACCGATTTCAATGAAATTTAGTATTTACGTAGATTATAACCTGGATTAGTCCTGGCGACCCCCGTGGCGCAGTGGGCGAATAGCCAGCTGAGACGCAGGAGGTAGCGGGTTCGATTTTCGCCATGGAACAAATGTGTGCATGATCTACAAATAATTGTTCCGGGTCTGGATGTTTTTCTGTGTATTATAAGTGTGTATTTACAAAAAAGTATATATGCATTCTATCAGTTATCTGGTTCCCATAGTACAAGGTCTGCTTAGTTTGGGGCTAGATAGCGCCGTGTGAAATGTCCAGCAATATTTATTTATTAATAAACAGACTACTTTCTATCTCATAAATCAGGTCCCATGGAATAAACATGTGGTGTCAAAGTTTCTATAGGAATTTTTTTTGTCTTTGTTACCCCTTCACGACCAAACTACTGAACAGATTGAGTTCAAACTTTGCAAAAGTTTAGCTAACGATCTCCGTGGCGCAATGGGCGAAGAGCCGGCTAAAACTCAGGAAGTAGCGGGTTCGATTCCCGCTGCGTAACAAATGTTTGCATGATTTACAGATCAGTTCAGGGTCTGGATGTTTTTCGATATAGTAGGTGTGTAGTATGTATTTACAAAAAAAAGCATATAAGTATTCTATCAGTTATCTGGTTCCCATAGTACAAGTTCTGCTTAGTTTGGAGCTGAATAGCACTGCGTGAAATGTACAGCATTAAATATAGTTTTAAACCTAAACCTATTAAACCTAAAATAACATAAATGTTAATTCTTATCTCATAAATCAGTTTTCATAATGTTTGGTACCCCTACACGCCAAGCTTAGTATAGATATAAATACGTAGAAATAGAGACATATTCTCAAAAAAAGGTTAGGTTAATTCATAAAAAAAATTTAGCTACATAAGCATCCTGCAGTTAAATTTAGTATAGTCGCAATGGTGAGCAATACAAAATTCAGCCCTCGATCGTAGTGACCCCAGTCCACTGTCTGCATGTTAGATATAGGCGGAATTATAAGTCATAAAAAACCAGCTACCGCAGCATCACCAGCAAACTCTTCAATGAAAATAGAGTCGCAGTGATGAATCATACACAATTTCAGCTACCGCAGCGTCCAACCAACTCACTACAAGTCAGATAGGGCCGAAACTATGAATAATAAAAATAGTCCAGCTACCGCAGCTGGAGGATGCTGCGGTAGCTAGATTATTTTTATGATTTTAAACCCAATCATTTTAAGATTTATAATGATAGTTGCAATGATTAGTCATAAAATAAACTGTTACCTCAGCATCTCCTAGTATACCCTCTTGTTTATAAATACCTGGCATGCCTTTTAAGTTCTGTCGTTTCCATATTTCCCGGCAACTTTGAATTTGGAACTGTTCTATATTCGAATGTATTTAAATTTTGAATCTCAAAACAGATGAAAGTATTAGGATCAATACTATTGTTTAGTCACAGCGTCGATTGGAATCTATCAGGTAACGTACGAAAATGAATCTTTCTAAGGAAAATGTTCGTGCAATAATTTTCTACAACTTTAGAAAAGGCCTGACACGGCTTCATTGTTTTGAAGAGCTAACATCTGTATTCAGTGGTAAAGCTCCATGTCTGCGGACTGTCGAACGCTGGTATTTAGAATTCCAGCGTGGACATACTAGTGTTAGTGATAAATCTCGCGAAGGACGCCTAAAATCCGCCTTCACTGAAGATAACAGCATTGCTGTAAGACAACTAATTCTCGAAGATCGTCATGTGACGTATCGAGAGATAAAGACTGTATTAGGCATCTCAGGGAAAACCATTCAAAAGATCTTGCATGAAGCGCTTGGTGTGAGAAAGCTAGTTTGCCGTTGGATACCGCATCTGCTTTCCGACGATCACAAGGCGGCCCGCGTCAGATGGTGTAAGAAAACTCTGCAAAAGTTCAACCGAGGAGAGTCAAATCACGTCTACGACATCATCAGTGGTGACGAATCTTGGATCTATGCTTACGATCCTGTAAACAACAATCTACAATCTGGGTCTTTCAAGACGAGCCAAACCCGACTAAAGTTGTTCGTTCTCGAAACACTTCAAAGAAGGTGGTGGCCACGTTCGTTGAAAAAACCGGACATGTTGCGACTATTGAAATTGAAAATCATAGAACGGTTAACGCAGAGTGGTATACCACAGTTTGTTTACCACAAGTCATCACCGAACTTCGAAAATCTAACTAAAAACGACGCATCATCCTGCACCACGACAACGCAAGCTCACACAGCGCTCGTCAAACGATTGAGTATTTGAAGCAGGAAAAAGTAGAAATTCTTGACCAACCTCCATACAATCCTGACCTAAGCCCTAACGATTTCTTTACATTTCCTAAAATTAAGAAAAGTCTTCGTGGTCAAAGGTTCCAGTCCGGTGAATAAGCAGTCGACGCTTTCAAGTCAGCCATTTTGAACACTCCCACTCTAGAGTATGGAATAAATGGTATAATAACTGGTTTGAGCAAATGGAAAAGTGTATTAAGCTACGTGAATACTTTGAAAAACAATAAAAAGTACTATAAGGTTCTGGTTATGTTTTTTTCTTCAAACGACAAAACTTAAAAGGCATCCCTCGTAGGGTCTCAAGGATGAACAATAAAAAAATACCAACTACTGCAGCGTCTTGCTATCCACTTCCTTTAAGTTTGTCAGTGTCGCAGTGATGAGTGATAAGAAGTTTTTAGCTACCGCAGCTTTTCCGAGCCCATACTCTTCGAGTTATATAGGTACAATGATAGCAATAACAAATGCAGCTAACGTAAAGTCCCTTAGCCCACTCCCTTAAGATAGAAAAAGTCGCAATGTTAAGTTAAAAAAAAACAGCTAGCGCAGTGTCTCACTTTCTTCAACTATAATTAAGGTATTTTTAATTAATGTCTTTTTAAGATGAATAGGGTAATGATCAGTCAAAAAATTAGCTTCTACCGCAGCATCCCCGAGCCCACCCTCTTTAAGATAAGTAGGGTCACATTGATGAGTAGTAAAAATTTGCAGCTACACAGCGTCACCCACATCCAACTAACTATAATTTACAAGGGCAGCAACGATGAGTCATAAAAATTTATCTACCGCAGCTTCCACCAGCCCAATCTTTATTAGAAAAATTGGGTTGTAAAAATTATTAGTCATAAAAATTAATTGGCTAGCGCAGCACTCCCTAGGCCATCCTCATTAAGATAAATAGTCATAAAACACGCATCGTACCCCACTCAACTCACTACAAGTTAGGTAGAGCTACAAAATTAGGATCTAACACAGCGTCCCGCAGCCCATTGCCTTTAAGTTTGATGGCATCGCAAAGATAAGTGATAAAAGTTTGCAGCTAACTCAGCGTCCCCACTCCCCAGGACGATAGAAGATTGTAAAAACTGCAGCGTCCCCTGACCAACTCACATCAATAACATCATCAACGTGCGCGAAGCCGCTGGTAACAGCTAAGACTTATTTGACTCATCATTGCGCCTATATCTAACATGCAGAGTGTTGGCTGAGGTCACTACGGCTAGCGTTTTGTATGGCTCACCATTGCGACAATATTAAACTTAAAGGGAGTGGACCGCAAGACGCTTATGTACGAGTAGCTGCAAGTTTATTAGCTGATTTATGGAATAAAAGTAGCATATGTTTTAATGCAAATTAAATTCTAGACATATACGAAATTTCATCGAAATCGGTTCAGCCATTCTGACTTGATTGAGTAACAAACAAATAAATAAACACACATCCTCAATGAACATCACATATTACAGCTAGTTTCAGGGCAACAGCTAGTTTCAGGTATAAAAACACAAAAAATATCAATACAATGTTACTTCGAAAACTTTCGTGATTTATTTCAATCATTATTATAAATACGGCATTTCTCAAGTACCGTCTATAACACGTATCGATAAGACGGTACGTGATAAATCCCGTATTTATAATAATGACCAATACAATGGCCCATAACTATAAATTTCTAACAGACTAAATACATACTAAAATATTAAACTGCACTACACTGATAGTCAGGGTTTTCTTTGCGTTGGCGTTGGACCGCCCATTGTAATATGTTTACTTGTCGCAGTTTAAAATAAAGAAATAAATATTGCGGGACATTTCACACAGCGCTATCTAGCCCCAAACTGAGCAGACCTGTACTATGGGAACCAGAGAATACATATTTTTTTTTGTAAATACATACTTCTATTATAGATACTTTTATTACAAGCTCTGCTTAGTTTGGGGCTAGATAGCGCTGTGTGAAATGTCCAGCAATATATATTTATTAAATATTTATTTATTTATAGAATAACATCCAAAGCCGGAACAAATATCTGCAGATCATGCAAACATCGGCTATTCGCCCACTTGAGAGAAGAAAAAGAAAATAAAAAATGAAAAAAAAGAAGAAGAAAGAAAAAGAAACAAAAGAAGAAAGAAAGAAAAAAAAACTAAGAAGCTTGAGAGCATCAACCTACCTCCTGAGCTTGTGAATATCTTTAAGTATTGGTACAGGAACCAGATCAATACCGTACGTTGGGCGGGCGCAATGTCAGAACCTTATCGGCTGGAGTGTGGAGTGAGACAGGAGGGCTTGATCTCTCCCGCTCTCTTTAACCTTTATTTGAACGAGCTAATCGTGGCGCTCAGCAGCCGGCATATCGGATGTCATATTGATGGTGTATGCGTCAGTAATTTGAGTTATGCTGATGATATGGTGCTGCTGAGTGCCTCGGTCTGTGGATTGAGAGAGCTAGTGAGGACATGTGAGGAATACGCCACTGGTCATGGGTTAAAATATAACCCTAAAAAGAGTCAGTTCATGGTCTTTGAGGCCGGTACGAAACGTCTTGAAAGTGTCCCAACCTCAAGTCTTAACGGGATTATCTTAGACAGAGTATATACATTTAAATATCTTGGGCAAGTTGTCACTACCGACCTCAAAGACAATGAAGACATCGAACGGGAGCAGAGGGCGCTGTCCGTGCGTGCGAATATGATTGCTCGCAGGTTTGCGCGTAGTTCAGAGGGGGTTAAGCTGACTTTATTTCGGGCGTACTGTACCTCTCTGTACTCGTGCAGCCTGTGGGCGAAGTATACGCAGGCGGCGTACAGCGCACTCCGCGTCCAGTATAACAATGCACTCAGGGCGGGCTGCCCCGCTACTGCAGTGCATCAGGGATGTTCGCGGCGGCGCGGGTCGACTGCTTCCATACCGTCATGCGCAAGCGAGCCGCGTCCCTGGGGTACAGGCTGCGGGCCAGCGCCAACGCCGTCTTGGCAATGATAGCCGGCAGAGTAGACTGCCCGTACACCAGACATTGCTGTCACAGGCATGCTCTCAAAAACCCTGTATAAACATTAGTTTACTTATTGTGTTGTGCGCTTTCCTATATGAGCTACATAATTGCTTGAAATAAATGTATTTTATTTTTTATTTACTGCGCCACGTAGGTCGTCAAGTTCTCTAATGGCGGGTTTCTATATCCGTCGGTAACCGACTACGCTTAGTATCTCCTTGAAAAAGTGACAAACTTTTGACAGGTTTTCAAGAAGAAACGAGTCGTACGTAGCTGGTTACCGACTGTGGGGGCAGAGCTACTGCAGTATATTCTGTGACTGAGTTTTATGTAAGTCTGCGTTTTGGCCCAACGTGGCATGATTAGCCCGCCGCCTCACCAGTCGTCTCTAGCCTGTATAGTAGAGTAGTTCACGCAATGTGACGGACAATAAATAGTGCTTCAGTAAATCCGCATCGGTTGTTTGCATTTCCTCTGCATCTGGAACTAGGAACCAAAGACACCACTATCGACTAGACACTGCCCTACGTGATAACCGAAAATAGCAACCCGACATTTGGTGATAAAGTATCCAATAATTGGTGACATATATTCCTACACCGACGGATATAGAAACCCGTCATAAGTAATCCTTGTGTACTATGAGTATGAACATTGAATTTATTTGTCTTCTTTTTTACGTAAATCTAACTGCAAATAAAATCTTAAATGCCCAAGCATTATTTATAGGTAACATGATATAGCTATTTCCGTAACAAGCCCCTTAACTGTTGATAAGGGCTGACGTAACCGTAATGAAGGATGGAGGCTATAATAAGATACGTTTACTTGTGGTTTATTGTGGGAATAACAGGTTAAGAGTTGCACAAAGAGCCATGGAGCGTACCATGCTTGGCATCAGACTGTTAGATCGAGTTCCAAACGTCGAACGAAGATTCATGACGTTTGGATTCGAGGTATGGAGCTCAAATGGTCTTGGGCGGGACACTTGGCTAGACGTGGTGATGACAGATGGAGCAGGACAACGACTGAATGGTGGCCGAGGAGCGGGTATAGAAGGGTAGGACGACCAGCAGCAAGATGGGTGGACGACATCGTAAAGGTCGCGGGCCGTCAGTGGGTGAGACTAGCGCAGGATCGTGGTGGATGGCACAAACTTGGGGAGGCCTATACCTACAATGGGTGAAGTCAGGCTGTGAATGGTAATGGTGGTGGGAATAACACCTACACGAAAATGCGTTTTATCATCATCATCATCATATCGTCCGTAGGACGTCCACTGCTCGACAAAGGCCTCCCTCATTAATCTCCAGGAACTGCGGTTGGAAGCGGCCTGCATCCAACGCCGACCTGTGGTTCTTACCAAGTCGTCTGCCTATCTTGTAGGTGGACGTCCTACGCTGCGCTTGCCGGTCCGTGGCCTCCATTCGAGAACTTTCAGGTCCCATCGGCCATCTGTTCTGCGCGCTATATGGCCTGCCCATTGCCACTTCAACGTGCTAATCCGTCGTGCTATGTCGGTGACTTGAGTTCTTCTACGTATCTCCTCATTTCTGATTCGATCCCGTAGAGAAACCCCGAGCATAGCCCTCTCCATAGCTCGTTGAGCGACTCTGAGCTTATTTATAAGGCCAATAGTGAAGGACCACGTCTCGGTTCCATATGCCATCACTGGTAACACACACTGATTGAAGACTTTCGTCTTAAGGCACTGAGTTATGTTGGACGAAAAGACGTTGCGAAGTTTCCCAAACGCTGCCCATCCGAGTTGGAAAATGTGTTTATATAATAGTTTTTGTAAAACAATTGGAAAATAGTGTTTTGATTCTTAAAACTATAAGATACTTTTATATTATGGTATATTTTTTTTACCAATATCAAAAAAAGGAGGAGGTATTCAATTCGTCGGACTGTTTTTTTTATGTATCTTCCCCCATTACTCGAAGACGCCTGGACCGATTCGGGAAATTCTTTTTTCGTTTAAAAGGGTATACTTCCCAGGTGGTTCAATTGGCAGCAAGTCAAGATATGATGATGGGATACCAAAAAAATCCAGGGCAACCCTCAAATTTGATAGGGACGCAATTCGGTTTTATGTTTGTTATTATCTCAGAACTCCGTCATTTATCGAGCGATTAAGATAATTGTTTTTTTTTATTTGATATGATATACATACTTTTAGATTGGTTCTATAGAAATTTTATCAAAATCAGTTTAGTAATTTGGTTTTTTTTTATTGATGATAGCCAAGCGCTTGACCACTAGATCACCTGATTGTGAAGTGAAGGTGTGGTTGAATTTGGAGCACGCTTGCCTAGAAAGAACCTATTCACTCTGTACTTGAAGACTCCAAGATTATACTGGTTTGGAACAACATACGCCGGAAAGTGAGTTGCACTCCTTACTTGTGCTAACAAGAAAAGTTGAAGCAAATCGTTTGGTACGGCCAGGTGGTATGCCGACCAGGTATGGGTGGTACTTCTCGGTACGTCTGCTTGTCCGGTGGTTGAAGGGGAAGGAGAGATAAGGTCATGAAGATCTTGCACACATTCACCAAAATGTATCTTGTAAAAAACTAAAAGTCTGGCTGTAGACTTTGTAAATTGGCTTCCACTAGTGAGTCATCACCAATGAATCTAGCAGCACGTCGCTCAATCGAATCAAGGGCTCCAAACTGATACTTGGCCGAGTCATCCCAGAGATGGCAGCAGTACTCCATACATGAGCGGACTTGTGTTTTGTAGAGACTGAGCAGCTGTCCCGGTGAGAAGTACCGCCGAACCTTAGCTAGGATCCCTAGCTTCATAGCAGCAATTTTGGCCCTAGATAATGTAATATAGATTAGTTACGTCAGTTATATTTTTGTTAATAAGTTACTTGTTTATGTTTCCTGTTTTATGTGTTTTTAATTTTTTTTTTATGTTTATGTATGATGGAGCGGACTAAAGTTCAAAACGTTAGCAAGCGTATATTGGGACTCAAATGGAGTTGGGCAGGACGTGTGGCCAGGCGTGGTGATAACAGGCAGAGCAGAGTGCTGACTAAGTGGTGGCTCCTATATGGAACCAGGAACGCACATCATCCACCGGCAAGATGGGTTGACGACATTCTAAAAATCGCAGGTCGTATGTGGGTTAGAACAGCGCAGGACAAAGGCGAATGGCGACAACGAAGAGAGGCCTATGCCCAGCAGTGGTATGAGAAGGGCTGATGATGATGATGGAGCAAGCTTAAGGCCCAGATGTTAAGTGGTTAAGTGGTGGGTTTTTTTAGTTTAGCCGCGATAAGACGACGTTTGATGTCACTTAACAACGTTAATTACGTTAATTAACAAGGAGGCGCCATGTTTTTATAACTGCTAACAAATGTCATACGCTGATTATCAAGGGAAATTGAATTGGCAATGTTATTATTATTTTCCTAGGAATTTCAAGTATAAAAACATTTGTTTGTTTATCTGACGAAGTGATATAGTTATAGACAAATTTTGATATTGCGTCTCTGAGATTATGGCATATAAGTAAACCATATAATAGTTATTTACCTATGAAATTGCCGTTCTTCAGTACTGGTCATTTCAAATAGAAAAAAAGTTTGGAATGGCTTTGTATTCTAAATTCAAATTAATTTTGTTTTAAAAACATAACATTCTTTTTACAAACTCTGTCTTTTGTTTATTGATTAGCGTTGTATTTTATTACATTTGAACATTTTTCGTCATAATGGATACTTTAACAACTCGTGTAATTATGGAATATGAGTTCCGCCGCGGCACCAACGCGGCACGTAACATCAAAAACGTTTACGGAGAGAACTGTACAAATGAACGCACAACCTGGTTTTCCCGGTTCCGTTCTGAAAATTTTGACTTGAAAAATAAAGTTCGTGGTCGTCCGGAGACTTTGGTCAACGATGATGAATTAAAGGCGATTGTGGAAGCTGACGAAACTCAATTTACAGCTGAGCTAGCAGCAGCTTTTTATGTTAGCATCAAAACAATTTTGATCCATTTGCGACAAATAGGAAAGGTAAAAAAACTTGATAGATGGGTGCCCCACGAACTTAACGATCGCCAGCGCAACGTACGCGCCGAGACCTGCCTCACGCTGCTTAATAGGCAAAGAAATGAAGGAATTTTGAACCGAATTTTTACGTGCGATGAAAAATGGATTCTGTTCGACAATCGAAAGCGCTCAGCAAGTTGGTTAGATCCTGGTTCAGCACCAAAGCAATGCCCTAAACCAAAAATGACCCCTAAAATGGTGACGGTCACTGTTTGGTGGTCTAGTGCGGGTGTGAGTTTACTGTGAAGAACTGGAGACAATGATGGAGAAACTTGCACAATGGCAACCAGTTTTGGTCAATCGGTCGTCCCCACTGCTCCTTCACGACAACGCGCGACCCCATACTGCACAACAGACAGTCTCCAAGCTGCAAGAGCTGGGGTTATAAGCTCTCCCTCATCCGCCATACTCACCAGACCTTGCACCTATCGACTATTACTTTTTCCAAAATTTAGACAACTTTTTAGTGGGTAAAAAATTCAATTCCCGAGAGGCAGTACAAAATGCCTTTGAAGAGTTTGTTGCCTCCCGTCCAGCTGATTTTTACAAGAAGGGCATCAATAATCTGCCAATGCGTTGGCAAAGATACGTCGATTGCATGGGTGATTACTTTGATTAACAGAAATAAAAATGTTTAAAAAAATAAGTTCTTTCACTTATTCCATACAAAACGGCAATTTCATAGGTAAAAACCTAATATTTTGCCGGTGTATCTCCAGACAGTGATACTTATATATTACGCTAGATAGATAGATAGAAAACGCTTTATTGTATACCACACTTAAATTAACAAATCATAATTAAAACACTTAAAATTAGACACGCGATAGTACAATTGGCGGTCTTATCGCTAAAAGCGATCTCTTCCAGACAACCTTTGGATGGACTGGATTTTACGAGAACGTTAAAGGACGGTAGCTTTATAACATAAGCTTTTTATTTAACTGTAGGTATACTTACATAAGCAAAACAGAAGAAATAGATACCAGGATAGGTAATATTAGCATAAATATTATACATAAACATTCTATGATATTAAATATACTAGCAATAAATAAAATATGAAACAGCTGTAATACAAACAGTTACAACGACATATATGATAACAAAATAAAATTACTCAGCTCTCTGATGCAGACAAATAGTGCTTAAACAATAGCGTATTAAAGATAGGAAGGGATTTGGCAGATCTAATAAAAGAAGGAAGAGAGTTCCATAAACGGATAGCTTGTACAGTAAAGGAGTTGTCATAAAAGTTAGAAGAGTGGATAGGAATTTTAAGTTTCAAGTACTTAGAAGAGCGCAACGGACGAGGATTAGATAAATGGAATTAGATTAGAATATTGGATTAGAACTAGGTTTTTTTTAAATCGAAAATAAAATACCCTCATTTTCTCAATTTTGGAATTGTAGGCAACTTCTGTGGTGGCAACAGTTTGCAACGCTTCATGAATTCACCAACTAATGTCTGCTGTAACCTCTTGGCTTAGTTAGCTTAGCTCTTAGCCTCTCTGCTTAATTGTAAGTAGTTCATTTTTATTTATTTCTATAGTTAATACAAATGTCAGATGTGTAATATATTTTTTTAAATAACAAATAAATAAATAAATATTGCTGGACATCACACACAGCGCTATCCAGCCCCAAACTAAGCAGAGCTTGTACTATAATGCTTATATACATTTTTTTTTGTAAATACATACTTATAATATACAGAAAACATCCAGACCCGGAACAAATATCTGTAGATCATGCAAACATTTGTTCCGCGGTGGTATCAACCCTGCGTACTCCTGCATCTCAGTCGGCTATTCGCCCACTGCACCACGGAGGTCGTCATATTATGAAATATTGATTAAATGAATACTGAATACTGAAGCTTTCTTTTGAATTTTTTTTCAGAATTTGTTTTGTAGTTCCGGAGATTACCTATTAAGTACCAAAATATCAAACTCACAAATTTAAATTAATATTATTTTGTTTTTGAGTCAAAATGCCTTTATAACAGAATGAGTATAATATTATTTACAACACTATAAATACAGGAGAAACTGTTGTATCATCTAAAAACGATTTAAAGACAGCTCAACTGCTCCAGATCACTACCAGGTGAAAGTGTCCCCAAGACACTGGCTGCATTGCCCCGCTGATTTGCAATGCTTATGCGTTGACCCAGATATGCGCCAGCACTCGGATCACACGTCGCTTCGACCAGACGCAGACGCCCAGAAAGAATTTTTATACGCGATGGGCCTCGGTACCCCATGGGCCTACAGTCTCGACCCCAAATGGCAACAATAATACTGTCTATTCGGAAGAGAAGAGAAGTAATATTGGCTTACTAAGCCCGCTGTTTAGCTGCGGTATTATAATTTAGTCAAGAGCTTGATACGAACCGAGACTGTAGTCTGTCCACACTAAGTCTGCCTGGTAGTGATTTTTACAAAATTGAAAATAGCCCGGCTTTTTTGCGTCTGGGTTAAATAATGACATAGGTAAACACCACCCCAGTTAAACTAACTTTCTCCTTTTAAAAAAACGAGTCCCGAATCGGTCCATCCATTTCGGAACTACGATGCCATGACTAAAGAGTTCGAAAAAATAATATTTTTACGAAGAGAAACCAACAAGGATAGCTATAATACTAAACTAAAAGATAAAAATACTAACTTAACTACTGAGCTAAACTCTATTTTTATGGCCATGACAAACAGACACACACAGACATAGGCGTCCAACCTATAACACCGTTTTTTACATTGGGTTAAAACATTTTACGTCACAATATCAAGATCCTGACAGCAAAGCATATCAGTTCGTCACTCACTGTCACAACAGCTAGTATAGTCTATCATATAAAGTACTAGTTGTTGCCAGGGGCTTCGCCTGCGTTGTTCTGGGGTGCAAAATACGTATATAAACTTTGGCACCCCCTTTTTATCCCATGGAAACTGATTTATGGGATAAATGGTAGCCTATGTGGTGATCCAGGTTATAATCTACGTATATACCAAATTACATCGAAATCGGTTCAACCGTTACGGTGTGATTGAGTAACAAACAAACATCCAAACTTTCGCATTTATAATATTAGTGTGATTTAGGTAGGTTTATTTATGTAGTATGTATCTATATTAAGCTAGTTTTATTAGTCCTGTGCAAGTTTTTATTAGTTCCCTTTCCTGTGCACTACCTACACATCTTTATCTACAATACACAAAGATTATCTGGAAGAGAATGCTCAGTATTAAGTTCACCTTTGTACTAGTTTTATAAGTGCGGTAAAGTATTTTCAATCAATCAATCAATAACTCTTCTGTATCGCTTGTTTTCCAGTTTTACCATTACTGCAACTTAGGACGGCCCCCGCTACATGGAAAGACGGTTTACGGATTAAGATTACATGGAAAGACGGTTTACGGATTAAGATTACATGGAACGACGGTTTACGGATTAATATTACATGGAAAGACGGTTTACGGATTAAGATTACACGGAACGATGGTTTACGGATTAAGATTACATGGAAAGACGGTTTACGGATTAAGATTACATGGAAAGACGGTTTACGGATTAATATTACATGGAAAGACGGTTTACGGAATTTACGGATTAAGATTATTTATTTCTCAAAAGATTTACAATAAACCGCTTACTGAGAAACATAAATTTAACTTTTGAAATATGTAGTTGTTTTGATGCATTTAGTAGTACAAATAAATTTCTAGAATAATAATATACATTACATACACTTTTAACAATCCATTACACAACATTATTATCAAGACGAAACTTTAAAACATAATTAAACATATTTATAATTGTTATTTACTGACTATACATACAAACAATATATACATATATATTAAAAAACCGGCCAAGTGCGAGTCGGACTCGCGCACGAAGGATTCCGTAGCATTATCTATAAAAACGGCAAAAACCATGTCTGTTTTATGGGAGCCCCCCACAAATTCATCATCATCATCATATCAGCCGTAGGACGTCCACTGCTGGACAAAGGCCTCCCTCATTGATCTCCAGGAACCGCGGTTGGAAGCGGCCTGCATCCAACGCCGACCTGCGGTTCTTACCAAGTCGTCTACCCATCTTGTGGGTGGACGTCCTAAGCTGCGCTTGCCGGTCCGTGGCCTCCACTCGAGAACCTTTCGGCCCCATCGGCCATCTGTTCTGCGCGCTATATGGCCTGCCCATTGCCACTTAAACGTGCTAATCCGTCGGGCTATGTCGGTGACTTGAGTTCTCCTACGTACCTCCTCATTTCTGATTCGATCCCGTAGAGAAACCCCGAGCATAGCCCTCTCCATAGCTCGTTGAGCGACTCTGAGCTTATTCATAAGGCCAATAGTGAAGGACCACGTCTCGGTTCCATATGTCATCACTGGTAACACACACTGATTGTAGACTTTCGTCTTAAGGCACTGAGGTATGTTGGACGAAAAGATGTTGCGAAGTTTCCCAAACGCTGCCCATCCGAGTTGGATTCGACGATTGACCTCTTTCTCGAAGTTGGACCTACCTAATTGGACTGTTTGTCCTAGGTATACATACGCGTCGACAACTTCAAGAGCCGAGTTCTCAACCATAACTGGGGCAGGGACGACATGGACATTCGACATGATTTTCGTCTTGTCCATGTTCATTTTAAGTCCTACCCGTTGGGAGACTCGATTGAGGCCTTCGAGCATCGTGCTGAGCTCTTCCATCGACTTTGCCATGACCACAATATCGTCGGCAAACCGAAGGTGAGTGATGTATTCGTGTGTGTGTGTACATCCAAGTCTATTAGTAATTTTAAAACAAAAGTGCACACCCATTATCTGTCCTTGTGTTGAAGTTGTAGCTGCTTGTTAATTCATCATAACCACTTTTAGAGTTGCTTATTTAAATTAAATTTGTGTTATTACTGGTAATTTAGGTTTATAGTATGTAGATATGTTTTTAAATTTATATAGATGCACCGCCGTCATGTGTTACATTTTTATCCTGTCCATACAAAGGTTGTCTGGAAGAGATCGCTTTTAGCGATAAGACCGCCCATTGTACTAAATCTATTTGTAAGACTTATGTACTGTATTTTACTTTGGTGTACAATAAAGAGTTATCTTATCTTATCTTATCTTATCTTATTCGCCGTTAATATTGATGCCCAGTCCTTTCCATTCCAGAAGCTTGAAGGCATCTTCCAATGCGGTCGTAAACAGTTTCGGAGAGATGACATCTCCCTGTCTTACGCCTCTTTTTAAGGGAATTGCCTTCGAGCTCTGTTCATGTACTCGGACTGACATAGTGGCGTTTTTATACAAACACTTCAACACTTCGATGTACCGATAGTCAATACGGCATCGTTGGAGAGACTCAAGCACTGCCCATGTTTCGATCGAATCGAAGGCTTTCTCATAGTCCACAAACGCGAGACATAGCGGCAAGTTATACTCTTCGGTCTTCTGTATGACTTGCCGCAGCGTATGTATGTGGTCTATGGTACTGTAGCCTTTACGGAACCCGGCTTGTTCGGGAGGCTGGAAGTCATCAAACCTGCGTTCGAGACGGTTCGCGATGACCCTCGAAAACAGCTTATAAACATGGCTCAAAAGCGAGATGGGTCTGTAATTCTTAAGCAAGGTGTTGTCACCTTTCTTGAAGAACAGAACCACCACGCCCCCGTCCCATGCTTTTGGCGTCGTACCTTCAAGCAAGGCGGAATTAAAAAGCTTCTGAAGGACTTTAAGTACCGGTGATCCACCCGCTTTCAGAAGCTCTGAAGTGATTCCGTCCTCACCTGGCGCCTTGTCGTTCTTAAGCTGCTTCAAGGCCATCCTGATCTCATACAGGCTGATGTCCGGAATATCTTCGGTATAATGTCGGGTCAGTTTGGCTCTTGGGTCGTTGGCCGCACTGCAAACAGGTTTAGTGACCGAATCGTAGAGCCGTCCATAGAACCTTTCGACTTCCCTTAACACTTCCGCTTTACTTGACGTTATGCTGCCATCTTCCCTCTTCAGCTTCGTCATGCGGCTCTGCCCAATAGAATTATCTCTCGCGAACACTTTGGAGCCTTTATTCCGCTCTATCGTATCTTTAATACGAGATGTATTAAAGGTACGAATATCGTACCGCAAGGATTTCCAAATCTTTCTATTGAGCTGCCTATGTGACTGAGCATCATCGGGAGACTGCAGTTGTAAAGAACGTCTTTCAGCCATGAGGTTAAGGGTGTCATCAGAGAGTTTCTGAGGTCTATTGGTACGGGGGGTCTTAAAGAACTGGGACCCCACCGTATGGACGGTTTCTACGAACCTGTTATTGATCTCGTCCACTGATGCATCTACTTCTAGACAGTCAAAGCGATTTGCAAGTTCGAGTTGAAAGCTCTCGAGGTTTTGGATATGTGTGCGAGTGGGTCGGAGCGTAGACTTCATCAAACGGGACCTTTCAAGTTTAACGCTCATATTCAATGTGGCTCTAACAATTCGGTGATCACTGCCGGTTTTCACCCTGTGAATCACAGAGACATCATTGAATATCCGTTTCTTGTTGGTCAAGATGAAATCAATCTCATTTCTCGTGGAACCGTTGGGACTCATCCAGGTCCATTTCCTGTGAGGCGGCTTCTGGAAAAAAGAATTCATCATAAAGAGTCCTTCTTTCTCCAGAAAATCGGCCAGCCTCTGTCCCCTGGGGTTCCGTTGCCCATATCCAAATTGCCCCACTCTCAACTCATCATCGCTTCTCATGCCTAGCTTTGCATTGAAGTCCCCCATAACAACAATAAAGTGAGTTTTGTTCGTATGTATGGCTCTACTGATGTCCTCATACATAGACTCTACTTCTTCATCTGGGTGTGAAGAGGTCGGCGCATATACCTGAACGACCTTCAGCGAATATCGCTTAGATATTCTGAGTGTCAGGTACGCGACCCTGCTCGACACACTGTCGATGGTGATAATGTTGTTGATGAGTGACTTGTGAACGAGAAACCCAACACCACCTTGGGACTGCTGGTCGCCCTCCCGGTAGTATAGTAGGTTACCAGACTTAAGGGATATCGTGTCCTCGCCCTCTCTACGGACTTCTGATAACCCCAAAATGTCCCAGTGTAATCTACTAATTTCTTCTTCCAGCTTAACAATCTTTTCGTCTGTCCTCAAAGTGCGGATGTTGTGTGTTACCAGGGCCAGTGGTCGTCGTAGGGTTTGGTAGCCGATCGTCTCCCGGGGATTCTTAGCACCCCTGGCCCCGCCGTTACCGTGACTGCTACCGTAGCCAGGATTAGCGGGGCCGCCGGGGACTCGGGGCCTGGTTTTATGTTGCAATATCATGAGGGGTTGTTGCCATACTCGCCACGCTTGGCAGGCGGGTTGGCGAGCGCAGTATAGGTATTGAAAACACGAAAAGACGCTGCTGCCCATCTTTCGGAGGTATCCCTTAGCAGACTCCTACTGCATCCACGGGCAAGAGCGGAGGGGCAACATTCTATTGCCGGCGCCCCACGGCAAATATAAAATCCACAAATTAAAATATACAAACTATCACAAATTAAAATAAAATTATTTTTTCTTAATTTTATTTTAATATAATTATTTATTTTTAAAGTGAATAATGTAACTTAATATTCTGTGAATATTTCAAGCGTCTACCTGTTGCCGTTATCAATATCTAGCAGAAACGAGCCTAAAAACCACGTTTGTTGTATGGGAGCCCCCCTTAAATATTTGTTATTTTTAATTAAATTATTTATTTTTAAAATGAATATATAAATAAATATTCTGTAAATATTACAAGCGTCTACCTGTTGCCGATATCAATATCGAGAAACGAGCAAAAAAATCACATTTGTTGTATGGGAGCCCGCTTAAATATTTATTTTACTCTGTTTTTAGTATTTGTTGTTATAGCGGCAACAGAAATACATCATCTGTGAAAATTTCAACTGTCTAACTATCACAGTTCGGACAGACAGACAGCGGATTCTTAGTAATAGGGTCCCATTTTACCCTTTGGGTACGGAACCCTAAAAGCGACGACTAGAGGTGGATGGGAGCTGTTAGGTTCAGGGCATCTACTCTGCAAAACGATAAACGATATATCGGGACAATAATCGCGCAAATCGTACTCAAGTTACATCGTTTCGACTATCGTATGAACGATAGAACGACACCGCACAGGCCGCACAAGATCGATCGTATAGAGCAACCATAGAAAATCGAAGGAGGCGTATGTTCAGTGACGTCATATTGCTTATGATGATGATGCTCAAACTATTTCCATACCTTATTTTCTAATTTGATAGTTGTAGTGTTGTGACCAATTAAGTAATGATATCGATCGCATATATTTATTATATTTTAAAAAAGACTAAAAGATTACCTGTCGTTATAATTATTTCGATTCATTGTCGAGTACCTACCTATACCTACTTATTTTACAACAGCTTCGAAAATTTTAAAGAAGTTGTCATTAACAATCAAGAATGAATACGTGTAACATCTTGTAATGAAATTTAATATTAGTTAATAAATTTGTACAAAAGTATCCGGCAGTAGTTTAGTTTCTTACATTTTGTAAAAAAATATCGGGTCTGTTATCGTGTTACGTTTATCGATAGCTCCATCCCTATCAGTTTCTCCGACTCTGGTATAACCTTGTACGTGCGTAAGCGTCATATTTTTATAAAATAATGCATACATAATGTAAAAAAGACGCTCGTACAAGTTTTCACAGGAGCTGTCATCGAGAAAATAAAGAAATGGAAATAGTATAGTGTATGAAGTCTTACCGTGGAAGGACTTTCTCAGAATTCCATTACAAAACGGTGGCATTCCCCATAATTATTTTAGAAAGCAATTTATTGCGGGCGCTGGAGGTAGGAGCTAGCGCAATCTTCTATGTAAACGGTGAGCTACTGCGTTGTTAAGTGGAGGAAATACAACCTTATATAAATAAGGCAGCCTGGCTGCGGCAGCCAAGCTCTTAAGCTCACCCACATTCGATATTACTCGAGAGTTTTACTCTAAACAGCAACTACTCTAAACAATCAACGTGTGAACCGCAAAAGCCACAACTCGAAGTCTCGAATCGAGCGGGCTCGATGGAATTAAACAAATGTAATTTCCTTTGCATCTACTCGAAGCGAGCCGTCGTGCTTGACTCGGGCGTGTGTACGTGTCCGAACTTGTCGAGCGACTCGAGCGTCAGTCCGCCATTGTACATTTTGTAGATACATTTGATTATGCCGGTATAGAAAACTTACGTTTATAAGCTTGAACATACACACACTCTTACACATATACACAAACAAAACCAGGGCTGGATTATCCATAAGGCGGATTAGGCAACTGCCTAGGGGCCCCGCACCGACTAGGGGCCCACGGGGGCGTAGTCGATGCGGACTAAGCACCAAGAAAAAAAAACGTTTCATTCGTGACATTCCCCATTATTTACAGCCAATATAAATAAATAATATAATAATGTTGAATAGAAAAAAATATTTTACTTACTGTAGAATCGGTACAATCAACTTTCGCGAATGTAATGATAGCAGGTAAAAGATTTTTTTCAAAATTTAAATTAATAAAAAACTGTCTTTGTTTAACAACATCACAGAACCGTTTAAAAATCATTGTCGATAATAGCGATTGAAAATGATTTGTTGGATAAGGTCAACTTCCAAGATGTTTTGAACCATTTGTATCTAAAAAAAGTTAGAAGAGTTATCTAAAAGAAAAAAGTTATCCAAACTTATTGTACCTACTTCACAAAAATATTTTCTTTCGTTATACAATAGATTTTATTGCATATTTAACAAGATAAAATTTAAAATAACCGCGTTACGTCTCATTTCTCTTTCCTACAACATCATGATACCTGGATCATTACTTATCTATAACTATTATCTATTCAATAAGATCATTTCAATGAAAACAAAAAGCAGGAGTCGATCTGAACGACTCGACTTTTGTAACAGAAAAAAATATATTTTAAAAAATAAAAAAAGTGTAAAGGAAAGGGGCCCCGAGAATTGCATTGCCTAGGGGACCCGATAGGGTTAAT
Organism: Philereme vetulata; assembly: GCA_918857605.2. Lineage (NCBI taxonomy): Eukaryota > Metazoa > Arthropoda > Insecta > Lepidoptera > Geometridae > Philereme > Philereme vetulata. Next base: position 869,433 of record OU975482.1, read on the forward strand.
CCGGCCCTGAACAAACCCACGCAAACACACAAGACACCCACATACTCACACACACGACCCACGCTTTCACTCACTTAAATACTGATGCATTAGCATACATGCAAGCATGTGCGCTTTCCAACATGACATTTGTTTGTTTGTTATTTCGTTTTCATGTACTAGTTAGTAGACTGTAATATTCATATCATGTCATTCAGGAGATAACTGTTTCCTAGGCCACAGCTTACGCTTTTCTGGGAAACAGGGACACAACTCATCTATGTAACTTTTATGGTCACAATAAATATATTTCTATTTCTATTGTTGAGCGTAGTTAAAATACGTGTTTATTTAGAAATGGATTTAAACCTCAGCTCAAACTCGAATTTCACCTCCGCTATTGGCTGGTTTTTTTTTTGTCATTCAGTCCCTACTTTTTCTTGTTGTGCTTATTTCTCATTACTGCGTCTATACAAAAACCAACTTAATATAAATTCTACCTAAGAATTACATGATTACATGCATTTCGTTTGGAGCAACAAGCGTCACGGGTACTCCACCTGAAAGCCGAGGCGAGACTGAATCGCGAACTGGGCGTCCGAATCGAATGGTTTCATTAGTGCAAAAGTTAGTTATTTTCTTTTTATGGTAAAATTAAAAAGTATTTTGAAAATTTAAAACACAGGTGCTCTTATTTATGTTGTTTAGAATTACTGCATAAAGTGTCAAGATCTAAATTGAAGTATTCATCGCATAAGAACGGTTTTAAGATAAATTTGGAGTCAACTTTGGATTTTTATCCATCGAGAAAATTTTACGGAATCGTGTTTTCTTAACACAAGCGTTCTAGCACGTATCCTTAACTATAACATATATGAATTACAAATTAAAAGCACAAAATTTGTTGAACAAAACATTGTTTCTCAATAAGCGATTTATCGTCTGCCCAGGGTATAGTGCGCCCTTAAGAGTGTATTCTAAAGGGTTTAATCAGGAATGTATAAGCTTATATAGACATTGCGATTGTTTATGGAACGTCAAGTCAAAAGATAATTAATTAAGAATTGCGAGACGTTGCTAAATGCAGCCACGTCTCCTGTGTTGAACAGACTTTTGGCTTTTGGCTGGAAAGGTTCGGTGAATACTGAACGTCGCGCCGCTGGATAAGATTAATGCTGAATGCATGTATGTACGTAGAGCCCGAACTGTAGTTATTACTCGACGTGTTTGCTCGTTACAGTAAGACCGTATGTAAGTACTCAACATTAGGACGGGCCATTGGAGCCAACTGCCCTATTTCTCTAACTTAAAAATGTGATTTTCAAACTATAAATCTAAGATTAAAGATTCCGCATTAAATACTCTCTCTCTCTCTCTCTATCTATTTGGGGATAATAGGGCAATGAGATGATACCAAAGGGACGCCATAAAAATACCTAACAAAGCCATATCAAAGGAATTGAGTTAATATCCTCTGACATCGTAAATCAAAACAAAATTGAGATTACGACAAGTTGTTCGCGTCTTCACGTCTCTATTACCACCACAAAACTCCAGTGAATTTGAACCTTACGTCTTTGCGATAAAGATCGTCTGTGCGACTGAAATATAACGGCACGTGCTTTCGTGTTATTTGAAACCTTATGGCTTGGAGATAAGAGCCTTGTGGTAGAATATTACAGCCCTATCAAAAGCCTCCAGGGCGTAACGAAGGCTTAGGCGAATGTTTTTGTGAATAAGATGTGAAGAAGGAAAGTACCGGTAAATCGTATAAAATTTAGCAAACTATTTTCGCATTTTTAAGCGTCTTTAACTATAAAAACAAATGTTGCTTTGTATTTTTTTTTTTCATTATATGCTTACGTTTGACCACGATCTCGCCTGATGGTAAGCGATAATGCAGTCACCGATGGTACACGCTTGCCTAGAAGAAACCTATTCACTCGCAACTTAAAGATACCCTGGCTGTAGCTATCTGGAAACACAGACTCTGGCAAGGCGTTCCACTCTTTGGCGGTGCGCATAATAAAGGTCGAAGAGAACCGCTTTGTGCGAATGGGAGGTATTTCTACCACATAGCGGGGGCGCACCGCAGAGCGTCTGGTTGTCCGTTGATAGAATGGAGATGGTGGGATCAGGTTGAAAAGTATTAATTAGTATTAGCAGTATTTAACTTCGGTCCGGGCTTTTCACGCGTGGTTTGTTAACAAAAACATTACCCTCCTTCTGCGCATACGGGTTAAAATTAGTCTATGTCCCAATCCCAGTCACAAAATATCTATATAGTTCGTCACGCTAAATCTGTCCGTATCTTTAAAAACATGGCCAGACAACATTATCTGTCATCCATCGGTCACTAGACCACTTATTAATTTATATTTTTTTTGTATTTTTATGTGTAGGTATGACAATATATACATTTTATGTATCTTAATATTAATATAAAAAATAAAATTAAAATTTAAAAAAAAAAAAAAAAAAAAAAATTATGGATTTTTATGATTATAGTATATATTTATATAATTTTTTCTATATTATATAAGTAGATATATTTTTTGTTTTTTTAATTTTAATTTAAACTTGTTCTATATTATCTGATTTAAGACGCCGTCCTCATTTGTTCACACAGATCCTGTCCATCCAAAGGTTGCCTGGAAGAGATTGCTTTTAGCGATAAGGCCGCCCGTTGTACCTATTATTTAGAATTGTGTTTTCTGTTATAAGTTTATATTTAATGGTGTGCAATAAAGGAATTATCTATCTATCTATATACCAAATTTCATCAAAATCGGTTCAGCCGTTTAATCATGAAAACGTATCAAACAGTTACTTTCAAATTTATATTCTCGTATCGGCTTTAGGACGTCCGCTACTGAACACAACAGATAGGCCAGATACATAAATTTTCAGAGTAACCAATCTTGCGCGACCTGCACCCAACGGCACCCAGCAACCTTTATCAGAACGTCTTTGCATCTAGTCTTACGCTGCGCTCTCCAGTGCGTGGTCTCCACTCGAAAATCTATCTGCCCAAATGCCCAACTTCCGTCAGTTTTACTGGTGGTAGAGCTTTGGTGAACGGGCTCGAGGAAGTGGGCACCACCGCCTTACCTTTATCTGCCGCCAAATAGCAGTACTTGTGCTGCTGTGTTCCGGTTAGATGGTAATGGTATGTTCCTGTAATTACTGGCACATAGGCATAACAGCTAAGTCCTATAGTATGGCAACATATCCACATGGAGATCAAGACAAGATAATAGCTTGTTTTGAATTCTATGTGGATATCCATGGGCTCCAGTAGCCATTTAACATTAGGTGGACTGCATGCTCGTTTGCCATATAAGTAGCATAAAAAAAAGTTCTCCAAGCTTGTGCCCACTATTTCAGTTTGCTAATGGAAGTCCGTCAGTGGGTGAGACTAGCGCAGGATCGTGGTGGATGGCACAAACTTGGGGAGGCCTATACCAAACAATGGGTGAAGTCAGGCTGTGGATGATGATGACGGTGAATGGAAGAGCAGCGCTGCGGAATATTAACATGCCGTAGCATTCCCTAGACTCTGATTCGACGCACTACATACGTTTCGACAAGGCCCGGGTTTTAGCGAGAGAGAAGTTCTTCGTTCCTCGCAAGATCCGAGAGGCGATAGAAATAAGTCGAGTGCCGAACTTTAACAGGGATAGAGGATGGGTTCTACCGCCAGCCTAGAGGCCGTGTCTTCATGATGCAAGTGACAGAAGAGTGAGTGAACCTTGTAGAGACATAGTTAGTGTTGTGTGTTTGCCTGTACCAAGAACTACCGAAGAGAGCAGCAGTGATGATAATGATGATGACACAGCCGGTCAACGCGCTGTGATTTCGTTGGCCCAATCCCCGTCACCCCGCCCGTCCGCTCGCGCGCAGAGGGCAGCGGCGCGCAGTGCGAGGCGAGACGTTATTCGGAGCGGATCGCACTCACCCTGATGAAGGTTCACGAATTGAACCGAAACATTGTCGGTCGAAACATCGATAAGACGGTACGTGATAAATCCCCTATTTATAATAGTGATGCCGTAGCATCATGCTGAGCTGAGTACCAATTCATCTCCACACAGAGCTTTTAAGTTTGTTAGTGCATAAGTTAGATTTTATTGTTCTTGTGTTTTATTTTTCTTTATTGCTGTGTGGTTGTTGAATAATTTGATTTCTTTCTTTCTAATCCTCTGGACTATCGTGGTCAAACGCTAGCCTATAGTTTATTTAATAAAAACTATCACAGACACAACTTAGTTCGTCTACGAATCTTCTCATTCCTGATACGATCTCGTAGACAATTACTTACTGCGTCAGCTGTGGTTGCCACGTACTACCAAGATCATTTCTAATTGGAGCATATTTCTACCTTAATAAGGTATTATTTTAATTTGAATAGTATTTATCTAGGTTCCTAACCATATATTATATCAAAATACTTACCTAAAATGAAATAGAAGCGTATCGCATTCTGCATGTTTTTACGTCTTAAAAGACCTGTTTTCAACCTAATTGTTTCGTATTAAAAACAACAACATCTTACGTATCCTAGTCATGGGAACATAGATTATATCGTCTAGTTACAGAATAACAACACAATGAGAAAAATACAACAAGTTTTCAGTCATAATTTTTGGTATTACGGAACACGGTCTAATCAAATTTAGAATCGTTCTATTGCTGTCACTGTCGCTCTGCGTGGCTAAAGATCGTCACCAAACAGGGATAGCGATTTTCAGGCCTAAGTTTTTGACGCGGCGGAATTGAAGTTGCGCTCGGGATTCGCGGGCATCTTAATAAATAAATTAAATTACAATTCATTAATATAAGTTTGTTCGAAATATGAAAGTTTTCAATTACTATAACGAATGTGAAAAAAATACTGGCCATTAAAAAAGCTATAAAAAAATACAAGCAATAAATGAAAACACTCCCCATATGTTAACTCATTCCATTAATAACATAACAGCAGGTATTTCAAATTTTTCAATCACTAGTTGACCCGCCGAACTTCGTATCGCCTTGACATGCGACTCGGGCTGGACATGAACGCGGGCTGTCAATATACGTCCGCCATCATTAACTGTATCAACGTATGAGAAAATGATTTTTCTTCATAATATCTTTTTGAGTGATATTTTCTGATATTTTAATAGTTAATCTGCTATTCGGAGGGCGAAGACAAATACAAAAAATCAAAAACCATGAAAATCAGTCCAGCCGTTCTCGAGTTATAAGTGGTCGAACAAAACCTACTTTGTTTTATATATTAGGATTGTAGAATAAAGCCTTCATGCATGCAAGATCGGAAAAAAGAACCTAAACTCCTTAAACAAATAGATAGGTAGATAAGTCCTTCATACACCAAATTACAATAACCTAACCTAGAAAACGGTACATTGGGCTTCCTTATTGCTTTAAGCGATCTCTTCCAGGCAACCTTTGCCTGGACTGGATTGAAAGGAACTTGAGAGCGGAGTAACAATAAATGTTAAAGAACGATAAATACCTACATAAATCGTTCTCATTCAAGACGATAAAAGTTCAATAATGTACGCTACCGAGTCACTATATCTTACACTATGAAGTAACATTCTCGCTGCTTCCCGTACCCCTTTTTAGTTCCCGGGGGAGACGATAGAAACCCTACATAAATACAAATAGCTTAAGTAAATATTATGATTAATTAAAAATAGCAAATGCATAAATACACATTTTCATTTTGTTTATTCCAAACTCCTTTCAAAGCCTGTCGAATATTGTATAGTTTACTAGCTGACCCAAGGAAGATGTACTAAAACATGACATGCATATGATGCGGGCTGCCAATATACGTCACCGGTAGAATTGTCAATCGGCCCTCATTAGCTACATATATGTATGAGAAAATGAATTTTCGTTATAATTTTTTTATGCGTGCTTTTTCTAATATTTTAACACTTATTCTGCTATTCAGGGCGGAGACAAATCTAACAAATCAAAGATCATCAAAATCTGTCCAGCCGTTCTTGAGTTAACCCGACTTTGTTTATATTTCGACGACCTTCGTGGCGCAGTGGGCGAATAGCTGGCCGAGACGCAGGAGGAAGGGGGTTCGATTCCTGTCGCAGAACAAGTGTTTGCATGATCAACAAATATTTGTTCCGGGTCTGGATGTTTTTCTATATTTATAAGTATGTATTTACAAAAAAAAGTATATAAGTTTTCTATCAGTTATCTGGTTCCCTTAGTACAAGCTCTGCTTAGTTTGGGGCTAGATAGCGCTGTGTGACATATCCAGCAATATTTATTTATTTAGAGATATTATGAGGTTTCTTTAAACAAATCTGACATGATTACAACAATATTCAGAATACATTTTTTGTTGAAAAGTTACTTTTTCAAAACAAGCTTTTATAAAATTCATAATCGGAACCGCACGCAGATTCAAATGAGCCCAAACACTAGGAACCTACTATAATCCATTCAGAAGTTCCGTTGTCTAGCATCCGTCGCCACCATGAGACCACCTCCATAGTACCATATTATTGCATGGTCACCGAAGTTACATATGTATTCCAAATTTCAGCTCAATCGGTTGAGGGGAACGGGCTTAAAAGTTTAGTTGCAGATTCCAAAAATACATACATTGCAAGTTAATAAAAAGCTTGTGAAATAAGCTGCTCTTGTCGAACGCGAAACTCAGAACTCACTCGTCCTTTTATTCCACTTTTATTCCTTGTTCTGGCATTTTGCGGCATTTTTCTCAAGTGTCTGTCAGATATTTGCTTCTTATCTTTATTGGTAAACTCAGCATCATAACCATCACACTAATATTATTAATGAGAAAGCTTAGATGTTTGTTTGTTTGTCACTTAATCACCGATTGAACTTGAACCGATTGCAATGAAATTCAGTATGTACGTAGATTATAACCTGGATTAACAAATATGCTACTTTTTATCTCCTAAAGTCAATTTGCAACAGCGCGTTTAGCTTTATTTCTAGATTACCTACACATTTAGTAGTGTAACGCGTTCGAAGTCGCGGGCAATAGCTAGCTATATGATATTGTTGGAAGTGCTTCGAACTACCCACGGCAAACACTATAAATACGGACGACGCGAGGAGGAGGGCCTTTAAGGGACATTATGAACTTGCCACTCATCATCCGAATCCTTTGGTACATACCATTCCGGACTATTCGATAGATCCGCCTGCGAACAAAACCCTCCGTCGTCCGAGACGCGTTCTCGGGGACCCGGATGACGAAATCGGCTTCGCTAATGCGGAAGAGATTTCAGAGTCATCTACATTAGACAGAGCAAACACTTCACAGACACACCGACCTCGCCGGCGAGGTCGACGAGTCCCTTCAGTCACCGCCTATACGAGGCACAAGCGCGTACCCGGGCGTTTCTCTCCTATCCCCACCCTGGCAACAGCCCAAGCCGAGGTTCGTACCTAAGTGGTGCCCTTGCGCTAGGTGCCTCATCAAAACGTACAGGGCTGAGCGCCTTCTGCGATCGCCAAAAGTTCGGTTAAGCTGCAACGGCCTCAGAGGCCAACAGTGAGATTAGTCCTTTCAAAAAAAAGGTGGAGGGCATTCTTTCGAACGGACGTACCGAGTATCACATATAAATTTGTTTTATATAATTCTTATTTTCTTCTAGGCTAGAGTGTTCTTTTAGTTCTAATTATTTCTGTTTTGAATAACTTATTTTTAGGTTAATAAAATTTTATTTTTATTATATAAAACTGCTTCTGATTCCTAAAAATATTATAAATTCTGAAGTAACTCTCTGTGTCTGTTTGTTATTTTTTCACGACTAAACGGCTGAACCGATTTCTATGAAACTCGGTATATACAGAATGTGGCGTAATGAGTGGATAATAGGGTACCTGCGGGTAGGGGCCATTGTGGCGGTTCAGAAAATATTTGTTATGCTCAGTAAAAGTGCCTCGGTTTTTTATTTTAGTTAATATTAAAATAATTAAAATATTAAAGTTTATTATAGTTAATTTAATAAATGAAATGCATTTAAAATTTATTGTTTCATTTTATTTCATTACCGAATTTTAAACTAACGTTTTTAGGTGATTTTAAGTAATGAATTAAATTTTAGTACTATTTGTAATTTTATAATAATTAGCTCTACCCATTTTAATACGAATTACTTTTGAATCAACTTGTAGAAATACCATGTAATATACCATTTCAGAATCTCGATGAAATAGGCTAATTTTTTTTAAATTTGGCATTCAAGTGACCATACATTTTTTTTACACCACAGAAGGGTAAAGGCCAGGAAAACAAACGAAAGCAAGTAAAATTTTAGTGAAATCTTATTTTAAAAACATAACTGTGCTTGTGTTATAAAAATAATAGTTTCCATTCAATAGCACATCTATCCAAGAATACTATCCAAAAAATAGATAGAAAAAAAATTACATTTGCAGTCTTGGCGCCAAAAATAGTGACGAAGGGTGAAATATTTCTTAAATTTCGAAAATGTCGAATATCTCGAAAACCGAGGCACTTTTACTGAGCATAACAAATATTTTTCTGAACCGCCACAATGGCCCCTACCCGCAGGTACCCTATTATCCACTCATTATGCCACACCCTGTAGATAGATTAAGACCTGAATTGAGATATAGGATATTTTTATAGACAAAACCACGCGTGTGAAGCCGCGGGCGGATGAATATTATAGATTTGAAAGTAGTCCATTTGTTACATTTTCACGACTAAAGGGCCGGACCAATTTCGATGAAATTTCGTATATAGAGTGTTTGATAATGTACGCACATAAATTAAAGGGGTTATTTTGATGAACATAGTAAATAAGTTTGTGAAAGGTTTTTTTTGGCATGTAAAAACAAACACTTCGTTAAATTTATGTTGTACTATTGCATAATGCTTGCCATCTAACCACAGATACTGTATTGGTGACGTCTAAACTTAGTCGATTTTCTTTAAAATTTGATAATAAAACTAGTAAAATAAATAAATATTGCTGGACATTTCACACAGCGCTATCTAGCCCCAAACTAAGCAGAGCTTGTATTATGGGAACGAGATAACAGATAGAATACTTATATACTTTTTTTTGTAAATACATACTTATAATATACAGAGAAACAACCAGACCCAGAACAAATATCTGTAGATCATGCAAACATTTGTTCCGCGGCGGGAATCGAACCCGCTACCTCCTGCGTCTCAGCCGGCTATTCGCCCACTGCGTCACGGAGGTAGTAGTTTTTTTATCGAGAAGTCATTTTTATGTTTTGAGAAACCGTCACTTGAATATCGTAAGTATATTACCAAATACCCTGAAGAGAAAAATTACTAGTATTAGTATGGTAATTGCTACTTTTTATGACAAACCCCGCGCGGGAGCTTACTCAATGGAACAGACGGTAATATTGACCGTTACAAAATTATCCTTGTGATTTTACTTAGAAAACTTTCGTGATTGATTTCAATCATTATTATAAATACGTGGTGTCCTCTGGGTGTCCCTGGCGTATATATGATACCGTGTGACTGCGGTAAATGCTACATTGGTGAAACAAAGCCTAACGTATCTACTAGGTTGACTGAACATATACGTGCAATGAAGAATGTTGACTCAAACAGTTCTGCAGTGGCGGAACATTCCCTAGATTCTGATTCGACGCACTACATACGTTTCGACAAGGCCCGGGCGAGAGAGAAGTTCTTCGTTCCTCGCAAGATCCGAGAGGCGATAGAAATAAGTCGTGTGCCGAACTTTAACAGGGATAGAGGATGGGTTCTACCGCCGGCCTGGAGGCCATGTCTTCATGATGCAAGTGACAGAAGAGTGAGTGAACCTGGTAGAGACATAGTTAGTGTTGTGTGTTTGCCTGTACCAAGAACTACAGAAGATAGCAGCAGTGATGATAATGATGATGACACAGCGGGTCAACGCACTGTGCTTTCGTTGACCCAATCCCCACCACCCCGCCCGTCCACTCGCGCGCAGAGAGCAGCGGCGCGCAGTGCGAGGCGAGACGTTATTCGGAGCGGATCGCACTCACCCTGATGAAGGTTCACGAATTGAACCGAAACATTGTCGGTCGAAACACCGATAAGACGGTACGTGATAAATCCCGTATTTATAATAATGATTATCCTTGTGATTTGAATGAATATTGTATTTTCTATCGTTTCTGTGTCATTCAATATACTTACGATTTAATATTTACGAGTACTATTAGAACCTGATGTATTTTACGACAACTATTGTTGTATACGACATTAATTTAAAACACATATCCGGAATTGTATTAATTGATTTTAGAGGTGGGTTTAATACCGGTAGCTTGAATATTTATCCAGTAATTAATACATTTCCAATCAAAAAATTTAATAGTAGATTATTAACCAAGGGGATAAAGCAGTGTTTTCTGTCGCGGGTGACGATTTAAATCGCGAGCGTAACAAAGGACTCGAGGTTTACTCCCGAGCGTAACGAGGGTGTTAAAAACTTAACTCCCTTGCTTCGCTCGTGATTTAAGACGAGTCCTGAGTGTAGCGAGGGATTTAAGTTCACCCAAGACTAAGACAGCTTTATCACCGAGGAAAATACTCTACTTTTCGTACCATTTGCGAAAAAATTAACACAATAATAATATGAGATAAGCATTTATTAAAAATAATGACAATTAAAAGTAAAAGTTAACATTCGAAACATTGGTCCAAATATTGATAGAGAGAGTTACAATTTTGTTTGGTACATTTATTGTTGATGAGTTGATTTGAGTATTTAGAACATTATCTTATTTATAAAAATAAATTAAAATAAACTTAACGTTTATGTATTTGAAGAAAACAAAAACGCGGCAAATTCCTAGACTAATACTTTTTTGTCGGAAAAGCAACGGCATCAAGCTCATACGGCCTCGTCGGTTTTCGTAATTTTATTTAATAATCATAACTGCATAATAAATGCGTATTCCTTTTTCAAAAAGATGTATAATGCTTTATATACAAACTCAATGGTGTAAACACAGATGTAGTTCAGTATAAATTTCGGTAAGTATTCCAAATTTAAATCACATTCCCCCCTAGAGGATGAATGAAATTCAGTACAATTTTCTTTCCCTGTTTTTAACAGATTAAAAATGTTCGCTTTTTGTGGCATAGAATGTCACTTTTTTGAGCAAGTGGTACGAAAAAATAATTTTCATTCGTCGCAAAGGCGCTGCTTAATTTGTTTGTATTTTATACATGCTGTTTAAGTTTAGAACTTGATAAGACTTGATAAGGTTGTTTGAATATTTGCAAATTTTCTATGATAATGCATTTGCAAAAACCTATTTTTTTATTGAAACCGTAAGGACACTTGATTGCGTCAAAAATATTACATAATTAATTACATGTTTTATGTAAGTAGCTCATCGCACCATAATTTTGGAGGTACCAGAAACAAATAAGAATTTCGTATACGTTTAATTTTATGCATCTAAACACTGATTAATAAGTATGTAGGTACTTAAGGTTATAGCTGCTGTAGAGAGACATTGTCAAAGAATTGTTTATAACACCTTATTTGAATTCTAAATAGCTGCGTATGTCAGTAAGTAACAATAATTATAAATATTGAATTAGTCATCTATAGTAATATTATAAAGAGGAAAGATTTGTATTTTTGTGTGTATGTTTGTTATGAATAAACTCAAAAACTAATGGTCCGATTTCAAAAATTATTTCACCATTGGAAAGCTACATTCACCCTGAGTAACATAGGCTACTTTTATCCAACTGTGCAAAGGAGGGTAATGTTTTTGTTGAAAGACTACGCGTGAGAAGCTGCGGATTGGTCAGCTAGCTGATTATATTTTAAGGAATGTCAAGACATGCATTATATAATGTCAAATCGTAGCTGCTGTAAAAGGGCATTGTCATCTTACCTAAATAATAAACAACAAAAAATGTATACCTAATTCTAATACCACAGAAATAACTATTCAAATAAATAATACATAGAAGAAAGAAAGAAAATACATTTATTTGCTCCCACAGACAGTGTTGAATAATACAATAACACAGACAATGGTGGTGTTGCGTGGGGACAAAATAGTCCCTGTCTCACCAATGGCTGCTTCGAACCTTGTTGGGTACGGTGCAGCGCTGGTTTTCTGACAGGGCCTAAGTGAGGACACGAACACTGGTAAACGAGTACCTATATAAACCTAAATAAATATTGCCAGTCACCATTCATCATATCAGCCGTAGGACGTCCACTGCTGGACAAAGGCCTCCCTCATTGATCTCCAGGAACTGCGGTTGGAAGCGGCCTGCATCCAACGCCGACCTGCGGTTCTTACCAAGTCGTCTGCCCATCTTGTGGGTGGACGTCCTATGCTGCGCTTGCCGGTCCGTGGCCTCCACTCGAGAACCTTTCGGCCCCATCGGCCATCTGTTCTGCGCGCTATATGGCCTGCCCATTGCCACTTCAACGTGCTAATCCGTCGGGCTATGTCGGTGACTTGAGTTCTCCTACGTATCTCCTCATTTCTGATTCGATCCCGTAGAGAAACCCCGAGCATAGCCCTCTCCATAGCGTGTTGAGCGACTCTGAGCTTATTTATAAGGCCAATAGTGAAGTAACAATACATGTTCGGATTTAAAAATGATAAAAATATAACAACATAAACATACACACCATATACTACATACCATCATAATACATACGAAAAAAGCGTTTTAAACATGGGATAAGTGTTCAGAATGATTACTCTATTTGTGTTGAGGCTGCTGGAAGTTGTGTGACATTGAATTATCGAGGATTGTTGATAGGTGAGTAAAAGCCAGGAGGGAGTTCTTCCGGGCTCGTCGTGCATACAAAGAAGGTGAGTAGAAAGAAAAAGGTGTTTGTGCGAGTATATTATTTACATTTGCATGATTGCTCTCTCTTATTTTAAATAGGTCCCTACCTACTATCAAATAATGGAGTCATCCTTGAGAGATTTCTGTCATTTTACAAAATTACTAGCCGTTAGCCCTACCCGTGTTTTCATTTAATGTCGTACACACGGCTACACATCCAGCTATCAATATCCAGTATAAGCTGACCTCGCATTGTGTAGGCTTTTCGTATAATGAGAGGTCAGCTTATACTGAAACTTTTTAGCTTGATGTGTAGCCGTGTGTACATAACGAAACACGTAGTATTCAGTTATATTTAGGCTGCATAAGTTTGAACTAGGTCGCTGTACAAATGAGTGAATAGTTATCAAATAGTAACTGGTTTTTGCAACACTTTCCTTGGATTTTAGTATTGTTTTAGCGACAGTAACTCTCAGATTACCCAATCAGCCTTTTCATAACGCCGGGTTACGGCGCGTTAAACTCAATAGTCCTGGATTTGATGACAGGGTACTCGTAAATATGCCAATCTCACTGTGTTTCTGTGTTACGGCTATGACTGAACTACTCAGAAACGTTATCTATCAGAGAGCCATTATCATAAACAGTAATGACCCCATCTGACCTCCTATATTTGACTATTTGTACTAAAAAACCGGCCAAGTGCAAGTCGGTCTCGCGCACGAAGGGTTCCGTACCATTATTTGTAAAAACGGCAAAAAAATCATGTATGTTGTATGTGAGCAGGGATTTCTGGCCAGTCTTTATCTAGCCTTTTCTGGCCATGATAACACACTTAAATATTTATTTTATTCAATAGCACAATTTTATTTATTTGCCTTATTTGAAGCTAGTCCTTTACATTGTATGAGCGTCTATACAACTCAGATGACTATCTTAATTGCCGTCAACTATGTATGTATGGGGACACCCTTTAATTTACAATTTTTTTTATTATTGGAAATTTTTACTTTATTTGTACTGTAAAACCTTGCTTTTTGCTAAATTTCGTGATTCTAGGCCAACGGGAACTACCATATAGGTTTTCGACCCAAATCCTATATGGTACTTCCGGTTGACCCAGAATTGTCAATTTTGGTTAAAAGCAAGGTTTTATTATTACAGCACAAGTAAAGGGAAAATACCGAAAAATAAAAAAAAGTTTCAAATTAAGGTAAATTTTGGTACTTAAAAGTTTTGGCGAAAATCTAAATTAGCCCATATCTTTTTATCGTGTTGACTCAGGTCCTTGATTTTTATACAACTAATAGGGACTATAGACCTCAGTATCTGGCTTAAATTTCAATTTGCAAGGTCCACCCGTTCCTGAGAAAATCGGTGGTGACACACGGACAGACAGACGGACAAGCGAGTGGTCTTATAAAGATTCCTTGTTTTACCTTTTGAGGTACAGAACTCTGAAAACGAGATATTTACCTTGATTTGTGAGTTTTTGAGTATCCCGATATTTCGAGGCAGTTGCATGCGCCATGATCACGGGTAAACTGAAGTCTTTGCGAGTAGGTAGTTATTGGCAGATATAACGATCTACCCTCTTTCTACCCCTCTCGTTTCTTGCTAGGAATGAATTCGCTGATTCTATTACTACCACCGGTTTCATTCTCGATCATAACTCGATTCCGACACACAACACTCAATGTAACTGGACGCGTAATGGACACTTCACTTCTTCGGTTCTTACACATTCTCACTACAGAGGATTACAGGCTTCAGATAGTTGAAAACCATATTCACGATTTTAATTCTTGTGTTTGGTAATCTCAATTGCCTCTTGAACCAGTCTTGGCATGTAATGTCGCTCAGTTGAGATTACTTGTGGGTTGTGTAGCTCGATCCGGTGGTTTGAGCCTGAGTCCAGCAGATGTTCCGCTATGGCAGACTTTTGTCTGTCAACATTCTTCACCGCCCTGATGTGTTCCTTCACCCGTCAAGCTATTGTGCGGTTAGTTTGACCAATATAAGAATCCCGTTTATATCCCGTTTTTTGTACAAATAGTGTTTATAACCATGATAGTTATATTTGTTACTGGATCATAATGGTGACACTTCTCTTGGTTGTTCGTGTTTGTGTATTTGATAAATACTAATGATGTGTAGATAGTATATTTGACAAATTGGAGGGTATATCAATCCTCATGTTTTTCTTGATATACCTACCCGCGTTGGCTGAGCGAAGTGACTTACCAAGGTGATCGAACGCGTCCCCGCGGGCCGAACAGGCCTCATGCACCTACAAATTAGTGTACAGCGCCATCCGGTAGTTCAGTGGTAGTTTTCGCGCGTGTTACATCCCAGAAGTAGACGACATACCTACAACTACCATCAACCACAGCAGCCTACGGATAGAGGAATTGCGAAGCTCCTGAGGGCACGCGGAACGCAAGACGGATCTAAGGTTAGTCGCTTTCGCATCAGCCTTTGTTGAATTCCCGCACAATGACCAATAACAAATAAGCGTTTCCGCATTGCGGTTTAACAAGGCGCATCAAAGGAGTTTAATAAATAGACAAATACGCAACATTGAGCGAACAGAAGGCTGTTCGCTCACTGCGCTACGGACGTCGTTTAATATAACGTTTATTTCAGGCAATGTGCACGCACAAAATATGATTACAAGGCCCATATCCAATAAGGTCTTTAAATACCTTAAAGACTAATACATCATGGATGTTTGTTTGTTTATTACTCAATCACGCCGTAACGGCTGAACCGATTTCGATAAAATTTGGTATATACGTAGATAATATCCTAGATCACCATATAGGCTATTATTTATCCCATAAATCAGTTCCCATGGGATAAAAATGGGGTGGCAAGTCAAGTTGCAACAGCGAGCTTAGCTTTAATTCTAGGTTAACTACACATTTAGTAGTGTAACGCGTACGAAGTTTATTGTTTTGGTCGCGGGCAACAGCTAGTGCTGTTGAAAAAAATAAACCTTTGATGTATTTGGGTATTGTGATTCATACCCGCTTCGATGCCGACTGGCCAGCAATCCCTGCTTCCCACTTCTACCATCGAACCTCCTGCAACCGGCAACGAGCTCACCCACATATTGTAGCTGCGTGGAAGTCTCACACGGTGCGTTTCACCCGCTCGTTTCTTCCAAGCACCTGCAAGATGTGGAATGACCTTCCTCCGGAGGTTTTTCCGGTGGGCTTCAAAAAGAACGCCTTCAAGAGAGGTGTAAATAGGATATTAAGTGCAAGGCAACGCGTGCTGCAGGAGTTTATGGCCGGAGGAGGCCCGTCAGCTTCTGTGTCTACAAGTTTAATATAAAAAAAATCCTGATCAAGTACATCCTTATATTTCGCCAGATCTGGAATCTGATACACTGACAATATCCAGCGGTTACAATTACAAATGTTAGAACTTAGTGCTACTATAGTCACAGATGATAGACTGCATGCAATAATATTTTATGCCGAGCGAGTAAATTAATTGTATTTTAATGATAAACTAAGATGGCATGCACTAACTTCTTGCCAACAATACATTTCAATATATTATAACAACTATAAAAAGTAAAAAAAAATCAAATACGTTAACTCATTCCTTTTTACAAATTTAAAACACAATAAAATTATATATGTACCTATCGGTTTTCACTAATAGCGGGAAATTTAAGTATAACATGTGTTTTTTTGCGAAATTGTGTTCATAACCATGTTAGTTTAAAAAGTTAATCGCACACACAATATCTGCTAGCTTAAGATCGTTACGGCTCTCGGCAATCCAAATCAAAAGGTACTTTTCGCAGTAGGCACCCCAAGGGTCGGTATCGACCGGGGGTGCCTAGGGGTGCAAACTAACTTTAACACATGCCCCCGGCAGAATACGAGACTCATTATGTACACTGTTTATTTTCTTGTACGATTTCTCTGCTATTTAATGTTGATTCAAGATTATAATTTGGAAAATAATGGTAGTGTTTACTACGGCCATAACAATGGGATCTGATGTATGTTCACAAAAATATTAATTTGTTTAAGAAAAATAGCGATAATCATAATTTTAATACTAAAAATAATGATAAACTCGCTGTTGTCACTTGTAGACTCCATAAAGTTAGTAAATCGTTTAAAGAGCAAGGTTTTCACTTTTATAACAAACTCCCAAGTGATGTACAAAAATTGACAATTAACAAATTAAAAACGTTATATAACATTTTTTTTACAAAAAAAGCCTACTATAAAATATCGGAATATTTAGATGATAGAGAAGCTTGGGATTGAAATTGCTCCAACTCGTTCAAAATGTTACAATTTAGACGTAATTTATTACCTGTATTGTTATGTATTCTAAAAGGGTCATTAAAATAACAACCAGCCTTGTTTCTTGCCTTTCTTTCCTGGCTTGGTCGCGAAGGAACAGGCTGTAAAATTGACGTTTCAAAGTGATCCTTATGATTTTAATGATTAAAAGATTTTGACTTTGGATTAATTTGTATACTGAACATGAAATTAAACTCAACAAACTCAGTTTACATAATTTGACAACTCCTACTAGAGGAACGGATGACAAATTTAAGAAACTGCTTTACCTGTGTGTTAGAGCACTGTTTCGCTTCCACCAGGGCACGACCTGCCGTGGCCAGTGTGGAAGTCCTTAAATAGGCTTCACAGACTCAATGCAACTGCGCAGAAGGAGGGTAATGTTTTTATTGAAAAACTACGCGTGCGAAGCTGCGGATTGGTTTCTTAGAAACTTTACCTCAATAAGTAAATATTAAAAATATTTCCTTTCATAGCCATTTTTAAAACTGTTTGGCTATTTGGTTACTTTCTCCCCCTATAATGGTAAAAAAGAATACGATGACATGGATATAATACGAAGATCCTTGAAACTTAGCCGAAGTAGACATCCCTCGCGTCTACATCACAAGTTTTAAACTTGGTTAGAGCGAGGAGTCAAAGCTATGGAACTATGTAACATCAAAGTCTTTAGTAATATACATCTCTTCATATGAATATACATAACATATTTTATACTTTTATAAGTACCATGAAAGACCTTACTGAATAAATACTTTTTTATTTTTAATAAATAACATATAATACATTTATTTCAAGCGATCACTAAAGGCGGGTTTCTATATCCGTCGGTAACCGACTACGCCTCGTATCTCCTTGAAAAAGTGTCAAACTAGTGTCAAACTTTTGACAGGTTTTCAAGGAGAAACGAGTCGTAGCTGGTTACCGACGGATATAAGAACCCGCCATAAGAAAACTATGTACAGAGTACGAGTCGCACAGAGAGCCATGGAGCGCGCTATGCTTAACATCAACCTGCTGGATCGAGTTCCTAATATTGAAAGACGACGCCAGACGAAAGTCCAATACGTCAGAACAAGGGTGGTGAAACTCAAGTGGAACTGGGCAGGACACTTGGCTAGAAGAGGTGATGGCAGGTGGAGTAAATCTTTGACCGAATGGTGGTCAAGAACAGACCTAAGTCAGACAACTCCTGGATGCGCGCAGCACAGGACCGGGAAGGATGGCGTTTACAAAGGGATGCCTACACCCAGCAGTGGGTACTTATGGGCTGTGGATGATGATGATGATTTCAAGCAATTATGTAGCTCATATAGGGAAGAACAGGATATAAGGATGATGTTATTCCTTATATTCAGGTGGACTTTTAATCCCACTAAGCCTCACTTCCCACTAATATTATAAACGCGAAAGTTTGTATAGAGGTTTGTTACTCGTTCACGCAAAAACTACTGAATGGATTTTAACGAAATTTGGTATGTACGTAGAATATAATCTGAATTAACACATAAGCTACTTTTTATTGACAAAACACGCGTGCGAAGTATATAACGGACAACCAAACACTCTGCGGTGCGCCACCGCTATATGGTAGAGAGAAATACCTCCCATTCGCACAAAGCGGTTCTCTTCGACCTTTATTATGCGCACCGCCAAAGAGTGGAACGCCTTGCCAGAGTCTGTGTTTCCAGATAGCTACGACCTGGGTATCTTTAAGTCGCGAGTGAATAGGTTTCTTCCAGGCAAGCGTGTACCATCGTAGACTGCATCATCGCTTACCATCATGCGAAATCGTGGTCAAACGCAGTGGGTGGAATCTAGTAATTTAATAATTTTATTGTATGTATTACTTTTGTTAATATGTATTATTATTGTTTTAATTATTGTGTTTTCCTGGTTTTTTTACTTATGTATTTAATCATTTTAATAAGAATGCTATAAACACGACATGTAAATAATTTTATCAAAAAAGTAAGTACTAATGACTTTCTCAAAAAACGTAAATATTTTATCAATCTTATATACAACTCTTAAGTTATATATATATCTCATATATATTTAAGAGTCGTAGAGTTCTTTGTGAAAGAGCTCGCCCGGAAGCACATGAAGCTTTACACCTGTATGCCTCAAGTTGATGGAAACAGGGTAGTGCATCATAGGCCACGTTCCTAAGGAGCGTGACCTACGAGGCGATACTTTGTTATAGGCGATGGTAACCACTTAACATCAAGTGGTCCATAAGCTTGTTCCATCACCAATTCGAATAAAAAAAAAATTGTCAGGCGATACCATTATATTACGGCCGTTACCATACTACGGTACCGCTAACTTTGGTAACCGTATAGTTGAGTTGTTGAATTATATTTAGGCAATTACAGAGTTTGACGGGGATGTAAGTTTCAATGGGGCTCAATTTGTGTTGGGAGTAATTAGCTTAAATTTGCTGATGAATTTATCGCCTATCCAAACCAATCAGGTGGATAATTATCGTAATTACGTAATCAGAGAAAGAGGTCAATCGTCGAATCCAACTCGGATGGGCAGCGTTTGGGAAACTTCGCAACGTCTTTTCGTCCAACATACCTCAGTGCCTTAAGACTAAAGTCTACAATCAGTGTGTGTTACCAGTGATGACATATGGAACCGAGACGTGGTCCTTCACTATTGGCCTTATGAATAAGCTCAGAGTCGCTCAACGAGCTATGGAGAGGGCTATGCTCGGGGTTTCTCTACGGGATCGAATCAGAAATGAGGAGATACGTAGGAGAACTCAAGTCACCGACATAGCCCGACGGATTAGCACGTTGAAGTGGCAATGGGCAGGCCATATCGCGCGCAGAACAGATGGCCGATGGGGCCGAAAGGTTCTCGAGTGGAGGCCACGGACCGGCAAGCGCAGCGTAGGACGTCCACCCACAAGATGGGCAGACGACTTGGTAAGAACCGCAGGTCAGCGTTTAATGCAGGCCGCTTCCAACCGCAGTTCCTGGAGATCAATGAGGGAGGCCTTTGTCCAGCAGTGGACGTCCTACGGCCGATATGATGATGATGATGATGACGTAATCAGAAATGAGGAGATTCGTCAACAAAACAAGGTCACTTACATAGCTCAGAGCTCGAAGAATTAAATGCCTTTCATTTTAAGTATTCATTTTATTAAACTTTTTTTTAGATGTCAAATAGTTAGTACAAGTGCAATTTTACGAATCTATAACAAACAATAAACAATAATATGTATAAGAATAAGAAGTACAGTGTATGGGGTAAGTATGTGGGCATCTAGTGCAAGTACTGCGCATGTAATACTCGTGCGCGATAACTTGGGACCTGCTAGGAATGCGACTCCCCGACCGCTTCCCCTGCACTTCCCCGATGGCGCCCGTATTGTACCGTTCGCATCACTATTTTTTACTAGGGTTTTTAGTCTCGTACTGGCCTACGTCACGTAACGACGCGCTCTGGAATTCTTTTAGTTTTCGTTTGTATTATTGTTTTGTTGTTGTAGTTTTTGTTGTTATAGTAAATGTTGTAAATTTATCGGATACCTCTTCGTCAAGTGGTTATAGTGAGACTGAGGACGAAGAACAACCTCTAGAAGGCATAAATCCACTAAGTAGTGACGAAGATGAGATAATGTAAATAATAGATAAAATAAATGTATAAACTTAAACATTGTATTTTTATTTTATTCAAATAGTGTAAAAAAGATTAGATAAAAAGCAGCGTCCTCCCTGAGTAGCATAATAAATTAGGTTAAAAAAAACAAAGAACAAGCCGCGGGCGGCTGCTTGTTATGTTCGCTTTTTTGCGGGCGGTACAAACACGCCAATATGATGTCACCGCGCTCAGGTCCCAACTTATCGCGCACGGGTAATACCATACAACAATGGTTTAGATGCTCACAGTCGAACCTGTTTGAGAACGCATTCAGTATACCGTTGGAGCTGGCCCGAATTCTGCGCCCCAGGGATGTGCACCGCTTGCGCATGGTGCTGTAAAAACAGTCCACTCGCGCCTCGGCAAACATCCCCGACGCGCTGCAGAACCGGGGCAGCCACACCAGCATCCTGTACGCGTAATTTAGTTAAATTAATTTTATTAATTAAATTTAATTTATTGATGAGTACTTATATTTGTATATAATTATTTATTTTGCCACTGTTTATTCAATATTCAATTATTTTTTATTAATAGCTATAGACGGTATTTCACGAGACGACGGCAAGAGGCCTGATGGTTTGACGTTAATTCCGTGGAGTCGTGGGAGGTCGCTGGTGTGGGATGCAACTTGTGTTGACACACTGGCGCCCTCTCACCTTCATAGTACTTCCCGGGTGGCTGGTGCGGCAGCAGAGGCTGCGGAGAACCTCAAACGGAGGAAATATGATTTCCTGGGAGATCAATACATATTTCTTCCGTTTGGGGTCGAAACTGTGGGTTCTTGGGGCTCGAGTGCCCGAAACTTCATTAAAGAGCTGTCCAGACGCCTCATAGACACCACTGGTGACCAAAGAGCTGGAACTTACCTCGGTCAACGGATCAGCCTAGCCATTCAAAGAGGTAATGTTGTCAGTTTTTTGGGCACCTTACCTGCAGATGGAGACTTAAATGCAGTTTTTTATTTATAGGTTAATTTTAAATTTAGTTTTAGTTATTCGATTTAATTGTAGTTTTTATTGTTATTCTGTTTGATACTATTTTGCATATTGCATAAAGATGACAAGTAAAAAAAAAATAGCTACCGTCCTATAACGTTCTCGTGAAATCCAGCCCATCCAAAGGTTGTCTGGAAGAGACCGCTTTTAGCGATAAGACTGTCACTTGTATTTCAGCGTGTATTGTTATTTGTTTTTTATATTGTGTTTTTATTTTAAGTGTGATTTACAATAAAGCGTTACCTATCTATCTATCTTGGAGCAAAATGATTATCGAGTGTACACCACGCACTGGAAACCGTAGCGTACGAAGAAGTTCTTCGGAATCGAATTGATTGATTCGACTAAAATGACCTGATCGACAAGGCCAAGTTATTCTGCTCCACGTCAACGCCAGGCTATATGTTGCACAAGTCGTCAAATCCGCCATTCAAGAGCTCGAATTGGAAGTTCTTCAACACCCGCCGTACTCTCCAAACCTTGCGCCAACGGATTAGCACTTTTTCCGCTCCATTTCGAACCAAATGAGAGGTGTTATCTTCAACGGCGAAGAGGACTTCAAAAACTGACTCAACAACTTCTTCGACACCAGACCGGGCGATTTTTTGAACGGCATCAACAAATTGGTCGAGAGATGGGCCGAGGTCGTGAATAGTAACGGAGAATACATCATTCATTAACTTATGGTTTTTTGTTCAAATAAATCTTTAACATAAAAACTCTACGAACAGTCTTTCCAACCCAATACTTTGATTGATTTCTGTATAGTGTTTCGATTACTCTAGAAGGTATTTGAAATTGGATTGTATAACTTTCAAAGTTTGTCCTTCTCCGAAGTTCATACAAATTGTTTTGCCGGTGTCTACAGGTAGTATTTTTTTTATTGATGACTAGCTGACCAATCCGCAGCTTCTCACGTGTAGTTTTTCAACAAAAACATTACCCTCCTTTGCACAGTTGGATAAAAGTAGCCTATGGCACTCAAGGTGAATGTAGCTTTCCAATGGTGTAAGAATTTTTGTAATCGGACCAGTAGTTTTTGAGTTTATTCATTACAAACATAGACACACAAATACAAATCTTTCCTCTTTATAATATTAGTATAGATAGACAAGCGTTTGACCACTACCTCATCCTGATGGTAAGTGAAAGTGTGATCGAAGATGTAACACGCTTGCATAGAAACAACCTATTCAGTCTGGACTTGGAACTCAGGTCTTGAAACTCAGGACTTGAAACTCAGGACTTGAAACTCAGGACTTGAAACTCAGGACTTGAAACTCAGGACTTGAAACTCAGGACTTGAAACTCAGGACTTGAAACTCAGGACTTGAAACTCAGGACTTGAAACTCAGGACTTGAAACTCAGGACTTGAAACTCAGGACTTGAAACTCAGGACTTGAAACTCAGGACTTGAAACTCAGGACTTGAAACTCAGGACTTGAAACTCAGGACTTGAAACTCAGGACTTGAAACTCAGGACTTGAAACTCAGGACTTGAAACTCAGGACTTGAAACTCAGGACTTGAAACTCAGGACTTGAAACTCAGGACTTGAAACTCAGGACTTGAAACTCAGGACTTGAAACTCAGGACATGAAACTCAGGACTTGAAAGACTCCGTGAATAATTCCGAGAAATTACCCGAATAATGTAATCGAGAAACCTCTTTCACAAATATTTTACGAACTCATAAAGAAATAAGCGAAACTTCTTAACTCGAAACTCGAAGTAATCCTACGAAGCTTGAGAGGTACAAAGTTATTCGATTCACTGCCAATAACGTAAAGCTTTGCAAGTTACAAGTGGCTTGAACACATGCCCTTTTTACCAACCTCAAGGAAGGAGGTTAACAATTCGTTGGCATAGTAAAACCAGCTTTTGCTCGGAGTTTTGCTTATGCGCAGTTGGGTAAATATTAGTTGGGCTTGCCATGTCTCAAACCCGGTCATAAAAATATATGTCGACGAAAGGTTGCTAGCCTCTCGGTTTTTTATCGAGTACATTTCGGGGAGTGTGCGTTGGAACTTTTCAACCTGATCCCACCATCTCCATTCTATCAACGGACAACCAGATGCTCTGCGGTGCGCCACCGCTATATGGTAGAAATACCTCCCATTCGCACAAAGCGGTTCTCTTCGACCTTTATTACGCCTTGCCAGAGTCTGTGTTTCCAGATAGCTACAACCTGGGTATCTTTAAGTCGCGAGTGAATAGGTTTCTTCTAAGCAAGCGTGTACCATCGTAGACCCCATCATCGCTTACCATCAGACGAGATCGTGTTCAAACGCAAGTCTATAATGTATAAAAAAAATATGTGGAAGGTACTGCTGCAAATGGTTTGACCACGTGTAAATAAGCATTTATTTTTTTAAGCCCAACCTCTGAATCGAAAGTCAGGGTACACAGGCCACCACGGCTCTTTAAATAGGGATTGGAATCCAGATTAGCCGTTTAGAAAATTCGTTGATTGTTCAAGGAATTTGTTTATCCATTAACATCAAAGTTAATCGAAAAAGGTTGAGGGAGATCTCAAGGAAAATTAGACGTTTATCTTGTAACAGAATTCCCTTTTAATCATTTTTAAATGCAGGATCATTTATTTAACACTAGAGTGCACGCGTGCTCTACTGTAGTAGAATGCACTTACTTATTTTATCACTATTCATTCGTTCTTACACCTGATTGCCCGCGCTACTAGATAAGCCTCGTCGATAAAATCGCGGAACGGATTGGTACAGCGCCCACTGGCAGCGTAAGCGCATGTTCTCGTAATTAGGTGTCTAAGTTCGGCTTCTACCATTGTAGTACATGCGAGTATTGCCGTAATAAAACTGAATGTAGGTAAAGTGGTATAAGCGATGTGCTAGGTGGATTTGTCGTGATCACCAAGTTGTGATCTGTATCGAACGCGAGGATAGTGACCAATAAGATAGTCATCGCTTATTAGATATTTTTTTGAGCTGATCTCAACAACCATGCCAAAAATGTTGATTATCTTTTTGATATCGTAAATTGTTCCTAATTAATGTGTATTCTATTAAAAATGTGATTTGTTGCAATAATTGTGTGTAATAATAAATAGTTGACACATATTATTTAGTTTTATCATTTTAAAACTACCCATTTTTCAAATATCTGATATATTGTTTTCTACTATGGTAGAGCACGCGAACACCCATGTAAAATAAAGGGGCGCGTGCACTGTAGTGTTAAATCACATTGAATTAAGATTTTTGATACTAAATTCTTACGTCTATCCTAAATTTTTTTTGTACCCGTCATATAAGTTACGGAATGGGTTATTTTACGCATGCACCCTGTCGTCTTGTTTTGTTGAATAGGGCTTTCAAAAACATTACAAGGTTTAGTATGACCGCGTTTACCAAATAAATAGCTTTTTCGGTAGTAATGCCATTTTGCGTTACCTTACAGGATACGTCCAACTAAAACTAAGACTTTGTCTGTAAGATAAGATAACTCTTTATTGTAAATACCACACAGAAACAGTATAACACAGAAACCACTAAAAGACAATTGGCAACCACAATTGGCTTCCTTATCGCTGAGAGCGATCTCTTCCAGGCAACCTTTGGATAGAAAGAAATTAGTGAAGCTATAACGGAGTCATCATCATCATCATCATCATCAGCCGGAAGACGTCCACTGCTGAACATAGGCCTCACCCTTAGATCGCCACAACGAGCGGTTGGTAGCCGTTTGCGCCCAACGGCTCCCCGCGATTCTTACTAGATCGTCGGTCCACCTTGTGGGGGGCCGGCCTACGCTGCGTCTTCCAGTCCGTGGTCTCCACTCGAGAACCTTTCTTCCCCAACGGTTATCGGTTCTACGAGCGATGTGGCCTGCCATTGCCACTTCAACTTGCTAATTTTGAGAGCTATGTCGGCAACTTTAGTTCTTCTGCGGATTTCCTCATTGCGGATTTTGTCACGCAAAGAAACCCCGAGCATAGCCCTCTCCATAGCTCGTTGAGCGACCTTGAGCTTGCTCATGAGGCCATGAGTAAAGGACCACGTTTCAGTGCCATAGGTCATCACTGGCAACACACACTGGTTGAAGACTTTAGTCTTCAGGCTCTGGGGAATTTTGGACGAGAAGATATCGCGAAGTTTCCCGAACGCTGCCCAGCCGAGTTGGATTCTTTATGCGACCTCTTTGTCGAAGTTGGACTTACCTAATTGATTAGTTGGACTTACCAGTTTGTCCTAGGTATACATATTCGTCGACAACTTCGAGAGTATCGCCCCCAACAACTACCGGTACGGGCGCAACATGGATATTTGACATGATTTTCGTCTTATCCATGTTCATTTTAAGACCCACCTGTTGGGAGACCCTACTGAGGTCGTTGAGCATGGTACCGAGTTCCTCGAGCGATTCGGCCATAATGACTATATCATCGGCAAAACGAAGGTGAGTGATGTATTCGCCATTGATATTGATGCCAAGTCTGTCCCAGACCAAGAGTTTGAAAACGTCCTCCAATGCGTTCGTGAACAGTTTCGGAGAAATTACGTCTCCCTGTCTCACGCCTCTCTGCAATTGGATTGGTTCCGTACTCTGGTCTTGTAGACGGACTGACATAGTGGCGTTACTATACAAACACTTCAACACTTCGATATACCTATAGTCGATTTGGCATCGCTGAAGAGACTGCAGTACCGCCCAGGTCTCGATTGAATCGAAGGCTTTTTCATAGTCCACAAACGCTAGACATAACGGCCGATTATACTCCTCATACTTCTGTATAATCTGGCGTAGCGTGTGGATGTGGTCTATGGTACTAAAGTCTTTTCGGAAACCGGCTTGTATGGAAGTCATCGAACCTGCGTGCGAGACGGTTCGTAATCACTCTCGAAAACAGCTTGTAAACGTGGCTCAAGAGCGAGATGGGCCTGTAGTTCTTTAATAAGGTTTTATCACCTTTTTTAAAGAAAAGCACCACCACGCTCTTATCCCACGCTTTTGGCGTGGTTCCTTCGAGGACGACGGAGTTAAATAACTTCTGGAGGACTTGCAGTACCGGTTTTCCACCCGCTCTCAGAAGTTCTGTCGTAACTCCATCCTCACCTGGGGCCGTGTTGTTTTTAAGCTGTTTCAGAGCGATCCTAATCTCGTACAGGCTGATGTCCGGGATGTCTTCTGTATAGTGTCGGGTTAGTTTGGCTCTGGTGTCCTGAGCCAACTGATCAACGGGGTTTTGTGTTGAGGTGTACATCTGTCCATAGAACTTTTCGACCTCTCTCAGAATCTCCAGTTTCGACGAAATGATAGTGCTGCTGTCGGTCTTCAGCTTAGTCATTTGGCTTTGCCCTATAGACGAATGCTTTGCAAACACTTTTGAACCTTTGTTCCTTTCTATTGCGATCTTAATACGAGATGTATTAAAGGTACGCAGATCGTGTCGCATAGATTTCGAGATTCGTCTATTAAGCACGCCGTATGCCGACATATCAGCTGAAGACTGCAATCTCATTTCATCCCGGTCCTCCATTAGCTTAATGGATTCATCTGAGAGTTTCTGGTACTTAGTTCGGCGGGGGGCCTTCATCATATCAGCCGTAGGACGTCCACTGCTGGACAAAGGCCTCCCTCATTGATCTCCAGGAACTGCGGTTGGAAGCGGCCTGCATCCAACGCCGACCTGCGGTCTCTGCGGACCAAGTCGTCTGCCCATCTTGTGGGTGGACGTCCTACGCTGCGCTTGCCGGTCCGTGGCCTTCACTCGAGAACCTTTCGGCCCCATCGGCCATCTGTTCTGCGCGCTATATGGCCTGCCCATTGCTACTTCAACGTGCTAATCCGTCGGGCTATGTCGGTGACTTGAGTTCTCCTACGTATCTCCTCATTTCTGATTCGATCCCGTAGAGAAACCCCGAGCATAGCCCTCTCCATAGCTCGTTGAGCGACTCTGAGCTTATTCATAAGGCCAATAGTGAAGGACCACGTCTCGGTTCCATATGTCATCACTGGTAACACACACTGATTGTAGACTTTCGTCTTAAGGCACTGAGGTATGTTGGACGAAAAGATGTTGCGAAGTTTCCCAAACGCTGCCCATCCGAGTTGGATTCGACGATTGACCTCTTTCTCGAAGTTGGACCTACCTAATTGGACTGTTTGTCCTAGGTATACATACGCGTCGACAACTTCAAGAGCCGAGTTCTCAACCATAACTGGGGCAGGGACGACATGGACATTCGACATGATTTTCGTCTTGTCCATGTTCATTTTAAGTCCTACCCGTTGGGAGACTCGATTGAGGCCTTCGAGCATCGTGCTGAGCTCTTCCATCGACTTTGCCATGACCACAATATCGTCGGCAAACCGAAGGTGAGTGATGTATTCGCCGTTAATATTGATGCCCAGTCCTTTCCATTCCAGAAGCTTGAAGGCATCTTCCAATGCGGTCGTAAACAGTTTCGGAGAGATGACATCTCCCTGTCTTACGCCTCTTTTTAAGGAAATCGCCTTCGAGCTCGGTTCGTGTACTCGGACTGACATAGTGGCGTTTTTATACAAACACTTCAACACTTCGATGTACCGATAGTCAATACGGCATCGTTGGAGAGACTCAAGCACTACCCATGTTTCGATCGAATCGAAGGTTTTCTCATAGTCCACAAACGCGAGACATAGCGGCAAGTTATACTCTTCGGTCTTCTGTATGACTTACCGCAGCGTATGTATGTGGTCTATGGTACTGTAGCCTTTACGGAACCCGGCTTGTTCGGGAGGCTGGAAGTCATCAAACCTGCGTTCGAGACGGTTCGCGATGACCCTCGAAAACAGCTTATAAACATAGCTCAAAAGCGAGATGGGTCTGTAATTCTTAAGCAAGGTGTTGTCACCTTTCTTGAAGAACAGAACCACCACGCCCTCGTTCCATGCTTTTGGCGTCGTACCTTCAAGCAAGGCGGAATTAAAAAGCTTCTGAAGGACTTTAAGTACCGGTGATCCACCCGCTTTCAGAAGCTCTGAAGTGATTCCGTCCTCACCCGGCGCCTTGTCGTTCTTAAGCTGCTTCAAGGCCATCCTGATCTCATACAGGCTGATGTCCGGAATATCTTCGGTATAATGTCGGGTCAGTTTGGCTCTTGGGTCGTTGGCCGCACTGCAAACAGGTTTAGTGACCGAATGGTAGAGCCGTCCATAGAACCTTTCGACTTCCCTTAACACTTCCGCTTTACTTGACCTTAAAAAACTTAGATCCCACCGCTTGGACAGTTTCCACCAACCCGTTGTTTATCTCGTCAATATCATTGCAGCTGGCTAGGCACTGGAAGCGATTGTGCAGTTCTAGCTGAAAGCTCTCGGGGTTTATAACGGAGTATATAATTGTATATAATAATAATTGTATAACTTAATTATATTGCATGCCACAATTTTAAAGAAATAAATATTATTACATTCCCTTGTCAATACATCTATGAAAATCTGATATATGTTCACAAAAGTATAAATTGGTTTAAGAAAATAGCGATAATCATAATTTTAATACTAGAAATAAAGATAAACTCGCTGTTTCCTCTTGTAGACTCCATAAAGTTAGTAAATCGTTTAAAGGGCAAGGTGTACGCGTTTATAACAATCTCCCAAGTGATGTACAAAAATTGACAATTAACAAATTGGGACTTGGGATTGAAATTGCTCCAACTCGTTCAAAAATGTTACAACTTAGGACACGACATGTTACAAAAAGGATCATTAAAAAGAACAACCAGCCTGGTTTCTTGCCTTGGAAGCCAGCCAGCCAGGAACAAGCCAGGAAAGGCTTGGTCGTGATGGAAATTACATTTCAAAGTATGCATGTCTAAAATTTTTCCTCCATTGCGGTTTTCAGATCCAAAGTGTGCATGCACTACCTCACTCTCATGAACGAAGCCTACAAAATGAGTGGTGTCCTGTAGATGCTCTGTCATTTATCCACTCTGTTATCTTTATATCTTTTGTGTATATTTAGCATAATGATGCTAAATATACACATAAGATATAAAGATATATAATAGATTAACTAATAAATAGGTAGTTACAATGGTAACTACCTATTTATTAGTTAATCTATTATTTTCAAGTAGTGTTTATTGATGATAATATGTAATATTAGAAAGTACGTTTATTCAAAATACTCTTTAACAAATTTTTTTATTTTTTATTTGGGAAACAAACAGTACACTAGGTACAAATAGGTATACATAAAGTTATTACAAAAACCAGTGAAGTTTCCACCATAACATAATACCTGTATTATATATTTGATGCTTGGTATGGGTTCCTACTAATATCATAAACGCGAAAGTTTGTATGTATGGATGTTTGTTACTCTTTCACGTCGGAACGATTGGGATGAAATTTGGTATGTACGTAGATCATAACCTAGATTAACACATAGGCTACTTTCATCATCATTAGCCGGCGGACGTCCACTGCTGAAGATAGGCCTCCCCCTTAGATCGCCACAACGAGCGGTTGGTAGCCATTTGCGCACAACGGCTCCCCGCGATTCTTACTAGATCGTAGGGCCACCTTGTTGGGGGCCGGCCTACGCTGCGTCTTCCAGTCATTGGTCTACACTCGAGAACCTTTCTTCCCCAATGGTTATCGGTTCTACGAGCGATGTGGCCTGCCCATTGCCACTTCAACTTGCTAATTTTGAGAGCTATGTCGGCAACTTTAGTTCTTCTGCGGATTTTCTCATTGCGGATTTTGTCACGCAAAGAAACCCCGAGCATAGCCCTCTCCATAGCTCGTTGAGCGACCTTGAGCTTCGTCATGAGGCCATGAGTAAAGGACCACGTTTGGTATGTACGTAGATCATAACCTAGATTAACACATAGGCTACTTTTTATAGGCAAACACGCGTGCGAAGCCGCTGGCAACAGCTAGTTATTAATATATCTTAGTCTTATTTTTTTTTCTAATATGTTTCTTGCTACATATATAATTTTTTTAAACTTTCGCGATCACTGTACATAATTATTAATTAAAACGGGTATTTATCGCGTATGTACCTTTTTTATTGGTTATCGCGACTTTTCGGCTGTGTTGCAACAGTCTTGGTCTCGGGTTGACTCTACATATGTAGGTACATATGTCATGCACTACCTACAAAAATATTTTTTCCACACTACGCAAAGGTTAACTGGAAGAGAATGCTTGCTAGCATTAAGTTCGCCTATGTACAGATTTATGTGTTTTTGTGCAATAAAGAAATTTCAATAAAAACATTTTGAAAATAGATTTTTTTTAATGGCACCCTTCACCCTAATGAAGTCCAAACGTGTTACGATATCTTTGCGCAATTCTTACGCAAGCCAAGCCAAGAATTTGTTCAAATTTCTAGACTAGCTCAAGACTTGCGGAATGAAATTGAGGGGCCTATAAGACATACACATGGAAATACTCATAATTATGCCTATAACTTCAGTGGCACTCTCTTCAAACGAACACACAATTTATGGCCTAAAGTTTGTAATAAATATTATGTTTGATAATGTTGAGTAACAGGTGGTAATAGTTCCCGCAAAAGCATCGCCGACCAACCCTAAGTTATGTCTTAAACTAAGGAGTTTGTTTCGACATAACTTCTTGAACTTTGTAGCTTCGCTCAACGCTTCCTCAGGGGATAAGTTATGTTGAAGGATTAGTTAATTGAAAGTCAAACACCATAATAGTTGTATTACATTGTAGCCGCACGGATGCGGCACGGCAACGACACAGCTGCACCACAGCACCGCCTCAAATTTCGGCTACCGCTCGCCGCCCGCGAGGTGCCCGCTCGTTGGCAGCGCGTCGTCCGCGAGGTGCCAGCTCGCTGGCAGCGAGCCATCCGCAAAGTGTGTAGCTTAATATCACCGCGAACACGTATTCGTGAATGAACACGCCTAGGACACGGCTCGCAGTCGGCGCACTGTACGCACGCGGTCTCCTCGCTTACAGCGCGCGGGCTCCGCGACTAGTCGTATGGTAGCTGTAAGCGCGCTGCCTGCCCGCCGGCAGCTTTTTATATTGACATTACGAAATATATTATACGACACTGGTTTTAATGCTCTAATTTAAATGACAAATAAATTGCTGGGTTGGAGCCGTGCTGGATCCGTGCCGTTATAATGTAATACAACCTTAAGTTTTCATTCTGAGGTCAAGAAACTAACTTAGGGTGGGTAGTTAACCCACCCTAAGTTAGTTTCTTGGTTGCGATGGGGCGCGCTATACAAAGTGCTCATCATCATCATTAGCCGGGGGACATCCACTGCTGAACATAGGCATCCCCCTTAGATCGCCACAACGAGCGGTTGGTAGCCGTTTGCGCCCAACGGCTCCCCGCGATATCTTCTCGTCCAAGTTTCCCAAGAGCCTGAAGACTAAAGTCTTCAACCAGTGTGTGTTGCCAGTGATGACCTATGGCACTGAAACGTGGTCCTTTACTTATGGCCTCATGACGAAGCTCAAGGTCGCTCAACGAGCTATGGAGAGGGCTATGCTCGGGGTTTCTTTGCGTGACAAAATCCGCAATGAGGAAATCCGCAAAAGAACTAAAGTTGCCGACATAGCTCTCAAAATTAGCAAGTTGAAGTGGCAATGGGCAGGCCACATCGCTCGTAGAACCGATAACCGTTGGGGAAGAAAGGTTCTCGAGTGGAGACCACGGACTGGAAGACGCAGCGTAGGCCGGCCCCCCACAAGGTGGACCGACGATCTAGTAAGACAAAGTGCTCATATCGTATATATTTGTATTAAATTTCTTATTATTATTCCCTACTTAATGGTTTTAATACTTCTATCTATCGTAATTATCTAATTAAGCCAATCATAATTTTTCATAATTTTTGACGACCTCCGTGGTGCAGTGGGCGAATAGCCGGCTGAGACGCAGGAGGTAGCGGGTTCGATTCTCGCCGCGGAACAAATGTTTGCATGATCTACAGATATTTGTTCCGGGTCTGGTTGTTTCTCTATAAATATATAAGTATGTATTTACAAAAAAAAGTATATGAGTATTCTATCAGTTATTCATTTTCTTTATGTATGAACAGCATAGAAACAATAAAATGAAACAATAAATATACAATGTACTCAGGGAAAAATTAAAAAGGGGCAAGTAGGTACGCACCTATGTGCTACTGCAGCAAATGGGTTCCAGCTCAGCATTATGCCTCGCCACCGATCGACAGCTCGGCGCTGTTATTCTGCCGAAACCTTTTTTAGGCAAGTCATTAGAACTCGTAAGAACGAATGGGCACTAATTTGTGTTTGCATACAATCTATACTTCTGTACTAATACTATAAAGAGGAATGATTTGTGTTTTTGTGTGTATGTTTGTAATGAATAAACTCAAAAACTACTATGCCGATTTCAAAAACTCTTTCACCTATAGAAAGCTACATTCAACCTGAGTAACATAGGATACTTTTTACCCAACTGCGGACAAAGGAGGGTAATGTTTTATTAAAAAACTAAGCGTGCGAAATTACGGATTTGTCAGCTAGTTATAAATAAATAAAATAAATATTTCTGGGCATTGAACAGAGCGCTATCTAGCCCCAAACTAAGCAGAGCTTGCACTATAGGATCCAGATAACTGATGGAATACTCTTATACATTTTGATTTGGTAAATACATACTCATAATTTATAGAGAAACAACCAGACCCGGAACAAATATCTGTCGACTATATGTGACTACTGTAAGGCTCTTTTTTATTATGTATATATTTATACAAAACAGAATACAACCAGTAACTACAACAATATATTAGGAAATACAAATTGACATTTTCTCTGTTCATTTAGTTAGGAACGTCTAACTCATTTAAATTGTATGTACGGGCACTGGAAACTGCGACACAGTATTTTACTAATGCAGTTTCCAGTGTTCCACATTGTTTTTAATCATATGTAAAAGTTCACTGAAAAAAAAACTAAAAAAAATATAAGGGTCTTCAAATAACATTCAAAATTGTAACCATTCGTTTTTATAAGCCGAAATATAAGAAAAAAATGTACGACGCAGTAACATTCTTGTGTAACACCCTTTTTCCGGTATATAAATAATTTCCTTAACGTTATCCTCGTATATCCTCACTCAATGATCGAGTTGGTATAATCAGGATGTCTAGGAAATTGTCATTTTACATTTCAGGGAACGGCCTGCAATTTCTTCGATCTGAGCCGAATGGGCGTACCCAGGATTTAGCTTTGGGGGATAGTTTTATTGGCTGTCAATAATTTTAAACTCGTTAAAATCTCGGTCGGATCTGACATTTGAGTGTTTTTAGGGTTCCGTACCCAAAGGGTAAAACGGGACCTTATTACTAAGACTCCGCTGTCTGTCCATCTGTCACCAGGCTGTATCTGTAACCGTGATAATTAGACAGTTGAAATTTTCACAAATTATGTATTTCTGTTGCCGCTATAACAACATAAACTAAAAATAGAATAAAATAAATATTTAAGGGGGGCTCCCATACAACAAACGTGATTTTTTCGCTTGTTGTAGTTCGATAACGGTAACAGGTAGACGCTTGTAATATTCACAGAATATTCAGATAAATATTCACTTTAAAAATAAATAATTAGATTAAAATAAAATAAATATTTAAGTGGGGCTCCCATACCACAAACTTGATTTTTTTGACGTTTTTATAGATAATGGTACGGAACCCTTCGTGCGCGAGTCTGACTCGCACTTGGCCGGTTTTATTCAAAATACTACCAACGATCACCAAAATCAAATGATACAACATTGGAATATCATCCTGCCGAATTATAGTGTATCTGAGTGTATATTGCAATTTAAAGTGAAACTTGGTACTTATTAATTATAGGTAGGTACTTATTTACGGATAAGGTAATAATTATTTGACATTATGTGGTTGATTTTACGATTTCTTGTGTATATTTGCGTACAAAGTCTAATCGGACCTATTAGATTTCCTATAATATACTTTAATCTCTAGGATTTAACTTACCAAACCATACCCCCGTTTTATTGGCTGTCATTTACTTTTTTATTAGTTTTGCCCTGAATTCTGAGACTTTATATAGGTACCTAAAATGAATGGACGCAAGGCAGCGCACGATACTAAGGTGCGTGACCTGCGAGGCAATACTCTGTTATTGGCGATGGTTACCACTTTTAATTATGTGGATTATGCATGTTCCAACTCTACGTCGTAAAAACTGAAGGCGGTTGTAGCAGAAAGGTCTAAGGTGATGAATATTTTCAGCTGTGAACGTCCTAAGGCTTATATGATGACAATGATCTCTACAATTGAAAAGCGGTTGCAAATCGAAATACATTTTTCTTGCCCCCAACTTTCTCCTTCCTCAGTCCATCCCGTATATCAATGGATTGCTCTTTTCACTGAGTAAACTGGTAAAAACCAGTTATCCGCCATCAATCAAGAAGCGACTACGGTCCGCTAAATGGTTTCCGCTTTTTGTAGTTCGGAAAAGCTTTTTTGTTCCCTTCTGTCTGACACAGCCTGGACTGGGGAGAATTAAAGTTTTGCTGCGGCCGCGGTCCAGATGGATGCGTTTTGCTATACATGGAAGTTTACTTATACTAGTGGTCCAGCAAAGTGGTCGATATGCGGCCGATTTTCCTTTTAACTGACTTCAAAAAACAAGAAGGTAACAGATGGACAGATATACAGACAGTGGAGTGAACCCTAAAAAAAGCCTACTATAAAATATCGGATAATTTAGATGATAGAGAAGCTTGGGATTGAAATTGCTCCAAATCGTTCAAAAATGTTACAATTTAGACGTAATTTATTTTCTTTATTGTTATATATTCAAAAAGGATCATTAAAAAAACAATCAACCTGGTTTCTTGTCTTTCTTTCCGGGCTTGGTCGCGAAGGAACAGGCAGTAAAATTGACGTTTAAAAGTGATCCTTGTGATTTTAATGAAAAAAAGATTTTGACTTTTGTTACTCAATTACATCGTAACGGCTGAACCGATTTCGATGAAATTTGGTGTGTTGATAGATTATGACCTGGATTCAAACATACTACTTATAGCTACTCTTTGTTGACCAACAACGCGAGCTAAACCGCTGGCAGAATTTAATATTATTAAATTATTAATTAAATTTATGGTAAATTTTTGGTTTTGCATAAATGTATATACAAGTAAGCTAGTATAATTTATGTTGCTCACTGTACAAGAGACACATAAATTGAATAAATCTATCATTATTATAAATATGGAATTTATCACGTACCGTTTTATTGGTGTTAGGTCCGACAATTTAGTTTAGTAGTATGTAGTATGGTAGTATAACATAAAAAAATACAGTCGAATTGAGAACCTCCTCATTTTTAACCGACTTCAAAAAAGGAGGAGGTTCTCAATTCAACTGTATTTTTTTTATATTTGTTACCTCAGAACTTTCGACTGGGCGAACCGATTTTGATGATTATTCTTTTATTTGAAAGCTGGTGCTTCCTGTGTCCCATTTCCATTTGGTCCAGTTTTGACACTGGCATCCATTAGAAAACCATATAAGTCTTAAATTTGTTTAATTTTCATGTTAAGTTATGTTTGTATCATCCGAAGAAAGAACTCCGTTATATATCAACCGATTTAGAAAACTAGTTTTTTCCAAGATTTTTTAAAATCATCTCAAAAATTTCAAGCCTAGACGGGACTTGAACCCGCGACCTTCCTCTTGATACGAGGATGCACTACCATCTGTGCTACAAGGCAATTCACGTCTAGGTCGAAATCAGTGAGACCATTCAGAATTACGACTAAAGCGCCGTCAGATGGTAGTGCATCCTCGTATCAAGAGGAAGGTCGCGGGTTCAAGTCCCGTCTAGGCTTGAAATTTTTGAGATGATTTTAAAAAATCTTGGAATTTTCCGCATGTGTTCGGATAACACTATAAATAAAAATACAACTAGTTTTTTATTTGAAAGGTTATACTTTTAGATTGATCCCATGGAAATTTCATCAAAATGGGTAGAGTAGTTTGGTTTTTACTGTTATCTGAAGTCGGTTATATTTTTGTTAAAAAGTTACATGTTTTTTTAGCCTAAGCCATTGCCCCTCTGTCTCCATCTAAAGTATAGCATCATGTGGGATGAATATTACCAGGAAAAAGGTAGAGGTATATGGCACCCTATAGATACTTTTTAGCCTTGTTCTTAAACTCAGGTTCACCTCGCTTTACAGAGTAGGTATACAATCCACAATACTCCATACTAATATCATAATTCGAAACTCTCTGTGTCCGGCTTGACCCATTTCGATGAAATTTGGAAAACTTTCTTGGAAGTCTCCTTATTTTATTGCAATCTGCCCATCAGGGCATTGCGCTAGAGTTTGGTGTCCAGTTCGCGTTGCGCATGTATGGAATAAGCCCAGTGACACTTCTATATTCCATTTAGGTGCTATATGAGGTCTTGAGGGGCTGTCCTCTTTAATCAACTAAAGGTTGTGGTTTTTTTTCATTAGCTCGTTGGCTAGCTTCATTTGTTTAGCGTAAGATTTCAGTTTTTATAAAACTTATTAATGCACGCTTGGGAAGTAAGCTGGTGAATGCGTTACGAAAAGTGCGAACGGAAGTTGAGAGTAGATATAAGTTAGTGAAGATAGAAAGAGAGAGTTACGCTTCGTATATTACTGTAGGTGCAAGAGAGAGAGGTGCGAGCACACATTTTCTTCTTCTCTTTCTCTCATAGCTAGTTGATTTGTCGCTTATCAACTCTCCCGAATTAGCCTAAATTATACCAACTGCAATAACAAAACACTAATTCATGCCGTATAATAGACTTCATTTTGCCATAGATAAAAAAACTAATTTACGACGTTTCGTATCTACCAGCTTCGATTTACGAATAAGTTCAGCTATTCCACAACAGATGGCAGGCAACAGCAGAAGTTTTACTTCCGTCGTGTGGTCTAAAGCACACTCGTTTTTTTTTTAGTCTCCTTATTTTTTTGCAATCCATCAGGGCATTGAGCTAGAGTTTGGTGAATAGTTCGCGTTGGGCATGTATGGAATAAGCCCAGTGGTATTTCCATCTTCCATTTAGGTGCTATATGAGGTCTTGAGGGGCTGTCCTCTTTAATCAACTAAAGGTAATGGTTTTATTCATTAGCTCATTGGCAAGCTCATTTGGGTGATGCTCCATTCGTTTAGCGTAAGATTTCAGTTTTTTTGAAGTAAAACTTATTAACGCACGCTTGACTTGGGAAGTAAGCTGGTGAATGCTTTACGAAAAGTGCGAACGGAAGTTGAGAGGGAGATATAAGTTAGTGAAGATAGAAAGAGAGAGTTACGTTTCGTATACTACTGTAGGAGCAAGAGAGAGAGGTGCGCGCGCACATTTTTTTTATCTCTTTCTCTCATAGCCAGTTGATTGGTCGCATATCAACTATCCCAAATTAGCCTAAATTATACAAACTTTAAAAACAAAACACTCCTTCATACTGTATAATAGAGTTCATTTTGCTATAGATAAAAAAAAAGTATTTACGACGTTTCGTATTTTGAATCTACCAGCTTCGATTTACAAAAAAAGTTCAGCTATTCCACAACAGATGGCAGGCAGTAGCAGAAGTTTTACTTTAGTCGTGTAATGGTCTAAAGCACACTCGTTTTTTTTGTCTCCTTATATTCTTGCAATCTGCCCATCAGGTATTGAGGGGCTGTCCTCTTTAATCTATATAAGGTGTGGTTTTTTTCATTAGCTCATTGGCAAGCTCATTTGGGTGATGCTCCATTCGTTTAGCGTAAGATTTCAGTTTTTTAGCTTCTTCTTGTTTCACCGTTGGCACTTCTAGGTCACGATGCAGTTGGATGTTAGCGATGCACCATGGTGCGTTCATTCTCATGTGTAGCATTATTGGAAACGTTGAAAGATTTCCAAGTTTCAGTTCGCTGCTGTACACACTTAGATTATGACCTGAATTGTGATGTTGGCTACTTTATATTGAAAAACCCAGCGAACGAATCTAATTATTAAATCTAAGTTATTAATCTTTACACAATGTTACTTCGAATATAGAGTATTTTATTAGTTCTAAGTTTTTTTAGACGACCTGAAGATTCCGCTGGAGAACAAGCGGATAACACACCCCATCGCCTATTTAACTAAGCATTTCCTCTTAGGTCGGTATGTACTAAATAAGGCTATTCGGGTTTGTTGTTATCCGCGGGCATGTGTTGCGTTCGCACGAGTACCATCAAATATTGTAATGAATGCATATTTTTAAGATTTACATACTTTGGACCAGAACCCACGTTATCGAGAACCTGGTGTCTGGATAAACCTAGTATAGGTTTTAAGACATCATAGAATCAATGTGTAACCAACGTTTTGAATCTGATGGTAAACAATTCGTTCAACGCGCGATAGTTCATTGAGCGAAGCGAGATCTCCAAAGTAACTTGAGCAAATCGGCGTTGTATGTATGTATGTGAGTATGTAATTATGTATGTTTGTTTGTCCGAGGATAACTTTCGAAGCGATGATCCGATCATAATGAAATTTGATACATAGGTAGGTAGTGATGGCACAATTTTAGTCTGACCAAATGAGCTACAAATGTTAGGGGATTGTTGAGATATTAGGGTTCAAGAGGGGTAAAAAAATGAAAATGAGACTATTAGATCAAATGGGACGTTAAATGAAAGGTTTTCATTGTCACATTTCGACTCCGTTTTTATTTTTACTAAAGTCCTTGTAGTTTTTGAGCCATAATAATAACTGAACTTTGACAAGATTCACAGGGTACACCACCACACAGTGCTGAAATTTTGTATGCGTGTAGTTTAACTGACATAAATATAGAGAAAGTCTGAAATCCTGAATAACTGCAATTTCTACCCCAAAAAAGTAACCAATTACATGAACTCCCGTTACCTGTAATTTGAATTAAACTGTCGGTCAAGTTCTTTGGTTAAGCATTTCGTGGCACTATTTTGATAGTCAAATATTACAAATAATATTTTTTTGTTTTTATGGGAGAATCGCGAGATCTCAGTTCGGAAAGAATGACTAGTATACTGAATTCTAAAGTAAACTTGAGAAATTAAACACACAAGTCACAATAATAGCAAATATTAATGTTGTAACAATTTCATATTTCTCAAATACAAGTGTTCCTAATGCCCTGCTAAGGGCGCTGCTGGATACTGAGAGAAAATTGCTTTCGGAAAATTGTACTTTGAAAATGCCTGACCTTATTTTCAACAGCTTCTGATTAAGGTGGTTATTGCTTTGCTCTGCTTTTATAACTGGTCAGAAAATTTACTCCGATCCGGGGTTTCTCTAAGGCAGAGGTTCCCAATTTTATTTGGTCATGGAACATTAATTGATCTAACCCTAGCTGGCTATTTTGATAACTAAAGTGTTTACAAGATTTTTTTTTTAAATCATCTCAATAATTTCAAGCCTAGACGGGACTTGAACCTTCCTCTTGATACGAGAACGCACTACCAACTGTGCAACCAGGCAATTCACGTCTAGGTTGAAATTACCTGTACCTA
Source organism: Philereme vetulata (assembly GCA_918857605.2). Taxonomy (NCBI): domain Eukaryota; kingdom Metazoa; phylum Arthropoda; class Insecta; order Lepidoptera; family Geometridae; genus Philereme; species Philereme vetulata. Next base: position 909,781 of record OU975482.1, read on the forward strand.
TAAATTTACCTTTTATTTTGAATATGTTGGACTCGAAGAATGAATAAATTATAATAATTATTCTAAGTATTGCAAATAATTTATTGTAACAAAGAAATACAATGTACCTAGGTAATAATTTACTGTGAAGAATGAAATGTTTTGGCATTATTTCTTGTAATAGCCGTAAAATTAGGCTTTATGTCTGACAATTAAACGCAAACCAGTCTCGCATCGGTAAGTCTTCACAAACTGAATCAGAACCAGGACAGCTTTCTCAACGATTGCCGGGTATTCATCTTTAAGTACAATTCAACTTTAACTCTCAGAGAGACCGCGGAACCCCTGTGCCCCAACCACGGAACCCCAGGGTTCCGCGGACCACCTTTTAGGAATCACTGCTCTAAGGGATCGAATCAGAAATGAGGAGATACGTAGGAGAACTCAAGTCACCGACATAGCCCGACGGATTAGCACGTTGAAGCGGCAATGGGCAGGCCATATAGCGCGCAGAGCAGATGGCCGATGGGGCCGGAAAGTTCTCGAATGGAGGCCACGGACCGGCAAGCGCAGCGTAGGACGTCCACCTACAAGATGGGCAGACGACTTGGTAAGAACCGCAGGTCGGCGTTGGATGCAGACCGCTTCCAACCGCAGTTCCTGGAGATCAATGAGGGAGGCCTTTGTCCAGCAGTGGACGTCCTACGGCTGATATGATGAAGAAAATTTAATAATTTGTTAGCATACATAATAATGTAAGTAATTATTTTACAACACCATGTGCTAAATACTACATACTAAATATACATAATACATATACTAAAGTAGTAAATATGTATATAGATCGTTTGCAATAGTCTTTAGATGATCTAACACGCAAAAAGCAGTGTTAAAGTGACACCTATGATCTATATACGAACGATATAAATATATCGTTTACAGGTGCTACAGGGAAGCGGCTACCAAGGAAAATTCCCCCAAATAAATTAAAGTGTTAGGGTCTTACCATAAAAAAACGAGTGTACTTTAGACCACACGACTGAAGTAAACCTTCTTTTTCAAAATATTAATTTATAAAATTGTTCAAGAACGAAATGAAATTACGAAAAATGATCAAGAAATCAGCGTTCGCGTAACGCTAGCAAACTCGCAAACGAACTACTGACTGGGATATATATATTTCATGCACTGGCTTTGAGAGGAAGAGAGAAAGAAAATGTGCGCGCGCACTGCTCTCTTTTGCTCCTACAGTGTGATACAGACCTGCACTGTGTCTTAGATATACGAAACGTAACTGGCTATGAGAGAAAGAGAGAAAGAAAATGTGTGCTCGCACCTCTCTCTTACCCCTACAGTAATATACTCTCTCTCTTTCTATCTTCACTAACTTATATCTCTCTCTCAACTTCCGTTCGCCTCGCCCGATCACATTTTTCGTAACGCTCTCGTCACGCATTCACTCCCTAAGTCAAGCGTGCGTAAAGGAGTTTTACTTCAAAAAAGTTAAACTATTTAAATAAAAGTTTATACAAAAATTGGTAAGGATTTTTTTAAAGACGTGTTAATCTGTGTTTAACTTTTTTTGTTCTAACAAGGTTAGTTTTTAAGTTTATTGTTTCATGTTATGTTATTCACTAAGGTACGAGTATTTATAGATATAGGCCTAGTTATTATTTTTTTATGTTCACATTGTTGCCTGAAATAAACGTTATATTATTATATCTGTGTATCTGTGGCATCGTAGTTCCTGTTATTTTTAATCATACGTATATTGTATGTGCTATTTTTTTAAGTCTCCTGTGTGTGTTTGTTTTGTTCGTACTGTAGACGACGTACCTCGCGACCCTGAAAGAAATAATGTAGGTAGATGGAAAAACTTACCGTTGATTTGTTTAATAAAGATAAAGTTCTAACCTCCGTTGCGCGCAGACGGGGCAATCAGTTGGCAGTTGAACCGATAAGAAAAAAGAAAGAAAAATATTTATTCAGACCACCACAAATGGACACAGAAACAAATGACACAAAAAATATGATCTAAAAATTAAAAAATTAAAAATTAATATCTAAAAATTTTAAATGTGGTGGCGAAAGGGTCCTCAGCTCAGCATTTGCTACAGCATGTTGCCATACTGCAGCGCTGGTATTCTGCTGAGGCCAGTGTTGACCTCACGGACACCCAGAAAACACGCTTGTCTCCGCGCATCGGTCGGTATTTCCTAAAATTATCTTCTAAAAGTTGTTTCAATACACGATGAAAATACCACTCCACGACCCTATCCGCTACACGTACTATTGTCACAAATAAATGTTGTGGATTTGATTTTGATTTTAGCGGATGGACCCATTCAGATGCGGTTTTTTTAAAAGAAAGCTACTGTAACTGTAATTCTTAGCTACGTCAGTTTCTAACTCCCAATTATAAAAGTCCCCTCAGGATTTTTAAATTCTAAATTTATATTTGTGTATTTTATACAGAGATATGCACTTGATTGAATATATTATGTTTCTCTTAAATAAAATCATTTTAAAAATAAATATTTGATATGAATAATAGCTTGGTTATTTTTAACCCAATTTGATTATTTTCATATCGTTCAAAAGCAAATACTACCTTCTATAAAGCGCCCTCAAAATTTCCGATACTTGAAACAGGCAAGTAAGTCTAAAGTAGGGAATGCAATCCCGATCCCGCGGGATCCCGATCTCGCGAGATCTCGTGTAATTTTTCGGGATCAATCCCGACGCATCATATAACGAGATCCCGTTCGAGATTGACGGGATTGGGCGGCAGTGGTCAGCGACGCTACACACGTCCACTCAGGGCGCAAGCGGCGCTGACTGACGGCCGCTAGCGGCAGGAACGCCAAACAGCGTTAGAAAACTATTCCGACTATTTCCGAATATTAGCGACAAGTGACGCTAATTATTTAGTTGGTAAGATTAAAGAATAAAGACTTTTATTTTCTTTCGAGTAATATGTTATTTTAGTTAACCTCACTATCACAAACAAGCAGTTATTAGCTTTTTCATTTATCCGAATTTAATTTTTTTTTAAACTAGACGGAATCCCGAAAATTCCGGGATCCCGCGGGATTGATATTTCTAATCCCGCGGGATCTCGAAATTGCAATCTCGAGTCGGGATTGTATTCCCTAGTCTAAAGGCAAGTAAGTCACTTTAGACTTATTTGCCTGTTACCTGGTACTATTTGCTTTTGAACAATATGAATCAATAGTATTTTTCAAACTTTCGCGATCACTGTACATAATTATTGATTAAAACGGGTATTTATCGCGTATGTACCTTTTTTATTTGTTATCCCGACGTTTCGGCTGTGTTGCAACAGTCATGGTCATGGCTGACACTGTCAGCCCGAGACCATGACTGTTGCAAGACAGCCGAAACGTCGGGATAGCAAATAAAAAAGGTACATACGCGATAAATACCCGTTTTAATCAATAATTAAATATGAATCAACTTGGGTATGTAGCCATTGCGACCTAATTGTACACTTATTTACGCAAATAAATTCTTGTATATCGTAGGGTTCAAAAAAAAACTAATAACAATTTAAAAAATCTGAGAAATCTCTATATTTAAAAATTAATCCCTATTTCCCTTGGTCACGCCAGCACGCGTGAACGGCTGGACCGATTTCGCTAATTCTTTTTTGTTGTATTTCTTATTGTCAGGAGAAGATTCTTATGAAAGAAAAAGTTAAGAAAATTGTGCGCAAAATTAAAAATTTAAGAATACTTATAAATAAATAAATAAAAGGCATTTATTTACACACACACCTATTAAGCTAACAGAAGTAGGTAGGTACAATAATTACTAAATAAAGCTAGGTAGGTACAACAGTAGGCTTAATTCTAAGTAACATTAGTACATTAATGTAGGTAGCACCAAGGTAGAAGGTGGTGGTAAATAGGTCGAGGGCTCAGCTACGCTGGTTTTCAGCCTCGCCTTGGCAGAAACATCTGCAGCTGCCGCCGCCACAGATAGGGTTCTCGGGAACTGTCAGTTTTATGCACTGAATTAACAAGTAGTAATTGAAGAATACTTAACCACCATATAAAATTATTTATAATCTAACCTTAGCGCTTTTATAATGTAACCTTATGACGTTTGACATAGAATTGACAGAATGCGTGCTGCAAATATCGTCAAAGAGGATGTAAAAAAATGAATATCGTTTGAAACAGATGCTTCGGTCGGGGTTATCCCGAGATATTGTCTATCTATATATATAAAAATGAATTGCTGTTCGTTAGTCTCGCTAAAAATCGAGAACGGGTGGAGCGATTTGGCTAATTTTGGTATTGAATTATTTGTGGAAGTCATTCATTTTAACATACATAATGATGGCCGTGGACAACAATTGACAATTCTACCAAGGTGACGTATATTGAGAGCCCGCGTTATATACATGTCAAGGCGGTACGAAGTTCAGCGAGTCCACTAGTGTCTTATAAATCAGCTGATAATGGTGGCGATTCTGTCGCTTACACTGACTAAGTAAAATTGTGTAATATACGACCGGTCTTATTTTGTTTACGCTAAAGATCAAATTAGAATGACATTTAAAGTGACATTTCTAAAATTAAGTATTTTTTACTAAGGCGGTGTGTTTTTGGGCTAGTTTTAGTCAACAGACGAATTGGTGTTGATTAAAACTAGCCCGCAAACACGCCATATTAGTAAAAATTACTTAATTTTAGAAATGTCACTTTAAATGTCATTCTAATTTGATCTTTAGCGAAAACAAAATAAGACCGTTCGTATTTTACACAATTTTAGTTAGTCAGCGAAAAGAACAGAATCGCCACCAATGTCGACTTGTATCGACTTGTTTTAAGCTGGAACGTTGTTCGGTTTGGTTTTGGAAGAGGGCGCTGACACTGCTACTCAGTTTTTTAACTTTTGCAGTTGTCAACGTTTTCATTTGTATATTGTACTTTCTTTATGTTCCAAATAAATAATTTTGAATTTTTGAATGGACTTTATAGCTGTTTTAGCTGATTTGATGTTAGTTGTGAACCGAACGCAGCAAAAAAAAATTTACACCGAAAATAACTGAGATTTCTAAGTTTTTAATCGATAATCACAGAATAAACAACGTTCTTAACTAAATAAACGTCATTTTATTAAATGTGAAGTTTAAATTAAAAAACTTTATGTACCCGTTTTAGGCCTTAAGCCCAATTAACAAAGAAACTAACCCTACTATAACTAAAAACTTTAATTAAAATATAAGCGGATCCAGTCATAGCACAAACCGGCAGCCATTACTGTAGAAGTGCTCTTTTCACTTCATATTTCAGTTATATTTTCACGGACGCGACTTTAATCCTACCTGCGGATTAGATGGCGCTCAGCCTGATAAGTTATTGTCTATTATACATCTGCATAGTATCGTCACTTCACACACACAACTTCGATTTGCATAGCCAACCGATGTTTTAGCAGCGAAGAATTGGGTAGAGTATAGCATCAGAAATGTTTGCGAATGCGCTGACCGACGGGTTCGCGGCAACACGTCGTAAACGTAAAGGAACCACATCCCTATTATAAATAGCGGCACGAAACTTTAGCGCTGACCGTTATTGCGCAGAAGTAAAAAATAAGGTACCTGAGGGGGGCTAGCGGAATGAAGGGCGGGCGTGCGTAGCGCTGATTGGCTCTCCAGTCGCATTCCGTCCCCCGCACTGATACGACACCCCGCGCACATCCAGTGTACAGTCGCGTTCTTAATTGTATTGTTATTGCTGTTATTTGAATTTGTTTGTTAAATTAAGTTTTTTAAGTTTGTTTGTGACTTTAAAGTGAATATGTCTAGAATAAATATTGTTTTGAAAATACAGGCAAGGAAAATGGTTTATGACGTGAATTGTTTTTTAAAAAGGGAATATAATTAATTAATTGATTCTTTGAAACAAATCAAAAGAGAGATTGTTGAAGTTACAAGTAATTTACTTAGTCATTCGGACAGCAGCACTGTTTAACCAAACTGCCGAAATTTTTAAGGCGGGAAAATTTTTATTAAATGGCTATTTAGGGAAAATCCAAAAAAGGACAGCAGAGTCTACAAATACGTCAATTGCAACGGTAAGGAACATCTCCAATTAAGCCAATAGTGGCTATTGACTATTGGCTTGCGCGACAGTACCCATCCGCAGCTATCCCTTCCGCGTATCGTTCAGCGCTAGACTTACGTGCCGCGACTTATACGCAGAGTAAGAGGCAGTCACAATAGCACATTAACGTCATAGCTGACAAATATGACTGCCCTATTTTACATCATGGGGTTCAAATTATTACATAATTTTAGTTTTAATTGATCCAAACAGGTTTACTCCTAATAACCTAACCAAAATGATTTTGTTTGTTCCACGAAAAGATAGCACACAAAGAAAGCAATTGTTTTGTCATTGGTCAGGTTAGGCCGAGCGATAAATTGTGATTGCTTTCTTTTCTAGATACTTTAAATAGATCCGTCAGTTCTTGAACTTGGTTACAAGCTTTCGTGAGTATCGGACTAAAACTAAACGTATCGCACGTTTAACGAAAATTTTACATCAAGGTAAGCAAGATCCCAATGTCAATCGCCACCGACAGAAACCCTTCCAGAGGTTTTGAGATTAATGAGGTATATGTGTTATCGAGTAGTGTCGTAAAGATGTGACTGTTTTGAACTTAAACAATGGTCTGCCTTTGTTTTGATGTTCTTTGTGATGTTGACTCGAGCCTTTGTTTAATTGATATTTGAATTTCGTTTCGTCGATCTTAGCTTATGGGTTAATTGTATGGGGCAACTATGTTGATATAGATGAAGCATTTAAAATACAGAAACAAAATTTGTTAGAGCTATTTGTGGTGCATGGAGTATGGATAGCTACAAGCCATTAGTTGGTCGGTATCGTATTCTTCCATTGGCATGTATGTACATAAAGGATACATGAATACTTGTAAAGCTTGACTACTTCCGGAAACATCCAGATGTTCTCACAAGGAATACGAGGCACAAGAACAGACTATACGTACCTCCTTGTCGATTAGAACTTGTTAAGCGCAATGTTTATTATCATGCCATTACGATTTTCAATAAACTGCCAAAAGAATTCAAGGACATGCCTTTAGATGTGTTTAAGTGGAAACTACGGAAATGGTTAATGGAGCAATTCTTTTACGACTTTAATAAATATATTTAAATTATAAATTATAGATTATTTACTCATGGCCTCATGACCAAGCTCAAGGTCGCTCAACGAGCTATTGAGAGGGCTATGCTCGGGGTTTCTTTGCGTGACAAAATCCGCAATGAGAAAATCCGCAGAAGAACTAAAGTTGCCGACATAGCTCTCAAAATTAGCAAGTTGAAGTGGCAATGGGCAGGCCACATCGATCGTAGAACCGATAACCATTGGGGAAGAAAGGTTCTCGAGTAGAGACCAATGACTGGAAGACGCAGCGTAGGCCGGCCCCCAACAAGGTGGCCCGACGATCTAGTAAGAATCGCGGGGAGCCGTTGGGCGCAAACGGCTACCAACCGCTCGTTGTGGCGATCTAATGGGGAGGCCTATGTTCAGCAGTGGACGTCTTCCGGCTGATGATGATGGTGATGAAATTATAGATATAATGACATTTATTTATTTTTTATTTTGTTTTGTTTTGCTGTTTTGACATTGTTAATTTATTTTGATATTGTTACTTTAAGACTAATATTATATTTGACATTTTGACTTCTTATTAATTTTACATTTACAATTTACAAAATACACGTCTTGACGAGGCAGAATTTAAAGGAGCTTTTAAACATTGTATATTCAACCTATTGTACCAACATTCTTGCAAATAAATGACTAGGAATTAAATACTTGACAGTTTCTAAAATTGTTGCCTGTTTTTAATAAACAGAGCGACAAGCGCTAAATCTAAACACTAAATAATGTTTTGTTGTTTTTCTTATGTTTGTTTTTATTTTGTGTGTAAACTGTAATGTAACTATGGATAATAAAGGTCGTTGTCTGATAATAAAGGTTTCAATAATAAGAGCGCAAGGGCACCACTTAGGGACGGACCTTGGTCATTGCAAGGGAGGAATATGAGAGGTACATGTATGTACCGTGTGTAGGCAGCGGTTGAAGGATCTTGTTGACCCCGCCGGCGGGGTAGGTGTATATGTATAGTGTTTTCTCTGTCATCAACGCCCATGTGCAAATTGTACGCTCGTCGGCTCTCGCTCGTGAGTAGCGAGCGCTCGGGATAACGTAGCATAAACGGTCGCTCGCGTCGGCTCATCTACTAGTATTCTGACTAGCTTTTTTAAAGTGACGTTTGGAGCGTCATTTACATAGAATAATCATTTATTTAGTACACACAAAATGACACATGAAACAATTTTAAGGAACACTAGATACAACTAAATCCAATAAAAACAAGTTCGACTCATGTGTCTGCGTACCAAATGGCGTTCAGCTCAGCATAATGTTGGATGTTAAGCACCCAATGCTGATTTTCAGCTGAAACCAGAAGCAATAGGTAGTGCAGCAGCTACGTAGTAAAATGATAAATAAATAAAGAAGTGAGTAAATAAAAGGTGTGTAGAGTTTTATTAAACTGTAAATATACATTTTAAAAACATACTTTTCCATATATTATATAAATATATGACATATGTACTTACTTACGAACTCTGAAGTTAATCATTAATTCATATAAATTAGGTAATAAATAATACATGAAAACTCGACCTGACTGGTATTTAAAGGAAATTTATAAAATCGAGGTTTGAATGCTGCGCTAGAAGTCTGCGAAAATTGCGACAAAAAGTCGCGCCCAAGAATAATATTTCAAATATTATTTTTACCCTGGCCGGAGTAGATACGTAAATGCGCTTCTGGCAACACTTTGTGCGTAGTTTTCAGTTCACAGCCTTTCAAATTTTTCCTTTGATGCAGGCGTTAAGCCGTCCGCCATGTTTTTATATAAAACTAGCTGACTCGCCCCGGTTTCGTACGGATGAACAATATTTTCATTTTAATGGCCAAAAGAGCCAAATTAGGGGGGGTAAAAATTACCAAATAGCGTTTTTAGGTCAAGTGGAGCATCATATCAAAGAGATTGATTTACACATTCCAAATCCAACACCAACTTATCATGTTTTTAATTGAATTGATCAAGTACCGTCTTATCGGTGTATCGATCGACAATAAATAAATAAATAAAATTTTATTGATCCAGAATTTTTCACACAAAAAGTTAGTAGGCACGATATAATATTAAATTAGTAGGTATACATGTAAGTAGGTACTTAGTATAGTGAACACTAGCTCCCACACTAGGATTCCTTGTGTCGTAAGTAGCTAGGCTCTGCTCAAAAAAGAAACATGAAATAAACTTAATAGTAATAAGCAACCTTTATAATAATTTAGTAAAAATATTTATTAAGTGTCTAGCAGCTCTAGCTAATGTTTAAAATTATGGTACAAATAAGTACATTACATTTGGATCGCCCTCACCCTGATGAAGATTCACGAATTGAGTCGAAACATTGTCCGTTCGATACACCGATAAGACCCATAAACGTGATAAAAAAGTCGAAAATTACTGTTTCCCAACTTACGAGTATCTCCGAAGTTTGCAAAGTGAAAAATCTCAAACGAATATATATCTATCGACGACCTCCGTGGTGCAGTGGGCGAATAGCCGGCTGACACGCAGGAGGTAGCAGGTTCGATTCCCGCCGCGGAACAAATGTTTGCATGATCTACAGATATTTGTTCGAGGTCTGGTTGTTTCTTTATATATTATAAGTATGTATTTATGTATTCTATCAGTTATCTGGTTCACATAGTCCCTCCGCTTAGTGTGGGGCTAGGTAGCGCTGTGTGAAATGTCCAGCAATATTTATTTATTTATCTTGGTTTGGAACCCTCGTTGACTTGACCGGTCTTGTTTCCTTTTGTCTCTACAAACTGTGCCACATTATTTCAGTAGATTGAACGTAATATCTAAGTTTCTATGTTATGTGGTTAGTACGTTTCGTAAATAACATTGTACCATTTCTAGCTCTCGAATCCAGAGCATTTGAGGTTTGCAATTGAAATGTAAACTTGTGGTTCTAAGAGCCTGCATTTTAGACGATTCTAGAGTTTCGACAGTAAATTTTCTAGTAATACATTTAGATACAAATATCTTCAATACGGTTTAATTCTATGAGGCAACAGGATACATTTTGAAACAGTATTCAGAGCTCAAAATGGTGCTTACGCTCATGTGGAGCTCACTTCCTTGACTCTTGCAAACCCCTTTTTAAACAGTATAACATTGTGCCTCCTCCCATAAATAAATAAATAAATATTGCTGGACATTTCACACAGCGCTATCTAGCCCCAAACTAAGCAGAGCTTGTACTATGGGAACCAGATAACTGGTAGAATACTTATATACTTTTTTTTGTAAATACATACTTATTATACATGGAGAAACAACCAGACTCGAAACAAATATCTGTAAATCATGCAAACATTTGTTCCGCGGCGGAAATCGAACCCGCTACCTTCTGCGTCTCTATATTAAACTAGTGGTTCGCCCCGAACTGAGATCTCGCGTGTCTCAGATTAAAACCAGAAAAATATTATTCGTAATCTTTGACTATCAACATAGTGCCACGATATAAACAACCACTAAACTTGACCTACAGTTTCATTCAAATTATAGGTAAAGGTAGTTCATATTAATTGTTTATTCTTTTTTGGGGTCAAAATGCAGTTATTCTGGATTTCAGACTGTTGCCTATATTTGTGTCACTAAAGCTAAACGAATACCAAATTTCAGCATTGTGGGGTCACTGTGAATTTGATCAAAGTTTTGTTTTTATTATGGCTAATAACTCAAAAACTACAAGGATTAAACCAAAAATAGAAACAGGGTTGTAATGTACTAACGAAGAGCTAATTTGACGTCCTACTTGACCTAATAGTCTCATTTTCATTTTTTTTATCCCCTTGAACCCCAATATCTCAACAACCCCCCAAAATTTTAGATAGATAGATAATTTCTTTATTGCACACCATTAAATATTAACATACAAAACAAATACATTTATAAATCATAGGTACAATGGGCGGTCTTACCGCTAAAAGCTATCTCTTCCAGGCAACCTTGGGATGGACAGGATCTATGTGAACAAATAAGGACGGCGGCGTTTAATCATTCATCATCATTTAGCTCATTTAATCACACCAAAATTGTGCCATCACACGCCTATCTATATATCAAATTTCACGATGATCGGATCAACGTTTCGAAAGTTATCCTCGGACAAACATACATACATACAACGCCGATTTGCCCAAGTTGGTTTGGAGATATCGCTTCGCTCAACCATAAGTCGCTGAGCTTGTATAGAAGCATCCAGAACTATTTAAAAAGAATAAAGACATTTGTGTAAGAATACTAAGGAAAGATACAAAACACAACTCGTGATTATATGACATACGAAATTCGCATCATATTCCCGAATTGAGAGACTATAAATAACAGTAAAACACGGACTACTTATCTACCTACCAATTACCATGAGTGTAGGTCTCGGCTTACCTTAGGGGAAGAAATCTGAAGACGGTAATTACGTCGGAAAATATCCTGTTCATTATCCTTAATACATTAGATCTTAATCGTAAGCCATAACTAATTAGATAGCTATAGATTGATTTATAGAAAACCCTTTATTAAACACTACACTACAAAATAACGAGCAATATATTTAAAGAAATAACCAGTAACGCGGAAATACAAGTATCTAGACTATGCCCGACCAGCTTTATCTGTTATTTTCTCGACCTGCACAAAGAACGATCTCAATAAAGCTACGAATGCAATAGATGTGGCTACGTCGTGGTGAGGACGACCAACGTGGTGTTCTACGTAGGCGGTAAAATTGACGTTTTAAAGTGATTCTTGTGATTTGAATTGAAAAATCTATGTAAACATTAATACATGAAAAGAAAACTTTGTAGATACTTCTTATTATGGTACTTAAGCTTATTGCTTGCACGGAGATGTGGAGATGTGTGTGTGGGTTGGCATAGTTAAACACTATGCGAATGCAACAAGAAAATATTAATTACAGTTGAATTTCAACCAATGTGCTCTGGCAATTAGTTAAATTTTTTTTACTTAATTTGTAAAAATAACACCAAGGAATAATTATTGATAAAAACGGGTATTTATCGCTTATGTACCTTTTTTATTTGTTACCCCGACGTTTCGGCTGTGTTGCTGTGTGTCTCGAACTACCCTCACTTGGTTTTCAGAATTAGAAATGTCCTCGTTCATATTACGACACACTACACTAACCGTATCTACGCACTGAGACGACCGATCACGACGCGCACACCTAGCAATCACCGGGTTCCAGGACGCTGAGAGTATAGCCATCTTCCCGATTGATTTTTTTTTATACAACTTATATGGCAAACGAGCATTCAGTCCACCAGATGTTAAGTGGCTACTGCAGCCCATGGATATCCACATAGAATTCAAAACAAGCTATTATGTTGTCTTGATCTCTATGTGGATACGTTTCCATACCATAGGACTTAGCTGGTATGCCTATGTGCCAGTAATTACAGGAACATACCATTACCATCTAACCGGAACACAGCAGCACAAGTACTGCTATTTGGCGGCCGATAAAGGTAAGGCGGTGGTGCCCACTTCCTCGAGCTCGTTTACAAAAGCTCTACCACCAGATTGATTGCAAATGGCGATAAATACCCGTTTTAATCAATAATTATGTACAGTGATCGCGAAAGTTTGGAAAATACTAACACCAAGGTAATCTACTGGCAGTCAACCATGAATGACACTGTGGTTCTTTAATTGAGATACAGGATTTACAAATGGGATTGGATACATCCAAAAAATACAGCAGGTTGCACCAGGTTTTACGAGCTTTGTCGCCGCTAATTTTATAGTCGCGAAACACACGCTTGCTTTTATCTCAATTGGATAACTGTCATGGTGTCATCGCCGTTTTAAAGGATTTGCATCTCAATGGTGGGAGGTTAAATTAAACTGATATTTGCATTCGAATTTGTTGTGTTAGCAGCCCCCCTATTCTGAGGCTTTTGCATGAATGATTACATTATACGTTAATGCAGGTTTAGACAGGTCAGTCCTGTCAGTGCACAAGTCAGTATCGGCGCCGACACTGCCGCCATCCATGACTTCATTCGTTTACAAGGAGTCAGTAGTCGTGGTAAGCTGAGTACGGTGAGCACACGTTTGTGAAGTCAATGAGAAAAAGAGAAAAATTAATTCGCAAAAAAAGCAGAACAAAAAAATTAAGTTCTAAAAAAATTAGAACAAATTGCAGAATATAAAAATTAGTTATGCACCAATGTAAAGGTATCGTTTTCACTTAGTTTACGAGACATTTAAGCGTCTACGCAACGCGACGTCAACCTACAACACAGCGACAGTGATCTAAGCATGCACCCAGCGCTGACTGACTTCCCCATTTACACAGGGTTTTTACCACTAGCGTGGGAGGGCGCGGGTGGCGGGGGGCGCCGACTGACTTCATAATATTCGTCTGCAAATATTGAAGTCAGCGCTGATTTCCCGCCGCTGTACTTCGGCTTCAAATCAGTTTACATTGGGTATTTTTCGGGTCAGCGCTGACTTGTCTCGAAATCGAAGTCAGTTACTGACCCTGTGTAAATCTGCCTTTAGCGTGAAAATTCGTCAAAATGCATCATGTCAAATCATGTGTTCAGAGAGCTGCCGCTTATCTGCGTCAACGCCTAGGCATTGTAATCCAGGGGAGCAATGCAGCCAGTGTCGTGGGAACACTTGCGTCTGGTAGTGATCTGGAACGGTTGAGCTATCTATAGATCGTTTGCAACGGCCTTTAGATGATTTAACATTCAACGATAGAATGTGAGCCGGCGCACGGCTGGCCATGTACGACGTACAGAACAAAACATATCTATAAAAATGTTGTACATGTATACAAATACATATTTATAAAGATACTAAAGAGGGATGTCGAATTTGCACTTAGGACAAACCTACTAAGGTTATTTAAGTGTAATAAATTTATAAGTATATGTTTTTAAAAATAAATAAATAAAAAAAAACTAAGACTACAGAAGAGAGCAGCAGTGATGATAATGATGATGACACAGCGCGTCAACGCACTGTGCTTTCGTTGACCCAATCCCCACCACCCCGCCCGTCCACTCGAGCGCAGAGAGCAGCGGCGCGCAGTGCGAGGCGAGACGTTATTCGGAGCGGATCGCACTCACCCTGATGAAGGTTCACGAATTGAACCGAAACATTGTCGGTCGAAACACCGATAAGACGGTACGTGATAAATCCCGTATTTATAATAATGATTGAAATCAATCACGAAAGTTTTCTAAGTAAAAAAAAACTGTTTCTACTGTACGTGGATCAAGACATTTAAGCCATTGATATCAGCTATATGTAGAGAGAGAGGGATAATTCTTTATTGTTACACCAAATAAAAATAACTTAACCTAGAAAATTTAAAGACTGTGGTGGTACAATGGGCGGCCTTATCGCTCAGAGCAATCTCTTCCAGGCAACCTTTGGATGGACTGGATATAGCAGCACCACAATAATAAAAATATTAGTCATAATAGTCCTATATTTCCTCTTTACACATTTTACATGCACTTAGATATGTCAGACAGTTTATTGAATAGATAAAATAATTATTTCTTATATACTTACACAGATTAAACTTACCACAATTAAAGTTAAAATCATTATATATATATTAATTACTACTTAGTACCAACTACAAATCTATGATCGTTCAATACAAAAAATGTATTTATCGCACAAAGCCTCGATAATACTACATATATAATACTTTCTTTGTGTTATTTTTTAGATTTATTTAATATATTATTTTTTTTTGTCAGAATTTGTGTAAAATTAGTTTTAGTTATTGGTAAAATTGTGTTATGCCCGAGGTCACGAAATAAAATTGCTAATTCTATTTGACTGGTCTTCACGATACAGGCTTGCCGCTGTGAAGGCCGCTGCTTAATTGTGATCGTAGGTAGTGCCTTCTGCCTCAAACTGTATTAAATGTATGTTGCTATTATACCAGGCATATTAGGTAAATTACAAAATTTATCCTCATCTTATTGGTAAGTTTTTGGCTGTAAATAAATATTTTTCATTTTCATTTTTTTCATATAATAACTTTTGTGCAATAAATGGTTTTTTTAATACAATTAAAAATTCAACGTCTGATTTATCCCTAATGTCAATGGGAATTATATTATACAATTTTACAGATACATGCATAAAGCTATTTAATGTTTTAGTCAGTCTACAACGAGGGGCGACATTTTGCTTATTTCTAGTATTTTAAACATGGGATTCGAGTTTGAAGTCATCATCACATCACAGAATAAGAACAGGGTTTTGTCTTCGTACCACGAGTTAAAAGTCAGTCTAAGCTTCGAACAAATTAATCCGAGCTCCTCGTAAGCGCGCGTTTCCCGCTCGTTGTACTAAACTTTATATATGTTCCCATATAATTTGTGATAGCACATTAACCCAGCTGTCTTTGGTTAAAATAATAACGTATCGCTTGTACAAATGACTAAATAATTTCCGAAGGACTGTAGGAAACAAACAACGGGCATATATCACCTCGCGCCCTCGTGTCTACACAAAACCCCATACATCATCTGAACGAGCTGGATAAGTAACAAATAAATTTCCCATTTTCTGATGAATGGTAGCTAAATAAGTATATTTATATGTAAATGAATATGAAGAATGCTTCGTTTTATGATGTACGAGTACTCTTGACTCTCTATATGGATGCCATTGTGAGAACTAGACCAAATGGAAATGGGACCACACGGGAAGCACTAGCTTTCAAAAAAATAATAATACCAATGATGTAGATCAGAATTCTTCATTTTAATACACTAAGTTACATATATTATAAATAAATAATAAATACATATTGCTGGACATGTCACACAGCGCTATCCAGCCCCAAACTAAGCAGAGATTGTACTATGGGAACCAGATAACTGATAGAATACTTATATACTTTTTTTTTGTAAATACATACTTATAATATATAGAAAAACAACCAGACCCGGAACAAATATCTGTAGAACATGCAAACATTTGTTCCGCGGCGGGAATCGAACCCGCTACCTCCTGCGTCTCAGCCGGCTATTCGCCCATTGCGCCACGGAGGTAGTCATTTGGCATAATTAACTGCATTTGGATGCCAACTAATATGGTAAAACATGTCTGGAACCTATATGTTGTATTTGTCACCTGTTTTTATACATATGTACCCATGTTTGCGAATGAATAAATGAATTATGAACGATGAATCATCAAAATTGGTTCAGCCAGTCGAAAGTTCTGAGGTAACAAACATAAAAACATACAATCGAATTGAGAACCTCCTCCTTTTTAACTGACTTCAAAAAAGGAGGAGATTCTCAATTCGACTGTATTTTTTTATTTATGCTTGTTACCTCAGAACTTTCGACTGGCTGAACCGATTATGATGATTCTTTTTTTTGTTTGAAAGGTGGTGCTTCCCGTGTGGTCCCATTTCCTTTTGGCCCAATTGTGATAATGGCATCCATGAGATAACGATTATTACGTATTAAATGTGTTTAATTTTTATGTTACGTTGTGTGTTAGCTCAGAACTCCGTTATATATCGACCGATTTAGAAAACTAGTTTTTTATTTGAAAAAATATACTTTAAGATTGATCCCATGGAAATTTCATCAAAATTAGTAGAGTAGTTTGGTTTTTACTGTTATTTGTAGTCAGTTGTGTTTTTGTTAAAAAGATACTTGTTTGAGGTCTGTTAAAAATTCCCAACGCGCTTAAAGAAGTTTTCACTTCAATAAAATGTATGTAGGTAATATAGTTTGGAAATTAACTCATAAATTATTAGTAGCCTCAAAACTCAAACCTTGCAATAACATTTACACTAGCTCACCTACAAAAATACAAATATTTTCATAAACAGTTCACAATTTATAGGTCATAGCGAGACAGGGTTGCCATACCATATTTTATGGTATAAACTACGCGGTATTACGATGGCAAATACCATATTTATATGAAACCAATATGCTATTTGTATATGGATTTTGCACAGCTGGTATTACTACTACTATGGCTCAGCGACCCGAAGTGTCTTGGCCTCCGATAAAAGCAGTCGCCATTTTAGTCTGTCCTGTGCAGCTTCCCGCCAGTTTTCAGCTTGTAGCTCACGCAGGTCCGCTTCCACTACATTTTTCCAACGGTACCGCGGCCGTCCAACGGGTTGCCAAGCCGGCGGGGAGACCGAGATACGCGTTGTGAACTTGTCGATCCTCTCCCATTCACTTTAAATGGCCGAGCCAACGAATGCGATGCGCTTTCGTTTCACCGATGATGTTGTGTTCCTTCACTAGCTCCTCGATCTCGGACTCTCAAGCTTCCGTCCCCTCTGCAGATTGGTCCCAATATCTTGCGGTGGAACTTCCGCTCTGCTACTAAGAGTTTGTTCTGGTACAGCTGGTATTGGAATATTATTTTATAGCACCTGTTCTAAATATCACAGTTTGGTTTGCTGGCAGCCCTAGTGCGAGGATCTGTGCTTTGATGCGTCAGTGATGATTGATGCGGAAATGATGGTGCTGTGTCAGAATATAGTTTGCGAAATGTTTTGTTGATGATAAAGCTGAACAGACTCCGTTTTTTAATCTGCAGTTGAGCTAGTTATAGATCGTTTGCAACAGTCTTTAAATGATTTAACTGTATCTTTTGTATTTTTATCGTCATCTCAGCCTGTCTGCACCCACCGTTAGGTGCAGGCCTCTTCCTTCATACGCCATTCTTTCCGGTCCCTTGCGAGTCGCATTCATTGACACCCAGTCCTAGCCGTTTTATGACATTAATGAATATTTAAATTTACTTACTAGGTACTACGGCATTTGTTATTATTTTGTATTGTATTGCCTTTTCTAATTTAATTTTTTATTCGTGTGTTGATTGATAATATTGTTTATGGCATTATATATTCACATAATTTATATAAGGTGACCAAAAAGCTGGAACTTACCTCGGTCAACGGATCAGCCTAGCCATTCAAAGAGGTAATGTTGCCAGTTTTTTAGGCACCTTACCTGCAGATGGAGACTTAAATGCAGTTTTTTATTTATAGGTTTATTTTAAATTTAGTTTGAGTTATTTGATTTAATTGTAGATTATATTGTTATTCTGTTTGATACTATTTTGTATATTGCATAATAAATAAACAGGGAGTTTTTTCTAAGTGTGCACAAATTTGCACAGGAGGTTCAGACTTCCATTTTATTCCTTAAAACACAGAACTCGTGGACAATGCGAAAATCATTAATTAAATTTTACTGCGCACGCACACAAACGTAAAACTTATGAATGACCGCGCGCAGAATGAAAAGGGTGTCCATAAATCCCCCATTTTTAAATATTTTCAAATGAATGTAATTAACTAATTAAGAGTTAAATTAAATATTTGACTTTTTATATATAACATTATTTATGTCTAGAATGTAATAAAAAAATTTGTGCATACTTAGAAAAAACTCCCTAATAAAGAATCAAAAAAAATATCTATATAATAATTTATATTTGCACACCATCTGAATAGTAGAACATATAAGGATCAACAAAATGTAACATCGAAACAAATGTACCTATATTCTGGCAAATAAACGTTCTGATTTCCAATTTGCAACGTCATTCGACCATCGGGCGGGTGGTCTGCCTCTTGGTCTAAGAACATCCCTTGGCCACCATTCTGTAATCCTCTTAGCCAATTGTGCAGCCCATCTCCACTTCAGCCTTGGGATCCTCACACCCGGAAGTGGGTCTGACCGTCTGACTATACGATGGTACTTTGTGCGACGTCTGACTATACAACGGTACTTAGTGCGACGTCTGACTATACGACGGTACTTTGTGCGACGTGTGACTATACGACGGTACTTTGTGCGACGTCTGACTATACGACAGTACTTTGTGCGACGTGTGACTATACGACGGTACTTTGTGCGACGTCTGACTATACAACGGTACTTGGTGTGACGTCTGACTATACGACGGTACTTTGTGCGACGTCTGACTATACGACGGTACTTTGTGCGATGTCTGACTATACAACGGTACTTGGTGCGACGTCTGACTATACGACGGTACTTTGTGCGACGTCTGACTATACGACGGTACTTTGTACGACGTGTGACTATACGACGGTACTTTGTGCGACGTCTGACTATACAACGGTACTTGGTGTGACGTCTGACTATACGACGGTACTTTGTGCGACGTCTGACTATACAACGGTACTTGGTGCGACGTTTGACTATACGACGGTACTTTGTGCGACGTCTGACTATACGATGGTACTTTGTGCGACGTCTGACTATACAACGGTACTTGGTGCGACGTCTGACTATACGACGGTACTTTGTGCGACGGTATAATTTAATGTAAAGATATATATATATATTCACCATCATCATATCAGCCGTAGGACGTCCACTGCTGGACAAAGGCCTCCCTCATTGATCTCCAGGAACTGCGGTTGGAAGCGGCCTGCATCCAACGCCGACCTGCGGTTCTTACCAAGTTGTCTGCCCATCTTGTGGGTGGACATCCTACGCTGCGCTTGCCGGTCCGTGGCCTCCACTCGAGAACCTTCCAGCCCCATCGGCCATCTGTTCTGCGCGCTATATGGCCTGCCCATTGCCACTTCAACGTGCTAATCCGTCGGGCTATGTCGGTGACTTGAGTTCTCCTACGTATCTCCTCATTTCTGATTCGATCCCGTAGAGAAACCCCGAGCATAGCCCTCTCCATAGCTCGTTGAGCGACTCTGAGCTTATTCATAAGGCCAATAGTGAAGGACCACGTCTCGGTTCCATATGTCATCACTGGTAACACACACTGATTGAAGACTTTCGTCTTAAGGCACTGAGGTATGTTGGACGAAAAGACGTTGCGAAGTTTCCCAAACGCTGCCCATCCGAGTTGGATTCGACGATTGACCTCTTTCTCGAAGTTGGACCTACCTAATTGGACTGTTTGTCCTAGGTATACATACGCGTCGACAACTTCAAGAGCCGAGTTCTCAACCATAACTGGGGCAAGGACGACATGGACATTCGACATGATTTTCGTCTTGTCCATGTTCATTTTATGTCCTACCCGTTGGGAGACTCGATTGAGGCCTTCGAGCATCGTGCTGAGCTCTTCCATCGACTTTGCCATGACCACAATATCGTCGGCAAACCGAAGGTGAGTGATGTATTCGCCGTTAATATTGATGCCCAGTCCTTTCTATTCCAGAAGCTTGAAGGCATCTTCCAATGCGGTCGTAAACAGTTTCGGATAGATGACATCTCCCTGTCTTACGCCTCTTTTTAAGGGAATCGCCTTCGAGCTCTGTTCGTGTACTCGGACTGACATAGTGGCGTTTTTATACAAACACTTCAACACTTCGATGTACCGATAGTCAATACGGCATCGTTGGAGAGACTCAAGCACTGCCCATGTTTCGATCGAATCGAAGGCTTTCTCATAGTCCACAAACGCGAGACATAGCGGCAAGTTATACTCTTCGGTCTTCTGTATGACTTGCCGCAGCGTATGTTTGTGGTCTATGGTACTGTAGCCTTTACGGAACCCGGCTTGTTCGGGAGGCTGGAAGTCATCAAACCTGCGTTCGAGACGGTTCGCGATGACCCTCGAAAACAGCTTATAAACATGGCTCAAAAGCGAGATGGGTCTGTAATTCTTAAGCAAGGTGTTGTCACCTTTCTTGAAGAACAAAACCACCACGCCCCCGTTCCATACTTTTGGCGTCGTACCTTCAAGCAAGGCGGAATTAAAGAGCTTCTGAAGGACTTTAAGTACCGGTGATCCACCCGCTTTCAGAAGCTCTGAAGTGATTCCGTCCTCACCCGGCGCCTTGTCGTTCTTAAGCTGCTTCAAGGCCATCCTGATCTCATACAGGCTGATGTCCAGAATATCTTTGGTATAATGTCGGGTCAGTTTGGCTCTTGGGTCGTTGGCCGCACTACAAACAGGTTTAGTGACCGAATCGTAGAGCCGTCCATAGAATCTTTCGACTTCCCTTAACACTTCCGCTTTACTTGATGTTATGCTGCCATCTTCCCTCTTCAGCTTCGTCATGCGGCTCTGCCCTATTGGGCAGATAATTCGCGAGAGATAATTCTATTGAATTATCTCTCGCGAACACTTTGGAGCCTTTATTCCGCTCTATCGTATCTTTAATACGAGATGTATTAAAGGTACGAATATCGTGCCGCAAGGATTTCCAAATCTTTCTATTGAGCTGCCTATGTGACTGAGCATCATCGGGAGACTGCAGTTGGTTGCCATGAGCCATGAGGTTAAGGGTGTCATCAGAGAGTTTCTGAGATCTATTGGTACGGGGGGTCTTAAAGAACTGGGACCCCACCGTATGGACGGTTTCAACGAACCTGTTATTGATCTCGTCCACTGATGCATCTACTTCTAGACAGTCAAAGCGATTTGCAAGTTCGAGTTGAAAGCTCTCGAGGTTTTGGATATGTGCGCGAGTGGGTCGGAGCGTAGATTTCATCAAACGGGACCTTTCAAGTTTAACGTTCATATTCAATGTGGCTCTAACAATTCGGTGATCACTGCCGGTTTTCACCCTGTGAATCACAGAGATATATATTAAATTATTGTAATCATCATTTCTGTTAAAAAATTATAGTAAAGGGGGGGGGGGGGGCTATTACAAACATGGCAACTTTGAAGCTTTATATTTTGTTCGAGCTCATGTATCAAAAAAGGGTTGAATCTTAGTTGTTTTTGGAATACGTATACCAACGATACCCCAAAGGGTGGGGTGCGTGAGTAAAAGACACCCAAACTTTCTTATGAAAGAATTACCAAACAGAACAAGATTTTTCATTTTATTTCATAACTTACAAGGTGCCACTAAAATGTATGTATACTCAAATCTAAAATTTCAGCTGTAAACTGATACTACAGTCAAACCTGGATAAGCGAGAGTTCAAGGGAGCACAATCTCATTCTCGCATAAAGAGGTTTCTCACTAATCCGAGTTTCTCGCTAATGCAGGTACATGGGTAGCGTTTCTCTGATATAGAGGTACGCAGCAATAACAAGTCACAGCAAGTACGAATGTAGTAAATATGTAATATGATAAATTATGTGCATAATATACACAACATATAAGTATTATGTGCATATATATTTTAATTGTGTGTATATGTTACGTTCAACGTAGATTTCAACATATAAGTACTTTATAAGGGTAGGTATCAAGATGCTTACGAAAACAAAACAAAAATTCATGCACTATGTAATTTTATTTTATTTAGAACTTATTTACACATAAAAAAATACGTCAATTTCATTTGGATATCTGTTTTTGTATTTTGAATGTTTTCTCTAACTCATAAACTTTACCTCGCAATTGATTAACTATAAACTGAGTAAGTCCGACGAACAGGACGGTACACAGGCACACGTGTCCATTCGAAAAGAATGCGATAAAATAACAACGTTATTTAGTTCCACGAAATAGAATAGGTACAATATTGACGAGAAAAAAATACAAGAACAATGATAGGAAGTTCCACGAAAGTTAAGAATGAGTTATTAAATATCAAATGTGTCCATTCGAAAAGAATGCGATAAAATAACAACGTTATTTAGTTCCACGAAATAGAATAGGTACAATATTGACGAGAAAAAAATACAAAAACAATGATAGGAAGTTCCACGAAAGTTACGAATGAGTTATAAAATAGCAGATGTTATATTTGTAAATAAAGCTCGACTTTCGCTTATAGAGGTAAAGATAAGTAGCAGTCTCACTTACGGAGGTCCATGAAAGAAAAACGACTCTCTCTTAGGAGGTTTTGGGAGCTTAAAATGACGGGTCCTGGCGATTACTTTCACTTATAGAGTTTTCTCACATATCCAGTTCTCACTTACCCAGGTTTGACTGTATATGAAAAAAATGTATGTTAAGGATTTATTTGCACGAAAAATAGGCAGTTAATCGTAGCTTGGACAAGACAAATGAAATTAAAAAAAATGATAACTATTGAGGTAGTTACATTAATATAAAAAAACCAGACAAGTGCGAGTCTGAATCGCAAACCGAGGGTTCCTTTACAATATTTGTATAGGTAACGGCTAAATATAGGCCCGTAAATCGTATTTACGGAGCCGTTATCGAGTCAACAATGACCAAATCTCGGAGCATGCCTGATCAAAAGAATGTTATATCTATTTATTTGGACGAATAGCTACTCTTCCCTAAGTCTACTGACCTGAAATCTATATACACTTGATTTACAATTGAGTTTAATGTCCATCGATCGATACCTAACCGTTCTCTCGGTGATAGTTAGTCATGAACTAAAATGTGCGCAAGATCTTTATGATCTTACCCTTCCTTCTCCCTTCTCCCACCGGAGTAGCAGACGTACCCATACCTGGTCAGTGCACCACCTTGCCGTACCAAACGACTTGCTTCAATTTTTCTTGTTAGCACGAGTAAGGAGTGGAATTCACTTCCGTCGTATGTTTTTCCTGGCCAGTATAATCACGGAGTCTTCATTTCCAAAGTGAACAGGTTCTTTATAAGCAAGCGTGCTCCATCTTCAACCACACCATCACTTACCTCTACTCAGGTGAGGTATAGGTTAAACTCTTGATCAATATAAAAATATATACCTAGTCAGGTCATAAATTCTGTCACATTTAGTATAAAATAATTGAAACAAGATTATTCATTATGTAACCATTTATATACCAAAATGAACTTAACAAAACATAGATTCTTATGACACTAAAGTTTATTCAAAATAACCTCCCTGATTTTGAATACAGGCCTTCAATCTGCGCGGCCAGTCGTCTATCGCAGCACGAACGAGGTCCATGTCAATATCGGCGGCTGCCTTAATCAAAGATGTCTTGAGTGACTCCAAATTGGGATGAGGCTTTGAGCACGCCTTTTCCTCCAAGTATTGCCATATCTTGTAATCTAACGGATTCAAATCTGGACTGGAGGAGGGCCAGTCTTCGTGCCGGATGAAGTCGATTTCACGCGCCGCCAGACAGTCTTGTGTGCTCTTCGCTCTATGAGCTGGCGCCGAATCTTGTTGGAATAGCCAGCGCCTGTTATTGAACATGGTATGAGAAACAGGTTCCACAAGGTTCGTCAGGACTGTATTTTGATACACAACTGCATTCGTTTTTACACCTTTCTCACAAAAATGTACCTCTGTTATGCCCCAATAAGAAACTCCCAACCATACCATGAGCGAGGATGGAAAATGACCTCGTTGGACACGCGGAATACGGTTGCTCGCTTCTTCACTACTGTGTGCGTACACCTTATCATTTTGTTTGTTGTAGCTCTCTTCTACGGTAAAATTTTTTTCATCCGAAAAAAGATTTTCCCGATATTTTTTTCCCGCGTACCGCTTCAACAAAGCGCGGCATCTCTTCAGTCTCAGATCCATTAGACGAGCATTCAAACGATGTCCTGTTTTTATTCGATATGCCCGAAGCCCTAAGTCTTTATTTAAGACCCTTTTCACCGTGGTTCTGCTTAACCCCATCTGAAGGGCCAACAGTTTCTGATTACGTTTGGGATTTCTTTGAATTCGCGCCTTCACAGCTTTTATCACTGCTGGAGTCCTAACAGACCGAGGGCGACCACTTCTTGACCTGTCATCTACACTAGAGTCTTCATTGTATCGTTTGATGGTGCGATAAACGAATCTTTTGGTTATATTCAAATTTTTCAGTATGTCCAAAATTTGAATTGGCGGTTACGCGCGGTGTGTAGAATTCAAAGAAATCCCAAACGAACGATGCAACGCAATAACTGCAACACGGTCTTCTTTAAGCGTCCACTCCATATTTAAAAATGAGTAAAATTCTAAAAAGTATACATTTTTATTTTCATGAACAATTCGAAATTCAAATTCTATAAACTTTTTGTGGCCAGCATTCTAAAAGAAAAGTTTTTACTGTGTGACAATACTTATGACCTGACTAGGTATGTACTATACTGCCAAACTGAGAGATCACGAGTCTAAGATTAAAACAAAAAAATATTATTTCTAATGTTTGACTATCAAAATACCACGATAAATAACCAAATAACTTGACCTATAGTTTTATTCAAATTACAAGTAACGGGCTTTCATGTTATGTGGTTACACTTTTTTTGGGTACAAATTGCAGTTATTCTGGATTTCAGACTTTTGCCTATATTTGTGTAACTAAAGCTACATGCATACCAAATTACAGCATTGTGGGGTCACTGGTGTACCCTGTGAGTTATGTCAAAGTTTAGTTTTTAAAACTACTTTACTAAAAATAAAAACGTAGTCTAAATGTACTAATAAAAGCCTTTCATTTGACGTCCCACTTGACCTAATAGTCTCATTTTCATTTATTTTATCCCTCTTGAACTCCAATATCTCTACAACCCCTCCACATTTTCAGCGCATTTAGTCACATCAAAATTGTGCCATCACTACCTAGCTACGTATTAAATTTCACGATGATTGGATCAAGACTTCAAAAGTTACCCTCGGATAAACAAACATACATACATACAAAGCCGATTTGCTCAAGTTGATTTAGAGATCTCGCTTCGCTCGATCAATTAATGAGTTCAGTAAAGAATTCTATACTATTTCTGTTAATGTATTTTACATATGCTTGTTCGTGACATGCTTTTAAAACACCAACGTCATCAGTCAGGGCACAATTGAGGTGCCCACCTATTTACATCCCCTTTCATTCGCTCATTCTATTAAACTCAAATAAACAAAACCATTCACATTGCATTCGTACACGTGTACGCCGAACAAAAGCACGATATATAAAAGAAACAGTCTTTTCATAGCATTTTAAAGTAGATATTTCTATTGACGCATTGCAAAGGAAGTACAATTAGCCGTATCTAAATAAAGCGACGGAATAGTTTCTTTAGAATAACTTGTCACAGTTGGATTACAGTAACTGCTTTTAATGGCGTCGTATTCGTCGTCACATGTGAGCGTCTATGCGGTGTCTACGAGGAACATGCGCGCCGTCTACGTGTCGTCTACACATCTACAGGACATCTACGTAGCTTCTACGCACGCCTACGGGCGTCTACGCAGCCGCTACGGATGTTGGGGTAATATACTCTCACTTTTAATTTATGTTTGTTATTAATGTAAATACTTACTTGGGGAGAGAGATTCACTACTTTGTCTACGTGGTTCCTAAGCGGTGCCTATGTGCACCCTATCCTATGCGCTATGCATGCTCCCTATGCGCCCTCTACGCGGCATCTACGTGGCTTCTACACATGCCTACGCGGCCTCTACGAGGAGCCTACGAGGTGCGTACGCGGCGTCTACGCGGTGCCTACGCAGCATCTACGTTGTACCTACGCTACTTGGAATTGGGAAATCAGGGGTCAAAAATATTCCTAAAAGCTATAAACAAAAGGAAAAAATATTAAAATTAGTTAATTAATGTAAATAAATAAATATAAATATTGCTGGACATTTCACACAGCGCTATCTAGCCCCAAACTAAGCAGAGCTTGTACTATGGGAACCAGATAACTGATACAATACTTATATACTTTTTTTTGTAAATACATACTTATAATATATAGAGAAACAACCTGACACGGAACAAATATCTGTAGATCATACAAACGTTTGTTCCGCGGCGAGAATCGAACCCGCTACCTCCTGTGTCTCAGCCGGGTATTCGCCCACTGCGCCACGGAGGTCGTCAAATAACAACACACATACAAATATACAAATAATTGTATATTCTTTCTTCAAAGATTTACTTTAAAAAAGTTAATTTATTAAACTCCTAAAGTTAAATAACATTTTAATTTCCCAAGTGCCTGTGTTTTCCCTTCTTTATCTATTCTTACTTCCTCATGTAATTCAATTATTCCCTGAACCTTGATCATTAAACACAAAAGGAATAAAATTACAAAAAGGCCTAATTAATTGGGCTCTATACCACCTAATGAGCTAATAGGATTAGACTTTACAAACGCCCTTGGCTTCGCCATGATACTAAAGCTGTTTTACACTGGACGATACGATTTGATTACGATAACGTCGGAATCGTTGAATGTATACTTAAAAAACGAGTGTTCTTTAGACCACACGACTGAAGTAAAACTTCTTTTTCAAAATATTAATTTAAAAAATTGTTCACACGTGTGTAGGTCGATCAGTCTATGTTCATTCTGGACAGACGCAATTGGCACTCGCACATTAACGTTTAAATATATACGAAACGTAACCGTCTCTCTTTCTATCTTCACTAACTTATATCTCACTCTCAACTTCCGTTCGCACTTTTCGTAATGCATTCACCAGCTTAGTCCCCAAGTTCAGCGTGCGTTTAATTGTAAAACCCATATTTGCTTTTGAAAAAAGATTGAGTTTAAATAATAGCAAAAGGTACCTACCTGAACTAGTATTTTAAGCCTGAACGGAGTGATTATGATCATAAAAATTAACGTTTCATATCAAATAAATATAATTTAATACCACGTGTTTTGTTATGATTGACATTTAATGAAAACCCTCGTAGGGCTAATGGCTAGTGTTGTTGTAAAATAGGTTTTTTTACAAATTCATGACCTACCATAGATTTAATTTAATTTTTAAACAACCTTAACATCAAGTTTTTAAATATGAATAAAACAAGCCTGTAAAATAAGTAAATAAATCATATTAAATCATCATGTCACGCAAAGGCGCCGCCGATTTTAATTAAAAATTGTTTTTTGTAAATGTACCGATTACTGGATAAATACTCAAGCTATTGGTATTAAACCCACCATTAAACTCAATTAATATGATTCCGGATGTGTGTTTTAAATTAATGTCGGACATAACAAAACAGGTTGTACCTAGTCAGGTCATAAATTCTGTCACATGTTTAATATAAAATAATTGAAACATGTTTATTCATTATGTAACCATTTATATACCAAAATGAATTTAACAAAACATAGATCCTTATGACACTAAAGTTTATTCAAAATGACCTCCGTGATTTTGAATACAGGCCTTCAATCTGCGCGGCCCGTCGTCTATCGCAGCACGAACGAGGTCCATGTCAATATCGGCGGCTGCCTTAATCAAGGATGTCTTGAGTGACTCCAAATTGGGATGAGGCTTTGAGCACGCCTTTTCCTCCAAGTGTTGCCATATCTTGTAATCTAATGGATTCAAATCTGGACTAGAGAAGGGCCAGTCTTCGTGCCGGATGAAGTCGATTTCACGCGCCGCCAGCCAGTCTTGTGTACTCTTCGCTCTATGAGCTGGCGCCGAATCTTGTTGGAATACCCAGTGCCTGTTATTGAACATGGTATGAGAAACAGGTTCCACAAGGTTCGTCAGGACTGTATTTTGATACACAACTGCATTCGTTTTTACACCTTTCTCACAAAAATGTACCTCTGTTAAGCCCCAATAAGAAACTCCCAACCATACCATGAGCGAGGATTGAAAATGACCTCGTTGGACACGCGGAATACGGTTGCTCGCTTCTTCACTACTGTGTGCGTACACCTTATCACTTTGTTTGTTGTAGCTCTCTTCTACGGTAAAAATTTTTTCATCCGAAAAAAGAATTTCCCGATATTTTTTTCCCGCGTACCGCTTCAACAGAGCGCGGCATCTCTTCAGTCTCAGATCCATTAGACGAGCATTCAAACGATGTCATGTTTTTCTTCGATATGCCAGAAGCCCTAAGTCTTCATTTAACACCCTTTTCACCGTGGTTCTGCTTAACCCCATCTGAAGGGCCAACAGTTTCTGCCTACGTTTGGGATTTCTTCCTGAATTTGCGCTTTCACAGCTTTTATCACTGCTGGAGTCCTAACAGACCGAGGGCGACCACTTCTTGACCTGTCATCTACACTAGAGTCTTCATTGTATCGTTTGATGGTGCGATAAACGAATCTTTTGGTTATATTCAAATTTTTCAGTATGTCAAAAATTTGAATTGGTACGTAACCGCAACGATGCAACGCAATAACTGCAACACGGTCTTCTTTAAGCGTCCACTCCATATTTAAAAATAAGTAAAATTCTAAAAAGTATACATTTTTATTTTCATGAACAATTCGAAATTCGAATTCAATAAACTTTTTTGTGGCCAGCATTCTAAAAGAAAAGTTTTTACTGTGTGACCTGTACTTATGACCTGACTAGGTATATTGAACTTTTTAGTTTGACTTTAAATTCACCGTTTTTTAGACTTTGCGCCTTCTCTAGAACTTGTCTTAAGTCGATAGCATTGTATAAAAGAGCAAAGACGCCCTGCCGTCATACACTGAAAACTAGTACAGAGGGTAGTCTTGACTATGTATTCATCACAACTGAAAACTTAAGGGGCAGAAAGAAGTTTCAATATTTCAACCCTAATAATTATCATTTTGCTAGCTATATAATTAGGTTAGGGAAAAAATCTTTTCGCATTATAGTATGTATGAACTTGGAATAAAATCTCTTTGGCTATACTATTTGTATCTGGCTAGTTTTGGTATCATTCAAAATTTAAATTTTGAAGAAGATAATTCCAAATTGCTTATTTCATATAGTATTTTTATTTATAGTGTTATCCGAACACATGCGGAAAATTCCAAGATTTTTATGTTTAAAAAATTTTTTTTTTGAAATTTTTGAGATGATTTTAAAAAAATCTTGGCATTTTCCGCATGTGTTCGGATAACACTATAAATAAAAATACTATTTGAAATAAGCAACGCGACATCTCTTGTCAATGTACTGAACTGCAACGTTCGACATTGAGCAGGTAAAAAGAACTATATTAGTTTTCCTGTAGATGGAGCTAACGGCGCTTTAGTCGTAATTCTGAATGATCTCACTAATTTCGACCTAGACGTGAATTGCCTTGTAGCACAGATGGTAGTGCATCCTCGTATCAAGAGGAAGGTCGCGGGTTCAAGTCCCGTCTAGGCTTGAAATTTTTGAGATGATTTAAAAAAAATCTAGATTTTAAGTTTGTAAACTTAATTTTTTTAAATAAATTTTTCTTTACTTTACTTGCCTTATCCGAACGTAATATTTGACTTATGTATGATCTTCTAAAAAGCTGATAAACAGAATTTTATCCGAAATCAACTGATTTGGTATGTGATACTTCAATGAAAATCGTCGAATTCACACTCGTAAAACATTTGTTGTTCTCGTAAGGTTCGGGAATCGTCCCTCGGGATAAGGTACTGTTAGGGCGATACCCTGTACAATGGCAATTTTGCGACGATACCATTGATTGACGACACCTCAAAAATAAGGTGTCCTTCATTTAAACGTGTCTGCACTTTATTGGTAAATGCTGGGAGTAGGTTCGTATGAGTGGGTGGCCAGCTAGTGCGTTGTTATGGGGCTAGCTTGTCATGTATTTTATTTTAGTACTTGTTGACTCTCTCCGGCTTCACAGTAAATAGGTAGCCGTTATTTATATTATATTTATTATGTTATTTATTTGTATCCATAGTATATTTAATTGTATTTAGTTGTACAATGATTAATTAGCGGGCGGATATCCGTGGTCTACTCAAAGAGGCTCTAACGGAAGACCAGCGCTGGGCAGTTAGTGCAACCCAGCACATGCTGAGTTAGAGCCTTTTTGTGACACATGCAGTGAGTACGATGAGACACACACACTGCAATATTTTGCATTTTTATATAATTTTGATCTTTTAGTTATTGTTTCTTTGTTCTTGTTGTTATGTCTCCTGTGTGTGTTTGTTCTGTTGTACTATTGGTGTTGTTCACAAATAAATGTTTTTGATTTTGATTTGATTTGATTGTCATTGTGAAGCGATTGGTATAGTACAATTGGGTCTCAGTCAAAATGTTAGAGGTAAAAATCGTATCGTTGTCGCGTCGACCCGTGTAAAGACAATGTGAGTAATTATGCATAGGTTAGCTGTTTCTAATAAGATTAGACTGGTGGCGAAAATAAACTAGCTAACAGCTCACACTGGTAACAGGATTTAAGCTAAATATTTGTTAATATATTAGTCGTCGGGTGAACGTTAAATACCACATTGAGTTAACTTGAAAGTTAAAACAAAAACAGACGTGTGTGTGGACTGAGTGACCACATGGTTTTTTATAGTTTTTATAACTAAAAGGTTTATATGTGGTCTCTGAGTGACCATATAAATTAATTTATAATTCCATATATCATAGCCACATTATTTTGTTGACTTGTAAATACGTTTAAACATGTTTTCTATACTAATATTATAAAGAGAAACGATTTATTTGTTTGTTTGTATTAAATATGCTCCGAAACCACTGGACCGATTTTAAAAATATTTCACTGTTGGGAAGCTACACTATCCCCGGGTGACATAGGCTACTTTTTACCCAACTGCGCAGAAGGAGGGTAATGTTTTTATTGAAAAACTACGCGTGCGAAGTTGTGGATTGATCAGCTAGTACTAAATATTTGGGTACAAAACATGCCTGTAAACGATATACTTACCCAGATTTGGAAGGGCAAGTGTGTGAGGTGAGAGACCACACATTAGGTACCATATCTTTTTATTAAATTCTTTACTAATTTCAATATTCGTTTTACAAATGTTTTATAACTCTTACTTAAGGTTTAGTTATAAAAACGATATAAAACCATGTGGTCACTTAATCCACACACACATAAACAAACTCATTTACTTATTCAAATATTCTTAACTGTTTTGTTTTAAATACCCAAATCTAATCACACTAGACTAATATTATAAACGTGGAAGTTTGAATGTTTGTTTATCATCTATCTGTTTGTATGTTACTCAATCACATCGTAACGACTGAACCGATTTTGATGAAATTTGGTATATACGCAGATTATAACCTGGATTACCACATAGGCACTTTTATCCAATAAATCAGTTACCATGGGATAAAAATGGGATGTCAAGTCAAATTGAAACAGCAAGTTTAGCTTTTCACGGTTACCTACACATTTAGGAATGTAATGCGTACAAAGTCGCGGGCAACAGTTAGTTAAAGAGGTTTAAGAGGAGTGTGAGATTTGGTTTAGTTAAGGTTTATATGGAGAAAGAAGAGCGAATGCTTAAAACTGGCTAGTAATAATATACGTAAATACTTACTGATAAATAATAATCTATATATATAAAGTACAGTCGCACTAGTTAAACCATTTATAACTCAAGGATGGCTCGACCGGTTTTATGATCTTTGCTTTCATTTGTTATGGATTTGTCTCCACCCTGCAGAATAACTATTAAAATATTGGAAAATTCACGCAATACATAGACGCAGCTAATGATGGCCGGTTGACAATTCTACCGGTGACGTGCATTGGCAGCACGCGTCATATGCATGTCAAGGCGGTACGAAGTTTGCTGGGTCAGCTAGTAATATATAAATAAATCAAAATGGTTAATAACAATGTTAAATTCATTGATTAATGTTGTCAAAATACTATTATCGAAGCGCCGATAATACTGTTGCGCCGAGCATGTTACAGAATAAGTAATAGTAAAGTAATAGTCAGTTCTCGAAGTTATACCTACTGTGTCACAGAATAGGTAATACTTGGTAAAAATAGTAGTCAGACGAAATACCTACACTTTTCTAGTAACTAGTAGAAACATCGAGAAGGTTCTGGAAATAATTCGCGGTATAAATAGTGCGTAGATACGCTCGAGGAGTCAGTCGGGATTTAGCTATACGTGCGAACATTTCGGTGACTTTTTGTGATATATTGTGCGACTTTGATGTGAATTAGTGTGTTGTATGTAATTAAGATCATGTATTTATCATTTCAGTGTTGAATTAAAGTGTTATTTTGGTCAGATTGATTTACATTATTTTATCCTGAACCCTCAGCTCGTAACAATACGCTACGTGATAAATACCGTATAATGAATAACTATCATCATTCAGATCAGCCATAAGACATTTACTGCTAAACATAGACTTCCCCCATAGATTTCCAGAGCGATCGATCCTGTGTGCACAATTTCTCCAAACAACCTATATCACCGCGCTTTTCTATCTAAAGGGGGCCGTCGTACGCAGGGTCAGATTATCCATAAGACCGGATTAGGCAACTGCCTAGGGGCCCCGCACCGACTAGGGGCCCCGCACTGGCTAGGGGCCCACGGGGCCTAGTCGATGCGGGCCACGCACCAAGAAAAAAACGCTTCATTCGTGACATTCCCATTATTTACATCCGGTAATGTTGCCATAGATAGAAATGATTTTACTTATTGTAAAAAGTGGTACAATCAATTTTCCCGAATTTAATAATAGCATTGCAAATATATATAGAAGTCTGATGATATCAAACGCTACAGGTTAATAAAATTTTTCGAAATTAAAATTAATTAAAAAACTGTCTTCGTTCAACAATATCACAGAACCGCTTAAATTCATTCTCGATAATGGCGATTGAAAATGATGTGTTGGAAAAGGTCAACTTCCAAGATGTTTTAAACGGTTATTTGAACATATTGTACCTACTTCACAAAATTATTTTTGTTTCGTTATACAATATATTTTATTGTATTTAACAAGATCAAATTTTAAATAACCGCGTCGCGTCTTATTTCTTTCTCCTACTCCATCATGAGACCTGGATCATCACTTATCTCTGACTATTATCTATTCATTAAGATCATTTCAATGAAAGCAAAAAGCAGGAGTCGGTCTGATAGACTTGGCTTTTGTAATAGAAAATATATATTTTAAAAAGAAAGAAAAGGGTAAAGAAAAGGGGCCCCAAGAATTGCATTGCCTAGGGGCCCTGATAGGGTTAATCCGGCCCTGTAATGCCCGCCCACTGTGTTAATTGCTGTCAATACTCCAATATACGTGGAACAACCTTTACAAATCCATATCTAATAGCCCCTAATAAGCATTTGGGTTACTCCTTTCTGGGTCACTGGCCAATTACATAGAACTATACGTTCAGATAGGTAGACACAATAGCGACCTATAGATATAGTCACAGAACACAAAAAACAATAGAAGTCGTAAGTAGGCGGAGCCCGCGTAACACCAAGTACGCGGAGTTCCGCGCACTACAAGCTTCGCTCACTTCAGTCGTCTTTCAATTACTGTGGGGTAAACGTACTTCAAAAAAATATAAAAATGCCATATTGTGCCGTTTTGGAGTGTAAATGGTATAGCAGAAACAAAAATATAACAAAAGGGGGCATATCCTATCACCGGTAAGTATTATTTTATTGTTTTTTGTTAGTTTTGTTTAAAATGCAAAATCGTCAAACAAAATAGACTGTGAATCATACTCTTTAAGGTCGCGTTTCTCTTAAACCTCAACTTAGCTACTCAACTAGGGATGTGATCCCAATATACTGATGAATGTGTTATCGATAGCTTTAATTAGTTACCCCTTATTAAAAGGTGTATAAGTTTTAGGGCGTTAATTCCTTTTGTTGTTTTATTGATGATTTTCTGAATTTATTTTAGACCTATGGTGTGAAATAATATAATAACTTCTGTTATCAGTTTCCCCAAGGCGCAAGACATAAAAAAATTTAAAAAAACTTACAACTTATGAGTCATCCAGCATACAGAGTCATGACCTGGCACCGTGTGACTTTTTTCTGTTCCCAAAAATTAAGAACCAATTACCCGATCAACTGTTTTCATCACCAGAAGAGGCTGACGAAGAGTATGAAAAACATGTATCTGACGTCACAACCGGAGGAGTGGAACAAATGTTTTCAAAATTGGTTCAATTGTATGAAAAAGTGCATTGACGCAAAGGGAGAATATTTTGAGAAATAAAAAATAAATTAATTTTTGACTTAATAGTATTTTTGTATTATTGTGCCCCTCGTATAATAATTCAGTATTAATATTCCAGTAATATAATATATTTTTAAGTATTTACGAGTTGAAAATCTGTGATTATGTTATGAAAGAAAGAAAAGAAAAGCTGTTTATTTCGACCACCTATATTATAACCTGACGTACCTATTTCGTTATCCATAGTAAGTAGGTGATAATCGATATCGATACATTCGTCTTGTATCCTCATAGGTACATCACTAAGGCAGTAGCAATTTATTTTGGACTATCGATTAACAGACATTGCATTATCAATCTTATTCTTTGCTGTTAGAGACTATAACAAAAATCGATAGCGACAGCGCCATCTGTTATTGAGTGGCTTTGTTTTGTGGGTAATCAAGTAACAGCCATTGCATTATCAGTCTTATTTCTAATTAATAGAGACTAAAATAAAAATATTTTCTAAAGCGCCATCTTTTGCTGGGTAGACTTTATTTTTTTATTACTATTTATTTTATTGAATTTTAAACCATGTTCCCTTAGTGGCTAAGGTTTTATATCCGTAAAATTAGTTATATGCTTTTATGTCTTTTTGAAGGTTCTCTTTCAACCAATTATAACTTTTTTTTTCTAAGTGTGCTAGTTTTTACATGTGTGAGTTTAGCTACACTGGTTTTCATAGTGAAAAGTCATCATGATAGTTCTATTGTTTTTTATTTTCTGTGGATATAGTGACTATAGTAGCCGGCTCGGACGCAGGGGGTTCGATTCCCACCGCGGAACAATCGTGTTTTATAAAATGATACACAAATAAGAATAGAATAATCGTTTATTTGGGAAACACAAAATGATACGTGAAACCCATTCTCGCTTAGTTTTTGTAACTTAATATACTTAGTTATTATTTTATATTTTTTATTTATTTATTTATTTTTTAGTGTGGTAACATATATTTATCTACACACGGTGTCCTTTAAATCACTGTTCTCCCAAAACAAACGTTGCCCAGACCATGGTCGAATAACTGTTTTTAACATCTAATAAGAGAATAAAGAAGAAAAATCTAGACCTTCTCAAGTAAGTCTAACTTTGTTCAAAAACTAACCGTGACATAAAGTTCATGGGTACGTACGAGCCGTAGCGTATTACCTACTCCTTGGTTAGATAGGTACCTAGTAACTACCGGTCAGTGCGATGACTATGTTGTAGGGCGTAACGTTCAAATAGACGTTTTAAGTTCGCAACTTATTATATTTTTATAAGACCGATTTCATTTTGTTTTTTTTTTAATTTGATGTTATAAACTGTTAGTAGACCATGGTCTGAACAACGTTTGTTCTGGGAAAACAGTGATTTAAACAACACCGTGTATATTCATATTTTTTGTAATTGTGGTACTGTGCGGCCAGTCATCCGTGATATCTTCATTTTTAAATGGTTCCAACGGAAGATCAGCGTTGTGCCAAAAGCACAAATGCTGAGTTGGACGTCTTTTTGTGACTTTGATCGTTAAGATATAGGTTGTTATGATTTGCTGTTTTTGTGTGTATGAATTTGTTCTCTACTTGTGTATCTTACTTGTGTGCTGTATGTGTTTTGTGCTGTCACAAATAAATGTTTTTTCTTTCTTTCTTTCAATTATGTAGAACAGTAAATACAATTAGCAATTAGTTTCATCTCAATCAAGTTGTAACAAAGCGTCGTGTGTCGTGCTGAATGTTCGGTCCGTGTAAGTGTGACAGTAGAACGGCTCGGATGTTTTGTTGCAATAGAGTCAGAATAAGGAGACCGCACATTTTACATGTTCCGTTACTATAAATATATCCGTTAGTTAGTACCAATTACAGGCGCCCGGATGACGAAATCACTTCCGCTAATGCGGGTGAGTCATCCACATTAGACAGAGCAAACACTCCACAAATACACCGACCTCGCCGGCGAGGTCGACGAGTCCCTTTAGTCGCCGCCTACACGAGGTACAAGCACGTACCCGGGCGTTTCTCTCCTATCCCCGTCCCGGCAACAGCCCAAGCCGAGGTTCGTACCTAAGTGGTGCCATTGCGCTAGTTGCCTCATCAAAAAAAATAAAATTATAGGGCTGAGCGCCTTCTGCGCTCGCCAAAAGCTCGGTTAAGCTGCAACGGCCTCAGAGGCCAACAGCGTCCAATAAGTCCATTCGGAAAAAAAACCAATTACAGGCAGAACGCATTTGTTATTCGAGCAAGCGCCTCGCTTAACGCTTTGGCAGATGCAGATATTGATCTATTCAATGATTTTTTTTTTATTTATTTAAAGATGGTGTATCTTTAAATAAATAAAAAAAAATCATCAAATCAAAAGTACCCATATTTTATCTCTTTATAGCTATTATACAGATTTATGACGATATTCATAAACACTATTCTGATACGTGCACCAATTACAGGTGTACACAACATTCGCTAACGACGGTGAAAATATGATTGCATTTTTACATATACCTAGTCAGGTCATAAATTCTGTCACATGTTTAATATAAAATAATTGAAACAAGTTTATTCATTATGTAACCATTTATATACCAAAATGAACTTAACAAAACATAGATTCTTATGACACTAAAGTTTATTCAAAATGACCTCCGTGATTTTGAATACAGGCCTTCAATCTGCGCGGCCAGTCGTCTATCGCAGCACGAACGAGGTCCATGTCAATATCGGCGGCTGCCTTAATCAAGGCTGTCTTTAGTGACTCCAAATTGGGATGAGGCTTTGAGCACGCCTTTTCCTCCAAGTGTTGCCATATCTTGTAATCTAACGGATTCAAATCTGGACTGGAGGAGGGCCAGTCTTCGTGCCGGATGAAGTCGATTTCACGCGCCGCCAGCCAGTCTTGTGTGCTCTTCGCTCTATGAGCTGGCGCCGAATCTTGTTGGAATACCCAGTGCCTGTTATTGAACATGGTATGAGAAAGAGCTTCCACAAGTTCGTCAGGACTGTATTTTGATACACAACTGCATTCGTTTTTACACCTTTCTCACAAAAATGTACCTCTGTACCTAAGCCCCAATAAGAAACTCCCAACCATACCATGAGCGAGGATGGAAAATGACCTCGTTGGATACGCGGAATACGGTTGCTCGCTTCTTCACTACTGTGTGCGTACACCTTATCATTTTGTTTGTTGTAGCTCTCTTCTACGGTAAAAGTTTTTTCATCCGAAAAAAGAATTTCCCAATATTTTTACCCGCGTACCGTTTCAACAAAGCGCGGCATCTCTTCAGTCTCAGGTCCATTAGACGAGCATTCAAACGATGTCCTGTTTTTCTTCGATATGCCCGTAGCCCTAAGTCTTCATTTAACACCCTTTTCACCGTGGTTCTGCTTAATCCCATCTGAAGGGCCAACAGTTTCTGCTTACGTTTGGGATTTCTTTGAATTCGCGCCTTCACAGCTTTTATCACTGCTGGAGTCCTAACAGACCGAGGGCGACCACTTCTTGACCTGTCATCTACACTAGAGTCTTCATTGTATCGTTTTATGGTGCGATTAACGAATCTTTTGGGTATATTCAAATTTTTCAGTATGTCAAAAATTTGAATTGGCGCGTAACCGCAACGATGCAACGCAATAACTGCAACACGGTCTTCTGCGTCCACTCCATATTTAAAAATTAGTAACATTATAAAAAGTATACATTTTTATTTTCATGAACAATTCGAAATTCGAATTCTATAAACTTTTTTGTGGCCAGCATTCTAAAAGAAAAGTTTTTATTGTGTGACAATACTTATGACCTGACTAGGTACATAACTAAATTAATAAACTAATACTAACTTATACGTGTTCTGATGTTGTTTCGTAACACGGGTGCATCATTGCATGAAATCTTACAGAGATACTGGAAGAGATGGCAGAACGCTCGCCATCTCCAATGAGATATTTTTAAACACTTCGACAAGCAAGTTAAAAAGCTTGCTTGCGGATAAGTTCTTTTCTGTTAACTAATGTACCTAAAACTCTCATGCATAAGTTTTGTAATTTCAAACGGTTTTCGTCCACTGTAGCTGTGTTTTTACCTAGATATTTTTTTAAAAAATCTGCGGAAATTTGTAATTGGCCCTAAGCATACATGTCTGATAGTATTTTTATTTATAGTGTTATCCGAACACATGCGGAAAATTCCAAGATTTTTAAAATCATCTCAAAAATTTCAAGCCTAGACGGGACTTGAACCCGCGACCTTTCTCTTGATACCAGAACGCACTACCATCTGTGCAACCAGGCAATTCATAAAAATCTTGGAATTTTCCGCATGTGTTCGGATAACACTATAAATAAAAATACTATTTGAAATAAGCAACTCCACATCTCTTGTCAATGTACTGAACTGCAACGTTTGGCATTGGGCAGGTACAAAGAACTATATAAGTTTTCCTGTAGATGGAGCTAACGGCGCTTTAGTCGTAATTCTGAATCATCTCACTAATTTCGACCTAGACGTGAATTGCCTGGTTGCACAGATGGTAGTGCGTTCTCGTATCAAGAGAAAGGTCGCGGGTTCAAGTCCCGTCTAGGCTTGAAATTTTGAGATGATTTTAAAAATCTTGCATACATGTCTGTTTTTTGCATGTATAATAATATAATTATTTTTCTGTGTACCTAGCTGTAAGTTTCCTGAAAATATTAAAAATTAATAAAATAAATAAATAAATTCTGCAGAGTATACTCACCTTTATGCATCGGTGCGCATTTCGCCCTTAGATTACTAAGGGCGAAATGCGCACCGATGCCTAAATGTATTTAATCCGGCTTGTATGTAAGTAAACTTAACTGTAATATATTATTATATGGAACTGGCAGGATCAGGCTCTGGACCGTGATAAGTGGAAGGAAGTGGGGCAGGCCTTTGTCCAAACAAAAATAACACTAATATTATAAACTACGAGTAGCTTATCAATCCGCAGCTTCGCACGCGTAGTTTTTCAATAATCCTAATAGTGTAGTATTTTTTTCAAATTAGACAAGTAGTTTTTGTGTTTATCCGTTACAAACATACAAAAATACAAATCTTTTCTCTTCATAATCACACTAATATTAGTATAGAATTGAAAGTTTAGATATTTGTTTGTTACTCAATCACGGCTGAACCGATTTCGATGGAATTTGGTATGTAAGTAGATTATAACTTGGTTTAACATACAGACTACTTTTTGTTGAAAAACAACGCATGCGATGCCGCTGGCGGAAGCCAGTGAAACAATAAATATTTTTTTTTTCTTTTTTTTGTGTTTAATTTATATATAACTATGAATTAATACATAAAGGATCGTAAAACCTTATAGGTTTGTCTCGGTGCTTAGACACACTCGAGCCGCACAATTTTTTTTAAATAGGTACTTACTTATCCACTTACTTGATTTTCTAAAATACTTACAATAATAAACAACAATAATTATATATATTTTATGCATAGGTAATGTTTCAATTATTTGTCAGCTATCCTCGAGAACGAGGAGATGAGATGAAATGAGGAGATACGTAGGAGAACTCAAGTCACCGACATAGCCCGACGGATTAGCACGTTGAAGCACGCATACCTCAGTGCCTTAAGACGAAAGTCTTCAATCAGTGTGTGTTACCAGTGATGACATATGGAACCGAGACGTGGTCCTTCACTATTGGCCTTATGAATAAGCTCAGAGTCGCTCAACGAGCTATGGAGAGGGCTATGCTCGGGGTTTCTCTACGGGATCGAATCAGAAATGAGGAGATACGTAGGAGAACTCAAGTCACCGACATAGCCCGACGGATTAGCACGTTGAAGTGGCAATGAGCAGGCCATATAACGCGCAGAGCAGATGGCCGATAGAGCCGGAAAGTTCTCGAATGGAGGCCACGGACCGGCAGGCGCAGCGGAGGACGTCCACCTACAAGATGGGCAGACGACTTGGTAAGAACCGCAGGTCGGCGTTGGATGCAGGCCGCTTCCAACCGCAGTTCCTGGAGATCAATGAGGGAGGCTTTTGTCCAGCAGTGGATGTCCTACAGCTGATATGATGATGATGATCTTCGAGAATATTCATGAAGTATTTTTGAAAATACTTCTATGACTATTACTTCTACTTTTTAATTTATATTATTAGGATAGATGGATAAAGGAATAATCTGGATCAAAACTCTTTTCACACGCGTTTCTTTCAGCTTATTATAAAAACGACACTACAAAGACTGGAAGATAGTAATACCTTTTTTTTATTTTTAAACTGAAACTAGGTAACTATCCACTGAATCAGTTTAACTACGAGTGTAATAAAAAAAATGTTTATCCTATTCTTTCCAGGGAATGCCCGTAAACTTCATTAACATGAAGATTTAAAATATTTAGGTGTATTGTAATTTATCAGCTGTATTACATTGTACTTTGCTGGAGAGATTGAAAATGATAGTAAAGATCGTTTCTTTATTAACCTCCCGACACATAAATAATAACAAAGGTAAATCATTTAGTTCAGGAAGAAAATACAAATATTTACAAAAAAAACCAGTGTGCTTTAGACCACACGACCGAAGTAAAACTTCGTTTTCAAAATATTAATTTATAAAATTGTTGAATAACAAAATTGTCCACACGTCTGTACTCGTAGGTCGATCAGTCTATGTTCATTCTGGACAGATGCAACCCGCATTTAAAAATATATGAAACGTAACAAAATAAATACTTACCAATGAGTTAAATATGATGTTAAATTGTCCACAACTATTTTTAATACACTTTTTATCTACCTACATAGTACACTGCACATTTCTGTATTATTTTTGTCGATTTTATTCTAAATATCAGCTTAATTCAGATTGTAATTCAATAAAGGTGAAGCATTATTAAAATAACGGATTGTAACAAATTTATTTATATTTTGTAACAGAACAGTTGAAATAAAATATATTTTAAATTTAATTATTTTAAACTCTCTCTCTTTCTATCTTCACTATCTCTACTGGTAATGCACGCGGGACACATAAAGCATAAGTTCATTATACCGTGAAGGCTGAAGAGGTTGCGGAGTACTTGCGAATAAAGACCAATTTCAATTTGAGTGGATACAGTCCCGCCACATGGCTAATATTAATTCATGCGTGTTGAGATGAGATGAGAGCCGACCCAACATATGTCAACCTTCATGAAGGAAGATCTTTGTCAGAAGGGTATCGTATTTTTTTAAATATATTATAGGCTTGCGCTTGACCACGATCTCGCCTGATGGTAAGCGATGATGCAGTCTACAATGGTACACGCTTGCCTAGAAGAAACCTATTCACTCGCGACTTAAAGATACCCAGGTTGTAGCTATCAGGAAACACAGACTCTGGCAAGGCGTTCCACTCTTTGACGGTGCGCATAATAAAGGTCGAAGAGAACCGCTTTGTGCGAATGGGAGGTATTTCTACCATATAGCGGTGGCGC
Organism: Philereme vetulata; assembly: GCA_918857605.2. Lineage (NCBI taxonomy): Eukaryota > Metazoa > Arthropoda > Insecta > Lepidoptera > Geometridae > Philereme > Philereme vetulata. The sequence goes on from OU975482.1 coordinate 952,182, forward strand.
ACCGCAGAGCGTCTGGTTCTCCGTTGATAGAAAGGAGATGGTGGGATCAGGTTGAAAAGTTCCGCCGCACACTCCCCGAAATGTACTCGATAAAAAACCGAGAGGCTAGCAACTTTTCGTCGATGCTCCAGGATGAGGAGCCTTGCATCAACTAGCTCATCGTTGCCTATGAGCTTCTTGGCTCTTCTCTCAATTGATTCCAGAGCTTCAAGTTGGTACTTCGCTAATCCGTCCCAGAGGTGAGAACAGTACTCCAAACACGATCGGACTTGTGCTTCATTCATTCATTTCATAGTTTCCGAGGACGGATGCCTAACACCGAGAACTCACATCTAATTGCAGTATTTATGTTAGTAAATAAAAGTTTTATAAATGTACTTTAGGCTAAGGTTATTGTATTGTATTGTAATATATTTATTTACTTCAGATAATCATAATCCATAATCACACTAAATTAAATTAAACTATGTCAATCAAAATAAATTAAATATATGTATAGTAGATAGCATGAGTAGGTAATAAATGTGACAAATAAATTAAAATTATGCATTGGTTTCTCTACGGGATCGAATCAGAAATGAGGAGATACGTAGGAGAACTCAAGTCACCGACATAGCCCGACGGATTAGCACGTTGAAGTGGCAATGGGCAGGCCATATAGCGTGCAGAACAGATGGCCGATGGGGCCGAAAGGTTCTCGAGTGGAGGCCACGGACCGGCAAGCGCAGCGTAGGACGTCCACCCACAAGATGGGCAGACGACTTCGTAAGAACCGCAGGTCGGCGTTGGATGCAGGCCGCTTCCAACCGCAGTTCCTGGAGATCAATGAGGGAGGCCTTTGTCCAGCAGTGGACGTCCTACGGCTGATATGATGATGATGATGATGCATTGGTGTATGCTCGAGCAACACACCGGACGAATTGTGTTCATATAGCATATAGGGGACACACAACGCCCTGCCACAGTTTGTAGCATGGTGTTGAGGCTGGCTCGCGTCCTGCTCATCAGAGATGTTGTTTTCTTCTGAATGATGGCATGAAAGTCATCAGTTCGATGCTGAGCAAACATAGAGCCTATATTATGGGGCCATATAATAAAGTTTTTTTCTATCCTGTATCTATTTTATTGTTGCCTGAATTAAATGATTTATAATTATTTCGTTTGATTTGAGCACGTGTAAACATAACTATTTCGAGTAGAAAATCCATTAGTGCACGTCCGGGATTCGAACCCTCAAATTACGGGTCGATAGACGTGGTACATACATCCCTCTAGCACACCAATGCTTTCTTCTGGTATATAAACGCAACATAGAATACTTAGGACATTGTTGAGCGAGGACGCTTACGAATCGAGGGTGCTATTGATCGCTTAAACCCGAGTATATAACTTTTCATCACGAATGCTAGGAAATTAAACAAGTATTTATAACAGATTGTTGCTAACAAACTGTTATAAAGATTTTATATTGTTACAATACATTTTGAGTTTAAGGTATGTATTGTTTTTTTTTTCTCTACTAAACTATGACCTCTTATTTATTAGAAACAAGGATTTCATGGAGGTTGTATTGCATTTTAGTATATTATTAATGCAATGAGCTTCATTCTATTTCAAATTCACATAAGGCATCCACATAAGGACATAAATCGCATTTTCACACCACCCTCGACAATGTCAAATTATATGTCATGTTAACATCACCGAAAGCAGGTGATTAAATCCCTACGGTTGACCCGGAGAGAGGTAATACTCGCGTTATAAAGTTAGTCTATGCCCTCGCGGGCATAATGAGATTTGAATTTGGAACCTCATCTGTATTAAAATTTGAACCAATGAGACCAACACTATAAGAACTAATTCGTAAATCGAACTAACCTCTGCACAGCATACACTAACCTAGATTTGGTTTTTATTGTCTCGCAGAAAGTGTAAAAAGTAAAGTATTCTCCTCGTGTATAAAGCTGTCTGCATCTTGGGCGTGCTTATATTCCTCTCTGCACTCAGGATTCTAGTAACTCCCTCGCTCCGCCCGCGAGTTCACTCTAGAATCCTTCGTTACGTTCGGGATTCAATATAACGTCCGTGACGCAAGACACTGCTTTGTTCCCTCGTTTAATAATCTACTATTACACAGCAGGTAGCTAACAATGACCAACTTTCAGAGCATGAGATGAAAAAATGTATTTTATTTTACAAGACTTAAATAGAGATTTAAAATATGATGGAGCCCTTTTGCTGAAATTGTACTCAAACTTACACTGTTTCTAGAGGACGGAAGAACACACTCTCCCCGTATAATTTGCATTTTATCCCGAACGTTTATTCCTTTTCCTGTGTGCTATCGGTATTCAGGGCAACCGTAGGAGGAATCTCAATTTTTCCGATATTCTATAAAACGGGAATGAAATTCACGACAGATCCGGCATTCCGTAGGTACCTAAGCCACAAGAGACTCAGGATTTGCAAGAAACACCCACCTAAATGCAGATAGGTGATATTTATGTAGATATATGCATTGGTATATCTATACTTCTATTCTAATATTATAAAGAGGAAAGATTTGTATTTTTGTGTGTATGTTTGTAATGAATAAACTCAAAAACTACTGGTCCGATTTTAAAAATTCTTCCAACATTAGAAGGCTACATTCACCTTGAGTAACATAGGCTACTTTTTACCCAACTGCGCAAAGTAGGGTAATGTTTTTATTGAAAAACTACGCATGCGAAGCTACGGATTGGTCAGCTAGTTATAAATAAGATCCTAGAAGAGTGTTTCGACCGACAATGTTTCGGTTCAATTCGTGAACCTTCATCAGGGTGAATGCGATCCGCTCCGAATAACGTCTCTCCTCGCACTGCGCACCGAAGCCCTCTGCGCGCGATTAGACGGACGCGGTGGTGGGGGTATATCCCGTATTTATAATAATGATTGAAATAAATCACGACAGTTTTCTAAAATTCTTCTAGAGGAGGTTTGTTTATTATTTTTCAAACTTTCACGATAACTGTACATAATTACTGATTTAAATGGACATTTATCGCGCAAATACCCATTTAAATCAGTAATTATGATGTTTGTTCATCCTATAATCTGATTTCCAACATTATGTCTTTATTTGTTTGTATCGCCGCTTCTTTCGTATGCACATCAATGATGTCAGAAGTTCTGAAAAAGACCTGGCATGTGTGTTAAAAAACATACTTAAATCTTCTTAGTTAGGTAGGCATCAGCGTACAAAAGGAGTCTTTGTGGGTCGACTTTGTTAGCCCGAAGAAACACCTAAGTACATATAACTCGTGCGCGATAACTTGGGACCTGCTAGGAATGCGACTCCCCGACCGCTTCCCCTGCACTTCCCCGATGGCGCCCGTATTGTACCGTTCGCATCACTATTTTTTACTAGGGTTTTTAGTCTCGTACTGGCCTACGTCACGTAACGACGCGCTCTGGAATTCTTTTAGTTTTCGTTTGTGTTATTGTTTTGTTGTCTGGAAAAAAGAAGTCAACCATGTGGACAAGCTTCGACAAAAGTATTGGGACGATGACCTCTTACAAGAGACGAATGAATCGCAATTAATTGTAAATTTATCGGATACCTCTTCGTCAAGTGATTATAGTGAGACTGAGGACGAAGAACAACCTCTAGAAGGCATAAATCCAGTAATCTAAGTAGTGACGAAGATGAGATAATGTAAATAATAGATAAAATAAATGTATAAACTTAAACATTGTATTTTTATTTTATTCAAATAGTGTAAAAAAGATTAGATAAAAAGCAGCGTCCTCCCTGAGTAACATAATAAATTAGGTTAAAAAAAACAAAACACGAAGCCGCGGGCGGCTGCTTGTTATGTTCGCTTTTTTGCGGGCGGTACAAACACGCCAATATGACGTTTTCATAGCGACCGCGCTCAGGTCCCAACTTATCGCGCACGGGTAATAGGTACTTATGATAAGACAACCTCCGTGGCGCAGTGGGCGAATAGCCAGCTGAGACGCAGGAGGTAGCGGGTTCGATTCCCGCCGCGTAACAAATGTGTGCATGATCTGCAGTTCCGGGTCTGGATGTTTTTCTATGTACTATAAGTATGTATTTACAAACAAAAAAAGTATATAAGTATTCTATCAGTTATCTGGTTCCCATAGTACAAGCTCTGATTAGTTTGGGGCTAGATAGCACTGTGTGAAATGTCCAGCAATATTTATTATTTATCGTTATAGATAATTCTTTATTGTTACACAAAATTACAATAACTTAACCTAGAAAACAGACAAATGCGTGGTGTTTTTCAATAAAACATTACCCTCATTTTGCGCAGTTGGCTAAAAAGTAGCCTATGTTCTTTCCCAAGACATAATCTATCTCTTTGCAAAATTTCATTACGATCCGTTCAGCCGTTTAGTTGTGTAAAGGTAACAACTAAATATAGATAAGTATGTATTATGAAAAAATTAAAATTAAATATATTTTATTACTAGCTACCGCCAGCGGCTTCGCTCGCGTTGTTTGTAAAAAGTAGCACGTTTATACAAAATTTCATCGCAATCGGTTCAGCCGTTCCGGCGTGAAAGAGTAACAAACATCAATACATACAAACTTTCGCGTTTATAATATTAGTAGGATAGTAGGATTACTACAAACACAGTAAGTATCTAAACAATTTAAAATATGATTTACAAGCTAAATTTTATATAAGTAAGTAGGTATTTTATATGCATGAATTTTGCAGACAACATTTATATCTATTTATAGTATTATCTATCGGTTTCCTCACTAGGCGTAGCCTGTATCGAGGAAACCAAAGCTCGGAAAGTCGGAACATGAAGCGTACAAGTTGGTCGACTGACAGATTCAATTATGTTAAGAATATATTCGTACATATAAACCTTCCTCTTGAATCACTATCTATCGCTGAAAGTTACATTAAAATGCGTTGAGTAGTTTAAAAGATCTAAGGTAACAGACAGCGGAAGCGACTTCATTTTATACTATGTAAAGAAGCGATCTCTTCCAGGCAGCCTTTGGATGCATAACTACCGTATAAAATACATAAGGACACACCGTATTTATAAGATGGCCGTATGAGCCATTCCTCGTGCGCTGTCTATAAAAATATATAACAAAACCTCCAAAGCCATTCAACAAGAACTCTTACCTAAATTTAAAAATATATTGAAAACGCATCTATAAAAAAGTTTTTACTTACTGCAAGAGTTTTTTTGAAGAACAGAGTCCCGGGGCCCAATTCTACTAAACCAATCGCTTCACTACGACAATGGTATCGTCGCAAAATGGCCACTATATATACCTTTTGGTATTCTACTAACACAATCCAGCACATGTTTGTCAAAAATCGCCGCCCGTAGTTATTACAATACCATTGAAAATTTGGCAGCTTATGACAGGAATAATAATCAATGATTATTTGTCATTATTTTGACAAAGATAGTAAAATGCCAAAAGGTAAAGTCTAACTTTTTATTAGCTGCAGTAAAATGACGTTTTGTGGGTTGCCGGTTTTTGAAGAAAAATAAATAGGGATGTAGCTAAATGAGTGAATCATAAATGAATAATCAGTTTGGTTTTTTTTTTGAGATTTAATATATATATTTAATATATATAGATGTAATGTATTTTTTAACCTATTATTATTACTATACTAGAGGATTGATCTTTTTTAGTGGAAGTATAGGGAGGTACATTCAAAATGAAACAAAAACGTCATAATAATGTTATTTAATTAATTTTTGTGAACTGAATCACATCCCTATTGAGATTAGGCTGGCAACATTATTTTACGGAATGACATTTAGAAACGTCATTTTACTGCAGCTAATAAAAAGTTAGAATATAGTGGCCATTTTGCGACGATACCATTGTCATAGTGAAGCGATGGGTTTAGTAGAATTAGGCCCCTGATAAGTTCATCTAGCTTCTTTTTTGTTATTCAATGTATTGTATACTTCTCAGTACTGGCTAGGCTATAGTCTAAATATAGCCAAGTTAGATGTAATAATTGCTGTGCCCTTACAGGGTTTGTGTTTGAAACTCGATTCGACAGAATGTTTTTGCATCACAACATATTTTGCATTGCAATTCAGCGTGGCAATGCAGCCAGTGTCTTAGCGACACTTCAAAGTCAAAGTCAAAATCTTGTATTTATTAAAATCACAAGGATTACTTTGAAACGTCTATTTTACTGCCTGTTCCTTCGTGACCAAGCCAGGAAAAAAAGGCAAGAAACGAGGCTGTTTGTTTTTTTAGAATACATAACAATACAGAAAATAAATTACGTCTATATTGTAACATTTTGAACGAGTTGGAGCAATTTCAATCCCAAGCTTCTCTATCATCTAAATAATCCGATATTTTATAGTAGACTTTTTATAAAGATTTTGTTTAATTACGTTTTTAAATTTGTTAATTGTCAATTTTTGTACATCACTTGGGAGTTTGTTATAAAAGCGTACACCTTGCCTTTTAAACGATTTACTAGCTTTATGGAATCTACAAGTTGCAACAGCGAGTTGGCTCAGCCTGGTAGTGATCTGGAGCAGTCGAGCTATCTATAGATCGTTTGCAACGGTCTATAAATGCAACTGTTTATTATGTATTTTAGTCTTGTAGATAATTGTATATCCTGACGATTGACTAATGACTACCAGCTTCCGCCCGCGACCTCATCGCGCTTTGCCAATTCAAAGTAGCCTATGTGTTAATCTACGTACATACCAAATTTCATCGAAATCGGTTCAGCCGATGATTGAGTAACAAACTATATTATTTCCATTTCTTTATTTTCTCGATGACAGCTCCTGTGAAAACTTGAACAAGCGTTTTTTTTACATTGTGTATTCATTATTTTATAAACATATGGCGCTTACGTACGTACAAGGTTATACCAGAGTCGGAGAAACTGATAGGGATGGAGCTATCGATAAACGTAACACGATAACAGACCCGATATTTTTTTACAAAATGTAAGAAACTAAACTACTGCCGGATACTTTAGTACACATTTATTAACTAATATTATATTTCATTACAAGATGTTACACGTATTCATTCTTGATTGATAATGCCAACTTCTTTAAAATTTTCGAAGCTGTTGTAAAATAAGTAGGTATAGATAGGTACTCAACAATGAAACGAAATAATTATAACGACAGGTAATCTTTATTTATTTATTTTAATCAAAATCTGACGAATCGTCACTGTCACTCGATGAGCTCTCCCTGACATTTCAGCTCAGCCACAACACAACAACTATCAAATTATAACTGTCATCGAGAAAATAAAGAAATGGAGTATAATAAATAAAGAAACATCCAAACTTTCACATTTAAGTATAATATTAGTGTGATTACCTAGGTAAATGTTATGTGCTGAATCCCGACCTATATACATATATATACCCAGTGCTCGAAATGGACCGGAACACCATTCCGTTTCGGGAAATCATCGTTCCTTTTCGTAAAAGTTCTCCTCATATCGTTCTGGTTCGACGTAAAACCTACCTTCGGCTTTAACGGACACTGCTTTGATATCATTAAATATCGTAAGGTTTGAAACACAGAACATAAAAAAAACAATAGAACTAGCATGATGCTTTTTACTAAGAAAATCAGTGTAGCTAAACTCACACATGTAAAAAATAACACACTTAGAAATAAAAGTTATAATTGGTTGAAAGAGAACGCTCAAAGAGGCCTAAAACCATAAAACCAATTTAACGGATATAAAACCTTAGCTACTATGGAACATGGTTTAAAATTCAATAAAATAAACAGTAACAAAAAAATAAAGTTTACTTCTTCTACTCGGCAAAAGATGGCGCTTTACAAAATATTTTTATTTTAGTCTCTATTAATTAGAAATAAGACTGATAATGTAATGGCTGTTACTTGATTACCCACAAAACAAGGCCACTCAACAACAGATGGCGCTGTCGCTAACGATTTTTGTTATAGTCTCTAACTGCAAAGAATAATATTGATAATGCAATGGCTGTTATTCGCATGCTCAAATAACAGCGCTACTCACTTAGTGATGTACCAATGAGCATACAAGACGAATGTATCGATATCGATTATCACCTACCTACTACGGGTAACGAAATAGGTACGTCAGGTTATATTTGTGGTGGTCGAAATAAACAGCTTTTCTTTTCTTTCTTTCTTAACATAATCACAGGTATACAACTCATAAATACTTACTGAAAAAAATATTATATTACTGGAATATTATATACTGAATTATTATTTGAAGGGCACACTAAAAGTTCCCGGAATCAATAAAAAAATACTAATAATTGTCAAAAATGAATTTATTGTTTCTCAAAATATTCTCCCTTTGCGTCAATGTACTTTTTCATAAGATTTAACAAATTTTGAAAACATTTGTGCCACTCCTCCGGTGGTGACGTCAGATACATGTTATTCATACTCTTCGACAGCCTCTTCTGGTGATGAAAACCGTTGATCGGGTCATTGGTTCTTAATTTTTGGGTGTAAAAAGTCACACGGTGCCAGGTCATGACTCTGTATGCTGGATGACTCATAAGTTGTACGTTTTTTTATTTTTTTTATGTCTTGCGCCTTGGGGAAACTGAAAACAGAAATTATTATATTATTTCACACCATAGGTCTAAAATACATTCAGAAAATCATCAATAAAACAACAAGGAATTAACGCCCTAAAACTTATACACCTTTTAATAGGGGGTAACTAATTAAAGCTATCGATAACACATTCATCAGTATATTGGGGTCACATCCCTAATTGAGTAGCTTAAGTTGAGGTTTAAGAGAAACGCGACCTTAACGAGTATGATTCACAGTCTATTTTGTTTGACGATTTTGCATTTTAAACAAAACTAACAAAAAACAATAAAATAATACTTACCGGTAATAGGATATGCCCCCTTTTGTTAAATTTTTGGTTCTGCTATAATATTTACACTCCGAAACGGCACAATATGGCATTTTTATATTTTTTTGAAGTACGTTTACCCCACAGTAATTGAAACACGACTGAAGTGAGCGAAGCTTGTAGTGCGCGGAACTCCGCGTACTTGGTGTTACGCGGGCCCGGCCTACTTACGACTTCTATTGTTTTTTGTGTTCTGTGGTTTGAAAGGAAATGCGTTCGGTACGCATTTCCTTCCAATCTAACCACTGGACCTACCTACCACGCCTTACCATGAAAGCCTAAATTTCCAAAACTGTTTCATAATTATATGATTAAAACTTTCGCGATCACTATTCATAATTACTGATTTAAACGTGTATGTACCTTTTTAGGGTTCCGTAGCCAAATGGCAAAAAACGGAACCCTTATGGATTCGTCATGTCTGTCTGTCTGTCCGTCCGTAGGTCACAGCCACTTTTTTCCGAAACTATAAGAGCTATACTGTTGAAACTTGGTAAGTAGATGTATTCTGTGAACCGCATTAAGGTTTTCACACAAATATAAAAAAAACAATAAATTTTGGGGGTTCCCCATACTTAGAACTGAAATTCTAAAAATTTTTTTCACCACACCCGTACGTGTGGGGTATCTATGGATAGGCCTTCAAACATTATATTGAGTTTACTAATATAATTTCTTCCTAAACCGAATACTTTGCGCGAGAGACACTTCCAAAGTGGTAAAATGTGCCCGCTGTAACTTCTAAAATAAGAGAATGACAAAACTAAAAGATATATATTATGTACATTACCATGCAAACTTCCACCGAAAATTGGTTTGAACGAGATCTAGTCAGTAGTTTTTTTTTAATACGTCATAAATCGTAAACCGCACTTTACCTTTCATCAACTCAAATATAAAAAAGTTCTTCTACAAGAACTTTTATATTATGTTACTTGCTGCTACGGAACCCTTCATGAGCGAGTCCGATTCGCACTTGGCCGGTTTTTTATTTGTTATCCCGTCGTTTCGACTATTGCAACAGGCTTGGTCGCGGGCAGACTCTCATAATTGTCGGATGTCTCATGTCTCATATTTCATAATGTCGATGTAATACTCGTATCTCGATGTCGCGATAAACAGAACTTAAAATAAGGCTTCGAAGATGCAAATGGATAGAACGAGGGAGCGTTGCACCCAACAATATCTACTTAAGTGCTTACTCATAAAACTTTCTTTTACTTGGATGGAAATTAAACGTTTAGGTACGTTGAGCTTTGCCGGTTCCTAATTTTCGATATTTATATTTTGCAGATAATTTTTAAGAGAAGTTCCATGAAGCCTTAAGCTTTTTGTAATTACTAGTGACTGTAATTGAAAAAAAATACAACTAAATGTCAATTTTTTCCTTTTAGCTTGGTCTGGTCACCATGGATTATCGTGTTCCAGGGCCGCCGGTAGGATTCCCCGTGATATCATTCGCCGGGCTTTTTGTAGTGTCAACGTTCCAGCCGTTCTCGAACCGAACGGTCTGATACGTGACGATGGTAAGAGGCCTGACGGTATGACTCTTATACCTTGGGAAAAGGGTAGGCATTTGGCGTGGGACGCCACGTGCGACGATACCCTTGCGCCATCTCATCTGTCTGTTACAGCAGTAGGGGCAGTTCGGCGGCAAATTCAGCCGAAGATCTCAAGCGGCGCAAATATGGAAGTCTCGACAGAGCTTACGTATTTGAGCCATTTGGGGTCGAGACCCTGCGTCCATGGGCTCATCCATCGTGTTTTCAAAATTCTTTCTGGGCGTCTAGTCGAAGCGACGTGTGATCCGAGAGCTGGCGCTTATCTGGGTCAACGCATAAGCACTGCAATACAGCGGGGCAATGTAGCCAGTGTCTTGAGGCACTTCCGCCTGGTAGTGATCTGGAGCAGTTGAGCTATCTATAGATCGTTTGCAACAGTCTTTAGATGATTCAACTGTTTCTTCTGTATTTTATTATAAATAATTGTATATTCTTTCTGTTATTAAAGAATTAATAAAATAATAATAATAATAAATATTTCACACAGCGCTATCTAGCCCCAAACAAAGCAGAGCTTGTACTATGGGAACCAGATAACTGATATAATACTTACATACATTTTTTTTGTAAATACATACTTATAATATATAGAAAAACACCCAGACCCGGAACAAATATCTGTTGATCATGCAAACATTTGTTCCGCGGCGGGAATCGGACGCGCATCCTCCTGCGTCTCAGCTGGCTATACGCCCACTGCGCCACGGAGGTCGTCAAATTATGTACACTTATGTTAGTACCTAGATAAGATAGGTGCTATTATGTAAATACTATATTAGTACTAAAGCTATTACCACAATTACAATTGATTCGTTATGATTCGAAGATAAAAATCTTGGCAGTCATGATTGAACCCACATGAGTCTGAATGTAACCAAAACATAAGTAGTTACTGTCTACGTGACTACAACGGAATTAGATACTCTACACTGTTTAAGAGGCTGCTTATGTAGAAGAATCAGCTTTACACGTAAGTTTATGATGTGAGATAACTTATCTTATCTTTAAAGGATACTCACCATAAATACCGATGCACCAACCAATCCAATTCCAAACACAATTAACATTATCACACCCATATCTGGGCATCACCGATAACATGCACAAAACATAACACAATATCACTATAAATAAAATTTATTTTTAGTCACTGTTATTCCATTTTTATCTTTCCATTCAGTTTTAATTGATGCAACTTTTTAGTATTTTTTTTTTGGGCAACGCATTCAGCTTCTATACAGCCAACACGCTTGCGCGGCTGTGGAGCGAGACTGAGCTGATTCCGTCCATAGAGTCCTTATTCCCATACCTGATAAACGTTTTTTGGCGCGTGCGTAAAGGAATTTATAGCAGTAGCATTTGTTATTAAGTTTACAGAATAATTATGCGATTGATGGTAGATTAGAGCTGCAGGTTGACAACCTATCGAGAGCGCGCGTGTTTGAAAAGTTCAGACTGTGCAGTTAGGTACCTGTACATTTCTTTTTGTTTATTTTAAAACAGTTTAATACCAATGTATTTTACTTGTCTTGCTAGTTTAGTATATACCTAATACGTTCATATATGGCATATATTGTGCTGCTGTATTCCGGTAAGATGGTAATGGTATGTTCCTGTAATTACTGGCACATAGGCATACCAGCTAAGTCCTATAGTATGGCAACGTATCCACATAGAGATCAAGGCAACATAATAGCTTGTTTTGAATTCTATGTGGATATCCATGGGCTGCAGTAGCCACTTAACATCCGGTGGACTGCATGCTCGTTTGCCATATAAGTAGTATAAATATATATATATATATATATGTAATACGTTTATTTTTTAACTACATATTTATGTATTTGAATTATAGTAAGGTTGTCTGGAAGAGATCGCTTTTAGCGATGAGACCGCCCATTGTACTAAATCAATTTGTAAGAATTATGTTCTGTATTTTACTTTAGATAGATAGATAGATAACTCTTTATTGAATTACCACACAAACAGAAATAATAAAAAAAATAAGTACTGGGTTAAAATAAATAAGGCAATACAATGGGCTAATATCGCTAAAAGCGATCTCTTCCAGGCAACCTTTGGATGGAGCGAAATTTTTAAAAATTACGGAGTGCAGTGTACTTTAGCGGATACATTACTTTAGTGTACAATAAAGAGTTATCTTATCTTATCTTACACTAGTGACCCGCCCCGGCTTCGCACGGGTGCAATGCTGATACTAAATATACAACAGAATGTCTTTATATACGAGTACAACGTTCACAGCTTTTTTGTCAGTAGACAAAACAAACATGTTTTCTTTAGAGGTTACTCTTGAAAGAGTATTTTGAAAGAGTATAATGAGTATTTAGGACATAACATTAGAAACCTCTAAAATTATGAGTGTTTCTCTACTATATTATGCATGTATTATACATATAAACCTTCCTCTTGAATCACTCTATCTATTAAAAAAACCGCATAAAAATCCGTTACGTAGTTTTAAAGATCTAAGCATACATAGGGACAGACAGCGGGAAGCGACGTTGTTTTATAATATGTGATGAAAGTGATTTACCTAAACAATATCAAGCAATCTTGCTCTATCAAGGAGTGGAACTCACTTCTGGCGTATGTTTTCCTTACGAATAATCACGGAGTCTTCATGTCCAGAGTGAACAGATTCTTTTTAGGCAAGCGTGCTCCACCTTCGATAATACCATCACTTACCATCAGGTGAGGTAGTGGTCAAGCGCTTTAATATAAAAAACGAGTGTGTTTTAGACCACACGACTGAAGTAAAACATCTTTTTCAAAATATTAATTTATAAGATTGTTCAATTACAAAATTGACCACACGTCTGTAGAACTATCAGTCTATGTTCAATCTGGAGAGACGCAACTCGCACTCGCACATTAACGTTTAAAAATATACGAAACGTAACTCTCTCTCTCTCTCTCTCTCTCTCTATCTTAACTAACTTATATCTCCCTCTAAAATCCGTTCGCACTTTTCGTAACGCATTCACCAGCTTACTCCCCAAATCAAGCGTGCGTAAAGAAGTTTTACTTCAAAACTATAATTTTCATCCAAAGTTTGCCTGGAAGAGAATGGAAGAGGCCGCCAATGGCCTTGCCTTTTTAGTTTTGTTTTAGTGTTAGGTATATTAATGTGGTAATTACAATAAAGAGTTATCTTATCTTATCCTGCCAGGACACTATAAGAAGCATGCCTGATGCAGTGTAAGTAACTATCTCAAAGTGATATCTTTACAAAGAGATATCTACAACACTTCTACCTGGGCGCACTATACCTGGGGAGACGTTAAATCGCTTATTGAGAAGGAATGTTTTGTTCAACAAATTGTGTGCTTTCAATCTGTAATTCATATATGTTATAGTTAAGGATACATGCTAGATCGCTTGTGTTGTGAAAACACGATTCCGTAAAATTTTCTCTATAGAAAAAAAATCCAAAAATGACTCCAAATTTATCTTAAAACCGTTCTCATGCGATGAATGCTACAATTTAGATCTTGAAACTTTATACAGTAATTCTATACAACATAAATTAGGGCACCTGTGTTTTAAATTTTAAAAATATCTTTTGAATTTACCATAAAATTAAAATATCTAAGTTTTTCACTAATAAAACCATTCGCTCCGGACGCCCGTTCCGCGATTCAGTCTGGCCTCGGCTTTCAGACGGGGTACCCGTGACGCTTGTCGCTCCAAACGAACACGTAATTCTTAGGTAGAATTTATATTTAGTTGGTTTTTGTAAAGACGCAGTAATGAGAAATAAACACAACAAGAAATTGAAGGGACTGAATGATAAAAAACCGGCAAACATATGGACCACGGCGAGATAGGACGCGCAGCGGCGCGCGGAGAAGCGGGGGTGAAATTCGAGTTTGGGCTGAGGTATAGTCACCTCTTAAGCACTTTTTGTGCTAATAATTTTATTCTACCGGAACCCATTTGCTTCCTGTCATAACAAAACACATCGCTTTTACAAATTATTACAGGTCGAAACTCTGGTAACCAATAACCAATGTATGGTACCTACATACATTCATCCATACAAATTGCCAACCTCCTTTATCTTGCTCTCCTTTGGTTTGCTCACTCTTGATCATCGAGCGAGAACATTCAAAATTGGAACGTGTCTGTGCATAACATAAGCATTGACTACAATAGACTTTTTTCTCTTATTCACAGAATATATAAAACTCCAGAACAAGTGAACGCGCCTAAAACTGAAACCTCTACATCTACTACAGGTAGAGTACGCCGCCATTAGTAAGTCTGTGACCGTTGTGACGCATGACGTGTTTAACAGTGTTCAATTTAATTGTATTATGCCTTCTTGTGTAAAAATTCAGCTGGGCTCAAAAAAAACAAGATGGGATCACATTTCATACGTAAGTAGCGCATTTTGATGTGTTATTTGATTATTGAATAAATTGTTCGGTTTGTAATTGTCATAAATAATGATCCTCCATTTTGCTGGTGTTGCCAAATATCGAGTGTTATTATTTTCCTTATTCTAGAATTCTGAGATTAGAAACTTATATTAGATGTAGTTTCAAATTATATCTAGTAATGGTTCGCCCCGAACTGAAATCTCGCAAATCTCCCAAACAAAAAAAAATGGTTGTTTGTGAAGTCGATTTACGGACGATAATCTTACGTGATAACGAGTGGAAGATATAGATGCGTCACAAGCCGAACGCTTTGGCCGATCGTGCCTCTCTATAGCTTGTTCCGCGCTCTCACTTGCACGCTCGGCTCAGTCGGAACGAGACACTTTTTCGTGCGAGCAGCCGGCGTTCATCGATTTATAAGACGTTATCACGTCAAAAAAAGATTATTTATAGGGCGATTTGTGCAACGATGCCTAAGCGTATTTAGAGGCTAAAGAGTTCTCAAATCATACAAATATGTCAAATTTAAACATGTTTAGTCGCTAAATACGTTTCGGGACTGATTTTCTTGAATAGCTTTTTTTATTACAATGACCCCCTTTTCGGCTTAATACACCCAAAACAGATAACCCTCTAGTTGTAGTAATTATTATATTTTTTTTTGTCAATCAGATATAAAATATAGATATGTGTAAATATTATATAATTTGGATTTCATTAGTTTTATCTTACCAAAAACATTTACCCCAAAACGGGTATGTAAAGACTAACCTAGCAATATTACGTGGGTAGGGGTGAGGTGGGCGCGGGACGCGGGTTTCATTTTACGGACACAGCGCACGGCTTGCAATCACAGCTGAATGCGTCTTCTGGTGTTTTATCAATTCTGTGCTCTTAATATAAATATGGGCGAAATACGCAGTGATGCCATAACGTATTTAGTGGCTAAGTTATGATTTAAAGAGTTATCAAATCATACAAATAATAAAGCCTTTATTAAACAATCTTATAAACACATATTTCTTACTAAAATAAAATATTTAACATAGACACTAGTTTTGCGAACATTGTCTTGCTACTCAGCATAGGCCTCCCCTAAAGCTTGCCATAAAGTGCAGTCTTGTGTCTTCCTTCTCCATGTGACGCCTGCTATTCCTTTTATGTCGTCTTCCCATCTCCGACATAATAAGGCATAGGAATTAATAGACACCGGCGACGCAAAGAATACAATTAACGAAAGAAACGTACCAATTAAAAATCATACAAATACGACAAATTTAAACATGTTTAGTCACTAAATACGTTTAGAGATAGTTGTGCCGGGGATTGAATCTAAATACATAAGTAGGTACTTCAAATTACGGAAGCTTTTTAAAACTCGACATCGCAGACAAGGCTAATTTGTTCTTAACTTCTTAGTGTTAAACTGGATAATACTAGATAGTTAATTATAAATAATGTTGGACATTTCACACAGCGCTATCTAGCCCCAAACTAAGTCCAGGAACCAGATAACTGATACAATACCTACTTAAAACTTTTTATATATACATAGCTAAAATATATAGAAAAACCGAAACCCGGAACAAATATCTGTAGATCATAGAAAGATTTGTTTTGCGATGGGAATGGAACCCACAATCTCCTGCGTCTCAGCCGGCTCTTCGCCCACGGCGTCACGGAGGTCGCCATTGTAATGACAATAAATTATATCATTCGCATTACATTCGTACAAATACATTCGAACGGTAAAAGCCTGCTCCACCATAGAGTATTTATACACCGTCATAGAGTTGGGTAAAGAGAACAAATGGCAAAGTAGAGTTGGGACAATCAATCAAAAATCTCGCTTTAATTATGTTCTTACCCTAGCAAGTGCTAGCAAGTATGACGTAAAAAAAACTTAAATACTCACGAATCAACCTAAACTAAACCCATACAACGTTACTAATAAATCAGCTGTAATTATCTTTGGGATTTACCGAACTGGAATAATATGCGTGTGTTCAACCGACGCCATCTATTGCTAAACGGATGAACTACTTCCAGGATTACGAAACCTTTTGCATAATAGTTCCGAATGTATCCTTCACGCAGACAAAATGGGGCAGGCTAGATGCAAGAGCCGAATAAATTCTCATATTATTATAATGTATGTATATATATTATATTCTTTGTTAGATACATATAGGCTATAATGTAACTTACATGATATGAGTAACTTAATCTTTCCTTATCACTTCTTCTATTGTTATGTATGTATTTTTATTTAATATTGGTATAGTTTAGTCTATGATAAAAAGTATTTATGTAGTAGGTATGTACCTATGCTATTTTATTAGTCCTGTGCAAATTTTTCATTAGTTCCCTTTCCTGTGCGCTACCTACACATCTTTATCTACAATACACAAAGGTTATCTGGAAGAGAATGCGCTTTAAAATTAAGTTCGCCTTTGTACTAGTTTTATAAGTGCAATAAAGTATTTTCAATCAATCAATCAATATTTTGTAGGGACTGGGTACCTCAATAATACGAAACCTATAAAATCTTGAGTAAATTAATAAATACTCTTTTAATTGTATTTAATTTTTAAACTCCAAAAGGTAGCAGGTGTGACGTATTATTTTCATATGATTTTTCACTATTTGTGAAATGTTCCATCCCTGATATTTATAACTAGCGGCCCGTCCCGGCTTCGTACTGGTATTTATTTATCAGTTTTTATGGCTAAGTTTTTTACACCTTGGGTAATACATTATTGAAGTTTTAATAGGTATCCCTATTTTTTTCTTGAAATGGATATAGCCTATGTTACTCAGGGATAATGTAGCATTCTAAAGGTGAAAGAATTTTTGAGATCGGACGAGTAGTTTTTAGGGTTCCGTACTCAAAGGGTTAAACGGGACCATATTAATAAGACTCCGCTGTTTGTTTGTCTGTCCGTCTGTCACCAGGCTGTATCTCATGAACCGTGATAGTTAGACAGTTGAAATTTTCATAGATAATGTTTTTCTGTTGCCGCTATAACAACAAATACTAAAAACAAAATAAAATAAATATTTAAGGGGTGGGGGGGGGGGGGGGGGGGGGGGGGGCTCCCATACAACAAACGTGATATTTTGCTCGTTTTTTTTCATGATACCCCATTTGATTTTACAACCTTGCTTTGAAATGTTTACCCTCGTTTGGCTCTTTAGCATTTTTCAAATTTTTACTGTAAATTAAATTGTGCTAGTATTCGTTATAAATATTAGGGACGGAACAAACTTATAGTTAAATTGTGTAAGCATTAATCTATAATTATAACCTAATATTATAAAGAGAAAAGATTTGTATTTATGTATGTTTGTAACGAATAAACGAAAACAAACAGATCAAGTATGAGTCGGACTCGCGCACGAAGTGTTCCGTAATCTATAAAAACTCAATATTCTGTGAATATTTCAAACGTCTACCTCTTGCCGTTATCAATATCGAACTAAAACGAACAAAAAATCACGTTTGTTGTACGGGAGCCTCCTTAAGAGTTGACTATACCTCAGCCCAAACTCGAATTTCACCCCCGCCTCTCCGCGCGCCGTTGCACGTCCTATCTCGCCGTGGTTCATATGTTTGCTGGTTTTTTCATCATTCAGTCCCTACATTTTCTTGTTGTGCTTATTTCTCATTACTGCGTCTTTACAAAAACCAACTTAATATAAATTCTACCTAAGAATTACGTGATTACGTGAATTTCGTTTGGAGCAAAAAGCGTCACAAGTACTCCGTCTGAAAGCCGAGGCGAGACTGAATCGCGGACGGGGCGTCCGAAGCGAATGGTTTCATTAGTGCAAATCTTAGGTATTTTCATTTTATGGTAAAATCAAAAGGTAGTTTGAAAATTTATAACACAGGTGCACTTATTTATGTTGTGTAGAATTACTGTATAAAGTGTCAAGATCTAAATTGAAGTATTCATCGCATAAGAACGGTTTTAAGATAAAGGTCATTGGGCATTTTGTTCGGACATATGACCCACGGCGCACAAAAACGAAACAGGGCTAGGTATGTAGTTAAATGTATATGTTACTTAATGGTATGGGTCGCATTATTGCAGGATATGGGAGAACCGCAAAAAAAATTTTTTTAATTAATATTATAGCATTTTTAAAATAATTATTATAGCATTTTTAAATTATTATTATAGCATTTTTATAATGAACTAAGTAAAAACTATTGGCCTGACTGTAAAAATACTTTGTAAAACAGTTGTTTTGAACAATTTCCAGGAATACGAAAATAAAATCCATTTTGCGGTAATAATATTTTTATTCTGCATTATCAAAATCTATAGTTAATTCATCTAAAAAGGCTGCAGGCGCGTCTATCACGTCTTGATGCCTGGCCCATGACAGAAAGTATACGACGCTTACAACATGTGCACAGCTTCCGACAGTGCGACGGCCGTGTATACACGAGCAGTAATACTGTTGGATGCTATTTCTTCCAATATGGGTAGGATCTACTAAAATATAGGTGTAGTACTGCTTTGCACGGACGTGTCGTGACTGTATTCTGCCTCTTATCAATATCTTATTTTCAATCATTTCTTGGTGCCGGTATAGTTCGATAGTGTATACACCATCCTCACGCATGTGCTCGTGGCAATACGATCTTGCGATTCTCAAGTGGTATGATCCCAACGTAAACAATATTAATTCGTCAAATGTAAGCCGAGGAAAGTCATCAAAATCCGGATCATTGCCATCGAGTCGCACAAACGCTACTCTCTGCCTGTTTAAATTATGGTTAATCACATATTCTGCCATCTCATTGGGTTCATTCATTCGTTCATTTATAATTCTTATGAATTGTTCCGCATACATATGGTCCTCATATGGATGGCGAGTAGCATTAATTATGGCCGCAGTTATTTTGAAGTCGACCATCATGTTTCTCATGGCAACGTTAAAATATACATGGCGGAAGATTTTAAAATCTTTCTTGAATCTGCCGTTAATGGTTTCCACTACCCACCGGATCATTGTTATTAATCTAGATTTATTAGCATCTAGTGTCGTCAGTTGTTCTCCTCTTACTCTTGTAGGCGGCATGTGAGGATTATACCCGCATTCCTCAATTCTATCAATCGAATCCCGAAATCCACGATCCAATATAAAAACATCATTAACTCTCAAGAACCCATGAATCGGAGAATCTTCTTGCATCAGGTCACGCATAATGCTTGCGTCCGAAGTAGTCGCAGTGTAAGGCCCCGTAACATCTACTATGTAGCCGTCGGTACATACTATAAGGAAGGGTTTTACTAAGTTCCGAAACTTATGAAGACTGTAAGTTTTGCGCTGGAAAAGGAAATTCGAACTCTTTTGTAGATAAATATATGTTCCATCACATACGAGAATGGCCGCCGGTTCATTATAGTTACCACCAAAAAAATGGCTTGGAATTGCAAGATTCTTGGCCACCACATCTTCCCTAGTAATATGATTTAAGCCCAAATGCTGTGGAACAAAATCATTACTTAAGCATTCTCTTGCTATCGCCAACTTCCTTTCTAGGGTTCTCCTCGACATATTGAATTTAGTGGCTAATCGCTCATCTGGTTCACCGGTTCTTATTTTTGTTAAAAAAATTCCAAGAACTGTGGCAGGATGAACTGATCGATCACCCAGTGAAGGCGTTTGGTTCAAAATAACATTAAATTGATATTTTGTTAGTCCCGTCCAAAAGTGAAATTCATTGTCCTCTATTTCTTCAATATTTTCGAAATCAAGGTTGCTTCTTTGTTCGATACCCCATTTATATAAATTCATCATACCAACAACATGAGTACTGTCAAAGTTTTCGTGGGATGTAGTGTTGAGCAAGTCTACCCAATCATTCCTCATAAAATGAGCATTGCAAACCCGAGCTAATTCTGGTATATAAAAATTGTGATTGTGTAAGAGTTGGAACTTAGCATATAGTGGAACATTATGGGCCACTACATTTCTACAGTTTGTAAAAATACAATGTCTCGCTGTATTCGATGCTCGCTTATATCCTCTAGGCGTAACAAAACTAGGCTGCAATTGTACTTGATCTTGCACTGGTTGCTCTTCAACTGGCTGATCTTGTACTGGTATATTTTGTACTTGTTCATTTTGTACGGGTTGATTCCGTAAACGACGATCTAACCTTGACCAACAAGCATGGCACATGGCCCGTGAGCCATTAAAAGTAATCTGAAACAATTGAAAAAAAAAATATATATATTCCTCCATTTATCAAGAAGTAAAATGAGCCATTACATTGAGCAAAGCAACATTTGTACAATCAAGAGCACGCGACGAGTCATACACATACGATGACAGTGTAGTGTACTTACCTCACGTGGTATTATTTCTTGCAATAATAAATCTACAAGATCCCTTTGTCTTTCCAAAAAGAGAACTGTCAATATGTGTTTTCGTCGACGTAAAACAGATCGATTACACGACACGCAACTATTTTGTCTTTCCATGTTAATGTAAACCAATCGTCAAGCAAAATCAGGGGTCCATAAAACACGCTCAAGTAATCAATAAAATGCAAAAATCGGAAACACGAGTTTAAACGCACAGATCGAAACGAAGGATGACGTACGACTGCGGGGCGGTCAGAGCGGGTGGGGCGCAGGCGGCGCGTCGCACGCGCACTTCGATACCTTACTGTTATTTTCTACCTGTCGAAAGTGCGAGCGAGAGAGACATACAATCTGTTATGCGATACAAACATTTTTCTTATGCTTGTACATACATTTTCACAATGCTGACAGTAAAATCTTTAGTTTTTAGTCTAATAGAATTATAGTTAGACTCACATACATACTGTTACATAACATTTTTCCTCCAGCAGATACATAAAAAAAATTTACATATTTAGAAAAGTGGAATTGAATACTTTACTTTAAAAGTGATTTGAACACTGTGCGCGAAAAAAAAAAAGTGGGTCATAACCGCCCAATGATCTTTGGAGTAATCTTTGGATTTTTTTTCTATCGAGAATCACAACACATGCGTTCTAGCACGTATCCTTAACTATAACATATATGAATTACAAATTGAAAGCACAAAATTTGTTGAACAAAACATTGTTTCTCAATAAGCGATTTATCGTCTCCCCAGGTAGTGCGCCCTTAAATATTTATTTTATTCTGTTTTTAGTATTTGTTGGTATAGCGGCAACATAAATACATCATCTGTGAAAATTCTAACTGTCTAACTATCACGGTTCATGAGATTCAGCTTGGTGACAGACGGACAGACAGACAGCCAAGTCTTAGTAATAGGGTCTCGTTTTACTCTTTCGGTACGGAAAAAAAACGAATGTAGGTACCTAACAATCTATGGATAAATATAATTAAGCCTAAAATAAATGTAAAGAATTAAATTGAAAAATCGAGGAAATAAAGCCTTAGCCCGATACGTTGATCTGACCAGCCAGCGGGACTATTTTAAAACGTATAAAAGCTATGGGATCAGGGCTGGTACACACGGCTACACATCAAGCTATACATTTCCAGTATAACCTGACCTCTCGTTCTACGAAAAGCCTACACAATGCGAGGTCAGCTTATACTGGAAATTTATAGCTTGATGTGTAGCCGTGTGTACACAAAACTGCGATGCGACGTCGCATCGTAAAAATCGGCGAGCTCCCTCGACGCATCGCAAGAACTTACGAATTGATTCGCATCTAATTTTTTCTGTATCTCCTTAGCAATAACAAAAGTGCACTCTTCATTTTACGATCCAAGTCATGACCTAGTTTTCAAAATACGTTCAGTACGGTTGACGGTCGTCGAAGGAATGGTCACCTTGGGAGACGCCTTGCCGCACGAAATCGCATCGCAGCAATTCGTGTCGCAATATTCTGCGTTGCGAATTCGCATCGCAGTTTTGTGTACGAGCCCTTAATTCGACTATAAATAAATAAATAAATATTGCTGGACATTTCGCACAGCGCTATCTAACCCTAAACTAAGCAGAGTTTGTACTATGGGAACCAGATAACTGATAGAATATACCTACTTTTTTTTGTAAATACATACTTATAAGATAAGATAACTCTTTATTGTACACCAAAGTAAAATACAGACCATAATTCTTACAAATAGATTTAGTACAATGGGCGGTCTTATTGCTAAAAGCATATAATATATGTACTTATAGAAAAAAAACCACTATCAACCTGTGAATTTGTGTCGGAGAGGTATCTGAGCTTTATCGTCAATCCGAAATACCTCCTTACCTCTTTCGACTTTATGCTACATGATGCCATTCATGTCACCGCCACCGCCAACAGATACCAATGGTGCAGCATATTAAGGCACAGACTTCAGACACGCAGATTTCAGATTTCACCCCGCACGCGCCACTATATTTACGTCAAAGCAACAACTAGAGTTTATATAACGCATTATCACAAATAAAATTTACGGAAATTAGCGGAACTACACGTAAACAAAGTACTGTTAGTTACTCTATACTAGCGCCATCTGTTTAGAAACGCGGAAACTACGTTGCATTGCAAATAACTCAAGAATCTATCGTGATCGATACGCCATCTACACATTCGACACACGATACGCTGGTTACATTTTAGAGAAAATCAAGCATGGAGAAGGTCACCTCACGACCCCCATTGAGGATTACGACTCGAATAGAAGGATTTTTAGTAAACTTTAAATACGGGATTACGAACAGTTTTGCCGGTGTTTCGACCGTCAATGTTTCGGTTGAATTCGTGAACCTTCATCTGAATGCGATCCGCTCCGCACTGCGTCTCGCCTTGTAGATAGGTTAGGTACGCGCCGCAGCCCTCTGCGCGCGAGTAGACGGGCGCGGTAGGTACGTGACAAATCCCGTATTTACAATAAAGATTGAAATAAATCACGAATTATTGATTAAAACGGGTATTTATCGCGTATGTACCTTTTTTAATAAATACCCGTTTTAATCAATAATTATGTACAGTGATGGCGAAAGTTTAAAAATACTAAATCACGAATGTTTTTTAAGTAAAACAGGTTAGTTATTTATTTGTAGGGCTTCATCGGAGCTATTACTATTATGCTAATAATACATAAACCAAAAATAAAAAATGAAGGATAGGTAACTTACCTAGTGTTATTATTATAAATACGGGATTTATCACGTACCGTCTTATCGGTGTTTCGACCGACAATGTTTCGGTTCAATTCGTGAACCTTCATCAGGGTGAGTGCGATCCGCTCCGAATAACGTCTCGCCTCGCACATCGAAACACCGATAAGACGGTACGTGATAAATCCCGTATTTATAATAATGATTGAAATCAATCACGAAAGTTTTCTAAGTAAAATTACCTAGTGTTCTTGTGTCTGGCTGTGTATAAATAAATAAATATTGCTGGACATTTCACACAGCGCTATCTAGCCCCAAGCTAAGCAGAGCTTGTACTATGGGAACCAGATAACTGATAGAATACTTATATACTATTTTTTTGTAAATACATATGTAGGTACTTATAATATATAGAAAAATACCCAGACCCAGAACAAATATCTGCAGATCATGCAAACATTTGTTCCGCGACGGGAATCGAACCCGCTACCTCCTGAGTCTCAGCCGGCTATTCGCCCACAGCACCACGGTTTTTCTTGTTGCTAATAGATAACATTATGTTTGTTAATATGAGCCCTTTGGATCCCATTGCACGGCAAAGGCCCCCTTTCCCTTTTCAAGGTCTAAGGCTGTTGTCTGTCAGTCACTAAATTAAAGAAAAGAATAAACATTTATTCAGACCACTACAAGAAACAAATCACACAAAAAGTACTATTATTAAATTTAATAAACTCATAAACTAACTGCTACAGCATGTTGCCATACAGCGCTGGTCGCCACCGACCGACGACGCCAGGGTCTGCCGCGAGTCCGTCTCCGTGGGGTCCAATCGGTTAGAGATACAAATCCTCTCCATCCAAAGGTTGTCCAGAAGTAATCGCTTCATAGCCAAGAGCGCTCATTGTACCTACTACTTTCTTCGTGTCTTCTATTTCGTTTGTAATATTTATAGAGTCCAATATAGTAATAGTGTTTTCAGTAATTCATCATACAAATCAAATCAAAATGTTTTTATTCATTAAAATCACAAGGATCACTTTGAAACGTCAATTTTACTGCCTGTTCCTTCGCTATCAAGTCAGGAAAGAAAGGCAAGAAAGAAGACTGGTTGTTCTTTTCAATGATCCTTTTATAATACTTACATAACATTAAAGAAAATTAATTACGTCTAAATTGTACCATTTCTGACCGAGTTGGAGCAATTTAATTCCAAGCTTCGAACTATATAATCCGATATGTTGTATGTAGGTAGATATGATGAAATACCTAACTATTATTTTTATCATACTTTTTTATTCTTTATTGTACCTACACAAATAGATTACAGACAAAACAGCTTACTTATACAAAGGCGAGCTTAACCCTAATAAGAGTTTCTTCCAGCAAATCTTTGAAGATAGAGGTGGACTTGAAGGTGGAAAAACAAATCGTCGACCTGAGGGAGCATTGTCACAAACCTAAGAACGTGCGTGTCCTACAGCGCATTGCCCTGCGTCCATCAACTTGAGGCATACAGACGCCTCATAAATAAACAGTAAAGCTTTATATGCCTGTAATTTTAACTGTGGCCATACCCTTCAAACCTAGGTAATAACATTGCAAACTATTTTCGAAGTGGTATTAAATAGGTACCTATTTGGCATCTACTGCCTGCCTGGCTGGTATTAGAAAACGTAGCGTTTTTCATTCATTCATTCATTCTTTATTGCACGCAAGAAAATACATTAAAACAATACAGAAATAATGGTCATGTACAAAGGCGAGCTTAACCCTAAGAAGAGTTTTCTTCCAGCAAACCTTCGAGACTAGAGAAAGAGATGATTTTCTAAGTAGGTAAGTGTACAAAAACGAAAATAATATATATACCCAAAACTAACACTGTTAAACGATACAGCGCCATCTAGTTTAATTCACGGCTATAACTACATTGATCGATGCAAATATAGGTACTTGCCTAGACTGGAATAAAATAAAGCAATTAAATATTTAAGACATACAATTTATTGAAGTCACGGTAAAAACATAATTTTAGCTTAAAATATTACCAACTTAGATTTTTTTCCGGTTTTGAATGTGTTATTTGAAAAGCCAATCTTTCCAAAATGGTGTCAAATCTTGACGTGATGTTAATGTCAGATCTCAGCGTATATTTTATGGTATACTCCTAATATTGTGTTTAGTAACATCTTAAGTTTCGCACCAACAATTGACATTGGCAAAGCTCCCACAATGCCCTCCTTTGAACTGCCGTCTCTTGCACTCAGCATTGCAATTTGAAGTGTAGTCCACAGCGCCCCACACGCAGCTTCCGATCAGCTTGTCCGCTTGGGCGCCATTATTCGGAGATGAAACTATCACCAAAAATGTAACGCAGACCAAAAGCAATATTGAGCGACAATTTTTCACCATTTTTACGACTGTAGAACAGATTTTTGCTGTTGAACGTTAGTAATGATGCTTCAGTTAAGAGACACAAACTTCAACTGTTTGCGATGCTCTCGTTCTCCCTATTTATATATGTGCAAATAGTACATTCGAGAAGCTCGTTTCATGACCAGAATGTAAATTACCTAGTAGAAAATAAGGAAAATCCTCGACCCGATAGGGTAACCCCTCCAGTGAATAAAAGGATAAAACAATTTAAATCCTTAATTTTTTTAATATGTCTTCTAGAAAAGAGGGCATATTTTTACAAGCTTTTTGTTATGCAATCTATCTTTGTACCTATGTTTGTCCGGGTGGAATCTTGCAACTGAATTTTAAACCCGTTCCCCTCAACCGATTGAGCTGAAATTTGGAATAATTGTGTAACTTCGGTGCCAATGCAATAATAAAGTACCATGGAGGTGGTCTTATGATGGAGACAGATGCTAGACAATGGAACTTCTGAATAGATTATAGTAGGCTACTAGTGTTTGGGCCCATTTGAATCTGCATGCGGTTCCGATTATGAATTTTATAAAAGTTTGTTTTGAAAAAGTAATTTTTCAACATAAAACTTATTTGATGTATATTCTGCTATAATTATTTACCACGTAGTACTATTTCAATATTTTTGTTAGAAATGGGGTACCTCTGGGGTAGTCCCATATTTTGATCAAGATTTGATGGTGAGATGAGAAAATTACAAGCTCTTCAATTTGCAAAGGAAGGCGTCTGCATATTTTTTTAGATTTTGCCAATGTTGTTAACTGAAAAAAAATCTATGCCTAATGAAGAAACGTGCTGCACAAAACTTTCTAAGAATAATAGTTTTGTTCATTTACTCGGAATTGTTAGTTCACTTGGAGGGCTACCCTATCTCAAAGTGGTTGGTGCACTTGAACTTGAGTTCATTGGAGCTAGGAATGATAGAACTCCCAGGCGTCCAAGTCGTTCTTAAACCTTATTCATATGACGTAAAGCTCATATATACTTAGTACGCTTCATATGACATTTTAGCTTTACTCAAACGAAAGCTTAATTCGATTAGACCAGGAGAAGCTATCCCGTAACAAGGTGATAAGCAAGTAACTTTTAACACGTTGAATGCCACACAAAAAAGCGACGTCCATTCGAGCCACGTAGGACACCGTGTAGTGACTACCTATACTACATATTTCCATTTCTTTATTTTCTCGATGACAGTTCTAATTTGATAGTTGTAGTGTTGTGACCAAATAAGTAATGATATCGATCGCATATATTTATTATATTTTGAACAAAAACAAATACAACAAAAAATTCAAATATACTTTTTCAAGGTGGGAACACTCAATGGCCCACCGCCATTTTGCGTTTGTTTTAATATGTCACTCGCAACAAGACGATCGTGCTAGTCACTACATTTCTGTTCGCTGAGTTTTTTCACATTATCCATACGTTACGTTGTGTATTTTGTGTTCCTCCGTGTTGATTGCTGCCCAGCTGTCAAATCCGGCAGTAGTTTAGTTTCTTACATTTTGTAAAAAATATCGGGTCTGTTATCATGTTACGTTTATCGATAGCTCTATCCCTATCAGTTTCTCCGACTCTGGTATAACCTTGTACGTGCGTAAGCGTCATATTTTTATAAAATAATGCATACATAATGTAAAGAAGACGCTCGTTCAAGTTTTCACAGGAGCTGTCATCGAGAAAATAAAGAAATGGAAATTATAGTGAGCCAATAGATGATGAACCGAACAAACCATTAGGGACACCGGTGACCCGAGTGAGAGGTTCTGTATAATCGTTTTCAAAAGATTGAAACATGTTTTTTTTCAGTGTTTCTATGATGATAAGGCATTAATCGATTTTGTCTTCTTTCTCACAGCCAGACTTAGAAACCAAACTTTACGCTCAAATTCTGGTTCTCTAAAAGGTGCGCCGATTTCTTTGCTATGAAGCGGCGCACAAAACTATAGCCAAACCTCTGGTTTAGAATCCAGAAGTCTGAATGTAACTCTGACATCTCGTTTGAGGTATCTAGATAATGTACTCTTTATCTACTGACCTCTGGTAGAGTCCATGATCTAACGCTATTATCTGTAAAAGAAACAGATTGCATAATTGATGACGGCACTATTACTTTTTGGCCAATTTATTGATGATTGGCCAATGTATTGATGATGTATGTATTGACTGATTCAATAATCACAGGCAGTCTGGTTGGCAGTTATTTACTGGAAATTATCAAAAAATTGACCCAGAAGTGTTTCAATAAAGACGTTTAACAGGAAATCATATCCAGAATTTATTAGAAACAAACAACTACCAGAAGTGAACCAAAACCCGAACAATAATTTCTGGGTGGCTTGTGACAGTATTAGTACTTAAATGCTGGGTCCAAAACTAACCTGGATTGCAATGCTGGGTTCTATCAGATCAGCAGTAGCATTATTGAACTGGGTGCCTAAACTATAATATATACTTTTGAAATGTATTTTAGCACGAGTAAATTGGTTATCATCGAATACTTTGATTGTTTTGGTGACGACCTATATAACCAAAAGATTGGTAGGTACCTAATGTTTGAATTATTTGAATTATTAATTATTTTACACCATTGTATTATTTTCCTGTTATTGATTAGAGATAATTGAGATCGTATTTACATAATTATATCTACCTCTGCTGATGATACAATTATTTGAACTACCTTTGAATAAAATTGTAAGAGCGATTTAACATTACTTTTCTTTATGAGTAGGTAGGTATAGGTAATCAACGTTGACGGTCCTTTGTTTATAAAAATCTTGAGGTAGATTTTGGTGCTATCTTACGAAAATAAACATCTCTCAATATGAAGGTACTCAGACTTCTATTTAGTTTCAGACTAAATAATAGACTTTACTAAAATAAAAATTACTTATTGATTGATTGATTGAAAATACACTTGAGAGCAATAAAATCGCACATCCGCACATTTTTACTTAAAAGTTAAATTTTTTTTTATTTGGAGCTTACAGCAAATTAAAATCAAATTAAATTAAAGTGCATAATCTAGGCATTCGCAGAACTGATAAAGGGTTGACATTTACCTTTAAAAACAACTCATTAGCAACAAAACAATAGACCCCCTTATGTCGCTCGATCCAGGTAAGGCCGGCGGCGGGATTTATCGCAGGTATAAAAGAGTGCATATTGAGGGAATGGTCATCATTTGCATACCAACGTACAGTGTGAAAGGTTCTCTATTGATATTGGCTTCAAACGGAACACGAAAATGGATACTACACCAGAAGTAGCCGCTCAAGTGGTTGCCCTTGTTGAATCGGGGCTTAAGCAAAGTCAAGTGGCTCGACAATTGAGTTTGAGCCGATTTACCGTTCGGCGTGTATACCAGAGGTATCAAGAGACTGGTGGCTACCAACGGCGACAAGGATCGGGCCGTCCCCGTGCTACAACAGAGCGTGATAACCGCTTTCTTATAACGACATCTTTAAGAAATCGTCGTTTGAACGCAGTTCAACTGGGCCAACGACTTTAAGAAGTTCGTAAAGTAGAAGTTAGCCGGTGGACAGTCAGAAGACGATTGAGAGAAGGTGGCCTGACTGCACACAGGCCAGCAAACGGGCCGAAATTGACCCCAGCCCACCGAGAAGCCCGCCTTCAGTTCGCTCGAGACCATTTGAATTGGACCGAAGAGCAGTGGAGTGCAGTCCTGTTCTCTGATGAGTGCAGGATGTGCTTGCATGGCAACGACGGACGGGGGAAGGTGTATAGAAGATCGGGAGAGCGATTTGCCCAATGCTGCATAACAGAACGTGTCGCCTATGGCGGTGGATCAATCATGTTTTGGGGAGGCATGTCTATGGAAGCAAAAACAGAGCTTGCCTTCATCACCGGACCGAATACTGGTCGCCAATCAAGAGGATTGACTTCCATACGATACATTGAGGAAGTACTCGAGAGCCACGTCGTACCTTATGCTGGGTTTATCGGCGAAAACTTTCTGTTTATGCAAGATAATGCAAGACCGCATACTGCTGGCATAGTGATCGAGTACCTTCAAGAGGTGGATGTGACCGTTATGGAGTGGCCAGCTCAAAGCCCAGACCTCAATCCCATCGAACATCTATGGGACGAGCTGAAAAGAAGAGTTCGAGGCCGAGATGCTCCTCCATCGACTCTACAGGAGCTGCAACAGGCGATCGCAGAGGAATGGGAGGCTATTCCTCAAGACTTTATCAAAAGTCTAGTAACATCAATGAAAACACGGATGGAGTCAGTGATTCAGGCTAGGGGAGGGAACACTCGGTATTAATAACAAACTTTTAATTAATTTTATCTTTTAATTTCATAACTTTGACACCAATACTTGAATAAAGAATTTTTTACTAAACATGCATTTTTGTTATTGATCCACAAAAGCATTTTTATGTAATGATTGAAAGACAAATCAGATACCACTGGATAGGTATTAAAATAGACTATGAATCTGCATTACAGAAACATAATATTTTTTGTTTTTTTTTTAGTTATGTCAAAAAATCATGAATGTGCGATTTTTTTGCTCTCAAGTTTACTTTAAGTATTGCACTTATAAAACTAGTACAAAGGCGAACTTAATTCTAAAGAGCATTCTCTTCCAGATAACCCTTTTGTACCTATTATACTTGAAAGTAAAAGTTGAACTTGAAATTTGTAAAGGCTGCATACTCTATTGCCAGTGACTGAGCACAACTTATACTTTATACTCGACCACGAACGACTATGGACTCGACTATGAACGACCACAGGCGACGGAGAACGAGGAGAGCCGAGTTTGCACCTTACTACGACAAACCGGAAGCGGATAGTATATCTCAATAGGTTTCAAATAATTTAAGTAGGTATTAGGTAGGTACTTACATATTAGGTTGGGTAAAAAGTTTCTACGCATTTTTTAAGAAAATTCATTACATTTTTTAATATACATAGTTTATTTACCTTTAACTAAAGTATGTAGGTACCATTTTGTGATCCCATTGCTATAGAAATTTTGGGGCTTCTGATCAAAATACCGCGACAAGTAGTTTTGGCAGTCCTCTCGTGATGTTAACCTGACACTGCCTAAAGAATTCTGAAGAGACCGAAACAGGTAGAAATCTGAAGGTGCAAGGTCAGAACTATACGGCGGATGCATTAACACCTCCCAGCCAAACTCTCTTAATTTTTGCTGAGTGGCTAAAGATGTGTGAGGTCTAACGTTATCATGATGAAAAATCACACCCCTTCTGTTGATTAATTCCGGCCGCTTTCTCTCAACTTCTTGCTTTAATCTCATCAGTTGTTCGCAGTAGAGTTCAGAATCGAAGGTCCTGCCTGGTGGTAACAGCTCATAATGAATAATGCCCTTCCAATCCCACCACACACACAGCATCACCTTGTTGCGAGTTAACCCGGGTTTCGCCAAAGTCTGTGAAGCCTGACCGGCCTTTGACCACGACTTTTTTCACACGTTCTTGTCGTACGTGATCCACTTTTCATCACCAGTTATCAGCTTCTTCAAAAATGGTTCGGTTTCATTACGCCATAATAAAGAATCACAAATGAGTACACGGTTCATTAGGTTTCTTTCAGTGAGCTCGTGGGGTACCCAAATATCGAGCTTTTTTGTGTACTTACCCAGTTTTTTTCAAATACGCTAAAACTGTTTTGTGGTCAATTCCCAGTTCTTCAGCTACGTCGTAACTACTGATGTGCCGATCTTGCTCCACTTTTTCAAAAATGGCATCAATTTTATCCGTAATAGGCCGACCAGAGCGACGTGCATCTTTGACATCAAAATTTCCGGATTGAAAACGCTTAAACCAAATTTGTGCTATTCTCACAGACACTGCACTAGGTCCATAAACATCACAAACTTTATTCGCGGCTTGCGTTGCATTTTTACCTTTTTTATAGTAAATAATTAAAATGTATCGAATTTCTTCATTAGATTCACTCATCTTTACAGTACGAAAAACAAATAAAAATCACACATTTTCTTAATTTGAATTTGGAATTATCTTCTTCAAAATTTAAACTTTGAATGATACCAAAACCAGACAGATACAAATAGTATAGCCAAAGAGATTGTATTACAAGTTCATACATACTATAATGCGAAAAAACTTTTTCCCAACCTATTAAATAAAAAAATATTTATTATCTCAGGAAAAAACCTTAGTATTTTCTATCGTTTTGAATAATGAAATGCCATAATCAAAATTGTAAGGGACCTCAATTTGCGCCTTGACCGAGCCCCAAAGGGGACCGGTGCACACCGGTGAACTCTGTGGCATTCAACGTGTTAATTGAATGAAAATAAAAATGTGCAGTGGTTCAAGAAACGAGTCATACTAGTCGGTGCAAAATAAACTGCTCGCGGCTCGATAAGGTAAGGTAAAGGCACCCTATTCCGAGGGGTTCTGAAATTGGCATTATATTATTTTTATATGTACATTATAGGCTTGCGTTTGACCACGATCTCGCCTGATGGTAAGCGATGATGCCGTCTACGATGGTACACGCTTGCCTAGAAGAAACCTATTCACTCGCGACTTAAAGATACCCAGGTCGTAGCTACCAGGAAACACAGACTCTGGCAAGGTGTTCCACTCTTTAGCGGTGCGCATAATAAAGGTTGAAGAGAACCGCTTTATGCGAAAGAGAGGTATTTCTACCATATAGCGGTGGCGCACCGCAGAGCGTCTGGTTGTCCGTTGATAGAATGGAGATGGTGGGATTAGGTTGAAAACGTCCGCCGCACACTCCCCGAAATGTACCTACTCGATAAAAAACCGAGAGGCTAGCAACCTTTCGTCGATGCTCCAGGCTGAGGAGCCTTGCATCAACTAGCTCATCGTTGCCTATGAGCTTCTTGGCTCTTCTCTCAATTGATTCCAGAACTTTAAGTTGGTACTTTGCAGATATTCAGAGTCATTTAAAAAAAGGCGATTACAAGGGATTTACACGTTCATTTTTAGTGCAAGAGAATTGATAAATAAATATTTATGACTATAATATAGCGGGGATATCATCAAATGTCGTGTTATCCCAACAAAAACATTCTGTAAAAATGTGCAGTCTCGATTAAGATTACTTGGCCAAAAAAAGTAGTGATATCAAAATAAATAAGGAGACAAGTTTAATAGCGGGTTCCTATATCCGTCGGTAACCAGCTACGACTCTTTTCTCCTTGAAAACGTGTCAAAATTTAACACTAGTTTGACACTTTTTCAAGGAGATACGATCCGTAGACGGTTACCGACGGATATAGGAACCCGCCATAAGTGAATAAAATTAAACGAGTGACTTGGCCGTTACACATTTTGTAGTACCTAAGTATCATAGTTATTAAGAGCAGGGCAGGGCTGAAGTGGAGATGGGCTGGACACTTGGCTAGGAAGGATGATGGGCGTTGGACGAAGGCGATTACAGAGTGGTGGCCAAGGGATGCTCGTAGACCAAGAGGCAGAACACCCGCCCGATGGTCGAATGACATCAAAGCTAGGTGTCAATGGATGTGACTCGCAAGGGACCGGAAAGAATGGCGTAATAAAGATGAGGCCTATACCTACCCTACAGTAGGTGCAGACGGGCTGTGATGATGATGATGATTTGCTTATGTAATTTTTGACAATAAGTACTTAAAAAAATATTTGATTTTGTAAGATATTTTAATTAAGCATTAATTTGTTCTCAAAGTACCTACCTATGTAAAAACATAGTAAGTATAAAAAATATTCCTACAATTTTCCCTTTCCTTAAAGTTACAACTCGGAATTACCTCTAGGTGCAAAAAGATCTATCAATAAATAAATATATATTGCTGGACTTTACACACATAGCTATCAGCCCCAAACTAAGCAGATCTTGTCCTAATGGTAACCAGATAACTGATTTTTTTTGTAAATACATACATATAATATATAGAGAAACAACCAGACCCGGAACAAATATCTGTAGATCGTGCAAACATTTGTTCCGCGGCGCCCACTGCGCCACGGAGGTCGTCGGATCGTTTTAATTTAAAAGGAACATATACCGATTTTACTTAGGAACTCGGGACAGTCGATGTTATTGCAGGTATTATATTATGTATTATTTATATACTATATGCAAATGGAACAAGTAAATGGCAAAACATCAAACTATACGTTTCCAGAATAAGCTGACCTCGCATTGTGTAGGCTTTTCGTAGAATGAGAGGTGAGCTTATACTGGAAAGTATAGCTTGATGTGTAGCCGTGTGTACCTACCTAACCATCGCCTTTAACAAAGCTTTGTTTGTGTCGTATTGCAGGTCATGCACCTTAGGTACTCGTAGGGACGCGCCTTACGATAACTGCCGTCCATCAACATGAGGAAAACAGGTACATTACCTACAACAAACGAGTTAGTCCCATAGGAATTCCCAACAAGAGGGATTGTGAAACTTTTGGTCTCATTTTCCTGCACCTTGCTGCCGAAAATAAAGGTGAACGGAGATTTTGATTCGCAACCCTTCATTATCCCCCTTGAAGAGGAAATCGTAAAAACAATCACTTTTTAACTAGTGGTTCCCCCCGAAGTGAGATCTCGCGAGTCGCGAGTCTACCATAAAAACAAAAAATATTATTTGTTCCTAACCTTGATTAGAGGAGGTGGTCTACCCAACAGTGGGTGCAGACGGGCTGAGATGATGACGATGAATCTTTGACTATAAAATAGTGCCACGAAATGCATAAGAGAGGGCTGCGGGTCTGCTTAAAAATTTAAAACATTTCATCATCATCATCATCATATCAGCCGTAGGACGTCCACTGCTGGACAAAGGCCTCCCTCATTGATCTCCAGGAACTGCGGTTGGAAGCGGCCTGCATCCAACGCCGACCTGCGGTTCTTACCAAGTCGTCTGCCCATCTTGTGGGTGGACGTCCTACGCTGCGCTTGCCGGTCCGTGGCCTCCACAGGTACACAGATTACAGGTAACGGTAGTTAATGTTAATTTTGACGACCTCCGTGGCGCAGCGGGTGAATAGCTGGCTGAGACGCAGGAGGTAGCAGGTTCGATTCCCGCCGCGGAACAAATGTTTGCATGATCTACAGATATTTATTCCGGGCCTGGATGTTTTTTTCTATATATTATAAGTACCTATGTATATACAAAAAAAATGAATAAGTATTTTATCAGTTATCTGGTTCCCTTAATACAAGCTCTGCTTAGTTTGGGGCTAGATAGCGCTGTGTGAAATATTATTTATTTATTTAATTGGTTACTCTTTTATGGGGTACAAATTGCAGTTATTCTGGATTTCAGACTTTTTCCTATATTTGTGTCACTAAAGCTACATGCATACCAAATTTAAGCTGTGTGGGGTCACTGGTGTACCCTGTGAATTTTGTCAAAGTTGAGTTTTTATTCTGGCTAATAACTTAAAAACTACACGGTTTAAACTAAAAATAAAAACGGGGTCGAAATGTACTCACAAATACCTTTTGTTAGACGTGCCATTTGACCAGACATTCCCATTTTGTTTTATTTACCCCTCTTGAACCCCAATATCTCAACAACCCCCCCCCCCCCCTACCCTCACATCTTTGGCTCATTTAGTCACACCAAAATTGTGCCATCACTACCTAACTATATACCTACCAAATTTCACGATGATCGGATAAACGCTTCGAAAGTTATCCTCGGACAAACAAACATACCTACATTGATACATACATACAACGCCGATTTGACCAAGTTGATTAAGAGATCTCGCTTCGCTCGATCAATTATGTAGGTACATCGTTTATCTAGCTATACCGCCCATTGTACATATGATTTAAATATAGGTAGGTACCTAGATACATTTTCTTTTGTATGTTTATTTCTAACTAGCTATTACTGCGGCGTTACCCGCATTGTTTTGGGATGTAAAAAAAGCATTATATATGTATATAGCAGCTGACTAGCCGACCTTCCCATGGCTTCACACGCGTGGTTTGTCAATAAAAACATTACCTCGCACAGTCGGGTAAAAAGTAACCTGTCTCAATCCCGGTCATAATCTAATTCAGTTTAATTCAATAAAAATTGTTCATAACACATTTGCTCGTAAAGGGTCTCTAATTTCACCAAATACAATATCTTTTTGTATGTCATTACGTACTTGTGCGTTATTGTAATGTAAAACGCACGAGTTTGGTAAAACGTACGGTGTATCAAGATGCTCCGTATAAAACGAACGGTACTTTTGTAAATCTTAGCAAAGAGTTTTTATGTCAGAAAAGTGGTCAACAAAAAAAACCATTTAATTCTTTAATTTTGACAATAAATTACAACCATTTATCTGTAACAAAAACAAAAAAATAATATTTTCAACACACTTGCTCGTAAAGTGCGCCATAGTACATCGTTATTAGGGCCACAAACCGAACTATACCACACGTGTGCGTAATAATATAACACACTAGTGCATAATAGAATTATCCCTTACAAAGTTAAGTTAGTACCTATCTGCAAATTATATGCGAGTAAACAGAGCATTTTCAATTTAACCGGGTAATACAGTTTTTGTAACAACAAAGAGGTTTTATGCCGCTGAAAATCCTATTACATTTTTGGAATAAATAAATGAATCCCTAATTAAGACGAAAAAACATTTATTATTATCAAATTACTTATAATTCATAATAATTTGTTATAAAATATTTGCATTTTATCACTAAAATTATACTTTTGAAGTAGGCAGTATGGCTTTATGTAATCAATCACCTTACATTTGGCGCGTGCAAAAAAAACTTGCGCGCCATTTCCCAATTTTTTGTTTGTATCGCATTTGTTGCTGTGTGGTAAATAATTGTAAAAATGTCAAGTTTTAGCACAGAAGATTAACAATTGATAGATTTAACCCCGCCAGAAATACTAAATGCAGCACAAAATGCAAATGAAAGCCTAATACCTGCAAAATCTAGATAAAAGTACTTAGCTGCTTACGCTAGTTTCATACAACGGCAAAGCAACAAAAAAGCCAGTCATTTTCAGAAAATGTGTTTTGGCGTATTTCTCTGAACTTGCCAATACATACAAACCCAGCTTCCTGTGGTGCATCTATTCCATGTTAAGAAGCATGGTTAAGCTCAGACATTGCGTTGATATCAAAATGTACTGTAACCCACAACCATGTACATCTCGTAGCACGAGTTATTTGGTGCCTTCTCATTCCAGTAATTTGTATAATTTACCTTTGTCGCCGACATTTACACAAGAAGTAAATGAAGATACTAAAGAAGTGGCAAGTACCAACTGTAACACAAACTGTGAAATCGCCCTCAAAAACAACCCAATATCGTTTTGAAAATTATACATTCACTAATTGTTTTAATAATTAAACGATTTATGCAATGCATGTTTGTTTTTTCCTCGCAAGTGTGTTGAAAAAGCGCGTATGAAATTCGTGAGGAATTAGCTCACTAGACACTCGGCTAATTTACGCCCTCGCCTACGGCTAGGGCTAAAAGCCACAGCCTCGTGTATAATGAGCAACTTAGCTCTCTTCTCTCTCTTTATCATAATATTCTATTACCTTATTAGTAATACTGGCTGTTTTTGTGCCTTTGCCTTAAAAAAGCGCTGATGCGCGCGCATCGCTTATTTGTGAACAAGTAAAAATTATTCCGCGCGCTTTTTCTTTTCATTCGTTTAAGAAAGTCTGAGTTTTATTTATTTCCTCGCAAATGTTATAAAACGTCGTATGACATACGTGCGCTTTGATAATTACAGCCTCTGCTTTCTTGTAGCAATATCGCCTCGGCTGTAATTACAGCCTCTGCTTTCTTGTAGCAATATCACCTCGGCTGTAATTACAGCCTCTGCTTTCTTGTAGCAATATCGCCTCGGCTGTAATTACAGCCTCTGCTTTCTTGTAGCAATATCGCCTCGGCTGTAATTACAGCCTCTGCTTTCTTGTAGCAATATCGCCTCGGCTGTAATTACAGCCTCTGCTTTCTTGTAGCAATATCGCCTCGGCTGTAATTTTCAACTTACCGCACTTATATCATATTCTACTATTAGAACTTTACCTGTAAAGTCTTGTCCTGACAAGACCAAAACATTATAAAGGGTGGGCCATACATTTTTGCACATTTGAAACATGAATAAAAATAAAACTACTAATATTATTTTGTTGGTGATTTATTTAACGTAATAAACATTGATTGCAATTTATTTTTTAAAAATGACATCGTCGAGATGTGTCCCGTCTCGTCGCTGGCACTTTTGCAACCGACTACGTAAATTTTGGAAAACTTGTTGACACATGCTACGAGGAATTGCGGTTATCTCTTCGTGGATGTTTTCTTTCAATTGGGATATGGTCGTTGGTTTATCGTGGTACACTCGACTCTTCAGATATCCCCACAAGAAGAAATCGCAGGGAGTAAGGTCTGGGTTTCTTGGAGCCCATGGGATATCACCTCTGCGAGAAATCAATTTGTTAGGAAGCATTTCTTTGACCACCGGTAAAGTTTGACGTATGGCATGTTGCTCCATCTTGTTGCATCCAAGTCCTGCTGTTGTATCCTTCAAATTCATGTAACTGTGGTGTCAAAAACTCTCGCAACATTTTCACGTATTCCACTGAGTTACTACAGTAACATAGGAGTTCTTGTTTTTGTCAAATTATTTTACACAAAAAGCACGCTGTCCGCCCGTGAAACGATCCATCGTGACTAAAATTGCATGAAGCGGCGCATCATTCCCCGTACCCCGCGCGCCCCTCATTCTACGGTTTTCGAGAAATCATGTGTTGTTATTTGCAAAAAATTATGGCCCACCCTGTACTTATAACTAGTTACCTACTGCACAACAAATATGAAACATACAGTTATCCTCACATACATAAAAACAAACAGAATACGAAAAAAATTATACAAACAGGAAAATAGAATAAAATGAACAATGAACACAATAATGAACAAAAATATAACACTAAATTACTCAATATACCTACACATTATGGAACTTTACACCTATAAAACACGAATGAAATTGATGTGGGTATGTATCTCATTAGGTACCTACTAATTCCTACGTGCTTCACAAATACTGAGACACATCCTGTCAGTGGAATGTATACTAGAAAAAAACATAGCTTGATCTCTGGGACAGAGTAAAATCGCGCCTATGAAGTTCTGAATTTAACAGTACGGACAAACGTACCAGTCAATGTCATACTTTATGGGCATGCTGAGCTAATTATAGTGATGACTGTGATGAATCATCGTGACCTTAGACTATAAACTATCGATATTTTGTATAAAACTTAATTGAAAATTAATTCATCATATAATTAAAAAAAATAACATTATTGAATATGTAAAAAAAATAACATTATTTACAATAGTGAGTAAATAAAATCTAAATTCTAAACTACTCGTAACATTCCTTCCGACAACTTTGGGGTTCGAGAGAAGTTTGGCCGCGGCGTGTCTTCTTCCGCAAGATGGCGCCAACGCGCCGCCATCTTGTTTGACATGACCCATTCTCCTCAGTACGAGTGCTAACGCCTTGTATACGCCACGTGTTTTCCGTTCTCATCACTTTCTTTTGTTACTATTGCTGTTAATTTGTTAAGTTTAATTATTATTGTTAGTTTCTTTGTTGTTATTGTTTGTTGGCATAATGCCAAAGAGAACGAAGAAAACTGTTTTGAACAGACAAAGTCGTGAGTTTGTGATTCGCTTGCGTGAATATTTTGAGCGAGAAAACCAAAATGGTGGACCGCTGTTACCCATGGCAAAAGTTTGTGACAGAGTTGCAGATGCTCTTGGCATTGGACGTGCGACAGTAATTCGCATCAGTAAAGAAAAATATGGGAAATCTTCAACCGCAGTATTGACTAAAGACGAGGAAAAAAAGCTTTCAACGCCAAATAAAAACAGAAGAAAGGCTGCTCCTGTCACAAAAAATGACGACTTTGACGCCGCTGCGATTCGCAACCATGTAAGTATATGGTTATTATACACGGGGCGAATTACCTATATTAAAAAAACTGGCGGCGTCCCTAAAAGACGCAGACTTTTTTAAAGGAAGCTTGCCGTCACTATCGAAGATATTGAAAAATATTGGATTCTCCTACAAAAAAAGTGACAAAAGAAAAATTATAATGGATCGAACCGACATTGCTCTTGCTCGAGTGAATTTTCTCCGGAAAGTCAAAAAAATTACAAATTGGGACAAAGTTGTCTTTCTAGACGAGACATGGCTAAACGCCAATCATACCGTATCCAAAGCTTGGACCGATGATACGGCACAATCAACCACCAAAGTACCCGAAGGCAAAGGTCAAAGATTAATAATAACTCATGCTGGGACGTCATCTGGTTTTGTGCCTAATTGCCTATTGGCATTCAAATCTACGAAGACCAATGAATACCATTATTTACAACATAGAAATGAATTTTGAAAAAATTAAAGAGTGGTTTTTAAAATTATTAGATAATTTGAAGGAGCCACATTATATAATTATGTATAACGCCCCATATCACTCGGTCCAAAAGCACAAACCACCAACTTCGGCAAACAGGAAGTTAAAAATAATTGCATGGCTTCAAGAAAAAGGAATAGAGGCCAATGAAACAATGCTTAAAAACGAATTATTGAGACTCGTTGGTCTGCACAAACCCAGCACACCAACGTATGTCTTAGAAGACATAGCCCAAGAAAAGGGTCATAACGTCATAAGACTGCCTACATATCACTGCCAGTGCCAGTATAATTCGATCGAGCTTATCTGGGCCCAAGTAAAAGGTTTGTTTGCTCTAATTTCAGTTAGACAGATTCTTTATGTATTAACTCCTGTATAATTTATGATATTAAAATATGTTTTTCTTTCAAGGTTACGCTGCTAGACATAACACAACACATCCTTTCACGGCAAATAAAAGGTTGCAGTTACTAAACACTGCGGTTGAAAATGTATCTGTAGAAGATTGGAAAAAGGTAGTTACCAAATGCAGAAAATTAATGGAAGAAGATTGGGAGCGGGACGTTCGATTTGATAATATTTGCGAACAAGAGTTCATTATAAATTTACAAGATTGCTCTAGCGATTCTGAAAGTGATTCGGATATTGATTTGGGGTGTACTCCTTTGGAATAAATAAATGTATGTATTAAAATATTCGTTTCATTTTATTACCCAAATCATAATATAATCCAATATACATATAATTATGGCAAACAGCCTTCGTGGCGAAGCGGTAGTGAACACGACTGCTGCGCAGGAGGTCGCGGGTTCGATCCTCGCTCAGTGCAAATATTTGTATGCATGAATATGGGTTTTTGCACTGGTCTGGTCGTGCGTCGGAAAGCACGTTAAGCCGTCTGTTCCGGCTGCCATACAAATATCTAATGGCAGTCGTTACGGGTTGTTGGAGCCCTCAAAAGTCCAACAATTGGTCTTACTGCAAAGCTTCTATCGATATTTTTTTCTGTATCATAACAACCCTAGGAATGTCAGTTTAACAAATGTCGCAGAGATCAAGCTATGTTTTTTACAGTGTAGTGTATCCGCGAATATGTCAACCTCAGGGTGTACATACTTATAATTTATTATCAAAAATTGTGGCTCAACTTTATTCGTGAAAACGTAACAACAGAGATACTTTCTAATATAAAATATTTGTATGCATTTATGTGCAAATCCGATCCAGCAGTTGTATGAGACCCATTTCCCCAGTTTGCATATTGTTTTCGGCTCATAGATCTAAGTTTTTATACATGCTAGAAATTTTTACTTTGAGTAAATGTACCAATTTTGTACTAATTTTTGAGATGCAATACTAATCCCATTTGTTTGTAAAATGTGTGCGTCAAGATGGCAGCGCCAGGTTCTGTAGGAAAATTATTTTCAAGATGGCAGCGGCGCCACGGTGATACTCGGAAATTACAAAGCATAGCATTAGTGACTACACTAAGATTTACTATTAATTGGTACCTTCAGAATTCCATTAATCCTATTCAAAATGCCTGTTTAAAAGAAATAACTATATAAAATAAATACTTCAAACGGCTGATATTATGAGCATGGCAA
Organism: Philereme vetulata; assembly: GCA_918857605.2. Lineage (NCBI taxonomy): Eukaryota > Metazoa > Arthropoda > Insecta > Lepidoptera > Geometridae > Philereme > Philereme vetulata. The sequence continues at coordinate 994,707 of OU975482.1, forward strand.
AGTGCCGGTAAAACATTCCTGTGTAGTTTTTTATGCTACGAATGACCACTAAGATTATCTAGACACGCGGTAGCGTGTCAAGCCAGGTACAATTTAACAGAACTGGCGAGCAGCATAGTGTGTAATATTACACGAACCATTTGGAGCCACTTTTGACCACCTCATAACTCAAAAACTATTTCACTTAGGGTGGATTCTACCAAACTTGCATTTACACTCGAGTAACTATACCAGGGTTAGATCTACTCCACTTTCTTATTCTCGAGCAAGTCAAGTCGTTTTACCATGCTATCGGAAGTATTCCAGTATTCTTGGAATTACTATAGGTACGCGAATAGCAAAACGAACGTCCATAAACCATCCTATTTTATACCGGACAGGCAGGTAATAATCTATTGTTAGGTACAGGCAGGTATATATTAAAGGTTCGAATTTCTGGCAGGTACCTACATAATACTCGGTACTTGTAAGTATTTAGGTATCTACTAAATACTAATGCACAGGCGCTTACCTATCTGAAATGAATTCCAAGTTATGTTCAATTTTCGTCAGAAGAGATAAAGTTGCTTCTTTACTCAAACGAAACCTGATCGCGAAATTATGATCATCGTAATAATCAAATAAATCTGTTCTTTCTTTTATCCACCTTGGACATCTAGGTGTAACTTCCTCGTCACTATCAGTATTGTATCGAGTACGAGCGAAAACAGCCTGTACGCCGCGTATATGCGTGAGTGCGACTGTTTTCGCTTGTGTCAAAAGGATTGCTTCATTAGCCTAGCCTCTCCTAACCCACCAATTGGATATACTCTTGCAAAAATAATGCTGCAAATATGTTAGCCATGACGGATAATAATAAAACAAAGTATATAGCTTATTATTTATTGGGCTAGCCTTGTTTCTGCGCTATTTCACGCGCCTTCGCCTTCTCAAGCTTGGCGATACGCGCGTTGGACTTGTTTCCGAGCACACCGCCGCCCCAGTGCCTTCTCAGCTCCTCGTAACGCTCGTTGAAGTTTGTCTTGATGGCTTCCACGACCTTCGAGAAGGCGGCGCGGTCGCCCTGTTCAACCTGGAAAACAATTTTAAATTTTAGAACATGATTGATGACAGATTTAGGTATAAATTAAGCCTGGTTCCACAAGGGCTGCCTAGTAAAATAATAGTTTGGGCATCGTTTTAGATCTTTGTACATTTTCAATAGCAATAACTAAGGCTATGATGGCCGGAGTGTCGCATTAGGCGGGCGGGGCGTGGCGTACGCCGTTTAATTTCATGCATTATGCAATGCCTATGGTTTAGTAGGTAGTACCTACCACTTAATAATTTGTCTCATTATTTTGCGTGTTTTTCCTGTTTGTTTAAATTTTTGTTTTTTGTACTTTCTGTTTCTTTGTGTGTCAAATATATATATTCTATTTTATCTATTATATGCATGTGTTTGAAATTACTTTTACGTTTTCATATGGGTAGAGAAATGCAAATTGTACCCCCCACCCCCCCTTACATTATCCTTACCTAATCACAGAATTCATACCTCATCTAACCATACCAACCTGACTGAACCCAACTCTAAACTTAACGGCTTACCCCCCCCCCCCCCCCCCCCTCCAAGCTAGCTAACAGCTAACATTGTGTTGGCAATATCTACCTAACTTATAGTACCTACTTCATCCCATTCCCTTTGATTATTTTTGTATAGCAACTGACCCATACAATGATCCAATTTACCTGTCTATAATTTAGTCAAGAACTATCTACTTTGAAAGTTATTCAACAACAAAAAAATAATTCAAGTGTATTGTGATTAATATTTTTGGCCTCGTTAATTATCTAGTGTTACCATACACCACCCATACATCCGTGTTATTACCGATATCTGTAATAACACAGTAGGTAAGGTAGTCGAGGTGGTAATATAACACAGCCCTAGAGTTTCTGATAGTCCTTTTGCCAATGTCCTATGTTCAGTGAAAATGTACAAAGGTCTTTGCTTCTGAAAGTAAATTAAGTCTTAGATGGCATGCTCAGAAACATCTGTATTGGTGGTAGATGGGTTTTCACCATGGCATTCTGATAGCAAATAAATCATCATAACACACACATCTTACGACTTAATTTCACAATGCTTCAATTAAACCTAAAAAACAAATTTACGGCATCTACGCAAAATCTTAACATTATTGGTATTGGTGGCGATTCTGTTGTTTACGCTGACAAACTAAAATTGTGTAAAATACGAACGGTCTTATTTTGTTTACGCTAAAGATCAAATTAGAAAGACATTTAAAGTGACAATTCTACAATTAGATATTTTTTAATAAGATGGCGTGTTTTTGGGCTAGTTTTAGTCAGCAGTCAAATTGGTGCTGATTAAAACTAGCCCGCAAACACGACATCATAATAAAAATGACTTAATAAAATGACTTAAGTTCAGGGCGTCACGAGTCCAGTTTCAAAGATTACGGGGGTCTTACCACAAAAAAGTTAAACACCCGCTAAACACCGTTTAATAAAAATCTTGAACAAAAATTGATAAGGATTTTTTTAAACACGTGTTAAACAGTGTATAACTTTTTTGTGGTGACAAGGTACAGGGTACATGTTTATTACATTGCGCCTTTCTTACACACGAGTTATCATGAGTAAACTTGTTAAACATATAACTAATGTTTACTAATGAAAGTAATATAACTAACAAACGATCTAACTGGATGCGTTAATTGAGTAACTACCCACATAACTCGAACAAACTACAATATCGTTAAATATTATTTTTAGTGTTATCGAACACTTCGAAAAATTCCAAGATTTTAAAACCATCTCAATAAATTACGTTAAATATCCAATGTTTTTTTGTGTAAAAAATGACGTGAACGAACCCGGTAGCACAATTGGTTAGTGTATCCTCGAATCAAGAGGAAGGTTCAAGTCCCATCAAGGCTATAAAAATTTTCAGATGATATTGTAATCTTACAAAATCTTTTCTACGTCTACTGATTTCACATGTAAGTGTTAATAATAATATTTTTGAGAATAAATGATTATAAAACCTAATTATGTAACTTACATGTGTTAGGGTTAAGCATGTGCATGTCTTGCGGTGGACAAGGGCTCCCAGACGGGACTTGCCCTTGACGATGCAGTACGGCACGCCCATCTTACGGCACAGGGCGGGCAGGAACAGAACCAGCTGAAATATACATTAAACAGTTTGTTTTAGACTTGATTTTCATGAAACAGGCTACTTTCGAGCTGAAGCTGTGTACGTGGCTCAGAGTCAAGGGTCTTCATACAGCTAATGAATCTGTCATGATTAAATCATGTGTCCAAAAGCCTCAGGTGAAGAAATTCTTACATCACTGCCATGTAAATTAATTAAATTAAGAAATAAACATATAATAGGCGGTCTTACCGCTAAAAGCAACGATCTCTACCAGATAACCTTTTAACTTATAACTTTTAAATTTGTCTTTTATGTGAGTAAGAAAGGTATTGATCGACTAATGTGTAAAATGTACGTATAATATATACGACATAGTATGTGTTAGCGTAACTAGGTCTCAAATATAGTCTAGTTTGGTTATAAAACATAAAATATTATACTTTCAACCATTAATTATTGTAAAATGACGAAAAGGTGAAAATATAGCCAAAATGTCGGTTAGCGACCACTTTTATCAGTTAATGACCACTATTTGTGATGCTTAAATTATTTCAATAAAACAATTATAATTGATTCAAAAACAATTCTAATTTTTATCTTTTGATAACGTATTCTAAACACATTTACTATAATCCACAGCATCGGGATTAAACGGATACAGTCCACATTCTCTGAACGCGTTTGTAATGTCGGTAGTCATGCTCGTGTCTTCCAATATATCACGAAATAATTGGCAAAAGTTGGTTTTGGTGACGCATAAATTTAGGTTTTCAGGCTTTGATAAAAATTTCCTGACGACCGACTTCCACGAAGCCTTCAGTGGAGCAAAAACGCTTACGTCTGCCGGTTGGAGCATATGGGTCGTGTTTGGCGGTAGAGGATACAAAATTATGCCAAGCTTCTCGCACATGGCGCTCAAATCCAATGACATGTGCGACCTGTGACCATCGATCAGCAGTAATATTGGTTTTTTTATGCAATGGCGATCCATCCAATTATTAAAGTCATTTGTGATATATTCAAAAAATACATCAGAGCGCATACATCCACTTTCTGATTTGCCAAGACACCATTCGTCGGGCACGCTGTCTGCAACGGCTCGTGGTGGGCGTATATATGGAAATACAACTAGCGGTGGACATAATTGGGCACTGGCGTTGAACGTGATAACAACTGTTAAGTTCTCGTTTTCATTGCCAGCTTTAATCTGGTACAAATTGCGGTATCCCTTTGGCCCTAAAACTATTCCGGTTTTAGGGCATAAAGAGAAACCACTTTCATCGCCGTTGAAGATACGCTCTCCACATTCTAATATGTCTTCATTATTTGTTTCCTTTAAAAACTCTTCAAGTTCTTTAAACCATGTTCTTATGGATTCTTCCGTGACTCTAGCTCTGGCTTTATTAATCCCCTCGGCTGCATGGCATATGTCGGGATGTCGCTTTAGGAAGTTGAAGTACCAGGTTTGCCCTGGACGATCATTTTTAAAGGGATTCTTCGTTCCATGGTCCTTAACAATTTTCTGGACTGTATCCAACAGCTCTTGTTTCTTGACTGGAAATCCACACTTAGTTATGGTCAAAAGCCACTCTTTAAGTTTTTTTTCTCCTTCTATGCCTAATACTGGATCTGGTCCCCTTGATTTAATAGTCTCACTTCTCCTTCCACTAAGACGGTCTTGAATGGTAGTTCGAGGGATCTGATATAGCCTGCAGGTTTCCCTAATTCCTTTGCCTTTGTTTCTAATGTCATCCAGGGCTTGTTTTAGCGCTACTTCGGTATATTGGACAGCCTTCTTTTGTTTTTTTTTGTAATAGTACTTTTTGCAGGCTTCATCTAAAACAAAGTATGGTCTTAAATATAGCTCTGTATAATTTCAAACAGGAAGATATTTAGTGTTAATCAATTACAACCACATGATTGCCTTATTATTTAACGGGCATATTAATAATGGACCAAATTTGAAAATAAAATCACATGTGGTCGCATACTCAATGAACTTACTATTTATTTCGGTTTGCGGCCGTAAACTAATACCGTCATATCAATTATGTGGGTTACCGACCACCTCTTTACCACACAATATTTAAAGGTAAATTAAAATTTCTTCAAAGAAACTGGTGGTCGCTTACCAAAGATTAGAATCTTTACACTTGTATAATCCTCCACACTAAATTGTAACAGTTGTGTATGAACCATTAGGTTCAAAGTAAGCAAAACAAAATAATGCTTTAGGCGTCGTTTTACGACCAGTTGGCCGCAAACCGACTTTTTTGATAAATATGCATTTCAGTTACCGACCACTGAATTTTAATTTGATATCAAGTTTAAAAACAGTAAAATATGTACCACTAAATAATTACAAAAATGTATTGATTGAACAAAAAAATATCTAAATTGTATGTACAACATAAAATAAGCAATATAACTTACCTTTGATCGCCGCGAGTCGTGTTATTTTTTTTTTAAATCACTACACGACCACATACCCCACTGAGTCGTCACGACTCACGAGCACTGAGATTTGTTTTTTCGGCGCTGGGAATAACAGTATGTTTCCAACTGTATAAATTCTCATTTCCTAATCGTTTTAAAAACGCTAGAGACGCTCAGAGAATCATTACGCAATAAGTTTAAAGAAATATTATGACATTCCCTTGTCAATACATCTGTGAAAACATACATAATGTTCACAAACATATTAATTTGTTTATGGAAAATAGCGATAATCATAATTTTAATACTAGAAATAAAGATAAACTCGCTGTTGCCCCTTGTAGACTCCCATGTGATGTACAAAAATTAAGAATTAACAAATTTAAAAACGCAATCAAACAAAATCTTTATAAAAAAGCCTACTATAAAATATCGGATAATTTAGATGATAGAGAAGCTTGAGATTGAAATTGCTCCAACTCGTTCAAAATTTTACAATTTAGACGTAATTTATTTATTACCTGTATTGTTGTATTCTAAAAGGATCATTAAAAAAAACAACCAGCCTTGTTTTCTTGCCTTTCTTTCCTGGCTTGGTCGCGAAGGAACAGGCAGTAAAATTGACGTTTCAAAGTGATCCTTGTGATTTTATTGAATAAAAGATTTTGACTTTGCTAAGGATTTATTTTTTATCTCGTTTCAAACTAATGGTTTTGGGAATTTCTAGAAACACTATTATCTTGATTTAATGAAACTAAGGCCGTCTGTTGGTCGCAGACTGAAGCCGGTCGCGCATCCGGCGTACTGATACGCTTGTTTAGTACAGTAGGAAGAATTACAATATTTTTCAATTCTATTATGGTATAGATAATACCTATTCAGCAGAGGATGTCATATGGATGATATGATGATGACAGATTACTAACCTCGATAGGGTCAACATCATGAGCGATGACAACCAGCTGTGCCTTCTTCTTCTCAACCAGCTTAGTGACTGTGTTGGTGCCGGAGCGGATGGTCAGGGGCCTCTTCGCTGGGGGCTCGTCTTTCTTGGCAACCTGTGGTTAAGACTGGTTAGAACATGGTGGTGAATGGGTGTGGGGCTGCTTGATGGAGGGACATCAGAGATCTTGGTGGAAGTGTCCGCATGGCATTCAGTTGTAAAGTGTTATGCATCATGAACAGAATATGTTTGACCGAGGTATACACCAAATTTAGAGGTAAAAGTGAAATGTGAAACAATGCTATAATTCATGGATTGTACTTTTTATATTTATTTGTGTGATAGATAATATATGTGACAATATTAGGTCTTTCATAAATGATAGGTCCATTATAATATACAACCACAATTGTTGACATGTAAATATTAATAGTCAAAGTATGTTATATTTGGTGACAGACCGAAAGTTCGGTTTCGACCAGTTTCGGCAAAGTACCTTGATTAGATAATTTCTTTATTGCACACCATTAAATACAAACATATAAAAGAAAATACTATTTTAAATCATAGGTACAATGGGCGGCCTTATCGCTAAAAGCGATCTCTTCCAGGCAACATTTGGATGGACAGGATCTATATGAACAAATAAGGACGGCGGCATAAGATTTTTTTTTTTAGAATCAGTGATGACCTTAATGACCTACGGTGCTGAGACGTGGACGCTCACGGTAGGACTAGTCCACCAATTTAAGGTTGCGCAGCGAGCTATGGAACAGGCTATGCTTGGAGTTTCTCTGAAGGATAAAATCCATAACGAGGTTATCCGACAGAGAACTAAAGTTACCGACATAGCTCAACGGATTAGCAAATTGAAGTGGCAGTGGACTGGCCATATATGCCGGAGAACCGACAACCGTTGGGGTAAACGAGTTCTGGACCGCGTCTCGGAAAACGTAGTGTGGGGCGTCCCCTGGCTAAGTAGAGCGATGACATAAGGAACTTGGATGAGAAGAGCCGAAGACCGGGCTCAGTGGCGCGTATTGGGAGAGGCCTATGTCCAGCAGTGGACTAATGTGGGCCGATGATGAATCTAGTTACGGCCTTAGGTTTCGCCGAAAAGAAACTTAATTCTTTTATGAATAATCGTGCGTCATTCGGCGAACTTCGCGGCTAACTCGTGCTGGCCCGGCGCGACGCCGTCCATTGTTATCGCATGGAATTGAAGTTGCGTTTTGCACATAAATGATTTTAAGTATTTTTCATGTTTTTACTATTTAACAGTCTGCATGTATAATATACATTGTATATGCAAATAAATGTGTGAAAAATTTACTAGATTTCAGTATACAATCTTAAATGGGTATGTTTAAGTTTCGGTTTCGGCCAAACTGAGAGAGCAAGGCCGAAGGTTCGGTTTCGGCGGATAAACCTGTTTCGGTCAGACTAGTTATATTATACATAGCTACAAACAATAAATCATTTTATTAAAAGCAATTAGGAAATACATAAAATCTACTATATTTGGCATAAACTAGTTCTATACAGTTTGTTAGTTTTTTGTAAAGGGGGGGGGGGGGGGGGGGGTTTGACCCCCCCCCCCCCCTCTAAACACTAACTCTAAAAAAAATTGAATGATTAAGCTACACTATCCCAAGTCCTTTTTTAGGATTCCATACCCAAAGGGTAAAACGGCACCCTATTACTAAGGCTCCGCTGTCTGTCCATCTGTCACCACTCAGACTGTATTTCATGAACCGTGATAGTTACAGTTGAAATTTCCACAGATGATGTATTTCATTGTTATAGCGGCAACAGAAATACAGAATAAAATAAATTTAAGCGGGCTCCCATACAACAAACGTGATTTTTTGCTCATTATTGATAACGGAAAGAGGTAGACGCTTGAAATATTCACAGAATATTTAGTTACATATTCACTTACAAATAAATATTTAAAATAAAACAAATATTTAAGTGGGGGCTCCCATACAACAGACGTGATTTATTGTCGTTTTTAAAGATAATGGTACGGAACCCTTCGTGCGCTAGTCCGACTCGCACTTGGCCGGTTTTTTTTATATTCATAAAAATCCGCGTAAACCCAGAGCGCAGTAGCTAGTTTTCTAAACTTACTCAAATTGCACATAAACGAATACATAATCAGAAATTCACTCGCTTGTTGTGGGATTTTTTGACCGAATTGTACAATGATGAGTAATCTAACTCATGCAAAAAGTAACATACAACGATGAGTGATCTCTAACTTATGGAAAAAGTACATTTTTCTGACCTTTATCTCATATAAAAATTTAAATTATGTTGATGGAATACCCTCAAGTCAAACTATATCTTATTTTCATATTCCAAGTTTCAGAACACCATACCTTGGCTTCAGCAGCCTTCTTCAGGCGGTCTTTCCTGGCAGCCTCAGTCTCTGGCCTGTACTTCTCCAAGATCTTGAACAGACCCTTTGCTGAAATGCAAAACATCTGGCTTTAGTTCAGATTCAGTGTCTTTTGCAATGTTTTAGAGAAGTAATGAATATCAGAGTTAAAAAGCTCGTGTATTGTTTTAATAATCATAGTGATTCATCGTTGCATTTGGTGATCATCATAAAATGGCTAACAGACCAAAAAAATGTATTTAAGTATTATGTCAGTTATCTGGTTCTAATAGTACAATGTTTGCTTAGTTTGGGACTAGATATCATGGTTATGGGTCTAAAATCTAACTTTATTTGTAACCCATCAAGGCTCACACCAATACATTTATATTCAGTTGCTACCGGACCAATTATGAATAGTTATTTACTTTTAACACAAGAGTATTTAAAAAAGTATAAATTATAGCCACATCAAATAAGTTAAGTCATAATCATGAGCACAATACTATCAAAATCTTGTTTAGAGGTTATATTAATGAGCATGGCATTTTTTTATGCCTACACATACACATGTTGAACAAAGACATCTTCCACAACTTCTGTGTGGCTTGTTTTTATCAAAATTGGTCATCCGGTTTTGTCAAGAAGCCATAAGAAACAGTGCTAATTTTAAATAAAAATTTAATATATTTTAACTTGGATTTAAGGATAGTATTGATAGACTTTTCTGTCTTTTACCTGTGGTCTTGTCAAGTGTCTGAGTGAACTGGTTGATTGGTGGGGGCACCTTCAACCTGCGCTGAAGCACTGCCTTCTGGCGCTGGATGCGGATGTACTTGGGCCATTTCACGAAGCGAGACAGGTCACGGACCGGCTGGATATCCTGACCTAGTCAAGTAAACGTTGATTACTTATATGAGATGGTAGGTTTTGTTAGTGGAGTTGGGGTTATAAGTCATTTGAAATGGTCTGCCCCTAGTGTTTGGCTTCTATCTGTAGTCCAGCAGTTTCTTAGTTAAACTACATTTGAAAACGGCTTTGCCACAAAATGATTCTACTTGTGCATAACTAATCAAATCAAATTTTATTTATTATATTGCGTGAAATACAAGTAGTTATTGGTGTTGATAGAGTTTCAATATGTTCTGCTGACTAGTGCTAAAGAAAGTAAGATATAACTACTAAAATATACTCGTTATTGATCTTAAATATAGATACTAAATTGTGGTAACCGAACAACAACAAAAAAACATTTTAATTGGAGTGTTACCTAACTTATTCCTTTGACAAGGTAAAATTTATATATGTAACTTAGAATAACAAAATTAATTCAAACAGCATTGCTATAAAAATCAGGTTATGTTTTGATGCTAACAGAACTTTGAGCATAGCTACAACATGAAATAAGTTTATGTAGTTTTGTTCAGAAACATTGCATAGCCGAAGTAACCCCATAGGTAAACCATTTTTAAACATTGAACCAATATCAGTGTTAAAAAGCTCGATATTTTGCAACCACATGGTTTTTCAGTTGATAAGGTTTTGCATCATTTTGGTCCAACAAGATACAGAATAGTAATTCTAATTTAGCAGGTATTGAAACACTTTGTTTGAGATTATCAAAGAGAAATGAGTTTGTCTGTAACCTCGACTATTATTTACATGAACAAAGTATGTACAGACAAATGTGTTCCAATGAGCGTTAATAAGAAGGAGAAACTTACCAATAGCAAAGTTCTTTTGCCTTTTCTCGAAGAGAGGGTTCACAATCTTTTTAACCTCAACTTTCTTCACGACCAGAGGAGCGGCCGCTACCTTCTTTCCTACCTTCTTCTTGGGCTGAAAGGGTAATCACAGTTCAGTACACAACTCCAAGACATATGCAGAGATATAAGAAACACGTTGTCATCAGCGATCTTGGTGATATTTGAAAAGTAATCACAAGGACTCAGTGCAAAAATTATCATCATGGTTTTGAGAGGTTATGAAGTAAACATTGAACCCAAACTATGTAAACTACATAGAAACTAGGCGGAACTGAATCTTGAGGTTAAATAGAGCATGAATAGCGCCCGAAATCACTAACACAGCGTAATTACAACAATATTTACGCCCAAGACACCAACGACTCGTAGGACATGTTACCTCCGAAACAACACTATTTTTACACTTATTGTAACAAAAATACAGTATTCATCTAAACGCACATGATTTTTACCTTCTTCTGCACCATCTTGAATGGTTTTTAACTCAGTGATCTAAAGGCCACGAATAGATACGTGACCCAAAAGGAACACCAAACTTTCGGCAAAAATGGCCGAAGTAAAAAGAATTGACAGTTTCAAGAAATGTCAAATTTCCACTTTGGGCCATAGACTAGGGCAAAAGTGCAAAACTCTAAAGCTCTGTCCGTTAGTTTCTTGTTTATGACATCAAGCAATTGATCAAGCAAGCATGGTTAGCGCCATCTGTTGGGTATTTTTAAAGCTTTGGTTTATTGTAGTGACGGTAGATGACGCTACGCGATTTTAATGTAGTGTTTTATCAATTTGGTAAATGTAACGCAGTTTGAGGAAACTTTTTCCGATGTAGTAAAATATAAACCACCGCAGCAGGTTTTTTATCCCAAATTTAGGAAACCGTACGTTAGCTTGTAAATTAAAAATTACGTATCAACTTAAATAGATTAAATACCTAGGTAATAATAAAGTTTGAAACTAAACTTTGATTAATTTTTAGGACCACTTAAACTCTATGTTACCGGATAACTAGCTACCCTAATATTATTTCAATTCACAGTAAAAACTATATCGACTACCTAATTGGTTTTATGTTATACATCTTTTAATGAAGCTATTCTTCTACTCATAAAATATCTATTATTACTTAAACAAAAAATGCCTCTAAAACACCTCTTAGTTTAAACCTCTTATTTACTGTTTTCATAAATCACATCTAACATTTAGAAAGTAATATTTTCAGAGAAAATATAAAACGCTTAACTTATTTTTTTGTTTTATTGCTGTGTGTAAAATGATATCTGGAAGTAAGTAGGTATACTCGTACTTATTGCAAACAACTGTGTTGTAAGAAATGATTTTGTATACGTTATTACTTATTGTATTCGGTAAGTTTGTAAACGGATTTACCTCACTCTCATAAAAATTGTGGTATTCTTACAAAACCTATTTTTATTATCAGGATTCCCTTTACAATCCCATGGAGTTAAAGTCAACGTACAGGGATCCCTTAGCCTTGGGAAGCAGGTGGTGGACGCCATATCAGAATACTTGAAGGATTATGACATCGACGGGCGAAGATCTCTCTCCCTCAGCGATTTCACCGATGATGCCATTACGATTATAGTGAATTCAGCATTCCTATGTCGTGACCTAACTCTTTGCCGAGGAACGTTACCCAAATTCATCAATGAATACATTATCATGCTAGCCAAAACAGTTGAAAACATATTCGAAAGCCTCCTTCAAGCAGATACTAAAGAAGAGTCAGACAATCAATTCCCCAAAAGAGTCATTTTCGAAGAAGAATCGAAAACAATTTTACAGTTCATCAAAAAGATAATGATACACGCTGATAAGAAAATGAGACAGGATGATGTTGAGAATGAAACATTCGTTTGGTTCACTTTGTTTAAGAGAATCAATGCTAAATTTCAAGAAAGGGCATTCATGTTTGCATCGGATAGATTGCAAGGTAATCCTAAAGAGATCGGTGATGTTAAGAAAAAACTGACTCAAAAACTTGTTATTGATACTACCGTAATTGAGTTGGATTATGTGCATAAGTTATGCGCTGAAGAACATATTTGTATCAAGAGCTATGTTGTAACCGCAGCATTTAAGAATCTTTTGGAACAACTTCAAGAGCTGCCTGATGCCAAAACGAAGGAATTTATAAGAAACTTCTATGAAACTCTACCGGATACAAGTTTTTACAACAGGATCAGCGAAGTGACATCGAATGAATTCCAAGCTATTTTGAATGATATGGCGTACGCTGAAAACATCCATACAAAGAACGTTTTGTTAGCCGTGCAGAACACAGTGGATGATAGACTGAATTCTATAAAATTTGGAACATTTAACGAAACTGGGAGAGACGCCAAATTGGTCCACGTGATCTTGTCGGATATGGATCACTTTTACAGTCAGCGCGGTGTTGATCCCTTTCACAGGTTTATGAAAAAGTTTTACGATTGGAGCGCGAATAATAGTGGATTCCGTACTCCTATTCGGCAAGTGATGAAGGATATAGCGAACACTTTGTCCCTTGAGTCAGATGAGTTGGTTATTAAATTGATTGGTGAGGTAAGGGTGTTCTTAGAATTAACTGTTGATCCATAAAAATAAAATCATGACATCGGTTGTTTTCATTATTTATTGATTATGCTTTATATTGATCGAGCGAAGCGAGATCTCCAAATCAACTTGGGCAAAACGGCATTGTATGTATGTCATTATGTATGTATGTATGTTTGTTTGTCCGAGGATAACTTTCGAAGCGTTTATCCGATCATCGTGAAATTTGGTATATAGGTAGGTAGTGATGGCACATTTTTGGTGTTACTAAATGAGCTACAAATGTGTGGGGGTTGTTGAGCTATTGGGGTTCAAGAGGGGTAAAAAAAAACAAAATGGGGACTATCCGGTAAAATGGCAGGTCTAATAAAAGGTCCTTATGAGTAGATAATAGATACATTTTGACCCCGTTTTTATTTTTAACTACAAGATTTAAACTATAAAATAAAAACGTGGTCAAAATGTACTCATAAAGACGTGCCACTTGACAAGATAGTCCCATTTTGTTTTTTTTACCCCCCTTGAACCCCTCTCAACAACCCCCCACATTTTTAGCTCATTTAGTCATACCAAAATTGTGGCATCACCTACCTATTATACCAAATTTCACGATGATCGGATAAACGCTTTGAAACTTATCCTCGGATAAACATACAACGCCGATTTGCCTAAGTTGATTTGGCGATCTCGCTTCGCTCGATCAATTATAAATTTGAAATTAACTTTGTCTCTCTGTCTGTCTGTTTGTCGGTCTGTCTGTTACGTTTTCACGCATAAACAGGTGGACTGATTTCACGAAATTTGGCGTTCATAGATTATGACCGGAATTGTGATACTCTACGTCTACCCGACTGCGCAGAAGGAGGATAATGTGTTTATTGCGGGTGCGAAGACGTGGGCGGGTCAGCTAATTATTTTAAAAATCAACAGTATCTACAATTACTAAAATACTAAAAGTAACTAACATAGTACGGTCTACCTAAATCCTGAAAGACTTAAAATTATCTAGAGACTTTATTTGAAATGCCATTTTCCGCTTGAATGAGCTGACAAAGTTTTACCGGGCTATTTGGCAAGCAAATTACAGAATAATTGTTTCATTTTCATGTACGATTTAATCATACTAATGCTATATATATCTGTATTTTTAAAACGAAAGAGAGTTTTTAAGGTTCCGTACCCAAAGGGTCAAACGGGACCCTATTACTAAGACTCTGCTGTCTGTCTGTCAGTCATCAGGCTGTATCTCATGAACCGTCATAGTTAGACAGTTGAAATTTTCACAGATGATGCATTTCTGTTGCCGCTATAACAACAAATACTAAAAACAGTATAAAATAGACATTTGAGGAGGGCTCACATACAACAAACGTGATTTTTTGACTCATATTTGCTAGATATTGAAAACTGCAACAGGTAGACGCTTGAAATATTCACAGAAATTAAATTAAAAAAAACAAATATTTAAGGGGGACTCCCATACAACAAACGTGATTTTTGCCGATTTATTAGGTAATGGTACGAAACCTTTCATGCGCGAGTCCGACTCGCACTTGGCCGGTTTTATATATTACATGCGTCCAGCAGCAGCAAGAATCCATCTATGGTAATTATATAGGTACAAAAATTCTTCGAAATCAGTCCTGTACACACGGCTACAAATCAAGCTATATTTTCCAGTATAAGCTAACCTCGCATTGTGTAGGCTTTTCGTAGAACGAGAGGTCAGCTTATACTGGATATTTATAGCTTGATGTGTAGCCGTGTGTACCTAATCGTAAAAATGTAACAAACAGACAGACAAAGAGACAAACATAAAAAGCGTGTAACTTAAGAGTTGACTATACCTCAGCCCAAACTCGAATTGCACCCCTGCTTCTCCGCGCGCCGCTGCACGTCCTATCTCGCCGTGGTTCATATGTTTGCCAGTTTTTTATCATTCAGTCCCTTCATTTTCTTGTTGTGTTTATTTCTCATTACTGCGTCTTTACAAAAACCAACTAAATATAAATTCTACCTAAGAATTACGTGTTCGTTTGGAGCGACAAGCGTCACGGGTACCCCGTCTGAAAGCCGAGGCCAGACCGAGCGTCCGGAGCGAATGGTTTCATTGGTGCAAAACTTAGATATTTTCATTTTAGGGTAAAATCAAAAGGTATTTTGAAAATTTAAAACACAGGTGCCCTTATTTATGTTGTGTAGAATTACTGTATAAAGTTTTAAGATCTAAATTGTAGTATTCATCGCATAAGAACGGTTTTAAGATAAATTTAGAGTAATCTATGGATTTTTTTTCTATCGAGAAAATTTTACGGAATCGTGTTTTCACAACACAGGCGTTCTAGCACGTATCATTAACTATAACATATATGAATTACAGATTGAAAGCACACAATTTGTTGACCAAAACATTGTTTCTCAATAAGCGATTTAACGTGTCCCCAGGTATAGGGCGCACTTAAAAGTTAGGGACTATATCCAGCGAGTTGGAAAAGCTAATTTGAAAACCTGAATGTGACCAAAATGTTAGACTCGGTTTAACTTTTGCAATACACCATGAAGTGTCCAAGATTTAAGAAGTTATAGGAATTTGTGCTATATGTATGAAAATATATCCTCATCATATTAACCATAGGCATTATGAGCAAAGGCCTCCCACATAGATTTCCAGAGCAGCCGATCTTGTGTGACCCACCCAACGGCTCCCAGGAACCTATATCAGGTAATCTTCCCATCTAGTTGGGGGGGGGGGGGGGGGGGGTGTCTTATGCTGCGCTTTCCAGTGCCTTAGTCTGCACTCAATAATCATTCTGCTCCATCAGTTCTTCGTTTTCCAGAAATGTGTCCAGCCGACTCCGCTTCAACTTGATAATCCCTTTACAACAGACTTTAGAGGGCTATCAATATATCGACTAAATAAAAATAATAATAAAAAAATATTGCTGGACATGTCACACAGCGCTATCCAGCCCCAAACTAAGCAAAGCTTGTACTATGGGAACTAGATAACTGATAGGCGTTCGAATGTTCGGAAGGTACAAGTTCGGATCCAGCTTTGGTGGATTCAAATATTATATTAAATTAATTAAATATTGAATGTACTTACATAAAATCTATATTGTGACAAAAAATGCCGGGCCGTGGTATTGACTGGGCATATTGAATGAGCGGGTCATTGAACGGTTCTTAGTAACTATTCAGTAATCTGTGGCATCGTACAACACGCTAGTTCTCTAACATTTTATCGAGCTGCATTTTATCGATTTTCTCGGGATTTTGATAATAAAACAAAAAAAATTATAGGTACATTTATGTTTATTTTTTCATATATTTTTAGCGTGAATTTTTCCTGTATTTTAATAGTTATTCTGCTATTTGGGGCGGAGACAAATCCAAAAAATCAAATTTCATAAAACTAAAGCCGGTTTTAAAGAGATTATCAAGTTGAAGCGGAGTCGGCTGGACACATTTCTAGAAAACGAAGAACTGATGGAGCAGTTCTTGAGTGGAGACTAAGGCACTGGAAAGCGCAGCATAAGAGTGGGCGTGGGCGTGGGCGTGGGCGTGGGCGTGGGCGTGGGCGTGTGCGTGGGCGTGGGCGTGGGCGTGGGCGTGGGCGTGGGCGTGGGCGTGGGCGTGGGCGTGGGCGTGGGCGTGGGCGTGGGCGTGGGCGTGGGCGTGGGCGTGGGCGTGGGCGTGGGCGTGGGCGTGGCCGTGGCCGTGGGCGTGGCCGTGCGCGTGGGCGTGGGCGTGGGCGTGGGCGTGGGCGTGGGAGTGGGCGTGGGCGTGGGCGTGGGCGTGGGCGTGGGCGTGGGCGTGGGCGTGGGCGTGGGCGTGGGCGTGGGCGTGGGCGTGGGCGTGGGCGTGGGCGTGGGCGTGGGCGTGGGCGTGGGCGTGGGCGTGGGCGTGGGCGTGGGCGTGGGCGTGGGCGTGGGCGTGGGCGTGGGCGTGGGCGTGGGCGTGGGCGTGGGCGTGGGCGTGGGCGTGGGCGTGGGCGTGGGCGTGGGCGTGGGCGTGGGCGTGGGCGTGGGCGTGGGCGTGGGCGTGGGCGTGGGCGTGGGCGTGGGCGTGGGCGTGGGCGTGGGCGTGGGCGTGGGCGTGGGCGTGGGCGTGGGCGTGGGCGTGGGCGTGGGCGTGGGCGTGGGCGTGGGCGTGGGCGTGGGCGTGGGCGTGGGCGTGGGCGTGGGCGTGGGCGTGGGCGTGGGCGTGGGCGTGGGCGTGGGCGTGGGCGTGGGCGTGGGCGTGGGCGTGGGCGTGGGCGTGGGCGTGGGCGTGGGCGTGGGCGTGGGCGTGGGCGTGGGCGTGGGCGTGGGCGTGGGCGTGGGCGTGGGCGTGGGCGTGGGCGTGGGCGTGGGCGTGGGCGTGGGCGTGGGCGTGGGCGTGGGCGTGGGCGTGGGCTCAGGCCCACGCCCACGCCGTGATTTATACAATTGTTCAATTACAAAATTAACCACACGTCTGTAGGTCGATCAGTCGATGATCATTCTGGCAGGCGCTTAACATTTAAAAATATGAGACGTATCTCTTATTTCTTCTGGCTTCACTAACTTATATCTTTCTCCCAAACTTCCGTTCCCACTTTTCGTAATGCATTCACTAGCTTACTCCCCCAGGCAAGCTTGCGTAAAGAAGTTTTACTTAAAAAATATGTATGGAAGAGAAGTAGTCTGGTAAATGAATAGTACTTTATTTTCAAATGTACTTTTTTTAGCATAAAAAATAATTTTACTTTATTTGCTTGAACAAAATGGCGGCCACCCTAGTTAGACCCGAATAGCAACCCTATGTAAGGAATCAATTGGCAAGGGAAGAAAAGGGAGACCACAAGAAAGATGGCAGGACGAGATAGCAGGCAGGCCATGGGTGAAGGAAACAAAAAAAACGAAAAAAAAAAACACGCCCACGCCCACGCCCACGCCCACGCCCACGCCCACACCCACGCCCACGCCCACGCCCACGCCGACGCCCACGCCCACGCCCACGCCCATGGCCACGGCCACGGCCACGCCCACGGCCACGCCCACGCCCACGCCCACTCTCACGCCCACGCCCACGCCCACGCCCACGCCCACGCACACGCCCACGCCCACGCCCACGCCCACGCCCACGCCCACGCCCACGCCCACGCCCACGCCTACGCCCACGCCCACGCCCACGCCCACGCCCACGCCCACGCCCACGCCCACGCCCACGCCCACGCACACACCCACGCCCACGCCCACGCCCACGCCCACGCCCACACTTATGCTGCGCTTTCCAGTGCCTTAGGCTCCACTGAATAACCATTCTGCTCCATCAGTTCTTCGTTTTCTAGAAATGTGTCCAGCCGACTCCGCTTCAACTTGATAATCCCTTTAAAACAGACTTTAGAGGGCTATCAATATATCGAATAAATAAAAATAATAATAAAAAAATATTGCTGGACATGTCACACAGCGCTATCCAGCCCCAAACTAAGCAAAGCTTAGTTTGGTACGAAGAGCTTAGTAAGAACTAGATAACTGATAGAATACTTATATACATTTTATTGTAAATACATCATCATCATCAGCCGGAAGACGTCAACTGCTGAACATAGGCCTCCCCCTTAGATCACCACAACGAGCGGTTGTTAGCCGTTTGCGCCCAACGGCTCCCCGCGATTCTTACTAGATCGTCGGTCCACCTTGTGGGGGGCCGGCTTACGCTGCGTCTTCCAGTCCGTGGTCTCCACTCGAGAACCTTTCTTCCCCAACGGTTATCGATTGTATAGCGATGTGGCCTGCCCATTGCCACTTCAACTTGCTAATGTTGAGAGCTATGTCGGCAACTTTAGTTCTTCTGCGGATTTCCTCATTGCGGATTTTGTCACGCAAAGAAACCGAGCATAGCCCTCTTTATACTCGTAGCTCGTTGAGCGACCTTGACCTTGGTCATGAGGCCATGAGTAAAGGACCACGTTTCAGTGCCATAGGTCATCACTGGCAACACACACTGGTTGAAGACTTTAGTCTTCAGGCTCTGGGGAATTTTGGACGAGAAGATATCGCGAAGTTTCCCGAACGCTGCCCAGCCGAGTTGGATTCTTTGTGCGACCTGTTTGTCGAAGTTGGACTTACCTAATTGGACAGTTTGTCCTAGGTATACATATTCGTCGACAACTTCGAGATTATCGCCCCCAACAACTACCGGTACGGGCGCAACATGGATATTTGACATGATTTTCGTCTTATCCATGTTCATTTTAAGACCCACCTGTTGGGAGACCCTACTGAGGTCATTGAGCATGGTACCGAGTTCCTCGAGCGATTCGGCCATAATGACTATATCATCGGCAAAACGAAGGTGAGTGATGTATTCGCCATTGATATTGATGCCAAGTCTGACCCAGACCAAGAGTTTCAAAACTCCGGACCTGTTCACGAACGCATTGGAGGACGCCAATGCGTTCGTGAACAGGTCCGGAGAAATTACGTCTCCCTGTCTCACGTCTTTGGATTGGTTCCGTACTCTGGTCCTGTAGACGGACTGACATAGTGGCGTTACTATACAAACACTTCAACACTTCGATATACCTATAGTCGATTTGGCATCGCTGAAGAGACTGCAGTACCGCCCAGGTCCCGATTGAATCGAAGGCTTTTTCATAGTCCACAAACGCTAGACATAACGGCCGATTATACTCTTCGGTCTTCTGTATAATCTGGCGTAGCGTGTGGATGTGGTCTATGGTACTAAAGCCTTTTCGGAAACCGGCTTGTTCGGGAGGCTGGAAGTCATCGAACCTGCGTGCGAGACGGTTCGTAATCACTCTCGAAAACAGCTTGTAAACGTGGCTCAAGAGCGAGATGGGCCTGAAGTTCTTTAATAAGGTTTTATCACCTTTTTTAAAGAAAAGCACCACCACGCTCTTATCCCACGCTTTTGGCGTGGTTCCTTCGAGGACGACGGAGTTAAATAACTTCTGGAGGACTTGAAGTACCGGTTTTCCACCCGCTCTCAGAAGTTCTGTCGTAACTCCATCCTCACCTGGTGCCCTGTTGTTTTTAAGCTGTTTCAGAGCGATCCTAATCTCGTACAGGCTGATGTCCGGGATGTCTTCGGTATAGTGTCGGGTTAGTTTGGCTCTGGTGTCCTGAGCCAACTGACCAACGGGGTTTTGTGTTGAGGTGTACATCTGTCCATAGAACTTTTCGACCTCTCTCAGAATCTCCGGTTTCGACGAAATGATAGTGCCGCTGTCGGTCTTCAGCTTAGTCATTTGGCTTTGCCCTATAGACGAATGCTTTGCAAACACTTTTGAACCTTTGTTCCTTTCTATTGCGACCTTAATACGAGATGTATTAAAGGTACGCAGATCGTGTCGCATAGATTTCGAGATTCGTCTCTTTAGCACGCCGTATGCCGACATATCAGCTGAAGACTGCAATCTCATTTCATCCTGGTCCTCCATTAGCTTAATGGTTTCATCTGAGAGTTTCTGGTGCTTAGTTCGGCGGGGGGCCTTAAAGAACTTAGATCCCACCGCTTGGACAGTTTCCACCAACCCGTTGTTTATCTCGTCAATATCATTGCAGCTGCCTAGGCACTGGAAGCGATTGTGCAGTTCTAGCTGAAAGCTCTCGGGGTTTTGGATTTGGGCAGGATTTGGACGGAGCGCAGACTTCATCAGACGTGCCCTTTCAAGCTTAACATCGATATTCAATGTGCCTCTGACAATGCGGTGATCGCTCCCAGTTTTCACCCTACTGATCACAGAGACATCATCAAATATTTGCTTCTTGGTCGTCATAATGAAGTCTATCTCATTTCTAGTGAAACCGTCGGGACTTATCCACGTCCACTTTCTGGCTGGCCGCTTCTCATAGAAGGAGTTCATCATGAAGAGGCCCTCCTTCTCCATGAAGTCAGCCAGTCTCTGGCCCCTTCGGTTCCGCTGCCCGAATCCAAATGGCCCCACTCTCAGCTCATCGTCTTTCCTTGTGCCTAACTTTGCGTTGAAGTCCCCCATTACAACCGTGAAATGAGTCTTGGAAATATGTATGGCCTCGGAGATCTCCTCATACATGGCTTCCACTTCATCGTCTGGGTGTGTCGAGGTCGGCGCATATACCTGTATGACCTTCAACGAATACCTTTCGGTAATTCTGAGTACAAGGTATGCTACCCTGTTCGACACACTGTCGACTTTTGTCACGTTGTTAACGAGGGACTTGCGGACGAGAAACCCGACACCACCCTGGGATAGTTGATCTCCCTCCCGGTAGAAGAGAAAGTTACCGGAGTTAAGGATCATCGTGTCCTGACCCTATCTTCGGACTTCCGACAATCCTAGGATGTCCCAACGTAGCTTGCTCAGTTCTTCTTCCAGCTCGACAATCTTCTCGTCAGCCCTGAGCGTTCGTGTGTTGTACGTTGCCAGGTCCAGTCGGCGGTGGTGGTAGCTGGATCGTTGCCGGGGATTCTTAGCACCCTCTGCTCCGCCACTGCCCTGGTTGCTACCACTTCCAGGGATGACGGAGCCGCCGGGGACTGGGGGCCGTTTGTCTGTTGTGTCTGTCATAGGGGGGGGTTTTGCCATAATCACCACGCTTGGCAGGCGGCTTGGTGATCGCAGTGGATGTAAATACATACTTACAGAAAAACATCCAGACCCGGAACAAATATCTGTAGATCATACAAACATTTGCTCCGCGGCGGGAATCGAACCCGCTACCTCCTGCGTCTCAGCCGGCTATTCGCCCACTGCGCCACGGAGGTAGTCAAAATAATGAGCTAAAGGCTAACATATTGGGATGAGAAAACGGTAAGTATCTCTTTTTGTATGAAAAGCGTTTGGTATTAATAGGTAGGCGTTCATACAAGTTCGGTTCCAGCTTTGGTGCCAGGGGGGGGGGGGGGGTCACATAGTCGTGGTCAAGTCACAAGAAGTTATAATTTAAAATCATAGACACAAGTAAAATGTAGGTATTTTATTAATGTATTTACATACTGTACTTAGTACTAAAAAAATACTTATATTTAAATAACAAAATCAATTTTTCAAATCAAAATATTTTATTAAATTAATTAAATATTGAATGTACTTACATAAAATCTATATTGTGACAAAAAATGCCGGGCCGTGTATTTGACTGGGCATATTGAATGAGCGGGGTCATTGAACGATTCTTAGTAACTATTCAGTAATCTGTGGCATCGTACAACACGCTAGTTCTCTAACATTTCATCGAGCTGAATTTTATCGATTTTGATAATGAAACAAAAAAAAATTATAGGTACATTTATGTATATTTTTTGTGTAGAAACCGTTCCTATAATATAATTAAATAAATATTGCTGGTCATTTCACTCAGCGTTATCTAGCCCCAAACTAAGCAGAGCTTGTACTATGGGAACCAGATAACTGATATAATACTTATATACATTTTTTTTTATAAATACATACTTATAATATATAGAGTTGTATGCAGGCCGCTTCCAACCGCAGTTCCTGGAGATCAATGAGGGAGGCCTTTGTCCAGCAGTGGACGTCCTACGGCTGATATGATGATGATGAATATATAGAGAAACAACCAGACCGAGAACAAAATATATCTATAGGTCATGCAAACATTTGTTCCGCGGAGGGAATCGTTAAATCGGAGGTTATTAGTTTAAATAGCAACACAATATATATTATATTTCTCTTTTATTATAAAATTGCTGACCTGTTTCATGGTTACTCTACCTCGCACACGGAAAAGCCTGAAAACCACTGAATAGAGCTCTTTGAGTTGGCGTTACGTGCTAAAATGTTCATTTGATTTCATCCGGGCGGCCGGGGTCTAAATGTTGCGGCCTTCAGTTCATATACAACGCGTTGAATAAATGGACTAACATTTAGCTTGATGAATAGGAAGGCAAATGAAGTTGCATTTCAGAGTTGCAATTATTTGTGGGATGGAAAATATTTTACCATGCTGTAATGAGCATGTTTAGCTTAGACACCAAGTATTGGGTATCTACCCTGTGCAGTGGCGGATTTACACATTTCCCAAGTAAAGGTAGTGCTGGATTAAGATAACTTGATGCCCTAAGCAATCTTCCCCTGTGGGCCCCCTATTCAGGCGAATATAGTAGCTGATTGGTCTTATTGAGGCTTTTTTCTCAGACAGGAATCAGTTTTATGTGCTCAAAAAATATATGTTATTCATTGACCTTTTATCTGCAAAGTGAACATACAAAAAAGATCTACCTGTTTATTTACCATGAGAAAAAAAAATAACAAAATGTAGCTGGTT
This sequence comes from Philereme vetulata, assembly GCA_918857605.2. Lineage (NCBI taxonomy): Eukaryota > Metazoa > Arthropoda > Insecta > Lepidoptera > Geometridae > Philereme > Philereme vetulata. The sequence goes on from OU975482.1 coordinate 1,018,216, forward strand.
TTCGAATTTCAATGTGATTCAACCTCTAAACGACGTAAAATTTTATAATTTTTCTTTCACCTAAATATGGGCAAAGACTACAGCTTCAAGTTGAACATATGATGCTGTGCTGCGACGGTCTTTCACGTGGCAATTAATTATTTTCAATTTTTACGAATAATTAGCGGGCGTATCCTTAGAAGGTTGCGCGGGCGACGGGCGGCAGTGTACCGCTGACTGTCGTACGGGACGGTTGTGCTCGTCTGCCTCGCGCTCACCTATTTCCTGGTCGGTTAGATGCGTGTGGCGGAAGGTGCAGAGCCGAAACAATAGCTACGCCCATTCGCTCATGACATTCCTTTGTTCACATCTATGAAAATCTGATGTATGTCGACAAAAATATTTTTTTTTTAAGAAAAATAGCGATAATCATACTAGAAATTAAGATAAACTCGCTGTTGCCACTTGTAGACTCCATAAAGTTAGTAACTCGTTTCAGGGCAAGGTGAAACCAAGTGATGTAAAAAAATTTACAATTAACAAAATTAAAAACGCAATTATACCAAATCTTTATAATAAAGCCTACATATAATACATATCGGATTATTTAGATGATAGAGAAGCTTGGGATTGAAATTGCTCCAACTCGTTCAAAATGTTACAAATTAGACGTAATTACTTTCCTTTATTATTTATAATGTATTCTAAAAGGATCATAAAAAGAACTACCAGCCTTGTTTCTTGCCTTTATTGGCTTGGTCACGAAGGAACAGGCGTAAAATTGACGCATCATAGTGATCCTTGTGATTTCAATGAATAAAAACTATATTGATTTTGATTTTTCGACTCGAGTAATAATTTATTTTTTAGAAATCGTCCTTCTACAAGCTTTTAGTTCAATAAAAACTGGGGGTAGGTGACAGTTAACGACCGACGTTGTCTGACAGACAGCTGTCTCCGCTGTCATTGCTTATGTATAGACTTTAAAGTACCTAAGCAACAGGCAGGCGGAGTAGACATGCTAGCCTTGCCAACTTAATTAGTAGGTTCTAGCCTGATCTGTAGGTAAGCCGAGGACAAAGGGAATGCATTCGCAGCCATTCCAGTGTCCTATGCTATGGAATGCCGTTTGTTACGCTTTCTCTCGCCTCACTGGTTCTTTTATTGTCCCTTTTCACATTGAGTAATAAAATCTCGAGCATTTTCTTTTCTATTGTTGGTGAAACTAGGCCGAAGCTAATCATAAACAATGTAAATTGGTAGGTGCTTAGATGTTATTGTGATGATGATGTTGAATTTATATTCAAGATTTTATTTTATGTAATGTCAGAAAATTAAAATTAAACTCATGGGCATTTGTCTACAGGTACATACAAAACATATCAAGTAGGGCTAATTTTTATTAGTAGGATGAGTGATTCTTTGGGATTGGGTCTAGACTAGGGTTGCCACCTTTTTTTAAGCAAATATAGTAAATTTAATTTTTTAGGCTAATTAAAGTACAACATCTGAAAATAAAGTACTATTTATTTACCAGACTATTTCTCTTCCATACATATTTTTTGTTGCCTCTAGCAACATCCAACACATATTTGTTACTCGTAAATATATTAAGGGCATCTTTACAATCAATTCCTAAATTTAAATATATAAATAATTAGTTTTTTATTAAGTTAAGGGACGCTCTATTGCGTTCATCCCGCCACTTAGCATTCATCAGAGAAAAACTCTGTCTGTCAATGCTGAAGTGGCGGGAATGGATAGCAGAAACGACACATTTTTTTCACAAATTGCAACATTACATGTTAGTTAATGACATTCTTTGACTTTTCATGACGATAATGACGTGCTTACGTTAATAATTTAATTTAACTTGTGAAGATTTTTTTTAAATGGGCTGCTGTTTTTTACGTCTAACGGAATGGGCTGCTTTGGAACGTAACCTAAAACTAATAAGAACTTTATACTTATAAAGTACGATTGACCAAAATAGAGTACAATACTTTATTATAAAGTGCGGGTGGCAACCCTAGTCTAGACCTTCTAGGGCCTTATTTCGATATACACTATTATGGAGCCATTCGATATTTAACAATTATGATTGTTGCTCCTGTCTTATGCAGCCAAATTTTCATTAATCCTAGCAACATTGAAAAAATATTTTGCTAGGAAATCTGTCTACTAATGTGTAATCTATCTGTCTATACTTACCTAATGGCGATATGCGACGATGCCATAGTCGTAATGAAGCGATTTGTTTATTACATTGATTCCCAAAGTGGTCCAGGTGAACCCCCAAGGGTCCACGGGAGACTCGACAGGGGTCTACATTGGCTTGACAAAAAAATGGGGGTTCACATTTCGTAAGCGGGGGCCCACCAAAATGTATCTGGTTTCGATAGTGCAGAACTAAAATGTTGGCTTGACCTCACCTATCAATGAAGGCAGATAATATATGAAGAAGCTCAGCGACTGTTACTTGTAAAAACTTGCATATTTTATATTCAGTACAACGTGCCGACACTTGCAAAGCGAAAACTGTTAATTCGTGGTTGGAACTCAGCCGCAACGCAAATTTCCATAGTTAGCTCTAATCTTCACATTTTTTGTAGACTGGGAATATGGTAGAAATGTAGCTGCAGGGGGTCCACCGGAACCAGCAAAATTTTTAAAGTGGTCTATGAGAAAAAAAGTTTGGGAATCTATGGTTTAGTAGATCGAAGATGATAGATGCATGCAATCGAAATAATTCAAAGGAAATGTCTCAGATTATTAAGCTATCGTCATCAGCCTGGTCGTTCTGTTCTTAGTTATGAAGTGAGGTTAAATAAATTTAATGTTCAAACTTTGTAAATTCATCGCACATACTTCGATTTGGTATATCTGTATAAAACATTACACTCCCTAACCGATTCCCCAGCACTATTGTCGCAAATCTCCTTCAATATTATGTTTAGTGCTCGTAGGTCTGATCGAACTAATATTACTTATAAAACAATCTTATTATAATTCATTAAAAGAATTTCTCGGCAGTACAATGAGTTATCAAAGGCGAATAACTGGTTATTTTTAACTATAAGCTATATTTTGTCACACAGCTCAAATACATCCTCCATTTTAAAGGGGATTCAGACGCTACTATGAGCGACATGGGCTACCAAGCCCGTTGATAGTATATATAGGTATTTTTATATATTATGTGTTTGTTTTAATTATTTTTTATTATTTTTTCTGCTTCTCAGTTATATGTCTATTCATTTTAATTACTTAGTAATAGTTATGTCCTTGAACATGCTTTTCTTTTAGTTTCCTCGATGAGTATATTTCTGTTTTTCTGTGCGCACATAAGTTACGTTTCAAGCCAGATCAAATTGTTATTTTAGTAAAGTTTTATTATTGTTTCTTGTAATGTGTGTCTTATTAAATATTAGTACAAGTGAGCTAACTTGCTCATTATACACGAGGCTGTGGTTTGCAGCCCGAGCCGTAGGCGAGAACATAAATCAGCCGAGTGTCTAGTGAGCTAGTTGCTCACGAGTTTCATACGCACTTTTTCAACACACTTGCGAGGAAAAAACAAACATGTATTGCATAAATCGTTTAATTATTAAAACAATTGGTAAATGTACAATTTTCAAAACAAATTGGATTGTTTTTGATGGCGATTTCACAGTTTGTCTTACATTGGCACTTGCCAATTCTTTAATAACTTCATTTACTTCTTCTGTAAATGTCGGCGACAAAGGTAAATCATACAAATTACTGGAAGGCACCAAATAACTCATGCTACGAGATGTACATGGTTGTGGGTTACAGTACGTTTTGATATCAACACAATGTTTGAGCTTAACCATGCTTCTTAACATGGAATAGATGCACCACAGGGAGCTGGGTTTGTATGTATTGGCAAGTTCAGAGAAATACGCCAAAACACATTTTCAGAAAATGACTGGGTTTTTTTGTTTTTTTATTTATTTATTTAATACTTTATTGCACAAAAATACAAATTACATGTACAAAAGGTGGGCTTAATGCTAATAGCATTTTCTACCTGCCAACCTCAGAGGTAACAAAAAAGGTTGGCTTGCTAACTTTTAACAATATTAATGTTTATTAAAAAAAAACAAAAGAAACACAAATAACAATAAACTCCGATTACAGTTAGAATAAATACATACACCTACTTGATATAACAATAATAATACATAGAATATATATATGAGAAATATAACAAATATATATATATTTTTAGGAATAAAATGTAAAAACTATTTTTTTAAAAGGAAACTTCCATAAACACAAAGTGATGTATTTTAACAATTATTGCAAACAAATTAACTAGCGTTCGTATATTAATTAAATACCACGTGATCTCTAGAACACGTAATCCAGTAAGCACGTAAAACACGTCCGCACAGCACAAGTCTCGAATAAGTGTGGGCGCGCGCGGTCTGCGCAGCGCCTTATATTATATTCGGTTGGTCTCGGGCACTGTTATCAGCGCTGGAGTTGTCCAACACGGCCTCTCCTGATGCTCTGGCGTCCCGGCAGATTGATAGGTACAGGGATGCTCAGGTTAATCCAGTGTAGGCATACATATCTGAACCTCGTGAAGGTCCTGGTTCTTGATCGTGTGGTGTTAAACGATCACCTAAGTTGAGCATGTTAGGTCCGGACTGGTCCTCGTCTGGGTCATCATCATCGCTCGCTGCTATTTAACAGAGACATGGTTTTTATAAAAAGGCATAGTCAATACCTCAGCGGTATCATCTTTACATGCATTTAGTAAGGGTTAGTTAGGTTACTAGTAAATACAGCACCACTAACACGATAGCTGAATACTTTGACACTTCTAAAGCAAAGTTCATTGTTTAGTCTCGAGATAATATTTCTAGAGTGCATAAAGCACAAAATATTCAGCTACAAAAATATAAAAAAAAAATCAAAACATAACATGCCAAATAACGAACACTGTGTACGCACGTTACACAGCGACTGGTCGGTTTGCAAAGCCGACCAGCTTCCATGGCCATCAAGACACCATTCCAATGGACTTGGTGCTAATGCCTCAAGGGCCACACAGTTACCTCAAGGGCCACACAAATACCTCAAGGGCCACACAGATACCTCAAGGGCCACACAGATACCTCAAGGGCCACACAGGTACCTCAAGGGCCACACGGGTATCGCATACCCTCAAAGAAAGCGGAGTAGGACTCGGGAGTCCACTCTCCACGCCATGGGACGACGTACTCTTCCACCGCTTTTTATTCGCTCTTCAGCTCGAGGACGATCGTCGTCCTCCTCGCCAGCTCGTCCTTGGCCCACAGCTCAGCGTCGCGCACCCGCGTCTTCGCCGTGTCCAGCCCAGGCGCACGAGCACGCCTCGAGGTCGGCGCGAGCAGCCTGCAGTGCGGGCTACCCGCACACGCGCGCCTCTGCCGACTCCACCCCAGCGGCTCTCTGCTGGTCGTCGGCCGCGTCGGCCGTGCGCGCCTCGCGCTCCGCCCGCAAGCTTGAGGCGAGCTCGTTCCGCTCGGCGCGCATCTCCTCGCACTCCGCGAGTGCGTCACACGCCACGCGGTCTCCTGGACCGCTCGCTCGGTGCGGTTCTCGCATGCAGAAGTCCAGCTTGTCGGTAGACCACGCTTGCTTCCTGACAAAAACCAAAGAGTTAAGTTCGACACTTCGAGGAGGACAGGCTTTCTTAACGTGGCCAGATACCGTCTAAAATAGCTAGCTTAGCCGATAACTGAAGAACACTGCTTTATGTATTAAGGTTCGGCAACAACAATCAAACTAATGACTTAACCTTTTTACGCCTCGGCCGTACCTGATCACGACTAATAATTCGTTACAAGTATTCGATTTCAATCTAAAAAAGAAAACATTGTGAAATTAACCTCACACACAATAAACAAATCGACCTTTAATGTCAAACTCAATCGATAAGGTAAGATAGGAGGTACTTTCGACCTCTTGGACTTCCCAGACCTTTTACTGTGCAAAACTATGGTTTAACGTGTAACGTAAATGTTTCAAAAATGATAACAACTCCAGCAAAGCGATCGATCCACTATCGATTAATCGCCCTGCGTTCACGTATTATTATTATGTTTTATGTATTTAGCGTACCGATTCAGTTATCGCACTGATGACAGTCAGTGAGTGCCGTCAAGGATCTGAAACGCTGATGAGCACGCTGCAAGTCAGTGTTACTTTATTTAGAACATTAAAACCAACCAACCACAGAACACTATTATTCACAAGCAACCAACCAACCAGCTGTCACGTCACTTTTGCCAGGGAGGCTCACGATGACATCTGTTTGGAGCATGGATGTTGCTAGCGCAAAATGGCGAATGTAATGACGTCATCTATGACGATTCAAGGGACATAGTTGTTGCGCTTACGGTGACTCGGTAACGCTTGTTAGCGCGATGATATCGATTTTAGCGCAATTCGGAATGCAGCCTCGGTCAGGCACTACAACCTTATAAAATGTATTGACGCTGACGTGATCATTGACAGTTTAAAACATCGACTTTGCATGTCAGTTGGCTACATTTACACCATTGCGGGTAGACAAGTTTTAAGAAAAGTTGGGTGTGATCGTAATGAGATCGTGTTTATTTTTAGCTTATGTCACATTACAGGTCTTAAGACGTTTAGCTTTATGTAAATTGAAAAGAACCGGACTAAATCATCAGGCAAAAGTTTTGCGTTCATGGCAGGTGCTCGAATAATATTCTGATGTGGGTCAGTTATTCCGCGGATAACAATCGCAGATGAGTTCCTCGTCACTGAGTTTCTGAACTATGCGTATGCGAATTCGAAGTATTTGTTCAAGGATTTGGCATTATCTACTTCGACACACTAATCGTTGATATTGCAAGCTACTCAAAATACAAAAATATTGGTTTGGTCTTACCGCTGTCTGTTTCGATAGATCGGATCGCTTCCACAATGCGACCGGTTACCGTTTTGCTGCACCGCTGGCACATTGGCATCCCTGGCGACGCGCTCCAGTCCAGGCTCCAGCGCCTGACCCGCCCAGGACCCGATGAGTGACACCGGTGGAGGCACCGAAGGCGCCGACGGCGGAGGCATCAACACGTTACTGGCAGGCGAGCTGAACGCCCACGATCGAGGTGCAGGCCACGGCAGTAAAGGCAGTATGCGCGCACGAGCACGTGGTAACAGCGCACGCGATGAGGCGCGCGCATGAGCACGGAAACGGAGAGCGCTGACGTTGGACGCTCCTCAGCACGTAGTGGCGGTGTGCTCGGTCACGAGAACAGGGGCGTTTGTCGTGGTGATCACGCTCATGGGCGCATCGCCCTCGAGTGTCCGCCCGATGACCATTCGAGTGTCGGTGCGGGGAACGCTCACGAGAGTAACTGCGACGCCGCTGACTGCTGGAGCATCGATAAGGCGATCGACTACGGGAGCGCCGCCGATGCGACCATGACCTCCGTGATCCAGACGGTCGCCGGTGGCGAGACCGAAAGCGGCTCAACCTCTTCATCTTTACGATTGCACTGTAAACAAGACACAATAGCGGTGCACCAGCGCACCCTAATTAGATAAATACGTAAATGACAATCAGAAGAAATAAAATTAACTACCCTCAACTAACAACATAAAAAAAATAAACACCACGTTTATTATTTTATTCTTTTTTTTTTAAGATAAGGGAAATAGTGGGCATGTTTTCTTTATCCCACTTCTGATTTTAGGAATAAAATGTAAAAACTATTTTTTTAAAGGAAACTTCCATAAACACAAAGTGATGTATTTTAACAATTATTGCAAACAAATTAACTAGCGTTCGTATATTAATTAAATACCACGTGATCTCTAGAACACGTAATCAAGTAACCACGTAAGCACGTAAAACACGTCCGCACAGCACAAGTCTCGAATAAGTGTGGGCGCGCGTTTTTTTTTTTTTCGAATGGACTAATCTCGCTGTTGGCCTCTGAGGCCGTGACAGCTTAACCGAACTTTTGGCGAGCGCAGATGGCGCTCAGCCCTGTAAGTTTTTTAGGCAACTAGCGCAAGGGCACCACTTAGGTACGAACCTCGGCTTGGGCTGTTGCCGGGATGGGGATAGGAGAGAAACGCCCGGGTACATGTCTGTACCTCGTATAAGCGGCGACTGAAGGGACTCGTCGACCTCGCCGGCGAGGTCGGTGTTTCTGTGAAGTGTTTGCTCTGTCTGATATAGATGACTCACCTTCCGCATTAGCAGAGGTGATTTCGTCATCCGGGTCTCCGAGAACGTGTCTCGGACGACGGAGGAGGTGTGGGCGCGCGCGGTCTGCGCAGCGCCTTATATATTCGGTTGGTCTCGGGCACTGTTATCAGCGCTGGAGTTGTCCAACAATATATATATATATATATATATATTTATAGATAAAAAACAAAAAATACTATTACATACAACACACATAGGTACTACGTTTTCATATATTTTAACAGCCAGTGGAGGACTGCAAGAAATGACTATAGACTAGTCGTCTGAAAACCGGTTTACTAGGCGCCTTTTTAATATGTGTAGGGAGAGAGTTCCATAGACCGACAGCTACCACCTCAAAAGAGTTGCCACGGAAGGCCGTTGAGTGTTTCGGGGTAGCGAGAAGGAGAGAATCAGTGGATCTGAAGTTTTGGTCATGGGTGTCAGAGAGGTAGGAAAATTTGCATTTAAGATAATGGGGAGTAAAGGGGTCCCTAAGGATCGAAAAAAGAAGACATAAAACTCTTAACTTTCTCCTGTCACGAATTGAGAGCCATTTCAGTTTGGAGCGATACTCAGACACATGATCATACTTACGGAGACCGTAGATGAACCTAATGCACGTATTGAGCAGTCGATCCAATTTGTTAAGGAGGTTCTGATTAAGGTCTAGGTACGATATATCCGCATAGTCGATTATAGGTAAAAGCAAAGAGTTGACTAGGGATATTTTAGTATTTGTTGGGAGAAAGTTTTTAAAACAGATAATAGAATGGAGAGATGCAAAAAATTTACGGGATACTTCCTTTACCTGAGCCACCCAGTTTAGGTTAGCATCGACAAGGAGGCCAAGATTTTTGACCACCGGTGCAAAAGGTATGATGCAATCATTATATACTAAGGGAGTGGTTCAGGGTAGGTCGATTTTTGCAAGTTGGCGAGTACTCCCGATAATGATTGCTTGACATTTGTTTGGGTTCACTTGGATGCCGTAGTTCTCAGACCAGGTCTTAAGTTGAAGAAGATCAGTGTTAAGAGCATCCAATGAAGCATTCAAGTTTTCAGTCTTTGAGTGGTAATAAAGCTGCAGATCGTCGGCGTAGAAGAGATAGTTGCAGTGGAATTTGGAGGAAAGCAAGTTAATGAATAGGCTGAAGAGCAGGGGTGATAGGATTCCCCCTTGAGGGACTCCAGCCTCCAGCTCACACCAATCAGAGAAAGTCTGCCCACTCCGGATGGACTGGCGACGCCCCGTTAAATAGGACGAGAACCACTGAACGGCTACTGGCGAGAAATTCAGGTGACTCAAGGCAGCAAGAAGCAGATCATGGTCGACAGCATTAAAGGCGTTGCTAAAGTCAATGAGTACCAGCACAGTGACTTGAGATCTCTCCATAGCTGATCTAATGTCCTCGGTGACTTTGAGCAAGGCAGTTGTGGTGCTATGACCAGCCCTGAAACCAGACTGGAATGGGTTCAATAGGTCACCGTCGTTCAGAAACTCCATTACTTGCTTGTGGACAACTGACTCTATGACTTTAGACAGGAAAGGCAGGATTGATATGGGACGAAACTGGTTAGGGAGAAGCGGGTTGGGTGTTTTTGGTAATGGCAGGACATGAGCTTTACGCCATTGGTCAGGAAAATGGCCAGTTGACAAGGAGTGGTTAATTATATGTACAAGAGACAGAAGAATGTGGCTTTGTTGCTTTTCCATTGTATGAAACTATCGTAAGCAGCTACTTTGCTCGAGATTTTGGAGGTATTAGGCTTTCATTTGCATTTTGTGCTGCATTTAGTATTTCTGGCGGGGTTAAGTTTATCAATGGTTAATCTTCTGTACTAAAACTTGACATTTTTACAATTATTTACCACACAGCAACAAATGTGATACAAATGAAAAAATGGGAAATGGCGCGCAAGTTTTTTTTTTTTTTTGCAGGCGCCAAATATAAGTTGATTGATTACATACAGCCTACTTCAAAATTATAATATTAGTGATAAAATGCAAATGTTTTATAACAAATTATTGTGAATTATAAGTAATTTGATAATAATAATGTTTTTTCGTCTTAATTAGGGATACATTTATTTATTCCAAAAATGTAATAGGATTTTCAGTGGCATAAAACCTCTTTGTTGTTACACAAACTGTATTACCCGGTTAAATTGAAAATGCTGTTTACTCGCATATAATTTGCAGTTAGGTACTAATTTAACTTTGTAGGGATAATTCTATTATGCACTAGTGTGTTATATTATTACGCGCGCGTGTGTTATAGTTCGGATTGTGGCCCTAATAACGATGTACTATGGCACACCTTACGAGCAAGTGTGTTGAAAACAAATAAATCCAGTAGAAGTCTGGTGGGCCATCGGCTTATTCCGTCATCACAACAAACCACATTGTTATTTATTAAGAAAAACACCGCATTAAATTTGTATTTGTTTAGAAGCTATAATGCCACAAACTGACAAACACCGACAAACACCTTCACTAACCCTTATTTTGCAACAGGCAGGTTGAAAGTATTTTTATTCATCTCTAGAAATGTGAATGTAAAATAATATGTAGCTATTGTTAGTTCACTTAGAACGATTAATGAAAATCCCGGAAATTGTTATGTTAAAACACTTATATGGAAATATTTGCAGAACGTTTATAACGGAAACATTCTACAGAGATTTAATAAAAAAATTCCGTGTATGAACTCCTATATTTGCAGGTTTTTATACCAACGAAAAAAAGCGGTTACGTAGCAGCAAGTAACATAATATAAAAGTTCTTGTAGTTCGTTCTAACTTTTTTATATTTCAGTTGATTGAATGAAAGGTAAGTAAATTGCGGTTTACGATTTATGACTTATTAAAAAATAACTACTTACTAGATCTCGTTCAAACCAATTTTCGGTGGAAATTTGCATGGTACATCATATATTTTTTTTAGTTTTATCATTCTATTATATATTTTTATAGAAGTTACAGGGGGGGGGGGACACATTTTACCACTTTAGAAGTGTCTCTCGCGCAAACTATTCGGTTTAGAAAAAAATGGTATTAGAAACCTCAATATCATTTTTGAAGACCTATCCATAAATACACCACGTATGGGTTTGATAAAAAATATTTTTTGAGTTTCAGTTCTAATTATGGGGATCCCCCAAAATTTATTGTTATTTTTTTTCTATTTTTGTGTGAAAATCTTAATGCGGTTCGCAGAATACATTACTTACCAAGTTTCAGCATACTATAGTTCTTATAGTTTCGGAAAAAAGTGGCTGTGACATACGGACAGACAGACATGACGAATCCATAAGGGTTCAGTTTTTTGCCATTTGGCTACGGAATCCTAAAAAGGGAGTAGGAATAAGACCTGCACTGACGTCCCGCATTGTGTTGTGCATTACCCCCCTTCTAACCTGACCCCAGCCATCCCAATTCCTTGAAGTAACGGAGTAGGACTTTGGATTGACAGCAGCAGCTTTCCTGGATCCCCGTGGATGATATAGTAGCGGTGTTGCAGGATGAAGATTCGATGATTATAGGCTTTTGTTTCAAGCTTAATAAAAGTTTCAAGAAATGGGCCCATATTGTGAAACTATGGACGCCTGAAGACGGCAACGCGATAACGGAATGCGTTAGCGGGACGATCTCGAAGAGAATCATCTACGAAAGAGGATGCTGAAGCTAAGAGATACTGAAGAATAGGGGCGGTTATAAGAGATCTTTCGTCCAGCAATGGGACGAGATGGGATAATTAAAAATCGTATTTCTAGTTCATAGTTCATTTTACATTCATAATAGTTATAGATTTATAGAAATTAACCGCTTCTATTGCGCATTCATGGCGGGTTCCTATATCCGTCGGTAACCAGCTACGACTCGTTTCTCCTTGAAAACCTGTCAAAAGTTTGACACTAGTTTGACACTTATTCAAGGAGATACGAGGTGTAGTCGGTTACCGACGGATATAGGAACCCGCCATCAGTGGCTTTGTGTCGTTTTAGGTAGTGCACAAAAAACTCGAAAGAAGATACAAAAAACAATGTGGTGTGGCTGTGTCATGGACACGGCCGTGTTTTGTATGTGATTACGTGTACGTAACAGGTAATATTATCTGTACAAAATATAAAATACGCTATTCTATGTATGTTTTAATTATGTTTGAACACTAAGAAATCCGTACCAATAACCGTACCAATAGACATCAGAAACTCTCCGATGACACCCTTAACCTCATGGCTGAACGACGTTCTTTGCAACTGCAGTCTCCCGGTGATGCTCAGTCACATAGGCAGCTCAATAGAAAGATTTAAAAATCCTTGCGGCACGATATTCGTACCTTTAATACATCTCGTATTAAAGATACGATAGAGCGGAATAAAGGCTCCAAAGTGTTCGCGAGACATAATTCTATTGGGTAGAGCCGCATGACGAAGCTGAAGAGGGAAGATGGCAGCATAACGTCAAGTAAAGCGGAAGTGTTAAGGGAAGTCGAAAGGTTCTATGGACGGCTCTACGATTCGGTCACTAAACCTTTTGCAGTGCGGCCAACGACCCAAGAGCCAAACTGACCCGACATTATACCGAAGATATTCCGGACATCAGCCTGTATGAGATCAGGATGGCCTGAAACAGCTTAAGAACGACAAGGCGCCGGGTGAGGACGTAATCACTTCAGAGCTTCTGAAAGCGGGTGGATCACCGGTACTTAAAGTCCTTCAGAAGCTCTTTAATTCCGCCTTGCTTGAAGGTACGACGCCAAAAGCATGGAACGAGGGCGTAGTGGTTCTGTTCTTCAAGAAAGGTGACAACACCTTGCTTAAGAATTACAGACCCATCTCGCTTTTGAGCTATGTTTATAAGCTGTTTTCGAGGGTCATACAGAAGACCGAAGAGTATAACTTGCCGCTATGTCTCGCGTTTGTGGATTATGAGAAAGCCTTCGATTCGATCGAAACATGGGCAGTGCTTGAGTCTCTCCAACGATGCCGTATTGACTATCGGTACTTCGAAGTGTTGAAGTGTTTGTATAAAAACGCCACTATGTCAGTCCGAGTACACGAACAGAGTTCGAAGGCGATTCCCTTAAAAAGAGGCGTAAGACAGGGAGATGTCATCTCTCCGAAACTGTTTACGACCGCATTGGAAGATGCCTTCAAGCTTCTGGAATGGAAAGGACTGGGCATCAATATTAACGGGAATACATCACTCACCTTCGGTTTGCCGACGATATTGTGGTCATGGCAAAGTCGATGGAAGAGCTCAGCGCGATGCTCGAAGGCCTCAATCGAGTCTCCCAACGGGTAGGACTTAAAATGAACATGGACAAGACGAAAATCATGTCGAATGTCCATGTCGTCCCTGCCCCAGTTATGGTTGAGAACTCGGCTCTTGAAGTTGTCGACGCGTATGTATACCTAGGACAAACAGTCCAATTAGGTAGGTCCAACTTCGAGAAAGAGGTCAATCGTCGAATCCAACTCGGATGGGCAGCGTTTGGGAAACTTCGCAACGTCTTTTCGTCCAACATACCTCAGTGCCTTAAGACGAAAGTCTTTAATCAGTGTGTGTTACCAGTGATGACATATGGAACCGAGACGTGGTCCTTCACTATTGGCCTTATGAATAAGCTCAGAGTCGCTCAACGAGCTATGGAGAGGGCTATGCTCGGGGTTTCTCTACGGGATCGAATCAGAGGCCACGGACCGGCAAGCGCAGCGTAGGACGTCCACCTACAAGATGGGCAGACGACTTGGTAAGAACCGCAGGTCGGCGTTGGATGCAGGCCGCTTCCAACCGCAGTTCCTGGAGATCAATGAGGGAGGCCTTTGTCCAGCAGTGGACGTCCTACGGCTGATATGATGATGACTAAGAAATCCTTCGGTTCTAAATGGAACTCTCGAAACGCAGTAAAAATACCTCAAAATGCGTCACTTAGCGTAACGAATTCTTTGATATTTTAGCAATACAGTTAAGTAATTAAATTTTGATGGAGATGATAGATATGTGCAAAACCAAACTCGATTTTGCAATCATGCGTTTTTTGCATCCCAATATGGAAGCAATTATATGAGCGTATTCACGTCAAAAGTATAATGAATCTATGGAAATCTATGGGGGAGGCTTATACCAAATGCCTTTCTATACAAGGCATATCATTTACATATGTAAATGGTAAAGTTCTCGATTTTGTGTAAACAGTACGCTTGTACCGCTCTTACCGACTCTTATGATACCTACTTATCTTTCTATATATTTCAAGTATACGTAGAATGCAAATAGGAAACCAAAGATTTATCCCTTGTGAAATCACAGTAATTTACATAAAAGGTTCGCCGTCCTCTGTCCACTCGTAATCACCTGAGTTAAGGGTTAACATCCGTCCGAATTCATCCCAACATGTCCGGCATTTTAGCCCGATGCGACTAGGGTACCCAGATTAAAAAGTCGAAATTCCTGAGATTTAATGAAAATTCCGGACTTTCTTGTAAATATAACATTGATGTCGTTAGCACCGTGCATGTGAATGGACGAAGCAAATTCTCAAATTTTGGGAGCAATAAATATCAGTAATGATCAAAATGACAAATAACATAAGTAGTTATTCAATAAAAACATTACTCTCCTTTGCGCAGTTGGGTAAAAAGTAGCTTATGTTACTTAGGGTGAACGTAGCTTTCCAATGGTGAAAGAATTTTTGAAATCGGCATAGTAGTTTTTGAGTTTATTCATTACAAACATACACACAAACATACAAAACTTATAATTTTATATATAAAATAAATAATAAATAAATATTTCCGGACATTTCACACAGCGCTATCTAGCCCCAAACTAAGCATAGCTTGTACTATGGGAACCAGATAACTGATAGAATACTTACATACTTTTTTTTAAATACATACATTCTTTTAATATATAGAGAAACAACCAGACCCGGAACAAATATCTGTAGATCATGCAAACAATTGTTCCGCAGCGGGAAGCGAACCCGCTACCTCCTGCGTCTCAGCCGGCTATTCGCCCGTATAGATAAAAATATTTGGTTTATTTTACTCGTTACCTACTTAAACTGTAGAAAATCCGGACGGGTTAGGATTCCCCCCGCATTCCGGACAAAGACCTACGAGTATATTACCGGACAAGTCCGCAAAATTCCGGCAACCCTAAATGCGACGGACTTATCGACTTAGAGCAGACTTAGCAAAACCTAACCTATTTTCGTCGTGTGTGCTTCTGTCCTTTGATTTTCGTATGTTCACTTCACTATGTGCGGAATTTTAGATGTAATTAGCAAAATGACTGGTAATTTTTTGCAAATGTTCGGCTTTTTGTCAGGTGTTCCAAAAATTCTACCTGAGAAAAAAACATTCGCGGTATTTAAATATATCTAACTACATACTACCTGGGTCATCAAGTCTCGAGTGATTAGGTTACTTTAGGCAAGCGTACCTACTTATTCTATCGTTGACTACATCATTGCATGTGATCAGGCGAGACCTCTCTCGTCAGGCGAGATCGTAGTCAAACACTAGACTATTTTTTTTGTCTAGCCTATGCTGGTCAAAGGCCTCCCCTCCCCCTCATCTCTCCACTTTTCTCGATCTTGTACCAAACGCCCGTCAGTCCCTATAAAAAGCATCCAAATAATCGAGCGACCGCTTCTTTGGCCATCCTTTATCTATAAGATATTTAAAAAAAAATTGTTGAGTACTTGTGACGTTTACTTTGTTTACTTCGTAACTGTAGTAGCCTGTTTCCCGAGGCCATTACAAATTACAAGCCGAAATAATATCCAATTTTCCTCATAAACCCATTTTTTTACTTTCGTTTCCATTTTATTTTGCCACCAAAACGTCCAATCCATCCAAAACAACGGCGAGTGCCAATCCCACAGAGATGAAATATTAAAGTTTTGAACGAAACAAAATGTTGTTTTAATTTCCTTTCGGGGCAAGGTCTGTGTTTTCATTCTACTGAAATGTCCAGTATTATATTTTTTCATTTGTTGGTAGAATAGATTATGAGAACAGTGCCTAGTAGTGTGCACTTATAACAATAGTTAAGTAGGTAGGTACTAGCCGTACTAGGTATATCATACCTTTTTAAAAGATGACTAATAAAACTGAAAAGTGATGCTACCTACTATGTGTTTTGTTATGTCCTACATTATTTTTTTTAACATTAATTTTAAACACACATCTGGAATAGTATTAACTGATTTTAAAGGTGTATTTAATATCGGTAGCTTGAATATTTACCCAGTAATCGATAGTCGATACATTTCCAATAAACGATTTTTAACATAAATCGGCGGCGTCTTTGCGACGATGTCGCTTAGTCAGTTTAACAGGTACCTACTACTTACATGATTTATACAGGCTGTTTCATTGATAGTGTGGGACTTGATAGACTAGATAGGCTATTTGAAAATTTAAAAAAAATCTACGGTAATCAATTTGAAAAAAAAAAACTATTTTTTAGACTATTAACTGAAGTTAACTAATCACACTAATATTATAAATGTGAAAGTTTAGATGTTTGTTTATTTATTTGTTTGTTACTCAATCACGGCGTAACGGCTGAACCGATTTCGATAAAATTTAGTATTTACGTACCTATATTAACCTGGATTAACACATATGCTACTTTTTATCCCATAAATCTGGTTCCATGGGATAAGAATGAGGTGTCAAAGTTTATATCGAAAAATGATTTGAGTCTTTGCGCGTGCGAAACCGCAGGTGGAAGCTAGTATTACATGAACTAATCAGCCTACTAGTAGAAACACTTAAACAGGGTTTGTAATAGAACATCTTTTCATCTAAATAAGGTCGCAACAACAAAAAATTCAAATCAGATTTCTTTTGGACCGAGTGCTATAAAGACTTATCTTACACGTAGGTACAAACACAAGACAACATGTTTGCATGTTCTAGAAATATTTGTTCTGGGCCTGGGTGTTTCTTGTATTATAAGTAGGTATGTATGAACACAAACAAATATCTGTATTCTATCAGTTATCTGGTTCCCATAGTACAAGCTTTGCTTAGTTTGGGGCTAGTCCCAATATATACATAGCGCTGCATAAAATGTCCAGAAATATTTATTTATTTTGCATTAAAAGTTTATAACGGTATAATCAATTATTTTTACTAAAAGTCCGGTTATTTAAGGACTTATTTAGTTTAGTCAGTATTAAAATTCATTGCAAATGTCTAAGCTTTTCTTTAGATATTCAAATGTAAACTTAGGAGACATTCTTAAGTAAATACAAGAAAATGTTAAGCTCCATAAATACTAGCCAGGGCTGAAGTGAGGTAACGGAATTACAGTTCAAGTTTACGGTTTTAATAATACGGTCTTAGGCCCTTCGTTAACACGTTAATCTAGAAAAAGAAGACTAGAACTAGAAACTAGAAATCATAGCTTATGAAAAGAACTGTAATAATACACATATTACTCGTGCGCGATAACTTGGGACCTGCTAGGAATGCGACTCCCCGACCGCTTCCCCTGCACTTCCCCGATGGCGCCCGTATTGTACCGTTCGCATCACTATTTTTTACCAGGGTTTTTAGTCTCGTACTGGCCTACGTCACGTAACGACGCGCTCTGGAATTCTTTTAGTTTTCGTTTGTGTTATTGTTGTAGTTTTTGTTGTTATAGTTTGTGTCATTGTTTTGTTGTTATAGTAAATGTTGTAAATTTATCGGATACCTCTTCGTCAAGTGATTATAGTGAGACTGAGGACAAAGAACAACCTCTAGAAGGCATAAATCCACTAAGTAGTGACGAAGATGAGATAATGTAAATAATAGATAAAATAAATGTATAAACTTAAACATTGTATTTTTATTTTATTCAAATAGTGTAAATAAGATTAGATAAAAAGCAGCGTCCTCCCTGAGTAACATAATAAATTAGGTTAAAAAAAACAAAGACGAAGCCGCGGGCGGCTGCTTGTTATGTTCGCTTTTTTGCGGGCGGTACAAACACGCCAATATGACGTCACCGCGCTCAGGTCCCAACTTATCGCGCACGGATAATACACCCTAAAAACAAAACGTTACGCTTCTTTTTTTTGCGACTTGGAAGTGGTAAAATTTTATAGCCCACCGTGTAGTGGTAAGTTGGTAACCATCGCCTATAACGAAGTATTGCCTCGTAGGCAACTCACCTCAGCGACGTGTCTTACGACGCACTGTCTTGTGTATAAAAACTTGAGGCATACAGATGTATAGCCTTATGTATCTGTAATTTCACCGGCAACCATACCCTTTAAACTGAAACACAGCACTGCTGCTTATAGGCAGAAATAGATTTGGTGCTAGTACTCCCCCTTGCAAGCCATTTCACAAGCAATTCTACTATTAAACTTCTCTCTTCTCTCATTTTTTTTTATTGATTATAGCCAAGCACTTGACCACTACCTCACCTGATGGTAAGTAAAGGTGTGATCGAAGATAGAGCACGCTTGCCTAGAAAGAACCTATTCACTCTGGACTTGAAGACTCCAAGATTATACTGGTTTGGTAAAAACATACGCCGGAAGTGACTTCCACTCCTTACTTGTGCTAACAAGAAAAGTTGAAGCAAATCGTTTGGTACGGCAAGGTGGTATACCGACCAGGTATGGGTGGTACTTCTCGGTACGTCTGCTTGTCCGGTGGTGGAAGGGGGAAGGAGGGATAAGGTCATGAAGATCTTGCGCACATTCACCGAAATGTATCTTTTAAAAAACTGAAAGTCTGGCTACTCAGCGTCAGTGCTCTAGACTTTGTAAATTGGCTTCCACTAGTGAGTCATCACCAATGAGTCTAGCAGCACGTCGCTCAATCGAATCAAGGGCTTCAAGCTGATACTTGGCCGAGCCATCCCAGAGATGGCAGCAGTACTCCATACATGAGCGGACTTGTGATTTGTAGAGACTGAGCAGCTGGCCCGGTGAGAAGTACCGCCGAACTTTAGCTAGGATGCCCAGCTTCATAGCAGCAATTTTGGCCCTAGATTCGATGTGCGAGCCGAAGTTCAGGTTGGACGTGAGCTCAACGCCCAACCAGCTGAGACTTTCAGAAATTACAAGGTTTCTTCTCTTTCTACGCAGTCAGGTAAAAATAAATTTACTCAGGCCACTCCTGAACCAAATCCTCCATTAATTATACCTTTCTCCACACCTGCCACCTACTTTAACTTCTATGAAAGTGCCAGACATAAAGTTTGGATTGCTCGTGAAACATAGCCTCGTTATTTTGATTGCCTGAATGTTGACGCAGTGATGAAATGAAATGTATTTGCTAGACGCAGAGTATATATGTGCTATGGCAAATTAATGTCTGACACTGTTATAAAATTCCAAAAAATCAAGTTCTAAAGCTAGACACGCGGTAGCGTGTCAAGCCAAGTTCAAGCTAACAGAACTGGCGAGCAGCACCGTGTGTAATATTACACGAACCATTTGGAGCCACTTTTGACCACTTCATAACTCAAAAACAATGTCACATAAACATGTCATATTTGGCTCATATATTGAGTCTTGACTGAAAACTATGTCGAATGTCCAGGTCGTGCCTGCCCCAGTTATGGTTGAGAACTCGGCTCTTGAAGTTGTCGGCGCGTATGTATACCTAGGACAAACAGTCCAATTAGGTAGGTCCAACTTCGAGAAAGAGGTCAATCGTCGAAACCAACTCGGGTGGGCAGCGTTTAGGAAACTTCGCAACGTCTTTTCGTCCAACATACCTCAGTCCCTTAAGACGAAAGTCTTCAATCAGTGTGCGTTACCAGTGATGACATATGGAACCGAGACGTGGTCCTTCACTATTGGCCTTATGAATAAGCTCAGAGTCGCTCTACAAGCTATGGAGAGGGCTATGCTCGGGGTTTCTCTACGGGATCGAATCAGAAATGAGGAAATACGTAGGAGAACTCAAGTCACCGACATAGTCCGACGGATTAGCACGTTGAAGTGGCAATGGGCAGGACATATAGCGCGCAGAACAGATGGCCGATGGGGCTGGAAAGTTCTCGAATGGAGGCCACGGACCGGCAAGCGCAGCGTAGGACGTCCACCTACAAGATGGGCAGACGACGTGGTTAAGAACCGCAGGTCGGCGTTGGATGCAGGCCGCTTCCAACCGCAGTTCCTGGAGATCAATGAGGGAGGCCTTTGTCCAGCAGTGGACGTCCTACGGCTGATATGATGATGATGATTGAGACTTGCGAGATACGTATGTGCGCCAAATTTCATAAACACACCTGAAACGGTTGTTTAGATATTAACGTCCAAAAATCGTCATTTTTATGATTTTTATGATGACCGACTTATACCTAGTCAGGTCATAAATTCTGTCACATGTTTAATATAAAATAATTGAAACAAGTTTATTCATTATGTAACCATTTATATACCAAAATAAACTTAACAAAACATAGATTCTTATGACACTAAAGTTTATTCAAAATGACCTCCGTGATTTTGAATACAGGCCTTCAATCTGCGCGGCCAGTCGTCTATCGCAGCACGAACGAGGTCCATGTCAATATCGGCGGCTGCCTTAATCAAGGATGTCTTGAGTGACTCCAAATTGGGATGAGGCTTTGAGCACACCTTTTCCTCCAAGTGTTGCCATATCTTGTAATCAAACGGATTCAAATCTGGACTGGAGGAGGGCCAGTCTTCGTGCCGGATCAAGTCGATTTCACGCGCCGCCAGCCAGTCTTGTGTGCTTTTCGCTCTATGAGCTGGCGCCGAATCTTGTTGGAATACCCAGTACCTGTTATTGAACATGGTATGAGAAACAGGTTCCACAAGGTTCGTCAGGACTGTATTTTGATAAATACAGTCCTGACGAACCTTGTGGAACCTGTTTCTCATACCATGTTCAATAACAGGTACTGGGTATTCCAACAAGATTCGGCGCCAGCTCATAGAGCGAAAAGACGTCCTACACAACTGCATTCGTTTTTACACCTTTCTCTTAAAAATGTACCTCTGTTAAGCCCCAATAAGAAACTCCCAACCATACCATGAGCGAGGATGGAAAATGACCTCGTTAGACACGCGGAATACGGTTGCTCGCTTCTTCACTACTGTGTGCGTACACCTTATCATTTTGTTTGTAGGTAGATCTCTTCTACGGTAAAAAATTTTTCATCCGAAAAAAGAATTTCCCGATATTTTTTTCCCGCGTACCGCTTCAACAAAGCGCGGCATCTCTTCAGTCTCAGATCCATTAGACGAGCAATCAAACGATGTCCTGTTTTTCTTCGATATGCCCGAAGCCCTAAGTCTTCATTTAACACCCTTTTCACCGTGGTTCTGCTTAACCCCATCTGAAGGGCCAACAGTTTCTGCTTACGTTTGGGATTTCTTTGAATTCGCGCCTTCACAGCTTTTATCACTGCTGGAGTCCTAACAGACCGAGGGCGACCACTTCTTGACCTGTCATCTACACTAGAGTCTTCATTGTATCGTTTGATGGTGCGATAAACGAATCTTTTGGTTATATTCAAATTTTTCAGTATGTCAAAAATTTGAATTGGCGCGTAACCTCAACGATGCAACGCAATAACTGCAACACGGTCTTCTTTAAGCGTCCACTCCATATTTAAAATTGAGTAAAATTTTAAAAAAGTATACATTTTTATTTTCATGAACAATTCGAAATTCGAATTCTATAAACATTTTTGTGGCCAGCATTCTAAAAGAAAAGTTTTTACTGTGTGACAATACTTATGACCTGACTAGGTAGATATATCAAAACTCTAATCCAGTTCCAGATGCCTTAGAAAGTTCAAATTTTGCATCCAGATAGGTAGTTGGATGAATACAAAGGAATAAATCAGAATCTATTAAATTTTTATCATACTATTATAGTTTTTCAATTAAATGATTATATTAGGAACACTTATAGTGTCTGTAATGTAAGAATTAGCAATCAAAATTAATTGCTGATAGAGAATACAATATAAAAGACAATTATACCCCTTAGACGTAGGAAAACCGTTTGGTATTAATTTTATTATGAGTAAGTACATACAATTTCTGTACAAAAAGTAATGATATCCCATCAAATACATAAATGTGAAATGAGAGCCAAGTTCAATATATGCCTACAATATATGCCTTGGCTGTTGACTTCAACTACAAAAGAAGTGAGATCTAAACGGGTGCCAAGTTCAACTGTCATTCCTGAAATTTATTTATAACATAAATTTTTTTATAACAACTTAAAATATAATTTCTTCTTATAACTTAGGATAATATATTGAAGCCTGAGGTCTGACTAGTTTTCATATACCTACGAATTATATGCCTATATGCCTTCGCAAGTTCTAAAGCTGTAAGTTCTCATTTGATTCTTCGGAAAATTTGGCTGGCTGGTAGAAACTAGCCATTAAACATAGGAGTCTACCATGACTGTTTTAGTAGGTATTTAATAATAATGAAACCTAACCTTGATGACCTCTCTACCCCAACGGCCGCCAGCTCTTGGAGCAATGTGCCCCGCCATCTGACACATCAGACGATTCAATTAGTAAAATTACATTTTACCAAAACGTTACGCTTTTAAAATTATAGTTTTTTTTCGGAGGGACTTTTCTCGCTGTTGGCCTCTGAGGCATCTTAACCAAACTTTTAGCGAGTGCAGATGGCGCTCAGCCCTGTAAGTTTTGATGAGCGCAACGGCACCACTTAGGTGCGAACCTCGGCTTGGGCCGTTGCCAGGGTGGGGATAAGAGAGAAACGCCCGGGTACCTCGTATAGGCGGCGACTGAAGGGACTCGTCGACCTCGCCGGCGAGGTCGGTGCATCTGTGAACTGTTTGTTCTGTCTAATGTAGATGACTCAGAAATCTCCTCCGCATTAGCGGAGGTGATTTCGTACTCCGGATCTCCGAGGACGTGTCTCGGACGACAGCGGGTGTTTAAAATTACAGTGAAATCTCGCTTTTACCAAACCAATCCGTAACTAAACCAAATTAATATTTTATAATGGTGGCGCTCTGGACATCTATGGGATGGACGTCCTATGGCTGATATGATGGTGATGATGAAAGGTGACTTATTTTAGAAGCCTTACTTAATATATGTTATTCCCATTATTAGGAAAATTGAATTTTCCGCTTCAATTAACGCGCTTTTTAGCAAAGGTTTGTTGACTTTGACGCGGTTCGTAAAGCCACGTGACTTCACACGAGCGCTCAAAATACCAATTCGCGTTCTTCAAATGTAGAGAAATTCTAATTTTGGGGTGAATAATCAACATTGAACTAGCCGCCGTGGTGTGCTGTATAACAGCACCACGTTTTTTTTTCCTTATATAATCTATGTCGTCTATGATCTGAACGTCGAGGCAATCCTCTCGACAACACGGATATAGTGAGAAGACTGAAAAGGACAAAACATTTTGAGTTATTATAGTGTACAATAGTGTAATATAGTGTCAGTGTTAGTGCTACTCATAACGAACACAAGAACAAAGTGTCTTCTCCTTAAATAGAGACTGCAAGAAAAGTGCCAATCGACACATTCTTAATCATAATTCTGTTATGAAACTAAGTTAGCATAAAATTGTTCATTAGCCTACTTGGCTAGAATGCAATAAAACTTGAGTACACTTACGATGTAAAATGTGTAGGTACCTAACATAAAAAAATCTATGAGGACTATGAGGAGCGAATTGGTTAAAGAGAGCACAGCACAGTATAGCTATATGTTGATTATCCCCCTAATATTATATATGTGAAAGTTTGTATGTATGTGTGGATGTTTATTACTCTTTCACGTCGTAACGGCTGAACCGATTTCGATGAAATTTGGTATGTACGTAGATTATGACCTGGATTAACACTTATGCTATTTTTTGTTCACAAACAACGCGTGCGAAGCCGCTGGCGGAAGCTAGTAACAATAATATAGCCTCCTTATTTCCGTAGTAAAATATACACTGGTGGTAGAGCTTTTGTGAACGGGCTCGAGGAAGTGGGCACCACCGCCTTACCTTTATCTGCCGCTAAATAGCAGTACTTGGCTGCTGTGTTCCGGTTAGATGGTAATGGTATGTTCCTGTAATTACTGGCACATAGGCATAACAGCTAAGTCCTATAGTATGGCAACATATCCACATGGAGATAGACAACATAATAGCTTGTTTTGAATTCTATGTGGATATCCATGGGCTGCAGTAGCCACTTAACATCTGGTGGACTGCATGCTCGTTTGCCATATAAGTAGTATAAAAAAAATACACAATTCATTGAATGGTTGTTCTTTTTGAAGATCCTTTTAGAATACAACAATATAGAAAATAAATCATTTTTGACCGAGTTGGAGCAATTCCCTCGATCTCAAAGTCTGAAATGCAACGCACTTTATTATTAATTAAATTATTAAAACTTTTTATTGCAAATCTCATTACATTATATTACTTATCAATAGATGTTATTTTTAATTTAGTTGTGAGAGATGGATCCCTTCTTGGGTAAAGGTCTCCTCCACTTCTTCCACTCTTCACGACTCTCTTACTTTATCGATCAGCCATAAAATTATTCGTGAAAAATGAATTCACTATTGGTTGTATGGCCTCTGTGATGGAAAATGAACATTCTTCATGTAAATCACTCGGCAACTAACGTTTGACAAGTAAAACGCTTATCAGCTGCTCAAAGTCGCTGTCAGGAACTGTCAAGTGTCTTTAAAAATTGTCAAATCACTCAGTGACTATCTCACTGGGTCATTTTCAAGATAGAATAGAGAGCCATGCCTCTTAAATTCAGAAGCAAAACCTTTTGTGTTCTCTACGTCACTCTTCTTCCACGACTCTGTCGTTTGCTTTGATGATCCAGTCTTTTCCAGCAATTTAAATTGATTTAAACGCAATTTAGACTTGGGAGATATTACCATACTTGAGAGATCACCATAAGCAATTCATCTAACTAAAGTGATACCTAATGAAGCCGGTTCGGGAGCACCTGCTGTCTCAAACCGCGTTGAAATAATTAATGTTTCAGACGTCTCAGTAGACATTAATATTTATTAATATTTAGTTTTTATTAAATTTGGCGGACAGCGTGGTGGAGTTTACATAATAATTCAGAAAGTTTAAATAAAACCGGTCAAGTGCGAGTCGGACTCGCGCACAAAGGGTTCCGTACCGTTATCTATAAAACAGGCAAAAAAATCATGTTTGTCCCGCGTATATGTTAATTTTATTTTAATTAAATATTTATTTTTAAAGTGAATAATATAACTCAATATTCTGTGAATATTTCAAGTGTCTACCTGTTGTTGTTATCAATATCTAGCAAAAACGAGCACAAAAATCACGTTTGTTGTATGGGAGCCCCCCTTAAATATTTATTTCATTATGTTTTTAGTATTTGTTGTTATAGCGGCAACATAAATACATCATCTGTGAAAATTTCATTTGTCTAACTATCACGGTTCATAAAATACAGCCTGGTCACAGACGGACAGACAGACAGCGGAGTCTTAGTAATAGGGTACCGTTTGACCCTTTGGGTACGGAACCCTAAAAAAAGAAGAAAACGTTTAGAAGAAAGATTCTAAATTGATACGATTTTAGAGCTAGACTGGGGTGGAAGTCTCGAAATTGTTAGCAAGGATTTAGCGACTGAATTTGGACCTAAAGCCATAGCGTGTATTGGGGAGAGGTTCTATACGATACGATTCTATAGCCAATGAGTGCAAATAGCATCTTGAATTTAAGTCACTATACATTTTATAACATATTTTTAATTATTTGAAATAATTATTTTATATAAGTTGTTTTATTTATATGGTATTTAATTTTTATGTGTGAACAAGATAGATCTTGCATCAGAAATAAAGAGATATTATTATTAAGAGTTGACTAGTAGTAGGAAATTGAGGCATCTGGATCAATACATATCTAGCTACCTCAATTTCATCTATTCATATATTCATTTTGAGTTTTCATCTATTCATTTTGAATTATCATCTATTCATTTTGAGTTTTCATCTATTCATGTAATCACTACTTTTTTATTTTTCTATCACGATTCCTCTATTCATATGAGTTTTCACTAACCCTGTCTTCTTATTATTATTATTATTATATCTACCTATTCAAGTAATCAATTAAAAGTTTTATCTATTTTTAAATAAGGAGGGGAAATAAAACTAGAAAATTTTAAATTAATATTTTATTTTGAACACACCATTTTTGTAAGATAAGTACATTTTTCAGCGCACATACGTTATTATGACAAGCACATGAATATATGTCTTTAAACGATTGATCATATTCCTCAATTAAATTTGAAAAGCTTGGACAATTGTTATCTTCCACGTTATAAATACGATTATTACAAAATTCCCTTAACATGTCTTTAATCCAAGATACTTTTTCTTTACCCTTAGTAAATATACGTTCTTTGTTTCTTAAAACTGCTTGAATAATATTTTTATGATCTTTATATGGTATAAAACCTTCATTCCAATATATACCTCTGTTCCTTTTTATCCACCCAACTTGTCTTCTTTCAGTTTTACTTAAGTCATAGAATGGAAATGGTGGCTTAAACAATAAAACAAGTATATGAGTACTACACTGCAAAGCCATTTCTTTTAAGATAAACTGATTATCATCGTTTTTAAAACCTTGTACGTCTACAATGACGCTCATGATAATTTACGAACAATATTTGTCAACGGTTTATATTCAATAAGCCTTTCGTTGATGATTAGACAATACGCTGTCGTATGATCAGGAATATCCACCGAGGTTTCTATTTCTAGTCGCACATCTACCGGTCCTGTCTTCAGATAATCGTTTTGTCGTGAACAATCAATTACAAACAATGGAACTTTTTCCTTAAACTCGTGTATATCAAGCAACGGATCGGATGGACGATTGTAGTAAGAATGGCGAAATTTGACATACATTTCGAATAAAATACCGTATTTGTTAACATCAAATTTCAAATTCAATGCCTCATATGGATAATATTGTGAATTAAGAAACAATTTAATGTTAGTAATATTACAATGATCAAACTGCGACCAGATGCCTAATTTGGAGTTTTTCTTTTTAGTTTGAAGACCAAAGATAACATAACGAGGTTTTTCTAGCTGTGAAGATGTCTTTATTGACCACGAATGCTTCATAGTTTTAGGCAATAAAGGATATTCATATAAATCCCAATTTATAAACGCTATCTGTATTGATTTATCTTTTTCTAGATATTTAAGAAGACAAAGCCTTTCTCGATCCGATACTTTTACATGTGGTACACGCCACTGAACTCTCTGTATATCTAGTTAAATATCTTCTTCTTCCAAAATTTTAAGACTGTTTAAGTTGCTGTTCCTTCTATTTATTATAAGTTCATGCTTACAATTCATGATGATTTTGTTATAATCTTCTGCGAATCCAAGAACTTTGTTTAACGGAATTATTGCACTAAAATATCCATTATTTTTTATTGCCTTTTAAATTCCACCCCCACATAGCAGCAACTTTATTTTCACCTTCATTCATGGATACATAAGATTTTATGGTAGTAGTTATGCCTGAATTTTTTGATCGATCTTTTTCCACGCCATTCAATTCATAACGAATATCTTGGAACAAAAACAATATAGGATTGTTAGTAAATTCCACTGGTTTATGAATTAGTTTTTTATCTTTTCCTATCACAGTGGCACATCCTTCGACGTATATAAAACTAGTGGACGGCAATATGTATAAATCTTGTTGATGTATGGGAATTCTAATTTCATCATTTTCTCTAAAGCTGTTGTTATAAGGGTTGTATGTATGGACTTCATAGCCTTCGATAGAATTATCGACTTGTGGCAAATCTGCAGTTTGAAGCATACTCATACCTTAAATCCAAGTGTTCTTAGAAAGTCTTTATTGTTTTTTGTTATTTTCTTGATACGTCTTTCTACTATGACTCTTCGTCGAATATTGTTTATATTTTTAACTGTGCTTGGAGTTTTATAAAACACAATCATTTTGCTTTACGTAAATTAAGACGAAGCTGTAAATTTTCTTTTCTAAAATCAATAAGATTATCGTGTTCATCTACAATCTTTATAGTCACTGAAGATATGTTGCTTTTATTGATTGGAAAATAAATAACGTTATTCGGTACTTCCACCTATTGATGACCAGGCGGAGCATTCGGTACAAATTAATGAATACCATGTGATGGTATTCCGTTAATGTATCTACGGTATGTACGATAACTTTGTATCAGATCACATTCGATTCGTATCACGGACAAAGGAAGAGTGTTGACTACCGTCTTTGACTCATGCCATTTATTTGCTTCCAGTTTCATATTGAAACCTAAAAGCTGACCTATGTTGTTTTCTTTTTCAAAATTTACAGTTTTTGAACAAAATAAAGAACATTTTAACGTATTATTATTTGGGTTGAGCTCAATTTTACAGTCAGTTAAATTTCGCGATAAATAATCTTGTATATCCAACAAATCATAACAACCGGCAGGTATTTGTAATTGTTTATTTTCATCTCCGTAATAAAAAATATTGTTCGTAGAATTTATGTTACATACTGAATTTGTGGCTGAAAAGTACAATAAACCACACTCATACTCTTTATGTAGATGCAATGTTGGATGAAAATATGATTCTAGTACAGATTCATGACCCGTGATGGTTATTGTAGTAGACATGGTTATACACTGAATCTTATTAAATGTCCTTATTCAATTCATACACTTTTATCAAACCAAATCATATCAAGAAATCTTAAACATAGATGTCCACAATTGTAAGGATGATTTTTTTGAATGTTTTCATAGTTATAATGAATATTATTTCCAACATAAATAGTTTATTAATTCAATAGGTGGCCTTAAATTTCCGTAGCTATCAAAATATTCTATGTAATTATTAAATTTTGCGTAGGCTACCCAATGAGAACCAGGATTAGTAGAACTGTCTAAATTGATAATACCACATTCTTTCCTGTATGGGTGTTTAGGTAACTGATCTCTCATAAACACTCTCCGAAAGAAAGGTATATTGCTGGAGTGGTTAATAATATCAACATTTGTGAGAGCTCGTTTGGGTAGCCGACGACCTAGTTTTTTTTATTTGATGTGTGCAATCTTAATCCATTTTGGTGAGGTTCAAGTTGTAGCCCATTTCCGATACACGTAGCTTCTATTTTTTCATTGTCTCTTTAATTCCGCTAAACGTTGTTTGCCTTCTTTATATTCGTTTATAGCTTTGACTATTCCTGCAACACCACCACTCAAGCTACCTACAGCAGATAATCCAGCAAATATGGGTATCAAAAATAACACACCACCAGTCTTGGGGATAGAAATGACACGTGGTACACGTGGTTTTACATCTGATTCAGATGCTAATTCTTTTGCAGCTACAATAGCTAATTTTATCATCATCTTTTTACCTTTAGGTTTAAGTTCTTGCAAGCGTTTTTTTAGTATGATTAACCACTAGTTTGAAGTGTTTTTTAAAAATGGCACCCTTTTTTTTACTTGCGGTTGTATATTTTTTATTCTTAGAACTAGTTGCTGCTTTAGCTAGCATAGCTTTATTCACTACGTGTGCTGCATGTTTTTCTCCCAAGCTGGCATCAGAAGCAATAATACTTTTCCTAGCCATATTCATTAATTTTATACCAGCCAAATGACGGTCTTGTAGAGATGATGACTCGTTGTAAGCAATATCGTGTTTATTTATTTATTTAATACTTTATTGCACAAAAATACAAATTACATGTACAAAAGGTGGGCTTAATGCTAATAGCATTTTCTACCTGCTAACCTCAGAGGTAACAAAAAAGGTTGGCGTGCTAACTTTTAACAATATTAATGTTTATTAAAAAAAAAACAAAAGAAACACAAATAACAATAAACTCCGATTACAGTTAGAATAAATACATAAACCTACTTGATATAACAATAATAATACATAGAATATATATATGAGAAATATAACAAATATATATATATATATATTTATAGATATAAAACAAAAAATACTATTACATACAACACACATAGGTACTACGTTTTCATATATTTTAACAGCCAGTGGAGGACTGCAAGAAATGACTATAGACTAGTCGTCTGAAAACCGGTTTACTAGGCGCCTTTTTAATATGAGTAGGGAGAGAGTTCCATAGACCGACAGCTACCACCTCAAAAGAGTTGCCACGGAAGGCGGTTGAGTGTTTCGGGGTAGCGAGAAGGAGAGAATCAGTGGATCTAAAGTTTTGGTCATGGGTGTCAGAGAGGTAGGAAAATTTGCATTTAAGATAAGACGTGTTCTTAACAATATTCGTCCAATTGATTTATACCTTTATCCTTTCTTCCAAGTCTTTTCATTAACTTGTTCCTGGCCCGCAGTAATTATAACCAGGTAGATGTATTTCACAAGGTAAGTGATTTATTAACCAGTTAGGTAGACTGCTTGCTTTCATTGCCTATTGCTATATTTCACAAGTTGGAAATCCCAACCATTTGACAAACATTTTGTTTTTACTTTTTTTTAAATCTTCTCAACGAGATATGTATTCGGGTACTTAGTTTTTTGTAATTCTTGTCTATAGAATGCTCCTAAAATGGGTTGTTGTCTCATATCTTCTAATAAATAAGTAATGGGATTTGTTATTTGTGTTTTCATGATTTTGAATATTTCTGTAGACCAGTTTGGTGTGTATCCTTTTTCAAAAGTGCCTTTATGTTTACTGATCCGGACAAAGTCACCAGTTTTTAAGTTTTTGTTTCTCTTTACTGAATTTGATGTTGCATTGAGTTTTGCGTATCTTTCTATAATTATGGTTTTAGTATCGTTGTGAACTTCTATTGGTTTGCAGCCTATTGTTCTATGGATAGTGTTATTATAGGTTTCGACTATTTTATCTAAAGTGCCATTCGCCCATACATAGTTTCCATTCAATCCTAACTGTTTAAAAAGGTTTGACTTTAATTTTCTAATAAATCTCTCTACAATTGAGGCTTTCTTTTTATAAAAAGTAGAGTAATGGTTTATGTTATAAGCCTGATACAAGCTCAGTTGTCAGTTGTGTCAGTTGTTTGAGTCGGTGGTTATAAAACTCCGTTCCCAATCAGTTTGTAAATTTTTCGGCACTCGATCACCTTTAAATAATCTTTGAAAAGCAACCACAACTTCATCTTTAGTTTTACGTTTTAATGGAAAAGTCCAAGCATATTTAGAAAATGCGTCAATTACCACTAATATTTAATTATAGCCATAGTTAAACTTCGAAATTGATTGTAAGTCGACTAAATCAGCCTGCCAAAGATCGTTTATATCTTTCAAAATCACATGTCTTCGAGGAAAGTTTACTCTAGCAGCTTTATAAATTTCATTTATGACGTCGGCTTTGCTCATTTTTCACGCTCGTTTATAGAGTATTTATTTTATTCTGAGTTCTAGTCTTATGTAAGAAATCCCAAAGATTTTTTTCCAAAAACTTGAGTTAATTTAATGAATTTTCTATAGATTTGTCAACGTAATCTTTTGTAGCACTATCATCGGCATCAATAGGACTTTGCAAATGTTTTATAATTTTATTTTGAGCACTTATGTTTCCATCACTTGTGTTTTTTATTAAAATTCCATCAAAACTTTCAATTTTTTTCTTGTTTAGATGAAGACCAAACTTATCGACGTTTATGTTAGAATAGCATCTCCTTTCATACTGATGATAAATTAAGAGAGGTACTGTTTTTATTCCTTAATAATTTCAGCTTCTTTTAGTTCTTCCATTATTGATAAAATTTCATTGTCATGATTACTGTTACCAGCATCTCTTGAAGCAATTAACATTTTTAATCTTTCAATTAATTCGTTCGGGTCGTCCCAAAAAACAAAATCAGTGTTAGATTTATATTTCTTTAAAGTTGGTAATCCAGCTCCATATTTAGCTTCATTAATTTTAGATTCGGTTAATTCATTATCATGTTTGAAAGTTCTAAAAATAGTGGTCTAATAATTGCACGATATTTGAGACTTTTGTCCCCTCTTAATTGGTCGTTTGGATTGTAATTTCTTTTATGAGCGTTAGTATCACACAATATATGTTTATACATTGTTTGGACTTTTGTCGTCACTAGCGATAGATTTGGATTTTTTCGCAGCAGTAATTCTTTGAGTCCAGGTGTTAAATCATAATTTTTGTCACATATCGTAATTATTTGTGTTTTTGTATTGCATAGAGATTTATCAAATACTTTCATGCTTCCCATCAGAAACTCACTGTTCTCTTTTCTTATGCCGAAGGGTATATTTAAACCATCATAAATTTCTTCAATGTCTTCTTTGTTTAAAGATCTTTCTAAAGATTTGTCTACGTCTACTTCTTCATGTTTAGCAGTAATGGTTTCGTCATTCAATCAAACTTGTTTCACTATCATCAATATCCTCATACCTTGAACAACTGCTTTAATTGTCAATACTTTTATCATTTTTAGAAATTAAAGTTTCTCCATTTTTTTAATTCTTGGAATACCCAGCTTCCATAAAAGCTTTCATAGGTTCTGCTACAGGTTTCAATACCCTATTCATAGTAAAATCTAATCTATCTTCTTCTTCCTGCATTTGCTTTAGTTTATTCTGTATACAGAATAAATCAGTCGGTGCTTTAGCACCGACTGATTTAATCAGCTGCTCTTTAATATGTTTTTCCATTTTCAAAATACAATAAAATATATGTTTTAGGCAATAAAGAAGATGTTAAACTGAGTATCATTTTATTAAAATTAAGACTTATATAGGCTGATATTCACACCACAAATTTACACCTTTGGCTTATTCGAGTACAATAAATATATCAAAGCCTTTCCGATATCTTACACTAGAGCACATAGCTCTTCGAACTTGTGCCACTCAACA
Organism: Philereme vetulata; assembly: GCA_918857605.2. Lineage (NCBI taxonomy): Eukaryota > Metazoa > Arthropoda > Insecta > Lepidoptera > Geometridae > Philereme > Philereme vetulata. The sequence goes on from OU975482.1 coordinate 1,051,349, forward strand.
TCTGAATTAACGTTGTTAGCGACGCACTCAGTTTACGTAGGTAGTTTTATATAAGTTTTTTAATATTTTAATAAAGTCAATGTGGGTAGGCGAGTTGTCCGCCTCGACTTTCGCGAGCGGGTGCGTTGCTACGCACCGCGCAATATATTTTGTGAAATCTCATTTCTACTGTTATATTTTTGGCCTAATTACGTCTAATAAACGCTAAACAAGCGCTGTGCTGTGTTTTTGTGTCCTAAAAAGACTCCCACGAACTACAATGTGGTCTTCGAGCCGAATAATGTTTAACACGCCACCGGCAAAAAAGATGGATTCCATCGAAAGTACGTCACGCGCCGGTCGATCGCAACATCTCGACTGGATGGCATCAAAGGTGCTAAACGAGCACGACGCCGACACACCAAGCACATCTCTAAAGTTCAAGACGCCCAAAGCTTCTACCGTAAAAAGTGAATCTAAAGCCACCAACGCCTCGTCGCTAAAGGCGCGCCGGGAGCGGCTTATTCTGGAAGCAGCAACAAAGAAGGCCGAGATACAAATTACTTTGATCGACCAAACGTTGAAGGCGGACTTGGCCGACCTTGAAGATGAAGAATTATACAGTCCACCAAAAAATCTATTGTGGGGTATGACATCATTATTTGATCACGTGCATATTTTAGGGATTTGAAAATGTTGGAGTAAGAGTAATCATCAAAGTGGTGCACTTTCGTAAATAAGAACAGGTAAGTTTTGTTCTCGATTGTAAGAGGTAAAAAGGTGTTTAATGTTCTATCTGACTTCAGGAATTCGTCGCGTTCAGATTCTGGACAATTATTAATAATTTCTTAGACATAAGGCATGGAGTCGTCCATGTCTATTGAGGTAGGTACAATGATCAACTTCTGAGTTCCCTTTAGGAGGGTTTCGTTATGTTCTATGATTTGAGTATCATGTGATTTCGTGGGCGACTTTAAGAATTTACTATAGGTTTCGTCGGACACGGGTAAGGTTTCAGCTGATGGAGAAGAAGCATCGTAACGAGGTGAACTAGAAGAAGGTAAGTTTGGTTGCGTTTCAGGATTAGGACTTGAAGCAGAGGGCAATAATGGAGGTAAGTTGTTGTTAGGATGTGGAATTAGGGCAGATGCCTCTGGATTTTTATATTCAGTAGGGCTATATTGAAGATCGATTTCATCGTTGCCTTCCAAGAGGTCGATACAGGGTATGCTGTCATCCTCTTCGGACGGAGCAGGAAGTTGTACACCCAGGTCTTCAAGAGTTAAGGGGCTGAAAGGGAGTTCATCGCCTACAGCAAGAGAAGAATTCGGATTTTGTACTGGCGACGGACCAGGAGAGTTAGGGTTGTTCATTTGGTCCGAAGGGTTAGTAGGAATTACAGGGTTTACCGGATATCTAGATAGTGCGTCAGCGACGGAATTTAATTTGCCTTTACGATAGGTTATCTCGTAATCATACTCTTCCAATTTTAATCTCCATCTTTGGAGCTTGCTACTGGGATCTTTGTGGTTAAATAACCATTTCAAGAGTCGATGGTCGGTAATGATGAGGAATTTACGCCCACCCATACAGATAGGGACGGAAGGTTTTGCAACCGTATAGGATAGACAGCAATTCTTTTTCAGTTGTGCTGTAATTGGATTCGCTTCTGTTGAGGGTTCGTGAAGCAAAAGCGACTGGTTGATCCTTGCCAGCAGGACCCTAGGAAAGGACGGCTACAACAGCGTGGTTTGAGGCGTCACAGGTGAGGATGAATGGCTTTGAGAAGTCTGGATATATAAGGAGCGGAGCAGTTGTCAGCTTATGCTTTAACGTGTCGAAAGCTAGTTGTTGTTGATTCTGCCATATGAAAGGCGTGTCCTTTTTTAGCAGGCTAGTAAGGGATTTAGCAACTTTAGAAAAATCGGATATGAAACGGCGATAGTATGATACAAGGCCAAGGAATGATTTTATATCCTTTGGAGTTTTAGGAATCGGGAATGCAGTTACGGCCTTGATCTTTTCAGGATTTGGCTTGACACCTTGTTCGGTGATTACGTGCCCTAAATAACAGACTTCGCGTCTTAAAAACTCGCATTTGTCGGGCTGAAGTTTTAAATTGAAATCTCGGATTCTCTGGAAGATGGCTCTTAAATTGTTGATACAGGAATTCAGATCGTATCCATATGAAACGACATCGTCCAAGTAGACAAAGCATCGGATGCCCTGGAGACCTGACAAGGCAGAATTCATAAGTCTCTGAAGCGTTGACGGGGCGTTTTTAAGGCCAAAAGGCATGCGGGTGAACTGGTAGTGCCCCTCAGGAACTATAAAAGCTGTTTTGGGTTTATCGGCTTCATTCAGCTTAATTTGATGAAATCCAGATGCTAGGTCTATGGTGGAGAAGTAGGAGCTGCTACCGAGTTGGTCTAATATCTCGGTAATCTGTGGGATAGGATAGGTATCGCCGATAGTGACGTCGTTCAACTTTCGGTAGTCGATCACTACGCGCCACATTTGTATGTTAGAAGCGTCCAGCTTCTTAGGGACAACCCAAATAGGTGACGACCAAGGAGAATCAGAGGGCTCTATGATATTTTGTTCCAACATTTTGTCAATTTATTTGCGTACTTCGGCTTTGTGGACTTCAGGAAATCTATAGGATTTGGTATGTATTGGGACATCTGTGGTAGTTTTGATTTCGTGTTTCAGGGTGTTAGTATAGGTTAGGTTTTCTCCAGGAAGATGGAAGATATCGGAAAACTCGGAACATAATTGAAGGAGTGACTCTCTCTCTTCGTGATTGAGATGTGAAACACGTAGTTGTTTTAATACTTCCTCAGTTCTTTGGTGGCAATCCGTTGAAACGTTTATGTGATTTATTGAGACGGAAGATTGTTCTGTGAAATCGGAAGAATAAAAAGGACTAAGTTTGAGATTTAAATCGGATTTCAGGGTGATAGGAATTTCGGATGTATTAATTACGGATAAGTTTATTCGGTTATTTTGTTTTACAACTACTAGGCAATTTGCAATCAATAGGTTTTCGGAAAGTTTTTGATCGAGGATTAATCCTTCTTTCATTTCAGGATTTGATACTGAGCACTCAATAATGGTCTCGGTTCTAGGAGGGATAATGTAAGCAGGATCATGGAAATGTAGTTTTACGGATGTTTTACCGATGTGAAAAAGGTTATTGTTATAATTAATGCTGCAATTATGAGCATTGAGCATGTCTGAACCGATTATTCCATCATATGGTAAATGTACTGCGTCTATTACGTGGAATGAATGTGACACATTTAATTGTATAAAGTTTCAAGATCTAAATTGGAGTATTCATCACATAAGAACGGTTTTAAGATAAATTTGGAGTCATCTTTGGATTTTTTTTCAATCGAAAAAATTTTACGGAATCCTGTTTTCACAACACAGGCGTTCTAGCACGTATACTTAACTATAACATATATGAATTACAGATTGAAAGCACACAAACTGTTGAACAAAACATTGTTTCTCAATAAGCGATTTATCGTCTCCCCAGGTATATTGCGTCCTTAATAGTTAGGGCCAAAAAGTCGTCGTAGACTCCAGCTGAGTGACCTCAAGTGAAAATGGTCTCTTTTCAATTCGCCATTTCCTTATAAATTCACTATACCCAAATAATTTATGAGAAGGGAAGTGAAATCAATTTACTAGTCTCGATTGTAAGAACTATTAATTAATCTATGCCGTGCACGCACCTATTCACAAACTCTTCGTAACTTTGCTCTCCAATTTGAAGACATGTGACTTATTTTAGATACAAGTATTTGAAGTACGGGTACAAGATACAAAACACGTATTTTCATGTTGTAACTGATATACTTTTTTAATTTTCATTTGGTATCTCGTATAAAGATATAAGATATATTCTTTTATCTTAGTATTTTGAAAATACTAAGTTTGCTAAAATACTTTTTTTTAAATACCTACCTATGCATTTTTTTCATTATGGCATCATACGGACAACTCTGAACGCACCCTCAAATTTTAATTTATCAACCTATCAAAATACTGTAATATGGTCTATGGTCTAGTTCAGTGTTGCTAGAAGGTGTGCTAGAAGGTTACTTTTGTGACCTGGCATTCTGGCAGACACGTTTTCTTTCAAAAAGTAGTTTATTTTAAGAAAGTATTTAGAAAATACGCGTTTTGTATCTAGTATTTTAAATACCATTTTCAAAGTATCTTGTACATCTCAAATGCTCTACTTATATGTATCTTGTAACTTGTATTCCAGATACTTTTTATTTGATCCATTTGAGGTCGAGACCCTGGGTTCATGGGATACCGGGGCCCATCGCGTTTTCAAAATTTCGAAATAAAATTGTACCTTACCTTTGTTTTTCTTATTATATTTCTTTAATTTATTAACCTTGCATGATCATCAGTTCGGGTTCCGCCCTAAACTGTCCACTGAAAGTGCTATAATGTGTCTTAAGCATATCGTCAGATGCTATACAGATAGAAAGACTCCAGTGTTCGCCTGCTTTCTGGACCTGTTCAAGGCCTTTGATCTGGTTTCCTATAAAATCTTGTTAGAGAAGCTTGAGAGCATCAACCTACCTCCTGAGCTTGTGAATATCTTTAAGTATTGGTACAGGAACCAGATCAATACCGTACGTTGGGCGGGCGCAATGTCAGAACCTTATCGGCTGGAGTGTGGAGTGAGACAGGGGGAGTTGACCTCTCCCGCTCTCTTTAACCTTTATTTGAACGAGCTGATCGTGGCGCTCAGCAGCCGGCATATCGGATGTCATGTTGATGGTGTATGCGTCAATAATTTGAGTTATGCTGATGATATGGTGCTGCTGAGCGCCTCGGTCTGTGGATTGAGAGAGCTGGTGATGACGTGTGAGGAATACGCCACTGATCATGGGTTAAAATATAACCCTAAAAAGAGTCAGTTCATGGTCTTTGCGGCCGGTACGAAACGTCTTGAAAGTGTCCCAACCTTAAGTCTTAACGGGATTATCTTAGACAGAGTATATAAATTTAAATATCTTGGGCACGTTGTCACTACCGACCTAAAAGTCAATGCAGACATCGAACGGGAGCGAAAGGTGCTGTCCGTGCGTGCGAATATGATTGCTCGCAGGTTTGCGCGTAGTTCAGAGGGGGCTAAGCTGACTTTATTTCGGGCGTATTGTACCTCTCTGTACTCGTGCAGCCTGTGGGCGAAGTATACGCAGGCGGCGTACAGCGCACTCCGCGTCCAGTATAACAATGCACTCAGGGCGATGCTGGGGCTGCCCCGCTACTGCAGTGCATCAGGGATGTTCATGGCGGCGCGGGTCGACTGCTTCCATATCGTCATGCGCAAGCGAGCCGCGTCCCTGGTGCGCAGGTTGCGGGCCAGCGCCAACACCGTCTTGGCAATGATAGCTGGCAGAGTAGACTGCCCGTACACCAGACATTGCTGTCACAGGCATGCTCTCAAAAACCCTGTATAAACCTTAGCTTACCTATTGTGTTGTGCGCTTTCCTATGAGCTACATAATTGCTTGAAATAAATGCATTTTATTTTTTATTATTATTTTATAATCTACCAACTAGAATATTTATATTAATGTAAGCTCTGTCGAGACTTCTTTAATTGCGCTGAGATCTTTGGCTGAATTTATTTCACTGAAAAATTTCCGTTAAATTATCATTCAATGGAAAAAGAAAGGAAAAAAGGGTATTATTGAATTTTTGCAAGATCGTTCAGTCACTTTGTGAATAGGGCTGGTCTCTTGGGTCAAGGGGTTGTATTGAATTTTACGATTCTCTCTAATTTAGTACGCCATACAATTCGTTAGCTTTTACTACGTTTTTATCGAGGATATTAATGTTATTTTCGATTTAACTGTTAATCTCTTAAGAACCTATTTATTTATTGTTATGTTTTCAATAAGGAGCTTATAACGGAGACAGTAGTTAGGGTTAACCACGCCTTGTTGCATGTCCCATTGCAGTTGGTCTGAAGTCTAGATATTTATTACAATGATTAATTACAGATGTTGAGAGGGAGCGTACGGCTTTGGCGGTCCGAGGTAGCATGTTGACCCGTAGATTTTCCAGTTGTACTGATCAAGTTAAAGTTACGCTTTTTAAAGCGTACTGTCAGAGCTTTTACACGGGAAGTCTGTGGGTCCGACATACCAAAAGATCATTGTAGGTCCTACGCATCCAATATAATAACATCTTCCGGTTGATGTTGCGGTTGCCCCGATACTGCAGTGCATCGGGGATGTTTGCCCACTATCACACAGATGGCTTTCACGCCATCATTCGCAAAAAACGGCATCGCTGATGAGCAGAGTTCGGGACAGTCGCAACAGCATACTGAGGACAGTGGCTGAGTGCTGCACATCTCCGCTCTGGAAGTGTGTGGTGCGGAGGGTGATTAATGAAGGAAATAATTTCCTCAGTTAGTCACCCACGGCACAAAATGGTGTTTTCTATTTTCACCCAGTGCCTATTATTATTCTTGTATATGTTCTTGTTTGTTGGTCTATTTTTTGTGTGTGTTTTAGTCTTAAGATATGGACTCTAGTTGCCTGAAATAAAATATTTTTATTTATTTATTTATAAAAAGCGAAAATATTTTACCAGTATTTATTTAATTTTTATTGTTTTTAAAATTTTTAAACACTATAACAGACGCCATAGTAAAAAGGCTTCATATCCACAGCTACCATTGGATACTCCACCTCAGGGAAGTATATAAAGGTCTTCTTACATCCGCATCCACATCCGGATCCACCTCCGCATCCGCATCCACCTCCACATCCGCATCCACCTCCGCATCCGCATCCACCTCCGCGTCCGCATCCACATGTGGATGTGGATCCACACTTATCACCGCACTTAATCCCACAGCCTTCAGTACTCTGCGGACAGGAGCAGACTGGCGAAGGTTTGGTGTTGCACTCGGAGCAAACGTCGGAGGTGTCCCCGCAGTTGCAGGGCGTGTCAGAGCAACCACATGAGGTTATTGTGAATGGTCCGCAGCAAAACGAGGTGCCCTTGCAGCAAGAGGACATTGGAATCCCGCAGTTGCAGGAATTCATGGTGGAGGCTGTATCAGAGCAACCGCATGGGTTTATTATTATTGGTCCGCAGCAGAAAGAGGTGTCCTGGTAGCAGGAGGGCATTGGTACACCGCAGTTGCAAGGATTGCAGGTAATGACGCAACAGGTGGTGACGTCAGAGCATCCACATGCTGGCAAGGTCAATAGGTCGCGAAAACAGCAGTAGGCGATGGTGTCCTGTGATACATAGTGATTGTAAGTACCTGTACTAATGTTCTAAAGGGGTAAAGTTTGTAGATTCTAGGGGATAATCTCTGAAAATACTGAATCATCATCATCATTGCTGTTTTGTAAATTGTATAAATTTCGACTATAAATTTAAACATTAGCTAGAGCTGCTAGAAACTTAATAAATATTTTTACTAAATTATTATAAAGGTTGCTTATTACTATTAAGTTTATTTCATGTTTCTTTTTTGAGCAGAGCCTAGCTACTTACGACACAAGGAATCCTAGTGTGGGAGCTAGTGTTCACTATACTAAGTACCTACCTACATGTATACCTACTAATTTAATATTATATCGTGCCTACTAACTTTTTGTGTGAAAAATTCTGGATGAATTTATTCATCCAGAATTTTCTGAATCTCAAATTTTCAGAATTCAAAAAAAAATTATTTATTTTTTATTTATCATTGGCAGCTTAACTGACAGCACACTGCTGGCTAAAAGCCTAAACCATTGGATACCATTTCCACCAGAATACCAGTTTACCATCCTCGAAACATCATCATCATTTGACGACCTCCGTGGCGCAGTGGGCGAATAGCCGGCTGTACGATCAAATGTTTGCACGATCTACAGATATTTGTTCCGGGTCTGGTTGTTTCTCTATCTATATATAATATAAAAATGAATCGCAAAATGTGTTGGTAAGCGCATTTTGTTGTATTTCTTATTGTCAGGAGAAAGTACTTATGAAAGAAAAAATTAAGAAAATTGCGCGCAAAAATAGAAAATTTAAGAATACTTAACCGCCACATAAAATTATTTATAATCTAAGCTTAGCGCTTTTATAATGTAACCTTATAACGTTTGACATAGAATTGACAGAATGCGTGCTGCAAATATCGTCAAAGAGGATGTAAAAAAATGAATATCGTTTGAAACAGATGCTTCGGTAGGAGTTATCCCGAGATATAATGTCTATATATATAAAAATTAATTGCTGTTCGTTAGTCTCGCTAAAACTCGAGAACGGGTGGAGCGATTTGGCTAATTTTGGTATTGAATTATTTGTGGAAGTCATTCATTTTGACATACATAATGATGGCCGGGGACAACAATTGACAATTCTACCAGGGTGACTTATATTGACAGCCCGCGTTATACCTATGCATGTCAAGCCGATACGAAGTTCGGCGGGACCACTAGTATATTATAAGTATGTATTTACAAAAAAAATGTATATAAGTATTATATCAGTTATCTGGTTCCCATAGTACAAGCTCTGCTTAGTTTGGGGCTAGATAGCGCTGTGTGAAATGTCCAGCAATATTTTTTTTTGTTTTTTAAATAGATTCTTAAAAAATATTTCATTGATCGGAAGCTTCACATCCAGGAGTGGTTTGGCTATTATGATTTTGATAGTTCCGCGCGAAGCTGGAGCGCCCAACTACAATGTGATGTTGTTCATGCGCGGTTTGCCTAAATCTCAATTTAATAAAAAAATATCAAAATGACAATAAATGCTGTGTACGGCTGTGTACAGGTCTTAACCTGTACACAGTTAGTAGTAGTAGTTGCAGGGAGAGCCATGGAGCGTACCATGCTCGGCATCAGACTGTTAGATCGCATGCCGTCCGCAACGACTTAAAATGTACCCTATGCTTAAGAAAATAATGTTGTTTTGGTTGTATTATGACCAAGCTGTAATATAACCGCAATATCAGCATGGTAGGTTTGTCTATAGTGTGACCATTAGTGCTGTGCACTCCCTGAGGTATGCGCGCGGCGAGACGGGGGGGAGAATCGGCTGCTGCGCTCTGTCAGTTCGCCGTCAACGCTCGTGGCGGCAGGTAGTGTTATTTGTATCGGACTGTCTATGTCAGACGCACATGACATAGACAGTCCGATATACCTAAAAATATTTACGGCTATTACTTGTAAACAGGTAGAGATTAAGCTTGATTTCTTGACCTTAGAAATGCGCGCTATACAAAGTGCTCATATCAACTTTTTTAATAAGTACTTCTGGAAAAATTTTGGCTACATAAAATTAAGAAAACTGATTTAAAATGTGAAAGTGAACGTGTAAAAAAAAAAAGTAAAAACATTTTTGAGATGATTTTAAAAATCTTGGAATTTTCCGCATGTGTTCGGATAACACTATAAATAAAAATACTATTTGAAATAAGCAACGCGACATCTCTTGTCAATGTACTGAACTGCAACGTTTGGCATTGAGCAGGTACAAAGAACTATATAAGTTTTCCTGTCGATGGAGCTAACGGCGCTTTAGTCGTAATTCTGAATCATCTCACTAATTTCGACCTAGACGTGAATTGCCTTGTTGCACAGTTGGTAGTGCGTCCTCGTATCAAGAGGAAGGTCGCGGGTTCAAGTCCCGTCTAGGCTTGAAATTTTAGAGATGATTTTAAAAATCTTAGAATTTTCCGCATGTGTTCGGATAACACTATAAATAAAAATACTATTTGAAATAAGCAACGCGACATCTCTTGTCAATGTACTGAACTGCAACGTTTGGCATTGAGCAGGTACAAATAACTATATAAGTTTTCCTGTAGATGGAGCTAACGGCCCTTTAGTCGTAATTCTGAATCATCTCACTAATTTCGACCTAGACGTGAATTGCCTTGTTGCACAGTTGGTAGTGCGTCCTCGTATCAAGAGGAAGGTCGCGGGTTCAAGTCCCGTCTAGGCTTGAAATTTTTGAGATGATTTTAAAAATCTTAAGTGAAACTCTCTTATATACTAATTTTATCAAAAAACTTATAAAGGTGCTATAGCCTGCTAAGTTATTCTAATTTAAGATACTATTATACTAAACTGTGTTTAGTTGTAATACGCTATTAACATTTATGTTCATTAAAGACCTTTTAAAAACAAAAACGAGACTGTTAGATCGAATTCCAAACGTCGAGATCCGTACACGAACGAAGGTTCAAGACGTTGGGATTCGAGTTATGGAGCTCAAATGTTCTTGGGCGGGATACTTGGCTAGACATGGTGATGACAGATGGAGCAGGACAGTGACTGAATGGTGGCCGAGGAGCGGGTATAGAAGGGTAGGACGACCAGCAGCGAGATGGGTGGACGACATCGTAAAGGTTGTGGGCCGTGGGTGTGACTAGCGCAGGATCGTGGCGGATGGCACAAACTTGGGGAGGCACCTAGTGGGTGAAGTCTGGCTGTGGATAATGATGAATAATAAACGGGCAGCATCCAATGGGTGTGGTTTAATTTTGGGCCTACACGCTGGAGGGAGATAATGACACGAGTTAAAACTCTGTTGATGGAATTTATCAGAGGAGTGAGATATTTAAACTTACGCGCCTTCAGCATTATGGATAGCAAGTTGTATCTGATGTTTTAATTTTAGTCAACATCCGGCATTGGCTGGGCTTACGTCAAACGTTTTTGATGATGTGAAGACTAGACTTTTTATAAGTAAAAGCAAGGTATTTCCCATAAAGCCTCTTTCGATACCGAGACTAATAAACAAATAATAATATAAATAAATAAATATTGCTGGACATTTCACACAGCGCTATCTAGCCCCAAACTAAGCAGTGCTTGTACTATGGGAACCAGATAACTGATAGAATACTTATATATATTATTTTTTTTTTGTATTATACTTATAATATATAGAGAAACCACCAGACCCGGAACCAAATATCTGTAGATCATGCAAACATTTATTCCGCGGCGGGAATCGAACCCGCTACCTCCTATGTCTCAGCCGCCTATTCGCCCACTGCGCCACGGAGGTCGTCTACTAATGGGCGCCGTGTTGTTATCTATACTGATTTTATTCATACAACTTAAACTATCAAGTTACTTCCTTGACGGATTCCAGTGTCGCACTCGCCTGGTTGCAAACGGTTAAAAATGTTATAATTTAGACGTCATTTATTTTCTTTAATGTTATGTATTCTAATAGGATCATTAAAAAGAACAACCAGCCTTATTACTTGCCTTTGTTTCCTGGCTTGGTCGCGAAGGAATAGGGAGTAAAATTGACATTTCAAAGTGATCCTTGTGATTTTAATTCATAAAAAGATATTGGTTTTTTTTAATGTATCTACCGATTCCTAAAATTATTTCAATGAATGACTTTATTTTTATTTAAATAACAATCCGTGCGAAGCCGAGGCAAGTCGCTAGTCATAAATAAAATATTAAAGAAGTGTTATCCGCCACTTCTCGCCGACTAGTAGGCCTGTAGCAGAATTGGCCGCTGCCAATTGCGCGCGTTCTAGTATCAAAAAGAAGGTTGCGGGATCAAGTCCCGTCCTGCTCGGAAATTTGAGATAATTATAAATATATATGCTATGCTATTAATATATAATATATATGCTATGCTATTAATATATAATATATATGCTATGCTATTAATATATAATATATATGCTATGCTATTAATATATAATATATATGCTATGCGAGATATGGAGAGGGCTATGCTCGGGGTTTCTCTACGGGATCGAATCAGAAATGAGGAGATACGTAGGAGAACTCACGTCACCGACATAGCCCGACGGATTAGCACGTTGAAGTGGCAATGGGCAGGCCATATAGCTCGCAGAACAGATGGCCGATGGGGCCGGAAGGTTCTCGAGTGGAGGCCACGGACCGGCAAACGCAGCGTAGGACGTCCACCTATAAGATGGGCAGACGACTTGGTAAGAACCGCAGGTCGGCGTTGGATGCAGGCCGCTTTCAACCGCAGTTCCTGAGATCAATGAGGGAGGCCTTTGTCCAGCAGTCGACGTCCTACGGCTGATATGATGATGAAGATAAATATATTATCAAACTTATATATATTATTCTAGCAAGAAACAAAAAAACGCTAGCTGATTTAGTAAAAACGATTGACGACCCCCGTGGCGCAGTGGGCGAATAGTCGGCTAAGACGCAGGTGTGGCAGGTTCGATGCCCGCCGCGGAACAAACGTTTGCATGATCTACAGATATTTGTTCCGGGTCTGGATGTTTTTCCTATATATAATAAGTATGTACATATTAACAAAAAAAAATATTTAAGATTTCTATCAGTTATTTGGTACTCATAGTACAAGTTAAGCTTATTTTGGGGCAAGATAGCGCTGTGTGAAATGTCCGTGAAATGTCCAGCATTATTTATTTGTTTTATTTAAACAGACTTACCTGGTACAGGCATAAAGTGAACACAACTATTAAAATACCTGACGTCATTTTCTCTATAATTCGAATAGGTTTAAACAAGTCTCAAAAGGGTTTTTGTTTTTAATATTACATTTATTGATATGATAAACAGCGCCTGATGACAAATATCAGCAATAACTGGATAGAACGCGGACGAAATAGTGCCTAATTAATGATTATATACTTTTTAAATCTTTCTTTTTATACCTATGCTATTAAGAGTTGCACAACCACGCGACTAAATAGTTTTGTAATTGCATTTCTTTTGTAATTGGGTCAGTAGGATAGTTTGTTAGAGAAAGAAAAAGGCACGTTTGAGAGTTAAATTCTTTGAATTTCTCTTTGATAAACTCTGTATGGGGAAATACATACAACGAATTTAAAGATTATATTCCATTGTAATACAGGCGTTCGTAAATATATCAAAGAAATAATACCTTCTTTTAGTCATATTAGGAAAAGGTAAAAAATAGATATTTATAATTAGAATTCTTTTATTTTCGATTGAAATCATTATTTGACTATTAGAAAAAGAATGAACATGCTGTATAGTCTTAATTTCCAAGCTAACTTTACAGCTGAATGATATGTGAATACATACAGGCTGTTCTTTCAATATTGTACAATATTTCAATATTTGTATTCCATGAAAGTATTAATCAGGTGTCTACAGGCAGATTTGATATTGCAAGATCATTGTAAAATGTAACAGTTAATATATGTACGTAAAACATTAAAAAGACACATACGTTTAAAATTTACAAGAACGATTGGAATTAAGAATCACGATAGTGATAGATGGCACAAACTTAAAAAACGTTAAATCGAACTGTGGATGATGATGGTTAAAATTAAAAGAATAACCTGTATTTACATAAAGTTTGTGACTACTTAACGGTTAATTTCACTACTTATTGTTAATATTGAGTTAATTTGTTGTATTGTTAAAATTGCAAATCGCAAAAGCCAATATTTTCACTACAACGCAGAAATTTGGTAAGTTCTCGTGCAAAAATATTGAAACAGTGATACTATGTTACATTATTAATTATATTTATCATAATAATTGGCACCAGAGATATATATATATATATATATATATATATATATATAATATGTACAATATTTTTCTTAAAAACGGGATATTTACTTTTGACGGCTTACCCCGTCATGAACATGGCGTAACTGACGAAATATCGGGGCACTCAAAAACACAAATATTACAAAATATCTCGTTTTTAAAGATAATAATGTACATAACCATAAGAATAGTTCAAAAGATGTTATTTATGTACGGTTTTACAGTTAGATAACATGTTATACGATAAATGTACTACTTTGTCGCAGTTGCCTAGTGACACATATATCTAAAAAAATTTTTTTACAGATTTAACTTAATATCAAAATGGTAAAAATATCTTCTTACCATTTTGGAGACACGTCCTTAGAGATCCGCATACATAATCAGAGACGTTTACAAATTTTTCGTTATTAATGATTTTTTTTGTGGAAACTATAATTTTGCATAGTCTGATTAGGCTTGCATCAATTCCAACAACGTTATTAATATATATTACTATTACTATATAGATAAAACATATTATACAATTGTTACATAAAATCAGTCGTGCTCAAATATCTCGTTCACATTTTCACCATATCCTAATTCTTCGTAGGAAAATAGTATTTCAAACTATAGTGTGACCATTAGTGCTGTGCACTCCCTGAGGTATGCGCGCGGCGAGACGGGGGGGAGAATCGGCTGCTGTGCTCTGTCAGTTCGCCGTCAACGCTCGTGGCGGCAGGTAGTGTTATTTGTATCGGACTGTCTATGTCAGACGCACATGAGATAGACAGTCCGATACGAATAACACTACCTGCCGCTCGGCGAACTGACAGAGCGCAGCAGCCGATTCTCCCCCCCGTCTCGCCGCGCGCATACCTCAGGGAGTGCACAGCACTAATGGTCACACTATATAATCTATAACACACATATTATTTAAAATTTCTCATTGTTTCAGCTACCATTATGATAAGATTTCAATGAAGCGTTCAACAAATAGCACACTGTAAAGTTCCTTACCTCACCTACATAAATGATTGTAATTTTTGCACAAAACGTTGTAGAAATCACTATTTACAATAGTTCGAGTATCAAGAATAGAATTTGCTTTAGTAAAGCGAAATACAACCATAATCTAACAAGGGCATTTAACCCAAAAGGTACGTAAACTCACCATTATTAAAACTACTAGTTAAATTTTGACTTTTCCCGAATCGTTGGGAGATTTCCAAGGAACTGTTGAATCGTTCAGGCGTAACTTTGCGCGTGTTCTAACGGTATGCTCGATAGCTTATTCCCCTTGTCCACCCAATTCTTTAATCTCCCCCGCAGTTCCTCTAAACTCTTTGACTTCGCTTTGTTTATTCTCTTGTACTTTACGTCTTTTGGTTTCGTCACATTCCGGTGGTTCGACATGACACGATTGTACGTCACTACATGGTTAGACCTTGGTTCAGGGTCCTCTTCGCTCTCAGGATTTGATGTAGCCTCCTCATCGGACTCGTGAGCGGCAATTTTTGGCACATAACTGTAAGACCAGACCTCTTTTCCGGCCTTCGGCTTCGCTTCTTTATCATCTATACTTTTAACTTCTGCTGTTAAGACTACACTTCTCATGCGAAAGTTGTCTCGCCGCTGAGATAACAGTGTCTTCTCTTCATCAGTTTTGTTGGCTTCTTTGATATCTTTCTCTGTACTGTTCTGTGCGCTTAGACCTTTGGTAGAGTCGCCATCTGCTTCCTCTTCTACGCTGTAGACGGTTTCAAGTATCTCAGGTCGTCGAAGGAAGCCATTAGATCGCCTGACGACACTGTATTTCACGTTCGTGTCTATTGCATCGGAGATGGATCTGACTATGGTCACGCTGTCAGGATTCCCCCGGAACTTAGGAATATTAGAATCATAGTCTGCGTCTTCCATAATTACAGCGGAATCTGAATCATTGAGCGAATCGAAGTCTCCTAAGATGTGACTATCTTGGAGCATGTCCCTGAAATCTGGGATGCCTGGACATGTTTCAACCCCATGGTCGAGTAGTTTAGCTTGAAGGGATTCTATTACCTTCTGTTGCTTCATAATGATAGTTTCTCGCACAGCCAGCATAGTGGAGATTTCCTTCTGCTTGCGGACGAGTCGGGACTCGAAGAGAAGGAGTTGGCTGGAGAGGGACTTGAGTTGCTCGGCCTTCTCGCGCTGAAGACGGGAGACCAGTTCCTCTTGTGTGCGGTGCGCGCGACGCCATGTCAGCAGCTGGTGGGCCTGCGCTCGATATTTCATCCGAAGATCTCTGGAAGAGGAAACAATATAAAATTGTAGATCATTTACCACTGTGCTGATGTCATCGCCTTAATAGCTACGATATTTTTATGGGATCTAAATTGTATAGTGTGCAAACCAACAATTAACCTCACTTACATAGATTATACATAGATATAAGCAGCATGCAGCAGGTGCAGATTGAAACAATAAATGCGAAAGTTTAACAAAGCCCGACACCTTAGGTTAGTTAAGAGGAACAGTATGAACTAACATTCCACAATACCTGATGGTCCTCCGGGCTTCATCCAAGGTGGTCGCTTCCAATGGGTCAGTGAGGGAAGCAGCCAGCGACACATCAGGCTCGGTGGGGCTATTCAGAGCGGACTCACTCCGGCTGGAAAAGAGGGAAAAAAGCATTAGTTCCGATGACCAAAACGAAACTTAGATGCTCCTAAATCCTAACAGATGTTAAGCATCGTTCCGTGATGTTACTCCTTAGATGTGTCGCTTGTGGTGCTTTCAACTAAGCACTTCTAATTGAATTTGGACGAATGTTTCAACGATGCCGACGATGACACAAAATGTATAATCGACTTAGGAAGGCTTCTCAATAAAGTGGTCTGAATTTCAACTCATTCGCATAGCTAACGATTCTTCAAAGCTAGTTTCATACACATGTTGTTATTTAATTATTTCTATAGTGAAGGTTTGTATTAACCCGCTGACGCAAAAGAGTAGTTACAATTTTGAAGTTGTCTGTTTGTGTGTCCGTGACATTGTACCTTTCAAATGGATGAACCAATTCAATGCGTTTTTTTTACTTGAAAACTGTTGTTTACGAGATGGTTCTTGAGATATTGATATTGACTTTTCTTCTGACAGTTCTATTTTCTAAAACTTTTATGTGATTCTGGAATGGCGGCAGAGGAGTGATTACAGACTTAAGAGGTCTAGTAGCGAAATGGACATCCAATTCGCGGCTCGTCGATGGATCAGATTAGCACAGGATCATAGTGGATGGCACAAACTTAGGGATGCCTATACTCAGAAGTAGATGAAGTCGGTCTGTGGATGATTATGATGAAAATGAAACAATGTGTGACGAAGTTTATCTATCACTGAATTCAGGTAAAAGTGTACGCGTGTATACAAGCGGAAAATTCTACACGAGTAAACATTTGTCAAAGTATTGTGAAATCAGGATAATGTTTCTGCGCCAACGGCTACACGATCGGAATTTCGGATATTCTTTACAAATGGCCAAATAAAACCAGATTGAAAGGTTCAAACAGCTTCGATATAAAATCATGATATAAAATTCCTCTAACTTAATTGAATCTATGCGGTTACGTGACACGAGCGGAATATGAACGAGTGAATGAAATGCGTGTTTTTTGTCAATAGTCGCTGTATGATTTATGATTTAAGGTTGTAACATTATAACGGCACGGATCCAGCACGGCTCCAACCCAGCAATTTACTTGTCATTCAAATTAGAGCATTAAAACCAGTGTCGTATAATATATTTCGTAATGTCAATATAAAAAGCCGCCGGCGGGCAGGCAGCGCGCTTACAGCTACCATACGACTAGTCGCGGAGCCCGCGCGCTTTAAGCGAGGAGACCGCACGCCGTAAGCGAGGAGACCGCGTGCGTACAATGCGCCGACTGCGAGCCGTGTCCTAGGCGTGTTCATTCACGAATACGTGTTCGCGGTGATAGTAAGCTACACACTTTGCGGATGGCTCGCTGCCAGCGAGCTGGCACCTCGCGATCGGCGCGCTGCCAACGAGCGGGCACCTCGAGGGCGGCGAGCGGTAGCCGAAATTTGAGGCGGTGCTGTGGTGCAGCTGTGTCGTTGCCGTGCCGCATCCGTGCGGCTACAATGTAATACAACCATTAGTCTGCCGGTGCTAAATTCGAACAAGTAAATATTCTACAGTCATTTTTACGCCAAATTAGGAGTTCGTAAGGGCCCGATAGAAAATACGTGTTATTTTATTTTTCTAGCAAGAAACAAAAGATGCTAGCTGATTTAGTGAAGACGATTGACGACCTCCGTGGCGCAGTAGGCGATTAGCCGGCTGAGACGCAGGAGGGGTTCGATTCCCGCCGTGAAACAAATGTTTGCATGATCTACAGATATTTGTTCCAGGTCTGGTTGTTCTATATATTATAAGTATGTATTGACAAAAAAAAGTATATAAGTATTCTATCAGTTATCTAGTTCTCATAGTCGTTTGGGGCTAGATAGCGCTGTGTGAAATGTCAAGCAATATTTATTTTATTAGTTTATTTGTTTAATTTAGGTTATTCTAGGCTTTTGGAACAACGCGGTACAGGTATTTAAGCATGTTATCTAATATCATTACCTCCACTCTCTGTGATGTGACTGCTTTTAAAACTACCCTCTTTGAGCGCTAGACTGCAGTAAAACAACCCCTCGAGAAATTAGCAAGATAGCGGACAACTACAAATTAACTAATTACAGTTCCAAAAGCCATTAGTTAGAGGATCGGCACAGATTAAGAATAAATATGTATTTCTACTAACAAGAGAAACGTTCGTTTGTTATTTTTGTTTATATACACAAGATTCCAATAAAAGGTCTTGTCAATGCATTCTACCTGTATGCAGGCGTGCAAATATTTGTCAGTATTTATTTAGTAATGACATTATAATATGAAAATTCAATATAATCATTAAGTATATTACAAACAATTGTCTAACAGACAAAGAGACGGGTTTTCTTGTAGTGTCTGTAGATATGTTTCCTCTCTTCTCGTTCTCGATCCATTCATCATCATCATCATCCACAGCCTGACTTCACCCATTTTTGGGTATAGGCCTCCCAAAGTTTGTGCCATCCGCCACGATCCTGCACTAGTCTCACCCACTGACGGCCCGCGACCTTTACGATGTCGTCCACCCATCTATTTTTTTTTATTAATCATTTATTTCGATCAACTTATTAGGATCATAGGTAGATACAATTGTGTTAGTATATTTAAATTCTTAGAATAAACGAATGTTAGTGTGTATATCTAAAAACTACAACTAAGGTAAGTATTTTTATTTGCCAGTTTATGTACCAAGCAGCAATGATTCAGGCAATCAAACCTATGAAAGATTCAGGTAATTTTTTTAAATACGTTGGCCTGCAAAAATAAGTACTAACTGCACTTTTAAAATTTCAATTTTTTAAATTTTTTTTAAATTTCAATTTCAATTTCAATTATAAAAAATAACAAAAACCAACATAACTAATTACAATAAAATAAAAATAAATTAATTTAAAAATGTCAAAATAAATAATGGACATACATACACCATAAATAGTTAAACTTATAAAACTTACAAAAAATAATAATTTCAATCATTATTATAAATCTGGGATTTATCACGTACCGTCTTATCGGTGTTCGTTTATTCGGAGCGGATCGCACTCACCCTGATGAAGGTTCACGAATTGAACCGAAACATTGTCGGTCGAAACACCGATAAGACGGTACGTGATAAATCCCGTATTTATAATAATGATTGAAATCAATCACGAAAGTTTTCTAAGTAAAATAATTTCTATACCCGCTCCTCGGCCACCATTCAGTCACTGTCCTGCGCAAGACCATTTGAGCTCCATAACTCGAATCCCAACGTCAACCTTCGTTCGTCTACGGATCTCGACGTTTGGAACTCGATCTAACAGTCTGATGCCAAGCATGGTACGCTCCATGGCTCTTTGTGCAACTCTTAACCTGTACACAGCCTCCTGCGTGAGCGTCCACGTCTCGGCACCGTAGGTCATGGTGGGCAGAACACATTGGTTGAATAAGCGGGTCTTCAGACACTGTGGAAATTTAGGCGACCTAAGGATGTCGTCTAACTTTTCTAATGCCGCCCATCCCAATTGGATCCTTTTAGAGATCGCTGATGCTCTTTACCAAACGATAGAATATGTCCAAGATAAACATACTGGTCGACTGTCTCCAGCCTCTCATTTCCCACTATTACAATGGGGTTTGTGACACCGGAGACATTCGAGAGCACCTTCGTCTTGGACATATTCATCTTAAGGCCTACACTCAAAGAAGCATCAAAAAGATGTTGCAGCATGGCCTGGAGATCACTAAAGTTTTCTGCAAATAGAACGCGAGATCTGCGAATCTAAGATGAGACAAGTTGACACCATCGATGTTTATTCCGTAATTTTCCCATTCTAAGGTTACCTACTTATATATATTTTGCTTATGTAAGTACACTGTTTCTTCAATATTCAATTTTTTTTTATTAAAAGCTAACATCCTATAACGTTCTCGTGAGATGCAGTCCATCCAAAGGTTGCCTGGAAGAGATCGCTTTTAGCGATAAGACCGCCACTTGTATTTCTGCGTGTATTGTTATTTGTTTCTTATATGGTTTTATAATTTAAGTGTGATTTACATTAAAGCGCTTACTATTCTATTCTACTTTCAGTATTTTATTGAATGTTTTTATACTATATATACAGTGTAAACTCCATATAACGTCACTCGTTTTAACGACAAACTCTCTAAAGCGTCGAAATCACTCGGCTTTGGTTGGTTTAGCTTGTCTTGCATACAATGGTACACTCTGTATAGCATTACACCCACTCTCAATAACGACAACAATTTGTAATAAAAAGTTCTTTTTAAGTTGTCAAATTAGTAAAAACTGCGCAGCTGTGTATATCCTTTTGTCGTTTTATTCTATCCTAGACCATAATAAACTGGACTGTCGGCATCATACATACCAAACTTTCTAAGAAATCCGTACTTTTGTTTACAAAATGGGATTGCTTGCACGTGCAGCTGCAGACTGTTGTTAGTAGAAGTGATAGATTTTATCTATACGTTGTCATATTCTTAGTAGCTCACAAACTTTCAAATTGTAAACATAAACTGTAAAACGCAATAGCGTTCAAATTAAAACAGATTTTTATTGTAGGTACTATTTAACAAGACATATCAGAAATAAACGTTTTCTTTTTCTAATACAGATTTTACTTCTCTCCATTTAACGACAACTCTCTATAACGTCAAAATATGCTCAGTCCCTTGAGTGTTGTTATATAGAGTTTACACTGTATATACATATATACTTATGGCATGAAAGTTGATATAACAGGTTCACCCCTGACTGGTTCGAACATGATTTTGTATTAATATGTTATTTACACGATACAACTGGGATTGATAGGTATTTTTTAATCATCATTTTACACTTTTTCATATGTATTTCCTACTACTGATGTTTTAGTTTCAGGAAAAAAGTCAAATATCTCGTAGATTTGGCGTAGGTGGCCAGCTAGTGCGTTGTTATGGGGCTAGCTTGTCGTGTGTTTTATTTTAGTACTTGTTGACTCTCTCCGGCTTCACAGTAAATAGGTAGGCGTTATTTATATTATATTTATTATGTTATATATTTTTATCCATAGTATATTTAATTGTATTTAGTTGTACATTGATTAATTAGCGGGCGGATATCCGTGGTCTACTCAAAGAGGCTCTAACGGAAGACCAGCGCTGGGTAGCAAGTGCAACCCAGCACATGCTGAGTTAGAGCCTTTTTGTGACACATGCAGTGAGTACGATGAGACACACACACTGCAATATTTTGCATTTTTATTTAATTTTAATATTTTAGTTATTGTTTCTTTGTTCTTGTTGTTATGTCTCCTGTGTGTGTTTGTTCTGTTGTACTATTGGTGTTGTTACAAATAAATGTTTTTGATTTGATTTGATTTAAGATTTAATTTTACACTGTTTCATAGGTATTTTCTACTACTGCAGTTATAGTTTCAGGAAAAAAAAGCAATATTCATTTAAATCGTTTTTCTAGTTCTAGAATGCAGCTTACATGGTCATACTAAATTGTTTTATTTTATTTAACAAATATATTTAGAGCTTCTCAAGTGGAGACCTCGTACTAGAAAACGCAGCGTAGAGCACAAGATCAGTCGCTCTGGAAATGGAAATCTATGAAGGAGGTATATGTCAATGGGAGACTCGCGAGATTTCAGTTCGAGGCGAACCACTATTTCATTTGTATCGGTCAAAAATGTTACAATTTAGACGTAATTTATTTTCTTTATTGTTATGTATTCTAAAAGAATCATTAAAAAGAACAACCCGTTGTTTCTCGCCTTTCTTTCCTGGCTTGGACGCGAAAGAACAGGTGGTAAAATTGTCGTTTCAAAGTGATCCCTGTGATTTAATGAATAAAAATATTTCGATATGTATATGTGATGATATATTTTGAAATGATTAATGTTCAGCAGTGGACGTGCTGTGACTGATATAATGATAGAAAATCGATATATTCTTTATTATTTATTGCACACAAGAAAATACATTTAAAAAGTACAGAAATAGAAGTCATGTACACACGGCTACACATTAAGCTATACATTTCCGGTATAAGCTGACCTCGCATTGTGTAGGCTTTTCGTATAATGTACAAAGGCAAGCTTAACCCTAAGAAGAGTTTTCTTCCAGCAAATCTTTGAGGCTAGAGAGGAGAGAGAGAGAGAGAGAGAGAGAGAGATGATTTTAAAGTAAGGTGAGTGTACAAAAACATAAATAAATATTTATATACCCAAAACTTATATGAACTATACCAAAAGTATGTTTTATATTATCATTATAATAAATAAAGTATATGGAATAATTATACATATATACC
The DNA here is from genome assembly GCA_918857605.2 of Philereme vetulata. Lineage (NCBI taxonomy): Eukaryota > Metazoa > Arthropoda > Insecta > Lepidoptera > Geometridae > Philereme > Philereme vetulata. The sequence goes on from OU975482.1 coordinate 1,073,838, forward strand.
TATCTATATATACATATATACTGATATTATAAAGAGGAAATATTTGTATTTTTGTGTGTATGTTTGTAATGAATAAACTCAAAAACTACTGTGCCGATTTCAAAAATTCTTTCACCATTTGAAAGCTACATTCACCCTGAGTAAAATAGGTAACTTTTTACCCAACTGCGCAGAGGAGGGTAATGTTTTTATTGAACAACTACGCGCGCGAAGCTGCGGATTGGTCAGCCAGTAATAATATAAAATTACAAAGAACGATAGTGCTCTTTAACTTTGTTACCTAATAACCCATAATCAAGTAACTGTGAAGTTGGATAGGGTTGGCTGAAATAGGACTTCGTATTGCTAATGGTTACGTACAGACTGGCACACATTCTGTGACTAACAAGCCAGGGGAAGGGGTCAAGGTGAGGTGACCTTACTTTAGGATTAGAAATCTACTAATATTCCACAGTGTAAATGGTACCTTACCTACCTAAAGATGGATAGATATTTTATTGCATACCAAATAACTAGTGGTTCAACCCCGAACTGAGATCTCGCGAGTCTCCCAAAACACAAAAGAAAATATTCTTAGGGCGACTCGCGCAACGATGCCTAAACGTATTAAGTGGCTAAATATAATTTAAGGAGGTGTCAAATCGCACAAATACGTAAAATTTAAACATTTTTAGTCGCTAAATACGTTTAGGAATCGTTTTGCAAGCCGGCCTTAATCTTTGACCAATAAAATAGTGCCAGAAAATAGTAACCAACTCACTTTATCTACAAATTACAGTTATTTGAATTTCAGACTTTTGCCTATATTTGTGTCACTTAAACTACACGCATACCAAATTTCAACACTGGGGTCACTGGTGTACCCTGTGAATTTTGTCAAAGTTCAGTATGTATTATGGCTAATAACTCAAAAACTATAAGGAATTTACTAAAACAAAGTCTAAATGTACTAATGAAGACCTTTCATTTGACCTAATAGTCCCATTGTCATTTTTTTTACCCTTCTTGAACCTCAATATCTCAACAACCCCTCAAAAATTTTAAGCTCATTTAGTCACACCAAAATTGTGCGATCACTACCTACATAAGTATAAAATTTCACGATGATCGGATCAACGCTTCGAAAGTTATCCTCGGACCAACAAACATACATACATACATACAATGCCGATTTGCCCAAGTTGATTTAGAGATCTCGCTTCGCTCGATCAAAAACACAGAAACGCAGGAATACACGATACAAAAGGCGGTCTCGCTAACACCAATCTCTTTCCGATAATCGTTAACGCTTCGAAAGTTATCCTCGGACCAACAAACATACATACATACATACAATGCCGATTTGCCCAAGTTGATTTAGAGATCTCGCTTCGCTCGATCAAAAACACAGAAACGCAGGAATACACGATACAAAAGGCGGTCTCGCTAACACCAATCTCTTTTCGATAATCGTTATCTTGCCTAGTTGTTTGTTCATTTTTTATACGTCATGGAGATGGAACAAGCATACGTCTCACTTGATGTTAAGTGGTAGCCTTCGCCTATAACAAAGCATTGCCTCGTAGGTCACTGCCCTGCGTCCATCAACTTGAGGTATACCTTAGTGTACCTACTGTGCGATGCCGGGTACTTATTTTGACGATTGGCCTAGTTACTGGATACTTTCTTAATGGATTTCAGGATATTTTTAAATTAAAACAGATCTTTGTCTGGTTACCACCATGCGTGTAATGGCCTATATCTTTGTACAAAATTCGAGGAGCGGGTAAAAGGAACATAAATATAACTACCAATAGAAATAAGTTTTAAATAATCACGTGATGGTGGCTTGCGTGGATTGGTAAAATAACAGCATCGTAAGGAAGAACAATTGAGCCTTGAGTTTAGCGTAATCGCGAACAAGAGGTTCGCCTCATTGTGCGTGTAGTTTCACCGGCAACCACACCCTTCAAACCGAAACACAACAATGCTGCTTGGCGGCAGAAATATGTATGATGGTAGTACTTCCCGGGCAAGTAAGCCACAGTAGAATAAAAATAAGGAAAGGAATCTAATATCTAGTAATCAAAGTCGGCTGACATAAAATATTCAAGTGACATTGCATAGCCATCGCCGCTATAATTTGACTGATATCAAATTATATTGAAATATTTTTTGATCACTTTGGAACGTCAATTTAAATGCCTGTTCCTTCGCGACCAAGTCAGGAAAACAAGAAACAAGGCTGGAAGGCTGGTTGTTCTTTTTAATGATCCTTTTACTAGATTGAGTTACCTTCAATTCCCGTGATGACAGCCTAAGTAGGTTCGGAAGTCGAAACCCTAGGAGTACGTACAAGTCTGACTAGCACTTGACCGGTCGGTGTTATCTTTAACTTTTTGGTTATAGATTTCTGTGACCAGAAATTAAAGTGACAATATCTTTAAGACCATATTTTAGGTTTCTTTAGTGTACATATATATGGATTTGGAGTAACCTGTAGGTATAACTGTAATTTGGTTATAGATTTCTGCGTCTCCCAGGCATTCAGGCCGGCTTGTACATCGATTCCTAAACGTATTTAGCTAAACATGTTTAGATTTGATATATTTGTATGATTTGACAACTCCTTAAATCATATTTAGCCACTAAATACGTTTAGGCATCGTTGCGCAAATCGCCCCCAGTGTTTTCAAACGTATTTAAACACATACAAAATATCACTAAACACAGTTTCAAGAAACTGAAGCGCCTCTCAATTTATTTGTTTCATTACATCTATTTTTTTATATTATGTATTTAGACACACAAGCTGACGGGCCTCCTGATGTTAAGTGGTCACCGCCGCCTATAAACTCCTGCAGGACTCGAGGTACTGAAGTCGCGTTGCCTAAAACTTAATGCCTTATTTACACCTCTCTTGAAGGTGTTCATATTGAAGCCCACCGGGAAAACCTCCGGAGGAAGGCCATTCCACATCTTGCAGGTGCGTGGAAGAAACGAGCGGGTGAAACGCACCGTGTGAGACTTACAAACAGGGATTAGCTTGAACAGCTCTTCAGAACATTCGCCGTTAATATTTTATAGAATACGCTGAGCGCTCCGATGTTACGGCGTAGACTGAGCAGCTCCAGGTCCTTCGTGACTGCTGGGTCGTCGACAGTACGAACGGCTCTGCGTTGCAAGGAGTCTAGGGGCTGCAGTTGGTATTTCGGTGCACCGTTCCAGATGTGAGAGTACTCCATGTGGGGCCGGATTTGGACTTTGTAGAGCACAATGCGCTGCCCGCCGTGAAGTACCGCTTTGATCTGTTCAGTACATGCTTTCCAAATGACCTCTAAACTGCCCTCCATAATTTGTTAGTAAAAAATAAAATCCTAAAACCATATTAAACCTCTAAAAGTATTTTGACAGAATTGTTATTATTTGTATTCATATCTACATAATTGTACATAATATATAATTGTATGTTATATATTGTGTTGTATTTTTTGATGTTATTGTTTGAAATTCTTGTTGTTTGCTTTCTATACTACGAGTATAATAATATTATAAAGAGGAAAGATTTATTTGTTTGTATTAAATATGCAATGAAACTACTGCACCGATTTGAAAAAATCTTTCACTGTTGGAAAGCTACACTATCCCAGGGTGACATAGTATACTTTTTGCCCCACTGCGCAGAAAGAGGGTAATGTTTTTATTGAAAAACTACGCGTGCGAAGCTGCGCAAGCGTTGGTTAGCTAGTTTAACATAAGTCTAGTATTTATTTCTAATGCTTTTTATGCACTAAGGCTAGTTAACATAATTTTATGTACGCACGTTTTTAAATAATTTAAATTTTTATTCGAGTTATGGAGCTCAAATGGTCTTGGGCGGGACACTTGGCTAGACGTGGTGATGACAGATGGAGCAGGACGACCGGCAGCGAGATGGGTGGACGACATCATAAAGGTCGCGGGCCGTCAGTGGGTGAGACTAGTGCAGGATCGTGATGGACGGTACAAACTTGGGAAGGCCTATACCCAACAATGGGTGAAGTCAGGCTGTGGATGATGATGACGTTTTTAATTTGTCCTTCAGTGCCACATTCTTCAAGGCCTAATAATAAGAACCCCTACAGGCATCCGATATCCAGTAACCCTGGTCCATGATTACAGTATGTAATCACAGCGCGTAGCCAACGGTACGATGCAGTAGGTAGGGAAGGGAAGCTCTGTGTGCATTTTATTAAAAGTTTTAAGTTATAAGCGTAGTTTCTGATTACCATCCTCGAATCATCATCATCATTTGACGACCTCCGTGGCGCAGTGGGCGTATAGCCGCTGAACAAATGTTTGCATGATCTACAGATATTTGTTCCGGATCTGGGTGTTTTTCTATATATTATAAGTATGTATTTACAAAAAAATAATAATGTATGAATGCGTTAATTGAGTACCTACATAAATAACTCGAACGAATTACATTAACTATTTCATGTGTACTTATTCTCATGTCAGTGATAACTGTTATCGTTTTGAGAATAAATGATTATTAAACCTAAAAAAAGTATATAAGTATTCTATCAGTTATCTGGTTCCCATAATACAAGCTCTGTTTAGTTTGGGGCTAGATAGCGCTGTGTGAAATGTCCAGCAATATTTATTTATTTATCATCTGTTGAACATAGGCCTCTTTCATAAATTTCCAGAGCAACCGATCTTATGCGGCCAGCACCCAACGGCTCCCAGCAACCTATATCACGTCGCCTTCCTCTAGTGGGAGGCGTCCTAAGCTGCGCTTTACAATGCGTGGACTCCACTCGAGAACCTTTCTGCCCCAACAGCCGTCAGCACTTCCGAGCTATGCGCCCCGCTCACTGCCACTTCCGCAGCCTATGTATGTTACCTTGGCTTGACTATGGATCTCCTCATTTACGATTCGATCTCATAGAGAAACACCATGCATATCCCTCTCCACTATAGCACTCAAATCGTTGGCAGCAATAAGCTGACCTAACTGACAGAAGGCCAAAATTTTAGGGTCTCTATAAAATAGAATAGAATAGAATTATTCTTTATTGTACACCAGGAATACTTGAATAAATAATTTATGTTAAATACAATGATAATTACAATGGGCGGCCTTATCGCTGAAAGCGATTTCTTCCAGGCAACCTTTGGATGGAAAGTAAAGTGCGAAGCAGTAATGTACAGCGGTGCACAGAGTATATTTACAAATGAAAGAAATAAAAAAAATATATATCTAATATTAACCTAAATCAATATTCTTAGAAATCTAATAAAACGCGGACAATAACATTAAAATAGATATATACATAAATAGGTAACTCAAATGAAAAGAAAGCTAGGCGTGTATGTAACAATGTATAGGAACAAAAGGCTAGAGCCCGTAAGTAAAATAGTATTAACTGCAGTTCAGCCCCTGACATAGCCCAGAGGATGAGCAGGCTGAAGTGACAGTGGGCAGGGCACGTAGCTCGAAGAGCTGACGGTCGTTGGAGCAGAGACGGCCTCGAGTGGAGTCTACACACTGGAAAGCGCAGCGTAGGACAACCCCTAGATGAAAAGATGATCTGATAGAGGTTACCGGGAGCCGTTTGGTGCTTTGGAAATCTATGGGGGAGGTTTATGTTGCAGTGGACGTCCTATGGCTGATATGATAATGATGATCATCATCATCCACAGCCCATAAGTACCCACTGCTGGGTGTAGGCCTCCCTTTGTAAACACCACCCTTCCCGGTCCTGTGCTGACGTCCTGGACTTCTTAGGCCTGTTCTTGGTTTGCTCCACCTGCTATCACCTCGTCTAGCCAAGTGTCCTGCCCAGTTCCATGCCATGTTTCGGCACCTTAAGTCATTGTTGGCAGGACACATTGGTTATACAGACGGGTTTTCAAGCATTGTGGGATCTTCTTTGACCGAAAAACATCTTCAAGCTTTCCAAATGTAGCCCACCCGAGTTGTATTCGTCTAGAGACCTTGTTCTGATGCTCTTTACCAAAAGAAAGAATATAATGATGATGTATAACCTATTAACTCGAAAACAAACACGAGTTGTCCATTCTTGGGGGTAAATTGCAATCGCGACATCCTCTGACATAATGCTCGCTAGCCCAACATACATGCAACACCCGTTATACAGTGCCTAGGGCTATAATTTTACGCGGATAAAGCCTCTCATAACATACTGTTACCAGCGCAGGACGTATGTAGTACGTTCGTACTAGCCCTTTGGGAATGTGATCAATTCAGTTAACAACGCGCTCGGATTAGGCAATCAGGAACTTCGTTAACCATTGTAATAACGCCTAATATAATAGTATTACAAGTAATTTTTAGGGTTCCGTACCCAAAGGGTAAAACGGGACCCTATTACAAAGACTCCGCTTCTGTCTGTCCGTCTGTCACCAGGCTGTATCTCATGAACCAGGTTAGTTAGACAGTTGAAATTTTCACAGATGATGTATTTCTGTTGCCGCTATTACAACAAATACTAAAAACAGAATAAAATAAATATTTAATGGGGGCTCCCATACAACAAACGTGATATTTTTGCTCGTTTTTGCTCGATATTGATAACAGCAACAGGTAGACGCTTGATATATTCACAGGATATATAGTTTTATATTCACTTTAAAAATATATCATTAAATTAAAAAAAAACATTATTTATGGGGGGCTTCCATACAACAAACGTGATTTTTTTGCTCTTTTTTGCTCGATATTGATAACGGCAACAGGTAGACGCTTGAAATAGTCACAGAATATTGAGTTATATTATTCACTCTAAAAATAAATAATTAAATTAAAATAAAATTAATATTTAATATTAATATACAACAAACGTGATTTTTTCCAATTTTTTTAAGATAATGGTACGGAACCCTTCGTGTGCGAGTCCGACTCGCACCTGGTCGGTTTTATTTATATATTTTATTAGTCTAAATAATGTAAACTTTGATGGGAACAAATGTATTTTCTTTCTTCCCTCTTTTTCTTCTCTTCTACCGTCAAGCAGCATTGCTGTGTTTTGATTTGAAGATTATGGTTACCGGTGATTTACAGGCACGTAACGTGAGGCTTTACACCGGCATGCCTCAAGTTGATGGAGGTAGTGCATCGTACATCACGTTCCTAAGGTGCGTGACCTATGAGGCAGTACTTTGTTATAGGCGATGGTTACCACTTAACATCAGGTGAGCCATAAGCTTGTTCTCCAGGTCGGACGAAAAAAAAAAATTTTTTTTATGCTACTTATATAGCAAATGAGCATGCAGTCCACCAGATGTTAAGTGGCTACTGCAGCCCATGGATATCCACATAGAATTCAAAACAAGCTATTATGTTGTCTTGATCTCTATGTGGATACGTTGCCATACTATAGGACTAAGCTGTTACGCCTATGCGCCAGTAATTACAGGAACATACCATTACCATCTAATCGGAACACAGCAGCACAAGTACTGCTATTTGGCGGCAGATAAAGGTAATGCGGTGGTGCCCACTTCCTCGAGCCCGTTCACAAGAGCTCTACCACCAGTAAAATAATAAATAAATATATTATAAATATAGGTAATCTTTTGTATTAGAACAACACACTAATTGTGCGTCTAAATGGTCTTATTCTAGGGTGGAGGGAGTAAGAGATCTGACCGTCCTATAGGGTGTATTGTGCAAACGTGCATTACCCCCCTTTATTGATCATTACCCCCCTTAGGGTAACAACAAACTATACAACCTATTATAACTCAAATGCTTAAAACCGGAAGACATTTAGGGACAGAAATATCAATGTAGCAGTTACCAATCTGTGCCAGACGATTCAATAATTGAAACTCCAAAATAGTGACCCAATTTTTGTCATATATTCCAATACAAGACGCCTCGACCAAGTACTCATTTATTTATAACTAGCTGACCCGCCCGCGGCTTCGCACGCGTGGTTTTTCAATAAAATATTACCCTCATTTTGCGCAGTTGGTTAAAAAGAAGCCTATGTCCTTTCCCAGGATATAAGCTATCTCCTTGCAAAATTTTATTACGATCGGTTCAGCCGTAGGTATAGTCCTGTAAAGTTAACAAACAAACAGAGTTATATATTTATTATACATATAAACCTTCCCCTTGAATCACTACAAGAAATATAGCAGTAATCATAATTTTAATACTAGAAATAAAGATAAACTCGCTGTTGCCCCTTGTAGACTCCATAAAGTTAGTAAATCGTTTAAAGGGCAAGGTGTTCGCTTTTATAACAAACTCCCAATGATGTACAAAAATTGACAATTAACAAATTTAATAACTCAATTAAACAAAATCTTTATAAAAAAAGCCTACTATAAAATATCGGATTATTTAGATGATAAAGAAGCTTGGGATTGAAATTGCTCCAACTCGTTCAAAATGTTACAATTTAGACGTAATTTATTTTCTGTATTGTTATGTTTGTAAAAGGATCATTAAAAAAACAACCAGCCTTTCTTCTTGCCTTTCTTTCCTGGCTTGGTCGCGAAGGAACCGGCAGTAAAATTGACGTTTCAAAGTGATCCTTGTGATTTTATTGAATAAAAGGTTTTGACTTTGACTCTATCTATTGCTGAAAACGGCATTAAAATCCGTTGCGTAGCTAAAAAGATCTAAGCGAAGAGACACGACTTCATTTTATACTATGTAAAGAAGATAAAGATTTCTCAAATCTGAAAACCGGCTCGGCTGCTACCATGCCTGGTAATGTCCCCTACAAGATCGACGACCGTAAGAAATTAATGAAAGACCGATGCAATAGTCCGGATGACAGGTAAACGCTAAATGTCCTAATCTGTGACCTGTGCGATATTTTTCCATTCATTCATTCAATCCATTCGCCGGATCCGGAGACGTTTTGTATTTTTTTAAGATTGACCGATTTGTTGTCTATTGAATGTATAATGTATGTATAATAAAACCTCGTTCGCTGGTAGAATGCGCATACTGGCAGTTGCCATAAAAGAGTGACCGAAAAAAAAAAAACAATTGTCAAAATCTATTGTGGCATCGGTCCATTCACTCCTCTACGCTCCAACTCCAATGTACGTCACATGACCGTCTGTACGTAGTATATCTAAGTGGTCTGTGGCTGCTACCAACAAGGCTGAACAATTTTGTAATGTAATGTTACATAAATAAATAACAAACATAACTGAATTCTAAGACCACATTTTCTGAACCTACAGAAAGCATACCTATTCGTACTTAACACCTATTTAATCGTATTAGTGAAACACCGTTGACTTTCCCCGGTCGCTGAGATAAAACAGAGGTAGAATCTACTGTACGCTTGTTCTTTTTGTGCCAACAACCTAGGTACAATGAATGCGACGAGAATCTAGATCTGGCAAACCGCCAGCTCGTATGAAATTGCTGTGTATGGCCCGCAGACGAACGATTAAAATCGCTCAAAAAATTGTGGCCGATTATAATCATCATCTGGAAAAAAAGGTTGTCTAGATGTGCTCGCTTAGCGATACGCACTGTTGGTGTGAAAGGGACGGCCTGACCAGCGATAGTAACGCGACCAATGCAACCCTGTAGTATCACTGGAGCGATAGGATAGAAGCTGATCTGCACGACCTTGGAGCCGACGACTGGCAAGAAATGGCAAAGAACAGGGGAAGGTGAGAGTTCTCATATCGGAGATGAAGACTCACTTAGGGTTCCTGCGCCAGGAGTAAGTAATCAACCCTTCCTACACTCGATTCATTCGTTCGTGATTGTATGTTCTATTAATTTCTATCACATGCCGCCTGGATTAGATCGGCAACAGTGATCGACTTCTGACCGAATTGTACAGGACAGTTTTTTGGGGACGTATGCGTTGTAGTAGGTAGTAGGTCGTGCAACATTGTGGCTGACTATTGCCGGACCGATTATAGTCGGCCGTCTGCGCTTCGCCTACGCTTTTGTATGACAACGAAAGCCTCATCAGCCTTTCAGCTTACTCTTCTTTTGGAATACCATTTCTGTGATTGTTTTGAAAAGTTTTTAAAAACTTGAAACTACTTATATTTCTCCGTGTTTGTTCATCGGTTTCGATGAATGAGTAACAAACGCTTTTAGCAATGAGACTGCCTAATTTTATTTCTTTTTTTTATATGTACATGTATAATAAGTACATTTGTTAATATAATAAGTATTTGATAGTGCGAAGACAGATCTCTAAATCAACTTGGGCAAACCGGCGTTGTATGTATGTATGTTTGTCCGAGGATAACTTTCGAAGCGTTGATTCGATCATCGTGAAATTTAATACATAGGTAGGTAGTGATGGCACAATGGTGTGACTAAATGAGCTAAAAATGTGGGGGGGTTGTTGAGTTATTGGGGTTCAAGAGGGGTAAAAAAAATGAAAATGAGGCTAACTGGCCAAATGGGACGTTAAATGAAAGATAGATTTAGACTCCGTTTTTATTTTCGTAATCTCTTTATAGCTTTTGAGTTATTAGTCATAATAAAAACTGAACTTTGACAAAATTCACAGGGTACACCAGTGACCCCACAGTGCTGAAGTTTGGTATGCGTGTAGCTATAGTGACACAAATATAGGCAAAAGTCTGAAATCCAAAATAACTGCAAATTACACTAAAAAATTAAAACCAATTAACATGAACTCCCGTTACCTAAAATTTGAATGAAACTGTAAGTCAATTAAGTTGGTTTTGTCACTATTTTATTATTAGATTAAGGCCGGCTTACACAACGATCTCTAAACGTATTTAGCGACTAAACATTAAATTTTACGAATTTTTATGATTTGACAACTCCATAGATTTATGGAGTTGTCAAATCATACAAATTCGTATCAAATCAATTCGTTCGTCAATATTTAGCCACTAAATACGTTTAGGCATCGTTGCGCGAGTTGCTCTAAGAATATTTTTTTTGTTTTGGGATACCCGCGAGATTTCAGTTCGGGGCGAACCACTAGTGTACATCCAGAATCCTGAAGTTTGAAGCGTTCCAAATCAAATGAACAGCCAGATGAACTATGTAGGTGGACCACGGGTAGGGAGTGGAATGCTAAGCGCTTTTTAAAACAAGTTTTTTTTAAACATATTTTTATTGAAGAATATGGCACCCCCTGAAATTGCTGCCCGGGCAGGTGCCCTGGTTTGCCCCCCTCCCTCCTAGATCCGGGGCTGCAGGACGGGCCCTTATCCGTCCTCCAATTTGACACTCTCAAGGGTCAGAAAATGACGAGCACATACCGCGTATGGACATTATTGGACACGCTCCGTTGAGCGCGCAGCAGATGGGCGCGCATCCGCTGACAGCTGGGCCGGTAACGGACATGCGAGTTGTGAGGGGACTCTGAGCTTCCTGGAATGCTTTTACTTGTGGTAGAGCTTTTGTGAACGGGCTCGAGGAAGTGGGCACCACCGCCTTATCTTTGCCAAATAGCAGTACTAGTGCTGCTGTGTTCCGGTTAGATGGTAATGGTATGTTTCTGTAATTACTGGCACATAGGCATAACAGCTAAGTCCTATCGTATGGCAACGTATCCACATAGAGATCAAGACAACTTAATACCTTGTTTTGAATTCTATGTGGATATCCATGGGCTGCAGTAGCCACTTAACATCTGGTGGACTGCATACTCGTTTGCCATGTAAGTAGTATAAAAAAAAGGTTCAATGGTACAAACGACGAGATAAGCTGACTTCCATTTTTATACCAGAAGCCTGTTAATGTATTACTCGTGCGCGATAACTTGGGACCTGCTAGGAATGCGACTCCCCGACCGCTTCCCCTGCACTTCCCCGATGGCGCCCGTATTGTACCGTTCGCATCACTATTTTTTACTAGGGTTTTTAGTCTCGTACTGGCCTACGTCACGTAACGACGCGCTCTGGAATTCTTTTAGTTTTCGTTTGTGTTATTGTTTTGTTGTTGTTGTTTTTGTTGTTATAGTTCTAGAACAACCTCTAGAAGGCATAAATCCACTAAGTAGTGACGAAGATGAGATAATGTAAATAATAGATAAAATAAATGTATAAACTTAAACATTGTATTTTTATTTTATTCAAATAGTTTAAAAAAGATTAGATAAAAAGCAGCGTCCTCCCTGAGTAACATAATAAATTAGGTTAAAAAAAAACAAAGACGAAGCCGCGGGCGGCTGCTTGTTATGTTCGCTTTTTTGCGGGCGATACAAACACGCCAATATGACGTCACCGCGCTCAGGTCCCAACTTATCGCGCACGGGTAATATATAAAAATACTGTAGGTAGGTATAGATCGGCAAAATTGATAGTGCCCTTTACGATTTACGTTCATGAGCACTCATATTATGTGCTTTCATACCCTATGTTGTGAACACGTTGTTAACGTGCCTATGCCGATACTCCATGTAAAGGCATTATTCTCATAGTGGTGTATTATGTTAGCAGGCGGTCTATTTTTCAGTGCATCGCGTTTTTAGTCAAGTTCGCGCCTCCTATCGTCTTCAAATGACTAAACATTCTCTAGACAAAATATATGCTTGCTGACAACTATCATTTTGCAAACTTTCGCGATCACTGTACATAATTAAGAAATACAGTCGAAACGTCGGTACAACAAATAAATAAAAACAGCCAAGTGCGAGTCAGACTCGCGCACGAAGGGTTCCGTACCTATAAAAACGGCAAAATAATCACGTTTGTTGTATGGGAGCCCCCTTTAAGTATTTGATTTATTTTAATTAAATTATGTATTTTAAAGTGAATATATAACTAAATATTCTGTTAATATTTCAAGCGTCTACCCTGTTGCCGTTATCAATATCGAGCTAAAACGACCAAAAAAATCACGTTTGTTGTAAGGGAGCCCCCCTTAAGTATTTATTTTATTCTGTTTTTAGTATTTGTTGTTATAGCGGCAACAGAAATACATCATCTGTGAAAATTGCAGCTGTTTAACTACCACGGTTCATGAGATACAGCCTAGTGACAGACGGACAGACAGCGGAGCCTCAGTAATAGGGTGTCATTTTACCCTTTGGGTATGGAACCCTAAAAAGGTACATACGCTAAAATGAAAAGTAGTAATAATCTTCGGAACGTGCTAAGAACTAACCCAGTTAAACTAGTGGTTCGCCCCGAACTGAGATCTCGCGAGTCTCCGATTAAACAAAAAAAAATATTTGTAATCTTTGACTATCAAAATAGTGCCACGAAATGCAATTCCAACTTGACCTACAGTTTTATTCAAATTAAAGGTAACGGGAGTTCATGTATGTGGATACTCTTGTTTGGAATACAATTTGCAATATTCTGGATTTCAGACTTTTGCCTATATTTGTGTCACTTAAGCTACACGCATATTAAATTACAGCACTGTGGGGTCACTGGTGTACCCTGTGAATGTTGTCAAAGTTTAGTTTTTATTGAATGAATGAATGAATGAATGAAATACTCTTTATTGCACACCAAATAAAAATACAATAATGGAAATAAACAATAAATAAAGGTACAATGGGCGGTCTAATCGCTAAAAGCGATCTCTTCCAGACAACCTTTGGATGGACAGGATAAACAAAATCAAAAGGCGGCGGTGTAAGAGTACCTACAGACATAAACAGAACCCACAAAATAAAATATACCTATTAATTATACTAATAAACATAAACTTAAATACATACAAATAATACGAGTATAAGAATAAATAAACTACACTACATAAAGAGGATAAATAACACAAACACTAACTAGCAGTTACGAGACAACGAAAGGAAATGGTTGTATACCTTGACTTTGAAAATAGGAAGAGATTGGGACGACCTTACAGACAAAGGTAAGGCGTTCCACAGTCGCTCAGCTTGTACTGTAAAGGAGTCACCATAAAATTGTGAACTATGGATGGGAGTTCGAAGCTGTAGAGCTTCGGAAGAACGAAGGGTTTGAGAGTGTCCCTGATACAGAAACTCGAAACGCTCCTTTAGATAAGAAGGTGAAGTGGGATTATAGAGAATTATGGCTAATAACTCAAAAACTATAAAGAATTTACGAAAAATAAAAACGGAGTATAAATGTACTAATGCATACCTTTCATTTGACGTCCCACTTGTGCAGTTAGCCTCATTTTTATTTTTTTTACCCCTCTTGAACCCCAGTATCTCAACAACCCCCCCAACATTTTTAGCTCATTTAGTCATACCAAAATTGTGACATCACTACCTACCTATGTATTAAATTTCACGATGATCGGATCAACGCTTCGAAAGTTATCCTCGGACAAACATACATACATACATACAACGCCGATTTGCCCAAGTTGAGTAGCTCTCTATTAAAAAAACCGCATCCAATACGGTTCATATATCGCGTCAAACTTTAAACACCACATTTTTGCGTCGTGGGTTTTAAATAGCAGTACCTATCGCAACTCGTATCTACCTTTATCATGTCAGTGTCAGGTTTGGGAAGACAGTTGAAAATAAACCCACTCTAATAAATCGCTATCATACCAATAGCAATACCATCCCACGTAATGATACCCGAGCGAAGCCTTCATCTTGCCGAGAGCTCGGTATTGACTTAAGTTTACCATCTAATGGCATTCAACCGTCAATCTTTCAATTCCAATGAGCATCATTTTACCCGCAGTAATTGGAATGGATCCCATGCCAAATAATTAATTACATAATCCAATCGCTTCTGGCATATATTATCCATTTTTAGGGTTCCGTACCCAAAAGGTAAAACGGGACCCTGTTACTAAGACTCTATTTTATAACTAATTCATAATACCCACATCAAATCTTTGCCTCATTTTGGGGCACCGTATATGAAGTTACAAATATCGCGAAGTGTCAATTTGCTAAACCTAGTGACAAAATCCACGACACATGCCACTGTAAAATAGCTTGAAGTTGGATATTTTTAGGGTTCCGTACCCAAAGGGTACACCAGGACCCTATTACTGAGACTCCGCTGTCTGTCTGTCTGTCTGTCTGTCTGTATGTCCGTCTGTCACCAGGCTGTATCTCATGAACCGTGGTAGTTAGACAGTTGAATTTTACACAGATGATGTATTTATGTTGCCGCTATAACAACAAATACTAAAAACAGAATAAAATAAATATTTAAGGGGGTTCCCATACAACAACCATGATTTTTTTGCTCGTTTTTGCTCGATATTGATAACGACAGTAGACGCTTGAAATATTCACAGAATATTTAGTTATAAATTCACTTTAAAAATAAATAATTAAATTAAAATAAAACTAATATTTAAGGGGGGCTCCCATACAACAGACATGATTTTTTGCCGTTTTTATAGATGGTACGGAACCCTTCGTGCGCGAGTCCGACTCGCACTTGACCGGTTTTTTACATTTATTGAAGGTGATTTTAACAGAGTTTGGTGGACAATTGGCAGGTTTAGCTGGTAAATAAATCATCAGAATTTCTTCAAAGAGTTACTGGAAGAATACTATTAGGTTAAGCTCGCCTTCGTACACGTTTTGTAGGTTTTTTGTCTGTAATATATTTGTGTACAATTAACACATATTTATCAAAAAATTAACAACATTGGTGCACGCTATGGAATTCATAAACTTCTGATATAAAAGTTCTGATATATAATAACATTCATCCCAACTGTAATACAATTTCAACGGTTATTCAGAAAGTAAACAAATCAGAAAAATTTCTTGCAAAAATCTGGCGCCTCGGAATTTCCTGGTAATTTGCCGATTAAGTGTATGAAAGGAAATTGAAGTCAAACTGAATTACGAAGTTAGGAGGAAGCTTTGATCTCTTTAGACATTTTCATCACGAAACACATGCTACGGAACTTCGCAAAATATATTATGAAGTTTGTTTAGGAACCTAATTTATATTTTCTTACTTAGTTATGTTATTTTTAGTACAAGTGTAGAAAGAGTACGTAGATAGGTATTTAAAGAATATAATAGATATACACTTTATTGCACACCAACAAAATTAAAAATACAATGAAATAAAAAATATAAAGGTAAGTACAATGGGCAGTCTTATCGCTTAAATCGATCTCTTCCAGGTAACCTTTGGATGGACAGAACAAAACAAAATCAAAAATACGGCGGTGTGCCTATGTTCATAAACTTACATAAACTAAACCTACTTAGTAATAAACTATATTTCCTATTTTTAAAGCTAATATGGTATACAACCATTTCCCTCCAACTTAAAACTCCTGTCCATACGACAGAGTTTTATAGTCGATCCTTCACTGTAACAGCCGTACGATTGTGGAACGCTTTGCCCCTCTCTATAAGAACATCCAAGTCTATTAGTAATTTTAAAACAAAAGTGCACACCCATTATCTGTTAATGTTGTGTTGAAGTTGTAGCTGCTTGTTAATTCATCATAACCACTTTTAGAGTTGCTTATTTAAATGAAATTTGTGTTATTACTGGTAATTTAGGTTTATAGTATGTAGATATGTTTTTAAATTTATATAGATGCACCGCCGTCATGTGTTACATTTTGATCCTGTCCATACAAAGGTTGTCTGGAAGAGATCAATTTTAGCGATAAGACCGCCCATTGTACTAAATCTATTTGTAGGAATTGTGTTCTGTATTTTACTTTGGTGTACAATAAAGAGTTATCTTATCTTATCTTATTTCCTTTCTTTGTCTTTGTAATTTATATATCTATATATGTATATTATATATGTCATCATCATCATCAGCCCACATTAGTCCACTGCTGGACATAGGCCTCTCCCAATACGCGCCATTGAGCCCGGTCTTCGGCTCTTCTCATCAAAGTTCTGTCCGCCACCTTCCTTATGTCATCGCCCCACCTAGCCGGGGGACGCCCCACACTACGTTTTCCGAGACGCGGTCTCCACTCCAGAACTGGTTTACCCAAACGGTTGTCGGTTCTGCGGCATATATGGCCAATCCGCTGCCATTTCAGTTTGCTAATCCGTTGAGTTATGTCGGTAACTTTGGTTCTCTGTCGGATAACCTCGTTACTGATTTTATTCTTCAGAGAAACTCCAAGCATATCCCGTTCCATAGCTCGCTGCACAAGCTTGGTGGACTAGTCCTACCGTGAGCGTCCACGTCTCAGCACCGTAGGTCATTACGGGTAGGACGCACTGATTATACTAGCAGTGCGTACCTAGACAAAGAAAGGAAATGGTTGTATACCTTAGCTTTAAAAATAGGAACATATAAATACAGTTTATTAGTAAGTATAGGTAGGTAATGTAAGTTTATGAACATAGATACACATACACTGCCGTCTTTTTGATTTTGTTTTGTCCTGTCCGTCTAAAGGTTACCTGGAAGAGATCGCTTTTAGCGAAAAGACCGCCCATTGTATCTACCTTTATTTTTTTGTCATTCTTTGTATTTTTAATTTTGTTGGTGTGCAATAAATAGTATTTCTATCCTATTCTATTCTTTAAATACGTACCTACGTACTCTTCAACACTTGTAATAAATTACTTACACACTATATATATAAACAACAACAAAGGAGATAAATATGACGATAAACTAGCAGTGCGTAGACAAAGAAAGGAAATGGTATATGAATAACCCTAGCTTTAAAAATAGGAAGAGATTTAGATAATCTAATAGAGAAAGTTAAAGCGTTCCACAGCCGCACAGCTTGAACTGAAAAAGAGTCACAATAAAATTGAGAACTGTGGACAGGGGTTTGGAGATTTAAGAGCTTAAAGTACTTTTTCTAATCTGTAATAAGGCACCCGATATTGCTACGCTTACCATAAACAACTTAGCCAGAGGATAATCAGAGGTAGATTAGAGCAATATTTTATGACTAGAGTTTAAAAAAACCCTTTGGTGGAGAGACGATAAAATTGCCAAGCTAAGCCAGCCTTTGACCAAATTAGTGCAACACATTGAAAATAAACCACGAAAAAACCTAAAATGTATAGAATAATTCGGTTTAGAGTAAAACACTTTTAATAAAACTCCCGTTGTCCTTTCAATCACTCCTTCATATTCTTCACTTTCCTAGTCGTTACAATCTCTAAGCACTTATTTAAAGTTAACAGCTCAAAACCACGTGGTTAGACTCGGTAGCACGCATACAACCAACACTCCCGAGCGCTTCTTTCAGACTGCCGTTTGAACATTCGGGCCGCCCCACCATCTTTTTTTCCGGAAGTGTTGCCAGTATGCAGAGCAACCATTTAAAATCAATTACATTCACATTAATACTTTTAAATCATTAACAAAACAGTTATTATAATTTGCAATAGCAATTAAATCATTATTTATTACAAATAAATTATTCAGATCTACAAACTTATTTTAAATCAATTGACTCAACTGACTGACTGTACATAATTCCTTTTAAAACAATATATTCATAGTGTCGCATCTAAAATCATGATTTATTCATACAACTGTTATTTATTATTGTTAAAACTATTTACTAAACTAGTTAACGTTAACACACTAAAAAATAAGTCCTAAATGCGTTTATTATCACCACAAAGGCGTAAAACAGATAAGTATGACTTAAGGGGACACCGGAGGGACAATCGCCCTTATAACACGTACTACCAAGATCATTTCTAATTGGAGCATATTTCTACCATATTAAGGTATTATTTTAATTTGAATAGTATTTATCTAGGTTCCCAACCATATATTAGATCAAAATACTTACTTAAAATGAAATAGAAGCATATCGCATTCTACATGTTTTTACGTCATAAAAGACCTGATTTCAACCTAATTGTTTTGTATTAAAAACAACAACATCTTACATATCCTAGTCATGGGAACATAGATTATATCGTCTAGTTACAGAATAACAACACAATGAGAAAAATACAACAAGTTTTCAGTCATCATTTTTGGTATTACGGAACACGGTCAAAATCTAATCAAATTTAGAATCGTTCTATTGCTATCACTGTCGCTCTGCGCGGCTAAACTTTGTCACTAAACAGGGATAGCGATATTCAGGCCGAAGTTTTTGACGCGGTCGAATTGAAGTTGCGCTCAGGGTTCGCCGGTGCGTTATGCGGCCATCACCCAGATTGTGCAAATAGTAGAAACGCTTTGCCAAGCTAGGCCTGCGTATTTAATAAATTTGGAGACCATTTCATTTTTGATGTGACTCATTCGCAATAGTCAATTAATAGAATAGAATAGAATATAATAATATTTTATTTGCAACATTTAAGAAAAAAAAACAAGCCAAGTAAGAAAGCACATAACACAAAACAAATCTAAATGTACTTATGCACAAAGTATAGTTGCAAAATGGCCCTTAACTCAGCATGTGCTGGTTGCAACAACCAGCGCTGGTCTTCCGTTATGGCCATTTTACTGGTTGCGGACATGTATAACACATAAGACAGCAAATAAAAACAAATAAAATAAATAAAAGTGTGAAAGAAATTTACATAAAAAACAACGATTAAATTAAATTTAACTAAATTGCATAATTGAATTACCTTGTAGCACAGATGGTAGTGCATCCTCGTACGAAGAGGAAGGTCGCGGGTTCAAGTCCCGTCTAGGCTAGAAATTTTTGAGATGATTTTAAAAAATCTTGGAATTTTCCGCATGTGTTCGGATAACACTATAAATAAAAATACTATTTTAAATAAGCAACGCGACATCTCTTGTCAATGTACTGAACTGCAACGTTCGGCATTGAGCAGGTACAAAGAACTATATTAGTTTTCCTGTAGATGGAGCTAACGGCGCTTTAGTCGTAATTCTGAATGATCTCACTAATTTCGACCTAGACGTGAGTTGCCTTGTAGCACAGATGGTAGTGCATCCTCGTATCAAGAGGAAGGTCGCGGGTTCAAGTCCCGTCTAGGCTTGAAATTTTTGAGATGATTTTAAAAAATCTTGGAATTTTCCGCATGTGTTCGGATAACACTATAAATAAAAATACTATTTAAATTGCATACTTCAGTGGTGCCCTGGACGAAGTTAATTTTATAACACAAAGAACTATATAGCACTCGTATCGGCTTTCCGGCTTTTTCTACCAGTTAATCAAATAATTTATTTATTATACTTATTCCATGACAATGTCCATTTCATCATCCACAGCCCATAAGTACCCACTGCTGGGTGTAGGCCTCCCTTTGTAAACGCCACCCTTCCCGGTCCTGGGCTGCGCGCATCCTGGAGTTGCCCGCGACTTTCTTTATGTCGTCGACCCACCTCGCCGTCGGACGTTCTGGACTTCTTAGGCCTGTTCTTGGCCACCATTCGGTCAACAATTTACTCCACCTGCCATCATCTCGTCTAGCCAAGTGTCCTGCCCAGTTCCACTTAAGTTCCACCACCCTTGTAGAGATGGAATGTCTTTTAAATGTCTATCTAGATGACCTCCGTGGCGCAGTGGGTGAATAGTCGGCTGAGACGCAGGAGGTAGCGGGTTCGAAGCCCGTCGCGGAATAAATGTTTGCATGATCTACATATATTTGTTCCGGGTCTGGATGTTTTTCTATATATTACAAGTATGTATTTACAAAAAAAAGTATATAAGTATTATATCAGTTATCTGGTTCCCATAAAACAAGCTCTGCTTAGTTTGGGGCTAGATAGCGCTGTGTGAAATGTCCAGCAATATTTATTTATTTATTTAAAGCAGCTAAAATCCTTAGTACCCCTTATCCTCAGTAGTGTATAAGATAGGGTGTAGCACCTCAAAAAATTGTGCATTTAGTCACGAGGTACACAAATTTTGCCTATGCACCTAATTCTAACTATACCATGACCTTATACTATGTCATTAGTACCTATTATGGCTTAACAAAGTGTTCCATTGTGTCCACATGGTTTGAAAATCAATGAAATGAATTAAATTGGGTAGAGTTTCTAGTGAAATGAGAAATCATAAGCCACCGAAAGATGATAATTATTTTCGTTAAGCTCAGTTCAGCGAAATTGCGTGTTTCAAGTCAGGTTTCAATATCAAAGGAAGTAGTAATGACGCGTTTTCCACCTGCTTGTTTCCCAGGGAAAGCAGTTTGGTCGATAAGGGGGTTTCCATTTCAACTTTTCTATTTCTAATGCGATGGATGCAAGTTCACTGTGCTTGCTTTTAAGCCAGTGGCAGGGTAGTAATTGCTTAACACATTAGCGCGTCCAACGTTCTACTAGGAGATTATAGACTTAAGGTGCTAACCGTAGCCGATGACTTTGAGCGAATGGGCGTAGCTATTGTTTCGACCCCGCACCAACCGCACCTTCCGCCACACGCATCTAACCGACCAGAAAATAGGTGAGCGCGAGGCAGATGAGCACAACCCTCCCGTACGACAGTCAGCGGTACCTACACTGCCGTCCATCGCCCGCGCAACCACCTTCTAAGGATACGCCGTAATTATTTGGAAAAATTGAAAATTTGCCCACATTTTGGTGAAAGAAAAATTACAAAATTTTACGTCGTATAAAGCTTGAATCAAATTGAAAGTCGAAAACAGCTACATTTTGTTAATTTTTTTCTCATAGTAAATAAACAGGTAGAACTTTTTTGTATGTTCACTTTGCAGATAAAAGGTTAATGAATGACATAATATTTTTTTGAGCACATAAAACTGATTCCTCCCTGAGGAGAAAGCCTCCAAATAACATCAATCAGCTACTATATTCGCCTTGGGTTTTTTTGAAATGAAATCCATGACATGGTGGCCGCAGGAACGCTTTCGAAAATATGTCTTAATTCCGAAAATAATGAACCTTCCGTACGATGGTTGTCTGGTGGAGATCGATAATTTTAGCGATAAATGCATTTATTTGTATAATTTGTGGAATAATAATAATAAAATATATTTTAATATATTTTTTATATTTTTGGTGCAGTAGGCGAAAAGCCGGCTGAGGCGCAGGAGGTAGCGGGTTCGATACCCGCTGCAGAACAAATGTTTGCATGATATGCAGATATTTGTTCCGGTTCTGGTTGTTTCTCTATAGGTATATCATAAGTATGTATTTACAAAAAAAAGTATATAAGTATTGTATCAGTTATCTGGTTCCCATAGCTCTGCTTAGTTTGGGGCTAGATAGCGCTGTGTGAAATGTCCAGAAACATTTATTTATTTTTATTTATTTATATGTTGTATTAACATAACTATAAAATGTCCGGTTTTAAAATCTTCGATTACGAAGACGACGCAGGCCTTAGTGGCTTACAAACACCCGGTTAGCCATTTCTTCACATGAGCATACTTTTCGTGTGCTTTTCAAGCGAGTTGTTCGTATTGTAGGTGTTTCGAAGAGGAAAGTTCCCGCAACATTTCCGCAAGCTGCATAGAGATTTTACCTGCATCTAAGTTTATTCTACGTCTGTTCATTTGGCGCATCGTGCAGCAGATACTCAAAATGGAATAGACATGTTTTATTTGACTAGATGATTTTGTTTATTTTTTTATGTTCTATTATTTTGACATTTATTTATTTTTACTGTGACCACTTTTTTGTTTATTTTTTTATGTTCTATTATTTTGACATTTATTTATTTTTACTGTGACCACTTTTTTGTTTATTTTTTTATGTTCTATTATTTTGACATTTATTTATTTTTACTGTGACCACTTTTTTGTTTATTTTTTTATGTTCTATTATTTTGACATTTATTTATTTTTACTGTGACCACTTTTTTGTTTATTTTTTTATGTTCTATTATTTTGACATTTATTTATTTTTACTGTGACCACTTTTTTGTTTATTTTTTTATATTCTTTTATTTTGACATTTATTTATTTTTACTGTGACCACTTTTTTGTTTATTTTTTTATGTTCTATTATTTTGACATTTATTTATTTTTACTGTGACCACTTTTTTGTTTATTTTTTTATGTTCTTTTATTTTGACATTTATTTATTTTTACTGTGACCACTTTTTTGTTTATTTTTTTATATTCTTTTATTTTGACATTTATTTATTTTTACTGTGACCACTTTTTTGTTTATTTTTTTATATTCTTTTATTTTGACATTTATTTATTTTTACTGTGACCACTTTTTTGTTTATTTTTTTATATTCTTTTATTTTGACATTTATTTATTTTTACTGTGACCACTTTTTTGTTTATTTTTTTATGTTCTTTTATTTTGACATTTATTTATTTTTACTGTGACGACTTTTTTGTTTATTTTTTTATATTCTTTTATTTTGACATTTATTTATTTTTACTGTGACCACTTTTTTGTTTATTTTTTTATGTTCTTTTATTTTGACATTTATTTATTTTTACTGTGACCACTTTTTTGTTTATTTTTTTATATTCTTTTATTTTGACATTTATTTATTTTTACTGTGACCACTTTTTTGTTTATTTTTTTATATTCTTTTATTTTGACATTTATTTATTTTTACTGTGACCACTTTTTTGTTTATTTTTTTATATTCTTTTATTTTGACATTTATTTATTTTTACTGTGACCACTTTTTTGTTTATTTTTTTATATTCTTTTATTTTGACATTTATTTATTTTTACTGTGACCACTTTTTTGTTTATTTTTTTATGTTCTTTTATTTTGACATTTATTTATTTTTACTGTGACCACTTTTTTGTTTATTTTTTTATATTCTTTTATTTTGACATTTATTTATTTTTACTGTGACCACTTTTTTGTTTATTTTTTTATGTTCTTTTATTTTGACATTTATTTATTTTTACTGTGACCACTTTTTTGTTTATTTTTTTATGTTCTTTTAATTTGACATTTATTTATTTTTACTGTGACCACTTTTTTGTTTATTTTTTTATATTCTTTTATTTTGACATTTATTTATTTTTACTGTGACCACTTTTTTGTTTATTTTTTTATATTCTATTATTTTGACATTTATTTATTTTTACTGTGACCACTTTTTTGTTTATTTTTTTATGTTCTTTTATTTTGACATTTATTTATTTTTACTGTGACCACTTTTTTGTTTATTTTTTTATATTCTTTTATTTTGACATTTATTTATTTTTACTGTGACCACTTTTTTGTTTATTTTTTTATATTCTTTTATTTTGACATTTATTTATTTTTACTGTGACCACTTTTTTGTTTATTTTTTTATATTCTTTTATTTTGACATTTATTTATTTTTACTGTGACCACTTTTTTGTTTATTTTTTTATATTCTTTTATTTTGACATTTATTTACTTTTACTGTGACCACTTTTTTGTTTATTTTTTTATATTCTTTTATTTTGACATTTATTTATTTTTACTGTGACCACTTTTTTGTTTATTTTTTTATATTCTTTTATTTTGACATTTATTTATTTTTACTGTGACCACTTTTTTGTTTAATTTTTTATGTTCTTTTATTTTGACATTTAATTATTTTTACTGTAACCACTTTTTTGTTTATTTTTTTATATTCTTTTATTTTGACATTTATTTATTTTTACTGTGACCACTTTTTTGATTATTTTTTTATATTCTTTTATTTTGACATTTATTTATTTTTACTGTGACCACTTTTTTGTTTATTTTTTTATATTCTTTTATTTTGACATTTATTTATTTTTACTGTGACCACTTTTTTGTTTATTTTTTTATATTCTTTTATTTTGACATTTATTTATTTTTACTGTGACCACTTTTTTGTTTATTTTTTTATATTCTTTTATTTTGACATTTATTAATTTCACTGTGACCACTTTTTTGTTTATTTTTTTATATTCTTTTATTTTGACATTTATTTATTTTTACTGTGACCACTTTTTTGTTTATTTTTTTATATTCTTTTATTTTGACATTTATTTATTTTTACTGTGACCACTTTTTTGTTTATTTTTTTATATTCTTTTATTTTGACATTTATTTATTTTTACTGTGACCACTTTTTTGTTTATTTTTTTATATTCTTTTATTTTGACATTTATTTATTTTTACTGTGACCACTTTTTTGTTTATTTTTTTATATTCTTTTATTTTGACATTTATTTATTTTTACTGTGACCACTTTTTTGTTTATTTTTTTATATTCTTTTATTTTGACATTTATTTATTTTTACTGTGACCACTTTTTTGTTTATTTTTTTGTTCTTTTATTTTGACATTTATTTATTTTTACTGTGACCACTTTTTTGTTTATTTTTTTATATTCTTTTATTTTGACATTTATTTATTTTTACTGTGACCACTTTTTTGTTTATTTTTTTATGTTCTTTTATTTTGACATTTATTTATTTTTACTGTGACCACTTTTTTGTTTATTTTTTTATGTTCTTTTAATTTGACATTTATTTATTTTTACTGTGACCACTTTTTTGTTTATTTTTTTATATTCTTTTATTTTGACATTTATTTATTTTTACTGTGACCACTTTTTTGTTTATTTTTTTATATTCTATTATTTTGACATTTATTTATTTTTACTGTGACCATTTTTTTGTTTATTTTTTTATGTTCTTTTATTTTGACATTTATTTATTTTTACTGTGACCACTTTTTTGTTTAATTTTTTATGTTCTTTTATTTTGACATTTAATTATTTTTACTGTAACCACTTTTTTGTTTATTTTTTTATATTCTTTTATTTTGACATTTATTTATTTTTACTGTGACCACTTTTTTGTTTATTTTTTTATATTCTTTTATTTTGACATTTATTTATTTTTACTGTGACCACTTTTTTGTTTATTTTTTTATGTTCTTTTATTTTGACATTTATTTATTTTTACTGTGACCACTTTTTTGTTTATTTTTTTATATTCTTTTATTTTGACATTTATTTATTTTTACTGTGACCACTTTTTTGTTTATTTTTTTATATTCTTTTATTTTGACATTTATTTATTTTTACTGTGACCACTTTTTTGTTTATTTTTTTATATTCTTTTATTTTGACATTTATTTATTTTTACTGTGACCACTTTTTTGTTTATTTTTTTATATTCTTTTATTTTGACATTTATTTATTTTTACTGTGACCACTTTTTTGTTTATTTTTTTATATTCTTTTATTTTGACATTTATTAATTTCACTGTGACCACTTTTTTGTTTATTTTTTTATATTCTTTTATTTTGACATTTATTTATTTTTACTGTGACCACTTTTTTGTTTTTTTTTTTATATTCTTTTATTTTGACATTTATTTATTTTTACTGTGACCACTTTTTTGTTTATTTTTTTATATTCTTTTATTTTGACATTTATTTATTTTTACTGTGACCACTTTTTTGTTTATTTTTTTATATTCTTTTATTTTGACATTTATTTATTTTTACTGTGACCACTTTTTTGTTTATTTTTTTATATTCTTTTATTTTGACATTTATTTATTTTTACTGTGACCACTTTTTTGTTTATTTTTTTATGTTCTTTTATTTTGACATTTAATTATTTTGACTGTGACCATAATGGTCACATTTATTTTCTTATAATATGATGTATTCTAACTGATACTTATAAAATGTACCTATATTAAATGACATGCTTATGACTTACTTATAAATTAATAAGTAAATAAATATTGCTGGACAATTTACACAGCGCTAACTAGCCCCAAAATAAGCGGAGCTTGTACTATGGGAACCAAATAACTGATATATAGAGAAACAACCAGACCCGGAACAAATATCTGTAGGTCGTGCAAACATTTGTTCCGCGGCGGGAATCGAACCCGCTACCTCCTGCGTCTCAGCCGGCTATTCGCCCATTGCACCACGGAGGTAGTCAATATACACAATATTATACGAGTAGACATAAATTAAAACCTATCAGGTGATGTGTCCAAATAAACGTTTTTTCATCCATAAAATAGTCCATTCCTAAAATATATAACACCTCTAAGTAAACAGTAATATGTATTTAGTTGTATTACAGTAGTTATATTAATTAGTTAAACAGTATATTTAGCCTTTCTAGTGTTCGTTAATTTTTTGTAACCATAACGCTTCTTTGAGCGGCCATATCTAGTGAACCAACCGATGAATCTTGTCAGTTTTTTCACTGTTCACATAGGTATTACTCATATTATAATACTTATTACCCGTGCGCGATAAGTTGGGACCTGAGCGCGGTGACGTCATATTGGCGTGTTTGTACCGCTCGCAAAAAAGCGAACATAACAAGCAGCCGCCCGCGGCTTCGTCTTTGTTTTTTTAACCTAATTTATTATGTTACTCAAGGAGGACGCTGCTTTTTATCTAATCTTTTTTACACTATTTGAATAAAATAAAAATACAATGTTTAAGTTTACATTTATTTTATCTATTATTACATTATCTCATCTTCGTTACTACTTAGTGGATTTATGCCTTCTAGAGGTTGTTCTTCGTCCTAGGTCTCACTATAATCACTTGACGAAGAGGTATCCGATAAATTTACAATTAATTGCGATTCATTCGTCTCTTGTAAGAGGTCATCGTCCCAATACTTTTGTCGAAGCCACATGGTTGACTTCTTTTTTCCAGACAACAAAACAATAACACAAACGAAAACTAAAAGAATTCCAGAGCGCGTCGTTACGTGACGTAGGCCAGTACGAGACTAAAAAACCTAGTAAAAAATAGTGATGCGAACGGTAGGTACAATACGGGCGCCATCGGGGAAGTGCATGGGAAGCGGTCGGGGAGTCGCATTCCTAGCAGGTCCCAAGTTATCGCGCACGAGTAATACTAGAATCAGCCTTTCTAGTTATTGTTCATTTTTTGTAATAATAACTCGTCTTGCCGATAGCTAGTAAGATAACCGACCGCATGCGGGCAGACCGTCACCGTTCACATCGGTGGAGTCCCACACCCACTAAACACTGAATCAGCCTTTCTGGCGATAGTTACCAAAACTACGGCTATCTCTTATAATATCAGTGTTAAAAAAATATATTATAGATACTTCGCTTTCGCGGCCCATATTTCTTAAAAAACAAATTACTCGTATGCTTAGAAACACAAGAACTAAAAATGATGAAAAACGTATATTTGCGAGACTAAACGAACTGAAAAGAAGAAAAAAGCTGTTAATTTTCCCCAGACTACATGAATATAACTGTAACTTTAGTATCATCAGCCTCACATCTAGGGGTAGACTAACATACTTTTGGCGGGTTCCTATATCCGTTGGTAACCGACTACGCCTCGTATCTCCTTGAAAAAGTGTCAAACTAGTGTCTAACTTTTGACACATTTTCAAGGAGAAACGAGTCGTAGCTGGTTACCGACGGATATAGGAACCCGCCATTAATCGATAACAAACAACTTACAGATAGTTAGCACAACTCTCAGTGGTCGAACTTGTCGATAACATTGTTCCGAAGAGATGGAACTGTTGATAATTTCAGAGCAGTTTCGGATTACTTCTAATGAATGAAAACACTTTATTGTACACCACAAGAGAAATAAGCAGAAACATACACAAAGCTACACATACCTACTTTCACTCAATTCTCGAGAGCAGTGCACGTTTCTGGCGTCCGTGACGACACTATCTGGGGTCAGCAGAATACCAGCGTTAAGTAGCTAGGTTCTAGCCTACCTACTTGGCACATGCTGAGCTGACGCCATTTTGGCATGACTCGACATTGTAGTTATGATGGAAGTTGCGTGAGATATTCCTGTATTTTTTTTTTTGATGAATTAAGTAATCTTTGACTTTTGGCATTCTTGTCCTTCTATCTCTTCATATCCTTATATTTACATCCATCACCTACTTCTTAGAGCCAGAAGTCAACATTACTACTTTGTCACCATCTTTTTTTGAGTTTTTATTTTGTACGTGTGTCGTGTCAAATAAATGTTTTCATTTTTTTTTTATTTCATTTTATTTTCAAAAGCAACAAGTGCAATGGGCGGTCTTATCGCTGAGTAATCGCATCGATGTTCTTTATCTGTACTAATATTATAAAGAGGAAAGATTTGTTTGTTTGTATAAATTAGGCTTCGAAACTACTGGACGGATTTAAAAAAATATTTTACTGTTGGGAAGCTACACTATCCCCGGGTGACTCAGGCTACTTTTTAACCAACTGCGCAGAAGGAGGGTAATGTTTTTATTGAAAAACTACGCGTGCGAAGCTGCGGTTTGGTCAGCTAGTACGAGTATGATATAAAATAAAATAATGCAGTTGAAATATTCATTAATACGTCCTCCGTTGCCAGAGGGAAGTCTAAATCACACTAATATTATAAATGCGAAAGTTTGTATGTTTATTTGTTACTCAATCACGTCGTAACGGCTGAACCGATTTCGATATAATTTAGTATGTACGTAGATTATAACCGGGATAAACACATATCTTACTTTTTATTCCATAAATCAGGTCCGATGGGATAATAATGGGGTGGGTCAATTTGCAACAGCGAGATTAGTTTTATTTCTAGGTTACCTACACATTTAATAGTGTAACGCGTATGAAGACGCGGACAACAGCCAGAAGTTTATAATTGGTTAAGCACGTATCGGACTTAGGGTTGCCACCCGTACTTTATAATAAAGTATTGTACTCTATTTTGGCCAATCGTACTTTATACTTTATGAGGACAGGACAGTGCACGTGAAAATACTTTATTTTTACTTGTGAATATATTTTTTAAAAGGACTGCGAGTTTATTTTATACGTGTAACATAACGGACTGCTTTGGAACGTAACCTAAAACGTCAATGTCAATGTCGATATCATGTAATGTTGCGAATTGTGAAAAAAATGTGTCGTTTCTGCTATCCATTCCCGCCACTTCAGCATTGACAGACAGAGTTTTTCTCTGATGAATGCTAAGTGGCGGGATGAACGCAATAGAGCGTCCCTTAACCTAATAAAAAACGAATTATTTATATATTTAAATTTAGGGATTGATTGTAAAGATGCCGTTAATATATTAACGAGTAACAAATATTAATTGTTGGATGTTGCTAGAAGCAACAAAAATTATGTATGGAAAAGAAATAGTCTGATGAATAAATAGTACTTTATTTTCGATGTACTTTTTTTAGCCTAAAATATTTAATTTACTCTGATTGCTTAAAAAAGGTGGCAACCCTAATCGGAACCTTATAAAGTCACCTATGACTTTATAATATCAGCCACGGTCGTCCACTACTGAACATAAGCCTCCCCCATAAATTTCCAGAGCGACCGATCTTGTGCGGCCTGCACCCAACGACTCCCATCAACCTTTATCAGGTCGTATTTCCATCTAGTGGGGGGGCCGTCCTGCACTGGGCGTTCCAGTGGACATCTCGAGAACCTTCTGCTCCAACGGCCGTCTTCTTCGAGCTATGTTCCCTGCATACCGCCACTTTCGCTTACTTATCCTTTGTGCTACATAGCACAGTACATACCAGAGTCACTGACATCAGTGACTTTGGTTCGTCTAGGAATCTCCTCATTCCTGGGTCCATAGCCAAGTTACATTCGTTTCGAATCGATTCCATTTCTACATAGGTTTGTTGTCGATATATCACGTGATATTTCCATAGCATGTGTCAAATCCCATACATTTTCGGACTTATCGACTAGTGTCATCGCTAATCGAATGTAACTTGGCTAAGCCCTAGTAACTTAGTAACTTATTCAGTTTAAAATGAAACGTTAATTTTGCATTTGATATTGGTCATTTCATATGAACTGATTATAAAACTACAGACATATCTGTAGTTACTAACGAGTAACTACAGATATGTCTGTAGTTTTATAATCAGTTCATATGAAATGACCAAACGAACATACTTACAGATAAACGTATCTGTAAGTATGTTCGTTTGGTTAAGTTAGCTCATTAGACTATAAAATGTATAAACACATAAGTAGAATAAAATTATTATGTTTTCTCAGTAAGTGATTTATTGATCGAGCGAAGCGAGATCTCCAAATCAACTTGGGAAAATCGGCGTTATATGTGTGTTTGTTTGTCCGAGGATAAAATTCGAAGCGTTAATCCGATCATCCTGAAATTTGGTATATAGGTAGGTTGTGATGGTATAATTCTGGTGTGACTAACTACTGTTAGGAGGTTGTTGAGATATTAGGGTTCATGAGGGGTAAAAAAAATCAAAATGAGACAATAAGGTCAAGTGGGACATCTAATGAAAGGTCTTTATTAGTAAGTACACTTCCACCCCAGTTTTAGTTTAAACCTTGTAGTTTTTGAGTTATTAGCCATAATAAAAACGGAACTTTGACGTAATTCACAGGGTACACCAGTGACCCCACAGTGCTGAAATTTAGTATTCGTGTAGCTTTAGTGACACAAATATAGGGAAAAGTCTGAAATATACAATAACTGCAATTTCTACTCCTAAAAACCGATTTACATGAACTCCCGTTCCTTGTAATTTGAATGAAACTGTAGGTCAAGCTATTTGGTTATCCATTTCGTGGCACTACTTATTAGTCAAAGATTCTCAATTCGAGGTGAATCGTTAGTTATGTAAATTTTATGCGAAATAAATAATCTTAAACCATAAACCCTATTTAAATTGGTCTACCTACCACTAGACCATAAAGTCTACGTTTTTTTAATAATTCTTACAGCCAAAAACACATTTAGCTCAGCGAGCTTCAAAGAAGTTTTTTTGTCAACCTATATTGTACCACTGCTGGGCAAAGGTCTCCCCCAAATCCTTCCATCTATCTCTATCCTGTGCGACACCCCACCACTCCTGCTCGAAGGCAACACGATCGTCTCGCCAACGCTTTCTTGGCCGACCCCGATCGCGTCTTCCATCAGGACTCCATCATCGTCAAATTTGACATATAGGTAGGTAGGAAAGATGTTTAAAATATATTATTTAGTAACAAACATTTACAGTATAAATAGGCATACTGTTGTGTAATTATGAAAATGAAATAGAACGCAGTTTAAATATTGGAATATGCAATTACGAACGAAAACAATAATTAGTCCAACAGAATTGCTGTTACGCCTCTGCATAACCAATTTTAAAATCATCATCATCATCATCCACAGCCCATAAGTACCCACTGCTGTATAGGCCTCCCTTTCTAAACGCCACCCTTCCCGGTCCTGTGCTGCGGGCATCCATTTATGTCGTCGACCCACCGCGCCGCACGTTCTGGACTTCTTAGGTCTGTTCTTGGTCGGTATATTTCTTGTATTCGGTCAAAGATTAATCCGCCTGCCATCACCTCGTCTAGCCAAGTGTCCTGCCCAGTTCCACTTGAGTTCCACCACCCTTGTTCAGACGTCTTGGAGTTTCGTCTGTCGTCGGATTTCGGTATTAGGAACGATCCAGCAGGTTGATGCCAAGCATGGCGCGCTCCATGGCTCTCTGTGCACAGTTTCCTGAGCGCCCATGTTTCGGCACCGTAAGTCATTGTTGGCAGGACACTTTGGTTATACACATAAAATTATAGTTTGTTGTTTTAAAATTCTATAAAATAATTAATTAATAAATGAATATTTAAAAATAACTAATGAATGATAAATGAGCAGAACCGTAGATAAACTAAATTAAGTCTTTGCTTTTAAAACTAAATTAAACAAACATGTATACACGGCAGAAATAGGTACATAAGTACATACGAGGTATGTACCTATGTACATACCTCGTATGTGTACCTATTTCTGCCGCCAAGCAGCATTGTTGTGTTTCGGTTTGTAGGGTATGGTTGCCGGTGAACTTACAGGCACATGAGGCTTTACACCTGTATGCTTCAAGTTGATGGACGCAGGGCAGTGCATTGTATTGCACGTTTATTTAATTGAGTATTTTTTTATTTAAAAAAGCGCTCTCATTAATCAGTAGTTTAGACAAATAAGTTTCAAGTGCCCTTTCCTAGTTTTAAGAGCTTATTGTATTCTTGTTTACGCAACTGAATATCTTGTATCTTGTACCATCGCTTCGGTATCTATGGATATGGGCAGACTAATAGCCGGAGAGCTGATGACACATTTGGGTAAGTGTTTTAGACCCTTGAAATCATAAGCAAGTAACATTTAACAAAAATATAACAGACTTTAGAAAAGAATACATAAAAAGTCACAGGAAACTAAATTCGCAATTTCGCTTACTTAGATGACATATTTTTTTAGTTATTTTGATTCAAAAACTAAACTACTGAACAGAATTTAATAAAATTATATAAGACCAATCTGAAAGAATAATACTTTTTAATAAAAAAATATATTCTTGTACACAAATAGATTACAGACAAAAACGACTTACAAAATGTACATGTACAAACGCAAGCTTAACCCTAATAAGAGTTTTCTTTCAGCAAACCTTTAAAGATAGAGATATTTGAATAAAGTGGTGGTTAGGTACGTATCTATATAGATAGATAGATAGATAATTCTTTATTGTTACACCAAATTACAATAACTTAACCTACAAAACTTAGACTAATATATGGTGGTACAATTGGCGGCCTTATCGCTCAAAGCGATCTCTTTCAGGCAACCTTTGGATGGACTGGATATATATTCCAAATCGTTTGATAAATGTCGAAGTTTAGAGGTAAAAAACATTAAAAAAATACAAACGACTTGATAACCCACTTCTGTTTTTCAAGTCGGTTAAAAATAGTATTATATAAATAAATAAATAGATAATGCTGGACATTTCACACAGCGCTATCTAGCCCCAAACTAAGCAGAGCTTGTACTATGGGAACCAGATAACTGATAGAATACTTATATGTACTTATACATTTTTTTTGTAAATACATACTTATAATATATAGAGAAACAACCCGGAACAAATATCTGTAGATCATGCAAACATTTGTTCCGCGGTGGGAATCGAACCCGCTACCTCCTGCGTCTCAGCCGGCTATTCACCCACTGCACCACGGAGGTCATCAATAGTAAATTATATAAATATTTTATAAGTAAATTTGGAATCGAGAGTCGGGCAGGGCTTTTCCGGTTATTTCGCTACAGCGCAGTGTTTACAAAAAAAAAGTGTTTTAGGCAACTGAGAACGGTACCTACAACGCCGAACGGACAAACATCTCAAAAAGCCTGCTATAATAAATTTTGTTCCAATTGAAAAGACCTATCCAACGACGTTTAAGTCATCATTAATTAAATTAAATTTATTTTTCTGTTCTCTTAATAGTCAAACTTTATACTTACTCGGTTTGGTCTCGCTTATAATATCTGTATAACTTTTGCGACTAAGTGACGTAACTGACATTTTGGCGTAACTGACATTTGTAATGTTACTTTTATCTACTTTTGAAGACGAACCGATCTGTCTAATCGGCGTATCATTAACTTCTACCTATGACTAGATGTATGTTTGACGTATCTACATATCTTAAAATTATAAATCATTCGAAGTGTCCTAAGTACACTTACGACTTTTAGTAATATTTTTTAAAATATCAGTTACGTCACTTAGTCAGAACAGTGACGAGGTGTGCCCTGTGGATACCCTAGTACGGAGCTCATTATGTTAACTAGCTGACCAATCCGCGGCTTCGCACGCGTGGTTTACCAATAAAAAGTACCCCATGTGTTAATCCAGGTTATGATCTACGTACATACCAAATTTCATCGCAATCGGTGGAGCCGTTCCGGCGTGAAAGAGTAACAAACATCCGTACATACAAACTTTCGCGTTTATAATATTAGCAGGATTCTGATTTGGAAAA
The DNA here is from genome assembly GCA_918857605.2 of Philereme vetulata. Classification (NCBI taxonomy): domain Eukaryota; kingdom Metazoa; phylum Arthropoda; class Insecta; order Lepidoptera; family Geometridae; genus Philereme; species Philereme vetulata. The sequence continues at coordinate 1,108,360 of OU975482.1, forward strand.
TAAAAATATTTGTGTTGCATAAGGTTGTGCCAATCTGCTAATTCTCCTCACCCTAACCTTCCTTATAATATTTTTCTTTGTTATTGTCAAGACGTAGCCAAAGTTACTTGCGTCAAAATATTCTTAGCGAACTGTTTGTTTTCTTTCAATAGTTCAAAAGCAGTAAATAACGAGACTAGACTGAAGATCTTCTCAAGTGGTCTCCAAGCACTTCACGTCTTTTCGAAATGGTTCAAAAACTTAGCCAATTAGAGGAGAATGAATGTTCTTTTGAATTGTTTAATACATTTTGACGTGATTCTAATAGCTCGTTAAGAGTTGACTATACCTCAGCTCAAACTCGAATTTCACCCCCGCTTCTCCGCGCGCCGCTGCACGTCCTATCTCGCCGTGGTTCATATGTTTGCCGGTTTTTTATTATTCAGTCCCTTAATTATCTTGTTGTGTTTATTTCTCATTACTGCGTCTTTACAAAAACCAACTAAATATAAATTCTACCTAAGAATTACGTGTTCGTTTGGAGCGACAAGCGTCACGGGTACCCCGTCTGAAAGCCGAGGCCAGACTGAATCGCGGAACGGGCGTCCGGAGCGAATGGTTTCATTAGTGCAAAACTTAGATATTTTCATTTTATGGTAAAATCAAAAGGTATTTTGAAAATTTAAAAAACAGGTGCCCTTATTTATGTTGTGTAAAATAACTGTATAAAGTTTCAAGATCTAAATTGTAGTATTCATCGCATAAGAACGGTTTATAGATAAATTTAGAGTCATCTTTGGATTTTTTTTTAATCGAGAACATGTTACGGAATCGTGTTTTCACAACAGAGGCGCTCTAGCACGTCTCCTTAACTATAACATATATGAATTACAAATTGAAATCACTAAATTTGATGAACAAAACATTGTTTCTCATTATGCGATGTAACGTCTACCCAGGTATAGTGCGCCCTTAAGTAGAATCACTAATACGTTATGGCACACCATAAACAACAAAACAATTAAATGTTTAATTGGAAGTACACAATTCGCGGTCTAAAAATCAACAAATCAATATTTCCTTATTCATTAAAATCACAAGGATCACTTTGAAACGTCAATTTTACTGTCTGTTCCTTTGTGACCAAGCCAGGAAAAAAAGGCAAGAAACAAGGCTGGTTTTTTTTTAATGATCCATTTAGAATACATAACAATAAAGAAAATAAATTAAGTACGTCTAAGTTATAACATTTTTGAACGAGTTGCAGTAATTTCAATGCCAAGCTTGTCTATCATCTAAATAATCCAATAGTAGGCTTTTTTATATAGATTTTGTTTAACGCGCCGGCGAACACTGAGCGCAACTTCAATTCGGCCACGTCAAAAATTTCGGCCTGAATATCGCTATCCCTGTTTAGTGACGAAGTTTAGCCACGCAGAGCGACGGTGATAGCAATAGAACGATTCTAAATTTGATTAGATTTTGACCGTGTTCCGTAATACCAAAAATGATGACTGAAAACTTGTTGTATTTTTCTCATTGTGTTGTTATTCTGTAACTAGACGATATAATCTATGTTCCCATGACTAGGATACGTAAGATGTTGTTGTTTTTAATACGAAACAATTAGGTTGAAAACTGGTCTTTTATGACGTAAAAACATGCAGAATGCGATACGCTTCTATTTCATTTTAGGTAAGTACTTTGATCTAATATATGGTTGGGAACCTAGATAAATACTATTAAAATTAAAATAATACCTTATTAAGGTAGAAATATGCACCAATTAGAAATGATCTTGGTAGTGCGTGTTGTATGGGCGATTGTCCCTCCGGTGCCCCCTTAATTACGTTTTTAAATATGTTAATTGTCAATTTTTGTAAATCACTTGGGAGTTTGTTATAAAAACGTACACCTTGCCCTTTAAACGGTTTACTAACTCTCATCGCTTAGTAGCGATCTCTACCAGACAACCTCTCTATAGTGGTTAAGTAATCTAAACTACTGGCCTATGTATAACAGCCGGTCGAACTTTCTTGAGTACAAAAGAAAGATAATTTGTATGTCACCGACTTCAAAATAAAAAAGAGATACTTCGGAATAGGAAAAATTAAAAAGATTTTTGGATTTCCTATTCTCTGAAGTCGGTTAAGTATTTTTTTAGTATTAGTGTAATGATTTGCTAATTTTTGATTGAATATTTTGTTAAATTGTGTACTATAAATACTAGGGAATGCAATCCCGACTCGAGATTGCAAATTCGAGATCCCGCGGGATTAGAAATATCAATCCCGCGGGATCTCGGAATTTTCGGGAACCCGTCTAGTTTAAAAAAAATGTTAAATTCGGATGACTGAAAAAGCTAATAACTGCTTGTTTGTGATAGTGAGGTTAACTAAAATAACATATTACTCGAAAGAAAATAAAAATCTTTAGTCTTTAATCTTACCAACTTAATAATTATCGTCACTTGTCGCTAATATTCGGAAATAGTCGGAATAGTTTTCTAACGCTGTTTGGCGTTCCTGCCGCTCGCGGCCGTCAGTCAGCGCGCCGCTTGCGCCCCGAGTGGACGTGTGTAGCGTCGCTGACCACTGCCGCCCAATCCCGTCAATCTCGTCAATCCGATGCGTCGATAATTACATTGCGGATTGATCCCGAAAAATTACACGAGATCTCGCGAGATCGGGATCGGAATTGCATTCCCTAGTAAATACCTGACGAATTTATAAGATTAATTTTATAATATAAATAATAAGTTATAATTAAGTACAATTAGAACATAAAATGGTTTTGTGATATTCTGTTGACATGTTGACATTTTCTATTTTCTTTATCTGAAAGCCGTTGGTGAGTACTTAATGTTATAATAAAATAATACATTAATACCATTGTTCTAACAATTGAATAAATAGTAAACATATCTTAAAAGAAATTATGTAATGATCTAATTAAAACAGAAAGAATGGCGGGTGGCGCCAGTCACGGTGTACGAACGAAACGCGAACGAACAAATAAGGTTCCGTGACTGACGAACGGCGGCCTTAAACCCTCCGTCGTCCGAGACACGTTCTCGGAGACCCGGATGACGAAATCACTTCCGCTAATGCGGATGAGTCATCCACATTAGACAGAGCAAACACTCCACAAATACACCGACCTCGCCGGCGAGGTCGACGAGTCCCTTTAGTCGCCGCCTACACGAGGTACAAGCACGTACCCGGACGTTTCTCTCCTATCCCCGTCCCGGCAACAGCCCAAGCCGAGGTTCGTACCTAAGTGGTGCCCTTGCGCTAGTTGCCTCATCAAAAAAAAAAATTATAGGGCTGAGCGCCTTCTGCGCTCGCCAAAAGCTCGGTTAAGCTGCAACGGCCTCAGAGAGTCCATTTCGAAAAAAAAAAACGAACAGCGGCCATTCCTCGGCTGAATTTCAACGCGATTAGTCGTAATTAAAATTAACCTGAAGTTTTCAATACAAGTAATTCAAATCAACATCCAGTATTTTATTTCGTAATATTAATCACGACGTTTCTACGCTAAATCTAAGGTTCGGACCCGAATTGCGCCTTTCTGTTTTTTTTTCTACTTGACTGCGATCTTTAAGAGGAAACACAGGGGCCGTTTTTCCATACGTTTTTCCGTAGTCCCCTGTTTCCTCCCTGGATAATGCCAGTACAGCAATTATTTTTTTCTCAAAAATCTATTGCCACTATTGACATGTCCCTATGTTTTCTTATTTTTCATAAATTAATTATTAAGAGATATGAACATTCAAAAACGTATAAAGTTGTCAGATTTTCCGCTGTTTTCAAACATCTAGAAAACAAATTTGACTGGATTATATAAAAAAAGAAAACATAGGAACACAGTCAAAGCCTTCCTTTAATTTATAATGAAGAAACTAGTTAAATCGGTCAAGTTTTGGAGAAGGAATCAGGGGACTACGAATCGTTGATTTTGTGTAATTTTAATAGGTATTTTTGGTCCAAGCTGCAGTTGTCTCTATCGCGCATACTGCGCCATACTGCGCGACAGCAATAGATTTTACAAATACTTATTTTTCAATTCTCTAGCCCTTGGTGTTTCCTCTTAATATGACGAGCGACTATGACGAATCTTCTTAAAAGCCATTTAAATTGCTTAGTGAGCCTTAGTGTGTTCGATTAGGCCGGTTATGATAGTTATTGTATTATGTCTGTAGTATACACAGAAACTACAAATACTAAGCTATTCTATAAAGGCAGTGCAATGGGAAACCCTATCACTCTTCCAGACAAACATTAGATGGAAGTGAACGTTTTAAGGCGTCAGCAAAGTTAATGAAATGTTCTCTGATTTTTTACAAATCATGATAAATATGTATATTCCTCCTCATCGGTTTCGATGACGGCGACCCTAACTATAAATGTTTTAAAATTAATATTTAACAAAACTAAACCAAAATAGATGAAACATAAATACAACCTTAACTAATTTGAGTCAGGCTGTGGATGATGATGATTTACATTCTAGCGTGAGCCCTAATATGGCTCTCCCTAATGCGCTATAAGGATGTGTTCAAGAGACATTTGAATGCCTGTGCTATTGACCCTGCAGCTTGGGAGGAGCTTGCTTTACAAAGGTCGTTCTGGCGCTCAACCATTAATAACAACATCAAAGCATTTGAAGAAAGTCGTCTTGACACACTCGACGTAAAACGTCGGACACGTAAAGAGAGACCTAATCCCTCGTATACATACACATATAACGCCGCAGGTCAACTCTGTTGCCATACTTGTGTCAGGATATTTAAAACAAAGTTCATGATAAATATCACGTTATTAGTAAAAATATGGTCATTCTAAACGTGAAACTGAAAATACTAGAAATTTAATTAATTGTGTTGACACCTTCAAACGTTAATCTCGTTAAATAGTGATTTAAAAGAATCGCTTACTTTCAAGTCGATATAGTTGTACTATCCGCGTAAAATAATACTCATCCATTGTGATTTGATCAATAAATACTTACCTATTATTATTTTATTGATCGAGCGAAGCGAGATCTCTAAATCAACTTAGGCAAATTGGCGTTGTATGTATGTATATTTGTTTGCCCGAGGATAACTTTCGAAGCGTTGATCCGATCATCGTGAAATTTAATACATAGGTAGGTAGTGATGGCACAATTTTGGTGTGACTAAATGAGCTAAAAATGTTGGGGGGTTGTTGAGATATTGGGGTTCGAAAGGGGTAATTTATTTATTTGTTCATAAAACAATTAACCAATTGTATTTGAAACTATGTTATACATTAAATTATACTAACTATAGATTAAAATTTTAAAAATAATGATCATTAAATACAAAAACAATGAATAAACCGACACAATTCAAAACACAAGTCACATTAAAAATCACAAAAACAGCACTTAGGTTAAAAAGTCAAATTAAAAAAAAAAAAATGTCATAAATTAATTGAATAAATAAATCATTTTGAATTGCATTGTGACTTGAACTCATCCACTGAATAAAAACACCCTTCCAGCAAAAGCTTTTTTTGCCTAGTCTTAAATATGATTGGACTATCAATAATTTTCATGTCAATGGGGAGAGAGTTGTATAAAATAATGGACTATTACGTCAAAAGGACGTCAAATGAAAGGTCTTCATTAGTAAATTTAGACTTCGTTTTTATTTTTAGTAAAGTCCTTATAGTTTTTGAGTTATTAGCCATAATATAAACTGAATTTTGACAAAATTCACAGGGTACACCAGTGATTCCATAGAACTGTAATTTGGTATACGTGTAGCTTAAGTGACACAAATATAGGCAAAAGTCTGAAATACAGAATAACTGCCATTTGTACCCCAAAAAAGGTTAACAAATTACATAAACTGCCGTTACCTGTAATTTGAATGAAACTGTAGGTCAGTTTAAATGATTATTGATTTCTTGGCAATAGTTTGATAGTCAAAGATATACCAATAATATTTTTTTGTTTTAATCTGAGACTCGTGAGATCTCAGTTCAGGGCGAACCACTAGTTATTAATAAACCTGTTGTGTGTTTAAGCTACTGGTATTTAATACGCTACCACAGTGAATTGTGGACTAGCATTGCAAGTTTTAATGAGTTTTCCAATGTAACTTTAGCAGCTTCCGTTACGTAGCAAATACAGGCACCTACCTACATATAGTATTTTTCAAACTTTCGCGATCGCTGTACATGATTATTGATTAAAACGGGTATTTAACGTATGTACCTTTTTTGCAGCAGTCATGGTCTCGGGTTGTCTGAGACCAACCCGAGACCATGACTGTTGCAACACAGCCGTAACGTCGGGACAACAAATATTTATAAGAGGTACATACGCGTTAAATACCCGTTTTAATCAATTACCTACATATAATCTGAAACTCTGTGAGCGTTATTCATGATTGCATTTTTTATTTTATATATTTTTAAGTAATTTGACATTCTGCTATTTTTAATATTTCCTATTTAACTTCAATCGAATCTGTCTAATAATTTTATTCTAATACTAGCTGACCGATCCGCAGCTTCGCACGCGTAGTTTTCCAATAAAAACATTACCCTCCTTCCGTGCAGTTGGGTAAAAAGTAGCCTATGTCACGCAGGGTGAAAGTAGCTTTCCAATGGTGAAAGAATTTTTGAAATCAGCGCAGTAGTTTTTGAGTTTATTCATTACAAACATACACAAAAATACAAATCTTTCCTCTTTATAATATTATGTATACTAAAAACGGGATATTTACCATGATTTGTGAGTATTTGAGTATCCCGATATTTCGGCGCAGTTGCATGCGCCATGATCACGGGTAAACTGAAGTCTTTGCGAGTAGGTAGTTATTGGCAGATATAACGATCTACCTACTCGCAAAGACTTCAGTAAACCCTCCGTCGACCGAGACACGTTCTCGGAGACCCGGATGACGAAATCACTTCCGCTAATGCGGGTGAGTCATCCACATTAGACAGAGCAAACACTCCACAAATACACCGACCTCGCCGGCGAGGTCGACGAGTCCCTTCAGTCGCCGCCTATACGAGGTACAAGCACGTACCCGGGCGTTTCTCTCCTATCCCCGTCCCGGCAACAGCCCAAGCCGAGGTTCGTACCTAAGTGGTGCCCTTGCGCTAGTTGCCTCACCAAAAATAAAATTAAAGGGCTGAGCGCCATCTGCGCTCGCCAAAAAGCTCGGTTAAGCTGCAACGGCCTCAGAGGCCAACAGCGAGATAAGTCCATTCGAAAAAAAAAAAAAAAAAAGACTTCAGTTTACCCGTGATCATGGCGCATGCAACTGCGCCGAAATATCGGGATACTCAAATACTCACAAATCATGGTAAATATCCCGTTTTTAGTATAAATAGTGTTCATAACCATGATAGTTTCAAAAGTTTTATAATATTAGTATAGATTAACTCCAAATTTCAAGAATCTAGGACCAGCGGTTTAGACTTTGCGTTGTCTATAATGTCAGTCAGGACAAAGATTCATAAATAATAGATTTTATTGTAATTGAATCTGAATAATAGGTTGGGGAAAAAGTCTTTTCGCATTATAGTATGTATGAACTTGTAATAAAATCTTTTTGGCTATACTATTTGTATCTGGCTGGTTTTGGTACCATTCAAAGTTTAAATTTTAAAGAAGATAATTCCAAATTCAAATTAGGAAAATGTGTGACTTTTATTTGTTTTTCGTACTGTAAAGATGAGTGAATCTAATGAAGAAATTAAATACGTTTTAAAGTTTTACTACAAAATAGGTAAAAATGCAACGCGAGCCGTGAAAAAAATTTGTGATATTTATGGACCTAGTGCAGTGTCTGTGAAAGTAGCACAAATTTGGTTTAAGCGTTTTCAATCCGAAAATTTTGATGACAAAGATGCACGTCGCTCTGGTCGCCCTATTACTGATAAAACTGATGCCATTTTTGAAAAAGTGGAGCAAGATCAGCATATCAGTAGTTACGACGTAGCTGAAGAACTGGGAATTTGAAAAAAACTGGGTACAAAAAAAAGCTCGATATTGGGGTACCCCACTAGCTCACTGAAAGAAACCTATTGAACCGTTTACTCATTTGTGATTCTTTATTACGACGTAATGAAACCGAACCATTTTTGAAGAAGCTGATAACTGGTGATGAAAAGTGAATCACGTACGACAAGAAGGTGCGAAAAAGGTCGTGGTCAAAGGCCGGTCAGGCTTCACATACTGTGGGTGGCGAAACCCGGGTTAACTCGCAATAGGTGATGCTGTGTGTGCGGTGGGATTGGAAGGGCATTATTCATTATGAGCTGTTACCACCAGGCAGAACCATCGATTCTGAACTCTACTGCGAACAACTAATGAGATTAAAGCAAAAAGTTGAGAGAAAGCGGCCGAAATTATTCAACTGAAGGAGTGTGGTTTTTCCTCATGATAAGTATGATAACGCTAGACCTCACATATCTTTAGCCATTCAGCAAAAATTAAGAGAGTTTGGCTGGGAGGTGTTAATGCATCCGCCGTATAGTTCTGACCTTGCACCTTCAGATTTCCACCTGTTTCGGTCTCTTCAGAATTCTTTATGCAGTGTCAGGTTAATATCACGAGAGGACTGCCAAAACTCCTTGTCGCGGTATTTTGATCAGAAGCCCCAAAATTTCTATAGCAATGGGATCATGTCCCTACCTACAAGATGGCAAAAAGTTATCGAACAAAATGGCACCTACATACTTTAGTTAAATGTAAATAAACTATATTAAAAAATGTTTTGAATTTTCTTAAAAAATGCGAAGAAACTTTTCCCCAACCTAATACATTATTGTTTTTTTTATTCTAATGTGTATATATTTAATTATTATTGCCGTTATAACTAAATTAAATAAACACTTTTATATTCATTCATTTTATTACTTTCTTTTGGTATATTTCGTTTTATTTGTTTAAGATATATGAACATATTTATGATTCTTGTACACGCACCTACCTTTTAAATCATCTCTCTCTCTAGCCTCAAAGGTTTGCTGGAAGAAAACTCTTCATAGGGTTAAGCTCGCCTTTGTACATGTCCTTTATTTCTGTACTTTATTATGTATTTTCTTGTGTACAATAAAGAATAAAGAATAGTCTCTCTTCATCATAAAGTCTCTGCTAATGATAGCCATTGTGATGTTGTCCTAAACAATGGCATTTAGTTGGAGTAGCGCGCAGTTGCTCTCGTCTCTAAATTATGTATGCTGAGCAGCTCTCCATCACAGAACAGCTAATATTTCTGAGTAGCGATGTTTCACTCCAATCCAAGATGCGTGCACTGACACTGAAGGAGGATGTGATCTGTGTGATATTAGCGTGCAACAGTCACATTTTATTTTCAGGTTTAGTGTGTTTTCGATTTGGGTCAGACAGAGGGAATCCTCCGGCCTATCGCGTACTAAGCAGCTCGGCAGCCAATCCAACATGACTGATCAATGATCATTGAACCCCGCATACTTAGCAGCCTTATATTATACTCATCATATCAGCCATAGGACGTCCACTACTGGACAAAGGCCTCCCTCATTGATCTCCAGGAGCTGCGGTTGGAAGCGGCCTTCATCCAACGCCGACCTGCGGTTCTTACCAAGTCGTCTGCCCATCTTGTAGGTGGACATCCTACGCTGCGCTTGCCGGTCCGTGGCCTCCATTCGAGAACTTTCCGGCCCCATCGGCCATCTGTTCTGTGCGCGATATGGCCTGCCCATTGCCACTTCAACGTGCTAATCCGTCGGGCTATGTCGGTGACTTGAGTTCTCCTACGTATCTCCTCATCTCTCTGATTCGATCCCGTAGAGAAACCCCGAGCATAGCCCTCTCCATAGCTCGTTGAGCGACTCTAAGCTATATATTATATACTATTAGCCGCATATTTATATACTTTTTGGGCGCCTAGTGCGTGGTATGCCGAAAACGACGTCTGTTCAAAGGAATTATGGCTTCGACAATTTCGACATACATATTCGAAATAACTGAATAACCCACACATTTTACACGACCTCTATGGCGCAGTGGGCGGGTAGTCGGCTGAGACTCAGGTGGATGCGGGTTCGATCCCCGCCGCGGAACAAATGCATGATCTACAGATATTTGTTCCGGGTCTGGTTGTTTCTCTGTGTATTATAAGTATGTACATATTTACATGAAGAAGTACATAAGTATTCTATTAGGTATCTGGGTTCCCATAGCACAGGTTTTGCTTAGATTGGGGCTAGACGACGCTGTGTAAAATTAATAATAAATCAATATTTTGGAGGGAGGGAGGCCTTTGCCCTGCAGTGGGACAATACAGGTTAAAATAAATAAATCATCATCATCATCATCATATTAGCCGTAGGACGTCCACTGCTGGAGAAAGGCCTCCCTCATTGATCTCCAGGAACTGCGGTTGGAAGTGGCCTGCATCCAACGCCGACCTGCGGTTCTTACCAAGTCGTCTGCCCATCTTGTAGGTGGACGTCCTACGCTGCGCTTGCCGGTCCGTGGCAAGCAAAATAAATAAATAAATATAGCTGGACATTTCACACAGCGCTATCTAGTCTCAAACTAAGCAGAGCTTGCATTATGGGAACCAGATAACTGATAGAACACTTATATACATTTTTATTTGTAAATATATACTTGTAATATACTACCTGACCAATCCGCAGCTTCGCACGCGTAGTTTTTCAATAAAAGCAGTACCCTCCTTCTGCGCAGTTGGGTAAAAAGTAGCCTATGTCACCCGGGGATAGTGTAGCTCCCCAACAGTGAAAGAATTTTTTATATCGGTCCAGTTGTTTCGGAGCCTATTCAATACAAACAAACAAACAAATCTTTCCTTTTTATAATATTAGTATAGATAGAGAAACAACCAGACCCAGCACAAATATCTGTAGATCATGCAAACATTTGTTCCGCGGCGGAAATCGAACCCACTATCTCTAGCGTCTCAGCCGGCTACTCGCCTACTGCACCACGGAGGTTGTCACGGAAATGTCTAGCAATATTTTTTTATTTATTTTCTTGAGTGACTGACCCACCCAAACATACCGTAAATTTTTGTATCTGTAGAAGATGAGTGCGTCAGACCGTTCCTTCCTACTAAGGGATCAGGGCTGTCAGACCACGACACGTGACGTGATAATTCCATGTCACCGGGATATACAGGAAAAATAGAACGAATTGAAAAAAAATACACACATAAATAAACTAACCTAACGTGTAACGTAACCATCATAAAGTGGATGGAATTACATTACAAGTATATAATCAACGAATCTGAATAAAGTTTAGTCTTTTGTAGGATATACCCAGGGCTGTCTCAGTATAATGCCCCATTTCCGGTAAAGTGCAGGAAAATTACAAGAGCATTACTTTCTGCTTGTCTCAAGGTGACGGAAAGCTTCCTTGCAACTTGATTGATCAATTAAGATATAATCCATTGATTTGTTCATGTCTTATTTATGAGGTTCGTTCATTACGTTTACGTTACAGGGCTGACGATAATTACCTATACAGAAAGTGATCGATCAATTAATTAAGTCTATATATATATACTAATATTATACCTGGCATGCCTTTTTAAGTTCTGTCGTTTCCATATTTCCCGGCAATTTTGAATTTGTAACTGTTCTATATTCGAATGTGTTTAAATTTTGAATCTCAAAACAGATGAAAATATTAGGATTAATGCTATTGTTTAGTCACAGCGTCGATTGTAATCTGTCAGGTCACGTACGAAAATGAATCTTTCTAAAGAAAATGCTCGTGTAATAACTTTCTACAACTTTAGAAGAGGCCTGACACGGCTTCAGTGTTATGAAGAGCTAATATCTGTGTTCAGTGATGAAGCCCCATGTCTGTGGACTGTTGAACGCTGGTATTTAGAATTCCAGCGTGGACATACTAGTGTTAGTGACAAATCTCGCGAAGGCATCCCAAAATCCGCCTTCACGGAAGATAACATCATTGCTGTAAGACAACTACTTCACGAAGATCGTCATGTGACGTATCGAGAGATAGAGGCTCTATTAGGCATCTCAGGGACAACCATTCAGAAGCTATTGCATGAAGCGCTTGGTGTGAGAAAGCTAGTTTGCCGTTGGATACCGCATCTGCTTTCCGACGATCACAAGGCGGCCCGCGTCAGATGGTGTAAGAAAACTCTGCAAAGGTTCAACCGAAGAGAATCAAATCACGTCTACGACATCATCAGTGGTGACGAATCTTGGATCTATGCCTACGATCCTGATTCCAAACAACAATCTGGGTCTTTCAAGTCGAGCCAAAGCCGACTAAAGTGGTTCGTTCTCGAAGCACTTCAAAGAAGATGGTGGCCACGTTCGTTGGAAAAACCGGTCATGTTGCGACTATTGCACTTGAAGATCGTAGAACGGTTAACGCAGAGTGGTATACCACAGTTTGTTTACCACAAGTCATCGCCGAACTTCGAAAATCTAACTCAAAGCGACGCATCATCCTGCACCACGACAACGCAAGCTCACACAGCGCTCGTCAAACGATTGAGTATTTGAAGTAGGAAAAAGTAGAAATTCTTGACCATCCTCCATACAGTCCTGACCTAAGCCCTAACGATTTCTTTACATTTCCTAAAAAAAAAAATTCCAGTCTGGTGAAGAAGCAGTCGACGCTTTCAAGTCAGCCATTTTGAACACCCCCACTTTAGAGTGGAATAAATGTTATATTAACTGGTTTGAGCGAATGGAAAAGTGTAATAAGCTACGTGGTGAATACTTTGAAAAACAATCAAAAGTACTATAAGGTCCTTGTTGTGTTTTTTTCTTCAAATGACAAAACTTAAAAGGCATCCCTCGTAAAGAGGAAAGATTTGTATTTTTGTGTGTATGTTTGTAATGCTGGGGCCACACTAGAGTTTAACGTCAATGACCATTATCTCGATAATTATTGCGATAATTTTTAACGCATTAAAGTGGGTGGCTACACTTTAACGGTCAACATGAATGCTCATTATTTGCGATAAAAACGGCGTTGAATTTACTTCAGTTCAGGCAAGATGGACGTCGACAGAGCTCTATATTTCATGAGTGTAAATTTATATTATTTGACTTTATTGAATCATTATCGAATAAAGAGCAAACGGAAACAAAGAAAAAGAAGATGGTGGATGATACAATTGCACAGGAATCGTACACTGTAAGTCTTTCTGTTTGTTTAAATTTAGTTTATAATTATATTAATAAGTAAATTTAGCTTAAATTTAGTTTTCAAATATAACAATGACCGGTATTACTATATTAAACTTTATATTTTGCATTGTTGTCAGTTTTTTTCTCCTGTCTGTTTATCTGACATTCATACCATGCATCAAAGTGTAGATACTTTTGAAGTACCTAATACATATACCTACCTAATGAACCTAATGAACTTTTAATTGCAGGAACTCTATGGAGGAAATATTTTCCGAACTACTAGCTGAACCAAGCAACCAGTTCGAGGGGTTCGTTCAAATGTCAGCATCTGATTTCGAATTGATTTTAAGCAGAGTTGGGCCTTTAATAGAAAAACAAAAAACTAAATTTCGTGTAACTATACTTGCCAAAGTTCGACTAGCAGTTACTTTACGATATTTAGCTACAGGAGATAGCTACAGAAGCTTACATTATTTGTTCAAGATGTCTCACCAAGTGATTTCCAGTATTGTAAGGGAATGTTGTGCTGCTCTCATATCTGTATTGAAAGACATGATTAAGTTACCTGAGAATGAAAACGAATGGCTACAAAAGGAATCTGACTTTAAAGATACATTTCCTCATTGCTTGGGAGCAATCGATGGTAAACATGTTGTCATGGTTTCACCGATTCACAGTGGGTCTGAATATTTTAATTATAAGCATTTGTTTAGTATTGTGTTGATGGCCTTAGTGGATCGCAATTTTTGTTTATGTTTTGCGACGTAGGCAACAAGGGTAGAATCAGTGACGGTGGTGTATTCAGAGATTGTGTTTTATTCGAAAAACTTCAGACAAATTCCTTACATTTACCACAACCTAAACCACTTTCTGATGGCGATGTAAATGTGCCGTACGTTTTTGTTGCTGATAATGCATTTCCATTGCACCCCAACATAATGAAACCTTTTCCCGGAGACCACCCCGAAGGAAGTACGCAACGAAACTTCAATCGTAAACTTTATTCTGCTCGTATTTTTGTGGAAAATGCATTTGGTGTTATGTCAGCACGGTTTCGAGTACTTAGAAAACCTATAGCTCTACAACCAAACGAAGCTTCAAGAGTCATAATGGCGTGTGCTTTACACCCCATCAGGCTACACTGACACAATTGTCAACGGAGAAATAATAACTCCTGGAACATGGAGAGAAGACATTGGAAATGGGGAGGGCGCTTTCAGGTCTATGAAGAGTATTGCACGACGTTCAGCTTTAACAGCAATCCAGGTTAGGAATAAATTCGCAGAACATTTCAGGACCATGATTAATTTGTAAGACTTCCTCTTGCTCCTTATGCTCCTTCTAGGCTCATAAATGATTATTTTAATTTGATTATTTGGAAAATAAAACAACTTACTCTGTATTTATGTCTTTCATTTATTTGTTTCTTAAAGTAATTAACATAGTTTTTACATACATTTTAAATCTTTAATTATCTTTATTTCACCGGAATCTGTGATAAATATTTGTGAGGCACGCGTTGGTGGAGGTAATTCTAGGAAATTTTCAACTAAGAACTGATCTGAAGGTGGATTTGTATCGTGAGGTAGAGGCGACTGGTATGTCGGAGGATTTGGCGATGGACTGTATGCTTGATGGTGTGGCGACTGGGATGTAGGGTGGCCTAAAGGCGACTGGTATTTTGGAGGATTTGGCGATGGACTGTATGCTTGATGGTGTGGAGACTGAGATGTGGAGTGGCCTAAAGGCGACTGGTATGTTGGAGGATTTGGCGATGGACTGTAAGCTTGATGGTGTGGAGACTGAGATGTGGAGTGGCCTGAAGGCGACTGGTATGTCGAAGGATTTGGCGATAGACTGAATGCTTGTTGGTGTAGAGACTGGGATGTAGAAAACTGAGGTACTGCAGACTGTTGCTCAAGTCAATCGGCCATACATGCACGAAATAGTAAATTTTGAATATCATTCATTAATATATCTCGCGTATTTGGATTTCTTATTTTTTTTAGTTTACTTGCGAGCAGTCTTCCGAACATCTCACATTCATCATCTTTCTTCTCTTTCATGAATTCAAAAGCTTCGTCCATTTGACGTCGCGCTGCTTTGATTTCTTGAGGCAACTCGTCTTTCAGTTGTCTTTTTTTACCATAATTTTGAGAAGATTTATTATCTTTTGGACGAGTTCCATTTTCTTCTTGTATATTTTGCGAAGATTCTTCTGTTTCTGTTGACAAATGAGAACTATTCTGATTTCCATCATTTCTTTCTTCAACATGGTTCAAAATACATGGTTCTGTTTGCAGAATCTCAAGAAAAGTAATTACTTTCTCGTTACTCCACTCCGTCGCCATAACGTATAGACAAAAACGTGCGATTTTGAGGCAAATCCGTCGTAAAAAAACAAATACGTCCGAACCCGTTGCGCTCTCGACGCACACTGACAATACGTAGTGTGGCCGCTTCATCGCATCAATTCTCGCGTTAATCTCTTTGATATACCGCCTCCTGAGCTATCGCCTAACGCCAAACGGCATTGTTAATGCCATTGTCAAATTATCCCGTTAAGTTGTGGCTACACCTATAGTTAACGTCCATTATCGCCATAATTAATGGCATTTCTCGTTAGTGTGGCCCGGGCATAATGAATAAACTCAAAAACTACTGGTCCGTTTTCAAAAATTCTTTCACCATTGGAATGCTACATTCACCCTGAGTAACATAGGCTACTTTTTACCCAACTGCGC
This sequence comes from Philereme vetulata, assembly GCA_918857605.2. NCBI lineage: Eukaryota > Metazoa > Arthropoda > Insecta > Lepidoptera > Geometridae > Philereme > Philereme vetulata. Next base: position 1,124,258 of record OU975482.1, read on the forward strand.
AAAGGAGGGTAATGTTTTTATTAAAAAACTACGCGTGCGAAACTTCGAAAGATCTGGTCAGCTAGTTAGATATAAGGCTGCCCATTGAAGCTATGATTAAGAAGTTTTTTTTGTTCTCATTGTCTTCCGCAATCAGTTGGAGGACTATAAGATGTTCGATTCCCGCCGCGGAACAAATGTTTGCATGATCTATAGATATTTGTTCCGGGTCTGGATGTTTTTCTATATATTGTAAGTATATATTTACATAAAAAAAGTATATAAGTACTCTATCAGTTATCTGGTTCCCTTAGTACAAGCTCTGCTTAGTTTGGGGCTAGATAGCACTGTGTGAAATGTCCAGCAATATTTATTTATTTATTTATGTATGTTTATCCGGGTGGAATCTTGCAACTGAATTTTAAACCCGTTCCCCTCAACCGATTGAGCTGAAATTTGGAATACATATGTAACTTCGGTGACAATGCAATAATATGGTAGCATGGAGGTGGTCTCATGATGGAGACGGATGCTAGACAACGGAACTTCTGTATGGATTATAGTAGGCTACTAGTGTTGGGGCTCATTCGAATCTGCTTGCGGTTCCGATTATGAATTTTATAAAAGTTTGTTTTATGGTAAGAGTGCTTATTTTAACGAATGAACGAACGAGCTTAAAAGAAAGTTGACGGTTTTCCATCACGAATTCTTTTTATTAGTAGGTTACCTACTGTGCAAATTTTTATCAGTTACTAACCACCTACCACATCTTTATCTACAACAAACAAAGGTTATCTGGAACAAACTGCTCTTTGCATTAACTTCGCCTGTGTTCTATTCTTATAAGTAGAATAAAGTATGGTCAATCAATTTCTTTCATTATAAGAGCTTATGTAAGAAAAATGCGCTAAAATGTAGCTATGTCCAACCTCCAAAAAACTTGGAGTCCTTAACCGTGCCAAACAGTATTTTACGGCACAACAACGGCTATTGCTGTACAAAGCGCAACTTCGGCCGCACGTAGAATACTGTTCCCATCTTTGGCACGGAGTTCCAAAGTACTAATTGCTTCGTTTTGACTCCCTTCAGAGAAGAGCCATTAGAATCATCGGTGATCCTAAACTCGCTGACAGGCTGGAACCGCTGAGTCAACGCCGTGACATCGGATCGCTCAGTGTATTCTACCGCCTGTATAATGGGGAATATTCTGAGGAGCTGTTTGATCTCATCCCGTCGTCGAGATTTTACCACCGCACTTCTCGACAACGTAATAAAGCTCATTCAAATATCATCGACAATTGGGTATCACGCACCACACGCTTCACGCGATCTTTTCTACTCCATACTTGCAAGATGTGGAATGAGCTACCATCTGAGGTTTTCCCATTAGGCTACGACATGGCACGCTTCAAGAGAAATGTAATGAGGTTTCTACAGTGTAGGGAAGGCATCGACAATACCCCGGGTGTTGCCGGTGTCAATAGGCGACGGTGATCGCTTACTATCAGGTGGGCCGTAAGCCTGTTTCTCCACAAATAACATAAAAAAAATGACAAAATATCGTACGAGGCTACACAACAACCAATAATACAAGTTAGTCGACCTGAAGATAAAATCATGGTATACGATACTACATATTATAGTTTACATACATAACATGAAATAACAATAACAAATAGTATAATTATAGGTACTACAAATTCTAAGTCAGATGTATCCAACCAAACAATAAAATGTTCTCAAAGTTCTATATAAAAGGAACTATTCGCAACCAATACATTTCAAATAGAAAAAAGATTGGATCCGAGCTATTCAACCAAAAGGGAAAAAAGCGTCACTAAAACATACATCAATGCAATGTTACTGGAAATTGAATGAAGCCCAATAATACAGGGTAATATACAGACGATATTCAAGTGACGGTTTCACAAAACATAAAAAAATACTTCTCAAAAAAAACTACTAGTTATTATCAAATGATAGTTAAACTAGTTACTGTATTGAATACAAGTCACATCCGACTCCGCTGGCTCGGCCGTCTACTGCGAATGGGTGAAAATCGAAGCGTAAAGAGAGCATACTTGGACCGGCCGCCGACCGGTTGGTCGTCCCAAGTATCGCTGGAACGACAGGATGGAGGCTGACCTGCGCGACCTGGGAGCCGACAACTGGCAAGAGATGGCAATGGACAGAGGAAAGTGGAGAGTTCTCATATCGGAGGCCAAGACTCACTTTGGTGGAGTAGTAAAGTAGTAGTGATATTATCAAATTTTAAAGAAAATTGACTAAGTTAAGGTAATTAATTCGATATAAAACTTACTGCCTACTCTCGCAATCGACATCCAAAATCTTTCAGAAATTTTGTTTTGCGGGTTTTGAGTTAGAAAGGGACAACAAGAGATATCTCGAGACGTCACTAATACAGTTTATGTGGTTAGATGGCAAGCATTACCTAGTCAGGTCATAAGTATTGTCACACAGTAAAAACTTTTCTTTTAGAATGCTGGCCACAAAAAAGTTTATAGAATTCGAATTTCGAATTGTTCATGAAAATAAAAATATATACTTTTTAGAATTTTACTCATTTTTAAATATGGAGTGGACGCTTAAAGAAGACCGTGTTGCAGTTATTGCGTTGCATCGTTGCGGTTACGCGCCAATTCAAATTTTTGACATATTGAAAAATTTGAATATAACCAAAAGATTCGTTTATCGCACCATCAAACGATACAATGACGACTCTAGTGTAGATGACAGGTCAAGAAGTGGTCGCCCTCGGTCTGTTAGGACTCCAGCAGTGATAAAAGCTGTGAAGGCGCGAATTCAAAGAAATCCCAAACGTAAGCAGAAACTGTTGGCCCTTCAGATGGGGTTAAGCAGAACCACGGTAAAAAGGGTGTTAAATGAAGACTTAGGGCTTCGGGCATATCGAAGAAAAACAGGACATCGTTTGAATGCTCGTCTAATGGACCTGAGACTGAAGAGATGCCGCGCTTTGTTGAAGCGGTACGCGGGAAAAAAATATCGGGAAATTCTTTTTTCGGATGAAAAAATTTTTACCGTAGAAGAGAGCTACAACAAACAAAATGATAAGGTGTACGCACACAGTAGTGAAGAAGCGAGCAACCGTATTCCGCGTGTCCAACGAGGTCATTTTCCATCCTCGCTCATGGTATGGTTGGGAGTTTCTTATTGGGGCTTAACAGAGGTACATTTTTAAGAGAAAGGTGTAAAAACGAATGCAGTTGTGTATTAAAATACAGCCCTGACGAACCTTATGGAACCTGTTTCTCATATCATGTTCAATAACAGGCACTGGGTATTCCAACAAGATTCGGCGCCAGCTTATAGAGCGAAAAGCACACAAGACTGGCTGGCGGCGCGTGAAATCGACTTGATCCGGCACGAAGACTGGCCCTCCTCCAGTCCAGATTTGAATCCGTTAGATTACAAGATATGGCAACACTTGGAGGAAAAGGCGTGCTCAAAGCCTCATCCCAATTTGGAGTCACTCAGGACATCCTTGATTAAGGCAGCCGCCGATATTAACATGGACCTCGTTCGTGCTGCGATAGGCGACTGGCCGCGCAGATTGAAGGCCTGTATTCAAAATCACGGAGGTCATTTTGAATAAACTTTAGTGTCATAAGAATCTATGTTTTGTTAAGTTCATTTTGGTATATAAATGGTTACATAATGAATAAACTTGTTACAATTATTTTATATTAAACATGTGACAGAATTTATGACCTGACTAGGTATACAATAGCACAACATAAGACACACATTTATTTATTATGCTCATCAAAATAACCCCTTTCATTTTTGTGCGTACCTATATTATCAAACACCCTATATACAAGAGTAGTAGAGTTCCTTGTGAAAGGTCTCGCCCGGGGAAGTACTACATACCCATTTCTGCTGTCAAGCAGCATTGCTGTGTTACGGTTTGAAGAGTTGCGTGGAGGCTTTAGGTACACCTGTTTGCCTCAAGTTGATGGACGCAGGGCAGTCCATCGTAGAGCACGTTGCTAAGGTGCGTGACCTACGAGGCAGTACTTTGATATAGGCGATGGTTACCACTTAACGTCCCGATTACGATCCCTCCGCGTACTGTCGCTAGACAACAGTCACCCATCTGCCGTGCTCAAACGCTTCTGAATGAGCTTATACTCGTAGAAGTACACCTTGAGGTTGACATATTCGCGGATACACTACACTCCATTGACAGGATGTGTATCAGCTTTTGTGAAGCACGTATGAATTAGTACCTAATGAGATACATACCCACATCAACCTCATTCGTCTTATAGGTGTCAAGTTGCATAATGGGTATATTGAGTAATTTAGTGTTATATTTTCGTTCATTTTATTGTATTTTCCTGTTTGTATAACTTTTTTCGTGTTATATTTGTTTTTATGTGAGTATAAAAATAACTTTTTTTTTATTTTATTCAAAAGTTGTATGTGGTCAGACAACACTTTCTTTCATCTATCGCTCACTAGGTCATTTATTTATTTATACATTTCTAAAATTTATGTATGTAGGTATGACAATATATATTTTATGTATCTTAATATTAATATTTATGTAATTTTATGATTATATTAGATAATATAATTACGCATTTTATTTTATATTATCTATATTTTTTATAAATTGTAAAACATACTTGTTAGATAGATAGATAGATAGAAAACGCTTTATTGTATACCACACTTAAATTAACAAATCATAATTAAAACACTTAAAACTAGACACGCGATAGTACAATTGGCGGTCTTATCGCTAAAAGCGATCTCTTCCAGACAACCTTTGGATGGACTGGATTTTACGAGAACGTTAAAGGACGGTAGCTTTATAACATAAGCTTTTTATTTAACTGTAGGTATACTTACATAAGCAAAACAGAAGAAATAGATACCAGGGTAGGTAATATTAGTAAAAATATTATACATAAACATTCTATGATATTAAATATACTAGCAATCAATAAAATATGAAACAGATGTAATATAAACAGTAACAACGACCTATATGATAACAAAATAAAATTACTCAGCTCTCTGATGCAGACAAATAGCGTTTTAAAGATAGGAAGGGATTTGGCAGATCTAATAAAAGAAGGAAGAGAGTTCCATAAACGGATAGCTTGTACAGTAAAGGAGTTGTCATAAAAGTTAGAAGAGTGGATAGGAATTTTAAGTTTCAAGGACTTAGAAGAGCGCAACGGACTTGTTCTAGAGATTCTAATAATATCTTACGCCGCCGTCCTTATTTGTTCATATAGATCCTGTCCATCCAAAGGTTGCCTGGAAGAGATCGCTTTTAGCGATAAGGCCATCTTCTTTTATATGTTTGTAATTAATGGTGTGCAATAAAGAAATTATCTACCTATCTATCTATGTTTCATAATTTATATTTGTTTTGTGTGGGTAACTCGTAGTTATAACGTTTTGGTTCTGTACTGTAAAGTTGTAAAGTATTTTTATTGAATTGAATCAAACTAAACTAACATCAGGCCATATGCTTGTTCCATCTCCAAATAGTATAAAATCGACCATTATTAGGTATATTGTCGGAATATTTTTCGGGGCTAGTTGGGAAATAAAGTAATCCAGCTGTTCTCAACTAACAATAGCAAAGAACTATTTTTACCTTTGAAAATCATATTCCAGGTAACATAGAGTGAGAAGTTTCTTGTTCGTTAATAAACAATGAGGCTAGCTAAGTGTTTCGTTAAACCCGGGCGGTTTCTCTAACTATGTTTTTGTTGCCTTAATGTTGAATCAACTTTTCCAATAGGTATTGATATTGAAATTGTTACAAAATTAATACCTACGTAGTTAGCATTGTAACTTCAGATACTGTTAGTATAAATAGTGTACGTGCGATTCAGAAAACCAAGTGCGGGTCGCGCTTCCTGGCAATGACACCCGCCCGCTTCAGTCTCTCGTGACCACGGCCGATGTAACTTAGCCGAAACGTCGAGGTTAGTCAAAATTATGTTCTTTTAGAAACTTGTGCGCGAAAAGACCCGTTTTGTCTTAAAAACATGAGTATAGTTCGCGAAAATTTAAAAAGTTCTATCGTTAATTAGTATCACAAAATAAATAGGTACAGAAGTTAAGTCCGGGCACCTAAACAATATTCTGTGACAAACACACATCAATTCTGATAACCGTTTCTTCATTGCCACGTTTACATTTTAACGTAAATTATCACAAGCAAATTCACAACCGTGGCGTAATTCTATTCATTGGCGCAGCGGGCAAATAGCCGGCTGAGACACAGAAGGTAGCGGGTTCGATTCGCGCCGCGGAAAAATGTTTGAAAGATCTACAAATGTTTGCTATTCAATACATGTATTTACAAACAAAATATAAGAATTATATAAGTTATCTGGTTCTCTTAGTTTGGGACAAGATAGCGCTGTGTGAAATGTCCTTCATTATTTATTTGATTTAAGTATATGGCACAATAACAATATTACCAGTTTTATGTTATATCGTAAAATGAAACGTAAACAAAGATGACACAACTTCACCGCATACTTTCGAGGCGCCGACCACGCGTCCGCCTTTTCCCCCCACAGTTCACTGTACGGTGACCATCAATCAATATTGAAGTAGAGATATTCCTTCACCATTCATAAAATCAATAAATAATGCTGGACAACCAATCTATGGGCACCAGATAACGGATAGAATATATGTATCACTATTTTACTAGTTAATTCATTTTTTTTAATATTATTTGTGGGGAAACAGGCTTACGGCCCACCTGATAGTAAGCGGTCACCGTCGCCTATTGACACCGGCAACACCCGGGGTATTGTTGATGCGTTCCCTACACTGTAGAAACCTCTTTACATTTCTCTTGAAGCGTGCCATGTCGTAGCATAATGGGAAAACCTCAGATGGTAGCTCATTCCACATCTTGCAAGTATGGGGTAGAAAAGATCGCGTGAAGCGTGTGGTGCGTGATACCCAATTGTCGATGATATGTGGATGAGCTTTATTACGTTGTCGAGAAGTGCGGTGGTAAAATCTCGACGACGAAATCGAAAAACGAATGGTGAAATCTCGTACTTCTAAAGCCGCATCTCCTGCACACGTTTTTTTCGAAACAACACACAAAATTATCGAAACACCCCAATGTTCGATAATTTTGTATTGTGTGTAATTATAATGTGGCGTGGCCATACACATATGCATACAAACACAATGTTTACTTTTACGAGTTCCGAGAAACGTTCCATTCCCCGTCCGGTAAGAGTGCGGTGTCATGGCAATGATCTGTCATCTGTCATGTCACTCGCAAGACACACAATGGGTTTTTGAAGTAATTTTATTTGTGACCAAGTTATTGTGGTTAATAGTAAGTGTTGCAGATAATTATTATCAATGGATTGGAGTAGAGATATTGTACTTACTTCTGATTTTAATGCGAGAAAGTTCTGGGTCTCAGAACTTTTAACCAGAAACATTTCCTTACAGGAGACACCTTGTGTATGTAAACAAATGTTTTTGTTTCATGTTTTATGTGTAAAAATTTATTGAAAAATTGGCGGGCGTGGCCATACACATCTATGCATACGAACACAATGTTTAGTTTTCCGAGGAGTACGGAAAACGTTCTATTCCCCGTCCGGTAAGAGAGCGGTGTCATGCCAATGATCTGTCATCTGTCATGTCACTCGCAAGACACACACGGGTTTTAGAAGTTATTTTATTGTTATTATTAGTAAGTGTTGCAGATAATTACTATCAATGGATTGGAGTAGAGATATTGTACTTTACTTCTGAATTTAACGCGAGAAAGTTCTGGGTCTCAGAACTTTTAACCAGAAACATTTCCCTAATGGAGTAGACTCCTTGTGTATGTTTTTGTTTCATGTTTTTTTTGTAATGTCTCAAAAACACGTGATGGAGACACTGCTTCATATATAGAGAAACATTCATACATAGCTAACAACCACCCATCAAAAAAACCACGTCCGAATCAATCCATGATGATCAGTCTCTCGTGACCACGGTTAATATAACCTGACCAAACGTCGAGATTAGTCAAAATTATAATTTTGATTTAAATCTCTGCGCGAAAAGACCCGTTTTATCTTAAAAACATGAGTATAGTTCGCGAAAATTTAAAAAGTTCTAATTCAGGATGACTTAATGGGTGATGCGTGGGATATTCCTGTTAGTTATAATTTTTTTTGTTTTTACTAACTGCTTTGTAATCTCCGACTTCTCGCATTTTTATTTATATAATTCCTCATATTGCGATGTTTATTTTTTACCTTCATACTTTGAGCCAGAAGTCGGGTTAGTGCTGTAGGCATTGCACCATCTTCTTTTGTGCTTTTATTTTTGTTTTGTGTCGTGTCAAATAAATGTTTCTGTTTCTATTTCTGTTTACATCCGTTTGAAAACTACGCCATAGCAAGACAGACACACAAACAAAAACAGACACATACTTTTAACACCATCTTTTTTATTCAAATTTATTATAAGGACCTGTATAAAGATACATGTCGGTCCTATCGTATGTACAAATTAATTAAATCATAGATACAAAGCAAACAAAATAAAATTAAACAAAAGAAACAAATATTACGAACAACAACTTATTTAAATCAGTCCGTAACCACAGCCATACAAAAATGAATAGGTGTGATGCTTGACGGGTTAACTTAAAAAAAAATAAGATATTTAGATACGAGTAAATTATAATACCTACTCGTATCTATATGTATGCTACTTGTGGCGACATACAGCACTAAATAATGCCTAAGCTGCATCTGATGTAGGGTCAGCTAAGATTTCATTGAAAATACCCACGTCGAATCTGTTCAAGTTGTAAGTTACCACCAGTGACTGTCTTTCTCGCTGGAAGCGGATACATTCTACCAATAAATAGCGCACATCCTCCGCCACTCCACATGTGTCACAATTAGGTGCGTCAGCCTTCCGCATTAAGGACGCAAACATTTTTAATGGCATATGACCTGTTCTCAACCTGTGTGCAACAATAAGCCTACGTGAAAGGCTTGAATGGCCGAAACAAGGTATGCGAGGATTCTAACGCCCCTGTTGGTATCAGGGAATAAAAATTATGCCCGTAGAATTACGGAAACTGTTTTACAAGCTAACAGACAGCATGGTCACAGTATTGTCGCGTCAATCGGTAGCACCGTGCGTAGACGCGGCGAAAGTGATTATCATTCCATTACAGCTACATTATGCAATCTGATAGAATCTATTATATCAGTTGTCTTGTCCGCACTCTGCTCGGACAGGTGGATAGTTATAGTTACCTACAGTATCTTTTGGTTATTATTTATTGATCGAACGAAGCGAGATCTCCAAATCAACTTGGGCAAATCGGCGTTGTATCTATGTATGTATGTATGTACGAGTATGTTTGTCCGAGGATAACTTACGAAGCGTTGATCCGATCATCGTGAAATTTGATACAATATATGTAGTTAAGTTAGTGATGGCACATTTCTGTTGTATGTACATATGTTGTATGTTGACTACATGAGCTAAAAATGTGGGAGTGAATAAATAAATAAATATTGCTGGACATTTCACACAGCGCTATCTAGCCCCAAACTTAGCAGAGCTGGTACTATGGGAACCAGATAACTGATAGAATACTTATATACTTTTTTTTTGTAAATACATACTTATAATAAATAGAAAAACATCCAGACCCGGAACAAATATCTGTAGATCATGCAAACATTTGTTCCGCGGCGGGAATCGAACCCGCTACCTCCTGCGTCACAGCCGGCTATTCGCCCACTGCACCACGGAGGTCGTCGAGATATTAATGTTGAGATATTGGGATTCAAGAGAGGTAAAAAAATTAAAACAGGACTATTAGGTCAAGTGGGACGTCAAATGAATGGTCTTAATTAGTACATTTCGACGCATTTTTTATTAAGTACTTGCTGTTTTTGAGTTATTAGGCTTTAGCCATAATAAAAACTGAACTTTGACGAAATTCATATTACACCAGTGACCCCACCGTGCTGTAATATAGTATGCGTGTAGCTTTAGTGACACAAATATAGGCAAAAGTCTGAAATCCAGAATAACTTCAATTTGTACCCCAAAAACGAGTAATCAATTGACATGAACTACCGTTGCCTGTAATTTGAATGAAACTGTAGGTCAAGTTTTTGGTTATATTTAGTGGCACTATTTTGATAGTCAAAGATAATGAGTAATATTTTGTGTTTGTTTTTTATGGGAGACTCGCGAGATATCAGTCCGGGGCGAACCACTAGTATTAGACTAGCTTTCTCCCGCGGCTACACACGCGTGGTTTAGCAATAAAAAGTAAGTACGTACATATGTCTAACCAGGTCATAATTCATGTATATTCCAAATGTCAACTAAATCGCTTCAGCCGCTTACTCGTGAAAACGTGGCAAACAGATTTCATGATTCTAGGCCAACGGGAACTACCCTATAGGTTTCGAGTAGGGAATGCAATCCCGATCCCGCGGGATCCCGATCTCGCGAGATCTCGTGTAATTTTTCGGGATCAATCCCAACGCATCATATGACGAGATCCCGTTCGAGATTGACGGAATTGGGCGGCAGTGGTCAGCGACGCTACACACGTCCGCTCGGGGCGCAAGCGGCGCGGCTGACTGACGGCCGCGAGCGGCAGGAACGCCAAACAGCGTTAGAAAACTATTCCGACTATTTCGGAATATTAGCGACATGTGACGATAATTATTCAGTTGGTAAGATTAACGAATAAAGATTTTTATTTTCTTTCGAGTAATATGTTATTTTAGTTAACCTCACTATCACGAACAAGCAGTTATTAGCTTTTTCAGTCATCCGAATTTAACATTTTTTTTAAACTAGACGGGATCCCGAAAATTCCGGGATCCCGCGGGATTGATATTTCTAATCCCGCGGGATCTCGAATTTGCAATCTCGAGTCGGGATTGCATTCCCTAGTTTCGAGTTATCTGCTATTTATATGCGGTATAAATGACCGTATTTTTGTACGAAAATGACATGTTTTTGACGACCTCAGGTATTCACATTTCAGTTATTTGCTTTCTTTTCGTGTTATTTTCATGGTACACACGGCTACACATCAAGCTATATATTTCCAGTATAAGCTGATCTCGCATTGTGTAGGTTTTTCGTAGAATGAGAGGTCAGCTTATACTCGAAATGTATAGCTTGATGTGTAGCCGTGTGTACATACAACATATAACACAATAATTTCACATTAGATTCCTTTTATTATAGGTGCAGTTGTACAACCTACTAATACTATTTTGATTCATCATCATCATATCAGCCGTAGGACGTCCACTGCTGGACAAAGGCCTCCCTCATTGATCTCCAGGAACTGCGGTTGGAAGCGGCCTGCATCCAACGCCGACCTGCGGTTCTTACCAAGTCGTCTGCCCATCTTGTGGGTGGACGTCCTACGCTGCGCTTGCCGGTCCGTGGCCTCCACTCGAAAACCTTCCGGCCCCATCGGCCATCCGTTCTGCGCGCTATATGGCCTGCCCATTGCCACTTCAACGTGCTAATCCGTCGGGCTATGTCGGTGACTTGAGTTCTCCTACGTATCTCCTCCTATTTTGATTGTAACTCTAGAATAGACTCACTAGGCTGTTTTTGTTTTGTTTTCGTTCCCGACATCTTTTTCACGATGTTTCAAACGTAGAAACCTGTTATTAGCCTTACGTTTAGTTCTAAGCTATTTAAACAAACAATTTGTATCGCCGTTGGTTTCTCTAAATAAATAGACCTCCGTGGCGCAGTGGGTGAATCACCGGCTGAGACGCAGGAGGTAGAGGGTTCGATTCCCGCCGCGTAACAAATGTTCGCATGATCTACAGATATTTGTTCCGGGTCTGATTGTTTTTCTATATATTATAGAAAAACAATCTGGTACCATGGCGTACCGGGGCCCATCGCGTTTTCAAAATTCTCTCTGGGCGTCTGGACGAAGCGACGTGTGATCCGAGAGCTGGCGCTTATCTGGGTCAACGCATGAGCATTGCAATTCGGCGGGGCAATGCAGCCAGTGTCTTGGGGACACTTCCGCCTGGTAGTGATCTGGAGCAGTTGAGCTATCTATAGATCGTTTGCAACGGTCTTTAGATTATTCAACTGTTTCTTCTGTATTTTCGTCATGTAAATAATAGTCAGCAAATATATAAATTTATATTTTGTATTGTCATTTTTGGTACGCAGTGGGCGAATAGTCGGCTGAGCAGGAGGTTCGATTCTCGCTGCGGGACAAATGTTTACATGGTCTTCAGATATTTGTTCCGGGTTTAGGTAATGGGTATGTATTCACAAAAAAAAATACATAAGTATTCTATCAGTTATCACTTATCAGGTTTCCATAGTACAAGCTCTGCTTAGTTTGGGGCTAGATAGCGCTGTGTGAAATGTCCAGCATTATTTATTTAATAAGATTATTTATCTACCTACCGATTATTTGGGACTACTTCCGTGGCGCATGATCTCCAGATGTTTGTTCCGGGTCTGGATGTTTTTTCTAATGATAAGTATGTATTTACAAAAGAAAATGTATATAAGTATTCTATCAGTTATCTGGTTCCCATAGTACAAGCTCTGCTTAGTTTGGGGCTGGATAGCGCTGTGTGAAATGTCCAGCAATATTTATTTGTTTATATTTATTTTATACACTAGACAACTATTGACCAGGAACATGTGTTTATGATGCTGCAGCTCCAGCCAAGCGAATCTCTGAGCAAACTCTCTCAAACGTAAACAATAAACTGAACTAACATTGGAAACGCTGTTGGAACCATAAATTCAAAAATACGTTGAAAATACAACTGTAAAACAAACTTATCCGTTTTCTGAAATATATCAGTTTTCTCTAAACATCGAGATCTTACCAAGTTCATATCGAGCAATCATCAACAATATTAAACTTTGTACATTAAAGTACAATATAGCAGTTAAAACGTTTCAACCAATTTAGAAGTGCAAGGTTCATATTTGGGTTAATATTTGTATATAAATAAAACCGGCCGAGTGCGAGTCGGACTCTCGCACGAAGGGTTCCGTACCATTATCTATAAAAACGGCAAAAAAATCACGTTTGTTGTATGGGAGCCCCCCTCCCCCCCCCCTCCCCCCCTTAAATATTTGTTTTATTTTAACTTAATTATTTATTTTTAAATTGAATATATAACTAAATATTCTGTGAATATTTCAAGCGTCTACTTGTTGCCGCTATCAATACCGAACAAGAACGAGCAAAAAAAATCACGTTTGTTGTATGGGAGCCCCCCTCCCCCCCCCCCCTCCCCCCCTTAAATATTTGTTTTATTTTAACTTAATTATTTATTTTTAAATTGAATATATAACTAAATATTCTGTGAATATTTCAAGCGTCTACTTGTTGCCGCTATCAATACCGAACAAGAACGAGCAAAAAAAATCACGTTTGTTGTATGGGAGCCTCCCTTAAAATATTTATTTTATTCTTTTTTTAGTTTGTTGTTATAACGGTAACAGAGATACATCATCTGTGAAAATTTCAACTGTCTAACTATCACGGTTCATGAGATACAGCCTGGTCACAGGCTGACCGACAGACAGACAGCGTCTTAGTAAGAGGGTCCCGTTTGACCCTTTGGGTACGGAACCCTAAAAAGGCTAGTGGTGTTTTTTTTACCGATCGTTCTGTGTAGTGTGTACAGAATATTTGATTAAAATCGAAAAAAAAATCGATCAGTAAATTAAATGTGTGTGTGTGTGTGTTCTTAATTCGAAATTCCGAGTTCCGATTCGATATTCGGTATTATTCTTTATCTGGGGCTGGCCTAAATAAATTTTATTCCGTTTCTATAAGCCCGTCCATTGTCTGGTTCCACGATGGGTCAATTTCGATTATCATCTTTGAGTCAATATTGACCATTTTCTTGCTAAAGCTAGATAGATTTATTTACTCGTTTATATATAGGTACTAATCTATACTAGTATTATAAAGAGGAAAGATTTGTATTTTTGTGTGTATGTTTGTAATGATAATGAATAAACTCAAAAACTACTGGTCCGATTTCAAAAATTCTTTCACCACTGGAAAGCTACATTCACCCTGAGTAACATAGGCTACTTTTTACCCAACTCCGCAAAGGAGGGTAATGTTTTTATTGAAAAACTACGCGTGCGAAGCTGCGGATTGGTCAGCTAGTATTTTATAGAGGAAAGATTTGTTTGTTTGTATTGAATAGGCTCCGAAACTAATGGACCTATTTTAAAAAAAATATTTCACTGTTGGGATGCTACACTATCCCCGGGTGACATAGGCTACTTTTTACCCAACTGCACAGAAGGAGGGTAACGTTTTTATTGAAAAACTACGCGTGCAAAGCTGCGGATTGGTTAGCTAGTTAAGATAAGACATATTAAGATTTAGAATTAATTTATATATAAAACAAAAAAAAATATTGTTTTGTAAAATTTTAAATATCGAAACAGAAATCAAACAAGGCTCATCATGATCACTATATACTCGTTATGGGTTTGCCTGGAGTCTAGAAAGAGTGTATTGTCCAGTAGCTACAGTGCTCGCCTAGTTTTTTAGGAAGGCTTCTATGTCAGAAAATTACAAAGCACAACATAAAATGGCCCGTTCTGTAATATGATTATCATCATCATCATCATATCAGCCGTAGGACGTCCACTGCTGGACAAAGGTCTCCCTCATTGATCTCCAGGAACTGCGGTTGGAAGCGGCCTGCATCCAACGCCGACCTGCGGTTCTTACCAAGTCGTTAGCCCATCTTGTAGGTGGACGTCCTACGCTGCGCTTGCCGGTCCGTTGCCTCCACTCGAAAACCTTCCGGCCCCATCGGCCATCTGTTCTGCGCACTATATGGCCTGCCCATTGCCACTTCAACGTGCTAATCCGTCGGGCTATGTCGGTGACTTGAGTTCTCCTACGTATCTCCTCATTTCTGATTCGATCCCGTAGAGAAACCCCGAGCATAGCCCTCTTTATAGCTCGTTGAGCTGATTCATATATATTCAATATGATTATATGAAGGAGTAATTTAATACGAATAATTGGAATGTTCGACGCTCTCATGAATTATTCAACCTGGATGCCATTGGCATTGACAAACAGAACAATTCGAAAATATTTGAAATATTTCGATTCGAATATTAGGTCAAACATGGAAATGGTAATGCAAAATGAGATAAATCCGGTTAGCATTAAGTTCAATATGGCTTGGCGAAATTGATTGCCAATGTAACGCGCGTTTCGATCTCAAAGAGTCTCGATATATCGCCAGAGTCAAGCCTTATTGCATTATCCTCGGAGGATTCCTTGTGTAACGTATCTCGGTAGCATAAAGTCCAGTTTTGAACAGCAAAGCGGAAGCCTATGACTAGCAAGAACGTAAACAAGTTAGGAGCATCAAAGGCTTTCGTAAAAGCCAATCGGTGTACACTGTGCACCAAATTAAATGAGAGGAAAGCAACTTCAAACTACAATGTAAGACTTTTTGATGTAAAACTTATTTACGCACGCTTGCCTTGGGGAGTAAGCTGGTGAATGCGTTACGAAAAGTGAAAACGGAAGTTGAGAGGGCGATATAAGTTAGTGAAGATAGAAAGAGAGAGTTACGCTTCGTATATTACTGTAGGAGCAAGAGAGAGGTGCGCGTGCACATTTTCTTTCACTCTTCCTCTCATAGCCAGTGCATGAAATATAATATATATCTGAGTCAGTAGTTCGTTTGATTATTTTTCTGATTTTGATCTGGGTTTTTTTACAAAACACAAAATTCTAAAACATCTCATGCATCTGTTAAGCTCCTTCAATTCATATTTTTGAAGTTAAGTGGGTTGCCTGTTGCCAATTTTTGAGCAGAAATAAATAGTGACGCGAAAAATAAACAATTTCTTTGATAAATCAATTATTCATAGTGTTGAGAGTAAACATGCTGAGTTGTTACTTGTTACCTTCAAACGCGACAGTTGTTTTAAGATCGAGTAAAATACCTTAATCTGGCCTGACCTAGAGTTTGTAGATCTTGTTTGTAAATGACGTGGATTACTAATATAAATAAATAATTAAATAAAACGTTTATTTTCCCATCACAAATAGGTTTTACAAAAAAATATAAAGTAAGTTTCAGTAGGTAGGATTTAGTTAAAAATTTCATATATAGTTGTGTCAGCCTAATTATAAAACCTGTTTCGTGAGGGACTGGTGCCTGAGATAGGTTTAGAAAACCTGTATTACAGGGCACCAGTGCTCTCTCTCCACGGATTAAACAAAGGGATTGTACGTTATAACGTGCTCATTTATTATCAGCTACTAACGTATACATTTCAAGATAATACAAGAAAAAACAAAATATAAATGATGATTACCACATTGTGCTTACAATTAATTAGGTACTTAATCGTTCCTTATCACTTCTTCTATTGTTATGTATGTATGTATTTTTATTTGATAATGGTATAGCTTAGTATATGATAGAAAATATTTAAGTAGTATGTACCTATGCTATTTTTATGCAAATTTTTCTTTAGTTCCCTTTCCTGTGCACTACCTACACATCTTTATCTACAATCATCATCATCATATCAGCCGTGGGACGTCCACTGCTGGACAAAGGCCTCCCTCATTGATCTCCAGGAACTGCGGTCGGAAGCGGCCTGCATCCAACGCCGACCTGCGGTTCTTACCAAGTCGTCTGCCCATCTTGTAGGTGGACGTCCTACGCTGCGCTTGCCGGTCCGTGGCCTCTCGAGAACCTGGCCTGCCCATTGCCACTTCAACGTGCTAATCCGTCGGGCTATGTCGGTGACTTGAGTTCGCCTACGTATCTCCTCATTCGATCCCGTAGAGAAACCCCGAGCATAGCCCTCTCCATAGCTCGTTGAGCGACTCTGAGCTTATTGATAAGGCCAATAGTGAAGGACAACGTCTCGGTATCTCGGTGTATTATCTACAATACACAAAGGTTATCTGGAAGAGAATGCTCTTTAGCATTAAGTTCGCCTTTGTACTAGTTTTATAAGTGCAATAAAGTATTTTCAATCAATCAATCAATCAAATTAGGTACAAGAAACTATATCATATGTTACTTAGAAAACTTTCGTGATTGATTTCAATCATTATTATAAATACGGGATTTATCACGTACCGTCTTATCGGTATTTCGACCGACAATGTTGAGTGCGAGGCGAGACGTTATTCGGAGCGGATCGCACTCACCCTGATGAAGGTTCACGAATTGAACTGAAACATTGTCGGTCGAAACACCGATAAGACGGTACGTGATAAATCCCGTATTTATAATAATAATATCATATTTTGTAAGAGGATTCATTGTGTGTTAATAAAATAATAAGTGTGTGTGTGTGTGTGTGTGTGTGTGTGTGTGTGAGTGAGCATGTGTGTGCGTGCGTATGTGAGTGGGTGGGTGGGTGAGTGAGGGATTCGGATGAGTGAAGAGTGGGTGTAAATGTAGAATTATAAGGGCCAAGAGTGAGCAACGGCATAAAATTAAGTTATGCCATAATAGAAAAAAAGAAAGAAAAATATTTATTCAGACCACCACAAATGGACACAGAAACAAATGACACAAAAAATATAATATATCTAAAAATTTTAAATGTGGTGGCGAAAGGGTCCTCAGCTCAGCATTTGCTACAGCATGTTGCCATACTGCAGCGCTGGTATTCTGCTGAGGCCAGTGTTGACCTCACGGACACCCAGACATTTATACAACTATAAGATAGCACCTTCTACAGATCACTAACTCAAAAAAGTCATACAAACCATGACTTACAATTTTTTATTATTTCGTGCCAAGCTATAAACAGAGTGACGACAGAGGAAAGTGAGTGGAGAGTGAGAGAGACACTACTATGGCTACCGTGGTTGGCTGAAAGTATTTTCGTAAAGTATTTCTGTATTTTCGTAAGAAAGGGACTTTAGCCAGTAAGTTACAACGGACGTGCACTTGATTACTAATATGAAAGTTTCTTTAGTGTAATTGAGCTGACTCATTCTTTAAAATCTATATTGTAACAATACTAGCAATTGGGATGTGGCAGCATGATGCATAAGGTTATTTACGTACTTTCCAGTTGAATTATTAATATTACCTACTTTCATAATTGTTTCATATTATTTAATTAATAAATAAAGATTTAACGATGTAAAATTAACAGAAAACAAAAACTCACCTCTCAGAATCCATGGTAAATTATCTGGAATCCAGCTTGAACCGGTTTTTCCTCGAATCTGTAACAGAACAACGAACGATTGATATTACTGGAAATTAAAAACAAACAATGGCACCGATAAACGTAGCTGACGAAATACTGGGTCAGACTTTTTAATAGTTCCGATGAAATTGTATCTGTTATGAAGCGGTCTTTTTGATATTTCTACTTGAAACTAAAACTGATGTTTAGCGTGGAATATTTTGGTTAAAATTTTATTTTCAGAGATCAATTTCGAGATTTTACCACCGCACTTCTAGACAACGTAATAAAGCTCATCCACATATTATCGACACTTGGGTATCGCGCACCAGACGCTTCACGCGATCTTTTCTACCCCATACTTGCAAGATGTGGAATGAGCTACCATCTGAGGTTTTCCCATTAGGCTACGACATGGCACGCTTCAAGAGAAATGTAAAGATGTTTCTACAGTGTAGGGAACGCATCGACAATACCCCGGGTGTTGCAGGTGCCAATAGGCTTACCATCATGTGGGCCGTATGTCTGTTTCCCCACAAATAACATTAAAAAAAAAGAAAAATTTCTTTATTTTTAGTCGACTTCGATGGGTTGGCCACTTAGATCGAATGGAGGATGTCAGTGTACCGAATCATGTTCTAAAAGGAAATGAAGATGTCAGAAGGCCAGAGACAAGCCTAATCTCAAGTTGCTGGCATAGAGCAAGTTATTGAAGTCCCATCCTGGTCGCTCGTCGGTTAACAATAAAACGACCGTATTACTGCGTAGCTGGTTTATCACTGTGTTACCCACAGTTTGAGGCTGAAGAGAAAAAGCCCAGGATATACCCTTCTCGAGAAATTTACCAGGCCAAAGCCCACTCGCGGCTATAGCGCCTTAGATCATGATGACTGCATCATTGGTCCACGTTCACGTCCACTGGACTCTCTCGTAGAACCAATGGTCCCTTGATGCTTTCACCCGAGAACGAACCGCTTACATTCACCGAACACCTGCGAAGGCTACAATGTCACAGGTCCATGGAATCGGGGACAGTTCATTTTCCGTGCAAAATCTGTATTCCACAGCGGAATGCTTCTTTACAGCTACAACTAGCCTTTTCCGTTGCTAAAGGCTGCGTTCGAAGTCTAGTTAAAATACATTGTAAACCGATCCAGCAGTTGCACTAACAAAGCGAAGCTTAGTTAATAAATGCAGTCGCAATTTTCTAAACAAGGCACTGGAGTACTAAGCAAATAGCTCCTTTGGATGGGAAAAACCATTTCGCTGTACTATCCTGGTCTAGTGCAGAAACTGTAGCGATTTTCTGGGAGATAAGCTTGAACAACATATTTTTTTTAAATTTAATTAATTGCTGGACATTTCACACAGCGCTATGTAGCCCCAAACTAAGCAGAGCTTGTACTATGGGAACCAGATAACTGATACAATACTTATATACTTTGTTTGTAAATACAGTCAAACCTGGATAAGCGAGAGTTCAAGGGAGCACAATCTCATTCTCGCTTATAGAGGTTTCTCACCAACCCGAGTTTCTCGCTAATGCAGGTACATGGGTAGCGTTTCTCTCTTATAGAGGTACGCAGCAATAACAAGTCACAGCAAGTACGAATGTAGTAAATATGCAATATGATAAACTTATGTGCATAATATGCACAACATATATGTATTATTTACATATATATTTTTAATAGTGTGTATATGTTACGTTCATTAGATTTCGACATATAAGTACTATATAAGGGTAGGTATCAAGATGATTACGAAAACAAAACAAAAATTTTGGTAGGAAGTTCCACGAAAGTTAAGAATGAGTTATAAAATAGCAGATGTTATATTTGTAAATAAAGCTCGACTGTCGCTTATAGAGGTAAAGATAAGTAGCAGTCTCACTTACGGAGGTCCATGAGGGGAAAAACGACTCTCTCTTACTGAGGTTTCTGTTTCTCGCTAATAGAGGTTTGGGAGCTTAAAATGACGGGTCCTGGCTATTTTTCTCACTTATAGAGTTTTCTCACTTATCCAGTTCTCACTTACCCAGGTTTGACTACTTATAATATATAGAAAAACAACCAGACCCGGAACAAATATCTGTACTTCATGCAAACATTTGTTGCGTGGCGGGAATCGAACCCACTACCTCCTGCGTCTCAGCCGGCTGTTCGCTCACTGCGCCACGGAGGTCGTCATCCTGAGGTAATAATCATCTTGTGGCGAAAAACGGCTATTTTATTTACCCATTTACCCATGGCTAAGTATAACAGGCCTTCTTTCACTTCTTCTATTGCCCTCGAGCTTGAGAAGCTTGCGCTTGAGGTTTGGCTGTAGTAAGTGCAGGGACTGGTTATTTATTCGTCTTCGAAAGAAAGAAAAAAAGCCAGTACTTAAAAGTATTTATTTGCAACACCACATACAAAAAAATGCGACACAGACAAAAAGGGATGGGCTTGTCCAAAAAACTTAAGTTGCTGATGTGAAGCCTTATTGTATGTAGCACAAATCAGGGTGTTTGTGGTGTGAAACTTCGTTTATTAGGTAGAACTTAATTTTGTTTGTTTGTATTTGGGCCACACAAACCTGTGGATAAGACACTCAAACGGAACAAAGTGCGAGTAACTGGCGGGAACCGAGCTGTATTTTATACACACGCGATTTCACTGAACGAAGAATCAGCGATACGTGGAGGATTTAAAAAGAAATGGAATAGAAAAAGCTCAGACTTAAAAATATATCTTAAACCATTGGGATGAATAAAATATATGTACATGTTAGTAATACAAACATAGATAGACCAGCGTAGGACGCAGCGTCTCCAACAACGCTGTAATTACGGTAAACCTACCGTAATTTGAATATATCTACCACCTACCGTAGCCATGTTCAATTCTACCGTAATTAAAATAAAGTGTCAGAAGTCAGAACTAAAGAAGATTCGCGACCATTTTCTAATTTAGCACATTTTATGCTAGGAATGTTGTCATTGCCCCACTGAAACGCCGATTGCGAGCGCATTTTCAGCCACATTACGAACTTAAAAATAAAACAGAGAAACCATTTGTCAACCAAATCTATTGCTTATTTACGCAGCAACTCATAAAGAGATCAGGAAAAAACTGCGTAGATTTACACCACACCGATAAAATGATAAAAATGAAAAAGGTTTACATGTACAAAAATGCTGAAACGCCTGAAACTTGATGTTTAATTGTGAAATAAAGTTACCATATTTTTAATTTTTGATCTCCCATAATTTTCCGCCATTTACCGTATTTTTAAACTAGCAACACCGTAGTTTTGACAAATAGAGTTGGAGACACTGGTGGGACGGCTCCACACTATATTTAACGACAACCTGTTAAGGGTTGCTGGGAGCCGTTAGCAGTGGAGGTCTTATGATGATAATGATGAGTATGATCTGGGTGCGCCTAGAATACCTACCTAATCTGATTCTCACCTGCTTGACATTACTTTCTGCGACACCCTGGATTACGAAAAGTAGGTTCTGAGAAGAATATGAGGTTTCGTGCAGCATTTCTTGATAGGAAAAAATACTTGAGTGGGAGGATTAGATCTTAACGTAACGGCCTCATGGAAAAAGACCTTAACCGATAGGCGGACCACCTATACGAACATCTAGACATCAGTCACCAATCACCACCAACTGACAGAAGCCGTTAGAGGTAAGCAGTAAACATCCCCTTCCCAGCATTGAGGGAACGATGAAAAAAGCGGTGGTGGGAGGAGAAATAATTATGTAAAATTTATAGCTTAACCTTCTGTATCTGTAGCAATTCGCAAGGAATTATCCCCAAAATTCCCTAAACCGTGCAATATGTCAACCCGTTGTGCCAACTGCCAACGAAATGTGACAATCCACCTAGGGCATGCAGTGTCGATACCATCTCAGTCCTGGGAATTTTTAGTTCGTGGCCGGAAATTCTCGGGACTTTCGATACTGCTATATTAAAGTTAGGTAAAAAGCTTAATAAAGTGAGGAAATGATAAAAACAGTTCAGATTTTCATGTTCGTAGCCACTACTGACTCCCATAACTAACAGCAGTTTTGGCCACTTTAGTTTCTCAATTTGTCAGGCAATGCTCCTACTTTTTCGATTTGGGGGCAGGCGCGGTAGACGTAATGAAGTTTTTATTTGTTTCTATTTAAAATCGTATAATGCGATACTTATTACAGTTGGTACAAGAAATTATAATCTGTTCACAAACGAAGGGTTAGTCAGAATGACGCAATTTCTCTTTATATTGCTCCATCCGGCGAAATGTGTTCAGTCATTGTAGTTTGAAGTGAAGTTTTCCAGGACACGGTGCTGTCAGATGTCAGACGTCAAACGTCAAAATAGTGCGGCAACACTATCAAATCAGTAAATAATATTAGCTGGTTTGGTTTTAAAAGTGACAAATTTCTTTGTAGATTTGATAAAATGACACTAAAATAAAAATTAAAAAGACGTCGGCAAAGATCGTCGAGGAAACTTTTTGCTTATTCGTCTCCTCGTCGGCATTGGGTTTAAAAGCTACGAGGTCATATAAAAACACTACTGCTGGGTGATCATACAAAGCACCATCCTATACGTTGCGTCACAAAATTTCTGAGCGAGCACCAGAGACATTAGACCATGTTGGACCACAAGCTATTCTGGACAACGATATCAAGAATCCTTAGCCTGTAACGGCAAAATGGTGACGGAATCACACCAGAGCTTCTGAAAGCGGGTAGAATACCAGTACTTAAAGTGCTTCAGAAGCTCTTTAATTCTGTTATACTCGAGTGTAAAACGCTGTAGACATGGATCGGGAGCGTGGTAGTACTGTTTTTCAAGAAAGATGACAAAATCGTATTGAATAACTACAGGCCCATCTTGCTGCTAAGCCATGTTTATAAACTGCTTTCGAGGGTCATCACGTATCGTCTCGAGCGCAGGTTTGATGACTTCCAGGCTTCAGTACCATAGACCACATTTATACGCTGCAGCAGATTATACAGAAGACCGAGGAGTATAATCTGCCTTTACGTCTAGCGTTCGTGGACTACGAAAAATAATTCTTATCTCGATGTTGGAGACGAGTACGTCTACCTAGGACAAACGGTAGTTAAGTAGGTCAAACTTCGAGAAAGAGGTCAGTTGACAAATCCAACTCGGCTGGACAACGTTCGGGAAACTACGTGACGTCTTCTCGTTCAAAATACCTCAGTGATTTATGACATATTATGTTACAGAAACGTGGTCTTCTTTCACTATGGGCCCCATAAAAAGGCTCAAGGTCGCTCAGCGTGCTACGGAGAGGGCAATGCTAGGTGTTTATCTTCGAGGTCGAATCAAGAATGAGGAGATTCGTAGACGAATCAAAGTCACTGACATAGCACAAAGGATGAGCAAGTGGACGTCTTCTGGCATATATGATGATATGTTGATGAATGGCAAAATATTGTGGATTTTGCTATATTACTTAACGTTTTAACATTATTAAGAGCCAATTACCTACTCGTTTTCTTTTTAATTATCTCTATCTAAAACAATGCCCAAAACTAAATAAATAAACAAATATGTATTGCTAGAAATTATTGCTGACTACTTAGGGAATTTGGCACTAAAACTTTCCATCCCCGTTCGAAGATCTAAAGGTAGGACAAGACAAGTTGGAGAGATGTAGTGTCAAAAGACATGAGAGAGTGCCAAGTTTTTTGATGACGACGTCGAGGATAGAGCTAAGTGGAGAAGAACGACCAGGAAAACTGACCCCACCACCATGTGGGATTACATAGCTGGAAAGAGAGAGAGAGATTGAAACCTTAACATTTAAACTAAACTTATTCACGTTAAATCTAAAATTACAATTAGGGCACGGCACGTTTAACACAATATAATAAATAATAATAATAATAAAAAAAAATGCTGGACATTTTACACAGCGCTATCTAGCCCCAAACTAAGCAAAGCTTGTACTATGGGAACCAGATAACTGATATACTTTGTGGTGCACTGGTATAGCCACAATTAAGTGAAAGTGGCAAAAACTTATGATTTTACACATTTTCAATTTATACAATAATAAAAAATAGATAAATGACTCTTGTAACAAACTTTAGCTTAAACTGAAATAAATATATATGCCCTATTCTATCGAGTTTAATTATCGTCATTTTATGATGTTTTGTAATATAACCTAATTTTGAAAGTAACAATATTACCAAAACTCTTGCTCTACTAGCGCACAAAATTGTGAAAGTTATCGATTTAGTAACTACGTGACTTCAAGTATCGAATGTACCGGTTTGGTGTGGAGAAACAGGACTTTCAAAAGTCAAAAGTCCCGGGACTTTTGATACCGGGAATTCCCAGGGGCATGCCCTAATCAACACTCGTGATGAACCCAAAACTTTGCAATAAAAGGCCAATCAGCTGACGGATCTCACTAGGATCACCAATTAGCTAATATATAATTAACACTTATTTTACTTAGAAAACTTTCGTGATTGATTTCAATCATTATTATAAATACGGGATTTATCACGTACCGTCTTATCGGTGTTTCGACCGACAATATTTCGGTTCAATTCGTGAACCTTCATCAGGGTGAGTGCGATCCGCTCCGAATAACGTCTCGCCTCGCACTGCGCGCCGCTGCTCTCTGCGCGCGAGTGGACTGGCGGGGTGGTGGGGATTGGGTCAACGAAAGCACAGTGCGTTGACCCGCTGTGTCATCAGTCACTTCGGAGCGGATCGCACTCACCCTGATGAAGGTTCACGAATTGAACCGAAACATTGTCGGTCGAAACACCGATACGACGGTACGTGATAAATCCCGTATTTATAATAATAATACTTATTTTAGTTTGATATTGTATTTGCCCGGGGATATTATTAATAATTTGTGTTCACAGGCAAATATGAATCATTTGGACTGTTTCATTTTATTTTATTTATTTATTAAACGCACAAAACACATTACAACCACTTACAATTAAAGATTACAAAAATGATAAGATAAGATAAGATAACTCTTTATTGTACACCAAAGTAAAATACAGAACATAATTCTTAGAAAGAAAGAAAATACATTTATTTGACACACACACGGGACAGACCATTCAGAACAGAACAAATACAAAAAACATACCTACTTATCTAAAGAATATAATAGTAAAAAGAAAATTATTTAAGTACAGAATTAAAGAAAAAACACAAGATAAAAATTTAGTTCTTAAGTATACATAGGTAGATACTTCTTACAAATAGATTTAGTACAATGGGCGGTCTTATCGCTGAAAGCGATCTCTTCCGTACAACCTTTGTATGGACAGGATCAAAATGTAACACATGACGGCGGTGCAACTATATAAATTTAAAAACATATCTACCAATAAATTACCAGTAATAACACAAATTTAATTTAAATAAGCAACTCTAAAAATGGTTATGATGAATTAACAAGCAGCTACAACTTCAACACAAGGACAGATAATGGGTGTGCACTTTTGTTTTAAAATTACTAATAGACTTGGATGTTCTTATAGAGAGGGGCAAAGCGTTCCACAATCGTACGGCTGTTACAGTGAAGGATCGACTATAAAACTCTGTCGTATGGACAGAAGTTTTAAGTTGGAGGGAATCTGAAGAACGTAAATTGTGATCATTAACCTGGTGGAGAAACTCAAAACGCTCCTTAAGATAGAAGAGAGAAGAAGGGTTAAAAAGGATGTTATACAAAAGGGACAGTATGTGTGCATTCCGGCGAAGACGGATAGGGAGCCACTTGAGCTTTGTGCGAAAATCAGAAATATGGTTATACTTGCGCAAGCCAAATATAAACCGAATACAGAGGTTTTGAAGACGCTCAAGTTTGCTCAGTTGGGCTTCAGTGATGTCAAGATAGCAGGCGGTCGGCGTAGTCCAGGATTCGAAGTAAAAAGGTCTGTGCAAGGGTAACCTGTAAAAATGCTGTTTTGATCTGGATTGCAACATAAACACATGTGCGTACAGCTTATGACTTACAAATCAAGCAGACGTTAAGTAGAATCAGATAAAATACCTATATATTGTATAATATAACAAAATATCTAATCGAATAACATATAAACATATTTATTACAATTGGGAATGTAACAACTTAAATTAAGCAATTCATCAAAAAGAGTGACAATATTTATAAAGATGGAGAATGTCTTGTAATGTTAGTTCAGTTAATTTGTTTAGATTAAGACTCAAAGCTGATATTCTGTCAACACAGCTAAACCAACCGTAGTGGCGGTAGCTGAAGCTCTCTATCTCTTTCTCTCTCCCCGGTCTCCATGTCTTGTCTTAAATATACCAGTGAATTTTTTTTTGTTTAGTGTGATAGTTAGTAGTGATAGTTTTATTGGTTTAAAATAGTAGGTATTTAATTTTGTAATGCATGTATTTAATATGGTTTGATTTGAACAATAGTTGTGTTTATCTTATTATGGTTATCCTTGATCAAGAGGTACGTGAGGTAATATAAACTGGACTCAGCGGAAGACCAGCGCTGCGGCATATTGACATACCGTAGCATCATGCTGAGCTGAGTACCTATTCATCTCCACACAGAGCTTTTAAGTTTGTTAGTTTGTTAGTGCTTAGGTTAGATTTTATTGTTGTTGTGTTTTATTTTCCTTTATTACTGTGTGGTTGTTGAATAAAATGTTTTCTTTCTTTCTTTCTTTCTTTCTTTGATAGTTTTAACAAATTGTGTCTGTTTGGAACTAAATATATCAATTTCTATATTACTTTTCGCTAATTCATTATATTGACGAGCCATCCTGGACAAGGGATTATAATAAGAAACATTGTTCTTATAGACCTGTAAGGCGAACAAATTAATTTGATTAGAATTACCTGCTCTAAATTGAATACTGAAAGATATTTGCGACAACAACTCTAGGTAATCAATCATTTTGTTTTTGATGATAAGTAAATAGTAAATTTGGTATTAATTTAGCTGGTGTTGAAGTTTCACCTTTGAGTTGAGTCTCAGGGGAGCTGGAACATCAGAACTAAAATTTGATACATAGAATAGAATAATTTGGTACATACAAAATGACACATGAAACAATTATGAAGAACGGTAAGTAAATACAATTGTCTTCTTTATAACATTCTTCAAAATCCTCTTTGCTTATCTTAAAGAACGTTTTTCTCTTCTTTTTCTTCCTGATCGCCCTTATCGTTCTTCTCAACATCTTTTACTCAAGACGCCTGAGCATAAAACTTCTTTCTTCATTAACTCTTTGACTGCTATCCGCTTGTGAAACTCTTTTCCTGTGGAAATCCGCAGGGCCGTCTTTATGGGAATCTTCGAATCCAAACTCTTTAAACACTTCATCTCTCTTCAAGATACCCAAAAATAGTTGGCACTTTATGTAGGTATCAGTGGCGAGGGGTTCATACAAGCCGATTCCTATCAAGTTACCTTCAATCAGGGCTCCTGACTGTTCCGTCACCTTCAAAATTCTAGAAAATAATAACGCCGTAAAAATTGACCTTAGCAATGTATTTTGAAGCCATTTAAAATTTTAATGTAAGTAAAATACTCTTTAAATAATCCGTCGTTGTTCGAGTTATACTTCTAAATTTACAATTAATTAAAAACCGGACTCTAAACGTATATAGTTAGGGCATGTTTTTGCATAAAACTCTGCGGTAAAGCTTAATATCTCTGGCTTGTTGAAAACATTTCGTATCCATAACCAAAATGCGTATAACGCATTTTGGTTTCTATCATTGTTTTCACAAAATTCAAGAAAACCGTCGATGTATAACAAACACTAGATTTCGTGCACTAAAGTACGTCAACAGTATGTTATAGTAAGGTGGGGAAATTAACTCGACTGGATTGCGAGTTATAGGTAGATACTATACGGCCAAATTGCGCCGTCATTATTTATTGAAGCAGGATTATAGTTTTGCTACATCTTTATTTGGCAGAGTATAAGTTTGTTTACTTTTTGTAATTAAAAATGGCGCGTTAGAGTCGTGTATCTCGATGAGAAGAGCATGAATCATAAAATAACATTGAAAAGTGAATGCATGTGGTAAGTGCGTCTTACATTTTTTTTTTCGACCAGGTTACTTTATGATCATATTTACCCTTCGCCACTGGTAAGTATATTTATGTATTTCGTTTATGTATGTGTATTATTATTAATTTTTGTAAATTTATTTTATGATCTAAGCTAAAGTTTGTTTAACTTTCTATTTTCTGGCACTACCACTTTATCCACACTACACAAAGGTTAGCTGGAAGAAGATGATAATTAGCATTAAATTCACCGATGTATTATTTTATTAATGCAATAAAGAATTTTCTAATCTAATTTATAATGAAAGTTCGACTCATGTGTCTGCGTACTAAAATGGCGCTCAGCTCAGCATTACGTTGGTGATGCGTGCATGTGACCGGAGTTTACAACGTGTCATGTTATGTACAACATTCAATAAAAATAATGGTAGGGTTAATGGCCAGTATTGTTTTAAAAAAGGTATTTTATTAATTCGTTTCTATAGAAAATTTTCAAACAAAGTAAATATCATCTTTGAAATATCAATGAAACAGCCTGTAACCATAGAATAGACAAACAAATCATATTCGTATATCATGTAAGTAGGTAACTGTTAAACTGACTCAGCGGCATCGTCGCATAGGCGCCGCCGCCGATCTGATGTTTAAAAACTGTCATTGGAAAGGTATCGATCGATTAGGTACTGGATAAATATTCAAGTAGGTTATACCCCCGGTATAACCTGTGGGTACAACCCACCTCTAAAATATGTAAAGACAATGCCTGATGTGTTATTTAAATTAATGTTAACATGACAGGTTGTAGGAGTCTTTAAAGTGAAACGGTTTGTAGGGGTGAGCCGTTCTAATACACGCCTAAAGTCGAGTCAGCAATGCATCTTACAAATGCAGTTGCACTAAGGAGCCTTCAGACTCTCGGATTGGCTGCTACCCAACGAAGTCTGTTGGTTTCTTTGAAATCGTCTGTTAAAGGCGTACTTGTGACGGACGCGTAAGCGTTTCGGTATTCGAGGCTCCGGCCCTGGTTTAGACCTCCGTGGTCCACTACATCCTGGATTATTCTCTATTCCGTTCGCAATATGTCCCGTGGGTCTAGTAAGATTCCCCCCCCCCCCCCCCCCCCCCGGGGATAGATCTGTCTTGTACACATGTATAATCCATTAAACGGTTCAAAAAAAACCAGGTTCATCAAAAAAAGTGGCATTACGACCTTTTTTAGGGTTCCGTATCCAAAGGATATAAAGACACCTAAAGCGGTTCTCTTCGACCTTTATTATGCGCACCGCCAAAGAGTGGAACGCCTTGCCAGAGTATGTGTTTCCTGATCGCTACAACCTGGGTATCTTTAAGTCGCGAGTGAATAGGTTTCTCCTAGGTAAGCGTGTACTATCGTGGACTGCATCATCGCTTACCATCAAGGGAGATTGTAGGAGAAACGCAAGGCTATAATGTATTAAAAAAATATATTACTGAGGCTCCGATGTCTGTCTGTCTGTCCGTCTGTCACCAGGCTATATCTCATTAACCGTGATAGTTGAGACAGTTGAAATTTTCACAGTTGATGTACTCGTATTTCTATTACCGCTATAACACCATATACTAAAAACAGAATAAAATAAACATTTAAGGGGGACTCCCATACAACACTTCAATGGTGGTAAAGCTTTTGTGAACGGGCTCGAGGAAGTGGGCATCACCGCCTTACCTTTATCTGCCGCCAAATAGCAGTACTTGTGCTGCTGTGTTCCGGTTAGATGGTAATGGTATGTTTCTGTAATTACTGGCACATAGGCATAACAGCTAAGTCCTATGGTATGGAAACGTATCCACATAGAGATCAAGACAACATAATAGCTTGTTTTGAATTCTATGTGGATATCCATGGGCTGCAGTAGCCACTTAACATCTGGTGGACTGCATGCTCGTTTGCCATGTAAGTAGTATAAAAAAAACAACAAACGTGATTTTTTTGCTCTTTTTAGCTCGATATTAATAACGGGAACAGGTAGACGCTTGAAATATTAACAGAACATTTAGTTATATATTCACTTTAAAAACGAATAATTAAATTAAAATAAAACAAATATTTAAAGGGGTACAACAAACAAACGTGATTTTTTTTGCCGTTTTTATAGATAATGGTACAGAACCCTTCGTGCGCGAGTCCGACTCGCACTTGGCCGGTTTTATTTATAATATTTATTTTTTTTAACTTAACCTAAGTCTATGTATTAAACAAGACATTTCACTGCCTAGCGAAA
Source organism: Philereme vetulata (assembly GCA_918857605.2). Lineage (NCBI taxonomy): Eukaryota > Metazoa > Arthropoda > Insecta > Lepidoptera > Geometridae > Philereme > Philereme vetulata. Next base: position 1,154,824 of record OU975482.1, read on the forward strand.
AATTGTGGTGCCCTTGCAAGGTTCATGTTTAAAACACAAACACTTAGATTAAGACATAATGTAACTTTTTGTGTTTCATTTTATCATTAGCTGCTTTGTATGTAATTGTATAAATGAACTGAAATTAAATGAAACGTACATGTTAAGTTATAAATGTTTAAATATTAATAATTAATTAATAATTTAATGTTTTTGTAATGTTTTGTTTTGCTTATGTAAGTATACCTACAATTAAATAAAAAGCTTATGTTATAAAGCTACCGTCCTTTAAGGGGAGGGGGGAGGGACAATCGCCCATACAACACGTACTACCAAGGTCATTTCTAATTGGAGCATATTTCTACCTTAATAAGGTATTATTTTAATTTGAATAGTATTTATCTAGGTTCCCAACCATATATTAGATCAAAATACTTACCTAAAATGAAATAGAAGCGTATCGCATTCTGCATGATTTTACGTCATAAAAGACCTGTTTTCAACCTAATTGTTTTGTATTAAAAACAACAACATCTTACGTATCCTAGTCATGGGAACATAGATTATATCGTCTAGTTACAGATTAACAACACAATGAGAAAAATACAACAAGTTTTCAGTCATCATTTTTGGTGTTACGGAACACGGTCAAAATCTAATCTAATTTAGAATCGTTCTATTGCTATCACTGTCGCTCTGCGTGGCCAAACTTCGTCACTAAACAGGGATAGCGATATTCAGGCCGAAGTTTTTGACGCGGCCGAATTGAAGTTGCGCTCAGGGTTCGCCGGCGCGTTAACGTTCTCGTAAAATCCAGTCCATCCAAAGGTTGTCTGGAGATCGCTTTTAGCGATAAAACCGCCAATTGTACTATCGCGTGACTAGTTTTAAGTGTTTTTATTATGATTTGTTAATTTAAGTGTGAATGAATGAAATACTCTTTATTGCACACCAAATAAAAATACAATAATGGAAATAAACAATAAATAAAGGTACAATGGGCGGTCTTATCGCTAAAAGCGATCTCTTCCAGACAACCTTTGGATGGACAGGATAAACAAAATCAAAAGACGGCGGTGTAAGAGTACCTACAGACATAAACAGAACCCACAAAATAAAATATACCTATTAATTATACTAATAAACATAAACTTAAATACATACAAATAATATAAGAATAAATAAACTACACTACATAAAGAGGATAAATAACATAAACACTAACTAGCAGTTACGAGACAACGAAAGGAAATGGTTGTATACCTTGACTTTGAAAATAGGAAGAGATTGGGACGACCTTACAGACAAAGGTAAGGCGTTCCACAGTCGCACAGCTTGTACTGCAGTGTGGTATACAATAAAGCGTTTTCTATCTATCTATCTATGTTTTGACTTTGCTATAAGTACTCTATTGCAAACCAAAGAATATATACAAAAAATAATGGTACAGTGGACAGTCGGTCGCTAAAAGCTATCTCCTCGAGGCAACCTTTGAATGGATAGGATAATAAAAGCTACCCAATTCAAATCACATAAAATTTGCAACAATGGATAGATATTCTCACTCCTACAAAATTAAATGTCGATTACCATTTCTGTTCTGCTATGATGTGTGATTGTGTGAGACGTCAATAAATCTCGTTTCTCAATAGACAGTTTAATTGCGGCCTAATTACCGTTTTTGTATTTATGTTCGTATACCATATTATACCCATAAATCGGCTTCTCAATGATAATGTAAGCAACAATGGGTTGACAATAGTGTTGCATGGGAAATGGGGCAAACGCCAGAGTAGTAATTGATCAAGCTAGAGTAGATATTGATAGGGTCTTTTTACCCGACTGCCCAGAAGAATAGTAATGTTTTTATTGACAAACGACGCGCGGAAAGCCACAGCTAGTCTATACTAATATTATAAAGAGGAAAGATTTGTTTGTTTGTAACGAATAGGCTCTGAAACTTCTGGACTGATTTAAAAAAATATTACACTGTTGGGAAGCTACACTAACCCCGGGTGACATAAGCAACTTTTTACCCAACTGCGCAGAAGGAGGGTAATGGTTTTATTGAAAAACTACGCGTGCGAAGCTGCGGATTGGTCGGCTAGTATAAAATAAAACACGTTTTTACACCTTAATCACAGCCTCCTTATTTAAGCGTCGGTTTAAAACAACAGGATTTGCATATTTGTGATCTTACGTTAACTTTGTATAAGTATATTAAGTATTAAAAAACTTAATCATATTTTATTTATTACACCTAAGAATATATGTCTAAATGTGTCCTCCAAAGTACACCGCACTTTCGTAAATTTCGCTCCATCCGCCAATTGCGCCAAGGCCGCACATTGTATTGGCTTATTTATTCTAGCCTAGTACTTATTTTTGTAGTATTTCTGTTTGTGTGGTAATTCAATAAAGAGTTATCTATCCATCTATCTATTAACAAAGCGAGCATATCGCTATGTTAATGTATCTCTTTGCAAGTACGATCATTATCGTTTATGCTTTCGGTTCACACCTTGCATACACTTTATAGCTTGGTTAATGTCACTCTGAATGTTTAAATTGGCGCCAACGCAGCCGTTAAATGACATGAGAAACCATTGTATTTGTTTTTACGGATTGATACAATTAGGAATAATTCGTATCGCGAGCAAAAAGTCGATTTCTCGGTGTGAACGTAATAAAAAGCGCCCTAGTTTCTGTAAAAATATTATATAAAAATGTAAGGAAAGAATGTTTTGGACAAGGTTCTCAAATGACACTTGTTATTTCCCAACGTATTTCCTGAGGCTATATTTGTGTTGATGGTACTAAGGGCTACTTGTGCAACGATACCTAATTGTATTCAGTACCTAAATATTGTTACGAGCTGAGGGTTCGGGATAAAATAATTAAAATGAATCTAACCAAAATAACACTTTTATTTGACACTGAAATGATAAATACACGAACTTAATCACATGTAATCACAACACACTAATTCACAACACTATCGCACAATAAACCACTAAAAGTCACCGAAATGTTCGCACGTATAGCAAAATCCAGACTGACTCCTCGAGCGTCTCTACGCACTATTTAAACCTTGGTCTGATAATTGATCACAATTTTAACTGGAGCCATCACATTGAACGCGTTTGTAATAAATTGAGACAATTCCTTGCGAACATCTCAATCCTCAAAAATCGCATTCCGTATAGTTGAGATACTGCTATACAATGCACTGACAGAGACAGTGACAGTGAGATGAAAATGACAGTGGTCTATTCATTTATTGCAAAGTTTTGCCAGTTCACACACAGGTTCATTATTTACTGCTGAGAGAACATTTTTTTAATGAATCATTAAAAAACAAAATCGAACACCCAGTCACTCGAGCTATTTCTAGGAATCGGCTTTGCACATCGCGCGCTACCAATGCCTACGGCGAACGGACGGCCAGCTACCTTGTTCGTCGGCTTATCAACACCCTACCCTCTGACGTACGTGATAATTTAACACCTAAAAATATAAAATTTAAACTAAGGAACTACTTTATGAGTCAAGTATAGTTTTCCTTGCTGATTCATAACATTACTAAACTAAACTATAAACGAAAGTACTTACCTGGCTCCTGCTTAGTTATAGTGTGACCATTAGTGCTGTGCACTCCCTGAGGTATGCGCGCGGCGAGACGGGGGGGAGAATCGGCTGCTGCGCTCTGTCAGTTCGCCGTCAACGCTCGTGGCGGCAGGTAGTGTTATTTGTATCGGACTGTCTATGTCATGTGCGTCTGACACCTCGGGGAGTGCACAGCACTAATGGTCACACTATACCTACTTACATTTTTATATAGTTTTTATTGCTAAGTAAATAACACCTAGTGATGTAAACCCTCAATATCACCGGCACAAACCTCACTGGTTTTTAGATGCTATAATTGTAATCTTTGTTTAAATAGTAAATAAATAAAAAAAAACCTACTTATTGATAATTTGCATTATTTTTGAAAATTAATATTGATTTTTGTTTTAAAGCCATGAAACGTCTAGGTATCGCCTGAGATGCACGTCTCTCTAATGAATATTGTGTTGTCCTTAGAGGATGTCTAGATGTAGGAACATAGAATAATAAACCCTAAGTAATTAATGGCACCTTTGTAATAATTGAAAGCGCTGTAGCACTTGCTTAGTACAAAGCTATCGATTTTTTACAGGATGCATTTTGGGGAATGTGCCCAGTAACTACATGGTCTGATCCCGCTATCCCCTTTCTACCAAAGGACAAGCAGACTCACGACTCAGTAGCATTTATACCTCGTTAATATACAAACCACTTGCATTGTTTGGTTTTAGTTCTACGTTCATAATGCGTACAGTAAAAGGAACACTTCACCGTCATCTGTTTTTCATGAAGACTAGTGAATATGTGTCTTCTAGACGCTTACCATCAGGTGAGATTGTGGTAAAAGATCTATTCGTGTTTTAAAAACTAGGCGAAGGAACGTTTCCCGTTACTTTGACGTTTACTTGGATAAATGACCGCTTGTGGCGTGTACAATCAGCCAGAAATTGGTTTCGTTTACGACAAGTACGATGCTACGAACAGAGACTCAGATAGACAGACAGACAAACCCTAAACTTATAACACCCTCATTTTGCGTAGCAACGCCTGCTTAAATAAATTGCGCATTCTAATGTTACAAATTACTAGTATTTGTGGTTTATCGTCATTATGAGTATGTTCGATTACAGCAAACATGTTATTAAAATGAGAACTTGTCCAGAAGGGGCGAATTCGCCGCGAATCAATACGCGCGAATTCATACGCGCGTTGGCGAGATACTTGGCGCCAATACACTGCATCCACAAGCATCGCGCGAATTTAAAATACGCGCGTAAATCGGGTGCACTTCGCCAGACTCTTCACTCGCGCGTTATACGCGAGTGTTGCACGCGAGTCGAGTTACTACAGACGCCTTGTTGCGTTCAGATTACACGCGAACTTCAGAGCGAGAGCACGTCTCAAGAGAAATGAACGCTCGCGCGTGATACGCGCGAGAGAATCGCGGTGAATTCACCCTTTCTGGACAAGCTCTAATTAACAATGTCCATTTGCAACTACAAACTGAAAATTAACCAATAACGGACAACACAAATACACCTACAAATGATTTCGTATCAATTATGATAATGATTTTCATATTTGAACTAATAAACCTACTGTACGGTAGTTTCAAAATTATCTAACACTATTAACTCGTACCTAGCAGGTGAAAATAGACTGCGGTTCGGATGCAATTAGCGGAGGCACTGCATATTATTTTAGCTGGTAACTATAAATCTAGCTGTATTTGGCTCTGAAGATTTATACATGAAATTAGGATTTTACTGAATCCATTCCAAGACTTTGACTTTGCACACCGAACAAAATTAAAATGACAAAGAAATACACAAAAATAAAGGAAAGTACAGTGGGTGGTCTTATCGCTAACCTCCCAAGACTTCTCGGCAATTTATAGTTCTTCTTTTCCTAGAAGTCACGCTACCAAGCCGTGGGCTGGTATTGTATTGTATTCATTTATTTCAGATAATTATTATCCATAATCACAATAAGTTAAAACAAATTAAGTACAATCAAAATAATTAAATTAAATCAATATACAATATACATACTAGCTAAGTTAAAACTAAAATAAATCTATAGGGTTCCGTACCACAAAATGTAAAAAAGGATCCCTTATAAGATCACTCTCTTGTCCGTCTGTCTGTCCGTGTGTCACCGCCGATTTTCTCAGGAACGGGTGGACCTAGCAAGTTAAAATGTATAACAGATACTGAGGTCTGTAGTGCCTATTAGGTGTAAATCAAGGTCCTGAGTCAACACGATAAAAAGCTCCTCGTATAGCCATTATATTCCTTTCTCCATAATATTTTTGTGCCGAACAGGGTCCATAATAATCATATCAATTAACACCTATTAAAAAAATGGTATCAAAACCCTTTTTGACCACATCATCGCTTAGCATCAGGTGAGATTGCGCTTAAGGCGCTAACCGTAGCCGATGACCTTGAGCGAATGGGCGTAGTTATTGTTTCGGCCCCGCACCTTCCGCTACACGCATCTAACCGACCAGCAAAAAGGTGAGCGCGAGGCAGACAACTCACAGACAGACTCACAACAGACAACAGCATAACCCTCCCGTACGACAGTCAGCGGTACACTGCCGCCGGTCGCCCGCGCAACCACCTTCAAGGACACGCCCGCTAATTATTCGGAAAAATTGAAAATAATTAATTGCCACGTGAAAGACCGTCGCAGCACAGCATCATATGTTCAACTTGAAGGTATAGACTTTGCCCACATGAAACAAAAATTACAAAATTTTACGTCGTATAAAGCTTGAATCAAATTGAAAGTCGAAAACAGTTATATTTTGTTATTTTTTTCTCATAGTAAATAAACAGATAGAACTTTTTTGTATGTTCACTTTGCAGATAAAAGGTCAATGAATGACATATATTTTTTTGAGCACATATAACTGATTCCTCCCTGAGAAGAAAGCCTCCACATAAGACCAATCAGCTACTATATTCGCCTTAAATGAAGATCATGTTAAAACATTTTTGTAACATGACATTTTCGTCCTAAACATCAAAACAGCAGCACTTTCGCATTCATATTTACTAATACATGTACGTCTCAGCCTTCTCGTAATATAAGCGTTTGCAATATATCCCTACAACACCTCTAGGTCACCCCCCGAGAGACCATTAGCTGAAATCCTACCCCGAACCCGATATTAATCTGGGAGTAAGCCAACTTTACTGTTTACCTTGATCCCAGATTCCCATATGTCCAGTTCATTTGAGGCTCAGATATTTTGCTGAAATTAGTGGGAAAATCCTACATAACTATTCGCTTATATTATCCTTTCTAGCTGACCCGGCCGCGGCTCCGAACGCGTGGTTTTTCAATAAAACATTAGCATTCGCAGTAAAGGAGGCCTTGCCAGTGAGCAGGGCACATAGCACGAAGCACTGACGGCCGTTGGTGCAGTTCTCGAGTGGGGACCACGCACTGGGAGGCCCCCACTAAATAAAAAGACGACCTGATAAAGGTAGTTGGGAGCCGGGAGGAGGCCTATGTCCAGCAGTGGACGTTTTAGGGTTCCGTACCCAAAGGGTGTCTGTCTGTCCGTCTGTCGCCAGGCTGTATCTTATGAACCGTGATAGTTAGACAGTTGATATTTTCACAGATGATGTATTTCTGTTGCCGCTATAACAACAAATACTAAAACAAGAATGAAATAAATATTTAAGGGTTGCTCCCATACAACAAACTTGATTTTTTTTCTTGTTTTTGCTCGATATTGATAACGTCAACAGGTAGACGCTTGAAATAGCTATAATTACACAAAACGGAATGAGTTAAACGAAAATATAAACACATATATATTTTTTCGACAAAAGTTACATAAGTACACACTAACAGTATTACATAAAGCACTGTATACCCCTGTAAATATCTAACTTTTGGTTTGTCTAGGTGCTTAGAGACGCTCGAGCCGCTCGCTATACATTATTTAGATACCTACTTAAGAGTTGACTATCATCATCATCATTTCAGCCGTAAAACGTCCACTACTGAACACAGGCCTCCACTCCATGATGGGTAGTTGCCATACTCACCACGCTTGGCAGGCGGGTTGGCGAGCGCAGTACGGGATGTTAATACACGGAAAGACGCTGCTGCCCATCTTCCGGAGGTATCCCTTAGCAGGCTCTTACTGCATCCACGGGCATGAGAGGAGGGGTAACATTCTACTGCCGGCACCCCACGGCAAGTTGACTATACCTCAGCCCAAACTCGAATTTCACCCCCGCTTCTCCGCGCGCCGCTGCACGTCCTATCTCGCCGTGGTTCATATGTTTGCCGGTTTTTTATCATTCAGTCCCTTCATTTTCTTGTTGTGCTAATTTATTATTACTGCGTATTTACAAAAACCAACTTAATATAAATTCTACCTAAGAATTACGTGATTACGTGAATTTCGTTTAGAGCAACCCCGTCTGAAAGCAGAGGCCAGACTTAATCGCGAACCGGGCGTCCGAAGCGAATGGTTTCATTAGTGCAAAACTTAGATATTTTCATTTTATGGTAAAATCAAAAGGTATTTTGAAAATTAAAAACACAGGTGCACTTATTTATGTTGTGTAGAATTACTGTATAAAGTTTCAAGATCTAAGTTGTAGTATTCATCGCATAAGAACGGTTTAAAGATAAATTTGGAGTCATCTTTGGATTTTTTTTCTATAGAGAAAATTTTACGGAGTCGTGGTTTCACAGCTCAGGCGCTCTAGCACGTATCCTTAACTACAACATATATGAATTACAGATTGAAAGCACACAATTTGTTGAAAAAAACATTGTTTCTCAATAAGCGATGTAACGTCTCCCCAGGTATAGTGCGCCCTTAAATTAAAGACTCTTAACCTAATCATAAAGCAGTGGCGTAGCTACCGGAGGGTTAGACGGGGCAGTGCCCCGGGGCCCCCAAGCTCAGGGGGCCCCGGAATATAAATAAACCAGATTCCAGGATTAATAATGGCAACTTATTTGAAAAAATACAGGGGAATTCCCAACAAGTCTCGAACCTCTTTGTTTGAAACTTGCGGGGAACTCCCCTATATTCTTAGGCTGGTTTCACAGTCGCGCCGTCGAACAGCGCGTTTCAACAGCACGCGCTTGATGCAAGGCGGACCTAAGAGAAACGTGGCGCGCTTCAACAGCGTGACTATAAAACGCTACTAGTGAATTTACAAGCGCGCGAGTTTAGTGAATTTACAAGCGCGCGCGTCTGGACCGTGCCGCTCGACGGCGCGACTGTGAAACCAGCCTTATATTGCACGTCGCGAAGCAGTGGTACATAGAGTAGACTGATTTTAAAAAACCGGCCAAGTGCGAGTCAGGCTCGCGCACGAAGGGTGCCGTACCATATCTATAAAAATGGCAAAAAAAATCACGTTTGTTGTATGGGAGCCCCCATTAAATATTTGATTTATTTTAATTTAGTTATACCATTTTAATGTGAATATATAACCAAACATTCTGTGAATATTTAATCGCCTACCTGTTGCCGTTATCATTATCGAGCAAAAACGAGAAAAAAAATCACGTTTGTTGTATGGGAGCCCCCACTAAAATATTTTTCTGTTTTTAGTATTATAGTATATCTGTGAAAACTTCAACTAACTATCACGGTTCATGAGATACAGCCTGGTGACAGACGGACAGACAGCGGAGTCTTAGTAATAGGGCTCCCCGTTTGACCCTTTGGGTACGGAACCGTAAATTGTTACGGTATTACGTATATATACGCTCACTTTCAATAAGTCATTATTTATGTTATCGCACACGCAAAACCGTGGAAATAAACATACTTAATTAAAATAAACGGTCTATAAAAGTAAGTAAACTTTTTCTAATTATTAATTGTTTTTTTTTTCATTTACTTGAAAAACAATATTTTTACTTGAGAAACGGAACGCTATTCTTTTACGACGAATCCGGAGTCCGACAAATCTGGAGTTCGTCGAATTCGGAATACGACGAATACGAAACAAACGATTTAAAATAGTTTAGTTGGGGCCCTAGTTTTTGCCCCAGGGTGGTTACCTAGCTGCGCCACTGTCACCAAACTAAACATTATTATACGTTACGCAATTACAACCCACCCCAAAATTACAGTCTACAACTTGCTACCAGAAGTATGTACGCAAACATTATAGATAGATATAGATATTTATTTCGACACAAGTAACAAACACACAGAAACTAAACACAGTGGATAAATAAAGACAGACAATTAAATACAGAAAATCAAAAATACGTTAACATAAACAATAAAATTGATAAAAACAAAAGATACGTACCCAGTAGGGAATGCAATACCGACTCGAGATTGCAAATTCGAGATCCCGGAATTTTCGGGATCCCGTCTAGTTTAAAAAAAAATGTCGTAAAAAAAGCTAATACCTGCTTGTTTGTGATAGCGAGGTTAACTAAAATAACATATTACTGGAAAGAAAATAAAAATCTTTATTCGTTAATCTTACCAACTAAATAATTATCGTCACCTGTCGCTAATATTCGGAAATAGTCGAAATAGTTTTCTAACGCTGTTTGGCGTTCCAGCCGCTCGCGGCCGTCAGTCAGCGCGCCGCTTGCGCCCCGAGTGGACGAGTGTAGCGTCGCTGACCACTGCCGCCCCATCCCGTCAATCTTGAACGGGATCTCGTCATATGATGCGACAGGATTGATCCCGAAAAATTACACGAGATCTCGCGAGATCGGGATCCCGCTCTTTCTTATGTGTCCAAAAATACCTATACGGGAGTGACAGCCACGACCGTTTGGGCAGACATGGGATCCTGTGGACGTTTGAGGTATAGCAGCGCGTTGGTGTCTGAGCGTCCGCCGTCAGCGTTTCCCGCCAGGAGTCAATTCAATGTGTCATTAGTCGAATCAATATGGAACGTTGCCATGTCGCATTTTACCCTGACCTTATATCTAAGTACAGGGCGGCCAACTTGTCATTTGCCTCAGCTATTTCTGCTAGTAGTCTTCCTCGGCAAACGAGAGGGGCCATCCGGTGGGCATGGTCTAGCCATCGCAAGCGCCTTTGCTTCAGCAGGGCGATGACTCGTGCTCAGGATAGATCTAACAGATAATATCGCTTACGGCTCCATTCACCGTAAATCAGCTGCCAAGCTGCCATTCAATATAAATATCAGATTTCCGATGTGACCTTTGTCTGACCGTTAGTTACTGTTCGCATTGCACCGGTGCTTGACAATGAATGCTTAGGTTCGCGTGTGGGGCAAGTAGAAGACCTTTTTTCTTTTGTTTTTGTGCTGAGCACTCACAAATCAGGCTGATTGTGAAAAATAAAAGGCCAAGGGAATGCAAACCCCAAATGCTTGGTTGATTATGTGCAATGTCTGTCAAAACCCTTTTTCTCAGAAACGCGTGGAAGTATCAAGTTAAAATTTATATCAAATACAATAATTATCTTATCGTCCCTTAGAGCTGTAAAAAACAAGCTTCTAAGTCAAAGCAATCAAAAAATACGGCTACTTTTTGCAACATTATTCGTAAATAAATCAGTACCTATAGGATACTTCCCGTTGACCTTAATCATGAAATTTGGCAAGAAGCAAGTTCTCCAGCTAAAGTAAAATAATCCGAAAATCGTAGTTGTAGTTATAGTAATTTGTAGTTATATTAGATAAACTTTATCTGATATAACTACAAATTACTATTACTACAACGATATCCCCAACAAATATCCCTTGTAAGTGCATTAGGTATGCACGAGGGGCACACTAAAAGTTTTATTAATAAAAATTTAATTTAATACATTAATAGTATTTTTTTCTTATTGATTCCGAATAATCAAAAAATACTATTAATGTAATAAATTAAATTAAATTGTTTAATTGTATTATGTACTAGTGGTCCCGCCGAACTTCGTATCGGCTTGACATACATAGGTATAACGCGGGCTGTCAATATAAGTCACCCTGGTAGAATTGTCAATTGTTGTCCCCGGTCATCATTATGTATGAGAAAATGAATGACTTCCACAAATAATTCAATACCAAAATTAGCCAAATCGCTCCACCCGTTCTCGAGTTTTAGCGAGACTAACGAACAGCAAATAATTTTTATATAACTAGTCAGGTCATAAATTCTGTCACATGTTTAATATAAAATAAATGAAACAAGTTTATTCATTATGTAACCATTTATATACCAAAATGAACTTAACAAAACCCAGATTCTTATGACACTAAAGTTTATTCAAAATGACCTCCGTGATTTTGAATACAGGCCTTCAATCTGCGCGGCCAGTCGTCGAGGTCCATGTCAATATCGGCGGCTGCCTTAATCAAGGATGTCTTGAGTGACTCCAAATTGGTATGAGGCTTTGAGCACGACTTTTCCTCCAAGTGTTGCCATATCTTGTAATCTAACGGATTCAAATCTGGACTAGAGGAGGGCCAGTCTTCGTGCCGGATGAAGTCAATTTCACGCGCCGCCAGCCAGTCTTCTGTGCTCTTCGCTCTATGAGCTGGCGCCGAATCTTGTTGGAATACCCAGTGCCTGTTATTGAACATTGTATGAGAAACAGGTTCCACAAGGTTCGTCAGGACTGTATTTTGATACACAACTGCATTCGTTTTTACACCTTTCTCACAAAAATGTACCTCTGTTAAGCCCCAATAAGAAACTCCCAACCATACAATGAGCGAGGATGGAAAATGACCTCGTTGGACACGCGGAATACGGTTGCTTGCTTCTTCACTACTGTGTGCGTACACCTTATCATTTTGTTTGTTGTAGCTCTTTTCTACGGTAAAAATTTTTTCATCCGAAAAAAGAATTTCCCGATATTTTTTTCCCGCGTACCGCTTCAACAAAGCGCGGCATCTCTTCAGTCTCAGGTCCATTAGACGAGCATTCAAACGATGTCCTGTTTTTCTTCGATATGCCCGAAGCCCTAAGTCTAAAATTAACACCCTTTTCACCGTGGTTCTGCTTAACCCCATCTGAAGGGCCAACAGTTTCTACTTACGTTTGGGATTTCTTTGAATTCGCGCCTTCACAGCTTTTATCACTGCTGGAGTCCTAACAGACCGAGGGCGACCACTTCTTGACCTGTCATCTACACTAGAGTCTTCATTGTATCGTTTGATGGTGCGATAAACGAATCTTTTGGTTATAATAAAATTTTTCAGTATGTCAAAAATTTGAATTGGCGCGTAACCGCAACGATGCAACGCAATAACTGCAACACGGTCTTCTTTAAGCGTCCACTCCATATTTAAAAATGAGTAAAATTCTAAAAAGTATACATTTTTATTTTCATGAATAATTCGAAATTCGAATTCTATAAACTTTTTTGTGGCCAGCATTCTAAAAGAAAAGTTTTTACTGTGTGACAATACTTATGACCAGACTAGGTATATAGACATTATATCTCGGGATAACTCCTACCGAAGCATTTGTTTCAAACGATATTAATTTTTTTACATCCTCTTTGACGATATTTGCAGCACGCATTCTGTCAATTCTATGTCAAACGTCATAAGGTTACATTATAAAAGCGCTAAGGTTAGATTATAAATAATTTTATATGGTGGTTAAGAATTCTTAAATTTTCTAATTTTGCTCGCAATTTTCTTAATTTTTTCTTTCATAAGAACCTTCTCCTGACAATAAGAAATACAACAAAAAAAAAATTGGCCAAATTGGTCCAAGCGTTGTTGAGTTATACGCTTACCAACACATTTTGCGATTCATTTTTATATTATGTATTAAATTTCAAAAAATGCTAGTAATAAGTTTTTTGTTGAAAAACTACTTTTTCAAAACAAGCTTTTCAAAAACTCATAATCAAGAACCGAAAGCAGAATCAAATGAGTCCAAACACTAGTTGCGTTGTTTTATTACAGTTCCAATGGCCACCTTCCTGTTCCATCGTCAGACCCTGGATATCATCTAGTATCAGACTGTTTTTTGATTTTGGAGTATCCTTCTCCTAGATAGATTGCAAACCAATTCTGTTAACGCCTATCTCGCCAAATTACACAAGTCAAAGTAACAAGTCGACCAATGCATACTTTTATTAAAAATTCAGCTGTTAATGACTTCAGAAAACATCCTCCGCCATCTTGGAGGTCCCGCCATATTGGATTTATATTATACATCTTGGGTGGTCCCCCATATTTTGGATGTGACGTTGTATTTGTTTTCGTGTTCTCCTCAACATGCCCTTTCATTTGATACCCATACTGTGGTAGTGCAGAAAAAATAACTAGTCCGGCATCTTGGATGATCCGCCATATTGGAATGAGAATGACGTCACATAGCTAAGCATGCATTGTCATCCAAAATAAGCGTGTATACCAAATTTCATCTCAATCTGTTAAAGATAACTGATTTAAAATACAGTTGCAAGATTCCACCCGGACAAACATACATCATTGCAAAAAAAAAAACAAAAATTTAAATAAAAGCTTGTAAAACTGGCGTACAAATAAGCATCATCGCAATGGTTGGTCAATCAGATCCAGATCTCAAAGTAACTAGAAATGCTGGAGGATAGAGCCATCAACCAACTACATACTCGTATAGCCACCATTCACTGCAGATTTTATAGACCTTTCAAATTCTTACAACTTGCACCAGCAGGTGAAACCGTCATCGTGACTAGCCCTATCGGGTATCGGTCACGGATCCGTGGGTAGTGGGTTCTATTCCCGGCGGAAACGGGCCACTTGGAGGGCTTCAATTTATTGTTATTTACCGTCGTTTATGGCAAAATACAGTTGTTTTTATCTCGGTGTCAAGAATGCAGTTACTTTATGGCCCGAACTTTATTAAAAATTTATTTAAATGGTTAGTTATAGTACCATTAAAATTTTCTCTAAGTAACCGCTAAATATTGTCTGTTAATATCATCTATACAGCTATATAGAGCCGCCGAGGAAGGCCTAAAAAGCGCTGGAGCGATAACTTGGACGTCTTCCAAAGAGACTAGCGGGATCTGATATCTAGACCGTGATAAGTGGAGGGAAGAGGGGGAGGCCTATGCCCAGCAGTGGGATAGTACGGGGTATTAAAAACAAATAAAATGACACCTATTGAAAAAAACACATTGTACTAATTCCTATAAGACTTTCCAATGCACAACTGGTATGTATTAGATTAAACAGAATGTTACGAATGACGTCATATTGGCGTGTTTGTACCGCCCGCAAAAAAGCGAGCATAACAAGCAGCCGCCCGCGGCTTCGTCTTTGTTTTTTTTAACCTAATTTATTATGTTACTCAGGGAGGACGCTGCTTTTTATCTAATCTTTTTTACACTATTTGAATAAAATAAAAATACAATGTTTAAGTTTATACATTTATTTTATCTATTATTTACATTATCTCATCTTCGTCACTACTTAGTGGATGCCTTCTAGAGGTTGTTCTTCGTCCTCAGTCTCACTATAATCACTTGACGAAGAGGTATCCGATAAATTTACAACATTTACTATAACAACAAAAACTACAACAACAAAACAATAACACAAACGAAAACTAAAAGAAATCCAGAGCGCGTCGTTACGTGACGTAGGCCAGTACGATACTAAAAACCATAGAAAAAAATAGTGATGCGAACGGTACAATACGGGCGCCATCGGGGAAGTGCGGTCGGGGAGTCGCATTCCTAGCAGGTCCCAAGTTATCGCACACGAGTAATATCATATTATATCATATAGCACATATAATATTGTTCATAAAAAGTTTACTATACGATGTTTCATAATAGTTATAACTAATGTCAACATCTATTGAGTTTTTGGCTTTGATGGATGATCGAAAACATATGATAGTAACAGCAGAATATCCAATTATTTAATCTTGCACTTAACAATATAGCGTAGGTAGAGGTATTAAAGCAACTAGCTTTCGCCCAAGGCTTTACACGCGTGGTATGTCATTAAAAAGTAGCCTATGTGTTAATCCAGGTTATAATCTACAGGTACAGATTTAAAGGGCAAGTGTTCGCTTTTATAACAAACTCCCAAGTGATGTACGAAAATTGACAATTAACAAATTTAAAAACGCGATTCAACTAAATCTTTAAAAAAAAGCCTACTATAAAATATCGGAATATTTAGATGATAGAGAAGCTTGGGATTGAAATTGCTCCAACTCGTTCAAAATGTTACAATTTAGACATAATTTATTTTCTGTATTGTAATGTATTCTAAAAGGATCATTAAAAAAAACAACCAGCCTTGTTTCTTGCCTTTCTTTCCTGGCTTGGTCGCGAAGGAACAGGCAATAAAATTGACGTTTCATAGTGATCCTTGTGATTTTTATGAATAAAAGGTTTTGACTTTGACTTAGACATACATACCAAATTTCATTAAAATCCATTCAGTAGTTTTTGCGTGAAAGAGTATTAGTGGGGTGATACGTAAAGTTATGTTTACATGTAACGTGAAGGAGAAGTAAACTTCTCTCATTTAGCGCCGTCCAAATATTATTTCGATACGAAACCCAATAATAAACAGAATATACCTAGTCAGGTCATAAGTATTGTCACACAGTAAAAACTTTTCTTTTAGAATGCTGGCCACAAAAAAGTTTATAGAAAAGTTTCCCTTCAGATGTGATTAAGCAGAACCACGGTGAAAAGGGTGTTAAATGAAGACTTAGGGCTTCGGGCATATCGAAGAAAAACAGGACATCGTTTGAATGCTCGTCTAATGGACCTGAGACTGAAGAGATGCCGCGCTTTGTTGAAGCGGTACGCGGGAAAAAAATATCGGGAAGTTCTTTTTTAGGATGAAAAATTTTTTACCGTAGAAGAGAGCTACAACAAACAAAATGATAAGGTGTACGCACACAGTAGTGAAGAAGCGAGCAACCGTATTCCGCGTGTCCAACGAGGTCATTTTCCATCTTCGCTCATGGTATGGTTGGGAGTTTCTTATTGGGGCTTAACAGAGGTACATTTTTGTGAGAAAGGTGTAAAAACGAATGCAGTTGTGTATGAAAATACAGTCCTGACGAACCTTGTGGAACCTGTTTCTCATACCATATTCAATAACAGGCACTGGGTATTCCAACAAGATTCGGCGCTAGCTCATAAAGCGAAGAGCACACAAGACTGGCTGGCGGCGCGTGAAATCGACTTCATCCGGCACGAAGACTGGCCCTCCAGTCCAGATTTGAATCCGTTAGATTACAAGATATGGCAACACTTGGAGGAAAAGGCGTGCTCAAAGCCTCATCCCAATTTGGAGTCACTCAAGACATCCTTGATTAAGGCAGCCGCCGATATTGACATGAACCTCGTTCGTGCTGCGATAGACGACTGGCCGCGCAGATTGAAGGCCTGTATTCAAAATCACGGAGGTCATTTTGAATAAACTTTAGTGTCATAAGAATCTAGGTTTTGTTAAGTTCATTTTGGTATATAAATGGTTACATAATAAATAAACTTGTTTCAATTATTTTATATTAAACATGTGACAGAATTTATGACCTGACTAGGTAGGTATTTGTTTTAGGGACTGGAAGGTCAACACGTCAAAGCGTCCAAAGGGTTTTAAACTTTAGGCATTAGTGTCAAAATATGGTTGAGCGACTTGCGCAACGATGCCTAAACGCATTTAATGGCTAAATATGATCCAAGGAGTTGTCAAATCATACAATACGTCGCTAACGTTTAGGGGTTGTACGGGAATTCAATAAAGGCTGATGCGAAAGCGACTAACCTTAGATCCGTCTTGCGTTCCGCGTGCCCTCAGGAACTCCGCAATTCCTCTTTCCGTAGGCTGCTGTGGTTGATGGTAGATATGTCGTCTACTTCTAGGATGTAATACGCGCGAAAACTACCACTGAACTCCCGGACGGCGCTATACACTAATTTGTAGGTGCTTGCCCTGAGAGTGGCGCATCAGGACTGTCCGGCCCGCGGGGACGCGTTCGGTCACCTTGACAAGTCACTTCGCTCAGCCAACGCGGGTAGGTATAACAAGAAAACATGAGGATTGATATACCCTCCAAATTGTGTGATCTATTTAATCAATTCCGGTACGGGACAGGGATAATTATGCAAGCCGGCCTAAATGTGTAAGTGACAAAAGAGTTGTTCAGATTAGTTAAGAGTTGACAATACCTCAGCCCAAACTCGAATTTCACCCCCGCTTCTCCGCGCGCCGCTGCACGTCCTATCTCGCCGTGGTTCATTATGTTTGCCGGTTTTTTATCATTCAATCCCTTCATTATCTTGTTGTGTTTATTTCTCATTACTGCGTTTTTACAAAAACCAACTAAATATAAATTCTACCTAAGAATTACGTGTTCGTTTGGAGCGACAAGCGTCACGGGTACCCCGTCTGAAAGCCGAGGCCAGACTGAATTGCGGAACGGGCGTTACGGGCGTCCGGAGCGAATGGTTTCATTAGTGCAAAACTTAGATATTTTCATTTTATGGTAAAATCAAAAGGTATTTTGAAAATTTAAAACACAGGTGCCCTTATTTATGTTGTGTAAAATAACTATAAAAAGTTTCAAGATACAAATTGTAGTATTCATCGCATAAGAACGGTTTATAGATAAATTTGGAGTCATCTTTGGATTTTTTTCTATAGAGAAAATTTTACGGAATCGTGTTTTCACAACACAGGCGCTCTAGCACGTATCCTTAACTATACCATATATGAATTACAGATTGAAAGCATACAATTTGTTGAACAAAACATTGTGTTTCTCAATAAGCGATGTAACGTCTCCCCAGGTATAGTGCGCCCTTAAAGACAGTGCCCAAAAATTTTAATATTAGGTGGTGTTAATTGTAATATTAGGTAGTACGTGGTTTTACATAGTTTACTAGCGCCATCTAGTTACGCTGCTATTACTAATTTTAAAAATGATGGAAATGAGCTTTTGTGTCTGTTATTATTTTTATTATTTGAATAATTTGATGTTTCTGTCCCACACCGTGATACGTGTACTTACTGCACATAATGCTGACATTATGCTTTTGGTGTAGTTATTTCCATATTCAAATCGCATTTTTTTTTATAAATTTTACTGTCAAAATCTTTTATTCATTAAAATCACAAGGATCACTATGAAACGTCAATTTTACCGCCTGTTCCTTCGCGGCCAAGCCAGGTAAGAAAGAAACAAGGCTGGTTGTTTTTTTAATGATCCTTTTAGAATACATAACAATACAGGAAATAAATTACGTCTAAATTGTAAAGTTTTGAACGAGTTGGAGCAATTTCAAACCCAAGCTTCTCTATCATCTAAATAATTCAATATTTTATAGTCTAACGGAAGTCTACTATCCGTTTTATCCGGATACAGTGACCGTCTTTATCCGGATTTTAACAATGGCGGACATCCAGATATACACATTACAAGCCGAGTCCGTACCCGTCCCGTTGCATTATAAAACTGACTATATCTTTATTTTAAACACACAGTCTGCGTTGGCGTTATCTGCGATTGGACCGATTATAATAACAAATACAAACCCACACATTCTATTTCTATTACATATAGTTCTAGTAACAATATGGTCTAATGAATAGAATAAGGCTCGTTAACGATGTCATTAATCGTGGGAAATGACAATGGTGCGCTTGCGCAGGATTTGCAAGAGATCTCGGATTAGTTATGTAAATTATGTTGGCTAAATGTAAAAGTCTTCACGATTTCTCAACACCTTTTACTGCCATAGGGCTCGTACACAAAACTGCGATGCGACGTCGCATCGTAAAAGTCTGCTAGCTCCCTCGACGCATCGCAAGAACTTGCGAATTGATTCGCATCGCGCATTCCTGCGACTGGGCAGCGTTCGGGAAACTTCGCGATATCTTCTCGTCCAAAATTCTAAAAAGACTAAAGTCTTCAACCAGTGTGTGTTGCCAGTGATGACCTAAAGCGCTGAAACGTGGTCATTTACTCATGGCCTAATGATCAAGCTCAAGGTCGCTCAACGAGCTATGGAGAGGGCTATGCTCGGGGTTTCTTTGCGTGACAAAATCCGCAATGAGGAAATCAGCAGAAGAACTAAAGTTGCCGACATAGCTCTCAAAATTAGCAAGTTGAAGTGGTAATGGGCGGGCCACATCGCTCGTAGAACCGATAACCGTTGGGGAAGAAAGGTTCTCGAGTGGAGACCACGGACTGGAAGGCGCAGCGTAGGCCGGCCCCGAAAAGGTGGACTGACTATCTAGTAAGAGTCGTGGGGAGCCGTTGGGCCCAAACGGCTACCAACCGCTCGTTGTGGCGATCTAAGGGGGAGGCCTATGTTCAGCCGTGGATAATGATGATAATGATGATTCCTGCGACACCGGGATTCATAATAGTAATACATGGATCAACCCAAAATATTCTTCGTCTCTTTTTCCTGTATCTCCTTAGCAATAACAAAAGTGCACACTTCTTGTTACGATCCATGTCACGACCAAGTTTTCAAAATACGTTCAGTACGGTTGACGGTCGTCGAAGGAATGGTCACCTTAGGAGACGCCTTGCTGCACGAAATCGCATCGCAGCAATTCGTGTCGCAATTTTCTGCGTTGCGAATTCGCATTGCGTCGCATCGCAGTTTTGTGTATGAGCCCTTAATCGTAAGTGATAAGTAGTTTATTTGTGGTTAGCGTTACTGGTTCTTTCTTAGTCTCAAAGGTCCGTGAACCAGAGATCAAAAGGCCAGAAATAAATCTAATCAGGTAAAAAACGAACAGTAGGTGCATTATAAGATCAGCCTCGTGTGTCCCATGGAAGACTTCAAAACTGGGTAACAGAATCTTGTATGTAATGTGACCTACAGATATTGTTTGTCTTCTTTCATAAGCATGCACTTTATGCCTTTATACCTAGTCAGGTCATAAATTCTGTCACATGTTTAATATAAAATAATTGAAACAAGTTTATTCATTATGTAACCATTTATATACCAAAATGAACTTAACAAAACATAGATTCTTATGACACTAAAGTTTATTCAAAATGACCTCCGTGATTTTAAATACATGCCTTCAATCTGCGCGGCCAGTCGTCTATCGCAGCACGAACGAGGTCCATGTCAATATCGGCGGCTGCCTTAATCAAGGATGTCTTGAGTGACTCCAAATTGGGATGAGGCTTTGAGCACGCCTTTTCCTCCAAGTGTTGCCATATCTTGTAATCTAACGGATTCAAATCTGGACTGGAGGAGGGCCAGTCTTCGTGCCGGATGAAGTCGATTTCACGCGCCGCCAGCCAGTCTTGTGTGCTCTTCGCTCTATGAGCTGGCGCCGAATCTTGTTGGAATACCCAGTGCCTGTTATTGAACATGGTATGAGAAACAGGTTCCACAAGGTTCGTCAGGACTGTATTTTGATACACAACTGCATTCGTTTTTACACCTTTCTCACAAAAATGTACCTCTGTTAAGCCCCAATAAGAAACTCCCAACCACACCATGAGCGAGGATGGAAAATGACCTCGTTGGACACGCGGAATACGGTTGCTCGCTTCTTCACTACTGTGTGCGTACACCTTATCATTTTGTTTGTAGTAGCTCTCTTCTACGGTAAAAATTTTTTCATACGAAAAAAGAATTTCCCGATATTTTTTTCCCGCGTACCGCTTCAACAAAGCGCGGCATCTCTTCAGTCTCAGGTCCATTAGACGAGCATTCAAACAATGTCCTGTTTTTCTTCGATATGCCCGAAGCCCTAAGTC
The DNA here is from genome assembly GCA_918857605.2 of Philereme vetulata. Classification (NCBI taxonomy): domain Eukaryota; kingdom Metazoa; phylum Arthropoda; class Insecta; order Lepidoptera; family Geometridae; genus Philereme; species Philereme vetulata. The sequence continues at coordinate 1,176,106 of OU975482.1, forward strand.
TTCATTTAACACCCTTTTCACCGTGGTTCTTCTTAACCCCATCTGAAGGGCCAACAGTTTATGCTTACGTTTGGGATTTCTTTGAATTCGCGCCTTCACAGCTTTTATCACTGCTGGAGTCCTAACAGACCGAGAGCGACCACTTCTTGACCTGTCATCTACACTAGAGTCTTCATTGTATCGTTTGATGGTGCGATAAACGAAACTTTTGGTTATATTCAAATTTTTCAGTATGTCAAAAATTTGAATTGGCGCGTAACCGCAACGATGCAACGCAATAACTGCAACACGGTCTTCTTTAAGCGTCCACTCCATATTTAAAAATGAGTAAAATTCTTAAAAGTATACATTTTTATTTTCATGAACAATTCGAAATTCGAATTCTATAAACTTTTTTGTGGCCAGCATTCTAAAAGAAAAGTTTTTACTGTGTGACAATACTTATAACCTGACTAGGTAATTTGTCAACCCAATCTGTGGACACCGGGGCTGATTATACATAAAGAACCTTATTTAGTATTAGCATTAAGTAACCTAATTGTGTATTTGTTTGTTGTCCGTAATAAAGAAAAATAAAAAATAAAACAGAAAATCTAGTCCGGGTTTTTGAAGTACCATTATACTGATAGTACTTATTACCCGTGCGCGATAAGTTGGGACCTGAGCGCGGTGACTTCATATTGGCGTGTTTGTACCGCCCGCAAAAAAGCGAACATAACAAGCAGCCGCCCGCGGCTTCGTCTTTGTTTTTTTTAACCTAATTTATTATGTTACTCAGGGAGGACGCTGCTTTTTATCTAATCTTTTTTACACTATTTGAATAAAAAAAAATACAATGTTTAAGTTTATACATTTATTTTATCTACTATTTACATTATCTCATCTTCGTCACTACTTAGTGGGTTTATGCCTTCTAGATGTTGTTCTTCGTCCTCAGTCTCACTATAATCACTTGACGAAGAGGTATCCGATAAATTTACAATTAATTGCGATTCATTCGTCTCTTGTAAGAGGTCATCGTCCCAATACTTTTGTCGAAGCCTGTCCACATGGTTGTCTTCTTTTTTCCAGATAACAAAACAATAACACAAACGAAAACTAAAAGAATTCCAGAGCGCGTCGTTACGTGACGTAGGCCAGTACGAGACTAAAAACCCTAGTAAAAAATAGTGATGCGAACGGTACAATACGGGCGCCATCGGGGAAGTGCAGGGGAAGCGGTCGGGGAGTCGCATTCCTAGCAGGTCCCAAGTTATCGCGCACGAGTAATACTTAGGTTATTATATACTTTAGGTACTTTTTCTTCTGTCTCAATACTATAGCCATTTTAACCAGTACGCCGCCACGTTCATGGCAGCGTCGGAGCAGGTCAGGATGGGCATGCAAGGACGTGTGACATTGTTTGGAGCTGGGCACCACATTGGCATTGCTTCGCCGATTCGTCTATAATACCCCATTTACTAAGATTACACCTGCAGCGGCCGACTTGGGTACGCAGTCTGTTAAGGTACTTATTTCTTGATTGATTTGTTATAGATTTGTATATAATTATTCTTACCCCAGTGTCTTGTAAATGTGACTGTAACAAATTGGCTACCATTGTATTTAGTCTTATTTAAACCTATAAATCATTTTTCATTTTAATTTTATTCATTTTCATTATCTAAATTAAATACGCGAAGAGAAAACTCTGTTACCCTCGCTTGCGCGCACGGAGTGTGAGATTTGGCATAACTTATATGGTGAATAATAAATAAATAATGCTGGACATTTCACACAGCGCTATCTAGCCCCAAACTAAGCAAAGCTTGTACTACGGGAACCAGATAACTGATATAACACATACACATTTTTTTTGTAAATACATAGGTGTGCTTATAATATATAGAGAAACAACCAGACCCGGAACAAATAGGTATCTGTAGATCATACAAACATTTGTTCCGTAGTGGGAATCGAACCCACTACCTCCTGCGTCTCAGGCTATTCGACCACTGCGCCACGGAAGTCGCCCCTTTTTTTTTTGTTCGAATGGACTAATCTCGCTGTTTGCCTCTGAGGCCGTTGCAGCTTAACCGAGCTTTTGGCGAGAGCAGAAGGCGCTCAGCCTTGTAATTTGTTTGATGAGGCAACTAGCGCAAGGGCGCCACTTAGGTACGAACCTCGGCTTGGGCTGTTGCCGGGACGGGGATAGGAGAGAAACGCCCGGGTACGTGCTTGTACCTCGTATAGGCGGCGACTGAAGGGACTCGTCGACCTCGCCGGCGAGGTCGGTGTATTTGTGGAGTGTTTGCTCTGTCTAATGTGGATGACTCTTCCGCATTAGCGGAAGTGATTTCGTCATCCGGGTCTCCGAGAACGTGTGTCGGACAACGAAGGGTTTATTTCGTCATCCGGGTCTCCGAGAACGTGTCTCAGACGACGGAGGGTTTCCTGAGGTCGTCCTGAGGTGAAGGAGGGGCAAATGCTAAAATTCAGCTAAATAAGAAAAAATCGGTCAAATTTCCAGCACTATGCACTGGCAACTAGTTCAATGAGTTACCTGATTCCCTTTGCTTTGTGTAGGGATAGCGGGCTACACAATAATTTCACCGTTACCCATATCCTTCAACCCGGAACACAAATACTGCTCAGAGGCACAAAAAGATAGGATGGTACTACCCCAGATGAGCCCTTTCCCAACGAAATCTAACAAACTAAGAAGAATAAAAGTGGCACTCCGGGAGTGCCGACAGAAGTGAAAACTTGAACAATTCAACTTAAAAAGTTCGCGAGTTCAATGGTTTTTTTCACATCTCAAAAAATGTCCAACGCGCCTAAAGAAGTCTTCACTTCAAATTAAAAAAAAAACTAACCTATAAAAACGGCAAAAAAATCACGATTGTTGTATGGGAGCCCCCCTTAATATTTGTTTTATTTTAATTTAATTATTTATTTTAAAGTGAATATATAACTAAATATTCTGTGAATATTTCAAGCGTTTACCTATTGCCGTTAACAATACCGAGCTAAAACGAGCAAAAAAGTCACGTTTGTTGTATGGGAGCCCACCTTATGTATTTATTTTATTCTATTTTAAGCATTTGTTGTTATAGCGGCAACAGAAATACATAATATGTGTAAATTGCAACTGTCTAACTATCACGGTTCATGAGATACATCCTGGTGACAGACGGACAGACAGACAGCGGAGTCTTAGTAATAGGGTTCCGTTTTTTCCTTTGGGTACGGAACCCTAAAAATGAATACGAAAACATTTATTTGAACACGCAAGACATACGAAAAAATACAACAAAACAGATGTTTAAAAGACTCAGCCCAGCCTGCGCAACGTATTTAGTGGCTAAATTGACGAATCATACGAATAGGTCAAATTTAAACATGTTTAGCCGCTAAATACGTTTAGGAACCGTTGTACTGTCTTGACAATTCCGCAACCAAAAGCCAAACTAACATTTTAACACAGTGTTCAAACTGCAAACACGAATAACACAACACAGCGTATAGTTTTGAAAGTTAAGGAACAAATAGTCCGTTAGTTTTTTTTCCTGAAAAACCTGGCCGAGAAAAGCGTTGGTTCAACAGGTGGTCGATTTCTCTCAAACTTATTCACCCTTTACTAGGCTGGTACTAATAGTTTTTTCTGTATGGGAAAGGAGACCTAATAGATTTAAAGAAATTGGTGTGATCTGGTGGAATGGGCTTCGACTACCCTAAGACCTAGGATATCGGTACAATTCCATCATAGGACCAATTTAGGACAAATCCGATCAAATTCAAATTTCGATCCCTGTTAAATCAACGTATGCTAGAGGTTATGTTGCCTCTAAATCTAAAGGTTGTCTGGAAGAGATCGCTCACAGCGATAAGGCCGCAGATTGTATTGTCCTTTCAGTAAAGTCTTATTATATAACGACCTAGAATTACGACAATTCCACTTTTGATAGCTTAGGAGGTACCTAGGAGTGTGGAAATTTGGTCACGGTCTGATTATGGGATCCGTAAGGAAATCATCATATTTTTCAATTTGCAACAGCATCTGCATATTTTTTTTTTATTTTCTGTTTTCAGAAGTCGGTTATGTTATGGATAAAAAATTACTTGTGAACTTGAAAGTGATTGTTACGACAAAAAAAATAATACTTAAAAAAAACTAAAAAACACACTTTTGTAGATAACCAAACTGATAACCAACAGCTGGCATTGCTCTGTCATCATGAGTCTTTATTTATTGGGTCCACCAACAGTTGTTACATGATTAATGCTAGAGTTCTTATGTCTATACCTTATAGCTACATGCACAACCAATTACAGGTGAACACAACATGCACTAAGTTGAGAAGCGGGATATAGCTGTTTCACAAAAAATTTGTACAAACTATGAGAAAAATATATATTTATATATATGTATAAGAAAACAGGGTTGCAGATATAATGCCGCATTATAGAGAAAGGTAACATAAAAGTGGCAAGCGCAACTATGACAGCTCCAACACAATACAGCATGAAAACGGAAAGTAACAGTGTTGTCAACGACGTGTTGTTTATACAATTTTCTACGTATTCGTACCCAAAACACAAGATCGTAATTTTGCTGGACAGTCAAAGCGCATGTCCAGATCAGTTTGAGAATTAATAAGCTTACTTAGTCGAGGTATTGGAGAGTTAGCGCCTAAAACGTTGCGCCTGAAAGGAATAGAAAGTGGTTTTATTTCATGGCGAGGGATTTTGAATGGTACCTTATATTTCATTTTCTCAACTAGTTGTGGGCAATCTATTTGATTTCTCACAAGTTTGTATAAGAATTTCAAATCCACAAACTTCCACCTAGTTTCAAGGGACGCCATTGAAAAGTGTTGTAGTCTATCTCCGTATGAAACCGACCTACGCGCAAGACGTCGCAACGTACACCACGTTGCGACAGATGCCATAAGAATCTTTTTTGAATTCTCTCAAGTCTCAGGATGTGCGTACTGTAGTGAGGTCGCCAAACAACACTATTATGTTCTAGTGTGCTCCGTACTAGAGAGTTGTACAACAGTATTTTTGTTGAAGTATTTTTGAAAACTCTTCCATTTCTGATAATGAATCCGAGCATTCCCGGAAGTCTTCAACACTTCGACCATTTTTGATTGGGAAGTGTGGGTAAGGGTCGGACTTTCGTGCTTAACCCTGGCTTCAACGTCAGAGACGACTATCTCTGAGTCACGGGATGGTGTCCGGAGTGCCATCCTGGCTTGCAGTTTGGCCTCTCAGACGTTACGTGGCCGATGTTTTGGCTAACGTTGGTCCTCTTGTGGTATACGCTATGGAGAGGATGGTGAGCACAGGAGCTCCCGCGGTAATAGACGTCAGGGAGTTTGAATGTCAGGTGGTCGTGCGTGCAGCGGAGCGATGGCGTTGAGGTGAGCGTGGCGACAATTCTCGGCGCGTACATACGGCGCGCTAACATTACCACAAAGTCCATAACGCTGGACATCTGCACGTCGCGGGCGATGACGTCGTTCCTGACGTAGCGTCCTGCTCCTGTGCAGACACGTAGGGCTATGTTTTGCTGGGCTTCTATCTTCTTTTTGTTGGTATAGGAACATAGCGCGTACCACGCTGGTGCTGCATAGGTGAGCGGCGAGCGGATGTAAGTTTTTGCTATGTCATGCTCTTATTAGGGAGTTGTCAATGTCAATTGCCGCGTCAACATTCTTTTCCAAGGAACTTGAAATATAAAACAGCCGTTTGTCTTTGTCTATCTCATGAAGTGAGATTGTTGTAGATTGAGTGATATGTTTAACTTATGCTTTACCGTATTTAATTTCTTACAAATCTTCTGCAAGAGTTTGACCATTAGACCATACGAATGTACCTATAATAACTTAAAAACACAATAATTTCATATTAGATTCCTTTTATTATTCGTCCTTTCGCTTCACGCGATCTTTTCTACCCCATACTTGCAAGATGTGGAATGAGCTACCATCTGAGGTTTTCCCATTAGACTACGACATGGCACGCTTCAAGAGAAATGTAATGATGTTTCTTCAGTGTAGGGAACGCATCGACAATACCCCGGGTGTTGCCGGTGTCAATAGGCGACGGTGACCACTTACCATCAGGTGGGCCGTAAGCCTGTTTCTCCACAAAAAACTTACTATTTTGATTGTAACGCTAGAATAGACTCACTAGGCTGTTTTTGTTTTGTTTTCGTTCCCGACATCTTTTTTCACGATGTTTCAAACGTAGAAACCTGTTATTAGCCTTACGTTTAGTTCTAAGCTATTTAAACAAACAATTTGTATCGCCGTTGGTTTCTCTAAATAAATAACTAATATAAAATAAAACTAGACAAGTTTTGTTATTCTGTCTTTGAAATATTGGCGTATTATTCTTAACCATATTTTCCGGTGGCGCATCTCCAGACGCCATCTATTACACTAATTGGAACTAGTTGATTTCTTTTTAAATCGAAAACGAAAAGCAAATATTCCATTTAGGGACAAAAGTAGGGCGGAATAAAAATTAAATTATTTTCTGCTCGGTAAATCTAGGAATTACTTGTGCAGAAAATGCAGCTGCACAAGGACCATCCTGATTTACTGGTCCAGTTATGGTTCAATCGAGTGGACGTGGGTAAATCGAGCGGTAAACGTACACGATATAAATTGGAAAACTCTCAGACTCGTCGAACTCTAAAGTAGGTCTCCAATGGATATTATAACAAACTAGCTGACCCGCCCTCGGCTTCGATGGCGTGGTTTGTCAATAACAACATTACCCTCCTGCGCAGTCGTGTAAAAAGTAGCCTATGTGTTAATACCGACCATAATAAATAATTTAAAAAAAAATATATATAAGTAGGTATTCTATCAGTTATCTGGTTCCCATAGTACAAGCTTTGCTTAGGGCTAGATAGCGCTGTGTGAAATGCCCTGCTTTATTTGTTTATTTTATTATTATTTAACTTTCAGTGTAAGTGTCAGTACGTACACACGGCTACACATCAAGCTATAATTTCCAGTATAAGCTGACCTCGCATTGTGTAGGCTTTTCGTAGAATGAGAGGTCAGCTTATACTCGAAATGAATAGCTTGATGTGTAGTCGTGTGTACGAGTGTGTGGAACTCACTTCCAGTTCCAGTGTCTGTTCTCACTATAATCTCCGAGTCTTCAAGTCCAGAGTGAACAGGTTCTTTCTAGACAAGCGTGCTCCATCTTCGACCACACTTACCATCCGGTGAGGTAGTGGTCAAGCGCTTGATACGCTTGTCACTAATAAATAAATTAAAAATAAAATTACATAATTAAAGTCTATTCGAATGATATGAAGAGGCCAGGGACGTGGCCAGTTGACGTCCTACATCTCATAATCTTCCATCAATCACCATCTTGTTCTTTTCTGTGCTCTTTTCCACACACATAATGGTGGCAATTCTGTTGTTTACGCTGACTAAAATTGTATAAAATACGGTCTTATTTTGTTTACGCTAAAGATCAAATTAAAATGACATTTAAAGTGACATTGCTAAAATTAAGTGTTTTTTACTAAGATGCCGTGTTCGCGGGCTAGTTTTAATCAACACCAATTTGACTGCTGACAAAAACTAGCCCAAAAACACGCCGTCTTAGTAAAAAATACTTAATTTTAGAAATGTCACTTTAAATGTCATTCTAATTTGATCTTTAGTATAAACAAAATAAGACCGTTCGTATTTTACGCAATTTTAGTTAGTCTGTGTAAACAACAGAATCGCCATCAATAACTGTTTTGTTGAAGTGCAAACCTATTATATTATGAGTGTTTTCAAAACACATAATAAATGATAGGTTTTTAAAACAAGAACTCAAACTTGAATACTAGGCTGGGTTAAATTCAATTTATGAGGAAATGTAATAAGTAGATGTATAACTTAGCAGTGTGCAATTAGCAGTTGCCTTGAGAACCTTTTTTTATGGAAGTTCCTAACCTTTCAGAAAATTCTAGTGCCGCTTTGTAGAAAGAAATTCTAATCTGAGTAGTATGATTATTAGGGATCAGTTGATTAATAATTGCGTATTCCTTTGTTTGTTGTCTCAAGAGGTTTAGAATTTGTACAGCTGAGATATTATGACGATAAAATATTGTATTGAAGGTCATGACTTCTAAATCTAGACTCTTTCCCACTGCTACCCTATATTCGATCTGTGAAGTTCTTACAGTGCGACAACTATTTGTCCTAGCGACAGTTTTAAGATCTGTTAAGCGTCGCTCTGATAGGGTTTGCAGCATACAGCCCCGCAGAACTGCCGTAGCTGGAAGACCCTACTTTTATATAAGCTGTCCTTTATACAACAGAGTAAACAAAGCTATTGACATTTATCCGCTGTCATTCCACAGATGTAAAATTAAATGCAAAACCTGGCTTCAGTCACGAACGTACGATGATACCGAGAATATTTTGATCTCTCCTACCTAGCAAACTTAACAACAAGCGAACACGTATGCACTCACTCACAAACTCGCGCGCACAGTTACTTCTACACACACACACACACACACACACACCACACAAACACACCACACAAAACACGCAGTTTTCAACTTAAAATCATCATATTTAGTATAAACATGTACTTGTATCGACTTGGTTTAAGCTGGTACGTTGTTCGGTTTGGTTTTGGAAGAGGGCGCTGACACTGCTACTCAGTTTTTTAACTTTTGCAGTTGTCAACGTTTTCATTTGTCTATTGTACTTTCTTTATGTTCCAAATAAATAATTTAGAATTTTTTTGAATATTGAGCTTTATACAAATTATCATAAAAGTGGCTTTCTGGTAGGTATTTAAAAAATCCTTTTTTAAATAAGCTGCATTTTTCAGTAAACCATACTCATTACAAATCAACCGAAGAAAATGGCGCGTCTAGCAAAATGCAGGGAATTAAAACGTTAAGAGATCTCTGGTGCGAATAAAAGGGGCCTTTGATTAATCAATGAGAAGAGGTTTCCTTACTCTTTCATGTAAGAAAAATCTCAAGACGATATCTCGAGGTTTTTTCTTATATTTTATCTAGGAATGTAGCTTTTAATATAAGTAGGTGAGGTCCTTATTATGTGTACCTAATATGTGTATGCAATTAGGACCTGCAAACCCTGAAGGCCAATTTAGTGTGCCGAAATCCAAATCGCTATTTTAAAACTATTTCGGATAGAATAGAATAAAATAAAAATTGGTGATGACTCACTAGTGGAAGCCAATTTACAAAGTCTAGAGCACAGACGCCGAGTAGCCAGAATTTCAGTTTTTTACATGATACATTTTGGTGAATGTGCGCAAGATCTTCATAACCTTATCCCTCCTTCCCACTTCCACCACCGGACAAGCAGACGTACCGAGAAGTACCACCCATACCTGGTCGGCATACCACCTTGCCGTACCAAACGATTTGCTTCAACTTTTCGTGTTAACACAAGGAAGGAGTGGAACTCACTTCCGGCGTATGTTTTTCCAAATCAGTATAATCTTGGAGTCTTAAAGTCCAGAGTGAATATGTTCTTCCTTCCATCTTCGATCATACCTTCACTTACCATCAGGTGAGTTATTGGTCAAGCGCTTGGCTATCATAGATAATAAAAAAATGATATAGGTACAACAAGTTATATTTAAAACTAAACAATCATAGTCTAATAATAAATAATCATAATCGAATCAGAAATGAGGAGATACGTAGGAGAACTCAAGTCACCGACATAGCCCGACGGATTAGCACGTTGAAGTGGCAATGGGCAGGCCATATATCGCGCAGAACAGATGGCCGATGGGGCCGAAAGGTTCTCGAGTGGAGGCCACGGACCGGCAAGCGCAGCGTAGGACGTCCACCCACAAGATGGGCAGACGACTTGGTAAGAACCGCAGGTCGGCGTTGGATGCAGGCCGCTTCCAACCGCAGTTCCTGGAGATCAATGAGGGAGGCCTTTGTCCAGCAGTGGACGTCCTACGGCTGATATGATGATGATGAATCATAGTCATCAATTCAATAGTCATAAATTGCAAAAAGGACTCTGATTCAGCATGGATTAACCATAAAGCTCGGAAGGGATCCGTGTCGGAAAGGTTGTCGGGAGTTCTTGGATTCGATATAGAATTTAACAAAAACTGAGGTTTCGGAACGAACAGCTTTCAGACGTTTTAAAACAGGCCCCTGATCCCTAGAAGTGCATGTTTCTATAAGTGAAACTGAGGTTTTCTCAATCTGTCAATAGAAGATAGCGCCTGGTTGCAGCATTAGCTGCGTAAAGGATGCCACTGCTAACTACCTGTTCTATGAATCATCTTGCCACGTATACCATCCTCAGGGTAGCCAGAATTTATATGCACATTTAAACGTAACAACATTTTTCATAAATATATCACCTACTATCATTTCCTTTCGGCCGCACTGGCAACTGAGTTTCACAACCATTTGCGATGGAGGATTTTTACTCTTGTCTTTGTTGTACCTTCCGCTATCACAAGTCGCAAGTCACAAGTAGTTGAGTTTGAGGAGTTGTATAAGTTGTTGCAACCATACAAATATGCAACGTTTTTGATGATATATTTTATTGTTTATTTCGTTTAGTTATAGATATTTTGAGATTATGCTATTTATAATTTATCTTAATGACAAGGCTCCTTTACAGTCGCAATTTGTAATAAATTGTTTTTGACGTGAAATACATTAATTCAAATCAAATCAAATCAAACACATTTATTTGTGAACAACACCAATAGTACAACAGAACAAACACACACAGGAGACATAACAAGAAGAACAAAGAAACAATTACTAAAAGATTAAAATTAAATAAAAATGCAAAATATTGCAGTGTGTGTGTCTCATCGTACTCACTGCATGTGTCACAAAAAGGCTTTAGCTCAGCATGTGCTGGGTTGCACTGGCTGCCCAGCGCTGGTCTTGCGTTAGATTATCTTTGAGTAGACCACGGATATCCGCCCACTAAGCATTGAACAACTAAATACAATTAAATATACCATGGAGAAAAATTAATAACACAATAAAATATAATATAAATAACGGCTACCTATTTACTGTGAAGCCGGAGAGAGTCAACAAGTACTAAAATAGAACACACGACAAGCTAGCCCCACAACCAAGGAGTAGGTTCATAACTTACTCCTAGCATTTACCAATAAAGTGTAAACACGTTTAAATGAAGGACACCTCATTTTTGAGGTGTTCGCTCTCCTTTTGCCGTTTACTGAGGAACATTTTAAATCTTTTCCTGAACCCGTATAAAGTTTTTTGTTCACGAATAGGCGGAGGGATGTTGTTCCAGCACTTAGTTGCAGCGTACCGGAAGCTGCCTCTAAACGCTGCCGTACGATGCCGCTGCACGGACAACTGTTTAGAACACACACGCAAAGAGCAGGTTCTAAAGCTGGAAACCCACGTGAGCTTCCCATAAAGATAAAACGGCGCGATTAATTAGGATTTAGCATTGACATTGATTGCCTTATTTGACATTGTTTTGTTCTGTATTAGATTGATTATTTTTATTATTTTAAGTTGAATAACATAATTAGTCCCGATACCTGTCTGTTTGAGCTAATGTAATGTTAATTTTATTGATGTATTCTAAATATGACGTAACTTAGTGTTCTTTAATGCACCTACAGTGGAAAATAAATGAAGTGAAATTACCTACAATTGGATGGTCCAGTCGAAATTCCAGTGCATTTATTAAACAAATGACAGACACAGAGTACACAACTAATGCCAGCGTAACATCAAAGAGCAAACTGATTAAACTCGTGTTGAACGTGAGAAAACAAACAGACGAACATTTAGTTCGAGTTGTTTTAAAACAATATGGGAAGTAGTCTCAAGGACTCAAGTGGTGAATGTATTGGTGGACCGTTGGCGTAAACGTTTTCTGTAGTGGAGTACTCGCCTTGGCAAACGTATTTAACTATTTAGTTGTCGACAAAGAGTAGTAAAGCCCAATCGCAACTGCTTGTGAAATTCAGTTACCATAGTGGCCGAAAGGGTATAAGAGTCCTGCCGGCTAGATGGAGCGCTCAAATCGTCGCTGAATCTCAATCAGTCTCATGACGAGTGCTGAGGAAAAACATTGTATCAGTTTAAAAACTTCAAGCCCCGACAGATACCCTATTTAAGATTAGATATACAGATAACGAATATTTTAGGGTTGAAAAGGATTTTTATATTATCTACTAGCTGACCAATCCGCGGCTTCGCACGCGTGGTTTGCCAATAAAAAGTATCCTATGTGTTAATCCAGGTTATGATGTACGTACATACCAAATTTCATCGCAATCGGTTTAGCCGTTCCGGCGTGAAAGAGGAACAAACATCCATACATACAAACTTTCGCGTTTATAATATTAGTAGTAGGATGTCACCCGGACCATAATAACGAATAGATTGACACCTCATTCGTCAAAATCAGATGAGTAGTTTAGGCTCTACGGTGGAATATACGTAAATAGTGTTACGCCGAGGCTGTTACAGAATAAGTAATAGTAAAGTGTTAGGCAGCTTCTCGATGTTATACCCACTGGGTCACAGAATAGGTAATACTTGGTGTGGAATATACCTACATACCACGTTTTTACCTACAGTTGCACAGAATAAGAAATAGTAGTGGGTCGAAATACCTACACTTTTCTAGTTACTAGTGGAAACATCGAGAAGGTTCTGGAAATAATGCGCGGTATAAATAGTGCGTAGAGACGTCCGCATAGTCAGTCTAGTTTTGGCGATTCGTGCGTATATTTCGGTGACGTTTAGTGGCTTATTGTGCGACCGTGTTGTGAATTAGTGTGTTATGATTACTTGTGGTTAAGTTCGTGTATTTGTCGTTTCAGTGTAGAATAAAAGTGTTATTTTGGTTTTGATTGTTTTTCGTTATTTTATCACGAACCCTCAGCTCGTAACAATACAAACATACCAACAGACATAGATTGCTAAAACATAACCCTACCTTTTGGCTTTGCTGTAAAAATCTCTACTAGAACTTAAAACGGCGCGGCCGGCGACGCCTATTCCCTCCGCGGTGGCTGAAGCCAGCAAGCCAGTGGCTAAATCGGATTATAAGGCTTTTATAGAAATACAATCATCCGCCCGCGGCTTCACACGGGTGTTTTGTCAATAAAAATAGCCTGTCTCAATGCTGTTCATAATCTAACGTATCAAACAGAGAAATATAGTTATTTTATAGTTTATAATAGTCTTAGTACAGATAATACGTCTCCCCCTCGTGCATAAAACATTAAGACACCTGTTCCCCGAAGCCGTAGACATCGTAAAACCAGCCGCGGCAGAATTACCAAATCCGTAACATCCGCGAGCCATTTAATTATGCATTTTTATGTCCTCGAGTACAAATTGAGGTTGTAAACTCCTGTCTAACATTATTCTACGGAACATTGTCCTTTTTAAGAAGCATTGTCTTTTCTTTTACAGAAGGACGTTAAACTAATTTTGCCGACTGGAATTAATTTTTATAATAATTAGGTATAAATTTAATGGATCGTTTGGAACGATAATAGAGAGGAAATAATGAATACTGATGAATAAAGTTTATGGGAACACTCATTATTAATTCTTGAGAGCATGCAACTTTACTTGAAGAATATTTGTTCCGGATTTCCAATAAATAAATAAATAAAAAATCCTGGACATTTCACACAGAGATATCTAGCCCCAAAACTAAGCACAGCATGTACTATGGGAACCAGATAACAGTTAGAATACTTATATACATGTATTTTTTTTTGGTAAATACATACTTATAATATATAGAGAAACAACCAGACCCGGAACAAATATCTGTAGATCATGCAAACATTTGTTCCGCGGCGGGAATCGAACCCGCTACCCTCTGTGTCTCAGCCGGCTATTCGCCCACTGCACCACGGAGGTCGTCATTTGAGTATAGTAAATAAATAAATAATGCTAAGATATTTCACATAGCGCTATCTAACCCCAAACTAAGCAAAGCTCATATATAGGAACCAGATAATTGAAAGCTAAGTTTCTCTCTATACAATTGGCAACTTAGCATGCTGTGTTTTGCGGTTGAAGTCTCTATATTGTTAACGATGACTTTTCGGTCGCTAAGTCCTAACTGATAACTGAGGCAGGAAGTCGAGGAAGTCTCGACATTCGATAACAATTATGTATATCATTATTATAAATACGGGATTTATCACGTACCGTCTTATCGGTGTTTCGACCGACAATGTTTCGGTTCAATTCGTGAACCTTCATCAGGGTGAGAGGATTTTAACAGGGATAGAGGATGAGTTCTACCGCCAGCCTGGAGGCCATGTCTTCATGATGCAAGTGACAGAAGAGTGAATGAACCTGGTAGAGACATAGTTAGTGTTGTGTGTTTGCCTGTGCCAAGAACTACAGAGGAGAGCAGCAGTGATGGTAATGATGATGACACAGCGGGTCAACGCACTGTGCTTTCGTTGACCCAATCCCCACCACCCCGCCCGTCCACTCGCGCGCAGAAAGCCGCGGCGCGCAGTGCGAGGCGAGACGTTATTCGGAGCGGATCGCACTCACCCTGATGAAGGTTCACGAATTGAACCGAAACATTGTCGGTCGAAACACCGATAAGACGGTACGTGATAAATCCCGTATTTATAATAATGATTGAAATCAATCACGAAAGTTTTCTAAGTAAAATTATGTATATCGTAAGATAACGTTAATATCAAAAAGTTTGCGAAAAATTCAAACAATCAAAAGCTATAAAAATATAAAGACTACCATCATCTGTGCCCATCAGTCAGTGCTCTCAGGAGACTGCTGGCCATGTGTGAGGAGTACGCACATATTCATGGCTTAATCTACAATTGTAAAAAAAGTGAATACCTTTCAAGGCCGCCGGTAAAGTTCCCGAATCGATTCCAGCAATCAAACTTGAAGGAACCGAACTGAAAAAGGGTAATTTAAGTACCTTGGTCATTATGTTACCGACGACCTTGATGATCTGGCTGATATAGAAAGAGAGCGTAGGGCAATGGCGGTCAGAAGCAACATGCTGGCTCGAAGGTTTGCACGTTGCAGTAGGCAAGTGAAAATAACTCTCTTCAAAGCCTACTGCCAATCTTTCTACACGAGCAGCCTTTGGTTAAGCTATACTCAAAAATCGCTAAGTGCCCTACGCGTCCAGTACAAAAATGGCTTCAGAATGTTGTTGGGGTTGGCTCGATACTGCAGTGCATCTACCATGTTTACTGAGGTGCGGATCGATGGTTTCCATGCCATAATCCGTAAGAAAACGGCCTCATTGCTAAGCAGAGTACGGGCCAGCTCCAACAGCATTATGCAGGTCATACCTGGTAGATATGACTTGCCTGTGATTCAATCTTTTATTCGGATCCTGATCAAATAGCCTTATGGCTATTGGGTTGGGGTGCGAATTAAAATTTTAACAAAATACATGCTACTATGAAATGAAAAATACTATACATACTATATACTAGTATTACTAACATAGATGGTATTTAAGTTTTAAAACCTAACCTTACTAACCTTACACAAATGGACTTGTAAATTGTCTGATTTAATAAATGAATTGTATTGTATTATCGATATAGGCGCATCGTTAGGACTTTGCATCCGAAATCGGTCGTTATGCCATCCATGTGCTGAGGATAAAGTTCAATATAATACTGTTTTGTATTGTTATTTTTGATGTGAAACATCTATTGGCGTGCTTTGGGGGTAATATCGAGCGCATGCCGTCACGTGTCCAATAGAATTCGTTAAAAAGTCAAAAGTACGGATAAAGAATAGTTTGCCGTCACACGTATATAAATTGCGTAGGATAAAATGATTATAAACTGTTTTCTTTATATATAAATTCTTTCAATAACCATCAATTTCGATTTTTCACTTCTGCGGGGCGTCTGTGACTACTAGGAATGTTACGGAGGTTGTTTTACCAGAACCGAATTCAGAGTCAGACTTTTTAGATTTGGGTTTGTCGGAGTCGGAACCGGAGTCGAAGTCGAAGATGGTGGTGGTTCAATGAACTAGTTCCAAATAACACTATATTTTGGCTTTTTATGATATTTTTAGTAAATGATTAACGTAATAAGCGTTTTAGTATGACTTGTATCCCAGTGTACAGGTTGAGTTATCATGTATAAGGCGGAGCACTTCCCACTTTTCACGCTCTATCTCAAGAGCGGCTCATGATATCGAAAATTGCTTTAGTCGAAATTTGTGGAGAATTTTATGCTCTTAACTTTCCTAATTACTAAAAATGTCGCAGAGTGCAAAGCAAACGAGATATTAGCGAAACACCGATTTGTATGACCTTTGACCTTGCTATATCTCAAGACGCCGGCACGATATTAGATTTTTGAGACAACCTTTAGAAGGGCAAAATCCGGCAGGTCTGTCCGATCAGGTCCGTGAAAAAATCTAGCTGGTTAGCTCGAATTCCGAGGTTGACCACCATATTCGCCTTATTTGCGTGGGCTATATGCTTTTACCTCCGATTTAAATGTGTCGGAACCGGAGGTGGATTATCAATCGAAAGTACCGACTCCCCCCCCCCCCTAACGTCCCTATGTCCCTGGTGACTACCACATTTTTTTAGGGTTCTTTATATTTTTTTTGTAGTGTTAGTATTTTCGTTAGTTCTTTTCAATTCACACATCACCTCTTCACTACACAAGTAACACACATTCTAATTAAACTGTTTTAATTCAGAGATCTCAAAGCCGAGAATAGCTGAAGCTGAATATTTGATAAGCCCTTGACCACCAGAAACGGTAACATCTGAATACGATACCAAAGTCAACACCCGAGGGGAACCAAGAACCTTGAGTATGTGGAGCACATTCATACCTCCAGCTATATTTTTAACACTCCCTCTTTTTGAGTAGGGGGTGGTTTAATAGATATAGATATTTATTTCAAAAAAGAACGAGTACCTACAATTAAACTTTGTAACTCAAACGCTAAACAACGAACAACCTGTCATATATAATTCACTTGATGAAAATTATTTGGTATATATAAGTACCTAGTAAGATTTTAATTTATTGTAGATACTAATATATTTATTTATATATATATTAGTCTATTTATTTTATTTATTATATTCATTCATTTTATTACTTACTTCTGGTATATATCGTTTTATTTGTTTAAGATATATGTACATATTTATGATTCTTGTACACGCACCTACCTTTAAAATCATCTCTCTCTCTCTAGCCTCAAAGGTTTGCTGGAAGAAAACTCTTCTTAGGGTTAGTACATGTCCTCAATTTATGTACTTTTTAATGTATTTTCTTGTGTACAATAAAGAATAAAGATGTTTTATTACAAATAGAATAGTTACGAAACAGTCTAGTCAGTCTTAGTCTCGACTGAGCTTACATATTTGATCGAGTCCCTGGGTCCATGGGGTGTCAGGGCCCATCGCGTTTACAAAATTCTTTCTGGTGTGGTCTATACGTCGTGTGATCTGAGAGCCGGCGCTTATCTGGGTCAACGCATAAGAATTGCAATTCAGCGGGGCAATGCAGCCAGTGTCTTGGGGACACTTCCGCCTGGTCAGTTAAACCTATCTATAGAGGATTCAACTGTTTCTTCTGTATTTTAGTCATGTAAATATTTGTTATTAATGGTTAACTGTAAGAAAACTGTACTCTCCGTGCTAGATTTAACTGTGTTATGAGATACGGTAGGTTAAAAAACTAACACAGCTAAGAACCCTAGCATTTCTGTTTAAAAAAACCGCGTCGGAATCGGTCATTTCGTTTGGGATGTAAGATGCCACAGACAGACACGCAGACATAGGCGTTAAACATATATTAATAAATTATCAGTCATGGTTTGTAAGACGTTTTGAGTTAGTGATCTGTAGAAGGTGCTAGATATAATATTGTAATGCAAATGTTTTAAATCTTATAGTTGTATATGTAAATGTGTGGGTGTCCGTGAGGTCAACACTGGCCTCAGCAGAATACCAGCGCTGCAGTATGGCAACATGCTGTAGCAAATGCTGAGCTGAGGACCCTTTCGCCACCACATTTAAATTTTTTAGGTATATTATATTTTTTGTGTCATTTGTTTCTGTGTCCATTTGTTGTGGTCTGAATAAATATTTTTTCTTTCTTTCTCTCTTTCTTTAACCTCTTTTTTGCGTTAGGAGATTTTTTTAAAGTCGGTTTTTTTTAATGAACTTCTGGTCGGCCTTTAGGAACGTCTCTTTGAATGTGACATTCACAAATCAGGCCAATGTAAGCTTTTGTAAAAAAAACGTACAGAAGATGTCTCATTATTAGAATTACAAGCGAAAAATACTCAATTCATACAAGAAGATTGGAACAATTTTAAATGATATGCGCAACGATGCCTAGTCGTATTTAGTGCTTAAATATGATTTAGAGAGTTATCATATCATACAAATACGTCAAATTTAAACATATTTAGTCGCTAAATACGTATTTTAGTATTTATTTTGCCGGCTTGCACAACGATTTTCCTAGAAAAAAAACTTGTTAGTTTCGGAGATCACAATAATCTGGGCAGTTATGGTACAAAAGGGCCTTATGCCCAATCGGGTAAAAGTAGCCTATGTCCCATACACAAATACCTGTCTAAGTGTACCAAATTTTATCAAAATCGGTCCAGCTGTTTAGTCATGAAAACGTAACAGACAGTCAAAGTTACTTTCGAATTTATAATGTTACTAGCTCTTGCCCGCGACTTCGTACGCGTTACACTACTAAATATGTAGGTAACCTAGAAATAAAGTTAAACTTACTGTTGCAACTTGACGCCCCATTTTTATCCCATTGGACCCGATTTATGGGATAAAAAGTAACCTATGTGTTAATCCAGGTACCAATCTACGTGTGTATTACTCGTGCGCGATAACTTGGGACCTGCTAGGAATGCGACTCCCCGACCGCTTCCCCTGCACTTCCCCGATGGCGCCCGTATTGTACCGTTCGCATCACTATTTTTTACTAGGGTTTTTAGTCTCGTACTGGCCTACGTCATGTAACGACGCGCTCTGGAATTCTTTTAGTTTTCGTTTGTGTTATTGTTTTGTTGTTGCAGTTTTTGTTGTTATAGTTTGTGTCATTGTTTTGTTGTTGTAGTTTTTGTTGTTATAGTAAATGTTGTAAATTTATCGGATACCTCTTCGTCAAGTGATTATAGTGAGACTGAGGACGAAGAACAACCTCTAGAAGGCATAAATCCACTAAGTAGTGACGAAGATGAGATAATGTAAATAATAGATAAAATAAATGTATAAACTTAAACATTGTATTTTTATTTTATTCAAATAGTGTAAAAAAGATTAGATAAAAAGCAGCGTCCTCCCTGAGTAACATAATAAATTAGGTTAAAAAAAAACAAAGACGAAGCCGCGGGCAGCTGCTTGTTGTGTTCGCTTTTTTGCGGGTGGTACAAACACGCCAATACGACGTCACCGCGCTCAGGTCCCAACTTATCGCGCACGGGTAATACTAAATTTCGACGTGATTGAGTAACAAACAAATATACAAACGTTCACATTTATAATTTTAGTGTGATGTGATTTTGGATTACTCGTTTACTGCAAAATTATGATCGTAACCTTACGATCCGTCATAAAACGCTCAAGAAATCTATCGTACCTACAAAGTTTTTTAGAATCATCATCATCATTCTCAGCCCGTGTCGACCCACTGCTGGGCATAGGCCTCTCTTTGTTTCTGCCATTCATCCCGATCCTGTGCTAGTCTGAACCACGTACGAGCCACGGACTTATTGATGTCGTCGACCCATCACGCTGGTGGACGTCCCCTATTTCGATGCCCAGTTTTCGGCCTCCACTCTGTTAGTGCCTTAGTCCAACTGTCGACACTACGTCACACTACTGCCCAACTCCACTTGAGCACCAATATACACTTGCCGACGTCTTGTACTTTAGTCTGCTTGCGAATTTCGGTATTAAGAATTCGATGTAATAGTTGATCCATCTTAGAATAGAATAGGATAAAAAAACATATATGTAACTACACAGTAGGTAAATACACATAAACTGATAAGGTACAAAAGATAACACAATCTGTCATTTGCAAAAAGGACTCTAATTCAACATGATGCGGGTCTTCATAACTGTACCAAAAATCAATGAACTACACACACTATCGACAGGTGCGAGTTAAACACTGCTCTTGCGCAGGGTCAGTAACCTTTATCTGTTCTTCCTATCATATTAAACCTTATTATACAGACTTAGAGTCGAGATCAGCTTGTGTGTGAGATTGTTAATCGTAGAACATAATTTTTATGAGTTTCCGGTGTAAATGCAAAAACGTATGGAGGCGGAAGATTGTTGAATTGCCGTTTTTGTGTAAGTGGCAAATAGTTTCTAAGATATGTATGTGTGGGGTCCTTTGATAAAGTTCCTTGAACTTAACAAGCATGGATTTAAGACCTTATATTGTAATTTTTGGGTACTTTAGCAAATAAACGATTGTATTTGAATTTATCTTTTTTATTTACAACCGTGGCGCAATAGGTGAGGCGCAGGAGGTTGCGGGTTCAATTCCCGCCGCGGAACAAATATTGTATGATCTACAGATATAAAGATATTCTTTCTTTTCTTTCTTCTACATAAGAATTCTATCAGTTATCTGGTTCCCATAGTACAAGTTTTGCTTAGTTTGGGGCTAGATGGCGCTGTGTGAAATGTCCAGCATTATTTATTTACATTCATACTGCTATAAATTCCTAATGAAGAATGACGATAAAGAATGCTTGGAGTGTCATGGACAGAACTCCATACCAACCAGTTCCATACTCCAAGAACTCGGCATCAAGCAGCGTCGTTCTTCTACTGTGCAATCTCGCATCCTCACTTTCTTCGGGCACGTGTCGCGGCGTGGAGAGGTGTCCATTGAACGCGTCGTAGTGCAAGGTAAGGATGAGGGTACGCAACCACGCGGTAGATCACCAATGAGATGGACGGACCAAATCAAAGCAGCACTTGACGGTCCCCTACATAAGTGCACCAGAAAAGTGGCAATACGAGAGCAGTGGCGAAGACGTGTCAAGCGCACCACTACACCCGAAGTGACGACCACGACCACTCTGCCAAGAGTGTAACGACCGAGAAGAAGAATATAAATTCTAATGTAATTTTTTTTATAGTAAATGGCCCATCTGATGTTAAGTGGTAACCATCGCATATAGCCTAGTATTGCCTCGTAGGTCACGCACCTTAGAAACGTGCACTGTCCTGCGTCCATCAACTTGAGGCGTACAGGTGTAACGCATCATGTGCCTGTAATTCCACCAGACCATACCCTTCATACCGTAACACAGCAATGCTGCTTGGTGGCAGAAATAGGTATGGTGGTAGTACATCCCCAGGCGAGCCCTTTCACAAAGAATTTTTTTTTATACTACTTGTATGGCAAACGAGTATGCAGTCCACCAGATATTAAGTGGCTTATGCAGCCCATGGATATCCACATAGAATTCAAAACAAGCTATTATGTTGTCTTGATCTCCATGTGGATACGTTGCCATACTATAGGACTTAGCTGTTATGCCTATGTGTCAGTAATTACAGGAACATACCATTACCATCTAACCGGAACACAGCAGCACAAGTACTGCTATTTGGCGGCAGATAAAGGTAAGGCGGTGGTGCCCACTTCCTCGAGCTCGTTCACAAAAGCTCTACCACCAGTGAATTCTACTCTCTCTCCCTCTGTCTTTTCAGGGTACCTATAGGTGATTTTTTTATATTATATTATTTTTTATTATAAGCCTGTTCTACTGCAGGGCAAAGGCCTTCCTTCCCTCTTTCCACTCGACTCTGTTGTTCGCAAGTAAGGGCCAATACTTGGGTAGGAGTTTAGCTCCTCCCGCCCCCTTCGCCTGGGCTTTCCACGCGGGCGTCGTCCGTTGTTTGGGACCCATTCTGTGGTGGTCTTCGCCAACATTGTATCAGACATACGGCACACGTTTCCAGCCCAATCCCACTTGAGTCTTCCAGCTTTTTGAGCGGCGTCGGCTACCGTTCTCCCGAACGGTAGCGTATAACCGAGTTCCTGATTCGGTCCGTGAGTTTCACGCCCAGGATACTACTTACGCTCCATTGCACGTTGGCATACCCCAAGGGTATGCCATGACGATTTGTTAGCGACCAGGTTTGCGCACCATAGGTGAGGATGGGGAGAATGCACATGTTCATGAGTTTTCGCTTTAGAGAAAGTGGAAGCGGTCCTTTCATTAGGTCTTTCATGGACCAATGGCTCTTTCAGGCGTTTTCCCTGCGTCTTGCAATCGCTGGTTCTTGTCTCGCCTGTAAAGAAACTAATTGGCTAAAGTACATGTAATCATGCCACATATTCAAGCCCCACACCCTAAACCTCTATCTTCCTCTGCGTGCCGTTCAGCTTCATTTTCGTCATCACCTTCGTTTTCGTCATGTTCATAGAAAGTCCTACTCCAAGGCTTGCTCTGCTCTGCTCTGCAGATTTTTAATTCCTCAATTATTTTTTTATTTTAATAGATAGATCTTACAAAAATATATAAAACTAGCTGACAAATCCGCAGCTTCACACGCGTAGTTTTTCAATAAAAACATTCCTTCTGCGCTGTTAAGTAAAATGTAGTGTATGTCACCCGGGAATAGTGTAGCTTCCCAATAGTGATAGAATTTTTTAAATCGGTCCAGTAGTTTCGGAGCCTATTCAATACAAACAAATCTTTCCTCTTTATAATATAATTTTTGTAGATATTGATATGTTCTTTAATATTGTAGAACATACTTTTGTTCTATCATCAATAGTTTCCGCATCGCATGCGACGAAAGGCGTTTTAGGGCACTTTTTTACACCTTGGGTTACGTTAAGTTTTAGTAAGGATCCCTAATCTTTTCTAGCAATAAATATAGCTTATGTCACTCAGGGTGAATGTAGCTTTCCAATGGTGAAAGAATTTTTGAAATCGGCACAGAAGTTTTTGAGTTTATTCTTTACAAAAATACACACAAAAATACAAATCTTTCCTCTTAATATTAGTATAGAGATAATCAAGCCTATCTTAATAAATATGTATTACATATACTTACATATTACTTATATATATACTTATATATTACATATACTTATTGTATTGGTCGTGTAAATTACCATTGCAACGTTAGATGCCCCTGGCTACTTATTCGTACTATTTTTATTACCATAACTTTAATTCATAAACGGCTATTATAATGGCCGACAAAACAATTCCCTTTTTATCTGGGTTGTATTCTACGGATTTTATTTTAGAAATAATAAGAGTTAGATTTTTTTTTTGATTGAGTGAAGCGAGATCTCTAAATCAACTTGGGCAAATCGGCGTTGCATGTATTGTTAGCTTAGCTCATTATCAGGATCCGTAGGAAAGTAGAACGCCGAATACGTAATAACTTTTTATTTTAAACTCATGTTTAAGCTTACAATGTTCCTTGTTCGAAAGCCACCAAGAGAATGCGCAACTGTCCAAAGGTTTTAGTATAAAATCGCCCGATGCGAAGAGCTCACCGATTGGCCCACGTCATTTTACGTTGACCAATCACTGTGCATCAACTCGAAAGCATTGCTGACAACATTTTAAAATAGTTGCCAGCCTTAAAATAATATCGAGTAAACAAATTGTTTAATCGACACAGCATCTATTTAACTTTACAAATGATGAACCCTTACAGTATGTATGTTTGTTTGTCCGAGGATAACTTTCGAAGCGTTTACCTGATCATCGTGAAATTTGGTGTATAGGTAGGTAGTGATGGCACAATTTTGGTGTGACTAAATGAGCTAAAAATGTGAGGGGGTTGTTGAGATATTGCGATTCAAGAGAGGTAAAAAAACAAAATGGGACTATCCGACCAAGTGGCACGTCTAATAAAAGGTTTATGACCCCACAGTTGTGAAATTTGATATGCGTGTAGCTTTAGTGACACAGATATAGGGAAAAGTCTGAAACCCAGTATAACTGAAATTTCTACCCCAAAAGACAATAACCAATTAACATGAACTCCCGTTACCTGTAATTTGAATGAAACTGTATGTCAAGTTATTTGGTTATTCATTTCGTGGCACTATTTAATTAGTGAAAGATTAAGGCCGGCTTGCACAACGATCACACAAACCGTTTTGGTTCTACGTTCTTGATGCGCACAGCTAAAGTATGGAACACTTTGTCGTTGTCCTAAACAATACAATGCGGGCCTCTTTAAGATAAAGTTTCTACTAGATCTTCGTGCTTCATCTTACACCACATCATCGCTTACCATCAGGTGAGATTGTGGTCAAACGAAGGGCTATATAGTTAAAAAAGATACCTACACGCATTTAGCGACTAAACATGTTTAAATTTTAAGTATTTGTATGATTTGGCAACTCATTAAATCATATTTAGCCACTAAATACGTTTAGGCATCGTTGCGCGAGTCGCCCTAAGCATTTATTTTTGTGTTTTGGGTGACTCGCGAGATCTCTGTTCGGGACGAACCACTAGTTTTATTCTGTCCACTGACTTATCACTAATAGCTCACAGATTAATAATAATTGTTTGGAGCGTGAGAATCCCCCGTCTATTGTCATCCTTCCTCACTAAACTATTAATTGCAATGAATTAATATCCGTAGGATCATGCTAGAAGTCATAAAGGGGATAACTATAGCAGTAGCCTTTTAAGGGGAGACTGGAGGGGAATCGCCCGTACTACCAAGATCATTTCTAATTGGAGCATATTTCTACCTTAATAAGGTAATATTTTAATTTGAATAGTATTTATCTAGGTTCCAAACCATATACATATTAGATCAAAATACTTACCTAAAATGAAATAGAAGCGTATCGCATTCTGCATGTTTTTACGTCATAAAAGAACTGTTTTCAACCTAATTGTTTCGTATTAAAAACAACAACATCCTACGTATCCTAGTCATGGGAACATAGATTATATCGTCCAGAATAACAACACAATGAGAAAAATACAACAACTTTTCAGTCATCATTTTTGGTATTACGGAACACGGTCAAAATCTAATCAAATTTAGAATTGTTCATTTGCTGTCACTGTCGCTCTGCGTGGCAAAACTTCGTCACTAAACAGAGATAGCGATATTCAGGCCGAAGTTTATGACGAGGCCGAATTGAAGTTGCGCTCGGGGTTCGCCGGCTTCTTATGTATTCCGTAAGCAAGTCGCTTTCGCCTGCCTGTCGTGAGAATCAAGTCGTCCCTTACACACACCGCACACGTCGTGAGATACGTACTGTAGGTATTTTTTGTTACGAATATATCTTCGGTTCACCACTAGCTCGCCTGGCAAGCGATGATTTGGTCTATGATGAAGCACGAAGATCTAGAAAACACCTATTCACTCTTACCTTGAAGAGGCCCGGATTGTACTTCTCAGGAAAAACAGACGACGGTAAAGTGTTCCATACCTTAGCTGTACGCGTTAAGAACATAAAATGTTGATGGTAGGTGTGAAAGGGACGGCCGTACCCGAACGACTGGCGGACGACAGCGACTGGTTTACGTACCTAATAAGGCTACCGGTAGAAGTTATCATAAGTCATCATCATGTGACTAAAAGTGTGTTAGACATGAATGTGGATGGATAGAGAAGTAGAGGTAGGCCGAAGAAGAGATAGATGGACTGTGTGAAGAATGATATGGGTAAGAAAGAAGTGACAACGGAGATGACGGCTGATAGAGAGGTATGGAAAAAAATACATGTTGTGCCGACCCCGCGAATACGCTATCGAATCTGAAATGACATTCGTAGACTAAACCAAAGTTACTGACATTGCCCAGAGGATTAGCTAGCTGAAGTGGCAGTGGGCGGGGCACATAGCAGAACTTACGGCTGTTGGGGCAGAAAAGTACTCGAGTGGAGACCACAGGACAGTTACAGAGAGATCACAGACGAAAAGCTTACAAAAAGGAAGGCAGAGCTTAAGGCGCTAACCGTAGCCGATGACCTTGAGCGAATGGGCGTGGCTATTGTTTCAGCCCCGCACCTTCCGCCACACGCATCTAACCGACCAGGAAATAGGTGAGCGCGAGGCAGACGAGCACAATCGTCCCGTACGACAGTCAGCGGTACACTGCCGCCCGTCGCCCGCGCAACCTTCTAAGGATAAGCCCGCTAATTATTCGTAAAAATTGAAGATAATTAATTGCCACGTGAAAGACCGTCGCAGCACAGCATCATATGTTCACACGGACTTTACATGTATGTTCAACTTGAAGCTATAGTCTTTTCCCACATTTAGGTGAAAGAAAAATTACATAATTTTACGTCGTTTAGAGGTTGAATCAAATTGAAAGTCGAAAAAAGCTACATTTTGTTATTTTTTTTCTCATGGTAAATAAACAGGTAGATCTTTTTTGTATGTTCACTTTGCAGATTAAAACTCAATGAATGACATATATTTTTTTTTGCACATAAAACTGATTCCTCCCTGAGGAGAAAGCCTCCAAATCAGCTATTATATTCGCCTTAACCTTTTTTTGAAAAACTCTGAACTACAAATTAAAAAGTTACTAAAGTATAAACGAGTGCTCTATACTATATTTTGCCTCTCAAAACGAACAATCCGAAAATAATCAAATATTTCTCTGAAAATCTGTTGGACAAGAACAATCAATACAACCAAAACCCAACCCTTATTTAAACCCACCAAGACTCAATTTAGTTTGTTATATACTCAAGGTCGTTCAGGGGTGTCAATGGTATAAGCGTCGTATTATCACTAAATATTCATAAAGCCAGGGCTGCCACTGAGTGTTAGCTTTCCCGAATTGTTTGACAGACGTCAATTGATCGAGCTAAGTGCCTTTGATAAGGGTCAGGCTCGGATCTAGAATTTTTCCTAACCGGGGCAGAAACTTGATTTGGCGCCCCCTCTCCACCAGTTTGAGAGGGGGGAGGGGGGGGGGTGAAGTTTGAAGCTTTCCTAATTAATGAATCGACATATTTCTAATTGAAGAATTCGGTGCCCCCTGATATTGCCGCCCGGGTTTAGTTCCAGAGCTAAGGGGCAGGCGTTGCTAGCGTTCGCAAAGTTCTAATATCTTTTAGACAAGTTGAAGTTGTTTTTATTAGTCTTGGGTGTCTTCAAAGAGACTTAGTAACTTGAAGTTTTTACGCCAAAGTTTCTGGTAAAAAAAATTGGTTAGTGAAATTAGTTTGTTTTTAATGGTCGAGTGAGATCTCTGATTGAAGTTCAGCGAATCAAAATTTTCGTATTTTCTTTTCTTTTCTGATGATAGTAGATTTTTTGGCAGGCATATCATCCCCTGGAGTGCGACGAGATGTACTCGTAGCTTGTTCTATTGAAAAGCACAAACAAGAGCATGATTGTCGACACCCCTTATATGACCATCACATCCCACAAGGCCGCCTTAAAAGTCGTAAGAGCTTTCAACGCTTCACAAGAGCCACGAGCGATGACCCGATTGCCGCTAGACGCACACTGTGGATAAAAAGTAACTCCCCACCGCCTTTTATTCGCAATTTTATCACCCCACAGGAACAGTTACCACCCGGGCACGATCTGCCGTGGCCAGTCTGGAAGTCCTTAAACAGGCTCCGCACCCAGGTTGGCCGCTGCAGACTGAATATGTGCAAATGGGGATTCAGGGACACTAACGCAGTGCGAGTGCGGTGATCCCGCGCAGTCAATGCAGCACTTGCTAATGTGCCCTTTGTGTCCGAACACCTGCACGATGGAGGACCTAATAACCGCCTCACCTAATGCTATTGCTGTGGCCGAACACCTCTCCAACATGCTATAAATGAAAACGTAGAATTCTTGACATGCTATGAAGAAGAAGAAATAGATTTTTTTCAAGTGAGGCTTAAAATGCTTCTTAGGATAATGAGGTTTGGGTGCCAAAAAATAAAATCGCGAAATTTCCGTCCGGAACGAACTGATATTGTAAATATTCACACTAATAATGTTTAATATTAACTAATGCAATAAATACAAAATTTATTTATATATAAAAATCTGATTTAAAATCTTGTATTTTACTATGGCACCGTTTTTAGCAATTTTTGCACTAAAGGAAATCTAATATGTCCGATTTGACGTCTATAATTTTGCATGCCGTTATAACTTAACTAAACAAACATCCAGACAAGAAATCAAAAAATCAACCACATATTGACAAATAATTATTGATAAAACGAAGCGAGAAAATCAACTTTTTCAAATCGGCGTTGTATGTACGAGTATGCGCGTATTGTACATAGTCGTACTCGTATGTGTATTTTTTTGTCCGAGGATAGCTTTCGAAGCGGTTGCAAATTGAATTTGCAGTTATTCTGGATTTTAAACTTTTTCCTATACATATTTGTGTCACGAAATCTACCAAGTTTTAGCACTGGTGAGCACCCTATGAATTTAAATAAATAAATAAAAGGCATTAATTTAAACACACACCTATTAAGCTAACAGAAGTAGGTAGGTACAATAATTACTAAATAAAGCTAGGTAGGTACAACAGTAGGCTTAATTCTAAGTAACATTAGTACATTAATGTAGGTAGCACCAAGGTAGAAGGTGGTGGTAAATAGGTCGAGGGCTCAGCTACGCTGGTTTTCAGCCTCGCCTTGGCAGGAAAAATCTGCAGCAGCCATTCATGCATTTCGTCAAAGTTCAGTTTTTATTATAGCTAATAACTTACAAACTACAAGGTTTAAACTAAAAATAAAAACGGGGTCGAAATGTACTCACGAAGACCTTGTATTAGACGTGCCAGTTGACTGGATTGTCCCATTTTGTTTTTTTTTACAATTTTAGCTCATTTAGTCACACCAAAATTGTGCCATCACTACCTACCTATGTATCATATTTCACGATGATTGGATTAACGCTTCGAAAGTTATCCTCGGCAAACAAACATACCTACAAACATACTTACATACATATAATGCTGATTTGCCCAAGTTGATTTAGTGATCTCGTTTCGCTCGATCAATAATCATGCATATTATTCAATATTTTAAGATTTTAAAACCTAAAAATTTTCAAACTTAGATGTGACTTGAACACGCAACCTTACTCTTGATACGAGAATGCACTATCCAGTTGTGCTACCGGGCTCTGTCACGTCATGGTCGAAATTAGTGAGATGATTCAGATTAGGACTAAAGCACCGTAAACATTATACGATAACACATAACAATAATCAATAAACTTTAACATAATGCAAAACACAGACAAATACAACCCATCATTTTCATCCCGTGTCGACCCACTGCTGGGCATAGGCCTCTCTTTGTTTCTGCCATTCTTCCCAATCCCGTGCCAGTCTGAACCACGTACGACCCACTGTCTTATGGATGTCGTCGACCCATCTCGCTGGTGGACGTCCCCTATTTCGATGCCCAGTTCTCGGTCTCCACTCTGTTAGTGCCTTAGTCCACCTGTCGTCACTACGTCTGGCCAAGTGTCTTGCCCAACTCCACTTGAGCCCCAATATTCGCTTGCTGACGTCTTGTACTTTAGTCTGCTTGCGAATTTCAGTATTGGGAACTCGATCTAAGAGTGTGATGCCGAGCATGGCGCGCTCCATGGCTCTCTGTGCTAAACCTTGTACACAGCCTCCTTCGTGAGCCTCCATGTCTCGGCACTATAAGTCATAGTTGGCAGAACACATTGGTTATAGAGACGTGTTTTTTTTTATACAACCCTTATTAAAAGAAAATAAAAAATATATATTCAGATGTATCATTTGGTTTTGTTGTTCGTTAGTATTATTTGACACGTGTCAAATCTAAGCTATTAAATTCCTAAGCAATTTTTGACAACCCTACTCAAGCCTTTATTCACGATGTGTACAATAAAACTTCATATTCGTATATCGCAGAAAGTGGCCGGTTTCGTTTATATTTTATAGAAAGTAGGCTCCAGGGAACCCGATGTGTGTGCTTTCGAAATTATTTCAAGAAATGACTCTCGCAAGACGGGTAGTATTTCAGGAAAGTATGTTATGACCACTATATTCAAGGCCAGAGTGATAAGGTTTTTTTTTCAGGCAAGCATGCGTCTTAGTCCACACCATCATTTACCATCAGTGAGGTAGTGTAAAATACTAGTGGTTCGCCCCGCCCGAACTGAGTTCTCGCGAGTCTCCCATAAAAACAAAAATATATTATTCCTAATCTTTGACTATCAAAATAGTGCCACGAAATAAACAATCACAATACTTGACGTACAGTTTCATTCAAATGTACAGGTAACAGGAATTCATACAATGTGGTTACTCTTTTTTGGGGTACAAAATGCAGGTATTCTGGATTTCAGACTTTTCCCTATATTTGTGTCACTAAAGCTACACGCATACCAAATTTCAGCATTTTGGGGTTACTGGTGTACCCTGTGAATTTTGTCAGTTTTGTTTTTATTATGGCTAATAACTCAAAACTACAAAGATCTAACTAAAAATAAAAACAGGGTTGAAATTTACTAACGAAAACCTTTCATTTGACGTCCCACTTGACCTAATAGTCTCATTTTCATTTTTTGTTTAACCCTCTTGAACCCCAATATCTCAACCACCCCTCCCATTACTCCTACCATATTTTTAGTTCAATTAGTCACAAAAAAATTGTGCCATCACTACCTACCTATATACCAAATTTCACGATGATCGGATCAAAGCTTCAAAAGTTATCCTCGACAAAAATACATACATACAACGCCGATGTGCCCAAGCTCATTTGGAGATCTCGCTTCACTCGATCAATAAAATATACAATATATTAGACGTTCTAGCTAGTTGGATCGAAACTAAGTTTAGATTTTACATTTAACGACACCCAATTTAGATAACAGGAATTGGTCTTAGGTTCTAGGTTGGAATCTTGCTATCTGAAATCTGTCATTGGTGTGGCGTGGGCGGGAGACCGCTCTATTGGCCGCCTCCATAACACGTCATGACGGCAGCCTCTGGTTGGCTGGAACGGCTGCGTAGGCATGAGTGCGTTCAAAGCATTCAGACTACAGAGCTACAGACTAACTGTTGTCTGTGGGACGCATTCACTGATGTCTTATAATCTACATCATCATCATCATATTCCCATAGATTTCCAGAGGAACCATCTTTTGCGGCCTGCACCCAACGGCTCCCTTATCAGGTAGTCTTTCCATTTAGAATCAATCTGGGGGCTTTCCTACGTTACGCTTTCTAGTGCGCAACCTTAGTTGCTTAGTGGTTAGTTTGGGGCAGCGCGCTGTGTGAAATGGCATTTTTTTTTGAGTTCTATCTGCGATCAGTTTTACAACTATGAGCAAATTGTTTCTGGGTTTTGTGTCGGGCAGAGTGCACCCCTATATCTCACTCTTCATTCTTTTCAGTCACCAAGTAGCATGCCATCTTTTCTTTTCAGCCGCTTCTTATATGAAGGATTTGTGAGTTGTATGTGAAATGCCATGAATAAAGAAAAATACAGCTCAAACCTCAGGCATATTTTCAAGAACCTCTTTTCTATTGTACTCTGTTCATCATTTTACCTTTTAGAAAGATTCAAGTCCTTGTATTATCTCCTGAAATTTGTATTTCCTTTGATATAAGTAGGTACGCCAGAATTATTCGAAAAACCTTTGTGTTGTTGGATTTCTACTTCGCCATTTTCTTTACTTATCGACTTTTCATGGAAATTTCTGCAGTTTAAATATTTTCAGATTTTAACCGACTCCAAAATAGAGGTAATTCGGTTTTATTTTTGCTTTGTTACAAGTAACTTTTTAACAAAAATAAAATCGACTGCCGATAATAGAAAAAATCAAACTACTGAACCGATTTTGACGATCCTATGAAAATATGTGTGATGGAGTATGAGTACCTATTGAGTGAATCTGATAGTATATCCTTGCAAATAAAAGGATTTTGCAAATCGGTTGATGAATGACGGAGTGCTGAGGTAACGAACATTTAAAAGAAAACAAAATACAAATTGAGAACTTCCTCATTTTTTTGAAGTCGAAATACGTATATATATATCTAGAAATGAATTGCTGTTCGTTAGTCTCGCTAAAACTCGAGAACGGCTGGACCGATTTGGCTAAATTTGGTATTGAATTATTTGTGGAAGTCCAGAGAAGGTATAAATATGAAAATGCTCGGAATTAAATAAAAAAAAAACAATTTGGGTTTTCCTTTAATGTGTCCCTCGTCGTTCAGAAATCAAATTGAAAGAATAGTTTAAAATGAACGACGGCGACGTTTAAAATGAAATGTACCGGCGACGTACATTGGCAGCCCGCGTCATATGCATGTCCAGGGGCGGAACGAAGTTCGGCGGGTCAGCTAGTTTTTTTATAAAAATCGATTGTCGCTCGATTCGTCGATAGATAGACGAGATTCATTCAGTGGATGAAAATATCAAAGAAAGTTATCTAAGCGGATGAAACGGAAATTACGATTTTTGATCTATGTGACCTTTTATTTAATCGAGGTATTTTCTTTAATGATTTTTTTTCAAGGTCCCTTACAAAGCAAGCCTAAACGAATTTACTTAAATATGTATGTTTATTTTTCACGTGATCTAGTCTTACTGAGCCGAGAAAAATGATATCGTTTGAACGCTATAAATTGTTTCCATTCGATCAAGCGAGTCACATACATCATCCGTTGGTGATTTACTTCGATTTATGCGCCTCTTTTTAAAATAAATGTACTACTAATGTATGTACGAGCCATGGAGCGCAGTATCCTAGGAGTCAAATTAACAGACCGTATTAAAAACAGTGGACTGCACTCCCAAACACAAATCGCTAGTTGCTGACGATACGGACAAAATTTATTAGGACACAGTGTGCCAACTGACACTTTTGATTTTAATATTTTTTACTGTCGATTCGGACACCATCAAATTATTAAAGCTGTTGAGTACAGTCAGGTAAAAAATGTT
Organism: Philereme vetulata; assembly: GCA_918857605.2. Lineage (NCBI taxonomy): Eukaryota > Metazoa > Arthropoda > Insecta > Lepidoptera > Geometridae > Philereme > Philereme vetulata. Next base: position 1,209,069 of record OU975482.1, read on the forward strand.
TCAGCAAAATATAATATAATGTTATAAAGGTAATCAAATTGCTTTGCGAGCGTGTCGTGACTTACATTAATGTTAAAAAAACCACAAGTATCATTCATAGTGTATATTTGTTATAAATCAACATCTTGTTTACATAGGCATCTATATAATGATCATCATCACTTAAAAATATCTCAAATAAAGAGATAGAGATAGTGTGACCTTGCTATGCATCTATTTCGTCATCTTGCTGTGCCGCCGCCGCGCCTCGGTAAAAACCTGTTTAACTGACTGTACAATGCAAGTATTTTTAATGGTGTCCGAATCGACAGTAACAAAAATATTAAAATCAAAAGTGTCAATTGGGACATTGCGTCCCAATATATTTTGTCGAATCGACAGCAAGTCCAAATCGCGGACGTTGGGCACCAAGTAGGCAAGTTAAAGTGGGACTGGGCGGGCCATCTCTGCCGCATGTCGGAGGAGTTATGGGCAAAATCCATCACCGAGTAGATCCCACAAGACAGAAAACGACCACGTGGCAGACCGCGACGCCGATGGAAAGACGAACTCGACTCGTGTATGGAAGACTGGACTACACACGCGCATGATAGAGTGGAGTGGAAGGAAGGAAGGGAGGCCTTTGCCCATGCAGTGGGGCAGTACAGGCTCCAAATAAACTACACACTACAATAGACCAGATTTAACCCTTATAGATAAAACTAACAAAACCGCATTTATTATTGATATAGCCATCCCAAATACCTACCCATAACATGCAATCGCGGAGAAGTTATCGTATGTATGTACGTATATGTATATGTGTGTGTGTATATGTACATAAGATTTAAAAGATGAAATCACTCAAATGTGGCGACTGATGTTAAAGTATCATTAGTCCCAATAGTTTTATCCTCTACAGGCGTCATCCCAAATCAACTGTTTCAGTCCCTCTCACTTCTGGATCTCCCAAAACCTTTGCCTTATTGCAGAAGGCAAAAAATTTTGAATTCTTGCAGGATTGTAAGAAAGTTCTTGCAGACTGCCCTATCCACCGTATTGTCATCTGCACTACCATGAACAAGAGTTCGAAATGGTACCACCCGAACCATTGAGGAACACTTGGCTTAGGCCCGTGCACCTCTGTTATTTCCCAGCTTTTCTGAGCCGAGTTGATGAAAATCATAAATAGTAATGTATGAGTATGGGCCTCGGTAAAATTATAGGCACATCGCATGAGACTACAAAACACCGACGCCGAGCTGTGAACTGCATTTTTTGTACATAGGGACTCGTTCTTCTTAGCGTGTCAATAGTTCTACTTATAGTATTTTTATTTAAAATATTATCCGAACACATACAGAAAAATTCCGAGATTTTTATATTAAGAAATTTTTGAGATGATTTTAAAAATCTTAGCCCTACTTATATTGTGTTAGATAGGTACTTGGCCACATTGATGGCGTTAGAAGCCCTTTTTTAAGACAACCATTGTGCAGGTGTAGTAACTCGTTGAACACGGCAGTAGTCGCTACATGCCACAAGACACCGCCTCTCGCTTCGTGTGATGGAAAATTAAGAAATTTAAAAACTTGGGAGTCCTTAACCGTGCCAAACAGTATTTTAAGGCACAACACCGGCTACTGCTGTACAAAGCGCAAGTTCAGCCGCACGTAGAATACTGGTTCCCATCTTTGGCACGGAGCTCCAAAGTACCAATTGCTTCGTTTTGACTCCCTTCAGAGAAGAGCCATTAGAATCATCGGTGATCCCAAACTCGCCGACAGGCTGGAACCGCTGAGCCAACGCCGTGACATCGGATCGCTCAGTGTATTCTACCGCCTGTATAATGGGGAATATTCTGAGGAGCTTTTTGATCTCATCCCGTCGTCGAGATTTTACTACCGCACTTCTCGACAACGTAATAAAGCTCATCCACATATCATCATCAATTGGGTATCGCGCACCACACGCTTCACGCAATCTTTCTACCCCATACTTGCAAGATGTGGAATGAGCTACCATCTGAGGTTTTACCGTTAGGCTACGACATGGCACGCTTCAAGAGAAATGTATAGAGGTTTGTACAGGGTAGGGAACGCATCGACCATACCCCGGGTGTTGCCGGTGTCAATAGGCGACGGTGACCGCTTACCATCAGGCGGGCCGTAAGCCTGTTTCCCCACAAATAACATAAAAAATAAAAAGTGGCTGTCGCGATTTCCGCTACTAAATAGCCGCTTACAGCTTCAGGTGCCGGCGTTTTATGGATCGTGTGCGGCGATGCATATATAAAAAAAAATTGTTAATGACTTACGTAATTTAACAAATTAATTTCACTTTATACATACGACTATAACAAAAATGGTTTTAAAATTCAACGTTACGTAAATGAGCTCTTTTATCAAAAATTAGTTAAGGAAGCCTTGTAGTTTTTTTAGAACCTATTCATCGATACCCCACACGATGACCTATTATTAGGGTTTTAGAAGACCTATTCAACGATAACATGACCCTAATAAGTTGTTTTGGTTTTTATTTCATAACTTACTATGTGTCACTAAAAAGTATCATTATGCCAATTTTTTTAAAGCTCTAATAGTAATTACGGAATATAAAATTACTTAAATAAAGTTATACAAAATCACAATAATGTCCATGCCACTTCCAGTTGTATCCATATCTGTGTCACTTCATAGTTGTTTACACCGAATTGTGGTTACACCAAATGTTACAAAACTACCCGCACTTAACTTTTATTTTGTGCAAACTTGTATCGCATTTAACATTGTTATTAGTAGATCGCCCAACAAATTTTTAACTAATATTTTTAAATATCTCTATAAGTTACGTCACTAAACCAGTTTACGTCACTGGTCGAACAGACAAACCGACGGAGATAGAGAACGGAGAATAAGGGTTCCTAGTTCGAATACGGAACCCTGAAAATAATGCGGCATGCCGATTCTGACTGTTGGAAAATGAGCTCTCAAAAGCTATATTTAACATTCAAAATCGCGTGCGCGACACAGATTCCTAGAATTGAAAACACTAACTTCTTCTGTGGTACAATCATTTTGTATTCAGCTGGGGGAAGCTATGCGGCCTAGCAAAGGCAACGTTATTGAAAGGCATTTCTACTTTCATTTCAGACTGAATGACACTATTTTCCTGAGTAATGGTTATGTTTTCTTGCGCAGACTCAAAGGCTTGGCCATTGGTATTCCGCTAAGTCTCATTCCAGATATGCAAAATGGCGGCTACTAAATAGGTATAATTTTGTGTCGCATTCTTTTGATCTTATATTTTAAAAGTATGTGTAACAAAAAAATCGACCAAGTGCGAGTCGGACTCGCGCACTAAGGGTTACGTACCATTATCTAATAGGTTGGGGAAAAAGTCTTTTCGCACTATAGTATGTATGAACTTGTAATAAAATCTCTTTGACTATACTATTTGTATCTAACTGGTTTTGGTATCATTCAAAGTTTAAATTTTAAAGAAGATAATTCCAAATTCAAGTTAGGAAAATGTGTGATTTTTATTTATTTTTCGTACTGTAAAGATGAGTGAATCTAATGAAGAAATTAGATACATTATAAATTTTACTACAAAAAAGGAAAACATGCAACGCCAGCCGCGAAAAAAATTTGCGATGTTTATGGACCTAGTGCAGTGTCTGTGAGAGTAGCACAAATTTGGTTTAAGCGTTTTCAATCAGGAAATTTTGATGTCAAAGATGCATGTCGCTCTGGTTTATTACGGATAAAATTGATGCCATTTTTGAAAAAGTGGAGCAAGATCGGCTAATCAGTAGTTACGACGTAGCTAAAGAACTGGGAATTAACCACAAAACAGTTTTGGCGCATTTGAAAAAAACTGGGTACACAAAAAAGCTCGATATTTGGGTACCCCACGAGCTCACTGAAAGAAACCTTGTACCTACTCATTTGTGATTCATTATTACAACGTAATGAAACCGAACCATTCTTGAAGAAGCTGATAACTGGTGGTGAAAAGTGGATCACGTACGACAAGAACGTGCGTAAAAAGTCGTGGTCAAAGGCCGGTCAGGCTTCACAGACTGTGGCGAAACCCGGGTTTACTCGCAACAAGGTGATGCTGTGTGTGTGGTGGGATTGGAAGGGCATTATTCATTATGAGCTGTTTTCACCAGGCAGGACCATCGATTCTGAACTGTACTGCGAACAACTTATGAGATTAAAGCAAGAAGTTGAGAGAAAGCGGCCGGAATTAATCAACAGAAGGGGTGTGTTTTTCATCATGATAACGCTAGACCTCACACATCTTTAGCCACTCAGTAAAAATAAGAGAGTTTGGCTGGGAGATTTTAATGCATCTGCCGTATAGTCCTGACCTTGCACCTTAAGATTTCCACCTGTTTCGGTCTCTTCAGAATTCTTTAGGCAGTGTCAGGTTAACATCACGAGAGGACTGCCAAAACTACTTGTCGCGGTATTTTGATCAGAAGGCCCAAAATTTCTATAGCAATGGGATCATGTCCTTACCTACAAGATGGCAAAAAGTTATCGAACAAAATGGTTTCTACATACTTTAGTTAAACTATATTAAAAAATGTTTTGAATTTTCTTAAAAAATGCGAAGAAACTTTTTCCCCAACCTAATATAAAAACGGCAAAAAAAATCACGTTTGTTGTATGGGAGCTTCCCTTAAATATTAATTTTATTTAATTTAATTATTTATTTGTAAAGTAATATATAACTAAATATTCTGTGAATACTTCAAGCGTCTACCTGTTGCCGTTATCAATATCGAGCAAAAACGAGCAAAAAAAATCACTTGTTGTATGGGAGCCCCCCTTAAATATTTATTTTATTCTGTTTTTAGTATTTATAGTTATAGCGGCAGAAATACATCATCTGTGAAAATTTCAACTATCTAACTATCACGGTTCATGAGATACAGCCTGGTGACAGACGGACAGACAGACAGCGGGGACTTAGTAATACGGTCCCGTTTTACCCTTTGGTTACGGAACCCTAAAAACATATGACTCTTTGTAGCAACAGATATCAATTATCATTAAAATTTTGATTTTGATACCTCTTCGTTTTAAGGTGAGACCGGAGGGGAATCGCCCATACAACACGTACTACCAAGATCATTTCTAATTGGAACATATTTCTACCTTAATAAGGTATTATTTTAATTTGAATAGTATTTATCTAGGTTCCCAATTAAACTACTCAAAACAAAATAGGGCCCACTTGAAATATTTCGATATTTTGGCCGACACATTTTTTTTTGCGAGTTGTTGGCATACTGATGTATGGAAATGTTAAGTAGACATATTTATTGATCATAAATTAACACTTAAACGCCAAGTTTAAGGTAGTTCTTATGTGGGTAGACAAGAAACAAAATCTTACGATATACCGCAGAATCTGTGAGTGCCATTACATTGTTGCTCAGTGGGGTTTGTTGTGTCTAACGAAGAAGTTATCGTAACCTTACCTTTAATTATCGATTACATTACTGTTTGCAAAAACAATTCCTGGTTCTCGACATCACATGGACACGGAATCCGCGACTAGAGCCATTGTTTTGCTTCAGCAGGGAAATTCGCAAAGATCGGTAGCTTCAAGCTTAGGTGTGTCAAGACGAGCTATTCGAAATGTGTGGGAACGCTTTCAAGAGACAAGTAGTGTGAGTAGGAGGCGCGGTTCAGGTAGTACCCGAGCGACAACCTCCCAAGAAGACCGATACATCCGACTCTCTGCACGTCGCGAGCGAACTGTAACTGCACGCATATTGAGAAACCGCTTATGTGACGCCACTGGAACGCGAGTGAGTAACCAAACTGTTCGCAACAGACTTCATGAAGACCAACAACGCTCCAGAATGCCAGTTGTTCGGCTCAAATTGACCAGAGCCCACCGTGCAGCGCGATTAAGGTTTGCACGTGATCACCTCGAATGGACCATGAATGGAGGACAGTTCTTTTTACAGATGAATCTAAAGTAAAGTTTTTTAATGATGACAGACGCGTACGAGTTTGGCAACGACCTGGAGAACGTTTTGTAGAACCATGTATTCGTGAAACTGACCGCTTTGGTGGACCCTGTATTATGCTATGGAGTGGGATTAGCATAACGGGCAAAACCGAGCTAGTGAGTTTGGATGAGGGCAATGTAACGGCCGCCAGCTATGTTCAGCATGTCATCCGACCTCATGTGATCCCATATTCACAGCGAGTAGGCCTTAACTTTATTCTGATGCAAGACAACGCTCGCCCTCATACTGCCAGAGTGACCCAAAGTGCAATCTCCGAAGCTGGTATCGCAGTTCTACCCTGGCCTGCCATGATTCCGGACCTGAATCCAATCGAGCATATCTGGGACCAGTTGAAAAGAAGCCTTAAAGACAACCACACTGAAATTCATAGCCGACAGGAGTTGATAACTGCTTTAAAAGTGTGTTGGGAGCAAATTCCAGATGAAAACGTCATCCACCTTATAGAGAGTGTTCCGAACCGACTCAGAGAGTGTGTGCGCAATAGGGGAGGACCTACGCGTTACTAAATATAAGACGTTGAAGCAACCCTAAGAACATGTTTAAAAAAAATGTGCTCGTGTCTTCAACGTGTTGTTTTGGAAAACCGTGTAATTTTAAGTTAATGTGTAAAACGTGCATTTCTTGACGATTTTTTTGGCAATAATAAGGCATTGTAATGTTTTTTTAATGATTCTGAATGTGTTAACCTATTTCTAAAATTAAACTTGAAATAAACTGTATGTATTTTTTTTACTTTAATTTAAATCATATTTTATTGGGTGGGCCCTATTTTGTTTTGAGTAGTTTATATATTAGATCAAAATACTTACCTAAAATGAAATAGAAGCGTATCGCATTCTGCATGTTTTTACGTCATAAAAGACCTGTTTTCAACCTAATTGTTTCATATTAAAAACTACATCTTACGTATCCTAATCATGGGAACATAGATTATATCGTCTAGTTACAGAATAACATCACAATGAGAAAAATACAACAAGCTTTCAGTCATCATTTTTGGTATTACGGAACACGGTCAAAATCTAATCGTTCTCAATCTAAGAAACGTTCATTTGCTATCACTGTCGCTCTGCGTAGCTAAACTTCGTCACTAAACAGGGATAGCGATATTCAGGCCGAAGTTTTTGACGCGGCCGAATTGAAGTTGCGCTCGGGGTTCGCCGGCTTCTTAACGGTGATTTTTATAAATACAAATGTAATCGTTTGTTTGCACAACAATTAAAAGGTCTTAAATCTATGCTTGTCAATGTATTTAACCTGCATGCAATACTACTACATATACGTGGCGCAGCAGGCGAATAGGTGACAAGGGGGAGGTTGGTGATTAATTCCCGCCGCGGAACAAATATTTACACGTTCTACAAATATTTGTTCCGGATCTGGGTGTCTATAAAAATATAAAAGGGAAACAGAGCCAAAAATGGCAAAAACAATTTAAAAATAAAACCAAAAATGCACCTACAATAATCGTTTGTTCGCGTTACACAAAGGTTAACTGGAAGATGATGCTATCGAGCAGTAAGTTCGCTTATACACAGATTATTTTTATTGAGAGCAATCTAAAATTTTCATTCATACCAAAAATGCTAAACCCAACTACGAGTATCTTCACTACCTTGTATTAGTTATCTGGTTTCTATAGTACAAGCTTTGCTTAGTTTAGGGCTAGATAGCGCTGTGTGCACTGTCCAGCTCTTCTTTTTAACTGTTTACTTGTGTATACCACACAAAGCAAAAGCAACCTTATTGGTGCTTGCTTTAATTTCAGGCTGAATGACAGTATTTTCTCTCGGGGAAGGCGCCTGTTTCCGCCCGCTTTCATTGTGGCCCAGATTCAAGACATTTCAGTTTATCTCGTTCGATATTTTCATGGTAGGAGTAATACAGAAAATGTGTAAACAGTACATATTGCATGATCTGCAAATATTTGTTTTTTGAGCGAGCGAAGCGAGATCTCTAAATCAACTTGGGCAAATCGGCGTTGTATGTAAATATGTATGTATGTTTATTTGTCCGAGGATAACTTTCGAAGCGTTTATCCGATCATCGTGAAATTTGGTATATACTCATAGGTCATGGCACAAATTTGGTGTGACTAAATGAGCTAAAAAAGTGGAGGGTTGTTGAGATATTGGGGTTCACGAGGGGTAAAAAAAACAAAATGGGACTATCCGGTCAAATGACACGTCTTATAAAAGGTCTTTGTGAGTACATTTCGACCCCGTTTTTATTTTTAGTTTAAGCCTTGTAGTTTTTAAGTTATTAGCCATTATAAAAACTGAACTTTCACGAAATTCACAGGGTACACCAGCGCTGAAATATAGTATGCGTGTAGCTTTAGTGACACTAATATAGGGAAAGTTTGAAATCCAGAATAACTACAATTTCTACCCCCAAAAAAATAACTAACATGAACTCCCGTTACCTGTAAATTGAATGAAACTGTAAGTCAAGCAATTTGGTTATACATTTCGTAGCACTATTTTGATAGTCAAAGGTTACAAATAATATTTTTTTGTTTTTATGGGAGACTCGCGAGATCTCAGTTCGGGGCGAACCACTAGTCTTATACTACTGAGGTAGCAAACAAGCATACAGCCCACCTTATGGTAAGCGGTTACCGTAGCTTATGGACGTCTGTAACAACAATTTTAGTTATCGTGGTATTTTTGTATTCGTAACAGATACTCAAGAAATGGAGAAAAACGAGACCAGATAAATGAACAAAATTAACAAATAAATAAATAAATATTGGTGGACATTTCACACAGAGCTATCTTTTTTTTATACTACTTATATGGCAAACGAGCATGCAGTGCACCAGATGTTACGTGGCTACTGCAGCCCATGGATATCCACATAGAAGTCAAAACAAGCTATTATGTTGTCTTGATCTCTATATGGATACGTTGCCATACTATAGGACTTAGCTGTTATGCCTATGTGCCAGTAATTACAGGAACATACCATTACCATCTAACCGGAGCACAGCAGCACAAGTACTGCTATTTGGCGGCAGATAAAGGTAAGGCGGTGCCCACTTCCTTGAGCCCGTTCACAAAAGCTCTACCACCAGTAAACTTCCACCACCAGTAAATACTCATATTATATTTGATAAGCGATAATAAAAGCTAGTCTTATAAATGAAGAAACATAAAGATTGAAAGAACGCAACCTCTGAGACAATTTTATTTTAAGTCGTGCAGAAAACAAAGGATTACGAGAATGTCGGAAACTCCATTATACATGAAATAAAAGAATTAAAAATGGTGCTCAAGTGTCCCCACTCCCTTGAAAGTGCAGCGTAGGATTTCTTCCTGGAATTACTACCAAATAAAGGCTGATACGAGCTATGGAGAGGGCTATGCTCGGGGTTTCTTTGCGTGACAAAATCCGCAATGAGGAAATCCGCAGAAGAACTAAAGTTGCCGACATAGCTCTCAAAATTAGCAAGTTGAAGTGGCAATGGGCAGGCCACATCGCTCGTAGAACCGATAACCGTTGGGGAAGAAAGGTTCTCGAGTGGAGACCACGGACTGGAAGACGCAGCGTAGGCCGGCCCCCCACAAGGTGGATCGACGATCTAGTAAGAATCGCGGGGAGCCGTTGGGCGCAAACGGCTACCAACCGCTCGTTGTGGCGATCTAAGGGGGAGGCCTATGTTCAGCAGTGGACGTCTTCTGGCTGATGATGATGAAAGGCTGATAGGAGCCTGGAAGAGCTGGAAATCTAAAGTTAAAAGGCAACTTGGAAAATGAAACTTTATTGCAAATCTATTGCTCAGCAATGGACGTTCTACTGATGATAATAATGTTGAAAATATCTCCCTTTCAATTTTTCTTTTATATTACAAAGCAACCTTCGAAATAAGTCTTGCGAAATTGCACACAATTATGGAACGCGCACTGCCTTATTTACCACTTGGAAACTGTTCGGAGTTTGGTGGTAACTTAACCAAAAGGTTTGCGGAAAACCGCTAGGCCGCAGGGCGGTGATTATCATCCAAATTTTAAATCCTTTTTAGGGGTTTTTAGTGGTTTAAGACCAGATCCGGTGACAAGGTCAGGGGCATTTTGTTACCAAGGGTTTCTTTGTGAGCTGAGAAAGATTGGGTAAAGCTTTCTAAATGCTTTCAGATTTACTTAAAAAACCGGCCAAGTGCGAGTCGGACTCGCACACGAATTATTCTGTTTTTAGTATTTGCTGTTATAGCGGCAACAAAAATTCACAATCTGTTAAAATTTCAACTGTCTAATTATTATTATGGTTCATGAGATACAGCCTGATGACAGACAGACAAAGGAGACTTTGTAATAGGGTCCTGTTTTACCCTTTGGGTATGGAACCCTAAAAAGGGTCTGGATGTTTGTTTATGACACACAAACATAAACTATTTTTAGTTTCATTTCGTGTACACTCAAAAATTAACAGATCTGTAGATAAACTAAAGTTATCAGACGAACCCAGAGGATTCGTAACTTGAACTTACAGTATACGGGGCGCATATCCGATCTGAAAGTTCTTGTTGGAGAAGAAACCACTGGAAAGCACAGCGAAGGCCTCTCACTAGATAGAAATACCACCTGATAAAGGTTGCTGGGAGCCGTTGGGAGCAGGCCGCACAAGATCGATCGCTCTGAAAGGCAGCGTGGTGTCCCACAGCTGAAATGATCGATGTCTCAACGGCAGTCATACTTTTGTTTTTTTTTCTTTTCACCCAACACTGGTTAATCAAAAAAGAGACGCAACTAACAAAATAAAAACCGGCTAAGTGCGAGTCGGACTCGCGCGCGAAGGATTCCGTACCAATATCAAATATAAAAACGGCCATAAAATCACGTTTGTTGTATGGGAGCCTCCCTTAAATGTTTGTTTTATTTTGTTTCAAATAATTTCTTTTTAAAGTGAATATATAACTAAATATTCTGTGAATATTTCAAGCGTCTACATATTTCCGTTATCAATATCAAGCTAAAACGAGTAAAAATCACGTTTGTTGTATGGGAGCCTCCCTTAAATATTTATTTTATTCTGTTTTTAGTATTTGCTGTTATAGCGACAACAGAAATACATCATCTGTGAAAATTTCAACTGTCTAACTATCACGGTTCATGAGATACAGCCTAGTGGCAGACGGACAGACAGACAAGACAGCGGATCAGTAATAGGGTTTTACCCTTTGGGTACGGAACCCTAAAAACGGGAAAATATCCTCTCTTACAATTACTTGAAGACGGCTGGTCAGTTAAAAATTACGAAAACCTTAAGGAAAGTATTAAGTTGATTCCAAGTTAATTTTCCTTCTCTTAATGAATTAAGCTCCTTACTTTACGGAAGTAGGTTACAAGAGATACAATTTTGCGAGGTTTTTTTGGAATTTCAGTAGCCTTTTATTCATAAGCACGCTTCGTTCGAATCAACGTTTTTAGAAGTATTGTTGACGGAACATGCTTCAGACTGTTTAAAGGGAGACCTTCATTTATTATAGTGATGGATGGTGCGACTTTTTTACAAGCTTTTTATTAACTTGCAATGTATGTATGTTTATCCGGGCGGAATCTTGCAACTGAATTTTAAACCCGTTCCCCTAAACCGATTGAGCTGAAATTTGGAATACATAAGTAACTTCGGTGACAATGCAATAATATGGTATCATGGAGGTGGTCTCATGATGGAGACGGATGCTAGACAACGGAACTTCTGAATGGATTATAGTAGGCTACTAGTGTTTGGGCTCATTTAAATCTGCTTGCGGTTCCGATTTTTTTTATCTAACCTATGCTGTCCCATTGCTGGGCAAAGGCCCCCCCCCCCCTCATCTCTCCACTTTTCTCGATCTTGTACTTAATCCCGCCAGTCCCTATAAAAGCGTCCAAATCATCGCGCCACCGTTTCTTAGGCCTTCCACGGTGTCGCTTTCCATCCACAGGGATCCATCCAGTTACGACCTTAGCCCACCTATTTGGTTGCATGAAAATAAAAATGACGATTTTAATAAATCTGCTATGACGACTGGTCACCGCGGAGGAAAACGACCAACACCCTCCCAACAAGTAAAATATCGAGGAATTAACTCAACATCATACGTATTTGAGAGCTCTTGCTCAATTCCCGTCTAATTTCCTGAGTCTGAGTCTACTGCCAGCACTACACTCTTGACGAGGCACCAAAGAGAGTCCAAGAGCGATCTTCGTTCGTTTATTCGGCGAAGGAAAGATCTTATGGAAACCGGTATGCAACAGATGACCAAAATGTCAAAGGCAAGTGCCGTGAGACAGGGAGACGTAATTTCTCCGAAACTGTTCACGTGAGACAGGGAGACGTAATTTCTCCGAAACTGTTCACGTGAGACAGGGAGACGTAATTTCTCCGAAACTGTTCACGAACGCATTGGAGGACGTTTTCAAACTCTTGGTCTGGGACAGACTTGGCATCAATATAAATGGCGAATACATCACTCACCTTCGTTTTGCCGATGATATAGTCATTATGGCCGAATCGCTCGAAGAACTCGGTACCATGCTCAACGACCTCAGTAGGGTCTCCCAACAGGTGGATCTTAAAATGAACATGGATAAGACGAAAATCATGTCAAATATCCATGTTGCGCCCGTACCGGTAGTTGTTGGGGGCGATACTCTCGAAGTTGTCGACGAATATGTATACCTAGGACAAACTGTCCAATTAGGTAAGTTCAACTTCGACAAATAGGTCACACGAAGAATCCAACTCGGCTGGGCAGCGTTCGGGAAACTTCGCGATATCTTCTCGTCCAAAATTCCCCAGAGCCTGAAGACTAAAGTCTTCAACCAGTGTGTGTTGCCAGTGATGACCTATGGCACTGAAACGTGGTCCTTTACTCATGGCCTCATGACCAAGCTCAAGGTCGCTCAACGAGCTATGAAGAGGGCTATGCTCGGGGTTTCTTTGCGTGACATAATCCGCAATGAGGAAATCCGCAGAAGAACTAAAGTTGCCGACATAGCTCTCAAAATTAGCAAGTTGAAGTGGCAATGGGCAGGCCACATCGCTCGTAGAACCGATAACCGTTGGGGAAGAAAGGTTCTCGAGTGGAGAATACGGACTGGAAGACGCAGCGTAGGCCGGCCCCCCACAAGGTGGACCGACGATCTAGTAAGAATCGCGGGGAACCGTTGGGCGCAAACGGCTACCAATCGCTCGTTGTGGCGATCTAAGGGGGAGGCCTATGTTCAGCAGTGGACGTCTTCCGGCTGATGATGATGATGATGAAGTGCCATTGGTTAGTATGCAAGATGCAACCTTATACGTGAATGCTAACTACTTGCAAAAAGTAGGCATGTATCAAACAGTCATATGAAGCAGAGACAGGCATCGGGATTATATTAAACTAGATTTAATTACGAGAATTTTAATTATTTTCAAATCTTTTAAAAGTCCTCCCAATATTTGCAACGGAATTGATTTTATTTTCAACGGAACAAGCACTTTGAAGTCTAAAAATAATATTTATGGTCAACTTATAGGTTTTGAGGCGCAGAAAAAACGGAGTTAATCAAAAGTATGACCGGTTTTGATCATGTGCTCCTCGGTTAGCCTTCAGGTTTAGCTGGGTCAGTTAAACCAAGACTCTTTGGCCTTCGTCCAAAAGAAACTTCACTCTTGTGAGACTCAACGAGAGTGCACTGCTGCCACATTAGCTACTTGCATCGCGTCCCTGATGAGATGCAATGCAACGTTTGCATACACAAATTCACATATTTTAAATTTTAATAGAACATTTTCAAGATGCGAGGTTTTTCGTACGTGGACTGCAATTCTCAGGAAAGTTTAAGATACCTATAACTTCTACCTCAGAATAGCCCTCTACTAAGGGTAAATATCTAAAGACCGATTAATGTACCTATTATGTATAACGCTGCAGTAAGGGCAACATGATGTAGCAAATGCTGAGCTAAGGTCCCTTTCGCCTCCACACTTAGTACTTATTTATAGTTTTAGTAAATAAGTAATAATGTTTTTAGAGTTCCGGGACGGAAAACGGGACCCTATTACTAAGACTCCGCTGTCTGTCTGTCCGTCTGTCACCAGGCTGTATCTCATGAACCGTGATAGTTAGACAGTTGAAAGGTTCACAGATAATGTATATCTGTTGCCGCTAAAAATATAATGTAAAATTGTACATATTTCCACGATATTGATAACGGCAACAGGTAGACGCTTGATATATTCACAGGATATTTAGTTATATATTCACTTTAAAAATAAATAATTAAATTAAAATAAAACAAATATTTAAATGCCTAAGTAATGGGAGCCCCCATACAACAGACATGATTTTTTTGTAATCTTTATACATAATGGTACGGAATCCTTCGTGCGCGAGTCCGACTCGCACTTGGCCGGTTTTTTGTATCATTTGTATCTCGTGGTGGAATGAATAAATGTTTTGTCTTTCTTTTTTTATGTATTTGTAAAAATATAACATATACAAAAAAAAAATACTATTTATTACACCCAGACGTAAAAAAATACTTCATTACATCAAGGCAAAGTGTATTCATCATTCGTGAACTTCTTCAATACACTGTGAACGCGCAACTTAAGCTTGGACTAGGAATATCTCTCTTTTATGCAATTATGATTTCATGCAAATTTTTTGCGTAAAGGATTTTAGTATACTTTTACACCTCAAAAACTAATAAAAAATCGCATGATCGATTATCGCCCATTCGACAGAAGCTCAATCAATTGAATATCAGTCGATGATATCAGATGTCAATATGCACTTAAACAAATTGGGCACTCTGCAATCCAATCTGCAGATAGGTATTGATTCTCTTGATATGCACATCTGTTATATAGGCTATAGGTGGACGGTGACAATAAGGGAATATTGGATTCCAGGCACGTAATAAGGCCATGGTCAGGCAGAGGGCTGTTCGTACAATCTTCGTGTCAATCCTGAACTATGAAGGCCCCTTTGAGAGATTAAACAAAACTAGAAAATCTTTTTTTAACACATAAATCTTCCTTTGACTACAATCTCACCTAAACGATTATGTATGTGGTCTAAGATAAAAAAAACGACGGTACAGTGTTCCGTACTTATCTTATGTAAAACCAAAACGGTGCAAACAGTGGTATATATACGAGGTATAGATGTTACTGAGCTGTGCGAAACCCTCCGTCGTCCGAGACACGTTCTCGGAGACCCGGATGACGAAATCACTTCCGCTAATGCGGAACAGTCATCCACATTAGACAGAGCAAACACTCCACAAATACACCGACCTCGCCGGCGAGGTCGACGAGTCCCTTTAGTCGCCGCCTACACGAGGTACAAGCACGTACCCGGGCGTTTCTCTCCTATCCCCGTCCCGGCAACAGCCCAAGCCGAGGTTCGTACCTAAGTGGTGCCCTTGCGCTAGTTGCCTCATCAAAAACTAAAATTATAGGGCTGAGCGCCTTCTGCGCTCGCCAAAAGCTCGGTTAAGCTGCAACGGCCTCAGAGGCCAACAGCGAGATAAGTCCATTCGAAAAAAAAACTGAGCTGTGCGTCTGCTTGTCCTTTGATGGAAAGGTGGGATCAGATCATGCGGTTCCTAGGCATATTCCCCAAATTGTAGAATCGAATAGAATATTCCAGACCTGACGGTTTTTGGAGTAAAAAAGGTGCTCGAGTAGAGATCAAGCCACGGATTGTGCGTAGGATGGTCATACTACATGGAAAAACGACCTGATAAAAATAACTGCGAGCGGTTAGGTGCGTGCGGGAAAAGATTTGTCACTCTGGATATCTATAAAGGAGGCCGTGGATGTTCTGTGGCTGAATGATAATGAAAAATCATACAGAAATCTCGTAAACACCATCATCATCCAATTCTTTCACTACTAGCCTTCAACAATATAAAGATCTGTTAAAATCTAAGAGATTCTCTTAGGAAAAACATTGTCCAAACTAACACAGAAACATTTTACCAGCATTCAACTGTGTTCCTATTTCGTTTGCAATTTCCTCCTAAATAGATGGCTGCGAGGCAAAGCTGACAACTCCAGCTGAACGGACAGATAGTTAGTTTCACTTGTGGTAGAAAACTGATAAGCTAAAGCAAAACGGTGGCGTTTCCATGTTTCCTTTAGAGATTAAGTATCGTCTGGAATAGATCGATATTTCGGAATAAGTCCGCCAATGGTAATTTTCCAGTCCCACTGCTGGGCAAAGGCCTCCCCCTGTTCTTTCCACATGTCTCGCTCCTGTGCCAAATAATGCCTATCTCTCTGGAATATGTCCAAGTCATCGCGCCACCGTTTCTTCAGCGTTACGTTGGTGTAACTCGGCGTCGAAAAAGATTACATAAAATCTACCTACATTAAGACAGCAACATGGTGGTGGGTGGGTGATCCCAGCAGTAAGTTCTACTTCCTACTTAGGTCTTGATCGCCACAATTATTATGTAAGTACCTGAAAATTAAAAACAAAAAAGTTTTAGTTTGTTTGTAGGTTTTCGCGCGGTAGCTGGCAGAATTGGATAAGAAGAGCTGGAGATAGATAGATACTCGTAGATATAGATATTTATTTCGACACAAGTAACAAAAACACAGATACTACATACAGTGGATAATTAAAGACAGACAATTAAATACAGAAAATCAAAAACACGTTAACATAAACAATAAAATCAATGTAAAACAAAAGATACGTACCCGTCACTATGAGCCCTGTGCCGAAAAAGGAGAATGGCTCAGCATTATGCTGAGCAATATACTTAATGCTCAACGCTGGTTTTCAGCCAACAAACCTGCATTGAAGTCATGGACGTCAGTTAAAGTGCACTATTAAAAAAATAACATAAAAATAATAACTTACAAAAGAATAAAACAAATCGTCTGTCCAACCAATTGTATCTACCTACCTAAGATGAGTATATACGCTAATATGCTATTTAATAATAATAATAAAACATTTATTTCAGACCATACGGATCCATAGTTTTTGTTCATCATCATCATCATATCAGCCGTAGGACGTCCACTGCTGGACAAAGGCCTCCCTCATTGATCTCCAGAAACTGCGGTTGGAAGCGGCCTGCATCCAACGCCGACCTGCGGTTCTTACCAAGTCATCTGCCCATCTTGTGGGTGGACGTCCTACGCTGCGCTTGCCGGTCCGTGGCCTCCACTCGAGAACCTTTCGGCCCCATCGGCCATCTGTTCTGCACGCTATATGGCCTGCCCATTGCCACTTCAACGTGCTAATCCGTCGGGCTATGTCGGTGACTTGAGTTCTCCTACGTATCTCCTCATTTCCGATTCGATCCCGTAGAGAAACCCCGAGCATAGCCCTCTCCATAGCTCGTTGAGCGACTCTGAGCTTATTCATAAGGCCAATAGTGAAGGACCACGTCTCGGTTCCATATGTCATCACTGGTAACACACACTGATTGAAGACTTTCGTCTTAAGGCACTGAGGTATGTTGGACGAAAAGACGTTGCGAAGTTTCCCAAACGCTGCCCATCCGAGTTGGATTCGACGATTGACCTCTTTCTCGAAGTTGGACCTACCTAATTCGACTGTTTGTCCTAGGTATACATACGCGTCGACAACTTCAAGAGCCGAGTTCTCAACCATAACTGGGGCAGGGACGACATGGACATTCGACATGATTTATTATTCAATAAAATAAATTATGCTGCACATTTCACACAGCGCTATCTAGCCCCAAACTAAGCAAAGCTTGTACTATGGGAACTATTGGGAACCAGATAACTGATATAATACTTATATACTTTTTTTTGTAAATACATACTTGTAATATATAGAAAAACATCCAGACCCGGAACAAATATTATGTACATAGATCATGCAAACATTTGTTCCGCGGCCGGAATCAACCCCGCAACCTCCTGCGCCTCAATCGGCTATTCCCACTGCGCCAGGAAGGTCGTCTGAGAGATGATACAAAGAGAGCCAGTGGTATTTCATAAACCTGCACATATTCAATAAATTCTGTGTTCATTAAACTTAATGAGCTTTATAAAGGTTTTTTCCGACAAAAAGGTTTTGAAGCTCCGAAGTACTCCCACACCAAACGCGATTTGGGATGCCACGGCTACAAGCTTCTGCCCGCGGCTTCGCACGTATGGTTTGTTATTAAAAATAGCCTATTTATATCTACCAAATTTCATCATGATCGGTCCAGCTGTTTAGTCGTGAAAACGTTACAAACAGACAGAGTTATTTACGAAGTGGAATTTTATATTTGATAGAGCGAAGCGAGATCTCTAAATCAACTTGGGCAAATGGGCGTTGTATGTATGTTTGTCCGATGAAAACTTTCGAAGCGTTGATCCGAACATTGTGAAATTTAATAGATTAGGTAATGATGGCACAATTTTGGTGTGACTAAATGAGTTAAAAATGTTGGGGGGTTGTTGAGATATTGGGGTTCAAGAGGGGTAAAAAAAATTAAAATCAAGCTAACTGGTCAAGTGGGACGTCAAATGAAAGGTATACATTAGTACATTTATAGTCCGTTTTTATTTTTCATAAATTCTTTATAGTTTTTGAATTATTAGCCATAATTAAAACTGAACTTTGACAATATTCACAGGGTACACCAGTGACCCCACAGTGCTATAATTTAGTATGCGTCTAGCTTAAGTGACACAAATATAAGCAAAAGTCTGAAATCCAGAATAACTGCAATTTGTACCCCCAAAAAAGTAACCACATTACATGAACTCCCATTGTCTGTAATTTGAATGAAACTGTAGATCAAATCATTTGGTTTGTTATTTCGTGACACTATTTTGTTAATCAAAGATTACAAATAATATCGTAGAAATACAAATAATAAAATATTTGTTTAAATCGGAGCCTCGCGAGATCTCAGTTCGGGGCGAACCACTAGTTATTAAAGTGACGAAGATCATGTGAAACGTCAATTTCACCGCCTGTTCCCCCGCGACCAAGCCAGGAAAGAATCACGGCTGGTTATTATTTTTAATGTTTCTTTACACAATATAACAACACAATATAAATAATACAGAAAACAAAACTCAGTAATATAAATCACACCATACTGCGCTCTAAGACAAAAATCGCCGATGTCATGCAAAAGACAGCTAAATTGAAGTGGGACTGGGCGGGACACGTATGTCGAATGCGCGATGACTTGTGGGCTAAGATAACCACAAGGCGCGAGACCGCGTGCCCGACCCAGGCGGGGATGGCGGGACGCACTTGACGCGCACACTGCGAACTGCTCGACAGAAGCCCTAGACCAGGATGAATGGAAGAAGGGAAGGGAGGCCTTTGCCCAGCAGTGGGATCCAGCGGGCTCTTTAGATTAGAATATAAATCAATTGTAAAGCAAAGTATAATATTAGTAGGTATTACCCGTGCGCGATAAGTTGGGACCTGAGCGCGGGGACGTCATATTGGCGTGTTTGTACCGCCCGCAAAAAAGCGAACATAACAAGCAGCCGCCCGCGGCTTCGTCTTTGTTTTTTTTAACCTAATTTATTATGTTACTCAGGGAGGACGCTGCTTTTTATCTTATCTTTTTTACACTATTTCAATAAAATAAAAATACAATGTTTAAGTTTATACATTTATTTTATCTATTATTTACATTATCTCATCTTCGTCACTACTTAGTGGATTTATGCCTTCTAGAGGTTGTTCTTCGTCATCAGTCTCACTATAATCACTTGACGAAGAGGTATCCGATAAATTTACAATTAATTGCGATTCATTCGTCTCTTTTAAGAGGTCATCGTCACAATACTTTTGTCGAAGCCTGTCCACGTGGTTGACTTCTTTTTTCCAGACAACAAAACAATAACACAAACGAAAACTAAAAGAATTCCAGAGCGCGTCGTTACGTGACGTAGGCCAGTACGAGACTAAAAACCCTAGTAAAAAAGTGATGCGAACGGTACAATACGGGCGCCATCGGGGAAGTGCAGGGGAAGCGGTCGGGGAGTCGCATTCCTAGCAGGTCCCAAGTTATCGCGCACGAGTAATACATGTTATTTTACCCCAGTGTCTTTTTTTTCCTAACCCACTGTTGGGCAAAGGTCTCCCCCAAGTCCCTCCAAGCATCCCTATCTGTCGCTATCTCCCACCATCCTCTTTGGAAGGTGTCGAGATCGTCCCGCCAACGCTTTCTCGGCCGACCCCGACGTCGCCTTCCGTCTTCAGGCGTCCATGATGTTGCAATATGGGCCCATTTCTCGGAGTGCATTCGGGCAACGTGGCCCGCCCATTCCCACTTAAGCCCAGCCGATCTCTTCCCTACATCTGCGATGCCGGTAAGTGAGCGCAGCATGGTGTTACGCACTCGGTCGACACGTTTAAAGCCGAGAATGCTGCGCTCCAGTGTCCCCAGTGTCCCGGTGTCTTAGATGACACAAATTTATTACTTTAGGTATATGTATTTTTATACGCATGCGGGGTTAGATAAACCATTTTAATTTTTCAATGCTCATGAACCCGTCTCTAACCGCCCCGCGCCGCGCCTGCGACGGTCTTTTGCCACGCGAAAGACCGTCGCAGCACATCATCATATGTTCAACTTGAAGGTAAAGCCTTCGCCCACATTTAGGTGAAAGAAATATTACAAAATGTTACGTCGTATAAAGCTTGAATCAAATTGAAAGTCGAAAACAGCTACATATTGTTAATTTTTTTCTCATAGTAAATAAACAGGTAGAACTTTTTTGTATGTTCACTTTGCAGATAAAAGGTCAATGAATGACATAAATTTTTTTGAGCACATAAAACTGATTCCTCTCTGAGGAGAAAGCCTCCAAATAAGACCAATCAGCTACTATATTCGCCTTAATGTGCGCAGCCTCTTTTCTGTGCGTACATAAACTTACCCCAGTAGCTTTTTACGGTTCTAGTAATTTAGCTCATGCCCGCTATATTTAAAACGGCATTCATCTAGCAAAACGCGTACTTATACTATGAATTAGCGATGGGCGCGAATTAGCTTAGGTTAACGTTACGTTATCAACTTATCAAGCTTCGCAACCTGTGTTTGCAACCATCGCTCGCTATCTAGCGCAACCATCTAAATTTCTCGACGCCTAACACAGCACGCAATGTAAAGTGAACCACTAATTTGCTACTTAGCAGGCCTCGCAACAAATCGCAAGTTCGCAAAGTCTAAGAACCGATAAAAAAGCGGCCAAGTGCGAGTCGGACTCGCCCACGAAGGGTTCCGTAGCAGCAAGTGATATAATATAAAAGTTCTTGTAGTTCGTTGTAACTTTTTTTATATTTGAGTTGATTGGATTAAATGTAAATTGCGGTTTACGATTTGACGTATTAAAAAAAACTACTTACTAGATCTCGTTCAAACCAATTTTCGGTGGAAGTTTGCATGGTAATGTACATCATATATTTTGTTTAGTTTTATCATTCTCTTATTTGAGAAGTTACAGGGGGGGAGGGGGGGGGGGGGGGCATATTTTACCACTTTGGAAGTGTCTCTCACGTTAACTATTCGATTAAGAAAAAAATGATATTAGAAACCTCAATATCATTTTTAAGACCTATCCACAGATACACGTATGAGTTTGATGAAATAAAATTATTTGAGTTTCAGTTCTAAGTATGGGTTACCCCCAAAATTTATTGTTTTTTCTCTATTTTTGTGTGAAAATCTTAATGCGGTTCACAGAATACATCTACTTACCAAGTTTCAACAGTATAGTTCTTATAGTTTCAGAAAAAGTGGCTGTAACATACGGACGGACAGACGAATACATAAGGGTTCCGTTTTTTGCCATTTGGCTACGGAACTCTAAAAACGAGTGTGCTTTAGACCACACGACTGAAGTAAATATTTTTTTTCAAAATATTAATTTATAAAAATTTTCAATTACAAAATTGTCCACACGTACAGACGGACGTGTGGAACCAGCCGTAGCGACACATGACTACTATACATGTCTTCGTAATGAGGCTGAGTCTGCGGGTATGACTCTCGAGGTAGGACAGCTTTACAAAAAACTGACTTAGGCTTTAGAATCTGGAAGTGGATGAAGTTTTTAATCGTTTAAATTCTTTGTAAAGTACTAAGTACAAACGGCTACACATCAAGCAATAAATTTCCAGTATAAACTGATCTCTCATTCTACGAAAAGCCTACACAATGTGAGGTCAGCTTATACTGGAATACTGGTGTGTACAATACAAAAGAAAAATGTCCTAAAAATATGTTTTTCGCGTATATATACGAAAGTTTACGTTATGGGTGTTCTGGCTTTAGACTTTTATTTTTCGTAAGAATATAAATTAATCTATGATATAAATGTGACTTACTGATAAGGTTAACGAGTTACATAAATGATTAGTTTTTAGGGTTCCGTACCCAAAGAGTAAAATGGGACCCTATTACCAGAGACTAGTAATACCAATAGACTGTCAATGTCCATATAAGAAATCGTAGCCCGCAAAAAGCTCAAGATCCCGTATTATTTGTAGATGGCGCTGTCTGTCTCATAGCCTGGAAACTTTCATAGCGGCCATTGCACCCAACAAATAAAAATAAACTTCCACTAAAACACACCAAAATATTTCAATATTTTTTAGAATATGTAATATTCTTCATAAAATAAGATTTAACGATTTTATTTTATATTTATGATTTACCACTTTCATATGCTTAATCACAGATGGCGTGGGAAGGTAGCACATCGTTTTTACCTAGATGTCGTTTATCACAAAATTAACACATTAAGTCCGAAACGAAGGGAACGAAAGAGAACCGTGAACTGACTGACATTGACAGCCGGGAAGCAAGCCAAGTCACGCTTTTTGTACCTAATTTTGTTACATGCTGTGTTGCCAAACCTCACTTCTCAAAAGTCGCGACTAGTAAGTCGATATTTTGTTGTACTTATTGTATGTACATATTGTGTACGTATTGAGTTCATTATTTTAGCAGTTATATTTCCAGTTCAAATTAATATAACGTATTATCTTGTAGTAGGTAGGCATTTGCCGGGTACTTACAAATTAATTTTATTTTCTTTCAAAAAGAGTTCTACTTATCTGTACATCACTATAAATATGTATTTTTATTTTACAAATATGTAGGTATTTCCGCATTTAAGTGATAATGGTACGGTCATAGACGTATGTAATGAATAAAAGATATATATCATTTCCTTTCCTAAAAAAAATCCTATTTTGACGGAAACTTTCATGTTCTGGCAATTTTGAGAAAATGTGCGCAAATCTCTAAAAATTGCTAGAGACTAAAGTTTTAACGAAACTGAAGAGCGACAACCTCGCACAACGTAAAGGTCACAACGTCGCAATAATATTATCGCGCACGTGTAATTGGAAATAGCGCCATCTATTTTTCTTCGTGCCATTATGAGCGGTAGTAACACAGAACATAAAAAACAATAGAACTAGCATGATGACTTTTTACTAAGAAAACCAGTGTAGCTAAACTCACACATGTAAAAACTAGCACACTTAGAAATAAAAGTTATAATTGGTTGAAAGAGAACGTTCAAAGAGGCCTAAAACCATAAAACCAATTTGACGGATATAAAACCTTAGCTACTATGGAACATGGTTTAAAATTCCATAAAATAAACAGTAACAAAAAATTAAAGTTTACTTCTTCTACTCGGCAAAAGATGGCGCTTAGAAAATATTTTTATTTTAGTCTCTATTAATTAGAAATAACACTGATAATGCAATGGCTGTTACTTGATTACCCACAAAACAAAGCCACTCAACAACAGATGGCGCTGTCGCTAACGATTTTTGTTATAGTCACTAACAGCAAAGTATAAGATCGATAATGCATTGGCTGTTATTCGGATGCTCAAATAACAGCGCTACTCACTTAGTGATATACCAATGAGCATACAAGACGAATGTATCGATATCGATTATCACCTACCTACTACGGGTACCGAAATATGTACGTCAGGTTATATTTGTGGTGGTCGAAATAAAAAGCTTTTCTTTTTTTTCTTTCTTAACATAATCACAGGTATCCAACTCATAAATACTTACTTAAAAAAATATTATATTACTTGAATATTATACAGTGTTTTTTTTAACAGTACGGCAGCACCCATAACCAGAGGAGATACAGGTGCAGTTTCTTTTAAAACATCAGCTCGTTTTCGAAGAAAAACATTTTCGCATTAAAATTTTTTTGGTCAAGTGTGAGTAGCGCCTTAAAATGAATCAAGTTGGTATTTTTTTTGATGCCAATCGATGCAGTCCTTTGTAAGGATCATTTAATTGTATCGGATGAAAAAAATCTGAACAGCGGAAGATAGTCAAATTTGATAAAAAGTATGCAACAGTATACTGTTTGATACAACAGGACAAACAAAATTCCTTCTACAAACATTTTGAGTAACTGTAAAAAAAACCACTCTGTATACTGAATTATTATTTGAGGGGCACACTAAAAGTTTCCGGAATCAATAAAAAAATACTAATAATGGCCAAAAATGAATTTATTGTTTCTCTAAATATTCTCCCTTTGCGTCAATGCACTTTTTCATAAGATTGAACAAATTTTGAAAACATTTGTGCCACTCCTCCGGTGGTGATGTCAGATACATGTTATTCATACTCTTCGACAGCCTCTTCTGGTGATGAAAACCGTTGATCGGGTAATTGGTTCTTAATTTTTGGGAACTGAAAAAAGTCACACGGTGCCAGGTCATGACTCAGTATGCTGGATGACTCATAATTTGTACGTTTTTTTAAATTTTTTTATGTCTTGCGCCTTGGGGAAACTGAAAACAGAAGTTATTATATTAGTTCACACCATAGGACTAAAATACATTCAGAAAATCATCAATAAAACAACAAGGAATGAACGCCCTAAAACTCATACACCTTTTAATAGGGGTAACTAATTAAAGCTATCGATAACACATTCATCAGTATATTGGGGTCACATCCCTAATTGAGTAGCTTAAGTTGAGGTTTAAGAGAAACGCGACCATAAGAAGTATGATTCACAGTCTATTTTATTTGACATTTTACATTTTAAACAATACTAACAAAAAACAATACTTACCGGTGATAGGATATGCCCCCTTTTGTTTAATTTTTGGTTCGGCTGTAATATTTACACTCCAAAACGGCACAATATGGCATTTTTATATTTTTTTGAAGTAACTTTAACCCCACAGTAATTTAAACACGACTGAAGTGAGCGAAGCTTGTAGTGCGCGGAACTCCGCGTACTTGGTGTTACGCGGGCCCCGCCTACTTACGACTTCTATTGTTTTTTGTGTTCAGTGGGTAGTAAGCTTAAGGTTGGCATATATTTAACGATTTGTAACTCTTAGCGACATCTCGCGTCCTAGCAGGTAATCAAATATCGAGTTACATTATCTTGTTTGAGACTGTCAGTCTATTTAAATTAAATTGGTCTGTGCTTTTACTAAGACTCCGCTGTATGTCCGTCTGTCACCAGGCTGTATCTCATGAACCGTGATAGTTAGACAGTTGAAAGGTTCACAGATGATGTATTTCTGTTGTCGCTATAACAACAAATACTAAAAACAGAATAAAACTAGTGGTTCGCCCCGAACTGAGATCTCGCGAGTCTCCCAAAACACAAAAGATATTCTTAGAGCGACACGCGTAACGCTGCTTAAACGTATTTAGTGGCTAAATATGATTTAAGGAGTTGTCAAATCAAACAAATACGTAAAACTTAAACACGTTTAGTTGCTAAATACGTTTAGGGATCGTTGTGTAAGCCGGCCTTAATCTTTAACCAATAAAATAGTAACACGAAATGAGAATCCAATTTACTTGACTTACAGTTTCATTCAAATTACAGGTAACAGGAGTTCATGTTATTTGGTTAATCTTTTTTGGGATACAAATTGCAGTTATTCTAGATTTCAGACTTTTGCCTATATTTGTGTCACTTAAGCTACAAGCGTACTAAATTACAGCACTGTGGGGTCACTGGTGTACCCTGTGAATTTTGTCAAAGTTCAGTATTTGTTATGGCTAAATAACTCAAAAACTATAAATAGTTTATCAAAAACAAAAACGGAGTCTAAATGTACTAATAAAGACCTTTCATTTGACGTCACACTCGGCCTAATAGTCTCTTTTTCATTTATTTTTACCCCTCTTGAACCCCAATATTTCAACAACCCCTCAACATTTTTAGCTAATTTTACCTATGTATCAAATTTCACGATGATCGGATCAACGCTTTGAAAGTTATCCTCGGACAAACATACATATATACATACAATGTCGATTTGCCCAAGTTAATTTAGAGACCTCGCTTCGATCGATCAATAAATATTTAAGGGGGCTCCCATACAACCAACGTGATTTTTTTTTGCTCGATATTGATAATGACAACAGATAGACGCTTGAAATTTTCACAGATTATTGAGTTATATTATTCACTTTAAAAATAAATAATTAAATTTTAAAAAAATGGTACGGAACCCTTCGCGCGCGAGTCCGACTCGCACTTGGCCGGTTTTATTTATTTTTAAATGTAACTTATTTTTTTTTATAAAAAAATAATTTATGTACACTTGTTGTATATTTGGGATCATCAGAAATTGATATCAATTCAGCCAAAAAATGCGCTCTGTGCGAATGTATATTATTTAAGGTTAAGTAAGACTACTAACGGTTTTTTTTATATTATAGGCTTGCGTTTGACCACGATCTCGCCTGATGGTAAGCGATGATGCAGTCTACGATGGTACACGCTTGCCTAGAAGAAACCTATTCACTCGCGACTTAAAGATACCCAGGTTGTAGCTATCTGGAAACACAGACTCTGGCAAGGCGTTCCACTCTTTGGCGGTGCGCATAATAAAGGTCGAAGAGAACCGCTTTGTGCGAATGGGAGGTATTTCTACCATATAGCGGTGGCGCACTGCAGAGCGTCTGGTTGTCCGTTGATAGAAAGGAGATGGTGGGATCAGGTTGAAAAGTTCCGCCGCACACTCCCCGAAATGTACTCGACGTTCGACCGAAACCGCTGTACCGCTCCTTTGAAGAAATTGCGGCGAGGTGGGGGCCGAGGAAAAAAGAGCAAGAGTACACATGAGATCGATATTGTCGGATAGATCTTACGATATCGTAAACGATATGTTTATATTATATAACGATATGTTTATATATTTATAAGTAATCATCTTCATCTTCCGTTTCCCTATCGGAACTTGAATCAGAGTCGTTCTGCAAATGTATTATTAATGGATCGATAATAATATCAAATCTACTATCGCGATTCCAGTAATTGTTTTCAGTTTTTTGGACATGATCATCACATTTCTGCCATTTTTCCGCCGTGAACTCCGAAAACAATGCATTCGATAAGTTTATCTTTTCATCTAGAGAAGAGTTAATATGGTTATGGGCTATGTTGTTTTTAATATCAGCAATTATATTCAAAGCTTTCTCTGTCTGCATTTCTTTTCTTACAATATTCGGCCATTTTAAAGATAACGGTATTGACATCACGAGATAGCGCGCGACCCATCTTTGGATATTTATCTCATGGACAGCAGACTGATGGATCGGAGCGGCCGATACTTCCCCCCGTCTCGCCGCGCGCATACCTCAGGCGCGGTACAGCGGTTTCGGTCAAACACAGTGCAGAGGATTAGCAAACTGAAGCGGTAGCGGGCTGGGCACATAATTCGAACGAACTGAGACGGCTGTTGGGGCAGAAAGGTTTTCTAGTGGAGACCACGAAGAAAGCATATCGATGCTTATTTCTAATTGTGTTCCAAATAAACATCTGGATTTGATTTTTGTCTTTTGGATCCAAGAATTTTATTTCCTTTTCGATTAATATCAGGTAATATGGAAGCTTAACTCAATTTTCTTCTACGGAAACCTTGTCTGCTTTTAATATTAATATTCTTTGTAGTCTGTTCCGTGTATATTGCTATTGTGTTCCAGAAATATACTCCATTCCCTGTAGATCCATTAGCCATTCACTCGAATTACAAATCCCTCGATTACCTATGGGGAGTGAATACAGATATTTGTTCAGGGTTTGTATGTGTTTCTATATATTATTATAAGTAGGTATGTATTTACAAAAAATGTATAAGTATTCTATCAGTTATCTGGTTCCCATAGTACAAGCTTTGCTCAGTTTGGGGCTAGATAGCGTTGTGTGAAATGTCCAGCATTATTGATTGAAAATTCTTTATTGCACAAAATACATAAATCTGTACATAGGCGAACTTAATGCTAGCAAGCATTCTCTTCCAGTTAACCTGTGCGTAGTGTTGAAAAAATATTTTTTTAGGTAGTGCATGACAATGTAATTATTTATTTATTTTGCAACATTTCTTATCACTGGAATGATATCCGTCACTTAAAATATTCTTTTAAGGAACCACCAAGATTGCCAGTTACTTTGCAATATTTCTCGTCACAAATTATTTCACAAAAACAAAACTTTTTCAATTTGTGTCTCCTGTAGGTAATCTCATTAAGCGGCGACTTTGTAATAAAATCTTGAGGAATAGAGCAGTCATTTGGTCGTGTAGCGGCAGTTTTACCTATTTATTGAGATTTTTCATTCCGTTTGTCGATATACAGAGTGTTTTTTTTTAACTGAGACAGTACGGCAGCACCCATATCCAGAAGAGATACAGATGCAGTTTCTTTTAAAACATCAGCTCGTTTTCGAAGAAAAACATTTTTGTATTTAAATTTTTTTGGTCAAGCGTGACTAGCGCCTTAAAATGAATCAAGTTGGTAAAAAATTTTATGCCGATCAATGCAGTCTTTTTTGTAAGCATCATTTTATTGTATCGGATGTTAAAAATCTGAGCAGCGAAAGTCAAATTTGATAAAAAGTATTCTCATACAACAGGACAAAGCAAAATTCCTCCAACAAACATTTTATTAGGTTTTAATTGCACATTAAAGAAGTATTAATACTGTAGCGATTAAGAAGTTTAGGAACTCCATGCTCTCATGAGCAATTCAAAAACATTTCGTATTTCAGAACAATTTCGAATTTCGAACATGGTTCTTGCACCTGTCGGACTTTTATATCAGTCATTGCATCATCTTATTTGTCCTATGATGGCATTGTCAAATACGCAAAAAGTAGACTTAATTGAAGCATACTTTCTCAACCGACGAAGCCAGTTAAAAAAACAAAGATATACAGAATATCTTAATCTGGGATTTAACCTACATTTGATTGAATTAATGAATGAAAATTCTTTATTGCACTAAATAAATATAATCTGTGCACAGGCGAACTTAATCCTAGATAGCATTCTCTTCCCGTTAACCTCTGTGTAATGCGGATAACCAGTTATTGTTATATTTCAGCTGAAAGTCGTATTAGAAACCTTGGCATTGACTTTGATGCGAGTATATGGCGGGTTCCTATATCCGTCGGTAACCAGCTACGACTCATATCTCCTTGAAAAATTACTTTTTACTTTTTAGGGTTCCGTACCTCAAAAGGTAAAAAACGAACCCTTATAAGATCACTCTCTTGTCCGTCTGTCCGTCTGTCTGTCCGTGTGTCACCACCGATTTTTTCAGGAACGGGTGCACCTAGCAAGTTGAAATTTATACTAGATACTGAAGTCTATAGTCCCTATTAGGTGTATAAAATCAAGGTCCTGAGTCAACACGATAAAAAGATATGGGCTAATTAAGATTTTCGCGAAAACTTGTAAGTACCAAAATTTACGTTAATTTTCAACTTTTCCCTTTACTTGTGCTGTAAGACCTTGCTTTTAACCAAAATTGACAATTCTAATTTAAATTTTCGTTGATCTTTTTCTAAGAACCGTTTTTCCGGGTCTGGATGTTTTTCTATATATTATACGAGTAAGTATGTATTTAAAAATAAAATATACGTCGACAACGAGCCTCTCCAATACACTGATACATATACATTTACCTAGGCAAGCAAATAAGCTTCGACCGACTAAACAACTACTAAGGAGATTGAGCACAGAGCCCAGTTAACATGGAATAAATACTGGAGCCTTAAAGAAATATTTATAAGCAATATGCCAATCTAACTGAAGACAAAGGTTGTGAGTTCTTGCCTTATGCCATGCCTGACCTATGCTTGTCAGACATGGAAGTTTAACATAAATATTAAAAATAAAATTATAACGTGCCAGCGAGGAATGGAGCGGAGTATGCTAAACATAAAAAGAATAAATAAAATAAGGCATCCAAAAATACGCAACATCACAAAAGCAACAGACGGTTTAACACAAGCTCTTGCATTCAAATGGAAGTGGGCCGGACACATAGCAAGAACAAAAATGGACAAAACGAGTGACAGAATGGAGGGGGCCAGTGGGCAAAAGAAAGAAAGGGAGACCTTCCACCAGATGGGAGGACGTAATCAAACGCGGGTCCAAACTGGACAAAAACAGCACAATCCAGAGAAAACTGGCTCAATTTGGAGGAGGCCTTTACCTGCAGAGGGGTTCTTACAGAATAATTTTATATATCGTTTTTGATTGTTTCTTCCAATGCGATATCCTATTTGATCGATTTTTTCCACCTCGATATCCTCTTTGATTGTTTCTTCTCCTTCGATAAACTCATTGTTGGCTTATTCAATACCGATATACCCATAGATTGCTTTTTTAACTTTGATATACTCATTTATTGCTTCTTTATCTTGGATATTCTCTTTGATTGCTTCTTCCACTTCGATGTCTTCTTTGACTGATTTTTGCACTTCGATGTCCTCTTTGATTACTTCTTTCACTTCGTCATTATCTTTGAATGTTTCTACCAACTCTTCTTTGATTACTTACTCCACTTCAATATCGTTTTTAGTTGCTTCTTCCAATTTGATATCCTATTTGATCGATTTTTTCCACCTAGATATCCCCTTTGATTGCTTCTTCCCCTTCGATATACTCATAGATTGCTTCTTTCACTTCGATATCCACTTAGATTAATTCTTTAACACCGATACACTCTTTTATTGCTTCTACATCTTCGATATCTTCTTTGATAGCATCTTCTATTTTGATATCATCTTTGATTGCTTCTTCCACTTCGATGTCCTCTTTGATTGCTTTTTCCACTTCAATATCTACTTTGATTGCTTCTCCTACTTTTATATCCTCTTTGTTTGCTTTTTCCATTTTGATATCCTCTTTGATTGCTTCTTCCATTTCGATATCTGCCTTGATTGCTTCTCCTACTTTGATATCCTCATTGTTTGCTTTTTCCATTTTGATATCCTCTTTGATTACTTCTTCAATTTCGTTGTCCTCCTTGATTGCTTATCCTAATTCTATGCTTCTTCTACTCATTGATAGATTCTTCCACTTTAATAACCTCTTTGACTGCTTTGTCATCTTCGATATCCTCTTTGATTGCATTTTTCATCGGTATTCTGTTGAGTTGCTTCTTTCACTTCGATATCCTCTTTGATTGCATTTTTCATCGGTATTCTGTTGAGTTGCTTCTTTCACTTCGATATCCTCTTTGATTGCATTTTTCATCGGTATTCTGTTGAGTTGCTTCTTTCACTTCGATATCCACTTTGATTGCATTTTTCATCGGTATTCTGTTGAGTTGCTTCTTTCACTTCGATATCCTCTTTGATTGCATTTTTCATCGGTATTCTGTTGAGTTGCTTCTTTCCCTTCGATATCCTCTTTGATTGCTTCTTCTACTAACAGAAAAACACGCGACCTCTAGTTCTTTATATAAATCTGAAAATACTAACCATTACATAATAAACTATAAAAAAAATCCTGATACTAACAAAACTTGTAAAACTTGTATACTAGCATTTTCTAGAAGAAATAAAAGGCTTTTTTATTTTTATTTATTTTAAAATAAAATGTATTTATGTATTCTATCAGCTATCTGATTCCCATAGTACAAGATTTGCTTAGTTTGGGGCTAGATAGTGCTATATGAAGCGTCCAGCAATATTTATTTATATATATATACATATATATATATATATATATATACAGATATATATACAGATTATATTTATATATATATATATATATATATATATATATATATATATTATATATATATATATATATATTATATATATATATATATATATATTTATGAACTTTTTTATCCCGAAACAAATCAGAAATCCGTATTTTAAATAGAAGGTCAAAGAAAACACCCACGGAAGGAAGTGTATAAAGTGTTTCGAATTCACAAAATGTTCTCAGCACCTCCCTAATGCCCTGTCAAAATTCTCCAACTTCTTTATCGAGTGTAACTTTCTTGCCTTGAAAAACATTATAGAACTTTGGCGCTTGTCTTGAGTCGATTGTTGGTTTACGAGGGGCAAAGTTGAAATCAATGCTGATGGATAATGGCTGACGAAGCAATATGTAGGTATAATGAGACCTGGCTGTCCACTTAAACTGAAGAAGAACAATGATCAATTCATTTTAACGGTTAATTAGTCTTTATTCTCAAAAAAGAATTATACATTCACTTAATATGAGAACTTAAAAAAAACTATATAGGTGCTTAAAACTATGACAGTATGCGAGCGCATTAAATTAACAATAATTTAGTATTTTACAAATCCCAAAATATACTGTAGAAGAAACGCAGAAATTTAGACTAAAAAATATCGAAAACATTACTAAAAAACTCACCATGGATCTCAGAACACTCTTATTAGATGTGACAGTGTTCACGTATCGTTTTATACCTCATATCATCTGATATCGAAATTTATTATGAACCAGAGGAAAAAACAACATTTGGCTAATAAAGGATTGGAAAAATAAAGGGAAAGTGTTTAACGGCTGCGGAGGTATGTGGTAGAAGTAAGGTGGAGTGTACAATATGTATTCCATAGCTGCAATGGGCGTCGCCCTGGACGGAACAGGAATCGATCGCAACGTCCCATACAAAGTCCGATTCCTCCCTTGGTTCCCATACATGTTCATCATTGCACTTACACTAAGTATATGGAGGAGTGAGTCCTTATTTTTAAAATAATAATAAATGAAACAATAAAATTAAGTAGGTACATTATTTCTGTTTGTTTCCTTCAATATTTGTATAGAGTGGGTAGTTTTGTATTACTCAAAAGCACACCGCTTCATTCTGCGATGACATTTCGGCACCAGCGAAGTGTAGTGAGCGAGTTTACATACAAGGATCGGCAACAACTAGATGCGACAACGCCGTTTAAGTAAAAATTAAGTTTGAGCTTATTAATTTTGGTTGGTCAAATGGATTTTAAGTAATTTTTTGAAGTTAAATAAGGTTTTACTTTCTTTTATAATATTATTTGCATTCTTTAGTTGTCGTCGTCTATGTTCGCGTTTTAGTCTAAAAGTTATATTTGTGTGTATGTCTTTTGAAAGTATTTTTCTCATCAGGATACATGTTTTATTTTTCAATAAATAATAACGATAAAGCAAGCTAATACCAAAAATATTTTCTTTTGAACCACATTTTGATGCTATTGTAATTCAGTTGAAGATTTTTTACGACGTCACAATTATTTGCTCGCTAACGAATGCTCGGAGACTAACCTCATGAGAGAATAACCTCCCTGTGTGTCTTCTACTGCTTGTATACTGGGCTGTGTTCTGAGGAATTGTTTGAAATGGTGCCTGCAGGTTCCTTTTATCATCATACCGCTCGCCATCAGCAGGGAATCCATACCTTGGCGATGATGTGGTCGCGCACCGTGAAGTTCCAGAGGAATTTCCTCCCGCGAACACTTCGATCGTGGAACGGTCTCCCTGTCGAGGTTTTCCCCAGTGACTACAGCATGGGGTTCTACAAAATGGGCGTTTTAAATGTTGAAAGGGTCGGCAACGCGCGATTTATACCTATGGAGTTACAAACGTCCGTAGGCTACGGTAACCGCTTACCATCAGGTGGGCCGTATGCCTGTTTGCTACCTAAGTAATATAAAGAAAAAAAGGACATAGCTTACGCTCAATTTACATGGAATGGAAGCGAATTTAGTATAGAAATTGTACATAACATAACGAACTTAATGTCAATTGGCTCAGGTCATCACGAAACAACAGGTCATCTGTCAGAAATTCCCGAGAACGCGCGAGAATTCTCCGGAAGACGCGCTACCTGCAACCTTTAACAGGTCGTCTCCTACCAAGTGGGAGCCGTCCTACGCTGTGCTTTCTAGTGCACTGTCTCCACTCTAGAACCTTTCTGCCCCAACGGCCGTCAGTTTTTCGAGCTATGTACCTCGCCCACTGCCACTTCAGCTTGCTAATCCTCTTTGCTATGCCTGTAATCTTGATTTGTTTACGGATCTCCTCATTCCTGATTTGATCACATAGAGAAACACCAAGCAAACTCCGTAGCACGCTGAGCGACCTTGAGTCTTTTTATGGGGCCTATAGTGAAAAACCACGTTTCTGTGCCATATGTCATCACTGGTAACAGACTTTTGTCTTCTGACACTGAGGTATTTCGTTTTTAGAAAGAGTACATTTCGGGGAGTGTGCGGCGGAACTTTTCAACCTGATCCCACCATCTCCATTCTATCAACGGACAACCAGACGCTCAGCGATGCGCCACCGCTATATGGTAGAAATACCTCCCTTTCGCACAAAGCGGTTCTCTTCGACCTTTATTATGCGCACCGCCAGAGAGTGGAACGCCTTGCCAGTCTGTGTTTCCTGATATCTACAGCCTGGGTATCTTTAAGTCGCGAGTGAATAGGTTTCTTCTAGGCAAGCGTGTACCATCGTAGACTGCAGCATCGCTTACCATCAGGCGAGATCGTGGTCAAACGCAAGCCTATATTGTATAATAAAAAAAAACGTCTTGTGGTTTCCCGAACGCTGCCCACTACTTCCTTACGTAGAAAAAAGGAAACATCTATATGAATTATTTGATTGTTGAAGATGAAGCTATCAGGTACGGATAACAGTGTTAAGTAGGTACTTATCCCCATTATTAAGTGATAAGCAATGTAAGATTTTTCGAAAATTGTATTTCACACTTTGCATACAAATTGACTTGTAATCTACGTATTTAATGAACCAGAGAATTTCAGTTATAACCTATTATGCGCTTTGATGGAAAATCAAGAAGTCTAGGATATAACGTCTACAAATCCACGCTGATATATAAGTTCGAGTCTCTCCGTCTATCTTACCACCGAAATGAATCTTGTAGTCTCCTCTAGTATTTTATATTACAGCGGGCAATCGGAAAAGTTACAGATATAAAGTTTGCATTTGACATTTTTGGGTCACCAAATTATCTCAATAAATAAAATATGTTTTTTTCAACCTACGTCATCCTGCTGGATAAAGTCTTCCCCACTGTCTTCCAGGACTTCCGCTCGCGTGCCAAATCCTACCAATCTGTCTCGCCAGCGTCTACTAGGCCTTACTCGGCGCCGTCGCCCGTCTTCAGGCACCCACTGCGTGACGATCGTTGCCCATCTGTCCGGGTGCATTCGTCTTACATGACCCGCCGAATCCCATGTTAGCCTGGCATCCTTATTTCCTGCATCAGCAAATAATATTATAATTTATTTATTGAGAGATTTTTTGGGTGCAATCCTGACTAATAGTAGTTTTTTTCAAACTGTTATAATACCCGTTTTAATCAATAATTATGTACAGACTAATATAATAAATTAGAATGTAACTATGTCAATCTGTCTGTCGGCTTGTTACGATTAAATTTAAAGGTAAAAGGTAGACCTGGAGTGAGACATGGGCTACGTTTTATTGGTTAACTACGAGTGCGATGCCGATGGCAGAAACTTGTGCGTTCGAAAATAAGCAATCAAAAGAGCTTTCATAAAAATATTGAAGTGGAAACCTATCAGATACCCACTCGAAAAACATCATGTCTGTGAAAACAGTTCGATTGAATTCAGGGATCTTCAAAAGTATTGCTCGCATACAAAGCAAATGCATATTGGAATCTGAAATTCAAAAGCCATTGAGAGATCTGAGGGCACTCGATGCCTTGGCGCCGAGCAAGTTAACTGATATCTGCCATTTTATAAAATTTCAAAAAGTTTTTTAAGAGAGTAACTTTTTAGATCAACTTACACATTTCGATTGTCAAGTCAAGCCTATGAGCCTATGACCAAAATCAATGAGCCCGAATAATCAGAATAAGGGTGCGTTTCCACTAGAGATCTGCGAGGAAGCTCCGAGGAAAATCCGCCAATAGTATCACTTCATTTTCCTAGCCTCGCTCAGCAAAGCTAAACGGGCTAATAGCGGAGGGAATTTTTACGTACAAAAAAGTGGGAAATGTATGCGAAGGGTGTGAGGCGGTGTACCAAGCTAAAGCTACTGAATGTCCAGTCAATAGACGGTGTTTGTTACCACACACACCACACCACAACCTACCCGCATAGGTATACCGCACACCGCTTCCTGGCGCAGCTGAAAAGAGTCACTACATTCTCGCACCGCTCAGGTTCCTCGCACATCCCTGGTGGAAAGAGTCAGACCGGGGATGCCTACAGAATGAAGAGATAGCGGAGCATGTGCTGCATGAACTCATCGAGTCAACTTCGACGTCAGCAACGACCTCGAGGAGAACTGCTGCCAACCCAAAGTCCTACTCAACTACTTTAAGGAGTTGATGGGGTCAGGCTAGAAAGGGGGTAATGCATAATACATCCCTATGTGAAGGTGATGTACAAAAATTGACATTTTACAAATTTAAAAACGCAATTAAACAAAATCTTATAAAAAAGCCTACTATAAAATATCGGATTATTTAGATGATAGAGAAGCTTGGGATTGAAATTGCTCCATCTCGTTCAAAATGTTACAATTTAGACGTAATTTATTTCCTGTAAGTGTTGTTATGTATTTTAAAAGGATCATTAAAAAAACAACCAGCCTTGTTTCTTGACTTTCTTTCCTGGCTTAGTCGCGAAGGAACAGGCAGCAAAGTTGACGTTTCAAAGTGATAGTGTGTTCAAAGTGATTTTAATGATAAAAATATTTTGAATTTGACTTTGTGGGATGTCAGTGCAGATCTTATTCCCCCCACCCTAGAATTAGATTTGAGTTACACCGTTTCAGCTCCCCCCCCCCCCCCCCACACATTTCTGGTCTCTCTGGAAACGCACCCTAACACGCAGGACATAATTCAAAATATCGCGGATCATTATTTTCGTTGTAACCTGAGAAGTCTGAGAACCAATTTTGTCGAGCCAATAAAATAGCTGAAAACGGTAAGATATATTTTTTCCTGAGTTCGATTAAAAGAAAACAGATTTGAATTTCAAAGAACCTTCGAGAAACTCGAGTAATCATTTTATTTATTCGAGTGGTTAAAAAGATTATACTTTTTCAATTGAAAACGAACTAATATTATATTTATGCCTAAATATGTCCAAAATTGTATAAAAATGGTATAAAACATACTTATAATATATAGAGAAACAACCAGACCTGGAACAAATATCTGTCGATCATGCAAACATATGCAAATGCTGAGTTGGACGCCTTTTTGGGACGTCGGTCATTCATATATGTATAGGTAATTGTGAGACACACATTTGTTGGGTATTCCTGTTTTTGTGTGTATTATTTTGTACTATTGTGTGTATCTTACTTGTGTGCTGTGTATGTTAAGTACCGTCACAAATAAATGTTTTTTCTTTCTTTCTTTTCTTTCATTTGTTCCGCGGCGGGAATCGAACCCGTTACCTCCTGCGTCTCAGCCAGCTATTCGCCCACTGCACTGGGCGAATACATGATATGGTATTACAAAACAAGTAACTTTTTATATAACAAAAATATAACCAAACTACTGAACAGATTTTAATGAAACTTCTATGAGACCAATATGTAAGTACATATATCCTTTCAAATAAAAAAAGAATTTTACAAATCGTTTGATAAATGACGGAGTTCTGAGGTAATAACAAACATTAAACCGAATTGCGTCCCTATAAAATTTAAGGGTTGCCCTCGATTTTTTTGGGATCCCATCTTCAGATCCCGAATTGGTGCCAACGGGACCACCACCTGGGAAGTACCCTTTTAAACAAAAAATTACTCTCGAATCAGTCCAGGCGTCTTCGAGTAATCGGGGAACATACATAAAAAAACAGATTCCGACGACTTGAAAACCTCCTCCTTTTTTTAATTGATTCAGGGAAGAGAGATCTCTAAATCAACTTGGGCAAATCGGCGTTGTATGTATGTATGTCCGAGGATAGCTTTCGAAGCGTTGATCATATCATCGTGAAATTTAATACATAGGTAGGTAGTGATGGCACAATTTTGTTGTGACTAAATGATCTAAAAATGTTGGGGGGTTGTTGAGATATTAGGGTTCGAGGGGTAAAAAAATGAAAATGAGGTTAACTGGTCAAATGGGACGTCAAATGAAAGGTATTCATTAGTACATTTAGACTCCGTTTTTATTTTTCGTAATCTCTATAGTTATTGAATTATTAGTCATAATAAAAACTGAACTTTGACAAAATTCACAGGGTACACCAGTGACCCCACAGTGCTGAAATTTGGTATGCGTGTAGCTTTAGTAACACAAATGTAGGCAAAAGTCTGAAATCCAAAGTAACTGCAATTTGTACTCCAAAAAAGTTGAACTCCCGGGAACATGAACTCCCGTTACCTAAAATTTGAATGAAACTGTAGGTCAAGTGAGTTGGTTTAGGCACTATTTTATTAGTCAAAGATTAAGGCCGGCTTGCACAACAATCCCTAAACGTATTTAGCGACTAAACATGTTTAAATTTTACGTATTTGTATGATTTAACAACTAACGCCTTAAATCATATTTAGCCACTAAATACGTTTAGGCATCGTTGCGCGAGTCGCCCTAAGAATATTTTTTTTGGTTTGGGACACGCGAGATTTCATTTCGGGGCGAACCACTAGTAATAACAATATCATTAATATGACAGTAACTGGCCGAAATAAAGGTAACAAGAATAGATGTAACGCGTACTTAATTAAACACTTAAGCACGTACTTTGGATTACGACTTCCTTTGCCAAATTAGGGTTTAGTCTTAATTTGCGAGGGTCGATCCCTATAAATTCCTCGACAACTGTTTGTTACAAATTAATTGTACAGAGAGG
Organism: Philereme vetulata; assembly: GCA_918857605.2. Taxonomy (NCBI): domain Eukaryota; kingdom Metazoa; phylum Arthropoda; class Insecta; order Lepidoptera; family Geometridae; genus Philereme; species Philereme vetulata. The sequence continues at coordinate 1,248,183 of OU975482.1, forward strand.
TTTCTTGTAAAAGCAAAAACTACGCTGTTGTTAGTTTGTAACCTTCTAAGATAATTATGAGCAAAAATCTTTTATTCATTAAAATCACAAGGATCACTTTGAAACGTCAATTTTACTGCCTGTTCCTTCGCGACCAAGCCAGGAAAGAAAGGCAGGGAAACAAGGCTGGTCATTTTTAATGATCGTTTTAGAATACATAACAATACAGAAAATAAATTACGTCTAAACTGTAATAACATTTTTGAACGAGTTGGAGCAATTTCAATCCCAAGCCTATCTATCATCTACCTACATAATCCGATATTTTATAGTGGGCTTTTTTTATAAAGATTTGGTTTAATTACGTTTTTAAATTTGTTAATTATCAGTTTCTATACATCAATTGGGAGTTTGTTATAAAAGCGAACACCTTGCCCTTTCAACGATTTACTAACTTTATGGAGTCTACGGGCAACAGCAGTTTATCTTTATTCCTAGTATTAAAATTATGATAATCGCTATTTTTCTTAAACAAATTGATATTTTTGTGAACATACATCAGATTTTCATAGATTTATTGACAAGGTAATGTCATAATAGTTATTTCTTTAAACGCTTCTTTATGAGCTTCTGCCCGCGGCTTCGAACGCGTGTAGTAGGTACCTACAGGTGGAAAGAGAGATAGATTAACTTTGTAAGTTATTATAGCTATTAATATTTATATTATATTTATTTATATATATTATTATTATTGCCGTGTGGTCCCGGCGTAATAATAGGGCCACCCCTTCTCATCCCGCGGGAGCCGTGTGAGCCGGCAAAGGGAGTTGTTCCAGGGAATGGGCAGCAGCATTCTTCTGTGTACTAAACACCAACCACTGCGATCACCAAGCCGCCTGCCAAGCGTGGTGATTATGGCAAAACCCCCCCTGTGACAGACACAACACACAAACGGCCCCCAGTCGGCTCCGTCATCCCTGGAAGTGGTAGCAACCAGGGCAGTGGCGGAGCAGGGGGTGCTAAGAATCCCCGGCAGCGATTCAGCTACCACCACCGACGACTGGACCTGGCAACGTACAACACACGAACGCTCAGGGCTGACGAGAAGATTGTCGAGCTGGAAGAAGAACTGAGCAAGCTACGTTGGGACATCCTAGGATTGTCGGAAGTCCGAAGACAGGGTCAGGACACGATGATCCTTAACTCGGGTAACTTGCTCTTCTACCGGGAGGGAGATCAACTATCCCAGGGTGGTGTCGGGTTTCTCGTCCGCAAGTCCCTCGTTAACAACGTGACAAAAGTCGACAGTGTGTCGAACAGGGTAGCATACCTTATACTCAGAATTACCGAAAGGTATTCGTTGAAGGTCATACAGGTATATGCGCCGACCTCGACACACCCAGACGATGAAGTGGAAGCCATGTATGAGAAGATCTCCGAGGCCATACATACTTCCAAGACTCATTTCACGGTTGTAATGGGGGACTTCAACGCAAAGCTAGGCACAAGGAAAGACGATGAGCTGAGAGTGGGGCCATTTGGATTCGGGCGGCGGAACCGAAGGGGCCAGAGACTGGCCGACTTCATGGAGAATTCATGATGAACTTCATGATGAACTCCTTCTATGAGAAGCGGCCAGCCAGAAAGTGGACGTGGATAAGCCCCGACGGTTTCACTAGAAATGAGATAAACTTCATTATGACTACCAAGAAGCAAATATTTAATCATGTCTCTGTGATCAGCAGGGTGAAAACCGGGAGCGATCACCGCATTGTTAGAGGCACATTGAATATCGATGTTAAGCTTGAAAGGGCACGTCTGATGAAGTCTGCGCTCCGTCCAAATCCTGCCCAAATCCAAAACCCCGAGAGCTTTCAGCTAGAACTACACAATCGCTTCCAGTGCCTAGCCAGCTGCAATGATATTGACGAGATAAACAACGGGTTGGTGGAAACTGTCCAAGCGGTGGGATCTAAGTTCTTTAAGGCCCCCCGCCGAACTAAGCACCAGAAACTCTCAGATGAAACCATTAAGCTAATGGAGGACCGGGATGAATTGAGATTGCAGTCTTCAGCTGATATGTCGGCATACGGCGTGCTTAATAGACGAATCTCGAAATCTATGCGACACGATCTGCGTACCTTTAATACATCTCGTATTAAGGTCGCAATAGAAAGGAACAAAGGTTCAAAAGTGTTTGCAAAGCATTCGTCTATAGAGCAAAGCCAAATGACTAAGCTGAAGACCGACAGCGGCACTATCATTTCGTCGAAACCGGAGATTCTGAGAGAGGTCGAAAAGTTCTATGGACAGATGTACACCTCAACACAAAACCCCGTTGGTCAGTTGGCTCAGGACACCAGAGCCAAACTAACCCGACACTATACCGAAGACATCCCGGACATCAGCCTGTACGAGATTAGGATCGCTCTGAAACAGCTTAAAAACAACAAGGCACCAGGTGAGGATGGAGTTACGACAGAACTTCTGAGAGCGGGTGGAAAACCGGTACTTCAAGTCCTCCAGAAGTTATTTAACTACGTCGTCCTCGAAGGAACCACGCCAAAAGCGTGGGATAAGAGCGTGGTGGTGCTTTTCTTTAAAAAAGGTGATAAAACCTTATTAAAGAATTACAGGCCCATCTCGCTGTTGAGCCACGTTTACAAGTTGTTTTCGAGAGTGATTACGAACCGTCTCGCACGCAGGTTCGATGACTTCCAGCCTCCCGAACAAGCCGGTTTCCGAAAAGGCTTTAGTACCATAGACCACATCCACACGCTACGCCAGATTATACAGAAGACCGAGGAGTATAATCGGCCGTTATGTCTAGCGTTTGTGGACTATGAAAAAGCCTTCGATTCAATCGAGACCTGGGCGGTACTGCAGTCTCTTCAGCGATGCCAAATCGACTATAGGTATATCGAAGTGTTGAAGTGTTTGTATAGTAACGCCACTATGTCAGTCCGTCTACAGGACCATAGTACGGAACCAATCCAATTGCAGAGAGGCGTGAGACAGGGAGACGTAATTTCTCCGAAACTGTTCACAAACGCATTGGAGGACGTTTTCAAACTCTTGGTCTGGGACAGACTTGGCATCAATATCAATAGCGAATACATCACTCACCTTCGTTTTGCCGATGATATAGTCATTATGGCCGAATCGCTCGAGGAACTCGGTACCATGCTCAACGACCTCAGTAAGGTCTCCCAACAGGTGGGTCTTAAAATGCACATGGATAAGACGAAAATCATGTCAAATATCCATGTTGCGCCCGTACCGGTAGTTGTTGGGGGCGATACTCTCGAAGTTGTCGACGAATATGTATACCTAGGACAAACTGTCCAATTAGGTAAGTCCAACTTCGACAAAGAGGTCGCACGAAGAATCCAACTCGGCTGGGCAGCGTTCGGGAAACTTCGCGATATCTTCTCGTCCCAAATTCCCCAGAGCCTGAAGACTAAAGTCTTCAACCAGTGTGTGTTGCCAGTGATGACCTATGGCACTGAAACGTGGTCCTTTACCCATGGCCTCATGACCAAGCTCAAGGTCGCTCAACGAGTTATGGAGAGGGCTATGCTCGGGGTTTCTTTGCGTGACAAAATCCGCAATGAGGAAATCCGCAGAAGAACTAAAGTTGCCGACATAGCTCTCAAAATTAGCAAGTTGAAGTGGCAATGGGCAGGCCACATCGTTCGTAGAACCGATAACCGTTGGGGAAGAAAGGTTCTCGAGTGGAGACCACGGCCTGGAAGACGCAGCGTAGGCCGGCCCCCCACAAGGTGGACCGACGATCTAGTAAGAATCGCGGGGAGCCGTTGGGCGCAAACGGCTACCAACCGCTCGTTGTGGCGATCTAAGGGGGAGGCCTATGTTCAGCAGTGGACGTCTACCGGCTGATGATAATGATGATTATTATTATTATATTTTTAGTTTTTACGTATCAGCTATTTGCTCTACATTTTTGAATTGATTATGAATTGTTTTAATCTTAAAAATAAAAGTACTATTTTGTAAAATATTTTAAGTAACTGTTATATTAATGTTTGTACGCTAAAATAGCAGAACAGTCTAGTAGTCTAGTTCTACTACTAGCTGACCGCCCGCGGCTTCGCACGTTTGAAATTAAAAAACTATATAAAACACTCTTGTCAAAGTGACGCGACACTTCATGTAAATGACTTCACGTCAATGAACGACGGGCAAATATGGATACTGGTTACACAAAAATACTAAAAATCGAGATTAAAAATGGGGGGGGGGGGGGGGGGGGGGGGTGTAGGAGGTGGAAAAATACCTTACGACCTATTCTCGTACCTACCAAATATAGGAAAATAAAATTGGTTGTCTGTAAAGTCGGTTTACGGACGATAATTTTACGTGATAACGAGTGGAAGAGAGATAGATGCGTCACAAGCCGAACGCTTATGCCGATCTTGCCTCTCTATAGCTTGTTCTGCGCTCCCGCCTGCACGCTCGGCTCAAGTTCATCGATTTATAAGACGTCATCACGTCAAAAAATATTAAAGTCGGTCTATCCGTTGCGAAGGAGTGCGATTACAAACACCGTGACACGAGATTTTTATATAATAGGTTGGGGAAAAAGTCTTTTCGCATTATAGTATGTATGAACTTCTAATACAATCTCTTTGGCTATACTATTTGTATCTAACTGGTTTTGGTATCATTCAAAGTTTAAATTTTAAAGAAGATAATTCCAAATTCAAGTTAGGAAAATGTGTGATTTTTATTGTTTTTCGTACTGTAAAGATGAGTGAATCTAATGAAGAAATTCGATACATTTTAAAATTTTACTACGAAAAGGTAAAAATGCAAGGCAAGCCGCGAAAAAAATTTGCGATGTTTATGGTCCTAGTGCAGTATCTGTGAGAGTAGCACAAATTTGGTTTAAGCGTTTTCAATCCGGAAATTTTGATGTCAAAGATGCACGTCGCTCTGGTCGCCCTATTACGGATAAAATTGATGCCATTTTTGAAAAAGTGGAGCAAGATCGGCATATCAGTAGTTACGACGTAGCTGAAGATCTGGGAATTGACCACAAAATAGTTTAGGCGCATTTGAAAAAAACTGGGTACACAAAAAAGCTCGATATTTGGTTAGCCCACGAGCTCACTGAAAGAAACCTAATGAACCGTGTACTCATTTGTGATTCTTTTTTACGACGTAATGAAACCGAACCATTTTTGAAGAAGCTGATAACTGGTGATGAAAAGTGGATCACGTACGACAAGAACGTGCGAAAAAGGTCGTGGTCAAAGGCTGGTCAGGCTTCACAGACTGTGGCGAAACCGTGTGGTGGGGTTGGAAGGGCATTTTTCATTATGAGCTGTTACCACCAGGCAGGACCATCGATTCTGAACTCTACTGCGAACAACTGATGAGATTAAAGCAAGATGTTGAGAGGAAGCGGCCGAAATTAATTAACAGAAGGGATGTGATTTTTCATCATGATAACGCTAGACCTCACACATCTTTAGCCACTCAGCAAAAATTAAGAGAGTTTAGCTGGGAGGTGTTAATGCATCCGCCGTATAGTCCTGACCTTGCACCTTCAGATTTCCACCTGTTTCGGTCTCTTCAGAATTCGTTAGGCAGTGTCAGGTTAACATTACGAGAGGACTGCCAAAACTACTTGTCGCGGTATTTTGATCAGAAGTCCCAAAATTTATATAGCAATGGGATCATGTCCCTACCTACAAGATGGCAAAAAGTTATCGAACAAAATGGTACCTACATACTTTAGTTAAATGTAAATAAACTATATTAAAAAATGTTTTGAATTTACTTAAAAAATGCGAAGAAACTTTTTCCCCAACCTAATATTAGAAAATACATTTTTTTACATTGTCTAAGCTCTATCAATTATTTACCTAGATTCACGAACAATAATGAATTATGAATTAGATTTATCATCATTCAGCTCTACAGCTTCGAACTCCCGTCCATAGTTCACAATTTTATGGTGACTCCTTCACAGTACAAGCTGTGCGACTGTGGAACGCCTTACCTTTATCTATAAGGTCGTCCCAATCTCTTCATATTTTCAAAGTCAAGGTATACAACCATATCCTTTCGTTGTCTCGTAACTGCTAGTTAGTATTTATGTTATTTATCCTCTTTATGTAGTGTAGTTTATTTATATATTATTTGTATGTATACAAGTTTATGTTTATTAGTATACTCAATAGGTATATTTTATTTTGTGGGTTCTGTTTATGTCTGTACTCTTACACCGCCGTCTTTTGATTTTGCTTATCCTGTCCATACAAAGGGTGTCTGGAAGAGATCGCTTTTAGCGATAAGACCGCCCATTGTACCTTTATTTATTGTTTATTTCCATTGTTACTGTATTTTGTTTGGTGTGCAATAAATAGTATGTCATTCATTCATCATTATATCACAGCTGAACATAGGTGACAAGTGGCACGCTCTAGTAAGCACAGCATAGGACGGTCCCCTCACTAGACGGAAAAGTCTAATAAATGTTGCTGAGATGTTGGGAACCGCTGGGTGCAGGGCGCACAAGATCGGTCGCTCTGGGGGAGACCTATTTTCAGCAGTGGTCAATTTTAAATAAATAATACATGTCCACAACTAGTAAAATGGCCTTAACGGATGACCTTAATGACTTTTTGTTACCTTTGTGCTTTTAAAAATATTTTTTGTATTATTTGTTGTACTTAATTATGTGTTGATGTTATTGCATATAAATATTAATCTATTCTATTTCACACAGCGCTATCCAGCCCCAAACTAAGCAAAGCTTGTACTATAGGAACTAGAAAACTGATAGAATCTATATATATAAAATGAATTGCTGATCGTTAGTCTCGCTAAACTCGAGAACGGCTGGACCGATTTGGCTAATTTTGGTATTGAATTATTTGTGGAAGTCCAGAGAAGGCTTAAAAGGTGATAAAATATGAAAATGCTCGGAATTACATAAAAAAAAAACAATTTGGGTTTTCCTTTGATGTGTCCCTCGTCGTTCAGAAATCAAATTGAAAGAATAGTTTAAAATGAACGACGGCGACGTTCAAAATGAAATGTACCGGTGACGTACATTGACAGCCCGCGTCATATGCATGTCAAGGGGCGGTACGAAGTTCGGCGGGTCAGCTAGTACATAATAAATAAAATAAGCCTTTATTGCTTTTCAAAAAGAAGCATAAATACTTCTTTTTTAATCATAAAGATCATTGGGCGGTTTTGACCCACTTTTTTTTTTTCGCGCACAGTGTTCAAATCACTTTTAAAGTAAAGTATTCAATTCCACTTTTCTAAATATGTAAATTTTTTTTATGTATCTGCTGGCGGAAAAATGTTATGTAACAGTATGTATGTGAGTCTAACTATAATTCTATTAGACTAAAAACTAAAGATTTTACTGTCAGCATTGTGAAAATGTATGTACAAGCATAAGAAAAATGTTTGTATCGCATAACAGATTGTATGTCTCTCTCGCTCGCACTTTCGACAGGTAGAAAATAACAGTAAGGTATCGAAGTGCGCGTGCGACGCGCCGCCTGCGCCCCACCCGCTCTGACCGCCCCGCAGTCGTACGTCATCCTTCGTTTCGATCTGTGCGTTTAAACTCGTGTTTCCGATTTTTGCATTTTATTGATTACTTGAGCGTGTTTTATGGACCCCTGATTTTGCTTGACGATTGGTTTACATTAACATGGAAAGACAAAATAGTTGCGTGTCGTGTAATCGATCTGTTTTACGTCGACGAAAACACATATTGACAGTTCTCTTTTTGGAAAGACAAAGGGATCTTGTAGATTTATTATTGCAAGAAATAATACCACGTGAGGTAAGTACACTACACTGTCATCGTATGTGTATGACTCGTCGCGTGCTCTTGATTGTACAAATGTTGCTTTGCTCAATGTAATGGCTCATTTTACTTCTTGATAAATGGAGGAATATATATATTTTTTTTTCAATTGTTTCAGATTACTTTTAATGGCTCACGGGCCATGTGCCATGCTTGTTGGTCAAGGTTAGATTGTCGTTTACGGAATCAACCCGTACAAAATGAACAAGTACAAAATATACCAGTACAAGATCAGCCAGTTGAAGAGCAATCAGTGCAAGATCAAGTACAATTGCAGCCTAGTTTTGTTACGCCTAGAGGATATAAGCGAGCATCGAATACAGCGAGACATTGTATTTTTACAAACTGTAGAAATGTAGTGGCCCATAATGTTCCACTATATGCTAAGTTCCAACTCTTACACAATCACAATTTTTATATACCAGAATTAGCTCGGGTTTGCAATGCTCATTTTATGAGGAATGATTGGGTAGACTTGCTCAACACTACATCCCACGAAAACTTTGACAGTACTCATGTTGTTGGTATGATGAATTTATATAAATGGGGTATCGAACAAAGAAGCAACCTTGATTTCGAAAATATTGAAGAAATAGAGGACAATGAATTTCACTTTTGGACGGGACTAACAAAATATCAATTTAATGTTATTTTGAACCAAACGCCTTCACTGGGTGATCGATCAGTTCATCCTGCCACAGTTCTTGGAATTTTTTTAACAAAAATAAGAACCGGTGAACCAGATGAGCGATTAGCCACTAAATTCAATATGTCGAGGAGAACCCTAGAAAGGAAGTTGGCGATAGCAAGAGAATGCTTAAGTAATGATTTTGTTCCACAGCATTTGGGCTTAAATCATATTACTAGGGAAGATGTGGTGGCCAAGAATCTTGCAATTCCAAGCCATTTTTTTGGTGGTAACTATAATGAACCGGCGGCCATTCTCGTATGTGATGGAACATATATTTATCTACAAAAGAGTTCGAATTTCCTTTTCCAGCGCAAAACTTACAGTCTTCATAAGTTTCGGAACTTAGTAAAACCCTTCCTTATAGTATGTACCGACGGCTACATAGTAGATGTTACGGGGCCTTACACTGCGACTACTTCGGACGCAAGCATTATGCGTGACCTGATGCAAGAAGATTCTCCGATTCATGGGTTCTTGAGAGTTAATGATGTTTTTATATTGGATCGTGGATTTCGGGATTCGATTGATAAAATTGAGGAATGCGGGTATAATCCTCACATGCCGCCTACAAGAGTAAGAGGAGAACAACTGACGACACTAGATGCTAATAAATCTAGATTAATAACAATGATCCGGTGGGTAGTGGAAACCATTAACGGCAGATTCAAGAAAGATTTTAAAATCTTCCGCCATGTATATTTTAACGTTGCCATGAGAAACATGATGGTCGACTTCAAAATAACTGCGGCCATAATTAATGCTACTCGCCATCCATATGAGGACCATATGTATGCGGAACAATTCATAAGAATTATAAATGAACGAATGAATGAACCCAATGAGATGGCAGAATATGTGATTAACCATAATTTAAACAGGCAGAGAGTAGCGTTTGTGCGACTCGATGGCAATGATCCGGATTTTGATGACTTTCCTCGGCTTACATTTGACGAATTAATATTGTTTACGTTGGGATCATACCACTTGAGAATCGCAAGATCGTATTGCCACGAGCACATGCGTGAGGATGGTGTATACACTATCGAACTATACCGGCACCAAGAAATGATTGAAAATAAGATATTGATAAGAGGCAGAATACAGTCACGACACGTCCGTGCAAAGCAGTACTACACCTATATTTTAGTAGATCCTACCCATATTGGAAGAAATAGCATCCAACAGTATTACTGCTCGTGTATACACGGCCGTCGCACTGTCGGAAGCTGTGCACATGTTGTAAGCGTCGTATACTTTCTGTCATGGGCCAGGCATCAAGACGTGATAGACGCGCCTGCAGCCTTTTTAGATGAATTAACTATAGATTTTGATAATGCAGAATAAAAATATTATTACCGCAAAATGGATTTTATTTTCGTATTCCTGGAAATTGTTCAAAACAACTGTTTTACAAAGTATTTTTACAGTCAGGCCAATAGTTTTTACTTAGTTCATTATAAAAATGCTATAATAATAATTTAAAAATGCTATAATAATTATTTTAAAAATGCTATAATATTAATTAAAAAAATTTTTTTTGCGGTTCTCCCATATCCTGCAATAATGCGACCCATACCATTAAGTAACATATACATTTAACTACATACCTAGCCCTGTTTCGTTTTTGTGCGCCGTGGGTCATATGTCCGAACAAAATGCCCAATGACCTTTCAATAAAATGGCAACCTGCGTGGCGCCGCAGTCGAATAGCCGGTTGAGACGTAAGAGATTGCGGGCTCAATTCCCGCTGCGGAACAAATGTTTGCATGATTTACAGATATTTGTTCCGGGTCTGGTTGTTTCTCTATATATTATAAGTATGTATTTACAAAAAAAATGTATATAAGTATTCTATCAATTATCTGGATCCCATAGTACAAGCTTAGTCTAGGGCTAGATAGCGCTGTGTGAAATGTAAAGCATTATTTATTTTAAAAAAATACAAAAGAAACCTCCAAGTAACCCAAAGCAAACCGTTGCAAAACATAAAATAACTACAGCATCAGAAGCGTTCCCAAGACACCAGGTTTTTACGAGTACTGACTTCAGTTAGGTACGAGCACATATGAGCTGAACTTGTGGTACGTAATGTATTATGTGTTTAGCAAAAGCATACTTGAATCCTTAGAGAAAACACGGAGAATAGTGGTTCCATGACGCAGAACCATCTTAGTTCAATTACGTAGCTTTCAACTAACAAAAACCGCGTCCGAATCGGTCCATCCGATTGGGAAATGCGATGGCACAGACAGACATGGGCGTCAAATAGGCAATTTAAACTAATTTCGACGATTTCTAAACAATATATAAAAAAATGTATCTATAAAACGTTCTTATTTTATAATCAAAATCTCGAGAAAATCTATAAAATGCTGCTCGAATGTTGTGCTGCGAAATGTTACGAGAACTAGCTACAGATTACTAAAAAGTTAAACGAGTCGTTCAACCTCCCCGCAAGTAACTTTTTAACAAAAATATAACCAACTAACCAAACTACTGAACTGACTTTGATGGAATTTCTATAACACTAATATGAAAGTATATCCTTTCAAATAAAAAAAGAATTTTCCAAATCGGTTGTTAAATGACTGGTGGTGAGTTCTAAGATAAAAACATTAAACATTTATGCATCCCTATAAAATTTGAGGGTTGCCCTAGTTTTTTTTGGGATCCCATCATCAGATCCTGACTTGGTGCTAATAGGACCACCTGGGAAGTAGGGCCTTTTAAACAAAAAAGAATTTCTCGAATCGATCCAGGCTTCTTAGTATGCGAGGAACATACATACTAATTCCGACGAATTGAGAACCTCCTCCTCCGCGTAGAACAGATGGCCGATGGGACCGGAAGGTTTTCGAGTGGAGGCCACGGACCGGCAAGCCCAGCGTAGGACGTCCACCTACAAGATGGGCAGACGACTTGGTAAGAACCGCAGGTCGGCGTTGGATGCAGGCCGCTTCCAACCGCAGTTCCTGGTGATCAATGACGGAGGCCTTTGTCCAGCAGTGGACGTCCTACGGCTGATATGATAATGATGATGATGAGAACCTCCTCCTTTTTGTGAAGTCGGTTAAAAACGTAAAACATAAACAAAAACAAGGGAGAACTTGGATGACACCAGACAACCTTTGGATGGACAGGATTTCAGGAGAACGTTATAGGACGTTAGCTTTTAATAAAATAATTGAATATTGAATATATTCTTATCCTAACCATACAATGGTTGTCTGGAAGAGATCGCTTTTAGCGATAAGACCACCTATTATACTTAATCTATTTGTAAAAATTATGTCCTGTATTTTATTTTGGTGTACAAAAAAGAGTTATCTTATCTTATCGAGGCATTCCTCGTAGCGCACCCAGATGAAGCGCACCAAAGTACTTCCACATAGCGATACGTTTTGGTGCGCTTCATTCAATAGGTATAAATGTTAAGTTTTTATTCCTCGTTGCGCACCAATAACAATGAAAGGTCTAGTGATGGGGTGGTTTTCATCTAATTAGTAACCTAAAGTGGAAATTTATAATTGGCTTTCAGCTGACATGCACCCAGCATGTATGTTTCTGATAGTTAATTATGTTTTGTACCTAACTGTAAGTTTTCATAAAATTCTAAAATAAATAAATAAAATTAGGATTTAGGTAATTAAATGTAATTTAATTTATATGTTCATCAGTGATATTAACACATTATTATCCTACCACTAGACCCTACATTGTTATTGGTGCGCAACGAGAAATAAAAACTTAACATTTATACCTACTGAATGAAGCGCACCAAAACGGGTGCGTTATGTGGAAGTACTTTGGTGCGCTTCATCTAGGTGCGTTTCATCTGGGTGCGCTACGAGGAATGCCTCATCTTATCTTATTGTACTTACACATGCAAAATAAATATATATGTATAAGTACTCACTTATCATTATGAGGGTGCGAAATCCTTTAAATTCAGTGGTTTTGTCGACATCCCCTTTGCGCTTCCAATACCTAAGAGGCAAGCGCAATATTGACAGACTCATTCGAGTAATACGATTAATATTTGATCAATCTGAATCTCGTGTATTTTGCTGCTTACTTTTGACTATTTTCGTAGTAATCGCATATTCTTGTCCATGGACGTAGCCAGGTTTTAGTATCGGGAGGGGTTCAAGAAAACTAAATTTTTTTATTGTAGGTACATATTTATTTTTACATAGAAAACTTTTTACATAACACCTGTTAATGTGCCCTTTGTGACCGAACACCTGCACAATGGTTGACTTAAAAATGGCTTCTCCTGACGCCATCAATGTAGCCAAGTACCTATCTAACACAATATAAGTAGACCTATTGACACGCTAAGAAGAAGAAGACTTAAAAAACTTTCGTGATTGGTTCCAATCATTATTATAAATACGGGATTTATCACGTACCGTCTTATCGGTGTTTCGACCGACAATGTTTCGGTTCAATTCGTGAACTTTCATCAGGGTGAGTGCGCTCCGCTCCGAATGACAGGGTCAGTGCGAGGCGAGACGTCGGTCGAAACACCGATAAGACGGTACGTGATAAATCCCGTATTTATAATAATGATATTTATTTATATATATATTAGTTTAATTATTATATTCATAAAATTATTAGTTCCTTTTGGTATATATCGTTTTATTTGTTTAAGATATATGTACATATTTATGATTCTTGTTCACGCACCTACCTTGAAAATCATCTCTCTCTCTCTCTCTCGCCTCAAAGGTTTGCTGGAAGAAAACTCTTCTTCTCACCTTTGTACATGTCCTCTATTTCTGTACTTTTTAAAGTATTTACTTGTACAATAAAGATAGAATAGACTACTTTTTATCCCATAAATCATTTCCCATGGGATAAAAATGGGGTGTCAAAGTTTCTAAATATTTTTTGCACCCCAGAACAGGGCGGGCAAAGCCGCTGGCAACAGCTAGTAATACATATTCTCTAGTACCCTGTAAGTGTGAAGGTTTGACTTTCAGTGTAAGCATAATTAAGAATTTGGAAGGGTTGAGGTTCCGATCGTAAATCCTCGGTCGAGTTAATGCGGACTACGGTATTGAATTAACAATACTAACGACTGCGGATAGAATGCCAGGGTCAGAGAGAGGTGAGAGAGAGAGGTGTGAGAGAGAGAGAGATAATTCTTTATTATTACACCAAATTAAAATAACTTAATCTAGAAAACTTAACGACTAATACATAGTGGTACAATGTGCGGCCTTATCACTCAAAGCGACAAGGCAACCTTTACAGAAGTTAAGTTTAGTACGAGACACAACTGGCGCACACAACTCAAAACTAAAAGACGCGCGTACGAGGATCTAGGAACGATCTCGATCGAATCGTTCAGAGACCCTCTTACTCGTTAGTTCGACTCCGGCTTTTTTTATACTACATGGAGATGGAAGAAGCTTATGGCCCACCCGATCTTAAGTGGTAACCATCGCCTTTAACAGAGAATTGCTATTAGGGTAGAAATTGCAGTTATTCTGGATTTCAGACTTTTCACTATAATTGTGTCACTAAAACTACACGCATAACAAATTTCAGCACTCAGGTCACTGGTGTACCCTGTGAATGTCAAAGTTCAGTTTTTATTACGGCTATTAACTTGAAAACTACAAGGTTTAAACTAAAAATAAAAACGGGGTCGAAATGTACTCACAAAAACGTGCCATTTGACCGGATAATCACATTTTGTTTTTTTTTTACTCCTTTTGAACCCCAATATCTCAACAACCCCCCCCCCACATTTTTAGCTCATTTAGTCACACCAAAATTGTGCCATCACTACATACCTATAAACCAAATTTTACGATGATCGGATAAACGCTTCAAAAGTTATCCTCGGACAAACAAACGTACATACATAAAATGCCGATTTTCCCAAGTTGATTTAGAGATCTCGCTTCGTTCGATCAATAAGGCAGGACATATATAAAACCGCAACGATATGTGATACGAGTGCTCAGTTTATCCCAACTGCCGAGTAACCTAACTCTATCCACTACAATAATTTAAAAATATAAATATTGCTGGACATTTCACACAGCGCTATCTAGCCCCAAACTAAGCAGAACTTACTATGGAAACCAGGTAACTGATAGAATACTTATATTACATGCTTCTTTTTTGTAAATACATTCTTATATAAAGAAAAACATATAGACCCTGAACAAATATTTGTAGACTACGCAAACACTTGTTCCGCGGCGGGAATCGTACCCGCTGCCTCCTGCGTCTCCGCCGGCTATTCGCCCACTGCGCCACGGAGGTGTATTTATTCTAATACACTATAAAAACTAATAAAGTTTGAATTGCTAAATAAAAACACGTTCAATTTAATATAGCATGGATTTTATTTTCTCAGAAACCTTATTCAAGTGGGAGAGAACATACTAAAATTCTGAAGAAATTCTAGCTTTTCGGTTTAAGAAACTTTAATCTTAAAAGAAATTACATTTTAACAGTAAATTTAAAGCGCAATATTTTATCCACACTTCCATACTAATATTATAAATGCGAAAGTAACTCTTGTTATGATTTTATATTTTATAGTAGAATTCTGGATTCAAATAGCAACACCAAGTGACGTCATCTTGGCGGTACGATTTCGCATGGTTGGGGGTAAAAAAAATTGAAGGAGAACGCGATGACTAGCTTGGTAGTTCAGACCAGTGTCTCCAACAACGCCGTAATTACGGTAAACCTACCGTAATTTGAACATATCTACCACCTACCGTAGACATGTTAAATTCTACCGTAATTAAAATAAAGTGTCAGAAGTCAGAACTAAAGAAGATTCGCAACTATTCTATAATTTAGCACATTTTATGCTAGGAACGTTGTGATTGCCCCACTCTAACGCCGATTGCGAGCGCATTTTCAGCCACATTACGGACTTAAAAACAAAGAAGCGAAACCATTTGTCAACCAAATCTATTGCTGGGAATTTATTTACGCAGCAACTCATAAAGAGATAAGGTAAAACTGTGTAGATTTCCACCCCACCGTTAAAATGATAAATGTTACCATGTACAAAAAGGCTGAAACGCCTGAAACTTAATGTTCAGATTAGATTAGATTAGAAAATTCTTTATTGCACTAATAAAATAATACATAGGCGAACTTAATGCTAATTAGCATTTTCTTCCAGCTAACCTTTGTGTAGTGTGGAGAAAGTGGTAGTGCCAGAAAAAGGAAATTTAATCAAACTTTAGCTTAGAAATAAACTTACAAAAATGTAAAATAATAATAATACACATACATAAACGAAATACACAAATATATCTACATAAAGTGTTCAATTTTGTTGGGTATCTTGAAGAAAGATGAAGTATTTAAAGAGTTTGGATTTGAAGATTCCCATAGAGGCGGCCTTGCGGATTTCCACTGGAAGAGAGTTCCACAAGCAGATAGCAGTCACAGTGAAAGAGTTGGTGAAGAAAGAAGTTTTATGCGCAGGCGTCTTGAATAAAAGATGTTGAGAAGAACGAGAAGGACGATCAGGTGGAAAAAGAGGAGAAAAACGTTCTTTAAGATAGCAAGGAGACAGAGAATTTTGAAGGATGTTATAAAGAAGACAGAGTATATGAGTATCCCGACGAAACCGTATTTCTGATTGTGTCAATCGAATGTTTAATTGTGAAATAACGTTACCATATTTTTGATCGGCCGTAATTTTCCGCCATTTACCGTAATTTTAAACTCGCAACACCGCAATTATAACAAATAGAGTTGGAGACACTGAGTTCAGTTCTGTTCGAGCAGCCAACTAGAATATACATATATAAATTTAATTATTTATTTTAATGTGAACATATAACTAAATATTCTGTGAATATTTCAAGCGTCTACCTGTCGTCGTTATCAATATAGATATATTGATATGGGTCAGTGAGCGGTAATCCTAAACGGTAAAATATATCAAAAAATGCTAAAAGGACTCGGAGTCTGTATTGTGCTAAAAGGACTCAGAGTCACCTATTCGATAAAAATAAAAACGGCATTTAAAGATTTTGGAAAAATGTTATACACGCCTCGGGAATCCAAACCACTCTTTTTTTAGGGTTCCGTACCCAAAGGGTAAAACGGCACCCTATTACTGAGGCTCCGCTGTCTGTCTGTCTGATTTAGAAAATGAAAATATTTGTATAATAATAAATAGATCGATGTACACACGGCTACACATCAAGCTATGCATTTCCAGTATAAGCTGACCTCGCATTGTGTAGGCATTTCGTAGAATGAGAGGTCAGCTTATACTGGAAACGAATAGCTTGATATGTAGCCGTGTGTACGTTTCGGTCGAGGGTTACAAAAAATCTTCCCCGATAACTATAATCCGGATCTATTGTGGTAAAAGTTTATAGGTATCTTCGTGCCCCATCTTACACCACATGATCGTATACCATCAAGAGATATTGTGGTTTTTAAACCCCGACGAAAAAACGGGGGTGTTATAATAATGTCTGTCTGTCTTATCTGTCTGTGGCATCGTTATTTTTCAAACGTTACGAATCGGACGGTGTATTATTTTACTTGATAGCTTAATGCAGAGATGGCGTGGTAACTATAACGCCAGCACCATGACCAGAGCAGTCTGTAACTTTTTACAAGAGTATAGTTTTTCAAGATAAAACACTTGTGATTGTAAGTAGCTAGTTTTAAGTAGGACACTAGAACATAATGGATCATCTAATCAAAATAAAATACTTTTTCACAGCACCTGCTTGACAATGTCAAATTATATGTCACGTAAACCTCGCCAAAAGCAGGTGATTAAATCCCTACGGCTGAGCCGGGAGTAAAGTTGTACATAATGCTCTCGCGGCCTCGGGGATTTAAATTTGGAACGTCATCTGTATTAAAATTTGAACCAAAGAGACCCACACGATAAGAACTTATTCGTAAATCGAACTGACCTCTGCACAGAATGCACCAACCTAGATTTGGTTTTTATTGGCTCGCAGAAAGTGGCAGAAAATGTGAAAAGTAGAGTATTCTCCTCCTGGATAAAGCTGTCTGCGTGCTTATATCCCTCGCTCCGCTCGTGAGTTAACTCTAGAATTCTTCGTTACGTTCGGTATTCAATATAGCGCCCGTGACGCAAGACACTGCTTTATCCCCATGTTTAATAATCTACTAATATCAAATGTTATTTTGCATCGCTTTATGGATATTTATTGTTGCTTAGGCAATTATGTTTCTTCTTACCTTTAGTATCGTTCAGATTGAGAACTCGCCGAGTGGTAAGTATCTGCGTATTTTTTGATAATATTTTTGACAAGCTTTCGCCCTCGGCTTCGCACGCTTGATTTATCAATAAAAAGTAACATATGACTCAATCCAGGTCATAATCCATCCATATACAAATGTTTGCATGATCTACAGTTATTTGTTCCGGGTCTGGTTGTTTCTCTATATATTATAAGTATGTATTTACAAAAGTAGTTAGTTTGGGGCTAGATAGCGCTGTGAGAAATGTCCAGCAATATTTATTTATTTATTTATATACCAAATTCTATCGAAATTGGTCCAGCCAGTTCAGTCGTGATAACGTAACAAATAGACAGAGTGACAGAGTTAATTTCAAAATTATTATATTAGTATGCATGTCTGGATTGATTCATAATTTCGCACTGTAATATCACATAGAAATCTAGGTGCCTACTTTCCTCTGTGTTACTGAACTACCTATCCCGCCACATATTACCGGCCCGCCGGCGCCGGCCGGGCGCTATCGCCTAGGATTTGTACGGCCTAGATATTAGCCTAAAGATGTTTATGCTACCTTAACTGCCTTCGCTACTATTGTCAAACATTATTTGGCTCTGCCGCGGCCGCCGGAGCGTCTCCGCCCCGACCGGCCGCCTCGCTGCGTTGCCGCATACTTTCATACAGGCTGATTTATTACAAGCTCTTATTTGACTTGCAATGTATGTATGTTTGTCCGGGTGAAATCTTGTAACTGAATTTTAAATCAGTTATCTTTAACCGATTGAGCTGAAATTTGGTATACACGCTTATTTTGGATGACAATGCATGCTTAGCTATGTGACGTCATTCTACTTTGAATATGGCGGATCATCCAAGATGGCGGACTAGTTATTTTTTCTGCACTACCACAGTATGGGTATCAAATGAAAGGACTTGCTGAGGAGAGCACGAAAACTAATACAACGTCCCATTAAATCCAAAATATTGTGGACCATCCAAGATATATATATAAATACAATATGGCGGGACCTCCAAGATGGCGGAGTATGTTTTCTGGTTTTCTGAAGTCGATAACAGCTGAATTTTAACAAAAGTATGCCTTGGTCGACTTCATAAGTACCTACTTTGACTTGTGTAATTTGGCGAGATAGGCGTCAACAGCATTGGTTTGCAATCTTTCTAGAAGAAGGATATTGCTATGCAGGTAAATGCAGTGACAAGTTGTTTAAAATATTGTAAAATGCGGTTAATTCGCTTGACGCGCATTGCAATTATCTCCAAGCAAAGTTTACATTTGTAAATACGTTCCACCGTTTTTGCCAGCTGTATCCCTTTTGCGAAAGTTATCACATTATAACAAACCTTTGAAGAGATTGAAGCAAAGTTCCACGAAGTCTCGCTCAAAGCAGAGCAACTGAATTATTAATCGAGTAATCAAAAGCACGAATAGTTTCTCTATTTTATAAGCGACAACGATGACATTTTTTCTACTCAAGCTCAAAATATGAGCGGAATACAACTAACTTGAAAATGACGCCGAGTGGGCTCACGCACACATTCGCAACACTCCTGCCGATTGGCGCCATTTGCATCAAAAACACACTTTGTCAAATAACGCTCTCATCGATGATTTAATTTTATTTATGGAATTCTTATTTTTTATGTAATTTTTCTATTTACGCGTCGCCGCCGCCATGCACCATTCAGACTGGATGACCACATATTTTTAAATTATTTATATTCTGTATTAATAAACAGATATTTATTTATTTTAACTGATAGAGCTATGCGAAATCTCTAAATCAACTTGGGCAAATCGGCGTTGTATGTATGTATGTTTGTTTGTTCGAGGATAACTTTCGAAGCGTTTATCCGATCGTCGTGAAATTTTCTATATAGGTAGGTAGTGTTGACACAATTTTGGTGTGATTAAATGAGCTAAAAATGTGGGGGAGGGGGGGGGGGGGAGGGGGTTGTTGAGATATTGAGGTTCAAGAGGGGTAAAAAATAACCAAAATGGGACTATCCGGGCAAGTGGCACGTCTAATAAAAGGTATTTGTGAGTAAATTTCGAATCCGTGTTTATTTTTAGTTTAAACTTTGTAGTTTTTAAGTTATTAGCCATAACAAAAACTGAACTATGACAAAATTCATAGGATATACCTACCAGTGATCCCATAGTGCTGTAATTTGGTATGCGTATAGCATAAGTATCACAAATACAGGCAAAAGTCTGAAATCTAGAATAACTGCAATTTGTACCCCAAAAAATTATAACCAACTAACATAAACTCCGGTTACCTGTAATTTTATTGAAATTGTAGGTCAAGTTAGTTCGTTATTTATATCGTGGCACTATTTTGATAGTCAAAAATGACGAATAATATGTTTTTTTTGTTTTTATAGTAGTCTCGCGAGATCTCAGTTCGGGGCGAACCACTAGTTATTTGTAATGATACTTTCATATTGGTCTCATAGAAATTTCATCAAAATCAGTTCCGCAGTTGGTTATATTCTTGTTAAAAAGTTACTTGTAATCGATCAAAGCGTACCTCGTACTTATATGGCGACCAGATGTTGATACTTTTCTTATTTCCATGATCCATCTCTAGAAAACAAGAAAAAGTATCTTTAGGCATATGTTCCAGTTGTCGCCTTTCGGGGCTTTTCAGGAAAATGCCGCGTTTTTCCAACATTATTGTGTTGCTTTAGATTAGATTAGATTAGAAAATTCTTTATTGCACTAATAAAAAGATACATAGGCGAACTTAATGCTAATTAGCATTTTCTTCCAGCTAACCTTTGTGTAGTGTGGAGAAAGTGGTAGTGCCAGAAAAAGGAAATTTAATCAAGCTTTAGCTTAGAAATAAACTTACAAAAATTAAAAATAATAATAATACACATACATAAACGAAATACACAAATATATCTACATAAAGTGCTCAATTTTGTTGGGTATCTTGAAGAGAGATGAAGTATTTAAAGAGTTTGGATTTGAAGATTCCCATAGAGGCGGCCTTGCGGATTTCCACTGGAAGAGAGTTCCACAAGCAGATAGCAGTCACAGTGAAAGAGTAAGTGAAGAAAGAAGTTTTATGCTCAGGCGTCTTGAATAACAGATGTTGAGAAGAACTTCGCTACCGAAGGGGCAAAAATGTCTTACTTTTGCAGGTCATTTCGCAGAAAAACCAATGCTTTTCAGGTAGTTTTCTTGGAAAATGGAAATAGTTTTCAGCTCATTATATAGAGTGAACTTTGCTGAGGAACAATTAGTAAATTATTTCAGTACGTCTACAACTAATATCTACACTAATATAATAAATTCGAAAGTATTCCTTTGTGACTCTGTTTATCTGTCTGTTTTTTTTTATACAAGCTGACGGGCCTCCTGATGTTAAGTGGTCACCGGCTTCTATAAACTCCCTACTGCAATCACGATGCCTACCACTTAATACCCTAATTACACCTCTCTCTAAGGCGTTACCCGTTTGTAACGTTTTCAAGACTCTCTCTCTCTTCCCAGCTATGTATCCCACATGGTGGTGGGGTCAGCCTTCCTGGTCGTTCTTCTCCACTTCGTTCTATCCTCGACGTCGTCACCAGAAACTTAAACAACAGAATGTCTTTTGACACTACATCTCTCCACCTTGTCTTGGGTGTACCTCTAGATCTTCGACCAGGGATGGAAAGTTGTAGTGCCAAATTCCCTACGTAGTCCTACGTAAACTCTCCTGCATCTTGTCAGCGATGTCGCGCACCCCCAAGCTTCCTCGTAATGTTATCAAGACTATGCGAGTAAATTGATTTCGATGAAATTATAACAACAGGTGGGCTATCATGCGCGCCGTGACATATGGCACGCATATGGCACGAGACATTTGCTCATCATCATCATCATCATCAGCCGGAGACGTCCACTGCTGAACATAGGCCTCCCCCTTAGATCGCTACAACGAGCGGTTGGTAGCCGTTTGCGCCTAACGACTCCCCGCGATTCTTACTAGATCGTCGGTCCACCTTGTGGGGGGCCGGCCTACGCTGCGTCTTCCAGTCCGTGGTCTCCATTCGAGAACCTTTCTTCCTCAACGGTTATCGGTTCTACGAGCGATGTGGCCTGCCCATTGCCACTTCAACTTGCTAGTTTTGAGAGCTATGTCGGCAACTTTAGTTCGTCTGCGGATTTCCTGTCACGCAAAGAGACCCCGAGCATAGCCCTCTCCATAGCTCGTTGAGCGACCTTGAGCTTGGTCATGAGGTCATGAGACATTTAGTCGATGTTGATTAATTTCTTGTTTAGTCTTATTCTTGGTTAATTGCATAATCTGCTAAGATTTGTTTACGGGATTTATGTCTGAAAACCATCGCTTGCTACACAACTATGCATGTATAGTAGGTTCATGCTGAAACAGGATTTCGGTTCATTCACGCGATAGTTAGATATATACCTCTTTATTGAATAACCACACACACAGATATAACACAAAAATAAGTACGAAGCTAGAATAAATAAAACCCTAATAACCCTAATAGTGCGAGTCGGACTCTCTCACGAAGGTTTCCGTACCATTATCTATAAAAACGGCAAAAAAATCACGTTTGTTGTATGGGAGCCCCCCTTAAATATTTGTTTTATTTTAATTAAATTATTTATTTTTAAAGTGAATATATAACTAAATATTCTGTGAATATTTCAAGCGTCTACCTCTTGCCGTTATCAATATCGAGCTAAAACGAGCAAAAAAATCGCGTTTGTTGTATGAGATATAAATATTTTATACTGTTTTTAGTATTTGTTGTTATCTGTGAAAATTTCAACTGTCTAACTATCACGGTTCATGTGACACAGACAGCGGAGCCTCAGTAATAAGGTGCCGTTTTACCCTTTGGATACGGAACCCTAAAAAAGCAGTACAATAGGCCGCTTATCGCGATCTCTTTCAGGCAATCTTTGAAAGGAGCGAAACTTACCTCCAGATGAGACCTACTCGTATAAGAAACATTCACAGAATTACTTCTTGCATATCTGTCTTATTTTGTACAGTTTGTTCGTACTTACCTTTGTATTTTTTATTGTGTCTTATTACTGTGTTCAATTAAGTCTTATAGGTATATAAAAATATGTGAATGTTCAGTAAATTATTCTTCTCTTTCTTTTTTAAAGATTTTTGAACATTTTGAATAAGTGAATTACGTAATCGTGTTTTTAATTTGCATTGTTTAATATTGCATGCTCATTAGCTGATTGTGGAGGATCTGAATTTTATGTTTAAATATCATCTGTTGCTATGTTGACAGAGTGAGCGAAGCGTCTCAGTTTCGAGATTGGCCAAAAATGCTTTTGCACGGCTGTCTGTTTATCTATTCGCGCCTACAGGTCGCATTTTTCAACCAGTTTTGACGTAAATTGGCACACCAGTTCCTTTAATTATTTTTTTTAATTGATCGCGATTTTTGATTGGGGAGAAAAAAGGGGGGAAGTTTGCTGTAGCTCTATTTATCGACGGATTTCAATCAAATTTGAGAGGCACAAGGACTTCATTCTACACAAGATGTTGCGAAAAAAAATCCAAAAGGAATGGAGGGGGCGAAACGTGGGGGAAGTTTGCTGTAACGTTATATGTGGAAGAATTTCCATTTTTGAAATGTTTTCGAAAAATGTATGCCTATCTATACCAATCAGACTACGCAGTCCTCTCCGACTTCAGGAGACGAATCCGTAGACACCGTATTAGACCTCCTAGGGCACCAAGGGAACGCGAGTAATGGCTAAAACTTATACCAATATTTTGCTCAAAAGTCTACCTACATATAAGTAAGCCTATTCGAAAATTCAAGCAACTGAAATTCGATTTAAAATTCGACTTTCTTCGTTAATTTTGTTGTGCAAATTACTTTTTAGACTTAGGACGCGAGGTCTACTGTTCTCACAGAACCACTAGTTGTACCCATTTTCACAATTAATATTTTTACCAGCCCATACTGTCCCACTGCTGGGCAAATGCCTCCCCCTCTTTCTTCCACTTATCACGTCTAGAGCCATATCCCGCCAGTCTCTTTGGAAGACGTCCAAGTCATCACTCCAGCGCTTTTTAGACCTTCCTCGGCGTCGCTTTCCGTCTTTAGGAGTCCATATGCTTGTCTTCTTGGCCCACCTACCGGGTTGCATACGGGAGACATGACCCGCCCAGTCTCATTTCTGCTTTACAGCCTTGATGCCTACGTCAGCGATGCCGGTCTTTGAGAGCAGCCAGGAGTTTGGAGTCCGGTCGATCCGCTTTACACCCAAAAATGAATAAATAAATGATTTTATTTTCTCCAAGATTGTTCACGATTACAGTCTAGCACCAGTAAGCCATCCCAGATACCGTTTCAGTATCCTAAAATAGCTTCAGAATCGATCGCAAACATCTGTCTTCACAAACAATCGTTCCATATGAAGTCGCTAAATCACAATTTACGACCTTTTATATCTAGTGCAAATGTGACCGCAACTTTAACTCCATGTTACATAAAAACGTCGCATCGTGGGAACAGGCGATAGTTTAAAACGGCTATTGGCTATAACAAGCACCCTATACAGCCTGAAAGAAGCAGCTGGATCATTTGATAATAAAATAAACCCACTCGAAACACCCACATTGAACGTGGGTGAATATTTAAATGAAAAAACTCACCGGCGCGGCATTCCTTTAACAAGATATGACATTTCGATCTTGCGAGTATGTAAACGCGGGATGAGCATCAGTTCCTGTGGATTTAGCCAGCTTTTCTGCACAAACTATGCAGCATTAGCCATTAGCAGCATATTTGCCTCTATTTGCTCAAGGATGGCTCTTCCTAAAGCAATATTCTAGCTTCGATACCTCGTCATTATTACCCCAGTAACTTTGTAAGCTATGAGACTACGTCACTCGACGTTAATGGCTATTGATGCTTTTAACGAGTTTTAATGGTTTATTTCGCGACTGTTCGCAGTTGTCTAATAAGTTTTTTGTTGAAAAATTACTTTTTCAAAACAAACTTTTATAAAATTCATAATCGGAACCGCACGCAGATTCAAATGAGCCCAAACACTAGTAGCCTACTATAATCCATTCAGAAGTTCCGTTGTCTAGCATCCGTCTCCATCATGAGACCACCTCCATGCTACCATATTATTGCATTGTCACCGAAGTTATATATGTATTCCAAATTTCAGCTCAATCGGTTGAGGGGAGCGGGTTTAAAATTCAGTTGCAAGATTCCATCCGGACAAAACTTACATACATTGCAAGTTATTAAAAAGCTTGTAAATAATGTATACTTTTCAGTTTCAATGAAACTGTACCAATATGTATGTGTTGTTTACGTTATGGCCAAAAAAATAAAGTTATAAAAAATATTATTAAATAAATTATTAAAAATTTGCCAAAATACACTGGTTTGCGTTGAAATTACACATATCTCTCATTTCACAGGCGTTCTCTGAACAGTCTCAAGCATCCGGAACGCAATACAAAAACTGTCTTGGCTGAGCCCTTAGATTTTAATATTATTTTAAGGACATATATGTATTGGTCCCACCGCTGGGCAATGGTTTCCTTTTCCTTCTATTATACCCATGGGTTCGGTCTAATATAAAGTCGGCTAGTCGCTCATTTTCGCGATGCGGCATTTTCGTCTAAACCTGTCGAGTTGCTGTCTAACGTGAGCGGCCCCTTCTGTGGAAGTACCAGCCATATAAATATACCTATACATTACATACAACCAGAGGGCAGATGCCACAAACCTCCACTTGCTACGATCCCGACTTACTTCTTTTGCCATGACAGCGATACAAAAATAAAGACAAAACCGCTAAAGAAACACCGTTCTTTTCAAACAAAAACTTAAAGCAAGTAGATACTTAGCAGATTAATTAGGAAGATATCTGTAAGTCTTAAGTAACAACTGTCTTCGACTACACTCAGATAGTACCAAGATTTAGAAGCGCGATAAAGCTTGATTGAGACAAAAAGATCTAATGATCTAGTTCAGTTAAAAGCCGCATTATGTCTGTTGATCTGATAAACTGAGAGCCGTGGTGGCCTAGAGGGATGTGCTGTACCCCGACTTTCGATTCAGAGATTATGGGTTCGAGTCACAGCCAATTGATTTTCTGCTCGAAAAATGTAAGTATGTGAAGGTAGACCATTATCATCATCATTTCAGACACAGGTTGTCCACTGCGGAACATATGCCTCCATAGACTTCCGAGCGACCCATCTCTTGCGGCCTGCACCCAACGGCTCCCACCAACCTTTAACAGGTCTTTCCATATAGTGGGGGGCCGTCCTACACTGCGCTTTCCAGAAGGTAGGTAGGACTCGTGTCGATTGAATCTGTGATAGTATTAGAACTAATTCCACATCGTCTATCTATTTCATTCATCCGATATTCAACATAATAATCTATTTCAATGTGGCTGTAGACCAGGGATTCCCAAAGTGGTCGATATCGATCCCTTGGGGTCGAAATCGGTTGTTTTTTTCATAATATAATTACTTACTTAAGTATTTTTACATAATTTAATTTGTATTAATAATTATTAATTACACTTAACTTGTTAAATAATGATGAGAAAATGATATCACGCTTACTCACTTAACCAACGGCAAAGTTTTAGAATTGGTAAGTATTTTGTATCAATAGTAAAAAAAACTAGAGATAGGATTTTTAAAGTAATTTTGCTATAAGGGTCTAAGCGTACGAAACACTGACACTGCAGACTTCAGTAATAAAGTCAGAAGGTTGTTGATGGAAAAGTCATATTATACCCTTGACGAAGCTCTTGCTGATGACTTTAGTACTACTCGTATTTAATTATGTCTGTATTAATGGACCCTTAATTATTTTGTTATGACATGTGTTTTTGATTGTACTTATGTACTTGCTAACTTGCCCTTATATGTTATAATATGAATTTTTGTATGTATGATTATATTCTGTGCAAATTATCACCTGTCCAATGTGTGTACAAACAATGTATCTTTATGGAATAAAAATATTTTGATTTAATTTGATTATCAGTTCATTTTGGAAAAGGGGTCTCTGTCCAAAATAGTTTGGGAATCCCTGCTGTAGACCGTACAATGGTAAATTTTTACGAGCAATACTGGGGCTCGTGTCGATTGAATCGGCGATAGTGTGTATGACTAAATGCTTGGGGAATATCGATTGTCCTTTACGATACCTTCTTTTACAATGTGGGATAAGGCGACCACAAATATGAAAGAGTGGAGAAATTTTTAACTGACTACGAAGAAGATAATGTTTTTTCTGATATGTATATGCAAAACTTTCTGCATAGCTGTCTCTTTTATTTATCATCGCTAATGAGGCAAACAAGCATACGACCTATGGCCTGATGATAAGCGGTTACCATAGCGTATTAACTTTTGCAAAACTTAAAGCACAAAGGCGCATTGCCGATAATAAATAAAACGCCATTTTTGAAGGACTCCATGCCAGTCAAATGAATATGAGTCTCTGAGGAAAACCTCAGTAGGTTTTCCTCAGAGACTCATATTCATTTCAAACATGAAATTATGCACTATATTATCTCATAACATAACATTATCTCTGTTATTAAATGCATTATCCATTATGTCGAAATTTGAAGATTTGTTCTTTCTGCAATCCAGGTCAATAGTATCGAATATTGCAGTTTAAAATTCACCATACCTATAGTTTTCTTGCATTGCAACATGGCGCGGGACAAATACAAGAGGCGTCGGACGGAGGTGAGGCGCGGGCGCAGCGCGGGCGCGGCGTCACTTCTTTGATATTTCATACAAAATGTATAGAAGGGGTGCGAGATATACTGAGACGGCGGAGCGCGGGCGTGGCGCGGGCGTGGCGCGGGCGCCGCTTCAACGCACCCGCAGTTAGCAGTGGCATGCTCCTGTCCTGCTTGCCACACAGGGTGCACCGCATATCTTCTGATCTTTTGTAAGTTCTCCAAATGCACCAGAGCTTGCAGATCCTCTTCCGGCGCCGACGCCGCGCCCGCACGTCGCCTGCGCCTCGCCTCCGCCCGACCGACGCCTCTTGTATTCGTCCCGCGCCTAACAGTGTGGTTATACCTATTAAACTGAATATAAGCTCTCTGAATAGCAAACTTTGCAAATGTTAATGACTTTTTAAATAAAGATACTCTTTCGTAGCTCTTGTAGATTTTACTTAACCTTAGACACTTAAAACATAATTACTAAGCAGCTTATTTTCAGCTTCATTACTGCTTGGTTAAGTTAAGAGAATTACCCTTTTCTCGGGGTGTAATCGCCACTTTCCCTTTATCTACCCCAGGTAATATGCTGGCTAGTGCATTACCCCTGCCGGGACACTCAGCGAGGTAACATGTTGAACGCCGCGACCACACACTCGTCGAGTAGCGAGGGCAGAGACGTAGTGTGCCTCCTACGACGTGACGTCATGCCCTACGGTATGCTTCTCTTCATATCAGATTTCCCGGATTTAACCCTTAACGGCATGAACATTAAAAGAGTAACAACTTTCATATATCTGGGACATAACGTTACCGACGACCTTAAAGACAATGTTGACATGGAGAGAGAGAGAGCGCAGGGCACTGCCGGTTCCAGGGAATATGTTGATCCGAAGGTTTACACGCTGTACTGAAGAGGTAAAACTAACACTCTTCAAGGCATATTGCCAAAGCTTCTACACGGGAAACCTATGGGACAGCCACACCAAAAAGCCGCTAGAAACCCTGCGTGTTCAGTATAATACTATCTTCAGGATGATGTTGGGACTGCCCCGCTTCTGTAGTGCGTCAGGGATGTTTGCAGAATATCAAACGGATGGTTTCGAAGCCATCATACGCAAGAAAACTGCATCCCTGATTCACAGAGTGCGGGGCAGTTAAAACACCATCCTGAAAACCGTATCGAACAGATTTGCCTCTCCGATATGGAAGTGCTTCGTGTTGAGAGTGATCAAACCGACCTAGGTTGGTCACTCTCAGCGTGAGCTTTTTATGTTCCTATTATATTTCAATTGTGTGTGTGTCTACTAATCTAGTATATAAGTAACATACGTACTAACAATTTATAGATTTTGTAATCTGAAATAATTTTTTTTTTTAACTGCTCCTTTTTTGTCGGTTTACTGTGCGCATGTGAAAGGACCGGCCACATGAATACGAGTAGCTCGGCCATGCACGGCAGGGGCAGCGCAAATTACAGGAAAAAATAGAACACCTTAGTGAGACCGGACGGTAAAAAAATTGATTGGTTTGATTTGTTGTGTAATTTCTTTATTGTAAAAATATGCCCTCAAAGGGCAAACAAGTACCTATAAGTGCGCTTGTTTATGCAAATATATATATCTTGCATCCTGTTCCAAATATGGAAAAACGATGAGGCGTGCCGAACACGCGTTGGCGTGTTTACTAAGACTCTTTTTAGGAATAAGTCAGAAATTGGCACAGGACGGAAGGCTCCTTTTTCGTGATACCAGAGAGCTAACAGAGAAGATTGGAGAAAAGACAGGGAGGCATTTGCCCTGCAGCGGTCTTACTGCAGGGCAAATGCCTTCCTGCCTTTTTCTTATTATAAAATAAATGTACTTATATTTTTTATCAGCGACAGTACACAGTAACTGTTATACTCTGTGACGGTAAGCCCTACAGGTGTGCAGTGACGTCAAAGTCAGTGACTGAGAAAATTTATTAAAACTTGATTGACGTACAAGTAGTTTCTGTCTGTGTTGACTCTTATCTTGTGTTTTCTGTTTATTTTCATGAAACTCCCAACGTAGAAACTGATGTTATAACATACTAGCGGTTGCCCGCGACTTCGTACACGTAACACTACTAAATGTGTAGGTAACCTAGAAATCAAGCTAAACTCGCTGTTGCAACTTGATTTGACACCCTATTTTTATCCTACGGGACCTAAATTATGGCATAAAAAGTAGCCTATGTGTTAATCCAGGTTATAGTCTACTCTCTGTCTCTCTCTCTCTCTCTCTTCCCAGCTATGTCTCCCACATAGTGGTGGGGTCAGCTTTCCTGGTCGTTCTTCTCCACTTCGCTCTATCCTCGACGTCGTCATCAGACACTTGGCACTCTCTCATGTCTTTTGACACTACATCTCTCCACCGGGGATGGAAAGTTGTAGTGCCAAATTCCCTACGTAGTCAGGTGGGCTCCTCTTCACGTGACCGTACCATCGCAGCCGACTCTCCTGCATGTTGTCCGCGATGTCGCGCACCCCCGGGCTAGTCTACGTATATACTAAATTTCATCGAAATCGTTTCAGCTGTTACAAACTAATAAATAAATAAATATCCAAACTTTCGCAATTTATAATATTAGTGTTATAAACTTATAAGTTTGAATGCAACTGCGGTGCTTCTGTTCAGGCCGTGTCTTAAATACTCTCTTGTCCCTCGTGTCCTAACACCTGTATGAGGGATAACCAAAGCCAAGGCTAAGGCTGCTTTTCCACTAGAGGATTTAAAAGCTAAGCTATGAAACTATGTGACCGTTTCCACTGATACTAAGCTATGTAGCGGAGCGAGTAAGATGTGCAAACGCGGGCCTACTGAGTACTCTGCTCTTCACATAGCTACCACTCGCGACCATCCATAGCACGCATCCTACCATATAAAAAAACATAGTTTAGTTGAATCAGTTTCCACCAGTGCTATGCTATGTGGACCAATGAATATGATTGGTGGATACCAAACGCAGCCATATCAACGTAGCATAGCACATCTCTGGTGGAAAAGCAGCCTAATGCTAGCATCAATATCATATCTGCCATGAAACATCCATTGCTGAATGTTGTCGCCATAGATTTTCAGAGCGACTATTGTGCGCCTGTACCCAAAAGCTCCCATCAAACTTTATTGCGTCGTGTTTATATCTAGTAGTGTAGTGGGCCGTCACATTACTTTAATTTATACCAAAGATGAATAATAATAATAATTATTATTAATTCATTTAATTCATATAAAAATACATCCATAAATTACATTATCCTTGAAAACTAACACAAAATCTTAAAATATAGTAATAAACAATTAAAATAGACACAATATTATCCAAATAATATATAAATAATCTAAAAATAATATCTAAATTTTATTAAATAATAAAAGAAAGAGGTGTTAGTTACACTATTTATAACTAAAGAACGGCTGAACTCATTTTGCTAAAAATTGGTGGGGAGGTAGCTTAGAACCAGGAGACGGACATAGGACACTTTTTATCCCGTTCGACCGCGTTCCCGTGTGACGTGACATAAAACGTCAAGGAAAATACAAGTCACTATAAAACGTGGTATAACAAAAACGCATCTGACATGGAATAACAAAACGCAAATGACAGGTAAACGTAATTTTGTCTATGGTTAAGTATGGTTGTAAAATGATGGCCGGGGACAACAATTGCCAATTCTACCTGGGTGACGTATATTGTCAGCCCGCGTTATATGCATGTCAAGACGCTACGAAGTTCGGCGGGTCAACTAGAATAATATAAATAGTTTTGAACGAATCAATTATTTATCAACAAAATGGTGTTCAGTATTTGTTAATAGAATCATATCTCGTTCCACTAATTCAACTAATATGGTAAGTATATCTAATTATCAATTATAATTTGTATAAAAAAGATCTATGATTGGTAAACGTTTAAACTCAGAGAAAAAACAAAAATAATTGAGTTAATACTAATAGGAAATGTCAGATAAGTAAATGACAAATTGTACGTATGACAAATCTGTAATGTCACTCGTCAAATACCAACATACGAGACTTGGCAAATGTTTGGTCGAGAGGTCTCGGCCAACGTGTAGAGGGATTCCAAGTTTGAAAAACACAATCCACTAGACAGTTGGAGCACTTACTACAAAATGAATATTACAGACGAGCAGATGGATAAGGGCCCGGAGTGGATCGCACTGTTATGCGTTTGTACCTGCAACAACAGATTGATTTCGTTAGCGCTAGCCCTGGAGGAATACTATCTAAAAGTAGGGTTGTCACACTAAGATAAAGAAAAATGATACAATAAATTACAAAAAAATCAATACATACTAGATATATTTAACAAAATTCAAAAGATGTAATTTTATATGTAACACAATTACCTAAGTAATAAGCCTCTATTAAAATGAAAAGCCTGTATTATAGGAATTTATAGACTGTGATGATAGGCAACTGAACCGAGCCGAACCGAACCGAACCGATCCGAGCCGGGCCGAACCGAACCGAACTAAACTATACTAATAAAAATTTATTTTATAATACATGCCTGGAAAAGCTACTGGTCCATGAAGACATTCATGAAAGGCGACCTTCCATTGTCACTAAAACGTCAACTCATCGACATTTGTATTCTGCCTGTCCTAACCTACGGTGCTCAATCTCGTTCACTGTCTGAATCTCAAAAGTCCAGACTCCGGGTTTGCCAAAGAGCGATGGAGCGCAGCATTTTAGGTGTCAAGAGAATAGACAGAATTTGGAGCACCTCGTTGCGCTCAAGGACCGGCATCGCTGACGTCGGTATCAAGGCTGCCAAGTTGAAGTGGGATTGGCCTGGTCATGTTTCCCGCATGCAACCAAATAGGTGGGCTAAGGTCGTAACTGGATGGATCCCTGTGGATGGAAAGCGACACTATGAAAGGCCTAAGAAGCGGTGGCGCGATGATTTAGACGCTTTTTATAGGGACTGGCGGGATTTGGTACAAGATCGAGAAAAGTGGAGAGATGAGAGCGAAAAACATTCTGGGTGCATTCGTGTCACATGATCAGCTCAGGCAATCACACTTCAATCAAAGTCATGTAAAGTTCTGACAGTTAGGCAGCTATTTATACTAAACATAGTCTTAAGACAACACAGAGCACTTCCCTATAGCACTGAAAGTACTAACTAAAGACGAAAAGATATCGTCCGCACTAACAACACCCCAGTTAAGCATGCTTTTGCATCCAGATTTCTAATGTTCCTAGGACCATTGCTGTACAACTCGCTAAATCGTAAATTGAGCATCCACTCAATGAACTTCTCAAACTGTAAAAGAGCCTTACAGACTGCTCTATCCAATCTCTCTTACGAGGAAACTGAGGAATTACTAACCGTAATAAAGTAAGATTTTAAAGATTGTATAGTACGCAAACTCATACCTTCCATGTTTCCACTTAGTTTATTCAGTTATTTTTATTTTTTTTTCATTATGTAAATAGATTCTAAGTTTTGATAATTTGAGTATTCGTAAGTTACGCCAGCCTTTTTTGCCTGAGATACAGGTTTTCCTAGTTCAGGCAATGTATAAAATCTAACCTGTAAGTAGATATTAATCCCTAATGATAATCTTAGCAATATGAAAAATGAATAAAGATTTATTTATTTATTAAAATTATTTTGTATATATTAGATACGTGTTTGTTTTAGGCCTTTGCCCAGCAGTGGGACAGCATAGGCTAGATAAAATAAATATTTTTTTTAAGTTCCTCGCTTTTCTAATGAAAAGTTATGTGTTAACAATTTATGGGTTATTTATAGTATGTTGACAAAAGCCATACTACTGGTGCGTGTGGGTTTTAAAAATGAATTTTCTTCATTAGCGATGAGTACTTCTATCCCCTAAAATTTTCGGTAGTAGTATTCCCGCCCCTTCGTATTTTCAGGAAGAACATATTTTAACCTGGCTTTCTTTATATTAAAATATAAAAACATAACATGGTTTTAAAAGCCATTTCATTAAATTATTGTATCGCTCGCCGAGGTGACCCTGGCCAACATTTACACAAGCGGATACGGACTTTATTCCGATAATAATAAAGTTGAACTTCTTCAATGTCAGAGATTTATGGGTTTACAGCAAGATTGATCATCGTAATAGATTCTATAGAATTTGGATTTATAGCAGTGTATTAAAACTGTTACCACTTAATACCTTTTTGGTAATTCTCAGTCATGAATGGGTATAGAAATAGAGGAAGGCTGAAGAAGAGATGGATGGACTGTGTGAAGAATGATGGGTAAGAAAGAAGTGACACAAGATGACTTCTGGAGAGATGTGGAAGAACAATACATGTTGTGCTGACACCACGTAATGTGGGAAAAGGCAGGAAGAATTTTCCTTTATATATCCTTTCAAATAAAACAAAAAAATTCCAAATCGATTGATAATTGACGGAGTTCTGAGGTAAAAACGTAAAATCGGATTGCAAAAATTTTAAAAATTTGAGGGTTGCCCTCGATTTTTTTGGGATCCCATCTTCAGATCCTGACTTTGTGCCAATGAGACCACCTGGGAAGTATACCATTACCCTTCGTTTTGGCTTTGCCGTAGCGGGGTAAAAATGTAGCCTATGTCACCCGGGCCATAATAATGAATTGATTGACAATTTGATTCATCAAAATTGGACGTAGTATTTTAGGCTCTACGGTGGAACATACATCCAGACTATGAACAACATTACCCTTCGCTTTGGCTCTGCCGTTGTCGAGTAAAAATTGCACGAGGTTTTGGCATTTCAAAAGGGAAACTGTAAGCGTTGACGCTGTAGTAAAATGGATTGGACGTAATAGAGTATTAAAATTACTTTTGTCAAGCATCTGACAGACACGTGTATATATTTACAAAATTCGATAGATATATTCCAAGCTAAAACTGAGCGATCCAAAGTACAATTTTTATTCATATTTTATACGACCTGGCCCACCTGATGTTTGGTGGTAACCATCGCCCATAATAAAGTATTGTATAGGCCACACAAAACATGCCCTACGTTGCACTGCCCATATGGTCAAGTTGATGTGTCCATCAACAGGTGTAAAGCCTCATGTGCCTGTAATTTCATCAGACACCTTACCTTGCAAACCGAAACAACAATGCTGCTAGGCGACAAAAAATGACATAGACAGTCCGATACAAATAACACTACCTGCCGCCACGAGCGTTGACGGCGTACTGACAGAGCGCAGCAGCCGATTCTCCCTCCCGTCTCGCCGCGCGCATACCTCAGGGAGTGCACAGCACTAATGGTCACACTATAGGTATATTGCGTTGGTTGCATAGGTATGATGGTAGTACTTTTCCGGGCGAGGGTTTTGACAGGGAATTCTACTACTCTTTCTTGTTGCGAAATGATAATTTTGTAACATCAATTTCAATTGATTTAGTCTCATCTAATTTATACTTATCGGCAAAGTACGAATAAATTGACACTTATTAAATTTTTTTATATCCTGTTTTTAGGGTTCCGTACCCAAAGGGTCAAACGGGACCCTGTTACTTCTCAGAAGAGAAGACTCCACTGTCTGTACGTCTGTCACCAGGCTGTATCGCATGAACCGTGACAGTTAGACAGTTGAAATTTTCACAGATGGTATATTTCTCTTGCCGCTATAACAGCATATACTAAAAACAGAATATAATTAATATTTAAGGGGGGCTCCCATACAACAACCGTGATTTTTTTGGTCGTTTTTGCTCGATATTGATAACGGCAAGAGGTAAACGCTTGAAATATTCACAAAATACTGAGTTATATCATTCACTTAAAAAAAAATATATTAAAATAATATTAAAATTTACGCGGGGGGGGGGGGGGCTTTTATAGATAATGGTACGGAACCCTTCGCGCGCGAGTCCGACTCGCACTTGGCCGGTTTTCCAATTACCTAATAGACACGTCCTTTCAATTTTCCACAAGAGCTGTAAGTTTTTTACAACTCCCCAGATTTCCTGCAGCCTGTTGAAACATGTGATCAATCTTACTTTCTATTGGCAAACTAACAAAGCGAGGCTCCTCCACGTGTACCTAATCCATCAACCTATTCACACACACAGATTACATTCGTATGTATCTGTTAGGACAGAACATCAAAAGTGCTTATCGATATAAAAAAACCGGACAACGTCTGACTCGTTTTTTAGGGTTCCGTACCTTAAAATCTAAATCATAAAATACAATTTCAATTAACCTTTCACAAATAAAACTAATATAATTGCTAATCTTTTAGTCTGAATAAATAATCTACAAGTTAGTAAGGGGCTATAATATACGCACACAAACGAATCCAACTTTATACACTTCCTCAATAGCTTACTCTGCACACACCATCATACCGACTGGAAGGCAATTCGTCTCGTCACACCATTTCACTCACACGTAAACACAAAAAAAAAATATCATAGAAGGATCTAAATACTTTTGGTGAGTGCTAACAGAATTTAATTTCAATAACCTACCTAAAATTGTTATAGTTTGAGTGTGTTGTTACCTACTTTTGGAAAACCTTTACAAGTTTCTTACAATGTTTTAAATTAAATACTGTTACGCCGAGGCTGTTACAGAATAAGTAATAGTAAAGTGATAGTCAGCTTCTCGAAGTTATACCTACTGTGTCACAGAATAGGTAATACTAGGTGTAGAATATACCTACATACCACGTTTTTACCTACAGTTGCACAGATTAAGAAATAGTAGTCGGTCGAAATACCTACACTTTTCTAGTAACTAGTAGAAACATCGAGAAGGTTCTGGAAATAATGCGCGGTATAAATAGTGCGTAGAGACGTCCGCAGAGTCAGTCTGGATTTGGCGATACGTGCGAACATTTCGGTGACTTTTATTGTGCGATAGTGTTGTGAATTAGTGTGTTGTGATTAAGATCGTGTATTTATCATTTCAGTGTTGAATAAAAGTGTTATTTTGGTTAGATTCATTTTAATTATTTTATCCCGAACCCTCAGCTCGTAATAATACCTACATGATGAATGCATGCTTTGTATACTAGCCTAAGCTTATTGTTATAATATGTATATATAAGCTCATTTTAAGTGAACTGTAATTTGTTCTTATGAGAATTAACTCTTTAAACCGAAAAGGAAAAGGAACCCTTATAGGATCACTTCGTTGTCCGTCTATCCGTCTTGTCTGTCAAGACCCTTTTTCTCAGGAACGCGTGGAGGTATCAAATTAAAATTTCAAGCTTCTAAATCAAAAAATACGGCCATTCATACCGCATATTTTGCTATGAATTAATAAACCGGATATTTTCCGTTGACCTTGAATAATGAAATTGGCAAGAACAAGGTCACACAATACAAGTAAAGGAAAAGATCTGAAAAACGTTAATATGTATCACATAATAAAACCGGCACTAGCCCGGTTTTATTATATATTTTATTTAATCTTAGGACTCCCAGGCTGCGAGCTAAATCTATATTTGTCCATTAAACAATCTTTTGTGATTCAATCCTAGGTTTTTACTTGTTAGGACACAATTTAGGTAAAAATTATCGTAAAACATGTCTGGAACCGACATTAGTAATATTTGTCACCTGTTGTTATAAATATTGACCTGATGCGAATGAATAAATGAATTATGAATTACTTATAAATAAATTGTATAAAAAAGAAAACAAGTAAAAATATTTGATGATGATATCTATTACTCGTGCGCGATAACTTGGGACCTGCTAGGATTGCGACTCCCCGACCGCTTCCCCTGCACTTCCCCGATGGCGCCCGTATTGTACCGTTCGCATCACTATTTTTTACTAGGGTTTTTAGTCTCGTACTGGCCTACGTCACGTAACGACGCGCTCTGGAATTCTTTTAGTTTTCGTTTGTGTTATTGTTTTGTTGTTGTAGTTTTTGTTGTTATAGTTCTTGTTAAGTGTTTTTGTTATCATTATGAAGGGTAAGCCTTTGCATAGCGGAGAAAGAAACCTCGTGCTAAAAGTGTTAGAGTTTTTTGAAAACGAAAAACGGAACAAACAGTTTTGTTTACCTGTCCACTAAGTAGTGACGAAGATGAGATAATGTAAATAATAGATAAAATAAATGTATAAACTTAAACATTGTATTTTTATTTTATTCAAATAGTGTAAAAAAGATTAGATAAAAAGCAGCGTCCTCCCTGAGTAACATAATAAATTAGGTTAAAAAAAACAAAGACGAAGCCGCGGGCGGCTGCTTGTTATGTTCGCTTTTTTGCGGGCGGTACAAACACGCCAATATGACATCACCGCGCTCAGGTCCCAACTTATCGCGCACGGGTAATACAAGCAATATCAATCAAATCAAATATATTTATTTCAGTAAACTTAATATAAATACATTTGATGGGTTTTGGGACCCTCTTTTAAGTATAAAATACCTGTGTTAGAGGGTCCCGCTCTTCCGTTAATTCGGTTTTTCCAATTAAGTATACAATCACATTAAAATAAATATCAACATTAAACAATAAAAGAATTTAAGTTTAATAAAATTAAGTTAATGAGGCTTAAGTTTTTTAAAATGTTCTAGAAGTATTTTTTATGTGTAACATCTTTCCTCTCGGTTTGTGGGAGTGATTTTGGCTAAAGGGAGGGAAATGTGTAACGGGAAACCGGAGAAGCGCGCGCTATTTGATTTGACCAATGAGCGCGCGGTGGTCAGATGTTACACATCATATGCGACTACTGTAAGGCTCGTAGTTTTTTTCTGAACTCCAAAAAAGCAAGCGCAAACATGGAGGCCCGTTTCTCAGGTACAAGGATGTTCAGAAAAGACATGTGAAAAGATGTAACATTGAGCCATCTTGTTGGGAAGAACTAGCGGAAAACCGCACGGAATGGAGGAGTGGTCATTTGAAGACAACAGAAGACGCGATCTTGACCAAAAACGTGACGCACTGAAAAATAAACCGCAAAATGACATAATTTACCATTACGAGAATAATGCCCTTACGTGCAGTATCTGCAAACGCACGTTCACATCAGAAATAGGGTATATAAGCCATATGTAGGGAATGCAATCCCGACTCCAGATTGCAAATTCGAGATCCCGGAATTTTCGGGATCCCGTCTAGTTTAAAAAAAAATGTTAAATTCGGATGACTGAAAAAGCTAATAACTGCTTGTTTGTGATAGTGAGGGTACCTAAAATAACATATTACTCGAAACAAAATAAAAATCTTTATTCGTTAATCTTACCAACTAAATAATTATCGTCACCTGTCGCTAATATTCGGAAATAGTCGGAATAGTTTTCTAACGCTGTTTGGCGTTCCTGCCGCTCGCGGCCGTCAGTCAGCGCGCCGCTTGATCCCCGAGTGGACGTGTGTAGCGTCGCTGACCACTGCCGCCCAATCCCGTCAATCTCGAACGGGATCTCGTCATATGATGCGACGGGATTGATCACGAAAAATTACACGAGATCGGGATTGCATTCCCTAGCCATATGACAGCGCATGAACGTATTTCATAAAGCGGAAGAACAGTCGCCGTGCTCGAAAACGGCCTGGATGAGATTATTAAGGCTAGTAGTTTTTTTAAATAATATTATATAAGCGCCTAGCATGACTTTGTTTGTGCCTGATAGAAAGTACTTTGTGCTATTTAGAACTACGAATTCTTAGGTCATGGAGCAAAGTATCATCTTCGCATATAAAACAAACCAATTCTAACCAAATATGCACGGGATTATTAGCCAATCAGGCAGAACAATCACGTTAAAGCATTATAGCTCTTATTTACTGAGCAACAGAGTTTAGATCAATCGAAGGTTTGAGTAGCATTAAAAGATCAAAGTGAAACACAAAAGGTCAGTAGCAAATAACCGTAAAGTCTAGATCAAAACTAGTTTCTAAGTTTAGAATTGATTAGACTGAAAATAGAATTTGTTTGACAATCGACGATTTAAAATAATATACTTAAATAAACATAGGTCAGAAGTATATTAGAAATAAAAAACCGGCCAAGTGCGGGTAGGACTCGCGCACGAAGGGTTCCGTACCATTATCTAGTTGATTGAATGAAAGGTAAATTGCGGTTTACAATTTATAACGTATTAAAAAAAAACTACTTACTAGATCTCGTTCAAACCAATTTTCGGTGGAAGTCTGCATGGTAATGTACATCATATATTTTTTTTAGTTTTATCATTCTCTTATTTTAGAAGTTACAGGGGTGAGAGGGGACAGACATTTTACCACTTTAGAAGTCTCTCGCGCAGCCTATTCAGTTTAAAAAAAATATATTAGAAACCTCAATATCATTTTTGAAGACCTATCCATAGATACCCCACACGTATGGGTTTGTACACGGATGGTTTTCAGTTCTAAGTATGGGGAACCCCCAAAATTTATTGTTTTTTTTTCTATTTTTGTGTGAAAATCTTAATGCGGTTCACAGAATACATCTACATACCAAGTTTCAACAGTATAGTTCTTATAGTTTCGGATAAAAGTGGCTGTGACATACGGACGGACAGACAGACAGACAGGCATGACGAATCCATAAGGTTTCCGTTTTTTGCTATTTGGCTACGGAACCCTAAACATGGTCAAGCGCCTCTGTACGCACAGTGTAGGGCCCCGTAGTCAGTACGGCGACGGTAGAATCTTTGTCATTTTAAAATACAAACTGAAGTGTTCAGAGTACGACTACGTAACCCTAAAAATGCCCCGAACTGATAACTTCCACTCTTTCCAAAGTCGGCTTACAATAGAAACAAAGTCATTAGATGTCCTCTAGAATCTGTCAAGTTAATTAAACACAGTAAATTAATATTATGAAAGCTTAGACTGAGACTGCTTGAATTATCTTACACAACAATTTTCTGACTGTATTTTATTTTAAGGTTACAAAAATAATATTCTTAAGAATTTTAAGAATAAAAGACTTGCATTTGACCTTTAGAAAAACCTGTTGCATTTCATTTTCTTTTTATTCCAAGACGGTTAGGTAAACATATGTTATTCTACCAACTAAACATTCTAATATTTAATTTGTATTTTTTTTCTGTGTTGGCCTTAGAGAACATAACAAATGCTAACAAAACCCTATTATAATCGGTCCATCCGTTTGGGAACTACGCTGACATGGACAGACAAATAACGTATTCAAACTTCTTACACCCCTTTTTTGCATACATACTTTATACATATTACCCGTGCGCGATAAGTTGGGACCTGAGCGCGGTGACGTCATATTGGCGTGTTTGTACCGCCCGCAAAAAAGCGAACATAACAAGCAGCCGCCCGCGGCTTCGTCTTTGTTTTTTTAACCTAATTTATTATGTTACTCAGGGAGGACGCTGCTTTTTATCTAATCTTTTTTACACTATTTGAATAAAATAAAAATACAATGTTTAAGTTTATACATTTATTTTATCTATTATTTACATTATCTCATCTTCGTCACCACTTAGTGGATTTATGCCTTCTAGAGGTTGTTCTTCGTCCTCAGTCTCACTATAATCACTTGACGAAGAGGTATCCGATAAATTTACAACATTTACTATAACAACAAAAACTACAACAACAAAACAATAACACAAACGAAAACTAAAAGAATTCCAGAGCGCGTCGTTACGTGACGTAGGCCAGTACGAGACTAAAAACCCTAGTAGAAAATAGTGATGCGAACGGTACAATACGGGCGCCATCGGGGAAGTGCAGGGGAAGCGGTCGGGGAGTCGCATTCCTAGCAGGTCCCAAGTTATCGCGCAAGAGTAATACATACTTTTATAGACTTTATGTAACTAGAAATGCATTGACAAAGAAAATAGAGATCTTAGCAATGAACCTACGATAAAAATTTCAAGAAAATCATTGCATTCTCTTACAAAATTTACATACAATCATTTTCCTTGCAATTTCACACTTCCAAGTCACAATCATTACCAAAAATATGTCAACAGAGTCCATGCTGCATAATACAGATTGCAACATCTGAATTTATTGCAGTACCTCGTCGTTATTGAGATTTATGGTAATTTAAAAGATGCAACTTTTGCATTGCATCCAAATAGTGGGAGATACCGAAACGAGGTTATTCGACAGAGAACCAAGGTGATTGACATAGCTCAGAGGATCAGCAAGCTGTGGCAGGGGGCCAGTCATAACTTAGAAACGTGCCGTACGATGCACTACCCTGCGTCCATCAACTTGAGGCATACAGGTGTGAAGGCTATGTGTATGTAATTTCACTGGCAATCATACCCTTCAAACCGAAACACAGCAATGCTTCTTGGCGATGTACTTACCCGAGCAAGCCCTTTTACAAGGAACTAAGCCTCTGTTTAAAAAAACAAGATACTGATTTCTGTGATGTACATGCCCGGCAAAGGTAGTACATCAGCCGTGCATGTACATCAGAGAAATCTGTATTTTTGTAAAACAGTTTCCTAGCTATTTTGCAAGAAATGAAGCAGTGTTAGCCAGACACACTAGACATAAAAATAGAACTTATCTACCAAAGCACAACTCGATATTTATTAAAAGTAACGCTCATTGCATGGCAGTAAAAATATTTAATAAATTACTAGACGAATTAAAAGATTTACCTTCGACTTTATTTAAACGCCGAATGAATAAATAGTTGTCATCAAAATGTTTTTACACTATTGCGGAATATTTTTATTATAAGTACTAGACGTGACATATTTTTTATTTTAATTTATTGACATTTTTATATTGTTTAGGAATAGTTAATTATAATTTTTAATTATATTCTATGTAATATTTGCACACCAGGACACTATCTGGTAGAATGTTACGAGCTTAAATTGTACATTAAGACCAGTGTAAAATTAACTAACTTTCTGCAAATAAATTATCTTTATCTCTGAAACTAAGCACACCCATTTTTATGAACACATTAAAAAGTAATTACCTATGTAGAATGCCTCGTATATTTCAGGATTAAAACGGAACGTCTGTCAAGCCACACGACCTTAGTCCGCAGCGGTTAACCAACCACGTACTATTTAAAAAAGAATTAATAGACGCAATTAAAAACAACTAAAAGTGAGAGTATTTTTTATATTCATATAGGTATATTTATTTGCGGATTTTACAACTTAGGCTTTCCCGTTAGGCTACAACATGGTATACTTTAATAGAATTGTAGAGGTTTGTACAGAGTAGGGAACGCATCGACAACACCCCGGGTGTTGCCGGTGTAGGCGACCGACGGTGAACGCATCAGGTAGGCTGTGAGCCTGTTTAACATAAAAAAAAACAAATATTATACAGTTTTCGAGAGCACCTCTTATGTGATATTTTTTCATACGAATATTATAAAATTTTCAGGAGTACCTCTTTTGTTTCAAGGTATTTTTCTATACATATATTATATTTTTTTCGAATGTACCTAACCTACTTTCTTTATGTGTATTTTTTCCATAAAATACCATAAATTTTTCCATAGTACCTCTTTTACGTATGCACACCGTGTTCCCATCTAAAAAGAAGTAAGCATAACTACTTAAGACT
This sequence comes from Philereme vetulata, assembly GCA_918857605.2. NCBI lineage: Eukaryota > Metazoa > Arthropoda > Insecta > Lepidoptera > Geometridae > Philereme > Philereme vetulata. The sequence continues at coordinate 1,291,212 of OU975482.1, forward strand.
ATTTTACTGTAACAGTGGCAAATAGCGTACTCCCAATTTTTTATTATTTTTAAGAACGTAATAAAAAATATATAGATATTCTTCCAAACTAGCCTGAAATTTATTTAAAAATAACACAAATGAACCTAGATTTATTACTAACAATGATTTTAACTAAATCAATAACTTCCTAGTAAAACTTAATCACTGCTTCTTATGTGGAAAAACACCAACACTAGCACTTAGACACGTCCGTCGATACCGAAAGCCAAGCACAAAGTGAGCCCGCGGCTTTTTTCGAATGGACTAATCTCGCTGTTGGCCTCTAAGGCCGTTCCAGCTTATCCGAACTTTTGGCGAGCGCAGATGGCGCTCAGCCAGTAAATTTTGATGAGGCAACTAGCGCAAGGGCACCACTTAGGTATAAACCTCGACTTGAGCAGTTGCCAGGGTGGGTATAGGGAAGAAACGCCCGGGTACATGTTCGTACCTCGTATAGGCGGCGACTGAAGGGACGCGTCGACCTCGCCGGCGAGGTCGGTGTATCTGTGAAGTGTTTGCTGTCTAATATAGATAACTCGGATCCCGAGAACGTGTCTCGGACGACGGAGGGTCGAGGGGCGTTGCGCGCGGCGTTACACGTCCGGATCGGTCTGGGCGGTGGGGTAGTGAAATTCTCTAAAAGAATATATATTATCATCATCATCATCCACAGCCCAACTTCACCCACTGCTGGGTATAAGCCTCCATTTGCATGTGCCATTCTCCACAGTCCTGTACTAGCCTCATCCAGTTATATCCAGATAAATTATATGTACCGAATTAAAAACATCCTATAACTCTTTGTTAACAATATTTTTAGGGTTTTATAGTTTTCGGCACTAATTGATTTTAGTTATGTTACGTGTATATATTTGTTTTTATGTATTATGCTAGTGAGACGTGGTTAACCAAGACGTGGTCCTTCACTATTGGCCTTATGAATAAGCTCAGAGTCGCTCAACGAGCTATGGAGAAGGCTATGCTCGGGATTTCTCTACGGGATCGAATCAGAAATGAGGAGATACGTAGGAGAACTCAAGTCACCGACATGGCCCGACGGATTAGCACGTTGAAGTGGCAATGGGCAGGCCATATAGCGCGCAGAACAGATGGCCGATGGGGCCGAAAGGTTCTCGAGTGGAGGCCACGGACCGGCAAGCGCAGCGTAGGACGTCCACCCACAAGATGGGCAGACGACTTGGCAGGCCGCTTCCAACCGCAGTTCCTGGAGATCAATGAGGGAGGCCTTTGTCCAGCAGTGGACGTCCTACGGCTGATATGATGATGATGATTATGCTAGTTAGGTTTTAATAGAACCTACTCACCTATTTGTTCATTTTTATATTTTTGTATGTGTTAGCAGACTTCCGTGTACTCACAAAGGTTCCAACGGAAGACCAGCGCTATGTTACCTTGCTGTGACATTGCAAAATGCTGAGTTGGAACCTTTTTGTGGCGGCTACTAATATCTATGTTATCTTTTGGTGTACTGTATTTTGTTTTTGTGTTGTTAATTATTGTTATTAGTGGTTTGCAAAATTATAAGATATTTTTCGATAAATTTTGCCCATGGTATTTTGCCGTCCATATAGTTCAAAACATTCGCCATAAACAGTTGATAGGAAAGTCATATCGTACACATTGTGCATTCGTGCGATAATCGTAAACAAATCGGCGCCCGTACACGGAACCCGACTGTGACAAATTGGAGTTACCTCACCGTCTTACGAAACGGTATGTCCGATGTATGATGCGTAATCGTTTGCATTCATTCTGTAGGTAATAATTTTGCATGATTACGACGACGGCGACGTCTTATACATTTTAGACACTAGTAAACTGGTGGTTCGCCACGAACTGAGATCTCGCGAGTCTCCCAAACAAAAAAAAATATTATTTGTAATATTTGACTATCAAAACAATGCCACGAAAGTATATCCAAATAACTTGACCTACAGTTTAATTGAAATTAAAGGTAACGGGGGTTCATGTTTTTGGTTGCTCTTTTTAGGGGGTAGAAATTGCATTTATTCTGGATTACAGACTTTTATAGCTAATAACTCAAAAACTACAAAGATTAAACTAAAAATGAAAATAGAGTTGAAATGTACTAATGAATACCTTTCATTTGTGGTCCCACTTGACCTAATCTTCATTTTCATTTTTTTACCCCTCTTGAACCCCAATATCTCAACCCCCCCCCCCCCCCTCACATATTTTTAGCTCATTTAGTGACACCAAAATTGTGCCATCACTACCTTACCTATGTATCAAATTTCAGGATGATCGAATAAAGGCTTCGAAAGTTATCCTCGGACAAACAAACAAACATACATAAATACAACGCCAATTTGCCCAAGTTGATTTAAAGATCTCGCTTCGCTCGATCAATTATAGTGTATGATATTTATTTGCTAGAAGCATGGTGTATAAGTTGATACAATATATGTAGGTTTCACGTACTTCGCCGATTATCGGCGTGCAAATTAAATTTACATAAAATTAATTATTTTTTCACAAAATTGCATAAATTAAATTTTTAAATCTTATCTTTGTTTAGACTTTGTAGTTTATATGTTATTAGTAATAATAAAAACTGAACTTAGACAAAATTCACAGGGTACACCAGTGACCCCACAACAGTGCAGAAATTTTGTATGCGTGTAACTTTAATGTTAATGTTTGTATCGGACTGTCTATGTCATGTGCGTCTGACATAGACAGTCCGATACAAATAACACTACCTGCCGCCACGAGCGTTGACGGCGTACTGACAGAGCGCAGCAGCTATAACACAAATATAAGCAAGTCTGAAATCCAAAATACCTGCAATTTGTATCCCAAAAAAAAAGTCTAAATTACAAGAACTCCCGTTACCTGTTATTTGAATGAAACTGAAAGTCAAGTAAACTGGTTATTGGCACTATTTTATTAGTCAAAGATAAATGTCGGCTTCCACAACGATCCCTAAACGTATTTAACGACTAAACATGTTTAAATTTTACGTATTTATATGATTTGACAATCCTTAAATCATATTTAGCCACTAAATACGTTTAGGAATCGTTGCGCGAGTTGCCCTAAGAATATTTTTTTTCTGTTTTGGGATACTCGCGAGATCTCTGTTCGGGGCGAACCACTAGTTAATAAGCACCAAGTCTCAGTTTATATTGGAAAAATTACACTCAGAAACACAGGTTAATTCTGGATTATTATTCCGACAGGTCGATATTCCAATGTTGTATCATTTGGTTCTGTTTTTCGTTGGTAGTATTATACAACTGTCAAATCCGACGATATCCAGTTTAGCAACCTGTATTAGATTGTGATAGGTTTCTCCAAAACTTCTACTTTGTTACCACAAAAAAGTTAAACGGCTGTTAAAATAACTGTTACCAATTTTTGTATAGGATTTTTTAAAACACTTGCTAAACAGTGTTTAGTTTTTTTGTGGTAAGACTCCTAACGTTTAGGGAGCGTCGCCGTCTAAGCCAATAAGAAGGTAGAGCAAAGAGAAATGCGAGTAAATTCTTAGAAGGCTTCTAATCCACACTCCCCAGGAATGAGGTAGCGAGAATTTCCTTTCTGACCCTTTTTATAAGAACTCGGTATTAGCAGGTGTAACAAGGAACTCTTACACTTGAATCTATTGATCTTTCCCATAGACTTCCACAGAAGTTGATGGACCCAAGGCAGTTAGGGTGCGTTTCTAATGCGGCAATACTTTGTAATAGGCGATGGCACCATCTCCAGGTGGTAAAAAAAACTTCCAGAGCGACCGACTTAGACGGCCACCAATTGCACTGCTTCCTTCGTGACCAAGCCAGAATATAAAGGTAAGAAACAAGGCTGGTTTATTTTTTTTAGTTCGTCTTTCCATCTAGTGATAGAAGAAATCGAGTGAGCTATAATTTGATTTCTTCTATCACTAGATGGATGGTAAGAAACAAGGCTGGTTTATTCTTTTTAGTTCGTCTTTCCATCTAGTGATAGAAGAAATCGAGTGAGCTATAATTTGATTTCTTCTATCACTAGATGGATGGTAAGAAACAAGGCTGGTTTATTCTTTTTAGTTCGTCTTTGCCTTGTTTCTTACCATCCATCTAGTGATAGAAGAAATCGAATGATAGCTCACTCGATTTCTTCTATCACTAGATGGATGGTAAGAAACAAGGCTAGTTTATTCTTTTTAGTTTTTCTTTCCATCTAGTGATAGAAGAAATCGAGCGAGCTATCATTCGATTTCTTCTATCACCAGATGGATGGTAAGAAACAAGGCTGGTTTATTCTTTTTAGTTCGTCTTTCCATCTAGTGATAGAAGAAATCGAGTGAGCTATCATTCGATTTCTTCTATCACTAGATGGATGGTAAGAAACAAGGCTGGTTTATTCTTTTTAGTTCGTCTTTCCATCTAGTGATAGAAGAAATCGAGCGAGCTATCATTCGATTTCTTCTATCACCAGATGGATGGTAAGAAACAAGGCTGGTTTATTCTTTTTAGTTCGTCTTTCCATCTAGTGATAGAAGAAATCGAGTGAGCTATCATTCGATTTCTTCTATCACTAGATGGATGGTAAGAAACAAGGCTGGTTTATTCTTTTTAGTTCGTCTTTCCATCTAGTGATAGAAGAAATCGAGCGAGCTATCATTCGATTTCTTCTATCACCAGATGGATGGTAAGAAACAAGGCTGGTTTATTCTTTTTAGTTCGTCTTTCCATCTAGTGGTAGAAGAAATCGAGTGAGCTATCATTCGATTTCTTCTATCACTAGATGGCAGGTAAGAAACAAGGCTGGTTTATTCTTTTTAGTTCGTCTTTCCATCTAGTGATAGAAGAAATCGAGTGAGCTATCATTCGATTTCTTCTATCACTAGATGGATGGTAAGAAACAAGGCTGGTTTATTCTTTTTAGTTCGTCTTTCCATCTAGTGATAGAAGAAATCGAGTGAGCTATCATTCGATTTCTTCTATCACTAGATGGATGGTAAGAAACAAGGCTGGTTTATTCTTTTTAGTTCGTCTTTTTAAATTAACGTATATTTATCGTATTTATCTAATGTATGTATTATAAGTACTATATATATATCATAATAGTATATATTATATTTAGGTATGTAATTTAGTATTAAATATAGTTTATTTATGTCGGTTTATTTTTATTTAGGTATTAGTTGCACTCCCTTCATCCATATCTTATGTGCACCTCCGACCATTTTTGACATTAGGTACTATATCCTCTCAATCCAAAGGTTGTCTGGAAGAAATCGCTTCAGTGCGATAAGACCGCCCATTGTACTATTTGCTTTGTGTCTGTAATATCATTTTTTTTAATGTGTACAATAAAGTGTTTTCATTCATTCATTAATTCATTCCATCTAGTGATAGAAGAAATCGAACGATAGCTAATTTTCATCCAAAGATTAGATGAGAAAATCGTCCATTATTATAAACTAGCTTCCGCCAGCGGCTTCACACGCATTGTTTGTCAACAAAAAGTAGACTATGTGTTAATCCAGGCTATAATCTAGCACAAATTTCATCGAAATCGGTTCAGCCGTTACGACGTGATTGAGTAACAAACAAACATCCAAACTTTGGTGTGATACTGGTTTGATTGCGGTTTGTGATAATAATAAAATGTTTAAAGAAAATCACGAATGTTTTCTTAGTAAAACTTGTGATGCACAATTTTTTTGTTAATTTAATTTTTAATCTATATGCATTTACTTAATAGTTATTTAAAAACATAAAATTAGACCCATTATAGCACTATTTTAAATAATTTGACGCTTAATTAACCTATTAAGCCCCATCCCATAAATATAGTCATAAATAAATAGATAGATAGATAACTAGATATTTCTGGACATTTCATACAGCGCTATCTAGCCCCAAATTAAGCAGAGCTTGTACTATGTGAACCAGATAACTGATAGAATACTTATATACTATTTTTTTTTGTAAATACATACTTATAATATACTAGCCAGCGGCTTCGCACGCGTGGTTTGCCAATAAAAAGTAGCCTATGTGTTAATCCAGGTTATGATCTACGTACATACCAAATTTCATCGCAATCGGTTCAGCCGTTCCGGCGTGAAAGAGTAACAAACATCCATACATCCAAACATTCGCGTTTATAATATTAGTAGGATAGAAAAACACCCAGACCCAGAACAAATATCAGCAGATCATGCAAACATATGTTCCGCGGCGGGAATCGAACCCGCTACCTCCTGAGTCTCAGCCGGCTATTCGCCCACTGCGCCACGGAGGTCGTCATAAAGATATCAACCCTTGTTTCTACCCCTATATTTCAATTAAAATAAAGAGCAAACTCGATAGATAACCGCCCATTCGCTTTTAACCGAGATATGAGCTGTTACATAACTCACGATTCAGTGAGTTAAGAATGAATGGTATACATACGCTAATTACATTCTTATATTTTGTTGAATATTTTACTTAGAAAACTTTGGAGTCTTCAAGTCCAGAGTGAATAGGTTCTTTCTAGGCAAGCGTGCTTCTTCTTCGATCACACCGTTACTTACCATCAGGTGAGGTAGTGGTCAAGCGCTTGGCTATCTCTTATAATATAATAATGAATCCCTATTTCCCTTGGTCACGCCATCACGCGTGAACGGCTGGACCGATTTCGCTAATTCTTTTTTTGTTGTATTTCTTATTGTCAGGAGAAGGATCTTATGATAGAAAAAATTAAAAAAATTGCGCGCAAAATTAGAAAATTTAAGAATACTTAACCACCATATAAAATTATTTATAATCTAACCTTAGCGCTTTTATAATGTAACCTTATGACGTTTGACATAGAATTGACAGAATGCGTGCTGCAAATATCGTCAGAGGATGTAAAAAATATGAATATCGTTTGAAACAGATGCTTCGGTAGGAGTTATCACGAGATATATTGTCTATATATATAAAAATGAATTGCTGTTCGTTAGTCTCGCTAAAACTCGAGAACGGGTGGAGCGATTTGGCTAATTTTGGTATTGAATTATTTGTGGAAGTTATTCATTTTCTCATACATAATGATGGCCGGGGACAACAATTGACAATTCTACCAGGGTGACGTATATTGACAGTACGCGTTATATGCATGTCAAGGCGGTACGAAGTTCGGCGGGTTCAGTAGTCATCAATAAAAAAGCATATGATCCACCTGATGTTAAATGGTAACCATCGCCTCTAGCAAAGTATTGCCTCGTAGCTCACGCACCTTAGAAACTTGCCCTACGATGTACTGCCCTGCGTCCATCAACTTGAGGCAGACAGGTGTAAAGCCTTCTGTGCCTGTCATTTTACCGATAACCATACCCTTCATACCGAAACACCGCAATGCTGCTTAGAAGTAGGTATGGCGGTAGTACTTTCCCGGGCCAACAATTTCACAAGAAACTCTACTACCCTTAACTCTCAGATCTTCAGAATAATATCTGAACAGATATTGCAGGAGCTAATGGGCTTTAGTCTTAATCTGAATCATCTCACTAATTTCGAACTGACGTGACAAGAGCCTGTAGCACAATTGGCAGTGCATCTTCGTGTCAAGAGGAAGGTTGCGGGTTCAAGTCCCGTCTAGGTGTTAAATATCTTGGAATTTTCCGAGGCTTCGGAGAACACTATAAAAATAATCTATTTCGATGACGGCGACCATAACTGTATTTAAATTTATAGAAAAAATAAATAAATAAATTATTCTGGACATTTCACACAGCGCTATCTAGCCCCAAACTAAGCAAAGCTTGTACTATGGGAACCAGATAACTGATAGAATACTTATATACATTTTTTTTTGTAAATAAATACTTATAATATATACACAGGACCCGGAACAAATATCTGTAGATCGTGCAAACATTTGTTCCGCGGCGGGAATCGAACCCGCTACCTCTTGCGTCTCAGCCGGCTATTCGCCCACTGTGCCACGGAGGTCGTCAAAATGCTATTAAATGCATAAAAATTACAATAAATTTAATTATACTGCGTTTCTATTTAAATTCTAGCGTGAACCCTAATATGGCTTGCTAGACCAAACTTAGTTTTAACAATCCTATCACAGGTTTCACAATAGAGTTGGCCTGCTGCGTTATAGGTGTAAGTATAAGAGGGCCTTAGATCTTTCTTTAAGTATCTGGCGGTTTATATCGAGTGTATGAAGTCGGTTTTTTTCGAAAGTTTTAATGTTATAATAGATGGTTGAGCGCCAGGACGACCTGTGTGAAGCGAGCTCCTCCCAACTTGCAGGGTCAATATCACAGGCATTTAGACGTCTTTTGAACATGTCCTTATAACGCAGATGCTGACCACCGTGCTTACGCTTACCCTCTGCCATCTCAGAATAAATGTAGAAGATCTCTATTTTAGAGATTCTCTACGCAGATGACTCTAAAAATACTATCTGAACTGTAATCATGATCAGAACAGCTAAAACACACGGATTACGTACATATACTACATATACACTTCAATGGTGGTAAAGCTTTTGTGAACGGGCTCGAGGAAGTGGGCACCACCGCCTTACCTTTATCTGCCGTCAAATAGCAGTACTTATGCTGCTGTGTTCCGGTTAGATGGTAATGGTATGTTCCTGTAATTACTGGCACATAGGCATAACAGCTTAGTCCTATAGTATGGCAACGTATCCACATAGAGATCAAGACAACATAATAGCTTGTTTCGAATTCTATGTGGATATCCATGGGCTGCAGTAGCCACTTAACATCTGGTGGACTGCATGCTCGTTTGCCATATAATTAATATAAATATATATATATATATACGTAACTACACACCGGCCGTCCAAACTGACAAAACGTACGCGTACGCCAGTAGTCACAAACCATAGTTTTTACGATCCATACCTGGAAGAAAGTAAAAGTAATGTCGCTTGCATGTCACACGCGAGAATCTATGCACCTCACGTACACAATAACGTACTAAACATGGATACATACATAAACATTATAGGTAGACTCGATAGTTCTACCTACTAGGAAGACTTAGTAGAAGAAAACAGGGTTCAATGCCAAAGAGCGACCGATTTTGTAAAATGTATATTAATGTGGTGATTACTTATGCAAATTAAAGCCTCCTTGATGTGCGGTGCCTGAGGTCTTACCGCCGCTAGTCGGCACAGTTGGAAACCGGATGAAAATCGGTATGTATGAAATTCTAGGGAAGAATTCTAGGAAATTCTAGGGTCTCGTCGCGTGCGTTTTGAAGTTTGAACTTCAAAGCAAAGAAGTAGTTAGTCTGTGTAACATACTCAAATACATACATACATATTTATGCACTATATAGGGTGTTTATAGGTTATTTTGATGAGCATAATAAATAAAATAGTGAAATGCTTACCATAGAAATGTGAAATTTATTTTGGCATGTAAAAACAAACACTTTATTAAAGTTATGTTGTGCTATTGCATAATGCTTGCCATCTAACCACAGATACTGTATTGGTGACGTCTCGATATCTCTCTTGTTGTCCCTTTCTAGCCCAAAACCCGCAGCCATTTCTGAAAGAGATATCAAATCGGCCTTTATTTTTGGATGTCGATTGCAAGAGTAGGCAGTAAGTTTTATATCGAATTAATCATCTAAACCTTATCGATTTTTATTAAAATTTGATAATATAACTAGTGTTTTTTTTAGAGAACTATTTCTTTATGTTTTAAGAAACCGTCACTTGAACATCGTCATCATATTACCAAACACCCTGTATATGTATTGATTATTACACTCCCATTTTTTCAACTTTAATCAGCTTTCAGTAGCTTAACATTCTACTGAGTCAGACCACGCACTGATAAGCGCAGAGTAGGACGGCCCCCACTATATGGAAAGAAGACCTGATAAAGGTATCTGCGAACTGAGAGGTTTTCTTATACAACATTGAGATGACACAAGCAACAGACCCACCTGTAGAGCTAACATCCGCAACGTGACAAAATTTTCTCGACTCGTTTTCTCTCGTTGTTTTATAATTCGCAAAATAAAGATATCCATACAGGATGTTTGGTAATATACTGACGATATTTAAGTGACGGTTTCTCGAAAAAAACTACTAGTTATATTAAGTATGTAATTTAAAAAAAAATATTAAAAAAATCTTCTGAGTTTAGATAATTAATTCGATATTAAACTTGCAATTGACATCCAAAAATAAAAGCCGATTTGATATCTCATTCATAAATGGCTGCGGGTTTTGGGTTAGAAAGGGACACCAAGAGATATCTCGAGACGCCACCAATATCGTATCTGTGGTTAGATGGCAAGCATTATGCAATAGCACAACATAAGTTTAATATAGTATTCGTTTTTACATGCCAAAATAAATTTAACATTTTATGGTAAATATTTCACAAATTTATTTATTATGCTCATCAAAATAACCCTTTTTATTTTTGTTCGTATATTATCAAACAATCTATATAGCTACCTGTGCTAACATGCGCACCGTAATATGAATAAATTTCGACACTCCAGCGCGAGTTTTTTTTCGTCTTACTTTTTGAGGACGAGATAGGAGAGTGAAGTTGTATGATAATGTTAGCGTTAACTAGTTTAGTAAATCATTTTAACAATAATCAATAACAGTTGTATGAATTAATCACGATTTTAGGAACGACGCTATGAATATATTGATTTAATAGTAATTATGTACAGTCAGTCAGTTGAGTCAATTGATTTAAAATAAGTTTGTAGATAGTATTTTTATTTATAGTGTTATCCGAACACATACGAAAAATTCCAAGATTTTTAAAATCATCTCAAAAATTCAAATTCAAATTTCTACCTAGACGTTAATTGCCTGGTAGCACAGTTGGATAGTGCATCCTCGTATCAAGAGGAAGGTTGCGGGTTCAAGCCCCGTCTAGGCTTAAAATTTTTGAGATGATTTTAAAAATCATTAAGTTTGTAGATCTGAATAATTTAATTATAATAAATAATGATTCAATTTGGAGGGTATATCAATCCTCATGTTTTTCTTGATATACCTACCTGCGTTGGCTGAGCGAAGTGACTTACCAAGGTGACCGAACGCGTCCCCGCGGGCCGAACAATCCTCATGCGCCACTCTCAGGGCAAGCACCTACATATTAGTGTACAGCGCCCTCCGGTAGTTCAGTGGTAGTTTTCGCGCGTGTTACATCCTAGAAGTAGACGACATATCTACCATCAACCACAGCAGCTTACGGAAAGAGGAATTGCGGAGTTCCTGAGGGCACGCGGAACGCAAGACGGAGCTAAGGTTAGTCGCTTTCGCATCAGCCTTTATTGAATAACCGTACATTATGATAACTATTTTAGAAACTATTTTGTTAATATAATGATGTAAAAGTATTAATTTACATGTAATTGATTTAAAATGGTTGCTCTGCATACTGGCAACACTTCCGGAAGATAAGATGGTGGGGAGGCCCGAATGTTCAAACGCCAGTCAGAAACAAGCGCTCGGGAGTGTTGGTCGTACGCGAGCTACTAACTACAACCACGTGGTTTTGAGCTGTTAACTTTAAATTAGTGCTAAAAGATTGTAACGACTAGAAAGATGAAGAATATAAAGTGGCGATTGAAAGGACAACGGGAGTTTTATTACAATAACGAGAATGGCAGCGAATGACGACAAACTTCTCTATTGACAAGCATGTTAGGGTAAACGAGAAATTAATCGATAATGATAAAACTTCTAAGCCTTGTGCTGGAAATCAGCGTTGTAAACTAGTTTTTGAAACACCTGCTCGACATTGTCAAATTATATGTCATGTAAACCTGACAGCAGGTGATTAAATCCCTACGACTGAGCCGGGATTAAAGTTGTACTGAAACTGTACTGTACTGTTATTTGAATTTGGAACCTCATCTGTATTAAAATATCAACCAAAGAGACACACAATAAGAACTTATTCGTAAATCGAATTAACCTCTACACAGAATGCACCAGTCTAGATTTGGTTTTTTATCGCAGAAAGTGTGAAAAGTAGAAAATTCTCCTCGTGAATAAAGCTGTCAGCATCTTGGGCGTGCTTATATCCCTATCTGCAGGATTCTAGTAACTCCCTCGCTACGCTCGTAATCTCTAGAATCCTTCGTTACGTTCGGGATTCAATTTAGCGCCCGTGACGCAAGACACTGCTTTATCCCCTTGTTTAATAATCTACTATTTCAGCACATGCTGAGCTCAGGACTTTTCACATAAGCCTGTACATGGCAGCATTTCTCTATGCGTCTATACATACACTTTAATTGTCATAATACTTATTATTTTTCTCATGTCTGTATGTTTTTTATTGTGTATAATTATGTTCGTTTACGTGTTCGCGTCTGCTTCTTGTGTAGTTTATGTGAACAAATGTTATCGTTCTTTCTTTCTCTTTTGATACAATAAGTAAGTACAGTATCTTATTACACAAGAATATTAAGTAAAAAGAAAATGCCATTTCCGGTATATGACAAACTCCATCCAAACCAATAAACAGGATAAAATACCACTTTTCCGACTTCATTTGCGATTCTCATATAAACAAGATAAGCAAAGGCTTTCCAAAACAAACAAGGTATTCCAATTTTAATTCGCAGTCAAAACACGTGAACAAACAAAAAAATACTTGTGATTTTAGGAGAAATCAATTGGAAATTTATTCATCGTACGCACGCGGGAAATATGACTTACTCACTTTTATCCCGGCTTCCTTCGGGTGGTATTAGAATAAAAACAACAAGCTATAGGTATACGAGTACGTTTAAAAACTGAACTACAAAGTCGGGACTGTGGTCGGGACTATGTAATACCTATGTCTATGGTAGCCTAAAGATACCACCCGGACCATAATAACGAATCGATTGACACCTCATTCGCAAAAATCGGATTAGTACTTTAGGCGCTACGGAGGAACATACTCCATATACTGCTAAAAACATTAGGTACCCTTCCTTTTGACTTAGCCGTAGTTGGGTAAAATGTAGACTATGTCACTTGCACGCATTCACCAAAATTGGATGAGTAGTACCGCCAAGGAGTGGAACGCCTTGCCTGCGTTTGTGTTTCCCGATAACAACAACCTAAGGGTCTTCAAGTAGCGAGTGAATAGGTTTCTTCTAGGCAAGCGTGTACCATCGTAGACTGCATCATCGCTTACCATCAGGCGAGATCGTGGTCAAACGCAAGCCTATAATGTATAAAAAAAGTAGGTTAGGCTTTACGGTGAAACATAGGTAATTAAGAGGCCTTCTTTTTAGCTTTTCCGTAGTCAGGTAAAAGACACAGGTCCTGTGGATTTGTCGTCGTAGCATCAAATCATGCCGGTGTTCAAGTACCTCTAAATCCAACGCTTAACTGCCGCCATCACTTGGTAAATCTATATATATAGTTTACTCAAAAATAAAGACTTTTCTATGAAAACTCTTTTTTTGACTATATAGTCTATATATCTTTGTTTGGCCACAATCTCACCTGGTATGGTAAGCGTATGGTCTAAGATGAAGCATGAAGATCTAGAAGAATTAAAGAGGCCCGGATTGTATTCTTTAGGAAAAACAGACGACGGCAAAGTGTTTCACACCTTAGCTGTACGCATCAAGAACGTAGAACCAAAACGGTGTGTGCGAATGGAAAGAAGAAAGAAAAGAAGAAAGAAAATATATTTATTTGAACCCACTTGACATCACACACAATAAAAACAAAGGCAAAGTCAAGATTCACTCAGACAGACAACACTGGTGTTGCGTGGGGACAAAAAGGTCCCTGTCTCAGCATAAGCTGTTATGCTGTAATGGGTGGTATATCAACTAGGTACGGATGGTGCTGAGCCGTGTGCCTGCTTGTCCTTTGATGGAAGGGAGATGATATGACACTAGTGTCATATACGTACGTTATATTTTGCGTATTGCCAAAACTGGTAGCAAAGATACTGCGCAAAATTTAATATTAACGTTAAACAAACATCTTAATTGATAGCTAGTATAAGAATCGCAAATATTGGTACAGTCTGATCGCAATGCCTTTACGTCCGACATCGCAAGATAAGTCCAGACTTCCGTCCCTGCGTGGCTAACATGGCAGGCACGAGATAATTTTGTCACGCCATTTTGTCGTCGTATCTCTACATCTCGACTGTCGGTAACATAGAGTTCACTTGTATCATGTCGTTCTGTCAAACGAAGACTTCGTGACAAATTTCTCAAAAACCATAACATACGCGTCATATTTTCTCATGACTAGTCGACTTTTGACATCTAAACTTGACTAATTTGTCGTCGATCATTATGTTCGACGAGATTGAGAGACAGCAGCGATATTTTCTATAAAATAAATTGAAATCGGTTCAATTTGCTGAAAAAATGACAGCGCCGTATTATAACTATATTGCAACAATTTATGAAGAGAGATGATTCAACGGAAAATTCAACGAAAGCGGATACGGGATATCTGCAACTCGTTTGATCTCCGTGACAGCGAGTTTCAAGCGCTTTGGCGCATATCTAAGCCAATGGTTTTGTATGTAATAGAGAAACTGCGAGTGGACCTCGAGCCTCGGAGTGGCGACGCTATGCCTGTAAAAATTGACATTTTGTCTCGAGAGGCTGGTGAGAGACTGTGAGATATTTCTCTGTCTTGACACGTATGTTACCGCTAACGAGTAAATCTCAAATCGACAAATTTTTCTCATCTCGTCTCGATTTTATCTCGTGCCTGCCATGTTAGCCATGCTGGTCAAGGATTTTAGACCGAGTAGGTTTATGTAACAAGCTAAGCTAAGCAACTCAATGATATGCAAATACAGTTTTAAAAAAAATCTAAATTGTTACCAAATACCTATTACGACTTGTAAGAAAAATTCGAAAGCTAAAGATAAGCTTTATAACAAGTTTTAATATCCTACTAATATGATAATATAATGTATGTACGGATGTTTGTTACTCTTTCACGCCGGAACGGCTGAACCGATTGCGATGAAATTTGGTACGTACGTAGATCATCTGGCTGTTCAGCTGTGGAATGCTCTGCCCGAAGAAGTAAGACGGTCATCGTCCTTACACGTCTTCAAATTGATGGTGAAACATCATTACCTGACGATGTCATCTTCCTAGCGTTATTTATTTACTATTTATGTACTTATTTTATCTGTTAGTATAGTTTGCTATATGTAACCTATATATTAGTCTATTTTATAAATATATTAAGTATTAGGATTAAAACTTCATATTATTATTATATCTTAGAATATATTATGTGTAAATGTAATGTATCCGCTAAAGTACACCGCACTCCGTAATTTTTAAAAATTTCGCTTCATCCAAAGGTTGCCTGGAAGAGATCGCTTTTAGCGATAAGGCCGCCCATTGCATTGCCTTATTTATTTTAACCCAGTACTTATTTTTTTTATTATTTCTGTTTGTGTGGTAATTCAATAAAGAGTTATCTATCTATCTATCATAACCTGGATTAACACATAGGCTACTTTTAATTGGCAAACCACGCGTGCGAAGCCGCGGATTCGTCAGTTAGTTTGAAATGAAATACTATTTTCTTTAAATCTTCTACATCTGACGCGGCTGACAATATTATGTTCTTTTTAACTCCTTAGACATAAAAGATAGATCTCGTACTTTAATAACTTGTAAGTCAGTCTGTTGTTTTAATACGACAATCCCTAATCACTAGAGACCACTTTTATCGATAAGGCCGCTCACTGTACCTAAGTTTTGGTATAACAATAAAGAGTTAACGCAGCCAGTGTCTTGGGGGCACTTCCGCCTGGTAGTGATCTGGAGCAGGAATGTTGCGGATGCAGATTTTTTGACGCGGATTCGGATGCGGATCTAAAGATTTTTTAAGAAACTTCGTTTTGGTGCAGAAATAAAACAAAAATATAAACTATCAACTGCAGAAAGCTCTCATAACATACAATACTCACTGTACTTACAATAATACTCAAAAACTGCAATGTTCATACGATAAGCGCAAGTAAACACGTTATGATTGATTTACTTACGAGGTACAAATGATAAACTATAACAAACGCGTCGAATCTTGTCACCAACTCCTTACCGCTCCTTAAATAAGTGCGGCGAGGTGGGGGCCGAGGAAATAAGAGCAAGAGTAGGTACACATGAGATCGATATTGTCGGATAGATCTTACGATATCGTAAACGATATGTTTATATTGTATAACGACATGTTTGTAAGTAACTAAATTGTCTACAGATATTCTGACATAGATTCTGCTTCAACTTCATCTTCCGTCTCGCTATCGGAACTTGAATCAGAGTCGTTCTGCAAATTTATTGTGTACTAGCTGACCAATCCGCGGCTTTGCACGCGTAGTTTTTTAATAAAAACATTACCCTCCTTTGCGCAGTTGGGTAAAAAGTAGCATATGTTACTCAGGGTGAATGTAGCTTTCCAATGGTGTAAAAATTTTTGAAATCGGACCAGTAGTTCTTGAGTTTATTCATTACAAACATACACACAAAAATACAAATCTTTCCTCTTTATAATATTAATATAGATGGATCGATAATAATATCAAATCTACTATCGCGATCCCAGTAATTGTTTTCATTTTTGTGGAAATGATGACGGTCATCACAAGATAGCGCTCGACCCATCTTTGGATATTTATCTCATGTGCGCGATGGATCGGAGCGGCCGATACTTCCCCCGTCTCGCCGCGCACATACCTCAGGCGCATTACAGCGGTTTCGGTCAAACTATCTCCCAATTTCTTGCTTGTCGCGACCTGCACTACGTCTGCAACCGCATAAACATCCGCATAGATTATTGCAGATGTCCAAATCGATGCGGAGGCTGCGCATTTGCGGATGCGGATGCGAATAACCGCTACATCCATGATCTAGAGCAGTTGCGCTATCTATAGATCGTTTGTAACGGTTTTATTTATAACAAATTGTTTCCTTTGTATATTATAGTCTTGGAAATAATTGAGTATTTTTTCTGGTATCAAAGAGTTGTCATTAGTTATAACTACCTACTTATAACTATCCTACAAAATATAGCCTTTCCCGCCACGAAAATAGGTTCATAATAAGCTTATCACGAGCGCTATCTTACATCCACTTAATAGCTCTAAACGTTATGTGAGAGAGAACTGAGATTGTTATACAATACCGAAGTTAATTAACACAAATTTTGTGTACGTATCTTGCTAGCAAACAAACCAACCTATGGACTATGGATCTCAAAAGAAGATTAGTCTACCCAGAAATGTCTTAAATTATATTTTATTGCATGAAATGTGATTAAATTACAAGATGTCAATTTTCGTTTCTGTCGCGTCCATGAAAATGCACTGAAAAACTGACTGCTTTCTTATATGATTAACAACTATGAAAATACCTCTTCTCACGTGCAATCTCTTTTTAGGGTTCCGTACCCAAAGGGTAAAACGGGACCCAATTAGAACTTTTAAGTTTTCGCGAACAATACTCATGTTTATAAGACAAAACGGGTCTTTTCGCGCACAGATGTATATCAAAATCATAATTTTGACTAACGTCGACGTTTCGGCTAAGTTACATCGGCCGTGGTCACGAGAGACCAAGGATCCAATTACTAAGACTCCACTGTCTGTCGGTCTGTCACCAGGCTGTATCTCGTGAACCGTGATAGTTAGACAGTTGAAATTTTCAGAGATGATGCATTTCTGCGGCCTCTATAACAACAAATAAAATCAGAATAAAATAAATATTTAAGGGGGGCTCCCATACAACCAACGTGATTTTTTTGCGTCGCGTCGATGCCGCTAAGTATGTTTAACAGGTACCTACTTACATAACGAATGTATATGATTTGTTTATCTATTTGCTACAGGTTGTTTCGTTGATATTTCAGGACTTGATATTAAGATTGCTTAAATTTTTTTAATTTTCAATGGTAATTAATTTGAAAAAATCTATTTTACAGCAATACTAGCCATTAGCCCTACCCGTGTTTTCATTATAACAAAACACGTTTATACTAATATTATAAAAGGAAAGATTCGTTTGTTTGTATTGAATAGGCTCCGAAAGTACTAGAGCGATTTAAAAAACTCTTTCACTGTTGGGAAGCTACACTATCCCCGCTTGACATAGGCTACTCTTTACCTGCGCAGAAGGAGGGTAATGTTTTTAAAGAAAAACTACGCGTGCGACGCTGCGGATTGGTCAGCTAGTAGTATATAAACGCTTAGTGAGTGATCATTCTCAAGTCCAGAAAACCCTCCGTCGTCCGAGACACGTTCGCGGAGACCCGGATGACGAAATCACTTCCGCTAATGCGGAAGACTCATCCACATTAGACAGAGCAAACACTTCACATATACACCGACCTCGCCGGCGAGGTCGACGAGTCCCTTCAGTCGCCGCCTATACGAGGTACAACCACGTACCCGGGCGTTTCTCTCCTATCCCCGTCCCGGCAACAGCCCAAGCCGAGGTTCGTACCTAAGTGGTGCCCTTGCGCTAGTTGCCTCATCAAAAAATTACAGGGCGCTCAGCCCTGTAATTTTTCCTGCGCTCGCCAAAAGCTCGGTTAAGCTGCAACGGCCTCAGAGACCAACAGCGAGATTAGTCCATTCGAAAAAAAAACTCAAGTCCAGAGTTCAGTTCGTCCGCGGCACGTTATCGAATCGAATACCTTGGTCTCGTTGAGTTTGTATTTTAATTGAGAGGTTAATTATGAATGTTTGTTTACGCCGCCGCCAAGCGAACGCTTTGTGGGTCCTTGTTGTTTTGAGAATTGCTGATGCTTTCTTCTGGTGAAACCAGAAGAGACGAGTATGGAGTGAATAAGATTAATTAACTTTAATTACAAAATTAATTCAAATAAATTAACTTTAACTTAAAAAGAGTTAATTAATTACCTTTGTAAGTTCTACGCCTATGTCTGACTGTGTGTAGTGTGGCATCATAGTCCCCAAACGAATGGACCGATTCGGATTCGGACTTTTTTTTAATATATAGCTAGTTTAACTAGGGTGGTTCGTAGCTGTCAGTTTTTAAACCCCGATTCAAACAAGAGAGGTGTTTTCTAAATTTCATCATATCAGCCGTAGGACGTCCACTGCTGGACAAAGGCCTCCCTCATTGATCTCCAGGAACTGCGGTTGGAATCGGCCTGCATCCAACGCCGACCTGCGGTTCTTACCAAATCGTCTGCCCATCTTGTGGGTGGACGTCCTACGCTGCGCTTGCCGCATGCTTTCTAGTAAACATTTAATTGTTTTCTCGTAAAAGGAGATTAGATAATTTATTTATTGCACACCATAAAAGAGAATACACAATTAAATCAAAGGTCTTATCGCTAAAAGTGATCTCTTCCAGACAACCTTTGTATGGACAGGATATGTGTGAACAAATGAGGACGGCGGCGTTAATCAAATGATACCTAACAGAACAAGTATTTATTTTACTATAAATAATATATAATATAATGATAAATATATAATGAAATATAATGACGACCTCCGTGGCGCAGTAGGCGCATAGCCGGCTGAGACGCAGGAGGAAGCGGGTTCGATTCCCGCCGCGGAACAAATGTTTGCATGATCTACAGATATTTGTTCCGGGTCTGGATGTTTGTTTATATATTATAAGTATGTATTTACAAAAAAATGTATATAAGTATTCTATCAGTTATCAGGTTCCCATAGTACAAGCTCTGCTTAGTTTGGGGCTAGATAGCGCTGCGTGAAATGTCCAGCAATATTTATTTATAAGAACTACCGAAAAGAGCACCAGTGATGATAGTGATGATGACACAGCCGGTCCACACGCTGTGCCTTCGTTGGCCCAATCCCCACCACCCCACCCGTCTACTCGTGCGCAGAGGCCAGCGGCGCGCAGTGCGAGGTGAGACGTTATTCGGAGCGGATCGCACTGATGAAGGTTCACGAATTGAACCGAAACATTGTCGGTCGAAACACCGATAAGACGGTACGTGATAAATCCCGTATTTATAATAATGATTGAAATCAATCACGAAAGTTTTCTAAGTTAAAATATTTATATACTCATTAAATAACCTACTACTAAATATATGAGTAAAAATAATAATAATTGTTATTATGTACATAAAAAAATAATAGAAAGAGATAGAAGAGATTAGAAAATAACTGTCTTTATGCTGTATGTTTGTTACATTTTCACGACTAAACGGCGGGACTGATTTCGATGAAATTTGGTATATAGATAGATTATTACCTGGATTGACAGTTTGACTACCTTACGCACCCTTAATCTCAGTTCCAGGTTTACAAATTGTCATTTCAGTATCAGTATCTAGTTACATTAGTAGTCATTGTTTCAGTAAGGCGAGTGAAAGTATAGTCCATTGTTACCTCGCTTTCTATTCGATCTAGACCCGTTTGTACGTCTGTCTGTAAAGGTATTGTTAGTGCTTAGTAATTGGTAGCTCGCAACGCACTACAAAATAGTGAGATACAGAAGTTAAGTTTGGTAGAACCCATTCGCTACCGCAGGAATACTCATATCCTCACACTTTTGTACAGTATTTTGTTCAATCCTTCCTTCTTATCTTAGAGAACGCTTTGAATATCTCCATCTATCTAATCCTCGTCCGTTGCGCTCTTCTAAGTCCTTGAAACTTAAAATTCCTATCCACTCTTCTTACTTTTATGACAACTCCTTTACTGTACAAGCTATCCGTTTATGGAACTCTCTTCCTTCTTTTATTAGATCTGCCAAATCCCTTCCTATCTTTAAAACGCTATTGTTTAAGCACTATTTGTCTGCATCAGAGAGCTGAGTAATTTTATTTTGTTATCATATATGTCGTTGTTAGTGTTTGTATTACAGCTGTTTCATATTTTATTTATTATTAGTATATTTTATCATAGAATGTTTATGTATAATATTTATGCTAACATTACCTACCCTGGTATCTATTTCTTCTGTTTTGCTTATGTAAGTATACCTACAGTTAAATAAAAAGCTTATGTTATAAAGCTACCGTCCTTAAACGTTCTCGTAAAATCCAGTCCATCCAAAGGTTGTCTGGAAGAGATCGCTTTTAGCGATAAGACCGCCAATTGTACTATCGCGTGTCTAGTTTTAAGTGTTTTAATTGTGATTTGTTAATTTAAGTGTGGTATACAATAAAGCGTTTTCTATCTATCTAATCTATCTACAACGAGCGAGGAGCACATACATAGACACATAGGAGCGAGGTACACATAGACGCGCGGAGAGATCTCGAATCAAGTAGGTCGAACGTTCTGAGATCGTTCCGTGATCTTCGTATTCTTGGACTAATCTTAACTTCTGTATCAATCTATTTTGCGGCACTTATCTTGGTATGATAAAATATGTTGCAAGCATTTTAGTGGCTTCGCACATGCTTGGTCAAAATTAGACAGTCGCATTCAGAAAAATAAAGAA
This sequence comes from Philereme vetulata, assembly GCA_918857605.2. NCBI lineage: Eukaryota > Metazoa > Arthropoda > Insecta > Lepidoptera > Geometridae > Philereme > Philereme vetulata. Next base: position 1,312,661 of record OU975482.1, read on the forward strand.
GACGTGACAGAACATACGTACGATGCCGCGGGCGAAAGCTTGTATGTACGTCATAAACTGCTAGTTGCGAGTTGACACTGGCCGCAACTAGTGGTTGTGTCTACACAGCGCCTAAACATCTCACCTGCGGAACAAAACAAATTTTAACCGTTTTTCAAGATGGCGGCGAAAGCTCATAGGAAAGCTTGGTCGAAAAACTCAAGTTAAGCTTTTCTAGGTATCCCCTACAACATATCAAAAAATTAGATCCGCAACTTCATTTTCTATTATTTGCCTAATTTTCGGACGAAATGACTGGACTAGAACCATATCGAAGCTTATTGATCGATCGAAGCGAGATCTCTAAATCAACTTGGGCAAATCGGCGTTGTATGTATGTTTGTCACACACAGTATAAACACTTTTATTGTTAAATGTATAAAAAGTACCTTCTCATGTTGTACCTAAAGTAAGAGTAACTCAATATAAACCTCTCAAACTATGTTACTTGCTAACTGTGTTTGTTATTTTTGACGACCTCCGTGGTGCAGTGGGCGAACAGCCGGCCTGAGACGAGTAGGTAGCTCGTTCGATTCCCGCCGCGGAGCAAATGTTTGCATGATCTACAGATATTTGTTCCGATCATTATTATAAATACGGGATTTATCACGTACCGTCTTATCGGTGTTTCGACCGACAAGGTTCACGAATTGAACCGAAACATTGTCGGTCGAAACACCGATAAGACGGTACGTGATAAATCCCGTATTTATAATAATGATTGAAATCAATCACGGAAGTTTTCATGCAGTCCACCAGATTTTAAGTGGCTACTGCAGCCCATGGATATCCACATACAGTTCAAAACAAGCTATTATGTTGTCTTGATCTCTATGTGGATACGTGGTCATACTATAGGACTAAGCTGTTATGCCTATGTGCCAGTATTTACAGGAACATACCATTACCATCTAACCGGAACACAGCAGCACAAGTACTGCTATTTGGCGGCCGATAAAGGTAAGGCGGTTATTAACCTAATGTTCCCAAGATTGTTAGTTATATCAAAATATTTTAATTCAAAAAGGTATATTTATGCAAATTGTAATGTGTTGTGTTCGTCGATATGCATAAATGAAATTACATGTAAAAAAATAATAATTTCTAAAAATGTTTAGATAGCTCAACTACACTAAATCGAATAGGTCCGATTTGTATATATGTTACGGGCAACACAGCTACATGGCAGACATACCTCCCATACGCACAAAGCGGTACTTTTCCACCTGCGCTTATGCACACCGCCAAGGAGTGGAACGCCTTGCCCGAGTCTGTGTTTCCTGATAATAATAATCCTCCTAGCCGATTTCGGCTACAGAGACTTGACTTTGTGATTATTGGCCTAGGTGTTTAGCCTGTATGTGGCTGATGTACCCTATTTTTGCGCTAAAAGTCCGGTTACAATGAACACAAGTTAAGGCGCCATTAATGTAGTTGTAATTGATATTAGCCGGCGGTCGACTTTTAAGCTGATCTCGTTTTAAGTCTAGTTCTTGCCTCCTTTCTTCTTCAAACTCGTACACTTTGTCCTGAACATGACGCCTCCATTCAGGTCGTTTTTCAGCGAGAGCCTCCCAGCGCGACGGATCGATACAACACCTCTTCATGTGCCTCTTCTGTACGTCTTTGAAACGTAGGAACTGACCTCCGCGTTTCCGCTTACCATGTTCTAGTTCACAGAAGAAAATGCGTTTCGCCCTTCGCTCATCAGACATCCGAGACAGGTGCCCGCACCAACGCAGCTGACGCCGCATCAAATATGCCTCTATGCCACAGACATTAGCCCGTCGTAGAACATCGGTATTACGGACCCGATCCGACCACTTGATGTTAAGAATGTCGCGGAGGCATTTCAGATGGAATCTGTCTAACGTGCGTATGTGTCTGCGATACAGGCACCATGTCTCTGACGAGTACAAGATGTTAGGAAGTACAATAGCCATATACACCTTAATCTTGGTACTCAATTTGATGTTATGGGAGCGAAATACCTGGACTCGTAGTTTACCAAAAGCAGCCATAGCGGAGCCAAGTCTGCTGTTGATCTCCGAGTCAAGGTCGCATTTTGTTGTTATGCTGCTTCCCAGATATCTGAATGTATCGACCTGTTTTATGGGCTTTCCATCGATTTGCAGATTCAGTGGAGCTTGGTTAACAGTGTCCATGGCCATCACCTCTGTCTTTGTAATATTAATTTTGAGGCCAAATCTACAGCACGCAGCGTCAAGCCGAGTCATCAAGTCCTGGAGTCCCTCAGAAGATTCCGCAACGAAACATAGGTCATCAGCATACATCAATTCGGTAATGAGGTCATACGATACCTTTGTGTGCGCTTTTAACCTAGCCAGGTTAAAGATACTGCCATCTGTGCGAAAACGTATGCGGATCCCTTCGGTGTTGGCTTGTAAAGTCTCCCTCACGACAACGGAAAAGTACAGAGCAAAAAGAGTGGGTGCTAATACACAGCCTTGTTTTACACCACAAGTGACAGGGAATTGCTCTGTCTGCTCACCATTGACGGTTACGCAACAAGTCATGTTGTCGTGAAGAAGTCTTATCAAGCGTATAAATTTGTCGGTGCAACCAAGTTTCGAAAGCACAATCCACAAAGCTTCGCGAGGTACACTGTCAAAAGCTTTCTCCAGATCAACAAAACAGAGAAACAGAGGTTGACACTGTTCCCTGCTTTTCTCTTGCAGTTGTCTAAGAGAGAATATGGCCTCGCATGTGCCGCGATTGGGTCTAAACCCAAATTGCGTTTCAGGCAATATACTTTCAGAGAGCTCCATAAGACGATTTAAGAGTACTCTGGCAAAAGTTTTTCCTGGAGTAGACAGAAGTGATATACCCCTATAAGAGTTGCAAACAGATCGATCACCTTTATTTTTATACAAAGAGCAAATTAGTGATACGCCAAAACTAGGAGGAACGAACTCCATTTCCCACATGCGCTGGAAAAATTGCCAAATCTTGTAGTGCAACTCATCTCCGCCATATTTTAATAGTTCTCCTGGTATGTTATCGATGCCGACAGCCTTATTGTTTTTCTGCGCTTTGATGGCGATGATAACTTCCTCAAGAGAAGGAGGCTGATCCAGATCTACGGCTTGTGGTAAGGCAGGAAGTGATGCTAAATAGTTTATGTCAGCAGAACGATCCACATTGAGTAAGCTGTTATAGTGTTCTGCCCAGCGAGTAAGAACTTCTCCTTTGCTTACCAGGAGGGTACCTGAAAGTGATTTCAGTGGTACGTTTACTCGATGTGGACTTCCTACTAACTTTTTAATCTCGTTAAAGAAATCGCCGAGTCTATTCGAATCAGCAAGCCACTGAATATAGCGAACCTTGTTCAGCCACCACTCATCTTTTGCGTTTCGAGTTAGTCTCCTTATTTGGCTCGTACTCTCCTTTATTTTTTCAGAAGCAGTTGTCTGATTTCCCTTTCGAAGGAGCTGGCGGTGTTTTTCTAGGGCGACTGTCAATGTATTATCATTTTCGTCAAACCAGTCTTCACAGACACGAGGTTTTTGGCCTAAGATCTCAGTAGCCGCATTGATGGTATTTGTAGTTAACAGTTTCCAGCCCTCGTCTAACTGTTCATCTTCGGGGTGTATGCCTGCTGTAAAGGTATTGACAGCTTCCCTGTAATTTGCCAATATTTCAGCAGACTCTAGCTTTTTCAGATGAAGACAGTTAGGCTTAGCCCTGCGAGGTCTACGGCAAGGGCTAAGACGCAAAAATAGTTTTGTAACAACAAGTCGGTGATCCGACCAACAGTTTGCGCCCCTCATTACTCTCGTTACTTTGACATCCGCTATATCCCGTTGACGGACTATAGCATAATCAATAAGATGCCAATGCTTGGACCTTGGGTGCATCCAGGTAGTTTTGTATTTATTTGGGAGTCTAAACATGGTATTGGTAATACCCAGATGAAATTGGGAACAGAGGCTTAGTAACAGTTGCCCATTACTGTTCATGTTACCAATGCCATGTCGCCCTATCACCCGAGGCCAAGCTTCAAAATCACGTCCGACGCGAGCATTAAAGTCGCCAAGAAGCAAAACTTTCTCACAGCGCCGGATTTTAGTCAGCACTTCTGACACTTCCTCATAAAATTTGTCCTTGACGTCATCACTTTTGTCGAGTGTTGGCGAATATACGCTGATAACATTTAAGTATTTATTGTTTCGAAGATGGAAACGTAAGGACATGACACGATCAGAGATAGCAACTGGATGTTCTTCCAACTTAGAGGCTAAAGTAGTTTTAATAGCAAAGCCTACTCCTGACCGTCTAGGCTCAGAAGCTGGTGTGCCTTTCCAGAAGAAAGTGTACCCACCACCACGTTCAACAAGCTCACCTTCGTCAGCTAGATGTGTTTCGCTGAGAGCGGCTATGTCGACGTCATAGCGTTTGAGCTCGCGAGCCACAATGGCGGTTTTACGTTCTGGGCAGAGGTTGTTGGGTCGGTCTAAAAGAGTACGTACATTCCACGCACCAAAAGTCATATTCATCTGCATGTTTTTAGATTTATTCTTATTGCGAGGAATGAGCGTTTGTTTGGGGCACCTTTTCTAGCCCCCTCCCCGGCTGAGCGAGGAAAGCAGTGCCTCTCTAAATAAAAGCTGCTTTGTCTCAAAGAGTGCTGCCGAACCACACTGTCACCCCGATGCAGTGCTAGAGCGACCACTCTCCTCTCCTTAGGCCACCCGTGTCCAGGTATTAGACCAAGCCCAGGACTTTTTTAAACTCGGAATGACAAAGCCAAGTCAGATGCGCAGGATATATTAAGTTGCATAAGTGTGCGCGCCGTACACAGATGCACCCTCTCCTCCTTACTCCCCTTGACCCAGTGGAACGGAGAACCGCTACGACTGGAAGGGAACAGGACGCAGTATCTGGCAACGATAAAAACTCCTATCGCTACCTTCAGGCCTTCTACAGTTGCCTGGTTGCCTCGCCACTTGAGGTGGATTGCGTTGACGCCGAAGCAACGAGCACTAGCACGGGGAGTGACCGTGCCGACTCGAGGGCCGAAACACGCCGTTGCTACAACAAAGTGTTTCGGCACTCGAGCCCCCCTCTACCAGCCTAGGTTCCTAAGGTGTGGCCGCTGCATGCTATAGCGGCGACCACTAACGACGATCGAATGCGTGCCGCGCGATCTGAGGAGCCTTTTATAGGCGATGTTGCCTCGACCACTAACGACGATCGAATCTTCGTATATTCAACGGGCAGCGTAACGACGCCCCAGAGACGTCCGCACTGTACGACGGCTCGAGCACGACTCCAACGTTCCTGATAACTACAACCTAGGGGTCTTCAAGTCGCGAGTGAATAGGTTTCTTCTAGGCAAGCGTGTACCATCGTAGACTGCATCATCGCTTACTATCAGGCGAGATCGTCGTCAAACGCAAGCCTATAATGTATAAAAAACAAAAAAAAAATACTTACTCTGTGGCAGGCAGTCATGGTAGCGGAATCTGATCAAGGTGACTGATCTAAAGTTAATATTAAATGAGATTTTTTCAATAGCTCTGTGATTAGCAGCCTCCCTATTCGGGCTTTACCGTGACTTTCATCAATGCTAGTTATGAATATGACGACCTCCGTGGCGCAGTGGGCGAATAGCCGGCTGAGACGCAGGAGGTAGCGGGTTCGAATCCCGCCCGGAACAAATGTTTGCATGATCTACAGATATTTGTTCCGGGTCTGGTTGTTTTTCTATATATTATAAATATGTATGTATTTACAAAAAAAAAGTATATAAGTATTCTATCAGTTATCTGTTTCCCATAATACAAGCTCTGCTTAGTTTGGGGCTAGATAGCGTTGTGTGAATTATCCAGCAATATTAAAAAAAAAAAAATAATGAATGATTTTTTTTATTTCCATTTACAATCTAGACACAACCAATAAAACAAAACATAAACGAATAAAAAACGTTAGAATAGGCGGTCTTATAGCTAAACAAAGCGATCTCTTACAAACAACCTTTGGATAGAGAGAATCTTTCCTTATGGAAGATGGCCGATTGTAGATCCTCACAACCAAGACACAATCGATTATGTCACTATTTCGAGTTTTTGAAATGCATGTCTCTGCGTAGCTCTTTAATGACATCTGGTTTTCCACGCTATTAAACCACACCTAGCAAAACCGACCAAATAAATACATATTTTACAGAATCAAGCTATGAGGACCATTCATCATCATCATCATCATATCAGCCGTAGGACGTCCACTGCTGGACAAAGGCCTCCCTCATTGATCTCCAGGAACTGCGGTTGGAAGCGGCCTGCATCCAACGCCGACCTGCGGTTCTTACCAAGTCGTCTGCCCATCTTGTGGGTGGACGTCCTACGCTGCGCTTGCCGGTCCGTGGCTTCCACTCGAGAACCTTTCGGCCCCATCGGCCATCTGTTCTGCGCGCTATATGGCCTGCCCATTGCCACTTCAACGTGCTAATCCTTCAACGTCGGGCTATGTCGGTGACTTGAGTTCTCCTACGTATCTCCTCATTTCTGATTCGATCCCGTAGAGAAACCCCGAGCATAGCCCTCTCCATAGCTCGTTGAGCGACTCTGAGCTTATTCATAAGGCCAATAGTGAAGGACCACGTCTCGGTTCCATATGTCATCACTGGTAACACACACTGATTGAAGACTTTCGTCTTAAGGCACTGAGGTATGTTGGACGAAAAGACGTTGCGAAGTTTCCCAAACGCTGCCCATCCGAGTTGGATTCGACGATTGACCTCTTTCTCGAAGTTGGTCCTACCTAATTGGACTGTTGGTGAGGACCATTGGTGGCTTCATAAAGAGTACTCCTATACATGCAATGGAGAGTGAACTTAGCTTATACGTCCATTACATTTAAGAAGGCGCTACCTGGCCGGAAAGTTTTGGTTAAAAAACAGATCAGTCACAAATAGTTCTTCTATAAAATTGATAGCTAGTTTACCTGATCTTAGTCTGAATAGGTACTGGAGCAATAGTAAAAAACCTTTAACACGTTTATCGATAGTTCCATCCCTATCAGTTTCTCCGACTCTGGTATAACCTTGTACGTGCGTAAGCGTCATATTTTTATAAAATAATGCGTATATAATGTAAAAAAGACGCTCGTACAAGTTTTCACAGGAGCTGTCATCGAGAAAATAAAGAAATGGAAATGGTATAAATTATCAAATCTATAGGGACTTTCCTATCTATTCGGAATCTCAACTGGGTATGTTTTCTTTGGAATAATGGGTTACAAGTATTGATATTTTAAATTCAATAAGGCCAGATTAGAAGGCGTCCTAATTTCGAAACGTCACTATCATGCTTTGAAGAATCTGTGCTTAAAATATCTAAATGTAAATTATAATACCGGTTATGAAATATTCACAGATGGTTCTAAGGATAATCATGGAATCGGAGCGGCTGTTCTGGATACCAATTAAAATATACCTATAAAATTAAAAATAAATGTTTATATTTCTGTAATGGAAGCTGAACATATAGCCATATGAGTCGTATCTGTCATTTCTCAGAATGTTGATAAAACGAAAAAAAAAAATGTGCTTTAGACCATACGACTGAAGTAAAACTTCTGCTGCTGTCTGCCATCTGTTGTGGAATAGCTGAACTTTTTCGTAAATCGAAGCTGGTAGATTCAAAATACGAAACGTAAATACTTTTTTTTTATCTATAGCAAAATGAACTCATGACATATCAACAAAATACAGCATGAAGGAGTGTTTTGTTTTTGCAGTTTGTATAATATAGGCTAGTTTGGGATAGGAGATATGCGACAAATCAACTGGCTATGAGACAAATCAACCTCTCTCTCTTATTCCTACAGTAATATACGAAACGTAACTCTCTCTCTCTCTCTCTCTCTTTCTATCTTCACTAACTTATATCTCCCTCTCAACTTCCGTTCGCACTTTTGATAACGCATTCACCAGCTTACTCCCCAAGTCAAGCGTGCGCAAAGAAGTTTTACTTCAAAAAACCGACCAAGTGCGAGTCAGACTCGCGTACGAAGAGTTCCGTACCGTACATTATCTATAAAAACGGCAAAAAATCATGCCTGTTTTATGGGAGCCCCCCTTAAATATTTATTTTATTCTGTTTTTAGTTTTTGTTGTCATAACGGCAACAAAAATACATCATCTGTGAAAATTTCAACTTTCTAACTATAACGGTTCATGAGATACAGCCTGGTGATAGACAGACAGCCAGACGGACGGACGGACAGACAACGGAGTCTTAGTAATAGGGTCCCGTTTCACCCTTTGGGTACGGAACCCTAAAACCGACTCCATTGAAACGTCCAACTGAAATCTGTTGCCATTAAAGAATAAACGCTTAATCGGTCGAGCAAGACAGTCACCTTTGATTCTGACATTAGACACAGATAACCACATTTGATGCCAATCTCAATCTTACCGTCAGTTTTTAAGGTAGTGTGCCATCTTTGATCTTAATTCAATTGTGTCTTTTTAAATTTCCCGTGTTATCCTGTGGAAAATAAAAAAAGCCCCCCCACCTGGCTATATTACACCTGCAGAGGAACTACCCCCTGGTCAACACCTACCTTGGCCAGTGTCGAGGACCCTTAACAGACTGCGTACCCAAGTCGGCCGCTGCAGGTGTAATCTTAGTAAATGGGGTATTATAGATGAATCGGCGAAGCAATGTCAATGTGGTGCCCAGCTCCAAACAATGTCACACGTCCTTGCATGCCCATCCTGCCCTACCACCTGCACGATGAGGCAACTGATGACCTGCTCCGACGCTGCCATAAACGTAGCGGCGTACTGGTCAAAATGGCTATATTTATTTTTTATTTTTTTTTATTTATTTGTTCATAAAACAATTAACCAATTGTATTTGAAACTATGTTATACATTAAATTATACTAACTATAGATTAAAATTTTAAAAATAATCATCACTTAATACAAAAACAATCAATAAACCGACACAATTCAAAACACAAGTCACATTAAAAATCACATAAACAGCACTTAGGTTAAAAAGTCAAATTAAAAAAAAAAACAATGTCATAAATTAATTGAATAAATAAATCATTTTGAATTGCATTGTGACTTGAGCTCATCCACTGAATAAAAACACCCTTCCAGCAAAAGCTTTTTAGCCTAGTCTTAAATATGATTGGACTATCAATAATTGTCATGTCAATGGGGAGAGAGTTGTATAAAATAACTGCTTGATACCGAGAGCCATGCATCGCTACATTTAATTTTGGACATAGTGGAGCATCAAGATCTTTCCTTCTTGTGCTCAATCTTAGCATTTTTTGTTTCGGTGTCTCATACTTATAGTATTGAGACATCGACACGAAAGAAGAAGAAGAACCGCACGATCCAGCCTCATCCACTTAGTTATTCATGGATAGATAACAGAGTGTTATGCAGACGCGAGATTGTTAAAGCTTTGTGTCTGTGATCCGGACACATTCCATGCAATATATTTTCTTATCTAGCGCGTAAAACTACCTCGCCAAATTACTTGAACTGCAATGTTATTGATGATGTACATCACATATTGATGGAATGTGTTCAGAATGCTAGTGCGAGAGATACTTCAAATTTTACGACCTCCGCGGCGCAGTGGGAGAATAGCCGGCTGAGACGCAGAAGGTAGCGGGTTCGATTCCCACCGCGGAACAAATGTTTGCGTGTTCTACAGATTTTTGTTCCGGGTCTGGATGTTTTACTATATATAATAAGTATGTATTTACAAAAAAAAAGTATTTCTGTCATTATTATAAATACGGGATTTATCACGTACCGTCTTATCAGTGTTTCGTGAACCTTCAATCAGGGTGAGTGCGATCCGCTCCGAATAACGTCTCGCCTCGCACTGGAGCGGATCGCACTCACCCTGATGAAGGTTCACGAATTGAACCGAAACATTGTCGGTCGAAACACCGATAAGACGGTACGTGATAAATCCCGTATTTATAATAATGATTGAAATCAATCACGAAAGTTTTCTAAGTAAAGTATTTCTGTATTATATCAGTTATCTGGTTCCCATAGTACAAGCTCTGCTTAGTTTGGGGCTAGATAGCGCTGTGTGAAATGTCCAGCAATATTTTTTATTATATTGGTGATTTTAATAGTATTTTGGCAGATCCGTTATCAGATACCTACTGCCAAAAAACTATTTAAGTTAGTAGATAGGAGGTAACTCAATAAGTATTTATATTTACCCATATGATAAGTTATTTTTTTTGTTTACATTACCAAGGTGTCATAATAGCATAAGCGGCAAGGTCCTTTTTATAATTGATTAAAAAATACGTACAAAACAAAAAAAAAATAAAATGATACAAAACGAAACGTATCTACTAGGTTGACTGAACACAGACGTGCAATGAAGAATGTCGACTCAAACAGTTCTGCAGTGGCGGAACATTCCCTAGACTCTGATTCGACGCACTACATACGTTTCGACAAGGCCCGGGTTTTAGCGAGAGAGAAGTTCTTCGTTCCTCGCAAGACCCGAGAGGCGATAGAAATATGTCGTCTGCCGAACTTTAACAGAGATAGAGGATGGGTTCTACCGCCAGCCTGGAGGCCATGTCTTTATGATGCAAGTGACAGAAGAGTGAGTGAACCTGGTAAGAAACGTAGTTAGTGTTTTGTGTTTGCCTGTACCAAGAACTACCGAAGAGAGCAGCAGTGATGATAATGATGATGACACAGTCGGTCTACCCGCTGTACTTTCGTTGACCCAATCCCCACCACCCCGCCCTTCCACTCGCGCGCAGTGCGAGGCGAGACGTTATTCGGAGCGGATCGCACTCACCCTGATGAAGGTTCACGAATTGAACCGAAACATTGTCGGTCGAAACACCGATAAGACGGTACGTGATAATTACCGTATTTTTATTAATAAAAATTAAATTCCAATCCCCACTCCTTTGCGTTAAACTAGTTTTAGTTAACCTAGGTACAACCATTTGGGTAGTACGATGCCACAGACAGACACACAGATAAACGTAGCATACCCTTTTAGGAGTAATAGAGTTTCTTGAAAGGGCTCGCCCGGGAAGCACTACCACCATACCTATTTTTGCCGCTAAGTAGCATTGCTGTGTTTCGGTTTGAAGGGTATAAGTTGCCAGTGAAATTACAGGCACATGAGGCTTTACACCTGTATGCCTCAAATTGATGGACGCAGGGCAGTGCATCGTAGGGCTTATTTCTAAGGAGCGTGACCTACGAGGCAATTCTCTGTTATAGGCGATGGCTTGTTCTATCTCCATGTAGTATAAAAAAAACCCCTATTTTTCCGTCGGGAGAGAATAGACGAGCGACCTACGTGCGTTACTATTGGTTGATTTTACAGTGATCGCCTGTCCACTTATCTTCGATGGATACCGTCTTTAACACGACAGGGCTTGAAACACCCTGTCCGTGTCTCGTCTTTATAGCGGTAAGAAAAAACTTAAACGTCTCTGTCGTGCGGGAGGCATAACTTCCATCTGGTTCAGTGTAGGAAAGAGATAACTATATATCTGAGATGTGCTATTGATTCCTAGTTCTATGGTAGGTATACCAATCTCAATGCCGGGTTCCTTAGATCTCGTGCCGCACACAAAAAAAACCGTACACTTTGTCTTATTTGGCGTCAAAAAAAGGATTTTGGCTCCTACGGTGGGGTCGAATATGCCTCGTGTCGCCACAATCTCTGGTTTAGGACAAGGTTTAAAACGACCCGTAACGCAGTAATGGAAAGTACAGATAAATCTGTGCCGCTGGGAAAGTGTTAAGACGTGTAGCTCGTCCCGTCCACTTCTGGCTACCTGCCAAGCCCCAATCCGTAACTCAGGACATAATGGCATGAGCTTGCGATGATGAAATTCAAATCAGCATCCTGAATCGACTGGCAGAGCCGGCTAACCGTGTCGGGGACGGCTCTCGGATGAATTGACTTTTGTTAGAATTGTTTCGCGCTATATTCAGTGTTTTGCAACACCGTTTATATGTTAGGTATCAATATCGAGTTGAAGCCTTTTCATACAATGTGTGGTTATTGATTTTCAATGTGCTTTCATCTCGTATTTACCTTTTTGTCAAACTAGAATAAATATACACCAGTAATCTTCAAGAACTAGTTAATACCAAATACAGTACAATGGGCGGCCTTAGGTATCCCTGAAAGCGATTACCTCCAGGCAAACTTTGGATGAAAAGTAATGAGTGAAGCAGTTATGGAGCAGTGCACGGAGTTAAATTATGAAAGAAGATAAATATTATATATGCGATAATCTGGATGTTTGTTTGTTTGTTTAATCACGTCGTAACGGCTGAACCGATTCCGATAAAATTTGGTGTGTACGTAGATTATAACCTGGATTAACGCATAGGCTACTTTTTGTTGTCAAACAACGCGTGCGAAGCCGCTGGCGGAAGCGAGTAATAAATATTAAACTGAGTACTAGGGTTAGGTTCATACCACAAATCTATTGTAAGTATTACGATTATACTATATTTTTGTGAATATTACCAATATAACATCGATTATTGACGATTTAAAAAAAGGTGGTTCTCATTTCGGTTGTTATTTTTATGTTTGCTACCTCTGAACTAGGGAATTCAATCCCGACTCGAGATTGCAAATTCGAGATCCCGCGGGATTAGAAATTGTCCCCCGGAATTGTCGGGATCCCGTCTAGTTTAAAAAAAATGTTAAATTCGGATGACTGAAAAAGCTAATAACTGCTTGTTTGTGATAGTGAGGTTAACTAAAATAACATATTACTCGAAAGAAAATAAAAATCTTTATTCTTTAATCTTACCAACTAAATAATTATCGTCACCTGTCGCTAATATTCCGAAATAGTCGGAATAGTTTTCTAACGCTGTTTGGCGTTCCTGCCGCTCGCGGCCGTCAGTCAGCGCGCCGCTTGCGCCCCGAGTGGACGTGTGTAGCGTCGCTGACCACTGCCGCCCCATCCCGTCAATCTCGAACGGGATCTCGTCATATGATGCGTCGGGATTGATCCCGAAAAATTACACGAGATCTCGCGAGATCGGGATTGCATTCCCTACTCAGAACCCATCAACCGTTTTGTTAATTCATCATCATCAAATCATTATTAACCGATTTGGAATATTCATTTTATATTTGAAAGGTACTTTCAGATTGGTCCCATAAAAATTTCATCAAAATCGGATCAGTAGTTTGATTAAGTCATTCATCCACCATGACATGAACCATTCCATTCAAAGATCGTCTGGTAGAGATCATTACTTAGCGATAAGACCACCAATTGTATACATTCATTTGAATAATGTTAATTTTAATTACGGGGAACAAATGTTGTCTGGATCTTTTTCTAATAATAACTAGGTATTCACAAAAAATGTACATATATAAGTATTCTATCAGCTATCTGGTTAGCATATTACAAGCTCTGCTTAGTTTGGTGCTAGATAGCGCGGTGTGAAATGTCCAGCAATATTTATTTATCACACTAATCACACTAATACTATAAATGCGAAAGTTTGGATGTTTGTTTGTTTATTTATTTCTTTGTTACTGAATCACGTCGTAAAGGCTGAACCGTTTCGATGAAATTTTGTATATACGTTGATTATAATAACCTGGATTAACACATAGGCTACCCTTTATCCCATTAATCAGGTCCCATGGGATGTGTGGCGTTTCCACGGCCAGGAATTTGTGGTCTTTATTGGTCGGTGTCTCGGTGCGTCTCTTGGACACAAATAATATCGCATTGGGATTCCTGGCAAAGCTTTGCGAGGAGCTCGTTTTTTGCGTTGGAGAAACCTTCTATGTTGATGGATATTACAGTCAGATCAGGTTTTTGACTCTGGAAGGGGTTGTTTTTAGATTTAGTCATTGTGGTTAAGATATTAGTCAGCCTAGACCCTGCGTTACCGGGTCTAGCTACTTCCAGGACTCGCCGCGTGGAGGATATCTTCATATAGAGGGGTGCCCCTCTAAAAATGGGGTGTCAAGTTGCAACAGCGAGTTTAGCTTTATTTTAGGTTACCTATTTCTACTTTTAATAGTGTAACGCGTATGAAGTTCCGGGCAACAGTTAGTTTATTATAGTCCGCTTGCGAATTTCGGTGTTGTGGACTCGATCTAGAACCACTTCCGCATGCATACCTTTACACTTTTTCTTCCAAATACAGTGATATGCAATATCGCGTTTCGCAATATGCAGATTACTTTTACCTACAACTCTAGAAACTGTTTCCGCGTGCCGTAGAATAACAAACAGTGCTGTATTTGGTTTGAGCTCGTTATAGAGAAGCGACCATGATTCTTGCGTTTGCAAGATAGTCTTGTAAGATCGAATGAGTGCTCATACAATTTTATTGTATTGTATTCATCTATTTCAGATAATTATAATCCATAACCACAATCACAATAAATCATATCAAATTAAATCAAATTAAATTAAACCAAAATAAATTAAATCAATATTCAATAATTATTAAAAATAATATAAATTAAAATTATGTATCGGTGTACGCACATGCTGGAGCAACACACCGGATGAAGTGTGTCCATATAGGAGACACACAACGCCCTGTCACAGTTTCTAGGATGGTGTTGAGGCTTGCTCGCGTCCTGCTCATCAGAGATGTTGTTTTCTTCATAATGATGGCATGAAAACCATCAGTTTGATACTGAGCAAACGTCTCTGAGGCACTACAAAAACGGGGAAGCCTCAACATCATCCTAAAGGTATTGTTATACTGGACTAGAGGGCATCCAGCGATTTTTTGGTGTAGTTTACCCATAGATTACCCGTGTACAGGCTCTGACAATATGCCTTAAAAAGTGTGTCTTTAACTTCGTCAGAGCACCGGGAGAATCTACGAGTCAGCAATCTACGAGAGAATCTACAGTTGATGATGATGAATCTGACTTAGTATATGAAACTCTGTCACCTTTATCTCCCTATCTCTATCTTTATCTTTATATCTCTGCACCTTTCCACTTAGTATCTATGAGCTAAACAATATAATGTAACTAAAGTTGATAAATCTTAACTTTCTAACATTTGATAGATCTTACGAAACTTTATTGCAAAATAAACACATGAAACAATACGCACTACGCCCCGAAGCCGCAGCCCTCTGCGCGCGAGTAGACAGGCGCGGTGGTGGGGATTGCGTCAACGATGGCCCGACGTGTTGACAGGCTGCGTCATCATCATTATAATCACTGCTGTTGTATTCTGTAGTTCTTGGTACAAGCAAACACACAACACTTACTATGTATCTACCAGGTTCACTCACTCCTCTGTCGCTAGCATCGTGAAGACATGGCATCCAGGTTGGTGCTAGAACCCATCCTCTAACTGTGTTGAAGTTTGGCACACGACTTTTTTATTATTTTTATGTATTACTAACTATTATTGAATGTTTATATGTAACATTTATATTAACTTTACCTACCCTGGTATGTATTTATTTTATTTTAAGTATTCTGTAAGAGATAAGAGATCGCTTTGTTAAGCGATAAGACCGCCCCACATTTTTGTTCATTTCTTTATATCTGTTGTGTCGAGCTTGTAATGTATAATAAATAATTTTCATTCATTCATTCATTTGTTTCGCCTATGTAAGTACACAGTGAATTCCTCTTTTATTTATAAAGCTACCGTCCTTTAACGTTCTCGTCAAATCTAGTCCATCCGAAGGTTGTCTGGAAGAGATCGCTTTTAGTGATAATACCGCCAATTGTATTATCGCGTGTCTAATTATATGTTTTAAATATGATTTATTAATTGAAGTGTGGTATGCAATAATGCGTTTTCTATCTATCTACGTATGTATCGACTATAAAAATCCAAGTTTCAACAAAATGCTTGCCACCCTATAAACTACGACCATAACATCCACTTATCCACGTAATCGATGTGTCAAAAATGGTTAAACGCAACCATAACTGCATTCGTTTAGTGGAAACCCGTTATTATTAACTGGCACGTGGAGTTCATCTAATCCTGTCACGAATTCGTTTTTTTTTATTTTTGCAGTCTGTTTTGTTTTATTATCGTCATTATAGAGACATACCTAGGCATAGACAATCATGTGTTAAGAAGATATTGTATTCTTGTTTCATAAATTCCTAGTCGGCAACTGGTTTTGAAACAAGAATAGAATATGGTCGGCAACTAGCTGTGTAGCCGAATTTTGTTTTTTTTTAAAACAACTGGTTGTGTAGCTCAGTTGCCATGACGGCCGGAGCGGCAATTTAGCACACAAACAAATACAGTATAAGTTTAATAAACAATACAATACTAATCATTAATAAATAATACAATAAATAAATAAATATTGCTGGACATTTCACAGAGCGCTATCTTGCCCCAAAATAAGCAGAGCTTGTACTATGGGAACCAGATAACTGATAGAATACTTACATACTTTTTTTATGTAAATACATAGTTATAATATATAGAAAAAGAACCAGATCCGGAACTAATATCTGTAGATCATGCAAACATTTGTTCCGCGGCGGGAATCGAACCCGCTACCTCCTGCGTCTCAGCCGGCTGTTCGCCCACTGCGCAACGGAGGTCGTCAATAATAATAATAATTAATAATATAAATAAATAATATTTTTAGGTATAAAAAAGTTATCGGTTTTTAGGGTATATTATTAAAATTATAATATTAATTCCCCCGCAGGGCACGCTTGTGGCGAGCATTCGTTGCGTGGCGACAACGCGGAGCCCCATTACTCCCTGGGGTTGACAGAAACCCCTGACCCTTGGTTTGCCTGGGTGGAAGCGCAACAGCGGAACCTATGCTCCAAGGGTTGAAGTGTTAAAGGCATAAAGCCGGGAGTAGCGCTTAGTGAAACTGCAGCACCCCTCTCAAAACCCTTTAACCGGCCACACCAACGCTGCCCCTTACGCTGCCTTTTATATTTATGGGGGCCCGTTTAGTGGACGGCTAGTCACTTCCTGCCCCAATCATTCTTGATATTGCGTTTTCGTAATTCTTGAATTGGCAGGTGCCGTATCTCATCTGTCTCATAGCCCAGCATCGATTCCATTAGCATTGTTCTGACAATAACCTGTACTCATAATCCATTATTGCAATACATAAGACTAATGAAAACAGGCCTCTTTCTCTTTGGCTCTGGCTCCGGTAATGCCTATGTTAAAGGTCCAGGCTTAGTGCCTGTGTTGTAAAATAAATACTTGGAATAATTATAATTATATCCATCCAGTGCAGCTGTCGTCACATTTTTTTGTTCAAGGGCAAAAACATTTTTTTGTTCAAGGGCAAAAACATTTTTTGTTCAAGGGACAATGTGAGATAGTACTGTGTCCACACACTTGTGAATCGCATGTGTAAACTAGCAACGCAAGTAATTAAAATTATAATGTTTATTTGAGGTTTCTATTACAAGAGCCATCTAAACGAATGCATAGGCGATTGCGACATTTGTTTTTTATAAATGTAAATGTGTTTCCCAGAGCCTGAAGACTAAAGTCTTCAACCAGTGTGTGTTGCCAGTGATGACCTATGGCACTGAAACGTGGTCCTTTACTCATGGCCTCATGACTAAGATCAAGGTCGCTCAACGAGCTATGGAGAGGGCTATGCTCGGGGTTTCTTTGCGTGACAAAATCCGCAATGAGGAAATCCGCAGAAGAACTAAAGTTGCCGACATACTCGTAGCTCTCAAAATTAGCAAGTTGAAGTGGCAATGGGCAGGCCACATCGCTCGTAGAACCGATAACCGTTGGGGAAGAAAGGTTCTTGAGTGGAGACCACGGACTGGAAGACGCAGCGTAGGCCGGCCCCCCACAAGGTGGATCGACAGCAGTGGGCGTCTATCGGCTGATGATGATGATGATGATGATGATGAAATGTGTAATTTTAGAAAATGAAGCCTCACAGAGGTATGTCGAAGGGAATATAGTCAGAATAAATTGTGCGCAGTCTTGTAAACATGTATAGTTGTTAGGCACATTTCTTCAAAATTCAATGTACTCTTGCTTCTGAATAGGTATAATCTATACTTCATCGTAGGTATAATCAGTATTGTTTGTAAAATTATTTAGCTTTGTCGCGGGCCTCACAAATACCAGTGGCGGGCCGCAGTTTGACGACCATGGATCTAGTGGGAGGCGTACTACTCTGCGCTTGCCAGTTCATGGTCTCGCTCTAGAACCTTTCTGCCCAAACGGCCATCAGTTCTTTGGGCTACGTGCCCCGCCCACTCCCGCATTTTAAGGATCTCCTCATTTCTGGTTCATCTCGCAGTAAGCTCATCACTAGAGAACGGCAGGTCAGATGTAGTGTTTTTTAATGTTTGTAATAGTCTGAATAAAGTGGAAAATACTGAAAAAACTGTAATTGCTATTATCTATTAAATATGGTTTAATTTCGTACAACATTTCAAACTAAGATACGTCCTATCGTAATCTTAACAATAAGTTATTAGTTTCATATTTGAAAATTAAACAATTAAAATATTTTTCTCGCAAACAAATATCAGAAAATCTTCTAAACTGTTCGATAGAGATGCGTTATGTTATGTATTATCTTTAGTTCAACAAAAACTACTAAAATAAAAGTTACTCATTAATAAAAACTTTTGGTGAACTTGGGGAGTAAGCTGGTGAATGCGTGACGAGGGCGTTACGAAGTGTGTACGGTCAAGGCGAACGCAAGTTGAGAGGGGGATATAAGTTAGTGAAGATAGAAAGATAGAGAGAGAGTTACGTTTCGTATATTACTGTAGTGACAAGAGAGAGGTACAAGCACACATTTTCTTTCTCTCTTTCTCTCATAGCCAGTTACATTTCGTATATCTAAGACACAGTGCAGGCCTATTGTCTGTATCACACTGTAGGAGCAAGAGAGAGCAGTGCGCGCGCACATTTTCTTTCTCTGTTTCTCCCATAGCCAGTGCATGAAATATATATATATATATCTCAGTCAGTAGTTCGGTTGCGAGTTAGCTAGCGTTACGCGAACGATGATTACTTTATTATTTTTCGTAATTTCATTTCGTTCTTGAACAATTTTATAAATTCATATTTTGAAAAAGAAGTTTTACTTAAGTCGTGTGGCCTAAAGCACACTCTTTTTATTCGATATTTATCACTGAAAAATAGGGGTCGATTCTGATAAATTACCGATTATCGGTTTGCATGCGCTAGTACTACGCAGTGTACTCGTAAATGGTGACTCGCGAGCATTTCAACGAACGACGACGCGGGTCACGACAGAACAGGTAGGGTTTTTAAGTACCAAATGACGTCAAATTCACTTCTACGAAGTCTTAATATGGATATGCCTTTTAATCCCACCGCGATTTCCGGGATTGATATAAATGTCTTCTAAAACTTTTCTTACCTACTTTAAACTATTTAGCTCGCGCAACAACAATAACTAGTTGCCCACACAGTGTTCGAAAAACAACCATTATATTTTTTTAGTCTAATTTTAGCTTTTGTTTGTACTCCTTCTCTATATAAACTTTAACATGTCAAATTTGACAATCCTTCGTGCGCGCAGTATGCATAAAAAGGGGTAAAAATTGTATCTTCTTACTCGCTCAGGCCTCACATCCATACAAAAATGTATAACTTGTTTTCTGTACTCTTCATACACATAGACAATTCTGATATAGAACTATACATACCTGTACAAACTATTGCGCCGGCGCATAATTTATGATGTGGCCTGATTGGACCATCAGAGACTTTAAAGATTGAACACAAAACTAAGTACGTAGGTAGTTCTTTTTCATAAATCAACAAATATTATTATGAAATCATTTATTTACTTATACAGAAATATAAAAGACGATTGGTCCTCGCCAGCTAATTCAGACAACATTTTTTGATGCTCCTGCTTCGTGCAGCATGTACACCGCGTGCATTTTGTTTCTTTCTTTTTCTATTATAATAATAATAATATAATAAATATTACTGGACATTTCACACAGCGCTATCTAGCCCCAAACTAAGCAGAGCTTGTATTATGGGAACCAGATAACTGATAGAATACTTATATACTTTTTTTTTGTAAATACATACTTATAATATATAGAGAAACAACCAGACCTGGATCAAATATCTGTAGATTGTGCAAACATTTGTTGCGCGGCGAGAATCGAACCCGTTACCTCCTGCGTCTCAGCCGGCTATTCGCCCACTGCACCACGGAGGTCGTCGTATTGTATATGTTGATATAGCTACAAATTGCATTCATCTGCTTCGGTGTGTTGAGTGTGCATTTGATAATAAGCATACGTGTTTTGGACTGAATCTGTGCCATTTTTTTTTATTTTTTTAAAGATTCAAGATATTTATTTGCACGAATCACAGGTAAATTGTACAAGACAGATGGTGATAATATAAAGGACTTGTCGACTCTGCCTACGTTTTTTGGATTGAAATTGTTTTAACTGACAGTTAGCGCTAATCTAATTTTGTATTAGAAATTACCGGGATTCCCGTAATCGAAATCCATGAAACCGGGATTAAAAGGCATATCCTTTTAAGATTTCGTAGTGACTTCGACGTCATTTGGTACTTATAAACTTAACCTATTCCGATCCCTTCATTACAAATACATTTTTTTTTATTACAAATCGTACAAAGTATGAAAATGCTAATAAAACGATTACAGTTTCCATTCCGAAATAATAAAAGCCAAAATAAAATCCCACGCATTTCCCTCGTAAATAACCCGCGGAGGTTTAGCTAAGTATTTTCTTCAACGTACTCAGTTGTATATTTTGCAGTGTTTACGGGGAAAACGGAATAAAAAGCAGGAATTTATGGCTAGAGCCCGCTTTGCGAAAAGGTCCAATCTTTATCACAATAAACTTGTGGTTCGCCACCAAAACATATTCTTAGGGCGACTCGCAACGATGCCTAAACGTATTTAGTGACTAAATATTTATATTTATTTATTTGGAAAACCAACAAGAAAGAAGGGAGGGAGGCCTTTGCCCTGTAGTGGGACAACACAGGTTACAAAAAAAAAAAAAAAAAAAAAAACTAATTATATATAATATGAAACACAGTAGATAATAGAAAGCCAATAATAGGTTTTCACGACAAACAACATAATATAACAAAATGTGAAGTGAACAATAAAAAAGTCAAAACAAAGTGGTTAAAAATAAATATGGATAATAAGTTACATAGAAGCTACTTAATATATATATATATACTACATAAATATATTTATAGTACACTTGTATCGCCAAAAAATTCTCTGTTCAGCCGCAGTCTGGCTGTACTTACATACGTACAGAATACTATATCTAATCGCTTACTCAGCTTATTAAAGTTGTCGCTTGATCGCCACAAAAATGAATTTTGCCTGTCGTTGGTACCAACTACAGAGACATGGATAAGGTATGATATGATTTAAGGAGTTGTCAAATCATACATTGTTGTCTGTATTTAGATAGATAGAAAACGCTTTATTGTAAATCACACTTAAAATAAAAAAAAACAAATAACAATACACGCGATAGTACAATTGGCGGTCTTATCGCTTAAAGCGATCTCTTCCAGACAACCTTTGGATGGACTGGACTTATTTAATTGTCTGCCTTTAATTATCCACTATATGTAATTTCTGTGTGTTTGTTACTTGTGTCGAAATAAATATCTATATCTATCTATCTATATAAACGGGTATTTACCCGTTTATATCAGTATTTATGTACAGTGATTTATGTTTATGAAATTCACAGTCGCAAAGCGTACTTCTATAAATTCAGTATAACGTGACGAAGGACCACTTTTGACGCTTCACAGCTATTCATATTAAACTGGACGTTGTCATAAAAGTAATAAACTTTTTCTAAGAAAACATGAATTACGCAGGTAATGTATTCCCGCAAAAATGTATAAAAAACAAAATAGAGAGAAACAGAGCTATAAAATAAAGAGATAGAGAGAGTGTAACCTTGCTATGCATCTATTTCGTCATCTTGCTGTGCCACCGCTGCGCCTCGGTAAAAACCTGTTTTATTAACTGACTGTACAATATATTTTTAATAGTGTCCGAATCTAAAGTTACAAAAATATTAAAATCAAGTGTCAATTGGGACATTGCGTCCCAATATATTTTGTCCGAATCGACAGCAACCCACAAGTGCGGGTCTGACTCACGCACCGAGGGCTCTGTAAAAATATTTTATTCGCACGTGTGGTTTGCCAATTCAAAGTAGCATATTATGTGTTAATCCAGGTTATAATCTACGTAAATACCTACCAAATTTCATCGAAATCAGTTACGCCGTGATTGAGTAACAAACAAACAAATAAATAAACAAACATCCATACTTTCGCATTTATTGATCGAGCGAGGCGAGATCTCCAAATCAACTAGGACAAATTCGGGTTGTATACATACAACCCGAATTTGTCCTAGTTAATCAACGCTTCGCTTATCCTCGGACAAACAAACATACATACATGTATGTATGTTTGTTTGTCCGAGGATAAGCGAAGCGTTGATCCGATCATCGTGAAATTTGATACATATGTAGGTAGTGATGGCACAATTTTGGTGTGACTAAATGAGCTAAAAATGTTGTGGGGTAATTGAGATATTGGGGTGCAAGAGGAGTAAAAAAATTAAAACGAGACTATTAGGTCAAGTGGGACACCAAATGAAAGGTCTTCATTAGTACAGTTCGACCCCGTTTTTGTTTTAAGTTTAGTCCTTGCAGTTTTTGAGTTATTAGCCATAATAAAAACTGAACTTTGACGAAATTCAGGGGTACACCAGTGACCCCACAGCGCCGAAATTTGTGTAGCTTCAGTGACACAGATATAGACAAAAGTCTGAAAGCCAGAATAACTGCAATTTGTGCTCCAAAAAGAGTAGACAACAAATTAACATGTACGCCCGTTACCATTAATTTGAATGAAACTGAAGGTCAATCAAAGATTACGCGAGATCTCAGTTCGGGGCAAGACACTAGTAATATTATTGTAATGTGATATCTACAAAATAACGATTTTCAGATATTGATTCTAGGTCAACAGGAAATAAGGTTTTGATTTATTTGCGAGCAAAATATGCGGCGAAAATGGCCGTATTCTGTGATTGCTTTGAAAAACGGGACCGTAGACCTATGTATACGAGTTTGATATTTATTTCAACACGATACCTCCACGCGTTCCTAAAGGGTCTTGACAAACGGACAACGAAGTAATGTATAAGGGTTACTTTTTTCCCGTTTCTCCGGAAAAATATAAATGGCTTTTATCCACACCACTATCAAACAAACTTAACAAGTAAAAATTGAAACATTCTGTATAAGATAGTCGTTACACTTTTGGCAGAGTGGTCGTGGTCATCACTGCGGGGGTAGTGGCGCGCTTGACAATCCTCCACTGCTCTCGTATTGTCGCCTTTCTGGTGCACTTGTGTAGGGGACCGTCAAGTGCTGCTTTGATTTGGTCCGTCCATCTCATTGGCGATATACCGCGCGGTCGCGTACCCTTAACCTTCCCCTGCGCTACAAATTAAATTAGATTTAAAAAAAGTTAATTTAGTTAAACTTAGTATTAAACAATTTTAATAAACATAGTCATAGATATTTATTGTTTCATGTTTGTTTTGCAATACCTTATACTCTGTATCTTGCAGACCATTTGCTCTAATCTATACTAATGTTATAAAAAGGAAAGATTTGTATGTTTGTGTGTGTGTATGTTTGTAACGAATAAACTCAAAAACTACTGGTCCGATTTCAAAAACTCTTTCACCATTGGAAAGCTACATTCCGGAGTAACATAGGCTACTTTTTACCCAACTGCGCAAAAGAGGGTAATGTTTTTATTGAAAAACTACGGGTGCGAAGCTGCGGATTGGTCAGCTAGTTATGTATAAAGTACGATTGGCCAAAATAGAGAACAATACTTTATTATAACGTACGGCAACCCTAAGCCTAATGTCACGATCCCGGTCATAATCTGTATACCAATCTTCATCGAGCCATTTAGTCGTGAAAATGTATAAAACATACAGACAAAGAGACAAGAGTTACTTTCGAATGTATAGTACTAGTAAGGATTATAAATACGGGATTAATCACGTACCGTTTCATCGGTGTTACGACGGCTCCGCACTGCGTCTCGCCTCGCACTGAATAATGTTAATAATGATCGAAATAAATCGCAAAAGATTTAGTACAAAATCAGAAGCATAAATTATAATGACCACCTCCGTGGCGCAGTGGGCGAATAGCCGGCTGATACGCAGGAGGTAGCGGGTTCGATTCCCGCCGCTGAACAAATGTTTGCATGATTTACAGATATTTGTTCCGGATCTGGTTGTTTCTCTATATATTATAAGTATGTATTTGCAAAAAAATATGTATATAAGTATTCTATCAGTTATCAGTCAGGTTGGGGCTAGATAGCGCTGTGTGAAATGACCAAAATTTGTATTATTTATTTAATTATAACATTAATAAAATCGCATTTTTAATCAGCAAAAAAATATATATAATGATTCTATCAGTTATCTGGTTCCCGTAGTACAAGCTCTGCTTAGTTTGGGGCTAGATAGCGCTGTGTAAGATGTCCAGCACTATTTATTTATATTTCTTTGGCGTAGTAACTTCATTCTAGGCCAGTGAATCATCCACGACCAACGCATATCGAATCAAGGTGTCAAGTCGCCATTTGCGGTTCTCCTTCGAAAGCTTGTGTATATCGTATCGTTCAATATTATTTTGCCAATTTTAGGAATCTCGTCTGCAAACGTAAAAGGTCATGGCTCACGTGGCTGGTGAACAGTGAATTGTTATTGGAGATGACTTATATGCCATTTTGTTATATTACTAGAAGATAAATAAATAAACAAATATTGCTGGATATTTCACACAGCGCTATCTAGCCCCAAACTAAACAGAGCTTGTATTATGGGAACCAGATAACTGATAGAATACTTATATACATTTCTTTTGTAAATACATACCTATAATATAAAGAGAAACAACCAGACCCGGAACAATTTTTTTTAAACCTTATTGATCTTCGTTTGATCACAATCTCACCTGATGGTAGGCGATGATGTGGTGTAAGATGAAGCACGAAGATCTAGAAGAAACCTATTCACTCTTACCTTAAGAGGCCCGGATTGTATTCTTTAGGAAAAACAGACGACGGCAAAGCGTTCCATACCTTAGCTGTGCGCATCAAGAACGTAGAACCAAAACGGTGTGTGCGAATGGGTGGTATATCAACCAGGTACGGATGGCTGTGCGCCTGCTTGTACTTTGATGGAAAGGAGATGGCGGAATCAGATCGTAAAGTTCCTGGGCACATTCCCCGAAATGTATTCTGTAAACTAAAAGATCGATAGGCTTGCAACTTTACGGCGGTGTTCGAGACTTATCTGAGGATCATGCAAACATTTGTTCCGCGGCGGGAATCGACCCACTACCTCTTGCGTCTCAGCCGGCTATTCATCCACTGCGCCACGGAGGTCGTCAAGATGGAACAAGTTTATGGCCCCACCTGATGTTAAGTGGTAACCATTGCAGATAACTGAGAATTGCCTCGTAAGTCACGCTCCTTAGAAATGTGCCCTACGATGCACTGCCCTGCGTGTGCCTGTAATTTCACTAGGAACCATACCCTTCATACCGAAACCCAGCAATGCTGTTTGGCGGCAGAAATATGTAGTTACGGTGGTACTTCCCAGGGCGAACCCTTTCACAAGGAACTCGACTGCCTGATGGCAAGTTGAAGCATTAAGTGGGTGAAGAATTTAACCCCTGTTGAATCACAGAATAGGTCAGAATAAAGTTTAGTATTTACAACGCGTGAAAATAGTCTGACACACATACACGCGCGCGTATGGACCTTGAATTGATCTTCGAACACACACATTTTACCACTTTGGAAGTGTCTCTCGCGCAAACTATTCGGTTTAGAAAAAAATCCTCAATATCATTTTTGAAGACATATCCATAGATAACCATATCCACGTATTATGGGTTTGAAGAATTTTTTTTTTTATTTTTGTTCTAAGTATGGGGAACCCCCAAAATTTATTGTTTTTTTTCTATTTTTGTGTGACAATCTTTATGCAGTTCACAGAATACATCTACTTACCAAGTTTCAACAGTATTGTTTTTATAGTTTCGGAAAAAAGTGGCTGTGATATACGGACGGCCAGACAGACAGACATGACGAATCCATAAGGGTTCCGTTTTTTGCCATTTGGCTACGGAACCCTAAAAACAAATACCAACATTCTAGCACTAACAAGCATACGATTCATTACCAACGTAACAACCAAACGTGTCCAATTAAAAGCTTAAGTAATCAGTAACTCAATTGAGCCGATCATCTTGCATAACTCAGTGACGGTGGATTCTGAACTTGGCTGCGTTATACAACACAGAATAAACAATATCTGGGTCGTTAGTGCTACTCTCTAGTGTCACATTGAGGGGTACAGGGTAGATGGAAACAGCAGAGTAAGTACGAAACTCTCATTAGCTCAATAAATAAACTCTTATTCGAGATCATATCAGAAATGAGGAGACTCGTGGACTCGATTAGCAAGCTGAAGTGGCAGTGGGCAGGGCACATAGCTCGAAGAACTGACGGCCGTTGGGGCAGAAAGGTTCTCGAATGGAGACCATGCACTGGATAGCGTCTAGTGGTAGGACGGTCCCCACTAGATGGAAAGACCTGTTAAAAGTTGCTGGGAGCCGTCCGGTGCAGGCCGCACAAGATCGGTCGCTCTGGAAAGCTATCGAGGCCTATGTTCAGTAGTGGACGACCTGTGGCTAATACGATAATGAAACTCTTATAAGGGTTAAGCTCGCCTTTGTACACACGGCTACACATCAAGCTATACATTTCTAGCATAAGCTGACCTCTCATTCTACGAAAAGCCTACACAATGCGAGACAATGAGAGAGAATTAATCTGGACGAAACCACTGGATAGAACTTCACGACCCCAAAATTCTCTCCACCGAACGCCAATATTACCCAAGAAGCGTTCGAGAAGCCGTCGAGATAAAGAAATATCGCAATTGTAATCGTAAGGACTGCTTTAAATTATCTGCATCGTGGAATCCAGTTATAGTTAGGTGTTCACGTCGCGATTTAGATCCACGCGTAACTTCAGATACTGTTAGTATTGTGTGTCGAGTCGAAACAGTGATACGTGCGATTCATAAAACCGTGCGGGTAGTTCGTGACAACATACGCGCTTCTCGGCAATGAAACCCGCCCGCTTTCAGTCTCTCGTGACCACGGCCGATGTAACTTGGCCGAAACGTCGAGGTTAGTCAAAATTATGATTTTGATATAAATCTGTGCGCGAAAAGACCCGTTTTGTCTTAAAAACATGAAAAAATGTATAGCTGTGTAGCCGTGTCTACGTGTCCATTTTGTAAGCTTTTTTGTTCGTAATCCATTTGTGTGCATAAAAATATAAAAAACGATAATTTGAAGCTTGATTTCGGAAAAATCGTTAAAAGCCCTCGCCTAAATTATCGATATTTGGGTAACCCCGCACCGCAGACATGATACAAGGAAAGTGAAGTTATTGGATTTTTGTAAACTACTCTGACCCGCCCGAGGCTTCACACGCGTGGTTTGTCAATAAAAACATAACCCTCCTTCAGTAGGGTACAAAGTAGCCTATATTGTCACACAGTAAAAACTATTCTTTTAGAATGCTAGCCACAAAAAAAGTTTATAGAATTCGAATTTCGAATTGTTCATGAAAATAAAAATGTATACTTTTTAGAATTTTACTCATTTTTAAATATGGAGTGGACGCTTAAAGAAGACCGTGTTGCAGTTATTGCGTTGCATCGTTGCGGTTACGCGCCAATTCAAATTTTTGACATACTGAAAAATTTGAATATAACCAAAAGATTCGTTTATCGCACCATCAAACGATACAATGAAGACTCTAGTGTAGATGACAGGTCAAGAAGTGGTCGCCCTCGGTCTGTTAAGACTTCAGCAGTGATAAAAGCTGTGAAGGCGCGAATTCAAAGAAATCTTAAACGTAAGCAGAAACTGTTGGCCCTTCAGATGGGGTTAAGCAGAACCACGGTGAAAAGGGTGTTAAATGAAGACTTAGGGCTTCGGGCATATCGAAGAAAAACAGGACATCGTTTGAATGCTCGTCTAATGGACCTGAGACTGAATAGATGCCGCGCTTTGTTGAAGCGGTACGCGGGCAAAAAAATATCGGGAAATTCTTTTTTCGGATGAAAAAATTTTTACCATAGAAGAGAGCTACAACAAACAAAATGATAAGGTGTACACACACAGTAGTGAAGAAGCGAGCAACCGTATTCCGCGTGTCCAACGAGGTCATTTTCCATCATCGCTCATGGTATGGTTGGGAGTTTCTTATTGGGGCTTAACAGAGGTACATTTTTGTGAGAAAGGTGTAAAAACGAATGCAGTTGTGTATCAAAATACAGTCCTGACGAACCTTGTGGAACCTGTTTCTCATACCATGTTTAATAACAGGCACTGGGTATTCCAATAAGATTCGGCGCCAGCTCATAGAGCGAAGAGCACACAAGACTGGCTGGCGGCGCGTGAAATCGACTTCATCCGGCACGAAGACTGGCCCTCCTCCAGTCCAGATTTGAATCCGTTAGATTACAAGATATGGCAACACTTGGAGAAAAAGGCGTGCTCAAAGCCTCATACCAATTTGGAGTCACTCAAGACATCCTTGATTAAGGCAGCCGCCGATATTGACATGGACCTCGTTCGTGCTGCGATAGACGACTGGCCGCGCAGATTGAAGGCCTGTTTCAAAATCACGGAGGTCATTTTGAATAAACTTTAGTGTCATAAGAATCTATGTTTTGTTAAGTTCATTTTGGTATATAAATGGTTACATAATGAATAAACTTGTTTCAATTATTTTATATTAAACATGTGACAGAATTTATGACCTGACTAGGTATATACCTAGTCAGGTCATAAGTATTGTCACACAGTAAAAACTTTTCTTTTAGAATGCTGGCCACAAAAAAGTTTATAGAATTCGAATTTCGAATTGTTAATGAAAATAAAAATGTATACTTTTTAGAATTTTACTCATTTTTAAATATGGAGTGGACGCTTAAAAAAGACCGTGTTGCAGTTATTGCGTTGCATAGTTGCGGTTACGCGCCAATTCAAATTTTTGACATACTTAAAATTTTAATATAACCAAAAGATTCGTTTATCGCACCATAAAACGATACAATGAAGACTCTAGTGTAGATGACAGGTCAAGAAGTGGTGGCCCTCGGTCTGTTAGGACTCCAGCAGTGATAAAAGCTGTGAAGGCGCGAATTCAAAGAAATCCCAAACGTAAGCAGAAACTGTTGGCCCTTCAGATGAGGTTAAGCAGAACCACGGTGTAAAGGGTGTTAAATGAAGACTTAGGGCTTCGGGCATATCAAAGAAAAACAGGACATCGTTTGAATGCTCGTCTATTGGACCAGAGACTGAAGAGATGCCGCGCTTTGTTGAAGCAGTACGCGGGAAAAAAATATCGGGAAATTCTTTTTTCGGATGAAAAATTTTTTACCGTAGAAGAGAGCTACAACAAACAAAATGATAAGGTGTACGCACACAGTAGTGAAGAAGCGAGCAACCGAATTCCGCGTGTCCAACGAGGTCATTTTCCATCCTCGCTCATGGTATGGTTGGGAGTTTCTTATTGGGGCTTAACAGAGGTACATTTTTGTGAGAAAGGTGTAAAAACGAATGCAGTTGTGTATCAAAATACAGTCCTGACGAACCTTGTGGAACCTGTTTCTTATACCATGTTCAATAACAGGCACTGGGTATTACAACAAGATTCGGCGCCAGCTCATAGAGCGAAGAGCACACAAGACTGGCTGGCGGCGCGTGAAATCGACTTCATCCGGCACGAAGACTGGCCCTTCTCCAGTCCAGATTTGAATCCGTTAGATTATAAGATATGGCAACACTTGGAGGAAAAGGCGTGCTCAAAGCCTCATCCCTATTTGGAGTCACTCAAGACATCCTTGATTAAGGCAGCCGCCGATATTGACATGGACCTCGTTCGTGCTGCGATAGACGACTGGCCGCGCAGATTGAAGGCCTGTATTCAAAATCACGGAGGTCATTTTGAATAAACTTTAGTGTCATAAGAATCTATGTTTTGTTAAGTTCATTTTGGTATATAAATGGTTACATAATGAATAAACTTGTTTCAATGATTTTATATTAAACATGTGACAGAATTTATGACCTGACTAGGTATATATAAAAGAAAGTCGTGTTAGTTACACTATTTATAACTCAAGAACGGCTTAACCGATGTGGCGTGAAAATTGGTGGGGAGGTAGCTTAGAGCCAGGAGACGGACATAGGATACTTTTTATCCCGTTCTTAGAACCAGGAGACGGACATAGGATACTTTTTATCCCGTTCGACCGCGTTCCCGTGTGACGTGACATAAAACGTCAAAGAGAATACAAGTCACTATAAAACGTGGTATAACAAAAACGCATCTGACATGGAATAACAAAACTCAAATGACAGCTAAACGTAATCTTGTCTATGGTTAATTAAGGTTTTAAATCACGGACTGTACATATATATATATATATATATATCTAAATCGGGTTAGTTACACCATTTATAACTCTAGAAAGGCTGGACTGGTTTTGACGATCTTTGATTTCTTGGATTTGTCTCCGCCCCAAATAGCAGAATAACTATTAAAATATCGAAAAAAATCACGCAAACGACCGGGATGGCCGGGGACATCCATTGACAATTTTACCAGGGTGACGTATATTGACAGCCCGCGTTATATGCATGTCAAGGCGGTACGAAGTTCGGCGGGTCAACTAGTACCTCATAATTTTAACCTCTTACATTATCTCCCCCTCATTTAGGAACGTTTTTGAAACACGTATTTCTTTATTTCTTACCAAATACCTAAATATATATTTTCTGATCCCTAACTTAAGGAATTATGGATTGCCCATACAAACTTTCAACACTTTCACTCCCTTCAAGATTATTTTTTGAGACAAAAGATAGCCTACCTACTTTATCGAGGATATATCTCCTTGCCAAATTTCATTACGATCCGTTCAGCCGTTTAGTCGTGAAAAGGTAACAAACAGAGTTACTATCACATATTTTTTTTACCTATACTTTCCCACTACTGGGCAAAGGTCTCCCCCATGTTCCTCCACATCACAATCACTCACCACGTCCCACTAGCCATCTTCTAATGTATCGAGGTCGTCACGCCAACGCTTCCTTGGCCTGCCCCGGCTTCGACGCCCATCTGCAGGCACCCATTGTGTGACGACTGTTGCCCATACTACTGACGTGACCCGCCCAGTCCCACTTCAGCCTGGCAGTCTTGTCGCCAACATCTGCGATGCCGGTCTTCGCGCGCAGTGTGGTATTGCGGATCCTGTCGATTCTCTTTACCCCTAACACGCTGCGTTCCATGGCTCTTTGGCAAACCTTGAGTTTGGACTTTTGAGATTCTGTCAATGACCAAGTTTGGGCACCATAGGTAAGGACGGGCAGAATACACATGTCGATGAGTTTACGCTTAAGTGACAATGGAAGGTCTCCCTTCATTAGCGTCTTCATGCACCAGAAGCTCCTCCAGGCATTTTCGACGCGGCGGTCGACCTCTTTATCTTGCCTGTTTTCGAAGGAGACAATCTGGCCCAAGTAAATGTACTCATTGATGTAGTATAATTCTTGCCCGTCTACCATGATTTTGTTTTTATAATACTAATATGGACTATGTGATGTCTGGAGTATTAAACGAATATCCTTTACGATTTGACACTACAACAAATGCTCGTTTACGACAGAGATCGAGTCACATAAGTATAGCGAATAGGTCAAGGCGTAGGTTATTAAAATAAAGGTTTAGTTAAAACAAATATATACTTTGTATACAATGCATAACAAACATTATTTATTAACTGATCGAGCGAAGTGAGATCTCCAAATCAACTTGGGCAAATCAGCGTTGTAGGTATGTATGTTTGTTTGTCCCAGAATAACTTTCGAAGCGTTGATCCGATCATCATGAAATTTGATACATAGGTAGGTAGTGATGACACAATTTTGGTGTGACTAATGAGCTAAAAATGTTGGGGGTTGTTGAAATATTGGGGTTCAAGAGGGATATAAAAAATTAAAATGAGACTATTCGGTCAAATGGGACGTCAAATTAAAGGTCTTCGTTAGTACATTTCAACACTGTTTTTATTTTTAGATTAATCCTTGTAGTTTTTGAGTTATTAGCTATAACAAAAACAAAACTTTGGCAAAATACACAAGGTACACCAGTGATCCCACATTGCTGAAATTTGGTATGAGTGTAGCTCTAGTGACACAAATATAGGCAAAATTCTGAAATTCAGAATAACTGCATTTTGTACCCCAAAAAAAGGTAACCAGTTTATATGAACTTCCGTTACCTGTAATTTGAATGAAACTGTAGGTCAAGTAAGGTGGTTGTTTATTTCGTGGCACTACCTTGATAGTCAAAGATTACGAATAATATATTTTTGTTTTTGTCGGAGACTCGCGAGATCTCAGTTCGGGGCGAACCACTAGTTAAATTAAGGGTTTAGTTAAAACAAATACAACTTTGTATACAATGTATAACAAACATTATTAATTAAGTATTTGAGATTTAATTTAAGATTAACAATAATTTACTAAGCATATTGGGGCAAATCGAATTGCAAACAGCACGCTTCGGGGAAAACGGTAAACCGGTTCAACTTTTTTAGATCTTACCTACCAAGTCTTGAAGCTGTCCGTTTACGACCTAACATTCAATAATCGAACAGATTAAAACATCTGGTTTAATCTGTACAATCAAACTAGCCACTTATTTATAAGCTGTGGTCTCGGAACGGGTATAATTAAGGAATTTAAATTTTAAGTTCAAACGGATGCCTCAAGTCTTCAACTCGTTATACAATGTGTAAGACACCTATGGGTAATAAATGTATTAATGCATGGGTTCATAAATAATCATTACTACATAAAAGCAATCAAATATCTATTATGTAAGATTGGTAACTAGTTTACAAACAGTGTTGCCTCACACGCCATAAAAAATAATGATATTATGAAAAATGTCGTAATTTGTAGTTATATCACATAAATAATATATTTTTCACAGCACCTGCTCGACAATGTCAAATCATGTCATGTAAACCTCATCGAAAGCAGGCAATTAAATCCCCATGGTTGAGCTGGGAATAAGGTTGTACTGAATTTCATTTTGTGATTTGAATTTGGAACCTCGTCTGTATTAAAATTTTAACCAAAGAGATTTAACTCATTCGTAAAACGAACTAACCTCTGCACAGAATGCACCAACCTAGATTTGGTTTTTATTGTCTCGCAGAAAGTGTGGAAAGTGTTCTCCTCGTGGATAAAGCTGTTTGCATCTTGGGCGTGCTCGTCGTTTCGCTCGTGAGTTAACTCTAGAATCCTTTGTTACGTTCGGGATTTCATATAGACCGTGACGCAAGACACTGCTTTATCGTCTACAACCTACTATTTGGAGAACCCTCGGTTTGCGAGCCAGACTTGTCCGGTTTTTTTATTTGTTCAACCGGTTACGTCTTCCAAGGGTTAAACACTTTCTTTACACTAAAATAAAGATAGATTACTATGAAACAGTATATTATATATATATACAGTGCTTTATGTAATACTGTTAGTATGTATTACCCGTGCGCGGTAAGTTGGGATCTGAGCGCGGTGACGTCATATTGGCGTGTTTGTACCGCCCGCATAAAAACGAACATAACAAGCAGCCGCCCGCGGCTTCGTGTTGGTTTTTTTTAACCTAATTTATTATGTTACTCAGGGAGGACGCTACTTTTTATCTAATCTTTTTTACACTATTTGAATAAAATAAAAATACAATGTTTAAGTTTATACATTTATTTTATCTATTATTTACATTATCTCATCTTCGTCACTACTTAGTAGATTTATGCCTTCTAGAGGTTGTTCTTCGTCCTCAGTCTCACTATAATCACTTGACGAAGAGGTATCCGATAAATTTACAATTAATTGCGATTCATTCGTCTCTTGTAAGAGGTCATCGTCCCAATACTTTTGTCAAAGCCTGTCCACATGGTTGACTTCTTTTTTCCAGTCACTCTCACTTATGCTGGTAATTGCATCTCTCGTTAATTTTTCTATTTCCCTTTCTGACTGGTTGATATTTTTATCGGCTACTCCTTGCTTGACCAAATTCCAAATGTACGAGACTAAAAACACTAGTAAAAAATAGTGATGCGAACGGTACAATACGGGCGCCATCGGGGAAGTGCAGGGGAAGCGGTCGGGGAGTCACATTCCTAGCAGGTCCCAAGTTATCGCGCACGAGTAATACATAGTTCACTGGGTGGGCTGATATCGGTAATAGTTGCTTTGTAGCTGTAGAAGACCAGCGTGGCTATTTTAAACGCCGGATCGGTAAGACATTTTTGAAGTAAAACTTCTTTACGCACGCTTGGTTTGGGGACTTGCGAACGGAAGTTGAGGGGGAGACAGAAGAAGAAGATAGAAAGAGAGAGA
Organism: Philereme vetulata; assembly: GCA_918857605.2. Taxonomy (NCBI): domain Eukaryota; kingdom Metazoa; phylum Arthropoda; class Insecta; order Lepidoptera; family Geometridae; genus Philereme; species Philereme vetulata. The sequence continues at coordinate 1,347,336 of OU975482.1, forward strand.
GTTACGTTTCGTATATTTTTAAACGTTAATGCGCCAGTAGGGAATGCAATCCCGATCCCGCGGGATCCCGATCTCGCGAGATCTCGTGTAATTTTTCGGGATCAATCCCGACGCATCATATGACGAGATCCCGTTCGAGATTGACGGGATTGGGCGGCAGTGGTCAGCGACGCTACTCACGTCCACTCGGGGCGCAAGCGGCGCGCTGACTGACGGTCGCGAGCGGCAGGAACGCCAAACAGCGTTAGAAAACTATTCCGACTATTTCGGAATATTAGCGACATGTGACGATAATTATTTAGTTGGTAAGATTAAAGAATAAAGATTTTTATTTTCTTTCGAGTAATATGTTATTTTAGTTAACCTCACTATCACAAACAAGCAGTTATTAGCTTTTTCAGTCATCCGAATTTAACATTTTTTTTTAAACTAGACGGGATCCCGAAAATTCCGGGATCCCGCGGGATTGATATTTCTAATCCCGCGGGATCTCGAATTTGCAATCTCGAGTCGGGATTGCATTCCCTATGCGCCAGTGCGAGTTGCGTTGCGTCTGTCCAGAATGAACATAGACTGATCGACCTACAGACGTGTGGACAATTTTGTAATTGAACAATTTTATAAATTAGCATTTTGAAAACGAAGTTTACTTTAGTCGTATGGTCTAAAGCACACTCGGTTTCTTGCGGATTCGATTTATATTCCAAAAAGCGATTTTAAAACTATTTCGGAATGACCATAAAACTCGGATACCTTTCCGACACGGATTTCAATGGTTGGATAGTTTACAAAATAGCGTTTATTTTTTTTTATATTATTTATTTAACAAAATCCACAGTCCTTATTAAATAAGATACAAACCTAAACAGAGCATAGCATACGGCCAAAAACGGATTTACTTTCATCATCTCAGACCGTTTGCACCCACTGTTGAGTATAGGCCTCCTCTTTATTACGCCATTCTTTCCGATCCCATATTTTCAATGTCATTCGCTTCAATGGCTTTCAATATCATTCGACCATCGGGCGGGTGGTCTGCCTCTTGGTCTACGAGCATCCCTTGGCCACCACTCTGTAATCGCCTTCGTCCAACGCCCGTCATCCCTCCTAGCCATGTGTCCAGCCCATCTCCAATTCAGCCCTGCGATCCTCATACCCATGTCCACAACCTTTGTGCGACGTCGGATTTCTACATTGGATATGTGGTTCAAGAGTGATATGCCGAGCATGGCACGCTCCATTGCCCGTTGAGAACTCTAATCTTATACGTGTATTCCTTTGTGAGCGGCCATGTCTTGGAACCGTAAGTAAGAATGGGCAGGACACATTGGTTAAACACCCTAGGGTCTTGAGGCATTGAGGGATTTTAAACTTTAGGACGTCTTCTAACTTGCTAAAGGCGGCCCATCCTAGCTGCTATTGGATTTACTTTATATAAAAAAAATTATAACGTTTTTTTTGTATATTATATTTTGGCCTCAGCAGCCTTGAGATCTAAATAATCTCAAAAAGGTCTGGTGCAGAAGGTAACGGGAAACCACTGCACTAAATTCCCTAGTAGTTAGCTTCATGGAAAAGTCAAATATAGCCACGTCCCCGAGTGCCCGGCGTCCCTTAAATGGGACAGGGATGCTAAGAATCCCCGGGCGGAAACCTCTTAGAATAGGAACTTGGAACGTGAGAAGTTTAAAACAAGATGGAAAGCTCCCCAATGTTATAAAAGAAATTAAACGGTTGCTCCGGAATATCCGGGAGTGGACCGGTATTGCCTCCGTCGAACAGCTGTTCCGGCTGGCTGCTGATAGAGATGAATACAGGAAGCTAACGGCCAACCTTCAGGATTGAAGAGGCACTGGAAGAAGAAGAAGAAGAATATTATATTTATCGCTCTCTGATTAGAATCTGAAAATAACTGTCGCACCGATCCGAAAGCTTTTAGCAGTATAGGTATTAGAAATCTACTAAAAAAATTGACGTAAAATTAAGTTCCATTTTGTTTTATATTCTCAGTCGTAAATTTATAAAATGGCAGCCTTCAGTCGCCGAACACTAAATTGTGAACATGTTAAGATAAAAACACATAGTAATTTGTGTAAAAGCTTTGCAATTAGCCTCAGATGAATGCGTTGAAAAAGGAGGTTTAAAATGTATCGAAAGTAACTTTGCCGCTTGTCTGTTTGCCACGCTTTCATGATTAATCGGCTGGACCGATTACGATAAAATTTGGTATATGGATTTCAATTCTCGTTGATTATCAAAGGCCGTAAGTACACAAGATCGATTGGAGGAAGAAGCCAAAATGTCCCACCCATCTAGCTATACATACAAAGATAGTAATACATAGTTAGTTGAAAACCTCAACTAACCTCAAATGGCGGGACACTTGGCAAGACGTGCTGATAACAGGTGGAGCAGGGTAGCAACTGAATGGTGGCCGAGGAATGGCTGTAGAAGGGTTGGACGTCCGGCAGCGAGATGGGTGGACGACATCGAGTCGCGGGCCGTCAATGGGTGAGACTAGCGCAGCATCGTGGCGGATGGCACAAACTTGGGGAGGCCTGTACCCAGCAGTGGGTGAAGTCGGGTCATCAATGATGATGATGATGAAAACCTCCGTGGCGCAGTGGGCGAACAGCCGGCTGAGACGCAGGAGGTTTCGATTCCCGCCGCGGAACAAATGTTTGCATGATCTACAGATATTTGTTCCGGGTCTGGTTGTTTTCTATATATTATGAGTATGCATTTACAAAAAAAAAGGTTATATTAGTATTATATCAGTTATCTGGTTCCTATAGTACAAGCCCTGCTTAGTTTGGGGCTAGATAGCGCTGTGTGAAATGTCCAGCAATATTTATTTATTTTAATTATTTAATACTTCTATCTTAATAGTTGAAGTGGCAATGGGCAGGCCATATAGCGCGCAGAACAGATGGCCGATGGGGCCGGAAAGTTCTCGAATGGAGGCCACGGACTGGCAAGCGCAGCGTAGGACGTCCACCTACAAGATGGGCAGACGACTTGGTAAGAACCGCAGGTCGGCGTTGGATGCAGGCCGCTTCCAACCGCAGTTCCTGGAGATCAATGAGGGAGGCCTTTGTCCAGCAGTGGACGTCCTACGGCTGACATGATGATAATGATGATGCATATTTTTAGAGGTCATCAATTCGTTGGTAAAATTCCTTTTAGGTACTTCTTTAAAAAAACATTTAAAAAAACTTTTATTGAATATTCAAGTCTCAAGTTAAATGTGTGTAGGCATTAATATAATTACTGAGTAAAACGTGTATTTATTATTATTATAATTAAGGGGTGGGGGGAGGAGAATCGCCCATACAACACGTACTACCAAGATCTTTTCTAATTGGAGCATATTTCTACCTTAATAAGGTATTATTTTAATTTGAATAGTATTTATCTAGGTTCCCAACCATATATTAGATCAAAATACTTACCTAAAATGAAATAGAAGCGTATCGCATTCTGCATGTTTTTACGTCATAAAAGAACTGTTTTCAACCTAATTGTTTCGTATTAAAAACAACAACATCTTACGTATCCTAGTCAAGGGAACATAGACTATATCGTCTAGTTACAGAATAACAACACAATGAGAAAAATACAACAAGTTTTCAGTCATCATTTTTGGTATTACGGAATACGGTCAAAATCTAATCAAATTTAGAATCGTTCTATTGCCATCACTGTCGATCTGCGTGGCTAAACTTCGTCACTAAACAGGGATAGCGATATTCAGGCCGAATTTTTGACGCGGCCGAATTGAAGTTGCGCTCGGGGTTCGCCGGCTTCTTAAGATGTTGGTTCGTGCGTGTGTACTAACTAGGGCACCACAGAATACCAACGTTTCTTCAGTGTTTCCACAGATAACACATATCTGAGTGGTGACTAATTTTGTTGCATTTTATGGTTTATTAGTTTGAATTACCTATTTATAAGTTTTGTTTTTGGCCTCAAATAAATATTTTATATTCCATTAAAAATTAATTTGTGCCAGAACAGGGGTAGAATTATACAGATGTCACTAAAATGTCAGAAAAGTTTCACCATATTCAGCCATAGTAGCCATATTCATTTGCAAAACGCACTTTTTTGGGAACAGTAGGTACACCTATCGCCTTTGTGAGTTATTCTCATGCGTAACAATACAATTGACTGGGTTGAGCAATGATAAAAATATATGTATATATTTATATATATAGAGATTTTTATCATTGCTCAACCCAGTCAATTGTTGTCATGTGTCAACCCAGTCATGTTCGAGTGACCGAACATGTTACAATTCTGAGTGAGTGAACAAAAAGGGTTGTTAGCATACTATGTCTGTCTGGCTTGGATGGGCTGGGCTGCATGCTTCAAAATTCAAATACTTACGGCGGTGTTCGAGACTTTGGGTCTTAGTCTCCGCCATATATTGCTCACCTATAAGCCTAAAATTGCCGACGATATTGTGGTCATGGCAAAGTCGATGGAAGAGCTCAGTACGATGCTCGAAGGCCTCAATTGAGTCTCCCAACGGGTAGGGCTTAAAATGAACATGGACAAGACGAAAATTATGTCGAATGTCCATGTCGTGCCTGCCCCAGTTATGGTTGAGAACTCGGCTCTTGAAGTTGTCGACGCGTGTATACCTACCTAGGACAAACAGTCCAATTAGGTAGGTCCAACTTCGAGAAAGAGGTCAATTGTCGAATCCAACTCGGATGGGCAGCGTTTGGGAAACTTCGCAACGTCTTTTCGTCCAACATACCTCAGTGCCTTAAGACTAAAGTCTTCAATCAGTGTGTGTTAAACAGTGTGAGTTTTTAACGGTAAATAAAACAGAGTCCACTAACTAAAAAAAATTAAGTTTAACCTTTTTCTACATTTTAACTTATAACTCAGCAAGAATATAACCGACTTAATGACAAACTACTGAACTGATTTTGATGAAATTTCTACCAATTTGAAAGTACTTATATCTTTTTTTAAAGTCGTTTATAAAGTAATAAAGGCCAGAAAATAAACTATTATTAACATGCGCAATCAATAAGTCACAAACTTTGATTTTCAAATATCGTCATTACCATTCATTCGTTCACAGTTCGGCCAACTTACGGAAACTAATCCAGTACAAAGCTAGGCCAATGCAGTCACGCACCGACCTTCAAGTTTTAGGGATCATCATTAGGATAAAGTATAAATACGTGACCTGGTCTCCGAAACCCTAATCTTTTCCCTAAATAATGGAATCGGGCAGAATAAATTTCGACATTACTGCCCTTCAAGTTCCTAATCAAAGATTTCAAAAAATAATTTATCATCAGCAACAAAAATAAAACAACTATTTTGGAGCTGGCCAAACTGTTTTTCTCTTAAGACGCTAACCGTAGCCGATGACTTTGAGCGAATGGGCGTGGCTATTGTTTCGGCCCCGCACCAACCGCACCTTCCGCCACACGCATGCCGCGCCGCCGCCGCCACCGCGCGTAATGTAAACCGCAATTGAAGCCATCCATGGAATGGTAAACGAATAGAAACATCTGCATGCTTACAAGTTAGTAAACTAAAAACTTAAACAGTGATACATACTTTTACAAAATGTTTCTTCTCATGCGTTCGAACGGTTTCCCTACTATAATTTAATTCCCTGACTAAGCTAGAGGCTCGATGGAAAACATCGAATTTCGGAAAGTCGTAAAAGAATATATTATTCGTCTGAGGACAATGACCTCCTTTGCGAAGCAACCTTTATATGTATACGGACAGCAAACATTAATTATTAAAGAATTAAATAATTATATTACATAGGAATTTCAGTCATAATACAATATAAGTAGTTAATTGATTAATCACTTTATATAAGCACTACAGTCACGAGAGTATGATGACATTTAACTCAGTAGAAACATTTTGTTCGGCGAATGTGTGTTATTCAGGAAAATGTAGAAGATTTTCTACATTTTGCGGTATAGCACATTTAAGTACAAATATTATTTAAAAACAGCGCAAAAAATGTGATGAGAAGAACGCATTACTGTTACGAATATGTAAGTATTACCCGTGCGCGATAAGTTGGGACCTGAGCGCGGTGACGTCATATTGGCGTGTTTGTACCGCCCGCAAAAAAGCGAACATAACAAGCAGCCGCCCGCGGCTTCGTCTTTGATTTTTTTAACCTAATTTATTATGTTACTCAGGGAGGACGCTGCTTTTTATCTAATCTTTTTTACACTATTTGAATAAAATAAAAATACAATGTTTAAGTTAATACATTTATTTTATCTATTATTTACATTATCTCATCTTCGTCACTACTTAGTGGATTTATGCCTTCTAGAGGTTGTTCTTCGTCCTCAGTCTCACTATAATCACTTGACGAAGAGGTATCCGATAAATTTACAATTAATTGCGATTCATTCGTCTCTTGTAAGAGGCCATCGTCCCAATACTTTTGTCGAAGCCTGTCCACATGGTTGACTTCTTTTTTCCAGTCACTCTCACTTATGCTGGTAATTGCCTGTCCACATGGTTGACTTCTTTTTTCCAGTCACTCTCACTTATGCTGGTAATTGCATCTCTCGTTAATTTTTCTATTTCCCTTTCTGACTGGTTGATATTTTTATCGGCTACTCTTTGCTTGACCAAATTCCAAATGTATTCTATTGGATTGAGGTCACACATGTAACAAAACAAAACAATAACACAAACAAAACTAAAAGAATTCCAGCGCGCGTCGTTACGTGACGTAGGCCAGTACGAGACTAAAAACCCTAGTAAAAAATAGTGATGCGAACGGTACAATACGGGCGCCATCGGGGAAGTGCAGGGGAAGCGGTCGGGGAGTCGCATTCCTAGCAGGTCCCAAGTTATTGCGCACGAGTAATAAATAGGTAATTAACGAGGATTAAGCCCGGAACAGCGCACGTAGCCAGAACATTATCTTCAACGTTCATCCACATTAAAACACACATTTGAGACTGTATCACTAAATGAGGGGTTCCATTAAATAAAAGCTATTTGGTGGGTGTTCCGTTAGGAACCCCTGGTATAGGCTATGGTTAGATAGGCCACTTAACATCAGGTGGGCAACATGTTTTTTTTTAATAACAGTTTTTTTATGCTTTACTGAAATAACATAGGTTGGGTTTGGGTGCAGGCATTGCAAGACCACAAGACTCCAGAAATCTATGGGGGAGGCCTATGTTCAGCAGATGACTCATTGACGACCTCCGTGGCGCAGGGGGCGAATAGCCGGCTGAAACGCAGGAGGTTTGTCGATTCCTGCCTCGGAGCAAATGTTTGCATGATCTACAATATTTGTTCCAGGTCCGGATGTTTTTCTATATGTATATTAAAATAAATAAATATTGCTGGACATTTCACACAGCGATATCTAGCCCCAAACTAAGCAGAGCTTGTACTATGGGAACCAGGTAACTGATATACATACGTTATATACATTTTTTTTGTAAATACATACTTATACTATATAGAGAAACAACCAGACTCGGAACAAATATCTGTAGATCATGGAAACATTTGTTCCGCGGCGGGAATCGAACTCGCTACCTCCTGCGTCTCAGCCGGCTATTCGCCCACTGCACCACATAGGTCGTCAAGTATAAGTATGTATTTACAAAAAAAGGTATATAAGTATTTATTAGTTATCTGGTTTCTTTAATAAAAGCTCTGCTTAGTATGAGGCTAGACAGCGCTTGTGAAATGTCGAGCAGTATCTATACGAAGAAAAAAACATGCCAGTCCCACATACGACCTAGATACGTTTACATCACAATCGGTCTAATGGCATCAATTTGCACACACCATATAAAACGCAGGAAGTCATTCAATACAGTGCATTGTAGTCTCTGGTATTGGAAATTAGACCTTAACACTAAAGGCGTAAAGTTCATGTATTTCTCAGATGAGTAGTGATTATTATATACAGTATATGGATAGGCAAGGACTCAAAAAGGTTAGCAAATTATTTATTACTTTGACAGAGGTCGATACAGTGTAATTTTTATAAACTAGCTGACCCATCCTCGGATACGCACCCGCGGTTTTTCAAAAAAACATTAACCTCTTATTCCGCAGTCGGGTAAAAAATAACCTATGTCCTTCCCCAGGATATAATCTATCTACTTGCTTAAATTTAATTACGATCCGTTCAGCCGTTTAGTCGTGAAAAGGTAACCAACAAACAGTTACTTTCGCATTTATAATATATCACTTCCACAAATATAGGTATATATAATCACTAGCTGACCAATCCGCGGCTTAGCACGCGTGGTTTGCCAAGAAAAAGTAACATATGTGTTAATCTAGGTTATGATCTACGTACATACCGAATTTCATCGCAATCGGTTCAGCCGTTCCGGCGTGAAAGAGTAACAAACTTCCATACATCCATACATACAAACTTTCGCTTTTATAATATTAGTAGGATTATATTGTCACCTTTGGAGTACACACCTGATGTGTTTGTATATTGAAACCACTAAATTCACTCGAATTAGCCAAATTATTTCTGCTAATTATAGCTCAAGCAGTGATTAAATAAATATCGATTTGACAACAGATTAATTGACTAAAACGGCTAATCAGCGTTCCTGCAACCCATTTTTAAGTTTGACAAGAGATTTTGTTGACTGATTTGACAACCTGTTTAACAAATCTCTGATTATGTTGAGTGATTAATCAAATGAGGTAAAATACGTTCCAGCAACCCAATTTGCACTTGAAAAGAGGTTTGACCAATGGTCAATTAATTTTTGGGTTAATTATGCTTCCAGCAACCGGGCGTTAGTACGGATTAATTAATATTAAGAGGTTATAAATTAATAGATACTCGCTTAAGGCGGGCTTGTTTCGGAACTTTAGGTATTTTACGCTACCTCAGGCCCCGCCAATCTAAACGTATCTGCACTGCACTAATTTGAAACGCCGGGGAATTTTTGGGATACAAATGCGTGCGTCCGACCTCGAAGACGTCTCGACGGGCACTGGCCGTCCGGCGCGAGCGCCTGAACGAGTAGATTTTGATAGTTTTCTTTCACAGAGAATAATAATAACTGAATTACATATTGTTTTTTCACAATTCCTTAGTTAATAATAAGCTCTATCTTTTGGTATAAATTTGACATGATTTCAAGAACAAACCTCTTAGTATCGACCGTTTAAATATCAATTTAGTGTCAACTTTGTTTTTTTTTATCGAGAAAGTATTATTATTCGCGTTCCGATCTTCACAAGATTATATGTTCAATTTTAATAAAATATGTTTTTTTTTGTGCATATTTTATATTTCAGTAGAGATACAATTGTTAAAAAAACCTAAAAGTCAAGTCCCTTCAAACTTCCGAGCCTTAAATGTCGTTGTTTTACACAAAGTGGATAAAGTACTATGCTTTGTTAAAGGTGATGGTTACCACTTAACAACAGGCGAACCACCTGGTAGTTCCATCCCCATATTGTGTAAAAATACTACTCGTTTTGTTATACACGACATTATATGAAAACAAGGGTAGGGCTAAAGCTAGTATTGTTGTAAAATTGTTTTTATCAACTACATTAAAATTAAAAAAACAAAAATTTACAAACAACCATAATATCCAGTCCTAAAATATCAATGTAACATCCTGTATAAAATAGGTAAACAAATCATATTCATTTATCATGTAAACGCATGAACGCAACGTAAAACGCATTCTTAATACGAGCTAGCAAATCGTTCAACTCATTGGTCAATAAAAATATTGATGTCGATTTATTTAACACATAGATAGGCTTAAACGCTTGCTAAGCGATGATTTCTGTCGTCTACATTCACTGTGTTCTTTATTCTATTTATGTATTTACATATCTGCGGAAACTTTTTAATTGGTCATCAGCACACATGCGCTGGTATATACCGGCATGTATTATGTAAATATTACTCGTGCGCGATAACTTGGGACCTGCTAGGAATGCGACTCCCCGACCGCTTCCCCTGCACTTCCCCGATGGCGCCCGTATTGTACCGTTCGCATCACTATTTTTTACTAGGGTTTTTAGTCTCGTACTGGCCTACGTCACGTAACGACGCGCTCTGGAATTCTTTTAGTTTTCGTTTGTGTTAATGTTTTGTTGTCTGGAAAAAAGAAGTCAACCATGTGGACAGGCTTCGACAAAAGTATTGGGACGATGACCTCTTACAAGAGACGAAATAGACGAATGAATCGCAATTAATTGTAAATTTATCGGATACATCTTCGTCAAGTAATTATAGTGAGACTGAGGACGAAGAACAACCTCTAGAAGGCATAAATCCACTAAGTGGTGACGAAGATGAGATAATGTAAATAATAGATATAATAAATGTATAAACTTAAACATTGTATTTTTATTTTATTCAAATAGTGTAAAAAAGATTAGATAAAAATCAGCGTCCTCCCTGAGTAACATAATAAATTAGGTTAAAAAAACAAAGACGAAGCCGCGGGCGGCTGCTTGTTATGTTCGCTTTTTTGCGGGCGGTACAAACACGCCAATATGACGTCACCGCGCTCAGGTCCCAACTTATCGCGCACGGGTAATAACTATTTTTAAGTTTTTTAAGTATTTTTTAAGTTTTCCTAAAATATTGAAAATAAAAAAATAAAAATTAAATAAACAGGCACTTGTTAACCTGACAAAGCGGCATAGTCGCAGACACCTCCGATGTACGTTAAAAATTGTTTATTGGAAATGTATCGATTATTGGAAAAACATTCAAGCTACCCGCATTAAACCCACCTCTAAAATCAGTTAATACGATTCCGGATGTGCGTTTTAAATTAATGTCGTACTAAAAAAACAGGTTGTACACACGGCTACACATCAAACTATAAAAAACCAGTATAAGGTGCCCTCGCATTATGTAGGCTTTACGTAGAATGAGAGGTCAGCTTATACTGGAAATGTATAGCTTGATGTGTAGCCGTGTGTATATACGTGTGTATATCTGAACTTATTATAACCAGAGGGTATCATTTTAAAGTATCGTATGACGTCATCAGAAGTTAACCTTTCATTGTCTTCTGTTTCACAGATTATTGTTAATTCGCTCTCAGAATCCGTCACCGCTATTGTGTAAGACAAAGATCCATTATACACGAAATGTAGATTCTCATATACTCAAATAACTAACATTAGAAAAATGACTGGACTTTCACTTTCAAAAACGGCAATTACAATGAACTTTACCAGTGAAATACAACGATGCTGTGGAATTACCATAATGAGGACGCAGGTCATTTTCGCCCATGATTTGTTTTGTGAAAGGTTTCTTTGCTAGGCTTGTGTTGAAAGGTGTATATTAGCTTTTAATCGTCCAAACTTTGGATCAATTCTTCTGGCATGAAAAATTCCAAACCGAATCCTAGCGCTAAACAGAAACAATCTTCGCATTATAGCCAGAGCCTTGACTGGACATTGTCGGCTTAATAAGCACATGTTCAAGCTATGGCTATGCGATACACAAACCTGCAAATTCTGTAATGAGGCGGCAGAATCGCCCTTACATCTGTTAGGCGAGTGTACTCCACTAATGCGTAAACGTAGCATTCATCTGGGCAAACACATTGTTAGCCCGGAGGAGCTAACAGTTATCGTACCTGTTTTGCACTGGGACGGCTCGCTAACACCGCGTCTCGTAGCTTAGTACTTTCGTGTTACTTTGCGAACGTCCACAGCATTCTCACCTACGGTGTGGAGCTGTGGGCGCGAGCCGCGGATGTCGAGCGGGTTTACGTCATGCAAAAGCGGGCCATGCGCGCGATCGTCGGCGTGGATGACAATGTGTCGTGTAGACTTTTTTTTATGCTACTTATACGGCAAACGAGCATGCAGTCCACCAGATGTTAAGTGGCTACTGCAGCCCATGGATATCCACATAGAATTCAAAACAAGCTATTATGTTGTCTTGATCTCTATGTGGATACGTTGCCATACTATAGGACTTAGCTGTTATGCCTATGTGCCAGTAGTTACAGAAACATACCATTACCATCTAACCGGAACACAGCAGCACAAGTACTGCTATTTGGCGGCAGATAAAGGTAAGGCGGTGGTGCCCACTTCCTCGAGCCCGTTCACAAAAGCTCTACCACCAGTGCAGACTTGTTTAAAGAGCTGAATATCATGCCTATCCCCTGTGAACTTATATACCACGTAGCCCTTTTCACTCATATCAACATCGGTGAGTTCCAGAGGAGAGGTGTGAACACCGGCCGCGCTCTGCGCAGTAACAAGCTCGCTCACGTCCTCGTCACGCCCGCGCACAAGCTGTGCAAGTTTTTTTTTTTCGATAGGACTTATCTCGCTGTTGGCCTCTGAGGCCGTTGCAGCTTAACCGAGCTTTTGACGAGCGCAGAAGGCGCTCAGCCCTATAATTTTATTTTTTTGATGAGGCAACTAGCGCAAGGGCACCACTTAGGTACGAACCTCGGCTTGGGCTGTTGCCGGGACGGGGATAGGAGAGAAACGCCCGGGTACGTGCTTGTACCTCGTGTAGGCGGCGACTAAAGGGACTCGTCGACCTCGCCGGCGAGGTCGGTGTATTTGTGGAGTGTTTGCTCTGTCTAATGTGGATGACTCACCCGCATTAGCGGAAGTGATTTCGACATCCGGGTCTCCGAGAACGTGTCTCGGACGACGGAGGGTTTTTCTGTGTTCGGACGGTAAAGCTGTGCAAGTCGGAGCGGTCCGTATATATAATGGGTTCCTCTGTCTACAGCAGGCTGCCGTACAAGATTAAAAGAGATAAAACTTCCAAATAATATTTAAAAATAGATTAAAAAAATGGCTCTTAGAAAGTTATTTTTACTCTGTATATTTATATTAGATATTTTAATAATGCTCAATATTCAATTTACTGCTTACTTTTATATATTTTTTTGTTGTTGACTTGTAACTAGGCGTTATAAATTAAGTATTGTATTGTATCACCCCTAAGAATAATCTAGAGTTTTTAGCAGCTGTAGGACTTAGTGGTGAACTTTAAACGCCCCCATAGCCTAGGGGCGACACGTAAACAAGTGGCAATCACAATAGGCCTCCTGACCGCAGTGAAACTAAAGCCGCAACAGCTAACACAAACAAAAAGAGGCCAAGCGCGAGTCGGACTCGCCTATGAAGGGTTCCGTAGCAGCAAGTAATATAATATAAAAGTTCTTGTAGTTCGTTGTAATTTTTTTTATATTTGAGTTGATTGAATGAAAGGTAAATTGCGGTTTACGATTTATGACGTAGGTACTAAAAAAAACTACTTACTAGATCTCGTTCAAACCAACTTTCGGTGGAAGTTTGCATGGTAATGTACATCATATATTTTTTTTTAGTTTTATCATTCTCTTATTTTAAAAGGTTACTTCTAAAACATGTTACAAAAAAAATGTTACATTTTACCACTTTGGTCAAGTGTCTCTCGCGCAAACTATTCGGTTTAGAAAAAAAATTATACTAGAATCCTCAATATCATTTTTGAAGACCTATCCATAAATACCCCACACGTATGGGTTTGATGAATTTTTTTAAGTTGCTGTTAAGTTGCAGCAACCCTGTTGTTTTTTCAAAATCTATTGTTTTTTTCTATTTTTGTGTGAAAATCTTAATGCGGTTCACAGAATACATCTACTCAGGTACCAAGTTTCAACAGTATAATTCGGAAAAAAGTGGCTGTGACATACGGACGGACAGACAGACATGGCGAATCCATAAGGGTTCCGTTTTTTTTTGTCATTTGGCTACGGAACCCTAAAAAATAGCTTTTAATAATCTTAAAAGTTTGCATAGTTGGCTAGGCCAGCCAACTATGCAATGCCATCAAACCAGTGCAGTGTTGCGTGGCAAAATATACTGCAAAATTAAGTTTGTATTTTAAATGACATAAACACAGTAGCTGTTCTGACTACGGAATCCTTCACTTTCCGTAGTTCGACTCGCGCTTAACCAATTTATCTTTAGGTTGAGGTGACGGCGCTAGTGTGCTATAAGGATCAGAAACAACAAAAAAAAACAACCTTAATTTTCATTAAACTGTCAGTTTCTCAAACCACCCCGGGACGTCTTTTGTGAAAAGGACTAAGTTAATTCGGGTACCGTTGCTATAATTAAGTCGGGCATGCGCAGTGCAGTCACTTATAGTCTAACTTTTTATTAGCTGCAGTAAAATGACGTTTTGTGGGTTGCCGGTTTTTGAAGAAAAATAAATAGGGATGTAGCTAAATGAGTGAATCATAAATGAATAATCAGTTTGGTTTTTTTTTGAGATTTAATATTAAGTTGTAATGTATTTTTTTAACCTATTATTATTACTATACTAGAGGATTGATCTTTTTTAGTGGAAGTATAGGGAGGTACATTCAAAATGAAACAAAAACGTCATAATAATGTTATTTAATTAATTTTTGTGAACTGAATCACATCCCTATTGAGATTAGTCTGGCAACATTATTTTACGGAATGACATTTAGAAACGTCATTTTACTGCAGCTAATAAAAAGTTAGACTATAGTTCGTAATCTCGTATGCGGGATATCAAGGCCCAATTACTTTATTAAGTAATGGAAGCTTTTTTTTATGCAATAAGGCTACACAAGGTTAAGAATATTGTCTGTGTGACTTCTTCTTCTGTGTATTGTTAGTTTATTTAAATGTAAAGGTCGTCCTCTATTCTTAAAATTAAATAATGCTTATAGTAGAATTTTCACCTGTCAATTTAAGAATATTTGAGCAGTGGATTTGTTTTTGGCTGGTATGATGATGATGGATTGGAATAGTGGGTGAACCAGTAGCTGCTTTCATCAAATATTATTCTCTATATATTATAAGTATGTATTTACAAAAAAAAATTATTTATGTATTCTATCAGTTATCTGGTTCCCACAGTACAAGCTCTGCTTAGTTTGGGGCTAGGTAGCGCTGTGTGAAATGTCCAGTAATATTTATTTTATTATTTTTTTATTAAATACTTAACATAATCTTTACATAGTATAAAATGAAGTCGCTTCCGCTGTCTGTTACCTTAGATCTTTTAAACTACTCAACAGATTTTAATGTAGTTTTCAGCAATAGATAGTGTGTTTCAAGAGGAAGGTTTATATGTATAATACATATATAGTAACTGCGAAAGTAACCGTTTGTTTGTTAGTTACCTTTTCATAACTAAACGGCTGAACGGATCGTAATAAAATTTAGCAAGGAGATAGATTATATCCTGGCGAAGGACATAGACTACTTTTTACCCGAGTGCGCAAAAGCAGGGTAATGTTTTTATTGAAATACCACGCATGCGAAGCCGCGGGCGGGTCAGCTAGTCTATACTAATATTATAAAGAGGAAAGATTTGTATTTGTGTGTGTGTGTATGTTTGTAATAAATAAACTCAAAAACTACTGTGCCGATTTCAAAAATTCCTTCACCATTGGAAAGCTACATTCACCCTGAGTGACATAGGCTATATTTATTGCTAGAAAAATTAGGGATACTTACTAAAACTTAAGTAAGTACCTAACGTAACCCAAGGTGTAAAAAAGTGCCCTAAAACGTCTTTCGTCGCATGCGCTGCGGAAACTATTGATGATAGAACAAAAGTATGTTCTACAATATTAAAGAACATATCAATATCTACAAAAATAATATTATAAAGAGGAAAGATTTGTTTGTTTGTTTGCATTGAATAGGCACCGAAACTACTGGACCGATTTAAAAAATCTTTCACCGTTTGGAAGCTACACTATCCCCGGGTGACATAGACTACTTTTTACCCTGTACAGAAGGAGGGTAATATTTTTATTGAAAAACTACGCGTGCGAAGCTGCGGATTGGTCAGCTAATATATTATTAACCAATAAATACAAGCAATAAAGTATGATTGCGTGATACAAGCGGGTTATTTCATACTAACTTAAGATTTACTGTTGTAGCATGCGCAGACGACCCAAGGCTGGCTTGCACAACGCTTCCTAGTCGTATTTAGCATCTAAACATGTTTAACTTTGTCGTATTTAGCCGTTAAATACGTTTAGGCATCGTAGCGCAAGTCACCCTAATTAAGTAAGTACTTGTATGTTTAAAACCTTCACAAAAAATGAGTAAACGTGAAGGCTAATAACATTCTCAGAAATAAAATAAAATTCGATCATCGAAGCATGTCATAATGTTTGTTAACGATTCAAATTTGTAAGCTGCCTCAAAACATATAGACCAATAACTAATTACAGAACAGAATACAATATATATACTAATGACCATAAAAGTGCACAATAATCCGAGACAACCTTAGGATGGGACGAACTTTCTGGAGGAATGGGCATACATCCAATGTTCCTTTTCAGTTACGCACCACTAAAACTAACTAGCTCTATCTTCCAAGGTTCTCTGGAAGCAAACACTTATTATTTATTTAATACTTTCACACAAAACAGAATAGTACTAGGAGGACATAATGCTAATAGCATTATCTACCAGTCATTGTCTGTGTTATTGTATTATTGAACACTGTCTGTGGGAGCAAATAAATGTATTTTCTTTCTTTCTTTCTACCAGTCATACTGGTCGTACTAAAGATAAGGCATGACACAGGCAAAAAGGTATTTCAAAGCTACTAATAAATACAGACGGTAAATCTATATCTATACTATATATAATACTATTATAAAGAGGAAAGATTTGTATTTTTGTGTGTGTATGTTTGTAATGAATAAGCTCCGAAACTACTGGACTAAAAAATTCTTTCACTGTTCGGAAGCTACACTATCCCCGGGGGACATAGGCTAATTTTCCCCTTATTTACCCAACTGCGCAGGAGGGTAATGTTTTTACGCTACGCGTGCGAAGCTGCGGATTGGTCAGCTAGTGACTATATACAATAATAGATGCCTTGATGGTATCGGTGGCTAAATTATCTTCAACATCTCAAGCTGACGCACCAATCTCTTAAACGACTCTCTAGTTTCAGCCTTTTTAATGTATAATGGCAAGTCATTCCAGAGTCGGACCGCCACAACCGAAAAGGAGTTGGAGAAATAAGAAGTCTTATGGGAAGGAGTGTAGAGAAGCAAAGTGTCAGCTGACCTAAGCTGTAGGTCGTGCGCATCATTTAAAAACTGGAAGCGATCGATAGGTGGGGTGAATGGATCTCTAAGAATGGAAAAAAGCAAGCAAAGGATTCTCAAATTCCTACGTTCGCGGATGGGGAGCCACTTAAGCTGTGCCCGAAACTCACTGACATGATCGTACTTGCGCAGGTTGAAGATGAAACGGACACAGGTGTATTAGGGTTAAGCTCGCCTGTGTACATTTTGTTTTTAACGCCTGACGCAAGATGAGTGTAATAAGTTTGATGCCTATGTCTGTCTGCGTGTCTGCACGCGGCACCGAAGTTCCCAAACGGGTAGACCCATTCCAACGCGGTTTTTGGAGTGAAAACTTCTTTAAGCGCGTTGAACATATTTTGAAATAAGAAAAACCATTGAACTCGCCACACTATTACCGACACCTGTCACTGACTGTTACTGACACTGACACCTCTGTATATAAGTATATGTAGTGGTAGTCTCTTTTTCAACTTTTCCCTTCTGTCGGCACTCCCGGAATGCCATTTTTTCACAAGCTTTTTATTAACTTGCAATGTATGTTTGTCCGGGTGGAATATTGCAACTGAATTTTAAGCCCGTTCCCCTCAACCGATTGTGCTGAAATTTGGAATACATATGTAACTTCAGTGACAATACAATAATATGGTACCACGGAGGTGGTCTCATGATGGAAACGGATGCTAGGCAACGGAACTTCTGTATGGATTATAGTAGGCTACTAGTGTTTGGGCTCATTTGAATCTGCTTGCGGTTCCGATTATGAATTTGATAAAAGCTTGTTTTGAAAAAGTAATTTTGCAACAAAATGTAAAAAAAAGTATATGGGGTGGTTCGAAGCTATGAGCTATGAAGATGAGGTCAGCAGATCCGAAGCTTATCAGTACTTTCCCTTTTAGGTGAAGGGATCTCAGCTTTAAAATGGAAAATTATTTTATTTTGTTTGTTGGTTTCTATGAGTCAGGAGTTTTTTAAATTTTTAATCTATATTTATGGGCATAAGGTTCATCATAAGCCGGAAGGCGTCCACTGATGAACATAGGCCTCCCCCTTAGATCGCCACAACGAGCGGTTGGTAGTCGTATGCGCCCAACGACTCCCCGCGATTCTTACTAGATCGTCGGTCCACCTTGTGGGGGGGCAGCCTACGCTGCGTCTTCCAGTCCGTGGTCTCCACTCGAGAACCTTTCTTCCCCAAGGGTTATCGGTTCTACGAGCGATGTGGCCTGCCCATTGCCACTTCAACTTCCTAATTTTGAGAGCTATGTCGGAAACTTTAGTTCTTCTGCGGATTTCCTCATTGCGGATTTTGTCACGCAAAGAAACCCCGAGCATAGCCCTCTCCATAGCTCGTTGAGCAACCTTGAGCTTGGTCATGAGGCCATAAGTAAAGGACCACGTTTCAGTGCCATAGATCATCACTGGCAACACACACTTGTTGAAGACTTTAGTCTTCAGGCTCTGGGGAATTTTGGACGAGAAGATATCGCGAAGTTTCCCGAACGCTGCCCAGCCGAGTTGGATTCTTCGTGCAACCTCTTTTTTGAGGCGTATAAGGTTAAATAAAGAATTTTTAATCATTCTTACTGTTATAATTACGAGAATTGGGTGTAGTGCTTTGAAGGTTGGCTAAAAATATCATGTAGGAGGCTAGATTTACAAAGGTGTAGAAATGTCACCCGCAATAATATTATGACAAAGAGACAAGGGACAGCGCATTCCCTTAGGATCAGGGAAAATACAAGGTCACAGGAATGAGGCAAACAAAGTTACGCCTTGGATGATAATGTCGGATATTTAAGTTAAGTTATTAGCTTATCTGTGGCTAGGGTGTTCCGAAGGTTTTTGTTCCATCAGATTTGATAAACAAGGATTAAAATAAAATAATTATTTATTGTAGGTACACCAGGAATACTTAAAAAACTAATTTATGGTAAATATTGTACAATGGGCGGCCTTATCGCTGAAAGCGATTTCTTCCAGGCGACCTTTGGATGGAAATTAAAGAGCGAAGCAGTAATGGACAGCGGTGCACAGAGTATACTTACAAATGAAAGAAATAAAAAACATATATATCTAAGTAATAAAAAACTGTACTTATAATCCTAATAGACAAATATTACCCGTACGCGATAAGTTGGGACCTGAGCGCGGTGACGTCATATTGGCGTGTTTGTACCGCCCGCAAAAAAGCGAACATAACAAGCAGCCGCCCGCGGCTTCGTCTTTGTTTTTTTTAACCTATTTTATTATGTTACTTAGGGAGGACGCTGCTTTTTATCTAATCTTTTTTACACTATTTGAATAAAATAAAAATACAATGTTTAAGTTTATACATTTATTTTATCTATTATTTACATTATCTCATCTTCGTCACTACTTAGTGGATTTATGCCTTTAATCACTTGACGAAGAGGTATCCGATAAATTTACAATTAATTGCGATTCATTCGTCTCTTGTAAGAGGTCATCGTCCCAATACTTTTGTCGAAGCCTGTCCACATGGTTCACTTCTTTTTTCCAGACAACAAAACAATAACACAAACGAAAACTAATGGAATTCCAGAGCGCGTCCTTACGTGACGTAGGCGAGTACGAGACTAAAAACCCTAGTAAAAAATAGTGATGCGAACGGTACAATACGGGCGCCATCGGGGAAGTGCAGGGGAAGCGGTCGGGGAGTCGCATTCCTAGCAGGTCCCAAGTTATCGCGCACGAGTAATATATACCTAAAGATAGACTAAATACCAAACTAAGGGTTTTACTTCCTTTAACTAACATATGTACATACCTACCTATACTTATAATACATGTGCTCCTCACTTATACATAACACTACAATGTATCCTACAGTATTGCCGCAAATAAATTGATTTAATTTCTGTCAATTCTTCGTTGGTGTCGATATCTCAAGACTATAGGCATTTTGAGCAGTACGTCGCCAAGTTCATGGCAGCGTCGGAGCAGATTATTAATTCCCCCATCGTGCAGGTGGTAGGGCAGGATGAGCATGCAAGGACGTGTGCCATTGTTTGGAGCTGGACACCACATTTGCGCACCTTAAAAAGGGTATTACACTATGCGTTATTTCGGGCTTTAAACATTGCGTAGTTACTCTTAAGTTTCTCTTATCTAGTAGTATCTTGTATCTAGTTATATCTTGTAGTATAATTAGCCGGGTACCCACCTAGCGCACAGGCTCGCGCGGCAGCCTCGGTGTCCGGATCGCGAGCGATGGCTCCCGCGGCAGCCTCAGTAGTTTTGTTCAATTTACACGAGGCCGGCTCGCGAGGCAGGCTGAGCCATCATAAGTCCACGAGTATTCGTAATGGACAGTCGTGTATTTTCAGCTGCAGCTATTTTCCTAGCTGCTTATTGTTTAAAGAAACGAAAACAGTCACGTCTCAAGAAAAAACCTAGACGCTTCTGGATTCTGTATTAAGCGAATGGACTCCTCTTGACTGCCCATAATATCACAATTATAGAAGAAATACACGGCAAGAGACAAAACTTGGTAGTAAATTCGCGCGCGAGCCAAAACATAACCGTCCCCACCTAACGCACAGCGCTCACTGAGGCACCTTTGAGCGCGTCAAGTTTACCGACAACACATGGCTCGGGGCCGAGCCGTGCTCGGCCGAGCAAACGCGCGCCCGAGGCAGGCCGAGGCACGTCCACACCAGCCGAGCGTTTGGCTCGCGAGGCTGCCGCGCGAGCCTGTGCGCTAGGTGGGTACGCGGCTATTGACCTTTAGGCATTAGTCCGACCTAAGGCGATTAGCAAGAAGCGATTAGTTCACGAAAATAAACATATGAAAAATTTGAAAATATAACAGATGGTTGATTGTCGGTCATAACCCCCACTCTCTGGCTACGCCCGTGATTCGTGGCATTGTTGGCATTCAGATTGGAGCCGTTCGGGAACACCATACGTCAATCCATACTTACTAATATTAGAAATGCGAAAGTAACTATGTTTTTTTGTTACATTTTCACGACTTAACGGCTGAACGGATCGTAATGAAAGAACTGGGGGATTTGCCCTAAGGCCCAGTAGGCCCGGGCCTAGGGCGGCCAGATATTCGGGGCGGCCAATCGTGACAAAAAATTCACTGATATTAGTCAATAAAGTGATCACCTTTTGAGATACGGAACCCTAAAAAATAATTAGTAATCAGCGATTTTTCACTCGGGTACTTGAATGGTGAACGATTCAGTAATCAATTATTATTGATTTCAATTCTGGAGTTAGTTGAGTATTTTATATACTAGAATATCGAGAAGAAACAGGGATGGCTTGTACTTACAACATGGCCGAGGCCTAGAGCGGCCTAGAGTGCAAATCCGCTGAATGAAAGACATTAATATCCTGGGGAAAGACATAGACTACTTTTTACCTAACTGCGCAGGAGGCTAATGTTTTTATTGAAACACCACGCGCGTGAAGCCGCATGCGGGTCACCTAGTAATTTATAAAGCTGTGTTAGATGTTTTTTATGAGGAAAGCCCACACCACTAAATGTATGATAGCGACAAGACGTAAACTCAAATGCAACGACAGACCACGTTTTTATTGCAAGCCGCTTCGTTTTATTACTTAGTAGGAGTTACCCGCGACTTAACTTGTTCCAAAAACTTGCCAAATAGCTTTTAGCCGGCTGAAAGAAAGACACGCGGTGTGAAAGAGGATGTTAAACAATCCGATCGATTGAGTTTGGATTAGATTATATAATTTCTTTATGGCACACCGTTAATAATAAAACAGACAAAAGATAATACACAACTAAATCAAAGGTACAATGGGCGGCTTTATCGCTAAAAGCGATCTCTTCCAGGCAACCTTTGGCTGGATAGGATCTATCTTAATGAAAGGAGTTAAATGAATTAATAAAAATTTGACAAATAAGCATAACGTATATTTGCTACTCTATACTTCTATTAAAAAGAGGAAAGATTTATTTGCTTGTTTGCTTGTATTGAATAGGCTCCGAAACTACTGGACATCAGGATTACCCTCCTTTTACGCAGTTGGGTAAAAAGTAGCCTATGTCACCCGGGGATAGTGTAGCTTCCCAACATTGAAAGAACTTTTTAAATCGCTCCAGTAGTTTCGGAGCCTATTCAATACAAACAATCAAACAAATCTTTCCTCTTTATAATATTAGTATAGAAAGTATTATGTTACAAACAAATCCAAAACTCGATTTTCACTGCGGAAATCAGTTAAAACTCATTTTAACAACAAACTACTGCCATCCAGTGTATATGACAAGCGGTAGGTCGTTAGGTATTTTTTTGAAATTATTCATAATTAAGAGAATTTCTGGACTTTACGTCCAATAATCCCCCGGCACCCAAAGGCGATTCCGTATTAGGTAAGTTTATACCGACGCCCTCATTTTTACCTTTATTTCAGCAGTCAAAATCTGTTTTGACTGTAACATATACAAAGAGAGAATTGCTAGCTTACTTCCTATCCTAGCTTGAAAAACTAGCCTCATGTATCCAGATTGGGTGGGGGAAAACTGTGTTCAGATTTTCAGTAACTTAAGTCCAAGTTAATCCGTTTTCAGAACCTTAAGACTCCTCTTTAATACTGCACGTTAGAGCCTTTTTACAGACGAACATAAAAGAGCTGTTATTTATTTATAGGGACTTACATGTCTTAAGTGATACTTGGAATGAAATGTTTTATACCTGCAAAGAAAGAAACGAATTACAACATACATTAAACCCAAACATCGAAAAGCTTAGAAAATAAGAGAATTTTGGTATACATATTTTTTATGTTATTTGTGGGGAAACAGTCTTACGGCCCACCTGATGGTAAGCGGTCACCGTCGCCTATTGACACCGGTAACACCCGGGGTATTGTCGGTGCGTTCCCTACTAGGGAATGCAATCCCGACTCGAGATTGCAAATTCGAGATCCCGCGGGATTAGAAATATCAATCCTGCGGGATCTCGGAATTTTCGGGAACCCGTCTAGTTTAAAAAAAATGTGAAATTCGGATGACTGAAAAAGCTAATAACTGCTTGTTTGTGATAGTGAGGTTAACTAAAATAACATATTACTCGAAAGAAAATAAAAATCTTTATTCTTTAATCTTACCAACTAAATAATTATCGTCACCTGTCGCTAATATTCGGAAATAGTCGGAATAGTTTTCTAACGCTGTTTGGCGTTCCTGCCGCTCGCGGCCGTCAGTCAGCGCGCCGCTTGCGCCCCGAGTGGACGTGTGTAGCGTCGCTGACCACTGCCGCCCAATCCCGTCAATCTCGAACGGGATCTCGTCATATGATACGTCGGGATTGATCCCGAAAAATTACACGAGATCGGGATCGGGATTGCATTCCCTACACTGTAGAAACCTCTTTACATTTCTCTTGAAACGTGCCATGTCGTAGCCTAATGGGAAAACCTCAGATGGTAGCTCATTCCACATCTTGCAAGTATGGGGTAGAAAAGATCGCGTAAAGCGTCTGGTGCGCGATACCCAATTGTCGATGATATGTGGATCAGCTTTATTACGTTGTCGAGAAGTGCGGTAGTAAAATCTCAACGACGGGATGAGATCAAATAGCTCCTTAGAACATTCCCGATTATACAGTCGGTAGAATACACTGAGCGATCCGATGCCACGGCGTTGACTCAGCAGTTCCAGCCTGTTAGCGAGTTTGGGATCACCGATGATTTTAATGGCTTTTCTCTGAAGGGAGTCAAAACGAAGCAATTGGTACTTTGGAGCTCCGTGTCAAAGATAGGAACAGTGTTCTACATGCAGCCTTAACTTAATTATAAAAAACTAGTGGCCAGTATAGTGGTTGAATTCGACCGCCATTTTTAATTATTTTTAGCATAATTTTTGGGGGCGTAATGTGTTCTAAACAACATCTCTCGGAACCCAAGTCAACCTCACCGACCCATGGTACGCCCTGCCGATCAACAGACGAGGCTTTGCCACTCAATCGCACCAACCCGCACTTGGACAAGCGCGGTGGGTAATTGTCCGATCCGCTTCCCTTATGACAAGCACATTCAAGAATTGGCCTCAAGTGCCTGGTGTCACCGGTGCCAGCACTGCCGATGCCCACCGGAGCAGGGGGCGCATACAATCCCCGGGTGAAGCCCCACTGTCAAACGACCTTGGCTAGCCAAATGGATACCGAAAAACTTAATATCTTAACGTAACTTGACACCTTTTCGGTATAGATAGAATAGAAAACGCTTTGTTGTATACCACACTTATATTAACAAATCATATTTAAAACACTTAAAACTAGACACGCGATAGTACAATTGGCGGTCTTATCGCTAAAAGCGATCTCTTCCAGACAACCTTTGGATGGACTGGATTTTACGAGAACGTTAAAGGACGGTAGCTTTATAACATAAGCTTTTTATTTAACTGTAGGTATACTTACATAAGCAAAACAGAATAAATAGATACCAGGGTGGGTAATATTAAAATAAATATTATACATAAACATTCTATGATATTAAAAATACTAATCTATTCACGTATATAAAAATGAATTGCTGTTCGTTAGTCTCGCTAAAACTCAAGAACGGCTGGACGGATTTGGCTAATTTTGGTATTGAATTATTTGTGGAAGTCCAGAGAGGGTTTAAAAGGTGAATAAATATGAAAATGCTCGGAATTAATTAAAAATAAAACAATTTGGGTTTTCCTTTAATGTGTCCCCCGTCGTTCAGAAATCAAATTGAAAGAATAGTTTAAAATGAACGACGGCGACGTTTAAAATGAAATGTACCGGCGACGTACATTGGCAGCCCGCGTCATATGCATGTCCAGGGGCGGTACGAAGTTCGGCGGGTCAGCTAGTAATAAATAAAATACAATTATGAAATAGCCTATGGGCCTATCGGTATCCTGGCCAGCGGAATCCCAAGATCGCCTAGTATAGAAACAGGGAAGGGAGGCCTTTGCCCTGCAGTGGAAGCACACGGGCTAGTTAGATTAGATTAGATAATTTTAGCTTTCGCCCCCCTAAGTCTCCGTCCTAAATATCCCTCCGTGCACGCAATTAACTTAAAAAAGGGTAAAATGTAAATGTAATCTCACCGACAACCATTCAAACCGAAACACAGCAACATATAACACACTCGTGTAATACCTACATAAAATAGCCTATTACAATTCAAGGGATGAATTACAGACATTAATCTGATTTGGCTACACGGTTTTGTAATTAGGACCTGATTATTTATTCTGCTAATGAAGATGGAGTCTTTTCCTTTTACATAATGGAGATGCTCGGTTTTGCCAACCGCTTTGCATGGTTAGAACGTGGACTTAACTAATTCAGTCAAATTCAATTTTCTATCTCATCTGCTGTGCTAATCTGTCGAGAATGCCTCTATCGCTCACTCTATCGTAATAACACCAAAAAATAAAATTGACCCCAGATGGGACTATCTGGCTGGAAAAATTTAGTTGACCAGGCCAAAGCCCACATGCGGCTGTAGCACCTTAGATGATAATGACATACATACGCCTCAATTCCAGCGTATGTTTTTTCGAACCAGTATAATCTCGGAGTCTTGAAGTCCAGAATGAATAGATTCTTTCTTTCAAGCGTGCTCCATCTTCGACCACACCATCACTTACCACCAGGTGAGGTAGTGGTCAAGCGCTTGACTATAATCAATAAAAAAACATGATGGCAGGTATAACTAGCGGCACGAAACTTTAGCGCTGACCGTTATTGCGCAGAAGTAAAAATAAAGGTACCTGAGGGGGCTAGCGGGATGAAAGGCGGGCGTGCGTAGCGCCGATTGGCTCTCCAGTCGCATTCGGTCCCCCGCACTGATACCACACCCCGCGCACATCCAGTGTACAGTCGCGTTCATAATTCTATTGTTATTTTTGTTATTTGAATTTGTTTGTTAAATTCAGTTTTTTAAGTATGTTTGTGACTTTAAAGTGAATATGCCTAGAAGAAATATTGTTTTGAAAAGACAGGCAAGGAAAATGGTTTATGACGTGAATTGTTTTTTAAAAAGGGAATCTAATGAATTAATTGATTCTTTGAAACAAATCAAAAGTGAGATTGATGAAGCTACAAGTACTTTAATCAGTCATTCAGACAGCAGCACTGTACATTTGAGCCAGATAAAACAAACTGTCGAAATTATTAAGGCGGGAAAAATGTTATTAAATGGCGGTTTAGGGAAAATCCAAAAAAGAACAGCAGAGTCTACAAATACGTCAATTACAACGGTAAGGAACATCTCCAATTAAGCCAATAGTGGCTATTGGCTATTGTATTGCTTGCGCGACAATACCCATGCGCAGATATCCCTTCCGCGTATCGTTCAGCGCTAGACTTACATGCCGCGACTTATACAGGACAAAACCTTTGTTACAAAAAAAAAAATATACCTATTCTGGTTCTCATAGTACAAGATTTGTTTAGTTTGGGGCTAGGTAGCGCTGTGTTAAATGTTCAGTATTTTTTATACAATCCTACGATGCACAGCTTTATTTATTGATCTCTAAGTCAACTTGGGCAAATCGGCGTTGTATGTATGTTTGTTTGTTTGTCCGAGGATAAATGTCGAAGCGTTTATCCGATCATCGTGAAATTTGGTATATAGGTAGGTAGTGATGGCACAATTTTGGTGTAACTCAATGAGCTAAATATGGGGGGGGGGGGGGGGGGGGGTTGAGATATTGGGATTCAAGAGGGGGAAAAAAAACAAAATGGGACTATCCAGTCAAATGGCGTTTGACACACTTTGACAAATTCACAGGGTACACCAGTGACCCCACAGTGCTGAAATTGTGTATGCGTGTAGCATTAGTGACACAAATATAGGGAAAAGTGTGAAATCCAGAATAACTGCAATTTCTACCCCAAAAAAATAACCAATAAACATGAACTCCCGTTGCCTGTAATTTGAATGAAACTGTAGGTCAAGTATTTGGTTAAACATTTCGTGGCACTATTTTGATATTCAAAGATTACCTACTAAAAATATTTTTTTTGTTTTTATGGGAGACCTGCGAAGTCTCGGTTTATGGCGAACCACTAGTTATTATTAAATACCCAAGCAACGAGGTAAATGCCCTATCATAAAATTTGAGTCTAAAACGCATAACTACTCCCAAGAAAGACGTAGAACATTTCGGTCCTTATCTATCCTGGAGATCCGAGACCTGTTGCTACTTGCTACTGGACGGCTCGCACGATAAAAGGAATGGCCAGTAAAATAACACAGAGGCGTTATAATGCAAGTCAAAAAACGCCGGTCGTAAAAACCGACTTAAGGTAAATATTTAACTGTTTTAGAGTTCTGACCCAAAATGCTTAAAACGGAACACTTTCGTCCATCCTCCGTCCGTCTGTCACAGTCGATTATCTCAGCAACTACTGAAGCTACTTGAAATTTAATAATAAAAATAATAAAAGCGGCCAAGTGAGAGTCGGACTCGCCCATGCAGGGTTCCGTAGCAGCAAGTAACATAATATAAAAGTTCTTGTAGTTCGTTGTAACTTTTTTTATATTTGAGTTGATTGAATGAAAGGTAAATTGCGGTTTACGATTTATGACGTATTAAAAAAAACTACTTACTAGATCTCGTTCCAACCAATTTTCGGTGGAGTTCGCATGTATACGTCATATATTTTTATAGTTTTATCATTCTCTTATTTTTGAAGTTACGGGGGGGTTACACATTTTACCACTTTGGTAGTGTCTCTCGCGCAAAATATTCGGTTTAGAAAAAAAATATATGTCATTTTTGAAGACCTACCCATAGATACCCCACATGTATGGGTTTGAAGAAAAAAAATGGTTTGAGTTTCAGTTCTAAGTATGGGGAACCCCCAAAATTTATTGTTTTTTTTTTGTTTATGTGTGAAAATCTTAATGCGGTTCACAGAATACATCTACTTACCAAGTTTCAACAGTTGCCCTTTTTATTTTTTTTATACATTATAGGCTTGCGTTTGACCACGATCTCGCCTGATGGTAAGCGATGATGCAGTCTACGATGGTACACGCTTGCCTAAAAGAAACCTATTTACTCGCGACTTAAAGATACCCAGGCTGTAGCTATCTGGAAACACAGACTCTGGCAAGGCGTTCCACTCTTTGGCGGTGCTCATAATAAAGGTCGAAGAGAACCGCTTTGTGCTAATGGGAGTTATTTCTACCATATAGCGGTGGCGCACCGCAGAGCGTCTGGTTGTCCGTTGATAGAATGGAGATGGTGGGATCAGGTTGAAAAGTTCCACCGCACACTCCCCGAAATGTACTCGATAAAAAACCGAGAGGCTAGCAACCTTTCGTCGATGCTCCAGGCTGAGGAGCCTTGCATCAACTAGCTCATCGTTGCCTATGAGCTTCTTGGCTCTTTTCTCAGTTGATTCCAGAGCTTCAAGTTGGTACTTCGCTGATCCGTCCCAGAGGTGAGAACAGTACTCCAAACACGATCGGACTTGTGCTTTGTACAAGTTGAGCAACTGTCCCGGTGTGAAGTAGTGCCTCACCTTTGCGAGTATACCAAGCTTTTTAGCAGCCAACTGGGCTTTCGACTCAATGTAGGAGCCGAAATTGAGAGTCGGAGTTAATGTGATACCAAGAAGCTCGAGGTGGTCAGATATCGGCACGGATACATTTCGGAAAGTAGGAGTCAGATTAAATTGACTTCGTTTTGCGGAGAACAGACACGCCTGGGTCTTATTCGCATTGAACTTGACCAGATTGGCATCACCCCAGTCGGAGATTGCCTTCAAGGACAAGTTTAAGCGCTCGACCATGGCCTCCCTGAGTGACTGAATCTGCGCTCCACTGGCTCGTGCACTAGATGTATAGCTTTCCACAACTGTGCTATCATCATCTTATAGTTTCGGAAAAAAGTGTCTGTGACATACGGACGGACAGACAGATAGACATGACGAATCCATAAGGGTTTCGTTTTTTGCGATTTGGATACGGAACCCTAAAAAAGAAGAGGGCCTTCTTTTTTGAAGTAAAAACTTCTTTAGACGTGTTGGGCATTTTTTGAGAAGGGAAAAAAACCATTGAACTTGCGACACTGTTACCGTTACCGACACCTCTGTATATAAGTATCTGTAGCGTACTCTGCTTTTATTCTAGTTTTCACTTCTGTCGTCATTCCCGGAGTGCTTCTTCATTTATTTTTTTGGCCCATCACACTAATATTATAAATGCGAAAGTTCACGTCAAAACGGCTGAACCGATTTCGATGAAATTTGGTATGAACATAGAAAACCACATAGGCTACTTTTTATCCCATAAATGAGTTCCAATGGACTGGAAATGGGATGTCAACGTTTCTATTATATATTTTTGCACCCCCAGAACAAAACGGGCAAAGCCGCTGGCAACAGTTAGTATTTTATATGCGAAAGTTTGAATGTTTTTTTGTTTATTTGTTACTCAATCACGTCGTAACGGCTGAACCGATTTTGATGAAATTTAGAATGTACGTAGATTCTGGATTACCACATAGGCTACCTTTTATGCCATAAATCAGTTCCTTTGGGATAAAAATTGGGTGTCAAGTTGCAACAGCGAGTTTAGCCTTATTTCTTTATTTTATTAGAGTTTAGGTTACCTGCACATTTAGTAGTGTAACGCGTACGAAGTCGCGGGCAAATGCTAGTATCTTATAAATGAAACTGACCCACCTCTATCCACCAGCTCTTGCTCGCACATTCATTCACTTAAAATATATCAGAAGAAACATTAAAATTATCTATGTAATAATAATAAATAAATAAATATTGCTGGACATTTCACACAGCGCTATCTAGCCCCAAACTAAGCAGAGCTTGTACTATAGGAACCAGATAACTGATAGAATACTTATATACTTTTTTTTTGTAAATACATACTTATAATACATAGAGAAACACCCAGATCCGGAACAAATATCTGTAGATCATGCAAACATTTGTTCCGCGGCGGGAATCGAACCCGCTTCCTCCTGCGTCTCAACCGGCTATTCGCCCACTGCGCCGCAGAGGTCGTCTATGTACATTTTACCATTATTCTTAGATTAGTTTTATTTTATTGTAATCCAATACATTTTACATTAATAAAATTATAATATTTTTATCACTACTACGTAAAATAAGTTAATTATTTTTGTATGAGCAATTTTGCAAATTTATTTTCAAGTGAGAGCTTGAAATTCACTTTTGAGTTACCATTCCAACTCCGCCGTCAATTTGCAAACTTCACAAGTACTGCACTTCCCACAAACAAATCGCCGTCATTAGGGTAAACCGCGAAGAGGTTATTAGCCAATAACCCAATTTACTAGAAACTAGATAACTTTAGATGTCGTTGGACGACTCAGGAGTCATACATAACAAATACACACACCAAATCAGGGATGTTGCAAATATTCGCCTCCGCACCGATTTGGGCATCCGCAATAATCGATGCGGATGTAGCGCAGGTCGCGAAAAGAAAGAAATCGGGTGGGGCTTGCGAGTGGCGCGTGCCGTGGGCGCGTGCTGCTTGACCAATAGCAGCGAATGTTTCGGTGAGAAGATCCGAATCGTTTGTTATTTATTGTTTATTGTCATTTGTATCTAGTAAATCAATCATAACGTGTTTACTGGGGTATGACGATTAACCCCATCTGCACGATGGGGCAACTGATGACCTGCTCCGACGCTGCCATGAGATATCGACACGAAAGAAGAAGAAGAACGTGTTTACTTGCGCTTATCATTTTTTTATATATAAATTATAGGCTAGCGTTTGACCATGATCTCGCCTGATGGTAAGCGATGATGCAGTCTACGATGGTACACGCTTGCCTAGAAGAAACCTATTCACTCGCGACTTGAAGACCTAGGGGAGATTGTAGTTATCAGGAAAAACAAACTCAGGCAAGGCGTTCCACTCCTTGACGGTGCGCATAATAAAGTTGGAAGAATACCTACCGCTTTGTGCTTATCGTAGGAACATTGCAGTTTTTGAGTGTTATTGTGAGTATACAGTGAGTAGTTTATGTGTTTATTTGTGTATTGTTTTATTTGGACCAAAACGAAGTTGCTCAAAAAAATCTTAAGATCCGCATCCACAACCGCGGATGTGAGCCTTTAAAAATTCGCATCCGCATCTACATCTGCAACATCCCCGCACCAAATTATGAAAAATATTTTTTTTTAATACATAATCACTAGTATTTTTTTAAACTTTCGCGATCACTGTACATAATTATTGATTAAAACGGGTATTTACCGTATACTTATGTCCCTTTTTTATTTGTTACCCCGACGTTTCGGCTTTGTTGCAACAGACGTGATCACGGGTTGACTAGAGTACTTGGTACTACCCTCACTTGGTCTTCAGAATCAGAAATCTCGTTCATATTGCGACACACTGCACTAACCGTATCTACGCAGTGAGACGACCACTGAGACTCTCAGCGACCTGGAACCCGGTGATTGCTAGGTGTGCGCGTCGTGATCGGTCGGGATAACAATTAAAAAAGGTACGTATGCTAAAAATACCCGTACATAATTTAATTACTGATACTGAAGACTTATTAAACGTCGGGATAACAAATAAGAGATTCGTGGGCGAATAGCCGGCTGACGACCTCCGTGGTGCAGTGGGCGAATAGCCAGCTGAGACGCAGGAGGTAGCGGGTTCGATTCCCGCCGCGGAACAAATATTTGCATGATTTACAGATATTTGTTCCCGGTCTGGTTTTTTCTCTTTATATATTACTAGTTGACCCGCCGAACTTCGTACCGCCTTGACATGCATATAACTCGGGCTGTCAATATACGTCACCCTGGTAGAATTGTCAATTGTTGTCCCCGGCCATCATTTTATAACCATACTTAACCATAAACATTACGTATTCTCTTTGACATTTTATGTCACGTCACACGGGAACGCGGTCGAATGGGATAAAAAGTATCCTATGTCCGTCTCCTGGTTCTAAGCTACCTCCCCACCAATTTTCAGCCAAATCGGTTCCGCCGTTCTTGAGTTATAAATAGTGTAACTAACACGACTTTCTTTCTTTTAATAAGATTAATATGTATTTACAAAAAAATGTATATAAGTATTATATTACTTATATGGCTCCCATAGTACAAGCTCTGCTTAGTTTGGGGCTAGATAGCTCTGTGTGAAATGTCCAAACAATATTATTTATACATGCGCGATAAACACACGTTTAAATCCGTAATTATATTCAGTTTTATTGTTATTGGTCATGTAAATCGTAAAGATACTTTTAGCTAAGGACACCAGTGTTGCTCAGCTTTTTCTGATGGAGGTACTAATTTACCCTACTTTACTTTCCAAAGAAGTAAACTGTGCCTTAAGGAAATATACCTACGTTCCTCTTAACTTTTATAATATTCTTTTGAGAAGAAAATTGGTCGCATAACTTTGTAACCAGTTGAGAACTTCAACGATAAGACTCGCTACAGATAATGCAGTCAAAAGAAATACAATGAATTGCATGGTTTTATTAATTTTATAATTCTACTAGCTGTTGCCTAGAAATAAAGCAACTTGACGCATTTTTAGCCCATAGGACTTGATTTAAGGGATAAAAAGTAGCTTATGTGTTAATTAGGGAATGCAATCCCGACTCGAGATTGAAAATTCGAGATCCCGCGGGATTAGAAATATCAATCCCGCGGGATCCCGGAATTTTTGGGATCCCGTCTAGTTTAAAAAAAATGTTAAATTCGGATGACTGAGAAACTAATAACTGCTTGTTTGTGATAGTGAGATTAACTAAAATAGCATATTACTCGAAAGAAAATAAAAATCTTTATTCTTTAATCTTACCAACTAAACAATTATCGTCACCTGTCGCTAATATTCGGAAATAGTCGAAATAGTTTTCTAACGCTGTTTGGCGTTCCTGCCGCTCGCGGCCGTCAGTCAGCGCGCCGCTTGCGCCCCGAGTGGACGTGTGTAGCGTCGCTGACCACTGCCGTCCAATCCCGTCAATCTCGAACGGGATCTCGTCATATGATGCGTCGGGATTGATCCCGAAAAACTACACGAGATCTCGCGAGATCGGGATTGCATTCCCTAGTGTTAATCCAGGTTATAGTTATAAATCCGTTTTTGGCTGTAGGATAGACACATAAGCACTGTAAATTTTTATTTTTAAGAGCTGTGGATTTTGTTGATAAATAAATAAAATAGAAATAAAATAAAATAATCTAAGTAATACTAAATTTCATCGAAGTCAGTACGAACGTTACGACGTGATTGAGTAACAAACAAATACATAAATAGATAATTAAATAAATACCCAAACATTCGCATTTATAAAAAAATTAAATAATTAAATCTTGCTGGACATGTCACACAGCGCTATCTAGCCCCAAACTAAGCAGAGCTTGTACTATGGGAACAGAAATTATAATTTTGATATACGAGTAAATCAGTGCGCGAAAAGACCCGTTTTGTCTTAAAAACATGAGTATAGCTCGCGAAAATTTAAAAAGTTCTACATACTTATCATAGAAAAACATCCAGACCCGGAACAAATATCTGTGGATAATGCAAACATTTGTTCCGCAGCGGGAATCGAACCCGATACCTCCTGCGTCTCAGCCGGTTATTCGCCCATTGCGCCAAGGAGGTAGTCAAATATTATTAGAGAGATGCTTATTATGATATTTGATGTATAACTTTTTTCTATTTAATTCATAAGTTAGTGTGTGGAATTCAAATATAATTTGCACGCCGATACTCGGTGAAGTACGCGAAACCTACATATCTGTAACAACCTAAGTACCATGCTTCTAGCAAATTTATTAAGGAAGAGAATGCTTCCTAGCATTAAGTTAGAGTGTGTACACATATAGGTATTATTCTGTGTGCAATAAATAATTTTTAATAAATCAATCAATACAATTCCATTTTTACCCTACCGTAACACAGTTATACACTAACACGGGGGATAAAGATCCATATCCTAGTGCCAGCCAGTGTTATCTACATATACCTCTATACTAATATTATAAAGAGGAAAGATTTGTATTTTTGTGTGTATGTTTGTAATGAATAAACTCAAAAACTACTGTGCCGATTTCAAAAATTCTTTCACCATTGGAAAGCTACATTCACCCTGAGTGACATAGGCTATATTTATTGCTAGAAAAGATTAGGGATCTTTACTAAAACTTAAGTAACGTAACCCAAGGTGTAAAAAAGTGCCCAAATTCTTTATATTGCTGTAATAGTACCTACCTACTGTTATGTTCTGAATAAATTATCTTTATTTCT
Source organism: Philereme vetulata (assembly GCA_918857605.2). Taxonomy (NCBI): domain Eukaryota; kingdom Metazoa; phylum Arthropoda; class Insecta; order Lepidoptera; family Geometridae; genus Philereme; species Philereme vetulata. The sequence goes on from OU975482.1 coordinate 1,381,733, forward strand.
TTAAAAAGAAAGTAGTGTTATTAGCATGAAACCTTGAAATAAGCGGGACGCTTTATTGCCAGTTCTAACTTCTAATAATAAGTACCCCTCGCATAGGGTTGCCATACGTCCGGAAATGTCCGGTAATATAGGTCTTTGTCCGGAATGCGAGAGGGAATCCTAAACCGTCCGGAATTTCTACAATTTAAGTAAGATAAGATAAAGATAAAGATAATTTATTTTCAGTAACGAACTTCAAAACACTAGGGTAGGTACATCAGATTCAGTATTTTAGTTAAATATTAAAACCTAGTTGCAAAAGAAACAGGCACCCAAACTAGGAAGACCTGTGATATGGCATGCCTATACCTCCCGCCGGAATAACACTTGTACTGAAGAAGATTAACTCTTGTTACAGTTACAAACTTGTACAAAAAAATTAAAACAGTTATAATTTATAATAAGTAATAATTATAATATTTTTATATTTATAAACGAGTAAATATAATATATAGGTATATATATATATATATATATATATATATATATATATATATATATATATATATATTCACATAGGATAAATAATTATGTTTGTGCGTAAGGTGTGTGAAGCTTTACGTTAAAACAACGAGCAAGTTTTCGGTTTCCACATAGTTTTGTTCGAGTAGCCTTTTCAGGGTAAATTTACACTTATGGGTGTTTATCGGGTAATAATGTAATATCTTATTCAATTTGTTGTAAATATAAGCTCCCAGAAAGTAAAAGTGTCGTCTTGCAAAAGATGTGTTACATCTTATTGTGTTACATACATTCTTTGTTGTTCTGTTAAGTCGAGGTACATCGGGGTTATATGTGGTAGTTTTGTGAAAGAAGAGGACAAGATGAAGAATAAATGTTTGTTGTATCGTAAGGACCCTGGCCTCCTTGTACGTAAGTAGGTAACGAGTAAATAAAACATATAATAATCCAAATATTTTTATTACAAATAAATTAATAAACAACATTACTTATGTTATTTGTCATTTTGATCAATACTGATTTTTATTGCTTCCAGAAATATTCTGCAACACTTCCGAATCTTTAATTAAAGTACGCACGATGCTAACGACATTAATGTCATAATCATCATCGTCAGCCCTTCTCATCCCACTGCTGGGCATAGGCCTCTCTTTGTTGTCGCCATTCGCCTCTACCTTGCGCTGTTCTAACCCACATACGACCTGTGATTTTTATAATGTCGTCGACCCATCTTGCCGGTGGACGATCTGCGTTCCTGTTTCCATCTCGGGGCCATCACTCAGTCAGTACCCTGCTCCACTTATCATCACCGCGCCTGGCCACACGTCCTGCCCAACACCATTTAAGGCGGGGAAGTTTGAAGGGACTTTACTTTTAGGTTTTTTTAACAACTGTATTTCTACTGAAATATAAAATATGCACAAAAAAAACATATTTTATTAAAATTGAACATATAATCTACCGCTTTGTGAAGATAGAAACGCGAATAATAATACTTTTCTCGATAAAAAAAAATCATAAAGTTGACACTAAATTGATATTTAAATGGTCGATACTAAGAGTTTTGTTCTTGAAATCATGTCAAATTTATACCAAATGATAGAGCTTATTATTAACTAAGGAATTGTGAAAAATCAATATGTAATTCAGTTATTATTAATCTCTGTGAAAGAAAACTATCAAAATCTACTCGTTCAGGCGCTCGCGCCGGGCAGCCAGTGCCCGTCGAGACGTCTTCGAGGTCGGACGCACGCATTTGTATCCCAAAAATTCCCCCGCGTTTCAAATTAGTGCAGTGCAGATACGTTTAGATTGGCGGGGCCTGAGGCAGCGTAAAATACCTAAAGCTCCGATACAAGCCCGCCTTAAGTCCCAATATACGCTTGCTAACGTCTTGAACTTTAGTCCGCTTGCGAATTTCGGTTATTAATGTCATATTTACAATAAATTTAGAAATTTTCATCAAATGTCAGGAATTTACTCCGGAAATTAGTTTTTTTTAATCTGGGAACCCTACCCTCGCACAAGCTTCTTTATAACAATTATTACCAAAAAAACTGGTCTATCCAAGTATCAAAATCCAATCAATACAACAAAGCATCTAATGAATCCCTCGATCAATCTCATTGTATCAATATTATCGATTATCAGCTCAATCTAAACTCGTTCTTAACTTCTTATCCATCACTGACGTAACAAGTCGAGCAACTAGTAAGGCCGAGTATTTATATAGTAAATAATATTTTGAGTAAATGTAGAGTTGGGTTTGTATTTATAATTGCTGTTAATTAACTGACACAGCCGTTCTGACTACAAAACCCTTCACTGTGCGTTAGCAATTATTTTTTTAATGTTTGGACGATGGTTCTGTCTGTACTATGTTCGGTGAAAATTAAATTAATCCATGTTTTCAATGTAATTAGTTCTCTTTTCGAGAGAGAATATGATGGGTATCTGTCAAAGATCGCGATAGGTGGAACTAGTTGGTCTTTGCCCAGCAGTGGGAAAATATAGACTCGCAAAAAGTTAAGTTTTGTTGAAATGAACCAACATGTCAAATTTCAACTTCATCGGTACCAAACACAGTAAGGTCAGATGCTAGGGTAAAAATGAAGTATCAACAACACAGTAAATCGTATTTATTTTTACTGCCGCGTACTGTCCCGCTGCTGGGCAAAGTCGTCCCGCTCTTCCTTCCACTTATCAGGATCCCGTGCCAGATCCTGCCAGTCCCTCCGGTCTTCTAAGTCCATTTACTTGTGACCTTGGCCTACCTACCGGGTTGCATACGGGAGACATGATCCTAATACATAAGATAAAATAAGAATATTACGGGAACCATGTCAAAATCCAATTTGTAATCTTTCATTACCAGTATGAGGGTACTTCATGTTTATTGGAGTTGGAGGTACGCTACGCAGCGCACATAATAATGGAATTGTATCTATATTGCTTGCAATCGAATATTCAAATATTCGTTATTCGAACATTCGAACAATTTTATGTACGAGAGTCAGCCGCGTTATTCGAAATTCGAATAAGTACGAGAGTCAGCCGCGTAGCCGTCCAATGGTGAAAATAAGTCTATTTGCTTGTTAAACCTTACAATCAGTGTAATTTATTTATTTTTTGTAATTATTAGACACACTGTTTATCTGATTTTACTAGCCAAATAGCCAGAAATTACTAGCCTACAAGCTAAACAGTAATATTTTACCTAATTTCTGTTTTTTTTTTGTGAATTATTTTTGCACATTTTGCGATTTTGATAACAAAGGTTCACCATAAAGCTTTTTTGGAGAATTCCTAAACACTTTTGTTATGATTTTCTATACAGGATGTTTGGTAATATACTGACGATATTTAAGTGACGGTTTCTCAAAACATAAAGTTGGCTTCTCGAAAAAAAAACTACTAATTATATTATCAAATTTTAAAGAAAATCGACTAAGTTTAGGTATTTAATTCGATATAATACTTAATGCCTACTCTTGCAATCGACATTCAAAAATAGAGGCCGATTTGATATCTCTTTCGGTAATGGTTGCGGGTTTTGGGTTAGAAAGGGACAACAAGAGATATCTCGAGACGTCACCAATACAGTATCTGTGGTTAGATGGCAAGCATTATGCAATAGCACAACATAAGTTTTAATAAAATATTTGTTTTTACATGCCAAAATAAATTTCACATTTCTACGGTAAACATTTCACTTTATTTATTATGCTCATCAAAATAACCCTTTTTCATTTTTGTGCGTATATTATCAAACAATATATATTATATACTAGCTGACAAATACGCAGCTTCGCACGCGTAGTATTTCAATAAAAACATTACCCTCCTGCGCAGTTGGGTAAAAAGTAGCCTGTGTCACCCGGAGATAGTGTAGCTTCCCAACAAAGAAAGAATTTTTTAAATCGGTCCAGTAGTTTCGGGAGCCTATTCAATACAAACAAACAAATCTTTCCTCTTTATAATATTATAGTATAGACTAGTTGAAATTGGCATTTAAAAGTTTCAAATAATATTCAAGTATATTCGAATACCAGCCCATATTCATCGAATACTATTCGAATACCACAGTTTTGAATATTTGCTAACCCTCTATGAAGTAATTTTACTTATACCTTTGAAAATCTTTGGAACTTTGGTGTATACGACATTATTAATACTCATTATCCTCTCTTATTAATTACTCAGAACCATTAATTACGCAGAGCCTTGGAGACAATGATGTTAATGTTGTCTATTATATTACAACCAATGCTTGGAGATATCCCTCTAGCTGGGGGGTAGTCAGACAGGCAAGTTCAAACATTACGTATGATACACGAGACATTCCACAAAGAGCAGCGATTTTTAGAGCACCAATTCGAAGAGCAACGATTTATATTTTGACTTGGTGCTCTTCGTGGAAACGCGGCTACTTTTTACCCATACGCGACAGGTTACAACTTGCAACAGTTGCAAGATTAGAATACCCTATTTTACAAAAGCTTTTTATTAACTGGCAATGTTTGTCCGGATGGAATCTTGCAACTGAATTTTAAACCCGTTCCCCTCAACCGACTGAGCTGAAATTTGGAATACATATGAAACTTCGGTGACAATGCAATAATGTGGTACCATGGAGGTGGTATCATGATGGAGACGGATGCTAGACAACGGAACTTCTGTATGGATTATAGTAGGCTATTAGTGTTTGGGCTCATTTGAATCTGCTTGCGGTTCCGATTATGAATTTGATAAAAGCTTGTTTTGAAAAAGTAATTTTTCAACAAAAAAACTCATTTAGATTTCGATCTACCTCCACGCGTTCCTGGGAAAAAGTGTATTGACTTGATAGACAGACGGGCTACGAAGTGATCTTATAAGGCACTTGTCTCACTGCCGGCGATGAGCGAGAAGCGAGTAGAGCTAGAAACTAGAAACAAGTTGGCGAGCAGCGAGAAGCGACTGTGTAGTTCCTATAGTTGTCTCGCTGTGCTATAAAGCGAGTGAACGAGTGCGGCGGGCGATACTATTAAACCCTCCGTCGTGCGAGACACGTTCTCGGAGACCCGGATGACGAAATCACCTCGGCTAATGCGGAAGAGATTTTCGACTCATCTAGATTAGACGGAGCAAACACTTCACTGATACACCGACCTCGCCGGCGAGGTCGACGAGTCCCTTCAGTCGCCGCCTATACGAGGTACAAGCACGTACCCGGGCGTTTCTCTCCTATCCCCATGCTGGCAACAGCCCAAGCCGAGGTTCGTACCTAAGTGGTGCCCTTGCGCTAGTTGCCTCAACAAAACTTACAGGGCTGAGCGCCTTCTACGCTCGACAAAAGTTCGGTTAAGCTGCAACGGCCTCGAGAGGCCAACAGCGAGATAAGTCCATTCGAAAAAAATAAAAGGCGGGCGATACTCGCGCCACTCGCCGAGCGGGTGGCGCGTGCGTTCCGTTCCGCTGGTTCATCTCACGTCGTATCTTCTGACCGTGACCGCCAAGCGAGCATCGCTGAGCGCGTATCGCTGAGCGAGTGTTGTAGTCGCTGCTACAAAATAGTGGAGAGCGAGTTCTCGCCGGCAGTGTGAACGGTCAGCGATCAACTATTAATATACCTACGTGTCTCTTTTACTGCCACGGAATCTATATCGCTATCTATAACTAATCGCTTACGCGCCGGCGGTGAGACAAGTGCCTAAGGGTTCCTTTTTTCCTTCTGAGGTACGGAACCTTTACAAAAAATATATCCCTCTTAGTAAAGACTAAAGAAAAAATAAGCCTATTATGCTGGTGTAATGTGAACGCAGCCTTGCTAGGCATTACAAAACGAATTAACTGCGCTAAACAGGTGGGCCGCTTAATTAAAATCAGATTACGGGGATTGGCTTCGCTCTTCTGAAGCTTCATGCATTTATTTAACCTCCCTACGCAAATAAGGGTGTTATAAGTTTAACCCCTATGTCAGCCTGTGTGTGTGACTGTTGTCTGTGTCATCGTTAGTTCCCAAGCGGATAGGCCGATTTGGATTAATAGAAAGCTAGTTTAACTGGTGTTGGTCTGTGTCAGCTCTTAAGCCCCGAAGCAAAATGGGGGCCGGGGTTTTTTAAATTATTAATTTATAATTAAAATTTTAATAGGAACATTTTATAATGGGATTGGCGATCGCACCTCAAAAATACAGATTTCATGACGATAAATACGTAATATTAAAGGTCAACTTGCGCAACGATCCCTTAATGTGTTTAGTGCCTAAATATGATTTAGAGGCATGCTTAGCTATGTGACGTCATTCTAATTCCAATATGGCGGACTAGTTATTTTTTCTGCACTACCACAGGGTATCAAATGAAAGGGCTTGCTGAGGAGAACACGAAAACTAACACAACATCACATTAAATCCAAAATATGAGGGATCATCTAAGATGTATACTATAAATCCAATATGGCGGGATCTCCATGACGTCACAGGATGTTTTCTGTAGTCATTAACATATCATACATATTTAACTTTCGTGGTAATGCAATAATATGGAGGTGATCTCATGATGGAGACGGATGCTAGACAATGGAACTTATGAATGGATTGTAGTGGACTACTAGTGTTTGGGCTCATTTGAATCTGCTTGCGGTTCTAATTAAGAATTTTATAAAAACTTGCTTTGAAATAGTAATTTTTCAACAAAAAACTTCTATTAAACTTACATTTTTGGTGTGCTAGAAATGCCAGTGCAATGCGCCCGTCAGCATACAGGCGAAATACATACATTCTGTTAGTTGTAACATTAGCTACACCAACTTTTTCTAATCCTATTAAATGTCTGGAAGATTTGATTCCCTCATCCCTTTTGCAAGATAGATATCAAATTAAGTTATAAACTATGCGAAACGGTTTAGAAATGAGATGCTGACGATACGGATAAAATTTATTAGGACACAGTGTCCCAACTGACACTTTTGATTTTATTATTTTTTTTAGTGTCGATTCGGACACCATCAAATTATTGAAGCTAGTACAGGCAGGTAAAAAATGATTAAGCAAAATATAATATGTATACTGTGATAAAGCTAATCAAATTGCTTTGCGAGCGTGTGGTGACTTGCATCAATGTTAAAAAAAACCACAAGTTTCATTCATAGCGTGTATTTGGTATAAATCAACATCTTGTATACTTAGGCATCTATATAATGATCACATAAAAATATCTCAAATAAAGAGAGTGTCACCTTGCTATGCATCTATTTCGTCATCGTGCCGCCGCCGCGCCTCGGTAAAACACTGTTTTTTTAACTGACTGTACAATGCAACTATTTTTAATGGTGTCCGAATCGATAGTAACAAAAATATTAAAATCAAAAGTGTCAATTGGGACATTGCGTCCCAATATATTTTGTCCGAATCGACAGCAAGTCTCAGAAATTACGAAGTTGCCACAAGATCCAACAATCTGTTTCCGCAAAAAATAATAGTAGGTAATTCATATTAAGAATGTCGGCGGCTATTTGTATTATTGTTAGTGGCTTCGCAGTCACCTCACGTAAACTGTGGAAGGAGAAAAACCCTCCACCTCCTGATTTCATCTCCTCACAAGGCTCCCACCACGACACGATCTGCAGTGGCCAGTTTGGAAGTCCCTTATAACTCCGCACCCGAGTTGATCGCTGCAGACTGGTATGCCCCTTGTGCCCAAACACTTGTACACACGGCTACACATCAAGCTATAACTTCCAGTATAAGCTGACCTCTCATTCTACGAAAAGCCACAGTATGCGAGGTTAGCTTATACTGGAATTGTATAGCTTGATGTGTAGCCGTGTGTACAAGGGAAGACCTAATCGGAGCCACAAACAGTGCGATTTAAGGTCATGGCTAGGATTGCCACCCGTAATTTATATTAATAAAGTATTGTACCTACTCTATTTTGGCCAATCGTACTTTATACTTTTTGAGGGCAGTAAAGCACGTGAAAATATTTAATTTTTACTTGTGAAGATTTTTTTTAAATGGACTGCTCTTTCTAGCGTGTAACGGAACGGACTGCTTTGGAACGTACCCTAAAACGTCAATGTCAATATCATGTAATGTTGCGAATTGTGTCGTTTCTGCTATCCATTCCCGCCACTTCAGCATTGACAGACAGAGTTTTTCTCTGATGAATGCTAAGTGGCGGGATGAACGCAATAGAGCGTCTTTAACCTAATAAAAATGAATTATTTATATATTTAAATTTAGAAATTGATTGTAAAGATGCCGTTGAAATATTTAGGAGTAACAAATATGTGTTGAATGTTGCTAGAAGCAACAAAAAATATGTATGGAAGAGAAATAGTCTGGTAAATAAATAGTACTTTATTAACAGATGTTGTAGTTTTTAATAGCCTAAAAAATGAAATGTTTTCTATTTGCTTAAAAAAAGATGGCAATTCATGGCACACATTTCAACTCGGAAATGGATCGTCACCGTATCAACTCGAGCCGTTCAGTATTCTTTGTATGAAACTCCCTACAACGCACACTAATCGGAATCGTAGCGTATCCGCCTCGTCTCGGGACAAGCTCACGAACCGCGGAGCGTCCGTCGTCCCCACGCTTACATCTCTCCGTTCCAGCGCGGTGAAACTACCCGTCAACCAACAGGCGGCGAGCCGTAAGCGCGGCATCGCCTAGCCGTAACCAAGGAGCTGCAGATCCACTTTGATTACGTGCTTACGTTAGGTTGACGCCTGGTTGATATGACCTTAAGTGGCTACTTTTTATCAAAAACATGTCCAAGTTTTATGAAGCATCGACACGATAAGACGAAGTGGCGAATGTTATTCAGTAGACGCTACTTAGGGAATAAAAGAAAATGATACTTCTAAAAAAAGGAATTCTCTTACAGTTACATATCACATCATTCATTCGATTTATTTTATTCTCATAAGAACAGAAGAATTCTGCATTCATTTCCGTCGTGCGTTTGTTTGGAATGGCGTTTGAATGGAGCCACGCTAACTGTTCAGCTCTAGGTCCCTCCCAAAAATATTTCGTGGCAAACAATGTTCCAGCCAGTATCTATCTACCTACTCTTAAAAAAATATAGAGCACCGTAATTTCAAGGTTTTATGCAGTAAAACTTCTTTACTTGACTTGGGGAGTAAGCTGGTGAATGCGTTACGAAAAGTGCGAACGGAAGTTGAGAGGGCGATATAAGTTAGTGAAGATAGATAGAGAGAGAGTTACGTTTCGTATATTACTGTAGGAACAAGAGAGAGAGGTGCGCGCGCACATTTTCTTACCCTCTTCCTCTCCATAGCCAGTGCATGAAATATATATATATATATATATATATATATATATATATATATATATATATATATATATATATATATATATCTCAGACAGTAGTTCGTTTGATTATTTTGCGTAATTTCATTTCGTTCTTGAACAATTTTATAAATTAATATTTTGAAAAAGAAGTTTTACTTGAGTCGTGTGGCCTAAAGCACACTCGTTTTTTTACTCCCAACATGATAATAAGTTTTACATAACAAACTAATTTTAACATAACTTGAACCAATTTCCAAAGATATATCACCTTCTCAGCAAATTTTCGGTAAGCCTCTTCAACAGTTCACACAAACATACAAACTACTACTAATCTGGGGCGCAAATTTCATCAAGACAAAACGAGGGTACTTTAATACTCGTGAACTCTAAATTGGGCTGGTTGTAAAATATTAATTTTGAGACAAAGTTTGGGAAACCGAACCCGGCTTAGAGACTTAAATGTTGGGAACCACTACCCTGACGGGTTGAAAAGACTTGTCATCTTATTTACGAAATTACATTGTAGCTTTTAGGGCTGTGAATGTGAATGTTCCATTTTTAAAATACCCAATCTGGGATGGAATTAGGTCAGCTGAGTTTCCAAAATGGCGTTTTGGAACAAAACAATAAACTTATATGTATAATTAACCTATATATTTAAGACACAACTCGATAAACAAAAAACCAACAACACAACACATAAATAAAAAACATGTATTAAATATTTGTATATACCTAGTCAGGTCATAAGTATTGTCACACAGTAAAAACTTTTCTTTTAGAATGCTGGCCACAAACAAGTTTATAGAATTCAAATTTCGAATTGTTCATGAAAATAAAAATGTATACTTTTTAGAATTTTACTCATTTTTAAATATGGAGTGGACGCTTAAAGAAGACCGTGTTGCAGTTATTGCGTTGCATCGTTGCGGTTACGCGCCAATTCAAACTTTTGACATACTGAAAAATTTGAATATAACCAAAAGATTCGTTTATCGCACCATCAAACGATACAATGAAGACTCTAGTGTAGATGACAGGTCAAGAAGTGGTCGCCCTCGGTCTGTTAGGACTCCAGCAGTGATAAAATCTGTGAAGGCGCGAATTCAAAGAAATCCCAAACGTAAGCAGAAACTGTTGGCCCTTCAGAAGTGGTTAAGCAGAACCACGGTGAAAAGGGTGTTAAATGAAGACTTAGGGTTTCGGGCATATCGAAGAAAAACAGGACATCGTTTGAATGCTCGTCTAATGGACCTGAGACTGAAGAGATGCCGCGTTTTGTTGAAGCGGTACGCGGGAAATTCTTTTTTCGGATGAAAAAAATTTTACCGTAGAAGAGAGCTACAACAAACAAAATGATAAGGTGTACGCACACAGTAGTGAAGAAGCGAGCAACCGTATTCCGCGTATCCAACGAGGTCATTTTCCATCCTCGCTCATGGTATGGTTGGGAGTTTCTTATTGGGGCTTAACAGAGGTACATTTTTGTGAGAAAGGTGTAAAAACGAATGCAGTTGTGTATCAAAATACAGTCCTGACGAACCTTGTGGAACCTGTTTCTCATACCATGTTCAATAACAGGCACTGGGTATTCCAACAAGATTCGGCGCCAGCTCATAGAGCGAAGAGCACACAAGACTGGCTGGCGGCGCGTGAAATCGACTTCATCCGGCACGAAGACTGGCCCTCCTCCAGTCCAGATTTGAATCCGTTAGATTACAAGGTATGGCAACACTTGGAGGAAAAGGCGTGCTCAAAGCCTCATCCCAATTTGGAGTCACTCAAGACATCCTTGATTAAGGCAGCCGCCGATATTGACATGGACCTCGTTCGTGCTGCGATAGACGACTGGCCGCGCAGATTGAAGGCCTGTATTCAAAATCACGGAGGTCATTTTGAATAAACTTTAGTGTCATAAGAATCTATGTTTTGTTAAGTTCATTTTGGTATATAAATGGTTACATAATGAATAAACTTGTTTCAATTATTTTATAATAAACATGTGACAGAATTTATGACCTGACTAGGTATATTGGACCAACAGATGTACAAATTACTCTGTCATTACCAAATAAAGTAAACCGCCTGTGCAATATGTTAAGCCTAAAAACATCTCTGACCTGTGTCAGAGGGGAAACAGGCGGAACAAACAAAAAAAATGGCGTTTGAATTTGCCAATCTCCAAATGCCTTCCGTACAAAATTAGACCGCTTGAGGCTTTTCTTTTCATTTTCACCGTGGAAGATATAGCTTCGACAGTCGCATCGTTAAAACTATGCGTCTGAAATCGGTCCATATCTCATCTCTATGTCAAGACTTTCGCCCCTGATAGTAACGACATGACGTCAAATCTCGCATTACAAAAAATACTACCACGGTAATGTGACGTCATTTCAAAAACGACCCGAGAATACACACACAAGCTAAGCTACATTATTAATTACGATCATGCGAGATTAACAAAGAAAGACAACGAAGTCTCATTATTAGTTTTTTTTGTTTCGATTCTTTTGTTTACCCCAGATCGATAGCTCCAATCTGTCTTATGTCTACCGTTATCTGATGACAGCCTCATGAGAAACTGGGATTGTATGCAACAAAAACTATGACATATGTGGATCAGACGAAAGACATTTCACATCAACTAGCTTCCGCCCGCGGCTTCTCACTCGTGGTTTTTCATTAAAAAGTATAGTGTCCTGGTCATAATCTACTAGTAAACGACTCAAATTAATTCAAATATATATTTATTTCAGTAAACTTAATTCATATACATACATTTCATGGGTCTGGGAGCCTCTTTTAAGTATGAAATACCTGTGTTAGAGGGTCCCGCTCTTCCGCTAATTCGGTTATTCCGATTAAGTATACAATCCAAATAAAATAAATACCGATATTGATAAATAAATATAAGAAGCCTACATGGACATCGCGACATCGCTGACAAGATGCAGGAGAGTCGGCTGCGATGGTACGATCACGTGAAGAGGAGCCCACCTGACTACGTAGGGAATTTGGCACTACAACTTTACATCCCCGGTCGAAGATCTCGAGGTAGACCCAAGACAAGGTGGAGAGATTTAGTGTCAAAAGATATGAGAGAGTGCCAAGTTTCTAATGACGACGTCGAGGATAGAGCGAAGTGGAGAAGAACGACCAGGAAAGCTGACCCCACCACCAAGTGGGATACATAGCTGGGAAGAGAGAGAGAGAGAGATATTGATAAATAAATATCAATATTGACCCATATATATGGCATATATATATATATATATATATATATATATGCTCGGGGTTTCTCTACGGGATCGAATCAGAAATGAGGAGATACGTAGGAGAACTCAAGTCACCGACATAGCCCGACGGATTAGCACGTTGAAGTGGTAATGGGCAGGCCATATAGCGCGCAGAACAGATGGCCGATGGGGCCGGAAGGTTCTCGAGTGGAGGCCACGGACCGGCAAGCGCAGCGTAGGACGTCCACCTACAAGATGGACAGACGACTTGGTAAGAACCGCAGGTCGGTGTTGGATGCAGGCCGCTTCCAACCGCAGTTCCTGGAGATCAATGAGGGAGGCCTTTGTCCAGCAGTGGACGTCCTACGGCTGATATGATGATGATGATGAAAATTAAGTTAATGTAGCTTAAGTTAAATTATTAAACGACTCCCTGTTTATAATAGGTATTCCTCCTAAATTACTTCGCAAGAGTCAAAAGTCCTGCCAATTAGACATGGCTGGCGACGACGTGATGGCACCGGCGCCGCTTCCGTCCATCACTCCAGTGTTGCCAAATCATGTTCATTTGGAATGACAATGAACGTTCAATAAATTAAACATTCCAACAAAGGTACCAAACCATTCGAGTAATGCTGGAAATGTAACATAATTTACTAAAAGCTAACATACCCATATACTAAACTTCATCAAAATAGGTTAAGCCGTTACAGCGTGAAAGCATTACAAACAAACAGAGTAACTTTCGCATTTTTACGAGCGATATATCAGATATACTGCTGAACATCTGCCCCCCCCCCCCCCCCCCTCCAGATTTCCAGACCGACCTCTTGTGCGACCTGCACCCAACGGTCCCCAACAAGATTTATTGGGTCGCCTTTCCATTCGGTGGGGGCCGTTCTACGCTAAGTCTTATTGATTAGGCACAAATGTCATAATCAGATAATTTATGATCAGAATGAATTAACCAGAAACCATAAGAATACTGACTCGTTTTTCCAACCGTTTGGTTAATTTTCAATTTTTAATAAAGAGAATGAGTGGAAACCTTCAAAATTGTGAATCATTCAACAAAAACTCAAATCAAGTTAGATGATTAGACATGTTTAGAAAAGCTTTTCATTGAGTAAGTAAATACTTAGGCACTTTTTTTTTATTGATGATGATAGCCAAGCGCTTGACCACTACCTCTCCTGATGGTAAGTGAAGGTGTGATCGAAGATGGAGCACGCTTGCCTAGAAAGAACCTATTCACTCTGGACTTGAAGACTCCAAGATTATACTGGTTTGCAAAAACATACGCCGGAAGTGAGTTCCACTCCTCACTTAGCACAAGTGAAGTTGAAACAACAAGAAAAGTTGAAGCAAATCGTTTGGTACGGCAAGGTGGTATGCCGACCAGGTATGGGTGGTACTTCTCGGTTCGTCTGCTTGTCCGGTGGTGGAAGGGGGAAGGAGGGATAAGGTCATGAAGTTCTTGCACACATTCACCAAAATGTATCTTGTAAAAAACTGAAAGTCTGGCTACTTGGCGTCTGTGCTCTAGACTTTGTAAATTGGCTTCCACTAGTGAGTCATCAGCATCACCAATGAGTCTAGCAGCACGTCGCTCAATCGAATCAAGGGCTTCAAGCTGATACTTGGCTGAGCCATCCCAGAGATGGCAGCAGTACCTACTCCATACATGAGCGGACTTGTGCTTTGTAGAGACTGAGCAGCTGTCCCGGTGAGAAGTACCACCGAACCTTAGCTAGGATGCCCAGTTTCATAGCAGCAATTTTGGCCCTAGATTCAATGTGCAAGCCGAAGTTCAGGTTGGACGTGAGCTCTACGCCCAACAAGCTCAGACTTTCAGAAATTACGAGTGGGAAATCACAAAAGGTGGGAACGGGATGAAAAGGAGACCGTTTTGCGGTAAACAAACACGAGTTTTGGAGGCGTTGAACTTGACCAGATTTGCGTCACCCCAGTCAGACACAAACTTCAGGTCAAGGTTCAAACGTTCCACCATATCTGTACGTAGATTGCAGATTTCGTCAGCACTTGCACGTGGACTAGAGAAATACCTTTCAACAACTGTACTGTCATCCGCATAACCACAGATACCGGGTTTCAACAGCTCATTGATATGCAGAAGAAATAGAGCCAATAGATCAGACGAGCATCCACCAATGACTACTCGAATTGATCGTTCCCTCAAGAAATCAGTTATCCACATTAGCAGGTTAGACGGCAATCCGTACGAGGAAAGTTTGCTAATGAGACCGTTGTGCCAAACTCTATCGAAAGCTTTTGAGATGTCGAGTTCTTGAAATCAACTGATAAATTGTGGCTAAAGGCCATTAAAAATTTCAAATCGTTTAACATAAAACTTTGTTTGAAATGTATTTCCCGATAGAAAAGTTGAAGAAAACTTTACGGGAAGTTTTAAATTATTTCCAACGAAGAATTACTTACGAATTTACAAGTTGAAAAATTTTAATTAGAGAGATGGCTTATAAAAAGCTACCAGTTTAAGTTCACTAGGAAATCTTGTTAGAACGGGATTTAAAGTTATTTTTTTTCACTTTTGCAAGCTCTCCTTTTCTTCTTTTATGAAACTTTTGACGTGATAATGTCTTATAAATTATCAGTCCCTGTGTTGAAGTTGTAACTGCTTGTTAATTCATCATAACCATTTTTATAGTTGCTTATTTTAAATTAAATTTGTGTTATTACTAGTATTTTAGGTATGTAAATATGTTTTTAATTTTATATAGATGCACCGGCGTCATGTGATACATTATAATCCTGTCCATACAAAGATTGTCTGGAAGAGATCGCTCTTAGCGATATTGTAAGAATTATGTTCTGTATTTTACTTTGGTGTACAATAAAGAGTTATCCTTATAAATCGATGAACGACGGCTGCACGCACGAAAAAGCATGACTCATTGTCACGTTCCGCCTGAGCCGAGCGTGCAAGCGAGAGCGCGGAACAAGCGATAGAGGCACGATCGGCCTAAGCGTTCGGCTTGTGACGCATCTGTCTCTCTCGATATCACGTAAAATGATCGTTTGTAAACCGACTTTACAGACAACCAATTTTTTTCCTAGCGTTCAAGAATTACGTAACGCAATTTGGGGGGGGAGGAGGGTCTTGTAAAACGTTAAGATGCGTTACAGGTGCGGGAGGGGGGTTCGAACAACGCGTAACGTAACATTCTTTTTATTTATTTCAATAAAAACTAGGGAATTAAAATCTCTATTGTATTGTACGTCATTTTTATGTATGGTAAAAATGGTCACTTGGATGTAAGCTAAAACGTTACGGCGCGTTACATGAAGGGGGAGGGAGGGTCAAAAATCTTATAAAATTGCATTATTGCCCGGTGAAGTACTACCACCATACCTATTTCTGCCACCAAGCAGCATTTCTGTGTTTCGGTATGAAGGGTACAGTTTCCGGTGATATTACAGGCACATGCTGCTATATATCTGTATGACTCAAGTGGATTGCCACAGGGCAGTGTATCGTAGGGCACGTTTCTAAGTTACGTGACCTACGAGGCAACACTTTGGTATTAACATCCAGTCGGCCATAAGTTTATGCTTTACCAATCACCAGCATCAAGTCTATCACTAAGTAGTATAAAAAAATCTTGTGTTCCACATAACTGGCGCTGCGAGTACATACCTCAGGAAAGATTTGAAGAAGGAACAATATTTTGTTTTGTACGTACACACGGCTACACATCAAGCTATTCATTTCCAGTATAAGCTGACCTCGCATTGTGTAGGCTTTTCGTAGAATGAGAGGTCAGCTTATTCTGGAATTGTATAGCTTGATGTGTAGCCGTGTGTACATAATTGTGTGACATGCATGATGAATAAATATTTTCTATTTCTATCCATACTAATATTAAAATTCGAAACTGTTTGTTTATTTGTTACCTTATAACGACTTAACGGCTGAACGGTTCATAATGAAATTTGGCAAGGAGATAGATTATATCCTGGAGAAGGGCATAGGCTATTTTTTGTCTCAAAAATAACCTTGACAGGAGTGAAATGGGGGCTGAAAGTTTGTATTGGCCAATCCAAATTTCCTCATGTCATTAAAAAAATCATATTTTCAGATTTAGTATATAAATAGATTATGTTATGACCAAGATTGAGACATAAGCTGCTTTTTACCCGACTGCGCAAAAGAAGCGAAATATTTTATTGACAACAAACACGTGCGAAGCCGAGGGCAGGTCAGCTAGTTTTAATAAAACTCACAAATCATGGTAAATATATCCTGTTTTTACTGCAAATAGTGTTCATAACTATGATAGTTTCAAAAGTAATAAGTGTCACCGTCTGCCACCAAATTAGGGAATTTTCGTGGGGGCAGACGGTAATAATTCTTAAGCAGAACCCGTGCCAGTCATCCTCAGCATTAGACCTTAAGATCCCTCCAAGAAACCCAACTAATATTGTTTAAAATCGGTTCCTTTGTACAATAGCTGGAACACCGAAACTTTCTCTATGTTACGAGTGAATATATTCCTCAGTAAGGTACAAGATTAATGAGCTGAACTTTCCATCTTTGGCAGATTTACTGCTTCCGGAAAAAGGGATACGGTTAGGTATTGCCTCAGAATAGAAACAGAACTTAAGTTACATACAAACAACGAGCAAAAGCAGCCTTAGCACACATTTTTAGAAGCTTTTATTTAACTGGTAATGTTTTTTAGTTTCGGTCTAATGTTGCAACTGAATTTTTAATCAGTTTCCCTAACCAATTGAGCTGAAATGAATACATGTAACTTCGGTATCATGATAGGAGACGGATGCTAGACAACGGAACTTCTAAATGGATGGCTACTAGTGTTGGCTCGTTTGAATCTGCTTGCTGTTCAGATTATGAACTGTGTAAAAATTTCTTTTGAAAAAGTAGTTTTTGTGAAACATCTATTGACAGTCTTGTCAGTAAAATCGACTCTTATCCCGATACGCCATAACGGCATGCGTCATATAGGCGATGTCTATTATACGAGGGGGAAGATGACGGATGTTACGGATTATTTTCCCAAGTCTCAAGTCCCAAGTCCAACAGCCCAACTTAGACTTGATTTAACCGTTTTGCGTACGATAAGATAAGATGATTATAAGCAAGAATATAATAGAATAATCATTTATTTGAGACACACAAAATGACACATGAAACAATTATAAGGAACAGTAGATACAGTTGAATCAAATAAAACAGTTCGACTCATGTGTCTGCGTACCAAAATGGCGTTCAGCTCAGCATAATGTTGGATGTTAAGCACCCAACGCTGATTTTCAGCTGAAACAGCAAAGGCAGTGCAGCAGCGACGTAGTAAAATAACAAATAGATATAGAACTGAGTAAATAAAAGGTGTGTGCAGTTTTATTAGCGGATAAGTTTAATAAACGAATTTCTTCAATTATAAAATCTTTCAATAGCCATAAGTTTGAATGTTTCACATCTGCCATCATACTTTTTATTGGTGATCAAGCGCTTGAACACTACCTCACCTGATGGTAAGTGATAGTGTGGTCGAGGACAGAGCACGCTTGTCTAGAAAGAACGTGTTCACTCAGAACACGAAGACTCCGAGATTAATAGACGTGGTCGTACGAAGATCTCGGATCAATCTGTTTAAAGCTTCGAACGACTTGATCGAAGATCTATGATCCAAAAAGTCAAAGTCAAAATCTTTTATTCATTAAAATCACAAGGATCACTTTGAAACGTCAATTTTACTGCCTGTTCTTTCGCGACGAAGCCAGGAAAGAAAGGCAAGAAACAAGGCTGGTTGTTTTTATAATGATCCTTTTACAATACAGGAAATAAATTACGTCTAAATTGTAATATTTCGAACGAGTTGGAGCAGTTTCAATCCCAAGCTTCTCTATCATCTAAATAATCCGATATTTTATAGTAGGCTTTTTTATAAAGGTATTAATTAATTGCGTTTTTAATTTTGTTAATTGTAAATTTTTGTACATCACTTGGGAGTTTGTTATAAAAGCGAACACCTTGGCCCTTTAAACGATTTACTAACTAGTCTAATAATAAGAATAAAGTATCGAATACCGCCATAAAATTGCAATACTGTCGATCTTTTACAGAATACATTTTGGGGAATGTGCCCAGGAACTATAAGACCTGATCCCGCCATTTCCCTTCCATCAAAGGACAAGCAGGCGTACGGCTCAGTACCATCCGTACCTAGTTGATATACCACCCATTCGCACACACCGTTTTGGTTCTACGTTCTTGATGCGTCTGTTTTTCCTAAAGACTACAATCCAGGCCACTTTAAGGTTTTTTTTTTATGTTATTTGTGGGGAAACAGGCTTACGGCCTACCTGATGGTAAGTGGTCACCGTCGCCTATTGACACCGGCAACACCCGGGGTATTGTCGATGCGTTCCCTATACTGAAGAAACCTCTACATTTCTCTTGAAGCGTGCCATGTCGTAGTCTAATGGGAAAACCTCAGATGGTAGCTCATTCCACATCTTGCAAGTATGGGGTAGAAAAGATCGCGTGAAGCGTGTGGTGCGCGATACCCAATTGTCGATTATATGTGGATGAGCTTTATTACGTTGTCGAGAAGTGCGGTGGTAAAATCTCGACGACGGGATGAGATCAAATAGCTCCTCAGAACATTCCCCATTATACAGGCGGTAGAATACACTGAGCGATCCGATGTCACGGCGTTGACTCAGCGGTTCCAGCCTGTCGGCGTGTTTGGGATCACCGATGAGAGGTACACACCGATAAGAGTAAATAGTCTTCTAGATCTTCGTACTTCATCTTAGACCACATCATCGCTTACCATCAGCTGAAAAATGTGGTCAAACGATCATGCATCATCAAAAAAAATGTATATAAGTATTCTATCAGTTATCTGGTTCCCATAGTACAAGCTCTGCTTAGTTTGGGGCTAGATAGCGCTGTGTGAAATGTCTACCAATATTTATTTATTATTTATTTATTTATCCAGTTAAAAAGAATCCTCTTACGCGCGCGTCTGGTCTGCGTGACCCTCTTTTTGTTTGTTGTACTGAGCTTAACTTCTGTTGCTATTTATTTTGTGGTATTGCGTTAATCATGACTTAGGAAAGGGATAGCTTTATTACAAGTGGATACATAATACTTTTATCTGATCATATTATGTGATATAGTTACATAATTATATATTATCTTGGATAATCTTGTATGTAAAAATGAAACAAATGAATAAAAATTAAAACATTCATTTGACACGACACACGTACAAAATAAAAACAAAATCAGATGGTGACAAAGTTGTATTGTAGAATCTTAACTTCAAGCTCAAAGAAGTAGATGGGTGTAAATACAAGGATATTAGACATAGAAGGACAAGAATGAAAAATGTCTAAGATTACAGGTTAATCAAAAATACAAGAATATCTCACGCAACTACCATCAAAAAGTTCTTAAAAAAAATCTGATTTCTTTGGTTTAGTGTAAGACAAAATAAGTACCTTAGTTTGGAGTGTTTTTTAATCTTATATCTAGTAAGTATGTATACCTACATAAGTTGTAAAAAGAATTATTAATTGGTAGAAGTAAATTCACAATTTCTGACAATGATTCAAGACAAAATATCAAAAGAGCGGCTTCGTAAGCGTGGTTTGTCAATAATAACATTCCCCTCCTCCAAGTCGGGTAAAAGTAGCCTGTCCCAATCCCGGTCTTATTAAAATAAAATAAATAAATAAATATTGCTGAACATTTCACACAGCGCTATCTAGCCCCAAACTAAGCAGAGCTTGTACTATGGGAACCAGATAACTGATACAATAGTTAAATACATTTTTTTTTGTAAATACATACTTAAAATATATAGAAAAACATCCAGACCCGGAACAAATATCTGTAGATCATACAAACATTTGTTCCGCGGCGGGAATTGAACCCGCTACCTCCTGCGTCTCAGCCGGCTATTCACCCACTGCGCCACAGAGATAGTCTGTATTAATCTATAGTCTTAATCTATCTGTATTACAAATTTCATCGAAACGGTTCAGCCGGTTAGTCGTGAACGTAACGAACAGTCGTTCCAATTTATATATTTTTTTTATTTTATTTCTATAACAAAATCCTCAGAACTTATTATATAGATAGAAACTTATACTAAGCTGAACATACGGCCAAAAACGGATTTACTTTATATAAAAAAGAATTTATAAATAGACAATCTAAATTAAACTAAAAATACGAATAAAACAAATTACGTGTAAGAACACAACAAGGTTGATAAATTGGAAGAGCTTTCATTTAGGGACAGTTCGATACGGGGATAGGAGAAGGGGAGGGGAGGGATTTAGATATCCATAGATTTCATAGTTCAAAAGATAATTTTTAAATAATATGGGCGATTTATACATTTTCGTTGATGAATCATAATCAAATCATTTTCCTCAGCAAATGCGATAAACTGATCCACAGTACTGAAGGTGGCAAATACTTTTCTTAAATTCCATTGATTTATGATTTCTTCTTTGTTGTAATGGACCCTCCGGCCCGATGAACCAGCAGAAGCTTCAGAATCAGACTCTTCGGAGTAGGAATCCGCAAAAGACGCCATAATATCCACGCAAAATAAGAAAACATATCAAAAAGAAAGATAAGTAGGTAACAGCACCAAATCCATGCAACAGTGAACAAATCTATTGTAAAATTTGTAAAAGAAATGTCAATGTCATTGCCAAATTCGAAATTCCCGCCAAAATGTAAAACCTATGAAAAAAGTCGTATTATCTGTCACTCTCATGTCAGTTTAGTGTCGCAACAATCGATAGAACGCAAACTGAAAGGTCGGACCCTAATTTCCGAGCGAATTTCGCAATCGATTAAGGATTAACAAAAATTAATATCTCAAAAACTATAGGGTTGCGAAAGTTGCCACTTCACATGTAGGCTTCCTTTATGTATGATTTTTTTTTTTTTTTTTAAAAACTTAAAACATGAAAAAAAAATGAAAGTACTAGCACAACTTTTCTGAAGAAAAGTTGAGCCGTACCCTTGTCATTATTATAAATACGGGATTTATCACGTACCGTCTTATCGGTGTTTCGACCGACAATGTTTCGGTTCAATTCGTGAACCTTCATCAGGGTGAGTGCGATCCGCTCCGAATAACGTCTCGCCTCACGTACCCTTGTCGTTATGACAAATATCAATCGAGAAGAACTCCTTATTAAAATTAGTATGGATAAGGTTGTATAATATAACAATAGGAATTCTAAACCAGACATTAAGGTAACTTTAGGATAAATCCTTGATCGTTTCGGGAATTTCACTTCGGTATTTGGACAATGTTTCATGATTAATTCGTAGGGCGTAAAACAATAGAACTTGCACTTACAAATATTATTGGTTTCTCTATTTGTTTTCGTATTTTCGCATGGAGTGACAGATATAGCTACACGAGGCAGCTAGACTAGCTAGTTATAATGAGGCAAGTGCGAGTCTGACTCGCGCGCCGAGGATTCTGAAAAAATATTTTTATGTACTACCTTTTTCGGATTTTTTCTTTTACTTGTGCTGTGAGACCTAGCTTCTTGCCAAATTTCATAATTTTAAGTCAACGGTAAGTAGGTCCAGACTCGTGGCGATACTTATCTCACTTGTAATTTCCATTTAAAGTTTGTTTGGAAGAGATAACACCGCCGCTTGTATTTCCACGAGTCTTCCGTGGTGTACCGTCAAAAAAAAACTACGAGCCTTACAGTAGTCGCATATGATGTGTAACATCTGACCACCGCGCGCGCTCATTGGTCAAAACAAATAGCGCGCATCCCCGGTTTCCTGTTACACATTTCCGTCCCTTTTGCCAAAATCACTCCCACAAACCGAGAAGAAAGATAGATAGATAGATAATTTTACTTAGAAAACTTTCGTGATTGATCCCCGCCACCCCGCCCGTCCGCTCGCGCGCAGAGGGCAGCGGCGCGCAGTGTGAGGCGAGACGTTATTCGGAGCGGATCGCACTCACCCTGATGAAGGTTCACGAATTGAACCGAAACATTGTCGGTCGAAACACCGATAAGACGGTACGTGATAAATCCCGTATTTATAATAAATATAGTAATAACTTATAATTCTTTATTGTTACACCAAATTAAAATAACTTAACCTAGAAAACTTAAAGACTAATACATGGTGGTACAATGGGCGGCCTTATCGCTTAAAGCGATCTCTTCCAGGCAACTTTTGATGAAGATGTTACACATCAACAACTAAATAATTATCTATTATATTATAGTTCAGAGAGGTAGAAGCTGAACAACTCAATGCACCTATGTTTTTAAAAGTTCATAATCACCTTAACAACCTAACATTGATTAGGGTTAAGCTCGCCTTTGTGCATGCCCTCTATTTCTGTACTGTTTTAATATATTTTCTTGTGGCTGCCCCGGTTCTGCAGCGCGTCGGGGATGTTTGCCGAGGCGCGAGTGGACTGTTTTTACAGCACCATGCGCAAGCGGTGCACATCCCTGGGGCGCAGAATTCGGGCCAGCTCCAACGGTATACTGAATGCGTTCGGTACATGCGCAGTACTTGCACTAGATACTCACATACCTACCGCATATTTGTTTTTTTATTATATCACTTTATGTCACACTTGTACAAACCATTTCACATGTTTAATTAAGTTTTTACTAACAAATTTGGATCTTTAACATCTGAAAATAAATAATTGAATAATGAATAAAAAAAAATATTTGATTTATTTTTTAATTTTAAGCGACTTCAAAAATGGAGGAGGCAATTCTTCAGGTTTTTATTATGTATATAATGTATATTATTTAGTTTAAGGTAAGTAGTTAAGGTAATATTATAAGTAGGTAAGTAGGTCTTAAATGTATTTTCTGGTCTTATAGCAAAATCTTCTGTCAAAATTAAAATTCTACTTCACAGCATATTTCCATAATCTATAACAACATTCACAGCGTATCGAATAATACGAAAAGCAAGTAAAAACTATCGATTATTCTGTGTCCGTTAATTAAATCACGATATTCTGCATAACGCTTCGATGGTAGAATAAATTATGAAGCCTTAGCCACATCCGCTGGATTCCTCCGAGCCGTAACTAGACGAGAATTGATAGATAGTCTGTGGTATAAAATAAAATATTTTGTTGCCAAGACCAATGAATGGTATCGAGTGGTTTTAATTCGATTTGAATTTTTTTATCTGTTCTATTTTTATAAAGTGCTGTAAAAAATAAGAAATAATTGGATTCAACGATATTTATTACTTTATAGTTTGTATTATTAGGGTTTATTGATATTTAAGTTTAAAAAAAAAATGATTTGATTTGAAATCTACGTTAAAGTTAAAATTAAATACACACCTACAGAAGATAATTTCAGATTTAGACACTATTTAGATTTTTAGATACTTATCAAAATAATTATTCGATAGTAGGTATTAGTTAAAAATTAAGCATTTCACAACTAGCAGTAATTATCGTATATTCATATAACAAATATTATAGTTAACATAGTATATATAAATAATGATTAGTAGATTTTACTTAGAAAACTTTCGTGATTGATTTCAATCATTATTATAAATACGGGATTTATCACGTACCGTCTTATCGGTGTTTCGACCGACAATGTTTCGGTTCAATTCGTGAACCTTCATCAGGGTGAGTGCGATCCGCTCCGAATAACGTCTCGCCTCGCACTGCGCGCCGCTGCTCTCTGCGCGCGAGTGGACGGGCGGGGTGGTGGGGATTGGGTCAACGAAAGCACAGTGCGTTGACCCGCTGTGTCATCATCATTATCATCACTGCTGCTCTCCTCTGTAGTTCTTGGCACAGGCAAACACACAACACTAACTATGTCTCTACCAGGTTCACTCACTCTTCTGTCACTTGCATCATGAAGACATGGCCCCCAGGCTGGCGGTAGAACCCATCCTCTATCCCTGTTAAAGTTCGGCACACGACTTATTTCTATCGCCTCTCGGATCTTGCGAGGAACGAAGAACTTCTCTCTCGCTAAAACCCGGGCCTTGTCGAAACGTATGTAGTGCGTCGAATCAGAATCTAGGGAATGTTCCGGCGGAACATTCTAGACACTAGCGCGCAGAGAGCAGCGGCGCGCAGTGCGAGGCGAGACGTTATTCGGAGCGGATCGCACTCACCCTGATGAAGGTTCACGAATTGAACCGAAACATTGTCGGTCGAAACACCGATAAGACGGTACGTGATATAAATCCCGTATTTATAATAATGATTAGTAGATTTATAAGAATTTAACATACATCATTAACCTAACTAAAAATTTTAAATTATAAGGAAGAGCAACGACGCCCTACCGTCATACAGTGAAAACTAGTACGGAGGGTAGTCACTTGACCATGTATTCATCATAACTGCAAACTTAAGTTACACTAGGAAACATGATTGTATATAGTTTAAGTCTAGATTTTAAGTTTGTAAACTTACTTTATCGAAATAAATTTTACTTTACTTTAGTGAAATAACTTGTGTTTGTCTAGGTTTAGTTATATTCAGTGACGTAATTAGCCTTTTATGCGCTCGGTGCGAGCTGCTATAACCGCGCCCTTCAAATATTTTATCATAACCGGTTCTGACGATAAAATGGATTGTAAATAAAAATCTATTATCCAAAAACTAAGTTTTTGTAAACTTAATTTTAAGTATTACCCGTGCGCGATAAGTTGGGACCTGAGCGCGGTGACGTCATATTGGCGTGTTTGTACCGCCCGCAAAAAAGCGAACATAACAAGCAGCCGCCCGCGGCTTCGTCTTTGTTTTTTTTTAACCTAATTTATTATGTTACTCAGGGAGGACGCTGCTTTTTATCTAATCTTTTTTACACTATTTGAATAAAATAAAAATACAATGTTTAAGTTTATAGTTGTTCTTCGTCCTCAGTCTCACTATAATCACTTGACGAAGAGGTATCCGATAAATTTACAACATTTAATTACATTTACAAAAACTACAACAACAAAACAATAACACAAACGAAAACTAAAAGAATTCCAGAGCGCGTCGTTACGTGACGTAGGCCAGTACGAGACTAAAAACCCTAGTAAAAAATAGTGATGCGAACGGTACAATACGGGCGCCATCGGGGAAGTGCAGGGGAAGCGGTCGGGGAGTCGCATTCCTAGCAGGTCCCAAGTTATCGCGCACGAGTAATATGTAGCTAAGTAGTGTATACTCGTATCTATAAGTTCCAAAAATAATTTCATATAATGAAGCTGCTACCGGTTTTTTAGCGTGACATGCTCGCGGCAGTCTTATTTCAAAATTATAAACTATTATAGTGTGACCATTAGTGCTGTGCACTCCCTGAGGTATGCGCGGCGAGGTGGGAGGCAAAGAAAAAACTGCATGAGTTCACATGAGATCAAAACATGTCGTACATATCTTACGATATCAGTTTGCATTTCTAAGGCAAGACTTGTGGCGGGACGATGGTCGGAGGCTATCTATCTGTAATATATTATACTTACTTAGTTGATTAAAATGTAACTTAAATATACTCATATTTTATTAAAAATATGCAGGTGATAAATAAGAACTAAACTTATAATTCAAAGGACTTGTTTTATTGAACATTTTTTATATTTACAAACAATTATATATTCTAACGAAAGTTATTCTGACATAGATTCTGTTTCAACTTCATCTTCCATTTCATATCACGAGATAACGCACGACCCATCTTTGAATATTTATCTCATGTGCGTCTGACATAGACAGTCCGATACAAATAACACTACCTGCCGCCACGAGCGTTGACGGCGAACTGACAGAGCGCAGCAGCCGATTCTCCCCCCCGTCTCGCCGCGCGCATACCTCAGGGAGTGCACAGCACTAATGGTCACACTATAACTACAGTTTTTCCATTTCTTTATTTTCTCGATGACAGTTCTAATTTGATAGTTGTAGTGTTGTGACCTCATGGGGAGAGCTCCTCGAGTGACAGTGACGATTCATCAGATTTTGATTAAAATAAATAAATAAAGATTACCTGTCGTTATAATTATTTCGTTTCATTGTCGAGTTATCTATACCTACTTATTTTACAACAGCTTCGAAAATTTTAAAGAAGTTGGCATTATCAATCAAGAATGAATACGCGTAACATCTTGTAATGAAATATAATATTATTTAATAAATTTGTACAAAAGTATCCGGCAGTAGTTTAGTTTCTTACATTTTGTAAAATAATATCGGGTCTGTTATCGTGTTACGTTTATCGATAGCTCCATCCCTATCAGTTTCTCCGACTCTGGTATAACCTTGTACGTGCGTAAGCGTCATATTTTTATAAAATAATGCATACATAATGTAAAAAAGACGCTCGTACAAGTTTTCACAGGAGCTGTCATCGAGAAAATAAAGAAATGGAAAGACTATAGTTTAAAATATTAGCAATTTTTTTATCATGTTTTTGTGGTAATTGTAATCTCTCTAAACATTTTACTTCTAAAAGACAAATCGAAATAAGTGACGGTTCAGTTTATCAACAGAACGCCCATTACAATCCTTACACCCTAATGTCTGTAATCAGTTAACCAACCGTCGCGTCGTCATCATGGCGAACGGCGCATTTTTCACCAGCCTTTCTGTAGGTTATTGCCGATTAATATCCACGGAATAATCTGCAGATGGGCACCATTAGTCTATCTGTCAAATTAGGAGGCCCTCTAGTTGTATAAGCTGAGCGATAAGCGACCAACTTTCATTCATTCATTCTTTATTGCACACTAGCTTACCTGCCTCCGGCTTCGCACACATGGTTTGTCAATAAAAACAAACTCCTTATGCGCAGTTGGGTAAAAAGTAGCTTATGTTACTCAGGGATAATGTAGCATTCTAATGGTGAAAGAATTTTTGAAATCGGTCCAGTAGT
The DNA here is from genome assembly GCA_918857605.2 of Philereme vetulata. NCBI lineage: Eukaryota > Metazoa > Arthropoda > Insecta > Lepidoptera > Geometridae > Philereme > Philereme vetulata. The sequence continues at coordinate 1,409,216 of OU975482.1, forward strand.
TTTTGAGTTTATTCGTTACAAACATACAAAAATACAAATCTTTCCTCTTTATAATATTAGTATTTACTAGTATTTATTGCACATATGAAAATACATTCAAAAATACAGAAATAGAGGTCATGTACAAAGGCGAGCTTAACTCTTAGAAGAGTATTCTTCCAGCAAACCTTTGAGGCCAGAAAGAGAGATGATTTTAAAGGTAGGTGAGTGTACAAATCTATAATATAAAAATGAATCGCAAAATGTGTTGGTAAGCGCATAACTCAACAACGCCGGGACCAATTTGGCCAATTCTTTTTTGTTGTATTTCTTATTGTCAGGAAAAGGTTCTTATGAAAGAAAAAATTAAGAAAATTGCGCGCAAAATTAGAAAATTTAAGAATACTTAACCACCATATAAAATTATTTATAATCTAACCTTATGACGTTTGACATAGGATTGACAGAATGCGTGCTGCAAATATCGTCAAAGAGGATGTAAAAAAAATGAATATCGTTTGAAACAGATGCTTCGGTAGGAGTTATCCCGAGATATATTGTCTATATATATATAAAAATTAATTGCTGTTCGTTAGTCTCGCTAAAACTCGAGAACGGGTGGAGCGATTTGGCTAATTTTGGTATTGAATTATTTGTGGAAGTCATTCATTTTCTCATACATAATGATGGCCGGGGACAACAATTGACAATTCTACCAGGGTGACTTATATTGACAGCCCGCGTTATACCTATGCATGTCAAGCCGATACGAAGTTCGGCGGGACCACTAGTACATGTATGTGTGTAGTATGTTATAATTATAATTAATACATTATATGGAATAATAATATATATAATATTACAAAATTACAGAGAAATATAGAGCTCTTTAACTTTCCGCTTGAAAATGTTGAGTGTTGGACTAGCGCGAACTTCATGAGGAAGGGCATTCCAAATGTTTACCGCATAAACGGTGAAGGAGCCCCCATAGCGGCTAGAAGTGTGTTGTGGTGTTTTGAGGAGAAGAGACTTGGAGGACTGGCATGGCACACTGCGAGGGACAAGAAATTCAAAACGCTCACGGAGGTAAAGAGGAGAGAGTGGACAATATAATACCAAAGACAAAATACGTCTTACCAGAGTGGCATTTCTAGATCTATGATTCCTTAAATAAAAAATAATGATCGCTGTTTTTTGTTAAAAAATCGGTGATCACCGTTCGGCTCATCGCACTATTAAATTTTTATCTTAAAGATACTCATTGGTTATTTCTTGATCGCCTACAAGTTGGCTATTATTTTAAAAGATTCAGTATAAAAGCCCCCTTTCAGTTTTAACTTTTAGTTTGCGCTCAGTCAAGTAACAAAACCGAGACGTGGTCCTTCACTATTGGCCTTATGAATAAGCTCAGAGTCGCTCAACGCTCAGCTATGGAGAGGGCTATGCTCGGGGTTTCTCTACGGGATCGAATCAGAAATGAGGAGATACGTAGGATTAGCACGTTGAAGTGGCAATGGGCAGGCCATATAGCGCGCAGAACAGATGGCCGATGGGGCCGAAAGGTTCTCGAGTGGAGGCCACGGACCGGCAAGCGCAGCGTAGGACGTCCACCCACAAGATGGGCAGACGACTTGGTAAGAACCGCAGGTCGGCGTTGAATGCAGGCCGCTTCCAACCGCAGTTCCTGGAGATCAATGAGGGAGGCCTTTGTCCAGCAGTGGACGTCCTACGGCTGATATGATGATGATAATAATGAAGTAACAATAAAAATACTATATTATATAACATAATCTATATCTAGACTAATATTATAAAAAGGAACGATTTGTGTTTGTGTGTGTATGTTTGTAATGAATAAACTCAAAAACTACTGGTCCGATATCAAAAATTATTTCACCATTGGAAAGCTACATTCACCCTGAGTAACATAGGCTAATTTTTACCCAACTGCGCAAAGGAGGGTAATGTTTTTATTGAAAAACTACGCGTAGCTGCGGATTGGTCAGCTAGTTACATTGCTAACACATAACTATGGTCCAGAATATCACAAAATTGAATCAGTTCTAGACAATTTTTAAACATTTCTACGCTCCGCTCATGACTGTACAATAACTAAAGAAATGGCCAAGGGTTAATTTGGCGGGTGATGAAGCCTGACCGTGGTAATCGCAAATAAATGCTTATAAATATGAGAATAATCGGCTTTTGCTAATGGCTGCTTTTTCTGTGGCAATGACAGCTGAACATGCCGTAAAACGACAATTAAAAATATATCTACCAGTAAAAGCACTACCACCATACCTATTTCTGCCGCCAAGCAGCATTGCTGTTTCGGCTTGAAGGGTATGGTTGCCGGTGAAATTACAAGCACATGAGGCTTTAAACCTGTATGCCTTAAGATGACATGACCTACGAGGCAATTCTCTGTTATAGGCGATTACCACTTAACATCAAGTGAGCCATAAACTTGCTCCATGACCATGTAGCATAAAATTCTGTATGATTCATTACTTAAGTACCGACTGATGAGTATAGGCTGCTTTCGCTCTTGTAAGCTTCTTTGATCCAAGTACTGCCCGTGACTTGCCGTCTACCCAACAAGTAATCGAAGTTTATTGAAAGAAAGAAAGAAAACATTTTATTCAACAACCACACAGTAATAAAGGAAAATAAAACACTACAACAACAAAATCTAACCTAAGCACTAACTAACTAACAAACTTAAAAGCTCTGTGTGGAGATGAATAGGTACTCAGCTCAGCATGATGCTACGGTATGTTAATAAGCCGCAGCGCTGGTCTTCCGCGGAGTCCAGTTTACATTACCTCACGTACCTCAAATCAAATCAAACCATATTAAATACATGCATAACAAAATTAGTCTACTATTTCATACCAATAAAACTATCACTACTAACTATCACACTTAAGAACATCTGGTATATTTCAGACAAGACATGGAGACCGGGAAGAGAGAGAGAGAGCTTCAGCTACTGCCACTACGGTTGGTTTAGCTGTGTCGACAGAATATCAGTATTGTTATTTGTGTTTTAAGTTTCTTTTGGTTTTTTTAATTACCGATAACTTAATACTGTTTTCAAGTTAGGTCACCAACCTTCTTTTGTTACCTCTGAGATTGGCAGGTAGAAAATTATAGCATTAAGCCCACCTTTTGTACAATGTGTAGGTATTTTTGTGCAATAAAGTATAAAATGAATTAATATATAAAACAAGATTTGAAAGATATTGTCATATTTTAATTCAAAGGGATTATGTTCGAAAGGCTTGTTGTTCATTCGTGATCGCCCGGATTCGACTTTAATGATACGTTACATTCAATGTGGAATAAGGTAAATGGGTAAAATGATATCCGCGTCGGAAAATACATATTTTTTTTTCGTAAAATAAGGATCTTTTTACAGCATAATGGAAATAGAAATATGAGAATAGATAAAAGCCATATTAAAATACAACAAAAAGGTAGGTTGTTTACGTAATTTGAATTATCTTATCATGAATACCTATTGGCATAAATACAGGAACATGCAATGATAAGCTTTTTTCATTTCAAATCAGAATCTACAATACAACTTCATTCTTATTATTAATATTTATATAATTTTATGATTATTTAATATAATTTAACTGCCCTAGCTGGAAGACACTACTTTTATATAAGCTGTCCCTTGTACAACAGAGTAAACAAAGCTATTGACATTTATCCGCTGTCATTCCACAGATGTAAAATTAAATGCAAAACCTGGCTTCAGTCACTAACGTACGATGATACCGAGAATATTTTGATCTCTCCTACCTAGCAAACTTAACAACAAGCGAACACGTATGCACTCACACACACTCACACACAAACTCGCACACACGCTCACATCTACACACACACACACACACACACTCACCACACACATACTCACACACACGCAGTATTCCACTTAAAATCATAATCATATTTAGAATAAACATGTACTTGTATCGACTTGTTTTAAGCTGGTACGTTGTTCGGTTTGGTTTTGGAAGAGGGCGCTGACACTGCTTCTCAGTTTTTTTTTTAATTTTTGCAGTTGTCAACGTTTTCATTTGTCTATTGTATTTTGTTTATGTTCCAAATAAATAATTTTGAATTTTTTTTTTGAATTTTCTTTTATATTATCTATATTTTTTATAAATTGTAATATAACTTTTTCTAGGGATTCTAATAATATCTTACGCCGCCGTCCTTATTTGTTCACATAGATCCTGTCCCTCCAAAGGTTGCCTGGATGAGATCGCTTTTAGCGATAAGGCCGCCCATTGTATCTATGTATTTAAAAGTGTATTTTCTTTTATATGTTTTTATTTAATGGTGTGCAATAAAGAAATTATCTATCTAACATTTCGTTTAAAAAAACCTGTTACTTTTACTATTTCATCTGTCATCCCAGATCAGTTACCATGGCAATTATGGCAAAATACTCATTTGTAGGTATAGAAAAAAAACAACGACCGACAACTGATGACAGACAGAACATGGAATAAGTATTGAAAATAGCAACAAATCGTGGTAATGAAAGCACATTTCCTATTTCATGGTAGGTTTCCACCACAATTTCGCCGCAAATTAAGACATTACACCGTACTGGTAGACGTAGGTACTTCATTGCACCAGTTTACAGTTAATTCGCCGCAGACTGGGTCATCGCCCTGGCCACAAAGGTGTCATACAGGCCATTACTGAAACCATTTAAACAATCCTTTGTATATATCGTTTTAACGATGCCAATTCCTGTTTGGGAATCTGTTGCCGTCAGCGACTTCGTCACACTTTGCTTTTAAAATAATCAATAATCAACAAGTGGCTTAAGTTTAAGTTTTTTTTTTAATGTTATTTGTGGGGAAACTGACTTACGGCCCACCTGGTAAGCGGTCACCGTCGCCTATTGACACCGGCAACACCCGGGGTATTGTCGATGCGTTCCCTACACTGTAGAAACCTCTTTACATTTCTCTTGAAGCGAGGTGATAGTTAATGCAGCAACTTGATAATTACCGTGAGAAATAACGTTACTGAATCGTGATGTACATGTAACTATCGGAATTCAAAAAAATCAAAAATTATTTATCTGGAACTATGAAAACGATATAGGGTCAATATGGGTAAAAGGAAACATATTCAATATTTTTTACGTTTAGAAGATACTTAGTGATACGGAACGTATCCATAGTCCATTATTTATGACGGCCATTATCATTAATTTGCAATTTCAGTGTCAGAGGTCAGAAAATAGATGTTTGATGTGCTTAACATGTTTACAAATACCCCAAAAAGGAAGTTTTTTAAATAATATGTTGGGGTAAATGTTAAATTTATTTAAAACACAAATAGATGTGCTAAAAGGTCTTAATAATAGTTTTTCTCTAACATAATCCCTGAGGTCCTTGAAAAATAACTACTACACCACGATATCATGCTTTTTTTAATGACAGTAACAGTACTGCTCTTTTTTGGTAAGAATCTTTGTGTATTTATCTCTTAAGGGGGCACCGGAGGAACAATCGCCCATACAACACGTACTACCAAGATCATTTCTAATTGGAGCATATTTCTACCTTAATAAGGTATTATTTTAATTTTAATAGTATTTATCTAGGTTCCCAACCATATATTAGATCAAAATACTTACCTAAAATGAAATAGAAGCGTATCGCATTCTGCATGTTTTTACGTCATAAAAGACCTGTTTTTCAACTTAATTGTTTCGTATTAAAAACAACAACATCTTACGTATCCTAGTCATGGGAACATAGATTATATCGTCTAGTTACAGAATAACAACACAATGAGAAAAATACAACAAGTTTTCAGTCATTATTTTTTGTATTACGGAACACGGTCAAAATCTAATCAAATTTAGAATCGTTCTATTGCTATCACTGTCGCTCTGCGTGGCTAAACTTCGTCACTAAACAGGGATAGCGATATTCAGGCCGAAGTTTTTGACGTGGCCGAATTGAAGTTGCGCTCAGTGTTCGCCGGCGCGTTAAATAATCATCATTAATATTTTTAATCATTTATATTTTTGAATAATACACTTCACAGTATCTTCACTTTTGTAAGGACATTTATTTATTTATATTTTTTTTATTACTCTTTAAGTACGTTCATGAGTCACCAAAGCCTTGTGCTGAATATCAGCGTTGTAAATTAGTTTACAGCACATGCTGAGCGCAGGGCTTTTCGCATAATCCTGTACATGGCAGCATTTCTCCATGCATACACTTTAATTGCGGTAGTATACAATGTATTATTTTCCTCCTGTGTGTATGTATTTTTTCATTGTGTATAATTATGTTTGTTTAAGTGTTTCGTTTGTTTTTTTGTGTACAGTTTATGTGAATAAATGTCTTCTTTCTTTCTTTCTACTACAACCAATGTTTTTTTTTTCAAAACTATTTATATTTACCCACATTGACCCTATAGACGCATGATAGTAAACATTGGCAACTCCAAAAGTTATATAAAACTGAGTAGCAGTGCCACCTCCATAGAAAGTATTGCGTTACATGAATAACAAATCCTAAGTAAACAGAATTAAAAAAAAGAAATAAAATTACAAACTGAAGTCTTAAAACCAAATAACGAAATAAAATATTAACAACAGCGGTATGGGAGATAGGGTTGGGGGAGGATTGGGATGTTGGGCGTAGGAGTAATTTGGTATATCTATACTAATATTATAAAGAGGAAAGATTTGTATTTTTGTGTGTATGTTTGTAATGAATAAACTCAAAAACTACTGTGCCGATTTAAAAAAATCTTTCACCATTGGAAAGCTACATTCACCCTGAGTGACATAGGCTATATTTATTGCTAGAAAAGATTAGGGATCCTTACTAAAACTTAAGTAACGTAACCCAAGGTGTAAAAAAAGTGTCCTAAAACGTCTTTCATAGCATGCGCTGCGGAAACTATTGATGATAGAACAAAAGTATGTTCTACAATATTAAAGAACATATCAATATCTACAAAAAACTTCGTAATATTATAAAGAGGAATAATTTGTTTGTTTGTATTGAATAGGCTCCGAAACAACTGGACCGATTTAGAAAATTCTTTCACTGTTGGGAAGCTACACTATCTCCGGGTGACACAGACTACTTTTTACCCAACTGCGGAGGAGGGTAATGTTTTTATTAAAAAACTACGCGTGTGAAGCTGCGGATTGGTCAGCTAGTAATATATATGAATAAATACATAATTATATGATATATTATGTTATTTGCCAATACTATTAATATAGGTAAATCATGCATGTTGTAAGGCCTTAACTCCAACATAGTTATCTAAGCTAATCTGATATATATAAGAGCGTATATATAATATAAGAGTTGTATATAATGTACTAACCTAGCCTCTATGGGAATCGTCAAATTCAAACTCTTACACTTTATTTCTCTTTATAATAGTTATCAAAATGTTTCACTTTATATACTTAGGTATATTATATTTATGTATTTCGATATATATGTGTATTATTATAACTTATTAATTTTTGTAAGTTTATTTAAAGTTACCTAAATTAGGGAATGTCTGTTTATCTATTTTCTGGCACTACCACAGAGGTTAGCAGGAAGAAAATACTAATTAGCATTAAGTTCGCCTATGTATACTAATATTATAAAGAGGAAATATTTGTATTTTTGTGTGTATGATGAAATATAATGTGATGAATAAACTCAAAAACTACTGGTCCGATTTCAAAAATTCTTTCACCATTGGAAATATACATTCACCCTACTGTTTACTCAACTGTGCAAAGGAGGGTAATGTTTTTATTAAAAAACTACGCGTGCGAAGCTGCGGATTGGTCAGCTAGTATTTACAGTTAGTATTTAAGTGCAATAAAGAATTTTCTAATCTTATCTAATAAACATCAATAACATTATTATTTTGTTTGATGACTGTTTGGAAATTGTTAGCCCTCACGAACAGCCCTTGGTCGATAATATTACCAAAGAATACCTACTAACTAACTAGGTATTAGAGAGTACATAATATTAGATACGTAGGTACCTAGTATCACTATCCTAACAGGATTAAATAATAATAAATAGTGCTGGACATTTGACACGGCGCTATCTAGACCCAAACTCAACAAAGTTTGTAAGTAAGGGAACCAGATAACTGAATGAAAAAAATTTTTTCGTACCACTTGCTCAAAAAAGTGACATTCTATGCCACAAAAAGCGAATTTTTAATCTGTTAAAAACAGGGAAAGAAAATTGTACTGAATTTCATTCATCCTCTAGGGGGGAATGTGATTTAAATTTGGAATACTTACCGAAATTTATACTGAACTACATCTGTGTTTACACCATTGAGTTTGTATATAAAGCATTATACATCTTTTTGAAAAAGGAATACGCATTTATTATGCAGTTATGATTATTAAATAAAATTACGAAAACCGACGAGGCCGTATGAGCTTGATGCCTTTGCTTTTCCGACAAAAAAATATTAGTCTAGGAATTTGCCGCGTTTTTGTTTTCTTCAAATACATAAACGTAAAATCAACAAGTTCATCAACAATAAATGTACCAAACAAAATTGTAACTCTCTCTATCAATAATTGGACCAATGTTTCGAATGTTAACTTTTACTTTTAATTGTCATTATTTTTAATAAATGCTTATCTCATATTATTATTGTGTTAATTTTTTCGCAAATGGTACGAAAAGTAGAGAATTTTCCTCGGTGATAAAGCTGTCTTAGTCTTGGGTGAACTTAAATCCCTCGCTTCGCTCGTGATTTAAGTTTTTAACACCCTCGCTACGCTCGGGAGTAAACCTCGAGTCCTTCGTTACGCTTGCGATTTAAATCGTCACCCGCGACAGAAGACACTGCTTTATCCCCTTAGTTAATAATCTACTATTGTGTTTTTTTTGTAAATGCATAATAATAAATATCTACTAATTATAGGTATATACCCAAACCCAAACAAATTGAATAATATTACATTGTTCTTTCTTAGGCGTGTGTTACCTATCAAGGCCACAGGGCAACACACGTACCAGGTGAGTCTACCTAGAACTACTACCTAAGTAACTATGAAGACCGTGTCTTTGTCTATGAGTGACGAATGAAAAATAAGTGAAAAATTAGTGGAAAATGAGTGACGTGGGTAGGTAGGTAGGGTATGTTATGGCGTTTTGTAAAATAACTTTGTAAACTACTTTTGATCACATTTACAAGGATTATTAAATAATAACTGTTTCAGTTAATGACATTTTTGTTTTAAACTATGAAGCGCGGTAGGTACCTACCTACCACTAGTTTATAATTTTGTCGCGGTATGATTGAGTGCCCAAAACGTGTTCTTAAGTTGTTTATGTATTATTAGTAATATTTCTGAGACTCGATCGACGAATCTTTTGAAACTGAACCTGAAAGTACCTACCTACTTCCGTATGTAAGAAAGAACCTACCTACCTAATTAGGTTCGTGAAAAAAACTTGTCAATTTTGGAAATAGAACATGATGGTTTGTTAAATGATAATGTTGTCACCCTTACTACCTACCTAGGCAGCGACTTTACAGTTTTTTTGGTATAGGTTCATAAATAAAGGTATTACTAGGTTAGTTCAGCTTGATAAACGTGACATGAAAATCTAGAAGAGGGTAAAAGTTGGCTTGCTTCAAAATCAGCTAAGAGGGTAGGTTCAAAGAATGAAATCTCACCTGTATATATCGTCTTTACAACCAGAAGCCGCCAGTTCCAATTGACACAACACTGTTTACCACACCAGGCTAAACCTGTCCAATCATTGTTTTAAACTTTTTCAAGAACCTCACAGAACTTTGTTCAACAACAACACCAAGAACTGAAAATAAAACGACAGTTATTTCGCGTGTAATTAAACGCGTGGATATGCACAACGGAGTTTTAACGGAATCATGTTTTAGTCACGATCGTGGAGCTTGCACGATGTAGCAGCACGTGCGATACACACCGCAGACAGAACTTGACTGTCGGTCGAATAAAATTGAAAATGGCGGCGGCGGGCGAATTGCCTTGCCTTACCGCGGCAAAGCGAACGGCTTCAAGTCGATGATCATGCGTGAGAGCCTAGTCTCTCTGGTGCCATAAAAAGCTCTATGGACTATATAGAGTAAAAATCATTATCATTTCAGCGCGGAATCACCCACTGTTAGGAATTGGTTAGACCTTGGGATGATGCACTCCGTGCAAAAAAAATAATCTACAAGCTACCGCAAAATAAAATTTCGCGCGCAGAAATGTATGTAGCTTGAAGCTCTAGCCTGACTTCGGCCACCACTCGGTCAAGGCTTTGCTCTATCGGCCATCACCATCAAAGATCATCATGATCCCGACCACACTGGATCAACCGTCACTACATAGTGCACCGCTAAAACGCTTTTACCGTAAATCATAGCTAGATTTATGTGGTATCTACGAGTATGTACAATACGCCGCCGCGCCGGTAGGTAATAAATTTAATTTAGTAAAAATATTAAAGTTTGTACTGTCGGACTTTTATATCAGTCAATCGCGGTCTGGGTGGGTAGCGTTCATGATACCATTTCAACGCATTAGTTGGGCTTCGTCGGTTGAGGAAGTATGCTTCAATTAAGTCTACTTTTTGCGTATTTGACAATGCCATGATATGACATAAGATGATGCAATGACTGTTAAACAAGTCCGACAGATGCAAGAACCATGTTCGAAATTCAAAATTGTTCTGAAATACGAAATGTTTTTGAATTACTCATGAGAGCATGGAGTTCCTAAACTTCATAATCGCTACAGTATTAATACTTCTATTCATGTGTTATTAGAGTCTAATAAGATGTTTGTTGGAGGAATTTTGCTTTGTCCTGTTGTATGAGAATAGGTACATTTTATCAAATTTGACTAACTTCCGCTGCTCAGATTTTTTTCATCCGATAGGTACCTACAATAAAATGATCCTTACATAGGACTGCATCGATCGACATCAAAATAGTAGATTATTAACCAAGGGGATAAAGCAGTGTCTTCTGTCGCGGGTGACGATTTAAATCGCGAGCGTAACGAAGGACTCGAGGTTTACTCACGAGCGTAGCGAGGGTGTTAAAAACTGAAATCACGAGCGAAGCGAGGAATTTAAGTTCACCCAAGACTAAGACAGCTTTATCACCGAGGAAAATACTCTACTTTTCGTACCATTTGCGAAAAAATTAACACAATAATAATATGAGATAAGCATTTATAAAAAATAATGACAATTAAAAGTAAAAGTTAACATTCGAAACATTGGTCCAATTATTGATAGAGACAGTTACATTTTTGTTTGGTACATTTATTGTTGATGAGTTGATTTGAGTATTTCCTGTTCTTGCGTCTGAGGAACTTGCGTTCATGTATTTGAAGAAAACAAAAACGCGGCAAATTCCTAGACTAATATTTTTTTGTCGGAAAAGCAAAGGCATCAAGCTCATACGGCCTCGTCGGTTTTCGTAATTTTATTTAATAATCATAACTGCATAATAAATGCGTATTCCTTTTTCAAAAAGATGTATAATGCTTTATATACAAACTCAATGGTGTAACCACAGATGTAGTTCAGTATAAATTTCAAAAAGTATTCCAAATTTAAATCACATTCTCCCCCTAGAGGATGAATGAAATTCAGTACAATTTTCTTTCCCTGTTTTTAACAGATTAAAAATGACTATTGTTATGTTCGCTTTTTGTGGCATAGAATGTCACTTTTTTGAGCAAGTGGTACGAAAAAAAATTTACCAACTTGATTTATTTTAAGGCGCTACTCTCGCTTGACCAAAAAAACTTTAATGCCAAAATGTTTTTCTTCGAAAACGAGCTGATGTTTAAAAGAAACTGCACCTGTATCTCCTCTGGTGCTGCCGTACTGTCCCAGTTAAAAAAACATAGTGTATAACGAAATATTCTGTGAATATTTCAAGCGTCTACCACCTGTTGCCGTTAACAATATCAGCAAAAAAATTGTTGTATTCCCATACAACAAACGTGGTTTTTTTGCTGATATGCCCCCCTAAAATATTTATTTTATTCTATTTGAGTATTTGTTGCTCAGAAATACATCATCTGTGAAAATTTCAACTGTCAACTATCACGGTTCATAAGATACAGCCTGGTGACAGACGGACAGACAGCGGAGTCATAATAATAGGGTCCCGTTTTACCCTTTGGGTACGGAACCCTAAAAACAAACATTTGTGTTTGTTTATCTGGCGAAATGATATTGTTTTAGAAAAATTTTAATGTTACTTTGAGATTTTAGCATACAAACTATATTTATGGCGGTGCATCTCCAGACGGCGCCATCTATTACACTAGTTTGAACTAGTTCTTCCTTGTTATATCGAAAATAGAAATCCCAAACTATTGAGAACAATAATTTTAGAAACTAATTTTCTTTTCTTCTATACTTAAGCTATGTAGGTACTATAAGGTATATGTAGGTAGCGGGTTCGATTCCCGCTGCGGAACAAATGTTTGCATGATCTACAGATATTTGTTCCGGGTTTGGTTGTTGCTCTATTTAATTTAAGTATGTATTTACGAAAAAAAATGTATTTAAGTATTCTATCAGTTATCTGGTTCACATAGTACAAGCTCTGCTTAGTTTGGGGCTAGATAGCGCTGTGTGGAATGTCCAGCAATATTTATTATTGTTATTATATTATTTTTTGGTGTAAAATAAATGTACTCTTTTGTAGGTATACTAAAATTTATTTTCATTTCTGTTTTGGTCTTAAAAAATCTACATTCTAATCTGACTGCCATGATTCTTCTTTTCAGTACACTGATTCTCCTTTCCAGTACACTGCTAGGTTACATAAACTATCTTTTTAAATTTTTAGTCTTACAGTTTATTTTATTTCTTACAGTCTTACTGCTACTGTTACCAGCCTTCATATTCAGTCCAGTCCCATGAACCTTCCTCAAATGTGAACTAAGACTATCCCGTTTGTAATATTTCTTCTCACACTCAGTGCACTGATATCTCTTATCAGTGTGCCGTTTCTTATGAAATGCTAATTGCCGTTCATTATCAACAAAGAAACCACAAATATCACAAGCAATGTTATCATTAGAGTGCTTTGGTTTATGTTTTGCCATTCCACTGTGGGAGCGAGTAGTGTAATTGCATATTTCACAGTTGTACACTCTTGCAGTTTTCAGATGAACGTGTTTCTTATGAGTGCTGAGGCTAGAGCTTGTTTTGTATGACAAGCCACACACATCACAAGCATACGCTTTGATATCCGAATGCCTTTGCATATGAATCTTCAAATTAGCTTTGGTTGTTAGCACAGCATTGCAAATTGTACAAGGATTATGAGTATGTTTGTGTCTATGTATATGTTTATTAAATTTTCCCAGGCCTTTGATATATTTTCCACAGAAGTGACAGGTCCCTGCGTGACGGTATATATTGTGTGCACTTTCCATGTGTCCTATCAATGAACATTTTTGCGTAAAGTTGCGTGGGCACATGTCACATTGAAATGATCGCTCACCAGTATGCGTGACTGTGTGTGCTACAAATCTCTGAACTATCCGTGTCTTATAGTCGCATTCTTTGCAGTGAAATACTCTATTCTTGCCCTCTCCTTCGATGCGGGCGTTACTGGCAATGACACAACTCTTCAGTTTTCTCTTCTTGTGTGAATTTAAGGCTTCATATGATTTGAACTTCTTCAAGCAACTGGGACACTTGATGTTCTCAAGCAAATGTACCCTTTTCCAATGCACACGGAGCTTGCATTTGCTCTTGAAGGACCCTCCACAATCATGGCATTCTAGTTTCAAATCTATAGCTTTACTTAGCCTGGGCATTTCAACTTGGGGTTGTTTTCCATGGCCAGCACCCAGCAAAGCAGATGGTGTCATATTGTGGTCCTCCACATTTTCATAGTCTTCTTGGTTATCCTCTTTGATAGGATCAGCTATGTCCATATTATTACCTTCTAGATTTTTCACTTCATGAGGCTGGGCTACTTCAAAATTGGCATCATTTAGGCCTTCAACTTTTACTGAAGGGACTATGACAGAGTTGTCATCTTCATAATAAAAATTATATGAGTCTTCTTGGCATTCCTCTGAGATAGGTTGGGCTATGCCTACCATATTGCCTTCTAAGTCTAAGTCTATATTTTCCTTAGGATGGGATATTGCATCTAGATCTTCTTTTTTAATAGGTAGGTCTATATCAGAGTCTGAATTATCATTATCTAAGTCGTTTCCATCATTTAAGTCTTCCTTTTTAACTGGTACGGCTGTATCAGAGTCAGTATTATCATTATCTAAGACATCCTCTTTTTCTAGGTTGACTATGTCACAGTTTTTATCCACTAGTTCTTCCTCTTTCGTAGGGCTCGAGTTATTGAAGTTTTCAACCTTTATTGAGTCATAAGTTACCGCAGACAGTAGGATTTCGTTTGTTTTTTCACATTTTAACTTGAAACTGTAGGCACTTTCGAGCTCTGCCAGGCATGCTGGGCAAATCCTGTCGGGTAAACCATCGCCTGCCTTGATGCCGACGTTCGTGAGTACATTTATTTTGTCTGAGATCACATAGTCGTTGTACTCCTCAAACAAGGATAGACTATTATCAGGAATATCAAAATCATAATTCAAGCATACGCGGCAGATAGCAACTTCCTTCTCTTCTCCCATTTTGATAGTTTGTGGACTTTGTGGCGTAAAAAACTAGAATCTATCTAGAAAATATATCCGTCCATAGGCCTGTCATACATTATTTATTGTTTGTTTTCACTCATTACCTACCAAGAAATTTAAATCTTATCCACAACAACAACAGGCCAACAGCCTTTTGTTTCTTTCTTTCATTCTATCTTTCAGTTGTTCAGTCAGTGCTGTCACTGTTAGGGCTGGCTGGTGATGCCAACTCGGCTAAAACAAAAAGACAAAAGTCGCTAAATGAATATAGTAATCAAAGGGGGCTTTTACACTTTCAATATTATCACGCGCGATGTTACTGATGTGGTCGAGGGTGAGGCTAAATAAAACGCACTGATTGATTTTAAACATTTATTTTAGCTTAAAATGAGGCGCACATACGCTGCCTAGGGTGAGGCTAAATAAAACGCACTGATTGATTTTAAACATTTATTTTAGCTTAAAATGAGGCGCACATACGCTGCCTTGCGTGGAACTTTTTCTTGACTACTGATTCTCCTACCCTCACACATTTATTTTATTATCTACTATGAAAATATTAAGGTACAGTACAAACATCTATACCGAGAGGTAGGTAGGTAGACATAAGCGTCGCTAACACGCGATATCACGAAGGAAATATTGATGCTATGACAATATCGCAATAATATAGATGTTTCTGGATGTTCTTGAAATCTTCGATCCTGGGGGTGCGGCTAAAGTATTCATCTGTAGCGCAGTCCAAGTTTTAGCTTTTGATTGATGTCAATATTTTATGGCAAAAAAATTTAATTTACCCAAAAATAAACTATCCTATGCCCTTTCTGCAATTATCGTCACCATCCAAATAATCATCCACGGCGTAAGATCATTTCTTGGTGCGATTTAAATTATTATAGTTACTGGTTTCGTTTTCAATTCTATTTTTTTAGTTACCGTCTTTTTATTTTTTAGCAATAAGCGCTATTGCAAATAGGTACCTAATAAAGCGACAGCTGCTTTTATTCTGTTATTTTTATTATGTTTTCTGTTATCTGACATAATAATTATTATTATCTCTCACGAACTCATCACAATACTTTTATTTCAATAAAGAAAGATTATGTACACACGGCTACACATCAAGCTATAATTTCCAGTATAAGCTGACCTCTCATTCTACAAAAAACCTACACAATGTGAAGCCAGCTTATACTGGAGATATATAGCTTAATGTGTAGCCGTGTGTACAATTTAACTTTGTAACCTATATATTATTGATGGTTTGAAACCCTGCCATGATACTAATAACACGATACTAGTATTACGATCCAGTATTGATTGTGTAATATCCCCCAAAGTCACTAAATCACGCTACGATTCACCTCCTGTAGATTTCCGATTTTTGGTCGTTTTGAATAGGACCTAAAACACATTTTAATCAAATATAGTTACAAAACCCTACACATTTATTTGACTTGACATCACGTGCCAGTGCCTGGCAATGGGATAGTGCGTCGATCGTATGTATGATCTCGCCGATCCCTCCCATCATCGCTCCTTCGGTCGTCAACTTAACGAGAAATGCAAGCCATAAAAAGAGTAACATTAACCAAGACATCGGCCACGTAACTTCTGAGGAGAGGACAAACTGCAAGCCAGGATGGTATTCCGGGAATTAGTCCGTGACTCAAAGACTCTGTCGAGCCAGGGTTAAGCACGAAAATCCGTCCCTTACCCACACTTCCCAAACAACAATGGTCGAAGTGTTGAAAACCCATGATTGTGATTATATCTGACATTGACGCCACCAAAGATTAATTCAAGCTGTCAAGCTTTTACACCGGCGCGGGCGTGGCGCTGTGTGCGTTACCCCACCCAGCAAAATGTTGTCTTTTTTCAGGATTTTGATGGCGCAGGGAAATAAATAGTACATTGTAGTATAATGCGCGCAGCCAAAGATGAGACCTGTCATACCTGTCACCCACCTTAACTTGGTACCACAGCGGCGTATGCGCGGACTGCGGGGAACGACACACGCCTGAATACGCATGCGTGACGCCATACCTCGCCGTCCCTCCCCGCTTACCTCGCATACTGCCAAAACCGCCAAGAACTATCTACTGCGCAGGTATAACCACGTGACCCGTCAAGTCTCATCTTTGGATGCGCGCATTATACATTGTCTCGTGTAAATGTGCGCGAAATCTGGTAATTTGTGCATTCAAAGTTTAGAAGTTAACATCATACATAATAATAATATATAAATAATAATAAGTTACATAATACATCTAAGTGGTATGTGGTTAACATGATAAATAGAATTTTTTGGCGTTATGGCAAACATAACCCAAAAAAATCATTTTTTTACCTGATGGGGCTAGGTGGATAAAATGTATACAGAATGTATACACCACAGAACACAAAAAACAATAGAAGTCGTAAGTAGGCGGGGCCCGCGTAACACCAAGTACGCGGAGTTCCGCGCACTACAAGCTTCGCTCACTTCAGTCGTGTTCCAATTACTGTGGGGTAAACGTACTTCAAAAAAATATAAAAATGCCATGTTGTGCTGTTTTGGAGTGTAAATATTATAGCCGAACCAAAAATTTAACAAAAGGGGGCATAGCCTATCACCGGTAAGTATTATTTTATTGTTTTTTGTTAGTTTTGTTTAAAATGCAAAATCGTCAAACAAAATAGACTGTGAATCATAAGACTCCTTAAGGTCGCGTTTCTCTTAAACCTCAACTTAAGCTACTCAATTAGGGATGGGACCCCAATATAGTGATGAATGTGTTATCGATAGCTTTAATTAGTTACCCCCTATTAAAAGGTGTATAATTTTTAGGGCGTTAATTCCTTGTTGTTTTATTGATGATTTTCTGAATGTATTTTAGACCTATGGTGTGAAATAATATAATAACTTCTGTTTTCAGTTTCCCCAAGGCGCAAGACATAAAAAAAAATAAAAAACCGTACAAATTATGAGTCATCCAGCATACAGAGTCATGACCTGGCACCGAGTGACTTTTTTCTGTTCCCAAAAATTAAGAACCAATTACCCGATCAACGGTTTTCATCACCAGAAGAGGCTGTCGAAGAGTATGAATAACACGTATCTGACGTCACCACCGGAGGAGTGGCACAAATGTTTTCAAAATTTGTTCAATCTTATGAAAAAGTGCATTGACGCAAAGGGAGAATATTTAGAGAAACAATAAATTCAGTTTTGACCATTATTATATTATTTATGTATTTATTTATT
This sequence comes from Philereme vetulata, assembly GCA_918857605.2. Taxonomy (NCBI): domain Eukaryota; kingdom Metazoa; phylum Arthropoda; class Insecta; order Lepidoptera; family Geometridae; genus Philereme; species Philereme vetulata. Next base: position 1,427,164 of record OU975482.1, read on the forward strand.
GATTCCAGAAACTTTTAGTGTGCCCCTCAAATAATAATTCAGTATACAGTGTTTTTTTTTACTGTAACAGTACGGCAGCACCCATAACCAGAGGAGATACAGGTGCAGTTTCTTTTAAAACATCAGCTCATTTTCGAAGAAAAACATTTTGCCATTAATTTTTTTTTGTCAAGTGTGAGTAGCGCCTTAAAATGAATTAAGTTGGTAAATTTTTTTTGATGCCGATCGATGCAGTCCTTTGTAAGGATTATTTTATTGTATCGTATGAAAAAAATCTGAACAGCGGAAGTTAATCAAAGGGGAATGCCGACCTACGGCCCAGACGTGCACACTAAATTCATTTCTATAGAAAAAGCTAAAATATTAGTCTTAATTTTTTGGGACTACAAATTAAACAATAGAACTTGGTATTCTTTTATTTATTTTTAAGTGTAAGTGTATTGTAGTTTGAAAAACTATTTCCGTTTTGTAATAAATAGAGTTGCCATTGTAAATAACTTATTTTGTAAAGATTTAATCCACAGTTAATCGATAGTAAAAAAAAACTAGATACGTAATGATATCGATTTATAAGTACAAGTTTTTAACCTCATTAATTCATCTAGAAATTCTATTTTGGGGATATATATTTTATAATCCTTATTCTTATGCAAAGATTTCGCAAACATATTATTTTGTTCAAATACCTATTATTATTACAAGTCTATGTGTTACATCACATAGTAATCGATTCTAAAATCTTTGAAATCGATTCTGGTAGGTTTTTGAAATGGCAGCACTTGAAGAACTTGTAATGTCTGTCATCTGTCATTGTCATAGAGGTCATTGCGTTGTTTGTCAATTGCTTTTCCGTGCGCTTGCGATCGTTGCGATCCACTTTGCATCTTATTGTTTTTTCTTCGATTTTTGATTTGGTTATGAACATTGACTCTGACGACCTTTCTACAAACGACGACCACGGCCTGAACATGGATTCCGCACCTTCTTTTCACGACGACCCCAGCAGCGACCCTGATTTGATGCTAGCCACATCGGACAACCCCGGCAATCTCCCTGGACCAAGTTTACCACCACAACAATCACTTAATACACAAATACCAGAAGTGAGAAATATTATTCAACGTTGGGTTGAACCGCAACAGGTAAACAATACTTTATATATTTTCGGTATTATTTGTAGTAAATGGAATCGAAATAGTGTACTAATAATAATAAAATAAAAACTAATATTAATGTTCATTTTAGGTATGCGTTTCAAGTGAAAATGTGGTATGTCATTCATGCTGGACCTTAGCATGGAATCAGATACGCCAGCAATCCAACCAAGCCCCTATAGAACCAATTGTTGGTCATTCTCAAGTGTGCATCTGTTGTGGCCGTTCGCTGTTGAGACAAAGATCACATAGGCTAAGAACTGACTACCCACGTGAAAATCGCATAAGAGATATGATTAGTCAGCAGGTTGCACCACGTGAGGTAAGAAAATATTTATTAATATAGTATTGATTTTTTTTCCATCTCAATATTTTAATTTTTAAAACAGTACATGAAACGAAGGAACTGTGACTACATTTTAAATGTCTCAGTTAACCTATTTATAAAAAAAAACTTGCATGATGTTAGTTACCTACAATTTAAAAATATAGATTTTTTTACATCTAAATCAATATTTTGATTTAATCCTTAAAGGCCCGTGAGATCGGATTCAGTAATGGGTGCATTGTTCTTCAATTGTCATTTTAACTGCCTGACTTGAAGGATTAACAAAACATGAAACGGGAGAACTGTGTTTTACTATGTCTCAGTTAACCTTAAACAGCTATGATGACAGTTTTCCTACAATTTATAATTTTTTTTTGCAGTTGCCAGCATCAGCTCTTTTGTGCCACTCCTGTTGGCGGAGGACAGACAAAGCAGCCTCACATTTACATTCTACGGAAGAACCACCTGCTTCGAGTGCTCCTTCAGAGGAATCTTTTGAGGATCACACACCCTCAAGATCTGAACAGGAAAACACAGCTGGTGATACTATTCTGTCTAATTACATTAGAGCACCAAACATTCAAAGACAATGTTTCTTCCCTGGCTGCAATGAGGTTGAGCGACTATTAGTCCCATCTATTCTGCGAGTGAATTTACTGTGCACATATAACTTTTATGTGCCTCCTGATTGTAGAATTTGTCTTTATCATTTAAGAAGTAATTCATGGCATTTACTTCTACAGTCTATCATACATCCTATCAAGACTTTTACTGCTGAGCAAATTGAAGAACTTATTTCGTTATTGAAGGATAATATGTTAATTCACTTGGATTTTGAAAACATACAAATTCTACCAGATTACATTGTTCATTATTATTTGGGCTTTTCAAAGGAACAATTTGCACAAATACTTTTGGAAGTACCCAGACTAAACAGTGAACATAAGGGTGCTTTTGCACTAGCTGCTTATCTAATGAAGCTAAGAACTAATGATAGTGATGAGAGAATGTCAGCTTTATTGCGGGTTCCAAGGAGCACATTGGAGAGCTATATGAAAACAGCAAGAGAAATAATATATGAAGACTTTGTGCCAAGAAATATTGGATTAAATAATGTTTCGAGACAAGAAATATCTCGACGGAATTTATTAATTCCAAATGGTTTTTATGGAGGACCAGATAGAACACCAATTGTCATTGCTGATGGTACATACATTTATGTAGAGAAGAGCTCAAACTACTTGTACCAAAAGAAATCATATTCTTTACACAAATACTGTAACTTGGTAAAACCATTACTGTTGGTGTGCTGTGATGGTTACATAGTAGATGTTCTTGGCCCCTATCCTGCAACAACAACAGATGCCGATATTATTATTAAAGAGTTTGGATGTGATACAATTCCATATAGACAATTTTTTCAGCCTGGTGATGTTTTTATTTTAGATAGGGGATTCAGAGACTCATTGTCATTACTGCAAAGCTGCAATTACAGTGTTCATGTACCTTTATCTCCTGAAGCTGGTGAACAACAACTCACTACTAGCCAGGCAAACAAGTCAAGAGCAGTTACCTTATGTCGCTGGGTTGTTGTAGCTGTCAATGACATTTTTAAAACAGCTTTTAAATTATTTCGGCAAAACTTTTTTAACAGAGCTTCAAAGCATCTTATGGTAGATTTTACTGTGGCTGCTGCACTTGTAAATAAGTTTCATACTAAAATAAGAGATAGGGAAGACGCTGCACAAATATTGCAAAGAGAGAATGCAAATATGAATAAAAATAATGATCTTGCAGATTATGTAAAGGATCACAATTTAAATAGAGCTAGGGCAGACTTTATAAATATAAATGTTAATTCAGAAAATCTTAGTGACTTCCCAATTCTTTCATATGAAGAACTTATATTAAAAGCCTGCGGGACCTATCAGCTGAAACAGGCCCGCTCATACTATGGGGAACATATAAGGTCTGATGGATGTTACCAAATAGAGGTGTATAGAGAAAGAAATGGGATGTTAGATCCTAGTTACTTTGCACCAGACAGCTGTCTATTAAGAGCAAAGATATCGAGTCGACATGTTAGTCGTAAAGTATATTATGTATACATTGTGTTTAGTCGTAGTGATAGAGTCGTAACTGAGTATTGTTGCAGCTGCGTTGTTGGCCGGCGAACTATTGGATGATGTGCCCACGTAATGACTGTTATTTGGTATTTAGGTTGGGCATGGCATCAACCTAACATAAATCCTCCAGCTCAATTCCTGGACGATATTTTAATTGTATATGACACTTAAGACGCTTAGAATAGATGATTATTATTTTTGTTGTAGACTTCAGAGGCAATAAATCCGTATATATGTTTGAAACACTGTGGTTAAAAATATTTTTTGTTAAAAATAAAATAAATTATAAAAATTGAACCCCAACTTTTTCTTGAACCTTCCTTTCGTCTTATAATAGTTTATTAAATACTTGTTATTATGGTAAAACTTCCATAAGTGTGCACTGAGGGCCTAAATTACTATGGACGGCGGGCATTCCCCTTTGATAAAAAGTATTCTCATACAACAGGACAAACAAAATTACTTCTACAAACATTTTATTAGATTATAATTGCACATTAAAGAAGTATTAATACTGTAGCGACGTCGTCGGTTAAGGAAGTATGCTTCAATTAAGTCCACTTTATGCGTATTTGACAATGCCATGATAGGGCAAATAAGATGATGCAATGACTGATATAAAATTCCGACAGGTGCAAGAACCATGTTCGAAATTCAAAATTGTTCTGAAATACGTAATGTTTTTGAATTGCTCATGAGCGCATGGAGTTCCTAAACTTCTTAATCGCTACAGTAATAATATTTCTTTAATGTGCAATCAGAATCTAATAAAATGTTTGTAGAAGGAATTTTGTTTGTCCTGTTGTATGAGAATACGTTTTATCAAATTTGACTATCTTCCGCTGTTCAGATTTTTTTCATCTGATACAATAAAATGATCCTTACAAAGGACTACATCGATCGGCATCAAAAAAAAAATTACCAACTTGATTCGTTTTAAGGCGCTACTCACACTTGACCAAAAAAAATTTAATGCGAAAATGTTTTTCTTCGAAAACGAGCTGATGTTTTAAAAGAAACTGCACCTGTATCTCTTCTGGTTATGGGTGCTGCCGTACTGTTACAGTTAAAAAAAAACACTGTATAATATTCCAGTAATATAATATTTTTTAAGTAAGTATTTATGAGTTGGATACCTGTGATTATGTTGAGAAAGAAAGAAAAGAAAAGCTTTTTATTTCGACCACCAAAAATATAACCTGACGTACCTATTTCGTTACGCGTAGTAGGTAGGTGATAGATAATCGATATCGACACATTCGTCTTGTATGCTCATTGGTACATCACTAAGTGAGTAGCGCTGTTATTTGAGCATCCGAGTATCAGCCAATGCTTTATCGATCTTATACTTTGCTGTTAGAGACTATAACAAAAATCGTTAGCGACAACGCCATCTGTTGTTGAGTGGCTTTGTTTTGTGGGTAATCAAGTAACAGCCATTGCATTATCAGTCTTATTTCGAATTAATAGAGACTAAAATAAAAATATTTTCTAAAGCGCCATCTTTTGCCGAGTAGAAGAAGTAAACTTTAATTTTTTGTTACTGTTTATTTTATTGAATTTTAAACCATGTTCCGTAGTAGCTAAGGTTTTATATCCGTTAACAAAGCGATAAGACCGCCCATTGTACTATTTGCTTTGTGTCTTCTATTTTGTCTGTAATTTTTATTTTTTAATGTGTAGGTATAAAAGTTATAAGTACCTACCTAAGTACAATAGTGTTTTTATTCATTTACAATAGTGTAGCATTATATTAGGTAGCACTAATAATAAAAAATCCGAAAGTTTCGATGTTTGTTTGTTACGCAATCACGTCGTAACGGCTGAAACGATTTCGATGAAATTTAGTAGGTACCTACTGAGATGCAGGTCGTTGCGGGTTCAATATCCCGCAGTAGAAAACGTGCGAAATTTCGATCGAAACTTCTTTTTTCGTTGAATTAAAGTAGACCTACCAGGTTTTGATTTTTTTTTTTTTTTAATTTTACCTACAACATGGTATAACAGCCCCATTGTACCCTTTACTAATTTACAACACTATTAAATCATATTAAATACTATTACATACATCGTATCTCACGTACATTAATAGAATCACCGATGCATAAAAGCTCCAGCTAGCAGATTAGCCGCTTCTGTAATAGGCTCTGCTAAGATGCTCACAAATGTACCTATGTCAAGTCTGTTCAAATTTAACTTTTGCATCAGTGATTCTCTCTCTGTCCTGTTCTTGGCGCAATCCATCAAGAGGTGGTGCACATCATTTAGTGAACCACATACCTCACAGTTAGGGGAATCAACTTTTTTCATAAGGTATCCAAACTTTCTAGATGGATAGTGCCCAGAACGTAGTTCCGGGTCTGATTGTTTCTCAGTATTTTTATAGGCTAGATGGCGCTGTGTGAAAATGTCCAGCATCATATTGATTTTATTTAATTTTTGTGTTTTGTTATCTATGACAATAAATGAAAACACGTAGGGCTAATGGCTAGTAGGTATTATTGTAAAATAGGTTTTTTTTCAAATTCATACCATTCGACCTTGTAATTAATTGTAAGTTGCGTGAGATATTTCTGTATTTTTTTTATTAACCTGTAATCTTCGACTTTTGGCATTCTGGTTCTTTTGTCTTCATATCCTTGTATTTACACCCACCTACTTCTTAGAGCCAGAAGTCAAGATTCTACATTACAACTTTTGCCCTTAATAAAGTACTTAGTTATCATGTTAGATCAAAATTTAACATGGTATCCACAAATCGAAGTACGTACCTACTTAGCAACAGAGTTAAAAAATTAATGCATCATCGCTTACCATCAGGCGAGATCGTGGTCAAACGCAAGCCTATAATTAATAAAAAAAAAATATATTTGGATATTCAAAACATTACGACATGTTGCTCAGGAACCACTTCTAAAGAAAATATATATTGCTCAGTCAGTTCTAGAATACTGCATCACCATTTGGGGTGGAGCAGCAAAACCAAATTTTTAGAAATTTAAAGAGCTCAACGTGTATTAATAAAGGTCATGTACCTACTCTAAACCTTACAGATTCTCAACAAATATGCTTTATTCTCTAAGCCAGTTATTGACAGTAAGAAAATTGTATATTTTAAATGTTATTCTAAAGAAACATAAAACTCTAAGCTATGAGCCTATGAGCCTGGTATTGTAAAGCGCAGAAGAAAGGACAAAGTTACTAAGGTTATTGGTAGCAAAACTAGCGTTTCCCGCAACCAGTACTCTATACAATCCGCTCACCTTTACAACATAATTAAAAGAAATATTAAATATTTACCCTATGCAATACCATGACTGTAAGAAAATGTTGACAGAATGGATACAGACAAAAAAAAATTACGAAGAGACGGAAGCACAGAACACTAATACTCTGACGGAAGCATTTCTTCAGGTTATGTCCTGACTTTTATAATAAAGTAGGTACCTAGGTATTAACCTCTATTTTTGATCATATTTATATTCATAAAATGGTTATCATAGTTAAATATTAAAATAACAGTGAAAACTGGACTAGAGACAGAACATAAACATACACACACACACAACACACACTTTTACACATACGCACCCGCAACTCACGCATGCACACCCGCACGCGTAAATACACCCACCCACGTACACACACTTTTATATTTAATATTAATGCATGTCTAATTATTATGGCAAGTAACTTGTAAAATAAGTATCTGTAACCAATAAAAATACTCTTGGATATGGAAGAGCGGAGTCCTTCTAACACAAGTTTTTATACTTAAAAGAATGTTCCAACCTTAAAATACTATGTAAAAAACTATCTGTTAAGCCGGGTACAGACTGCTGTAGCGTAACATGAAAGGAGCATTTCATAAGTGTGGACGCAGCGCGCGCACGAACCGAGCATGTACCTACTCGCATCTGTTTCCGGCATGCGCGCGGCGATCATAGCTCAGTCTGACGAGAACACGCGAAGAGAATGGATCGTGACGACCAATTATTACTGGCTACTATGATTGTCGGTGCTTCATTGATTATCATCAATCATGTGATAAAAAAACGCCGAAGACCTCGACGATGGTGGCGTAAAGAGTTGTACAGTCAGAGAGATGGTGCACAATTAATAGCCGACATGAGATTAACCGGACAATTTCAAAATTTCACAAGGATGACTCCAACGACATTCGAAAATCTACTCAGATTAGTCGGATTTATCGGAATTGCACACATTTAAGAGCCTCAATTTCAATCCATGACAGACTGGCAATAACACTTCGTTTTTTAGCTAGTGGTGACTCTTACACAAGTTTACAATATACCTTCAGGGTATCGAAGCAGGCCATAAGTGGTATTATTCCAGAAGTTTGCTGACGCCATAATTGAGGAATTAAAAGAATATAGGTAAGTTTTATTTATTATCAATATCAAGTTTTAAAGAAAATTTAAAATAGTTAAATGATTGAATTATATTAAATCATTAAAATCGTCTAAGGATTGCTGAGATTCAATTGAAGTTGCAGACGATGGCTGTTGATCCATATCGTATTCTTCATTCCTAGCAGTGATATAGCCATAGCGTGCTTATTGATTTGTGTCTGCAGGTGGTGCCGAAGTTGAGTGACGAAATGCGGAAGTTCCAGGATGATCAACATATCTGGTCAAATCGACGTAATCTTGTCTTGTCTTCGGTGTTGCACAGTAGGATTCTTGGTAGTTATCCTGCTGACAATATGACGATTCGTAATAGCCTTTGTCAGCCTTCATCAGGATTTCAAAAATTGCATGTTCAACTGAAATTCTCGTTTGAGGGGCATAAGTTTTCATTTTAGCTAATACATAAGAAGCAAAAGTTGTAGTTAAATCTGAAGCGCCTGAACTTCCCAACTTATTGGCAGTAGTTTGTAATATGCCCGCTACATCTGAAAGAACACTACTGTTGTCATCCTTTTTGGCTTGCTTAGCTCGGGTAGGTATATATTCATGCCGTTGAGGTGGAGCAGTAAACTCGTTCTCTGGATTTTCTTGGGCAGTCTTAGGTTGTTGAACCACCACCGGAAAAACATAATAATAATTTATAACTGTAGACTGTAGGGCCTATCTTTTAATATCAAATACTAGACGGGAGGGTATAACTTTAAGGGCTATTAGGTAAAATCACAGACTCGAAGCTATCAATTAATAATCGTTTTTGTTTTAGATTCCAACGACAGAAGAAGCTTGGTTGAATATAAGCAAAGAGTTTGAAGAGAAGTGGAATTTCCCACACTGTTTAGGGGCATTGGACGGAAAACACGTTGCGCTTGAAGCACCTATCAAAAGTGGAACCGAATTCTATAACTATAAAAACTTTTTTATCATCGTTCTTTTTGCTTTGGTTGACGCCGATTATAATATTATATTTGTAGATGTGGGACGCCAAGGAAGGATCTCAGACAGCGGTGTCTTCAAGGATACAAAACTTTATAATTTGATAGAAAATTGCTTAATAAATTATCCATCACCTCATCCACTCCCAGAAAGACATATCCCAATACCCTACTTTTTTGTCGGGGATAATGCCTTTGCTTTAAGTGAAAATCTGATGAAACCATATGCTGGGACACATCCAAAAGGCAACCCAAAGAGAGTATTTAATTACAAGAGCTAGAAGAACAGTTGAAAATATATTTGGTATCATATCGTCTGTGTTTAGAGTTCTAAGGAAACCAATGCTTTTACAGCCTGATAAAGCTGAGGTAGTAGTTATGGCCATTGTTCTTTTACATAACTATTTGAGACGTAACGCTAGAACTACATACTTTAATCAAGAATTAATTGAAACTGAAGAAGGTATGAATGACGAAACATGGAGGCAAAATAATGAAGACATGAGATCACTACTGCCTTTAAGAAATATTCCTCGACGATCACCTGCACATTTAAATGCGTTGAGAGATGAACTCTCTGATTATTTTATGAAAGAAGGGAAGATTGCCTGGCAAAACAGTTATTAACAAGAAAAAAAATTCAAACCAGTCTTTACTTACTGAGTCCATTCTCTTTCTCGGTTTGTTACGGTCGTCTAAGAACTTTAACGCATCATAAGCAAACCATCGGCTTGTGTATGTCTCCGAGGCACCTGTAAATAAAAATAAATAAATAAAGAACTATGTAATAAAATAATTAAAACATAAAAAACACAATCATCATCGCCCTCATTCAAATAGAATATAAAAATGCACAATAGCTAAAAATAAAAATAGAGAGCTCAGAAATTTTTTAACTATTAGAAAGAAAAAAATTAGTCAACAAAGAAAAAATCCAAAAAAGCCAAAAATAAAATAAATAAGTTTTAGTTTAAGTTTAAATATTTTTTTAGTATAGTAAGTATAGTTTTAGCTTTATAAATAAGTTGTTTTTTACTACCGTAGGTAAGTCGCCGACATGTCTAGATTAGAATAATATTATAAATAAATCCCTACTTAATAATAATCAAGTGTTTTCTTACCTTTTCCTGTTCCTTTCGATTTTTTTTCCTTCATTTTTCCCCGACGGTAGGATGATAGGAGACTAATCATTTTGCTGTTACATTTTTCTTTAGTTGTTTCCATCAAGTTGGCAATTTCCAACCTCGCGTCCAGTTTCACATGTTTTTTATAAAAAGATTCATTTTGTGGATTCCACAAAACTTCTCTTGTTCTGTACGCCTCAATTAACTGAATTACTTTTTCTTTATTCTTTATTGTACACAAATAGATTTACAGATAAAAATAGCTTACAAAATGGACATGTACAAAGGCGAGCTTAACCCTAATAAGAGTTTTCTTCCAGCAAACCTTTGAAGATAGAGATATTTGATTATAGTGGTGGGTACGTGCACAGAGAATGACATTGGAGTAGAATACTAATATATAGCATATACTATAATAAATACAACACTTAACCATATTAAAAAATAATAATAATACCTATATACTATACCTACATTAGAGATAAACATAATATATTATACAAAATATAAATAATATACCTACTTATACATAATAAATAACCTAAAAGCTTACAAGGACAGGTAATGCTCTTTGACTCTAAGCTTAAAAGTGCTTAGTGATGGACTTGCGCGGATAGAGTGTGGTAGAGAATTCCACAGGTTGACTCCATGGACAGTGAAGGAACCGCCATAGCGACTGGAGGAATGAGGAGGGGTTTTGAGAAGGAGGTACTTAGATGACCTACAAGTCATCTCCGGTAGGACAAGAAAATCGAAGCGCTCACGGAGGTAAGAAGGAGCTAAAGGATTGAAAAGAGTGTTGAAGAGAAAAGTTACAACATGAAGATCACGTCGACGACGAATGGGAAGCCATTTTAGCTGGGATCTAAACATGGAGACGTGATCAAACTTGCGCAACCCGAATATGAATCGGATACACAAATTCTGAAGACGTTCCAGTTTATTTAGAAGTTCCTCGGTGGCGTCAAGAAAACAGACATCGGCATAGTCTAAAAGGGGTAACATGAGTGTTTGAGCAAGAGTAATTTTAGTTTCAAAGGGTAAAAACTTTTTTCTTCACTCCATGATTCAAGTGTCGAAGCTGTGTTTTCTTCCATGGTTCGCGCGCGTTCCGCAGTAGACACACACAACCCGTCCACACCGGCGCTCCGTGCACACTGCGCGCCCCTTTGTGTTCGGCGAAAAAACCGACAAATGCTCTGTTCGTGCGCGCAAGGCGTCCACACTATGGTAATTTTGTTACATTGCATGATACATTGCGACAATGTGGACGGTAAATTCTTTCATTGCATGTAACGTTACAGCACTCTGTACCGGCAGTACTATTACGTAAAACTTTGCAGTAGCGACAGCAAAAGCAAAGCAACAGCGACCGCTACGCAATCGGTTACAAAATGTTACAAGAAACCGTATTACGGAAGCTTGTCGCCCGCCTACCGCACTGTTGTCGCTGAATGCACTTTGCACGTGAACACTAGCGCCACTAGCAGCAATTGGTGGAAACAAATGAATGCAGTTTTAACGTTATCTGTGGTCAAATTTTTATTCTGTGCGTGCATCTTTCGTGTTTTGATTTGTTGATATTGTTTTAGGTGGTTTTCATAAATTTTATAGATTCTCTTGGCTTTTGGATCTAAAAGTAAGATAACAATCTTTATTATATAATGCATCAATATATAATGCGTAGTTTTGTTTCCTCATCATGTTCCTGTAATTTCAGTGGAACATCGAGTTTCAGCCGACCAGCTAGACGAATTGTTGCAGCACCTCATGACGCACTCGAGCCTTGCCAAAGGCGTTGGCTTGGGAGCGAGGTCAAAGGAGACCGTAGATCGTGAGTGAAGTGATCTCGCTGGTAGGCTAAACGCTCACGGCGGAGGTGCAACGCAAACTGGCCAGCGGTGGAAACGTGTATGAATTCTTTTTTTACATTTAGATCTCATGCTCATGTATCATGCTTGGGATACCTTAGTTACAAAAACGGTTTTCTTCTTATTTTCTTAGTACTGGGCGGACTTGAAATTTAAGGCAAAAAATAGGGCCGCCTTAAGAAGACGCGAAGCTTCTGGCACTGGTGGTGGGCCAGCTACCCTCGACAAATTGTCAGAAACAGATCGAAAGATCCTGGCTATAATCGGCGAGGGTGCTGTGCATGGTGACACCCAGCACAGGGTTCCTGCATTTGTAAGCTTTACTTTAATTTCCCTACTTTTAATTTAACACTTTATTCAATACTACAATTGAAATTTAATTTAATACCTAGTAAGGTGTGTGTGACTAACTGATTCAAAAAAATCTGTCTATAGCCATCTCAAACTCAGCCAACTCAAAGTAGTGGGAGTAACCTTATTGATTACCATGATGAAGTGGTAGTCAATACATCAGGTAAAAAACATCATGTTTTCATTATAGTATTTTGACAAAATGTATTAGTTATTTAGTAGTTTTTTTCCTAATCTTGTGATTTTTATTTTCACTTAGAATCACCACCACCAGCCAACTTCCAGTCTCCATCTATCAGAGGGTATACCAGTAGAGTTTGTAAGTTGATTTTCTCACTTTTATAACTTAACTCATTTGGTGTCTGCATAATTATATATACTAATATTTTTTTACTATAATTTTCAGGTACAACTGATGCGACTGCAGCAGCTCCAGACAGGCAACGACCTTTAACACCTAGAAGATTCCATGGTGGGTTATGAAAATAACTAATTCAACATGTGTTAAACACAGCCCCATTATTATTATGTAATATTAACTTGAGGGCAGTGCTTGAGTCTCTCCAACGATGCCGTATTGACTATCGGTACATCGAAGTGTTGAAGTGTTTGTATAAAAACACCACTATGTCAGTCCGAGTACATGAACAGAGCTCGAAGGCGATTCCCTTAAAAAGAGGCGTAAGACAGGGAGATGTCATTTCTCCGAAACTGTTTACGACCGCATTGGAAGATGCCTTTAAGCTTCTGGAATGGAAAGGACTGGGCATCAATATTAACGGCGAATACATCACTCACCTTCGGTTTGCCGACGATATTGTGGTCATGGCAAAGTCAATGGAAGAGCTCAGCACGATGCTCGAAGGCCTCAATCGAGTCTCCCAACGGGTAGGACTTAAAATGAACATGGACAAGACGAAAATCATGTCAAATGTCCATGTCGTCCCTGCCCCAGTTATGGAGTCGTGCTCGAGCCGTCGTACAGTGCGGACCTCTCTGGGGCGTCGTTACGCTGCCCGTTGAATATACGAAGATTCGATCGTCGTTAGTGGTCGAGGCAACATCGCCTATAAAAGGCTCCTCAGATCGCGCGGCACGCATTCGATCGTCGTTAGTGGTCGCCGCTATAGCATGCAGCGGCCACACCTTAGGAACCTAGGCTGGTAGAGGGGGGCTCGAGTGCCGAAACACTTTGTTGTAGCAACGGCGTGTTTCGGCCCTCGAGTCGGCACGGTCACTCCCCGTGCTATTGCTCGTTGCTTCGGCGTCAACGCAATCCACCTCAAGTGGCGAGGCAACCAGGCAACTGTAGAAGGCCTGAAGGTAGCGATAGGAGTTTTTATCGTTGCCAGATACTGCGTCCTGTTCCCTTCCAGTCGTAGCGGTTCTCCGTTCCACTGGGTCAAGGGGAGTAAGGAGGAGAGGGTGCATCTGTGTACGGCGCGCACACTTATGCAACTTAATATATCCTGCGCATCTGACTTGGCTTTGTCATTCCGAGTTTAAAAAAGTCCTGGGCTTGGTCTAATACCTGGACACGGGTGGCCTAAGGAGAGGAGAGTGGTCGCTCTAGCACTGCATCGGGGTGACAGTGTGGTTCGGCAGCACTCTTTGAGACAAAGCAGCTTTATTTAGAGAGGCACTGCTTTCCTCGCTCAGCCGGGGAGGGGGCTAGAAAAGGTGCCCCAAACAAACGCTCATTCCTCGCAATAAGAATAAATCTAAAAACATGCAGATGAATATGACTTTTGGTGCGTGGAATGTACGTACTCTTTTAGACCGACCCAACAACCTCTGCCCAGAACGTAAAACCGCCATTGTGGCTCGCGAGCTCAAACGCTATGACGTCGACATAGCCGCTCTCAGCGAAACACATCTAGCTGACGAAGGTGAGCTTGTTGAACGTGGTGGTGGGTACACTTTCTTCTGGAAAGGCACACCAGCTTCTGAGCCTAGACGGTCAGGAGTAGGCTTTGCTATTAAAACTACTTTAGCCTCTAAGTTGGAAGAACATCCAGTTGCTATCTCTGATCGTGTCATGTCCTTACGTTTCCATCTTCGAAACAATAAATACTTAAATGTTATCAGCGTATATTCGCCAACACTCGACAAAAGTGATGACGTCAAGGACAAATTTTATGAGGAAGTGTCAGAAGTGCTGACTAAAATCCGGCGCTGTGAGAAAGTTTTGCTTCTTGGCGACTTTAATGCTCGCGTCGGACGTGATTTTGAAGCTTGGCCTCGGGTGATAGGGCGACATGGCATTGGCAACATGAACAGTAATGGGCAACTGTTACTAAGCCTCTGTTCCCAATTTCATCTGGGTATTACCAATACCATGTTTAGACTCCCAAATAAATACAAAACTACCTGGATGCACCCAAGGTCCAAGCATTGGCATCTTATTGATTATGCTATAGTCCGTCAACGGGATATAGCGGATGTCAAAGTAACGAGAGTAATGAGGGGCGCAAACTGTTGGTCGGATCACCGACTTGTTGTTACAAAACTATTTTTGCGTCTTAGCCCTTGCCGTAGACCTCGCAGGGCTAAGCCTAACTGTCTTCATCTGAAAAAGCTAGAGTCTGCTGAAATATTGGCAAATTACAGGGAAGCTGTCAATACCTTTACAGCAGGCATACACCCCGAAGATGAACAGTTAGACGAGGGCTGGAAACTGTTAACTACAAATACCATCAATGCGGCTACTGAGATCTTAGGCCAAAAACCTCGTGTCTGTGAAGACTGGTTTGACGAAAATGATAATACATTGACAGTCGCCCTAGAAAAACACCGCCAGCTCCTTCGAAAGGGAAATCAGACAACTGCTTCTGAAAAAATAAAGGAGAGTACGAGCCAAATAAGGAGACTAACTCGAAACGCAAAAGATGAGTGGTGGCTGAACAAGGTTCGCTATATTCAGTGGCTTGCTGATTCGAATAGACTCGGCGATTTCTTTAACGAGATTAAAAAGTTAGTAGGAAGTCCACATCGAGTAAACGTACCACTGAAATCACTTTCAGGTACCCTCCTGGTAAGCAAAGGAGAAGTTCTTACTCGCTGGGCAGAACACTATAACAGCTTACTCAATGTGGATCGTTCTGCTGACATAAACTATTTAGCATCACTTCCTGCCTTACCACAAACCGTAGATCTGGATCAGCCTCCTTCTCTTGAGGAAGTTATCATCGCCATCAAAGCGCAGAAAAACAATAAGGCTGTCGGCATCGATAACATACCAGGAGAACTATTAAAATATGGCGGAGATGAGTTGCACTACAAGATTTGGCAATTTTTCCAGCGCATGTGGGAAATGGAGTTCGTTCCTCCTAGTTTTGGCGTATCACTAATTTGCTCTTTGTATAAAAATAAAGGTGATCGATCTGTTTGCAACTCTTATAGGGGTATATCACTTCTGTCTACTCCAGGAAAAACTTTTGCCAGAGTACTCTTAAATCGTCTTATGGAGCTCTCTGAAAGTATATTGCCTGAAACGCAATTTGGGTTTAGACCCAATCGCGGCACATGCGAGGCCATATTCTCTCTTAGACAACTGCAAGAGAAAAGCAGGGAACAGTGTCAACCTCTGTTTCTCTGTTTTGTTGATCTGGAGAAAGCTTTTGACAGTGTACCTCGCGAAGCTTTGTGGATTGTGCTTTCGAAACTTGGTTGCACCGACAAATTTATACGCTTGATAAGACTTCTTCACGACAACATGACTTGTTGCGTAACCGTCAATGGTGAGCAGACAGAGCAATTCCCTGTCACTTGTGGTGTAAAACAAGGCTGTGTATTAGCACCCACTCTTTTTGCTCTGTACTTTTCCGTTGTCGTGAGGGAGACTTTACAAGCCAACACCGAAGGGATCCGCATACGTTTTCGCACAGATGGCAGTATCTTTAATAGCTGGCTAGGTTAAAAGCGCACACAAAGGTATCGTATGACCTCATTACCGAATTGATGTATGCTGATGACCTATGTTTCGTTGCGGAATCTTCTGAGGGACTCCAGGACTTGATGACTCGGCTTGACGCTGCGTGCTGTAGATTTGGCCTCAAAATTAATATTACAAAGACAGAGGTGATGGCCATGGACACTGTTAACCAAGCTCCACTGAATCTGCAAATCGATGGAAAGCCCATAAAACAGGTCGATACATTCAGATATCTGGGAAGCAGCATAACAACAAAATGCGACCTTGACTCGGAGATCAACAGCAGACTTGGCTCCGCTATGGCTGCTTTTGGTAAACTACGAGTCCAGGTATTTCGCTCCCATAACATCAAATTGAGTACCAAGATTAAGGTGTATATGGCTATTGTACTTCCTAACATCTTGTACTCGTCAGAGACATGGTGCCTGTATCGCAGACATATACGCACGTTAGACAGATTCCATCTGAAATGCCTCCGCGACATTCTTAACATCAAGTGGTCGGATCGGGTCCGTAATACCGATGTTCTGCGACGGGCTAATGTCTGTGGCATAGAGGCATATTTGATGCGGCGTCAGCTGCGTTGGTGCGGGCACCTGTCTCGGATGTCTGATGAGCGAAGGGCGAAACGCATTTTCTTCTGTGAACTAGAACATGGTAAGCGGAAACGCGGAGGTCAGTTCCTACGTTTCAAAGACGTACAGAAGAGGCACATGAAGAGGTGTTGTATGGATCCGTCGCGCTGGGAGGCTCTCGCTGAAAAACGACCTGAATGGAGGCGTCATGTTCAGGACAAAGTGTACGAGTTTGAAGAAGAAAGGAGGCAAGAACTAGACTTAAAACGAGATCAGCTTAAAAGTCGACCGCCGGCTAATATCAATTACAACTACATTAATGGCGCCTTAACTTGTGTTCATTGTAACCGGACTTTTAGCGCAAAAATAGGGTACATCAGCCACATACAGGCTAAACACCTAGGCCAATAATCACAAAGTCAAGTCTCTGTAGCCGAAATCGGCTAGGAGGATTATTATTTATTATGGTTGAGAACTCGGCTCTTGAAGTTGTCGACGCGTATGTATACCTAGGACAAACAGTCCAATTAGGTAGGTCCAACTTCGAGAAAGAGGTCAATCGTCGAATCCAACTCGGATGGGCAGCGTTTGGGAAACTTCGCAAAGTCTTTTCGTCCAACATACCTCAGTGCCTTAAGACGAAAGTCTACAATCAGTGTGTGTTACCAGTGATGACATATGGAACCGAGACGTGGTCCTTCACTATTGGCCTTATGAATAAGCTCAGAGTCGCTCAACGAGCTATGGAGAGGGCTATGCTCGGGGTTTCTCTACGGGATCGAATCAGAAATGAGGAGATACGTAGGAGAACTCAAGTCACCGACATAGCCCGACGGATTAGCACGTTGAAGTGGCAATGGGCAGGCCATATAGCGCGCAGAACAGATGGCCGATGGGGCCGAAAGGTTCTCGAGTGGAGGCCACGGACCGGCAAGCGCAGCGTAGCACGTCCACCCACAAGATGGGCAGACGACTTGGTAAGAACCGCAGGTCGGCGTTGGATGCAGGCCGCTTCCAACCGCAGTTCCTGGAGATCAATGAGGGAGGCCTTTGTCCAGCAGTGGACGTCCTACGGCTGATATGATGATGATGATATGATGAATATTTACTTGTTTCCGAAAACTAATCCAAAGTATTTTTTCAAACTGATGAGGCACGAAGTTGAATTCGGACATCTTACAAAATGTACCTACACTATTTATATTATTTTGTTGTTTACAGAAATCCCAGTTTCTCGACAACCACGAGGGTCCAGAATCCAAAACAGCAACTGTGTCACAAGGACAGCTGTTAGGACTGGTAAGTCTTACATTTATTTCGGTATGTTTTCTCATGAAAATGACTATTGCCATCTATTTATTTATTTATTATTAAACGCACAAAACACATTACAATCACTTACAATTAAAGATTACAAAAATGCTATTTTGATCTGGATTGTAACATAAACAACGGCTGTCCTAATTTATTTTAATATTTTACAGAGCAAAGAGTTAGTCCATCGTGGGTGGTTGAATTGGAGCAGACACGAGTTGATGCAGAGAGCAAGCTAGCTGATGCAGCCGTTATGACAGCAGAGGCGGCGCGAACGCAAGCTGAAGCCGCGCGCCTGCAGGCGGAGGAATCTCTCTCTGTCGCACAGGGATGCATGAGCAAACTGTTATGCTCAATAAATTATTTGACCTATTGTCAAAAAAATAAACTACTTGTATATTACTTGCTTACGTATATTTTATACTTATGTAGATATTTATATAATAAAATTATATTATACAGTAGGTATAAACATTAGATAGACATACTATTTATTTACTAAGAATCACGCTGAACTCCACAGTATACAATTAAACTAAATTCTCAGTAATATTATAAATGCGAAAGTTTGTTTGGATGTTTGTTACTCTTTTATGTCAACACAAACGAACAGATTTAGCTGAAATTTTGCACAAATATAGTTCTTGCCTAGGAATAGGACATAAGCTATATTTTATTCAGGTACCACGCGGGCGAAGTTGCAAGCAAATGCTAGTATTTAATAAAATAAAGAAGACATGAAAAACCCCCAATTAATGCCACAAATAGTGATGCAGAGCTATGTTCTGTTATTCCACAACCTCTGAACAATAATAGAAACTTGTCGACGACCATTTTGCAGCATCTGGGATTCATTCTGGTCCTCAACTTGATCCCTATGTGATTCTTGCTGATTTCTTTCAGCTTGGATGTCTGCGGGTGCCAAGCTCAGGTATAGGAAGTCTATCTCTATTGGCCATGTTATGTAGGACACAGCATGCATTTATTATTTTTGCCACAGAGTGGTGATCATAATGGAGCACTCTGTGAACCAGCAAACAACGCCAACGGGCCTTTAGTACTCCTATGCATCATTCAACAATGTTTCTGACCTTGCAGTGGACATTTGTGTAATGCTCCTCAAAAGTCTTAGGGCCAGCATTGATAATAGGAGTCAGAAGCCAAGGCCTTAAAGGATAACCAGAGTCACCTGCAAAGAAATCAAATACAATAAAGATAAAATAAGCTTAAATATAAGTTTAGTAGCTGAATTATTGGCAAAATTTTGGTCAGAATTGGAAGAACCTGCTAATATTTATACCTACCTAAAAGCCAGAGAGTTTCCCTATCATTATGGAGTTGTTGAATATGTGGGTATAATTTCTGACTGACGCCAGATGAATGCATCATGGCTGGCCCCTCCAAAGGTTGCATCAACATTTAAAATGTTCAAATCACTGTCCGAAATCTGCAAAACAATATATTATTAGATAGGTAATAATACATACAATAATATTACACTAAATTGGCATATTCATAGCTATAAAATAATGTTGGTATATGCTATATTTATTATTAAATTAGGTATTATGATACTCACTATTTGCACATTCCTTGAATGGTAATGCTTGCGGTTGAAAAATCTTTGTTCATGTTCATTGGGTCTCACCATAGCAACATGAGTACCATCAATGCACCCAAGAACCCCAGGAAATCCAAATTTGTTGTAAAATCTAAAATAAATGCACAAAATATAACATGAACTTTTGTGAGATTATGTAATCTATAATATATATTTAGGTACTATTATTTTATTAACAATGGTTGGTGATCGTTGGGCAATTAACACACAAAATAAAGAAATAACTATAAAATCTCACTCATTTATTATTGCCCGTCTCTCTTCACATGTTTGTGGAAATGTTATGTATTTCTGCAAAATACTAATACTATTCAGTGCCTTGGTGACCTCTTTCACAGCATTTGAAACACTAGGTTGACTCAGGCCATGAAGAAAGTTCATGCCAACTGGTTTTTGATATTATCCAGTGGCATAAAATGAGAGTGCCGCTAGAACCTGTAATCAATAACCTTTTAGTAACTATGTACTAGGACAAGATTCCTTATGACTTGAACAGAAATTGAATTTATGTTATGCTGGATATTATATATTGATGCCATACCTTGCATTCCAAGCTTACTTTTGTTCGTCTTCGCTTTGTAGGCATATATGGTTTGAGTTCATGGCACAGTTGTAAGAATAACTCTTTATAGAGCCTATAATGAGCTCTAAACTCAGTATCTGACAATGCCAAAGGATTAGCTTGATCTCTGAGACTTCGCCGCAAACGAGCCCTCAAGAAATTCATCTCTCCTATCTTCATCAACATCAAGAGCCTCGATTAGTAAGACAGCGCATGCCATATCTTGAAACTACAACAAACATTAATTTATTTTATTAAAGTTAGAGCACACTTTATCTCAAAGTAATGATTTTTAGATTGCGTATAATTTATTGAATACCTATTATTAAATTGCTAGAAACTGAAACTTGCCTAGATTTTTATTGTTTCACTATAAAATCAGAGCGTTTCACGTAATGTTTTAGAGTTTTTTATTGTTTTCTTGGGCTCACACAGGCAGGTATTCTCACTTCACTTATAAATTACAAATATCTTCATAACCAGTAAGCAATTGCTAAAAAACAGCTACTGGGGTTGTTGCTATGCTAATTGACAGTTCAAATCGCTGTCATAATGCTGTCAAGTGTGCTTACGTAATACCACCCCAGTTGGCAAAATGCGATCAGAATGCACTTTTTAGTTCACCGATTGTCCAGTAGAGGGCGACCTAGTAGTCGATTGCTGATTGCTTTGTATCTGCTGATAGCTAATACAAAATTGACGTTTGACAGCGATGATTGCGAGATTTACGCCTGTTGCAAACCTGTCGCGAGTTTCGTAATCGATTTGCGGGCTTTACAGAAATAAAAACATGATTTTTTTATCTTCTTTTTTGTTTCAATAAATGTCAATGTCGTGTCAATAAATGTTTTCATGTTTTTTAGAAAATTTTAAATAACCTTATTTCAAAGTCCTATAAAATATCAATGAAACAGCCTGTATAATTCATTCATCATGTAAGTAGGTACCTACTTGTTATTTGACTAAGCGATATCGTCGCAAAGGCACCGCCGATTTACGATATAAATATTCAAGCTACCGGTAATATACCCACCTCTAAAATCAGATAATACGATTCCGGGTGTGTGTTTTAAATTAATGTCGTACATTACAAAACAGATTGTAATATATATTATTTTAGGGTGTAAATAAAACACATGCTAAGGTTATTAGGTAAGTACTAATATATTTTTATAAACTGTCATTATCATCTTATCAGATAAAATATAAAACTTCAGTTAAAAAACTCCTGCTCTGATGAAGTCTCATTTCTGTTTTGTTTTCGTAGATAAATACCTACCAAGCATAGTTCTCACGCCGATTGATTTAGCGAGCGATTTAGGACCATAGCGAGTGGAGTAACCATGTTACTAACACACACTGATTAGATCAGACTTTAATCTTCAGACACTGGGACCGTTCAAGTATTAGGTAAGCACTATATGGGGCGGGGGTTTCTATGCTTTGATTATTTTTGATGACATGTTTGAGGGGGGTCTAGATGGTGTTGAAGTAATATTGTTCGTAAAATTACTTAAAATTATAATATTTGTTTCTTACTCTATGTTGAACACAGTGTCCATAAAGTTTGGTTAAATTATTATTTCCAGAATTATAACTGCCACTCATGAATCAATCAAAAAAACAGAATACTTACATTAAAAGAAAAATGCATATACCAATGTTTACGTAAGCATGGGAGGGGGGGGGGGGGAAGAGTTTTGCTGACAAGGGAGAGGAAGGGGGGGGGGGGGGGTAAATAATTGTAATAAATCTGCTTACGTAATACTTAACGGCCCCTAAGGCCGAAACGACGAATGAGTATAATTTATCAGTATATTTTTACTTTTTTTTGAGGTCCACGTCACCCACATCCAGCTCTAACAGTCTTATGTATCTTAGATAAATGGTTTCTGAGAGTACTTGGTGAGTAAAATCTCTTCTCACATTCAGAGCATTGGTAGTTTTTTTCAGTATGGCGTTCCTTATGACAAACCAATTGTTGTTCGTTGTCTACGAAGAAGCCACAAACATCACAACCAACATTTGTAGCTGTGTGCTTTGCTTTATGTTTCGCTAAGTTCCAATTAGTGCTACATGTGTAATTGCATATTTCACATCTGAAGACTTTTTTAATTTTCAGATGGGTTTTATTCCTGTGGCCTGCGAGTTCAGACCCCGTGTAGAATGTCTTGCCACATAATTCACAAGCATATGCCTTAATACCGGAATGTCTTTTCATATGATCAAACAAACCGTTCCTGCCTTTTAGCACAACATTGCAAATTTTACATGGAACATTTTTATGTCTGCGTATGTGTAAATTGAATTTACTCCGACCTTGGATATGTTTTCCACAAAAATGACAGGTCCCTTCATGACGATACAATTTGTGGGCTGATTCCTTGTGTTCTGTCAATTTGCCTGATTGTGAAAAGGCTTTTGAACAAAGGTCACATTGAAACGGTCGTTCACCTGTGTGTTTGATAAAATGGTTTTGGAATGAATGAATTTTTGTTGACTTATAGTCACAGTCATGGCAATGAAATATTCTGTTCTTGCCCTCACCTTCAATGCGGACTTTGCTTGCAATGGCACAGCTCTTCAGGTTTTTTTTCTTGTGTGAATTTAAAGCAACATATGATTTTAACTTTATCAAGCATTTAGGACACTGAACTGTGTTCTCAGGCAAATGAACCCTTTTCCAGTGCATACGCAGTTTGCATTTGCTCTTAAAGAACCCGCCACAATCATGGCATTCTAGTTGAAAATCTATGGCTCGACTTGGCCTGGACAACTCAACTTGGGATGATATGTCAGCATCGGCAGCTTTCAAGTCAGATTGTGTGGTGTTATTTTCATCTACATCTTCATAGTCAAAATCACCCGAGTCTTCTAGGTATTCCTCTGTGATAGTTTGGGTTATGTCCACATTACTATCTCCCAGTTCTTTCTCCTCCTTAATGATAGGTTGGGTTATGTCCACATTATTACCTTCTAGATGTTTCTCCTCCTTAGGGAGAGCTATTTCAATGTTGTCATCATCTAGCTCTTCCTCTTTCACTGGGAGGTCTATAACAGTGTTATCATTTTCTAATTCTTTTTCCTTTTCCGGGAGGGTTATGTCAGTGTTATCATTTTAATTTGCAGGGAAGACTATGTCCAAGTTATTATTTTTTGATTCCTTCTCTTTTCCTGAGGCTATCACATTACAGTTGTTATCTATCGTCTCATCCTCTTTCATAGGGATCGAGGTATCAAAGATTTCGACCTTAATTGGGTCATTATTTATCGCAGACAGCAAGATTTCGTTGGTTTTTTCACATTTTTTCTTGAAACTGTAGGCACTTTCGAGCTCTACCAGGCAGGCTAGGCAAATCCTGTCGGGCAAACCATCGCCTGCCTTGATGCCGACGTTCGTAAGTGCATTTATTTTGTCTGAGATCACGCAGTCGTTGTACTCCTCAAACAAAGATAGACCTTTGCTAGGAATACCAAAATCACACATCAAACAAATGCGGCAGATGGCAACTTCCTTTTCTCCCATTTTGATAGCTTTTACTGAGCTAAACTATAGGCTTTTTACATGTTTCCATCCGAATATAAAATATCAACAACAATCAATCAATTTACAAACAAAACAACCAACACGCACGCACGGCAGTGTTGCCAGCAGTATTGCCAACTCCTATAAATTCGTAATTCGAGTCCCTAGACTCAATATCAAAAGTCGTTATAGTTTGACCAAAAGCGCTATACCGCTCCTTAGAAAAGTGCGGCGAGGTGGGGGCCGAGGAAAAAGGAGCAAGAGTACACATGAGATCGATATTGTCGGATATATCTCAGGATATCGTAAACGATATGGTTATTTTATATAACGATATGTTTATATTTTTTATAACTAAATTATCTACAGATATTCTGATTTTCTTTATAGCTTTCTCTTATTTCTACTTGTTTTTTTTAATGGCGTCGCACGGATTGTGCATTTGCCATTGGCAAATAAAAAAAATAGGGAAACAGAATAAATACAAAATCCGGGTTATATACTCTAAACTAGGAAAGGATCAGGAGAGGATACATTAATGAGAAATTATACAAGATAAAAGATATTTACAAAATTGACATTCACAAATTTGTATTTTGATATATTAATATTATTTGTACAAATGAAAGATTCTAAACATAGGTACACGGATGGATCTAAGGAGGAGAGAAGGATTTTAATATTTGAAGGAAGCGGAACATGAAGGGATACAAGATCTTTGTAAAATTGAACGTGGTCATTGTTAATACACGAAAAGAAAATGTGATTTACAACACCAAATTTATCTCCACAATTACAAGATGGGTCATCTAAGATTTTCATCCGCGCTAGATGAGCTGTCTGCTTTTCGTTTCTTAACATATTTGGCCACTTTAAAAATGACGGTCTTGACATCACGAGATAGCGCTCGACCCATTTTTGGATATTTATCTCGTGTGCGAAAAAGACATAGACCGTCCGGTACAAAAGCTACCTACCGCCGTGAGCGTTGACGGCAGACTGATACATCGGAGCGGCCGATACTTCCCCCCCGTCTCGCCGCGCGCATACCTCAGGAGCGGTACAGCGGTTTCGGTCAAACTATAGAACTGATTCTACCAGGAGCGGACTCAAGATTTTGTTCTGGTTCTCTCAAAAAGTATATTACTAACTAGAGCTAGAGTTTTTAAAATATAAAAGTAAAACTTAAATTTGAAAAAACAATGGATGATTGAATATTTTTTGAAATAGCTAAAGTTAGAGCATAAATGCAACTTTAATTAAATAAAGTTTGAATCTGGCGTTTGCATTTTTCATATTTTGGCACATTCTGTGTAGAGTTAACAAAAAAGGTGTCTATGTATTATGTACTAACCCTAAAACTGTTTTGATTTGTATTCCAAAAAACGTCATGTAGTATATAAAACCATTTCAGTATTAGGTAATTATGGCTTTATTCGTTAAAAATTCGACATGCATAGAATTTATAATTGACATATACTTTGTCGCTGATGACATTAGATTTATGGTCAAGTGGATTGAGGTTGTATATCACCACATTCTCCCGTGGTTAAGAGGTGACATAGTCATGAAAATAAGTTGGTGGGCGTCGCTCTCTTGCTGAACGACGAGGTCCTGGGCTTTGTGCGTTACCAGAATCCGGAGCACTACTAGCTGGCTCAACAGGTACTTGGATATCTGATTCATTATTAGACTCTGCAGAAATCCAACTTGTATCCGATTCTGTTTCGCGATCTTCATTATCAGATGGGGCGTCTCCTGTAGGCGCTAAATACCGATTTGAAACGACCATCTCTCGTCCATTCTGGAGCCTGATGTGAGAATGCAGAGGATTGGCCTCAATTAACTCTACTTCCTCGACCATAGGATCATATATGCTTCTTCTTACATTATTCCTCATTAGTGCTCTCTGCGCCTCTGTAAGCCAAGTTGGCATTGACTGTCCGTTTGATGATCTGAGAGGATGTGTGAACATACGATCATGAGGTGTAAATCCAGTTGCAGTGCACAATAAAGATCTGATGGAGTGAAGCGACTGTTTGAGTACAGATTCCCAGCGGTTGATGGACAAATTTAATGATTTCAATGAGAGTTGTACAGTTTTCCATATTATGCCATTGTACCGCTCAGTTTGGCCATTTCCTTGGGGATTATATGGCGTGGTGTAGCTAGTAGCTACGCCAATTCCATGCAAAAAGTTCTTCAGTTCAGCTGATACAAATGCGGTTCCTCTGTCAGAGTGTACGTATGTTGGTATACCAAATACTGCAAATAAATCTGATAACTTCTTTTTAACAGTTTCTGAACTTAGATCAGAGCATGGGAACGCAAAAGGGAATCTGGAGAATTCATCTATTATAGTTAGCATGTAACAGTTGCTAGTATCACATGGTAAAAGATCCTCGAAGTCTATTGCGATCCTTTCGAATGGAGCAGTTGCCTTGATTAATGTGCCTTTCGTTCTAAGAAATCGTGGTTTTATCTCGGCACAGATTGTGCATGATCCCGTGATTCGTCGGACATCTTCAACTGAGTATGGTAGATTTTTAGCTCTAACCTAGTGAACCATGCGTGTTATACCAGGATGACAAAGATTTATATGCAGTTCAAAAATATTTTCGCCGGCTGATTGTGTTGATGCTGTTATATTCGCATGTGAGAGGGCGTCTGCTACTATATTGTCTTTGCCTGGTCGATACATGATATCAAAATCATAGTTCGATAGTTCCAGATGCCATCGTTGTATCTTATCATTTTTAATTCTTGAGCTGTGTTTTTGATCAAACATGAAAGATACTGATTTCTGATCGGTAATCAGTTGGAATGTCTTACCTATAAGAAATTGTCTCCATTTCTTTATGCTCTCTACGATCGCTGCAGCTTCCTTTTCAATTGCCGGGTGATTGCGTTCGTGAATGCTACTGGTCTCCCTTCTTGGGTAAGAGCAGCAGCTATGGCAAGATCAGAAGCGTCTGTTTCTACAGTTAGTTGTATCTTGGGGTTAATAACATTGATTGCAGACGTCGCAATTTCTGTTTTAAGCGATTGAAATGCTTTTGTAGCTTCTGGCAATAATGGGAATTTCTCCGATTTTGCAAGAAATTTTATTTTGTCTGAGAATTTTGGGATCCATTTTATGTTTAATTTCCTATTTGACCATTAGTCAATAGTATTTTTTTATTAATGATTCCGGAAACTTTTAGTGTGCCCTCATATATAGTCCGCGTTATTACGAAATTACAAAGCCGTGTTCAGGAAATCTTACAACAAAAATGTGTCTTGTATCAGTAAAGTTTATTACTTTCTAAGTAATCTTGTTTTGACTTGTACGATCAAAAAATATCCCAAGTAAATTGATAAATACCCTAAGGAAATTCATACCCTAAACATTATCCTGCTGGTTGCGTTTTATCCTAAATCTGGAATAAAATACCCTATAGGTGGCACCAATGACATCGAACAGCTTGGCTGGATGGAGCACTGTTGCCACCACTGTTGCCAGAATCTGGAATTGTCAAAAAAACCCAGCATCCTTTTTCCCCCAAATGACTATTCAAAAAATATCCCCAACAAAATAAGTAAGTATTTTTTTCGTCGTTTTGCGAAGCATTTAGTTAGGGCTGCGAGGATTCCTAGACTACCTTGGCGTCATCTCACAGAGAGGCTAGTTCTTCTGGTTCTATTCTATAGATGGAAGCTACTTACGGTTTGGCTTTGCTGAATGTTGGAGGCTGTCTTCAAAGTTTATTTATGTTTAATTGATAGAGCGAAGCGAGATTTTCAAATCAACTTGGGCAAATCGGCGTTGTATGTATGTATGTATGAATGTTTGTTTGTCCTAGGATACATTTCGAAGTGTTTATCCGATCATCGTGAAATTTGGTTCATATGTAGGTAGTGATGGCACTATTTTGGTGTGACTAAATGAGCTAAAAATGTGGAACGGTTGTTGAGATATTGAGGTTCAAGAGGAGTAACAAAAACAAAATAGGACTATCCGGTCAAATGGCGCGTCTAATAAAAGATCTTTATTATTACATTTCGACCCTGTTTTTATTGTTAGTTTAAACCTTGTAGTTTTTAAGTTATTAGCCATAATAAAAACTGAACTTTGACAAAGTTCACAGGATACACCAGTGACTCCACAGTGCTGAACTTTGGTATGCGTAGGTATAACTTTAGGGATACAAATATAGAGAAAAGTCTGAGATCCGTTATAAATATCATTTATCATGTCTATTTTCTCTTTAATATATCCTCTCTTGATCCTTTCCTAGTTTAGTGTATGTATCCCGGGTTTTGTGTTTATACTTTTTCCCTAATTTTTTTATTTGGCAATCGCAAATGCACAAACCATGCGATGCCAAAAAAAAGTCTGAAATCCAGAATAACTGTAATTCTACCCCAATAAAACCAATTACGTGAATTCCTGTAATTTGAATGAAACTGTAGGCCAAGTTAGTTGGTTAAATATTTCGTGGTACTATTTTGATAGTCAAAGTTAAAAGAATAATATTTTTTGATTTTATGGGAGACTTGCGAGATCTCAGTTTAGGGCGAACCACTAATTTAATACTATAAATTAAGCACATTTTAAATACAATTATTTATTTTGCAAAGCCCTGACACATTTCTGTTTGTTGCTCCTCATAATATTTCTGACCTGACATACATAGGTATTATTTTTTTATTTGCGACACGAAATCAGTTATATACAAATATGCAGTTACATATAATATAATGATAAGAGTATTATGTCGCAATTAAAGAAATACGAATAGTATGGTTGTGGTGCCTGTCCGATCGAGATCAGAAAGATTATTTTGAAACGTTAATTTTACAGTCTACTAGTCGCAGTAGCCATAGTTAAGGCGGGAAAGGTAGACTGTCCGACGACCATCATGGCTTCCATCCACGAAAAGTGACAGATGCAAGGCCGGATTAACCCTATCGGGGCCCATAAACAATGCAATTCTCGAGGCCCCTTTCCTTTACCCTTTTCTTACTTTTTAAAATATATTTTTTCTATTATAAAAGTGTCGTCGATCAGACCGACTCCTGCTTTTTGATTCCGAAATGAGATGCGATGCGGTTATTTTAAAATATGATCTTGTTAAATGCAATGTATAACGTAAGAAAATATTTTTGTGAAGTAGGTACAATAAGTTTAAATTGCAACTCTTCTCACTTTTTTTTAGATACAAACGGATCTTGGAAGTTGACCTTTTCCAATAAATCATTTTCAATCGATAATGAATTTCTGAAAAACGGTTCTGTGATATTGTTGAACGAAGACAGTTTTTTAATGATTTTAATTTTGAAAAATTTCGTTTACCTGTGGTTTGATATCATCAGACTTTTATTTAATTGCAATGCTATTACTACATTCGGGAAAGTTGATTGTACCGCTTTTTACAGAAAGCGCTTTTTTCATTTTTTGTATGGCAACATTACCGGATGTAAATAATGAGGAATGTCACGAATAAAAAAAATTTTTTTTCTTGGTGCGTGGCCCGCATCAATTAGGCCCCCATGAGCCCCTAGTCGGTGCGGGGCCCCTAGGCAGTTGCATAATCCGCCTTATGAATAATCCGGCCCTGGACAGATGATGTAGTTGCCTCTACTAGACGCTAGGGCAGAAAGGAATCCTCGCACAACAAGACAAAGTTGACTGACATGTCACTACAGACAGTAGTAATAAATTAATTCGATTCAACGAAACGAAATGAAAACATGTTTGCGCTGAATGCGCAAACGTTCGCAGACGACAGTGCTTATTTCGTGTATTTTGAGTTTCCGTCTGTTGCTGCCTGGCATATGCAACGCCTCCCTCCTCGACCAGTGGCTAGACAAGGTTTCGCTCGGAAGAGGTTTCTGCCGAATCGGGGCTCCTCGGAGTCGCGCCCAAGCAAAATTAGCTTATTTTGTTTTTTTACTACGTATTGTTCATGGTCTGGGGATATTAATTTACACAGGAGATTTTTACTTTTACGCTTGAAATCCTACCTATTTCTGCATTAAAAAGACCATGTCCGAAAATCATGTTAAATTCAACACTGTGCCGCGCTAACATCTGTCGCCACGTTCACCATAATGCCATTGCTCCAATGCACGCGCGGCCGCCTGACAGTTAAAGTCCTTGGCGATGGCAGCCACTGCCTCGAGAAATCCTGGGGCCACCCAACTCCGAGTAAGACGGATGATGGAGAAGCCAAAACATGACCAACATGAAAGCCGACAAGGCGAAACCCAGCGAAATAGAAGTTCACTCCCGGAGTTGATACCAGGGCAATAACCTTAAACCTGAGGCCCTTACCTGCAGATTCACTAAGAAAATTAATGCTGGCTGACTGATTAAAATAAAGTGTCAGAAGCCAGAACTAAAGAAGATTCGCGACCATTCTTTAATTTAGCTTATTTATCTAGCACATTTTATGCTAGGAATGTTGTCATTTCTCCACCCAAACGCCGATTGCGAGCACATTTTCAGCCACTTAAAAATAAAAAGAAGAAACCATTTGTCAACCAAATCTATTGCTGGGAATTTATTTACGCAGCAATTCATAAAGAGATCAGGAAACAACTGCGTAAGTTTCCACGCCACCGATAAAATGATAAAAATAATAAATGTTTCCATGTACAAAAAGGCTGAAACGCCTGAAACTCTATGTTTAATTGTGAAATAAAGTTACCTAATTTTTGATCTCCCGTAATTTTCTGCTATTTACCGTATTTTTAAACTAGCAAACACCGAAATTTTGGCAGAGTTGGAGACACTGATCCGTTCCGACATAACTCTGTACCTATTTGCAGTGTGACCATTTGTGGCAGATTTCTGCCATTTTGGCGGATTTCGCTCCTAATTTTTGGCAGATCTTGCTGACGATTTACAAAAGTGGTAGATTCTGGCAGATTTTTATGATTTCAAATTCACATTACCTTATTTGAATTTTCACTGAATTCATCTTTTTTTTTCTAAAGTAATTACATCAGGTTTTATATATAATTAGATAAAAATGATTTTTTCGAACTGGCAACTTCTTTTTCGTGGCCAAATTGTACGGGGATTTTCCGCTTATTCTGTTTTTAAACAAGTGTGTCATATAATTATGAACTGTAATTGATCAGGAATAGTGTTCATTATCATTATTCTTATCTTCTTTGTTTTAGTTTCCAATAATAAACTTTTGTTTGATTGTGCCTCATTTTCTTTTGCTGTGTATCGTGTGCGGTTCTGCTGTGTAACGAATTACCGAATTACTTACTAATTAACGAATTTATTATGAAGAGAAGATACGAGCGTTCGTATCGACCAGAGTGGGAGCAAGATCCCTTGCTTTCTTCCTGGTTGTCGAGGGCTAAGGATGACCAGGACATTGCATTCTGTAAAGCTTGCAATTGTAAATTAATTACCAGATTATCTTCTTTAAGCCTAGTTAGATAACCATATTAGGACATACGTTAAAGATAACCATGCGTTACAGAGGCGCATGGTTTTCAAATGCTTATATTTGAATTATTTATCAATATTTTTTTTAATCGCTTTTGATAATTTAAAAGGTATATTTTTGAAATTAACTAACATTGTTTTTATATTCGTTTATTAATAGTTATTATAGCTAAATGAGTAGACCTCTAAAAAAAGTAACAAAAATCAACAGCCTTCTTTTTAAATGAGCTTATCCTATACCTATCATAAAAATACTGTTTTTTTACTTACAAACTAATTAATCACAATATAATCAGTCTAGAAAAACTTATCAATACTCTAGTAATTTTGATTACAGACAGCTATGACAAACGTCGATCTTGTGTTCACCACAAACTGACTTTTTGCACTTAGTGCAGATCATCTTTGACATTCTCTTTTTTTAGAAGTGCAAAAATCGCAGTAACGCCTTTTTTTTGCCGGGGGCTCTTCTTTATTAGTAGCAAGAGCCTGTTTAGCTGAATTTGGAAGTATATTTTCAATAATACTTCGGATATGTCTTGGCAAAGTGGGAGCTTCGAGTCTTTTTGTCATCCACGGCGCAGTCAGTTGGGTACTTAATTTTTTCATGTATTCTCTTCGATTTAGGGGCTTATATCCTTTGCATAATACACTGTGACAATATATCCCATATGAATTGACATATGTAATATTCAATATGCCATAAAACATGGTCATTGGCCACCTATTTGTCTTTCGTGAACATGACATCGTCGAACACATTTGGTCGAAGGTGTCGACGCCACCTTTGGTCTGATTGTAGAACATGACGATTTCTGGCTTGCCAGTACTCGAGTTCAGAACACCTTTTTCATCACAGTATGATAATAGATAAACCATCTTTGAGGGCTTCGGCTTGTAAGATACAAGCGTCAAACATCCATCGTAGCAGAACATTGATGTACCTATTGGTCGAGAGCGAGTGTTTTTTAGTTCTTCAGGGATCTCTCGCTTATTTGATCTAATAGTGCCAACAAGCGTCATTTTATCGGTTCTTGCAGCAGTGACTTTGCAAGGGGCACAGAGGTAAACCAATTGTCACAGGTTATGTTGCGATTTGTGCCATGAATAGGTCTTGACAATTCCTTTACATAGTATTCTTCTTGCGGCAGCCCATTTGTGTTAGTGGCTCTCCCAATATAAGGCATAGCATTCAACATATAATTGGTTCCGTTATCGCACATCATTGGGATTTTGATGCCATATTTATTTGGTTTATTAGGTATGTACATCCTAAACGGACATCTTCCTCGAAACCCGAGTAATTGTTTGTCGATAGTGACATACTCTCCTGGTGAGTAATTTTGTTTACATTGGGTTATAAACAGTTCCCAAACTTTCCTGATTGGAATAAATGGGTCATCTTGACGTACATTAGACCGTAAAGATTTGTCGTCCATCCTAATACATCGTATGAGAAAATCGAAAAGATCCCTGCTCATCACCGCTACGTACCTTATTCCAGAAATAGTACTTACCACGCAAACACAGTCGTCCCGCGACGTGGTTGACCGACGACTGAGTTGGTTGAGAAGGACAGATGCATACGGGTTTCGGATAAAAAGAGAAAGCAATATTTAGGGAGGACTAAAGCAGCAGCGGTAACGTATAATGTGTTGAAGCCTAATTTAGAAGAGAAGATGCTCGCCGATTTAAAATCGTGTGAAAATATTGAAACACGTAACCCGATGTTTTCCTTAATTATTGATGAGACCACAGATGTTACAACCATTTCGATGCATGCAGTTGTAACAAAATATTATTCTGAAAAAGATCTATAAGTAAAAACTAAATTTTTAACTTTGGTTGACTTGAACGGGGCTGATGCGCAATCATTGTTTGATGCACTTTCCGGGGCTGACACCACTAACGTCATGTTCGGGGAACAAGGTGGTATTGTTGCCAAAATAAGACATGTAAATCCACATTGCATGTTTATTAAATGTGTCTGCCATTCTTCCGCATTGTGTGTATCACATGCTAGTAAAAACACCATACCACGGGCTATTAACCAAATAGTACAGGAAGTTTACGGATACTTTTCACACAGTAGCAAAAGACAAATAGAATTTGTCGAATACCAAGATTTCATTGGCACCGAAAAGCATAAAATATTAAGATATTATGATATTTGCTGGCTATGTTTGCACGCTTGCATCAAAAGAATTTTAGGGTAATGGGATGCCTTTAAACTTTATTTACAGTCGCAGTTTTTGGAAGACAAAAATATTTCATCTGAATTCTTGTTCAATAGTTTGAATGACAAGATATATAAACTGTATTTTTATGCACTGGATATTATATATTGCAAATTATCAACAAACCAAACACCGTATTTCAAGGAGATTACACAACAGTCCACACAGCATTCAAAGAAATTTCCGAAATGTATACGTGCCCTTTAAGTCGTTATATGAAAGGAAATTATTTGAAAACCACAGATCAACTTTCAATTGATCCAAAATCCACTGTCAACTTTTTTTCCCTGAAAGATATGTATTTAGGTGTAAATGTGAGCACTGAAATCAATCGCATATCCGTAGACGTGAGTTTGAAACCTGGAATACAATCATTCCTTCAAAGAATGCAATCATTTCTGACTGAACTCTGTAATCAATTAAAGACACGGTTGCCGCTGAGCAATATTTTCAAAGATTTACAGTTCTTGGATCCACAGCATGTGGTTTACAAAGAATTCGCGTCAACTTTAAACGTTGCAAAGAATTTTCCCAACATAGTAGACGAAAACAACATTCAAAAAGTTGATGACGAACTTTGACAAATTAAATTTGATAAAAGTGTAAGAGACTTGTTAGAATCAGGTGGAAGTAGTACCACCAGCACAATTTTGAGTGTAGATAAATTTTGGGGAGCGATTGGAAAAATCCTGGACTCGAATGGAGCCACAAAGTATCTAAACATTACAAATTTCGCGAAAGCGTTATTATGTTTGCCGATGTCCAACGCTTCGTGCGATAGAATATTCTCTCAGGTGAATTCAAACAAAACAAAAATAAGGAATAGGTTCCTAAATCAACATGTGTCAGCTTTAATTACAACAAAAGAGGGGATCAAGGAGCACGGAGATTGTGTCTCTTTTAAACCAACTAAAAACATGATTAAAAAGATGTCGTCAAAATCTATGTACAACGAAAATGACGAAAATTTGGAGGCAAATGCAGATACTTAAAGTAGTGTTTATACGTATAATAATAATTAAGAATATTAAAATAAAGAAATTTAATTGAATTCCTGTGTTTTTTTAAGGCATAATTTTGGCATTTTTCGCAGATTTTGGGAGATTTTTCACCCTGTCTGTGGCAGATTCGCCATTTTTGAGATGGTAACACTGCCTATTTGTTTTCCCTGGCTGGTAGATACATTCTCATTTACACAGGAAAATAGATGGATTTGTTGATAACTCGGTAACTACTCTAGCTATAGCTAAATCTCTATCTAATTCTTTATTAACTATGTTTGGCCTTGCCTTGCCTGCCGTCCAACAATATCTAATTGTAGGTACGTAACAAAATAATTGTAAATTTTTATAAACAATTTCGTAAATGTACCTACTACAGAAATGGGAGAGGAGAAGAATGGCGCTAATATCTGCCGCGTATGCTTGAATCGTGACTTCGAGATTATGCCTGGCAAAGGTTTATCTTTATTTGAGGAGTACAACAACTGCATGATCTCCGACAAAATAAATGCGCTCACTAATATTGGCATTCAGGCAGGCGATGGTTTGCCCGACAGGATATGTCCAACTTGTCTACTGGAACTCGAAAGTGCTTACAAGTTCAAACAAAAGTGTGAAAACACCAACGAAATCTTGTTGTCTGCCGTAATTAATGTTCCAATACACTTCGAAAACTTGGACATAGCCCTTCCTATGAAAGAGGAATACTTAGAAGACGGCGAAGATTATGACTATGTAGAAGAAGACGACAATATTACACTATCTGATTTGCAAGCTGCTGGCGCCGACATAAAGCCTCTTGTTGAGCCGCCTCGACAAAGAAGAGCCATTGATTTGAAACTAGAATGCCACGATTGCGGCGAATCCTTCAAGAGCAAGTGCAAGCTCCGTGTGCACTGGAAGAAGGTCCATATGACTGACAACCTAAAATGTTCTCGTTGCTTGAGAATATTTAAATCATATGCAGCCTATAATTCCCATAAGAAAAAGAACTTGCAGAGCTGTGCCACCGCCAGCAAGGTCCGCATTGAAGGTGAGGGCAAGAAACGAGTATTCCACTGCAAAGATTGCAGCTATAAATCCCTGCGCATTAAAGATGCAGCAGCACATATTGTCATACATTCAGGTGAGCGTCCGTTTCAATGTGACATTTGCCTCAGATCTTATACACAACTTAGCTCATTGACAGCACACAAGGAAAGCTCACACAAGATGTACTGTGCAGAAGGGACCTGTCACTACTGTGGAAAACATATCAAAGGTCGGACACAATTATACCGACATATAGTAAGACACACGTTTACCAATATACAATGTAAAATTTGCAATGCTATGCTAAAAACCAAGGACAGTTTTAGGAATCATATGTTAAGGCATTCTGGTGTTAAAACCTTTGCCTGTGAAGTGTGCCCCACCTCTTTCTTCACACGGAGCGAACTCTACAACCACAGGACCAAAGTTCATCTGAAATGTTCGAAACTCTACAAATGTGGAATTTGCGATTACACATCACATTCACACAGCGGGATGGCGAAGCATAGACCGAAGCATTCTGCTACAAATGTTGCTTGCGATGTTTGCGGCTTCTTTGTTGACAATGAACAGCAACTGGTGTTACATAAGAAAAGGCATACTGATAGGAACTATCCATGTTCTCAGTGCGAAAGGACATATTACTCTCGGAAGAATCTTACTTCCCATATTAGAAAAAAACACAGGTTAACCAAGTTAGGCAGCCGTGGACCTAAAGCAAACAGTGTTAAAAGTGAATGTTCAATGGAAATAGAAGTTCAAATTCAGAAATAGTTTAAGATTAAACAAAAACTAATAAAATTTAAAAATTAAATATATATATTCAATAAAATAGATATATAAATCATTAATTTACATCTGTTCTGATTCTTTATATCATTTATATTTTGAATCTATACAACTACATAGCTTTGTTTGCAAACCAGTCAAAACCAAAAAACAGCTTTTTTAGTGTGAACTAAACTTACTAAAAAATTAATTGGTAGGTCAGTGAATGTTTGTTTTTAAATTTCATTCTTCCATACTCTAGTACATAGCCCGACGGATTAGCACGTTGAAGTGGCAATGGGCAGGCCATATAGCGCGCAGAACAGATGGCCGATGGGGCTGGAAAGTTATCGAATGTAGGCCACGGACCAGCAAGCGCAGCGTATGACGTCCACGTACAAGATGGGCAGACGACTTTGTAAGAACTGCAGGTCGGCGTTGGATGCAGGCCGCTTCCAACCGCAGTTCCTGGAGATCAATGAGGGAGGCCTTTGTCCAGCAGTGGACGTCCTATGGCTGATATGATGATGATGATACTCTAGTACTATTTTATTTTTAAGATTATTTGATAGGTTTTTGATTGACCACAATCTCATCTGATGGTAAGTGATGATGTGGTCTAAGATGAAACAGAAAGATCTAGGAGATACTCACGCACTCTTGCCTTAGAGTTTTATATAAATAGATAATTGTATATGAATAATATGTACTACCTAGATTTTAAAACCAGACGGATGGCCTAGGGTCCCGTCTAGGATTTAAATTTTTTGAGATTAAAAGTGTACGGATAACACTAAAAATAAAAATACTACGTTTAAGTTTTATCTAATTAGTTGTAAGGGCTATAAGCGCAATGATGCCTGAACGTATTTAGTGGCTAAATATGATTTAGAGTGTTGTAAATAAATACAATACTTCCAATATAAACATGTTTAGTCGCTAATTACGTTTAGGGATCGTGCAAGCTGGGCTACATGTTACAAGTGCGGTATGCCTTGATTGATAGGACTGACACTAGATATTTTTTAGAACTGGTTCTTTTAATTCTGCCCCATGTTATGTTCATTGACTCGCACAATCATAATAGCTAGGTAAGCATTTTAGCCAATTTACAAGCCCAGAGGAAAAGAATTATTATGGTACCTATTATTATTCAAATTGACTATTAAATAAAACATAAATGATATTCTGTGTCATTTTCTTTTATTATTCGATACTTATCACTTTTTCATTTGCACATTTTTTCATGAGCTACAATTTCACAAAGCACATAGGTACATCCCCAACTACACGCATCTATAAAAATAAGATCAATTGTTATTTTTGACGTGATAACAGTGGCGTAGCGTGCCTTGTCGGGGCCCCGTATAAAAATTTTTTTGGAGGCCCTTATATGGAGGTAAAGATTTTTAAGATGAAGTAAGTAAAACGGGGAAGTCCCGCAGCCCGCCATAACGATGTAGTGTTGCCAACTTTTGAACGCACGCTTAAGGCGGGAAAAAAAGGAATTGCTTTATAGAATTTTGTCATTTGTAAAATAAAATAAATTAGAAAGTTTTTATTCTTTTTCCTTACACACTTTGGGGGCCCCCGTGGGCCGGGGGCCCCGTATAATTGATACGGCAAATACGGCGGTAGCTACGCCCCTGCGTGATAACGTCTTATAAATCGATGAACGCACGAAAGTGTCACGTTCCGCCTGAGCCGAGTGTGTAAGCGAGAGCGCGGAACAAGCGATAGAGACACGATCGGCCTATGCGTTCGGCTTGCGACGCATCTATCTCTCTCCCACTCGTACAATTATCGCCCGTAAACCGACTTTACAGACAACCAATTTTTTTATCGTTAGCCTGGTTTGTCAGATTTTGTAGAGTAGGTTTCACAAAAAAGTCCCGCGTCGATTTGAGGAACGGTTATCTGTTAATGAAAATTATAGGCCGAGGTTAAGGGATTATTTTTATTTTTTAAATCTAATTGAAGGCACGCAAGCTGACGGACCTTCTTATGTTCGCTGTCGCATAAACGCATGTAGCACTCGTGGTTATTGCACGCATTGCCTAACAAAATGACTTTTACACCTCTCTTGAAGGTATTCATGTTGAAGCTCACCGGGAGAACGGAGGTAAGATCATTTCACATCTTGCAGGTACGTGGAAGAAACGAGCAGATAAAACGCACGTGTGAGATTACCACACATTTACAACTTCTATTGAGGTACCAAATGTTTTACTATATACTAAATGCGCCATCTTGACGCACACAATACTGGGGCTTGCGAAATGCTTAATCTACCCCAATTCTGTATCTTAGAAATAACTTTGTGACTACCTAATAATTCGTAAGAGTACCTAACTTTGGGTAGTTCGTAAGCGTAGGTATTATATACTTGTAATCGGTAGACATTTCTCGACTCATTTTCTCGTTCAAACAAGTACTTAACTTTTTATCAACAATATAACAGAATTCAGGTAACAGTAAAAACCAAACTACTCTACCAATTTAGATGAAATTTCCATGGGGTCAATCTAAAAGTATATCCTTTCAAATAAAAAACAATAGGAGTTATATGTGTAATATAACGGAGTTCCGAGCTGACAAACATAACATAACAAAAATTAAACAAATTTAAGACTTATTTTCTCATGGATGCCATTGTCAGAACTGGACCAAATGGAAATGGGACCACACGGGAAGCACCAGCTTTCAAATAATAAAAGAATCATCAAAATTTGTTCACACAGTCGAAAGAACAAACATAAAAAATACAGTCGAATTGAGAACCTCTTTTTTTCACCTTCAAATAGCTTCGATCTAAGTCTCGTAGTGACAATACAATGGTATGAGTTGACTGACATGCGATTATATACTTTATTTATATCAAGCTAATATGTACATAGGCTGCTATTTAAGAATCCGGAACTGGCCACTGCATAAATAATATTTAAAAAGAAATTATCACGTTTGAAAATGGAACTCTTTGGCTGTAGAATGCAGGTTATTTCGTCCGTCTGTCAATTGTTTTCATTGTGTGGCGCGATTTCAAAAATTGCGTGTCATTATCACAATGGATTTATCTCGAGAAAATTTTCGTGCGATGATTTTTTATGATTTTCGACGTGGTCTAACTCAACAGCAGTGTATCGATCAACTCAGTTCGACTTTTGGGGATAAAGCACCATCGAAGACTACTGTGTATCACTGGTTTAGTGAGTTTAATCGTGGACGTCGTATGCTCACGGACGAAATTAAAGATGGTCGGCCTAAATCAGTTGTTGTGCCACGAAACATCGACGCAGTGCGTAAACTAATAATGCAAGATCGTCATGTGATATATCGAGAGATAGAGGCGATCTTGGGCATTAGTATGACGAGTATACATAAGATATTACACGAACACTTGGCTGCAAAAAAAGTTTGTTCGCGTTGGATACCGCACAACTTGACAATAGATCAAAAACAGGCTCGTGTCGATTGGTGCAAAAAAATGATAAAAAAATACAATCGTGGTGCATCAAAAGCTGTATATAATATCTACACAGGTGATGAATCCTGGATTTATGCATATGACCCCGAAACTAAGCAACAGTCAACAGTTTGGGTCTTCCAACATGAGCCGAACCCAACAAAAGTTGCTCGTGCGAAAAGCACTTTGAAGCAAATGGTCGCCTGTTTTTTTGGTATAGATGGACACGTGGCTACTGTACCCCTAGAAAATTGTAAATCTGTTAATTCAGAGTGGTACACGACCATTTGTTTGCCAGAAGTCTTTGCAGAAATCAGGAAGAATAATCCACAACGCAGAATCATTCTCCATCACGACAATGCAAGCTGTCACACTTCGGGTGAAACGACCCGATATTTGGAGGGTGAAACGGTGGAATTAACGGGTCATCCGCCATATAGCCCTGATTTGGCACCCAACGACTTCTTTTTATTCCCAACCGTGAAGAATAAATTACGTGGTCAACGATTTTCAACCCGAGAAGAAGCCGTTGAGGCATTCAAAAATCATGTTTTGGAGATACCGTCTTCCGATTGGAAAAAGTGCTATGAAAACTGGTTTCACCGAATGCAAAAGTGCATTGATCATCATGGCGAATATTTTGAAAAGCAATAAAACCATATTTAACAGTCAATGATAGTTATTTTATTTTTATTCCGGATACATAAATAGCAGCCCTCGTATTAGTAGTGTAGAATGCCAAAATATACTCAATTCATAATCCAATCTCGTTTGGGTCAACTGTCGTTTAGTTTTTATCGTTTAGCTATGGAAAGGGCTATGCTCGGGGTTTCTCTACGGGATCGAATCAGAAATGAGGAGATACGTAGGAGAACTCAAGTCACCGACATAGCCCGACGGATTAGCACGTTGAAGTGGCAATGGGCAGGCCATATAGCGCGCAGAACAGATGGCCGATGGGGCCGGAAAGTTATCGAATGGAGGCCACCGACCGACGTCCACCTACAAGATGGGCAGATGACTTGGTAAGAACCGCAGGTCGGCGTTGAATGCAGGCCGCTTCCAACCGCAGTTCCTGGAGATCAATGAGGGAGGCCTTTGTCCAGCAGTGGACGTACTACGGCTGATATGATGACGATGAATTGGCCCCCTGATTTAATTATTTCTATGATTATTAAGATACAGAATAGGAGGCATCGGGCAGAAGGTTCACATACTTAAATTTAATGGTTTTCAGGCATTTTTCAAAATGCTATATTGCGAGCCCTAATTTCTTAGAATAAGTATTCGTATTTTTAAACATAAGGGAACATGCATCAAAGATTTTAGATGCTTTGTTCTTTTTATGTACACTCTCACACAGTATTTTAGACTGTTATACATTACTTAGACCTATGTAACTATTTTCATTATTGACCTAACCAAACCTCGACATAATTATGTACTTATTACCCGTGCGCGATAAGTTGGGACCTGAGCGTGGTGACGTCATATTGGCGTGTTTGTACCGCCCGCAAAAAAGCGAACATAACAAGCAGCCGCCCGCGGCTTCGTCTTTGTTTTTTTTAATCTAATTTATTATGTTACTCAGGGAGGACGCTGCTTTTTATCTAATCTTTTTTAAACTATTTGAATAAAATAAAAATACAATGTTTAAGTTTATAGATTAATTTTATCTATTATTTACATTATCTCATCTTCGTCACTACTTAGTGGATTTATGCCTTCTAGAGGTTGTTCTTCGTCCTCAGTCTCACTATAATCACTTGACGAAGAGGTATCCGATAAATTTACAATTAACACACAAACAACAACAAAACAATAACACAACACGTGACGTAGGCCAGTACGAGACTAAAAACCCTAGTAAAAAATAGTGATGCGAACGGTACAATACGGGCGCCATCGGGGAAGCGGTCGGGGAGTCGCATTCCTAGCAGGTCCCAAGTTATCGCGCACGAGTAATACTTACTTATGTACCTACCTATTTTATTATTTTCAAAACACCTAAGCAGCGATTTCATACATTGCTACACTTTCACTTATTCGAATCGATATATTTTTGTGTTTCTAGAACCTAATTATTTATTTACATGTATATGAATTAGTATCTTTTTAATTAATTGGTCCCAACACTTTTACACACAACTTAGCTTAATTAATTAATAATGCAAAACAATAACAATTCGAGAATACATACCTAATCATCTTTAGATAAGATATTTTTGACGTGATAACGTCTTATAAATCGATGAACGCCGGCTGCACGCACGAAAAAGCATGACTCATTGTCACGTGCTTCCTGAGCCGAGCGTGCAAGCGAGAGCGCTGAACAAGCGATAGAGAGGCACGATCGGCGTAAGCGGTCGGCTTGTGACGCATCTATCTCTCTCGTTATCACGTAAAATTATCGTCCGTAAACCGACTTTACAGACAGCCATTTTTTTATCTTATATTGACTGTTATCATATGAATGAATTACTTATGATCTAAATATAGCTTTTGAGTGTTTTATAAAAAAAAAATCATTTTTATGTTCGTGTGAAATCCTAAACTGAAAATCGCTCATAAGCATAATCGTTTTCTAAAAAAAACTGCTAGATATTCAAGTGCTCCATACCTATAGACCCAATAAGCCAAATTAATTTAAACTTTATTTGTAAATTTAGTGTCTATTTTTAAGCTAAAAAAAAAAGAGTTAAACAGAATTAAAACAGGCATATGGATATATTTTTTTAATTTTCAATTAAAAATTGTCAATAATCGTTTATCATGATAGAATACAAAGGCTATTATTAATGGCATGGCAGTTTCTTATTCCATCTGGCAGTACATCCAATCAATTCAATTACAATTTTTATAAAATATGGTTAGATGAGGTATTTTTATCTGACTACCCGCAAATCGTGTAAATATCTAAATTCAATGAAAGATTATGCAAACATTCCATTTGTAGGCGTATAAAGAAACCTTATTTTCATCACAATCAATCATCACATGAAGCTGAAAAATTATGCTTAAAATTAAAAAAAATTGTGAGTGATGTTGCAATGCCTTGTAGTTCTAAATCCCTATCCTAATTATCTTATCTAAGTATAATATATATTATCTTATCTAAGTTATTATAAACGTAGAAAAGCCATGGAATAACAATATATTTATATTATTTATGTATTATTATTTAATGGTAAACCACGTTTAAATTAACATAATCCATCGTTCCTCAAACTTTTACGCGTGCGACCCCTGTAAAAAAGAATGAACCCCTAAAAGAAAAAAAAACCGTACGAACACGAAATATCTTTGACATCATTAAGTTATCGTTAAGACAAGTTGACAAGTTATCCTCAACATTGAATTTATGAGTTTTGCTCTTTACAGTGCATGTTTTATTAACAACAATACTATTAGGTACCTACTTTATTTAATACATTGGTGAAACTAAAAAAACGAACTAATGTTTCTGTGGTTGCAAAAAGGTTCATAACTCAGTATTATGTTGGTTGCTAGAACCAGCACTGTTCTTCCGTTATGTTAGAAATAAGAATATCTGTGAATGTCCGCCATAATGATTTGCTAAAATCCATGCGAATATTTCGAATGCGTTATTTCATTAGGGATTGGGTCTACTTCTATTTTACTGTCATAAGAAAGTCGTGGCATGTTTCTTTTTATCTCGGCGCAAAAAAAGGGTTTTTTGAGTTTGCAGCCTTTGTCTGACCGTCTCTGTTGCATCTCCCAAACAGATGAACCAATTTGTATAAGAGTTGATCTTTGCGGAACTTTTATATGTCCAGTCAAAACGGGTGCAGCATTCAAAGATTCGAGGGGTTTTAAAATACAAAATTAATGTTTATCTCTCTACAAATCGCGTTATTAAACTTTGAGAAACGATGTCATAGTCTAAATTGGAAAACTCTAACTAAAACTACACTCTTCAGTCTGGGGGTTCTTG
Organism: Philereme vetulata; assembly: GCA_918857605.2. Taxonomy (NCBI): domain Eukaryota; kingdom Metazoa; phylum Arthropoda; class Insecta; order Lepidoptera; family Geometridae; genus Philereme; species Philereme vetulata. The sequence goes on from OU975482.1 coordinate 1,470,918, forward strand.
GTGAGAGCAATGTGGCACCGGAGTGGGGGAGGATTTAAAATATCTTGGGAACAGTGAGGAGTAGGAGGGGGGAGGTTCGTACTCTGGTGGGGATGGGGGTAGGGGTGTGAAGAGTGCCGATGCAGCAGTAACGGAGACCGTCGGTGAGAGGTCCAGGCAGGACGGAGGGATGTTGATCGGCGAGTCTGAGGGTTTTGTGCTTTTGCAGCAGCATTCTGGAAAAGAAGTTTTCATGTTATTTTATTGTATGAAATTTTGTCGCTTCGGCCAGTCATAGTCACAGTCAGTCGCAGGGCACTACTGGTTTGGTTTGTGTGTATTTCTTTATCAGACGTTCTGAGCGTCGCTGCCGACTGAAACTGCCGACTCACTGCCACTACAGTTTGCTGACCCTATGAGCGAAGTCCTTGATACTTTTGGTTTTCTGTCGGATAACCTCGTTTCGGATATCACATGAAAATAAGATTCAAAATTCATAGGCACATTAGGCACTTAGCTAGGCTTCTTTCGTGGAATGAACTTTTATCTTAGGTTTTACGTGTAGATAGTTAATACTGACCCCAAGCCAAGCAGAACATGAGTATTGTGGCACAGACTAACATGCCGACTACGAGGTAGCTCCACGGTCCGTATGGCTTCAACGCTGCTGCGAACTCCATAAATGCGTTCGAAGACTTTTCTCCTTCACTGATTTTCACTGGAAAAAAAAAAATAAAAATTAGATAGATAGTAACGGGTAAAAATGTTATAGTTATTCATAAATTGTGAAAATTAGTTTTGATCCCGTCCGGTTCCGGCAGTGAAAGTGGTAATTCAATTCATTTTATTATGTCGGATGCCATAGGACGACTTATAGACTCCGCCACCAGCGTTAGTCTCAAATTTGTGGGGTTTCTATATAGGTACCTGCTAAGCATTTGTTGCGGCCAGGGAATCGAAATCACACCTTTTGCGTCTCAGCCGCCTGCTCGTCCACCTCGCCACGGAAGTTCTTCAAAAAACTTCTTGATACGATATTTCATTTTCTCTATCTGTGGTAGATATAGACAGTTTAACTCACTTATAACAGAAGGTTTGGTCATCCCATCAGGCTGGTCCAAGCCCAGCAACTCCTGGTTCCTGGCTGCGAACCGCCTCAGAAGTTCCAGCAGGGGCGGGTCGCGGCGACGTGAACACGCCGATGGATCCTCGTCCTCTCCCCCAGGACAGTGCCGGACTCCATCGCAGACCAGGTACGAGGAAATGCAGAGGTTGGTAACCCCACAGATAAATTGGCTATCGTCGGTGCAGATTCCTCCTGGAATTTTAAGGTGGATGCTTAGGTTGATTATTATATGGTTCGTTGGTCAGGGTATGTTTCATGTGTCACTGTCAGTGATAGTAGGAATGCAATTCTCTTAGCTTTGGTAAATATCGTAATGACCTTCTTCGAAAGCAGGAAAAGATAAATGACATGGTTTTTGATTGGATTCTACATTAAGCCATGGAGGCGTAAAAATAAATAAAGCCAAGGTTTGCCTCTCTCGGAAGTTATTGCCTGTGGTGGTAAACAGCTCAAAATCTGAGTTGAATACATGGATAGGTAAACTAGGTAATAAGCATAGCCATCGCTAATAAGAGCAGTAGTTTAGGTAAGAAGACTATGAGGAACTTACCACTATTGATTGCTGTCACCACTAGCCTCAGCTTCTCCGTGTGTTGGTAGGGCGAGGAGGGCGGGTTCCACACGAGCCTGATCTTCGGAGGCAGTAGCCTGGTGCCTGCCCTGGCGGCGACGGCGGCAGCGTTCCCGCCGCATAAAGACAGCCGCCATGTTGGCTTCTTTTCGTCAACTAAATACTGGAATGGGGGAAAGTTGGGGTTAGTTTTTAGGCTGATGTGGAGCTGTTACTTAGAATCAAAGGTAAACCTAACCTAGACATGAAACATCAGATCTCCCCTCCGCAAGTGGTGTACTTTGAGGAACTAAGTCTGGCTGCGGTGTAGCAGTTAAAAAAATCTCTTGTCTGATTACATAGATACTAATTGATAACATTGAAATCAGACAGGTTTTTATCCAGTAAGTACGTATATATTATAATCGTTTACTCGCCCGACTTCACAAGGATTTTTATCAAAATAAAATATTGCTTACTCGTATAGCACTTAGGGATAATGAGAAGGAATTTTAAAAATTAGTTCAGCAGTTTCGGACAATAATCATTAGGTATATCCAAACAAACAACCTCACAAATTTTCATCATCAGCCCACATAAGTCCACTGCTGGACATAAGCCTCTCCCAATACGAGCGACTGAGCCCGGTCTTCGGCTCTTCTCATCCAATTTCTGTCAGCCACCTTCACTCTTTCACAAATGTTACCTCTTTAACATGGTTCCGACGTGACGTCTATAGACGACAAGAAGTATATCAGTGGTATATGTTATTATAACACACTGATCATACCTACCTTGATTTGAAAAGATGAGTGACTAAAATAAGGTTAATCTTCTTACAAATCCTTGAAAATCTTTGAGAAAAAGAAAGATGCCCTACATTCCAAATTTTGAAGTTAGGTACTTGCCTTGGTAATTCGCTTTTTGCAATTCCATAGTTTGAAGGTGTCTTTCGTAAGTATAAGACGTTGTTACAAATGTTAATTTTGTGCGGGCATTTTGCCAAACTACCTCAACAGAATATTAAGCTGGTTTCTGGAGTTTTTTTTTGGTGTCAGGTGATTAGCATTTTGCAAAGATATTATTCATCAATGGTACTGTCTACAGGCATTCTGCCAACAGCTCAGGGCTATGGCCATAGAGATTGAATGAATAAAGCAGTACGTTGCACGCAGTATCACCTAGGTTGGGTCAACCTTCATGCAACAATTTATGCACCTAGTTTTCATTGATATTGAATGAAATAAGGAATCTTGATTATGAAACTTGTAAATGGAACTAGTGGTTCGCCCCGAACTGAAAGCTCGCGAGTGTCGGATTATAACAAAAAAAAATATATTATTTGTAATCTTTGACTATCAAAATAGTGCCACGAAATAAATAACCAACTTACGTGACCTACAATTTCATTCAAATTACAGTTAACTGTTCATGTCTTATGGTTATACTTTTTTGCTGTACAAATTGCAGTTATTTTGGATATCAGACTTTTGCCTATATTTGTGTCACTTAAGCTACACGCATACCAAATTACTGCACTGTGGAGTCAATGGTGTACCTTGTGATTTTTTTCAAAGATCAGTTTCTATTATAGCTTATAACTCAAAAACTATATGAGAACTTTATAAAAAATAAAGACGGGGTCTACATGTACTCATAAAGACCTTATATGTTCATTTTATTTTTACCCCTTTTTCAAAAGGGGTAAAAATAAAATGAAAATGTAAAACTTAAAATGTAACTTAAAACCCCCCAACATTTTAAGCTCATTTAGTCACACCAAAATTGTGCCATCACTAAATCTCTAAATCAACCTGGGCAAATCGGCGTTGTATGTATGTATGTATGTTTGTTTGTCCGAGGATAACTTTCGAAGCGTTGATCCGATCATCGTGAAATTTGATATATAGGTAGGTAGTGATGGCACAATTCTGGTGTGACTAAATGAGCTAAAAATGTTGGGGTTTTTTTGAGATATTGGGTTTCAAGTGGGGTAAAAAAATGAAAATGAGACTATTAGGTCAAGTGGGACATCAGATGAAAGGTCTTTATTACATAATTTCCACCTCGTTTTTTATTTTTGGTTCAATCTTTGTAGTTTTTGAGTTATTAGCCATAATAAAAACAAAACTTTGACATAATTCACAGGGTACACCAATGACCCCACAATGCTGAAATTTGGTATTCGTGTAGCTTTAGTGACACAAATATAGACAAAAGTCCGAAATCTAAAATAACTGCAATTTCTATCCCTAAAAAGAATAACCAATTGACATGAACTCCCGTTACCTCTAATTTGAATTAAACTGTATGACAAGTTAGTTGGTTTCTATATCGTGGCTCTAATTTAATCAAAGATTAAGGCCGGCATGTACAAAGATCACTAAACGTATTTAGCGACTAAACATGTTTAAATTTGACATATTTGTATGATTTGACAAGTTCTTAAATCATATGTAGACACTAAATACGTTTAGGCATTGTTGTGCAAGTCGCCCTAAGAATATATATTTTGTTTCTTGGGAGATTCGCGAGATCTCAGTTCGGGGCGAACCACTCTAGGTGAATTTAGAATAATGAAAAAGTAGGTATCATTCATGTACATTGCAAGAGTAAGATACTTAGAAGAAGTCGCTTATTACACTCTAGTAGTGGCTTTAGTACACAAAAACGAAGGGTCAATTGATGTCAAGCGATAAATGAGTTCAGGGTCTTAGGAGGGACCATCTATTTACATGGAAAAACATGCGATGTCGATATAGGACACCACCTAGGTACCTTAACAAAATTATTTTTACACAAATCTTTTTCATAACATAAATAATTTGTCCATAATTTTTTTAATAATTCGCTTTAGATTCCTTCGATTTTTCTTAAATTAAAATAATAAATATTGCTGGACATTTCACACAGCGTTATCTAGCCCCAAACTAAGCAGAGCTTGTATTATGAGAACCAGGTAACTGATAGAATACTTATGTACTTTTTTTTGTAAATACATACTTATAATATATAGAGAAACATCCAGACCCGGAACAAATATCTGTAGATCATGCAAACATTTGTTCCGCGGCGGCAATCGAACCCGCTACCTTCTGCGTCTCAGCCGACTATTCGCCCACTGCGCCACGGAGGTCGTCAAATAAATAGTCGTCAAATAGTAAATTGAGGAGTTACGTGTTTTTCAATGTAAACCTGGATACCATTTTGCGGCAGATAGGGCGACCTGCATTGTTTATAACAGCTAGGCTGTGTGACCTATATTTAGTTCTTGATAGTTCCACTTGACCTAGTGCATACACTGCCTACTGTGCCTAGCTATGACCTCCGCCTACTTCAGCTCAACCTCAACCTACCTTCTATTTATGTTATAGAATGTCTTACTATTCGTCGTGCGTCGCGCAATAATCATTGTTCCTAATATTCACAATACAAAGTTTTCAAGCATTATCTAGTGCTTTGGTTGGCTGGCGCAGTCTTTTTTTTTACGTGGTCGAATCCAATCCAGAGAGCGGCATATCAGACTCCTACAAACTAAACCTACAGGGCGTTTCTCTTCTCGCTTTACACAGGGGACACGGTTACGCAAAAAACTCGTGAACGTGGCGTGTTGGCCCGTTTGTACGGGCCCCATCTTTTAGGGATTATCCCAGCATTCTCGTTAAAAAGACGCAGCCTTCGTCAACCAGGTCATCGACGCCGTTACAATCCCTGAACTTTTAGCAATAATCTTAATATAATCAAAATAACCAGTTGACAACCGTAAGTCCCTACCTATTTAAATTAACTGGCGCAACCTTGATATTGCAGATAGTTAAAAGTTTGCCGATATCGCATTCTTAATTTAACAAAGAGCATTTGGAAAAGTATCCGTGGTTCTACTCACAATAAGCAGCTTGCAAGCGTCAGTGCCATTGTTGACTGGCGCAGCCTGGTCGGATGCGGTGTCCTGCGCATGCGTGACAGTACGTGCACTCCATTTGCGGCCAGCCGCTGCAGGGAGAAGGTCACCGAAACTGCGCTCCCAGTCAGATAAAGATTCCTGAAAAGAAATACAATTTTGTTATGTAATTGAAAAACAAATATAAACTACATATATTTAAATAACTTACTTGCTAATTAACATGTTTACATGCACACCGATATGTAGATAAAAGCTCTTAAAATGTCTTAAATAAGGATTGTATTCGTCTGACCTTTGTTAAACACTACATAAGGAAACGTAGATAAACACAATCCGAAAAGAAAACATACGTATTCACAATTGACCACGGTCATCAGGACAAAGAGATAAGATAATGAAACCAGGTATTACCCGTGCGCGATAAGTTGGGACCTGAGCGCGGTGATGTCATATTGGCGTGTTTGTACCGCCCGCAAAAAAGCGAACATAACAAGCAGCCGCCCGCGGCTTCGTCTTTGTTTTTTTTAACCTAATTTATTATGTTACTCAGGGAGGACGCTGATTTTTATCTAATCTTTTTTACACTACATATTTGAATAAAATAAAAATACAATGTTTAAGTTTATACATTTATTTTATCTATTATTTACATTATCTCATCTTCGTCACTACTTAGTGGATTTATGCCTTCTAGAGGTTGTTCTTCGTCCTCAGTCTCACTATAATCACTTGACGAAGAGGTATCCGATAATTTTACAACATTTACTATAACAACAAAAACTACAACAACAAAACAATAACACAAACGAAAACTAAAAGAATTCCAGAGCGCGTCGTTACGTGACGTAGGCCAGTACGAGACTAAAAACCCTAGTAAAAAATAGTGATGCGAACGGTACAATACGGGCGCCATCGGGGAAGTGCAGGGGAAGCGGTCGGGGAGTCGCATTCCTAGCAGGTCCCAAGTTATCGCGCACGAGTAATAGTAGGAACAAACTTTTTACTATAGACAATCTTTTCTGGCAGTAAGTGCAGACGATGTTTTTGATTTTCTGTAAAAACATTCTTCATTTGTATGGAGAGTATTGTAGAGTAACTCAGTGGTGGCTAATAATGTAAAATTAGCAACAGCAGTGCGATAAGCAATCGGTCTTGTAACTTCAAATTGCACATAGAAACTAGCGCTACCACCAAAGAGACGGCTAATAATAATAAGGTGCCCGTACTCTTAGTAAAAATACTGTGATTGTGTGATCTGATACCACAAAAAAATGTCAGCCAGTTTGTAAGTAGGTAAGTTTACAAGTACTGAATATTATACACTTTTCAACCTGATCCCACCATCTCCTTTCTATCAACGGACAACCAGACGCTCTGCGGTGCGCCACCGCTATATGGTAGAAATAACTCCCATTCGCACAAAGCGGTTCTCTTCGACCTTTATTATGCGCACCGCCAAAGAGTGGAACGCCTTGCCAGAGTCTGTGTTTCCTGATAGCTACAACCTGGGTATCTTTTAAGTCGCGAGTGAATAGGTTTCTTCTAGGCAAGCGTGTACCATCGTAGACTATTACTCGTGCGCGATAACTTGGGACCTGCTAGGAATGCGACTCCCCGACCGCTTCCCCTGCACTTCCCCGATGGCACCTGTATTGTACCGTTCGCATCACTATTTCTTACTAGGGTTTTTAGTCTCGTACTGGCCTACGTCACGTAGCGACGCGCTCTGGAATTCTTTTAGTTTTCGTTTGTGTTATTGTTTTGTTGTTGTAGTTTTTGTTGTTATAGTTTGTGTCATTGTTTTGTTGTTGTAGTTTTTGTTGTTATAGTTTGTGTCATTGTTTTGTTGTTGTAGTTTTTGTTGTTATAGTTCAATAGTGTTGTTAAAATTCAAATAGTGTAAAAAAGATTAGATAAAAAGCAGCGTCCTCCCTGAGTAACATAATAAATTAGGTTAAAAAAAACAAAGACGAAGCCGCGGGCGGCTGCTTGTTATGTTCGCTTTTTTGCGGGCGGTACAAACACGCCAATATGACGTCACCGCGCTCAGGTCCCAACTTATCGCGCACGGGTAATACATCATCGCTTACGGCGAGGCGAGATCGTGGTCAAACGCAAGCCTATAATGTATATAAAAAAAAACTTTCTGTTAAAAAAGGTGTTTGGGCGGATAAATCTGGGAACACGTGAGGTGGTAGGAAAACAACACTGCCTATAATTTCGGTTGTTAAGTTTGTTTACTGGAGTCGATTGAGTATCTAGTCCCGAAGTATCGCTAAATGATTCCAATGACACCTTCATTGGCACTCAATGCTTTTGCATAGTTGTTTAGTTGCTCGAAAACAATCTCTATTCTCTAAACAACAGAGGCTTTAACTTCATAGTGTGCATTGTGCATGCGTGCGTCAGACCTTATTTTGCAACAATGGAGCCTCATCAAGCAAGACTGACTGGAGTTAAGTGTATAAATTGGTATAAGCGAAGCTTTCAATATGTGAAATTGATTCTGTTGCTAGGTTCTTTAACCTAGATATTGGAACTAGTTACAATTACAACTGGCTACTATTGAAAGCTACGATCATCTTAACTATCAATTTCATTATTATTTTAATCATGAATTTCCAACTTAAAGGAAAAGCCCCTAAGCCTACATAGGGTAAGTCATCAGTGTGTTACCTTACCATGCAAGCTGAAGTGGCAGTGAGAGGGGTCTCTACTCGAGAACCTTTCTCCCCCAACGGCCGACAGCTCTACGAGCTGTGTCCTGTCCACTGCCATTTCAGCTTGCTAATCCTTTGTGGTATGTCGGTGACTTTGGTTCGTCCACGAATCTCTTCATTTCTGATTCGATCTCGTAGAGATCTCATATTGAAAGACTAAGTTACCACACATCATCACTGGTAAGGTAACATACACTGATGACTTACCCTATGTTGGCTTGGGGCTTTTCCCTATTGAAATAATAATACTGTGGACACATATGTTGATCGTAGCTTTCATTAGTAGCCAATTGTATTTTTTTTTATATTATACTTGTAGACACACAAGCTGACGGGCCTTCTGATGTTAAGTGGTCACCGCCACCTATAAACTCCTGCAGCACTCGTGGTACTGCAGTCGCGTTGCCTAGCACTTAATACCCAATTTCAACTCTCTTGAAGGCGTTCATTTTGAAGCCCACCGGAAAAACCTCCGGAGGAAGGTCATTCCACATCTTGCAGGTGCGTGGAAGAAACGAGCGGGTGAAACGCACCGTGTGAGACTTCCACGCATCTACAATATGTGGGTGAGCTCGTTGCCGGTTGCGGGAGGTTCGATGGTAGAAGTGGGAAGCAGGGATTAAATTGAACAGCTCTTCAGAACATTCGCCGTTATATATTTTATAGAAAACGCTGAGCGCTCCGATGTCACGGCACAGACTCAGCGGCTCCAGATCCTTAGATACTATTAATTGTAACTAGTTTTAAAATCTAGGCGTCCTGCGCTGCGCTATCCAGTGCGTGGGCACTGGAAAGCGCAGCGTAGGACCCCCCCCCCCCCCTCATTAGATGCAAAGAAGACCTGATAAAGGTTGCTTGGAGCAGTTTGGTGCAGGCCGCACAAAATTGGCCGCTCTGGAAATCTATGGGCGAGGCCTATGTTCAGCGGTAGATGCCCTTTGAGTGATATGATGATGATGAAGGTAAGTCAGGTAGCAACACGCGTGTGCAAAATTCAGCGTTATCTTCATTTGTTTTGTGGTCGAACACTGATATCTAAACTACGTTGAGTTTAAACCCTTTTTACAAACTTTTATTAACTTGCAGTAGTTGCAATATATGTATTTTTGTCCGGGTGGAATCTTGCAACTGAATTTTAAATCCGTTCCCCTCAACCGATTGAGCTGAAATTTGGAATATATATGTAACTTCGGTGGCAATGCAATCATATGGTAGCGTGGAGGTGGTCTCATGATGGAGACGGATGCTAGACAACGGAACTTCTGAATGGATTATAGTAGGCTACTAGTGTTTGGGCTCATTTGAATCTGCTTGCGGTTCCGATTATGAATTTTATAAAAGCTTGTTTTGAAAAAGTAATTTTTCAACAAATAACGCCGTGACATCGGATCGCTCAGTGACATCGGATCATCGGATCGCTACCGCCTGTATAATGGGAAATGTTCTGAGGAGCTATTTGATCTCATCCCGTCGTCGAGATTTTACCACCGCACTTCTCGACAACGTAATAAAGCTCATCCACATATCATCAACAATTGGGTATCGCGCACCACACGCTTCACGCGATCTTTTCTACCCCATACTTGCAAGATGTGGAATGAGCTACCATATGAGGTTTTCCCATTAGGCTACGACATGGCACGCTTCAAGAGAAATGTAAAGAGGTTTCTACAGTGTAGGGAACGCATCGACAATACCCCGGGTGTTACCGGTGTCAATAGGCGACGGTGACCGCTTACCATCAGGTGGGCCGTAAGCCTGTTTCCCCACAAATAACGTTAAAAAAATAACTTATTTACAAAATCTTAAGCAAAATAAGAAACACACATTGCATTACCAGTTTAACAAAGAAAATCAATAGGGAACTAGGTTGCGACCCCATTGAAGCTTCTCATTCATTAAAGGAGTACCGTTAGTTTGGCGGGCAATGTTTTTTTTAATTTTTTAAGGGTGGTACGACGGACTTCTAACCATTTTGAAGACAAACAATAGTTCGACAACAAATGGTCGACTCTGTGTTAGATCATCGAAGTTCAAGACAACAGAAAGCACCAAAAAACAGATCTAATTATTTAGATTACGTAAAGAAGCGACACGTAAAGTTACCGTGTGCAAAAGAAGATAGTAGGTATTTTTCAAACTTTCGCGATCACTGTACATAATTACTGATTAAAACGGGTATTTATCGCGTATGTACTTTTTTTATTTCTTAACCCGACGTTTCGATTGTGTTGCAACCAAGGGCGGATCCAGCTTTGGTGCCAGGGGGGGAGCGGTGGGGGGGGGGGGGGGTCTCATAGTCGTGACCAAGTCACAAAAATGTTGTTATATTATAAATGTTATATTAAATTACATAATTAATTATTGTATGTACTTCCATAAAATGTATATTGTGACAAAAATACAGTGTAAACTCTATATAACGACAGTCAAGGGACCGAGCATATTTTGACGTTATAGAGAGTTGTCGTTAAATGGAGAGAAGTAAAATCTGTATTAGAAAAAGAAAACGTTTATTTCTGATATGTCTTGTTAAATAGTACCTACAATAAAAATCTGTTTTAATTTTCTCTCCCGCCTCTATCGCGCGTATCATCAAAACTTTTTCGTCAATACACAGTGATTTTCTCTTACTAGCCATGTTTACAATTTGAAAGTTTGTGAGCTACTAAGAATATGACAACGTATAGATAAAATAATAATATAGATAAAATCCATCACTTCTACTAACAACAGTCTGCAGCTGCACGTGCAAGCCATCCCATTTTGTAAACAAAAAAAGGATTTCTTAGAAAGTTTGGTGTGTATGATGCCGACAGTCGAGTTTATTATGGTCTAGGATAATAAAACGACAAAAGGATATACACAGCTGCGCAGTTTTTACTAATTTGGCAACTTAAAAAGAACTTTTTATTACAAATTGTTGTCGATATTGAGAGTGGGTGTAATGCTATACAATACAGAGTGTACCCTTGTATGCAAGACAAGCTAAACCAACCAAAGCCGAATGATTTCGACGCTTTAGAGAGTTTGTCGTTAAAACGAGTGACGTTACATGGAGTTTACACGTATATATAAACATTGTGTTTAACAATTATAATTAGTGGCCCACCTAGGTTTTGGACCCAGCCCAGACGGGGGGGGGGGGAGGGGAGGTCATAACCCCAATGACCCTCCCCCTGGATCCGCCCTTGGTTGCAACAGCCGTGGTCGCGGGTGGGCTGGAGTACTCGGAGCTACCGTCGAGAAGTGATGCAGCACAGTCGAAGCGTCGGGATTACAAATAAAAAAGGGTGCATACGCGATAAATATCCGTTTTAATCAGTAATTATGCAAAAAAGATGTTCTATGCATCCAGCCAAATCTGTATAGACAAACGAGAACAAGTAGGTACCTACCTATAATTAATTAATCAGCATTCTAGAATCAAAGTGCTTATTAAGAAATACTTTTTGTCATTGCACCACAGTTATAGCTTTATTGCCGCAGCCGTCGCCTTTCTATGGAAGAATAGAGTAAAATGACAATTATCGTATAGAGTGGGAACAAAGCCGTACAAATGTGTCTACTCTCTACGTTAAAATGTAATTTTTCATCACTCATGCTCTAAAAGTTGGTCACTGTTAGCTCGATACCGGTTGCGTAAAAACGATTTGCGCCCCTAGGGCCGTAAGTAAAATTGAAAATAGAATGAGGTCATTGCGTTCATATTATACTAAAATGATATACAACCTCCATGACAAATTCTTATTTCTATTTAATAATGAAAGAGGCCACATTAATAATATGTTTTAATGAAATGCAACCACTATGTCAAATCCTTATTTAAATAAATAAATATGGCTAGACATTTCACACAGCGCTATCTAGCCCCAAACTTTGCAGAGCACTATGGGTACCAGATAACTGATAGAATACTTATATACTTTTTTTTTGTAAATATATACTTATAATATATAGAGAAACAACCAGACACGGAATAAATATCTGTAGATCATACAAACATTTGTTCCGCGGCGGGAATCGAACCCGCTACCTCCTGCGTCTCAGCCGGCTTTTCGCCCACTGTACCACGGAGGTCGTCGTTTTATATTAAATAAAAGAAGCCGGATTAGTAGTGAAAAGAAAACAATGGATACCGAGAACGCAATTATGAGTTGTTTTAAGTTGAATAACCCAAACTGATTGTGATACTATTAATAATAACATTCATTTTTTTTTATTTTCTTCTAATTGGTACAATCAATCATAATTACTGACAAAAAAAAAAAAATACCCCATCACTAGAAGCTCACATTGTAAGTGCACTTCGTGGAAACATTTGATATAATTTTTAGTATTCACAAAAAGCACCAAGCCAAAATATAAATGAGTGATCTCCGTGGAATACAATCGGTACTCATAAAATATGTGCTCTTAAATCGTTGCTTTTCGTGGAATGCCTCAATTTTCTTTTTAGCAATAAACGTGTAATAAATACTTTTTTTTTATTATCTCGCATTCGTGATGAAAAGTTATGTGTTATACTCGGGTGTAAGCGATCAATAGCACTTGATCGCTTACGCCTCTCGTATAACAATGTACTATGACTGTATTCTCTTCTCCTTTCCATAGAGATAGACTTTTTATTGCGGTTATGTTAGCTTGGCTAGTAAGATTGTTATACATTCACCGACAGGGCCGCGGTTGAATCCAACCGGAACCCCGTAACACTATCAAACGCTGGTGCAGCATCGACTCGCTCATCTCAAGATGGGCGGTTTGATGATGCACTAGCACTGAGGTGAATGAAGGAATATGGGTGGGTTTTTAGTCGGTATTCCGTTGGTCGTAACCTAAGGAGAGTCAGACAGACCCCTTCAACTCTCCCCGAGTTGGAGGACATGCGTAAAGCATTTTCCAAACGTAATAGTACAAGATATAAGTGCGGTAAGTTGAAAATTACAGCCGAGGCGATATTGCTACAAGAAAGCAGAGGCTGTAATTACAGCCGAAGCGATATTGCTACAAGAAAGCAGAGGCTGTAATTACAGCCGAGGCGATATTGCTACAAGAAAGCAGAGGCTGTAATTACAGCCGAGGCGATATTGCTACAAGAAAGCAGAGGCTGTAATTACAGCCGAGGCGATATTGCTACAAGAAAGCAGAGGCTGTAATTATCAAAGCGCACGTATGTCATACGACGATTTATAACATATTTGCGAGGAAATAAATAAAACTCGGACTTTCTTAAACGAATAAATATTTAATCACTTGTTAAAGCAGTTAAATTGAACAATTTGTAATAATATTTACTTGATCACAAATTAGCGATGCGCGCGCATCAGCGCTTTTTTTAAGGCAATGGCATAAAAACAGCCAGTATTACTAATAAAGTAAATTAATATTTTTTAGTTTTTGTTACAGATAAATGGTTGTAATTTATTGTCAAAATTAATTAAATTAAAGAATTAAATGTTTATTTTTTATATTTTATCTCCCAAAGTAAATTTTATTCCTAAAATGTTGACCACTTGTCTGACATAAAAATTCTTTGCCAAGATTTAAAAAAGTACCGTTCGTTTTAGACGGAGCATCTTGATAAACCGTACGTTTTAGCTTATTGAAAAGAAACTCGTGCGTTTTACATTACAATAACGCACAAGCACGTAATGACATACATTACAATATTGAAATTGGTGAAATAAGAGACCCTTTACGAGCAAATGTGTTGTTATAAATAATAAAAAAAAGGCGCGCTGATTCGCAACGCCCCTACTCAGGTATGCTACGCCAATATCAAACTTGCGAATGCGAATAGCACAATCATAGGTTGTTTTGTTTTGTTGGTGATGTGCGCGTGTGCCATCTCCTTACAAGGATCGCTGAATATGGATGAGTACGGTTTTGCATTATTTATAAAAATCATTGTTCAAAAACTCGTGTTTAAATTAAACTTTTATATCTGCGAAGAACTGCACGGGAATTGAATCCAGAAGCAGCGAGTGAGTGGAACAAAGCTAGCCGTATTAAGTAGAACTGATCCTCAAGAACCGTGCAGGCTTTTATTCAAGGATTTCAAAATACTACCACTACTTTGTTCGTCTAAAAAAGGGATTTGCTTGTTTGTTAGACACAATTATGATTTATTCTGTTAGACTTTGTAAAACTAACTTAAAGTTACCTAGGTTAAGACTTGACATCCTATTAATATTATAAACGTTAAAGTGTGGATGTTTGTTACTCTTTCACGCCGGAACGGCTGAACCGATTGCGATGGTTGTGTACGTAGATTAATACCTGGATTAACACATAGGCTACTTTTTATTGGCAAACCACGCGTGCGAAGCCGCGGATTGGTCAGCTAGTCATTAATAAAAATGTGTATTGCATGTGTTTAAGAATGTATAATAAGTTACCTAATAACAACTAAATCTATCTAAATATAAATGAATAACATGGATAATAAATCATTGCTTTTACTCGGTTAATGAATTTTTGAATTTAAGATTAATTAAATATTAGTATTTTTCAAACTTTCGCGATCACTGTACATAATTATTGATTAAAACGGGCATTTATCGCGTATGTACCTTTTTTATTTGTTATCCCGACGTTTCGGCTGTCATGCAACAGTCATGGTCTCGGGCTGACACGTCGGGATAACAAATAAAAAAGGTACATACGCGATAAATACCCGTTTTAATCAATAATTGTTTTAATATTATTTTGAAATTAATTAAAATTGACAAGCATTTGTATATCTTTGCAAGCCCTAACCGGCAGATAATATCTATAAGCAATATCATATTTAATTTTAAGACCTTATTTTGTAACATATTATCAGCAAAGAATAAATGACTTATGACTTGGACTCAGTTTAAATAAAACTGGAGGAGGCAATGGCTCATGAAGCCGGACAGCTTAGATCCCCATGCTTGGACCAGCTTTGATGACCAGGAGGTCCATCAGATTAATTATTAAAGCAATAAACTTTCATTCCACGTGAATCTCATGTGCCAAATAATATAATAATACATATGTAATGCTAGTAGACATTTCACACAGCGCTATCCAGGCCCCAAACTAAGCAAAGCTATGGGAACCAGATAATAATTAGAATACTTATGTATTTTGTAAATACATACTTACAATATAGAGAAACAACCAGACCCGGAACAAATAACTGTAGATCATGCAAACATTTGTTCCGCAGCGGGAATCGAACCCGCGATCTGTTGCGTCTCAGCCGGATATTCGCCAACTCCGCCACGGATGTTGTCAAAGCCAAGGTACAACGTACACGAATATGGATTTAACTTCCTAGTATTTGCTATCAGTATTCATCTTACCTTCAGGAAGATCTTCGTAAATTTATTCATGAATTAATGTTTTGATTTTCAACTTTTTAATTTAATCAACAAAAGAAATCTACTGATTTAGAAGATTATTTATGAACCCGTTAAGATAAGTAAGTAGAACATAATATTACCTTACCTATGAAGGTACCAGTTTTTTTTTATTTTGATCCCTTTACTGTAGAAGTCTGCCGGACGGGAGGCGATGAAGTCAGCGAAAGAGTTTTGTACTGCCGCTCGGGTGTTGAGGTAAGGGAGTGACGGAAAGCTTCCAGCTGTAACTCTTGTAGCTTTGCGATGGTCTGTGAAGAGCGATTGACCAGTCTTGGTTGTTGAATTGCGAGCTTCTCCATCATTGTTTGCAATTCTTGGCAATATACATCTGCCGTCACTGTTGTGCCATTCGGTAAGAAGCTGTGATGTACAAGTTCGGAACTGGTCCACCAGACAGTCACCATCATCTTCCTATGAGTGCGCACTGATTAGGTGCTGTACCCGGATCTACCCACTGAGACGAACTATTAAGCTTGTCGTACAGAATCCACTTCTCATCGCTGGTAACAATTCGATTTAGAATTCCCTCTTTGCTATGCCGATGCAGTAGTGCTATGCATGCTTCGACGTGTAAGTCTCGCTGCTGGTCACATAGTTCGTGTGGCACCCACTTATCTAGCTTTTTTATTTGACGCAAGTGCTTCAATGTTGTTTTGACACTAACTCCAAGGCCCTCAGAAAGCTCAGCCGTAGATTGAGTTCTTTCGTTCACTATCGCCTTCAATTCGTCGTTGTCGACAATGGTTACCGGCGAGGCTCGTTCTTCAACTCAAAACTAATAATGGACCGTGTTTATGCAAGCAGTGTTAGGCCCGTACACGCGCTGTTTCGTGTTATTTGCGCAGCGGTATTTCCACGTAGGAACTCATATTCGAAAATTGTATACGAATTTTCAGTTTATCCACGGCGCCAAAAACTACCACAATCTTACATAAACAAAAAACTATCATAAAACAAATGACTGAATTTGAAATTAAAATAACACGGCTTTAGAATAAAATTTATTTGAATTTCGAATTGCGCGCCAATCCACAGATAATTAAATCTGAAAATGCTGGTTATAGAATCTCTAACTACATAGGTAAACACTAAAGACCTATATAACGATATTTATTAGTTTATGAATCGTATTTCTAGGGTTTATTGATCTTTAAGTATTAGAAAGTAGGTTTATTGAAATACCTTGTTTCAAAGTTTTTGTTCTAAGTTTAGTAATATTCATTTATTTATATGTAGGTATGCGTCTTGGAATTGATATAAGCCTCTCCTTCTACCAAATATGCACTACCTACAATAATTGTTTGTCCGCATTACACAATGGTTAACTGGAAGAGAATGTTATCTAGCGTTTAGTTCGCCTATGCACATATTATTTTTATTAATTATTTTTATTAATAATTTATCATTCATTCATTCATATAATAATATACTTGGTACGTAAGAAGATAATAAATCTGCAGTCTTCAGGGATAATTGGAAATACATTTTTTTATTACCGACCTTGCAAATTACTATGTCAACTATTGGCAGTAGCCAAGTAGACCATACAGTGCTAATGATATTCAGGACAATAGCATACCTACGACTTACATGTTTAATACCATCAGAAGACAGGTATTTGTATGTATTTACCTATTAGCAGAGACCAGAAATATCAATTTACTTAAACTGGTCTGTGATATTAGTTAACTATTAAAGTTTTTGTCATTCGCAGACGACAACGACTCGATGCTCAAATATTGCAATAGTAAAATTTAACCCGACAATGGTGTTATGAAAACCGGTGGGATCCGTTACCTAATTGCCACGAACAAAGGAGGTGTAACAGTTGCATCACTATTCGTCTGCACCAGCACATGAAACAGTGCAGTTTTCAACAATTGGCAAGATTTGCGATTTGAAATGCAGATATGTGTTGAGACTTTGAGACGTCAGAATGATGAAATGAGTTACTGACGAAGACAAAGTTTGTTTATAAGAGACGATATTTTATAAAAGGATAACAATAGGGATCAATATCTACTTATAGGTAACACTTTAAACATTGCCTGAACTAGGAAAACCTAGAAAACTTTCGTGATTGATTTCAATCATTATTATAAATACGGGATTTATCACGTACCGTCTTATCGGTGTTTCGACCGACAATGTTTCGGTTCAATTCGTGAACCTTCATCAGGGTGAGTGCGATCCGCTCCGATCCGAATAACGTCTCGCCTAGTTCTTCGTTCCGCGCAAGATCCGAGAGGCGATAGAAATAAGTCGTGTGCCGAACTTTAACAGGGATAGAGGATGGGTTCTACCGCCGGCCTGGAGGCCATGTCTTCATGATGCAAGTGACAGAAGATTGAGTGAACCTGGTAGATACATAGTTAGTGTTGTGTGTTTGCCTGTGCCAAGAACTACAGAGGAGAGCAGCAGTGATGATAATGATGATGACACAGCGGGTCAACGCACTGTGCTTTCGTTGACCCAATCCCCACCACCCCGCCCGTCCACTCGCGCGCAGAGAGCAGCGGCGCGCAGTGCGAGGCGAGACGTTATTCGGCGCGGATCGCACTCACCCTGATGAAGGTTCACGAATTGAACCGAAACATTGTCGGTCGAAACACCGATAAGACGGTACGTGTTAAATCCCGTATTTATAATAATGATAGGAAAACCTATCTCAGGCAAAAAAGGCTGGACAGGGGTAACTTATGAATACTCAAATTAACAAAACTTAGAATCTATTTACACAATGAAATAAAAATAACTAAATAAACTAAGTGCAAACATGGCAGGTATGAGTTCACGTACTACAACCTTTAAAATCTTACTTCAATACGGTTAGTAGCTCCTCAGCTTCCTCGTAAGATAGATTGGATAGAGCACACTGTAATGGTTGTATTACATTGTAGCCGCACGGATGCGGCACGGCAACGACACAGCTGCACCACAGCACTGCCTCAAATTTCGGCTACCGCTCGCCGCCCGCGAGGTGCCAGCTCGTTGGCAGCGCGTCGTCCGCGAGGTGCCAGCTCGCTGGCAGCGAGCCATCCGCAAAGTGTGTAGCTTACTATCACCGCGAACACGTATTCGTGAATGAACACGCCTAGGACACGGCTCGCAGTCGGCGCACTGTACGCACGCGGTCTCCTCGCTTATAGCGCGCGGGCTCCGCGACTAGTCGTATGGTAGCTGTAAGCGCGCTGCCTGCCCGCCGGCGGCTTTTTATATTGACATTACGAAATATATTATACGACACTGGTTTTAATGCTCTAATTTGAATGACAAGTAAATTGCTGGGTTGGAGCCGTGCTGGATCCGTGCCGTTATAATATAAAATAAAACGTAGAATTGTTGACCCGCTAAGAAGACTATGGTTATTAACCCTTTCCAGTCAGGTTTTCGCTCCGCACATAGCACTAGCACAGCTCTACGTAAAATTACTGATGATATTAGATTTGCTATGGACAACAGACAGCTCACCCTTCTAACTCTACTTGATTTTAGCAACGCTTTTAACTGTGTGGATCATTCCATACTTCTTGCGATTCTGCGCTCCCTAAACTTTTCCCTATCTATGTGACTGGTTTCGGTCCTACCTTAGTGGACGACAGCAGCGTGTTCAAGTTGACGATACGTACTCTGGCTGGTGCGATGTTGTTGCCGGCGTTCCGCAGGGTGGAGTACTGTCCCTTCTTCTCTTTTCTGTCTTCATGAATACTTTGGTCTCTGGTCTCCGTTCTTCTTCATTTCACCTATATGCTGATGACGTACAGCTCTACCTTTCGTTCAATCCCGAGGACATTCATGATGCCATACACCTCCTGACTGAGGATTTACGTGCTGTCTCTTCCTGGTCACATAAATTTGGACTACAGATCAACACTAGTAAAACCCAAGTGATGATTACTGGCAGCCGGGTCTTTATTTCTAGTCTTGATCTAAGTACCTTAAGGCTCTTTTACAGTTTGAGAAGTTCATTGAGTGGATGCTCAATTTACGATTTAGCCAGTTGTACAGGTACGGTCCTAGGAACATTAGAAATCTGGATGCAAAAGCATGTTTTACTAGGATGTTGTTAGTGGGGACGATATCTTTTCGTCTTTTGTTAGTACTTTCAGTGCTATAGGGAAGTGCCCTGTGTTATCTTAAAACTATGTTTAGTATAAATAGCTGCCTAACTGTTAGAACTTTACATGACTTATATAATAAGTTGGTTGGATAGAGAAAGGGACGAAAAGGGACCTTAAGGATTGCTCTTTGCGCCGTTTCTGCGGCTAATAAAAAGGTTTTACTATGGGATTAGCACGTTGAAGTGGCAATGGGCAGGCCATATAGCGCGCAGAACAGATGGCCGATGGGACCGGAAGGTTCTCGAGTGGAGGCCACGGACCGGCAAGCGCAGCGTAGGACGTCCACCTACAAGATGGGCAGACGACTTGGTAAGAACCGCAGGTCGGCGTTGGATGCAGGCCGCTTCCAACCGCAGTTCCTGGAGATCAATGAGGGCGGCCTTTGTCCAGCAGTGGACGTCCTACGGCTGATATGATGATGATGACTATGGGTTTATAACTATGGGTTAGATTAGATTCGATTAGAAAATTGTTTATTGCACTAATAAAATAATATATGGCGCACTTAATGCTAATTAGCATTTTCTTCCAGCTAACCTTTGTGTAGTGGGGAGAAAGTGGTAGTGCCAGAAAAAGGAAATTTAATCAAACTTTAGCTTAGAAATAAACTTACAAAAATTAAAAATAATAATAATACACATACATAAACGAAATACACAAATATGTCTACATAAAGTGCTCAATTTTGTTGGGTATCTTGAAGAGAGATGAAGTATTTAAAGAGTTTGGATTTGAAGATTCCCATAGAGGCGGCCTTGCGGATTTCCACTGGAAGAGAGTTCCACAAGCAGATAACAGTCACAGTGAAAGAGTTAGTGAAGAAAGAAGTTTTATGCTCAGGCGTCTTGAATAAAAGATGTTGAGAAGAACGAGAAGGACGATCAGGTGGAAAAAGAGGAGAAAAACGTTCTTTAAGATAGCAAGAAGACAGAGTATTTTGAAGGATGTTATAAAGAAGACAGAGTATATGAGTATTCCGACGAAACCGGATTTTGAGCCACTTTAACTGCGAGCGGTAATGTGAGATGTGGTCGTACTTTCGTAACCCGTATACATATCTGATGCAGAGGTTTAACAACCGCTCCAGTTTATTAAGTTGCTCCTCAGTAGCGTCGGGATAACACACATCTGCATAATCTAGGATAGGGAGTAGGATAGAATTTACAAGAGTAATTTTAGCTGAAAAAGGAAGGAAATTATGCATACACTTTAGAGCGTGCATTGATCCATACATCTTCCTGCTGACTTCAGTAATGTGCTGCTCCCATGATAAGTTCTCAGTGATGATTAGGCCAAGATTCTTTACTTCAGAGCAGTAAGCTAAGGGACATCGTTATACGTAACATAAGGGAGAGATTTAGATCAAGACTAGAAATAAAGACCCGGCTGCCAGTAATCATCACTTGGGTTTTACTAGTGTTGATCTGTAGTCCAAATTTATGTGACCAGGAAGAGACAGCACGTAAATCCTCAGTCAGGAGGTGTATGGCATCATGAATGTCCTCGGGATTGAACGAAAGGTAGAGCTGTACGTCATCAGCATATAGGTGAAATGAAGAAGAACGGAGACCAGAGACCAAAGTATTCATGAAGACAGAAAAGAGAAGAAGGGACAGTACTCCACCCTGCGGAACGCCGGCAACAACATCGCACCAGCCAGAGTACGTATCGTCAACTTGAACACGCTGCTGTCGTCCACTAAGGTAGGACCGAAACCAGTCACATAGATAGGGAAAAGTTTAGGGAGCGCAGAATCGCAAGAAGTATGGAATGATCCACACAGTTAAAAGCGTTGCTAAAATCAAGTAGAGTTAGAAGGGTGAGCTGTCTGTTGTCCATAGCAAATCTAATATCATCAGTAATTTTACGTAGAGCTGTGCTAGTGCTATGTGCGGAGCGAAAACCTGACTGGAAAGGGTTAATAACCATAGTCTTCTTAGCGGGTCAACAATTCTACGTTTTATTTTATATTATGTTGGATAGGTGTTTGGCGACAACAATAGCATCAGGTGAGGCAGATAACCATAGTTCTAGGTATAGCGTGAAGTTCAACATGAGTTGCTCATCTAGGTGACAATTTACCTAGATGAACAACTCACGTTGAATTTATATGATTAACTAGGTTTAGAGTAATAATAACCTACGTTGATATTTCGTTTGTCGTGTCACTCACTGGTAATAGTCAGCCATTAGATCAGGCAGGGCAGGACGTGATAAGACGTATTTATTTAAGACGCTGCGGAACAAATGTTTGCATGATCTACAGATATTTGTTCCGAGTCTGGTTGTTTCTCTATATATTACAAGTATGTATTAAAAAAAAAAGTATATAAGTATACTATCAGTTATCTGGTTGCCATAGTACAAGCTGTGCTTAGTTTGGGGCTAGATAGCGCTGTGTGAAATGTCCAGCAATATTTATTTATTCATTTTATTTATTTATTTTTAACCGACTTCAAAAAAGGAGGTTCTCAATTCGAGTGTTTTTCTTTTTTTTATGTTTGTTAACTCATAACCATCATTTATCAACCGATTTGGTCAGTAGTTTGTTTTTTCTGTTATCTGAAGTCAGTGTTAAAAAGTACCGGCTTGCACAACGATCCCTAAACGTATTTAGTGACTATACATGTTTAAATGTTATGTATTTGTATGATTTGATAACTCCCTAAATTATAATTAGCCTCTAAATACGTTTAGGCATCGTTGCGAGTCGCTCTAAGAATATTTTTTATGTGTTCTGGGCGACTCGCGAGATCTCAGTTCGGGGTGAACGACTAGTAAAAATTAATTTGAAGAGGTGTCTGAAGGTTCTATGAAATAATGCCAAGGTTATACAACCTGCTTTTATCTTGCTTTTGAACGCACAGGTCAAAAATAATCAAAATAGTGTTCACCATGGAATTTAGTGGTTTCAATTTCCTATGCCAAAAAACGGCGTGACCTTACATATTTATTTAAATTAAGAATTAAATCGTAAGGCCAATTAATATTAGCTAAGCTGCTAGTTACCTAACTAATCACCTCTACAATATAGGAGTAGGTACTTAGTCGATTTCCTGCCCTACTTCCTAAGTCATAAGCGCCTAATTGATACCAGCTCATGATATATTAACACATGTCGTTAACTCTGCTATTGTCATGTCTTCCGCCTGACCTCGGTTGGAGCTTAGGTTTTCTAAGTAGCGGCAGCCGTCATATAGCAGGGGCCCAATTCTACTAAACCAATCGCTTCACTATGACAATGGTATCGTCGCAAAATGGCCACTATAGTTACCTTTTGGTATTCTACTAACACAATCTTTGTCAAAAACCGCCGCCCGTTGTTATGACAACACAATTGAAAATTTGGCAGCTTATTATGACAGGAACAATGATTATTTATCATTGTTTTGACAAAGACAAGTTCGATCGCGTATCCACGTTCAGATCCCAACCTAAATGGCTCCCTATTCGTCTTCGACGTGATCTTCACGTTCTTTCACTCTTATTTAAAGTATTATATTGTCCACTCTCTCCTCCCTACCTCCGTGAACGCTTCGAATTCCTTGTCCTTCGCGGTGTGACATGCCGGTTCTCTAAGTTCCTTCTCCTCTAAACACCTCAACACACTTCGAGCCGCTATGGTGGCTCCTCTACCGTTTATGCGATGAAAATTTGGAATGCCCTGCCCCATAATGTTCGCGCTAGTCCATCGTTTAACATTTTCAAACGGAAAGTTAAAGAGCACTATCTTTCTCTTTAATTTAATTTAATTTTAGGTATATATTTATTTTTGTATATATTAGTCTATTTATTTAATTTATTATATTCATTCATTTTATTACTTACTTCTGGTATATTTCGGTTTATTTGTTTAAGATATATAGGTATGTACATATTTAAGATTCTTGTACACGCACCTACCTTTAAAATAATTTCTCTCTCTAGCCTCAAACGTTTTCTGGAAGAAAACTCTTCTTAGGTTCTTAGGGTTAAGCTCGCCTTTGTACATGCCCTCTATTTCTGTACTGTTTTAATATATTTTCTTGTGTACAATAAAGAATAAAGATTGTGTTAGTAGAATACCAAAAGGTATCTATATGGGCATTTTGCGACAATACCATTGCCACAGTCAAGCGATTGGTTAGTTTGACTCCCTCTCCTGAGTCCTAGACGTTAGCGAGACGATAGCAATACTTTAACCAATTATAACAGCTATTTAAGAAAGCCTTTGCGAGTTTGAAACTTGTGGCGATGGCCTTACATAAAAAGAACCCGTTGACTCAACTTCACTCTGATCTCTCACACAGGGTTCACTCTGGGTTTAAACTAATGCAATTCTATCATGATCATCAGAAATAATAACTGAGTCACCTCACCACATCAGGGAGCAAACTGTTACAGCAGCAATTACTACGGTACTTTTATGGCCATTTACTAACAATCACCAAAAAAATATCGAACTGTGTCGCAGTCACTCAATCACAGAGATAACAATATGTGGGCAAAGTACTAAGACTACAAGCAAACTGCCCATTCTAGCTCTAACACGTCGGTAACTAGTTACCTAGTTATAATACAATACCTAGCACTGATAATAGGACCTACAGTGTATAATATTACTAGGTCCAAGGTAAATGCAAGGTTCTCACAGGAACCTTGGGTATAAACACCGATTACAGCAAAAAAACATTCTCACATCAACGCAAATGGATTGCAAACTGCAGTGTTATCATGTGACAACTACTGACAAGTTTTTGAAGGTGAACACTTAATATTTAGTGTTTACTTATTATTCGATTTTGACTAGGAATTTAAAGTTCCTGTCTTCAGTAGACGGTGCATCTATTTAGTGTTGTGAACCTTCTCGTAGTTTATGATACCCATGACACAGAAAATCTGTGTTGGGACTTTTTTTTTGTATGTTCCACCTTTTTCCCTCTGACATGAAGATCGGAGACGTTATCAAGCTGATATTTTGTTAAACAAATTGTTCTGTATTTTAATAATTTGAAGTGCATCGGATCCCAAGTTGTTGTATAGGATCTTAATTACTAACATGCTATAATATACCTAATGACCTACATACTAATGTATTTTCTTTTCTTATATTTACAGTTCCGTTTTTTTTTGCTTTCATTTTTTTTTTATATTTTCGTTTTCATTTTTTTTGTGTTGGGACTATGCCGCAGCATCATGCTGAGCTGGGTACCAATTCATCCACCCACAGACAGAGCTTTTAAAAGTTTGTTAGTGCTTAAGTGAGATGTTGTTGTTGCGTTGTTTCTGTCTTTTTTGAGTTATTTTGATTAATATGTTTTCTTTCTCTCTTTATTTGTTTTTATCGTCCAATAAAGCACCTGATAAGTATTTCACATTATGATTATCGATGCCATACGCAGGTATATCTGGTTGAAATGAAAATCTATCTATACAGCATTTGGCAACACAACATGGTAGTGTCTAATCTAAGGTCTAAAAAAAAATGAGCGTGCTTTAAACCACACGACTAAAGTAAAACTTCTTTTTCAAAATATTAATTTAAATATTATTTATATATATTTTATATTATTTATCCAAGAAGAGGAAGAGAGAAAGAAAATGTGCGCGCGCACCTCTCCCTCTCTTCCTTCTACAGTAATATACGAAACGTAACTCTCTCTCTTTCTATCTTCACTAACTTATATCTCCCTCTCAACTTCCGTTAGCACTTTTCGTAACGCATTCACCAGCTTACTCCCCAAGTCAAGCGTGCGTTCAAGTGCATCAAGTTTTACTTCAAAAATACATTCCAATTCTACCTATGCATATAGATGCCTTTCCTACAAGAACCGCAGAACAGACGCCTTATCATCAGTTAGAACTTACTACAAACAGATAATACATTAATATATGAGTACTTACTACCTACGTGTAGCTAGAAGTGGATTAAGGTCTACCTAAATTGCTCGGTCGTGACTCTTGAGTGGCATTATCTCAACGCAGTCACGAATAATAACTATAGACTGCGTAACTAACTGAGCCAACGTTTTTTCCCAAATGAACATTATAATCTAACTAGCGAGCAAATAGGTACTAGACTTTTTTCGGGTACAACAAAACTTGATAGAACCAGACAGACAGTCAACGACCTGATAATATCCGTATCTGGTGAGATCAATACTAATAAAATTAATGATGCTCCTTCTAAAAGAACCTGTCATAGCATAAGGTTGATTTGATTCAATAAAATCTCACTATTACTTGCTATTACGTGCCTAATATTTCATGTATTAGATAGATAATACTGATTAAATTAACCGAATAGCATCCACAGGGCCGGATTAAACCTATCTGGGCCCCTAGGAAATGCAATTCTCGGGGCCCTTTCCTTTACCCTTTTTTCCCCTGCTTTTTGCTTTCATTGAAATTATCTTAATGAATAGATAATAGTTAACCAGTGTGTTAGTTAACCATAGTTAATAAGTGATTAACCAGGTCTCATAATAGAGTAGGAAAGAGAAATGAGACATGACGGTTATTTTAAATTTAATCTTGTTAAATGCAATAAAATATATTGTATAACGAAAGAAAATATTTTTGTGATATACGTACAATAAGTTTAAATAGCAATTCTTCTAACTTTTTTAAATACAAAAGCGTTTATAACATCTTGGAAGTTGACCTTTTCCAACACATCATTTTCAATCGCAATTATGGACAATTAATTTAAACGGTTTTGTATATTGTTGAACGAAGACAGATTTTTATTAATTTTAGTTTTGAAAAATTTTGTTCACCTGTGGTATCGTCAGACTTTAATATCATCAGACTTATATATTTGCAGTGCATTCGGGAAAGTTGATTGTACCGCTTTTTACAGTAATTAAAACCATTTTTTTCTATGGCAACATTACCGGATGTAAATAATGGGGAATGTCACGAATGAAATTTTTTTTTCTTAGTGCGTGGCACGCATCGTCTAGGCCCCCGTAGGCCCTTAGTTGATACGGGGCCCATAGGTAGTAATCAGCCTTAAGGATAATCCGGCCCTGAGTATCCATATAGGTAAAACAGACAGTTTTCTTGGTTCATTTTAGATCTAATTTCCAAGTATACATACCTACGTGACTAGTCTGTAAGGTAGGAATCCATTTAAAACATACAGTTTTCTAGGTTCATTGCTGATCTAATTTCCAAGTAGGTTATAATACCTACGTGACTGGACGGTAAGGTAGCGGTAATATTAGAAATTGTCCCATTATTAATGGTCTTTCGTATACCGTTTCCATGGATAGCATGCGGCAAACTGATTTGAAAACCAGTTCCAACTGACTGGAAATCGTCATAAAGTGATAAACTAACAACTGACCCATTTAGTTCTGCAATTTCTGCAATATCTTAATGTTATTCAGTATCGCCTAATCTACCATAACTAATTATAGATTATTGCACCAAATCTACTTGGGCAAATCGGCGTATATGTATGCATGTTTGTCCGAGGATAACTTTCGAAGCGTAGGTCTGATCATCGTGAAATTTGATATATAGGTAGGTAGTATTGGCACAATACTGGTGTGACATAATGAACTAAAGATTGGGGGGGGGGTTTGAGATATTAGGGTTTAAAAGGGGTAAAATAAAATCAAAATGAGACTATTAGGTCAAATGTGACGTCTAATGAATGTTTTCATTAGTACATTTCGACACTGTTTTTATTTTAGTTTTGTCCTTGTAGTTTTTGAGTTATTAGGCATAATAAAAACTGAACTTTGACGAAATTCACAGGGTAAACCAGTGACTCCACAGTGCTGAAACATGTTATTCGTGTAGCTTTAGTGGTACAAATATAGGGAAAAGTCTGAAATCCAGAATAACTGCATTTTGTACCCCAAAAAAGAGTAATCAATTAACATCAACTCTCGTTACATGTAATTTGAATGAATCCGTAGGTCAAATTTTTTGGTTATTCATTTCGTGGCACTATTTTATTAGTCAAAGATTATCCTACTAATATTATAAACGCGAAAGTTTGTATGTATGGATGTTTGTTACTCTTTCACGCCGGAACGGCTAAACCGATTGCGATGAAATTTGGTATGTACGTAGATCATAACCTGGATTAACACATAGGCTACTTTTTATTGGCAATCCACGCGTGCGAAGCCGCTGGCAACAGCTAGTCAATAATATTTTTTTTCGTTTTTTGGGAGATTCGCTAGATCTCAGTTCGGCGTGAACCCACTAGTTATATCTATCTATCTATTCAGCCCGTTGGCACCCACTGATGTGTATAGGCCTCCTCTCTATTACGCCCCTCTCTTTCTGTGCTATCCTCATCCACTGCTGATTTACCATGCTAACAATATCGTCCGACCATCGGGCTGGTGGTCTGCCTCTGGGTCGATGCGCGTCCTTGGCCACCATTCCGTCACCGCCTTAGTCCATCGCCCGTCGCCTCTTCTAGCCAAATGTCCTGCCCAAATCCACTTGAGACTTGCAATCCGCATACCTACGTCTACGACCTTCGTGCGTCGTCGCATTTCCACGTTGGGTATGTGATCGAGGAGGGAGATACCGACTACCGAGCATGGCACGCTCCATTGCCCGTTGAGCTAATAGATTTTTGTGCATGTTTTCCTTTGTGAGCTGAATATTATACAGGCTTTTTGGTAATTACTGACGATATTTAAGTGACGGTTTCTCAAAACATAAAAAAGACTTCTCGAAAAAAAAACTACTAATTATATTATCAAATTTTAAAGAAAATCGACTAAGTTTAGGTGATTAATTCGATATAAAACTTACTGCCTACTCTTGCAATCGACATCCACAGACAAACGTCCACAGAGGCAGTCTTGATTTGGCGATACGTGCGAACATTTCGGTGACTTTTAGTGGTTTCTTGTGTAACAGTGGTGTGATTTAGTGTGTTGTGATTACTTGTGATTAAGATCGTGTATTTTGCATTTCAGTGTTGAATAAAAGTGTTATTTTGGTTAGATTCATTTTAATTATTTTATCCCGAACCCTCAGCTCGTAACAATAGAAAGCAAACAAGCCGTTTGACTACTCTACTCATGTAGAGTAATGACTTGTGATAGAGATCTTAATTACTGATTTAAACCGGTATTTATCACGTATGTACCTTTAAATATAATTAAAAAAAAACGAAATACAAAATGTACATACGCGATAAATACCCGTTTATCCATATAAGTAATTATGTACGGTGATCGCGAAAGTTTGAAAAATACGATAAATAAATATTACTGGACATTTCACACAGCGCTATCTAGCCCCAAACTAAGCAGAGCTTGTACTATGGGAACCATATAACTGATAGAATACTTATATACATTTTTTTTTGTAAATGCGTACTTATAATATATAGAGAAACCACCCAGACCCGAAACAAATATCTGGGCGATGGACTAAGACTTGAGCTCGTTAAAATGTGATCAATTATTAAGATTATGAAAAAGTATGATGCTTGAATCGAGCGTGCCACCTCGCTCGAGCCTCCGTCGATATTCGTAAATTGTTAGGCTGGCTAAGTTGGAGCAACCGTCCAGTGTAATCCAACCTTACACGATAAACTCCATGTATTACCAGCAGCGGTTGCAGAACCGGTCTGTTTTCTCCTCGGTTATAAAACATTTGCTAAAAATAGCATCCGTTGCATCGTTGACGGATCGCATACCTGCACAGCCTGCGTCTAAATCTGCATATACAGTACTGCTAATGGGTTTTTGTCTGGCCTACAGATCCAGTTTTCAAAAAAACAAGTAACATTTTAAGAAAAATCTAACTCAATAACAACAAAACTACTGAACCGATTTCGATGCAATTTCTATGGGACCAATCTGAAAGTAGATCCTTTCAAATAATAAAATAATTTTCCAGGTTGATAAATGACGGATTTCTGAGCTAACAAACATAACATAACATAAGAATTAAACAAATTTAAAACTTATATGGTTCTCTTATGGATGCCATTGTCAGAACTGGACCAAATTAAAATGGGACCATACGGGAAGCACCAAGCTTACAAATAAAAAAAACTCATCAAAATCGGTTCACCCAGTAGAAAGTTCTGAGATAACGAACATAAAAAAAAAGTCATATTCAGAACTTCTTCCTGTTTTTAAGACGGTTACAAAATTACATTATTATTATTATTTGGAGCCTGTACAGTCCCACTGCAGGGCAAAGGCCTCCCTTCCTTCCACTCCACTCTATCATGCGCGTGTGTAGTCCAGTCTTCCATACACGAGTCGAGTTCGTCTTTCCATCGGCGTCGTGGTCTGCCACGTGGTCGTTTTCTGTCTTTTGGGATCCACTCGGTGGTGGATT
Source organism: Philereme vetulata (assembly GCA_918857605.2). Classification (NCBI taxonomy): domain Eukaryota; kingdom Metazoa; phylum Arthropoda; class Insecta; order Lepidoptera; family Geometridae; genus Philereme; species Philereme vetulata. Next base: position 1,501,023 of record OU975482.1, read on the forward strand.
TTGTCCATAACTCCTCCGACATGCGGCAGACGTGGCCCGCCCAGTCCCACTTTAACATGCCTACTTGGTGCCCAAAGTCTGCGATTTGTGTTTGGGAGCGCAGTTCACTGTTTCTAAAGCGGTCTGTTAATTTGATTACTAGGATACTGCGCTCCATGGATAAAATTACATGCTAGACAATATCCGTAGCCGCCTAGTATACACTAAAGTGTACCTTCGTCATATGGTGGTACAAGACACAAAAAGTAATGTTGAGTTTTAGTAATAAAAACGATTTCCATTTCGGGACAAATGGTTACATGATCTGCAAATATTTGTTGCCGGTCTGGATATTGCGGTACCATTATTACTTTTAGTTCCTACACAGGAAATCCTGGTGTCAGATTAAGTCTTACTGACTCATCAATCATCATCGTCATAATCAGCCACAGGACGTCCCCTGCTGAACATAGGCAGGTGATTTGAATTTGGAACCTCATCTGTAATAAATTTGAACCAAAGAGACCCACACAATAAGAATTTATTCGTAAATCGAACTAACCTCCTGCACAGAATGCACCAACTTAGATATGTGAAAAGTGTGAAAAATAGAATATTCTCCCCGTGGATAAAGCTGTCTGCATCTTGAACGTGCTTATATCCCTCCCTGCACTCAGGATTCTAGTAACTCCCTCGCTCCGTTCGTGAGTTAACTCTAAAATCCTTAGTTACGTTCTGGATTCAATATAGCGCCCGTGACGCAAAACACTGCTTTATCCCCTCATTTAATAATCTACTAATATGGGCCGTATAATAAGTTGATAAATATCCTGGAACTATTTCATTGTTGCCTGAATTACATTATTTGTTTATATCTAGGGAGATATATTTGTTTATATCCTACATCCGGTATTGGGATTATCCAATTTATCAGAACTTCTAATCAATACAAAATCACACTAATGACGTTCATCGTAAAGTTCTTTACTAGTATCAATTTGCGTAGCAACCAAACCAATTGCTTCGAAACACCAGTTTTGATTCGAACTTGTATGACAAGTTTTCAGCTATTTAATCTATTTGCTCACGTAACACAAACTTTTTCATGTAGAAAAATGCTCAAAAAGTTTTCATACCTTCCAAATGTTTTATTTTTTTGTTCATCAAAGATTTTTGCTAGACAACTAGGATTCGGGCCATTTTGGGCATTAGGAAATGACTTTGCTAAGTTCAAATAGCTGGGAGGCGACTCGTCTAACCGGTTTAGAGACTACTTGAGCAAAACTTGGATGTGGAAATCAGACGTTATGTAAATTGATAACTAGTTGTTTTGTTAGTTCCATGTGTCGAGGATTTAGCGAGAGGCGTTCATTTGCAAAACTAATTCTTGATGTTTCCAACAAGTATAGAATAATCAAAAAATTAACTTTTTATATATTTATCCAGTTTATTTTTTTTTGAATTATTTTAAAAATATAGCACATAAATACAAGGGCGGATCCAGCTTTGGTGCCAGGGGGGGGGGGGGGGGGTGTCACATATTCGTAGTCAAGTCACAAGCTATAATTTAATTTTTATAATCATAGATACAAGTACCAAGTAGGTATTTTATTAATGTACTTACATAATGTACTTAAAAATACCTATATTTAAATAACAAAATCAATTTTTCAAATCAAAATATTATATTAAATTAAATAAATATTGAATTTCCTTACATAAAATCTATATTGTGACAAAAAATATATAAAAACATTATGTTTAACAATTGTTAAGTGGTACACCTAGGTCCTGGACCCAGCCCATGGGGGGGGGGGGGGGGGGGTCATGACCCCCATGACCCCCCCCCCCCCCCTCCCCCAGAATATTGATTCTTTTCGCAGTGCACGGACTCTAGTGTATTGGTAATGTCCACAGATTGGCAATTATTATCCGCAAAAATTATCAGAAATGAGAAGATACGTAGAAGAACTCAAGTCACCGACATAGCCCGACGGATTAGCACGTTCAAGTGGCAATGGGCAGGCCATATAGCGCGCAGAACAGATGGCCGATGGGGCCGGAAGGTTCTCGAGTGGAGGCCACGGACCGGCAAGCGCAGCGTAGGACGTCCACCTACAAGATGGGCAGACGACTTGGTAAGAACCGCAGGTCGGCGTTTGATGCAGGCCGCTTCCAACCGCAGTTCCTGGAGATCAATGAGGGAGGCCTTTGTCCAGCAGTGGACGTCCTACGGCTGATATAATGATGATGATGATCCGCAACGATTAAATTTTGTAGTTCGCGCAAGGCCTAAAGCTAAATTTGAAGTATATCCAAGATTATGAAGGAATGCGATGTTTTTATAGACCATACAGTTAAATACAATCAAAGTGGTGGAGCTTTGTGGAGCTGTGTTATTTATGTATCTTTGAACGAGATTAGACTTATGAAAACTTTATGTAATATACTTACGTTTGGGATCAGTCAATAGGGCACGAAGGAATTATCATAGTAGTTGTAGGAGAGAATTCAAAGTACCATATTATACGCGTCTGTAGGAAAAAATCAATTCATTCCACAATTACAACACATACCAGAAACTTGCGTAGACTACGCACACAATTTAATCATTGCTCAGGAATTAAATCCTTATTTTTAATTGCCCAGAGCTTATTATCATTTAATTGGTTGCAAAGGCTGTATAAGGTAGGTACGTATAGGTATCTCCGTGTCGCCACGCCCACCACTTCAAGGTAGACTGCTGACATAATCAGTTTACTTACAACTTGTCTTTATTTATTCATATAATGCACCTTTTTATGTAAGCAGATTAGTGACGTATTATTTATTTACTCGTGCGCGATAACTTGGGACCTGCTAGGAATGCGACTCCCCGACCGCTTCCCCTGCACTTCCCCGATGGCGCCCGTATTGTACCGTTCGCATCACTATTTTTTACTAGGGTTTTTAGTCTCGTACTGGCCTACGTCACGTAACGACGCGCTCTGGAATTCTTTTAGTTTTCGTTTGTGTTATTGTTTTGTTGTTGTAGTTTATGTTGTTATAGTTTGTTTCATTGTTTTGTTGTTGTAGTTTTCTTCGTCAAGTGATTATAGTGAGACTGAGGACGAAGAACAACCTCTAGAAGGCATAAATCCACTAAGTAGTGACGAAGATGAGATAATGTAAATAATAGATAAAATAAATGTATAAACTTAAACATTGTATTTTTATTTTATTCAAATAGTGTAAAAAAGATTAGATAAAAAGCAGCGTCTTCCCTGAGTAACATAATAAATTAGGTTAAAAAAAACAAAGACGAAGCCGCGGGCGGCTGCTTGTTATGTTCTCTTTTTTGCGGGCGGTACAAACACGCCAATATGACGTCACCGCGCTCAGGTCCCAACTTATCGCGCACGGGTAATATACATAAAATTACTGTCATGGATATATTATCTCACCTTGTAAAATTTTAATCAATGGTGCAATCGAAAGACAGAGAGAACGTCGATAAAGAAGACACAATGAACTTATAACGAAACGGAAAAGAATAAATCAATCAAGGAACTAAAACTAGAACTAGGAACTACAATGAATCTCATAATATTGTTCCTTCGAGCCGGATAGATAAAACTGCTATCTAAAGGAATCCACTTGAGATCTCGCACATATAGACGGTTTTTGGCTTTTGTGACTGTTGGCGTGGAATCTTGTGGAGTTGCGTCCTCGTATATGTATCTTATAGACGATGAAAAGGCAATTACACGAACAATGATAGGTTGAAAATTTGTATGTACCTATACGATTAATAAGTAGGTGTTTTTTCTTCTCATTTCTAAACCTTGTCTTCGAAACAATGCCACGTTTTATAAATAGCCCGTCGCGTAGTAAAACCAGTTAACAACACTTTCGCTGCTATTGTTTGCAAATAGTTTTGCTATTGTTAAAAGCTTTTCAGAAGGTGGTTCTTCTAGGCCGAAAAAATGCTGGCGTGATGACTTAGATGTCTTCCGGTTAGATTGTATTTAGCACAGGACAGAGACGAGTGGAAGGGAGAAGGGGAGGCCTTTGCCCAGTCAGCAGTGGGAGAGTAAAAACCATGCTATGATAAATAGTGATCGGCGTAGGTAGTGCTATTCACGGGAATTTGTGACCGTTAGCTTAACATGGATATGCCTTGTAAATCCCGGAAAATATATTTTAATTTTATAAAGTTATTGTAGTATTTACACATGACGACACATCAAGTAACCCGTTTCGAATATACTCAGATCCCGCCTATGGACCAGTAAGTATTATGGAAGCAGCACTATGCGGGACTAGTCTTAATCAGAAATGAGTAGTCTGATATGTCGTCGTGCGTACTCATGGTACCTTAAACAGTTTAACATCATTTACATCGACATTCAGAAAAAAATTCCCGGGGATCGGGGAATAAATTCCGGGGCATATCAATATTAAATTATCATTCGGTTCATTGACCCAAAATAGCACTACCTATGCCGATCCCTAATGATAAATCAATACTGTTAGTAGAAAGGTACACGCTAAATGCTAAGACTCCTTCAGAAATTCTAAATGTCCGATCAGTTTATCAAGACTAAGATTCTACTGATAGTAAAATGCCAAAATTTCAGTTTGTACTTATGTAAGTTAGCAACATTTCTATTGTGATATCGAGTATAGATAAAACTTCGTCTGTGCCCGGAAGATTAATTTCGATATTCGCAGCCTGAAGATTATCAATGAATGATGAAAGAATTGAAAAAAGACGTTCTGTCTTGAGATTGAGAACGGTGTTTGGCTTTGTCTTCCTGTAACCTTTTCCTTCAGCTCTTGTTCATCATACGACATTTTAGTTCTGGACTTCAGCCATTTTACTTAACTTACAAATTCCATAGCGTCGGACAACTGGTGGCGTGATCACATACTTAGCATTTGCTGAACAACCGTGCTAGTTGCGAAATATCTTTAGCAGTATATTTTTATGATTTGTAGATAACTTCAGAAATGAGTTGGATAATGTTGACCGTTGGTATTTACGTGGCGGGTATGGAAACCTGTTTATTGTTGACTCAGCCAGAGCAAAGCTCCATGTATGGAGAAGGTAGGCGTTCTATGATATCCATAATAATATTGTAAGTGTGTAAGTAACTCGGACTTTTTGTTTGTTAAGTTTTTACGCCTGAACGGCTGGAGAAATTTGGTATAGTGTGACCATTAGTGCTGTGCACTCCCTGAGGTATGCGCGCGGCGAGACGGGGGGGAGAATCGGCTGCTGCGCTATGTCAGTTCGCCGTCAACGCTTGTGGCGGCAGGTAGTGTTATTTGTATCGGACTGTCTATCTCATGTGCGTCTGACATAGACAGTCCGGTACAAATAACACTACCTGCCGCCACGAGCGTTGACGGCGAACTGACAGAGCGCAGCAGCCGATTCTCCCCCCCGTCTCGCCGCGCGCATACCTCAGGGAGTGCACAGCACTAATGGTCACACTATAGATATCTATACTAATATTATAAAGAGGAAAGATTTGTATTTTTATGTGTATGTTTGTAATGAATAAACTCAAAAACTACTGTGCCGATTTCAAAAATTCTTTCACCATTGGAAAGCTACATTCACCCTGAGTGACATAGGCTATATTTATTGCTAGAAAAGATTAGGGATTCTTAAACTAACACTTAAGTAACGTAACCCAAGGTGTAAAAAAGTGCCCTAAAAAGTATTTCGTCGCATGCGCTGCGGAAACTATTGATGATAGAACAAAAGTATGTTCTACAATATTAAAGAATATATCAGTATCTACAAAAAACTTCGTATTATAAAGAGGAAAGATTTGTTTGTTTGTTTGTATTGAATAGCCTCCGAAACTAATGAACCGATTTAAAAAAATATTTCTCTGTTGGGAGTTACACTATCTCCGGGTGACATAGGCTACTTTTTACCCAACTGCGGAGGAGGGTAATGTTTTTATTAAAAAACTACGCGTGCGAAGCTGCGTATTGGTCAGCTAGTATTTGATATTAAAGTATATATGTATGAATAGATAAATTTGACCTGGAATTGTGTAGAAGGAAGGTAATGTTTTTTTATTGACAAACCACGCGTGCAAAGCCTCTGGTGGAAGCTTATAGGTTTATCCTTATAGATATAAAACACATCCGGCAAATCAGACGTAGATATAAGGTTGGAGTAATAAGACATTTAAGATCAAACCATCACTCATTACTAACTACGATGTTACTCATTAGGTACTACATATGAACCTGTATTGTGTATGTAGGTGGGTACCTAGGCACTTGCTTGCCTGCATAATATAGGTTCATTTTTATTTATATATATACATATATGTATATATTTGTGTGTTGTAATATTGTATACAATCATACCCACCGTCTGTCTAACCTAACGTAATCTGTGGACAACGGTGCTGGTTATGCCTGTAGACATCTTGTAATAATTAGTAAGTCTAGTAATATTTAGGCATAATTGTTTGTTGGTACATCGCTCGTAGAACCGATAACAGTTGGGGAAGAAAGGTTCTCGAGTGGAGACCACGGACTGGAAGACGCAGCGTAGGCCGGCTCCCCAAAAGGCGGACCGACGCCGTTGGGCGCAAACGGCTACCAACCGTTCGTTGTGGCGATCTAAGGGGCAGGCCTATGTTCAGCAGTGGACGTCTCCCAGCTGATGATGATGATGTGTTTGTTACTCAATCACGTCGAAACGGCTGGACCGATTTCGATGAAATTTGGTATGAACGTAGATTATAGCCTGGATTACCACATAGGCTATTATTTATTTCATAAATCAGTTCCCCATGTATTAAAAATGGGATGTCAACGTTGCTATATATATATTTTGCCCCCCCCCCCCCCCCCCCAGGACAAAGCGAGCAAAGCCGCTGGCAACTGCTAGTTATATCATAAAGGCAGTAAGTATCTAAGTTGCCAAAAGTAAAACGTAGAATTGAAATTTCGTAATTTTTCTGATGGGCTGTAAAATTTAATAATATCTTGGGTGAAGTGAAGTGTTGTATTTTGGTCGCGTAGAATCAACACTAAAACGATAAGTAGTGACTTTGCCAAAATTAACGCTACCGAAATATAGGTACTGTTATTCAGAGCCTACAGAATGACTTATCCATCGGTATTAAAACGTTAAGTTTTTATAAGCCTGCTGTTTCCCACTACTGGCAGCCCCCCCTCAGCTCTCCACTTTTCACGATCTTGTACCAAATCCCGCCAGTCCCTATAAAAAGCGTCCAAATCATCCCGCCACCGCTTCTTAGGCCTTCCACGGTGTCGCTTTCCATCCACAGGGATCCATCCCGTTATGACCTTACCCCCCCTCCCCCTTTTTTAGTTATTAATGTAAAATTAGAAAAAAAACAAACATTACAAGTGTAAGCCTCATATAAATTTTACAAAAACAGCTTGTGCATATTTACCTTAAACATAATCTTCTAAAACAAGATTTGTACCGAGCACACAGTGCGTCACACGATTTCACCGTCGAAACGCCCCAGGCTGCGCAGGCGCCACTTTCTATACACAGAATACGCGAACTGTCATTAGAATAGGTAACATGTATTGAATTTTTTGTGCAACTCACTCAAGAGAGTTTAAAGAAAGTGTAAGTTATTTTCAGGGAGCCGATGTCGAATTAGGACCCCTTAAAGTTCCGACCGATCAGATTGAATTACACATTACATCGACACATTACTTTCCATCCAAAGGTTGCCTGGAAGAAATCGTTTTCAGCGATAAGGCCATCCATTGTACTATATTTAATATAATACAATAACATTCGTTTTTTTTTAGTATTCCTGGTGTACAATAAAGAATTATTCTGTTCTATTATATTGAAACCGTGTTGTGATAAATAGACTAATGGCGGGTTCCTATATCCGTCGGTAACCGGCTCAATCGAGTCTCCCAACGGGTAGGACTTAAAATGAACATGGACAAGACGAAAATCATGTCAAATGTCCATGTCGTCCCTGCCCCAGTTATGGTTGAGAACTCGGCTCTTGAAGTTGTCGACGCGTATGTATACCTAGGACAAACAGTCCAATTAGGTAGGTCCAACTTCGAGAAAGAGGTCAATCGTCGAATCCAACTCGGATGGGCAGCGTTTGGGAAACTTCGCAACGTCTTTTCGTCCAACATACCTCAGTGCCTTAAGACGAAAGTCTACAATCAGTGTGTGTTACCAGTGATGACATATGGAACCGAGACGTGGTCCTTCACTATTGGCCTTATGAATAAGCTCAGAGTCGCTCAACGAGCTATGGAGAGGGCTATGCTCGGGGTTTCTCTACGGGATCGAATCAGAAATGAGGAGATACGTAGGAGAACTCAAGTCACCGACATAGCCCGACGGATTAGCACGTTGAAGTGGCAATGGGCAGGCCATATAGCGCGCAGAACAGATGGCCGATGGGGCCGGAAAGTTCTCGAGTGGAGGCCACGGACCGGCAAGCGCAGCGTAGGACGTCCACCCACAAGATGGGCAGACGACTTGGTAAGAACCGCAGGCCGCTTCCAACCGCAGTTCCTGGAGATCAATGAGGGAGGCCTTTGTCCAGCAGTGGACGTCCTACGGCTGATATGATGATGATGAACCGACTATGCCTCGTAGCTCCTTGAAAGAGTGTCAAACTTTTGACAGGTTTTCAAGGAGATACGAGTCGTAGCTGGATATAGGAATCCGCTATAATACTATTCTATCTTAATGGTTTCGCCATATCTGTCTGTCAAACGATTAGAGCCGTGCACTTGTAAACTTGTAATGCTGTGAAGCTGAAATTTGACTTGGTGACAGGCTAGGTTAGTGAGTTTTGAAATGAAAACTAAATCAAACTTGTTTACTTAACTCTCCCCTATATGGAAGTTGAGGGTGGATTTTTTTACACACGCACGCACCCTACCGTGTGGTTGTGACTTATCACTTTTAAACAATTTCAAGGGTTCCAACGGAAGACCAGCGCTGTGTTATCTTGCTGTGACATAGCAAAATGCTGAACCTTTTTGTGGCGGCTACTAATAACTTATATCTGTGTAATCTTTTGTTGTACTGTATTTTTTGTTGTGTTGTTAATTATTGTTATTAGTGGTTGGCATGATAAAAAATATTTTTATTCTTTTCTTTCTTTCTTAAAAACACTTTTTGATACAAGAGACCGTTTACGAAGTATAAAACTTCAAAGTGGCCTTTGTCGTAGTAGTCTAGTCCCTCTACCCGGCCTACCAGCTATACCGCTATTTTTGTATACCTAAAAAATATCTACAATAATGGCACATTAATATACTGTAGTTGCAGTGGCGTAGCGTGGGGGTCAGCCGCCCGGGGCGGAAGAAAATTTTACCACCCTCTTATTTAGGTATTTCAATTCAATAGACTGTAATAAATTCTGTCTGTAACTATAACTTTAATCGTCTACTTTTTAAAGAGCAAATTCTTTTATATCACTAACAATGTCTGTAGCATCACACACCTCTTGCTCATTAGACAGGATAGCCAGATTGGTTAGCCTTAAAGTACTCATTGTTGATCATAAATAGTTTTTGATCAATTTCAATATTGATACACTTCTCTCACAGCTTTCCATTGCTTATGTGACTAAAATATGTAAGTAATGATTCAAATATTTATAGGATATTATTATTATTTATTTTTAAATTTTGCCGCCCCCTAAAGGTGCCGCCCTGGGCGAGCTGCCCCTCCCGCCCCTACTACGCTACGCCGCTGTGTATTTGTAAGAAAAATATCAAAGCTGAGTAGACTAGACTCTACTGATTAATAATTAACTATTTAATTGTGTTTCTTTTAGATTAGTGTCGTAATAAAAATACATTTATTTACGACACGCCTTCGTGAGATCATAGAACCATATTACCACGCTGGCGAAATCATGATCCGTTCCTACATAGTAATTGTAATTTCCATCAATATGAAGTGCTATTCGGAGTACACAGGTGTTTTAACAGCTGCCTTTACTTCAAAACAGGTATCGGTAGTTCGGATTACGAAGGTCAATTCTACATATGGTTGCCAACCGTACCATTTTGCTGGACATTTCACACGGCGCCATCTAGCCCCAAACTAAGAATATACTTATATATAATATACTATGCCTAGAATATGAGAAGTAAGGGGAGGACGGGGGAGTAAGGGGAGCACGGTATATACATACATCTTATCCGGCCCAAATGTCAACCCCACCTGCACGAGACGGTGGCTTTTCGTCACCGCGGTGCTCCCTGCTAGATAATGGACGAGGCTATGGCGACCGATCAATGGCGGTATACACCATACACCGAGTCGGGAAACCGATTAGAAGAGGCTCCAGCGGCCTTGGCGTCTAAATAACGCCTAAAATGCCTGGTGCAGAAGGCAAGGGGAAACCACTGCACTATGCTCCCAAGAAAGTCGTCATGAAAGACATGACGACCACGACCACTCTGCCAGAGTGCTACGACTAAGAAGAAGATAACTAGAATACTTATATATATGTATATATTTTTTGTAAAAAACATACTTATAATATATAGAAAAACAGCCAGACCCGGAACAAATTTAGTAGATTATGCAAACATTTTTCCGCGGCGGGAATCGAACCCGCTACCTCCTGCGTCTCAGCCGGCTATTTGCCCACTGCGCCACGGAGGTCGTCAATTTAAAATATATAGTATTGTACTATATTTCGAGTCTGCGTACTATATACTGTGGAAAAAATATATAGTATGCAAAATAATATATTTTCAACACTCAATCCAACAAACAAATCCTTAATTTTAATAATTTATGAACGCTCCTTTACGTATAAGTGATGCGAAAGCATGTATCCGAACATTCCGAACTCATCGTGTCATAATGCCAAAATGTGAAACCAAAAAATATTGCAATCTTTAGAAGTAGAATCCCACACAGAAAGTTATGAAATTCAAAAGAATTGTATGGTATTTATTGATAAATGTCTAGACTATATTAATAAATGGTTTGATTTTGGTTAAAACAGGAGATTTCATATAGGTAATGACTGTTAAACAATATTATTTTATTTTATACAAAAAATGTTAAAAAGTGCTAAAAGGGCCAATAAATACATTTTTTGTTAAAATAAATAAGTAACGAATAATATCTTAGTTATTTTTTTGGTTTCTCCATAAAATACTATATTTTTTATAGCTTATTTAGAAAAATACTATTTTTCCCCGAAAAAATGTTGGCAACCCTAATTCTACAACCTCATGTACGCTTCTGAACCACGATGCTAATTGCTAACAAAAGAAACCCGTGAAACAAACATGTAATAAAATATAAAAGACGTACGTCACGATAGACGTAACCCAATAGTTAGGTAAAGTAAGAATATATTTGAAACAAACTGATATTGATAAACGCTTCGTTGCAGTGAAAAACTCAAGAAAAAACACAGTCTAGCTACGCTGACGCAAATCCTGTAATAAATTGTCCAAGAACGAAAGAAGCGAACAAAAGAAAATTTAAGAAATAATATTCTAAAACAATTTACCTATATGCGCGACGCGACTACAAAAATGCTAAAACTTGTGTAATATTACGTAGGTATGCAAAATACCTCAGTCTCTTTAGACATAAGTCTTTGATCAGTGTGTGTACTAGTGATGACGTATGATACAGAAACGTGGTCTCTCACTATGAGCCTCATAAGCAGGCTCAAGGTCGCTCAGCGTGCTATGGAGATGGCTATGCTCCGTGTTTCTCTACGAGATTGGATCAGAAATAAGAAGATTCGTAGACAAACCAAAGTCGTATAAAATTGCTTTTTAGGGTTCCGTAGCCAAATGGCAAAAACGGAACCCTTATGCATTCGTCATGTCTGTCTGTCTGTCCGTCTATATGTCAGAGCCACTTTTTTCCGAAACTATAAGAACTATACTGTTGAAACTTGGTAAGTAGATGTATTCTCCGACCTCCGACGACCTGTAGACGACCTCCGTGGCGCAGTGAACGTATAGCCGGCTGAGATGCAGAAGGTAGCGGGTTCGATTCCCGCCGCGGGACAAATGTTTGCATGATCTACAGATATTTGCTCCGGGTCTGGTTGTTTCTCTATATATTATAAGTATGTAGGTATTTACAAAAAAAAATGTATATATGTATTCAGTTATCTGGTTCCCATAGTACAAGCTCTGCTTAGTTTAGGGTTAGATAGCGCTGTGTGAAATGTCCAGCAATATTTATTTATTTATTATTCTGTGAACCGCATTAGGATTTTCATACAAAAATAGAAAAAAAAACAATAAATTTGGGGGGTTCCCCATACTTAGAACTGAAACTCAAAAAAATTTTTTTCATCAAACCCATACATGTGGGATATCTATGGATAGGTCTGTGAAATGATATGGAGGTTTCTAATATCATTTTTTTCTAAACCGAATAGTTTGCGCGAGAGACACTTCCAAAGTGGTAAAATGTGTGTCCCCCCCCCCCTGTAACTTCAAAAATAAGAGAGTGATAAAACTAAAAAAAATATATGATGTACATTACCATGCAAACTTCCACCGAAAATAGGTTTGAACGAGATCTAGTAAGTAGTTTTTTTTAATACGTCATAAATCGTAAATCGCAATTTACCTTTCATTCAATAACTCAAATATAAAAAAATTGCAACGAACTACAAGAACTTTTATATTATGTTACTTGCTGCTACGGAACCCTTCATGAGCGAGTCCGACTCGCACTTGGCCGCTTTTTTTTAGCTTGTATTTCTCGTAGAAGCGTTTGCCGCAGATTTAACACGCGTGGCGCTTCTCTCCGCTGTGTATCATCATGTGGGATCTGAGATTGCGTTTCCTGTTGAACGCGCGATGGCAGATTTCGCACGACACGCCGATATGCTTTTCCTTGTGTAACCTTAAACTGTTTTGTTTTACTTAGAAAACTTTCGTGATTGATTTCAATCATTATTATAAATACGGGATTTATCACGTACCGTCTTATCGGTGTTTCGACCGACAATGTTTCGGTTCAATTCGTGAACCTTCATCAGGGTGAGTGCGATCAGCTCCGAATAACGTCTCGCCTGTTTTTGTTTGTAAATGTTTTGTCTCATTTGTCGCATGATAGCTCAAAGGATTAACAATTAGAAGTGGTAGTGAGGTTTTTTTTATATACTACTTATATGGCAAACGAGCATGCAGTCCACCAGATGTTAAATGGCTACTGCAGCCCATGGAAGACATAGAACTCAAAACAAGCTATTATGTTGTCTTGATCTCTATGTGGATACGTTGCCATACTATAGGACTTAGCTGGTATGCCTATGTGCCAGTAATAACAGGAACATACCATTACCATCTAACCGGAACACAGCAGCACAAGTACTGCTATTTGGCGGCAGATAAAGGTAAGGCGGTGGTGCCCACTTCCTCGAGCCCGTTCACAAAAGCTCTACCACCAGTAAACACATAGTTTGAAAAGCTGGCCGTTGGGGTAGGAAGGTTCTCGAGTGGAGACCACGCACTGGAACGCGCTACGTAGAACGGATCCCCATTTCTTGGAAAGACCTGATAAAGATTCCTGGGAGCCGTTGGGTGCAGGCCGCACAAGAGCTCATTCTTGAAGTATATGGAGGAGGCCTATGTTCAGTAGTGGACGTCCTGTGGCTGATATGGTAATGATGCAAAACAACCTTGTCTGTTTTATTGCGGTCACAGTTTCGAAAATGAGAATATGCTAATAGCAAATACTGTTAAAACATAATTAAGTAGTCTGTGCTGTAGATGCATGCAGACAAAGGAAATAAGACGAACAACGAACATAGAAGTTCGTGAATAATTTTCGTAACTATTCGTCAGCAAAATGGCGACCGCTAAAAATGTCAATCTTTAAAGTTGGTAACACTGCACCTGGCTGTGTAAAAAGTATTTTAAATAAAAATAGTTAAAATACTGTATTTGGTATGTTATATTTCAATCAATCAATCAAATTGTTTATTGCGAATATGGGTTAGTAACAGGTGGTTAGTGATACAGTTTGAGTTCGTCCATAATCAGAGTTTATCGCATGCAATTTTTGTCATCGTTACAAGTAGTTATTTAGAATAAAACCAAATGAAGATTAAATTATTTACAATATTCAAAAATGTCAGTATTAATAAAATTATTCAAGGGATTTATCGCTAAGAAACTCATTTATTTTCAAATACACGACTTAAAAATATTTTGTATTTCGTATTTTAAATGCGAGATAGTATTTTGTAATTTGTATTTTAATTAACGCAAAGCATGTATTTTGCCCAGCTCTGCTTACAAGAGAAACTTGTAAATTAAGTATACAAATTTTTTTTTTGGCTAATCGTATAATTAACAATCCTAAATGTGATACATTACATTCATAAAAAAAAATTGCAAGAAGTGATAAGATTAGTAGTTTAATTATGCTATATTAGTGATAATTTTGAAGTAGAATGTGATAGGAACTCATTTATTACTTTCATCATCATCATATCAGCCGTAGGACGTCCACTGCTGGACAAAGGTCTCCCTCATTGATCTCCAGGAACTGCGGTTGGAAGAGGCCTGCATCCAACGCCGACCTGCGGTTCTTACCAAGTCGTCTGCCCATCTTGTAGGTGGACGTCCTGCGCTGCGCTTGCCGGTCCGTACTGCATCGAATTCGACCGATTATTCTTTATAAGCAATTAAATAGTAACCTCAATATTTTAATTGTTTAAATACTAGTGGTTCGCCCCGAACAGAGATCTCGCAAATCTCCGATGAAAATAAAAAAAAATATTATTTGTAATCTTTGACTAACAGAATAGTGCCACCAATAAATAACCAAATAACTTGACCTACAGTTTCATTCAAATTACAGGTAACAGGAGTTCATGTATTCTGGTAATACTTTTTTGGAGTACAAATTGCAGTTATTCTGGATTTCAGACTCTTGCCTATATTTGTGTCATTTAAGCTACACGCATACAAAATTACAGCACTGCGGGGTCACTGGTGTACCCTGTGAATTTTGTTAAAGTTCAGTTTTTATTATGGCTAATAACTCAAAAACTATAAAGAATTTACAAAAAATAAAAAGGTAGTCTAAATGTACTAATTAATACCTTTCATTTAACGTCCCACTTGACTTAATCATTTTCATTTTCTTTACCTCTCTTGAACCCCAATATCTCAAAAACCCCTCAACATTTTTAGCTCATTTAGTCACACCAAAATTGTGTCATCACTACCTACCTATGTATTTCGGATCAACGCTTCGAAAGTTATCCTCGGAAAAACAAACATACATACATACCTACTTACAACGCCGATTTGCCCAAGTTGATTTAGAGATCTCGCTTCGCTCGATCAATAAATAAATTTACTGCGTTCTTCCAAGAAAATCAAGAAAAAACATCAGAACCTATTAAAACAAACAGCAAGATAATGAGAGATAAAAATTGCAGATATTTATAGGCCATAACCACAGATATCGATTTCTGTGGAAGTAGGTAATAAATACAATTCCTGAACGTGTTTATATTAATTTTATTTCTGATCTAGGTTTTAGTCTAAGTAACACATTTATTTATTTTTTGAGGTCCTTAACTCTCTTCTGTATAAAAAGGTGGTTTTTTTATATAGAGTAAGAAGAAAAACGAGAAAGAAGGTCACGCACGAATAAGCCTACTGAAGTCAGATAAAGATCACTCGCTTCTTCGCTTCTTCTTCCGCCGCTTCGGTAGACCCTTTTCGTTCTCTATTCAAGACGATGCTTCGTGAAATAATCTTAGATAAGTAGTTTTTTATATAATAGGTGGCCATCATAGCACTTTAATATAATCTATCGTCAAAAGCTATGTTATCTGTTTATTCTGGTTTATCTCGTTGATCATCCACTATTTTTGTTAGTTTTTTTTATATTTTTTCTTTATTTATTACAGAATCAACAGCACTTGCTATCAATGTAAACAAATTCTTATAGCTAACACTTAATGCCAATAACAGATTCTCTAAGACTTTTAAGAAGTTAGTCGCCTAGAGAAAATTATTACAAAACACAATAGTAATATTTAATTTTTAAGGAATTTAGCGGTACGCATTTGAAGATCATAAGGGTGGGAGTGGCCGTGGGGCGCCGGCAGTAGAATGTTGCCCCTCCGCTCTTGCCCGTGGATGCAGTAGGAATCTGCTAAGGGATACCTCCGAAAGATGGGCAGCAGCGTCTTTTCGTGTTTTCAATACCTATACTGCGCTCGGGCCGGAAGGTTCTCGAGTGGAGGCCACGGACCGGCAAGCGCAGCGTAGGACGTCCACCTACAAGATGGGCAGACGACTTGGTAAGAACCGCAGGTCGGCGTTGGGTGCAGGCCGCTTCCAACCGCAGTTCCTGGAGATCAATGAGGGCGGCCTTTGTCCAGCAGTGGACGTCCTACGGCTGATATGATGACACTGCGCTCGCCAACCTGCCTCCCAAGCGTGGCGAGTATACTAACAACCCCCTTATGAATATAGTGCAACATAAAACCAGGCCCCGAGTCACCGGCGGCCCCGCTAATCCTGGTTACGGTAGTAGTCACGGTAACGGCGGGGCCAGGGGTGGCAGGCTGCTTTCAACCGCAGTTCCTGGAGATCAATGAGGGAGGCCTTTGTCCAGCAGTGAACGTCCTACGGCTGATATGATGATGATGAAGGGTGGGAGTGATGCTGTATAAATGTGTATACTTGAAGGGGTGAGGGCGAGAGGGGAGTTTGTGTTGTGTGAGTTTTTGAATATTTTGTGGAATGCTCTATTTATGATTAAGAACAGATATAATTTGTTTCATAACAGTCGCTTTAATATTAGAGATGTCTATTGACTATATCGGTTAATGTTATTTATATCCATAGCTTGCCTGGAACTACATTACTACTGAGTATATTTAGCATTAACTAGTTTTTATGTATTCCTGGTGTACATTTATTTTAGTTCTGTCAGGGTTTATTCCCCTACATCTGACACATAGAATTATATTTATTATGACAGTGATAATAGGAATTTACTACAGCTTGACGTATCTTGCTTGACTATTGACCTGTGTATTACTCGTGCGCGATAACTTGGGACCTGCTAGGAATGCGACTCCCCGACCGCTTCCCCTGCACTTCCCCGATGGCGCCCGTATTGTACCGTTCGCATAACTATTTTTTACTAGGGTTTTTAGTCTCGTACTGGCCTACGTCACGTAACGACGCGCTCTGGAATTCTTTTAGTGTTCGTTTGTGTTATTGTTTTGTTGTTGTAGGTTGTGTTGTTATAGTTCTTGTTAAGTGTTTTTGTTATCATTATGAAGGGTAAACCTTTGCATAGCGGAGAAAGAAACCTCGTGCTAAAAGTGTTAGAGTTTTTTGAAAACGAAAAACGGAACAAACAGTTTTGTTTACCTGTTGACCAGGCAGTAAAACGAACATGACGAAGATAGTGACGAAGATGAGATAATGTAAATAATTGATAAAATAAATGTATAAACTTAAACATTGTATTTTTATTTTATTCAAACAGTGTAAAAAAGATTAGATAAAAAGCAGCGTCCTCCCTGAGTAACATAATAAATTAGGTTAAAAAAAACAAAGACGAAGCCGCGGACGGCTGCTTGTTATGTTCGCTTTTTTGCGGGCGGTACAAACACGCCAATATGACGTTACCGCGCTCAGGTCCCAACTTATCGCGCACGGGTAGTACGTTAGGTATTATGAATTATTCGTCATTTCGCACTTAAACAATAAAGTTATCTATCAATGA
Organism: Philereme vetulata; assembly: GCA_918857605.2. Lineage (NCBI taxonomy): Eukaryota > Metazoa > Arthropoda > Insecta > Lepidoptera > Geometridae > Philereme > Philereme vetulata. Next base: position 1,518,757 of record OU975482.1, read on the forward strand.
CGAGTTCCGTAGCTAATAAACCTTTAATCTTTTTGTACGCTAAGTTGTAACATGTGAAAGTATGCGTTGATGTAATTGAACTACCAGCAATATTTAGTTCACTAAATTCAGCATGTCGGCTCTAATGTAAAATGAGTGTGTCTAACTGGCAAAGTATCTTTAAACTTGTCTGAGTTCAGAGTATTTTTAATTTAGTCCGTAAAATGAAAAGGAGTTTTTACCGTTTTCAAAATATAATCCTCTATCCATGGCCGCTTTTTTTTAAACTAATTAGATCTTCGTTTGACCACAATCTCACCTAATGGAAAGCGATGATGTGGTCTAAGATGAAGCACGAAGATCTAGAAGAAACCTATTCACTCTTACCTTAATGAGGCCCGGATTTTAAGTATTCTTTAGGAAAAACAGACGACGGCAAAGCGTTCCATACCTTAGCTGTACGCATCAAGAACGTAGAACCCAAACAGTGTGTGCGAATGAGTGGTATATCAACTGGGTACAGATAGTACTGAGCCATGCGCATGCTTGTCCTTTGATGGAAAGGAGATAGCGGAACCAGATCGTAAGGTTCCTGGGCACATTCCCCGAAATGTATTCTGTAAAAGATCGATAGGCTTGCAACTTTACGGCGGCTTTACTGTGTTTTAGTTTTCCCTATGTTTTAATTATCAATCCTAATTCCTATCGTAATTGTTCTCGATCAACGTAATAGATTGATTTTCCTGTCCTCATAGTCAATTGAACTTGATTATGATCTATGGTCAGTTGAAGGACATTATGTATTAGCGATAAAACCTACCTCCTTATGTAACAGTTGTGTAACTTTATGCAGCCTGAATACATATCAAACGATTATGGAGTCAGCATGATTGGAATTTAAAGAATTCTCCTGTCTGTTTGTTTATAGAGATATTTCCTAATGGTAGTATGTTACCCGTGTTATTCACGATATCTTTTTCACACCACCTGCTCATCATCATCATCATATCAGCCACAGGACGTCCACTGCTGGACAAAGGCCTCCCTCATTGATCTCTAGGAACTGCGGTTGGAAGCGGCCTGCATCCAACGCCGACCTGCGGTTCTTACCAAGTCGTCTGCCCATCTTGTAGGTGGACGTCCTACGCTGCGCTTGCCGGTCCGTGGCCTCCATTCGAGAACTTTCCGGCCCCATCGGCCATCTGTTCTGTGCGCTATATGGCCTGCCCATTGCCACTTCAACGTGCTAGTCCGTCGGGCTATGTCGGTGACTTGAGTTCTCCTACGTATCTCCTCATTTCTGATTCGATCCCGTAGAGAAACCCCGACCATCTGCTCGACAATGTCAAATTATATGTCATGTAAATCTCACCGAAAGTAGGTGAGTATATCCCTACGGCTGAGCCGGGAGAAAGTTGTACTGAATTTCATTCGGGTATAATGTGATTTGAATTTGGATCATCTCATCTGTATTAAAATTGGAACCATAGAGACCCACACATTAAGAATTTGTTCGAAAATCGACCTAAACTCTGCACAGAATGCACTAATCTAGATTAGGATTAGGTTTTTATTGTCTCACAGATAGTGTGAAAAGTAGAATATTCTCCTCGTGGATAAAGCTGTCTGCATCTTGGGCGTGCTTATATCCCTCTCTGCAGTCAGGCGTCCAGTAACTCCCTCGCTCCGCTCGTGAGGTAACTCTAAAATCCTTTGTTACGTTCGGGATTCAATATAGCGCCCGTGACGCAAGACACTGCTTTATCCCCTCGTTGAATAATTTAATATACACACGTTACACAATTTAGGGACTTATTCCACATTAAAAACCCAAATAGTTGAAAATGAATTGACCAACCGCGAATGCAACTGGCACTTATAGCACAGGATCAACCTAGTTTAAGGGGACACCGGAGGGACAATCGCCCATACAACACGCACTACCAAGATCATTTCTAATTGGAGCATATTTCTAATATGGTATTATTTTAATTTGAATAGTATTTATCTAGGTTCCCAACCATATATTAGATCAAAATACTTACCTAAAATGAAATAGAAGCGTATCGCATTCTGCATATTTTTACGTCATAAAATACCTGTTTTCAACCTATTGTTTCGTATTAAAAACAACAACATCTTACGTATCCTAGTCATGGGAACATAGATTATATCGTCTAGTTACAGATTAACAACACAATGAGAAAAATACAACAAGTTTTCAGTCATAATTTTTGGTATTACAGAACACGGTCAAAATCTAATCAAATTTAGAATCGTTCTATTGCTATCACTGTCGCTCTGCGTGGCCAAACTTCGTCACTAAACAGGGATAGCGATATTCAGGCCGAAGTTTTGACGCGGCCGAATTGAAGTTGCGCTCGGGGTTCGCCGGCGCGTTAAGCAGCCAGAGAATACTTTTCATTATTTTTTTATACATTTACATTATTTTACCACCTACAGGAAAGTCATTGTTATCAATGTTATATGTATGTGTAAGCAAGTTGTTTCAATAAAGATTTATTATTTATTACCATTCGTCGGTGAATATCCTTTAATGTTCTGGTAAAATGCAGTCCAACCAAAGGTTGTCTGTAAGATATCGTTATTAGCGATAAGACCGCCAATTATAAATTCGCGTATTATATCTATGCTAATATTATAAAGAGGAAAGATTTATATTTTTGTGTGTATGTTTGTAATGAATAAACCCGAAAACTAATGGTCCGATTTCAAAAATTCTTTCACCATTGGAAAGCTACATTCACCCTGATTAACATAAGCTACATTTTACCCCACTGCGCAGAAGGAGGGCAATGTTTTATTGAAAAACTACGCGTGCGAAGCTGCGGATTGGTCAGGTAGTGTTTTATATTATGATTTGTTAATTTATGTATGGTGTACAATAAAGCGTTGTCTATTCTATTTTAATCAGAGACAAAACAATAAAGATGGAAACGGAAGACGATACAGAGGTAAATCTACTAAAGTTTGTCAAAGCAAAGAAAAATAATGTGAACTATTGTTTAAAAGAGCATTGAGAAATACTCATTGTAGAGTACACACGGCTACACATTAAGCTATACATTTTCAGTATAAGCTGACCTCGCATTGTGTATGCTTTTCGTAGAATGAGAGGTTTTTTTTATACTCATTATATGGCAAACGAGCATGCAGTTCACCAGATTTTAAGTGGCTACTGCAGCCCATGGATATCCTCATAGAATTCAAAACAAGGTATTATGTTGTCTTGATCTCTATGTGGATACGTTGCCATACTATAGGACTTAGCTGTTATGCCTATGTGCCAGTAATAACAGGAACATACCATTACCATCTAACCGGAACACAGCAGCACAAGTACTGCTATTTGGCGGCAGATAAAGGTAAGGCGGTGGTGCCCACTTCCCCGAGCCCGTTCACAAAAGCTCTACCACCAGGTCAGCGTATACTGGAAATGTATAGTTTGATGCGTAGCCGTGTGCGCAATAATTTTGTGTAAGATGTTAATACAACGTTCCCAGACATGAACGAACTTGAACTAGCAACAGTTATTTGCTAATTAACCAGTTACCATCATAACGACCAGGGTTCAGCGTACCGTTGTGGTCGTTTCGACATTTAACCGTGCTAATTGAGATAACTGGTGGGAATATAAATTCTCATAAGAGTTTGTACATGTGTAGTTTCTGAAATAACAAACCAGCCTTCAAGGTAATTTACAAGGCTACATGAAACAGAGACCACGAATACCTTATATTATAACGTACTACCTGACCAATCGGCAGCTTCGCACGCGTTGTTTTTCAATAAAAAAATTACCCTCCTGCGCAGTTGGGTAAAAAGTAGCCTACGTCGCCCGAGGATAGTGTAGCTTCCCAACAGTGAAAATTTTTTTTTTATCGGTCCAGTAGTTTCGGAGCCTATTCAATACAAACAAACAAATCTCTCCCTGCCTCTTTATAATATTAGTATAGATGTATTTACCTATTGGGTAGGTATGCGCTTTAATGAGTTTGAAGAGGATCTATCTAGCAAGCAAGAATATAAGACTACTGTTTGAAACTACACTATGTTCAGCAGTGGCCGCTCTGTGGCTATGATGTAACTACATTGGGAAAATAATGTTCGTAACTGAACTAGACTGGAGTGAACTAAGTGGTTTGCTCTGTGTTCCAAAAATACGTAACAATTAGCGAAACATCAAAAAAATCTGAAAGCTTGTTTTGGAATTATATCCAGCTTATTTAAACTTGGGTTAGTTGTTTCACAGGAGCAAGAAGGATTATGTATACAGTTTGAGATCTTTTAGACTAATGATGCGCGCCACACTACTTCATTTTGTCATGGCAAACAATAAAAAGGATCATTTTGAAAATAATGTAAATAAACTTGAAGTAAACGCAGAGAGATTGGAATTCGAGTTATCGAGCTCAAATGGACTTGGGCGGGACACTTGGTGATGACAGATGGAGCAGAACATTGACTGAATGGTGACCGAGGAGCGGGTATACACGGTGCCCTTTAAATCACTGTTTTCCCAGAACAAACGTTGTTCAGACCATGGTCTGCTAACTGTTTATAACATCAAATTAAAAAAACAAAACGAAATCAGACTTTGAAAAATATAAAAAAGTTGCGAACTTAAAACGTCTATTTTAACGTTACGCCCTACAACATAGTCAGCGCGCTGACTGGTATCTACTAGGTACCTATCCAACTAAGGAGTAGGTAATACGCTACGGCTAGCGTACCCATGAACTTCATGTCACGGTTAGTTTTTGAACAAAGTTAGACTTATTTGAGAAGGCCTAGATTTGATTTTTTTACTTTCTTATTTGATGTTATAAACAGTTTGTAGACCATGGTCTGAAGTCTGAGAAAACAGTGATTTAAAGAACACCGTGTAGAAGGGTAGGACGACCAGCAGCGAGATGAGTGGACGACATCGTAAACGTCGTGGGCCGTCAGTGGGTGAGGCTAGCGCAGGATCGTGGTTGATGGCACAAACTTGGGGAGGCCTATCAGCAGTGACTGAAGTCGGGCTGTGGATGATGATGAAACGCAAACAGCAATTTTAACTTAGAATTTTCTACAGAAGAATACAAGCGTCAACAAGGTATTTTAAAATAAACATGCATTTTCCCACAAACCGAATCTCAAAACCGATGAGCAAATCTCAAATTGCTTCGCCGAATGTTGCGCAAGAGTAACCGTGGGATGTCCTTGCGATCGCAAATCCTTCAATATTGAATAATATTTCGTGGATTTTCATTTTCCTGTTTCGTAATGTTATACTTTAAAGTCTTTATTTCTCAGTAAGCATTGGTTAGACGTCCATTGGACGTCAATTTCAATCGTCAGCTTCGATATTAGACCATGTTACTCAAAGCTTTTAAATTAATTGCCTTTTACCGAAGTTATTGTTTATTTCAGTTTGTTAGTTTGTTAGTGCTTAGGTTAGTTTTTATTGTTGATGTGTTTTATTTTCTTTTATTACTGTGTGGTTGTTGAAGAAAATGTTTTCTTTCTTTCTTCTTTCTATTTCAAACTTGTGATCTCTTATATTTTAACTACCACACTAGTAAACTTCCATCGCCCTTGAAATATGTAGTTACATCGTGTTTTTTTTTTATTGATGATAGCCAAGCGCTTGACCACTACCTAACCTCACCTGATGGTAAGTGAAGGTTGTTTCCAATAGACAAATCACAGAGTCCATTCCAAAGATACAGTTTATGACGACCTCCGTGGCACAGGTGGTAGCGGGTTCGATTCCCGCCGCGGAACAAATGTTTCCATGATCTACAGATATCTGTTCCAGATCTGGTTGTTTCTCTACTAAATTATATAAATAATCTATCATTTATCTGGTTCTTATAGTACAAGCTCTGCTTAGTTTGGGGCTAGATAGCGCTGTGTGAAATGTCCAGCAATATTTATTTATTTATTTTTGTTTATTAGTTAGGCGGTAAAACTATATTATACGTAAGTGAGTCTTAATTAAAATATGAATCAGTATTTCGCTTTACTTCTTTACAAAATGACCTTCTTATATGAATTTACTCATATGAAAGTACCTAATCTATGAAGTAAGAAGTACCTGCTGTTTGACTCCTATTTTCTCTTACACCGACCGGTTTGTTAGTGTTTCTTTTTTTGCGGCATTATTATTTTAATTCATTGTTTACTACATACCTACTTATTCCCCGGAATCCAGAACTAATACGTGATGTCACGTAACTATCGCTCAATCCCACATCTGGCAGGCCGGCTGGAGACGATCAGCAGGCGCGGATCTGACACTCGTACGTGGCTGCGATGCGACTTGTAGGTACGGTTATTTTTTGTCGGGTTTGAGTTTGTCTATACGGCTCAACTCACTTGCTTAACTCACTTTACCTACTTATTTGTATTAATTACTGTTAGTACTTTAGTTATTAGTTTTGTGTTATTTAGTTATATACTGGCATTCGAGCAGCTGATAGTAAGTATAATATAGGTACCCACTACACATTTATTCTGTTTTTTCACTGTTTAATCATATACTACTGTTTGTAAAATTATTTATATTGTTCACTTCTTTATTTAATCTGTGGATGATGTCGTGGATCATGCATTTATTCATGTAACTATTAGCACTATGTTCTGCTTCTTAATGTATGACTGTTTATCTTCCCAAATAAATAAAATAAGATCATCGAAAACGCCTTGTAATCTTGATTGTTTAAGGTGCAAATTACGCTGTCAGTGAAAGGAGAAATATACGTGCATTTATGCGCGTGCGCACTAGGCACCGTTATATGGCGCAGGCTATTTTTGGGGTTTCGAACCTGATTTACTGGTTGCCTTCGAAGCCTAAGCATGTCCGTCCTGTTTTAGATGTTCAGTGCATGCAGATCGACGAGAATCTAAAGGGATATAGGTACAATAAATTGGCAGAATTCACATAGTTATGATTTAAGGTCTATGATACTGCGAAAATTAAATTAGGTGGGTACTGGGTATACACAATTAAAAGTTATGTCATAGACATCTACTGATATGTATAAGTATGAAAAATTATAACCTACTCACCGTATATGGAAAACTCAAGCTTCCGTCTATGAATTAATGGGTATCACGCAGTACATTATTCTTAAGGTATTTTTATGAATAATTAAATTTTTATTATCTTTATGTAACTTGCGCCTACGCCTTTTTATGTTACTGTTTGAAACCATTGACTTATACATAATACTTAAAGAAGTTTCGTCATACTTTAATTCACATTGATCATCGCTTTCAATAAGAGAATCAAAGGGTTTCTTAGTCCTTTTCTGGTATACCCTTTGGCAGGCATATCACCCCCTGGAGTGCGACGAGATGTGGCTTGCTCTATTGAAAAGCACGAACAAGAGCATGATTGTCGACACCCCTTATATGACCATCACATCCCACAAGGCCGCCTTAAAAGTCGTAATATCTTTCAACGCTTCACAAGGGCCACGAGCGATGACCCGACTGCCGCTAGACGCACACTGTGGATAAAAAGTAACTCCCCCCCCCCCCCCCCCCCCGCCTTTTATTCGCGATTTTATCACCCCACAGGAACCGTTACCACCCAGGCACGAACTGCCGTGGCCAGTCTGGAAGTCCTTAAACAGGCTCCGCACCCAGGTTGGCCGCTGCAGACTGAATATGTGCAAATGGGGATTCAGGGACCCTAACTTATCGCAGTACGACTGCGGTGATCCCGCGCAGTCAATGCAGCACTTGCTAATGTGCCCTTTGTGTCCGAACACCTGCACGATGGAGGACCTAATAACCGCCTCGCCTAATGCTATTGTTGTGGCCAAACACTTGTCCGATTTTGATGATTCTTATTTTTTGTAAGCCTGGTGCTTCCCGTATGGTCCCATTTCAATTTGGTCCAGTTCTGACAATGGCAACCATGAGAAAACCATATAAGTTTTAAATTTGCATTAAGTATGTGCGCGACAAATGGACGAATAACTCAATATCACGCCAAACGATGCGACTGTTTTTTTTATGTTTGTTACCTCATAACTCTATCATTTATCAACCGATTTGGAAAATTATTTTATTATTTGAAAGGATATACTTTAAGATTGGTCCCGTAGAAATTTCAACGAAATCGGTTCAGTAGTTTGTTTTTTCTGTTATCTTAAGTCGATTATATTTTTGATAAAAAGTTACTTGTGTTATAAATTATATGCTCTCGTTTGTCCAAGGTCTCGCATTATGGTAAACGATGATCTAATTTGGACTTGACCTTCTTTTACTAAATAAATATCTTATTTTCAACAGTAGGTAATTTTTTCATTATCTACAATATTCTAGTTTACTGCATGAACCATATTTTCATGCACGTGTGCTTTCAATTATCTTTTTTGGTAAATAAGTAAGTGTCCTTGTCGCCTGCTCTACTTTTTAAGATCTTATTTCTTTGCTTATAAGGTTCAATATTAACTTCTCTTTTGTTACTTTGCCTTGTATATCTAGAGCTCTTATTTCTTTGACCGTAAGGTTGTTTATTTCGTTCTTAGCTTTGTTAGGAGCAGTGTGGCAACGATTGTTCAGTTTTCCGGCTGCATATTCATGAGCTCCAAATTTTACACCAGAGCATAGAAATGTAAGAACTTCCGTCTAGGCTTGAATTGAGATGGTTTTAAAATTCTTGGAATATAAAAACTTGTAGCCCAGTCTGCAAATATAGGGTGTTTGATAACATACGCACAAAAATGAAAGGGGCTATTTTGATGAAAATAATAAATAAATTTGTGAAATGTTTACTATAGAAATGTGAAATTTATTTTGGCATGTAAAACCAAACACTTTATTAAACTTATGTTGTGCTATTGCATAATGCTTGCCATCTAACCACAGATATATTGGTGACGCCTCGAGATATCTTTTGTTGTCCCTTTCTAACCCAAAACCCGCAGCCAAAATCTATCAAAATCAAATCGGCCTTTATTTTTGGATGTCAATTGCAAGAGATGTAAGTTGTATGTCGATTGTAAGTTTTATATCGAATTAATCACCCAAACTTAGTCGAATTTCTTTAAATTTGTTAATATAACTCTACTATTTACATTTCTTTATTTTGTCGATGACAGTTCTAATTTGATAGTTGTAGTGTTGTGACCAAATAAGTAATGATATCGATCGCATATATTTATTATATTTTGAACAAAGACAAATACAACAAAAACATTCAAATATATTTTTTCAAGGTGGGAACACTCAATGGCCCACCGCCATTTTGTGTTGATTTTAATCTGTCACTCGCAACAAGACGGTCGTGCTAGTCACTACATGTCTGTTCTTTGAGTTTTTTCACATTATCCATACGTTACGTTGTGTATTTTGTGTTCCTCCGTGTTTATTGCTGCCCAGCTGTAAAATCCGGCAGTAGTTTAGTTTCTTACATTTTGAAAAAAAATATCGGGTCTGTCACCGTGTTAAGTTTATCAATAGCTCCATCCCTATCAGTTTCTCCGACTCTGGTATAACCTTGTACGTGCGTAAGCGTCATATTTTTATAAAATAATGCATACATAATGTAAAAAGAGACGCTCGTACAAGTTTTCACACGAACTGTCATCGAGAAAATAAAGAAATGGAAATAGTATACTAGTTTTTTTTCGAGAGGGTTTTTTTATGTTTTAAGAGACCGTCACTAGAATATCGTCGGTATCAAATATCCTGTATATATACGACCGACCGCATAGGCCTATTTTTATTAAAAGTATTTAGTAAAATTGAGACACTTTGTTTAAATATTGAGTACACTAATAGAAAAGAGTGTCAATGGTAGCCCTAGTTTCTCTATGTTTTATCTAGTGACGTAAGTCAGTCGGATCCTAATTATGTTATCCATATACATATCTAGCCTTGTAGTTTACATTCAGAGGTACTTGTTACATTGGTATTTAAACGTAGAATCATAAAATTTGCAATGAATTTGTATAAATATTCTTTATTACCCATAGTAGCAGTTTTGAACACTCTTATCGAATATTAAATTATAACAGTTTTTGCGGAGCGACTGTAGGTAGGTGGGTACATTACATAAAAGTCTTGTCTCTACAGAGGTATAGTGTGACCATTAGTGCTGTGCACTCCCTGAGGTATGCGCGCGGCGAGACGGGGGGGAGAATCGGCTGCTGCGCTCTGTCAGTTCGCCGTCAACGCTCGTGGCGGCAGGTAGTGTTATTTGTATCGGACTGTCTATGTCAGGCGCACATGAGATAGACAGTCCGATACGAATAACACTACCTGCCGCCACGAGCGTTGACGGCGAACTGACAGAGCGCAGCAGCCGATTCTCCCCCCCCGTCTCGCCGCGCGCATACCTCAGGGAGTGCACAGCACTAATGGTCACACTATAGCTGAACTTACTTGTTTTTGTGTGAGTTGCTTAAAACTTTTAAGTGGTGGGATGGTAAGGGGAGGGGGGAGGGGATCGCCCATACAACACGTACTACCAAGATCATCTCTAATTGGAGCATATTTCTACTATATTAGATCAAAATACTTACCTAAAATGAAATAGAAGCGTATCGCATTCTGCATGCTTTTACGTCATGAAAGACCTGTTTTCAACCTTATTGTTTCGTATTAAAAACAACAACATCTTACGTATCCTAGTCATGGGAACATAGATTATATCGTCTAGTTACAGAATAACAACACAATGAGAAAAATACAACAAGTTTTCAGTCATCATTTTTGGTATTACGGAACACGGTCAAAATCTAATAAAATTTAGAATTGTTCATTTGCTATCACTGTCGCTCTGCGTGGCTAAACTTCGTCACTAAACAGGGATAGCGATATTCAGGCCGATGTTTTTGCCGCGGCCGAATTGAAGTCGCGCTCGGGGTTCGCCGGCTTCTTAAAACTTTTAAGTGGTGGAATGTTTATAACATTTCTAGCCTCTACCTCACAATTTGATTACGTGAAATGTATTTTACGTATTGTAAACTATATATTCAATATTGTATGCTAGAATCATTGCTGAAGATTATCATTCGTCAGATGCATTGTCATGTCACTAACAAGCATGAAATATTAAAAGGAATCGCAGTCACACATAATAACCTACCATTACGTAGAAAGATAGGTGATTATTTGGAACTAGCTGACCAAACCGCAGCTTCGCACACGTAGTTTCTCAATAAAAAAAAAAGTCAAAATCTTTTATTCATTAAAATCACAAGGAACACTTTGAAACGTCAATTTTACTGCCTGTTCCTTCGCGACCAAGCCTGGAAAGAAAGGCAAGAAACAAGGCTGGTTGTTTTTTTTAATGATCCTTTTCGAATACATTACAATACAGAAAATAAATTACGTCTAAATTGTAACATTTTGAACGAGTTGGAGCAATTTCAATCCCAAGCTTCTCTATCATCTAAATAATCCGATATTTTATAGTAGGCTTTTTTATAAAGATTTTGTTTAATTACGTTTTTAAATTTCTTAATTGTCAATTTTTGTACATCACTTGGGAGTTTGTTATAAAAGCGAACACCTTGCTCTTTAAACGATTTACTAACTTTATGGAGTCTACAAGTGGCAACAGCGAGTTTATCTTTATTTCTAGTATTAAAATTATGATTATCGCTATTTTTCTTAAACAAATTAATATTTTTGTGAACATTCATCTGATTTTCATAGATGTATTGACAAGGGAATGTCATAATATTTATTTCAACATTACTCTCCTTCTGCGCAGTTGGGTAAAACGTAGCCTATGTCACCCGGGGATAGTGTAGCTTCCCAATAGTGAAAGATTTTTTTAAATCGGTCCAGTAGTTTCGGAGCCTATTCAATACAAACAAACAAATCTTTACACTTTATAATATTGGTATAGACTACCTATCATCGTAGATGGCGTACGTCGTATAACTTTACGTAACACACGTGGAACGTAACAAGTTATACATTGATAACATCTCTATCGACAATTTCTTTTGATTTGAAATCTCGTACTTTGTATATAGTTAATGATACACTCATTTCCTTTATGAGATGATGAAATGTAGATACATGTTCTTGTTCAAAGGCTCTGTTATCTACATCTTTACTAACACTAGCTGACCAATCCGCGGCTTCACACGCGTGGTTTGCCAATAAAAAGTAGCCTATGTGTTAATCCAGGTTATGATCTACGTACATACCAAATTTCATCGCAATCGGTTCAGCCGTTCCGGCGTGAAAGAGTAACAAACATCCATACATACAAACTTTCGCGTTTATAATATTAGTAGGATTATAAAGAGGAAAGATTTGTATTTTTTTGTGTATGTTTGTTATGAATAAACTAAAAAACTACGGGTCCTATTTCAAAAATTATTTCACCATTGGAAAGCTGCATTCACCCTGAGTAACATAGGCTAATTTTTACCCAACCTCGCAAAGGAGGGTAATGTTTTTATCGAAAAACTATGCGTGCGAAGCTGCGGATTGGTCAGCTAGTTATTATTATTTACCGTGATATAGATATCTCGTGCGCGATAACTTGGGACCTGCTAGGAATGCGACTCCCCGACCGCTTCCCCTGCACTTCCCCTATGGCGCCCGTATTGTACCGTTCGCATCACTATTTTTTACTAGGGTTTTTAGTCTCGTACTGGCCTACGTCACGTAACGACGTGCTCTGGTATTCTTTTAGTTTTCGTTTGTGTTATTGTTTTATTGTTGTAGTTTTTGTTGTTATAGTTTGTGTCATTATTTTGTTGTTGTAGTTTTCTTCGTCAAGTGATTATAGTGAGACTGAGGGCGAAGAACAACCTCTAGAAGGCATAAATCCACTAAGTAGTGACGAAGATGAGATAATGTAAATAATAGATAAAATAAATGTATAAACTTAAACGTTGTATTTTTATTTTATTCAAATAGTGTAAAAAAGATTAGATAAAAAGCAGCGTCCTCCCTGAGTAACGTAATAAATTAGGTTAAAAAAAACAAAGACGAAGCCGCGGGCAGCTGCTTGTTATGTTCGCTTTTTTGCGGGCGGTACAAACACGCCAATATGACGTCACCGCGCTCAGGTCCCAACTTATCGCGCACGGGTAAGAGGCAAGTATGAGTAACACGTTTCTAGTTTCCTATTCCATAATTTCTATCCTCTCGTTACTTTATTACATGACTAACTGACCAATCCGCAGCTTCGCACGCGTAGTATTTCAATAAAAAACATTACTCTCCTTCTGCGCAGTTGGGTAAAAAGCAGCCTATGTCACCCGGGGATAGTGTAGCTTCCCAATAGTGAAAGATTTTTTTAAATCGGTCCAGTAGTTTCGGAGCCTATTCAATACAAACAAACAAATCTTTCCTCTTTATAATATTAGTATAGAAAGCGATTACAAATTAGTTTCAGTAACAAAATAAGATTAACCAACAAAATAACAACACAACGAATGAGTTTGAAAAAACTATGAGAAATTTAACTTTTTGATACCATTGTTAAGGCTAATGTGGACAAGAATTAACAATACATAGGTATTTATAACGTCTATAAACGTGAAGATGATAATTGATGCTATGATTCATTCTTTTATTACTGAATCAATTAAGATATACTAGTGTCATACACAAAAATACACTTTATTGCCACGAGATAAGAACTGTTTAGGAAGATGCATTGTCTCTCCTATCAACTTTCACATGCAAAATTGAGCTTTATTTCATTGAAAGAACAACTGGTTGGTCGTCCTATGTGAGATGTTCAATCACGTTGAGGAGCATGAGGCACACGGACTAAAGGTTGACTTTTTTCTTATTGGCCTTGAAGGCAGTTGAAGTTAATATTCTATCTAACATTGAATTTTGAAAATTTGCTGCTTGCAGATATTATTTTTCTTGTACGTGTGGGTTTCTCTGTGCCACCGTGCTTTAGATCTGTGACCAGTGCCGTCTTTACCATAAGGACACACGGGGCCCCTGCCCAGGGCCCCCCATCCTCAAGGGCTCCGAAGTACCGACAATTTCTCACACATAAGTATATTCTCAAAACATTTTTGTCGAGCTCAGTAACAGCGCCACCGTCTATTTTTTTTTTGTGGGGTTGTTCCTACTAATTAATAATATTTCAGAACGAATCCTAATTTATTAAGTACATACACCATCTAGCGATCACTCATGCAAACCACTCCGATTCCAAAGTAAAGCTGCACAGTCTAAACGAGGCCTAAAATACATGTTGATATTCTAGTCTATGGTTGGGGGAATCCTCGGATGATGATAAAATGTTAGTATAATTAGCTTTCTTTGCTTTCCAAAAGGGCCCCCAGTTCGTGTGTGCCCAAGGGCCCCAGCATAGTTTAAGACGGCCTTGTCTGTGACCAGTCAAAGTCCAGTCAAGATGCTGACAGAATCATTGGGCAAGGATTCGGTGCACCTTCGACAATCATTCGACGTACAATTTTATGGGTGAAATACCAGGCAAATAAGGATTTACACTTGTACGCGTCAAGTATTTTGGACGCAGAACAGTGTATTGTAGGGCACGTTCTTAGAATTTGTGACCTTCGAGGCAATGCTTTATTTCTTTTAGGCGATGGTTACCACTTAACATCAAGTGTGCCATTTGCCTGATCCATCTCCAGGTCGTAGGAGGAGTTATTAATAAGTGTTTCTATCTAAGTATAGATAGATGCCATAGAAAAACTTATAGAGCCACGTAATACATATATCAGTACGGACGTAACGTACAGAGACAGCCTTGCAATTACAAATACCTAATTAGATTAGACCGCCATAAACATTTATTACGCTTAGCTTGCCTGAACATAATACAAAAATTCTCTTCGGTCTGTACAAGATAATGAGTCTAAGATTGCTCTGTATGTGTCCAATGTGAGTGATAGGAAGCCCTATAGGTGAGCTAAGGGTAAGGTTTAGTTCAAGGGGATTAACGAGGGTCACAGCAAACTATTCAAGGCTCAGCATTAGTTTAAGCCTATTGCACCTAAGTAGTTAGGTCCTGGGGCTAACGTGTTAATAATTTCAGTATATTGTGTATACATTTTCAGGACTTGTATCATAATTGCGATATTTAAAAACCTTAGAAGGTTCTTTGAAGGAATTGCCTTTAGATAGAATCTGATAAGGTCAGATTATCCATAAGGCGGATTAGGCAACTGCCTAGGGGCCCCGCACCGACTAGGGGCCCACGGGGGACTAGTCGATGCGGGTCACGCACCAAGAAAAAAACCGTTTCATTCGTGACATTCCCCATTATTTACATTCGGTAACGTTGCCATAGAAAAAAATATTTTACATAAAGGTTAACTTCCAAGATGTTTTAAACGATTTTGTATCTAAAAATGTTAGAAGAGTTGCTTTATACACTTATTGTATCTACTTCGCAAAATTATTTTCTTTCGGTATACAACATATTTTATTGCATTTAACAAGATTAAATTTAAAATAACCGCGTCACGTCTCATTTATCTTTCCTACTCCATCATGTGACGGATCATAACACTTAACTATAATTAGAATCTATTCATTATGATCATTTCAATGAAAGCAAAAAGCAGAAGTCGATCTAATCGACTCGACTTTTGTAAAAGAAAAAATATATTTTAAAAAGTAAGAAAAAGGTAAAGGAAAGGGGCCCCGATAATTGCATTGCCTAGGGGCCCCAATATGGTTAATCCAGCCCTGGATAAGGCCGATTACAAGATTTTAACATGTATTGTATAAGAAACAGGGTCCTCCGATCTTTAATTATTTCCACTCATCACTCTGTTCCTATATAATTCTTGAAGTACTGGCTAAGGCCTACAAATGTACCCATCCCAATTCCCAACGAGGCAAATAAAAACACTGATGCATTCATGTAACTAGAATAGTGTCCCAAACGCCTAATCAGGCTTCGTTTACTTAGGTGAATGAACCGTTCAGGGTGTTTGAACCCAGTCTGGCCCTTTGTTGTTTTTATTGCTTCAATGGCGATGTCTATTTGTGTGCGAAAACATACACTATTCATTATTTAATCGTCTCTATGGTATTTTACGAGTATGTGTCCAGACAAGAGCAGGGCAGGAGAATGCTTGATTTCGAACTGATGTGATTATTTTATCATATATACGTGTGAGTGACAGTTAATATCTGGATAATACTTTAGAAAGAAAGACATGGGTTATATTAGCCTAACTACTTACCTACTTACCAGTGTACAAGTACCTATATGCTGTTAAATTTTTACCGCCTTTAAATTCAACAATTTACTTGAAATTGCACAAAAAATAGCTTTTGGGTATATTTCTGAGCTAACCAAAGCTCAATCATGTACGATAAGGCGATGTAATGTAGGTATGCTGGATGTTTTACCATAGAATATAGACGTTTGTGATACCGTTGCCTGAATGTACAATGAAAGGGAAGGAGAAGTCATCGGAAAGATGGCTTGTAGACTTATTTCTGCAAAACATCAGAAAACCGCCTCTTATCTTTAAATAAACGATCCCCAAATTTTCCGCCCTAAAATCTGCCGACTTAGGCTCAAGGCTACTCAGCCTGCTGGTATCAACTTAATAAAATTTGAGTACATACATACTCGACGTACTTGTAATAATATTATTTTCCCGTTCGGTCAATATAATGGTCAAACTACTACAGGCTCTACGATATTGGCTAAGATACTACCTTAAGGGGACACCGGAGGGACAATCGCCCATACAACACGTACTACCAAGATCATTTCTAATTGTAGCATATTTCTACCTTAATAAGGTATTATTTTAATTTTAATAGTATTTATCTAGGTTCCCAAATATATATTAGATCAAAATACTTACCTAAAATGAAATAGAAGCGTATCGCATTCTGCATATTTTTACGTCATAAAAGACCTGTTTTCAACCTAATTGTTTCATATTAAAAACAACAACATCTTACGTATCCTAGTCATGGGAACATAGATTATATCGTCTAGTTACAGAATAACAACACAATGAGAAAAATACAACAAGTTTTCAGTCATCATTTTTGGTATTACGGAACACGGTCAAAATCTAATCAAATTTAGAATCGTTCTATTGCTATCACTGTCGCTCTGCGTGGCTAAACTTCGTCACTAAACAGGGATAGCGATATTCAGGCCGAAGATTTTGACGCGGCCGAATTGAAGTTGTGCTCAGGGCTCGCCAGCGCGTTAACCATTCTTGGTACAAATTGGATTGAGAAATCCACTTCATGTTTTCCACGCCTCATTTTGTTTACCTTATGGAATTTTAATGTTATTTCCTAGTTTACATCTTGTGTTGTTATCAAGAACTAATGCATAACAAATATATGAGTCATGATACTTTGTGACGAATGGTTTTGAATATTGACGTAGGTAGGTATTACTCAAGTTCTGACGATTCTTATACCCCTACTAATCGAGCATTAACATACCGCAAGTATTGATGGATACTTGTTATAATATTCTTACTGTTTCAGTTGTACCCAGAGTTGTCAACCCAATCAGAAGGAAAAGCATCATATTAAGTATAAAAAACCGGCCAAGCGCAAGTCGGACTCGCACACGAAGAGTTCCGTACCATTATCTATAAAAACAGCAAAAAAAAATCATGTTTGTTGTATGGGAGCCCCCCTTAAATATTTATTTTATTCTGTTTTTAGTATTTGTTGTTATAGCGGCAATAGAAATACATCATCTGTGAAAATTTCAACTGTCAACTATCACGGTTCATGAGATACAGCCTGGTGACAGACGGACAGACAGACCGCGGAGTCTTAGTAATAGGGTCCCGTTTTACCCTTTGGGTACGGAAGCCTAATAAACAGTAAAATAGTCTTTTTCGGAAGATGTGAGGCCTTTTTTTCAGAATATGTCTAAACGACGCCTGAATGACCTAAAAAATAGGTTGTTTTCCTTTCTACAAGCTGTTTTTCCTCCACATATCCATATAACCAATGACTATATTACATTATCATTGATTTCCATGGTATGTATGTGCCGACCGACCTTCCCGGTGGGATTATTACTTTTTGTTAAACTAAAAAAACGGTAGAAATATGGACTAAAACAGAAAACAGGGTGTGACATTGAGAAAACAGCAGATCTACTGTTGAAGCAGTAGGGTTGAGAGCACTGGTTGTACCTAAGGCTCTCTCATCATCATCATATCAGCCACAGCACGTCACTGCTGAACATAGGCCTCCCCCATAGATTTTCAGAGCGAATGTTTCCAGAGGAAACACAGACGTGTTTCCTGATAACTACAACCTTAGGGGTCAAGTCGCGAGTGAATAGGTTTCTTCTAGGCAAGCGTGTACCATTGTAGAATGCATCATCGCTTACCATCAGGCGAGATCGTGGTCAAACGCTGGCCTATAATTTATAAAAAAAAACCACTTCAGCTTGCTAATCCTTTGTGCTATGTCGGCGACTTTGGTTCTTCTATATATGCATGCCCTCTTTTCTGATTAGATCTCGTAGAGAAACACCAAGCATAGCCCTCTCCATAGCACGCTGAGTGACATGAAGCCTTCTTATGAAGCCCATAGTGAATGTCCATGTTTCTGTGCCTGGAAATGTACCAGATCGACAGCACAATAAGCTGAGATTGCTTATTGCTTATACCGTGTTATTTAAAATCTACTGTGGTGATAAATCTTCTTTGCTTGTCTTAGTTTTGGTTACGTACATATGCCATTCGCATGGTTCCGTTATCAAATCATCAAACCAAGTAAATTGGTAATCGATTACCTAATAGCGTAATTTTTACAGTCTTAATGCGTTTATCCACTGGTTCAGATATGAAGGTACTCGTAAAGGTAAAAATAAAACTGAGTGTGCTTTAATAGACCACACGACTGAAGTAAAACTTCTGCTGCTGCCTGCCATCTATTGTGGAATAGCTGATCTTTTTCCTAAATCGAAGCTGGTACATTCAAAATACGAAACGTCGTAAATACTTTTTTTATCTATAGCAAAATTAACTCTATTATTCTATGCATGAAGGAGTGTTTTGTTTTTGCAGATAGTATAATTTAGTCTAATTTGGGATAGGAGATATGCGACAAATCAACTGGCTATGAGAGAAAGACAAAGAAAATGTGTGCTCGCACCTCTCTCTCTTGCTCCTACAGTAATATACGAAACGTTAATCTCTCTCTTTCTATCTTCACTAACTTATATCTCCCTCTCAACTTCCGTACGCACTTTTCGTAACGCATTCACCAGCTTCCTCCCCAAGTCAAGCGTGCGTAAAGTTTTACTTCAAAAATAAAAGTAGGAGTTTTACTTATGCATTGGTCAGAATTAGACATCAAGTATCTGTATGCCTCAAGTTTATGGACGCAGGGCAGTGCATCGTAGGCCACATTTCTAAGGTGGATGACCTACGAGGTAATACTTTGTTATAGGCGATGAATACCACTTATCATCAGGTGGGACATGATATATGCTTGTTCCATCTCAGGGTGCTATAAAACCGATATAATAGCCAATTTCCGTAAATAATACTTATGCCAGTTTGGATCTAAGCTTGATGATGTATGGTATGACGTAACTGAAAGGTGACGCTAGTTTTAAAGATCCGAAAACTGTCGGGAAATAAGAGGGTATTTACGAACTATTCTTCTCTTGTTGCGGTGTTGATATGTTTAAGAATTTATTCAATAGTAGGAGATACGTTTGCTATATTTGTGAATAGCGGTGAATAGGCTTCTTTGAAGTGGATTCATGAATCATGATCCAACACGTGGAACGAAAGACGGCAGCAATCGATTAAAACAACACCTTTTGTGATCGTCATGTGATTTTGTTTTAATAACTATTGATCAAGTGAAGCGCATAGTAAATTGGATATGATAATAATGTTCACAGAAAGATCACACATCCGACTCAAAATACAAATGAAATATTTGGGAGTCACTAAATAAACAAAAAAACCCGTCCAAATGCGAGTCGGACTCGCGCACGAATGGTTCCGTACCATCTATACTAATATTATAAAGAGGAAAGATTTGTTTGTTTGTATTGAATAGGCTCCGAAACTACTAGACCGAATTAAAAAAAATATTTCACTGTTGGGAAGCTACACTATCCCCGGGTGACATAGACTACTTTTTAACCTACTGCGCAGAAGGAGGGTAATGTTATTGAAAAACTACGCGTGCAAAGCTGCGGATTGGTCAGCTAGATAACTATAAAAACGAGAAAAAAAACGTTTGTTGTATGGGAGCCCCCATTAAATATTTGTTTTCTTTGAATTGAATTATTTATTTTTCAACTGAATATATTGCCGTTATTAATATCGAGCAAAAACGCGCAAAAAAAATCACGTATGTTGTATGGGAGCCCCCCTTAAATATTCATTTTATTCTGTTTTTAGTGTTTGTTGTTATAGCGGCAATAGAAATACGAGTACATAATCTGAGAAAATTTCAACTGTCTAACTATCATGAGATACAGCCTGGCGACAGACGGACAGACAGCGAAGTCTTAGTAATAGGGTCCCGTTTTACCCTTTGGGTACGGAACCTTAATAACGATTATAGGGTTGATGCAAATAATCCAAACACTCAGGATATCATACAAGTAAATACGTTTAGAGATGTTTTAGAGATTATTTAAATATACACGACTGTGAAACATAAAATTTGCAATACTTATTAGTTATACACATAATACCTACATATGTCGTGGTCATCATGTTAGATGATTGTATAATGATTTGCATGAAGCCTTAACGCGCCGGCGAACCCTGAGCGCAACTTCAATTCGGCCACGTCAAAAACTTCGGCCTGAATATCGCTATCCCTGTTTAGTGACGAAGTTTAGCGACGCAGAGCGACAGTGATATCAATAGAACGATTCTAAATTTGATTAGATTTTGACCGTGTTCCGTAATACCAAAAATTATAACAGAAAAGTTGTTGTAATTTTCTCATTGTGTTGTTATTCTGTAACTAGACGATATAATCTATGTTCTCATGACTAGGATACGTAAGATGTTGTTTTTAATACGAAACAATTAGGTTGAAAACAGGTCTTTTATGACGTAAAAACATGCAGAATGCGATACGCTTCTATTTCATTTTAGGTAAGTATTTTAATCTAATATATGGTTGGGAACCTAGATAAATACTATTCAAATTAAAATAATACCTTATTAAGGTAGAAATATGCTCCAATTAGAAATGATCTTGGTAGTACGTGTTGTATGGGCGATTCCCCTTCCCCCTCCCCTTAAGTGACCAAAAGGTTATCTATTGTATTTATTATCTAGCGGCTTTCCTCATACTTCCACAAGTCGATTATTACCATAATTTATTGTATTTATCTTTTAAAGGTATATATTAATTAGACAATACTGTCATTACAGTATCAAACTGATGGCTTTAATGCCATCATTCGGAAGAAAACAACATCTCTGATGAGCAGGACGCGAGCCAGCCTCAACACCATCCTACAAACTGTGGCAGGGCGTTCTGTGTCCCCTATAATTGAACTCACTTCATCCGGTGTATTGCTCCAGCATGTGCGTACACCGATACTTAATTTATAAATATTTTCATTTTTTAATAATTGTTAAATATTGATTTAAATTGCTTAATTGTACATAATTTAATTTGTTTTTGGTTTAATTTGAGATTTGTGATTGTGATTATTGATTGTGATTGTCTGAAATAAATGAATACAATACAATTACAGTATTCTCTGTATGAGTTTAGTACGGTTCATCTTAGATGATAGATCTTAGGATATTCTTGCAATACAGTAATCGTCAACTACAGCCTGCAAACATAACTTCAGTTGACCTACCAAAGGAACTTTTAACATCTGACTGAATAGAGACTAAATAAGAAAGTATAAACGGAACTGACAATAATGATCATAAAATATTAGAAACCTGTTCAAAGTGCAATGCTGACACAGATACCTGAAGCAGTAAAAGTAATCAATCTAGCTAGACAATACCGTAAAGAATTACACGAATTTCCCACGATTACCATCAAGAGGAAAACCGCAAGGTAGTAACGGTAATTTTAAGGAAGCGTGGTTACCTAACTTAACTACCTTAAAAATTACCATGTCATTTAACCAACGTACATATCACTCGTGCGCGATAACTTGGGACCTGCTAGGAATGCGACTCCCCGACCGCTTCCCCTGCACTTCCCCGATGGCGCCCGTATTGTACCGTTCGCATCACTATTTTTTACTAGGGTTTTTAGTCTCGTACTGGCCTACGTCACGTAACGACGCGCTCTGGAATTCTTTTAGTTTTCGTTTGTGTTATTGTTTTGTTGTTGTAGTTTTTGTTGTTATAGTTTGTTTCATTGTTTTGTTGTTGTAGTTTTTGTTGTTATAGTTCTTGTTAAGTGTTTTTGTTATCATTATGAAGGGTAAACCTTTGCACAGCGGAGAAAGAAACCTCGTGCTAAAAGTGTTCGAGTTTTTTTAAACAGGCTTCGATAAAAGTATTGGGACGATGACCTCTTACAAGAGACGAATGAATCGCAATTAATTGTAAATTTATCGGATACCTCTTCGTCAAGTGATTATAGTGAGACTGAGGACGAACAACAACCTCTAAAAGGCATAAATCCATTAAGTAGTGACGAAGATGAGATAATGTAAATAATAGATAAAATAAATGTATAAACTTAAACATTGTATTTTTATTTTATTCAAATAGTGTAAAAAAGATTAGATAAAAAGCAGCGTCCTCCCTGAGTAACATAATAAATTAGGTTAAAAAAAACAAAGACGAAGCCGCGACTCCCCGACCGCTTCCCCTGCACTTCCCCGATGGCGCCCGTATTGTACCGTTCGCATAACTATTTTTTACTAGGGTTTTTAGTCTCGTACTGGCCTACGTCACGTAACGACGCGCTCTGGAATTCTTTTAGTTTTCGTTTGTGTTATTGTTTTGTTTTGTTACATGTGTGACCTCAATCCAATAGAATACATTTGGAATTTGGTCAAGCAAAGAGTAGCCGATAAAAATATCAACCAGTCAGAAAGGGAAATAGAAAAATTAACGAGAGATGCAATTACCAGCATAAGTGAGAGTGACTGGAAAAAAGAAGTCAACCATGTGGACAGGCTTCGACAAAAGTATTGGGACGATGACCTCTTACAAGAGACGAATGAATCGCAATTAATTGTAAATTTATCGGATACCTCTTCGTCAAGTGATTATAGTGAGACTGAGGACGAAGACCAACCTCTAGAAGGCATAAATCCACTAAGTAGTGACGAAGATGAGATAATGTAAATAATAGATAAAATGAATGTATAAACTTAAACATTGTATTTTTATTTTATTCAAATAGTGTAAAAAAGATTAGATAAAAAGCAGCGTCCTCCCTGAGTAACATAATAAATTAAGTTAAAAAAAACAAAGACGAAGCCGCGGGCGGCTGCTTGTTATGTTCGCTTTTTTGCGGGCGGTACAAACACGCCAATATGACGTCACCGCGCTCAGGTCCCAACTTATCGCGCACGGGTAATACCTACCTACTACCTACCTACCCACATGAACTCATGTCAACATGAGAGTAGTAACCGCTCATGATCATTAAGGTAAGGACAAATCAAATCAATTTACTGCTTCATATGGGTAGGTTTAAGGTATTACATTGTGTCTGCAATGGATAATCTGTGTAAACCTGATAATAATCAGATTTTGGTACAATAAATAACACTTTCGTACCACTTGCTCAAAAAAGTGACATTCTATGCCACAAAAAGCGAACATAACAATTGTCATTTTTAATCTGTTAAAAACAGGGAAAGAAAATTGTACTGAATTTCATTCATCCTCTAGGGGGAGAATGTGATTTAAATTTGGAATACTTACCGAAATTTATACTGAACTACATCTGTGTTTACACCATTGAGTTTGTATATAAAGCATTATACATCTTTTTGAAAAAGGAATACGCATTTATTATGCAGTTATGATTATTGCTTGATGCCTTTGCTTTTCCGACAATAAAATATTAGTCTTGGAATTTACCGCGTTTTTGTTTTCTTCAAATACATAAACGTTAAGTTTATTTTAATTTATTTTTATAAATAAGTTAATGTTCTAAAATACTCAAATCAACTCATCAACAATAAATGTACCAAACAAACATGTAACTCTCTCTATCAATAATTGGACCAATGTTTCGAATGTTAACTTTTACTTTTAATTGTCATTATTTTTAATAAATGCTTATCTCATATTATTATTGTGTTAATTTTTTCGCAAATGGTACGAAAAGTAGAGTATTTTCCTCGGTGATAAAGCTGTCTTAGTCTTGGGTGAACTTAAATCCATCGACACACTCAGGACTCGTCTTAAATTCCTCGCTTCGCTCGTGATTTAAGTTTTAACACCCTCGCTACGCTCGGGAGTAAACCTCGAGTCCTTCGTTACGCTCGCGATTTAAATCGTCACCCGCGACAGAAGACCCTGCTTTATCCCCTTGGTTAATAATCTACCCTTATACAATAAATAATTTATGATTCTAATTTTAATAAAGACGCAGAATCCGAAATCATGAGGTGTAGATGTGGAATGAGCTACCATCTGAGGTTTTCCTGAGAGGTTTGTACAGCTAGGGAACGCAATGACAATACCCCGGCTGTTGCCGGTGTCAAAGGCAACGGCGACCTTACCATCAGGTGGGCCGTAAGCCTGTTTCCCTACAAATAACATAAAAAAGTATAACTTAAAAAGTATTGTCGAGTAACTGCGGAAATTAAAACCATTATCTAAACTTCTGTACAATTGGTAACAAGACCTTGCTAAGTAGTAACTACCAGCGGTCGGAAACAAAGTATACCTACAGTAATACCCCGGACTTGCTCGATAGGTGGGACCTAGCGATAGCTGTGTAAGTCGAACTGATGTATAAATACATGCATTTTTTGTTCCTTTGGATGACATTATTAGAGGTTATCAATAAAACACCTTGCGAACGTAAAACAATTCCACGCGGTCGCAAACGGAACACTAACATGGCGGAGTGGAAGAGCCGGTGCGCGCGGCCATAAAAAAAAAGCGGCCTAGTGCGAGTCGGACTCGCCCATGAAGGGTTCCGTAGCAGCAAGTAACATAACACAAAGGTAAATTGCGGTTTACGATTTATGACGTATTAAAAAAAACTACTTACTAGATCTCGTTCAAACCAATTTTCGGTGGAAGTTTGCATGGTAATGTACATCATACATTTTTTTTAGTTTTATCATTATCTTATTTTAGAAGTTACAGGGGGTGGGGGTGGGGGGGGGGGACACACATTTTACCACTTTGGAAGTGTCTCTCGCGCAAACTATTCGGTTTAGAAAAAAAATATATTAGAAGACCTATCCATAGATACACCACACGTATGGGTATGATGAAAAAAAAATTATGAGTTTCAGTTCTACTTCTAAGAATGGGGAACCCCCAAAATTTATTGTGTGAAAATCTTAACGCGCCGGCGAACCCTGAGCGCAACTTCAATTCGGCCGCGTCAAATACTTCGCCCTGAATATCGCTATCCCTGTTTAGTGACGAAGTTTAGCCACGCAGAGCGACAGTGATAGCAATAGAATGATTCTAAATTTGATTAGATTTTGACCGTGTTCCGTAATACCAAAAATTATGACTGAAAACTTGTTGTA
Source organism: Philereme vetulata (assembly GCA_918857605.2). Taxonomy (NCBI): domain Eukaryota; kingdom Metazoa; phylum Arthropoda; class Insecta; order Lepidoptera; family Geometridae; genus Philereme; species Philereme vetulata. Next base: position 1,544,375 of record OU975482.1, read on the forward strand.
TTTTTCTCATTGTGTTGTTATTCTGTAACTAGACGATATAATCTATGTTCCCATGACTAGGATACGTAAGATGTTGTTGTTTTTAATACGAAACAATTAGGTTGAAAACAGGTATTTCATGACGTAAAAACATGCAGAATGCGATACGCTTCTATTTAATTTTAGGTAAGTATTTTGATCTAATATATGGTTGGGAACCTAGATAAATACTATTCAAATTAAAATAATACCTTATTAAGATAGAAATATGCTCCAATTAGAAACGATCTTGGTAGTACGTGTTGTATGGGCGATTGTCCCTCCGGTGTCCCCTTAATGCGGTTCACAGAGTACATCTATTTACCAAGTTTCAACAGTACAGTTCTTATATACGAGTAGTATTCTTATATGTATTGTGTGTGTTTCGTAATAAAGTGGCTGTGACATACGGACGGACGGACAGACAGACAGACAGACAAACATGACGAATCCAAGGTTCATCCAGGGTTCCATTTATTGCTATTTGGCTACGGAACCCTAAAAACTGCGTTTCTCCGAATTTGCGTAAAACGGGGTAGCGTAAGCAGGGGTATTACTGTAATGGAATATTTTCACGGTATATTTTCAGATTCCGCATCACGCTTTTGTCTATAAGTCTATGAACCAAACGATAATATTCTAGACTTTATAGTCAATGTTTTACGTATTTTGGGAGGACGCCATCCGCCTCCGCTGAAGAACAGTTTTGTCGCTAATTTAATTATGACGTTACAACTAGGGAATGCAATCCCGATATCGCGAGATCTCGTGTAATTTTTCGGGATCAATCCCGACGCATCATATGACGAGATCCCGTTCGAGATTGACGGGATTGGGCGGCAGTGGTCAGTGACGCTACACACGTCCACTCGGGGCGCAAGCGGCGCGCTGACTGACGGCCGCGAGCGGCAGGAACGCCAAACAGCGTTAGAAAACTATTCCGACTATTTCGGAATATTAGCGACAGGTGACGATAATTATTTAGTTGGTAAGATTAAAGAATAAAGATTTTTATTTTCTTTCGAGTAATATGTTATTTTAGTTAACCTCACTATCACAAACAAGCAGTTATTAGCTTTTTCAGTCATCCGAATTTAAAATTTTTTTTAAACTAGACGGGATCCCGAAAATTCCGGGATTCCGCGGGATTGATATTTCTAATCCCGCGGGATCTCGAATTTGCAATCTCGAGTCGGGATTGCATTCCCTAGTTACAACTGAGAGTTATGATGGAACCAGCTTATGGCCCACCTGAATGTAGTAACCATCGCCTATAACAGCGAATTGCCTCGTAGCTCACGCATGTTAGAAATGTGCCTTACGATGCACTTCCCTGCGTCCATCAACTTGAGGCAAACCTCGTGTGCTCGGATGTAAAACTTCACCGGCAACAATACTCCTCAAACCGAAAGAGAAGGAACTTTAGAAAATGAGGTGTTCTTCATTTAAACGTGTCTGCACTTTATTGGTAAATGCTAGGGGTAGGTTCGTATGAGTGGGTGGCCAGCTAGTGCGTTGTTATGGGGCTAGCTTGTCATGTGTTTTATTTTAGTACTTGTTGACTCTCTCCGGCTTCACAGTAAATAGGTAGGCGTTATTTATATTATATTTATTATGTTATATATTTTTCTCCATGGTATATTTAATTGTATTTAGTTGTACATTGCTTAGTTAGTGGGCGGATATCCGTGGTCTACTCAAAGAGGCTCTAACGGAAGACCAGCGCTGGGTAGCAAGTGCAACCCAGCACATGCTGAGCTAAAGCCTTTTTGTGAGACATGCAGTGAGTACGATGAGACACACACACTGCAATATTTTGCATTTTTATTTAATTTTAATATTTCAGTTATTGTTTCTTTGTTCTTTTTGTTATGTCTCCTGTGTGTGTTTGTTTTATTTATTTATTTATTTAATACTTTATTGCACAAAAATACAAATTACATGTACAAAAGGTGGGCTTAATGCTAATAGCATTTTCTACCTGCCAACCTCAGAGGTAACAAAAAAGGTTGGCGTGCTAACTTTTATCAATATTAATGTTTATTAAAAAAAAAACAAATGAAACACACATAACAATAAACTCCGATTACAGTTAGAATAAATACATAAACCTACTTGATATAACAATAATAATACATAGAATATATATATGAGAAATATAACAAATATATATATATAGATATATATATATTTATAGATATAAAACAAAAAATACTATTACATACAACACACATAGGTACTACGTTTTTATATATTTTAACAGCCAGTGGAGGACTGCAAGAAATGACTATAGACTAGTCGTCTGAAAACCGGTTTACTAGGCGCCTTTTTAATATGTGTAGGGAGAGAGTTCCATAGACCGACAGCTACCACCTCAAAAGAGTTGCCACGGAAGGCGGTTGAGTGTTTCGGGGTAGCGAGAAGGAGAGAATCAGTGGATCTGAAGTTTTGTTCTGTTGTACTATTAGTGTTGTTCACAAATAAATGTTTTTTATTTGATTTGAACTCTGCTACTCTTAGTCTCTAGAGTGAGTATGCTCCTCTACTACCTGCTACTAATATTTTAGTTATTTTCTTGAACATTTCTATCTCCAGAATCTATAAAAGTAGAAATTGAATTACTACATTTCAGGCTAATCTGTCAGTTCGGCAGTTTAGTTAAGTTGTCCCCAAATGTTGTTATTAATCAGTAATAGGCCTTATTTTACACTACACAAAGGTTACCTGGAACAACTTCAAGGGCGGATCCAGGGGGAGGGTCATGGGGGTCATGACCCCCCCACCCCTGGGCTGGGCCCAGGATTAGTGGAACACTAATTAAAATTGTTAAACATAATGATTTTATATATTTTTTGTCACAATATAGATTTTATGTAAGTACATTTAATATTTAATTAATTTAATATAATATTTTGATTTGAAAAATTGATTTTGTTATTTAAATACCTATAGGTATTTTTAAGTACAGTATGTAAATATGTATATTAATAAAATACCTACTTTTTACTTGCATCTATGATTATAAAAAATTTAATTATAACTTCTTGTGACTTGACTACGACTATGTGCCCCCCCCCCCCCCCCCCCCCCGCCCACCCCTGGCACCAAAGCTGGATTCGCCCTTGAAGAACTTAATAGTTAGCATTAAGTACGCCTATGTATTATTTTATTAGTGCAATAGAGATTTTTTAATCTAACCTAAGGTTTCATTCTAGTTTAATTTAAAGAACGCCACTAATACATCAATTCAATGTAACCGGTATATTGCAGCCACACTAACCGAAGATAAAAACGTTTTCAAGAATCGTCCCGTTTAGAAATATCCGTCTAGTCTAGAGGGTCTAGACTAGACTAGAGTCTACACACCTTTTCAGACCAGTAGGCACAAACTTAAAATGACCATTTGGGACAAAAAAGCGGTTTTGGGAAATAGGATACCAGTATGTTTTATCTACATCATCTTTGCATAAAGAGTATATTTCAGACTGAACAAAGTCTTTAGACTTATAATAAATTAATAAATATTGCTGGACATTTCACACAGCGCAATCCGGTTTCGTCGGGATACTCATATACTCTGTCTTCTTTATAACATCCTTCAAAATACTCTGTCTCCTTGCTATCTTAAAGAACGTTTTTCTCCTCTTTTTCCACCTGATCGTCCTTCCCGTTCTTCTCAACATCTTTTATTCAAGACGCCTGAGCATAAAACTTCTTTCTTCACTAACTCTTTCACTGTGACTGTTATCTGCTTGAGGAACTCTCTTCCAGTGGAAATCCGCAAGGCCGCCTCTATGGGAATCTTCAAATCCAAACTCTTTAAATACTTCATCTTTCTTCAAGATACCCAACAAAATTGAACACTTTATGTAGATATATTTGTGTATTTCGTTTATGTATGTGTATTATTATTATTTTACATTTTTGTAAGTTTATTTCTAAGCTAAAGTTTGATTAAATTTCCTTTTTCTGGCACTACCACTTTCTCCACACTACAAAGGTTAGCTGGAAGAAAAAGCTAATTAGCATTAAGTTCGCCTATGTATCATTTTATTAGTGCTATAAAGAATTTTCTAATCTAATCTAACCCCAAACTAAGCAGAGCTTGTACTATGGGAACCAAATAACTGATATAATAGTTATATACATTTTATTGTAAATACTTACTTATAATATACTCGTATAGAGAAACAAGCAGACCCGCAACAAATACCTGTAGATCATGCAAACATTTGTTCGGCGGCGGGAATCGAACCCGCTACCTCCTGCGTCTAAGCAGGCTATTCGCCCACTGCACCACGGAGGTCGTCAATAATAATAATAAAAGAAAAGTTAAAACTGGCACAGTACCTTTACGTCGATGAGTCTGACAGCTAGCGCGGCGGCTTCAGGCGCGCTCACACGCAGGTGGCACGCCCGGGGCGCGCCGGCAGGCCGGACCAGCGTCAGCGCTAGCGCTGCGCCGGCGCCGGTGTTGCTGCCCAGCTCGGTCGCATTGGTCTTCCCGCAAAGCAGGCTGGAGCTGCGACCTGGCGACAAGACACAAGAGCACTGTTTTCAAAGGTATTTATTAACAGAAATACATAAGTAACAAAATATTTCTAAACACAGTCTAGGTATTTCAAACTATTAATAATCTACTGACTCGACAGGCTGAAAAGTCTTTTGACAAAATTGTTATTTATAAGCACTTTACGTTGTAAATCTAGAATTTATCACAAGAGCAATGATTAAACGTACACTAGTAACATCAAATCCACCTGAACACATTTTACAGATCATATTTGCTTGATCTAAGTTTTAACTATAATTTATGCTGAGACAGGGACCATTTTGTCCCCACGCAACACCATCATTGCCTGTCTGAGTGAATCTTGACGTTTCCTTTGTTTTTATTGTGTGTGATGTCAGGTGGGTTCAAATAAATATATTTTCTTTCTTTCTTTCTTTCTAACTAATTGATAAGTAGTGTACGAGATTCTTTTCTAGGACCTTGTTACTACAAAACGTAAAACGCATGTTTAAAAAATTCCTTACCAGTTTTTGTACAGGATTCTTTTAAACACACGCTAAACAGTGTTTAATTTTGTTTCTGATACTTACCTAACAAAAATGACCCTCCTTGTTTGCCCTAAGGGTACACCCTTGAAATATCCATTATGCCGATTTAAAGAACTTAATATTTTAGCCAGTAACTGATTTTTATAATGTAAGTAACTCCTAATAAATAACCCCCCCCACTTGGCGTCACACGTGGTGGTCAACACCTACCTTGGCCAGTGTGGAGGACCCTCAACAGACTGCGTACCCAAGTCGGCCGCTGCAGGTGTAATCTTAGTAAATGGGGTATTACAGACAAATCGGCGACGCAATGCCAATGCCCAGCTCCAAACAATGGCACACGTCCTTGCACGCCCATCCTGCCCTACCACCTGCACGATGGGGCAACTGATGACGTGCTCCGACGCTGCCATGAACGTGGCGGCGTACTGGTAAAAATGGATACAGTCTTGAGATATCGACACGAAAGAAGAAGACAGTACCTCCTATCTACCCACCCACTTTTAACTAACTTTTCGAGACGGATAATAACTAAATTATATGTGTTTATATTTGTATTTAAATTATAAGAGCGATGGAGCGCAGCATTTTGGGTGTAAAGCGGATCGACCGGATTCCAAACTCCTGGCTCGAAGACCGGCATCGCTTACATGGGCATCAAGACTGCAAAGCTGAAATGGGACTGAGCGGGTCATGTCTCCCGTGTGCAACCCGATAGGTGGGTCAAGAAGACAAGCATATGGACTCCTAAAGACGGAAAGCGACGCCGGGGAAGGCCTAAAAAGCGCTGGAGCGATGACTTGGACGTCTTCCAAAGAGACTGGCGGGATATGGCTCTAGACCGTGATAAGTGGAAGGAAGAGGGCGAGGCCTTTGCCCAGCAGTGGGACAGTACGGGCTAGTAAAAAAAAAATTTGTTTAGTTAATACCTATGTTAGGTTGAATAACATAACTTACGTAGATGGAAGGATAACATGATATAAGTTTTTTGTTGAAAAATTACTTTTTCAAAACAAGCTTTTATAAAATTCATAATCGGAACCGCAAGCATAATTCAAATGAGCCCAAACACTAGCAGCCTATTATAATCCATTTCGAAGTTCCGTTGTCTAGCATCCGTCTCCATCATGAGACCTCCTCCATGGTACCATATTATTGCATTGTCACCGAAGTTACATATGTATTCCAAATTTCAGCTCAATCGGGAACGGGTTTAAAATTCAGTTGCAAGATTCCTCCCGGACAAACATACATACATTGCAAGTTAATAAAAAGTGGCTGAGGTACAGGATTTGGAAATCTGTAGTGAGGCCTATGTTCAGCAGTGGACGTTCTATGGTGGGTGATGATGACCAGTTGTTCCAGTTGACATGTTCGTTACCAGAGAATTTTATTAAAATCCGAATGAAGTTTCTTTTTCCTTTGCAACATAATGAGCAGGATGCTATAACTCCAAGTCATATTCGCTTACACAAACAAATAAACGTATTATTTAAAAAAAACCGGCTAAGTGCGAGTCTGACTCGCGCACCATAGGTTCCGTACCATTATTTATAAAAACGGCAATAAAATCACGTTTGTTTGTATGAGAGCCCCCCTTAAATATTAATTTTATTTTAATTTAATTATTTATTTTTAAGTCAATAAAACTCAATAGTCTATGAATATTTCAAACGTCTACCTGTTGCCGTTATCAATATCGAGCAAAAACGAGCAAAAAAATCTCGTTTGTTGTATGGGAGCCCCCCTTAAATATTTGTTTTATTTTATTTTATTATTTATTTTTAAAGTTAATATATAACTAAATATTCTGTGAATATTTCAAGCGTCTTCCTATTGCCGTTATTAATATCGAACAAATTCGAATGAAAATTACACGTTTGTTGTATGGGAGCCCCCCTTAAATATTTATTGTATTCTGTTTTTAGTATTTGTTGTTATAGCGGCAACAGAAATACATCATCTGTGAAAATTTCAACCGTCTAACTATCACGCTTCATGAGATACACATATTTTTAAGACAAAACGGGTCTTTTCGTGCACAGGTTTATATCAAAATCATAATTTCGACTAACCTCGACGTTTCGGCCAAGTTACATAGGCCGTGGTCACGAGAGACTGAAACGGGCGAGTGTCATTTCCAGGAAGCGCGAATATTGTCACCAACTACCCGCACTTGGTCATGAGATACAGTCTGGTGACAGACGGACAGACAGACAGCGGAGTCTTAGTAAAAGGGCCCCGTTTTACCCTTTGTGTACGGAACCCTAAAAATATCCAATTTCAAACTTTTTTACATTGGCATGTGAATTGTTAATTTCGTCACTAGGTTTAGCAAATTAACACTTCGCGATGTTTGTAACTACACATACGGTGCCCCAAAAGGAGGCAAAGATTTGATGTGGGTATTATAGATTCAAAGTCAATCATTAGGATAGATCACGAATTCGATGACTATATTCATCATCATTATCATCATATCAGCCGTAGGACGTCCACTGCTGGACAAAGGCCTCCCTCATTGATCTCCAGGAACTGCGGTTGGAAGCGGCCTGCATCCAACGCCGACCTGCGGTTCTTACCAAGTCGTCTGCCCATCTTGTAGGTGGACGTCCTACGCTGCGCTTGCCGGTCCGTGGCCTCCACTCGAGAACCTTCCGGCCCCATCGACCATCTGTTCTGCGCGCTATATAGCCTGCCCATTGCCACTTTAATGTGCTAATCCGTCGGGCTATGTCGGTGACTTGAATTCTCCTACGTATCTCCTCATTTCTGATTCGACCCCGTAGAGAAACCCCGAGCATAGCCCTCTCCATAGCTCGTTGAGCGACTCTGAGCTTATTCATAAGGCCAATAGTGAAGGACCACGTCTCGGTTCCATATGTCATCACTGGTAACACACACTGATTGAAGACTTTCGTCTTAAGGCACTAAGGTATGTTGGACGAAAAGACGTTGCGAAGTTTCGCAAACGCTGCCGTTTCCAAAATCCGAGTTGGATTCGACGATTGACCTCTTTCTCGAAGTCTCGATACGCGTCGACAACTTCGAGAGCCGAGTTCTCAACCATAATTGGGGCAGGCACGACATGGACATTCGACATAATTTTCGTCTTGTCCATGTTCATTTTAAGTCCTACCCGTTGGGAGACTCGATTGAGGCCTTCGAGCATCGCGCTGAGCTCTTCCATCGACTTTGCCATGACCACAATATCGTCGACCATGACACAATATATATGACTATATTATTACAGTCATTTTGCACGTTACAATAAAAATATTATTTGCCTTTCTATATACATATTTCAATGTAAACACCGTTTTTGTGCTGCAGAAGAGGGCTGTTCATGCAATTTATAATATGGGCCCCAGAGAATCATTACGCAATAAGTTTTTGTTTCCGAAAAATAGCGATAATCATAATTTTAATATCTTCTATTATCTATACTATATATATATATATATATAAAAAGTCGTGTTAGTTACACTATTTATAACTCAAGAACGGTTAAACCGATTTTGCTGAAAATTGGTGGAGAGGTAGCTTAGAACCAGGAGACGGACATAGGATACTTTTTATCCCGTTCGACCGCGTTCCCGTGTGACGTGATATAAAACGTCAAAGAGAATACAAGTCACTATAAAACGTGGTATAACAAAAACGCATCTGACATTGAATAACAAAATGCAAATGACAGCTAAACGTAATTTTGTCTATGGTTATGTATGGTTGTAAAATGATGGCCGGGGCGGGGACAACAATTGACAATTCTACCAGGGTGACGTATATTGACAGCCCGCGTTATATGCATTTTAAGGCTAGTTAGAAATAAAGATAAAGTCGCTGTTGCCATTTGTAGACTCTATAATACAGTAAATCGTTTAAAGGGAAGGCTTTTATAACAAACTCCCAAGTGATGTACAAAAATTGACAATTAACAAATTTAAAAACGCAATTAAACTAAATCTTTATAAAAAAGCCTACTATAAAATATCGGATTATTTAGATGATAGAGAAGCTTACTTTTATTTTCTTAATTGTAATGTATTTTAAAAGGACCATTAAAAAAACAACGAGCCTTGTTTCTTGCCTTTCTTTCCTGGCTTGATCGCGAAGGAACCGGCAGTAAAATTGACTTTTCAAAGTGATCCTTGTAATTTTAATGAATAAAAAGTTTTTTTGATTTTGAATGATTTTAAAACGAATCCTTACCAATATTATAAATTCGAAAGTCTGTCTGTCTTTTTGTCACGTTTTCACGACTGGACCGATTTCGAAGAGATTTGGTATATATAGGTAGTTAGAAATACCGGGATTAAGACATAGGATACTTTGTACTCGACTGCGCAGAAGAGGGGTAATGTTTTTATTGACAAAACAAAATCAGGAATCTGCTAGTAACAGATCCCCTATTTTGATAAAGTAACATTTCCTTCAGTGGTATTTAAAATTATAAAAATATTTACGCCTATGAGTCATGCGAATTCTAAAATTGGACGACCTCAAGCACTTAGATGCAGACCAGTAGAAATCTTTTATTCCGGTTTAGACAAGCCCAACATTCCTGACTATGTTAGGTACGCCCGTTTTAATTCACGTCAACCGCAGTTATTTTAATCTGGTGCGTTTTAGGAATGGCTTTTGCTTGCACATAGGCCTCTGTAACTAGTATAAGTAGTTATTTTTTATAATTTCTTGCTTAATGAGAACATAAAAAAACCGGCCATGTGTGAGTCGGACTCACGTACGAAGGGTTCCGTATTATCTACAAAACCGGCAAAAAAATCACGTTCGTTGCATGGGAGCCTTAAATATTTGATTTATTTCTATTTATTTATTTATTTTTAAAGTGAATATATAACTATTCTGAAAAATTTCAAGCGTCTACCTGTTGCCGTTAACAGTATCGAGCAAAAATGAGCAAAAAAATCACGTTTGTTGTATGGGAGCCCCCATAAATATGTATTTTATTCTGTTTTTAGTATTTGTTGTTATAGCGGCAACAGAAATACATCATCTGTGAAAATTTCAACTGTCTAACTACCACGGTTCATGAGATACAGCCTGGAGACAGACGGACAGACAGACAGACACCTTTGAGTACTGAACCCAAAAATCAGGCAACGCGTCGATGTTATCAACGAATCTTTTTAGTTTCTACGCACTGGGATACATATGTACGTCTCGGGACAAAGTCTCATAAAAATAATTGGGTCTTGCTCTCAACTTCTCGAGAAACGTCTCTTCGTATCCGTCGGCTGCCTGTTACCGCCGAAACATCAAAACTCAAAAGCCAGAGACAGTGTCGTGAGACTTGTCTGTGTTTGGAGACCAGGCTAGTGCTTGGACAAACGAACGAGTTCTTGATGTGAACAGTTGTCTCGGAAGATACATAGTTTCAAAACAAACACATTTGATATGAATCTACTAGTGGTTCGCCCCGAACTGAGATCTCGCGAGTCTCCGATTAAAACAAAAATATTATTTGTAATATTTGATTATCAAAATAGTGTCACGAAATAAATAACCAAATAACTTGACCAACAGTTTCATTCAAATTACAGGTAACGGGAGTTCATGTACTGTGGTTACTCTTTTTTGGGGTACAAATTGCAATTATTCTGGATTTCAGACTTTTGCCTATATTTGTGTCATTTAAGCTACACGCGTACTAAATTACAGCACTGTGGGGTCACTGGTATACCTTGTGAATTTTGTCAGTTTCGTTTTTATTATAACACAAAAACTTGAATTTACGAAAAATAAAAAAAAAATTCTAAATTTACTAATGAAACCCTTTCACTTGACGTCCCATTTGACCAGTTAGCCTCATTTTCATTTTTTTACCTCTCTTGAACGCCAATATCTCAATAACACCCCAACATTTTTAGCTCATTTAGTCACACCAAAATTGTGTCATCACTAACTACCTATGTATTAAATTGCACGATGATCGGATCAACGCTTCGAAAGTTATCTTCCGACAAACATACATACATACAACGCCGATTTGCCCAAGTTGATTTAAAGATCTCGCTTCGCTCGATCAATAAAACTATTGTGCATTGAGAATGAGACAAAGTACAATCTCTAAAATATAGTACAAATACTACAGAAAGACAATAATTACCTTACCTATCCTTATCTCAAAAGTCGGAAAAAGTCACCTTGGTTAGGATAGGACACTGATGAATGAACTGCATTATCTAAACTCTGTTTAAGTTAATATTAGGTATGTCTTCTTTTTTAAATACGTCTAAAAGTCATTGTTTATCTATTAATTAAAGCATCAAATCCAGTTTTTTTCCAGAAATTTGCTAAGGTATTTAAATTTTATACCTTCTATCTACCTTGTTATGTACATGCTTGTGTATTCTGGCAACATAACGGGAGTTACCAAGTCTACGTTGCTAGAGCAGCCTCATAACCGCTCCGAGCATACATTTTTGTAGAAACAGTTCTATTTAAAGTCTAAAACTTCGACTTGCGCAAGTAATGCATTTGCCGATAGCAAACAAGTGTCTACGACACTGTTTGCATGTGCGATCTTCTGTTTCATGGTTGTATAAGCTTTGATAAAACAAATCCCTTTGAACGTTGCCACTTTGCAGGCAAACGTTGTTGCTCTTGCAGCACCTACTGGCTCTGTTCCATTCTTTTATGTTTCCAGAGACTTAAAAGAAAGTGCTGCTTGAATTTTTCCATTTGCTTCTGAGAAAAAAATATCTGTGTTAAGTTGTGACTACTCATGATAAATTAGTCTCAAACTTTGAACTTGGCATCGATATGCAGTTGGTAGTTTAGGTAATATACACAAATGCATGCCTTCAATTGTTTTTCCTTGCTTTATTGGGTAAATAAGCGTCAGCTTCATAACATGTTCGCATTTTAATATTGATCTTGTCGCGATATGGCTTATTATGTAGGTGGTGGAAAGTGCTGTTATTCATTGCTTAGATTTAGATATTGTAGGTACTTATGCAACGATCTTTATTTTTATATTAACACTAGTTGACACGCCGAACTTCGTACCGCCTTGACATGCATATAACGCGGGCTGTCAATATACGTCACCCTGGTAGAATTGTCAATTGTTGTCCCCGTCCATCATTTTAAAACCATAGTTAACCATAGACAAAATTACGTTTAGCTGTCATTTGCGTTATGTTTTTCCATGTCAGATGCGTTTTTGTTATACCACGTTTTATAGTGACTTGTATTCTCTGTGTCGTTTTATGTCACGTCACACGGGAACGCGGTCGAACGGGATAAAAAGTATCCTATGTCCGTCTCCTGGTTCTAAGAACGGGATAAAAAGTATCCTATGTCCGTCTCCTGGTTTTAAGCCATCTCCCCACTAATTTTCATCCAAATCGGTTCAGCCATTCTTGAGTTATAAATAGTGTAAATAACACGACTTTCTTTTATATATATACCTAGTCAGGTCATAAGTATTGTCACACAGTAAAAACTTTTCTTTTAGAATGCTGGCCACAAAAAAGTTTATAGAATTCGAATTTCGAATTGTTCATGAAAATAAAAATGTATAGTTTTTAGAATTTTACTCATTTTAAAATATGGAGTGGACGCTTAAAGAAGGCCGTGTTGCAGTTATTGCGTTGCGTCGTTGCGGTTACGCGCCAATTCAAATTTTTGACATACTGAAAAATTTGAATATAACCAAAAGATTCGTTTATCGCACCATCAAACGATACAATGAAGACTCAAGTGTAGATGACAGGTCAAGAAGTGGTCGCCCTCGGTCTGTTAGGACTCCAGCAGTGATAAAAGCTGTGAAGGCGCGAATTCAAAGAAATCCCAAACGTAAGCAGAAACTGTTGGCCCTTCAGATGGGGTTAAGCAGAACCACGGTGAAAAGGGTGTTAAATGAAGACTTAGGGCTTCGGGCATATCGAAGAAAAACAGGACATCGTTTGAATGCTCGTCTAATGGACCTGGGACTGAAGAGATGCCGCGCTTTGTTGAAGCGGTACGCGGGAAAAAAATATCGGGAAATTCTTTTTTCGGATGAAAAAATTTTTACCGTAGAAGAGAGCTACAACAAACAAAATGATAAGGTGTACGCACACAGTAGTGAAGAAGCGAGCAACCGTATTCCGCGTGTCCAACGAGGTCATTTTTCATCCTCGCTCATGGTATGGTTGGGAGTTTCTTATTGGGGCTTAACAGAGGTACATTTTTGTGAGAAAGGTGTAAAAACGAATGCAGTTGTGTATCAAAATACAGTCCTGACGAACCTTGTGGAACCTGTTTCTCATACCATGTTCAATAACAGGCACTGGGTATTCCAACAAGATTCGGCGCCAGCTCATAGAGCGAAGAACACACAAGACTGGCTGGCGGCGCGTGAAATTGACTTCATCCGGCACGAAGACTGGCCCTCCTCCAGTCCAGATTTGAATCCGTTAGATTACAAGACATGGCAACACTGGGAGGAAAAGGCGTGCTCAAAGTCTCATCCCAATTTGGAGTCACTCAAGACATCCTTGATTAAGGCAGCCGCCGATATTGACATGGACCTCGTTCGTGCTGCGATAGACGACTGGCCGCGCAGGATGAAGGCCTGTATTCAAAATCACGGAGGTCATTTTGGATAAACTTTAGTGTCATAAGAATCTATGTTTTGTTAAGTTCATTTTGGTATATAACGGGTCACGTTAGTCGTATGACCACAGACAAATGGGCAACGGTCATCACATCACACAATGGGCACCGGGGCTGCAGATGTGCGTCGAAGCCGGAAGACCCGAGGAAATGTTGACGTGACGACCTTGATGCCTTTCAAGGTGGCGTGGCGAGTGATCGCGAGATATGGAGACCTTTGCCCAGCAGTGGGATAGCATAGATTTTATGGAAACATTACCTATATAGGTATTGCGCTCACAAAGGTACAATAATACAACACGCTTCTTGTACTAGCTCTACTGGTTTCAACTGTATTGTTATATCAGTACTAATTCAGTACAACGTACGTAACCAACATAACTGAAGTTCATTCAACCAATGCCTGACGTCAGGTCGAGATAGCGCCAAATCTCCGGGGTCACGCAAAGTAGGGCTTCCCTTTAAAATTGTAGTTTGATTCGACTTCTCTAAGACCAAACGGCATTTTTTTATCCACTTAAATGATAGTTTGGGTGAAGAAGGTCCTTTGGCCTGTATGAGCCGCCACCGCGAAGTCTAGCTCGTAACGCACGCCAATCTATAACTCGTGCGCGATAACTTGGGACCTGCTAGGAATGCGACTCCCCGACCGCTTCCCCTGCACTTCCCCGATGGCGCCCGTATTGTACCGTTCGCATCACTATTTTTTACTAGGGTTTTTAGTCTCGTACTGGCCTACGTCACGTTACGACGCGCTCTGGAATTCTTTTAGTTTTCGTTTGTGTTATTGTTTTATTGTTGTAGTTTTTGTTGTTATAGTTTGTGTCATTGTTTTGTTGTTGTAGTTTTTGTTGTTATAGTAAATGTTGTAAATTTATCGGATACCTCTTCGTGTGATTCGACCACCTCAAGTGATTATAGTGAGACTGAGGACGAAGAACAACCTCTAGAAGGCATAAATCCACTAAGTAGCGACGAAGATGAGATAATGTAAATAATAGATAAAATAAATGTAGAAACTTAAACATTGTATTTTTATTTTATTCAAATAGTGTAAAAAAGATTAGATAAAAAGCAGCGTCCTTCCTGAGTAACATAATAAATTAGGTTAAAAAAAAACAAAGACGAAGCCGCGGGCGGCTGCTTGTTATGTTCGCTTTTTTGCAGGCGGTACAAACACGCCAATATGACGTCACCGCGCTCAGGTCCCAACTTATCGCGCACGGGTAATATCCGTGTTTGTCTCTCGTATGCGTTAGCAGGCAGAACTATCCCCATCAAGCGAGATTATACGTCTTGAGTTGAATTAGTTTTAGGATTTAGGAGGTTGTAATTTTATTAAGTTTACTTTAAATTGAGCAAGGTAAGATGTGATGTTCGTGAAACCTTAGGTATTAACATTCTTAAATAAATTAGGTGATATGAATTTAAAATAAGCAAGTTTTGGTTCGAGCAACCTTTTTGAATCATATCTTTTGTTTATTTGCCTTTTGGCATTGGCTTGGATGTTTTAGGTAATTTTACCGGTTTTTAATGAATAATAATAAATACTTACATATGTTAGAATATTTAGTTTTTTTTCTGATTGATAAAATTCGAATAATCTAGAACTTGTAAGTAAAATTATGCTAGTAGCCCGCACAGTGGTCGAAATTCGATCGTAATTTATATTTTTTCAGCTTTCTTCACTCCTTCGCCATATAAACTTTAAATATGCCAAATCTCACAGACCTGCGTGCGCGCAATATGTTTTAAAAGGGAGACAAAGTTTTCTCTTCCCGAATTAATATAATAATTCTGATAATCCCTACTTAATCAAATTAGCATCACAACAAGAATAAATTAATTATTTAATAACAGACAGAATATACAATTATACACAATAAAAATACAGAAGAAACAGTTGAATCATCTAAAGACCGTTGCAAACGATCTATAGATAGCATCAACAGCCCCAGATCACTACCAGGCGGAAGCGTCCCCACGATACTGAATTGCAATGCTTATGCGTTGACCCAGATAAGCGCCAGCTCTCGGATCACATTAGAAAGATGAATAAATGAGAAACAAACAGAAATCCTGATCATAGAATTGGTGCTTTGTGAATTTAGACCAATCGAAATAAGTATATAAAATTTAAACAGCAATTTCTTTCAATTTACTATGGTTTCTTAGGCTACATAAACAAAACGATATACTTAATTAAGTAAAAATATTAACACCTGCTCAATGAGTCAATAACGCAGTACAAATACCGGCTACATAAATCATTATTGTTAAAGGCGCACTATACGTGGGGACGACGATAAATCGCTTATTGAGAAACAATGTTTTGTTCAACCAATTGTGTGCTTTCAATCTGTAGTTCATATATGTTATAGTTTAGGATACGTGCTAGAGCGCCTGTGTTGTGAAAACACGATTCCATAAAATTTTCTCGATAGAAAAAAAAAACCAAAGATGACTCCAAATTTATCTTAAATACGTTCTTAAGCGATGAATACTTCAATTTAATTCTTGAAAATTTATACAGTAATTCTACATAAATAAGGGCACCTGTGTTTTAAATTTTCAAAATACCTTTTTATTTTACCATAAAATGAAAATATCTAGGTTTTGCACTAATGAAACCATTCGCTCCGGACGCCCGGTCCGCGATTCAGTCTGGCCTCGGCTTTCAGACGGAGTACCCGTGACGCTTGTCGCTCCAAACGAACACGTAATTCTTAGGTAGAATTTATATTAAGTTGGTTTTTGTAAAAACGCAGTAATGAGAAATAAGCACAACAAGATAATGAAGGGACTGAATGGTACAAAAACCGGTAAACATATGAACCACGGCGAGATAGGACGTGCAGCGGCGCGCGGAGAAGCGGGGGTGAAATTCGAGTTTGTGCTGAGGTATAGTCAACTCTTAATGCAAATCATTGAAGACATGCGTATGATACGCAAACTACCAACATAAAGGTAACTACATTTTTATCATTAATTTAATGATACAATCCTTCCCAATACAAAATGTGTTTAAATGCGATTGAACAAGCAATTTGAATAAGATTCGGATTCAAAGGACCTAAGGGTGTTACTACCATACCAATCGATCGAGTAACGATCGATACTATCAATCGATAGTAAAATGAGATCAGTCGGATACGTCATTGTAGGAACTGTCGATTTACGTCGACTGATCTCATTTTGCGTCGATAGATCGATCTAGGAATTATTGTCTCTTTATATCCTTCAGAGCTCTAGAGTTAGTACAAAAACCGAATGGTACAAAAACCGGTAAACATATGAACCACGGCGAGATAGGACGTGCAGCGGCTCGCGGAGAAGCGGGGGTGAAATTCGAGTTTGTGCTGAGGTATAGTCAACTCTTAATGCAAATCATTGAAGACATGCGTATGATACGCAAACTACCAACATAAAGGTAACTACATTTTTATCATTAATTTAATGATACAATCCTTCCCAATACAAAATGTGTATAAATGCGATTGAACAAGCAATTTGAATAAAATTCGGATTCAAAGGACCTAAGGGTGTTACCACCATACCAATCGATCGAGTAACGATCGATACTATCAATCGATAGTAAAATGAGATCAGTCGGATACGTCATTGTAGGAACTGTCGATTTACGTCGACTGATCTCAGTTTGCGTCGATAGATCGATCTAGGAATCCTCTGTCTGTTTATATCCTTCAGAGCTCTAGAGTTAGAGGTTTAAGATTCAAGATGTTTACTTGCTTAAATAAGTCTGGACGTGATAAGTCTTGTAAAACAAGTTGTTAATAAAAATATACTGTATCTACCTACTAAATATACTGTATCTATCTACTAAATATACTGTATCTACCTACTAAATATACTGTATCTACCTACTAAATATACTGTATCTACCTACTAAATATACTGTATCTACCTACTAAATATACTGTATCTATCTACTAAATATACTGTATCTACCTACTAAATATACTGTATCTACCTACTAAATATACTGCATCTACCTACTAAATATACTGTATCTACCTACTAAATATACTGTATCTACCTACTAAATATACTGTATCTATATACTAAATATACTGTATCTACCTACTAAATATACTGTATCTACCTACTAAATATACTGTATCTACCTACTAAATATACTGTATCTACCTACTAAATATACTGTATCTACCTACTAAATATACTGTATCTACCTACTAAATATACTGTATCTACCTACTAAATATACTGTATCTACCTACTAAATATACTGTATCTACCTACTAAATATACTGTATATGTAAAATGTTTTCTTAAATATTTTCTAACAAATAACAAACATGAACGACCACCAAGAGAATTTGCTAAATATTCTTTGTAGCCAATGTAACCATCTCATTTTAGAGCTGATTCATTAAATCTGCATTTCAAATTATCTTATTTTTTTGTGCGGGAATGGAAATATTGACATTGACATTGGTAAAGCGAACGTGCCTTTTATTCAGCAAGCAAGGTCACTGGACAGTGGACACTAGATACGAGACTTGTCTGCCTGGATAAGTTGAAACCAAGCCTGAGCCTTCGCAGACTTGATCATTTGGGAAAGGCCCATCAACAGACAATGTATTTCTAGCTAATTGGACTCTGTTGTTGTTTAAGTTTGTGACTATGATTCGGAATAATCTCTATTATCCAATGCGGCGCAAGTGTGCCAAATGTGTCAATGAACGGTCGGCCTCTCGGGACGTCTAACTGTCGCAGCATTGCACCGCGAGAACCATCGCATGGGAATAGTGCCGTCCCCGATGCCTACTTGCCCAAGAACTAGGCAAGACTTTGTGCAACTGTGTTGTGTTGTGATTACTTGTGAGTGATGCATTGTCTAGCCGTTTACATTGCATACCTTTCTGTTCACATCATGTTTGTATCTCATCAAGGCAAGCAGGTATTATTATCTATCTAGTGCGGTCTTGGAGAATTGCCCAAAGTATGCATAAATAAGATGCCCACCTATCACCATAACAAACCCTGAAGTCATTATGAAGAGAACCATACCATACACCTACAGACTGACGGAGCCTCTGTCACGGTGGACCCAAACACTAGCCAAAATCTGACTAATAGCATTTGAACGCTAAGATGTATAGAAGATTGTGAGGAGGGTTTTATGAATCAAATTGTAAGTAGATATCGATGGAAAATTCCAGGAACGCAGTGGCCTTCCATCACCATATAGGATCGTTAAGCAAATAATTGTGCAATTGACCCCTGAAATTAGGTGTCAATTGGCACAAACAGTGTCAAAACTAAGAGTGGAATTAATAGGGGTTGAGCAAATACCCGCAGTGTACATAACACAGCCTTGTTTTACATATTTCGAGTATATAAGTATGCATTAAAACACAAATTAATATTTCAAGAAACTTTATTGAGTTCAAGATTATTACGACATGAATCTAGGCATTTGGTTTACTGAAATTAATACTTATAACGAAGGCCAATGTCAACGTCCACACAGTTAAAGAAATTATGACCAATTGTTCCAAGTTCAGATTTAATCATGCTTTACAGTTCAAACAATCTGTAAATTATTGAAGTAAAACTTCTTTACGCACGCTTGACTTGGGGAGTAAGCTGGTGAATGCGTTACGATAAGTGCGAGCGGAAGTTGAGAGGGATATATAAGTTAGTGAAGATAGAAAGAGGGAGAGTTATGTTTCGTATATTTTTAAACGTTAATGTGCGAGTGCGAGTTGCGTCTGTCCAGAATGAACATAGATTGATCGACTTACATACGTGTGGTCAATTTTGTGATTGAACAATTTTATAAATCAATATTTTGAAAGCATATGGACTCCTAAAAACGGAAAGCGACGAAGAGTAAGGCCAAAAAAGCGCTGGAGCGATGACTTGGACGTCTTCCAAAGAGACTAGCGGGATATGGCTCTAGACCATGATAAATGGAAGGAAGAGGGGGAGGCTTTTGCCCAGCAGTGGAACAGTTTAAGGCTAGTAAAATAAAATATTTGGAAAAAGAAGTTTTACTTCAGTCGTGTGGTCTAAAGCACACTCGTTTTTGTTTTATTCATGGTAGGCATTCCGAGTTCAATGTTAGATAGATAGCTAACAGAATAACTCTTTATTGTAAGCAAGAAGTCAGAATCAGGTACAAAATACTACGATGGTAAATATGTTAGACAAGAAAAAGATTTTAAAAGCATCGGAAGCCCTTTTTGTGTGTAGAGCAAATCGGACAACCTATGTTGACTAGTTACTTATACAATGAAAGGTTGGACAAAAGATAGTCATTCGATTCCGAAAGAGTTGATTGCTATTTATCCTTCCTGGAGGAGGTTTTCTGCCTGGTACTATAGTGGGCTGGTATTAGATCAGAATACTTCTACTCAGACAGGTGGAGGATAGAGCAATCAACAAATTAATACTGGTACAAAAGCAATGATTCCTTGCACTTGGCAGCAGAATCAAGCATCGTCAGACTGTTTGTCTGCAGATACTCGAAATATTATTTGCCTTTAGATTTTGGCAGTAGTAAACATTCGGTGTTCACGCACGCCTTTAAAAATAGATTGGCGGTTTGAAAGTCAATATCAGAGTTCAGAAATATTTTGTTGCCTTTACCTACGGATCAATGATATTAAGCCATAGTTTCGTTTGTCAATTCTGGGTTGCTTTGGTTTGGGTCGGTGATCTAGAGGGATCCTTGAGCACTGAAAAGTCCAGTTTTAAGTAGTGTTAACTGTATGATATGGTACCCTTCCTCGAGATTGCATTATCTCGAAACTCTTCTCTCGCCTTCTCTAGAACACTTTTATTGGGTAGGTAGGCAGGTATAATCAAGAGCTTGACCACTACACCACCTCACCTGATGGTAATGTTCAGTCTGGATTGTACTCACATTGTGTGAGGTGAGGATTTTACAGAAAAATTACGTCATCTTTTCATTCTCACTAACTAAATTCAGTAAAATAGTACCTAGCATATTGTGTAAAAAAGTGAAGGACACATCCTGGGACAGGATTAGAGACGGATTTGAGTAGGCTTGCCCAGCATTAATGCCATCGTCCCAGATTAGTCAGACTGCAGGATATACCTAGTCGGAGTTCGTTTTAAGATGTTTATTTATTTAGATACATAAGTACCTACCTAAATGTCATGTTACACACCCCATCCCACTAGGCCAACTAGGCCAAGAGTAGTTCCAACTTATCTATTTAATTAGGAACCGGAAGGTAGACAAGCAACATTCTGTTAAAGTCAAAATCTTTTATTCATTAAAATCACAAGGATCACTTTGAAACGTCAATTTTACTGCCTGTTTCTTCGCGACCAAGCCAGGAAAGAAAGGCAAGATAGGCTGGTTGTTTTTTTTAAAGATCCTTTTAAAATACATAACAATACAGGAAATAAATTACGTCTAAATTGAAATATTTTTAACGAGTTGGAGCAATTCAATCCCAAAATTCTCTATCATCTAAATAATCCGATATTTTATAGTAGTGTAATAGCTCAATCAGAATCTCATGATTATTTTTTAAATTATTTTGTATGACATAATACTAACCAACCAACCAAAATGACCGGGAGGCACTAAAATGTTAGGGTATGAAAATGTACCTAAGGGTTAAAAAAACTATAGATTAGGTACCTACTTACTACCTATATAAGCTAAAATACAAAGTACCTATCTAAGTAGGTATCATTCAATAAATAGGGCATATATTTTTGTAAAACAGGTAGAAATAGAGATATAGTCTAACTTTTTATTAGCTGCAGTAAAATGACGTTTCTAAATGTCATTCCGTAAAATAATGTTGCCAGCCTAATCTCAATAGGGATGTGATTCAGTTCACAAAAATTAATTAAATAACATTATTATGACGTTTTTGTTTCATTTTGAATGTACCTCCCTATAGGTACTTCCACTAAAAAAGATCAATCCTCTAGTATAGTAATAATAATAGATAAAAAAAATACATTACAACTTAATATTAAATCTCAAAAAAAAAACCAAACTGATTATTCATTTATGATTCACTCATTTAGCTACATCCCTATTTATTTTTCTTCAAAAACCGGCAACCCACAAAACGTCATTTTACTGCAGCTAATAAAAAGTTAGACTTTAGTCTACGTACCTACTCAAAAAATATAGCTACCTATTCACGAAAGTTAATTCGCATGTCTCTTAATTTAAAAAGTAGTTTTAAAAAATAATTTGTATTTTCTAACTTACTCAATATAATTATTGAAGTTATAGTTCTTAGTCTAGTTAAAAAAATTACAATAACTACATAACTTAAGTAGGTAGGTTAAATACGTACCTACTTATACCTAGGTAGTTAATGTATCAATACGTTCAATCCAGTCTCTTCAATTCCAAATTCCTGAATTTTTTGTCAAAAAGACAAAAAGTCGGTCTAACTAGGTACCTCATAGATAAATGAGGTAAGATTTAGCTACCTATTTGTTAGCTTAAAATACTAGGTAAAGGTATCTACTTAGGTTTATTATTTTATGTATTATTTACTTACCCAATGTAATAATATGCAAAAGTACAATTGAAGACAAAAATAATCCTGTCAACATTGTTTTAACTGTACAAAGCTATGCCCAAAACACATTTATAAATCGAGTCGTTTGCATTGTGCAAACGAATAAAACTAACTAGCAAAGCCTTCTAAAAACACCACACTGTTGTTTTCATTAGCACAATCACTTCAAGAACTGTTATTTTATAACATAAAAGTTACAGAAAACAGTTGAGTATCACTAAGATGTCAGTTTTGTTTAGATCGAGATTTGAAATCCATTTGGAAGGAACATTTTCGCGCCAAAACAGAGAGCGACCGCACGTTCACACGCGGCAAAGCAAACTTACTTTGCTTGTTTGTTCTGTTCGCTCGAATCGAGTGAATGAATGGCGCCCGGCCTGGTTCGTTGCCGCGTTGCTAACACAAAGTGTTGCTACCGACAGACGCGACCGATCTTTGGGCCAGTCATTCGTTCGTTACGTTATCATCGCGCGCGACGCGACCATCGCGTCAGTCTATTCCATCCATCGTCCATCCAGCCAGCCAGCCAGCACGCACAGCACAGCACTTCTTTCAGCCAGCCAACTGCAACTACTCGACTCGCGGAGCAATCGTAGTTGCTAATCACCTCTATCTCTGACTATTTACCTAACTTTTATTAATCGTCACCCAGCTTTATGCAACACATCAGATATACCCTTTTCTTATTCAATTTTAGTTTTATTTATTTATTAGTTTTGGTCATTGAAATTAATTACTTTGCATTACTTTTCCCCTGAGGTGATAAATACCACACACTCGCAGTAGGTTAGGTAGGTACCTAATTAAGTGACGTAACCGACATTTTGCGTAACTGACATTTGTAATGTTACTTTTGTCTACTTTTGAAGACGAACCGATCTGTCTAATTGGCGTATCTGTATGTCCTACTGTATGTCTAGATGTATGTTTGACGTATCTACATATCTTAAAATTATAAATCATTCGAAATGCTATAGTACACTTACGACTTTTAGTACCTAATATTTTCTAAAATGTCGGTTACGTCACTTAGAACAGCGACGTATTATGGTACCTACTCACAGAACACTAATATTCTCACGAGTACCTACTACATACAGCAGAGTCTCTTACTGGTATGTTAGGGTAACCCCCTGGATGTTTAAGAATTGAAATATTAAAACTTAATATATTATACATAATATATTAAGTTTCAATATTTCAATTTTGAATCTTCATAATCAGCATAAGAGCGTGCAATATTAAACAAAGTCAATTATAAAAATACGATAAATAAATTAATAAATAAAAATGTCAATGGATAAGAGAAATAAAAATGTCTACGAATGCAATAAAAATGAGAGCAAATACAAAAAAATGTCAACGAGTACAGTTATACCATAAAATAGACCAATATAATTTAAATAGACTGACAGTCTCATACAAGATAACGTAACTCGATATTTGATTACCTGCTAGGACGCGAGATGTCGCTAAGAGTTACAAATCGTTAAATATATGCCAACCTTTAGCTTACTACCGCTCATAATGGTACGTAGAAAAATAGATGGCGCTATTTCCAATTACACGTGTACGATAATATTATTGCGACGTTGTGACCTTTACGTTGTGCGAGGTTGCCGCTTTTCAGTTTCGTTAAAACTTTAGTCTCTAGCATTTTTTAGAGATTTGCGCATTTTATCTCGTAATTGCCAGAACATGAAAGTTTCCGTCAAAATAGGGACTTTTTTAGGAAAAGAAAGGATAGATATCTTTTATTCATTACATACGTCTATGATCGTACCATTATCACTTAAATGCGGAAATACCTACATATTTTTAAAATAAGAATACGTATTTATAGGGATGTACAGATAAGTAGAACACTTTTTGAAAGAAAATAAAATTAATTTGTAAGTACCCGGCAAATGCATGCCTACTACAAGATAATACGTTCTATTAATTTGAACTGGAAACATAACTAGTAAAATAATGAACACAATACGTACACAATATAAACATACATTATGTACAACAAAATATCGACTTACCTACTAGTCGCGACTTTTGAGAAGTGAGGTTTGACAACACGGCATGTAACAAAATTAGGTACAAAAAGCGTGATTTTGCTTGCTTCCCGGCTGTCAATGTCAGTCAGTTCACGGTTCTCTTTCGTTCTCTTGGTTTCGGACTTTGTGTTAATTTTTTGTTAAACGCCATCTAGGTAAAAGCAATGTGCTACCTTCCCACGCCATCTGTGATTAAGCATATGAAAGTGGTAAATCATCAATATAAAATAAAATCGTTAAATCTTATTTTATGGACAATATTACTTATTCTAAAAAATATTGAAATATTTTGGTGTGTTTTAGTGGAAGTTTATTTTTATTTGTGGGTTGCAATGGCCGTTATGAAAGTTTCCAGGCTATGAGACAGCGCCATCTACAAATAATACGGGATTTTGAGCTTTTTGCGGGCTACGATTTCTTATATGGACATTGACAGTCTATTGATATTACTAGTCTCTGGTTATACTAAAAAAAACCGGCCAAGTGCGAGTCAGACTCGCGCACCAAGGGTTCTGTACCATTATCTATAAAAACGGCATAAAATCACGTTTATTGTATGGGAGCCCCCCTTAAATATTTGTTTTATTTTAATTTAATTATTTATTTTTAAAGTGGATATATAACTAAATATTCTGTGAATATTTCAAGCGTCTACCTGTTGCCGTTATCAATATCGAGCTAAAACGAGCAAAAAAATCACGTTTGTTGTATGGGAGCCCCCAATAAATATTTATTTTATTCGGTTTTTAGTATTTATTGATAAGGCGGCAACAGAAATACAACATCTGTGAAAATTTCAACTGTCTTACTATCACGATTCATGAGATACAGCCTGGTGACAGACGGACAGACAGACAGACAGCGGAGCCTCAGTAATAGGGTGCCCTTTTACAAATGCAATGTCCCTTTGGGTACGGAACCCTAAAAAATGTCAGTTCGTTTACTAAAATTGATTTTATCTAAACACATCCCGTGTAGTAAAGTTACCAGATGAAAAAAACAAACGTCCGGAGAAAATGCCTGATTTCTATTAAAAAGTCCTGACATTTTTTTAGCTTGAGAATTTTCTCTCAAACGTAGTTAACAATTTAAAAAAGTCGTAATGTTATCGTTTTTATACACTGCGGATCTCGCTCACGCGTTGCATATCGCACTCAAAGGGCACCCCCTTTAGTAGCGGCAGTTTAAGTACCTACTTGGATAAATAAGTATTGTTATTAATTGTGCAATTCTTACCAAAGGAAGATTATTTATAGTTTGTTTAACTTTTTATTATAGAGACATCTAAAATGTAAACTGTATTTTACTGAAAATTCTAAAAGGCCTGAGTTTTGCAAAATCCAGCCACAATCCTGAGAAGAGTCCAAACATCCAGAAATCTCAGGACAAATCCTGAGAAATGGTAACCCTACGTGTAAGGGCTATCTATGGCCTACGCACATCATGGCGTATTTTAGACGCACAGACGACGCGGGTTTTCGGCGCCCAAAAAGCAGATTGCAGATTTACAAAATTACAGATTGCAAATTTGTAATTTTGTATCGATTCAACGACGACGCGCGACACAAATTTGTACGTGAACCTAAGCTTACTCTTGTTGGGATACTAGTTTTTATTAGGGTTCCGTACCCAAAGGGTAAAACGGCACCCTACTACTGAGGCTCCGCTATCTGTCTGTCTGTCTGTCCGTCTGTCACCAGGCTGTATCTCATGAACCGTGATAGTAAGACAGTAGAAATTTTCACAGATGATGTATTTATGTTGCCGCTATAACAACAAATAAAATAAATATTTAAGGGGGGCTCCTATACAACAAACGTGTTTTTTTTTGCTGTTTTTATAGACAGGGGTACGGAACCCTTCGTGCGCAAGTCCGACTCGCATTGGACCGGTTTTTTTTTAAATCGAGAGTGATAAGCCCTTATTGAGATTTTGTGTTTCGCTGTTGATGTTTGAAAAAAAAAGGAAGTCAAAAGATACCGGATTCATCCTTTTCAGGTAAACCACGTCCGAGTCCTAAGACCGGAAGGCGTATTCCACAAGTCTTATCCATAAATTACATTCTGTCCAGATGAATTCTACGAATAGGTACACAGAATTTGTAAGTGGATTCATTTGACGAGCTGAAATATCTAGTGATATAAAGGATTCAAAAGGTATAAAAAAAATAAACACACCCCATAAAGAATTTTTAGAAAAGTTACAGCTAGGAAAAAACCGGCCAAGTGCGAGTCGAACTCGCGCATGTAGGGTTCCGTACCATTATCTATAAAAACGGCAAAAAATCATGTTTGTTTTATGGGAGCCCTCCATAAATAGGTATATGTTTTATTTTAATTTAGTTATTTATTTTTAATGTGAATGTATAACTAAATATTCTGTGAATATTTCAAGCGTCTACCTGATGTCGTTATCAATATCGAGCTAACACGAGCAAAAAAATCACGTTTGTTGTAAGGGAGCAACCAATAAATATTGATTTTATTCTGTTTTTAGTATTTATTGATATAGCGGCAACAGAAATACATCATCTGTGAAAATTTCAACTGTCTAACTATCACGGTTCATGAGATACAGCCTGGTGATAGACGGACAGACAGACTGACAGTGAAGTCTTAGTAATAGCAGAGATAAATAGGTGACGATTTTAGTTAAATAACAATTCGTTACTCCTAGCGACATCTCGCGTCGTAGCAGGTAAACATACTTATATCAAGATACGAAATGAATAAGTATAGTGACCGTCTGTCTTTTTACTTTGGTAATAGGGTCCCGTTTTACCCTTTCGATATGGAATCCTAAAAATGGTACCTATTTCAGTAAAGTCAAAGTCAAAATCTTTTATTCATTATAATCACAAGGATCACTTTGAAACGTCAATTTTAATGCCTGTTCCTTCGCGACCAAGCCCAGGAAAGAAAGACAAGAAGCAAGGCTGGTTGTTTTTCTAATGACTCTTACAATACAGGAAATAAATTACGTCTAATTTGTAACATTTTGAACGAGTTGAAGCAATTTCAATCCCAAGCTTCTCTATCATCTAAATAATCCGATATTTTATAGTAGGTTTTTTTATAAAGATTTTGTTTAATTGCGTTTTTAAGTTTGTCAATTTTTGTACATCACTTGGGAGTTTGTTATAAAAGCGAACACCTTGCCCTTTAAGCGATTTACTAACTTTATGGAGTCTACAAAGGGAGTAAATATTATATAACTATAAATGCTATATTAACTATAACGTATACTATATAATATACTAAAGTCGAGTAGGTGGTAAGTAGGTATAGGTAGGTACCCAGTTACCCACTTGCATTGTGGAGTTTGATTATCAATAAGTATTCTAATCACGGTAATGACTCAGCTCGACAGAAATAGTGTAGGTTCCTTGATAAGCCTTAATCGCTAAGTACTCACAACCATACAAATATGTACCTATTGGCGTGGCGTGATCGTTGACGGGTTATGTTTGAGTCCATCCAGTCTGGATTTTGCATTCGTGTGTAGTGTTTGTGATTTGTGAACATTCGCCGATAAGATTGAATTTTCCCATCATGTTTGAAATAGAACGCTTTATTCTAAAATCGGACTGGAGTGCCTACGTGAACCGATTCAAGTGTTACATGGAACGCGAAAATATCGAAGAAAATCGATATGTTACTAAATTGATAGAAGCCGTCGGAGACGAAACCTACAGATTGATGCAACGTCTTTGCTGTCCCGAACGACCGGAAGACAAACAGTTTGAAACATTAATTGATATCGTGAAGAAGCATTTGGAACCAGTACGTGGACTGGTGAGAGAACGGTATCAATTCAGAAAAAGGATGCAAGAGGAAAACGAAGACCTTACAACATATTTAGATGACCTTCGACGTTTGGCCGGATACTGTGATTTTCGTGAATGTCTAGATGAAAATTTGAGAGATCAGTTGGTCTGTGGCATCAGAAGTGAGATAGTGCGAAATCAGTTGCTGGCAGCGAAAGTGTTGGACTTCAATACTGCTGTAAGAATCGCGTCGGAAGCAACACAGTCGAATATCGCAGGCTGCTCGAATACTGCTATAGAGACTCAAAACACCTTAGTCTTGAGATCAATGACGTCATCGCAGGGTTTGGCCCCATCAGTCGCGTCAAATACTGTGGTTATCGCAGCTAGTGCTGGCAATAAAAAATATTTTTGTTTCAATTGCAAAATTGAGGGGCACTTCGCCGATAGCTGTCCGAATGTTGAGTGCTACGTTTGTAAGGGTAAGGGTCATATGGCCACTGTATGTCCGACAAGACGCCGCCGCGGCAGTCGTATTCGAGGTACCGTGGCCAGCAGCGCCAGCGGCCGCTTGCGCCGTCGCGGAGGAGCATCCAGCTTCAATATTTACAATATTACTCAATCTATAAGTAAATAATCTTAGCAAGGATGTGTTCTAAGAACCAAAATAAATGTATTTACTTTTCTAAAAACTGCTTTTATTCTTAGCTAGTATGATCTGTGGACCCTATGTAGTGAGTGGCCCTTGGTCTGGGTCGTAGGTATAAATTGCTGTTGAAATATGTAGTTTCTCTGTATCCAATATCCGCATTCACATTTTCAAATGCAGAGCCTCCGCATCGATTTGGGCATCTACATCCGCAATAATTGATGCAGATGCCCAAATCGATGCGGAGGCTCCGCATTTGAAAATGTGAATGCGAATATTGGATACATGGCGATATTGGAATATTGGCAGCGCAGGTCGCGAAAGAAATTGGTTGTGGCTTGCAAGTGGCGCGTGTCGTGAGAACTGGATTGACCAATAGGAGTGAAGATTTCGGTTACAAGATCCGACAATCATAACGTGTTTACTCGCTCTTATCGTATGAACATTGCAGTTTTTGAGAGTTATTGTGAGTATACACTTTACAGTGAGTAGGTATTGTATTTTAAGCGAGTTTTCTGGAGTTATCTAATAATTTATATTTTTGTTTTATTTCTGCACCAAAATGAAATTATTAAAAAAAACTTAAGATCCGCATCCGCATCCACATCCGCGGAAGTGAACCTTCAAAATTCGCTTGTCAAAAAATCTGCAACCACAACATGCGTCTGTATTAATATCTATCATATAGGTACTTGGGTCATACTAAAAGTTCCTGGATTTACATATAAGTCCAGATATTATATTTAGGTAGGTATAGGTACGTACTATGCCCTCACTATTTACACATTTTTGCATTCGTTGGAACCATTGTATACAGCAGTGGTTACAGTTTTCAGTAGGGACCTCTTCAATGGCTTCGTGGAACGCTTTCACTACCGCGCCCCTTCCGGGCTTGTAAATCGTAAATTTTATCTAAATAAAAAGAAGTAGCAAAGTACGAGGTCCTTTATGTGATAAAATGATGCAATCTGACGGAAAATGTCTTAGATCAACCCTGATAACAATCAAAATTACGGACTGAGAGCGAATATACCCGCCGCGTAAACTATGTAAGTATTATCGACTTTTTGTGCCAGATCCGTTCGCTTTTGAACGATACTGTGCAGGTTTCCAGCGCGTAGGTGGTACTCAAAGAGTATTTTACGACGAACTTGAAATAAAAAAAAAACATCATTTTGTGTTTGTTCTGACGAAGTTTGCCGACGTATCTCCAGCCAGACAGCGCCATCTACTACGCTATTTGGAACTAGATAGATTTATTTTTTGACGTCGCACGGTTTCGTACATTTGCCATTGGCAAATAAAAAAATAGGTAAACAGAACAAAACCCGGAATATATCTACAATAAACTATACTAGAAAAAACATAGCTTGATCTCTGTGACAGCTGTCAGTAAAATCGCGCCTATGAAGTTCTGAATTTAACAGTACGGACAAACGTACCAGTCAATGTCATACTTTATGGGCATGCTGAGCTACTTATAGTGATGAGCGATGAATCATCGTGATAACAGACTATAAACTATCGATATTTTGTATAAAACTTGATTCAAAATTATTTTATCATTTAATTTAAAAAATAACATAATTGAATATTTAAAAAAATAACATTATTTACAATAGTGAGTAAATAAAATCTAAATTCTAACCTACTCTGCGCTGCTAGACATAACACAACACCGCCTTTCACGGCAAATAAAATGTTGCAGTTACTAAACACTGCGGTTGAAAATGTATCTGTAGAAGATTGGAAAAAGGTAGTTACCAAATGCAGAAAATTAATGGAAGAAGATTGGGAGCGGGACGTTCGATTTGATAATATTTGCGAACAAGAGTTCATTATAAATTTACAAGATTGCTCTAGCGATTCTGAAAGTGATTTGGATATTGATTTGGGGTGTACTCCTTTGGAATAAATAAATGTATGTATTAAAATATTCGTTTCATTTTATTATCCAAATCATAACATAATCCAATATATAGGTACATATAATTATGGCAGACAGCCTTCGTGGCGAAGCGGTAGGGAACACGACTGCTGCGCAGGAGGTCGCGGGTTCGATCCTCGCTCAGTGCAAATATTTGTATGCATGAATATGGGTTTCTGCACTGGTCTGGTCGTGCCTCGGAAAGCACGTTAAGCCGTCGGTCCCGGCTGCCATACGAATATCTAATGGCAGTCGTTACGGTTTGTTGGATCCCTCAAAAGTCCAAAAATTGGTCTTACTGCAAAGCTTCTGTCGATAATTACTATCGATATTTTTTTCTGTATCATAACAAACCTAGGAATGTCAGTTTAACAAATGTCGCAGAGATCAAGCTATGTTTTTTCAAGTACTAGAAAAAACATAGCTTGATCTCTGGGACAGCTGTCAGTAAAATCGCGCCTATGAAGTTCTGAATTTAACAGTACGGACAAACGTACCAGTCAATGTCATACTTTATGGGCATGCTGAGTTAATTATAGTGATGAGCGATGAATCATCGTGACCACAGACTATAAACTATCGATATTTTGTGTAAAAATTAATTAAAAATTAATTTATCATTTAATTTAAAAAAATAACATTATTGAATATTTAAAAAGAAATAACATTATTTACAATAGTGAGTAAATAAAATCTAAATTCTAACCTACTCGTAACATTCCTTCCGACAACTTTGGGGTTCGAGAGAAGTTTGGCCGTGGCGTGTCTTCTTCCGCAAGATGGCGCCAACGCGCCGTCATCTTGTTTGACATGACCCATTCTCCTCAGTACGAGTGCTAACGCCTTGTATACGCCACGTGTTTTCCGTTCTCATCACTTTGTTTTTGTTACTGTTAATTTGTTAAGTTTATTTATTATTGTTAGTTAAACAGGAAGTTGGAAATAATTGCATGGCTTCAAGAAAAAGGAATAGAGTGGAAGCGGTAGTGAACACGACTGCTGCGCAGGAGGTCGCGGGTTCGATCCTCGCTCAGTGCAAATATTTGTATGCATGAATATCGTTTTTTGCACTGGTCTGGTCGTGCCTCGGAAAGCATGTTAAGCCGTCGGTCCCGGCTGCCATACGAATATCTAATGGCAGTCGTTACGGGTTGTTGGAGCCCTCAAAAGTCCAACAATTGGTCTTACTGCAAAGCTTCTAGAGTCCGGCTAATGAAAGTTGATACTGAAAAAGCGCGGCAAATTTAAAAAAATATCAGCATGGCAACCCTAAAGTAAAAAGAAAAGTTGGAACAACTCACTTTGATACTTTGACATTTATTTTTATTTTACTAGTGGATGCTTGCAATTTTGTCCCCGTTATGACGAGATTAAAAGTAGCTTATATCACTTGTTAACTCTTTATTAACTCCTTACTAAACATCACACGGATACGTCACTCCATTGTGGCGTATTAAAGGAACAAACAGGCTATCAAACACTATCATGAGTATCAATATTATCATGAGTTTAAATATTTGTAAATCTATGTGAGTATGTATCAAAGAAAACAACACCATATATTTTTATACTGTTTTTTAATCACTATAATCAAAATCTGAATCTAAAAATTCAACATGGAGTGAATCGTCAGAATCACTGGAGTCGCTGCTGTCTCTTAAATTGATGATGAAGCTTCGTAAATTATTTTCAGTTATATGGTCTCTTCTTTTGTACTTGTCTTCCACATGAATGACATGGTCTGTCATTTTTTCCAATCATCTGCTGTAATACACTCAAAAGATTGTTTTATGAGATCCTCGAACTCTTTTGGAGTTCGGCTTACATTTTTGCTTCCCACATTTCTTTTTGCTAGACTCCATATGAGTTCTATAGCATTTAGGTCACAATGATATGGAAGAAGTCTTAGCACTTCATGTCCGTTTTGGCTTAAAAGTTCATCAGCTTCATAAATAGGTTCTGGTGTGTTCTGTTTTACTAAGCAGAGCAACTCTGCTTTTGAATTGTATGTTTCAAATGAAATACCATTCAATGTAAGCCAATTCTGTATCTCTAACTTTCTATTTTGAGATGTGGGCGCTTTATTTATTATGACAAAATAGTATGATGCATTGTCCATTACAATTACACTTAGTTCATTCAAATTGGGCATAAGCTTTTCTTGAAGCCATTTGTTGAAGTTTGTGGAATTCATGTCATGGTGGTAGTCGGCCATTTTCGTTTTGGTGCTAGATACTAACAATGAGTTTGGAACAGGGCCTTTCTCTGATCCTGCATGCACAATAATATATCGTTTTCCTGACGATATATTTTCAATTATTCCACTTGTTGATGGACCTTGCCAACATTTTTTAGGCTTATAGGTTTTGTGGACATAAGTTTCATCTAAGTAGATTATTGGCTTGCCTTCTGCACGTTTCGATGCAATGGTACGCAAAAAGCGATGTCTCCATGCAGCTATATCATACCGTTCAATTAATAATGAACGTTCATTTTTGTTTTCCTTAAATTCATAACCGTTGGCTAATAATATGCGACGGAGAGTTTCACGACATCCACCAAATTCTATACTTTCTTTTAACTCTACCAACAAAGATCTTAATGTTGTGAGGTCGTTTTTTACCTGG
Organism: Philereme vetulata; assembly: GCA_918857605.2. Classification (NCBI taxonomy): domain Eukaryota; kingdom Metazoa; phylum Arthropoda; class Insecta; order Lepidoptera; family Geometridae; genus Philereme; species Philereme vetulata. The sequence goes on from OU975482.1 coordinate 1,577,666, forward strand.
AGTCCTCCAGACCCCTTCGTTCACCGCACCTTCTTTTTTTATTCTCTTCAATGTAATAACACTTACATCTGTAAAAAGAATAAACTAAAATGTCAATTATCGTGAGTCTCATAACTAAGAAATAATAGAAAATACACAAGTATTACAAAACTAGTCTAAGATTAACGTTGAGTGAAAACTTACCGGTGAGTGAAGATAGTTCTTCTAAGTACTGGTTCTGCGATTTCATCATATCTTTTTGATCTAAATCTGTGATCTTTTCAATTGCTTGTTTTACTTCAGCAGTTCGTGCATTATCCTCAAGACTATCTGTAAAAGAACAATAACATTATATAAAGTAACTAAAACTTACTTATTACTTATGTACTTATTTAAAATAAAAAAATATCCAGACATTTTGACCGTACTAACCTAAAAAATCTGTCACAGTACGTAAACAATCCTGTTTTTCTCGCAATACGGCTTGTTTCACAAGCTTTTTCTCTTCATATTTCGAAATCATACAAAACAATAGTTTTCGCACTTCACTCTTTATAGTTTTATTCATTTTTATAGCATTAACACGGATATATCACAACAAAACTATACGCAAGTCAACCACAACGAAACATCAACAACACGCCATCTTGTTGCGGCAGAGATAGGGATACCATACACTGATTCTGATTTTACCAAATCTTTCGGAAAACAGCCGAAAATTAATTTCTTTAAAATAAAATTTCCAAGTTTTTCTCTAGTAAATAGTGTACCTAATTAATTAAGCTATTTATTAGACCAACTTAAGGCTTAGTGTTGCTCTTGAAATAATCCAACACGTACATACGATACTTATTTTCGATGAATACAATTTTAGCACACGTACGAATTTTTAAAACTCATTTTATAAAATGTTTAAAATAAGTTTGTTTTAAAAATGCCTTTTTGGAATTAATTATATTTCGTCGCTTCATTCTTCAGATACAATTAACTTAGGTAGTGTCTTTAGCTTACACGAGGAATTCGCACGTTTAGAGAATCGATTTATTTTTAATCGAGTTTCGAATATTTTTACTCTGTAACAACACTCGCTTACCGGTTGTCAGTCCGACTGCCACCTCATTCTTTTTTTGTGCGAGGCAGCGTTCGCACGTGCCTTACGTAAAAAGATAAAATAAAAGTGAAAAATACTTTGTGCTCCCCTGTTATTATGCCGAAACGAAAAAATTAAGCTTTACCAACGAAAAATCCGGAAAATGGAGCAGAAACAGCAAAATATAGCCGTATTATTTATTCCTCGTCGGAAGACTCCGACAAAGATGCAGGTTAGTAATTTCCTTTTTTTTTTCATTGTTAAGTGATAAACATTTCAAAAAATATTGCTCGTTTTTTACACCGGTTGACCGTGTGTCATCACGAAGGTAGTTTTTCTAACCGGGAGGTTAACCGCGTGTTAACACGAAGGTATTCCGAAATCGTTCTAGAAACGATTACGTTTTACGGTTCTAATCGAGCGAACAAAAATGTCAGAGGTGGATCGAGTATCCTCACAATGGTAATTTACAATAACTCCTAAAACTAATTAAGGTTTATTGCTGACATTTAGAAAATTTTATATAATTTATCGTAACGAACGATATTCTTTATATTTGCCGTGGCATTTTTTTTTCATATCTACCCTCAAATATCACTCAATAACATTTTGTTATTGTATCTTTTTAGATAATGAAAACCATGACAAGGCCGATCTAGAACCCTTGGATCCTGGCGAACAAAGCGGCTTAAGTGGTATTTCAAACAATGACGAGATTAAAAATGACTGCGATCAAGAACCGATCCCAGAACCAGACTTAGACCCTGACATTCTCACTGCGCTAGGCGAAGCCACTGAAGAAGTGCCAAAATTTGGACCAAACATTCATGAAAACTTATCACGACTGTGGTTACCTATCTTACGAAAGGGAATGAAAAAGGAGGCAAAAGAGAAACTTGCCAAGGAGTATCTCGTACCTGAAAATTGCCCTTTATTACAAGCGCCAAAATTCAATCCCGAGATTTCAGCTGCTGTAGCCGAAGGTACCCGGACTCGGGACAAAAGAGTAGAAGCCGTACAGCAGCAATTGGGACAGGGTATATCTGCCCTTAACAAAGGTTTGGAACTCCTTCTAGACAATGGCAAGGATAGACTTCAGGCCATCAAATTTCTCAGTGATAGCTGCAGACTGCTGTGTGACCTACATTATGTAGAAACGGAGGCAAGAAAAAAGTTCGTTACTCCGGGATTGGATAAGTCTTTTTTAAATATTATGCAAGACGTTGACCGAGATGAAATGCTTTTTGGAAGCAAGCTTTCGGAGAAAATAAAGGCCACAAAAGTAATCGAGAAACACGGATTACAAATCAAGAAACCTGCCCCAAACACCAAGGCGTCCTCTACGACCCCTCAAGCATCGACAAGGCGCTCACGCCTCCAGGGAAACTGGGGAGGCCCTTCTCGCTTCTCGTCGAACAGGGGGGGGGAGAGGAGGGCTGAAGAAGACTGCTCCTCCAGGTCGGAGAGCGTGGACAGGCAACGTCACTCAACAAAAACCGTCGGCGCAGAACAAACAGCGTGCGACAACTCAACAACAATAGAGGTACACGCTGGAAGAATCCAGTATTTTTATAATTGTTGGATTCAAATTACCAAAAATGCTCAAATACTTGATTGGATCTTAAATGGCTATTCTATACCGTTTTGTAAGAAAGTGCGACAAACTTATATTCCACGTAACCTTGTGTCCCAACGCGAGGACGCAGACATGGCACTATCTATTAAAAAATTGTTAGACCTTGGTGCTATTTCTCCATGTCAAAGAACAAAAAATGATTTTGTTTCAAATGTTTTCTTATCACCAAAGCCCAATGGAACAAAGCGATTTATTCTAAATCTTAAGGCATTAAACAAATTCATTTCGACTACCCATTTTAAAATGGAGGACCATAGGACAGCAGCTAGACTCGTACCAAAATCTGGTTATATGGCTAATATTGACTTGAAAGAAGCTTACCTTTCAGTCCCTATTGTAAAAAAACATCATAAATACTTACGATTCGAATTCGACCAAAAATACTACGAGTTCGTTGCTCTAGCCTATGGTTTATCCGTCGCTCCTTGGGTCTTTACCAAGTTAATGAGAGAGGTCATGAACCATCTCCGCGAAAGGGGATATAGGTCAGTTATATACCTTGATGACATATTGTGTATAGGTGACACTTATGAAGAATGTAGCGAAAACATTTGCAATACATTAGCATTGCTGAAATGTTTAGGATTCGTCGTCAATTACGATAAAAGTAATATAACACCTCGAGAAGTTTGTCGGTTTTTAGGTTTCATATACAATACTGTAGATATGTCCCTAAGCTTGCCAGATGAGAAACGACTAGGTATCATGAAGTTTGTCAAAAAGTTTTCCAAACTTTCTAAATGTTCTATCCGTGAATTATCACAATTCATTGGAGTACTTACTGCGGCATGTCCTGCAGTAAGATATGGTTGGTTATATACCAAAACCATTGAGCGACAAAAGTATCTAGCTCTTCAAAAGTATGATAATTTTGAGGCAAAGATTAAACCTTCGAGTGTTGTCTTACCCGATTTAAAATGGTGGGAACAAAACATAATGTCAACAAACAATGTAATGAGGCCAGACCAAAAATTTGCTTTGGAAATATATACAGATGCATCGCGAACAGGTTGGGGCGCTGCTTGCGTTGATAAACGCGTTAATGGCGGATGGAAAGATGATGAATTATCTTATCACATCAATTACCTAGAATTACTAGCTGTTTTTCTTGGCTTAAAAAGCTTCGCCAGCACACATTCTAATTGCTCTATTTTGCTTCGAGTAGACAACACAACGGCTTTGTGCTATATAAATCGCATGTGTGGAATCCGTTTCCCACATTTGAATGACTTAACAAAAACCATTTGGCAAGAGTGCGAGAGGCGAAATATCTTTATTTTTGCGTCTTATATTAATACTCACGATAAAATTGAAGCCGATCAAGAATCGCGAAAAATAAACGTAGATACAGAGTGGGAACTATCGAATTGAGCGTTCCAAACAATAATTCACACTCTGGGAAATCCCCAAATTGATCTCTTCGCCTCTCGTACTAATGCAAAATGCAATCGGTACATCTCTTGGCAACCGGACCCCGATGCTATAACAATGGACGCTTTTACAGTCAGTTGGAGCTCTATGTTCTTTTATGCTTTTCCACCGTTCGCCTTGATTCTAAAGTGCTTACGAAAAATTATTAATGACAAAGCTACTGGGATTCTAGTCTTCCCCTATTGGCCTGGACAAGCTTGGTTTCCATTGCTTAAAAGAATGCTTATCTCAGATATCATCTTCTTTACGCCTAACGGGGACCTTTTACGTTCTCGTTTCAGGTTACATCACCGGCTCTACACCAGCCTTACTTTGGGGGCCGCGACGCTCTCAGGACAGCATTTACAAGGCTAAACACCCTGGTCGTAGCACTCGACTTAATGCTAGCATCCATCTCGGAAAATACCATGAAACAATATTCTGTAACATACAGATTGTGGTGGGAGTTTTGCCTAGAAAATAATTTAAATACCTATGAGACACCTTTGTCATCCGTAATAGGCTTTCTAGTAGATCACTTTAATAAAGGTGCATCATATGGGACTATTAATAGTCATCGTCCTGCGCTATCGTTACTCCTAGGGAATAATGTAGGGTCAGATGAGCGAATTAAACGTTTACTCAAAGGTATTTATAGGCAAAATCCATCCCGACCTAAATATACGTCCACTTGGGACCCAAAGGTTGTACTAGACTACGTATCCTCATGGTACCCTAATAGCAGTCTAAGCCTGATCAAGCTTACAAAAAAAATATCAATTTTATTAGCTTTGTGCACTTCCAATCGCGTGCAAACCTTATCTCTAATTAAGATTACTAACATTGATAGGTCCCCCTCAGGCATAAAGATCATGATATCGGATATTATAAAGACTTCAGCACCAAATCGAGAGCAGCCAATATTATACATGCCTTACTTTCGGACAATCCAAGTATATGTCCAGCAAAAACCCTAGACGACTATCTTAAAGCGACATCAGGGTTGCGACCTGAAGGAACTGATAATCTTTTGCTTACTCACAAAAAACCTTATAAGAAGGCATCGTCACAAACTATAAGCAGGTGGATAAAGCAAACTCTAGCGGAGAGCGGCGTTGACGTTACAGTATTTAGTGCACACAGCACACGTCACGCTTCTACTACGGCGGCGGCATCCGCTGGAGTTTGTATCGATACCATTAGAAAAACAGCTGGATGGTCCACCTCTTCTCTGACGTTTGCTCAATTCTATAACCGTCCAGTGACGGATGAAGGAGTATTTGCTCGTTCTGTATGTGCTGTTAGTATAAGAAAATAATTTAGTAATATAATTAAACCTACGTTTATAAAAGAAATTTTTGACAAATATGTCTCCTTTCGGTTCTTAATGATTTATTTTGATTAAGATTATAAGAAATACATATTTTGTGTTGTTTTGAAACAATAAAAGTTTTCTACTATCTATTTAATTAAATGTTTTATTGACACAAACATATTTAACCTTTAAGTTCTAATCTGAAAGCTCTGAACATCTACCTAAGTTAATTGTATCTGAAGAATGAAGCGACGAAATATAATATGAGATCAAACGAACTTCTTGAAGTGAAGTTCGATCATTATTATATGAGTCGCTTCATTCGAAGATACACAGGTTCCCACCCACCCGAACCCAACGTAGAAAACTTGAGTAGGCTTTAATGTCTCTGAAAATAATGAGGTGGCAGTCGGACTGACAACCGGTAAGCGAGTGTTGTTACAGAGTAAAAATATTCGAAACTCGATTAAAAATAAAACGATTCTCTAAACGTGCGAATTCCTCGTGTAGGCTAAAGACACTACCTAAGTTAATTGTATCTTCGAATGAAGCGACTCATATAATAATGATCGAACTTCACTTCAAGAAGTTTGTTTGATCTCATATTGTTCCTAAGTACATTCTGCTTAAAATACCCCAATTTGTAGGGTAAATATCCGATGGTAGGAACACTTTAGTGTTGTCATATAAAAAAAATAAGTTTGCAAAAAAATCCAGTATCTACTTTCGTCAGCCAGACTCTATCGATATTTTTTTCTGTATCATAACAACCCTAGGAATGTCAGTTTAACAAATGTCGCAGAGATCAAGCTATGTTTTTTCAAGTACAGTATAATACACAAACAAAAACTTATAAAATTACACCACAATCAACACCAAGTTCGCTGTTGCTGAATTCTTTGAAGACTAATCAATTTTTTGCCACCAAACGTTCTAGTAAAGAAAATAAAGCATACATACCTATCGTAAAAATGCATTCTGCAAAGAATATTATAAAGGTGTTTAGTGGGTGTTGTGCGAGTGCGTTTCTCATGGAAATTCTAATGGCAAGGACTCCTCAGTCCGCAAATCTAGTTACGTTTTTACAGTTCATTTTCATAGCCCTTTACGGATTTATTTTCATTTCGAAGTTTGGTACGGTGAGTTGTTTTCGTTTTTTACTTTCCTACTTAAACTGTAAGTATGTACTTAGTTGTGTTAAAAAAAATAAACTTTAATCGTGCATGAATATCTTATTTATTGTTCTATGTTTATCTGCAGTCAGACAGTCAGGCTTGGTAGGAATGCGTTAGCATCCTAGTAGTCTGTGGAGTGATCCGGTGAGCATTCTCCTATCCATTTGATCAAGTTACAAAGTTCCATAGTGGCAAATAAAAAATAAAAACCAACCAAGTGCGAGTCTGAATATTGCACGCAGGGTTTTGTACCATTATCTATAAAAACGGCAAAAAAAAACATGTCTGTTTGTTGTATGGGTTATTCACACTCAAATTATTATTTCATTCAGTTTTTAGTATGTTGTTATAGCGGCAACAGAAATACATCATCTGTGAAAATTTCAACTGTCTAACTATCACGGTTCTTAAGATACAGCCTGGTGACAGACAGACAGACAGCGGAGTCTTAGTAATAGGGCCCTGTTTTACCCTTTGGGTACAGAACTCTAAAATTTAGGGAAACATAATAAACACAAAACCCGGGATATATACACTAAACTAGGACAGGATACATTAAAGAGAAATTATACAAGATAAGAGATATAATTACAAAATTAACATTTACAAATTTTTGATTTTATATTATAATATTATTTGTACAAAAAATGATTCTAGACATTGATACACGGATGGATTTCCATGATTTATGTTGTCTACCGAACCTTTTGGGTTGCCAGTTAATCGTGATCCTCTGCGGAGTGCAAAGTAGATTAGGTACTTATACATAAGTACATAATATACTTACATGCATAAATGTATCATAAGCTACTTATCAACATGTCTTTTATAATCTTACTAGCTGACCTGCCAGCAGATTCGCAAGTTCACACACGCAAAGACCAAAATCATTTTTCTATAAAATTGACACTTCGTTTTTATCCCACGGGGCCTGATTTACGGAATAAAAAATAACATACGTGTTAATCCAGGTTATAATCTACTTAAGTAAATACTAAATTTCATCAAAATCAGACGTACCGAGAAGTACCACCCATACCTGGTCGGCATACCACCTTGCCGTACCAAACGATTTGCTTCAACTTTTCCTGTTAGCACAAGTAAGGAATGGAACTCACTTCCGGCGTATGTTTTTCCAAACCAGTATAATCTTGGAGTCTTCAAGTCCAGAGTGAATAGGTTCTTTCTAGGTAAGCGTGCTGCATCTTCGATCACACCTTCACTTATCATCAGGTGAGGTAGTGGTCAAGCGCTTGGCTATCATCAATAAAAAAGAATCCGTTCAGCCGTTACAATGTGATTTGAGTAACAAACAAATAAATAAGCAAACATTTAAACTTTTGCATTTATAATATTAGTGTGATGTCTTAACTATTAAAAGGCTATAAATTTTTACTGCTGGATAATAAAATACTTAATACTGTGTTTTCAGGTAAGTCCAAAGATTCCGATAAAGCAGTACACAAAACTAGTAGCTTTGTTTTTTGTATCGAGTGTGGCCAATAACTATGTTTACGCTTTGCATGTGCCTTCTACGCTACATATGATTATACGGTAACTAGCACCTACTTACATACCATTACCTACCATATAATTACTCCAGGGTGATTATTTAATGAGGAACAGGCCTTACTTTTTTTTTTTACTTTTTACCTTAATTTTTTTTACTCCTTAAGGGCCGTTCAAGTATTACGTAAGCAGATTTATTACAATTATTCACCCCCCCCCCCCACCCCCCTTCCTCTTGTCAGCAAAAGTAAGCAAAGCTCTTCCCCCCCCCCCCCCCCCCCCCCTCCTCCCATGCTTACGTAAACATTGGTATATATAATTATGCGGTTATCTTTTAATGTTAGTTATTACAATTCCCCCCCCCCCCCCCTCCCTACCCCCTCGTCAGCAAAAGTAAGCAAAGCTCTCCCCCCTCCTCCCTCATGCTTACGTAAACATTGGTATATGCATTTATCTTTTAATGTAAGTGTCCTTTTTTTTTCTTGATTCACGAGCAGCCGTTATAATTCTAGAAATAAGAAAATAAGCTTAGGATAGAGGACTTCAACGCACATAATATTCATCAACAAACTTTATTGACACGGTATTCAACATAGAGTAAGAAACCAATATTACGAACAATATTACTGCTGACGTAATCACCATCTAGACCCCCCCCCCCCTCCCACCACCCCGTATACCCAATACTTGAACGGTCCCTTAGGTAGCAAACAAGGATACGGTTCACCTGATGATAAGCGGTTACCGTATATAGCCTATGGACGTTTGGGAAGGGCTTTCCTTTAGGAACGGTTTGATAGAGGGATGGGGGGGGGGGGACTTGAAAAGCCCCCCTAGTGTGTGAGGACTTGCGAAAACCTGTAATTTTTTGAGAAAATTAAAAAAATATATAAGGTATATATATAAGGTTAAGTATGAAAAAACTATTTTTTTATATTGAAAAAAGGCACGAGTCCAGGGTTTGGGGGAAAAAGTGGTCTATGAAAACGTAGCTCCCTACGTTTTCATAGACCACTTTTTCTTCCAACCCCCCGGACTCTGGGTGGGCTCCCGCCAGAAGCTCTTAAGGTCGCCCCTGAATGAAGCAAGTCACAATCGACCTTTGCTCCGCTACGGAGGTCACCGGCTCCCCCCTTCGCTTTACTTGGCCTCGTATGACTTGCTTCACTCAGGACCTCCTGCTATCTTCTGGCTCCCGCGCTCTTTATATACACTCTAGGGATGTCACGCACAAGAACACATGGGGTCGTGGTGCTCCGTGTCGATTCTGTCACTCATTTTGAACCTAACTTAAGTTGGGGTGCCCCGTCTCGATTCAGTGTACCATTTTTCATAGTTCAAAAGGTAACTTATTAATAAAAAATATTAATAATACCATTATCCATGCAACAGTGAACGAATCTAATGTAAATTTTATAAAATAATGTCGGAATTCCCGCCAATAAAAATGTATAACTTATGTCACTGTCATTGCCAAATTCGAAATTGCCGCTAATAAAAACGTAAAATCTATGAAAAAAGCCGTATTATCTGTCACTGTCATTTCAATTTAGTGTCGCATAATCGATAGAACGCAAACTGAAAAGTCGGACACTGATTTCCGAGCGAATTTCGCAATCGATCACGGATTTTAAAAATTAATATCTCAAAAACTATAAGGTTGCGCAAGTTCCCACTTCACATGTAGGCTTTTTTTATGTATATCTACACATGAAAAAAAAATGAAAGTCCTAGCACAAGTTTCCTAAAGGAAATTCCAGCCGAACCCCATACTGTAGTCCCTGATAACCTCAGCAGGGAGACCATTCCACAAGCGAAAAGTTCGCGGGATGAAATTCCTCTGGAATCTCACGGTGCGCAACCACATCATTACATCACTCCAAGGTGTGTGGATGGATTCTCCCTGCTTATGGCGAGCGGTGCGATGATAAAAGGAACCTGCAGGCACCATGTCAAACAACTCATTATGCAAGCGGTTAGAACACACTCCTGAGACATAAGGGATCATACCTCGTGTGAGATCGGGATCGTCACAATTATCACAGCTCGTTGTTGAACAGAGTCAAATAGCTCTTGTTAGTATCCAGGTGCTCCTGCCCATAAATCGTCGCTGTTCTAACTAAGTAACGTAACCGACATTTTGGCGTAACTGACATTTGTAATGGTACTTTTATCTACTTTTGAAGACGAACCGATCTGTCTAATCGGCGTATCTGTATCTTCTACCTATGTCTAGATGTATGTTTGACGTATCTACATATCTTAAAATTATAAATCATTCGAAGTTTCCTAAGTATGTACACTAACGACTTTTAGTAATATTTTCTAAAATGTCGGTTACGTCACTTAGTTAGAAAAGCGACGAAATGACAGCAGTACTAAGTATTATTGCGATGTAGATCACAAATTATTCAGTATGTAGGTACATTAATTTTACCATCAACAATAGTTAAACATTCTTAATTTTACCGCCGGTATTAAAGACCCTCTGAAAAGCAATGTAAGATATAATTAAGAATTTTCCTTTGAATAACTACACATAGAACATAAGTTTAAAAGAAAATATTTTCGAAAAATAGGCAACAAAACAAAGAATGTGTGCGGGATGTTTTACATTCGCCGACATGCACACAAGCGCATGTGTAATGCACGAAACTGATGAACATTTTCATCGCACAACCTTCTTGGACATCTTCAAGAGTAGTAGAGTTCCTTGTGAACGGGCTCGCCCGGGGAAGTGCTACCACCATACCTATTTCTGCCGCCAAGCAGCATTGATGTGTTTCGGTTTGAAGGGTTGCCGGTGAAATTACAGGCACATGGGGCTTTACACCTGTATGCTTCAAGTTGATGGACGCAGGGCAGTGTAACGTAGGGCCCATTTCTAAGGCGCGTGACTAACGAGGCATTTTTCTGTTAGAGGCGATGGTTACCACTTAACATCAGGTGGGCCATATGCTCGCACCATCTCCAAGGTGCATAAAAAATGAAATATCTATTATCTAAACATGAACGATAATAGGATTTAGAGAAATAGGTTTCTGTAACAGTGTTCTAGCTGAACTTCTTTCGGACTCAGCTAGAACACTTTACAAACTAGTTACATAAGGTTAAATGTCACTAAATCATTAATTAAGATTACCTACCAGGGCGGCATAAAAGCATGTGCGACAAAGCCCTTTTCATTTATTAAAAAAAGGTGCATATTAAAAATAACCCGTAATACTTTTTGTTTGAACCTGAAACTCACAGCGTATGGCTCCACTGTAAAGGCCTAGTTTTCGTGCGTGAACATTGTTTTTATGTGTAGCTATTCTAAGGATTTTTTATTTATAAATTTCCATTTTGCTTTTAGGTCAGCGTCATCGCCTGCGAGCATGCTGGTCTACTGTTATGCCAAAAAGACGTATCCTAAACCGAACAATGCTATTGGCTCGGTGCTTATAACCGTAGGTGTGGCTGTGGCGATGTATGGTGGAGCCCCTACAGAGCAGACCAAAGGTTTGTGGCTTCTAAATAACTCATAAATAGATAGATAATTCTTTATTTCACACCATAAAATTTATGGTGTGAAATGAATAAATGAATGTCCAGCAATATTTATTTAATTTATTTAATATAGTGTAAACTCTATAACACACTTAAGGGACTGAGCATATTTTGACGTTATAGAGAGTTGTCGTTAAATGGAGAGAAGTAAAATCAGTATTAGAAAAAGAAAACATTTATTTCTGATTTGTCTTGTTAAATAGTACCTACAATAAAAATCTGTTTTAATTTGAAACGCTATTGCGTATAGTCTGTTATTATAAGAATATGACAACGTATAGATAAAATCCGTCACTTCTACTAACAACAGTCTGCAGCTACACGTGCAAGCAATCCCATTTTGTAAACAAGAGAACGGATTTCTTAGAAAGTTTGGTGTGTATGATGCCGACAGTCGAGTTTATTATGGTCTAGGATAATAAAACGACAAAAGGATATACACAGCTGCGCAGTTTTTACTAATTTGCCAACTTAAAAAGAACTTTTTATTACAAATTGTTGTCGTTATTGAGAATGGGTGTAATGCTATACAGAGTGTACCATTGTATGCAAGACAAGCTAAACCAACCAAAGCCGAGTGATGTCGACGCTTTAGAGAGTTTGTCGTTAAAACGAGTGCCGTTACATGGAGTTTACACTGTATATAAAATAAATATTGCTGGACATTTCACACAGCGTTATCTAGTCCCAAACTAAGCGGAGCTTGTACCTACTATGGGAACCAGATAACTGATAGAATACTTATGAATGAATGAAATACTCTTTATTGCACACCAAATAAAATACAGCAATAATGGAAATAAATAATAAATATGGGCGGATCTTACCACTTATATGATACCTTCCCACTGCTGGGCAAAGATCTCCCCCATGTTCCAGTTGTAAGAGACAAATATTTTTTTCAGGGCAATTTATATGGTGGTGTGCTGGCGTGTCGGTATTACTGGCTACACTATTCACTGGCGCGTTTACTGGCTTGCAACAGGAGCTTTTGTATGCGAAGTACGGAAAGCATCCCGATGAGGTACATATTTCAGCTTGAAGATATAGGACAGCGCTATTTAGTCCTAAATTAAGCGAAGCTTGTAATAAGGGAACCAGATGACTGATAAAGCTTCTCCTAAACTTTAAACCGCTACTCTAACAGAAGTTTTTTTTTATAAATACATTTATTTCAGATTTAAAATCCATACGTATGATATATCAAGCGTTTACCTGTTGCCTTTATCAATATCGAGCAAAATCGAGCGAAAAAATCACGTTTGTTGTATGGTAGTCCACCTTAAATATTTGTTTTATTTTAATTTAATTATTTATTTTTAAAGTTAATATATAACTAAATTATTCTGTGAATATTTCAAGCGTCTACCTGTTGCCGTTATCAATATCGAGCAAAAAAATCACGTTTGTTGTAAGCCCCCCTTAAATTATTTTATTCTGTTTTTAGTATTTGTTGTTATATCGGCAACAGAAATATATAAACTGTGAAAATTTCAACTGTCTAACTATCACGGTTCATGAGATACAGCCTGGTGACAGACGGACAGACAGACAGCGGTCTTAGTAATGGGGTCCCGTTTTACCCTTTGGGTACGGAACCCTAAAAATGAATAATACAGATCATTGAATAATAATAATAGTATTTAAATAATTATAAATTATATTTATTGAATACTTACTCTTTTTGAATCCATTTGGTAAGGATGGGGCAGTCCAGACGCGAAACAATCATCTGCAGGATGCACGGACTTCACTGGACGCGCAACTCGGCCGTGTTCGCCTTACCCCTCTTGCCACGAATTCAGTCATTTTGCCATAGTAAACGAAATTGTCTTGTCAGTGCGACTTTAGTTCTCGAGGACAAAACGAAGTGAAAAAAATGACGAAGTGAGCCGTATTATTTTGTAAAAGCTATAGTGTCTGAGCAGTTAATATTTCTTTTCACCTGTGAGTATAATTTTATCCCATTGAAACCACTTTCATAAAATCAATTAAATATGTTACGATTATTGCAAATAATACTCCATTTTAAAAGTACTAAATTTTTTGGGCAGTGTAACCCAAATTGTGGTACATTAAACTGAGTCGGATTATATGTCACTTAGTTTTCATTCTTCATTACATTCATTCATAACATAATATGGTGATAGGGCTTGACACTATCGATAAAAATATCAATATGAATGAATGAACGAACTCATACACTTTCAGATTTCCAACTGATCCATTAAGAAAGAGAGAGTGGGTGAAAGCAGTCCGCAGAGAGCAGGCTTGGATTCCAAGAAAACATAGTTATATATGCAGTTTACATTTTGAACCTGAGTGTTACATTAAAAAGTCTAACAAACAAAGAAAACTATGTAAAGATGCTGTTCCAACATTAAATTTGCCAGAATTTGTAAATAGAGCTTGAAATACGCAGCTCTCATAATTATCATCATCATCATCAACAACATAATGATGGTGATGTTGTTTTACAAGGTAGTTATCCATACTAAATAATAATTTCAAAAGTATCTCTGTCTGTCTCAAATGTAACATTTATAACAGTTTCAATATTGATTAATCGCACCTAAAGGAAAATAATATTGACTTACGACCATTAAAATTTTACACTTTCAAACAACCTTACTAGCAATGAAACGTTACCATCGCAATGGCGCAACGGATTTACGTTACTAAAATTGTTTATTGGAAATGTTTCGATTACCGAATAAATATTCTAACTACCGGTATTGAACCCATGGGATAAAAATAGCTTATGTGTTAATCCAGGTTATAATCTAAGTATATACTAAATTAAAACCGTTACGACGTGATTGAGTAACAAACTAGAATAACTAAACAAACATTCTTAATTTCGCATTTATAATATTAGGGTAATAAATTTTGATTTTGTGATTTTTTTACCAGACTGCTAAAAAGGAGGGTGTTTGTTTCTTTTTCGTGAATGGCTGACTTCTCCTCCATCTAAATAAAAAATATAGGAAATGAATGAAAATTCTTTATTATACCTTACAAGCTAGACACAACAGATTTATAAAAAAAACAAATAAAAGTAAGCATAATGGGCGGTCTTATCGCTTAACAAAGCGATCTCTTCCAGACAACCTTTGGATGGAGAGGATCATTGCTTAATGGAAGATTGGCCGAGGTGTAAAAAGAATAAACTTAATAATAGAAAAAGAAATTAGTTATATACATACATATTAGGTACATAAATAACTTTTAAATAAATAAATAAATATCATATATAAAATAAATAAATATGTACTTACATACTTATACTTACAATAATAATATTAGAGATCAGATGAATCATGACTCTTCATGGAGATAAAAGTTTTTGAGTCTAGCTTTAAATACGGAAGGTGAGGGGGATTTCTTAATGGAGATCGGCAAGGCGTTCCATAATCGGACAGCTAGAACGGAAAAGGAGTTTGCATAGAAACTGGTTCTATGTATCGGGGTTTTGAGAAGGAGGTTTTTAGAGGATCGGAGTGTTTGGGAATTTGTGCAAAAAAGGAATTCAAAGCGTTCCTTCAGATAACAAGGCGTGGAAGGATTACGAAGGATGTTTAATAGGAGGGATAGGATGTGAGTATTCCAGCGAAGACGAATAGGGAGCCATTTGAGTTTATTACGAAATTCGGAGATGTGGTCGTATTTCCGAAGTCCGAAAATAAACCTTATGCAAAAATTTTGAAGACGCTCAAGCTTATTGAGCTGCTCCTCCGTGAGGTCAAGATAGCAGGAATTAGCGTAATCTAAAATTGGGAGAAGAAGAGATTGTGCAAGCGCAATTTTAGTAGCTATCGGAAGAAAGTTTCGCAGTCTCCTGAGCGAACCAGCAGAGGCAAATAGCTTCCGACTCACAGATTCAAGCTGAGGACCCCACGACATACAGCTATCCATGAAGATGCCCAAATTTTTTACAACCTTTTAGTAGGGAACAGTTACATTATCAAACTTAATTTGAGGGAGTGTTGTGTAGTTGATTTTCGATAAGGTGCGTGAACTTCCCAATATGATGGTCTGTGTTTTATTAGGATTAACTCTTAATCCATAAGCCTTGCTCCATTCACTTATATAAAGCAGGAAATGTTAATTTCTTAAGTTGTTTTCTTGTGATTTTCCACATTCCTGAATCTTTATTGACATGCCATCAAAGCATGCAATGCTAACAAACTGCAAACACCTAACTGCGCCACGGAAGGTGCACGGAAGTCATAAATTCAAGACAACTGTAGTCTTTCCATATCTTTATTTTCTCGATGACAGCTCCTGTGAAAACTTGAAACGAGCGTCTTTTTTACATTATGTATGCATTATTTTATAAAAATATGACGCTTACGCACGTACAAGGTTATACCAGAGTCGGAGAAACTGATAAGGATGGAACTATCGATAAACGTATTACGATAACAGACCCGATATTTTTTTACAAAATGTAAGAAACTAAACTACTGCCGGATACTTTTGTACAAATTTATTAACTAATATTATATTTCATTACAAGATACCACGGACTGCACTGGACGCGCAACTCGGCCGTTTTCGCCTTACCCCTTTTGCCACGAACTCGGTCTTTTTGCCATAGTAAACGAAATTGTCTTGTCAGTGTAACTTTAGTTCTCGAGGACAAAACAGTGAAAAAAATGACGAAGTTAGCCGTATTATTTTGTAAAAGCTATAGTGTCTGAGCAGTTAATATTTCTTTTCATCTGTGAGTATAATTTTATCCCATTGAAGCCAGTATATTTTCATAAAATCAAATAAATATGTTACGATTACTGCAAATAATCCGCCATTTTAAAAGTGCTCAATTTTTTGGGCAGTGTAACCGAAATTGTGGTACACCAAAATAAGTCGGATTATAATGTCATTTAGTTTTCATTCTTCATTACGTTCATTCTAATCATATGGTGATAGGGCTTGACACTATCGATAAAAAATATTGATATGAATGAATGAACGAACTCACACACTTTCAGATTTTCAACTGATCCATTACTGACGACCTCCGTCGCGCAGTGGGTGAATAGCCGACTGAGACGCAGGAGGTAGCGGGTTCGATTCCCGCCGCGGAACAAATGTTTGCATGTTCTACAGATATTTCTTCCGGGTCTGGATGTTTTTCTATACCTATATTATAAATATGTATTTACAAAACAAAATTATATATGTAGGTATTCTATCAGTTATCTGTTTCCCATAATACAAGCTTTGCTTAGTTTGGGGCTAGATAGCGCTGTGTGAAATGTCCAGCAATATTAATTTATTAAGAAAGAGAGAGTGGGTGAAAGCAGTCCGCAGAGAGCAGGCTTGGATTCCAAGAAAACATAGTTATATATGCAGTTTACATTTTGAACCTGCGTGTTACAATAAAAAGTCTAACAAATAAAGGAAACTATGTAAAGATGCTGTTACAAAATTAAATTTGCCAGAATTTGTAAGTAGAGCTTCAAATACCGGACACAGCTCTCCTAATCATCATCATCAACATAATGATGGTGATGTTGTTTTACAAGGTGGTTATCCATACTAAATAATAAATTCAAAAGTAACTCTGTGTCTCTGTCTGTCTGTTTGCTGTTTTTTTATACATTTGGATATAGAACAAGCATATGGTTCACCCGTTACCATGACCGACGTTATCTTTATATAAGATGTAAGTACCTGTTAAACTGACTAAGCGTCACCATCGCAATGGCACAACGGATTTACGTTACTAAAATTGTTTATTGGAAATATTTCGATTATCGGCTAAATACGACGACCTTTACGACGATTTTGACAACCTCTGTGGTACAGTGGGCGAATAGCCGATTGAGACGCAGGAAGTAGCGGGTTCGATTCTCGCCTTAAAACAAATATTTGTATGATCTACAGATATTTGTTCCGGGTCTGGATGTTTTTCTATATGCTTATTATAAGTATGTATTTACAAAAAAAAGTATATAAGTATTTTATCAGTTATCTGGTACCCATAGTATAAGCTCTGCTTAGTTTGGGGCTAGATAGAAAGGTCCAGCCATATTTATTTATATATATTTATTTATTTAATATTCTAACTACCGGTATTAAACCCATGGGACCTGAGTTATGAGATAAAAGTAGCCTATGTGTTAATCCACGTTATAATCTAAGTATATACTAAATTTCATCGAAATCGGTTAAGCCGTTACGACGTGATTGAGTAACAAACAAATTAATAAATAAATAAACATCCATACTTTCGCATTTATAATATTAGTGTAATAAGTTTTGATTTTATAATTTCTTTTTACCAAACTGCTAAAAAGGAGGGTGTTTTTTTATTTTTCGTGAATGGCTGACTTCTTCTACATCTAATTAAAAAATATATGAAACGTTAAATGCTTTAGTTATTTTCTTGTGATTTTCTACATTCCTGAATGGTTATTGACACACCATCAACGCATGCAATGCTAACAAACTGCAAACACCTAACCTGCAACTCTTTATTGTTACTTTCACCGTTTTGTATTTTTGGTGACGTCATAATGTAACCGCAAGCAGATTCAAATGAGCCCAAACACTAGTAGCCTAGTAAACTAGTATCCACTCAGAATGTACATTATCTAGCATCCGTCTCCATCATGAAACCACCTCCATGGTACCAAATTATTACCTAAATTACGTTGTATTAAAAATTTCAACTCAATTGGTTGGAGAACTGGTTTAAAATTCAACAAACATTACAAGTTAAATAAAAGCTTCTTATAATTTGATCACGATTTCAATTTTGAAAAGTAGGTTAGTCATACTCTAATTTTTCGTCATTCATTCAATTTTATCGATACTATTTTATCGACTGCACCAAGCACTAGTGTTCAATCTACAGTAACTGTTAGACAGTGACAACGCTATTTGTGGAAGTACACCAGCAATAGATCACTCCCCCGAGCCCCGCCAAAAACGGTCGACGGTGATTTCATTAGTTTTAAGCACGTTACGCGTCCCGTGAAGTCCGTGCAAGATACGTATTCATTCTTGATTGATAATGCCAACTTCTTTAAAATTTTCGAAGCTTTTGTAAAATAAGTAGGTATAGGTAGGTACTCGACAATGAAACGAAATAATTATAACGACAGGTAATCTTTATTTATTTATTTTAATCAAAATCTGATGAATCGTCACTGTCACTCGATGAGCTCTCCCCATGAGGTCACAACACTACAACTATCAAATTAGAACTGTCATCGAGAAAATAAAGAAATGGAAAGACTATGTATAACCATCTATTGGTGAAGGGCAAAGTTGCCTAAAAAGGCGCTGATCGAAATACCCGCGTTTTGGCAAAACAACTCTTTTCAATAGATATTCATGTCAATTTATAATCTTCGCTTTTTATTCACAGATGCTGTTCTACACATACATTTTACCCCTTCCGTTATTTCTGGCGATATCTCCACAACTGCGAGACAGGGCTTTAGATCTTGAAGTCGACATGTGGCTCCTCATAGTCCTATCAGTCATATCCCAATTCTACTGTACACACTCCGTCCATGAGCTGGCTACTAAAGAAAACTCCGTTACAGTATCTTTTATATTAACTCTAAGGAAATTCATCTCTTTGTTAGTATCATCAATAGTTTTTAAGAATAACTTGACGGTTTTACATGTTATTGGTACTGTTTTTGTAGCTGTGGGGACGTATGTGTACTTTGACTATTTTCAGAGTAGAAAACAGCAGCCTGTGAGCTTGAAGAAAGATTAGTGTTTGCGTTACAGGTGACCACAACAAGTAGGATATTCCAATGATGGGTTTTCATTATATATTTAAAAAACTAGTTCCAACTAGTGTAAGAGATGGTGCTGACTGGAGATGCGCCGACAAAAATATGGTTTGTATGCCAAATCTCAAAGACAATATCAAAATTTGTCTAAAACAATTTTACTTCGTCAGTTAAACAAACACAAATGTTTGTTTTTTTATTTCAAGTTCCTTTGAAAATAATGTTGATACAGCATTTGACAGTGACAATTCACTTTGTTATTCAGAGCATGACAGAGCAACGCCATCTGTTAGCAATTATAAAACCATGGCCGTGAAAACCCCTCATTATAATTTTTAGACAAATGAATTGTTATGATCTGAATCTGTGTGTACGTTAGTCAGTGTTTGATGAACCAATGGCACGGTAATGTTATCTATACAATATTCTGTCTTCATACAAACGGCAGGACCGTGAGTCATACCTACGCGCCTTGCGTTCGGTACCCAATCGGTACACAACCGGTCGCGCGCGAATGCGCCGCTGCACGGCAATGTAACAATACTGTATAGATAACATTACCGTGCCAATGGTATTGTTTTCATACCACATTCTCGCTTTTGCTCCATTGTAATGTATCTTTTAATATATAAAACAAAGTCGGGTTTGTTCGAACACTTATAACTGGAGAACAGCTGGACCCATTTTGATGATTTTTGATTTGTTGTATTTGTCTCCGTCCCGAATAGCAGAATAAATATTAAAATATCGGAACAAATCACGACATTAAGAAGAAAAATCATTTTCTCATACATTGATGCAGATAATGACGGCCGCCGTATATTGACAGCCCGCGTCATATGCATGTCAAGGCTGTACGAAATTCGCCGGGTCAACTAGTTGAATATAATGTACCAAATATGTGCAATAGTCAAAATCAAAATAGGGGAAAGTCTTAGAACAACTACACATAGAAACAAAGTAGACGCGCGAAAATAAGCCATATAATTGGAGCCAACTCCAGTCCGCGCTATGCGCTGCGAGCTTTGTGAGAAAGGTGCTAGTGAGTGCAGGTCTCGGAAAAAAAATATGCGTTTTGTACGGTGAAAATGTCCATCCATTTGCTGCATTACTTGTGCGCTTGTGTGCTTATTGGCGAAAGTAAAACATGGCACTATGGCACACATAAGTTGTTTTGTGGCCTCTACGGCTTGAACGGATTATACGAAACTTCTGCTCTATGTGTAGTTTTTCTAATTTAGAGTTATTAGACTAAGAAGGTAATCAGGGTAACTTAAGTACTTTTTTCGGAGATGTTCCTTTGGGAGAAGCGTACGAAATCGAGGGCTAGTCATGTTATACATAAATAAATATTGCTGGATATTTCACACAGCGCTATCTGGCCTCAAACTAAGCAAAGCTTGTACAATGGGAGCCAGATGACTAATAGAATACTTATATACTTTTTTTTTGTAAATAGGTACCTTATATGATATTATAGAGAAACAACCAGACCCGGAACAAATATCATGCAAACATTTGTTTCGCGGCGGGAATCGAACCCACTACCTCCTGCGTCTCAGCCGGCTGTTCGCCCACTGCGCCACGGAGGTCGTCGGTATGTCTTTGTTCTAATTTAGTGCCAGCAAATGTGCACCGGTGTTTAGTTTTACCCACCCACTTGCTATGCACAAAATATCTCAGGCATTTGAAGCATTATTGAAACTGCAAAAAAGCATTACTGAAAAACTAAGGAATTTTGAAATAGGTTTAGTTGAATTACGAAGGTACCAATTAGTACTAAGTCTTAGTGTAGTCAGAGTCACTCTAATGCAGTGTGTTGTAATTTCGGCGAGCATCAGAGTGGCGCTGCCACCTAGATTCTTCTATGTGGAAGAATCTAGATTTTGATTATTGCTCTATTGAGGTACCAAAAGGGTATTAATGCTAGTGAAAAAAAATTCCAATACATAAGTTGGTGCTTTACGCACACGAAATCTTGTTTCGGTCTATCATCTTGTTGTGTCCAATTTCGTCCATACCTACTTTATGCATTTATTTTATTGCAAAGTCTAAAGGTTGTTTAGTTTTCTATGCATATATTTTATCATTATTATAAATACGGGATTTATCACATACCGTTTTATCGGTTCAATTCGTGAACCTTCATCAGGGTGAGTGCGATCTGCTCCGAATAATGTCTCGCCTCGCATTGAGTAGTGCGAAACACTGATAATCCCGTTTAAATGTATAAATAATGATTGAAATCTTTTATCTTTAGTCTAGGCCTTGTCTCTTCGGTTGTGGATAATTTTATTATTTTGTAATAAAACAATTTACGTTCTTAAAATTAGTTTAATTTATCACTTTAATTTAAAGCACATTACATAAATAAGTTAAGTGTATTCTAATTTTATATTTGTATCTACAAAAATAGGTCTATACAATACTCTAGCAAATTGTAAACACAGTGAAAGCTACTAGGGTTTAAAAGGAATAACTTATCTTACACATACACTTGATAACTTAATAGAGGCTAACCTATTTGTCCGATTGTACATCATTCCGTTGCTTGTTCATTTAGTATCTGCAAAGGAATACCATAATTAGTTGGTTTTCTTACAAACTTTCGACTTTTCAGTGTAATTAATGGAGATATCTATACAAATAATACGATATTGAGTCAGGTTTTCACTGGATGGACATCAAGGGTAAATAATTTATTAACATGCATTTTCAGTTTATTGATTTTGATAGGAAAGTATAGACGGGCGACCAAATTACTACTACGAGGCCAACCAATAAACATGTTTATTTCCTTTTCAATACAATTACTGGTAATTAGTGTTATCGATAGGCACTCGGCGCATCACTAGCTGTGCCCGTAAGAGCTGCAAGAGAGAACGAGATAGCAATATCATCGAAGCTTGTCCCATGTTTTATGACCCCGTCTATCAGGAGCGTTGGCGGCTTCTAGGTCATCAAGACACCTATTGCAAAAGAATGAGATTACAGGTCTGTATGTGGCTCACCTGATCATACTGCCTGAGCGGGAGCGCCTGTCGCGTGATCGGGAGCGTCGCGGCGGAGACGGAGAGCGGCGCCGAACGGACGGCGAGCGACGCGGGGAGAGCGAACGGCCGCGGGAGTATGAACGGCGTCTAGGGCTGCGACTACGCGATCTAAAGACAAACACATTTTAGTAAAATGCACCAATAATAGGGCTCCATGACTTTCTTTAGCCATCGTCGGTTGGATGGTTTCAAATGATTTTAGATAATCGTTTTGTGAATGTGATTTTATTGGAAAGTCATGTTGCAAGCCCACACAATTGGTAAGGAAAATGTGCAGTTAAGACTAGGTCTAGTCATTATTAGGTTTGTTTGAATTGAGCCACTCAATAAATTAACGTTATGAATCTTAGCTGCACATTTTGTAAGATTATAACATAATCAAGACTATTGTAGATTGGACCAAGAAGTTACAATATTTTTTTTAAAGTTGAGATCTCAATTAGAATGAAAACGCGCGTTGCACCTCAAACAATTAAAAACGAATTTTTAGATTTATAAAAAGCTGTTATTTCACTTGTGTGAGCTCTATCTTTCTACATTACTCTTCTTTCGCCTCGACTCCAACGTAACTAATCTAAAGTACAGGTAAGGCAAGGTTCTAAGTATAGGATTTAAATAGTACCCAATATGGTGAGCTGAAGGTTGACCGTTGTGTTGCTGTGAGGCCGAGGGAATAACCGAGCCGGTGTTTATCTTCGTAGAATAGGAAGCAAGAGAGATTGCAGTAGGGAGTTGCTGTTATACGATTGCTGTATTTGCTCGGTGCGGCCAGTGTGTGCAGTCGAAGCGTCGGGGGGTTTCAGTTTCAATGTTGGGATGCCTTGTGGCACTCTAAGTGGCTCAAATCCTTGGGGATTCGACAGGATTAGGTGACAGCTGCTAGGACAGTTATAGGGGCGCAGTTGGAGACTGCCGTTGCGCGCAGAAGTTTGGAGAGTCGACGGCAGAAGTTGAGGATGTGGCGAGCGGCGTTCGCGGTTGTCGAATTGGCAAACGAGCCGTTGTGGTGAAGAGATGTGGTGAGGTCGTTGGTGTGTTGGTGGTTGGTTGATAAAATGGACCTGCAAACGTTCCAACACCCACCACGTTTAGTATCTCGTCGTGCCTTGGAGGAGTATATCATTTGTAAATAACTCAAATTGTTTACACAGTTGGTATCCTCACATGCAAATTGTAAAAATAGATAAAACTTTACCATTACAAAAAGCAAGCTGTTGTCTGAATTGAACAGATATCGATGCAAATTTTTAAGACATTCATTATCAGAAACTTTCTTTTACCGATGTGTAAACATAAAATAAAAAATGAATATTTAAAACCAAGACAACTACATTAAAAAAATTAACATACCTGCGCTCTCGCCTAGTGCGGCCATTTGACATCTCTACCCGAATGCGGGTTCCACAGCAGCGACTGAAATTATGAGACTAGTTTTAGTCTTAGGACCATTGAAATAAGAAATAGTTCTTTAACACCATTGTCTCACTAAGTTGACAGCATTTTTCTTTTTAGATAACTTGAAATAATACAGAAGGAATTTATAAACAATCAAAAAATTTCAAGGAATGACTGCTCTAGAAAAATAATTTTGATTTTATTTTAATCCAATATTGAAATTGACAATCTACCTTCTCATACATTGCACTGTCTTTAGACAGTGTGTTTTGCATGGGAAGGTGGATTCACCCAGTAGAGTGGTACTTATAATTTTAATGCTGCTGTTGAGTTTAATTTAGTTTGAAAATAATGCAACACAATATTGAGCTTTTGTAGAAAGAATTGTTCCCCATCTCAAGACAATTGTTATTCACAGTAGAATAACACATGTCAGTCTTGAATTGGAGGTACCATGCTGTTGCACACTTATGACTCAAGCGTTTCACATTGATAATGAAACGGATCTAAGGAGCGTGCATTTCTAACTTCATTGACGGAAATCTATAAGAATACTAGTGGTCCCGCAGAACTTCGTATCGACTTGACATGCATAGGTATAACGCGGGCTGTCAATATAAGTCACCCTGGTAGAATTGTCAATTGTTGTCCCCGGCCATCATTATGTATGAGAAAATCAATGACTTCCAAAAATAATTCAATACCAAAATTAGCCAAATTGCTCCATCCGTTCTCGAGTTTTAGCGAGACTAACGAACAGCAATGAATTTTTATATATAGGTATAGACAATATATCTCAGGATAACTCCTACCGAAGCATCTGTTTCAAACAATATTCCTTTTTTTACATCATCTTTGACGATATTTGCAGCACGCATTCTGTCAATTCTATGTCAAACGTCATAAGGTGACATTATAAAAGCGCTAAGGTTAGATTATAAATAATTTTATATGGTGGTTAAGTATTCTTAAATTTTCTAATTTTGCGCGCAATTTTCTTAATTTTTTCTTTCATAAGAACCTTCTCCTGACAATAAGAAATACAACAAAAAAAGAATTGGCCAAATTGGTCCAGGCGTTGTTGAGTTATGCGGATACCAACACATTTTGCTATTTATTTTTATATTATAGAAATAATTTTGACCGGTATTTCTATCAACTTTTAAAATGTAAAAAGTGGTTATTGTGACATAACGATAATAGTTGGACATATGGTATCCCGAAGTTTTTTGTAGATATTGAGTTATTCGCTTACCAACACATTTTGCAATTCATTTTTATATTATAGATTTTATAGAGGTAAAGTTAGTTGTTTGCAAGTTTGTAGGAGGTAAGTAATCTCTTTGCTAATAGAATCTGATGATTCTCAACATCACTGAGTGCATCAGCTAATATTACAATATTCAGCCCATTTTTAGCCTCTGGGTATCTTTATTAGCATAAATTCGGATGTCTATTGGTAGTGTTGTGTTTAGGATTACACAATAAATTATTAGTTTGATAAGCAAATTGATATCAATATATGAATTTGTGCTAGCCCCCAGTTGATTGTCCAGAAACCACAAGCTACTACGTACCTCTTGCCAGGCTACTTGTACATAATCGTTTAGTCTGGTTTATTTAGTGAAAATCCAAACTGGGTCAAGTGAAATCAAAATGGCGGCTGTCGAATACTGCAACTCCTAACGACGAGGATCCAATAAATACGAGTTCCGAATGCATTTGAGTCATAAGAAATAGAGCACTTACGTTCCATCAAGACCTCGCGTTGCGTCCTCAGCGTCACGGGGGTCTTCAAACTCCACAAATGCGAAGCCAGGAGGATTCCGTGCCACCCACACGTTTCTGATGTTTCCATATTTTGCAAATACTTTCTCTATTTCATACTTTGATGCGTTTGTGCCCAAGTTTCCAACGTACACTTTGCACGAGAGATCCCATTCTCGGTATCTTGAAGACATCTGAAAAAACAAGAAAATAACGTGGTGCTTGATTGATATGACGCCTTAATGACGAGGTTATAAATTCCAAGAACAAGACAATTTAAGTAAGACCACTTTATAAATGCCATGTTTGTTGTGTTATTTTTACTTACGTTCATGGGTGATTCCGTGAATGATGAGAGGTCACACAAAATACCTATAAAGATACGATTTTTGCACAATCAATAGATCAAGCGAGCGACCTCCTCCCTCAGCTCGGCATGAATGAATGAACGAACGAAGTAACGAACGAAATTTATGATTGCAGATTGAGATTAAAGTACGAAATGATCGAACAACCAACGGTTAGCTTCGGTAGAGTTTGATAGAAATTGTCTACTTGTCTACGATACGATTGAAATACCAGCGGTCTTATTGTCTAATTCCAAAACAAAAACAAGATGTCAAAAAATCGAAGTTCGATTTTTTCAACGTGATTATGAGATTAGCGACCGTGTAAGGATTTTCCTCTGCATCATAATCGGACCGAATGGTAACATTGAAGCAAAGTCGAGT
This sequence comes from Philereme vetulata, assembly GCA_918857605.2. Classification (NCBI taxonomy): domain Eukaryota; kingdom Metazoa; phylum Arthropoda; class Insecta; order Lepidoptera; family Geometridae; genus Philereme; species Philereme vetulata. The sequence continues at coordinate 1,604,035 of OU975482.1, forward strand.
CATTTCAATCAATGACGTTTCGTATGTGCTTTACTCGATGCTATACCATAGCACGTTCTAGCATTATGCTAATAAGCCATATAGTAATATAATAAAATAACTAATAATATTGAATAGCTTGAACTACATAAATTAGTTCCCCTTTCACTGGTTATTCATTGCGTTTTCATCAAATAACCTGCAAAAAAGATTCTCCAGATTATTGCGTTTACTTACAAAGAGTATTTTTCACTATAGGATTTATGAGTTCTGTGGCTAGTTTATTTCAGTGCTGCTAATTGCGGGGAATTTCCCCGATTTGTGGGGAATCGGTATTTAGAGCGGGGAGAACACTGGAAATTACTAAAATCTGAGCCGATTCGAGCCATCCATTATAGCTTTATTTCATGCCAAACAAGAGATAGCCAAAAAGGGGAGATCAATAAAATTCGAACGAAACCAGATAACGCATAGAGCGAAAGGAAGGAAAACAATGTTGAAAGTATGTAGGTACCAAATTGTAAAAGATTTTATTTAGAAATCATTCCAATGTTATTTTGTTACTGATTACACAACATTTTGTATGAAACAGAGTTTTATTCTTAATTGTTATCATTTCGGGGACTCAATCAGCGGCAAATATCGGGAAATCAAGAAATTTACATAGGCAACACTGCTTCTTTGTTTACATTTTATTTTTCAGCTCATCATAAAAACTTGCAAAGTTTATTTACTAGATTGACTCAGATAAAAGCCAATATATGGAGATCATTAGACACATTTAAATTTTAAAACAAAAATATATCACTGTTAAAGCAGAGGTTTTGCACTTACTATGAGAGATGTGCTTACTATGTGTATGCGGGCAAATTACTTGAAGAAATCAAAGAATAAACATACTATATTCCTTGGAATTTCCTTTTAAGTGGAGAGTACAGGAAGAAGCCTTTTCAGCAGTGGACATTCTATGGCTGTTATGATGCTGACTTGTACCTAACTTACGGATTTAGTCATTTTTGTCAGCATTATACCAATAAAATATGTACTTAACAGTATGGTGATCATGTAATATTTTTCAGCATGCCAGCCCTACAAATTGATATGGACTATGAACTTGTGGAACTCCTGGAAGAGAACCAAGCTCTTGCAGTGGGGCTTCATATGTTTGTTCATGCTTGGAGATCTAACAAGGATCATACCTTCTGCCTTGGGAATGATATCTCATTAATATACATATATTATGTACTCCTTTGTGTTGTTTTACTCGGGTTTATTGATTATAGAACTAGGCAAACATTTAGTAGAAAACTTAATGAGATGAACTTTCATTGTTGATGAAACAAACATCCAAACTTTCACATTTATAATATTAGTGTGGTAGTTATATGTAGGTGACATATAGTTACAGTTAAAACTATGGTGATGACAAAAGCTTTTTATACAAAATTTTATAAAAAAATATATAAGAAATCTTGTGTGTGTAGGTAGGTATAAAAAAAATCATACTATTACTGTATTATATAAAATACTATAACTATTCAATAAGTAGACCTACCTCATTGCAAAAGTGTATGTAAGAAATATACAACTGAAATTTTGAAATTTTTATTAGTAAAGTTATGATATTTAGTAAGCTACACTAATACAACATCACATAATTACTTTACTTAGGTAGATAAGGGTAATATTATAAAGCTTTTGGGTAAGTACACATGAATAAACATTGGTGTTCAGCCTATTACGTACAAAACCAGGATCCATTTAATCTAATTCTAGGGTAGGGGGAATAAGAGATTACAATGACGTCCTGCATTGGGGTGTATTGTGTATTACCACCCTTCTAACATAACCCAAGCCATCCTAACTCTTTAAAATAACTAACAGAGTAGGGTTTTGTGTTGATGGCAGCAGTTTTTAAGGGTTTCCATGGATGTTGATGTAGTAGCGGTGTTGGTGGAGGATGAGGATTCGATAACCCGTTTTCAGTCTTGCATCGTTTGTGGCAGTGCAGTGGAGTAACACATGCTCCACAGTCTCTTATTCTCGAAGGCATCTGTGACAAAGCCCACTGTCCGTGGCTCCAGTCTTCAGAAGGTGATGATTAAGTTCGTAGTGTCTCGTGATGATTCCCATCATCATCCTTAGATCTTCGCGTTTGTTCTTTAACAAGGTTTTTGTTGTTTTTGTGTTTTTTGCCAAAAGCATTGTTTTTGTTTGCTTGCAGTTGGCTCTATGTTCCCAGTCTTTCTGGAGCTCCTTTTCGGAATTCATTCTCAGTCTGTATCTGGAACCGTGCACTTTAGTCCATTTGATAGTCACACTATGTTTTTCGGCCGATTTCTGTAGAGCACTATAGCACCATGAGACAGATTTTGATCAAGTGTCGGGTCATCTGAGAGCGTTCAATTTCATTTAAATTACAATTCCAGTAGACATGCTTTGCAAAATTATTTTATTTTGATTCTGAAACAATATTAAAAACAAATAAGTGCGAACATTAATCACACAAACATAAATTAAAAATATTCTTTGGTGCACAGGCAGGATTTGAACCCACAACATCCAAACTATTGCATGTAAGGGTAGGTATATCCCAATATAAATAACTAGCTGGCATCGCACGCTTGGCTTTCCAATAAAAATATTACTCTCCATCTCCAGCGCAGTCAGTCAGCCTAATTAACATGCACTCCCGTTACTTGTAATTTGAATGAAACTGTAGGTTATGTTAGTTGGTTGGGCATTTTGTGGCACTATTAAAATTTATTAGTCAAAGATTAAAGCCAGCTTGCACAACTATCCCTAAACGTATTTAGCGACTAAACATGATTAAATTTGACATATTTGTATGATGTGACATTTTCTTAAATCATATTTAGCCACTAAATACGTTTAGGCAGTGTTGCGTAAGACACCCTGAGAATAATATTTTTTTAAGAGACTCGCAAGATCTCAGTTCAGGGCGAACCACTTATTTAGAACACCAATGCAGCGCTCTACACCAAATTTTTATTAATTAACATTTAGTAAATACTGACATAAGATATGTTTACTTACACTATAGCCACATGAGTGTCGTCAATGCACCAGACTACTCCAGGAAATACCATTTTTTGTATAAGTCTGCAAAAAAAAACTTGTTAATACTTTACTTTGAGGTTAAGTATGGTTTGTTTACATAAATTTCTTAGGTAATTTTGCTGAAATAGTTACGGAGGATAGTCTCTCCTAACTTACTTAGGTACTCGTGTCTTACGATCTGGGTAGGTAACAGTAACTGGAAATGCCATTATTTTCATATATATAAACATTAAAAGTTTATTTATTATATTTGAGTAGGTACTAATAAATAGACAAACAGCGTTTTGTCATATTATTGGATATGACAAGAATATTTAGTCAAAATAAGTAGGACTTCCCTTGATTATAAAGGTAACAAATTTATATCAAAACAAGTAAATATTAGGCTTACATGTTATGCCGCATTTAACTTCGAGTTTGGCTAAAAAATTATGTAACTGCATTATAAATGTACACCACTAGGTATATTCGAGCAAATAAAACAGATTAAACTAAGGATAGGTAAGCAATCGAATAATTTATAACATATTTTCTATAATTTGGATTCAAAGAGGCAAGTCGGAAGATCCCTGCTTCGTTTGACATTTCATTCGTTGTTCGGATGACAATGAAGCTGAGATAATTCTTACGCAATTCAAAAAAATGCTTCAAAAGGCTGTTTTCAAGGCTCGCTTTCGTTTTGACAGGCTCTTACACAATGCGAATTTGACTGTTGATCCTCGAAATGATTGTCAAAGTCGAAAGCTGTCAGAAAAATCGAACTTGGATTTTTTACACAATAACCCCGCAGTTGTCTATTCATTGACAGTGGCAGAAAGATAGATTTCATAAACAGACAGCCAAGAAAGAAAACTGTCTGTCTGTCTGACATTGAGTTGATACTTTTGAAATAATTTTATTTTTCGCAGCAAGTTTCGCAGAATTCGCAGTTTTTTGTTCCGTTTGAAAGACAAAGGCTGTCTGGTAGAAGGTAGAAGTGTTTCTAAATTTTTACAAACCAATCTGCAAAAATGGACGTAGTAGATCTTTTGAGCAATATAAACGATAGATCAAATATGTTCGCGGTAAAAACTTGGACTGCCGAATGGTCTAATAATTTTCAAGAGAACCAGGTAAGCAGATATTGATTTTTATTTTTTGTATTATTTATCCAATTAATCTAAAACTCTCAATGGGATATGCCAGATTTCAGTCTTGCAAGGTATATTTACATATATTTCCTAGATTATATGTAATTTCTATTCATGGAAAACATTTCGTGGTTGTTATCGCATTACGAAAAAATATCCTTGAATTCAATGTTACTACTGTTTGATTAGCTAAAAATGTACAAATGTGCGGACTGGGAACCTTGATAGGTGCTACAGACGAAGAATTTGCCTGCAACTATGAAGATTGATTTATCTCACCTTGCTCAAATCAAAATTATAATATAGTCTGAAAACAAAGATGTTTTTATAATATAAAAATAGTACATCATACTTTATTAGTATTTTTTATTTATTGCATAGATGGGCTTAATGCTAATACATTTTCTACCAGCCAAAATTCACAATACACTCAATATTTTGTTGTTTTTGTTTCACAGTTATGTTAGATTTTTGATTTAACATTTTTGGCAGGCTATACTTTCTGCTAATTCTAAACCAATGTACCTACATAATAGAAAATATATTTTAGCCCTATTCTTCTTAGTGTAATTATTAAGATGGATCTTTACTTCATCACTCAGGCCTCATAACCATATAAAAATGTATTGGTGTGATCCTTATGGGTTAAGAATTAAAATAATTTATTGCTTAACCTTTGGCATGCCAGGATTCTAGACACAATAGAAATCCTACTGTCTCATGTAGATCTCTGTTCCTACATACCTAAAGCTAAACTGTTGTAAAAAAGGATTCTTAGTAAAAATACCCAAACTAAAGTTTGTTAAATATAGCTTGATACGCGGGACATTGACATTACATAGTAGATTGACATTTCTAGAGTTGGGATAGTGGTGGAGAAAAACGATTATCGAACGATGTTGAAATGAAATGTTGATGGTTGTCATTATACGAAAATAAAACAAGAAATATGTGTCAATGTTTTTTATTACACGTAATTTAATAAAGTGGTGCACAACCCATGTCACTGTCATCATCGTAGTCAGATTCGGACTCACTTGAGCAATCCTGTAGATTTATTATTAGCTCTTGATCAGACAAATTGTCAAATCGAATATCGCGCTCTCAATCTTCATCTATGATTTTTTTGCACTTATCAACCACTTTTTTCCAGTCCTCTGGCGTGACATTTTCGCAGGCATTGTGCAGTAATGTGAGCATTTTATTTGCCGTAAAAGGAGGTTTAGTATTATTTCTGGCTGCGTGACCTTTGACGTGGGCCCATATCAGTTCAATCGCGTTGTATTGACAGTGATATGGTGGTATGACAGTGATACAGTAGCTCGTCCGATACCAAGAGCATCTGCAACTCTATCACACACTTGTGCCAATGGCAGAAGGGGTCCGCCATTTTTTAAAATGAAACAAATTTAAAAACACAATTAAACAAAATCTTTATAAAAAAACCTACTGTAAAATATCGGATTATTTAGATGATAGAGAAGCTTGGGATTGAAATTGCTCCAACTCGTTCAAAATGTTACAATTTAGACGTAATTTAATTCCTGTATTGTGAGTATCGTAAAAGGATAATTTTAAAAAACAACCAGCCTTGTTTCTTGCATTTCTTTCCCGGCTTGGTCGCGAAGGAACAGGCAGTAAAGTTGATGTTTCAAAGTGATCCTTGTGATTTTAATGAATAAAAGATTTTGACTTTGACTTTGGAAGGTTTATATGTATAGCTTCTGCCAGCGGCTTCGCACGCGTTGTTTGTCAACAAAAAGTAGCCTATGTAATTCAGGTTATAATCTACGTACATACTTATTTGAAAGTAACTCTGTCTCTCCGTCTGTTGGTTACCTTTTCACGAATTAACAGCTTGACCGATTTCAAAGGAATTTGGCACCTATATGGGTAAGGCCGCAGATTTTGCCACTTTTAAAAAAAGAAAATTGTCTCTTATGTTCATCATAAAATAAAACAGAAAATACCAGTTAAACTGTAACATTGATCTCATAATAACTTCTTTCAGTTATCTTTTATCTCATTTAGGATATTTTAAACAGATTATGGTGAACTATCATGTTAAAACCCCAATCTGAATATTTAAGGGCCCTAATTTTAGATAAAAAAAGTGATGTCTTTGATGGTAGACTTCTTACTTTTCGCTTGTTTTTACTTTTATTTAATGAGTCCACTGAGCAGTTTTCATTTAGTCTAATTGTCTGATTGTTGAGATACAATAACATGGTTTTAAACTATTGAAAACATGCATTAATAAATGATTTATAAACATTTAAATATTTGTCTCCTTTATTTCACTTCTACGTTACTGTTTTCTTCGTTACCGGTATTTAGAGACACAAGCATATAAATGTAATTTTTAGTAGAAATTGGGAATGATTATGGCAACACCAAGTATCCAGGCCAAGAAAAAAAAAGAATACGCCATCTTATTCTTGGCAACATTGCGACAAGTGGATGATCTGTGTTTCGGCAGCAAAAATCAAAAGTGTTTTTTGGTGGAATTAAAGGTAAATATCGACTTTTTAACTATTGTTTATGTAAAACTATGTTTCGAAATCGATAATGTAAATGATAGTTTATAGATTTATTCCAAATTTGGCTTAATTTAGAAAATATAACCTATAAAACTCTTGAAAATGGAGCTTCTACGTTACTTAAGCGTTACTTCTATGTTACTGGTAACAAATATTCTACGTTACGTAACGTAGAAGCATTGTAAAGACTAGTGCATACTGTTAACTTCGCTGGTTATTATAAAATCGTCGGAATAAAAAAATGCTACAGTGAGGTCTTTTCAAAATGACATTATTGAAGATGAGAAAAAAATTTATTTTCTATACTACCGATAGTTGGCGTACAAGAAAAAATATCTGTCAAAGTCATTTACAATCAAAAATAATTTTGAAATATCGAATTTTATAACGAATTTTCAAAGCAAATATTTTTTGACAGACTAGCCATCTGTTGAAGCCATGGGAAACCTTTGGAACCAAAAAGGTCACCTTGAAAAGACTTCGTTAGAGAAAGTTGTTCATATTATTAGTGTTTAGTCTGATTGATTACAATACTTTTACAGATGCCTATGACGGCGGCGGAAAAACAAAAAAAATATAGAGAAAGACTTAAAAATGAGAAACCTGAAAAATATGAAGAATCTAAAAAGAAGTCTAAAGAAAGATCTGCACAAAACTACAAATTGAAAAAAGCTAGTTATAATGAGGAGCAGAAAGAAGAATTACGTCGTAAATGGAGAGATTATCGTAATAAAACTAAAAATATAACAGAGCAATCAAAAAATGAACCTTCGACATCACAGTCTATAGATGATAAGCAAAATTTAAACCAGTTAACCACAAGAAACATTCAACGACGTGTTGAATATAAACTTAAACAAGAAAATGAACAGTTGCGCTCAAAAATCAACACATTGCAAAGGGGCTACAAGAGCTTACAGAAGAAAGTAACTCGACTTTCAAATAAATTAGAAACGGTCAACAAATATTACGAAAATATAATAGAAAAGTTAGCTGATGCAAACAAGGGACAGGAAAGCGAAAATCTTAGAGAACATGAGTTTACGCCAAACAAAAGAGTCACCGATTTTGTAGAAGATAGAATTCCTAACGTAACAACACCAACAAAAGATGAAATTAAGAAAAAGCTGTTAGAACATGAAGTACTTACGGAATCACTAAAGTCAGAATACAAAAACTTAAACAACTCGGAAAAAAACGTTATGAAAAAAATTATGGACAACAGTATAGTTAAAAAATATAAACAAAAATCAAAGATAAGAGCCTTTCTAGGAATAAAAAGTAATATCAAACACTATTTCCATCTTAAGAGCAAGAGCAATAAACTACAAAAACGAATTGAGGAATTTTATATTCGAGACGACGTGAGCCGAGCCACGGCTGGCAAAAAAGAATACCGGACTATGAAAAAAGTCACTATGCAAAAAAGATATTTGTTGGACAAGTTAAGCGTACTCCACAAAAAATTTGTTTCCGAGGTTCAAAAAATAAGCTTCAGTACTTTTAAGAAGTACCGACCTTTCTTTGTGCTATCCCCCAAAGTGAAAGATTGCGAAAGTTGCGCGTGCATCAAACATTCTAATATGCAGTTCCTGGTTAACGAGTTAAAATCACTGGATATTCTTGATACAGATAATTTAAATGAAGTTACATCAAATTTAGTGTGTGACTTTGAATCGAAGCGATGCATGTACAACGAATGTGAAGTGTGTTCAAATAACAAATTGGAAGCTCATAATAAAGATTTATCGATAAATGTAAGTTGGTTCGCTTGGGTTTTAAAAGAGGAAGATTATGAAAAGAAAGAGGAAAAGAAAAAAGTTAAAAAGATGGTCAAGATAAAAAAGGATGGTACGTTACAGGAGTTGCTAAATATATTCAATACTGAAGTAAAGAAGTACAAAACGCACATTTATAACTTTTACTATCAGTATAAACAATACAAGACTTGTATAGATAATTTAAAAGATAATGAGATAGTCGTCCACATAGATTTCTCTGAAAACTTCACGTGTAAATATCATAACGAAATTCAAGCAAATCACTTCATAAAAAACCAGATTACCTTACATACAGGTGTCGCTTACTTGAAGGGCGAGAAACCTATTACCTTTTGTTCAATTTCTCCCTCAAACCAACACCATCCTGAAGCCATATGGGCCCATTTAGACCCCGTATTGAAATTTTTGAAAAATTCATATCCTAAAATAGACACTGTACATTTCTTTTCCGATGGCCCCACCACACAATATAGACAAAAAAAAATTTTTACTTGTTCAGTCAAATTTATAACTACGGATTTATTCATGCAACATGGTCATATTTTGAAGCAGCCCATGGAAAAGGAGCTGCTGATGGGGTCGGAGGAGCCATCAAGCGCACTATGGATATGAAAATAGCTCAAGGCATAGACATACCCGATGCTGAGACTGCATTCAATATTTTATTTGCCTCTGAAACAAGTATAAAATTTTCTTCGTATCTGCTGACAACATCAAAACCTTGGATACAGCCATAACTTCAAAGTTAACTGCCCTACCCGGAACAATGAAAATCCATCAACTAATAGCTGTCGAAAAACATAAACTCAAATTTAGATATCTCAGTTGTTTTTGTCAGGATTTAAGTGGTAAATGTGATTGTCACTCACCTCTATTGCATGACTTTGCAACGCAAATAGACAAGAAGGAAAATGAAACCAAAAGCAGAAAGAAACGCCGAAATGGTGAAGGAAATTCGACAAAAGCTATAAAAAAACAGGAAGAAAATAAAACGAAGAAGAATCAGCTTGTCATCTGGAAATGATACGGATGAAAGTGGACTTGTTGAATACGCAGACAGTGATGATACTTCTTGTTTTATTTCTAGTGGTGAAAATAGCGGCCTTGAAGAAGAACTCGATGAAGAAACGGGAATATTCAGATCGAAAATTGATCCACAGAAAAAAATTACTATTCTATCGACGATCATCTTGAGAAAACCCGATTCTGATGTTTCTGAAAATAAAAGAGCTTATTCAATCAAAAGAAAAATCGAACATGACAAAATAGATGTTATGCAAGCTAAGTTTTTCAAAAATACAGAAGCCAATGGAAAAGAAAACGTCACAGTATTGTCTCAAATTAAAGGTACCCCGGAAAATACTGCCTTTCTAGATATAACCAATTGCGACGTCTTTAAAAAAAAGGTGTGTGAACGGGATGACCAAGATTAGAATGAAAATTATGAGAAAATTAAGTCTTTAGATGATAAAAAAAATGATGAGCAAACTGAGACAACAGGCAACGAAAATATTGAGACTGAGGAAATGGAGATTGAAGGGGATTACAAAGATAAGAATTGAGGTGGTGTGAAAATTAAGACTACAGATGGCGGAAAAACTTCGACTGAAGATGAGCAAATTAAGACTACAGATGACAAGACTATTGAGACTCAGAAAATCGAGACTAAAGGGAATGACAAAGATGAGAATGGAGATAATGACAAAATTGAAACAACAGATGACAACAAACCTGAGACTAAAAAAGATGAAAAAATTAAGACTTTATGTGACCGAAAACCCGAGACGGAAGGAAATGAAAAAAATGAGACTACACATAACAGAAAAAATGAGACTGAAAAAATCAAGACCAAAGATGATAACAAACTTGAGATTGTGAATGATAAGAGAATCAAGACTGCAGATGACGAAAAACCTGATACTGAAATTGATACTACCCATAACAGAAAACATGAAACCGAAAAAATCAAGACCAAAGACGATAACATGCTTGAGATTGTAAATGATGAGAGAATTAAAATTACAGATGACGAAAAGCTTAAGACTAAAGAAGATGGGAAAATTGAGACTATACGTGACGAAAAAACTGAGGCGGAAGAAAATGAAAAAAATGAGACTGAAATAATCAAGACCAAAGATGATAACAAACTTGAGATTGTAAATGAAAAGAGAATTAAGACTACAGATGACGAAAAAATTAAGACTGAAGAAGATGAGATAACGGAGACTAAGGAAGGAAAAACTGACACTGAAAAAATCAAGACCAAAGAAATTGATAAACTTAAGACTGGGGGAGATATCCAGAACGAATTTGTTTATAATATAAATGATAGTGTTATTGTCAGATACTTCCAAAGAAAAATTTGGAAATATTATATTGGTTTTATAATTGCCATAGAAGAAAAAGACGGTGAAGCACATTATAAAGTAAAATTTTTGAAAACTGTTAAGGATTCGGCAAACTCAGTTAAGTTTGCAGTCCAAAGAAAGATAGATATTGATATAATTACGACTGACTTTATAGTTAAAAAAGTTAATTTAGCTATTTTTCCACAAGATTCAAAACAATATTACTTAACGGATGACTTCGACGAAGTATATTTTAAATAATTGTCTACCCGACAGTTGCACTATATTTTTAGGTTAGAAAATTGATTTTATTTGTTTCTGATTTTTTTTGTTTTTTTGTTTCTCTCTATAATACATGACTGAAGAACTTTCTTAATGAACCTCATTTTCGAAAAAATAAATAAAAGTTATAGAAAGTTTTTCAGAATCATAATTATACATAAGTAATAATATATTGAGACGTGTTTAAAAATGATGCAAATATATGTTTTTAAGGATTTATAATTGTAGAATAAACTAAGTGATTCTCGTTTCTTGATCCTGGAATTTAAAAAAGAATTTGTTAGCATTTAAAATAAAGATTGTATTATCACCGTACCCACTTTTTTTTTAATCTTAAGCATCAGTATGACATAAGCTTAACAAAGCAACACCGTTACTTTCGCGTTACTTTAGTGTTACTGTAACGTAGAATATTCTGCGTTACTCTACGTTACAAAGTGGCAAAATCCACGGCCTCACCCATATACCTAGATAGATTATGAATGGACTTGAGACATACTCGTAGGATACAGTTTACGCGACTGCACAGAAGGAGGGTAATGTTTTATTGACAAACCACGCGTACGAAGCCGTGGGCGGGTCAGCTAGTGGTTTATAAATAAATGAAATGAAACATTTGTACCTCCATGAGGACACACAGTAAATGGTACTATATGTAGATAAGGATGGTGTCTTAGAAATAAAAAAAAAAAGTTTTATACAATGTTCTTTGTTATATTGCATACTGACCTTATCAAGTGTGTTAATTAAGAGTATCCTTAATTAAGATAATTTTTATACATACACACAAATATTCAAAGCAAAATTGCCCAATATGTCACTGAGATCGTCATTTGCTCAATTATACATTTTTATTTTCACTTAATGAACGAGTTCTAGGCAATGATATGAGAATAAATTTTTTACTTACCAAGTTTTTGTTTGGGGTATTGACGTATTGGTTACGTCAAAAGACCCAAAAGGTAATTAAAGTGTCTATTTTGCGACGATACCATTGTCACAGTGAAAGCGATTGGTTTAGCAAAACTGGGTCCCAGGCTACAACCATACAAAAATGTATTAGCGTGATCCTTGGTGGGTTATTTAGCCTTAGGTCATAATTACTGATTAAAAAGGGTATTTACTTATCGCGTATGTACCTTTTTTTATTTGTTATCCTGACGTTTCGGTGTCATCGATTTCCAGAGGGAATGAGCTTGTGCGGCCTGCGTACAACCTTAGGTATCATGGTGCAGCCTATTATATACATAGGTATTTTAAAATAAATATACATATTTAATTTGGAAATTAAACACTTTATTTAAATAAAATAAAATATTAACTCTTATACATAGACAAACAATTTGTGCTGGTCGCTGAACAGAATACCTGATACTTACAATAATATTGATACACAGTAAACATACTTATAAGCAATAGCTGCTATCAAGGGGCTATTTCAAATTTAAATACAATTACAATACAAGAAATACAAAAAAACAATAAATTTTAAAAATCGTTGGTATCACCACCCGCCAACACGCAACTGGACCAGCGTGGCGGGTTATGGTCCAACCCCCTCCCTACATGGATAGTACTAAACAACCAAAGCTCCAAGTGTCCGGTGACTCCAGTGGCCGCGTTGGCGTTGACGGGGCTCATGCCGGCCCTGGAATCAGGGGTGCCAAGAATCTCCGGGTGATATCCAACCGTCAAACGACCAAGGCTTACGAAGTAAAGGACACCGCAACCAAATAGGTGGGCTAAGGTCGTAACTGGATGGAAAGCGACACCGTGGAAGGCCTAAGAAGCGGTGGCGCGATGATTTGGACGCTTTTTATAGGGACTGGCGGGATTTAGTACAAGATCGAGAAAAGTGGAGAGATGAGGTGGAGGCCTTTGCCCAGCAGTGGGACAGCATAGGCTAGATAAAAAAAAATCACAAGGAGACCGCGGGATGCCGCGGCAGGTGACACACCATAGCATCCCGAAAAGTGAGTGCTAAGATCTTGTACACACGGCTACACATCAAGCTATGCATTTCCAGTATAAGCTGACCTTGCATTGTGTAGGCTTTTCGTAGAATGAGAGGTCAGCTTATTCTGGAAAATTATAGCTTGATGTGTAGCCGTGCGTACGGAAGGGACGAATTGGCGAGATACGCGCGTTGACGAGATACTTGGTGCCAATACACTGCGTCCACAAGCATCGCGCGAATTTAAAATACGCGCGTAATTCGCGTGCACTTCGCCAGACTCTCGACTCGCGCGTTATAGGTACGCGCTTGTTTCGCGTGAGGCGAGATACTAGAGACGCCTTGTTGCGTCCAGATTACCGGCGAACTTCAGAGCGAGTGCACGTATCAAGAGAAATGGAGTGCCAAAATTTTGATACTTGCCTTGATTTTTCTACTTACGTTGCCAATGTAAGCGTCTGAGTTGTCAATATTGCAGAGATGCTTCACAATCTACACACGTTGCTGGTCTGGTAATGCTCAGGAAGCCATGAAGGACTTTAGTCCAGTGATTGCTGTAATGCACTAAGTGGCTACCTATCTGGTTACAAGTTTTCAACAACACATCCTACTTGGATCGAATTTTATATAAGTTACCTATATTAATATTAAATAACATAAGAAACATATGGGTCAGAACAGTGTAAGAGAGGCGAATGGTGAGAACGAATGGAGGCCTGGCGGTTGTATGGGAAGGGCTGATGATTCTTCGTTATCTTTTCGGGGCATCACTTAACTGCACTTTTCTCGTAAGACCGTCATAAGTTTTAAGACAATATTCTACTTTAGATCGTTTGAATATTAGGACTCCTTTTGGTCCCGAAATAACGTGAAGGAACTTTTTGGGTTGAGTTGTATGTTCATGATACATTTTCTTATCTCTAATTGTTTTAGCTGTAAACATATTTAAAATCGAAGCTATTATTCTGAAACATAAACTGTATAATATAGTCATGTTGTCTATTTGTTACTGCTTATGCCTTCTTTCAATCGTAAAGTACTATTTTTTTTTACAATTTGAGTCGATTTACAAAATTACCGATTCACTTAAATTAAAATGTATGAATGCATCCAGGTCATTCTTATGAAGAGTTCTTGTTGCTTAACAGAGGCATTCCATTCAGGTATTTGTGTTCGTTGTATTCAAGGTCTAAATTCGTCTGCTCGTTCACGGCAAATCCGCCATAAACTGGTATCTCGCACAGAAAATAGCCCTTTTCTTGAATTTCACTTCACCGCGTTCACAATAAGTTCGGGATTCTCCACGTATTAATTTGACGATATCATAAGAGTATCTTCACTTCATTTTAAATGTACTTACGTAGTTATATCTACCAGTACACGTGCTTCGAAAGCTGAGTATTTTAATTTTTTTTATACTAAACAATACATTTGAGATAACTGTTAAACAGTAAACACTTAGAATTGTTTTAGGTACACAGTATAAAGGTCCGTACAGCGCAATTGCTGTTTTCTTAATGAATAGATATTTTAAAGCATCGTTTTATAATCTTTTTGTAATATTGCGCAAGTAGCTATAATTGTGACGTAAATGTACTATAGGTATTTCCGATATATCCTTTCTGACGTTTTAGGAGGAAATCTAACGTTGCAGTGGTAGTGGTATACGTCAATATACGGAAAATATTGACGTATACTTCTTTTTTTTATATAAAACAAAGCCGGGTTTGTTCGAACACTTCTAACTCTCTAACACTTTCACTGGTGGTAGAGCTTTTGTGAACGGGCTCGTGGAAGTGGGCACCACCGCCTTACCTTTATCTGCCGCCAAATAGCAGTAATTGTGCTGCTGTGTTCCGGTTAGATGGTAATGGTATGTTCCTGTAATTACTGGCACATAGGAATACCAGCTAAGTCCTGTAGTATGGCAACGTATCCACATAGAGATCAAGACAACATAATAGCTTGTTTTGAATACTATGTGAATATCCATGAGCTGCAGTAGCCACTTAACATCTGGTGGACTGC
Source organism: Philereme vetulata (assembly GCA_918857605.2). Lineage (NCBI taxonomy): Eukaryota > Metazoa > Arthropoda > Insecta > Lepidoptera > Geometridae > Philereme > Philereme vetulata. The sequence continues at coordinate 1,619,158 of OU975482.1, forward strand.
ATGCTCGTTTGCCATATAAGTAGTATAAAAAAAAACTCGAGAACGGCTGGACCGATTTTGATGATCTTTGATTTGTTGGATTTGCCTCTCCGCCCCGAATAGCAGAATAACTATTAAAATATCGGAAAAATTCACGCAAACAGAAATTACGAAGAAAACTTATTTCCTCATTCATAATGATGGCAGATTCTCAATTTTACCGGGGTGACGTATATTAAAAGCGATCTATCCGATCCGTACCAAGCAGTCCAAGAACTCATCATCAAGCAGCGCCTTTCTTCTACTGTGCAATCTCGCATCCTGACGTTCTCTGGGCACGTATCGCGACGTGGAGAAGTATCCATTGAACGCCTTGTGGTGCGGTTGAAGGATGAGGGTACGCGACCACGCGGTAGATCGCCAATGAGATGGACGGACCAAATCAAAGCAGCACTTGACGGTCCCCTACACGAGGGCACCAGAAAAGCGACAGTACGAGAGCAGTGGCGAAGGATGGTCAAGCGCGCCACTAACCCCGAAGTGACGACCACGACCACTTTGTTTTATTTTTTTATACTACTAAGGTAGCAAACAAGCATACGGCCCACCTGATGGTAAGCGGTTACCGTAGCCTATGAACGTTTGTAACTCCAAAGCAAAGGTATCACTCGCGTGTTGCCGACCCTTTAACATTTTTAAAACGCACATTTTGAAGAACCCCATAATGTAGTCACTGTATTCTGGCTAGAGTGTAACGACCGAGAAGAAGCGATCTAATAGGTTGGGGAAAAAGTCTTTTCGCATTATAGTATGTATGAACTTGTAATAAAATCTCTTTGGCTATACTATTTGTATCTGACAGGTTTTGGTATCATTCAAAGTTAAAATTTTAAAGAAGATAATTCCAAATTCAAATTACGAAAATGTGTGATTTTTATTTGTTTTTCGTACTGTAAAGATGAGTGAATCTAATGAAGAAATTCGATATATTTTAAAATTTTACTAAAAAAAGGTAAAAATGCAACGCAAGCCGCGAAAAAAATTGCGATGTTTATGGACCTAGTGCAGTGTCTGTGAGAGTAGCACAAATTTGGTTTAAGCGTTTTCAATCCGGAAATTTTGATGTCAAAGATGCACATCGCTCTGATCGCCTTATTACGGATAAAATTGATGCCATTTTGGAAAAAGTGGAGCAAGATCGGCATTTCAGTAGTTACGATGTAGCTGAAGAACTGGGAATTGACCACAAAACTGTTTTGGCACATTTGAAACAAACTGGGTACACAAAAAAGCTCGATATTTGAGTACCCCACGAGCTCACTGAAAGAAACCTAATGAACCGTGTACTCATTTGTGATTCTTTAATACGACGTTATGAAACCGGACCATTTTTGACGAAGCTGATAACTGGTGATGAAAAGTGGATCACGTACGACAAGAACGTGTGAAAAAGGTCGTGGTCAAAGACCGGTCAGGCTTCACATACTGTGGCGAAACCCGGGTTAACTCGGAACAAGGTGATGCTGTGTGTGTGGTAGGATTGGAAGGGCATTATTCATTATGAGCTGTTACCACCAGGCAGGACCATCGATTCTGACCTCTACTGCGAACAACTGATGAGATTAAAGCAAGAAGTTGAGAGAAAGCGGCCGGAATTAATCAACAGAAGGGGTGTGGTTTTTCATCATGATAACGCTAGACCTCACACATCTTTAGCCACTCAGCAAAAATTAAGGGAGGTGTTAATGCATCCGCCGTATAGTCCTGACCTTGCACCTTCAGATTTCCACCTGTTTCGGTCTCTTCAGAATTATTTAGGCAGTGTCAGGTTAACATCACGAGAGGACTGCCAAAACTACTTGTCGCGGTATTTTGATCAGAAGCCCCAAAATTTCTATAGCAATGGGATCATGTCCCTACCTACAAGATGGCAAAAAGTTATCGAACAAAATGGTACCTACATACTTTAGTTGAATGTAAATAAACTATATTAAAAAATGTTTTAAATTTTCTTAAAAAATGCGAAGAAAATTTTTCCCCAACCTAATATTACATCTATACTAATATTATTAAATGGAAAGATTTGTTTGTTTGTATTGAATAGGCTCCGAAACTATTGAACCGATTTAAAAAAAAATCACTGTTGGTAAGCTACACTATCCCCGGGTGACATAGGCTACTTTTTACCCAACTGCGCAGAAGGAGGGTATTGTTTTTATTGATAAACTACGCGTGCGAAGCTGCGGATTTGTCAGCTAGTCCTAGATATTTTAATGCGAGCAGCGAGCACGCTAATGGAGGGTGTTATTGACCGCTTACACCCGAGTATAACACATAATATATAGCTTTTCATCACAAATGCGAGGAAATTAACAAAGACTTTCATAATAGTTAGTTTGCTAAAAAGAAAGTTTGAGTCCCGGTGTATATTCTGTTTTTCACAGCCGGACTGTGACCTCTTTCATTTTTAAATAGAAATAAGGATTTGTGATGAAGATTGTATATTCTATATAAGCTTGGTATGAATGCAATGAGGCTCATTTCATTTTCAAAAAAATACCAACTTTCAGAGAAAAAAATATTAATTACTGATTAAAACGGGTATTTATCGAGTATGTACCTTTTTAATTGTTATCCTGACGTTTCGGATGTGTTGCTTGCAACAGCCGTGGTCGCGGACTGGAGTACTTGGAGCTACCGCCTGAAGTGATGGCAGCTGCAGCAACTACCCTCACTTGGTCCTCAGAATTAGAAATTTTCTCATTCATATTACGAAGTCAAAGTCAAAATTTTTTATTCATTAAAATAACAAGGATCACTTTGAAACGTCAATTTTACTGCCTGTTCCTTCGCGACCAAGCCAGGAAAGAAAGGCAAGAGAACAAGGCTGGTTGTTTTTTTGAATGATCCTTTTAGAATACATAACAATACAGGTAATAAATTACGTCTAAATTGTAACATTTTGAACGAGTTGGAGCAATTTCAATCCCAAGCTTCTCTATCATCTAAATAATCCGATATTTTATAGTAGGCTTTTTTATAAAGATTTTGTTTAATTGCATTTTTACATTTCTTAATTGTCAATTTTTGTACATCACTTGAGAGTTTGTTATAAAAGCGAACGCCTTGCCCTTTAAACGATTTACTAACTTTATGGAGTCTACAAGGGGCAGCAACACACTGTATTAACCGTATCTACGCACTGAGACGACCGATCACGTCGCGCACACCTAGCAATCACCGGATTCCAGAACGCTGAGTCTATAGCCATCTTCCCGATTGAAATTTGGAAATTTCTTGATTTCAATCGCTTCACGAACCATTCTCTTGTAATAATGGCGTTCACTAGAGAGTTCATGAAGTTCAATCCAATGATTCGGTTCCGAGTCTACCAGATGCTCTGCTATCGCTGACTTGTTTACCTGACGATTTTTGACAGCTGCGATATGTTCTTTGACACGCTCGGCTATGGTACGTTTGGTATTAGCGGCTACAGTCTGTCTTATAAACACCAGGCATCTGCAGAAGTATAACGTCCTTTGGTGTCCGTAAATGCTTGGACATCTTTGAGAGATGAGTGAAGACCGTCTTAATTGAAAACCTCTTCAATACATTTCCAATTTTATTCGTCAACCCCTTCAAGTAAGGCAAAAACGTTGGCTTTCTACTGACCTCCGTTGGTTTTTCTCTGTTCGTGCGGCTTGGCTGTCGTCTACTTACATATCCGTTGGATTTTAGGACCTGTGTTGCCAGCTCTGCCAAAACGTCGGGATAACAAATAAAAAAGGTACATACGCGATAAATACCCGTTTTAATCAGTAATTAAATTATGTACAGTGATAGCGAAAGTATGATAAAAAATGATGTAAAATACTATACTTCACCATCTCGTACGAATTAGAACACATACTTCCTTGTACATCACAACTCAGTTATTTTTTAATATACCTAATAATGTTAAATATTCGCTCTGTTTAACTTTAGAGGATACAAGTAACCGTTCATTAAAAAATGTAACTGATTTCAGAATACAGTAAATCCCTAAAAACTCTTAACGCAACTCAAAAATTAAAATATGTTAATTATTATTAATTAACTTGTTTCAGAATTAAAATAAAAAGTCAGCATTTAATAAATACGTTAGTAGTAGACAAGGTCGACTTGCGCAACGATGCCTAAACGTATTTAGTGGCTAAATATGATTTTCACACCACCTGCTCGACAATGACAAATTAACGTCCTGTCCATCCAAAGGTTGCCTGGAAGAGATCGCTTTTAGCGATAAGGCCGCCCATTGTACCTATGATTTAAAAGTGTATGTTTGTATTTAATGGTGTGCAATAAAGAAATTATCTAATCTAATCTAATGTGATGTACCTAAACCTCACCGAAAGCAGGTGATTAAATCCCTAACGGCTGAGCCGGAGGTGATTTGAATTTGGAACCTCATCTGTATTAAAATTTGAACCAAAGAGACCCACACTTATTTATAAATCGAACTAACTTCTGCACAGAATGCACCAACGTTGATTTGGTTTTTATTGTCTCGCGGAAAGTGTGAAGTATTCTGCACCTTGGACGTGCTTATATCTCTCTCTGCACTCAGGATTCCAGTAACTCACGAGCGGAGCGAGTGAGTTAAGTCAAAATAGCGTCCGTGACGTAAGACACTAGTTTATTCCCCCGTTTAGTGATCTTCTATTAGAGATCTTAAATCATACAAATACCAAATACGACATATTTAAATATGTTTAGTTGCTAAATACGTTTAGGGATCGTTGCAAAAGCCGGGCAGCTAACTAGCTACATGCTACATCCATCACTGAGTGCATGGCCAATTGTATGTACAATTGACACCGTTCAAGGACTTGTTTACAAATAATATCGCGCTATCAGTTTAACTGCGTACCGGATATAGAATAATACAGGGATTATCTATTCATTTATTAGATATGCCACACAAAATAGTGTAATCGAATTAACATTTTAGATACGATAAATTTAAGTTTAGCGCTAGATAGTATAACACATGGTAATTAATTTCTTATTAGGCAGGTAAAAGTCACTCTTCGAGTTTAAATGTCGCGAAGAATCAGTTGTAAGCACGTCTCTGACAGCGTTGTCCTATGTTGTTTTGTTTAGCTCATGTTGGAGAATCAGCATTTAATTATCAGCTATATTAACCATTGCCACTATTGGCACAATAGACGACCTCCGTGGCGCAGTGGGCGACTATTCGGCTGAGACGCAGGAGGTCGCGGGTTCAATTCGCGGAACAAGTATTTGCATGATCTACAGATATTGGTTCCAGGTCTGGGTGTTTTCTGTATACCTACTAGTATTTACAAGTACATATATAAGTAATGTATTGGTTAACTGTTTCCCATAGTACAAGCTTTGCTTAGCTTGGGGCTACATAGCGCTGTGTGAAGTGTCCAGTATTATTTATTTTTAGTATATCTAGTGTATGCCTGAAATAAAATTACGCTAACCAGTACCACTAACCAGCGATTTATAATTGATCGAGGGAAGCGAGATCTCCAAATCTATGTATGTTTGTTTGTCCGATGATAACTTTCGAACCATTGATCCGATCATCGTGAAATTTGATACATAGGTAGGCAGTGATGGCACAATTCTGGTGTGACTAAATGAGCTGAAAATGTTGGGGGATTATTGAGATATTAGGGTTCAGGAGGGGTAAAAAAAAATGAGAATGAGATTATTAGGTCAAATGGGACGACAAATGAAAGGTCTTCATTAGTACATTTCGATTCCGTTTTATTTTTAGTTTAGACTTTGCAGTTTTTGAGTTATTAGCCATAGTAAAAACTGAACTTTGACGAAATTCACAGCATACACAAGTGACTCTGCAGTGCTGAAATTTGGTATGCGTGTAGCTTAAGTGTCACAAATGTAGGGAAAGCCTGAAACCCAGAATAACTGCAATTTGTAGCCCTTAAAGATGAACCATATACATGAACTCCCGTTACCTGTAATTTGAATGAATGTGTAGGTCAAGTAATTTGGTTTGAATTTCGCAACGCTATTTTGATCGGTCAAAGATCGGGTTTGGAACGAACCACTAGCATTTGTTTATCCTTGTGTTTTTTAGGGATCGCCATTCATTGTGCATTTCATACTTACCTATTTTATTGTTTACTGGCTGACCAATGCGCAGCTTCGCACGCGTAGTTTTTTAATAAAAACATTACCCTCCTTCTGCGCAGTTGGGTAAAAAGTAGCCTGTGTCACCCGGAGATAGTGTAGCTTCCCAACAGTGAAAGAATTTTTTAAATCGGTCCAGTAGTTTCGGAGCCTATTCAATACAAACAAACAAATCTTTCCTCATTATAATATTACGAAGTTTTTTGTAGATATTGATATGTTCTTTAATATTGTAGAACATACTTTCGTTCTATCATCAATAGTTTCCGCAGCGCATGTGACGAAAGACGTTTGAGTGCACTTTTTTACACCTTGGGTTACGTTACTTAAGTTTTAGTAAGGATCCCTAATCTTTTCTAGCAATAAATATAGCCTATGTCACTCAGGGTGAATGTAGCTTTCCAATGGTGAAAGAATTTTTGAAATCGGCACAGTAGTTTTTGAGTTTATTGATTACAAACATACACACAAAAATACAAATCTTTCCTCTTTATAATACTAGTATAGAAGTATAGATTATACATTATATGTTTGTAATAAGGTTTACAATAAATCATTTTTGTTTATTCATTCATTTAAATATAGTTAAATTATACAAAAGAAAATCTCATAGAGAAACATATAAATATGGCGCGGAGATTATTAAAATTTAATTTACTGTTCGATATCTGTTCATAGTTCATACTATCATCGATCTTATCTTATCTTGCAAATGTTATAGTAATTATTGTTACTAATATATGTTTCGGGCGTGGATATTTCTCTATTATATTATTACAAGCTGACCTGCCTGCGGCTTCGCACGCATGGTTTGTCAATAAAAACATTACCCTTTTTTTTTTTATTCTTTATTGTACACAAATAGATTTACAGATAAAAATAGCTTACAAAATGGACATGTACAAAGGCGAGCTTAACCCTAATAAGAGTTTTCTTCCAGCAAACCTTTGAAGATAGAGATATTTGATTATAGAGGTGGGTACGTGCACAGAGAATGACATTGGAGTAGAATACTAATATATAGCATATACTATAATAAATACAACACTTAACCATATTAAAAAATAATAATAATACCTATATACTATACCTACATTAGAGATAAACATAATATATTATACAAAATATAAATAATATACCTACTTATACATAATAAATAACCTAAAAGCTTACAAGGACAGGTAATGCTCTTTGACTCTAAGCTTAAAAGTGCTTAGTGATGGACTTGCGCGGATAGAGTGTGGTAGAGAATTCCACAGGTTGACTCCATGGACAGTGAAGGAAACGCCATAGCGACTGGAGGAATGAGGAGGGGTTTTGAGAAGGAGGGACTTAGATGACCTACAAGTCATCTCTTCTGCGCAGTAGGGTAAAAACTAGCCTATATTACTCAGGGTGAATGTAGCATTCTAATGGTGAAAGAATTTTTGAAATCGATCCAGTAGTTTTTAGTTTATTCGTTACAAACATACAAAAATACAAATCTTTCCTCTTTATAATATTAGTATGTATTACTCGTGCGCGATAACTTGGGACCTGCTAGGAATGCGACTCCCCGCCCGCTTCCCCTGCACTTCCCCGATGGCGCCCGTATTGTACCGTTCGCATCACTATTTTTTACTAGGGTTTTTAGTCTCGTACTGGCCTACGTCACGTGTTGTGTTATTGTTTTGTTGTTGTTTGTGTGTTAATTGTAAATTTATCGGATACCTCTTCGTCAAGTGATTATAGTGAGACTGAGGACGAAGAACAACCTCTAGAAGGCATAAATCCACTAAGTAGTGACGAAGATGAGATAATGTAAATAATAGATAAAATAAATGTATAAACTTAAACATTGTATTTTTATTTTATTCAAATAGTGTAAAAAAGATTAGATAAAAAGCAGCGTCCTCCCTGAATAACATAATAAATTAGGTTAAAAAAAACAAAGACGAAGCCGCGGGCGGCTGCTTGTTATGTTCGCTTTTTTGCGGGCGGTACAAACACGCCAATATGACGTCACCGCGCTCAGGTCCCAACTTATCGCGCACGGGTAATATGTTTTTACAAAAATAAAGATATAACCAAGGCGTAGACCAACAGACAACATTTATTTATTTTATTTATTTCCACTTACATCTATCATTAGAGGTCTAAGCCTAATACAATGATGTAGTCAACTTAATTGTGTAACTGGGGCTTGCATTATCCGTAAGATTTTGGTATCCGAATAATTCGGATAGTAGTAAACTTTACTATTCGGATATCCGGATAATTCCAATAATTTTGGGGAAAGCGATAAATACGAAAATAATTGTTATTAAAGTAGCTATAAACAATGTATAAGTTATTCCAACATTCACCATTAAAATATAAATCACTTTTTACACTAACAGTAAGTTTTTACAGTAAGTAATTAAAGTATACCTATCGAGTTTCCGATAGGTATACTTTAATTACTTACTCACGTTTTCTGTCACAAAATACGACAAATATTAAAAACAGTGTTTTAAATTCAGATTACTTTTTAGATACATGTACTTACTGCACATAATTATGAAATTATGGTTTTGATGTAGTTAATTTCATGTTTAAAAAACTTTTTTTTGATGAATTTTAATATTCGTTTTATTCAAATTATCCGAATATATTGATCGTCACTATCCGGATAATAAAATCACACGGATATCCGAATAATACGGATATTCGGATATCCGAATTGCAAGCCCTATGTGTAATCTATGCTACTCAATTTCAATTCATTAATCTATTTACAAACATAAAATAAACAATGTGGCCTTTGCGAATTCATTCAGAGAAACATGGAACACATCTATGCTCTCCACAACTACACTCGTGAGCAAAAAAATCTACTCAGGACGCACGCTCGCGGTTAAGTCTCTAGCAAAAAATTTGAAGATTTCATTCTATTTCTGATTTTAACATCTCAAAACTGTTAGTTTTAGCTTTAAAATGAGTGGTCTAAGTTGTTATTAAATTTTTTTTTTTGCTAGTAAAAAAAAAAAATTAAATGAGAAGGAGTCTTAAACAGTGAAAAAAGGTGATAATTAACAGTAAAGAAAATACAAGCTTAAATTCGTCAAAATATTAATATAATAGAAATGAACTTATCAATATTTAGTGTTCCCTCCCTTGGCCCTAATAACAGCTTCCAATTGCTTCTTCGTGGATCGAATTCTTTACTTGATCTTGTTGGATGCTATCCTATTCTTCAATGAGCGCCGCTTTTAGATCCGATTTCGTGGCTGGTGCAGGATTTCTAGCCCGAACTTTTCTTTTAAGTTCATCCCACAAATCCTCGATAGGATTTAAGTCCGGGCTACGCGCTGGCCAGTCCAAAGCGGCAATTCGACCTGTAAATATTGCCGGACGGAACCTGCAGTATGTGGACGGGCATTAAAATGAAGTTTTCACCGATGAAACCGGCGTAGGGAACGACGTGATCCCCTAAAATCTCTTCGATGTATCGGTTCGCCGTCCATCCTCCCACTCGATAGCCAGTTTCAATAAAAACCAACTCGGTTTTTGCCTCCATCGAAATGCCCGCCCACACCATCCAGGAACCTCCCCTAAAAGCCACACTTTCTTTGATGCAGCACAGCGTGAATCTTTCTCCAGGTCTTTTGTAGACTCGTCCTCTTCTATCGCTACCATGCAAGCACACTCTGCTTTCATCTGAGAAGAGAATGGAGTTCCATTGTTCGTCAGTCCAATCAACGTGTTTTCTGGCAAATCGTAGGCGGGCTGCTTGTTGGGCTGGGGTTAACTTGGGGCCAGTAGCTGGCCTTTTTGGCTCAAAGTTAGCTGCCTTAAGTCGTCTTCTGACTGTCCAGCCACTCACAGACACTCCTCGCGTTTCTATCAGCTCTTGTCGGATTTGTACGCCAGTGAGGCCCCGATTTGTCAGCGATGTGCTGACAATGAATAGGATCATCTCTCTCCGATGTGCACCTTTTTCTTCCGGAACCGCGTCTTCGATTAAAGTTACCAGTCTCTTGGTAACGACGGTAAACTCTGGAAACAGCAGACTGGCTCATGTTTAGCGCACGTGCCACTTCACGCAGACTCTGGCCTTGTCGCAATAGGGCGACCGCTTGAGCAGCTTCATCACTTGTTGTGTCCATTTTCTGGTAGAATTCTTGTTTGTTGATAACGGAAATGTGTATCGGTTGACGTTTGAGGGCTAACTGATAAGGGTGGGTCAGGCAGATAACCTTTTATATGGGTCTGTAACCCTTAATTAGCACTATTGTAAACAAACGTAAAAAGGGTGGTTACCAAACGCAACATATTGTTGTGTTGTGTGAGCAAGAATTATTTCAATATTTTATATCATTTTGAAGCTAATACTATCAGCTTTAAGATTTTACTAAGAAAAAAATATTTTCGCTTTCAGTTTTTTTGCTAGTGACTTGCGACTGCAGATTTGTCGCCTGAGTCGATTTTTTTGTTCACGAGTGTAGATTGAGCGTGTGCATGGTGCGCGTTAGAGGCGCTTTGTCCATTATGTTGGTTCTGCCTCGGGGCACCTCGACAGACGTGGTCGTCTGCGCCGATGTACGTATTCAAATTACAAAAACACATGTTGTATTCTATCAGTTATCGGGTTCCCTTAGCTTTGTGTCTTCTAACGGGTGTTTTTTTTAGAGAAATAGAACTTTAAGTTGGCAACACTGTTTTAACTGGCGGCCATTTTGTCAGCTGTCAAGTGATTTGAGTTTAGTTTGGTTTGGCATTTCAAAATGATTAGACTGACGCCTGAACAACGCTTCCAAATTGTGCAAATTTATTTTGAAAATAATGGTTCTGTTCGAAATACGTATCGCGCACTACGTCCATTTTACGGTCAACATAATCGTCCATCAGAGCAATTAATTCGACTAACTATGGACCGTTTTCGCACCACCTTTACTTTAAATGATAATACGCATCCACAGAGACGTCGTACAGTGCGTACAGAAGAAGCCATTGCTGCTGTAGACGTAGAGGAAGCCCCAACTCAGTCTATCCGCCATCGTGCACAGGAATTGGATATGTGTCCATCCACTTTATGGAAGATTTTGCGGAAAGATCTTGGTTTGCGTGCTTACAAAATCCAACTCGTGCAAGAATTGAAGCCAAACGATCACCTTACAAGGCGTAGATTCGGTGAATGGGCCCAAAACAAGATTGCCGTTGATCCCGATTTTCATAAGAGAATTTTGTTTAGCGATGAAGCTCACTTTTGAATTGTTGGTTGAATGGCTACGTCAATAAACAAAACTGCCGTATTTGGAGTCAAGATAATCCTCAAGTGTATGTTGAGATACCGTTACATCCAGAAAAACTGACTGTTTGGTGTGCTTTATGGGGTGGTGGAATCATTGGTCCGTACTTCTTTAAAAACGATGCTGGCCAGAACGTTACAGTCAATGGTGACCGCTATAGAGCCATGATTACTGACTTTTTTGTTCCTCAATTGAACAACCATGATGTGCAGGAGCTGTGGTTTCAACAAGATGGCGCAACATGCCACACAGCTCTTGCCACAATTGATTTACTGAAGGAAATGTTTGATATCCGCCTACTTTCACGTTTTGGACCCGTGAATTGGCCTCCAAGATCGTGCGATTTAACGCCGTTAGACTATTTTCTGTGGGGATATGTGAAGTCGCTAGTCTACGCCGATAAACCTGCTACGATCGACCACTTGGAGGACAACATTCGTCACGTTATTGCCGATATACGGCCACAAATGTTGGAAAAAGTGATTGAAAATTGGACCTCCAGATTAGAGTACGTCCGAGCCAGCCGTGGCGGTCATATGCCAGAAATCATATTTAAATTATAATGCCAAAAGATAATCTTTTGAATAAAGTCAATTTCATGTCAATTTTAAAATTCATCCTTGTTTTTTCCATTCCAAAGCTCTATACCTCTAAAAAAACATCCTTTACTTCTTCTTCGTGTTGATATGGTTCATATAGTATTTTAAACGTCAAATATTGTTTTGCCAATACTTGGGCACTGCAACAGCGTTATCTGTGGCGGAACAAGTATCCCTCAGGGTGCAAGAACAAGGGCACAATAGGCAGCCTAGTAACTATGCCATAGTCTGAGGGTCTGTACCGCATGGGCAACTAGTCGCTAACTCTCCAATGTAGACCCATTTACTCATGTATGTATTTACAACAAAAATGTGTATAAGTATTCTATCAGTTATCTGGTTCCCATAGTACAAAATTTGCTTAGTTTGGGGCTAGATAGCGCTGTGTGAAATTTCCAGCAATCTTTATTTATTTACCTGGTTTTTACTTTGTGACATAATTGATAGTGTCAATAAAGTATTAATCAAGAATTTTGTCTGCTGCGACCCACTTCTGTCCTTAGACGGTTGAGCTTTGCTTAGTTTGGGGATAGATAGCGCTGTGTGAAGTATCCTGCATTAATTCATCATCATCATCTCAGCCCGTCTGCACCCACTGTTGGGTATAGGCCTCTATATTACACCATTCTTTCGGTCCCTTGCAAGTCTCATCCATTGATACCCAGTATTCATTATTATTATGAAAACAGCAGTTTTCCTGTACAATTTTCTAATAAGTAGTGTTGCTTGTTGCAGTTGCTGTGGTCGTTCTGCGGATGTCTTCTGGTGTCTCTACTTGTGGTATGCTTCTACTATTATAGGCGATGGCGAAGCAAAGGTAAGAAACACTACGGTTCCTCTCATCCCAATCTTAAGGTCCACAATGGCCCTATTCTGCTAATTTATAAGAAAAACGGATTAAGAGTACCCTAACCTGACGAGCATGCATGAAGTATGTGATGAGAGTGATGAGGCAAAAGAAGTATGTCAGGATCGTAGCAAGTGAAGATCCGTTGTCTCTGCCTACCCCTCTTAAATAAAAAGTCTTTGTGAGAACATTTTGACCCCTCTTTTATTTTTAATTTAGACCACAGAACATAAAAAACAATAGAACTAGCATGATGACTGTTTACTAAGAAAACCAGTGTAGCTAAACTCACACATGTAAAAACTAGCACACTTTGAAATAAAAGTTATAATTGGTTGAAAGAGAACGTTTCAAAAAAACCTAAAACCATAAAACTAATTTAACGGATATAAAACCTTAAGTACTATGGAACATGGTTCAAAATAAACAGTAACAAAAAATTTAAGTTTACTTCTTCTACTCTGCAAAAGATGGCGCTTTAGAAAATATTTTTATTTTAGTCTCTATTAATTAGAAATAAGACTGATAATGCAATGGCTGTTACTTGATTACCCACAAAACAAAGCTATCAAACAAGAGATGGCGCTGTCGCTAACGATTTTTGTTATAGTCTCTAACAGCAAAGTATAAGATCGATAATGCATTGACTGTTACTCGCTTGCTCAAAAATCAGTGCTACTCACTTAGTGATGTACCAATGAGGATACAAGACGAATGTATCGATATCAATTATCACCTACCTACTACAGGTAACGAAATAGGTACGTCAGGTTATATTTGTGGTGGTCGAAATAAAAAGCTTATTTTTTCTTTCTTTCTTAACATAATCACAGGTATCCAACTCATAAATACTTAAAAAAATATTATATTACTGGAATATTATACACTGAATTATTATTTGAGGGGCACACTAAAAGTTTCCGGAATCAATAATAAAAAAATACTAATAATGGTCAAAAATGAATTTATTGTTTCTCAAAATATTCTTCCTCTGCGTCAATGCACTTTTTCATAAGATTGAACAAATTTTGAAAACATTTGTGCCACTCCTCCGGTGGTGACGTCAGATACATGTTATTCATACTCTTCGACAGCCTCTTCTGGTGATGAAAACCGTTGATTGGGTAATTGGTTCTTAATTTTTGGGAACAGAAAAAAGTCACACGGTGCCAGGTCATGACTCTGTATGCTGGATGACTCGTAAGTTGTACGTTTTTTTAATTTTTTTTATGTCTTGTGGAGACTGAAAACAGAAGTTATTATATTATTTCACACCATAGCTCCTAAAATACATTCAGAAAATCATCAATAAAACAACAAAAGGAATTAACGCCCTAAAACTTATACACCTTTTAATAGGGGGTAACTAATTAAAGCTATCGATAAAACATTCATCAGTATATTGGGGTCACATCCCTTATTGAGTAGCTTAAATTGAGGTTTAAGAGAAACGCGACCTTAAAGAGTATGATTCACAGTCTATTTTGTTTGACGATTTTGCATTTTAAACAAAACTAACAAAAAACAATAAAATAATACTTACCGGAGATAGGATATGCCCCCTTTTGTTAAATTTTTGGTTCGGCTATAATATTTACACTCCAAAACGGCACAATATTGCATTTTTATATTTTTTTGAAGTATGTTTACCCCACAGTAATTGAAACACGACTGAAGTGACCGAACAAGCTTCGGTCACTTCAGTCGTGTTTCAATTACGTGCGCGGAACTCCGCGTACTTGGTGTAACGCGGGCTCCGCCTACTTACGACTTCTATTGTTTTTTCTGTTCTGTGGTTTAGACCTTGTAGTTTTTAAGTTATTAGCCATAATAAAAACTGAACTATGTCAAAATTCCCAGGGTACACCAGTGACCCCATAGTGCTGAAATTTGGTATGCTTGTAGCTTTAGTGACACAAATATGTATAGGGAAGTCTGAAATCCAGAATAACTGCAATTTCTACCCCAAAAAAGGTAACCAAAGACATGAACTCCGGTTACCTGTAATATGAATGAAACTGTAGGTAAAGTTAATTGGTTAAGCATTTCGTGCCACTATTTTGATAGACAAAGATTACAAAGAATATTTTTTTTTTTTATGGGGCGAACCACTACCTAGGTAGTTTTATTTATTTTTCTTATTTTAGAACTCGCCGGCGGAACGGGAGTGGTCGGAGCCGCGGGCGAGCCAGCAAAGAGGTTCCGAAAACGCGACAAAATGTTGTTCTACGGCCGGAGAATGCTGAGGAAAGTCAAGTCGATTTCCAACTCCGGGCAGGGCAAAAAGCGCAGAGCGGTGATGCGGTTCGCGAGGAAACTACTGCAGTTGAAGAAGGAGTCAGCTCCTGAACAGTTGAAGGTTGGTTTTGTGTTTTTAGAGTTCCATCCCTCAAAAGGAACAAAGGAACACTTATAGTATCATTTCGTTGTCTGTCTGTCTGTCCGTCTGCCAAGACCCTTTTTCTTAGGAACGCGTGGAAATATCAAGTTGAAATTAATGTCTTTGGTGTCTTGGAGCTATAAAAAAATCAAGCTTCTAAGTCAAAGCAATACAAATAATACGGCCATTTTTGCCTCATATTTTGTTCGTAAATATATCATAACCTATAAGGTTCTTAGAATCATCCTAGAATCATGAAAGAAAAGAAGCATGGTCTCACAGCACAAGTAAAGGAAAACATCATTAAAAAACATATTTTTATCATATCATTGAGGAGGATTGATACATACGCTACTTTACAGGATAATCTTTTTAATCAGCTAGTATTTATATATTTCGCACTAATGCAAATTTTCCGATTCTAGGTTCTGGAACCCCCAGCAGAATACCTAGAAGAAGACCTGACGAGTGACGACCGGGTACCACCAGACGCCCTCTACATGCTCCACAGCATCAGGGTCTTCGGGCACTTCGAGAAGCCAGTGTTCCTGATGCTCTGCAAGCACACTGAGATCATCAACCTATCAGCTGGCTCGTTTCTCTTTAAAGTTGGTATGTTGTCGTACAAAATTATTATTAACTCATTTATTTCAGATAATAAATCTGTACGAAATTCTTAAACTGTAACACACAATACTCAAAATCAAATGCCATATACTTAATAATATATTAGTATTTATATTTGCATAGTGTTATCCGAAAACGCGGAAAATTCCAAGATTTTTAAACCATCTCAAAAATTTCAAGCCTAGACGGGACTTGAACCCGCAACCTGTCTTTTGTGTGTGTATTATATTTTTTAATATAAATTGTTATTTCTGTGATATTAGGATTAGGTATATACATTTTTTTTTGTTATGATTTATTTAGGTAAGATGACAATGCCCCTCTACAGCAGCTATAATCTTATGTACTTACCTATTAAATATAATATATAAATATACTATATACTATTAATTTTTTTTAATACATAGTTAATAGTCAGTATTTTTAAGCTTAGATGTAAATATTACTCGTGCGCGATAACTTGGGACCTGCTAGGAATGCGACTCCCCGACCGCTTCCCCTGCACTTCCCCGATGGCGCCCGTATTGTACCGTTCGCATCACTATTTTTTACTAGGGTTTTTAGTCTCGTACTGGCCTACGTCACGTAACGACGCGCTCTGGAATTCTTTTAGTTTTCGTTTGTGTTATTGTTTTGTTGTCTGGAAAAAAGAAGTCAACCATGTGGACAGGCTTCGACAAAAGTATTGGGACGATGACCTCTTACAAGAGACGAATGAATCGCAATTAATTGTAAATTTATCGGATACCTCTTCGTCAAGTGATTATAGTGAGACTGAGGACGAAGAAGGCATAAATCCACTAAGTAGTGACGAAGATGAGATAATGTAAATAATAGATAAAATAAATGTATAAACTTAAACATTGTATTTTTATTTTATTCAAATAGTGTAAAAAAGATTAGATAAAAAGCAGCGTCTTCCCTGAGTAACATAGTAAATTAGGTTAAAAAAAACAAAGACGAAGCCGCGGGCGGCTGCTTGTTATGTTCGCTTTTTTGCGGGCGGTACAAACACGCCAATATGACGTCACCGCGATCAGGTCCTAACTTATCGCGCACGGGTAATAGGTATATATGAAATGCTTGTCTGTTTCTGGCACCTCTACTTAGATAAAGACATGTAATTGAGTAAGTACTATTATTGACGTAACCAAGTGTTCCATTGTGTCCCTACGGTTTGAATAAATGAGTATGAGTATTTGATACGAGGATGCACTATCCAATTGTGCTACCCAGGCTCTATTACGTCAGGGTCGAAATTAGTGAGATGATTCAGATTACGACTAAAGCGCCGTTAGCTCCCATCTACAGGAAAACTTACAGTTTTTGAGCTGCTCAATGCCAAACGTTGACAAGAGATGTCGCGTTGCTTATTTCAAATAGTATTTCAAGTTCATGTTAGGTTCAATTCCCGTCTAGGCTTGAAATTTATGAGATTGTTTTAAAATCTTGGAATAATAGAACCCAATAATAATCATTACTCATGTGTATTTGCATTCATTTTGTTGACATAAATTAAACATAAAATTTAGGTTTGACTGCACTAAAATGACAACAGTCCTATCTGTATAAATCAAAAAAATATCGCAATACTTTTAGTGCTTATAAAAATAAATTTAATGTAGCTTGTGGCAACTTCCCCCAATGGCTGACTGTTTGTCGTTCCTAAAACAATAAAATAAGTTTTTAAATATTCGTTTATTTTCTCTCACAAGTTAATTTCTTATGTCTAAACTACAAATGCAAGTTTTATGGGTGTCAACTAACTGTGAGATCTGGTGCCTAAAGTAGGTTCATAGGAACCTGTATTATGGTGGTGTGGTAGTGGGGAGGTGGATTGAAATTACTAAATCTTACTTTTGATATAAGTTTCAGACAATAAACAAAACTGGTTATTGCCAATGGTCTTTTTCATGGTCCTATATCATCATCATCTCAGCCCGTCTGCACCCACTGTTGGGTATAATTATGCCTCCTCTGTATTACGCCATTCTTTCCGGTCTCATCCATTGACACCCAGCTACGCTTTCAATATCATTCGACCATCGGGCGCGTGATCTGCCTCGTGGTCTACGAGCATTCCTTGGCGACCACTCTGTAATCGCCTTCGTCCAACGCCCGTCATCCCTCCTAGCCATGTGTCCAGCCCATCTCCAATTCAGCCCTGCGATCCTCATACCCACGTCCACAACCTTTCTGCGAAGTCGGATTTCTACATTGGATATGTGATCCAAGAGTGATATACCGAGCATGGCGCGCTCCATTGCCCGTTGAGCTACTCGAATCTTATGCATGTATTCCTTTGTGAGTGGCCATGTCTTGGAACCGTAAGTAAGAATGGGCAGGACACATTGGTTAAACACCCTAGGGTCTTGAGGCATTGAGGGATTTTAGACTTTAGGACGTCTTCTGACTTACTAAAGGCGGCCCATCCTAGCTGGACTCGTCTCGAGATCTCTTGTTTCTGGGAAAGTGAGCCAAAGGATAAACAGTGTCCAAGATAAATGGAGTTGTCCACTGCCTCTGTTGGGCGATTACCTACGATTATGTTAGGTTTTGGACCAGCAAGATTGGTCATAATCTTGGTGTCCCCCTATAGTGATGAAAAATATACAATTTCTGTTTTTTTTCCAGGGGACACGGACGAAAACGTGTACGTTGTACAAACGGGCAGAGTGAACGTGTACATTACGAATCAGGACGGCAGCGGATTGTCTTTAAAGGTGGTCAGAGCGGGGGAGAGCGTTACTTCACTTCTCAGTTTTACTGATGTCCTAACGGTAAGTTTTTTAATCCATATCCATACTAATTTATAAATTCGAAAGTAACTCTGTATGTCGTCTGTCTCTCTGTCCCCTTTGTCTGACTGTTTGTTACATTTTCACGACGTAAACGGCTGGACCGATCTTGATGAAACTTAACAAGGAAATACTGTGTATTGAAAGGAAATTGGGTAGTTAGAAAATTAAGATTGTTTGCCTAAAATATTAAAAATTATTCTTTACACTTGGACTGCGCCATAGATTTAAAAGTGGAATTTGTCACATCGTCGCGTTATAGTTAATAATGTTTAGATTAAAGTCAGTCGTGTGTGTGGGAGGCGCTCAGGTTTAACCAGAGAGTTCGGAAAATGAAAACTTTTTGTCTTAACTATGACTATGCTCAGGGCCGGATTAACCCTATCGGGGCCCCTAGGCAATGCAATTCTCGGGGCCCCTTTCCTTTACCCTTTTCTTACTTTTTAAAGTATATTTTTTCTATTACAAAAGTCGAGTCGATCAGATCGACTCCTGCTTTTTGCTTTCATCGAAATGATCTTAATGAATAGATTAAAGTCATAGATAAGTGTTATGATCCAGGTATCATGATGGAGTAGGAAAGATATATAGCTCGTATCCATACTTATATACTAATATTATAAAGAGGAAAGATTTGTTTGTTTGTTTGTATTGAATAGGCTCCGAAACTACTGGACCGATTTTAAAAATTCTTTCACTGTTGGGAAGCTATACTATCCCCGGGTGACATAGGCTACTTTTTACCCAACTGCGCAGAAGGAGGGCAATGTTTTTATTAAAAAACTACGCGTGCGAATCTGCGGATTAGTCAGCTAGTACATAATAAATGCGAAAGTAACTCTTACCTTTTCACGACTAAACGACTGAACGGATCGTTATTAAATTTAGCAAGGAGATTATATCCTGGGGAAGGAAATAGGCTATCTTTTGTTTCTAAAAATAATCTTGAAGGGGTTGAAATAGGGATTGAAAGTATAGGCAATCCATAATTCCTCAAGTTAGGGTTTTTAAAATTAATATATAGGCTTTTGGTAAGGAATATAAAAACAAATTATGACCGGAATTGAGACATAGGTTACATTTTAATCGCGTGCGAAGCCGCGGGCGGGTCAGCTAGTTGTTTGTATATGTTTGAATTTTTGTGTGTTTTAGGGTAATTCGCAACCGTACAAGACAGTGAACGCTAAAGCGCTGGAAGACTCGCAAGTGATCAAGCTGCCGATGCGCGCGTTCCAGGAGGTTTTCAAGGAGTATCCAGACATATTCGTTAGAGTTATTCAGGTATAACATAATTACTGATTTAAACTAGTCTTTATCGCGTATGTACCTACCTTTTTTATTTGTTATCCCGACATTTCGTCTGTGTTGCTGGCTGGAGCACTTGGAGCTACCGTCGAGAAGTGATGGCAGCTGCAGCAACTACCCTCATTTGCTCTTCAGAATTAGAAATGTCCTCGTTCATATTACTTATTATTTAGAATGTATTGAAAGCGAGTTTTTTTATAGTATACCTACTGCGGATTCAGGCACTATGGCCTTTCTTTCCTGAAACTAGGATAATTTTTATGTTTATGTAGTACAAATCTTGAAGATAGATAATCATAATGTCCCAGTCTCTTCCTATTTTCAAAGTCAAGGTATACAACCATTTCCTTTCGTTGTCTCGTAACTGCTAGTTAGTGTTTGTGTTATTTATCCTCTTTATGTAGTGTAGTTTATTTATTCTTATATTATTTGTATGTATTTAAGTTTATGTTTATTAGTATAATTAATAGGTATATTTTATTTTGTGGGTTCTGTTTATGTCTGTAGGTACTCTTACACCGCCGTCTTTTGATTTTGTTTATCCTGTCCATCCAAAGGTTGTCTGGAAGAGATCGCTTTTAGCGATAAGACCGCCCATTGTACCTTTATTTATTGTTTATTTCCATTATTGTATTTTTATTTGGTGTGCAATAAAGAGTATTTCATTCATTCATTCATAATGGGCTTTACCATGCGTGGCTCCGACGACGTCGATAGTGTATATTAATTCATTAATTAAATCCACAGGGATCACTTTGAAACGTCAATTTTAGCGCCTGTTCCTGCGCGACCTCCATCATCATTTTCATTTTCACCCCGCAGTGCACGCTTGTTGCAAGGGTTAATAAGTAAACAAAAATTGGTTGTCTGTAAAGTCGGTTTACGGATGATAATTTTACGTGATAACGAGAGATAGATGCGTCACAAGCCGAAGGCTTAAGCCGAGCGTGCCTCTCTATCGCTTGTTCCGCGCTCTCGCTTGCACGCTCGGCTCAGGCGGAACGTGACACTTTTTCGTGCGTGCAGCCGGCGTTCATCGATTTGTAAGATGTTATCACGTCAAAAAATGCTAGAAATAAGGTAAATAAGTTCTTATACACGGTGTCCTTTAAATCACTATTTTCCCTGAACAAATATTGCTCAGACCATGGTTTACTAACTCTTTATACATATAGCAAATAAGAGAATAAAAAAAACTAGAGATCTTCTCAAATAAGTCTAACTTTGTTTAAAAACTAACCGTGACACAAAGTTCATTGGTACGCTAGCCGTAGCGTATATTACCTACTCCTAAGTTAGATACCTAGTAGCCACCGGTCAGCGCGCTGACTATGTTGTAGGGCGTAACGTTAAAATAGACGCTTTAAGTTCGCAACCTTTTATGTTTTTCAAAGACAGATTTCGTTTATTTTTTAATTGGATGTTATAAACTGTTAGTAGACCATGGTCTGAACAACGTTTCTTCTGCGAAAACAGTGATTTAAAGGACACCGTGTATATAATTCTAAAGTCTCGCATATTTCATCAAATCATGGCATACAAAAAAAGAAAATATTAAAATTATACAAATCAATATGTGGAGGGATGAGCTCACTAATTTCCGAGCGGACTGGACCTTCTTAGCGTTTGAAAGAAGTGTCTGGAAAGAATGGGGGGGGAGGCCTTTGCCCAGCAGTGGGACACAGTGGGCTGATAATAAAAATAAGAGCGGAACCTATGCTCCAAGGGTTGAAGTGTTAAAGGCATAAAGCCGGGAGTAGCGCTTAGTGAAACTGCAGCACACCTCTCAAAACCCTTTAACCGGCCACACCAAAGTTGCCCCTTACGCTGTCTTTTATTGGCGGCATTTATGGGGGCCCGTTTAGTTGACGGCTAGTCACCTCCTGCCTCAACCAGTCTTGATATTGCGGAATTGGCAGGTGCCGTATCTCATCTCTCCCATAGCCCAGCATCGATTCCATTAGCATTGTTCTTACAATAACCTGTATTCATATTTTTTTTTTTAAATATATATTATAGGCTTGCGTTTGACCACGATCTCATAATCCATTATTGCAATAGTTTTACCATCTGCCCCACCTCCATCTTGCAATACATACTCGTAAGAATAATGAAAACAGGCCTCTTTCTCTTTGGCTCTGGCCCCGGTAATGCCTATGTTAAAGGTCCAGGCTTAGTGCCTGTGTTGTAAAATAAATACTTGGAATAATAATATGTACAATTTCTATTTTTCTTTACATATAAGAATATAGATAGTTATGGTGAATGTTTTATTTGTGAAATACAATGCGTTGCACGTGCATTTTTTCAGATTATAATGGTGCGTTTACAACGGGTAACGTTTACGGCATTACATCAGTACTTAGGATTGAGTGCAGAATTGGTTAACCCTGTAAGTATTAACCTTGACATATAGAAATTAAGCATTCACATGTCGCACGTGCCGCATATTAGAATACTAGCTACCGCCAGCGGCTTCGCGCGCGCGTTTTGTCGATATTCAGCAGCCTATGTTTTAATCCAGGCTGTAGTTTATGTATATATCAAATTTCACCGAAATCGGTTCAGTTGTTACGATGGGATTGAGTGACAAACAAATATCGAAACTTTGCAATTATAATTTTAGGGTGACTTACCCGATGGTAGATTATTTTTCGCGCAAAATCCATTCGTGTACGGCCGGGATTTGAAACCATAACCTCCGAATAGGAAGCCCCGCTAGGCCGCCACTGCTCTTTTTACGGGGCCAAAAATCTGAATGGCTGAATCTCAAATGTCCAGGCTCTGGGTTTGCCAAAGAGCGACGGAGCGCAGCATTTTGGGTGTCAAAAGAATTTGGACAGGATTCGGAACACCTCGCTGCGCTCAAGGACCGGCATCGCTGACGTCGGTATCAAGGCTGCCAAGTTGAAGTGGGATTGGGCGGGTCATGTCTCCCGCATGCAGGAAAGCGACACCGTGGAAGGCCTAAGAAGCGGTGGCGCGATGATTTGGACGCTTTCTATAGGGATTGGCGGGATTTAGTACAAGATCGAGAAAAGTGGAGAGGTGAGGCACAGCAATGGAACAGCATAGGCTTGATAAAAAAAAATCTGTTACATTAGGATTACCAACAGCTTATGTCTAGCCGAAGATGTTGTTCAATATTACCTTGGCGAAATTCACAGATATGGTCATGCATTTTCTAAGTAGGACCTATCTAGTTTAACTGTAAATAAGTAGCTTATAAGTACTAGATATTAAGGTTTTGCACTGTCGCTAAGGTGTTACTGTAATCATCATCATCATCATATCAGCCGTAGGACGTCCACTGCTGGACAATGGCCTCCCTCATTGATCTTCAGGAACTGCGGTTGGAAGCGGCCTGCCAAGTCGTCTGCTCATCTTGTAGGTGGACGTCCTACGCTGCGCTTGCCGGCCCGTGGCCTCCACTCGAGAACCTTCCGGCCCAACGGCCATCCGTTCTGCGCGCTATATGGCCTGCCCATTGCCACTTCAACGTGCTAATCTGTCGGGCTATGTCGGTGACTTGAGTTCTCCTACGTATCTCCTCATACCGTTACTGTAATGGCTGTGAAAAAATTTAAATAAATAAATTAGAACTCCGTCATTTATCAACAGCTTTGGTGAATTCTTTTTTATGTCGCGGAGGTAGCAGTAAAGACATTTACTCGACTATAGTCATATCAGAATCAAAATGTTTTATTAGCAGTTGCCCGCGACTTCGTACGCGTTACACTACTAAATGTGCAGGTAACCTAGAAATAAAGCTAAACTCGCTGTTGCAACCTGACACCCCATTTTTATCCCATGGGAACTGATTTATGGGATAAAAGGTAGCCTATGTGGTAATCCAGGTATCTACGTATATATTACTCGTGCGCGATAACTTGGGACCTGCTAGGAATGCGACTCCCCGACCGCTTCCCCTGCACTTCCCCGATGGCGCCCGTATTGTACCGTTCGCATCACTATTTTTTACTAGGGTTTTTAGTCTCGTACTGGCCTACATTGTATTTTTATTTTATTCAAATAGTGTAAAAAAGATTAGATAAAAAGCAGCGTCCTCCCTGAGTAACATATATTAATTATAAATTAGGTTAAAAAAAACAAAGACCAAGCCGCGGGCGGCTGCTTGTTATGTTCGCTTTTTTGCGGGCGGTACAAACACGCCAATATGACGTCACCGCGCTCAGGTCCCAACTTATCGCGCACGGGTAATACTAAATTTCATCGAAATCGGTTCAGCCGGTACAACGTGATTGAGTAACAAACAAACATCCAAAGTATCACATTTATAATATTAGTGTGATTGCTAGTCATTGTATTATTATTATTAAGAGCTTGTAGTGTTTTATGTTTTGCCTTTGCCCTGCAGTGGAATTGTATTGAAAAGGGGGAAAAAAACATGTTTATTACGTAGATTATAACCTCGATTAACACATAGGCTACTTTTTATCCCATAAATCAGTTCCCATGGAATAAAAACGGGGTGTCAAGTCAAGTTGATAAATAAATATTGCTGGACATTTCACACAGCGCTATCTAGCCCCAAACTAAGCAGAGCTTGTACTATGGGAATCAGATAACTGATAGAATACTTATAAACATATTTTTTGTAAATACATACTTATTATTATAAAGAAACAACCAGACCCGGAGCAAATATTTGTAGATTATGCAAACATTTGTTCCGCGACGGGAATCGAACCCGTTACCTCCTGGGCATAGATAGATAGATAGATAGATAATTCTTTATTGTTACACCAAATTAAAATAACTTAACCTAGAAAACTTAAAGACTAATACATGATGGTACAATGGGCGGCCTTATCGCTCAAAGCGATCTCTTCCAGGCAACCTTTGGATGGACTGGACTGAAAAGACGTGTGAGGAGGCGGTGTTACAATAAATACCTATTTACATATGTAGGATAAAAATAAATAAATACCTAAACCTAAAATATACCTACATATACTTATATAAATAAATATAAAATATATACATATATAAATACGGAATTTATCACGTACCGTCTTATCGGTGTTTCGACCGACAATGTTTCGGTTCAATTCGTGAACCTTCATCAGGGTGAGTGCGATCCGCTCCGAATAACGTCTCGCCTCGCAATTATTCGGAGCGGATCGCACTCACCCTGATGAAGGTTCACGAATTGAACCGAAACATTGTCGGTCGAAACACCGATAAGACGGTACGTGATAAATCCCGTATTTATAATAATGATTGAAATCAATCACGAAAGTTTTCTAACTAAAATATACATATATACTTTACAATAAATATCGAAAGGAAATACAATGTTTACTCTAAAGAAGCCGCTAAGTATAGTTTGAGAACCACATTTTTGTCGGACAGCTCGTACCGTAAACGAGTTACTAAAGAAGTTGGAATTGTGGGATGGAGTTTTCAACTGGCATCTGCCGGCTATTCGCCCGCTGCACCACGGAGGTCGTCAATTATTATTCATATAATTTTTTTATTAAGAAAAAATTAAAAAAAAAAAAATGAACAAGCGTAGAGTTTATAAACTCCCAAATCCTCCTGTTTTCGACGTCGTTGGCACAGCGCTTCGGAGAATTTAATTAATCACATGTACTTCTTATCTTAGAGAACGCTTTGAATATCTCCATCTATCTAATCCTCGTCCGTTGCGCTCTTCTAAGTCCTTGAAACTTAAAATTCCTATCCACTCTTCTAACTTTTATGACAACTCCTTTACTGTACAAGCTAGCCGTTTATGGAACTCTCTTCCTTCTTTTATTAGATCTGCCAAATCCCTTCGTATCTTTAAAACGCTATTGTTTAAGCACTATTTGTCTGCATCAGAGAGCTGAGTAATTTTATTTTGTTATCATATATGTCGTTGCTACTGTTTGTATTTCAGCTGTTTCATATTTTATTGATTGCTAGTATATTTAATATCATAGAATGTTTATGAATAATACTAGCTGACCCGGCAAACGTTGTTTTGCCATATAAATAATTGCTATTAAAAAATAAGGGTTGATCGTAGAAGGGTGAAAATTGAGGATTGTATGTATTTTTGTATGTTGTATCATAAAAAAATAGAAATTAAAAATGTTGTCTAAAAAATAAAAAAAAAATTTAGGGGTGGACTACCCCTAACATTTAGGGGGATGAAAAATAGATGTTGGCCGATTCTCATAGATACCGGATAAGCACAAAAAATTTCATCAAAATCGGTCAAGCCGTTTCGGAGGAGTATGGCAACGAAAACTGTGACACGAGAATTTTATATATTAGATTTATGCTAATATTACGTACCCTGGTATATATTTCTTCTGTTTTGCTTATGTAAGTATACCTACAGTTAAATAAAAAGCTTATGTTATAAAGCTACCGTCCTTTAACGTTCTCGTAAAATCCAGTCCATCCAAAGGTTGCCTGGAGATCGCTATTAGCGATAAGACCGCCAATTGTACTATCGCGTGTCTAGTTTTAAGTGTTTTAATTGTGATTTGTTAATTTAAGTGTGGTATACAATAAAGCGTTTTCTATCTATCTATCTATACAATACTATTGTCAAAAAATGTAATGTCAAATCACTTTCTGCAAATCAAGCGAACTCTGTTGTCCGAAAATGGCTAGTGACGCTCACATACAGTGAAACCGAGCAGTTACTGGAGATAAAATTGTATACTATTTTATTAAGTTTCTATTCTAAGTATTATTTTTAATTTTTTTTCTCTAGTTTTTTATTTATCATTATAATTTTTTTTTCAGTCGTCGACTGAGGTTATAAATAAATCTTATTTTGTTAATCGTAGTCATGTCCACGCGATACAGGCTTTGCCTAGTGCAGGGATCGTTAGTTAAGATATATCTGTTAACCATATCCTGCATAAACCTGTTTTTGTAATGTTTAAAAAATAAGTTACCTATTAAGTTGTTTATGTAGCAATAAATACATTTTTCATTTTCTTTATTTTTTTTTTATTTTTGAAATGAAACTTTTTTATTTATTTATTCATATTTGTCTTCCTTCCAGGGTCGTGAGAAAAGGCGTCCGAACCAGTTCGGCTCGTCGCCCAGCAAATCCGCCCGGACGACAGTAGACAGCGGTACCTCTATGCACTCGCCGCATCACTGCGAAAGACCAGTGCCTGATCACCTGGTGAGCTTTATCCATTGCTCTTAAATATACTGAAAATTGTATTTTTCAAACTTTCCTGATCACTGTACATAATTACTGATTAAAACGGGTATTAATCGCGTATGTACCTTTTTTATTTGTTATCCCGACGACGTATCAACTATGTTGCAACAACCGTGGTCGCGGGCGGACTCACCCGTCTGTCTGCCCGCGACCACGATTGTTGCAACATAGCCGAAACGTCGGGATAACAAATAAAAAAGAAATACGCGCAATCAATGTCCGTTTAAATTAATATTTATAGACTTAAAATGATAACGGAAAGTTTAAAATTGCTTGGTTGTTTGGGCTCTTGGGGTGTTGTTTGGTGAGCTTTATTCATTGGACTTAAATAGATTAAAAATATAATTTTAATGTTAAGAAGTAAAGTTTAAATTTGCTTGGATGTTCGAGGACCCTTAGGGTGTTATTTGGTTAGCTTTAAAAATTGCTCCTAAATAAGATTCAATTTTATTATAGACTTATAATGTTAATAAGGAATGGGGTTTGAACATTTCTGTAGGAGTCTGGCATAGTCGCGATACGCCATTTTTTTTAAATATTGCATCTCACTGTGAAGTGTGTGAACAAAAAATGTTAACTAACATGACGTTCTTAACGCGCCGGCGAACCCTGAGCGCAACTTCAATTCGGCCGCGTCAAATACTTCGGCCTGAATATCGCTATCCCAGTTTAGTGACGAAGTTTGGCCACGCAGAGCGACAGTGATAGCAATAGAACGATTCTAAATTTGATTAGATTTTGACCGTGTTCAGTAATACCAAAAACGATGACTGAAAACTTGTTGTATTTTTCTCATTGTGTTGTTATTCTGTAACTAGACGATATAATCTATGTTCACATGGCTAGGATACGTAAGAGGTTTTGTTGTTTTTAATACGAAACAATTAGGTTGAAAAGAGGTCTTTTATGACGTGAAAGCATGCAGAATGCGATACGCTTCTATTTCATTTTAGGTAAGTATTTCGATCTAATATATGGTTGGGAACCTAGATAAATACTATTCAAATTAAAATAATACCTTATTAAGGTAGAAATATGCTCCAATTAGAAAAGATCTTGGTAGTACGTGTTGTATGGGCGATTGTCTCTCCGGTGTCCCCTTAAGCGTCACGTCCAACTAGCTTTCGCCCGTGGCTTCGCACGCCTTGTTTGTCAATAATAAGTAGCCTATGTTTTAATCCAGGGCATAATATACCAAATTTTATCAAAATCGGTACAGCAGTTATGGCGAGAATGAGTAACAGACAAATAAACTGGTTAAAATACTGGTTATTATGGTATATATATATATATGTATGAATTTATGATATAACTACTTATATATATGTATTCTATGTATTTTATCAACCTTTTTGTGTTCTTACATGTAAATAGTTTTGTTCGTATTTTTAGTTTAATTTAGACTGTCTATTTATAAATTCTTTTTTTATATAAAGTAAATCCGTTTTTGGCTGTATGCTACACTTAGTTTAAGTTTAATGAAATAATCTTTTGCGTATAACATGGCACTTTAGGATAATCCAAATAAACAAGTTTTTAAGAGGGAGACACGATTATGATAATAAAAATTATAGATCAGGACGATGCCTAAAGTTTTCAAACCACTTTAAATTTGCTTGGTTGATGCTTGGCCCTCATTCTATCAGCCCAAGTATCCTCGATCTTAAAAAAGTCTTCCAGAATTTGGTCACTCTTGAATAAATAAATATTGCTGGACGTTTCACACAGCGCTATCTAGCCCCAAACTAAGCAGAGCGTGTACTATGGGAACCAGATAACTGATAGAATACATATATACTTTATTTTTTGTAAATACATACTTATAATATATAGAAAAACATCCAGACCCGGAACAAATATATGTAGATCATGCAAACATTTGTACCGCGGCGGGAATCGAACTCGCTACCTCCAGCGTCTCAGTCGGCTATTCACCCACTGCGCTACGGAGGTCGTCAAAATGTGTGGGATGTTAAATGTATCTGGTTCGAACTATAGATAATATCGATGAAGTTTCTCTATTTGATGCAACTTTATTCTTATTTTAGAATTTCCTTGGTGAGGCATTTTTCCATTCACCAAATAAGGTAACGTAACGGTTGGATTTTTAGTGTTTGGATTTTATATATGTTTTTGTGAAGTGTTACCATTGAATAGGTAGCGTTCGTTTTTGTGACGATGAATGTTACCATCATAGATACGCAGAAAAACAACCTGCGAATATCATTATAATAAGTTCATTTTAAATTTAGTATTATAGAATGTAATTATATAAAATTAATGATCTCTTTTATATTTTCTCTTCACAAAAGGTATACGCCAAAACTCGTGGCAGATGGGGCCAAACTAATAAACATATTTTTAATATTATAAAATACGGAATTAAATAACGTACCGTTTTATCGGTGCGAGGCGAGACGCAGTGCGGAGCGGACCGCTCTCACCCTAATGAAGGTTCACGAATTGAACCAAGTAAACATGTTTGTTTCGTGTTCAATACAATTATAGGTAATTAGTGCTATCGATAGGCGCTCGGCGCCTCACTAGCGGCTCCCGTAAGGGCTGCAAGAGCGAGCGATGTAGCAATATCATGTTCAATATGATAAATACGGGATTTATCACGTACCGTCTTATCGGTTTAATTAGTGAACCTTCATCAGGGCGAGTGCGATCCGCTCCGAATAACGTCTCGCGTCGCACTGCGCGCCGCAGTCCTCTGTGCGCGAGTGGACGGGCGCGGTGGTGGGGATTGCGTCGACGATGGCCCAGCGTGTTGATAGGCTGCGTCATCACCATTATCGTCACTGCTGCTTTCTTCGGTAGTTCTCGGTACGGGCAAACACACAACACTCACTATGTCACTATATACTTAGATAAATCCGTTTTTATAATAATGATTGAAATATGAAAGTATTCTAAGTAAAACATATCATGTTCGTTTGTCTCACGTTTTATGACGCCCCGTCTGCCAGGAGCGTTGGCGTCTATAGTCTAACTTTTTATTAGCTGCAGTAAAATGACGTTTTGTGGGTTGCCGGTTTTTGAAGAAAAATAAATAGGGATGTAGCTAAATGAGTGAATCATAAATGAATAATCAGTTTGGTTTTTTTTTTTGAGATTTAATATTAAGTTGTAATGTATTTTTTTAACCTATTATTATTACTATACTAGAAAATTGATCTTTTTTAGTGGAAGTATAGGGAGGTACATTCAAAATGAAACAAAAACGTCATAATAATGTTATTTAATTAATTATTGTGAACTGAATCACATCCCTATTGAGATTAGGCTGGCAACATTATTTTACGGAATGACATTTAGAAACGTCATTTTACTGCAGCTAATAAAAAGTTAGACTATAGTATAATCTAAAGTTCCATATAATAATTTAAGGTCCGAAAACTAAATTGAAACTCAATATTTTCAGGTTGAATTTAATTATTAATCTTTATTTTCTCATATGAATTTCACATAGTTCTCTATAAAAAAAGTTTGTTTACTGCACATTAAGGTTACCATTTTTAATTGTATTTTGAGGGTAGATTCTCCCAGATCCATTTGTTTTTGATAATACTATAATTGAAAACTCAAAAAAAAAACCTACGCTTGAGGCTAAATCAATTGTCAATATTTATTTATTCATTAATATCACAAGGATCACTTTAAAACGTCATTTTTACCGCTTGCTCCTACTCAGCATAGTTTAAGAATATGCAGGCCAGTTTTCGCCCACTAACACTGCATTTGGTTTGTCCGCATGTAACAATTAACAGGAGGGTAGCCATTCCGTGTCGTCGCCCATACACATACAAGGCAGGCGGCCGCGGCCAGATATGGTGCCTGACATAACCACTAACACGCCTCAGGTAAGACGCTGATGTCAGTTAAAATTTTTAGACTGTACACTACAATGCACACTAGAAGTCAAGGTCTTTTATAAATAAATATTGCTGGACATTTTACACAGCGCTATCTAGCCCCAAACTAAGCAGAGCTTATATTATGGGAACCAGATAACTGATAGAATACTTACATATATATGTACTTTTTACAAGCTTTTTATTAATTTGCAATGTATGTATGTTTGTCCGGGTGGAATCTTGCAACTGAACTTTAAATCCTGTTCCCCTCAACCGATTGAGCTGAGATTTGGAATACATATGTAACTTCGGTGACAATGCAATAATATAGTACCGTGGAGTCTCAAGATTGAGACGGATGCTAGACAACGTAACTTCTGAATGGATTATAGTAGGCTACTAGTGTTTGGGCTCATTTGAATCTGCGTGCGGTTCCGATTTTGAATTTTATAAAAGCTTGTTTCGAAAAAGTAATTTTTCAACAAAAATTTTATTTTTTGTAACAAGCTTTGCTTAGTTTGGTGCTAGATATTGGTGTGCGAAATGTCTTGCGTTATTTATTTATTTAACGTTTGTTTCTATTCTGTGGTTAAGAATCGAATAGACATTGATAACAACATATACAGTGTAAACTCCATGTAATGTCACTCGGCTTTGGTTGGTTTAGCTTGTCTTGCATACAATGGTACACTCTGTATAGCATTACACCCACTCTCAATAACGACAACAATTTGTAATAAAAAGTTCTTTTTAAGTTGCCAAATTAGTAAAAACTGCGCAGCTGTGTATATCCTTGTCGTTTTATTATCCTAGACCATAATAAACTCTACTGTCGGCATAATACACACCAAACTTTATAAGAAATCCGTTCTTTTGTTTACAAAATGGGATTGCTTGCACGTGTAGCTGCAGACTGTTGTTAGTAAAAGTGATGGATTTTATCTATACGTTGTCATATTCTTAGTAGCTCACAAACTTTCAAATTGTAAACATGGCTAGTAAGAGAAAATCACTGTGTATTGACGAAAAAGTTCTCTCCATTTAACGACAACTCTCTATAACGTCAAAATATGCTCAGTCCCTTGAGTGTTTGACTTTGATTTTGACAAAAAATTGATTTGACTTTGATACAAAAATAAACACAAAAGAAGATTGCGAAATATTATACTTGACTTCTAGTGTTCATTGTAGTTTTTTTACTAGCTTACATTTTCCCACTGCTGGGCAAAGGCCACTCCCAACTCCGTCCACCTATCGCGATCCTTGGCAGATTCCCACCATTCCCTCTCGAATCCGCTGATGTCGTCGCGCCAACGCTTTCGCGGCCGACCCCGACGTCGCTGTCCATCCTCCGGTACCCAAGGTGTTACGATGTTGGCCCATTTCTTCCGGAAGCATTCGACTTACGTGCCCGGCTCGATCACACTTGCGCTGGGAGTTAACAGTAGAAAAAAATCAATGTACAAACTAAATAAATAATGACACGATTCACACAGCAATATCTAGTCCCAAACTACGCAAAAGTTGAACTATGGGAACCAGCTATACTATTTCCATTTCTTTATTTTCTCGATGACAGTTCTAATTTGATAGTTGTAGTGTTGTGACCAAATAAGTAATGATATCGATCGCATATATTTATTATATTTAGAACAAAAACATTCAAATATATTTTTTCAAGGTGGGAACACACAATGGCCCACCGCCATTTTGTGTTTATTTTAATCTGTCACTCGCAACAAGACGGTCGTGCTAGTCATTACATTTCTGTTCGCTGAGTTTTTTCACATTATCCATATGTATAATAAATTTGTACAAAAGTATCCGGCAGTTTAGTTTCTTACATTTTGTAAAAAAAATATCGGGTCTGTTATCGTGCTACGTTTATCGATAGTTCCATCCCTATCAGTTTCTCCGACTCTGGTATAACCTTGTACGTGCGTAAGCGTCATATTTTTATAAAATAATGAATACACAATGTAAAAAAGACGCTCGTTCAAGTTTTCACAGGAGCTGTCATCGAGAAAATAAAGAAATGGAAATAGTATAACACCTATATATAGTTAAAGTATTATTACCAGTAACAAAGGTAGCTTCAGTTAGCAGCGCCATCTAGTTATTACCGCGAAAACGCGATGACCGTATCTTTCTAAATTAACGTGTAGTGTAAAATGTGATCTGGTTTATTTTGGCTTTTGATCGAAGTTTCACTAAAATACGCAAATTTACCTGTTTTTAGGGTTCCGTACCTCAAAAGGTAAAAAAAGAAACCCTTATAAGATCGCTCTCTTGTCCGTGTGTCACCACCGATTTTCTCAGGAACGGGTGGACCTAGCAAGTTGAAATTTATACCAGATACTGAGGTCATCCAAAATCTAAATTTGCCCATATCTTTTTGTTGTGTTGACTCAGGACCTTGCTTGTTATACACTTAATAAGCTAGAGTCCCTATTGGGTGTATAAAAATCAAGGTTCTGAGTCAACACAATAAAAAGATATGGGCAAATTTAGATTTTTGCGAAAACTTGCAAGTACCAAAATTTACCTTAATTTTCAACTTTTTTTATTTTTCGGAATTTTCCCTTTACTTGTGCTGTAAGACCTTGCTTTTAACCAAATTGTCAATCTAGGTCAACCGGATGTACCCTATAGGTTTTGGGTCGCAAACCTGTATGTTAGTTCCCGTTGACCTAGAATCACGAAATTTGCCAAAAAGTAAGGTCCTGCAACAGCATAAATAAAGGAAAAATTCCAAAAATTAAAAAAAAATGTAAATAAAGGGTGCCCCCATACATACATAGTTGACGCCAATTAAGATAGTTCTCTGAGTTGTATGGCAGCTTAATCCGCACCAATCTCAAATAAGATAAATAAATAAAATTGTGCAATTAAAAAAAAAATAAGTGGGGCTCCCATACAACAGACGTGATGTTTTTGCCGTTTTTATAGATAATGGTACGGAACCCTTCGTGCGCGAGTCCGAGTCGCACTTGGCCGGTTTTTTATTTAGTAAGGATTTGTTTTAGAGTGACGTTTTATTGTATAATACGGCAAGTTTAAGAAGCATGTCGTCAAGTTATAACTATTTATCCTATGCTTCATAGTTTGTACTGTTGTTTTATGATTTCAGCAGCAACCTGACATTCAAATGACTTCTTCGCTTCCAAAATCTAAGGACGGGTCCTCCTACAAGAAGCATAACACAGACAATCTTGATGAACAGGTATCCAACTTATCCATACTTCCATACTAATTGAACGAGCGAAGCGAGATCTTCAAATCAACTTGGACGAATCGGCGTTGTATGTATGTATGTTTGTTTGTCCGAGGAAAGAAAGAAAGAAAACACATTTATTTGCTCCCACAGACAGTGTTGAATAATACAATAACACAGAAAATGGTGGTGTTGCGTGGGGACAAAATGGTCCCTGTCTCAGCATGGGCTGCTTCGAACCTTGTTGAGTACGATGCAGCGCTGGTTTTCTGACAGGGCCTAAGTAAGGATCACCTTAGAAGCGTTGATCCGTTCATCGTGAAATTTGGTTGTCCAATTTGGCACTATTTTAATAGCAAATATTACAAATAATATTTTTTTATGTTGTATATCCGAGCGTGCTGCGCTCCACAGCATGCTCGGATTCAAGCGTATTGACCGCATACGCAACACCGAGCTGCGCTCTCGAACACAAATCGTAGATGTAGCTAAGAAAGCCGCCAAACTCAAGTGGGACTGGGCCGGTCATTTATGCCGTATGTCGGGGGATCAGTGGGCTAAGCTCACCACCGATTGGAACCCGGACAGCCCGAAGACGTCGTGGCATACCAACGAAGAGATAGAGGGATGAGCTCACTAATTTCCGAGCGGACTGGACCATCGTAGCGCTTGAAAGAAGTGTCTGCAAAGAAGGGGAATAATAATAATGATTTTATAGGAGTCTCGCGAGATTTCAGTTCGGGGCGAACCACTAGTTTATAAATTAGAAAGTAACTATCTGTCTGTCCGTAATGTCCCTGTTTATCTGTTTGTTATGTTAAATGGCTGGACCGATATTGATGAAACTTAACAAGGAAATGTTGTGTATCCTGTGAAAGGAGATACGGTATTTTTTTTAAGAAAATAAGATTTTTGCCATCAAATCTATACTAATACTAGTGGTTCGCCCCGAACTGAGATCTCGCGAGTCTCCGGTTAAAACAAAAAAAATATTATTTGTAATCTTTGACTATCAAAATAGTGTCACGAAATAAATAACCAAATAACTTGACCTACAGTTTCATTCAAATTACACGTAACGGGAGTTCATGTGATGTGGTTACTCTTTTTTGGGGTACAAATTGCAGTTATTATGGATTTCAGACTTTTGCCTATATTTGTGTTACTAAAACCACACGCATAGCAAATTACAGCACTGCGGGGTCACTGGTGTACCCTGTGAATTTTGTCAAAGTTTAGTTTTTATTATGGCTAATAACTCAAAAACTATAAAGAATTTACGAAAAATAAAAACGGAGTCTAAATGTACTAATGAATACCTTTCATTTGACGTCCCATTTTACCAGTTAGCCTCATTTTTTTTTAACCCTCTTGAACCCCAATATCTCAACAACCTATCTACCTATGTATTAAATTTCACGATGATTGGATCAACGCTGCGAAAGTTATCCTCGGACAAACATACATACATACATACAACGCCGATTTGCCAAAGTTGATTTAGACATATCGCTTCGGTCGATCAATTATAAAGAGTAAATATTTGTATAATTGTATGTTTGTAACGAATAAACTCAAAAACTACTGGTCCGATTTCAAAAATTCTTTCACCATTAGCATAGTTCAAATTTTCATGGAATAGGGGTGAAAGCTAAAATCAAGCCGTGATACATTAGACAAATTAATCCGTTTTAGCTTTGCTAATATTTATATTTGGTTTCAGGCGCTAGTACAAATCGCTACGGAGGCGTTCGTTAAAGAGCTAGGACTGGAGAATGAGCAATTATTAAAAGGTCAGGTGCAAGTGAGGGATCTGCCGGCCGGCACCTATATCATGAAGGAAGAGAGTCATAAGGTAATACTTGTGTGACCACACGACTGAAGTAAAACTTCTTATACAAATTTTACTTAGAAAACTTTCGTGATTGATTTCAATCATTATTATAAATACGGGATTTATCACGTACCGTCTTATCGGTGTTTCGACCGACAATGTTTCGGTTCAATTCGTGAACCTTCATCAGTGCGAGGCGAGACATTATTCGGAGCGATCGCACTCACCCTGATGAAGGTTCACGAATTGAACCGAAACATTGTCGGTCGAAACACCGATAAGACGGTACGTGATAAATCCCGTATTTATAATAATGATTGAAATCAATCACGAAAGTTTTTTTTATGTTTTGTTATGTTTGTTAGCTCAGAACTCCGTTATATATCAACCGATTTGGAAAATTCGTTTTTTCTTTGAAAGGATATACTTTTAGATTGATCCTATGGAAATTTCATCAAAATTGGTAGTGTAGTTTGGTATTTACTGTTATCTGAAGTCGGTTATATTTTTGTTAAAAATGATTGTGTTGGTTATAAAAATGTAATTTTTTAAGGTCAGTGCAAAATGCGTTTGCGTGACGTGAGCGTGCACGCAGCGGTTGTACTGTATCAAATTAAACAAAAATAAATAATGCTGGACATTTCACACAGCGCCATCTAGCCCCAAACTAAGCAGAGCTTGTACTATAGGAACCAGATAACTGATATAATACTTATATACTTTTAGCAGACGACAAGTTGATAGGTGTCTGCCAAAGAATAGGGGAGATCTCCCACCGAGCGAGCCACGTTTTTAAAACCAGATACAAAAAAAATTTAAGAGCTTGACAGCGAGATTCGAACTAAGCATGGAGCTTGTGTCTTGCGCTTCTAGAGTGCAGTTTAAAAAAGTAGGCAAGTTTATATGATGTATGCTATTAGGTTATATATGTCGATATCGCTATATACATATACATATATACATACTATTGTCGCTATATACATGGTTATAATATATAGACAAAACAACCAGATCAACAAATATCTGTAGATCGTGCATTTCTTCCGCGGTGGGAATTGAACTCGTAAGATATAAGACCGCTGGCTTTGCGTTATGAGGTGCACGCTCACGTCACGCATCCGCATTGGGTTTGCACTGGCCCAATATAATAAAGTTACGAGATTTAAGGTTTCACCACAAAAAAGGTAAACACCCGCCAAACACTGTTAAAAAAATCCTAAACAATAATTCGTAAGGAATTTTTTAAACACACGTTAAACAGCGCTTAACTTTTTTTTGTGGTAACGAGGTTTTGAATAGTTTAAACTTTGTTTAATGAGGGCTTTTAATTGTCGATTTAAAACAGAACTAGTTCCATCTAGCGTAATAGGTGGCGCTGTCTGGAGATAAAATATGGTTTGTATACCAAAATCTCAAAGTCAATATCAAAATTTATCTAAAACAATCTCACTTCGTCAGATCAACAACACTAATGATGTTTTTTTTTTAATTTTTAGTTCTTCTAAAATTATGATAAGACTGCAATTGACATTGACAGTTCCTTTGTTAATCAGAGCATGACAGAGCAACGTCATCTGTTAGCAGTTATATAAGCATGGCCGTGAAAAGCCCTCATTGATGTGTATTGGTGATCCAAAAAGCCCTGGCGCCTCGCCATAAAAAAGTTAAAAACACCCGTTTCTTACTAATTGTATCTAAGGATTTTTTTAATTTTTTAACTGCCTTGATTGGATTATATTATATTACCATTGCATTATTTTAAGGGGCACATATAGGATGGTACGATTCCTATAGGCACAAACAATTATTTGACACTAGCTGTTGCCCGTGACTTCGTACGCGTTACACTACTAAATGTATAGGTAACCTAGAAATGAAGCTAAACTCGCTGTTGCAAATTGACACCCCGTTTTTGTCCTATGTGACCTAATTTATGGGATTAAAAGGAGCCTGTGTGTTGATCTAGGTTATGATCTACGCACATACTAAATTTCATTGAAATAGGTTCAGCCGTTACGACGTGATTGAGTAACAAACAAAGAAATAAATTAATAAACATCGAAACTCTATTAGTGTGATGCTTGGCTGTTTATGTTATGAGCTAGTTGGTAGATAACGCCTATCTTTACATACTGTTACGAGCTGAGGGTTCGGGATAAAATAATTAAAATGAATCTAACCAAAATAACACTTTTATTCAACAGTAAAATGCAAAATACACGATCTTAATCACAAGTAATCACAACACACTAAATCACAACACTGTTACACAATAAACCACTAAAAGTCACCGAAATGTTTGCACGTATCGCCAAATCAAGGCTGACTCTCTCGATTTTTTTTTTCGAATGTACTTATCTCGCTGTTGGCCTCTGAGGCCGTTGCAGCTTAACCGAGCTTTTGGCGAGCGCAGAAGGCGCTCAGCCCTGTAATTTTTTTGATGAGGCAACTAGCGCAAGGGCACCACTTAGGTACGAACCTCGGCTTGGGCTGTTGCCGGGACGGGGATAGGAGAGAAACGCCCGGGTACGTGGTTGTACCTCGTGTAGGCGGCGACTAAAGGGACTCGTCGACCTCGCCGGCGAGGTCGGTGTATTTGTGGAGTGTTTGCTCTGTCTAATGTGGATGACTCACCCGCATTAGCGGAAGTGATTTCGTCATCCGGGTCTCCGAGAACGTGTCTCGGACGACGGAGGGTTTTTCTGTGTTCGGACTGTTCAATCGAATAGTCCGCAATGGTATGTACCAAAGGATTCGGATGATGAGTGGCAAGTTCATAATGTCGCTTGGAAGCGAGCTTGATAACTGACTCTCTCGAGCGTCTCTACGCACTGATTTATACCGCTCATAATTTCCAGAACCTTCTCGATGCTTCTACTATTACTAGAAAAGTGTAGGTATTTCGATTGACTACTTTTGCTTATTTTGTGCAACTGTAGGTAAAAACGTGGTATGTAGGTATATTCCACACCAACTATTACTTATTCTGTGACACAGTTGGTATAACTTGGAGAGAAGCCGAATATTACCTAATCTATAACAGCCTCGGCGTAACAATAGTATAAAATGATGATGATGATGAAGGGGTTAAAATTATGAGATATTCTTTAGATGCATTCCTTATGTACCGTTGGTATATAGATATATTGCGACCGGCATTGGGACATAGGCTAATTTTTACTCGACTGCGCAGAAGCAGGGTAATGTTTTAATTGACAAACCACGCGTGCGCAGCCGCGGGCCGGTCAGCTAGTGTAATTATATAAAAATTATTGACGTAACCAAGTGTTCTATTGTGTCCCTACGTTCTGAATAAATGAGTATGAGCATCTAGTCATGGCCTCATGACCAAGCTCAAGGTCGCTAAACGAGCTATGGAGAGGGCTATGCTCGGGGTTTCTTTGCGTGACAAAATCCGCAATGAGGAAATCCGCAGAAGAACTAAAGTTGCCGACATAGCTCTCAAAATTAGCAAAATTGGCAATGGGCAGGCCACATCGCTCGTAGAACCGATAACCGTTTGGGAAGAAAGGTTCTCGAGTGGAGACCACGGACTGGAAGACGCAGCGTAGGCCGGCCCCCCACAAGGTGGACGGACGATCTAGTAAGAATCGCGGGGAGCCGTTGGGCGGAAACGGCTACCAACCGCTCGTTGTGGCGATCTAAGGGGGAGGCCTATGTTCAGCAGTGGACGTCTTCCGGCTGATGATGATGAAGATGATCTAGTGAATCGCCACTCAAGTTTTGTATAGGAATCGTACCACTTTAACACGTAGCAATATCTTAGATGATATAGCGGCCATGGGGTATAGTGAATTTACATGATTACTTTTATTTAGATTTTAATTTACCAAGAAACCTTGGACAATTAACAAAAAGTAGTGTATTATTATGAATACGGGATTATCACGTACAGTTTTACATTTATCGCTGTGCGAGGGGAGACGCGGTGCGGAGCGGATCGCACACCCCGTTGAAGATTCACGAATTGAACCGAAACTTGTCTTTTTTATGCTACATGGAGATAGAACAAGCTTATGGCTCATCTGATGTTAAGTGGTAACCATCGCTTATAACAGAGAATTGCTTTTTACATCACACAGTACTTTTACTGGTGGTAGAGCTTTTGTGAACGGACTCGAGGAAGTGGGCACCACCGCCTTACCTTTATCTGCCGCCAAATAGCAGTAATTGTGCTGCTGTGTTCCGGTTAGATGGTAATGGTATATTCCTGTAATTACTGGCACAGCTAAGTCCTATAGTATGACAACGTATCCACATAGAGATCAAGACAACATAATATCTTGTGTTGAATGTGGATATCCATGGGCTGCAGTAGCCACTTAACATCTTTTGGACTGCATGCTCGTTTGTCATATAAGTAGTGTAGAAAAATTAAAAAAAAACGTACGTTAGAAATGTGTCCTACGTTGCGAATGCGTTGCATCCAGGTGTAAAGCCTCATGTGCCTGTAATTTCACCGGCAGCCCTTCAAATTGAAACAGCAATACTGCTTGCCGGCATTAAAAACGTGATAAATCCCGTATTTACAATAATGATAAAGTTTTTTCATTAAAAAAACTACTATTTTTAATGTGCAAATTAACATATTCTGTTTTGAAATATATTTTAACCCAATAACTATTGAGTAACAACAAATTTACATAATTCCTTTACAAACACAACTGTATTATAATCTGCTTTTCTTCCATAAGCTGTTTTGTAATATCCCGGGTGAACCAGAAATAAAACAGGTACAGACAATACCAATAATTGTGGTGTGGGGTTTATATGTTTAGAATTTCCTTGCAATACACACCATCTTGCCCTCAAAAATCAGCCAATAGAATCGGTTTTACATGATGTGATGTCCAAATCACGCCGTTTGAATATTTTATTGGTTGAATTTTCAGCAACCATTTTAAAGTAATTCTGCTAATTGTCTTACTGTATCTCGTCTGTAGTGTTACGAATGCTCTAACAATGCCATCTCTCTCTCTAACTTGTTAGAAAGTATTGGGAATTATTGTTTTAACGTTTACCGACCAACGCACGCTTCCCATACCCGTCGTCATTATATTACTTGCTACATCTACATTCCGCCGATAGTTAGCAGATCGGAAGGGAGTAACATCCTGACCGAGCTGTATCCGATTTTGTATGTATACCCGTTTTCACTAACCACGATCAAAGAAACGCCTAACTAAGTAACTCCTAAAGAAAGCCAATCCATCAGCATAAACATTCGTTTCACCAATCAATTTTCAATTTAGAATCCTAAACTAAGAGTTGAATAAATTTTTGACACTTGTCTTTTAGTTTGATTTTATAGCCCTGCATTCCAAATCACATAATCGCTGCTAGCGTTCACGTAGTTATTTTACGTACCGATTCAGTTATCGCGCTGATGACAGTTGACGGCCGTCAAGGATTCGGAACGCTCATGAACGCGCTGCAAGTCAGTGTTCCTTTATTTACATAACAATATTAAAACCAACCAACCACAGAACACACTCACAAGTAACCAACCAACCAGCTGTCAAGTCACTTTTGACAGGGAGGCTCACGGTGATATCGCTTTGGAGCATGGACGTTATTAACGCACAATTGCGGATGTAATGACGTCATCTATGACGATTCACGGGACATCGTTGTCGCGCTCACGGTGACACGGAACACTTCTTAGCGCGATGATATCGATTTATCGTGATTCGGAATGCAGCCTAGTTAATAAGCAATTTAGAAGCGGCTGACTGACATCAAACTCAGCTGTAAGTTTAGAGAGTTGTCTCGCATTACGCACCGCCAAATCGGTGTCGTAACTTTAGGCAACGCCTAACATCATTGATCATCACCTAAAGGTTGGTGAAACATTTTTTTGGTCTAAGCGACTCCTTTATAACCAGGCATCCGATTTAAGCGTCAGCTATGGTTAGTGAAAACGGGCATTAATGAATCATGTCATATTTTGGGCGATTTCTGTCGATCATATTAGGCATAGCCCGCACACCGAATAAAAACTTCGCGATTTTATTTTCGCAATTCTGTGACAGTTGGAATCATATGTGGTTTCATACAAATTTGATGCGGATAAACCGTGGGAATAATAATAGCTGAGATTTCGCTGTGCGGGCTAGGCCTTAGTGTTGTTTGCGATCCGTCTAAAGTGTGTGGGGCCCCACACACACCAACGATTTCATTGCGCAAGCCTCCGTGGGAAGAATTCGCTATAATTTCTAGGTGTGCAATGCTTGCGCAACCCTCTGTGGGAATAATTTATTCATTCAAATTTCTAGAATTGTGCACGGCTCGCGCAAGCTTCTGTGGGAAGTATATGTTCTAATGTCTAGACTTGTGATAGGCTACTGTGGGAAGAATGTGTACAAATCTCTAGGCTTGTGCAAAGCTACTGTGGGAAGAACTTTTTCAAATCTCTAGGCTTGTGCAAGGCTACTGTGGGAAGATCTCGTGCATAGCTACAGTGGGAAGGTTTTGTTGAAATCTCTAGGCTTGTGCAAGGCTACTGTGGGAAGAATTTGTTCTAATCTCGGGGCTTGTGCAAGGCTACTGTTGACTACTGTGGGAAGAACTTGTTCAAATCTCTAGGCTTGTGCCAGGCTATTGTGGGAAGTATTTGTACAAATCTCTAGGCTTGTGCAAGGCTACTGTGGGAAGAACTTGTTCAAATCTCTAAGCTTGTGAAAGGCTACTGTGGGAAGAACTTGTTCAAATCTCTAGGCTTGTGCAAGGCTACTGCGGGCTACTGTGATAAGAACTTGTTCAAATCTCTAGGCTTGTGCAAGGCTACTGTGGAAAGAACCTGTTCAAATCTCTAGGCTTGTGCTAGGCTACTGCGGGCTATTGTGGGAAGAATTTGTTGAAATCTCTAAACTTGTGCCAGACATGTGAAAGCTACTGTGGGAAGAATTTGTTCAAATCTCTATGCTTGTTCAAGGATTGCGCAAGGCTTGCGCGAGCTTCTGTGGAAAGAATTTGTTCAAATTTGTAAGCTTGTGCAAAGAAACCGTTGACGTGTGTGATTTCCATTAGGCTTGAAAGTGGTTTTCAATTGAATTCATAAGCAATGTATTTTTTTAGGATGTAGCGCTGGTATATCTATTGTCTGGCGCCTTAGTCGTGTCGCAGAGAGTGGCTGAGGGGGAAGGGGAGGTGCATATGTTCACTGCCTACCCTGGTATGTATTCATACTAATATATAATTATATTATTGATTCGATGGTAACTCTCTCTCTCTCTCTGTGTGTGTCTCTGTCTGTTTATGATGTTTTCACGACTAAACGGCTTGATTGATTTCAATGAAATTTAGTACACAGATAGAGACCTGGGTACATAGTCATATGTGCATATGTCAAATGGTGACATAGGCTTCTTTTATGGACGTACTACGCGTGCGATGTCGCGGATTTCAGCTTGTATTATAATATCGAATGAAACTCTGTTTCTCTGTAACGTTTTCAAGCCTGAACGGCTAGACCGATTTCGATGATATTTTGTATACAGATACAGATGACCGGAATTGGGACATAGGCTACTTTTACCCGGCTACGCAGAAGGAGGGTGATGTTT
This sequence comes from Philereme vetulata, assembly GCA_918857605.2. Lineage (NCBI taxonomy): Eukaryota > Metazoa > Arthropoda > Insecta > Lepidoptera > Geometridae > Philereme > Philereme vetulata. The sequence goes on from OU975482.1 coordinate 1,662,823, forward strand.
TTAATGTAATTTTTTTTACTTGACAATTGTTGATTACCTACTAAGACACGACATATTACCCTACAATGAATCTTAACGCTAATTCAATTGGGCGCCTAATTCACGCCGTGACTGCATACGAGTCCGTCTTACCTCCAAGGCGTACCAATAGATGTTACACATCAAAAATTATCCGTTTAAATGAAACAAATAAACATAATTTGAGTTCCACAGGTGAAGTGGAAGGCGGTTTAGCTGTCCTCACAGGCGAGCCAAGCTTCTTCTCCATTCGCACGAAGCATTTCTCTCGTATCGGCTTGCTGTCCAAGACGGCGGTGTACAGTATAATGCGGGACCGGCCGTCTGTGGTGCTGCACATCGCCAACACTGTTGTTAAGAGACTATCACCGTTTGTGCGACAGGTGGACTTCGCGTTAGACTGGGTAACAATAATCTAAGAGTTAACGAGATATCAAGTTGGGCGAATCATCGTTGTATGTATGTATTTATGTTTGTTTATCAGAGGATAACTTTCGAAGCGATGATTCGATCATCGTGAAATTTGGTATATAGGTAGGTAGTGAGGGCACAATCCCTGGATAGTTGATTATCGTGGTGTGCACAGAAAAGGACATTAGAGTAAAAGACTAATAAATAACTACAGTTATACATAATATATATCATAATAAATACGATTAGAAATCTCGCTGCCGGGCGTCCTACCCTGCTACAGCCATTCCTCGACCACCATTTTGTTTTTTTGACCACAAGTTTTTGTAAACATTTCAGGTGTTCCTAGAATCAGGGCGGGCGGTGTACCGCCAGGACGAGGAGTCAGGGTCCACCTTCATAGTGCTGAGTGGACGGCTCAGGTCCGTCATCACGCATCCCAACGGGAAGAAGGAGCTGGTCGGCGAGTACGGGAAAGGAGATCTCGTGGGCATCGTAAGTCACCTATCCATACTAATATTATAAATGCGAAAGTTACCCTGTTTGTTTGTTACCTTTTCACGACTTAATTATATCCTGAAGGATCCTGCAGGATATAATTTATCTCCTTGCCTTTTATGAAAAACTTTTCTTTTAAAAAAGAAAGTTATTGACGTCGAGGACAGAGCGGTAAATCTCAAGTGGAGTTGGCCAGAACACCTGGCCAGGCGCGTTGATGGCCGGTGGTGCAAAGCCTTGACCGAGCTGTGGCCAAAGGCAGGTCAGAGAAACCCGGGTCGTCCGAGGGCGAGATGGGTAGACGACATCGTGAAAATCGCTGGAAACACCTGGATGAGAGACTCACAGGCTGACAGAAAACAAGGGAGGCCTATACCCTGCAGTGGGTGATTTCGGGCTGAAATGATGATGATAAAATTGATTATTAGGATAATGCAAGCTTTGCTTAGTTTGGGGCAAGATAGTGCTGTGTGAATTTACAGCATTTTTTTTCCCTAACCCATCTCGTCCCACTGCAGAGCAAAGGTCTCCCCCAAGTCCCTCATCAATCCAGCATTATTTATTTTAATATCCAGCATTTTTTTCCCTAACCCATCTCGTCCCACTGCAGGGCAAAGGTCTCCCCCAAGTTCCTCATCAATCCAGCATTATTTATTTTAATATCCAGCATTTTTTTCCCTAACCCATCTCGTCCCACTGCAGGGCAAAGGTCTCCCCCAAGTTCCTCATCAATCCAGCATTATTTATTTTAATATCCAGCATTTTTTTCCCTAACCCATCTCGTCCCACTGCAGGGCAAAGGTCTCCCCCAAGTTCCTCATCAATCCAGCATTATTTATTTTAATATCCAGCATTTTTTTTCCCTAACCCATCTCGTCCCACTGCAGGGCAAAGGTCTCCCCCAAGTTCCTCATCAATCCAGCATTATTTATTTTAATATCCAGCATTTTTTTCCCTAACCCATCTCGTCCCACTGCAGGGCAAAGGTCTCCCCCAAGTTCCTCATCAATCCAGCATTATTTATTTTAATATCCAGCATTTTTTTCCCTAACCCATCTCGTCCCACTGCAGGGCAAAGGTCTCCCCCAAGTTCCTCATCAATCCAGCATTATTTATTTTAATATCCAGCATTTTTTTCCCTAACCCATCTCGTCCCACTGCAGGGCAAAGGTCTCCCCCAAGTTCCTCATCAATCCAGCATTATTTATTTTAATATCCAGCATTTTTTTCCCTAACCCATCTCGTCCCACTGCAGGGCAAAGGTCTCCCCCAAGTCCCTCATCAATCCAGCATTATTTATTTTAATATCCAGCATTTTTTTCCCTAACCCATCTCGTCCCACTGCAGGGCAAAGGTCTCCCCCAAGTCCCTCATCAATCCAGCATTATTTATTTTAATATCCAGCATTTTTTTTCCCTAACCCATCTCGTCCCACTGCAGGGCAAAGGTCTCCCCCAAGTCCCTCATCAATCCAGCATTATTTATTTTAATATCCAGCATTTTTTTTCCCTAACCCATCTCGTCCCACTGCAGGGCAAAGGTCTCCCCCAAGTCCCTCATCAATCCAGCATTATTTATTTTAATATCCAGCATTTTTTTTCCCTAACCCATCTCGTCCCACTGCAGGGCAAAGGTCTCCCCCAAGTCCCTCATCAATCCAGCATTATTTATTTTAATATCCAGCATTTTTTTTCCCTAACCCATCTCGTCCCACTGCAGGGCAAAGGTCTCCCCCAAGTCCCTCATCAATCCAGCATTATTTATTTTATTTATAATAATGTTTATATATATATTATATTTTATTTAGGTGGAGATGGTGACACAAACCCGTAGAAGTACGACGGTGATGGCGGTCAGGGACTCGGAGCTGGCGAAGCTGCCGGAGGGCTTGTTCAACGCGATCAAACTGCGCTTTCCTGTAGTGGTCACTAGGCTGATCAATCTATTGGGACATAGGATTTTAGGTAACTATTCTGCTAAGGTAAACTTTGCCTAGTACTAATAACTTAATAAAAAAATATATGTGAGCTTTTATATAACGTACATGATAGGTACAAAACATAAAAATAAAGTGTATTAAATTTAAAAAATATATATGTGTTATTTATTTATAGTCATAAAAACATGCTCCGTTATATTTAAATTGAAAAATAGATAGATTGATTTTGTTTATTGCACACCATAAAACAATACAAATAAAAATAACGTAACGTAAATACATGTAATAAGAAGACTTTATATTCTAGTGCTATCTATTATTTTCCGTCAGGGTCCTGGCAGAAGCCAACAGCAGGTTTGGGCGGCGCCGCGGCGTTAGAATCCCGCCCATCGCAGCACAACTTCTCGACGGTAGCCGTCGTGCCAGTGAGCGACGATGTACCCCTCACTGCCTTCACTTACGAGCTGTACCACTCTCTGTGTGCTATTGGTAAGATTCTCGACCATCATATCAGCTATAGCACGTCCACTGCTGAACAAACATAAGAACACACATTCTGCATAAATCCCGTCGTAGACCGAGACACGTTCTCGGTGATCCTGATGATAAACCGCTGACGCGGAGGAGATTTCAGAGTCATCTACTCTTGACAGAGCAAACACTTCACAGATACATCGACCCCGCCGACGAGGTCGACGACTCCCTTCAGTTGCCGCCTATAGAGGTATAGACCTAGGCGTTTCTCTCCTATCCTCATCCCGGCAACGGCCGAAACAGAGGCTTGTACCTAAGTGGTGCCCTCGCGGTAGATTAAAACATCACGACGTATCACCAATCCGTGAATTGCTTTGCATTGCATTCCGGCAAATATTGAGTTATAAATAAACGATTAAAGATAAACATATTTGAACAGGTCCAACGGTCCGCCTCACGTCTGACGTGATCAGGAAACTACTCGGTCTGACAATCATGGATCCGAACAACGAATACCGACTGAGCTCATGGCTCGCACAGCAGGAAGACAAACACAAGGTAACCTACATAGATCACCATTGTCTTTCCCATACATTTTCAGATCATCTCATGGGGGCCACCCAACGTTGTTTTTTTTAGGTAACCTTTAGTGTAGTCTCCACTCGAGATATTCTCGTGATTTATTGAAAATGGAGAGAAACTCGATTGTAATGTAGAGCGATAAACTATGTATCGGTATTAGCCACCGGTAATTGCTTCGCACCAGTGGTTTGTCTGAAAAAGTAGCCTTTCTCAATCTAGGTCATAATCTATCTAGTAAAATTTCATCTAAATCGGTTCAGCCTTTTAGTCTAAAGGATGAAGAGACATTGGAGCACGTACTGCTGCACTGTACGGCCAAACAAGAAGGCAGACTGAAGACGAGATTGCATGAGCTAATCGAGTCAGCATCAACCAGGACTGACTCTAGAAAACTGCTGTCATCAACCCGAAGACCTACTCCGGTACTTCGTTAAGTTAGGTTATGGCTGGGGTCAGGTTAGAAGGGGGGTAATGCACAATACACCCCAATGCGGGACGTCAGGGCAGATCTATCTTTCATTTTAGTCGTAGGCACGTTTATAGAGGCGCCAGCAAACGCTTCATATCAAGTAAACACTTCGACGTGAACGCCCATATGTTTGAGTTCTCAGTGCGCCCTTAGAAACTTACAAACAGACAGATAGACAGAGTTACATTGGTATTTATACTATTAGTGAATGTCACTTACCATCAGGTGAGGTAGTGGTCAAGTTATTTTTATTTTTTTTACGACTAGGATATGGAAAAATCATATGTCCCACCTGATGTTAAGTGGTAACCATCGCCTATAAAAACAAACAACAAAGTGCCCTACGATGCACTGCTCTGCCATCAACTTGAGGCATACAGGTGTAAAGCCTCATTTGCTTGTAGTTTCACCGGCAACCATACCCTTCAAACCGAAACAGTAATGCTGCTTGGCGGCAGAAATAGGTATGGTGGTAGTTCTTCCCCGGGCGAGCCCTTTCACAAGAAACTCTTCCAACCTTAAAAAAGTGCGACTATCATCAATTCAATAAAAGCATGTTTAAAGATTTGTTCTGTGTTTAGGTGGCGTTATACCAATGCGATCCGAGTCTCACACAATGGACACAGCGATGCATACGACAAGCGGACTGCATTCTCATCGTCGCTTTGGGTGACAAGCAGCCCAGTATTGGAAAGGTATGGAACGAAACGCTTTCATAATAATTTTAGATTCTATAGTAGGTATTAGTTCAAATATAAGCATTTCACAGCTAGCAGTAATTGTACGTATAATATAACAGATATCCTAGTTAACATAGTATATACTGATCAGTAGATTTATAAGACTTTAACATACATCATTATTCTATCTAAAAAGTTCAAATTCTTAAGTCGATAGCATTGTATGGAAGAGCAACGACGCTCTACCGTCATACAGTGAAAACTAGTACGGAGGGTAGTCACTTGACTATTTATTCATTCATCAATTACTGTAAATAGTATTTTCACAACACCTGCTCGACAATGTCTAATTATATGTCATGTAAACCTCACACCGAAAGTAGGTCATTACATCCCTACGGCTGAGCCTGGAGTAAAATTGTACTCAATTTTATTATGCCCGCGAGGGTGAGGGTGATTTGAATCTGGAACCTCGTTTGTATTAAAATTTGAACCACAGAGTCCCACACGATAATATCTTATTCGTAAATCGAACTAACCTCAGCACAGAATGCACCAACCTGGATGTGGTTTTTATTGTCTCGCAGAAAGTGTAAAAAGTAGAGTATTCTCCTCGTGGATAAAGCTGTCTGCATCTTGGGCGTGCTTATATCCTTATCTGCACTCAGGATTGAATATAGGGCCCGTGGCATAATACACTGCTTTATCCCCTTGTTTAATAATCTACTGCTAGTGGTAGACTCCCATAGAAACAAAAATATATTATTCGTAATGTTTGACTATCAAAATAGTGCAACGAAATTAATAACCTAATTACTTGACCTCCAGTTTCATTAAAATTATAGGTAACGGGAGTTCATGTTACTCTTTTTTGGGGTACAAATTGCAGTTATTCTGGATTTCAGACTTTTGCCTATATTTGTGACACTTAAACTGCACACATACCAAATTACAGCACTGTGGAGTCACTGGTCTACCCTGCGAATTTCGTCAAAGTTCAGTTTTTATTATGCCCAATAACTCAAAAACTACAAGAACTACTAAAAAATAACAACGGAGTCGAAATGTACTAATGAAGACCTTCCACTTGACGTCCCTTTTGACCTAATTGTCTCATTTTCATTTTTCTTTACCCCTCTTGAACCACAATATCTCAACAACGCCACCACCTTATCAGCTCATTTAGTCACGATGATCGGATAAACGCTACGAAAGTTATCTTCGTACAAACAAACATATTACTCGTGCGCGATAACTTGGGACCTGCTAGGAATGCGACTCCCCGACCGCTTCCCCTGCACTTCCCCGATGGCGCCCGTATTGTACCGTTCGCATCACTACGTCACGTAACGACGCGCTCTGGAATTCTTTTAGTTTTCGTTTGTGTTATTGTTTTGTTGTTGTAGTTTTTGTTGTTATAGTTTGTAAAAAGTTTGTTGACAAAAGTATTGGGACGATGACCTCTTACAAGAGACGAATGAATCGCAATTAATTGTAAATTTATCGGATACCTCTTCGTCAAGTGATTATAGTGAGACTGAGGACGAAGACCAACCTCTAGAAGGCATAAATCCACTAAGTAGTGACGAAGATGAGATAATGTAAATAATAGATAAAATAAATGTATAAACTTAAACATTGTATTTTTATTTTATTCAAATAGTGTAAAAAAGATTAGATAAAAAGCAGCGTCCTCCCTGAGTAACATAATAAATTAGGTTAAAAAAAACAAAGACGAAGCCGCGGGCGGCTGCTTGTTATGTTCGCTTTTTTGCGGGCGGTACAAACACGCCAATATGACGTCACCGCGCTCAGGTCCCAACTTATCGCGCACGGGTAATACATACATACTTACGACGCCGATTTGCCCGCGTTGTTTTGGATTACATGGTTATAATAACGCTGGTATTATCCCCCACAGATAGAGAAGGAGATCGAGCGGCTCGCCATCCGCACTCAGAAGGAGCTGGTGCTGCTGCACCGCGAAGCGGGCGCGCCGCCGCTCGGCACCGTGCACTGGCTGAACATGCGCACGTGGGTGTCGCAGCACCACCACGTGCGCTGTCCGCATCGCATGTTTACGCGCAAGAGCCAGTACCGGATCGTACGTACATTATAAATATAACCTGTTTTGTTATTGTGACAGCAAATGCAAGCAAATCGTAAGACGCTTATTGCCCTGCCCCCCATGGGAACGAGGCAGTCGCATATCGCATCGCATCGCATACACGGCTCTGCTCGCGCGCCCGCTATAATTGACTTGATACAAGTATAATGCAGTCAGTGACGTAATCGCTGTTTAATTCCATTCATCCACCACCTCAGAAAGAGTAGGATTCAGCTCAACATCACTTACATTATGTACGTCATTAATTTAAAATACATCCGGCATCGCATTAACTGATTTATAGGTGGGTTTAATACCGGTAGCGTTAGCTTGAATATTTATCCAGTAATAGATACATTTCCATTTAACTATTTTTTACGTAAAATCGGCGGAGCCTTTGCGACGGTGCCGCTTTAGCAGTTTAACTGGTACCTACTTACATGATGAATGAATATGAATTGTTTACCTATCTTATACAGGTTGTTTCATTGATATTGTAGGGTTTGATATTAAGGTTATATTAAAAAGTAAAAATGTTCTATGGAAATTAATTTGAAAATAACCTATTTCTATAGTGTGACCATTAGAGCTGTGCACTCCCTGAGGTATGCGCGGCGAGGTGGGAGGCAAAGAAAAAACTGCATGAGTTCACATGAGATCAATACATGTCGGACATATCTTACGATATCAGTTTGCATTTCTAAGGCAAGACTTGTGGCGGGACGATGGTCGGAGGCTATCTATCTGTAATATATTATACTTACTTAGTTGATTAAAATGTAATTTAAATATACTCATATTTTATTAAAAATATGCAGGTGATAAATAAGAACTAAACTTATAATTCAAAGGACTTGTTTTATTGAACATTTTTTATATTTACAAACAATTATATATTCTAACGAAAGTTATTCTGACATAGATTCTGTTTCAACTTCATCTTCCATTTCATATCACGAGATAACGCACGACCCATCTTTGAATATTTATCCCGTGTGCGTCTGACATAGACAGTCCGATACAAATAACACTACCTGCCGCCACGAGCGTTGACGGCGAACTGACAGAGCGCAGCAGCCGATTTCCCCCCCCCCGTCTCGCCGCGCGCATACCTCAAGGAGTGCACAGCACTAATGGTCACATTATAGCCATTAGCCCTACCCGTGTTTTCATTTAATGTCATATATAACAAAACACGTAGTAAATATACAGAGTGGTTTTTTTTTAACTTGGACAGTACGGCAGCACCCATAACCAGAGGAGATACAGGTGCAGTTTCTTTGAAAATATCAGCTCGTTTTCGAAGAAAATGGCATTAAATTTTTTTTGGTTAAGTGTGAGTAGCGCCTTAAAATGAATCAAGTTGGTAAATTTTTTTTTATGCCGTCGATCGGCATGTATGCTTCAATTAAGTCTACTTTTTGCGTATTTGACAATGCGATGATAGGACAAATATGATGATGCAATGACTGATATAAAAGTCCGACAGGTGCAAGAACTATGTTCGAAATTCAAAATTGTTCTGAAATATGAAATGTTTTTGAATTGCTCATGAGAGCATGGAGTTCCTAAACTTCTTAATCGCTACAGTATTAATACTTCTTTAATGTGCAATTAGAATCTAATAAAATGTTTGTAGAAGGAATTTTGTTTGTCCTGTTGCATGAGAATACTTTTTATCAAATTTGACTAACTTCCACTGTTCAGATTTTTTTCATCCGATACAATAAAATGATCCTTACAAAAGACTGCATCGATAAGCATCAAAAAAAATTTACCAACTTGATTCATTTTAAGGCGCTACTCACACTTGACCAAAAAAAAATTTATGCCAAAATGTTTTTCTTCGAAAACGAGCTGATGTTTTAAAAGAAACTGCACATGTATCTCCTCTGGTAATGGGTGCTGTCGTACTGTTACAGTTAAAAAAAACACTGTATATTTATATTTTTTATGTTACCTGTTGAGGGAACAGGCATATGGCCCACCTTGTGTTAAGTGGTAACCATCTCCTATAATAAAGTAATGATTTATTGGGTCACGTACCTTAGAAACGTGCCCTACGATGCACTGCCCTGCGTGCTGTGTGAAGGCTTTACACCTGTATGCTTCAAGCTGCCATCAACTAGGGGCATACAGGTGTAAAGCCTCATGTGCCTGTAATTTCACCGGCAGCCATACCCTTCAAATCGAAACAGCAATGCTGCTTGGCGACTGAAATTAGAATGGCAAGGATACCTAGACATTTTCAATTTAAAAAAAAAAACTCGTTCCAACCAATATTTCTTAGTGAGAGAATGAATGCAATGAGTCACTATTACTACTTTCTATATCGTTTTTCAAATTTACTTAGCGCCCTAGGTCCGTAAATCGCATTTACAGAGCCGATATCGAGTTTACAATGACCATATTTCATAGCACGAGTGATTGATTGATTAAAAATACTTTATTGCACTTATAAAAATAGTAAAAAGGCGACTTCAATGCTAATGAGCAATCTCTTCCAGATAACCTTTGTGTATTGTAGATAAAGATGTGTAGAGGTAGTGCACAGAAAAGGAAACTAAATAAAATTTGTACAGGACTAATCAAAATAGCATAATATAGGTACATCTTCATCATCAGCAGCCGGAAGACGTCCCCTGCTGAACATAGGCCTCCCCCTTAGATCGCCACAACGAGCGGTTGGTAGCCGTTTGCGCTCAACGGCTCCCCGCGATTCTTACTAGATCGTCGGTCCACCTTGTGGGGGGCCGGCCTACGCTGCGTCTTCCAGTCCGTGTTCTCCACTCGAGAACCTTTCTTCTCCAACGGTTATCGGTTCTACGAGCGATGTGGCCTGCCCATTGCCACTTCAACTTGCTAATTTTGAGAGCTATGTCGGCAACTTTAGTTCTTCTGCGGATTTCCTCATTGCGGATTTTGTCACGCAAAGAAACCCCGAGCATAGCCCTCTCCATAGCTCGTTTGGTACATCTTATCACACTGATATTATATATGTGAAAGTTTGGATGTATGTTACTCAATCACGTCGTAACAGCTGAACCGATTACGATGTAATTTGGTATGTACGTAGATTATTACCAGGATCAACACATAGGCTACTACTTATCACATAAATCAGGTCCCATGGGATAAAAATGTGGTGTCAAGTCAAGTTGCAACAGCGAGTTTAGCTTTATTTCTAGTTTACCTACACATTTAGTAGTGTAACGCGTGTACGAAGTCGTGGACAACAGCTAGTATATTATATATAATAGAGTAAACTGAGTGATGAGGTTAATAAATAATTTCAGAGCGAGCTGTACAGCAAAGTGTTGATGTCGGAAGCGTCCGTGCACTCGGACTTCTCCCGCCTCGCGCGCTGGCTCACCGGCACGTCCGTGGGACTCGTGCTGGGCGGCGGAGGCGCCCGGGGCGCCGCCCACGTCGGCATGATTAGAGCTATACAGGTAACCTCTTTTTATATACTTCCTGAACCGCCCGCGGCTATATTTGTATCTTTTACCACTCCGGTAAAATAATAATAACTAAGCGGTAATAAGGTTTTTAATAATATGTTTGTTTTATTTTCATGATATAGTTAACATTAATTACCTTACTGGTAATTAGTGTTATCGATAGGAACTCAGCGCATCACTAGCGGCTCCTGCAAGGGCTGCAAGCAAAAATGGAAAGGAAAACATATATTTGACACGACATATGGACAAAATAAAACACAAAAGAAGAGAAAGCGAGATAGCAATATCATGATCGCTTGTCTCACGTTTTATGACCCCGTCTGCCAGGAGCATTGGCGTCTAGTATAGCTCGCAGTTCCAATTAATATGTATTTTTTTAATTTAAATTATTTAACAGGAAGCAGGCATACCCATAGACATGGTGGGAGGCGTCAGCATTGGTGCGTTTATGGGCGCTCTATGGTGTATGGAGAAGAACATTACCACCGTCACACAGAAGGCTAGGGAATGGTCACAGGTACATACGTCTAATGTTTTCAACTCCTACATTAATCACGTGAGGTTTTTTAGACCAATTTTGTACTCCCCCCCCCCTCCCCCTCCTCCCCGCCCCCCGCTCCCTCCTCCCCCTTGTGATACGTCGTGATGTTTCACTCAACATCACGTGTATTTTTTTATCAAAATATATCATAAATAGAGTGTTTTAATGAAAAATTATAATACATTCAGATTCTAACAGCGCAAGGAGCCGCATGGGAGGACAGTCTTCTGATAGCTAATTATTGTTGTTATGTCGCTTATTGACCTCGCTCAGGATTTCACGTGGTAGCACAGAAAATATTTGTTGGTGCGATGAACACGTGATTGGCACAATTTCTCCTCCCCCTGTGATCAATCGTGATGTTATGCTAACCCCCTCACGTGATTAAAGTACGACCCCTAACGAAGGACAGGTCTGGTCCTCTAGATTAATTTTACTCCAAGACGATACAACGATTTGTTACTATACATAACACATTTTACTGTCCATCCCAAGGTTGCCTGGAATAAATAGTTTCCAGCCATAAAATCACACATTGTACTGTGGATAGAATACGCTACTTAAGTAACTCTGATGGCCTAGTATGCGCGCCGTGAGGTACCTCACGCAAGACACAATTTTGAAAACACAACAAGAGAAATTTTGTGGACGTCGACTAGTTTCTGGTGTATTACATGATAGAGAAGTTGGTCGACATTCGCCGCTATTCTATTTGTGGCTATAGACCTTCACTCTGAGTGTATCTCGTTCTCAAAAAGTACGGCAACAGAATACTCACACTGGAGTGTCTCATTCATTTGTTGTTATTTTTTTTTTCATTATGTCGAGCATTTCTGGAGTTTCGATCCCAAACGTCGTTGTTGGAACCGAGATACTAAAAATGGTCGACTCATACGTTCATCTTGGCCATGTTTTATCATTCGGCAAGGAGTATCAGATGAAGTATGTCACCAGGCGTATTCAACTTGGACGGGCAGCTTTCGGCAAACTAGATGACATACTAAAATCCACGCGTATTCCACAATGTCTTAAACCACTTCTCTATAACCAATGTGTCCTGCTAACTATGACTTAGAGCCGGCGCTGACTGACGGCATGGCATGGCAAAGAATTTTGGTACGCGGAAATGATTTTGAATTTTATTTTAACAACCATAGCACTGACATTCCGTTGATATCACACGCAGACCGGGGGATACCGCGGCAGGCTGTGGCATACCGTGGCATTACGAAATGTGAGCGTTAAGCGTGTTAAAATAAGATTCAATTCCGCGTACAAAAATCCTTTGCCAGGCCATGCCGTCAGTCAGCGCCGGCTCTTATGGTGCCGAGATATGGAGGCTCTGGAAGGAGGATGTTCACAAAATAAGTGTAGCACAAGCACAAGAGCCACGGAGCGCGCCGTGCTCGGCATCACACTCTTAGATCGAGTTCGTAGTTCACAAAATAAGTGTAGCACAATCACAAGAGCCATGGAGCGCGGCGTGCTCGGCATCACACTCTTAGATCGAGTTCGTAGTTCACAAAATAAGTGTAGCACAATCACAAGAGCCATGGAGCGCGGCGTGCTCGGCATCACACTCTTAGATCGAGTTCGTAGTTCACAAAATAAGTGTAGCACAATCACAAGAGCCATGGAGCGCGCCGTGCTCGGCATCACACTCTTAGATCGAGTTCGTAGTTCACAAAATAAGTGTAGCACAATCACAAGAGCCATGGAGCGCGCCGTGCTCGGCATCACACTCTTAGATCGAGTTCGTAGTTCACAAAATAAGTGTAGCACAATCACAAGAGCCATGGAGCGCGCCGTGCTCGGCATCACACTCTTAGATCGAGTTCGTAGTTCACAAAATAAGTGTAGCACAATCACAAGAGCCATGGAGCGCGCCGTGCTTGGCATCACACTCTTAGATCGAGTTCGTAGTTCACAAAATAAGTGTAGCACAATCACAAGAGCCATGGAGCGCGGCGTGCTCGGCATCACACTCTTAGATCGAGTTCGTAGTTCACAAAATAAGTGTAGCACAATCACAAGAGCCATGGAGCGCGGCGTGCTCGGCATCACACTCTTAGATCGAGTTCGTAGTTCACAAAATAAGTGTAGCACAATCACAAGAGCCATGGAGCGCGCCGTGCTCGGCATCACACTCTTAGATCGAGTTCGTAGTTCACAAAATAAGTGTAGCACAATCACAAGAGCCATGGAGCGCGCCGTGCTCGGCATCACACTCTTAGATCGAGTTCGTAGTTCACAAAATAAGTGTAGCACAATCACAAGAGCCATGGAGCGCGCCGTGCTCGGCATCACACTCTTAGATCGAGTTCGTAGTTCACAAAATAAGTGTAGCACAATCACAAGAGCCATGGAGCGCGCCGTGCTCGGCATCACACTCTTAGATCGAGTTCGTAGTTCACAAAATAAGTGTAGCACAATCACAAGAGCCATGGAGCGCGCCGTGCTCGGCATCACACTCTTAGATCGAGTTCGTAGTTCACAAAATAAGTGTAGCACAATCACAAGAGCCATGGAGCGCGCCGTGCTCGGCATCACATTCTTAGATCGAGTTCGTAGTTCACAAAATAAGTGTAGCACAATCACAAGAGCCATGGAGCGCGCCGTGCTCGGCATCACACTCTTAGATCGAGTTCGTAGTTCACAAAATAAGTGTAGCACAATCACAAGAGCCATGGAGCGCGCCGTGCTCGGCATCACACTCTTAGATCGAGTTCGTAGTTCACAAAATAAGTGTAGCACAATCACAAGAGCCATGGAGCGCGCCGTGCTCGGCATCACACTCTTAGATCGAGTTCGTAGTTCACAAAATAAGTGTAGCACAATCACAAGAGCCATGGAGCGCGCCGTGCTCGGCATCACACTCTTAGATCGAGTTCGTAGTTCACAAAATAAGTGTAGCACAATCACAAGAGCCATGGAGCGCGCCGTGCTCGGCATCACACTCTTAGATCGAGTTCGTAGTTCACAAAATAAGTGTAGCACAATCACAAGAGCCATGGAGCGCGCCGTGCTCGGCATCACACTCTTAGATCGAGTTCGTAGTTCACAAAATAAGTGTAGCACAATCACAAGAGCCATGGAGCGCGCCGTGCTCGGCATCACACTCTTAGATCGAGTTCGTAGTTCACAAAATAAGTGTAGCACAATCACAAGAGCCATGGAGCGCGCCGTGCTCGGCATCACACTCTTAGATCGAGTTCGTAGTTCACAAAATAAGTGTAGCACAATCACAAGAGCCATGGAGCGCGCCGTGCTCGGCATCACACTCTTAGATCGAGTTCGTAGTTCACAAAATAAGTGTAGCACAATCACAAGAGCCATGGAGCGCGCCGTGCTCGGCATCACACTCTTAGATCGAGTTCGTAGTTCACAAAATAAGTGTAGCACAATCACAAGAGCCATGGAGCGCGCCGTGCTCGGCATCACACTCTTAGATCGAGTTCGTAGTTCACAAAATAAGTGTAGCACAATCACAAGAGCCATGGAGCGCGCCGTGCTCGGCATCACACTCTTAGATCGAGTTCGTAGTTCACAAAATAAGTGTAGCACAATCACAAGAGCCATGGAGCGCGGCGTGCTCGGCATCACACTCTTAGATCGAGTTCGTAGTTCACAAAATAAGTGTAGCACAATCACAAGAGCCATGGAGCGCGCCGTGCTCGGCATCACACTCTTAGATCGAGTTCGTAGTTCACAAAATAAGTGTAGCACAATCACAAGAGCCATGGAGCGCGCCGTGCTCGGCATCACACTCTTAGATCGAGTTCGTAGTTCACAAAATAAGTGTAGCACAAGCACAAGAGCCATGGAGCGCGCCGTGCTCGGCATCACACTCTTAGATCGAGTTCGTAGTTCACAAAATAAGTGTAGCACAATCACAAGAGCCATGGAGCGCGGCGTGCTCGGCATCACACTCTTAGATCGAGTTCGTAGTTCACAAAATAAGTGTAGCACAATCACAAAAGCCACGGAGCGCGGCGTGCTCGGCATCACACTCTTAGATCGAGTTCGTAGTTCACAAAATAAGTGTAGCACAAGCACAAGAGCCATGTTTAATATAAAATAATTGAAACAAGTTTATTCATTATGTAACCATTTATATACCAAAATGAACTTAACAAAACATAGATTCTTATGACACTAAAGTTTATTCAAAATGACCTCCGTGATTTTGAATACAGGCCTTCAATCTGCGCGGCCAGTCGTCTATCGCAGCACGAACGAGGTCCATGTCAATATCTGCGGCTGCCTTAATCAAGGATGTCTTGAGTGACTCCAAACTGGGATGAGGCTTTGAGCACGCCTTTTCCTCCAAGTGTTGCCATATCTTGTAATCTAACGGATTCAAATCTGGACTGGAGGAGGGCCAGTCTTCGTGCCGGATGAAGTCGATTTCACGCGCCGCCAGCCAGTCTTGTGTGCTCTTCGCTCTATGAGCTGGCGCCGAATCTTGTTGGAATACCCAGTGCCTGTTATTGAACATGGTATGAGAAACAGGTTCCACAAGGTTCGTCAGGACTGTATTTTGATACACAACTGCATTCGTTTTACACGTTTCTCACAAAAATGTACCTGTGTTAAGCCCCAATAAGAAACTCCCAACCATACCATGAGCGAGGATGGAAAATGACCTCGTTGGACACGCGGAATACGGTTGCTCGCTTCTTCACTACTGTGTGCGTACACCTTATCATTTTGTTTGTTGTAGCTCTCTTCTACGGTAAAAATTTTTTCATCCGTAAAAAGAATTTCCCTATATTTTTTCCCGCGTACCGCTTCAACAAAGCGCGGCATCTCTTCAGTCTCAGGTCCATTAGACGAGCATTCAAACGATGTCCTGTTTTTCTTCCATATGCCCGAATCCCTAATTCTTCATTTAACACCCTTTTCACCGTGGTTCTGCTTAACCCCATCTGAAGGTCCAACAGTTTCTGCTTACGTTTGGGATATCTTTGAATTCGCGCCTTCACAGCTTTTATCACTGCTGGAGTCCTAACAGACCGAGGGCGACCACTTCTTGATCTGTCATCTACATTAGTCTTCATTGTATCGTTTGATGGTGCGATAAACGAATCTTTTGGTTATATTCAAATTTTTCAGTATGTCAAAAATTTGAATTGGCGCGTAACTGCAACGATGCAACGCAATAACTGCAACACGGTCTTCTTTAAGCGTCCACTCCATATTTAAAAATGAGTAAAATTCTAAAAAGTGTACATTTTTATTTTCATGAACAATTCGAAATTCGAATTCTATAAACTTTTTTGTGGCCAGCATTCTAAAAGAAAAGTTTTTACTGTGTGACAATACTTATGACCTGACTAGGTATATGTATCTATGGATTATGTAATTATATAACATATTTTAATTGTTTGATCTGACTTGTCCAAGCACATGTAATTTGTCAAAGGATATGAATAAATGAAATGAAAGTGGGCCGACACGGGCTGAGAATGATGATGATGATCTTTTTTAATGTTTGTTTATTGTCCGTTCTGTGTTTCTTTGTGTGTCTAATAAATATATTCTATTCTACTTTATTTTGCACGAGAAACGAGCCGAGACTTATTTTGAGATGCATGTTATCTCTTCTGGTGTAAATAAATCGTAAATGATGCAATTTTTCAGAAAATGACGCAATGGGGCAAACAACTTCTAGACCTCACATACCCGGCGACATCAATGTTCTCCGGGCGTCAGTTCAACACGACCATACACGCGACCTTCGGCGACGTGCACATCGAGGACCTGTGGCTGCCCTACTTCACCGTCACCACTGACATCAGCTCCAGCTGCATGAGAGTGCATCGGCATGGTGAGTCTTTTACGTGCGCTGGTTGCTTCGTTTATGACCCCGCGCTGGGGACCAATTCACGTAACATAAATGGTTAAATTCGAGTATCGATCTAGTCTCGTTATGTTAAATGTTAGAAAGAAGAGACAGTACAGACTCCTCTAGTACAGGTTATTGCAACTTAACAGTTATCCCAATCCACCCAAAAGGTAAAACAGGGCCTTATTACTAAGACTTCGCTGTCTGTCTGTCCGCTCGTCTGTCACCAGGCTGTATCTCATGAATTGTGATAGTAAGACAGTTGAAATTTTCACAGATGATGTATTTCTGTTGCCGCTATAACAACAAATACTAAAAACCGATAAAATATATATTTAAGGGGGGCTCCCATACAACAAATGTGATTTTTTTGCTCGTTTTTGCTCGATATTGATAACGGCAACAGATAGACGCTTGAAATATTCACAGTATATTTAGTTATTATATTCTCTTTAAAAATAAAAAACTAAATTAAAATAAAACAAATATTTAAAGCGATTTCCTTGGCGCAGAGGGCGAACAGCCGGCTGAGACGCAGGAGGTAGTGGGTTCGATTCCCGCCGCGGAACAAATGTTTGCATGATCTACAGATATTTGTTCCGGGTCTGGTTGTTTCTCTATATATTATAAGTATGTATTTACAAAAAAAAATGTATATAAGTATTCTATCAGTTATCTAGTTACCATAGTACAAGCTCTGCTTAGTTTGGGGCTAGATAGCGCTGTGTGAAATGTTCAGCAATATTTATTTATTATTATTATTATAAGGCGGGCTCCCATAACTACAGACATGATTTATTTGCCGTTTTTATAGAATGGTACGGAACCCTTCGTGCGCGAGTCCGACTCGCACTTTGTCGGCTTTATTTTTAAATGTCATCGAAATTCACGTAACTGACAATACAATGGTATGACTGACATGCGATTATAGACTTTATAATATCAAGCTAATATTGGAGCAGAATGACGAAATCATCATCATCATCATATTAGCCGTAGGACGTCCACTGCTGGACAAAGCATGTTGAAGTGGCAATGGGCAGGCCATATAGCGCGCAGAACAGATGGCCGATGGGGCCGGAAAGTTCTCGAATGGAGGCCACGGACCGAAAAAAAATCAATGTCATTGATCTCCAGGAACTGCGGTTGGAAGCGGGCTGCGGTTCTTACCAAGTCGTCTGCCCATCTTGTGGGTGGACGTCCTACGCTGCGCTTGCCGGTCCGTGGCCTCCATTCGAGAACTTTCCGGCCCCATCGGCCATCTGTTCTGCGCGCTATATGGCCTGCCCATTGCCACTTCAACATGCTAATCCGTCGGGCTATGTCGGTGACTTGAGTTCCCCTACGTATCTCCTCATTTCTGATTCGATCCCGTAGAGAAACCCCGAGCATAGCCCTCTCCATAGCTCGTTGAGCGACTCTGAGCTTATTCATAAGGCCAATAGTGAAGGACCACGTCACGGTTCCATATGTCATCACTGGTAACACACACTGATTGAAGACTTTCGTCTTAAGGCACTGAGGTATGTTGGACGAAAAGACGTTGCGAAGTTTTCCAAACGCTGCCCATCCGAGTTGGATTCGACGATGACGAAATATTGAATTCTAATTGTATCTCATATGGGTCAATGGTTGATATGTTTTTAAAATTGTGGGACGTGAATTGGCCCCCTGGTCTATGGTTGGTATGTGTGTGTACTCAGCTAACTATACGAAGTCTTACCGTAAATAATTAAACATTGTTAAGCACTTAAAATTCCTGTACAAAAGTAAGCAATTTTTTAAACACGCGTCAAGCACATCACACACACTATGAAGATGCTATATTATTGTATGGTTCTTAAGTTAATGCCACGCACTGGAAAGCGCAGCTTAGGAGCGCTCCCACTGTTTGGTAAGACGTGTTAAAGTTCGGTGGGAGCCGTTGGGTGCGGGCCGCACAAGATCGGTGGCTCTGGAAGTCTATGGGAGGCCTATGTCCAGCAGTGGACGTGCTATGGCTAAATTGATGATGATGTTAGACTCGGTTTAAACTGTCTCACGCGAGAGAATAAAGTAATAAAGTTGGAAAGAACTGATTTTGCTTTTATAAGTGATTTTACTGGTGGTAGAGCTTTTGTGAACGATCTCGAGGAAGTGGGCACCACCGCCTTACCTTTATCTGCCGCCAAATAGCAGTACTTGTGCTGCTGTGTTCCGGTTAGATGGTAATGGTATGTTCCTGTAATTACTGGCGCATAGGCATAACAGCTAAGTCCTATAGTATGGCAACGTATCCACATAAGATCAAGACAACATAATACCTTGTTTTGAATTCTATGTGGATATCTATGGGCTGCAGTAGCCACTTAACATCTGGTGGACTGCATGCTCGTTTGCCATATAAGTAGTATAAAAAAAGAAGTATTTTATCATATATTGTTTTGCAATAGACGTAACATAATCATAATTTTAATTGGATAAAACGGATAATGTAATAAATAAATATTGCTGGACATTTCACACACCGCTATCTAGCCCCAAACTAAGCATAGCTTGTACTATGGTAACTAGATAACTGATAGAATAGTTATATACTTTTTTTTGTAAATACATACTTATAATATATAGAAAAACAACCAGACCCGGAACAAATATCTGTAGATCATGCAAACATTTGTTCCGCGGCGGGAATCGAACCCACTACCTCCTGCGTCTCAGCCGGCTGTTCGCCCACTGCGCCACGGAGGTCGTCGTAATAAACTATATAAGTTGTTTTAACACAACACCTTCATGGACAGGAGAATAGAATGTGTTTTAATTTAGGTTTTTAGAGCTCTAAGACCTATACTAACCCAAAAAGAAATCCTACAATTTTATCCATATAATTTTTGTATTCAAATGTGCATGCTTACGTTAAAACAAGTAAACATTAGTTAGATCAAACCCGCTGACCGGATTTGATCATATTGATCAGTATTTAAAAGTAAAATGTGTACGCTTATTGGGCGATCGATTGTTCCCTATATATGTCAACCAAACGCGGTCCATGCCATTTTTGACCATCAATATGGCGGTTGTGATTGATATTATTTATTTATAAGAAACTGCAAAGACTGATCTTGCAATGAAACTGCATTTTTTGGGGGGTCCAGGGTGCAGGCCAGGCAAAAGACGAGGTAAAGACGTGAGACGTGACGCCCCATTTATGTACTTTCAAACAAAATGTTCCTATTAAAGTGACGTGTCTGCAACGGTCTTCTCTGTATGCTTTACGTCGCGACCTTGTATACAACCTGTTTTGTTATGTGCTACATTAATTTAAAACACATCCTGAATCGTGTTAACTGATTTTAGAGGTGGGTTTAATACCGGTAGCGTTAGCTCGAATAATAATAATCCTCCTAGCCGATTTCGGCTACAGAGACTTGACTTTGTGATTATTGGCCTAGGTGTTTAGCCTGTATGTGGCTGATGTACCCTATTTTTGCGCTAAAAGTCCGGTTACAATGAACACAAGTTAAGGCGCCATTAATGTAGTTGTAATTGATATTAGCCGGCGGTCGACTTTTAAGCTGATCTCGTTTTAAGTCTAGTTCTTGCCTCCTTTCTTCTTCAAACTCGTACACTTTGTCCTGAACATGACGCCTCCATTCAGGTCGTTTTTCAGCGAGAGCCTCCCAGCGCGACGGATCGATACAACACCTCTTCATGTGCCTCTTCTGTACGTCTTTGAAACGTAGGAACTGACCTCCGCGTTTCCGCTTACCATGTTCTAGTTCACAGAAGAAAATGCGTTTCGCCCTTCGCTCATCAGACATCCGAGACAGGTGCCCGCACCAACGCAGCTGACGCCGCATCAAATATGCCTCTATGCCACAGACATTAGCCCGTCGTAGAACATCGGTATTACGGACCCGATCCGACCACTTGATGTTAAGAATGTCGCGGAGGCATTTCAGATGGAATCTGTCTAACGTGCGTATGTGTCTGCGATACAGGCACCATGTCTCTGACGAGTACAAGATGTTAGGAAGTACAATAGCCATATACACCTTAATCTTGGTACTCAATTTGATGTTATGGGAGCGAAATACCTGGACTCGTAGTTTACCAAAAGCAGCCATAGCGGAGCCAAGTCTGCTGTTGATCTCCGAGTCAAGGTCGCATTTTGTTGTTATGCTGCTTCCCAGATATCTGAATGTATCGACCTGTTTTATGGGCTTTCCATCGATTTGCAGATTCAGTGGAGCTTGGTTAACAGTGTCCATGGCCATCACCTCTGTCTTTGTAATATTAATTTTGAGGCCAAATCTACAGCACGCAGCGTCAAGCCGAGTCATCAAGTCCTGGAGTCCCTCAGAAGATTCCGCAACGAAACATAGGTCATCAGCATACATCAATTCGGTAATGAGGTCATACGATACCTTTGTGTGCGCTTTTAACCTAGCCAGGTTAAAGATACTGCCATCTGTGCGAAAACGTATGCGGATCCCTTCGGTGTTGGCTTGTAAAGTCTCCCTCACGACAACGGAAAAGTACAGAGCAAAAAGAGTGGGTGCTAATACACAGCCTTGTTTTACACCACAAGTGACAGGGAATTGCTCTGTCTGCTCACCATTGACGGTTACGCAACAAGTCATGTTGTCGTGAAGAAGTCTTATCAAGCGTATAAATTTGTCGGTGCAACCAAGTTTCGAAAGCACAATCCACAAAGCTTCGCGAGGTACACTGTCAAAAGCTTTCTCCAGATCAACAAAACAGAGAAACAGAGGTTGACACTGTTCCCTGCTTTTCTCTTGCAGTTGTCTAAGAGAGAATATGGCCTCGCATGTGCCGCGATTGGGTCTAAACCCAAATTGCGTTTCAGGCAATATACTTTCAGAGAGCTCCATAAGACGATTTAAGAGTACTCTGGCAAAAGTTTTTCCTGGAGTAGACAGAAGTGATATACCCCTATAAGAGTTGCAAACAGATCGATCACCTTTATTTTTATACAAAGAGCAAATTAGTGATACGCCAAAACTAGGAGGAACGAACTCCATTTCCCACATGCGCTGGAAAAATTGCCAAATCTTGTAGTGCAACTCATCTCCGCCATATTTTAATAGTTCTCCTGGTATGTTATCGATGCCGACAGCCTTATTGTTTTTCTGCGCTTTGATGGCGATGATAACTTCCTCAAGAGAAGGAGGCTGATCCAGATCTACGGCTTGTGGTAAGGCAGGAAGTGATGCTAAATAGTTTATGTCAGCAGAACGATCCACATTGAGTAAGCTGTTATAGTGTTCTGCCCAGCGAGTAAGAACTTCTCCTTTGCTTACCAGGAGGGTACCTGAAAGTGATTTCAGTGGTACGTTTACTCGATGTGGACTTCCTACTAACTTTTTAATCTCGTTAAAGAAATCGCCGAGTCTATTCGAATCAGCAAGCCACTGAATATAGCGAACCTTGTTCAGCCACCACTCATCTTTTGCGTTTCGAGTTAGTCTCCTTATTTGGCTCGTACTCTCCTTTATTTTTTCAGAAGCAGTTGTCTGATTTCCCTTTCGAAGGAGCTGGCGGTGTTTTTCTAGGGCGACTGTCAATGTATTATCATTTTCGTCAAACCAGTCTTCACAGACACGAGGTTTTTGGCCTAAGATCTCAGTAGCCGCATTGATGGTATTTGTAGTTAACAGTTTCCAGCCCTCGTCTAACTGTTCATCTTCGGGGTGTATGCCTGCTGTAAAGGTATTGACAGCTTCCCTGTAATTTGCCAATATTTCAGCAGACTCTAGCTTTTTCAGATGAAGACAGTTAGGCTTAGCCCTGCGAGGTCTACGGCAAGGGCTAAGACGCAAAAATAGTTTTGTAACAACAAGTCGGTGATCCGACCAACAGTTTGCGCCCCTCATTACTCTCGTTACTTTGACATCCGCTATATCCCGTTGACGGACTATAGCATAATCAATAAGATGCCAATGGTTGGACCTTGGGTGCATCCAGGTAGTTTTGTATTTATTTGGGAGTCTAAACATGGTATTGGTAATACCCAGATGAAATTGGGAACAGAGGCTTAGTAACAGTTGCCCATTACTGTTCATGTTACCAATGCCATGTCGCCCTATCACCCGAGGCCAAGCTTCAAAATCACGTCCGACGCGAGCATTAAAGTCGCCAAGAAGCAAAACTTTCTCACAGCGCCGGATTTTAGTCAGCACTTCTGACACTTCCTCATAAAATTTGTCCTTGACGTCATCACTTTTGTCGAGTGTTGGCGAATATACGCTGATAACATTTAAGTATTTATTGTTTCGAAGATGGAAACGTAAGGACATGACACGATCAGAGATAGCAACTGGATGTTCTTCCAACTTAGAGGCTAAAGTAGTTTTAATAGCAAAGCCTACTCCTGACCGTCTAGGCTCAGAAGCTGGTGTGCCTTTCCAGAAGAAAGTGTACCCACCACCACGTTCAACAAGCTCACCTTCGTCAGCTAGATGTGTTTCGCTGAGAGCGGCTATGTCGACGTCATAGCGTTTGAGCTCGCGAGCCACAATGGCGGTTTTACGTTCTGGGCAGAGGTTGTTGGGTCGGTCTAAAAGAGTACGTACATTCCACGCACCAAAAGTCATATTCATCTGCATGTTTTTAGATTTATTCTTATTGCGAGGAATGAGCGTTTGTTTGGGGCACCTTTTCTAGCCCCCTCCCCGGCTGAGCGAGGAAAGCAGTGCCTCTCTAAATAAAGCTGCTTTGTCTCAAAGAGTGCTGCCGAACCACACTGTCACCCCGATGCAGTGCTAGAGCGACCACTCTCCTCTCCTTAGGCCACCCGTGTCCAGGTATTAGACCAAGCCCAGGACTTTTTTAAACTCGGAATGACAAAGCCAAGTCAGATGCGCAGGATATATTAAGTTGCATAAGTGTGCGCGCCGTACACAGATGCACCCTCTCCTCCTTACTCCCCTTGACCCAGTGGAACGGAGAACCGCTACGACTGGAAGGGAACAGGACGCAGTATCTGGCAACGATAAAAACTCCTATCGCTACCTTCAGGCCTTCTACAGTTGCCTGGTTGCCTCGCCACTTGAGGTGGATTGCGTTGACGCCGAAGCAACGAGCACTAGCACGGGGAGTGACCGTGCCGACTCGAGGGCCGAAACACGCCGTTGCTACAACAAAGTGTTTCGGCACTCGAGCCCCCCTCTACCAGCCTGGGTTCCTAAGGTGTGGCCGCTGCATGCTATAGCGGCGACCACTAACGACGATCGAATGCGTGCCGCGCGATCTGAGGAGCCTTTTATAGGCGATGTTGCCTCGACCACTAACGACGATCGAATCTTCGTATATTCAACGGGCAGCGTAACGACGCCCCAGAGACGTCCGCACTGCACGACGGCTCGAGCACGACTGTTAGCTCGAATATTTATCTAGTAATCGATACATTTCCAATAAACATGTTTTTACGTAAATCGGCGGCGCCTTTTTGCCGCTTGGCAAGTTTAACAGATACCTACTTACATGATGAATTAATATGATTGGTTTATCTCATCTATACAGGCTGTTTCATTGATATTTTAGGACTTGATATTAACGTTGTTTGAAAATTTACTGTTATAATGTAGTTGAAAAAACCTATTTGACAACAATACTAACCATTAGCCCTACCCGTGTTTTCATTTAATGTCGTACATAGCAAAACACGTAGTATATTTTGTATGGAAGTACATTAAAGGGGTGCCATATCTTTGCCCCGTCTTCGCCTTACGCCTCTTCTGGCCTGCGCCTATAAAACGCCCACTGTAAACGCACCCCAAAAGTCTTAGAAAGAGAAATTCCAAGCTAAAATTGCGCCCCTCCACAAGCACAACATCTACTTAAGTTACGAAGTGTGCTCACTGACATTTCAAAATTATATGACTACAATTAATAAAAAAAAAATGGCTTTAACGTGTGAAGTTGGTCGCGTAATTTAAGATTGGAAGATATCTGGCCTATTTACTTATAGTGTGACCATTAGTGCTGTGCACTCCCTGAGGTATGCGCGGCGAGGTGGGAGGCAATGAAAAAACTGCATGAGTTCACATGAGATCAAAACATGTCGGACATATTTTACGATATCAGTTTGCATTTCTAAGGCAAGACTTGTGGCGGGACGATGGTCGGAGGCTATCTATCTGTAATATATTATACTTACTTAGTTGATTAAAATGTAACTTAAATATACTCATATTTTATTAAAAATATGCAGGTGATAAATAAGAACTAAACTTATAATTCAAAGGACTTGTTTTATTGAACATTTTTTATATTTACAAACAATTATATATTTACAAACAATTATATATTCTAACGAAAGTTATTCTGACATAGATTCTGTTTCAACTTCATCTTCCATTTCATATCACGAGATAACGCACGACCCATCTTTGAATATTTATCCCGTGTGCGTCTGACATAGACCGTCCGGTACAAAAGCTACCTACCGCCGTGAGCGTTGACGGCAGACTGATAGATCGGATTGGCCGACACATCCCCCCCGTCTCGCCGCGCGCATACCTCAGGGAGTGCACAGCTCTAATGGTCACACTATATCAATACTTGTTTATGTAACAAGGGGAATATATAACAAGGCTCAATTCAACAATTAATCGTAAAGGGCTTCTAAACGAGCAATATTTTCACGGTAATTTGCTCGTGAGTATTGCCATTTTTCCCGGCTATATTATTGCCGATAAAATAGTTACACAATACCGTGAAAATGTTTCTCAGGAGCCACTGAATGAGATCAGTTCACAATAATTTATCAAGAGTAAGTTTCTTTGCTAGATTGGATCTCGTTTATTTCCGCTACAGTAATTTTTGTTTTGTCCTCGTCTGACAACCACACTCACTTGCATTTATATGTGTTTGTATATATGTGTATTTTGTGTACGTCGTGTTAAAAACACAATTTATGTATTTTTATGTCTTGTCCATCGGTGTTAATTGGATTTCAAAATTAAGATACGTAACCGATTTGCTTTTGGGTTTTGCCATTACTTACAAAAAAAAATATTTAAAAAAAACGCGCTTGTGATTGGTTTACCTAATAATGCTTATATTTATGGGAGTTAAATCAAAATATCGGGTTGGATGTTAAATTTTTTTTATTCTATTGCATCATCTACCTCATTGCATTATTAAGAAAACTTTTGTGATTTATTTCAATCATTCTGTAAATGCGGGAATTATCACGTACTCTTATATCAGATCTAGTACGAATACGTTAAACGCTAGCGAGACTAGTAAAAACTTAAATCAATGACAGTAGCGTTTGTCACAAACGTTTATGTCATTGACCTAAACAATCTATATTAATGCAAGGCATATCGCAGCGGGGAGTGGATTACGATTTAATGAGACAATTGTCGGTCGTGAATACGATATAATGTTCCGTGATAATTCCCGCATTTATAAAATCTTTGCAATATCATTACACATATGCATGAGTGTGGTTCTTAGTTGCCATCCTGTAGCTATTACTCATTGCTAGTATTCAAACTTTTTTGTTTTTTGGCTTCAGACGTCATCACAACCACGTTACGTTCGTACATTTCTTTCAATAACATCGATGTTGTCAGTAGTTTGATCTTACCGTCGCTAAATCGCAGCATATCGTTACTAACAAACAGAATATACAGTATGTATGCTGTGCGTTCTAGTAGCGTTTACGCTGCTGTTCAGTTGTGTATCTCTAGTTCCATCTATAGCATGTAATGCATGTTTAAATACTGTAGCAACGTTTATTCATCAATAAGTCTAAGTGTCATCTAAGTTTATTAAAACTAGATTCTTCAATATATTTAACCAGCATTTGGGTTGGTAAATAACATCAAAAGCAAGATTTCTATTCTATGGGATGTTTTTTCATCACAATCAGTTTTCCTTTCCATGGATTGTGTTGAATAGCTTACGGGGTTCAAAGCATTTTGTATCACAAACTATTAATTAAGTAGCAGGATTGTTACTGTATATTAGTGTGGTATCCATCCAGATAGGGAGCTAGCGAAATGAGAATACATCAACACATTTCATAGTCAAGTTTTTGAATTATATTGGATTTGATAGTTCATTATGTTATGAATTTAAGCTTTTCTCCTTTATTATTATAATACAGGGATCTTTATCACGTACCGTTTTATCGGTGTACGGTGTTACGGTTATCGGCACGGTGTGTGTAAAACGGTACGTTATTAATCCCGTATTTATAATAATGACAGAAATAAATCACGAAAGTGTTCTATGTAAAATTTTCTCTATTTTTCAATAGCTATATCAATGAATGAAATTATTACCTAATCCTCCGATCTATATGAAGCAAAATTTATGAATAAAACAAGTTATAATGAGAACATTATACCAGTTGAGATAGTGCAGTTTGCAAGCCAAAGGGCATTCTCTAAAACTCATAAATGCCATATATATAGCCATAGATCAGGATCTGTTAAAGTATTTTCGCGCGTCGCAGGTTCCCTCTGGCGATACATTCGCGCCTCGATGTCGCTCAGTGGTTACATGCCCCCGCTCTGCGACCCGGTAGACGGCCACCTCCTATTGGATGGCGGTTACGTCAACAACCTACCAGGTAAACCAATCACAGAGCGACGTTTGTACGTGAGAACGCACGTTTACGTGCTAAATGTTAGAGTATAGGCTGAGTGGAAATATTGTTGATACGTACCTAATTTAGACCAACGTATTAGAATTTTAATGAAAAGTAATATTTATTATCAGTTATTAGCCGGTTTTTATATACTAAAAGGTAACTTATTTATTCAAACTTTGTGTTTGAATCCGATTCGTCGATCGCCGTGTTCGTTTCTGTAAATGTTAACCTCTTGAGGTCACATTAACTATGCTTCATTCTATTCATCACAGTCTAACAAAAGCACGGTGCATTAATCTACCAATCGTGGCATTTTCACATTCAACCTAATCTGTAGACCAGTCAAAAAGCATATGCTTTTGTTTCTCCGTTCATCACTGCGCAAACACTTCCAAATTCAAAATCCTTACGACCCCGAAATACGTGTCCGATTGCTCAATTTAACCTCAATTTGCCTTTGCGATTGGTTGGGCTTATGCGTCGCCATCGATTTGTATAAAAATGTACTTTTTCAAAATGGTTCGGTTTGCTTGTAAAATATTTTCACTCAGCCTGGCAAGGTAAGTGATGGCACCTCAAAAGCGGCGGGTTTGTTCCTAACGGGTCCGAACGTTAGGTATGCTCTGGCGGTACTGTCGCGCGTCGATGAGCATCGCGGGAATATTCCCGCCTGTCTGCGATCCGATGGACGGGCATCTTCTGTTGGACGGGTGCTACGTTAATAATGTGCCAGGTATGTCTGTTTTTATTTTTTTTCTAGCTAGTAAACGTTTCAGAATCAACTTGCCCAGTAAAAAAACTTATTAAGATTTCATATTAGTAATTTGATGCCGAACTGTACATTTCAAATAGACTTCAGATAATCGAACTGAGGAGTATGGTATACGTATACACCAAGACTCGTGACAGCCGGGGCCAACCAAGAAACATTATTTGTTTCCGTTTCAATACAATTACTGAACGCAACAGCGAATGAGATAGCAATATTATCGACGCTGGTCCCCGTCTGCCAGGAGCGTTGGCGTCTAGTATAGTTTCACGTCTCTATCCGAATCACTCTTTGGTATTATCTAAATGTATGTTATCAATGAGCGGTTTATCAATAGTGTTGTTCAAACATAGTGTTGCAAAAGTTTTAAGAAAATCATATTAAAATGATGACTGTAATATTTCAGCTGACGTGATGCGATCTCTTGGAGCCAAACACATCCTAGCCATAGATGTTGGCTCTCAGGACGATACCGACCTCACTAACTACGGAGACGACTTGTCTGGCTGGTGGCTGCTATGGAAAAGGTTATCTTCTTTAGATCTTGTAAAAAATATTATAAATTTCTTGGCTATACTCGATGTTCTAACTCTTTAGTCCAACTCAGGCTTAGCATAGCGAGCGTTGGGTGCAAAACATTCAGTATTATGTTGAACTGTATGCCATTTTGGTACGCAGACGAATGAGTTGTTTGTCAACTGGTTTTTTTATTGATGATATCCAAGCGCTTGAACACTACCTCACCTGGTGGTAAGTGATGGTATGATCGAAGATGGAGCACGCTTGCGTAGAAAGAACCTATTCACTCTGGACTTGAAGACTCCAAAGTTATACTGGTTCGGAAAAACAAACGCCGGAAGTGAGTTCCACTCCTTACTTGTGCTAACAAGAAAAGTTGAAGAAAATCGTTTGGTACGGCAACGTGGTATGCCGACCAGGTATGGGTGGTACTTCTCGGTATGTCTGCTTGTCCGGAGGTGGAAGGGGGAAGAGGGATTAAATGAAGATCTTGCCCACATTCTCTTAAATGAATCTTGTAAAAAAAACTGAAGACTTTGAAAGCTCTAGACTTTGTAAATTAGTTTCCACTAGGGTGTCATCACCAATGAGTCTAGCAGCACGTCGCTCAATTTAATCAAGGGCTTCAAGCTTATACTTGGCCGAGCCATCCCAGAGATGGCAGCAGTAGCAGAAAATACATGAACGGACTTGTGCTTTGTTGACATAAATGTGTTTCGTGTGTCATTTGTAATTCAAATCAATGATTATTACATCCAGTTCAATCTTATGTGACCTCGCGATAAGAGTTGGAATGTGGCATGAAGGGTTAAACAGGAACCATAATATCTACAAGAAATAATTAATCTTTTTTTTTTCTCTCATTCATTTTTAATGAGGAGTTTTGTCACACAGTGACTATGTCACCCCCGTACAAAAATGATACATTTATAGCAAAAAGTTAAATCCGACACCAGAATGATCATATTTCAACTATATCAACTAGTCAAACTATATCCGCAGGCAGTGTAGATACAGTTTGACCAGCATTTCGGCTTCCTTGGAAAGCGGGACCGCTAAAATGGTATTGCACATACCTACTCCATAACTAAACATAAGCCTAACATCTTGTCTTTGTGACTCATTCCGAACACACTCCGTCTACACGTGATGAACGTCTTCTTCAATATCACACTCTGAGCAGTTAGGGGAATCTGAAATACCCATCATAAATTTAAACTTGTTTGGCGGAATGTGTCCGGAACGAAGTCTAAGCAGTGCTACAATATTTATTCTACTGGCGTCTTGACCATCAAACCACGGGTACAGAGGAGGTTGGTACTGGATGGTTTTGTACCAAATACCTTTTGTAAGTGAGCGCTCGTCAAAATACTCGTGCCACAGCTGTCTACAACATAATTTAACCCTGCTCAGTAATTCGCTGTGTAACGGTAATCAACTGTACAAAATACCGTCACTTACAGCTTGTCTCGCCGCTTGGTCAGCCTCCTCGTTACCCGTGATACCCACATGTGAAGGTATCCACTGTATAAGAAATAATTCTTAGAAAACTAATCCCGACTTACAAGCAAAACATTAAACTGATAAATCGGCATTTTGTGTCGATTTCTACTACTTTCGCTATAAATATACAACTAAGCGATAACGCTTGTCAAAATACTCGTGCCACAGCTGTCTACAACATAATTTAACCCTGCTCAGTAATTCGCTGTGTAACGGTAAACAACTGTATAAAATGCCGTCACTTACAGCTTGTCTCGCCGCTTGGTCAGTCTCCTCGTTACCCGTGATACCCACATGTGAAGGTATCCACTGTATAAGAAATAATTCTTAGAAAACTAATCCCGACTTATAAGCAAAACATTAAACTGATAAATCGGCATTTTGTGTCGATTTCTACTACTTTCGCTATAAATATACAACTAAGCGATAACGCTTGTCAAAATACTCGTGCCACAGTTGTCTACAACATAATTTAACCCTGCTCAGTAATTCGCTGTGTAACGGTAAACAACTGTATAAAATGCCGTCACTTATAGCTTGTCTCGCCGCTTGGTCAGCCTCCTCGTTACCTCTGATACCCACATGTGAAGGTATCCACTGTATAAGAAATAATTCTTAGAAAACTAATCCCGACTTATAAGCAAAACATTAAATTGATAAATCGGCATTTTGTGTCGATTTCTACTACTTTCGCTATAAATATACAACTAAGCGATAACGCTTGTCAAAAGTGTCAATTGGCTGCGCATTTGTATGTAAGTAATTGTTTGACACTGTCGATATTAGTTAATTTTACTATAAATTTTATAATTGTTGACGATAGACCACGTGATACTTCGAATTATATGACCTGGAGATGGAACAAGCATTTGGCATTTGGTTATGGAGATACTCATGGATTACTCATGAAATGCAATAAAAATCATGTGTCAATCCCATACATTTTCGGACTTTTCGACTAGCATCATCGCAAATATAATGTCGTATAAATATATAAATAATGGCCACCTAAGAGAAAACTGAGAAGGTATTTTTTTTTTCAGATGGAACCCATTTACGACTCCTGTTAAAGTCCCCAACTTGCCGGATATTCAGAGCAGATTAGCATACGTGTCTTGCAATCGACAGTTAGAGGTAACTAAATAATTAATCTAACAACTTAATTGCGTAACACAGCTTACAATGGAATAGCCGGTTTAGCCGGCTAAGCTTCCTCTCGCGTACCTCATCATCTTCTGGCTAGGTTAGATTTGTATCCAAACAAATTGAGGTTGTAACTTTTGTATTTCATTGCAGGCACCCTTATGAATATCAAATTGTGGAGTTTGTTATTAAATCGTATCCTTTATTTACGAAGTCTCTAAAAATTTACATTGAAAAATTGTTAACTCTTTATGAAAAGGGATTAAAAGGATCTCCCACCGAGTGACTTCGGCTCGAGGTTCTAAGACCGTCCTGTTGAGCAGTAATATATGTATATGTTTCTGTTTTCAGATTATTTCGTTTGCGCTATCTATTGTTTTAAGCGCGATTTTAAGCATGCTTTATCCAAGTATTTATTTCTCCGTCCTTACTTTCTTAATTTTTAACAGGAAGTTAAGAAATCTGACTACTGCGAGTACATCCGCCCGCCGATCGACGCGTACAAAACCCTTCAATTCGGCTCGTTCGACGAGATCCGCGATGTCGGCTACCGACACGGCGCGGCGTACTTCGAGGGGCAGAAGCGCGGCGGCGGCGGCGGCGTCAGCGGGGCGGCTTGCGAAGGAAAACGACCTGATAACCAACCATCGCTTACTGAGTGAGTCTTCTTCTTCCTGTCCTTTTCCCACATTAAGTGGGGTTGGCACAACATTTATTTTTCTTCCATCAGGCTATCAGCCGTCATCTCCGTTGTCACTTCCTTCCTACCCATATCCTTCTTCACACAGTCCATCCATCTCTTCTTCGGCATTCCTCTACTTCTATATCCATCCACATTCATATCTAACACTCTTTTGGTCACTCTTAACGCTTACTGAGTGAGTACACTCATTTTAATTGATATGCCCTTGATCAAGATGTACGTGAGGTAATGTTAACTGGACTCAGCGGAATACCAGCGCTGCGGCATATTAACATGCCGTAGCATCATGCTGATCTGAGTACCTATTCATCACCACACAAAACTTTTGAGTTTGTTGGTTTGTTAGTGCTTAAGTTATATGTTGTTGATGTGCTTTTTTTTTCTTTTTTACTGTGTGGTTTTGAATAAAATGTTTTCTTTCTTTCTTTAATTCTAATTCTAGGATGGGGGGAATAAGACCTTCACTGGCATCCCGCATAGGGGTGTATTATGCATTATTCCCCTTCTAACCTGACCCCAGCCATCCTAACTCTTTGAAGTAGCGGAGTAGGACTTTGGGTTGGTGGTAGCAGTTTTCCAGTCCCCGAGGTCGTTGCTGATGTCGAAGATGGCTCGATGATTTCATGCAGTCCCGTCTTCAGTCTGGCTTCGTGAGTGTTCGTACAGTGCAGCAGCACGCGCTCCACTGTCTCTTCATCCTTTAGGCATCCCTGACATAGCCCACTATTCGTGGCCCCTGTCTTTATGAGATGGTGATTTAGTTCGCAGTGTCCTGCGATGATCTCTACCATCGTTCACAAGTCCTCGCGTTTCATTTTTAGCTGGGTTTTTGTTATTTTACTGTACATCTAACGACTAGTATGCATCTATTTAAATAAAAATGAAATGGTGTTCGTTGGTTCGCGCATCACTTGCGAACGGCGGGTCAGATTTTGCTATTTTTGTAATCTTCGTTTTTAGGGGGAGAAAATTGAAAAGAAGACCGGTAAATTTAAAAACTCGGAAAAATCTGTGTATGCTTTTTTGTATGAACCCAAGACCATATAGGCTATATGTTACACACACAAATAAATATCTAATGTACACTTCTGAAGTGCAAATCTTTTTTTCTCGTTCCAGCTACACGTTCACAGACCTAGCGCAGATGGTCTGCTCAGTCCGCACGGGGCGCGACGTTGACAACGACTCCCCTTCGTCGTCGGACTACGAAGAGGACCAGCGGCACTTCGAGGGCTACGCCTCTGAACCCAGCGCTGGCTGTTTAGAGGTAAATTGAATAGGCCTTATACAAGTTTGGTTAGCTTACAACCCCATAAAAGTTTCTCTCCACAGAATAGAAAAATTAAATTTCTCTGGAGACAGTAGAAACACTTCTACGCAAGACTGCAAATGATTCTTTATACACTCCAAATTACTTTTTATTACTCAAATATAACAGACCTCTGTTTCAAGTACTCTGTATGAGGATGAGGATATATCGTTATTGAATATTCTATAGATGATTTTGAGAGTCTATTGTTTGACCGAGTAGGCAAATTTTTATTTAAATAAAACTCCCCCATTTATTTATAACTATAAAAAATACTTAATAATAATTAAATAAATTATATCAGTTGTGATAACTTTGGTGATAACCATGTTCCACTGGCGTTTGTCAAACGTGATACACCAGTGTCTAAGCAACGTATCTAAGCTACGCGTACGTTGCGTGCACGCGCGCATATTCGCTGCGTGAACGTTGCGGGAACGCTGTTGTATTGTGTAATGTATTGAATTTGGTATACTTTCTTTAACAATCTGTTGGTTATTGACATATTTTCTAATTTTATTCAAGTCTTAGAATATTTGACTTGTGGAATCTTGTGTGGTGGTCTATTTTTACCAAAACATGGCTAGCTACTGTATCTCCTACAAAAATACTATGTATTTTATTATGGACGACATTAATTTAAAACACACATCCGGAATCGTATTAACTGGGAATCGTTTTAGGGGTGGGTTTAATACCGGTTGCTTAAATATTTTTCCAATAATCGATACACTTCCGATAAACAATTTTTAACGTAAATTGGCGGCGCCTTTGCAACGATGCTGCTTAGTCAGTTTAACAGTTCACATGAAGAAGGAATATGATTTGCTTACCTATTTTATACAGGCTGTTACATTGATATTTTAGGACTTGATATTAAGGTTGTTCGGTAATTTAAAAATGTCTATGGTAATGAATTTGGTAAAAACCTATTTTACAACGATACTAACCATTAGCCCTACCCGTGTTTTCATTTAATGTCGTACATAACAAAACACGTAGAATAACTTTGACGGCCTCCGTGGCGCATTGGGTGATTAATCGGCTGAGACGCAGGAAGTAGTGGGTTCGATTCCCGCTGCGGAACAAATGTTTGCATGATCTACAGATATTTGTTCCGGGTCTGGTTGTTTTTCTGTATATTATAAGTATCTATTTACAAAAAAAAGTATATAAGTATTCTATCAGTTATCTGGTTCCCATAGTACAAGCTCTGCTTAGTTTGGGGCTAGATAGCGCCGTGTGAAATGTCCAGTAATATTTATTTATTATTTATTTAACTGTTTTCAAAATTCTCTGAACTAAGGTGGTATTGTCTTGTAGATGTCGTCAAGTGTAGAGGATGGACGCACCGCGTGGATAAGCGACACGGAACTGGTGGGCACATATGGCACATATTGACGCTTGTCAACACGGGTTTACAATTTTTACTCCTTTTCTCTTTCTTTGAGGGGCGGGGCACTGTGACGTTGTAGGCTGGACTTTCCACCAGTGCACGGTAGCTAGATAAGATCCAGCAACGGTTGCAAGAGTTTAACGGATCCAATTACTGATATAAACGGGTATTTATCGGGCGTACCTTTTTTATATGTCATCCTGACGTTTCGACTGTGTTGCAACAGCTGTGGTCGCGAGCAGACTGAAGTACTTGAAGCTACCGTCCATAAGTGTGGGCAGCTGCAGCAACTACCCTCACTTGGTCTTCAGAATTAGTAATGTCCTCGTTCATATTACGACACACTACACATACCGTATCTACGCACTGATACGACTGATCACGACGCGCGCACCAAGCAAACACAGGGTTCCAGGAGGCTGAGGAATGAACGAGGACATTTCCAATTCTGATGAGCAAGTGAGGGCAGTTGCCGCAGCTGCCATCACTTCCCGACGGTAGCTCCAAGCACTCCAGTCTGCCCGCGACCATGGCAACAGCAACACACTGGATACGTCGGGATAACAAATAAAATGGTACACACGCGATAAATACCGATAGTATAACGAATCTGTCACTTTTGACAGTTACATTTGAAATATTTTAAAATTCAGTTGAAACTGGCTTTTAGGAACAGAAAGATTAAACAATAATTTATACCATTACATAAAACAAAAGAAACAGTTGCGCCATCTATAGACCGTTGCAGGCTATCTATGGATATCTCGACTGCTCCAGATCACTGCAATAAATATATGATACTAGCTGTCTTGCCCGCGGCTTTGCACGCGTGGTTTTTCAATAAAAACATTACCCTCCTTTTGCGCAGTTGGGTAAAAAGTAGCCTATTATGCACTAATCCCGGTCATAATCTATCATAACAAATTTCATCGAAGTGGATATGGATTACTATAAATTATATGGAAATCTATGTGGGCACTTATGTTCAGCGGGGATATTTATCTATAGCGGATATGATGATAATGCCTATACATTCTCACAGTTCTTGTCACTTTGACATATTTCTGTTCCGTCTAGTTCAATGGAATTTTGATATTGGAATAATCCATTTTAAGGGTTCCGTACCTCATTATCATTTAAGTATTTTTGAGCACATGTAAAATGGTTCCTGGTGGTCAAACTACAGTGTAATAATTGTTCAACCACAAGAAAGAACCAGTGTGTCATAATCGCATAAGCGACAAAGCCCTTTTCGTTACTTGATTGAAAAAAATAACCCCTATTTTCTAGTTTCCAATGCTGGTTTTTTATTGGTGGATTTTCTTACTCGTACAGCACTAGTGGAAACGCCAGCCATACGCTTCTAATTTTATTGGCAATGCCTGCTTCACTAAATTCTAGTATTTGTTTTTTTTTTTGTATTTCGAAGGTTTTTGGTTTTGGGTATTTCTTGGATGACTTTGGCAGCTTACAACTGGAATACCTCCTTTTATGTTCCCTCTAGAAGGGAAGTACTACCACCGTTCCTATTTCTGCCGTCAAGCAGCATTGCTGTGTTACGGTTTGAAGGGTATGGTTGCCGGTGAAATTACAGGCACATGAGGCTTTACACCTGTATGCCTCGAGCAAAAAAAAAAAAAGAATTCGAGGTTCTCAGACATCTATTGTGTTGTAAGCTTTTAAAGTTTTATTAACAACTATATTTTTCTACGATTATTCTTCTAAATGGTTTTGGGTTCAGTTGGTCAATTTAACTGTGTTCGGTGTTATATATAGTCCTTTTCACTGCGAGATAGAAATAGCTGGCACTTACTTCGACTACCAATTTGTTATATCTTAGATTTTTATAGATTCTACGCTCTTCTACTGCTCTTTATAATTCTGCTATTGTCATTCATAATTATTCAGTATGACAGAAGAAAGTAGGTTTTAATAGAACTAGTTGAGCTATATAGACCGTTGCACACGATCTATAGATAGCATAACTGCTCCAGACCACTACCAGGCGGAATTTCGTGGTGCGCGGGCCTATATCTTATCAACATAGAAAATCACTAGCTAATATAATTTATTGTGATTAAAAACATTACCTTCCTTCTTCGCAGTCGGTTAATAACGGTGCTTTAGTGGATATCTAATAATAACATAACATACACTAGGGGTTACTGAAATTGGGCTCACATAAGCAGAGGATTCAAACTCAGCTGTAGTTGCTAACGTAATAAAAATAGACATCAAAATGTAAGTCATTTCATCTCCTATCAATACCATTTTCATTAATAGCCTTAAAATGCGAACGTTCACTGACTCTCATCGCCCGATTTACGAAACTGTTCCACTGATATAACTAGGCAACCAGTTTAGCTGTGCAATAGACAAACGTATGTAAAAGTAATAGTGTTTAATCATTTTAATGGATATCAACAGACTTAATCCTACTTGGTAAGCAGACCTGTGAAAATATCCTACTAGTAATAGTCAGAGAACGGACCTCCGCAACCCATGACACCTTCGAATTTAGATCATGAAAAATTTATGGCGCAGCCAAACGGATTAACTTCATCAGAGCAGGCTTAGTTATATCAGCAGCAACTGTTTTTCATAACTTAAATGTCGATGGCGGTCAGGGTGACGAGTTGAATTCATTCAATGAAAAATTGCTCGGTGTGGATCAATAAACGCTACAACTACAATTTTGGTACACCAATTTTAACCTTATTCTTTCCACAGGAGGGCCTCCGGACCCGTCGAGTCGGTGGCTCCCTCTCGCTCTCAGAGGACGAAGTGGACTCGGAATCCGAGATCTACGACCCTCTGAACAAAAGAGGCGGCGGTAGATGAGACACGATCTTGCACGATCTGTGCAAAGCGCTGTATGAGTACGTGCAAGTCGTGCAAGCCAAGTGAGGCAGTGTTCTTTATCTCAAAGTATGTTGGACCTTGGACGGTTATATGAGGTTTGCAACATGTTATATGAGTACGCGCAAGTCGTGAGAGCTATGTGAAAATGTTTTACGTTACGTACAAGTAGTGCATGTATAGTAAAATTGTGTGCAAGCCAAGTAAGTTAGAACAAGCTTAGTGGTAAAGAAACCTCAAATGATGTTGAACTGATCTTCCATTGCAGTCTGTTGTATAAGTGCGTTCAAAATGTCGTACAAGCCGAGTGAGTTCGTGCAAGCAACTGTTCATTATATTTTAAGCTGACATTGTACGGTCTTTTTATAGCGCTGCATTAATACGTGCTAACTAAATGAACAAATGTCGTGCAAATTACACGGTAGCTCTAGGAAATTTTTCTTTAAAAATTATCAAGCGTTCTTAGAAACGTGCAGGTCGTGTTAGCCAAGCGAATATCGTGCAAGTCAAGCGAAGTAGTCAGTGCAAGTTATGTGATTGGTTCAGTCTTTTTCAAACAAGAGTTTGATAAGGGGTGATTGAAAGCAAGTAGTGATTGAATACTATGTACAGAAGTGATGTAAGTGATTTTTTTGACTCAATATTGATTTGTCAATGTATGGAAAGAAGTGTTATATTTTCCCGTCTAGACTTGAAAAAAATTTGAGATGGTTTTTCCAATTGGAATTTTCCGTAAGTGTTCGAGCTAACGGCGATCTCACTAATTTCGACCTTGGCATGACAAGAGCCTGCAGCACAATTGGTAGTGTATCCTCGTTCCGGGTTCATGTCCTGTCTAGGCTTGAATAATTTTTGAGATGGTTATATAAATATTGGGTATTCCAAAAAAAATATTAAACACTACTTAGCGGGTGTTTAAATAATTTAAATACAAAAACTGGTTAGGAATTGTTTAAATATGTATTAATCAGTTGTTTAACTTTTTAGGGGTAACACGGCTTGTGTTTTATTTTTTTGCAGAGGAGTATTATTTCAAAGATGTGTGAGATATTGAATTGCCATAATAAACTTTCCAAAGTTATTTTATGTATGTACTTTAATCTAATACTAATATTATAAAGAGAAAAGATTTGTATTTTTGTATGTTTGTAACGAATAAACTCAAAAACTACGGGTCGGATTTCAAAAATTCTTTCACCATTAGACAGCTACATTATCCCGGAATAACATAGGATATTTTTTACCTAACTGCGCATAGGGAGGGTAATATTTTTTTTGAAAAACTACGCGTGCGAAGCTGCGGATTGTATATAGCTAGTCTATACTAATATTATAAAGAGGAAAGATTTGTATTTTTGTGTGTATGTTTGTAATGAAAAAACTCAAAAACTACTGGACCGATTTCAAAAATTCTTTCACCATTGGATAGCTACTTTCACCCTGAGTAACATAGGCTACTTTTTACCTAACTGCGCATAAGGAGGGTAACATTTTTATTGAAAATCTACGCGTGCGAAGCTGCGGATTTGTCAGAGCTAGTGTTATATATAATCCTAATACCTCTTACTTAATTTACTAGTAGATTTTTAACAACATTGGGATTTATTTACTTAAGAAAAAAAATTGCGTTGCATGATTTAAGATTAATAGATATGTTTATTTAATTTACCAAATATTTAAACCCCGTAATGATGTTAGTACGCTCCTGAAATTTTCATTGATATGTGTGTTTTAAAGTGTACCTGTGATCCTGATATTAGATATACATGGTTGATTCAGTTGTAATAATTGGTAGTTTGTAAAATGGATATATAATGGTGAATTAAAATGTGATATCTACTTATCCCTGCAAGAAAGTGGTTAGTTGGGTACTGACTCAGAAAGCGAGCTTGTGAGATTGCCTTGCGAGGTATATGCTCAGTGAGGAGGTGATTCCACCGCCCTGCGAATTACTATGCCGTCGATTAGAATATCTAATCTAATCTAAAGAGCCCGCTTCATCCCACTACTGGGCAAAGGATTCCCTTCTTCCATTCATCCATCATCTAAGGCTTCTGTCGAGCAGCTCGCACTATGCGCGTCAAGTTCGTCCCGCCATTTCCGCCTGGCCCCTTGTGTCTATAGTACCATTGATTTGTACCATCAATGGTACAAGTGATATTACTATGTATCCTTAGTATGATTGTATCCATCAATGGTACTACCGATACTAGCACGTGTCGTTAGTACCATTGCATCGAAAACATACAAAAAATATATACCTACATATAACAGGCGTTTTTGTGTAATAAATAATTCCAACAATTCATTGCGGAAGAAAACCTTGTTGGCTGTTTCCGCTACTTTTCAATAAATGCTTGATTAAATCCTGGCCACTTCAAAGATTACAATCTTCTTTTAAATAACTCATTGGAAAGCATCTTGTCTTTTGTCGTAAACAAATGATTACATTGACATTACAAGTAAATGTATTCATTTGGGGATGATTATGTGTTTTTAATATAAAAAAAAAACGTATTGAATTCTAAAACCTGAGGGATAAAATGGATATTAGTAATGAAAATGCAAGCGTGAGCAGTCACCAAAATGATATAAAAAAATATTAGGTCGTGGATGCGGCAAAGTGTTACTCTACAACGGCCACCAATAGTATTTCCACGTGCGGTATAAAAACAACAATTGTTTGTGGAGATGTAAAAATTACAAAACCTTTAACTGTACTGGATCCATTAAGATTACCCAGGTAAAGTTTAAAAAAATAAAAGTTTGTTAGCTTTCTTATGTTTGCTTAGGGTCAATTCATGTTTAAGCTATTTTCGACCTTATTAGCATTTTGTAACTATTAAAATATAATGATTTTTCACACTTCTTTGATTAGTACATGCTTTTAAATATAAAAATAGTGTTTTGTGAAATGCCCATAAGGTTGAAAAATCACTTAAACATGATTTTTCAACTTGCAATCGCTAGGAAAATATATTCCAACATTCAGAACCAAATTTTTGTATTAATTAGTATGGGTGTTTCTGTGTACATTGTTTAGTACAGTAGCCATAGTACATTGAAGTTTGCTTAATTTGTAATGGCGTTGTGTGTGACACGTCCATTCGTACGTATTTGTTTATTTTAATTTTTAATACTTACATTTAAAAAAATACATTTTAATTGTAGCCCTACAATAGTTCAAACATTTAGTACCAATTTTTGTTTAGTTCAGGATCAGTCAAAGTTGGTACAACAAAGGCAGCATTCAAATAACTGTTTACCAGACGAAAATGAAAACATTATGTGTATTATCACAAGCTCAAGCTTAGACAGATCTGCATCAAATGTCGAAGAGGCAGTACCTGCGGTTTACAGAACTACCATAGCATCAATGAGAGATTCAGGACTACACTTGATTAAGAAATTACCAACGTATAACAAATACAAATGCAAAGCATACAGAAGAAGAAGGAAATTGGCAGGAGTTGAGAAGATGGCATACATGAAAGAAGTTGAAGTGCCTCCAGAGTATGACGACTTCCTTCTTGCTGATTACCGTGATGGCAACGACCGTATCCTCATTTTTGCTCTTAAAGAAGCAAGAGAAATTGTGGTTAATGGAAGTGTTCTTATGTGATGGGACCTTCAAGAATTGCTTGAAACCATTCTATCAGCTTTATGTACTTTTTTGTGATATAGGCAGCACCGCAAATGAAAATAATGTGCTTCCTGTAATATACGCACTTCTACCGAATCAGAAACAGAATTCGTATTTGATTATGCTTGAACTAATCAAGTCACAGATACGGATGTCTACAAACAAAAAAAAATGGGAATGGGAACCACATAAATTCATAACGGATTTCGAACAAGCGGCAATAAATGCCATTGAACGTGCATTTCCCCGGGTGTTGCACCGCGGTTGCTACTTCCATTTCCTGGATAAAATTAAAAGGAAAGCTACACAAATTAAAATCCTTCATAAATTAAAAAAAAAATGGCAACAAAAACTTAACTAGAATAGTGAGCTCGTGCATGGTTCTTCCTCTTTTGCCAGAGTCCAAAATAGAAGGTCTGAATTATATAATTGCAGAGAGTGTAGTTATTGGTAGTACATAAGAAGTTAAAGATTTGTTTAAGTATATAACAAATTTTTGGATGCCGAAAAAAGCACAGTGACAGTGGTGCAGTTTTGGCGAGAGACATCGAACAACGAATTGTTGCGAAGCATGGAACGGTCAATTTAGCAAGCGTTTTACGAGAAAGCCTACCACAACATGGCAATTTCTAAAAGTTCTAAAAAGAGATGCTGCATGTTGTCAAAGCATTCCGTAAATGCTTTGACAACAGAGCCACAAAACTCAAGATCGAAAGCGGTGATCGACCGCAACAATTACATTCAACATGTGCAAATGCAATTAATTCGAGGCGACATCACAGTCGCATTGTTTTTAGAAAAATTGCATCGTTAGAAAATAAAAAAAAAATCAGATTTTTATTTTCACACATTAAAAACTATATTATGTATTTACTTGTGAAAATAACGTAGTATCTTAATTAAGACGAAATTGTTATTTTTAATTTGTTCTTTTTTTCACAAGTAAATACACGGTATATACTAGTATCTTTTTCAATGGTACTAAGGACACATAGTAGTATCACTTGTACCATTGATGGTACCAAATGAATGGTACTATAGACACAAGCCGCCGCCTGGGCCGGGCACGCGGTCTCGCGGTGGTTATCTTGTCATCGCGCATTCGACATACGTATCCCGCCCAGTCTCACCTCAATTTAGCTGTTTTTTGCGTGACATCGGCGATTTTTGTCTTAGAGCGCAGAATGGTGTTTTTTAGGCTGTAAGTCTAACTCCCAATATACTACGCTC
The DNA here is from genome assembly GCA_918857605.2 of Philereme vetulata. NCBI lineage: Eukaryota > Metazoa > Arthropoda > Insecta > Lepidoptera > Geometridae > Philereme > Philereme vetulata. The sequence continues at coordinate 1,705,537 of OU975482.1, forward strand.
CATCGCCCTCTGGCAGATCCCAAGTTTGGACCTTTAAAGTGCCGTCAAACACTAGGTTTGTGCACTGTAGGTAAGAATAGGAAGAATGCATATGTCCATGAGCTGTTTTTTTGAGGCAGAGAGGAAGGTTGCCTTCATTAAATCCATCATGGCCCAATAGCTCTTCCAGGTGTGATTATAACGAACGATGGATACAGATTCGCGGCTTATGTTATTATAATCCCGCTCTTTTGCTCCCAGTGGGTGCATATAAAACTTTAGAGTGCATTATGCTCCTCATATTTGAGCGATCCTAAAATACCTCCTAAAATTCCTGAAAAAATACCTCGAAAAAATTCCATTATAGCCCCAGCAATAGAATAAAAGTGAATAGAAAGCAATAAAAAATAGTATTTTGAAAAAGTTTGATTTATTTATTGACAAATATGAACGCTAACATCATACATTTTTTTATACAACTTATATGGCAAACGAGCATGCAGTCCACCAGATGTTAAGTGGCTACTGCAGCCCATGGATATCCACATAGAATTCAAAACAAGCTATTATGTTGTCTTGATCTCTATGTGGATACGTTGCCATACTATAGGACTTAGCTGGTATGCCTATGTGCCAGTAATTACCGGAACATACCATTACCATCTAACCGGAACACAGCAGCACAAGTACTGCTATTTGGCGGCAGATAAAGATAAGGCGGTGGTGCCCACTTCCTCGAGCTCGTTCACAATAGCTCTACCACCATACACATTTACATACATATTTTGACATTGAGTTCTAGGACTGATACATATGCCTACTATAGGCGTACACAACACTGAATCGAGTTAGACAACATATTTAAGCAACTTATGAACTGAATAATGATGATTATTATGTATTGGATTTATGCTTCAATTGCCTACTTCCGGACGCCGTGGTATTTAATACCAGGCGCAGAATTGAGATTTAAGATCTTGCACTTTTCTATTGTTGCCTGAAAAAAGGATTAATTATTATTAGTATAGTGGAACTATGAGTGTCCATGGCTCCTTAGTGGGAGCATAATGCACTCTAGGGTTTTATAATGCTCCCACTGGGAGCAAGAGACTGGGATTATAATGTCGTAAGCCGCGAATCTGTGTCCATTGTTCTTCATATAGTATTTCCATTTCTTTCTTTTCTCGGTGACAGTTCTAATTTGATAGTTGTAGTGTTGTGACCTCATGGGGAGAGCTCATCGAGTGACAGTGACGATTCATCAGATTTTGATTAAAATAAATAAATAAAGATTACCTGTAGTTATAATTACAGCTTGGCAAAAAAGAGTAGAAAATCCGGAGGGCGCCACTGTGCTGCTCTTATGGCAACCCGCTGTGACCGTATAGCGTACGCGTACCAACCTATAGTCTTGATACTTTTGTTACTATTTTTTTGTACATATAGTTTATTTATTAAAATCAGTAAATATCATTTAATTAAACAATAATTTATTACCTAAAAATAAATATATTATGCTAGTAGGTAATACTGTGTTTTTAAAATTTTCTCTCTATTTTTTTCTAGGATTAAAATAAGACGCAGATACAATGTTATTGTAATTAATCTAATATATTTTCCTCCAAATATTCCACCCCCTCCATTTCATCCGAGTCTTGGCTAGAGTTAGCCGCATATTCGTCTAAATCAACATTAAAAGTAAAACATCAATATAATCTCTCTCAATATCATACTTTAATAAGCCAAACTGTACCTTTATGTCGATCGAGCCTACATTTTGGGCTGCAATTTTATGTTTCGCTATTCCCCAAATCAGCTCAATAGGATTCAGATCACAGTGGTAAGGTGGAAGTCTTACCACTGTATGTCCATGTTCTCCTAACAGCTCGTCTATTTCAAATTTCGGCTCGGGCTTGTGCCGTTTGACCAGCATCAACAGCTGTGGCTTTTTCAACGACACATCAAATGGAATTCCATTTTTGAATAACCATTCCTTTATATCGGCTACTTTAGTAGCAGAGGTAGGCGCTTTGTTCAATACCACGGAATGATACGGCGCATTATCCATTACCACAATAGATGCAGGTGGTAAATTTGGAATCAACCTATCTGCAACCCATTTTTGAAAATTGGTTTTATTCATTTCCGAATGGTAGTCGGCATTTTTATTTGTTCCAGTAAATATGAGCAAAGCATTAGGAATAAACCCTTTTTCACTGCCAGCATGAACAATAATATAGCGTTTACCCTTTGAAACATTCTGCTTTACTCCACTTACATCAATCGACTGCCAGCACTTTTTTATTTATACGATTGGTGAACGTAGCTTTCATCGAGGTAAACTATGGGCTTTCTAAGCTCTTCGGGCAAATTTCTATTGCTGATAATTTTATTTAAATACGCTGCCCGTTTCGCTGCTATATTCGGCCGTTCAATTAATGCACTTCTTTCTGACTGACATCTTTTATATTTGAATCCTAGGGCGATAAGTATTTTCCGTAAATGCTCACGGCTTCCGTCATATCCCAAATCTTCTCTTACTACTGGCAGTAAGTTTCGTAAGGTTGGTACCTGAAAATAAAATAACTATGTAAAAATTTTAAATTTGAAAGTTGCAGTGTCGTGTCAAACGAATGAACACTGCTAGTACGTATTATTTATTCAGTTAAATTTTAATACCAATAATAATAATGATAAATGTACCTGTTTTCTCACAGTGTAAAAAAATTGAACTTTTTGTCTGATGGCACATAAGTCAAAGTTATCCAACTGTTTTTAGGACGACCTTTTCTATTTTTTCCGGGTGTAGAAAATACGCCTTTGTTTCGATCTCCTTCCAGCACGACTCTTCTTACAGTGCTTACTGATTTACCTGAGGTGAATAAATAAATATACAAACAAAATATTAATAAAAATACTTTTTTGGTAAATTTCTAATTGTAATGATTTTCATTCAACAATAAAGTTATGTAGAAATCGAATTTAAATTTAGGTACATATTGCAAAGTACGCCACTCAAGTATCAACACTGATCTGTCGCACTATACCAAAGTAATGTTAGACAAAATGTAAACATAACCTATGTGCTCGATGATTATTGTTCAAAATTCCACTTATTTCGTATGCAAGCTATTCAAAACAGAATAGCATTCATCAATTTACACTTAATTCATCTAAAAACAACAATACAAACAGTTACATACCTGTCATATCAGCGGTTCTTTGGTAAACATCGTTGAGATCGGTAAGAATGGTTTTGGCCTCTTTTTCTGCCAAACATCGCCTATAAACCTTATAAATAATTTGTCTGCCAGCACTTCGGATGGTTTTATTCATTTTTAAGTTAGTTTTATCACGCTTTTATGGCACAAATTATAAATTGTATAAACTTCCGAACTTTGTTTACTTCAAACAATTCAAACGTCATCATTTTTTAAATGTTGCCAGCAAACAAAAAAATTAGTTCCGTTTCTACTCATTTTTGCCAAACTATATGTCGTTTCATTGTCGAGTACCTACCTATACCTACTTATTTTACAACAGCTTCGAAAATTTTAAAGTAGTTGGCATTATCAATCAAGAATGAATACGTGTAACATCTTGTAATGAAATATAATATTAGTTAATAAATTTGTACAAAAGTATCCGGCAGTAGTTTAGTTTCTTACATTTTGTAAAAAAATATCGAGTCTGTTATCGTGTTACGTTTATCTATAGTTCCATCCCTATCAGTTTCTCCGACTCTGGTATAACCTTGTACGTGCGTAAGCGTCATATTTTTATAAAATAATGCATACATGATGTAAAAAAGACGCTCGTACAAGTTTTGACAGGAGCTGTCATCGAGAAAATAAAGAAATGGAAATAGTATAATTTGTTTTGTCACATTTTGGGTATCAAATGAAAGAGTATTGTATTCTAACCGACGACCTCATAAAGGTTGCTGGGGCCGCACGTTATTCATCGCTCTGGAAATCTATGATGGAGGCTTATTTTTAGCTGTGTACGTCCTGTGGGTGATATGACAATGATGATATCCTAATCGTCCCGCGGCAAACGCCTGAGAGGGGTACCGCGAGCCCACTCGTTCACTACCCAGATATTCTAATTTTGATTAGCAAATTTTAACTGTATCATTAATATTATTGTTCATGTATTTTGTAACAGTGAATGCAGTTGCTTCGTGGCTTTGTGATATTACAATATTTTACTTAGTTGAATAAGTATTTATCATCGTAAGAGACAATAGCATTTTAGTCTATCTACAGAAAGTATGTTTCGAGCTAAAAATATTACTCGAAACTTCATATGAATAGATTGCGCTTTAGAAATACTCTTGCAAGCATTATACAGAATGTGTAATTGAGGTGTACCAGTATAGGGAAATCATAAGCTATAAGGTCCTAATTAGGACTTGCATTATCCGTAAGATGTTGGTATCCGGATAATTCGGATAGTAGTGAACTGTACTATTCGGATATCCGGATATTACGGATAATTCGAATAACTTGGGAAAAGCGTTAACAACGAAAATAATTGTTATTAAAGGAACTATAAACAATGTTTAGGTTATTCCAACATTCATCATTAAAATATAAATTACTTTTGACGATAAATAAACTCGATAGGTATACTTTAGATCACGTTTTCTATCACAAAACGTTAGCAATAAGTAAGCAACTTGTCAGTCGCAACTTTCTCAATGTTTGTTAATGCGACAAATATTAAAAATAAAGGGTAAACAGTGTTTTATATTCAGATTACTTTTTAGATATATGTAATTACTGCACATAGTTATGAAATTATGGTTTTGATGTAGTTAATTAATTTCATGTTCAAATCGTGATTTTTTGATGAATTTTACTATTCGAATTATCCGAATATATTGATCGTCACTATCCGGATAGTAAAATCACACGGATATCCGAATAATCCGGATATTCGGATATCTGAATTGCAAGCCCTAGTCCTAATAGAACGCGATTGCGCGATCATCGCTAGTTCGCGACTCGAACTCGTGCGTGATCGAACATACTGATTGGTGTCCTGGCTGATATGATAACAGTCACGCATTCATCGAAATGTATATAGGTAGGTTTTTTCCTGCCAACATGTTTTACCTGACAAGAACGTGCGCATCGTTTATTCGCACAATTAAATCGCGGTGTAGGACACCGCCTAAAAGATAAAAACAATTTTCAAAGTAACAAATGTACAGAGATCATTTTAATGCTTGTATTGTAAACACCCTGTATACACGCAGATATTGTCATATATATTACTGTAGATGAAATTGTATCTTAATCTATAATACTTAAAGACTATAATGCCAATAAAGTAAATGCTTCATTGTAATTACGAGTTAGTCTGTATTACCTTTTGGAAATGCATGTTTTAATTTTTGCTTATTGCAAAGCATTATTCAAGATGTATTGAGTCTGAATTGACTGAGGTAGCCTTAAGTTCGCCAAACGGCACAAACGTATCGTATTAAATAATACCAAAATGTGTAGCTCAAACAATACAATTTAAATCTAATAAATTGTTACAAAATATGTCTAACTTTTGATTTTTAACACTGCTAAAAATACACTAAAGAAATTCATCCATCCTAGGCTATAAAAGTATGTTAATAAGTAAGCTATGCTTTGACGACCTCCGTGGTACAGCGGGTGAATAGCCGGCTGAGACTCAGGAGGTAGCGGGTTCGATTCCCGTTGCGGAGCAAATGTTTGCATGATCTAAAGATATTTGTTCCGGGTCTGGTTGTTTATTATAAGTATGTATTTACAAAAAAAAAGTATATAAGTATTCTATCAGTTATCTGGTTCCCATAGTACAAGCTCTGCTTAGTTTGGGGCTAGATAGCGCTGTGTGAAATGTTCAGAAATATTTTTTGTTTTTTTATTTATGCTTGGTGTGACAAACCAAGGTCACAGACATAGCCAGGAGGATTAGCAAGCTGAAGTGGCAGCGGGCGGGGCACATAGCTCGAAGAGCTGACGGCCGTTGGGGCAGAAAGGTTCTAGAGTGGAGAGCGCACTGGAAAGCGCAGCGTAGCAGTCTACAATAGGCAACCAGTTAGTATCCGAAATGCAGCCTCCATCGCGGCGTTAAGGGTAATTTGAAAACATGGTTGTTGGGGAGGGTTTTCTAGAGCATGGGTGAGTTTCTCGAACTAAAATTTAGAATTTAAAGAAATGTAGAGGTTTCTACAGTGTAGGGAACGCATCGACAATACCCCGGGTGTTGCCGGTGTCAATAGGCGACGGTGACCGCTTACCATCAGGTGGGCCGTAAGCCTGTTTCCCCACAAATAACAGGAAAAAAAAATCCCGAACTGTAGAAGGTCCCTCCCCACCAGCTACTAATCAGAAGATACTGCAGCAAATGTTTCACAAGATGAATCATACATACGTAGGTAATAATAATTCATTATTTATAGTGTTATAATTAGTTATAATTTATAAAATTCGACAAATGACGTGTAAAATATTATTTTTATGAATAAATTCTTGTATTTTTGTAGGACGCCCCCCACTAGATAGAATGACGACCGGATAAAGGTTGCTGGGAGCCGTTGGGTGCAGGCCGCACAAGCAGCGCCGGCCCTGGGATAGAGCGAGAGCAGCGGTCGCTCTAGGCGCTAGATGGTAACGGGCGCCAAAAAGCTTTTTTTTTATTTTTTTTTCGAATGGACTTATCTCGCTGTTGGCCTCTGAGGCCGTTGCAGCTTAACCGAGCTTTTGGCGAGCGCAGAAGGCGCTCAGCCCTATAATTTTATTTTTGATGAGCCAACTAGCGCAAGGGCACCACTTAGGTACGAACCTCGGCTTGGGCTGTTGCCGGGACGGGGATAGGAGAAAAACGCCCGGGTACGTGCTTGTACCTCGTGTAGGCGGCGACTAAAAGGACTCGTCGACCTTGCCGGCGAGGTCGGTGTATTTGTGGAGTGTTTGCTCTGTCTAATGTGGAGTAAGTGATTTCGTCATCCGGGTCTCCGAGAACGTGTCTCGGACGACGGAGGGTTTATGGCGCCAAAACCAATTGCGAAAAATAATTTCCAGCGCAAAATAAAATAATGATTGCGCTCTTTTGCGAGGCGCGGGAGCAGTGTTGTATTGCCAGATCAGGTTTTTAAAAATTCTTTGTGTGACGTTGAAAAATCCGTAGATTGCCTCTAGATAAATCCGTAGATCTACATACTTTTTTAACAGCTAAAGCTGACTGTTTGGGGCGGCTAGACAAGCCTTGAACCTAGACCGTTAACAGCGTTTCTTGTAAAATTACATGTGACATCTCTTTTGTGCACAGTTGATAAATTATTTATCTATATTATGTAATTTATTATAAAGAGGAAAGATTTGTATGTTTGTGTGTGTGTATGTTTATAATGAATAAACTCAAAAACTACTGTGCCGATATCAAAAATTCTTTCACCATTGTGAAGCTACATTCACCCTGAGTGATGAGCCTATATTTATTGCTAGAAAAGATTAGGGATCCTTACTAAAACTTAAGTAACGTAACCCAAGGTGTAAACAAAGTGCCCTAAAACGCCTTTCGTCGCATGCGCTGCGGAAACTATTGATGATAGAACAAAAGTATGTTCTACAATATTAAAGTAGGTATCAATATCTACAAAAATAATATTATAAAGAGGAAAGCTAAATGGCTTCCCATTCGTCGTTGACGTGATCTTCATGTTGTAACTTTTCTCTTCAACACTCTTTTCAATCCTTTAGCTCCTTCTTACCTCCGTGAGCGCTTCGATTTTCTTGTCCTACCGGAGATGACTTGTAGGTCATCTAAGTCCCTCCTTCTCAAAACCCCTCCTCATTCCTCCAGTCGCTATGGCGGTTCCTTCACTGTCCATGGAGTCAACCTGTGGAATTCTCTACCACACTCTATCCGCGCAAGTCCATCACTAAGCACTTTTAAGCTTAGAGTCAAAGAGCATTACCTGTCCTTGTAAGCTTTTAGGTTATTTATTATGTATAAGTAGGTATATTATTTATATTTTGTATAATATATTATGTTTATCTCTAATGTAGGTATAGTATATAGGTATTATTATTATTTTTTAATATGGTTAAGTGTTGTATTTATTATAGTATATGCTATATATTAGTATTCTACTCCAATGTCATTCTCTGTGCACGTACCCACCTCTATAATCAAATATCTCTATCTTCAAAGGTTTGCTGGAAGAAAACTCTTATTAGGGTTAAGCTCGCCTTTGTACATGTCCATTTTGTAAGCTATTTTTATCTGTAAATCTATTTGTGTACAATAAAGAATAAAAAAAAAAAAAAGAATAAAAAAGCTTTATTTGTTTGATTTCATTGAATAGGCTCCGAAACTACTGGACCGATTTAAAAAAATCTTTCACCGTTGGGAAGCTACAATATCCCTGGGTGACATCCCCGGTTTACCCTACTGCGCAGAAGGTGGGTAATATTTTTATTGTAAAACTACGCGTGCGAAGCTGCGGATTGGTCAGCTATATATATTATATATATACCTAGTCAGGTCATAAATTCTGTCACATGTTTAATATAAAATAATTGAAACAAGTTTATTCATTATGTAACCATTTATATACCAAACTGAACTTAACAAAACATAGATTCTTATGACACTAAAGTTTATTCAAAATGACCTCCGTGATTTTGAATACAGGCCTTCAATCTGCGCGGCCAGTCGTCTATCGCAGCACGAACGAGGTCCATGTCAATATCGGCGGCTGCCTTAATCAAGGATGCCTTGAGTGACTCCAAATTGAGATGAGGCTTTGAGCACGCCTTTTCCTCCAAGTGTTGCCATATCTTGTAATCTAACGGATTCAAATCTGGACTGGAGGAGGGCCAGTCTTCGTGCCGGATGAAGTCGAAGAAAAACAGGACATCGTTTGAATGCTCGTCTAATGGACCTGAGACTGAAGAGATGCCGCGCTTTGTTGAGGCGGTACGCGGGAAAAAAATATCGGGAAATTCTTTTGTCGGATGAAAAAAATTTTACCGTAGAAGAGAGCTACAACAAACAAAATGATAAGGTGTACGCACACAGTAGTGAAGAAGCGAGCAACCGTGTTCCGCGTGTCCAACGAGGTCATTTTCCATCCTCGCTCATGGTATGGTTGGGAGTTTCTTATTGGGGCTTAACAGAGGTACATTTTTGTGAGAAAGGTGTAAAAATGAATGCAGTTGTGTATCAAAATACAGTCCTGACGAACCTTGTGGAACCTGCTTCTCATACCATGTTCAATAACAGGCACTGGGTATTCCAACAAGATTCGGCGCCAGCTCATAGAGCGAAGAGCACACAAGACTGGCTGACGGCGCGTGAAATTGACTTCATCCGGCACGAAGACTGGCCCTCCTCCAGTCCAGATTTGAATCCGTTAGATTACAAGATATGGCAACACTTGGAGGAAAAGGCGTGCTCAAAGCCTCATCCCAATTTGGAGTCACTCAAGACATCCTTGATTAAGGCAGCCGCCGATATTGACATGGACCTCGTTCGTGCTGCGATAGACGACTGGCCGCGCAGATTGAAGGCCTGTATTCAAAATCACGGAGGTCATTTTGAATAAACTTTAGTGTCATAAGAATCTATGTTTTGTTAAGTTCATTTTGGTATATAAATGGTTACATAATGAATAAACTTGTTTCAATTATTTTGTATTAAACATGTGACAGAATTTATGACCTGACTAGGTATATACAGGGTGTGGTGTAATGAGTGGATAATAGGGTACCTGCGGGTAGGGGCCATTGTGGCGGTTCAGAAAAATATTTGTTATGCTCAGTAAAAGTGCCTCGGTTTTCAAGATATTCGACATTTTCGAAATTTAAGAAATATTTCACCCTTCGTCACTATTTTTGGCGCCAAGACTGCAAATTAATTTTTTTTTTCTATCTGTTTTTTGGATAGTATTCTTGGATAGATGTGCTATCGAATGGAAACTATTATTTTTATAACACAAGCACAGTTATGTTTTTAAAATAAGATTTCACTAAAATTTTACTTGCTTTCGTTTGTTTTCCTGACCTTTACCCTTCTGTGGTGTAAAAAAAATGTATGGTCACTTGAATGCCAAATTTTAAAAAAATTAGCCTATTTCATCGAGATTCCGAAATGGTATATTACATATCATTGTCACTTGATTCAAAATTAATTCCTACCAAACTTATCAAGGCGTAATTTAAAGAAATATTTTTAACTATTATTAGCAATAAGAACTACTAGTAATTCTTGGAACAGATTGGTTCCCGGCCCAGCGGCAATCGACACTATGTCTATCTTGCTCTTTCATGTTATGAGTGAAAGAGAACTATCGTTTCGCGTAACGCATTTTTATGATTTTCGAGTCAGTGTGCTATCATACTACTCCCGTACAACAACGTGTTATCCTGTTTTGGATTGATACTCGTCGATTTTGTGCAGTGATTTCGGACTTTGTTTTGCCTAGCGATTTGGACGTCTTAATTTTGTGAACCTAACGATTTTGTGCTGTGATCTCGGACTTGATTTGCTTTGTAACTTGGATTTTTTGGTATTGCATATTGATTGCAATGCCTCAGCTATACACTGCGTCTGAATATGCGCAAATGCATTTAATCTACGGCGAGTGTGGTGGTAACGCCAATCGAGCAGTAGCACTGTATCGGGAAAGATTTCCCAATGCACGCCATCCCGATTATCGTATGTTTATTCGCGTACACAATGCTTACATGGAAGGTTGAATTCCTGGAATTGGCATCGGTGGCACGAGTTCTGGGAGACCACAAGTACATAATGAAGAGGACGTACTTGATGAAATTGCTGCTGATCCGACCACATCTGTGCGCGTAATAGCCTCTAATACTGGCATGTCAGCAAGAACAGTGCACCGAATTTTAAAAAGAGAAAAATTACATCCTTTTCACTACCAGCGCGTGCAATGTTTGCAGCCAAGAGATTACCCTGCACGAGTTGCATTTTGCCAAACAATGCTGAGAAAAATGAACGCTGATCCCGATTTCTTCGATAAAATTTTGTGGAGCGACGAATCCACGTGCAAAAAAGATGGGTGATTTAATATGCACAATCTGCACAGTTGGCAGCGTACAAACCCTCATTTGGCCAGAGAAGACAGGTCCCAGTACAAGTTCCAAATTAATTTATGGGCTGGAATTCTAAATGGCAAAATCATCGGACCATTCGAATTGTCTGGAACATTGACTGCAGAAACGTATTTACATTTTTTACGGCACGAACTTCCACTTTTATTAGAAGATGTTTCATTAGAAGATAGAAGAAGAATGTGGCTGCAGCACGATGGTTGCCCCGCTCATTACGCCCGAAATGTTCGACAATACCTCGATGAAACATATCGTCGAGGATGGATCGGTCGTTTGGGGACAATTTTGTGGCCACCTCGTTCACCAGACCTCAACCCATTGGACTTTTTTTACGGGGGATGCCTTAAAGAAAAGGTTTATAAAGACCCAATCAATACAGTGGACCAGCTACGGGAGCGTGGGCGATTAGCTGCTCAGAAAATCACAGAGCAAAGAATTGCGAACAGGATTAAAAGATCTTTTATCAAAAGGTGCAGAGCATGCATCAGAGCACGTGGTGGCCTTTTCGAACACCTTTTGTAATAGTAAATTTAATAAATGAAATGCATTTAAAATTTATTGTTTCGTTTTATTTCATTACCGAATTTTAAACTAACGTTTTTAGGTGATTTTAAGTAATGAAGTAAATTTTAGTACTATTTGTAATTTTATAATAATTAGCTCTACCCATTTTAATAGGAATTACTTTTGAATCAACTTGTGGAAATACCATGTAATATACCATTTCGGAATCTCGATGAAATAGGCTAATTTGTTTAAAATTTGGCATTCAAGTGACCATACATTTTTTTTACACCACAGAAGGGTAAAGGTCAGGAAAACAAACGAAAGCAAGTAAAATTTTTGTGAAATCTTATTTTAAAAACATAACTGTGCTTGTGTTATAAAAATAATAGTTTCCATTCGATAGCACATCTATCCAAGAATACTATCGAAAAAACAGATAGAAAAAAAAATTTCATTTGCAGTTTTGGCGCCAAAAATAGTGACGAAGGGTGAAATATTTCTTAAATTTCGAAAATGTCGAATATCTCGAAAACCGAGGCACTTTTACTGAGCATAACAAATATTTTTCTGAACCGCCACAATGGCCCCTACCCGCAGGTACCCTATTATCCACTCATTACGCCACACCCTGTATACGTTTGTTTGTTTGTATTGAATAGGTTCCGAAACTACTGGACCGATTTAAAAAAATCTTTCACTATTGGGAAGCTACACTATTCTCGGGTGACATAGGCTACTTTTTACCCAACGGTGCAGAAGGAGGGTAATATTTTTATTGATAAACTACGCGTGCGAAGCTGCGGATTGGTCAGCTAGTTTAGCATATAACCGAAGTAGAATTAACGTGAAGTGAAAGCGTTGACTAAAGGGCGCTGAAAGACAATCTGGCTCCACCCTGATCAAGGGCCAGCGCTGCGCACATGATAGGTAGCTTTGGAAACCTATGGGTTGGCCTATGTTCAACAGTGGACGACCTGTGGCTGATTTGATGAAGTAATAGGTTAAAAAAACTTAATTAATACCCATGAATAATATCCTTAGATTTACTCAGTACTCAACACATCTCCGTGAAGAAAACGCTAGGAGGCAGTCAAAAACTATATAATTAACACAACGGAATATCCTATCCATGTGACTTCCAGTTAATAGCCTTGATCAAGCGTTCTTTCACATCCTGGACTCGTCTCAAATAACTATGTACGTTCACCACGTTGACATTGTCGCCGTAATCGTTCTTAATCGTCTCAACCTTCTCAATGCACATCGTCCTATAATTATGTCCCGTTTCTAACCCATAACTTGTAGTCTCCGAGGTCCCGTCCCATTGCTCATGGGTACGTATCGTGATACTATTCACCTTCCTCTCCCAATGCATCTTCATATGGTGTCTTATATCGGGGCAATCGCAAAGGTTGATTAGAACTTGCATGGCTCGGATTTGAAGCAAGGGCTTGTTCGGGATAAGACAAAGGTTGACGAGTCGCTTCGTGAGCTCAACGGTGCATTCTTTGGCCCGCCATTTCGAGCGAGTAGTCAAAGTCGTGTAAGCTAACAGACCAACAGCACTGATGATTATTTCTACGTACGGCGATATTATGAAAGGTCTCAGGACGAAAGTCAGATCGTAGTCATCGGCTAATTTCTGGCCTGTGTCGTGCTTGCACAACTGAGCCATGCAATCCATAGCTCCCGATGCAATCCCGGGGTCTCCGTGATTAAACAATATCAGCATGATTTGAAAGGCGTTTCCATTCAGAGGTCGGACGGGGTCCCACTCTGTCAAGTTCTCCAGCGTCTTTAGATGGAGAAGGACAATTCCAGTATGATCGGTCTTGATCATTTTGAGAAGGTCTTCGATAATAGTTTCGTTTTTCATCAGCATTTCACTGGCGCAGCGGTCTCTTGTTAACGTTCGGAGGGTATACGCAGCAGCATACCTGATTTCCTTCCTGTCTCTCATGATTAACCATAGAAGGTTCTCTATGATCTCTGGACGGGTCATGATTCGTTTCCTTCCCTGGTAGTTACCGGCTAAGTGAGTGAAAATCATGCAAACTTTCTCTTTGATTATGGGGTCTCGATGTTTCTGGAGGTCTATCAGCCGGTAGACGAGGTGAAGGTTTATCAGAAACATGGCATTTTCTGAGATTTGCACCTGAAAGAAATATAACCGTAACATATCAATAAAGGAGGAGGAGGATTTTATAAACTTAATTTAAGATTGTTAAATGGAGGAACTGCCCATTTTAATCAACTAAGACGCCGTCTGTTGATAACTTACTTATAAATTATTTATATCGACGCAGAAAAGCATAATTGCTGTAACCCACACAAAACCCAAATTTTTTTATTGCAGTTTCGGAATCAGTTTTTTATTCTGTGTCGAACGGTGCTATTCTCGTGGCTCTACGACCAATAGAAAATTTTATACAGTGTTATGATTTACCGTAATAATTTAAAATATTGCTCGAACATTTGCTGTAAATAGCATTATTTCGATAATTTTCCATTTACACCAATTTCACTTTTGCAAATAATATGACTGCGGTAGTTACAGCGCTGTTGAAATGTCGAGCACTGTGGGTAGCAGCGTTTTTGCTAATCGAAATTTTTAGACGCACCACATTTACTAGATTGATGAGTTAGGAAATTGATAGTCTACGTGATTTACTACAGTTCATACATACACTATAATATATACAAATAGTAATTACGCTAGTTTAAAATGTGTTTGATAATCGAATTTTCACATTTATGCCCTTTGTAACTAATTGTCAAATGTTGATCAAGCAGACTTACTGCTGTTGCTACCCGCGCTCGCGCCTATTTGGCTGGCGGCTTACCGCGTCGATCTATTACTACGCAACTGTCGAAAGGGAGTGTTGTGATTGTGGTAACCGAATTTGACTGTGTAACTGGAGTCGTTTTGAATAGCATTGATAATTATTGATTTCTTCGAAATAAATAGATTGGATGGAACATTAAAATAGGTACCTAGGTCAGTACCTACCTAATTAGTTTAGAGGTTAGATAACTGGTGAGAATTACCTAAAACCTTTGCAAATTACCGATTTTTGTGTAGATAAAAAGGTTAGTTGTTCAGTTATTGATCAAGCGAAGCGAGATCTCTAAATCAACTTGGGCAAATCGGCGTTGTATGTATGTATGTTTGTCCGAGGATAACTTTCGAAGCGTTGAACCGATCATCGTGAAATTTAATACATAGGTAGGTAGGTTAGTTGTGGTGAATTGAATCTTGATTCTAGGGAGATTTACAGTACAGACTATAAGCACAAGCAAGTACCTATTCAGTACATTAGCCAATAAGCAAATGATTATAATGATTGATTTAAGCAAGGAGCATGTTAGCAATGATGACGGTAATAATTGATCGAACAAAGCGAGATCTCTAAATCATCTTGAGCAAATCGGCGTTGTTTGTATGTATGTTTGTCCGAGGATAACTTTCGTAACGTTGATCCGATCATCGTGGGAGAACGGGCATCCTGGTCTACAGTCCAATAAAAATGAGCAGCACATTTTCGAATTGGCATACAATATACATCAAAATATACTATTGGAACTTTCCCCAAAAGTCTGTCCGTTTTGAGTTACAGCCATGCAAACACCAGCATTTTTTGTTTTAAAGAACATAAAATAACGGTTTCACGATTACTATATCCATACATAAAGGCTCCTATACAATGCAGTAGCAAGAGCGAGAAGGGAGAAGAGCGATGTAAGGGCCGTGGGGAGAGGGATGCGTACGCGGGGGAGGGGAACGGTTGTATACGCGCCGCGCCGGACGGCTACAATAATCAGTCGCATCGCATCAAGTGAGTGGCTACGTCACGTCTTGTTACGATAGTGCTGTGTTTGAACTTCTTTCTCTGTTTTTACTGACCCTGGCTTGCTTTTGGACCCTGTTTCTTTCCCTAATGTGTTTACTTTGGCTCGACTTATTGACTTTTGAACTGCCTACCGATAATGGAAGTTTTTCGAAACTGTGTGATGTGTCGTCGAGGACTTTACCGCGGACGGTACCAGCAGCATATCTTGGCTGATAACCTGCAAAGGGAACGACCAGAATTCGCCGCGTTTATACAACAACATGCTGTGTTGGAGGTTAGTTACCTTTTATTTTTATTATATTGAGTAGTTAGGCATAGGATTTATTTATTTTAAGTATTAATTGTTATTATTTTCAGGTGGTGTTCGACAGTACTCGAAGCTTGTGTCACCGATGTTGGCAGAGGACTGAGCGTGATCATAGACCTGCACAGCAAGCGGCGCGAGCGCCTGGTACATTGCACTCTCAAGAATACACGAGGGCACCGAACACTTCGGTGCATTGTATTTACAACAACTGTGCTAATATTACCCGTAATCATATACCAAACGCGATAAGAATTAATGTATTTTGTGAGAGCAAGCTTTTTATTCCTGATAGCGCTAGGGTGTGTACAGAACACTTACAAAATAATGAATGGAGCAACCTGCCGCAAATGTGTAATGTGACACATGATTTTAATGACGCTCAGTTTACATCGCTCTGTGACTTGATGAGAATGGCTGCTAACAACCAGCCCAGAATCGACTTCGAAAACAGAGGCACCTTGTCTAATGAAGAGATGCACTTATGGACTGGGCGCACTTACGATCAGTTCGAAGCTATATTAGAACAAACTCCGTCACTAAGTGAACGTTGTAACCAGCCTAGAACTGCATTAGGCATCTATTTAACAAAACTTAGAACTGGAGACTCTGATGAGAGACTGGCAACGTTATTTCATATGTCTCGTCGAAAACTAGAACGTTTTTTGCCTATAGTTCGAGAATGTCTGAGCAACGATTACGTTGTGCTGCATCTAGGTGTGGACCACATTACCAGAAATGATATCCTTCAAAGAAACTTAACAATTCCAAGGGCTTTATTTGGAAACGATGAAAACATCAAAGCCATAATTATATGTGACGGTACATATATATATATTAACAAAAGCTCCAACTTTTTGTTTCAACGGCTGTCATACAGCTTACACAAATATCAAAACTTGTTGAAGCCGTTTTTAATGGTATTCACGGACGGCTATATATTAGATGTCAAAGGGCCATTTGCCGCTACCAGAACCGATGCCCAGATCATGAGTGAAATAATGAATAACGAAGATGAGACGCTGCATTGGTTACTCGAACGTAATGATGCGTTTATCCTAGACAGAGGATTTAGAGATAGTTTGCAGGATATAGAAGCTTGTGGCTACGAACATCATGTGCCACCAACTAAAGACAGAAGAGAAAATCAACTCACTACAGAACAAGCTAATCAGTCTCGTTTGGTCACCATGTGCCGATGGGTGGTGGAAGTAGTAAATGGGAGATTTAAGCGAGATTTTAAACTTTTGCGTCAAAACTATTTTAATAAAACGTTGCCAAAAATGTTTGTTGACTTCAAAATAGCTGCAGCCATTCTAAACCACTTCCACGCCCCCATCGAAGATAGTTCACACGCAGCAGCCTTTTTGAATTCAATAAGAGCTAAAATACACATACCAAACACATTGCACAATTATGTGGAAGCAAAGAGATTGAATTATAGGAGAGCAGACTTCATGCGAATCGAAGCAAATGAAATAGAAAACTTCCCAAGGCTTAGTGAAGAACAAGTCATACATTTTGCCTTGGGAACTTACCAGTTAAAGCTCGCTCGATCATATTGTAGCGAGCACTTACAAAATGGTCTTTATATAATCGAGACGTATAGAGATAACGCTCTAGAAGACTTGGCACAATATGATATCAACGAAGAGGCTTGGCTATTACGTGGACGTATACAGTCTCGACATGTCCGAGCCAGGAAATATTTTTGTTATATATTAATCAATAATATTAATAACAATATTACACAATATTATTGTACCTGCTTGACAGGGCGACGTACTATAGGTACTTGTGCCCATGTACTGTCAATTACAAATATGGTACGTAGGTTATGCCCGTCATGAAGGGTTCAATGAACCTGCATTGTTCCTTAACAGTATTCTCATCGATGATGATGATGATGATAATGTTTAATAACATATTGTTTTGATTTTTTAAGAAGATGTTGTTTTTATTTGTATTACTACTTACCTAACTTAAATAAAATCATTACATTACACAAAATGTTTTTTTAATTACCACGATATTCAATGTTTGGCACTAAATATTATCAGATTCAATTTTTAGTAGAACTCAGATCGGACAATACTTAGAGAAATGCGACTTTCTACATATGAAAATACATAGAATTACCTTTATATTGACATATGACTCATTTTTATTGCAAGGTAGACCAGCTTCCATACACTTATTCCCGTTCTCCTTTAATACATAGGTCCCTAGGTAGTGATGGCACAATTTTGGTGTGACTAAATGAGCGGAAAATGTTGGGGAGTTGTTGTGATATTGGGGTTCAAGAGGGGTAAAAAAATTAAAATAAACTCTGACAAAATTCAGGGTACACCAGTGACCCCACAGTGCTGTAATTTGGTATGCGTGTAGCTTTAGTAACACAAATATAGGCAAAAGTCTGAAATCTAAAATAACTGCAATTTGTACCCCAAAAAAGAAGAACCACTTACATGAACTCAAATTTGAATGAAACTGTAGGTCAAGTTAGTTGGTTTTTGTCACTATTTTATTAGTCAAAGATTAAGGCCGGCTTGCACAACGATCCCTAAATATATTTAGCGACTAAACATATTTAAATTTTACGTATTTGTATGATTTGACAACTCTAAATCATATTTAGCAACTAAATGCGTTTAGGCATCGTTGCGCGAATCGCCCTAAGAATATTTTTTTTTTGTTTTGGGATATTCACATGATTTCAGTTTGGGGCGAACTACTAGTTCTTAATAGTTATCATTTTGTTTATTAGTTTAGAAGTTAGATCAAAAGCGGAAAAGCGCCCTACCTAAATGTTATTTGGAGTAGGTACCTACATACCTACTTACCGGTTATCTTGTAGGTACGGATTCGTGGGGTTAATTATGAGATTTTTCACCTTTAACCCAAGGGAGGCTTGTTATTATAAGTAAGACATAGGTAGGTGTGCGTAGTCTGTGTTAGCTTTGAAATGGATTTTATTCTACCTATTTATTATGTCATTAGCTTTGTTTTTAACCCCTGACGCAAAAAAAAAATGTTAAGTAGGTATAAGTTTGTTGTGTCTGTCTGTCTCTGAAACACCATCATAACCACACTCCGCAAACAATGAAGCGATTACGATTTAGTTTTTATCTGGTATAAAAAGACGTCTACCGAAAACGAAGGGGGTGTGGTAGCACCCCAAAATATAACCAAATAAAAAATCCGCAGACCTATCCCCTTAATAAAAAATCTAGCCTACTAATAATCAACCTATTATTAAATTGTTTTAAGTAGGCAATGTTATTGAACACCGTATAAAAATCAAGGTTTCTATTCTCGCCTTAAACATTGTACCTATACTCTGGCCAAACTCAATACAGTATGTTATAGTATGTGTATAGTAATTGAATTACTGCAACTTCTTTTCAGATGTCTAAACGCCTGCCGCCGAGAATGCAAAGAATCGCTCGAGCAAGATATTAATACTCAAACATCTCCTAAAAAAATAAAAACATAAAAATTTTAATAGATGAAATCTACCAAAATGTTGATTGAAAAATAATTCTTGTGTCTACTTAAACTAAGAAAATAGATATAAATCAATACTGCAATAACACACTACAACTGGAAACGAATAATAATACATCCCAAGATTGAAAAAAAGAAAGGACCCCTCTTCAATCGAATGGCGAAATTGTGAACTGAACCTAATTAATTATTTCCAAATAAATGTCATTCCATAATTACATCGTTTTAATTTTACTATACCATCTAACCTTTTGTCACTAAAGTCAATTCAATGCTCTTGTACACATGGATGTTTTGTATTTATGCCAATATATTGCATATAAATTTAATCTTACAAGTAGTTACATCAATTTCGCTTTACAGGAAAACATTTGATTTGGATTCGTCCATACATTATTATGTTTCATTTACAGCGTTTTAACGTTTCAAAAAAATTTGTGACATTGCTGTAACCCACAAATTATAGATCAAAAGTAACTTGTTATAAATTTTAGGTATTTGTTTTGATAGTCTCCAAAAATACGTTTAGGTTCTAAAAATTACGTCTGGGGGTTGAATGAATAAAAAGTTATTAATATTTTTCTGAATTCTCAAAAGTTTTTGGGCTCTCCTATTTGTGGGTTAGAGCAATTATGCTTTTTTGCGTCGATATACTAGCTCCTTCGCACCGGTTTCGCGTGGATTTTTAACAATATAAACTATAGCAAAATATATAAGCAGATACTTGTCAGGAATAACGTAGGTTCCTATTAGTGAAATACTTTTTAGAATCGGATCAGTAGGGGATTCTGGATATAGTATATAATTATCGCTCGACCATACATTATGATAAACTGCATAATTGAGAACTTCTGCCTTTTATTGATGTCAGTTAAAAATGTCAAACGTTGCAACATAATAGTAAGCTTGAGGAGAAATGAAAAAAATTAAGAACTAAGACCTTAATTCAGCAGTAGAAGAAGAGCATACCTGATCAAGGATAGTATGCAAAGCCTGAAGCTGCACCAAAGGGTCTTTTGAATGTAGATCTCTGTTGATCATTCTGAGCCCCACTCTTCCAAAGCCAAGTCTAGCTCGACTGACGTCTACATGAGGGCCATATAGAGACGGCTGCATGGATTCTAATCTTTGTGCTGGTGGCTGTTCTGAAAACGTATCAATCGAGTTATTAGATTTGGCTACATCTATGTATATCGCATGGTGATCGGCATAGCTCCCTCTGAGCTATTTCAGCAAGCTGAAATCGCAGTGGGCTGGTCATAACTGCCGCAGAACCGATAACCGCTGGGGTAAACGTGTTCTGGAGTAGATACCACGTCTAGGAAAGCGAAGTGCAAAACGCCCTCTGCCTAGCTAGATGTAGTAACTATTTGTGCGCTGTGGCTGCCAAAGATTGGATGAGAAGAGCTGAGGATCGGGCTCAATGGCAAACCATGGAAGAGACCTACGTTCAGCAGTGGAATGTTATAGGTTGACGATGATGATGATGTACCTATATCGCATCCTGAAACTAGAATTTCCTTAATAGCTTTTAATCTCAATGCAAGCTGGGGGTCGGATTCTATCTACTATTGTCGCTCATACGAAAGCTAAATTCTTAATGCAGCATTTCAGTGTCAAATCTGCCCCAAAATGAGGTGGACCTGTGGTCTCTGCCTAGCTCTGTGGCAGTGTGTATCTGCCAAATCAGCAAGTACCTAAACACTGAAACAACTTAGCAGCTAATGTAAGGTAATGAGGCATTAGTGCATTTTACAATTTCATTATCTTCTCTTCAAAACTATCAAAGTTGGATTTGTGGTAGTTTGTACTTACCGGTATGGGGATCGAAGGAAAACCGTTGCATAGCTTGATCCACAGCCTTATTGATAACCCTGGGATTCATAGCACTGACAAGTTGGAGATAGGAGTTCTTGTGTGGACAAAACATTATTAAAAAATAAAATGACTAAAAACCAAAATAAAACGTCAAAATAGTTGTATTTTTTTAATAAATTTTTATGATTGTTGTCAGTTTATTGACATCCAGTTTCCCAGTATAATAGTATTTCTCTATGCTATTATTATTTCTCTATGATTGACATAAACTGTCAACTTAATTTGACTTTGTATCTCATTGTAGGTATTCAAGAGAAAAGGTGACAATATCAAGTTGATTTATTTTTTACTAGCTGACCCGACGAACTTCGTGCCGCCTTGACATGTATATGACGAGGGCTGCCAATGTACGTTGCCGTTAGAATTGACAATCGGCCATCATTAGCTGCATCTATGTATGAGAAAATTATATTTCTTCATAATTTTTTTTATGTGAAGTTTTCCGATATTTTATTAGTTATTCTGCTATTCGGGGCAGAGACAAATCCAACAAATCAAAGAGCATCAAAATCGGTCCAGCCTTGAGTTATAAATGGTGTAGGTAACTAACCTTACCAACTCCTTTACTATATTGCAGTTTTTCCATTTTATCCACTCTTTTATAATATCTTTCCTCTCTTCTGACAGCCTGATTACTTATAGTGTGACCATTAGTGCTGTGCACTCCCTGAGGTATGCGCGCGACGAGACGGGGGGGGAGAATCGGCTGCTGCGCTCTGGCAGTACGCCGTCAACGCTCGTGGCGGCAGGTAGTGTTATTTGTATCGGACTGTCTATGTCAGACGCACATGACATAGACAGTCCGATACAAATAACACTACCTGCCAGAGCGCAGCAGCCGATTCTCCCCCCCCGTCTCGTCGCGCGCATACCTCAGGGAGTGCACAGCACAACACAAATGCTGAGTTGGACGCCTTTTTGTGACGTCGGTCATTTATATATAGGTAATTGTGAGACACACATTTGTTGGGTAATGCTGTTTTGTGTGTATGAATTGGTTCTATGGTGTGTATCTTACTTGTGTGCTGTGTATGTTTTGTACCGTCACAAATAAATGTTTTTTTCTTTCTTTCTTTCTTTCTAACCCGACTTTATATATGTCGAAGCTAACTAGCTTAATTAGCCGTTCAATCAACAGCCTAGCCTCTTTACTAAACAGCACCGTTCAACTAGCGGCCTGAATGATATTCAGCCGTAGCGTTTGTTACAACATTTCAATGCTAGTTGGGGGTTTTGTTCTCTCTGAGTCTGGACTCTTGTTTTCATACATAATAAGTTACATAATACATAATTCTTATTATATATTAAAAAACCTAACGACCTACTGCCATACGGTGTGTCTGTGTTATTATTACTAATCGGCGTAGGTAGTGCTATTCACGGGAATTAGTGACCGTTAACATGGATATGCCTTCTAAATCCCGGGAAATATATTTATATTTTATTTAACAGGGTAAAAAACCTGTTAAATAAACTATTCAGCTTTATGCAAATACATGTTGTATTGGTCACTAAAGTCATCCCTTTCCCTCACGCTTAAGTAGCTTATCGCGGGTGAGGTGAGGACTCGGTTTCACTATACGCACACATTTTCATCGACATTAACATTTTATCGACATTTTAACTTCATTTACATCGACATTTAGAAAAATAATCCCGGGGCATATCCATATTAACTTATCATTCAGGTTCATTGACCCAAAAAAGCACTACCTACACCGATCCCTAGCTTGTTATGTAGAATTCTACCACAAACCTTGTTTGAGGAAGCTAATTGAAGGGCGCTGTTTAGTAAAGAGGCTAGGCTGTTGATTGAACGGCTAATTATGCTAGTTGGCTGCGACATTATAGATGGCACACAAAATAGAATATAATCGAATTAAAATTTTAGATATAATAAATTTAAGTTTAGCGCTAGATAGTATACCAATACATGCGCACACATGGTATGTAATTAACAGTGATCGGACTAGGGTGAGCTATTTTGTGTACTTGCCATATGTAAGAATAATATGGATATTCCCAAAATCCCGGGATTTGCTCTTTAAGTAGAAAAATAACAAAAAGCTATTAAACAAGCCAGGGTCAAAAGTAATTCACCTCACAACAAAACACAACAGGAAGCAAACAAGCGCACTCTAAGAACCGAAGTAATCGAGTGAGACATTTGACAACAAGTTACTGTCGGTAAACCATTGAATAGTAGTGGTGCGCCGACAGAAACACCCCGCTATTGTTTTCGTTATCGGCGTATGCGGCTATATCACGAGTCTCAACAAAGCGGCAACGTGTTGCTTATGTAAAATTTACAACGTCGCTCGGGCGCTTATTGGCTTACATAAACCATTTTTTATACCTAGTCAGGTCATAAGTATTGTCACACAGTAAAAACTTTTCTTGTAGAATGCTGGCCACAAAAAAGTTTATAGAATTCGAATTTCGAATTGTTCATGAAAATAAAAATGTATACTTTTTAGAATTTTACTCATTTTTAAATATGGAGTGGACGCTTAAAGAAGACCGTGTTGCAGTTATTGCGTTGCATCGTTGCGGTTACGCGCCAATTCAAATTTTTGACATACTGAAATATTTGAATATAACCAAAAGATTCGTTTATCGCACCATTAAACGATACAATGAAGACTCTAGTGTAGATGACAGGTCAAGAAGTGGTCGCCCTCGGTCTGTTAGGACTCCAGCAGTGATAAAAGCTGTGAAGGCGTGAATTCAAAGAAATCCCAAACGTAAGCAGAAACTGTTGGTCCTTCAGATGGGGTTAAGCAGAACCACGGTGAAAAGGGTGTTAAATGAAGACTTAGGGCTTCGGGCATATCGAAGAAAAACAGGACATCGTTTGAATGCTCGTCTAATGGACCTGAGACTGAAGAGATGCCGTGCTTTGTTGAAGCGGTACACGGGAAAAAAATATCGGGAAATTCTTTTTTCGGATGAAAAAATTTTTACCGTAGAAGAGAGCTACAACAAACAAAATGATAAGGTGTACGCACACAGTAGTGAAGAAGCGAGCAACCGTATTCCGCGTATCCAACGAGGTCATTTTCCATCCTCGCTCATGGTATAGTTGGGAGTTTCTTATTGGGGCTTAACAGAGGTACATATTTGTGAGAAAGGTGTAAAAATGAATGCAGTAGTGTATCAAAATACAGTCCTGACGAACCTTGTGGAACCTGTTTCTCATATCATTTTCAATAACAGGCACTGGGTATTCCAACAAGATCGAAGACTCATAGAGCGAAGAGCACACAGGGCTGGCTGGCGGCGCGTGAAATCGACTTCATCCGGCACCAAGACTGGCCCTCCTCCAGTCCAGATTTGAATCCGTTAGATTACAAGATATGGCAACACTTGTAGGAAAAGGCGTGCTCAAAGCCTCATCCCAATTTGGAGTCACTCAAGACATCCTTGATTAAGGCAGCCGCCGATATTGACATTGACCTCGTTCGTGCTGCGATAGACGACTGGCCGCGCAGATTGAAGGCCTGTATTCAAAATCACGGAGGTCATTTTGAATAGACTTTGGTGTCATAAGAATCTATGTTTTGTTAAGTTCATTTTGGTATATAAATGGTTACATAATGAATAAACTTGTTTCAATTATTTATATTAAACAAGTGACAGAATTTATGACCTGACTAGGTACTTATTGATAAAAATAATTATCCCGGATAAATCCGGAAAATTCCGGAGGATTAGTCGGAATCTAATGGAATATCCATATTAACATCAATGTTTGCGGTCAATGAACCTAAATAGCTCTACCTACTCCGACCAGTGGTAATTAATTACTTATTAGGCAGGTAAAAAAGTCACTCTTCGAGTTTAAATGTCGCGAAGAATCAGTTGTAAGCACGTTTCTGACAGCGTTGTCCTATGTTGTTTTGTTTAGCTCATCTTGGAGCCTACCATTTAATTATCAGCTATAACCATTGCCACTATTGGCAGCTATAAACGACCTCCGTGGCGCAGTGGGAAACTATTCGTCTGAGACGCAGGAGGTCGCGGGTTCAATTCCCGCCGCGGAACATATCTTTGCATGATCTACAGATATTTGTTCCGGATCTGGGTGATTTCTGTATACTAGTTTGTATTTATAAAAAAAAGTATTTATGTAATGTATTAATTAACTGAGGGCTTAGCCAAGGTACATTGGATTAGCGATGACGCTAGTCGTAAAATGTAAGTCCGAAAATGTATGGGATTTCACACATGCTATGGAATGTATGTGTACCTATATAGATTTAGGCATTTTCCAATTCGCAAAGTCATCTAGGATAGGCCTTCATTTGACCTCGTGTAGGTATATAAGGATTAAAAGGATCATTATAAAAACAACCAGCCTTGCTTCTTGCCTTTCTTTCCTGGCTTAGTCGCGATGGAACAGGCACTAAAATTGACGTTTCAAAGAGATCCTTGTGATTTCAATGAATAAAAGATCATTATTATAAGTACGGGATTTATCACGTACCGTCTTATCGGTGTTTCGACCGACAATGTTTCGGTTCAATTCGTGAACCTTCATCAGGGTGAGTGCGATCCGCTCCGAATAACGTCTCGCCTCGCACTGATGAAGGTTCACGAATTGAACCGAAACATTGTCGGTCGAAACACCGAGAAGACGGTACGTGATAAATCCCGTATTTATAATAATGATTGAAATCAATCACGAAAGTTTTCTGAATAAAAGATTTTGACTTTGACATAATCAATCTATAGATAATAAAATATCAAAAACTCACAGCATTTTGTAAGAACATAAGTATTTTATATTGTACATTTTGTACTTATTGTACCTACTAGCTGTTACGTTTTATTATAAATATTCATACCGATATATAGTATGTACTTATAACCAATCGGCGCGGCGGGCGTCTCAGTAATTTTTCTAATTGAACACAATTTGATTTATGACCTTATCTCCTGAAGGGCGTTCTGAAGCCTTTCCTTCTGCACTTGGTGTCGACTATGAGCTGCGCCTGTCTCTTCAGGTAGTTGCGTGAAGGTATATCTTCTTCTTCGTCTGATGCTGTAAAAACAATGGACCTTCATATCCGGAACGTAGTGCTGAGCACAAAGCATTCTTAGCTCTGTAATACCTATAGGTACCTATACTCTGTTTTATGGTCAAATATCGTATAGTGGAAAGTTAGGTGTAAACTTACGTGGAGCCTTGATCGGTTCCTTCGTCACCAATTCCTTGTAAGTTGGCACTACTTTCTCCGACTCCTTAGGAGTGCTATGGCTGTGCATGCTTATATTGGCCACTGATGCCGCTGCGCTCGTTGGCTGAAATTATAAATAGGACTGAAGGAATTTGTAAGGAACAGGCATTTGGCGCTTATGCCAAAGCCGTACGTGGAGTGGACGGACATGATTGTTTAATTTAAATAATTTATTTAGAATTTCAAATGAGGACTCTTAAATTAAAATAAAAGCCATAGTCGCGCCCCCTGTGAGCACTCTGTGATGGTACATTTTTTTATGTTATTTGTAGGGAAACAGGCTTACGGCCCACCTGATGGTAAATGGTCACCGTCGCCTATTGACACCGGCAACACCCGGGGGATTGTCGATGCGTTCCCTACACTATAGAAACCTCTTTACATTTCTCTTGAAGCGTGCCATGTCGTAGGACATAGTCTAATGGGAAAACCTCAGAAGGTAGCTCATCCCACATATTGCAAGTATGGGGTAGAAAAGATCGCGTGAAGCGTGTGGTGCGTGATACCCAATTGTCGATTATATGTGGATGAGCTTTAATACGTTGTCGAGAAGTGTGATGGTAAAATCTCGACGACGGGATGAGATTAAATAGCTCCTCAGAACATTCCCCATTATACAGGCGGTAGAATACACTGAGCGATCCAATGTCACGGCGTTGACTCAGCAGCGGTTCCAGCCTGTCGGCGAGTTTGGGATCACCGATGATTCTAATGGCTCTTCTCTGAAGGGAGTCAAAACGAAGCAATTGGTACTTTGGAGCTCCGTGCCAAAGATGGGAACAGTATTCTACGTGCATTTTACATTTTTATTGTTGTTATCAGTGTTTCTGGTAAATGTAACTGGTTATTTCTGAATAAATCGACTGTAATACACTAGTGTTTTCTGTGTAGAAGTGTCTACGTATCCAAACAGGAAACTGTCTATCGAGTCAACTCTTGGATGGTTTGTGTGTCAGTATTAACGGTTTCTTACATTGGAAGAAGGCACCGTAATGGTAGTCCAGTCTTTCTGCTTAATTTTTACTTCTTCTGCTCTTGTAGTAGCTTTCTCATATCTAGTCGTGATCACCATGACTAACTCCTGGACATCGCGCGCTTCGGCTGTCCATTCTGGAATCGGGGGCTCAGGAATAATCTGAATATTGCAAACAAATCAATTAAGCATTTAAGCAGTATGGACAATAGTATGGCATAGAATTTGACGAAAGTAACTTTTGTGTGTAAAGAAAGGTCTCATCCAAACATGAATAGTTATGAAAAGTCAACTCACATCCATAAGTCTGCAGAGGTCATAAAGCAGCTTCTTTATCTCAAGCAGGAAAGTGTCAAGCTCTTCCATCCTCGTTTCCAGCTCAGCGTAGATTTCATCTACTGATTTTATTTCTGATTTCAA
Source organism: Philereme vetulata (assembly GCA_918857605.2). NCBI lineage: Eukaryota > Metazoa > Arthropoda > Insecta > Lepidoptera > Geometridae > Philereme > Philereme vetulata. The sequence continues at coordinate 1,733,322 of OU975482.1, forward strand.
GTCCTGTATCTGCTCTTGACCTCTGAAACACAAAATGTGTGCATTCGATGGCATTGCTGTATTCTAGAATCCAGGTATGTTATAGGAGACGTGACCGTAGAAGTTCCTGTTTTAATATATGAAAGGGGTGGCCAGTAAGATAGCTACTGATAAACCACCTGCTAGTTTTGGTGACCAATGTGTAAGTACATTTAATTTAGAACCACTGCCCTGGTCACCATCATTTTAGCGAAATATTTTTTATTTATTAAAAAGATGGAAACGCCAACAGCATATATTATCACACACACTGAAGTTTTAACAATACAATACATTCCTTTATTTATAACGCCAAGTTACAAGTCAAAAACACAAGAGTTATATAGGTAAGCAATAAATTGAATATTGAGCATTATTAAAATATCTAATATAAATATAATTAATTAATTGTATAATAAATTCATTTTAACAAAATTATATACATATAGGACATAGCCCGACGGATTAGCACGTTGAAGTGGCAATGGGCAGGCCATATAGCGCGCAGAACAGATGGCCGATGGGGCCTAAAGGTTCTCGAGTGGAGGCCACGGACCGGCAAGCGCAGCGAAGGAAGTCCACCCACAAGATAGGCAGACGACTTGGTAAGAACCGCAGGTCGGCGTTGGATGCAGGCCGCTTCCAACCGCAGTTCCTGGAGATCAATGAGGGAGGCCTTTGTCCAGCAGTGGACGTCCTACGGCTGATATGATGATGATGATGATATAATAGGCAATTTGTAGAACTCATCTACAGAGTAAATATAACTCTCTAAGAGCCATTTTTTAAATCTATTTTTAAATATTATGGTGGAAGTTGTATCCCTTTTAATCTTGTCCGGCAGCCTGTTGTAGACCGAGGGACCCATTATATACTTATACGGACGTTTCCGACTTGCACAGCTAGCAACATTCTAGGACTTGTGATATATATGAAAAGAGCGCGTGGCAGATCACCTATGAGATGGACGGATCAAATAAGGGCTGCCATAGATGTTTCTTTGAACGAGTGTACCAGATGAGCAGCGGTGCGAGAAGAGTGGCGCAGGGTAGTTAAGCGCGCCACAACCCTGACATGACGACCATGACCACTCTGCCAAGAGTGCTACGACTAAGAAGAAGAAGACATATGCCTATTAGATTACTCGCCTAAGATAAAATATATGTAATGAATTTTTAATCAGACTTACTCATCTTTATCCTTTACAGATGCGAACTTATACGCCTCTAGATCGTTAATAAGCTTGGTCTGAGCTTCCTCCAGCTCTAACTTCTCTTCCTCTGTGGTCTGTTGAAGGTATGACAACCGTTTAGAAGTCTCGCGCTGGGCTCTGAACCGGTCAAATACTTCTTCAGCCTCGTTGACTCCTAGAAAGTGAAAAAGATATATTCCATTTGAATTGTACCTATTTGCAGATATTTGTGCGCGATCGAGTGCTTCGTTAGTTTATGACAAACACATTTGGCCACTATTTTTGAATTATAATTTGTTTTGGTATGAAAGCAACTAAATATTATTTTGCAAAACTTAATAACAGTAACCAAGCCTTTTGATGGCCAATAAACTAAACTCACACCAGTACTTACTGGTCACTTACGCACACACTTGATAACACTTTTGTAGACTTTACTAACCAGTCCATGCTATATTTCGTAACTTACCTGTTAATTTCATAAATCTCTGAAAGATTTCCTCCATCTGAGCAAGCGGTGATATTTCTTCAGGCGCTGATTCTCCTTCTGTCGATCTCGTAGATTCTTGTCTCACGACTCTGGCTGAAATATTCAGAACGACAGACCTACGTGAAATCAAAGAGTGTTATTTATATTTTGTGTGCGGTGGACATTTTGAGTTATGGTGATCTTTGTGACCAGCGCTGGCAGAGTCAGTTTCGTAAAAGGGTTCAAACACCTCTCATAGGCACTTTTGCCATTTTATTGCTGTGATTTGGTATGCTTTAGCTGTGGTTATAATATAGGTACTAATAGCATTTATCACTCATTTACCTTGTGGGGGAAACACTCGTTTTTCCAACTTCTCCAGTTCCCGTTTCCGTTCAGCGAATCTTTGTGCGTAGAACGCGCGCTCCGACGCTCTCGAACATTCTGCGTCCTGTGCCCTAGCTATCTCTGATGCTGTGGCTGCAGTCGCTTTAATACGCATATCAGCTGCTTCTTCTCGTACAGTCTAGAAAAATAATAGCTTACCGTTTTTAAGAATACAAATTCTTTGTTATTTGCGATAGTTACACTTAACGTCAGGTAGGCTATTTGCTTAATCTATTTTCAGTTGTACAAAATGTATATTTTCAATCCGTATTTATTTGTTGCTAGATAAACTTAGGTGCCCCTGATTTATCTGCGTATTTGTCAATGGATTGTGTTAAATTTTACCAACCTCTAGTTTCAGTACTTCATCCTTTTGTTTAGCTAATAACTCTTCGATACGAGTAAGAGAACTCTCAAATTTAACTGAGTCATCTATCAGTGCTTGTCTGAAACCAGAATATTTTCATCATGTGACGTACCTAACTGCAATTCAATCAATATATTTGTAGTATTATGTTTTAGTAAACAAAAATAAAATCTTAGAATTATGTTAGTAGACAGGTAATTGTAATTGAATAAACTGAAATATAATAAAAATTACGTAAGTTATGATCACGGTAGATAAATGAGACACTCACTTGATAGAAAAGTACTTCTTCTTTACCAGCTCAGCTTCGGTCCATTGGATCATAACTTTGTGGATTTCATTTTCCAGGTGGGAAATGTGCTGAAAATTCGATAATATCACAATTATGTCTACAAAGTCAAGAGGGAGAGCATTGAGCTGGCGCCACTGAAAACGGCAGCTAAGCGGCTAAACTGAAAGTTTTAATGGCAGGGCCGATATAACTTGTTAACTAGTGGTTCGCCCTGAACAGAAATCTTGCATAAAAACAAAAAAAAATATTATTTGACTATCAAAATAGTGCCACGAAATGAATAACCAAATAACTTAACCGACAGTTTCATTCATATTACAGCTAACGGGAGTTCATGTTAATTGGTTACTCTTTTATGAGTACAAAATGCAAAAATTCTAGATTTATAATTTTCCCTATACATATTTGTGTCACTAAAGCTACACAAATACCAAATTTTAGCATTGTGGAGTCACTGGTGGACCCTGTGAATTTTGTCAAAGTTTTGTTTTTATTATGACTAATAACTCAAAAACAACGAGAGTTAAACTAAATATAAAAACAGGGTTGAAATGTACTAATGTAGACCTTTCATTTGATGTCCCATTTGACATCATAGGTAGATTATTTAAAAAAAAAATACCCCTCTTGAACCCCAATATCTCAACAACCCCCCAAGATTTTTAGCTCATTTAGTCACACCAAAATTGTGCCATCACTACCTACCTATGTATCAAATTTCACGATGATCGGATCAACGCTTCGAAAGTTATCCTCGGATAAACAAACATACATATATATATATATATATACATACAACGCCGATTTGTCCAAGTTGATTTGGAGATCTTGCTTCGCTTGATTAAAAATTGTAAAAGAATCATCATCATCATCATATCAGCCGTAGGACGTCCACTGCTGGACAAAGGCCTCCCTCATTGATCTCCAGGAACTGCGGTTGGAAGCGGCCTGCATCCAACGCCGACCTGCGGTTCTTACCAAGTCGTCTGCCCATCTTGTGGGTGGACGTCCTACGCTGCGCTTGCCGTTCTTTGGCCTCCACTCGAGAACCTTTCGGCCCCATCGGCCATCTGTTCTGCGCGCTATATGGCCTGCCCATTGCCACTCATTAAATAAAAATTAAATATACAAGCCCATTCATATAAAAGAATATTGAGTGGAATTGCTTACTCGTAAGTTTTCCGGTTTTGGAAACTTCTAAGGCTGTCGAGGATAGAGATAAGTGGAGGAAAAACTGTTGGAGGCCTGAACCCACTACTATGTGATGGGATGAATACTCAAGAATAGAGAGAGAGGTCTTAAATTAGCACTGTTGTTTCGTTTCGCGCCATTTTATTGGGTACTTTTATTGTAGTGTTTCATACCTTCCTAGCCCGGCTGGATATTTTAGACTTCACAAGTTCACTTTTAGTGCTCTCAATCAATAAACGTTCATAGTCCTTCTCCAACTCCGTTAGTTTTATTTTCTTGTGTCGCCTGTCGTATTTCAGTAGGTCCAGCATCTTCCGTTGTTCTATTACTTTCAAGTCTAGGTTATGCATTATCTGAAAAAAATATCAGTTCTATTACTTATGATTTAACAGCTTTTAATGAATATTTAATACGGAAATGTGTGTGGCCTAGATTATCGTTGTTTTTTCGTTATCTTTAAAAAAAAGGGTATAAGTTCTCCGAGGAACACTAGTCTAACCAAGCTTGTTTATATTGGACTAGCTGACCTGCCTACGGCTTCGAACACATGGTTTATCAATAAAAACATTACCCTCCTTCTGCGCAGTCCGATCAAAAGTAGCCTATGTTACTCAGGGATAATGTAGCATTCTAATATAACTTTTGAAAATATCATGGTTATGAACACTATTTATACTAAAAACGGGATATTTACCATGATTTGTGAGTATTTGAGTATCCCGATATTTCGGCGCAGTTGCATGCGCCTGCAACTGCGCCGAAATATCGGGATACTCAAATACTCACAAATCATGGTAAATATCCCGTTTTTAGTATAAATAGTGTAGCATTCTAATGATGAAATAATTTTTGAAATAGGACCAATTCTTTACAAACATACAAAAGTACAAATCTTTCCTCTTTATAATATTAGTAGGTAGGACCTACCCATAGATTTTAATACGAAATTCTTTATTGCACTAATACATACGCGAACTTAATGCTAATTAGCATTTTCTTCCAGCTAACCTTTGTGTAGTGTAGATTTAGTGGTTGTGCCAGAAAATAGATAAACACAATTTATCTTAGGTACATTAGTTATATGGCTTTTATGGAGATGTTGCATCTTCTTGGAGTTTTAGAATTATAGAAATTGAAAATATAAAAACAATGAATTCTATAATAAGGCGTTCAGATATGGAGTTTAATCACAGAACACAAAAAACGATAGAAGTCGTAGTAGGCGGAGCCCGCGTAACACCAAGCACGCGGAGTTCCGCGCACTACAAGCTTCGCTCACTTCAGTCGTGTTTCAATTACTGTGTGGTATACGTACTACAAAAAAATATAAAAATGCCATATTGTGCCGTTTTGGAGTGTAAATATTATAGCCGAACCAAAAGTTTAACAAAAGGGGGCATATCCTATCACCAGTAAGTATTATTTTATTGTTTTTTGTTAGTTTTGTTTAAAATGCAAAATCGTCAAACAAAATAGACTGTGAATCATACTCTTTATGGTCGCGTTTCTCATAAACCTCAACTTAAGCTACTCAATTAGGGATGTGACCCCAACATACTGATGAATGTGTTATCGATAGCTTTAATTAGTTACCCCCTATTAAAAGGTGTATAAGTTTTAGGGCGTTAATTCCTTTTGTTGTTTTATTGATGATTTTCTGAATGTATTTTAGGACCTATGGTGTTAAATAATATAATAACTTCTCTTTTCAGTTTCCACAAGACATAAAAATAAATAAAAAAAACGTACAACTTATGAGTCATCCAGCATACAGAGTCATGACCTGGCACAGTGTGACTTTTTTCTGTTCCCAAAAATTAAGAACCAATTACCCGATCAACGGTTTTCATCACCAGAAGAAGCTGTCGAAGAGTATGAAAAACCTGTATCTGACGTCACCATCGGAGGAGTGGCACAAATGTTTTCAAAATTTGTTCAATCTTATGAAAAAGTGCATTGACGCAGAGGGAGAATATTTTGAGAAACAATAAATTAATTTTTGACCATTATTAGTATTTTTTTAATATTGATTCCGGAAACTTTTAGTGTGCCCCTCGAATAATAATTCAGTATATAATATTCCAGTAATAAAGTATTTATGAGCTGGAAACCAGTGATTATGTTAAGAAAAAAAGAAAAGAAAAGCTTTTTATTTCGACCACCACAAATATAACCTGACGAACCTATTTCGTTACCCGGTAGGTGATAATCGATATCGATACATTCGTCTTGTATCCTCATTGGTACATCACTAAGTGAGTAGCACTGTTTTTTGAGCAAGCGAGTAACAGCCAATGCATTATCGATCTTATTCTTTGCTGTTAGAGACTATAACAAAAATCGTTAGCGACAGCGCCATCTCTTGTTTGGTAGCTTTGTTTTGTGGGTAATCAAGTAACAGCCATTGCACTATCAGTCTTATTTCTAATTAAAAGAGACTAAAATAAAAATATTTTCTAAAGCGCCATCTCTTGCCGAGTAGAAGAAGTAAACTTTAATTTTTTGTTACTGTTTATTTTATTGAATTTTAAACCATGTTCCATAGTAGCTAAGGTTTAATATAACTGATTTAACGCGCCGGCGAACCCCGAGCGCAACTTCAATTCGGCAGCGTCAAAAACTTCGGCCTGAATATCGCTATCCCTGTTTAGTGACGAAGTTTATCCACGCAGAGCGACAGTGATAGCAATAGAACGATTCTAAATTTGATTAGATTTTGACCATGTTCCGTAATACCGAAAATGATGACTGAAAACATGTTGTATTTTTCTCATTGTGTTGTTATTCTGTAACTAGACGATATAATCTATGTTCCCATGACTAGGATACTTAAGATGTTGTTGTTTTTAATACGAAACAATTAGGTTGAAAACAGGTCTTTTATGACGTAAAAACATGCAGAATGCGATACGCTTCTATTTCATTTTAGGTAAGTATTTTGGTCTAATATATGGTTGGGAACCTAGATAAATACTATTCAAATTAAAATAATACCTTATTAAGGTAGAAATATGATCCAATTTGAAATGATCTTGGTAGTACGTGTTGTATGGGCGATTGTCCCTCCGGTGCCCCCTTTAGTATCAGCTATTCAACTAGATGTTGCTGCATTGATCATTTTTCTATCTTACCAAACATGCAGTTAAGAAGTTAGTAACGAAAAACCGGCCAAGTGCGAGTGGGACTCGCGCACGAAGGGTACCGTACAATTATCTATAAAAACGGCAAAAATCACGTTTGTTGTATGGGAGCCCCCTTAAATATTTGATTTATTTTAATTTAATTATTTATTTTTAAAGTGAGTATATAACTAAATATTCTGTGAATATTTCAAGCGTCTACCTGTTACCGTTATCAATATCGAGCAAGAACAAGCAAAAAATTCAAGTTTGTTGTATGGGAGCCCCCTTAAATATTTGATTTATTTTAATTTAATTATTTATTTTTAAAGTGAGTATATAACTAAATATTCTGTGAATATTTCAAGCGTCTACCTGTTACCGTTATCAATATCGAGCAAGAACAAGCAAAAAATTCAAGTTTGTTGTATGGGAGCCCCCTTAAATATTTGATTTATTTTAATTTAATTATTTATTTTTAAAGTGAGTATATAACTAAATATTCTGTGAATATTTCAAGCGTCTACCTGTTACCGTTATCAATATCGAGCAAGAACAAGCAAAAAATTCAAGTTTGTTGTATGGGAGCCCCCTTAAATATTTATTTTATTCTGTTTTTACTACTTATTTGTTGTTATAGCGGCAACAGGAATACATCATCTCTGAAAATGTCAACTGTCTAACTATCACGGTTCATGAGATACAGCCTGGTGACAGACGGACAGACAGACAGCGGAGTCTTAGTATTAGAGGCCCGTTTCACCCTTTGGGTACGGAACCCTAAAAACGGAATCAATGGACTGGACTTCCACTAGCATGCTTTGAAGAGCAATTTTTTTCAAAAATCAGTAACATTTATTGTTTGAACTGTTGTACAATGGAATCTTATTAAAATAATGTACAAAATAACGCAGTTTATCTGTCAGAATGTAGGTACAAAACTATAACCACGGTAATGTATACCGTGCTATAACAGTAGGAAGATAGAAAGATAATTTCTTTTCTACACACTTGCTCGTAAAGTATGCCATAGTACATCGTTATTAGGGCCTTAAACCGAACTATAACACACGCGTGCGTAATAATATAACACACTAGTGCATAATAGAATTAACCCTACAAAGTTAAGTTAGTACCTACCTAACTGCAAATTAATTCGAGTAAACAGAGCATTTTCATTTAACCGGGTAATACAGTTTTTGTAACAACAAAGAGATTTTATGCCGCTGAAAATCCTATTACATTTTGTGAATAAATAAATGTATCCCTAATTAAGTCGAAAAAAAACATTTATTATTATCAAATTATTATTCATAATAATTTGTTATAAACTGTTTGCATTTTAACACTAAAATTATAATTTTGAAGTAGGCTGTATGGCTTCAAGTAAAATGTGCAAAAAAAAAAAAAAACTTGCGCGCCAATTTCCATTTTTATGTTTGTATCGCATTTGTTGCTGTGTGGTAAATGATTGTAAAAATGTCAAGTTTTAGTACAGAAGATTAACAATTGATAGATTTAACCCCGCCAGAAATACTAAATGCAGCACAAAATGCAAATGAAAGCCCAATACCTGCAAAATCTAGAGCAAAGTACTTAGCTGCTTACGATACAATATTTGCATACAATGGAAAAGCAACTAAAAAACCTAGTCATTTTCTGAAAATGTGTTTTGGCGTATTTCTCTGAACTCGCCAATACATATAAACCCAGCTCCCTGTGGTGCATCTATTCCATGTTAAGAAGCAAGCTCAAACATTGTGTTGATATCAAAACGTACTGTAACCCACAACCATGTACATACATCTCGTAGCGTTAGTTATTTGGTGCCTTCTCCTTCCAGTAATTTGTATGATTTACCTTTGTCGCCGACATTTACACAAGAAGTCAATGAAGATACTAAAGAAGTGGCAAGTACCAATGTAAGACAAACTGTGAAATCGCCATCAAAAACAATCCAATGTCGTTTTGAAAATTGTACATTCACCAATTGTTTTAATAATTAAACGATTTATGCAATACATGATTGTTTTTTCCTCGCAAGTGCGTTGAAAAAGTGCGTATGAAACTCGTTAGCAGCTAGCTCACTAGACACTCGGCTGATTTACACCCTCGCCTACGGCTCGGGCTGCAAACCACAGCCTCGTGTATAATGAGCAACTTAGCTCACTTCTATCATCATAATAAATAAATAAATAAAAGGCATTTATTTACACACACACCTATTAAGCTAACAGAAGTAGGTAGGTACAATAATTACTAAATAAAGCTAGGTAGGTATAACAGTAGGCTTAATTCTAAGTAACATTAGTACATTAATGTAGGTAGCACCAAGGTAGAAGGTGGTGGTAAATAGGTCGAGGGCTCAGCTACGCTGGTTTTCAGCCTCGCCTTGGCAGAAACATCTATATGTCTATCTCATGTGCGTCTGACATAGACAGTCCGATACAAATAACACTACCTGCCGCCACGAGCGTTGACGGCGAACTGACAGAGCGCAGCAGCCGATTCTCCCCCCCGTCTCGCCGCGCGCATACCTCAGGGAGTGCACAGCACTAATAGTCACACTATAGTTTGAAACCTGTCTTTTATAACACTACACTAGAATAAGGTACTCGTAGGTACCTACTTGCGTGTAGGTACCTATTGTTGTTAGCAATACAGTCTAAAAACGCCGACACTAGGGTTGCCCTTACAATTTTTTTATATTACCTGATCTGCATTTTTATTGCCCACAGGGCTGACATCATTTAGATACTTTTTGATCTGAGCATCTTCCTCGCCAATAACGGCTTTGGCTTGTTTGAGTTCAGCTAGTCTTAGCTTGATCTCCTTCTTGAGGGTTTCGATCAGGTCATTGTTCTGCTGCTTCTCTTGCTCGTTCTCCTCGTAGTATGACTTCCTTTGACCCTCTTTAAAAATAAAAGTTATTAAACTTGTGGAAATCTAATAGGTTGGATTTGACAGGTGTCAAAATTGGGGGCCAATTTTAATCTCATAGAGAAATATTAAAAAAATATTCAACTGACATTTAGTACCATGGCGAAGCAGTTTTGGTGACGTCATCATAAATCGTTCACTCAAAACGTTTCACATTAGAACTCAAATAATAGGTAAAATTATCCTAAACAGTAAGTAAATTGTGTTTATTTTCGCAATGTTTTATACTGAACGCGGTGTAATCACTAAAAAGCACTAAATATACAACATTAATAGGATTATAACAGTAATGTTTGAAAGTTTTGTGGTCCAAATCGAAGTAATGTTGATACAAGATTGAAATAAAACGCTCCTGAAACATGATGCTTTTCTAAAAGATTGTGGTTGGCGTCCAAAACCAAATTATACAACGTTGGAATATCGCCGTGTCGAAGTATTGATTCAGGATTAACTGTTGTTTCTAGGTGCAATTTTGCAATATAAAGAGAAACTTGGACAAGAGTAGGTTCCTTGTGAAGGGGCTCGCCCGGAGAAATACTACACTACCAATTTCAGCAGCCAAGCAGCTTTGCTGTTTCGTTATGAAGCGTGTGGTTGTCGGTGAATTTACAGGCACATGAGGCTCTACCTCGGGCTATGCTCGGGGTGTCTTTACGTGACAAAATCCGCAATGAGGAAATCCGCAGAATTACTAAAGTTGCCGACATAGCTCTCAAAATTAGCAAGTTGAAGTGGCAATGGGCAGGCCACATCGCTCGTAGAACCGATAACCGTTGGGGAAGAAAGGTTCTCGAGTGGAGACGCAGCGTAGGCCGGCCCCCCACAAGGTGGACCGAAGATCTAGTAAGAATCACGTGGAGCCGTTGGGCGCAAACGGCGACCAACCGCTCGTTGTGGCGATCTAAGGGGGAGGCATATTCAGCAGTGGACGTCTTCCGGCTGATGATGATAATGATGATGATGAGGCTTTACCTCAAGTTGGACATCGTACCAGTACGTCGTAGGGCACGTTTAACGAGGCAATTCTCTGTTATAGGCGATGGTTATCTTATCACTTAACATCAGGTGGGCCATAATCTTGTTCCACCTCCAAGTAGTCAAAAATAAAAAAAATTGGCGTGTGTATTTCGATTTCTTGTTCTTACAAAGTTATCACGGCATGCAAAATGCTAGCAAATTGATAATACGTCAAATACGACCTATTCGATTTCCTTTAGTGTAAATTGCCAAACACTGACTTGCACATACTTAAATGTACAACAAAAGATATACAGGGCGTCACACGGCTATGCCGCATGGAGGGAAAGTACTTTAATATTGTTGATGGAACATTTTACTGAAAGAAGACATTATTTTAATTTTAAAAACAATTTAAACTGCATTTATACATTTTTAAATAATTACATGGTTGAACCAGGAATCGAACCCGCTACACGAGAAAAAAAATTACCCTGTAGCTTTATCATACCGATCGAAAGGCTTCATCATAAGGATTATTTTTTGCTAAATAGCATAGTGTCAGAAATAAAAGGTAGACAATGAATTTTAACATTTGATGTGAAATTTTGTTCAGAAAAATTAAAAGCTGACATCGCCGTAAGGACATACAACTGCGAGCCAGCAATGCGGCTGGCTGATTATAAAGAAATAATTCAAAAATGTGTTCCATTTTCAAACTTTTATTCTTTTGTGTCTGTGATTTTCAATTTTGGATTTTTGCATTGTAGGTATTGTGACTTTGTTACATAACCCTGGCGTATCAAAAGAATTTCGATTTAATGGAAGTCACGTACGTCACGGTAGATAAAACTAGTGGTTCGCCCCGAACTGAGATCTCGCGAGTCAACCATAAAAACAAAAAAAATATATTATTCGTAATCTTTGACTATCAAAATAGTGCCACGAAATAAATAACCACATAACTTGACTTACAGTTTTATTCAAATCACACGTAGCCGGAGTTAATTACCCTTTTTTGGGGTACAAATTGCAGTTATTCTAGATTTCAGACGTTTGCCTATAAGTATTTGTGATACATAAGCTACACGCATTCCAAATTTCAGCACTGTGGGGTCACTGGCTAATAAATAATAACTCAAAAACTACAAAAACATTACTAAAAATAAAAACGGAGTTGAAATGTACTAATGAAGACCTTTCATTGGATGTCTCACTTGACCTGATAGTCTCATTTTCGTTTTTGTTACCCCTCTTGAACCCCAATATCTCGACAATTCCCCAACATTTTTACCTCATTTAGTCACACCAAAATTGTGCCATCACTACCTACCTAAGTATCAAATTTCACGATGATCGGATCAATGCTTCGAAAGTTATCCTCGGACAAACAAACATATATACCTACATGCATACAACGCCGATTTGTCCAAGTTGACTTAGAGATCTCGCTTCGCTCGATTAATTACCATGATCTCGTTGTCGAAACAAACTATAAACAATTATAAATTCATTATTTACGAACCTGATAGCTGTATTTTCTTTTTGATCTGAAATATTTTTGTGTTGATAGTTGTGAGTCGGTCCTCAGACTCGATTTCAAATGGATGTTTTTGGTAACACATCGCCATTGTTACCTATAGCTATACGATGGTTATTTTTACTTCGTATTTTTTTAATTGAGACCAAGACACTGTAATTCCTCCAAGGAATTCAATAACCAGTTTATTGATCCAACCGTTGTCGTTGCTAGGCTTCAAGAATGGTCTCACGATGCGTCTCCATGCTAGGCAATGGAACCTGTGAATGGATTGTAGTGGGCTACTAGTATTTGGGCTCATTTGAATCTGCTTTCGGGTCTGATTATGAATTTTATGAAAGCTTGTTTTGTAAAAGTACTTTTTCAACGTAAAACTTACTAATAACATGCTCGAACTAGAATTATTTATGCAAAGGGCACCCTACTATTTTAGCCAAAACGTTGGAACTTGAAAGCTCATAACAAATTCACCCCTTGTATTTACAGTTCTCCTCAACGCCATCTGTGCCGTGGTTGCGAAGTTACGAGACCGCCAAGTTCAAAAGCTCACCCATTGGCTCTGCGCAGTTGCGCACACACCGCTTGATTTCTCTCCATTGAATCAACATTCCTTCGCGTATCCTTACATGTGTGCGTGACCATATTCACACGGTGTTTTGGACTAAATTCACGCTTTTCATAACTTAAATATTTAGAGGTAAATAATAAAAAACTAAAATCTATCATCTCAGTAGTGTTTAAAAGCATAAGGTGTAAGTTTTGTGCTGTTACAAGCTGCGCTCACGCACACACCCGAGGCGGCGGCCATTTTGATTTTCCGTCGCTGTGTATTTACGAACAAAGCCGTCAGATGCGAGCGGGACGCGGCTGCGCATGATCCTACCGGGTTTACGTTATTTTTTTCGGACGTGTTTTACCGCTAAAATGTGCATAAACAAATGTTTCCGACGTAACAACAGTTCATAAACAAAATGAAGTGTCAGTTCTTACATTTGGTTCCGTGAGTGTTGATTATTTTGTGGTCAAACGACACAGAAGGAGTAAAACAAATGTGTGTGATCCAAGTGTGAATGTTGTGCTACAAAATGTGGTCGAGGAACTTTATACCGGATTATGGGATTCAATTGCTGTCTTTAGTCGTCGTGTTGTCGACGCTGGGGACCAGGATCTTAGGAGTGGAAGGTGAGTGGTGGTCGGGGTAGTAGCGAGAGGTGGCCGAGCTTATGAAAGCGCGGAGCAGGTAACACGACCGCGGCCGGTTGGCGCGCTTACCTGGGGAGCTTTCTGCACACCGATGTCTTATCCAACCGGTCGGGTAACCTCTCGGTTCTCACACTGCGGACTTGTGAAACGAGTCGATTTAAAAACTGGAGTGAATTCAACGCATCACATTTTTAATGTTTTATTGAGTCGCGTTTGTTGACGTTGAAGCTAACTGAAACCCGAGATTGTTATGTTATGACATCGACTTGCAACTGCCGCTATGCAAATATATAACCGTTGGTTGAATTACATGTTTTAGCACTTCTGAGTATTAATGAGAACCGTAGTAGGTACCTACTTATGTAAATTAAGTTCTCTATATTTGGTAACCTTTGCATTTTAGTTTAGTAGTTATCTACCTGTAGGTACTCTCTGAAATACCTTTGAGTTTTATTTTATACCCATTGTCTTGTTTCACTGCATTAATGTTCCTATTGTCTTTATTCTGAAATGAACATGATTCATAATGCAGTGAAATGCAGTAATCTCACTGAATCCCATTTGAGGGAAACAATTCACACAAAAGGCTTTATTCTTAGTCCCGCTTTAAAACGCTTTACGTACCTATTCAATTCAACCGACGCGACGGACGGCGACGGCAGCGATTAGTTTGTAGGTAGATCCTTACAATAAGTACCTACCTAGGTACCTAGTTAGAATTTTACAGATAGCTTTAACATCGTTGATAAAATTAGTGGTTCGCCCGAACTGAGATCTTGCGAGTCAACAAAAAAATATTCTTAGTTTGACTCGCGCAACGATGCCTAAACGTACCTACCTACCTAGGTATTTAGTGGCTAAATATGATTTAAGGAGTTGTCAAATCATACAAATGCGTAAAGTTTAAACATGTTTAGTTGCTAAATACGTTTAGAGATTGTTGTGCAAGACGGCTTTATTAGGTATTTGACTAATAAAATAGTGCCTCGAAATGTCTCTAACTATTTTGACCCACAGTTTCATCAAATTACAGGTAACGGGAGTTCATGTAAATTGGTTACTATTTTTTGGGGTACAAATTGCAGTTATTTTGGATTTCAGACGTTTGCCTTTATTTGTGTTACTAAAGCTACAGGCATACCAAATTTCAGCACCGTGGGGTCACTGGTGTACCCTGTGAATTTTGTCAAAGTTTAGTTTTTTATCATGGCTAATAACTCAAAAATTATAAAGAATTTACGAAAAATAAAAACGGAGTATAAATGTACTAATGAATATCTTTCATTTGACGTTACACTTGACCTGATAGCCTCATTTTCATTATTTTTATCCCTCTTGAACCCCAATATCTCAACAACCCCCCAACTTTTAAGCTCATTTAGTCACACCAAAATTGTGCCATCACTACCTAGGTACCTATGAATTAAATTTCACGATGATTGAATCAACGTTACGAAAGTTATCCTCGGACAAACATACATACAAACAACGCCGATTTGCTCAAGATGATTTAGAGATCTCGCTTTGCTCGATCAATTATTACATTCATCATTGCTAACATGCTCCTTGCTTAAATCAATCATTATAATCATTTGCTTATTGGCTAATGTACTGAATAGGTACTTGCTTTTGCTTATATAGTCTAACTTTTTATTAGCTGCAGTAAAATGACGTTTCTAAATGTCATTCCGTAAAATAATGTTGCCAGCCTAATCTCAATAGGGATGTGATTCAGTTCACAAAAATTAATTAAATAACATTATTATGACGTTTTTGTTTCATTTTGAATGTACCTCCCTATACTTCCACTAAAAAAGATCAATCCTCTAGTATAGTAATAATAATAGGTTAAAAAAATACATTTCAACTTAATATTAAATCTCAAAAAAAAAACCAAACTGATTATTCATTTATGATTCACTCATTTAGCTACATCCCTATTTATTTTTCTTCAAAAACCGGCAATCCACAAAACGTCATTTTACTGCAGCTAATAAAAAGTTAGATTATAGTCTGTACTGTAAATCTCCCTAGAATCTAGATTCAATTCACCACAACTAACAAACAAGTCGCAAACATTAAGCATGCAAGATTGCAAATATAAATGTTTTGCTAGCGTACTCAGATGATATCTGCGCTTTCCAAGTAGGTACATCTCCAATATCATCAAGAATCTGATCTGGAGAAGATAAGAAAGAACAGTTTAATTCTATACATATCCAGCGCATTCGCCTAAGACTGGGGCTAGGTGAATACTAATGTCCATATACACCGCTTTGTATTCGAACTGTATGCCCACGATTTCTGTGGTCGGGAACACGATAGGACTTTTTGAATATTGATCAACTGACAGCGTTATTTTATACAGTTCAGAGAATATGTTACCACCTAAAATCTCAGGTTTAAGGTCTTCGAGGGAAAGTTATATGCAGTCATCCATTTTTATGGGCGTTTTGGTGTTTAAAACTTTGTATTCATGCTGTGGTTTGTTTGGAGTTATCGCTTTTTTGAACGTAATTTTGGAATGTAAAATATTATTGGTTTAGGCTGGGATGAAAGTTTTTACGAGTGCCTAGCCTACTTAAAACCCTTAAACAATTTACATAATTAACATCCATCTAACATTCACCACCCGCACGCGGCAAAAATATTACACTTTTGCGCAGTCGTGTGAAAATTATCTCCCAATCGCGGTCATAATCTATCTTTATACCAAATTTCATCGAAATCAGTCCAGCCGTTAAGTCGAGAAAACGTAACAGAGTTTCTTTCGAATGTATATTATAAGTATGGATTGTTGAATGAATCCTTTCAATTATAGTGTGTAGATTTTTTTTTTCATTTATATAAATTTTACACAGCCATTACAGTAACACCAAAGCGACAGTGCAAACCCTTAACGCGCCGGCGAACCCTGAGCGCAACTTCAATTCGGCCGCGTCAAATACTTCGAATATCGCTATCCCTGTTTAGTGACGAAGTTTAGCCACGCAGAGCGACAGTGATAGCAATAGAATGATTCTAAATTTGATTAGATTTTGACCGTGTTCCGTAATACCAAAAATGATGACTGAAAACTTGTTGTATTTTTCTCATTGTGTTGTTATTCTGTAACTAGACGATATAATCTATGTTCCCATGACTAGGATACGTAAGATGTTGTTTTTAATACGAAACAATTAGGTTGAAAACAGGTCTTTCATGACGTAAAAACATGCAGAATGCGATACGCTTCTATTTAATTTTAGGTAAGTATTTTGATCTAATATATGGTTGGGAACCTAGATAAATACTATTCAAATTAAAATAATACCTTATTAAGGTAGAAATATGCTCCAATTAGAAACGATCTTGGTAGTATGTGTTGTATGGGCGATTGTCCCTCCGGTGTCCCCTTAATATCTAGTACTTATAAGCTACTTATTTACACTTAAACTTGATAGGCCCTGCTTAGAAAATGCAAGACCATATCTGTGAATTTCGCCAAGGTAATATTGAAGATATCAACAACTTCGGCTAGACATAAGCTGTTGATAATCCGAAGGGCTCGCGTGAATGGAGCTTCGCTCAGGAGATTAGTCCTTGCTCTCGGAAAATAAAGGCAGGCGTGTAAATTACCTCTATCCTTGATCTCTATCCTCTACCTGTTCATGTGATTCTGTTATTGGTATCTATTGAAATATTTCTACGAGGTCTAGAAATTGCCTATTGCTAACGGATCAACGTGCCTCGCTGGATTACTTGAAATATAGTTGTTATCTTTATGAAAATACCATAAGCATTTCACTTATCGGAAACAGTAAACTTTTCATATCTAACGGCCGCAAATGACTTGAAAAGGGCTAAAGTCACGAATATTTTAATAGGCCTGATTTCATCTACGGAGTATACCTACCTACATTCTGTACATATATGTAATAGTTTTGGAATTAAGTATTTCATTAATGTTATCGCTCCAAACTGAAATGGCTCTCAATTCGTGACAGGAGAAAGTTAAGAGTTTTATGTCTTCTTTTTTCGATCCTTAGGGACCCCTTTACTCCCCATTATCTTAAATGCAAATTTTCCTACCTCTCTGATACCCATGACCAAAACTTCAGATCCACTGATTCTCTCCTTCTCGCTACCCCGAAACACTCAACGGCCTTCCGTGGCAACTCTTTTGAGGTGGTAGCTGTCGGTCTATGGAACTCTCTCCCTACTCATATTAAAAAGGCGCCTAGTAAACCGGTTTTCAGACGACTAGTCTACAGTCATTTCTTGCAGTCCTCCACTGGCTGTTAAAATATATGAAAACGTAGTACCTATGTGTGTTGTATGTACTAGTATTTTTTGTTTTATATCTATAAATATATATATATATGTTATATTTCTCATATATATATTCTATGTATTATTATTGTTATATCAAGTAGGTTTATGTATTTATTCTAACTGTAATCGGAGTTTATTGTTATTTGTGTTTCTTTTGTTTTTTTTAATAAACATTAAAATTGTTAAAAGTTAGCACGCCAACCTTTTTTATTACCTCTGAGGTTGGCAGGTAGAAAATGCTATTAGCATTAAGCCCACCTTTTGTACATGTAATTTGTATTTTTGTGCAATAAAGTATTAAATAAATAAATGTTTATTGTATGGTATGTTAGGATCTTGTAAAATTGTCCCTGTTTTATTGTATGCAATTCATAACCATCTACTTAAATGTCAGCGAACTTTTGCAGATGTCCGTTCGTTCTATTTTTATAAACAAACACAATTAATGATCAATTGTCTACTGCTATCCTATTGGTTAGCTTGCCCGCCGAACAGCTTCGTCAAATAAATCTCAACTAAAACGTTCTCTTATGAACAATTTCTCACTTAATCTTTATAATTTGCATCTGCCAGCCTATCATTTTCCATATCGACCTTATTACACAGACATTAAACCACAAATTTGCATAACGCAGTTGCAGTGATAAGTCGGTTGTGTTTCGAGCCAATCGAGTTCGCGACAAGAAATTGTTCTGAGAACCTTTGCTTATTTGTATCTACCGTCGAGGGTCTGAGAAACGCTGAATATTTAAAACAGTAACATCAGGTGTAGGTTTCAATGCATACGTTCTAAGTCCTGCCTGAGATTAGATTTAGTAGGTCTGACTTTATTTATGATATTAAGGCGTTTTTAAGGTTACATTTTTGGTGTTTTCTTGACGAAACATTGTTTCGTTTGCTATTATTATCCGTCATATTTGAAATTCATACACAGAAGCCAAACCTATATAGACTTCCTTATAAGGGGTAGGCATTTAACATACCCCACACAGTTTATCTAATAAAATGTACTTTATTGCCAGATATTTAGGTCGTTAGCCTTTTTCGCGCCTAGTTGTCCATGTAACAAATCAACAGGCAATAAAACTGACTTGTTCGTACAATTAACTCCATATTCAGCAAAATATTCATTATTACTGCTTTACATTTGTTGAGCGAAAATTTTACAAGAAAGAATGCATGTTTTATTTATGTTAAATCTTTACTTCTTTGTTTTAAAAGATAAATTTACATCATCATCAGCCGGAAGACGTCCACTGCTGAACATAGGCCTCCCCCTTAGATCGCCACAACGAGCTATTGGTAACCGTTTGCGCCCAACGGCTCCCCGCGATTCTTACTAGATCGTCGGTCCACCTTGTGGGGGGCCGGCCTACGCTGCGTCTTCCAGTCCGTGGTCTCCACTCGAGAACCTTTCTTCCCCAACGGTTATCGGTTCTACGAGCGATATGGCCTGCCCATTGCCACTTCAACTTGCTAATTTTGAGAGCTATGTCGGCAACTTTAGTTCTTCTGCGGATTTCCTCATTGCGGATTTTGTCACGCAAAGAAACCCCGAGCATAGCCCTCTCCATAGCTCGTTGAGCGACCTTGAGCTTGGTCATGAGGCCATGAGTAAAGGACCACGTTTCAGTGCCATAGGTCATCACTGGCAACACACACTGGTTGAAGACTTTAGTCTTCAGGCTCTGGGGAATTTTGGACGAGAAGATATCGCGAAGTTTCCCGAACGCTGCCCAGCCGAGTTGGATTCTTCGTGCGACCTCTTTGTCGAAGTTGGACTTACCTAATTGGACAGTTTGTCCTAGGTATACATATTCGTCGACAACTTCGAGAGTATCGCCCCCAACAACTACCGGTACGGGCGCAACATGGATATTTGACATGATTTTCGTCTTATCCATGTACATAAATTTACATAGGCTTGCAGAAACATTAAGAATAAACGCCCAGTCATTACTGTCCCATGAAAAGGTTATAGGTTTAGCAAGTTTTCGCCGAGCATCTAAGAAGCTGCTAACATCTTATTCACGAGCGTTCAAAGTCATCCGCGACTTTGTGTAATCTTTACAACATAATAATTGTATCGTAAAAAGTCGTATATTTGATTTAGCATGATTGGGAACAACATAAAACTTGGCTTTTCAAGAAAATATGCCGTCACAATTATCCTATAAAGTTCTTGTAAAGTCGATGGCATTTTGATTGCATTGCTTTAAAAGATTTTGAATTCTATGTTGTTTAATAATTATATGCCTGTCTAAAACTGCTTACAAAGAAGCTTCGTTAATAATCTTCTGTCCTAATTACGGACACATTCTTGGGCTTATGGTTTGACATAATACTTTTAGTTATTTAATTGGATCAATACGGTGCACAGAAGGATCCACTGTATTGTGCATCTCTTTATTTAGTTCCACTTTGTACGCTTAAAAGGTATGATTGAAGTAAGCAAAATATTTCTCAACACACTTGCTCGTAAAGTGAGCCATAGTACATCGTTATCGTTGCACACGCGTGCGTAATAAAATAATATAACACTCTAGTGCATAATAGAATTATCCCTACAAAGTTACGCTAGTATCTAACTGCAAATTATATGCGAGTAAACAGAGCATTTTCAATTTAACCGGGTAATACAGTTTTTGTAATAACAAAGTTGTTTATGCCGTTGAAAATCCTATTACATTTTTGGAATAAATAAATGTATCCCTAATTAAGACAAAAAACATTTCTTATTATCAAAATACTTATAATTCACAATAATTTGTTATAAAATATTTGCATTTTATCACTAAAATTATAATTTACAAGTAGTCTGTATGGCTTCAATTAAAATGTGCAAAAAAAAAAAACTTGCGCGCCATTTCCAATTTTTTTGTTTTTATCGCATTTGTTGCTGTGTGGTAAATAATTATTGTAAGTATGTAAAGTTTAGTACAGAAGATTAACAATTGATAGATTTAACCCCGCCAGAAATACTAAATGCAGCACAAAATGCAAATGAAAGCCTAATACCTGCAAAATCTAAAGCAAAGTACTTAGCTGAACGCGGAAAAGCAACAAAAAAAATCCAGCAATTTTCTGAAAATGTGTTTTGTGTTCCCTGTGGTGCATCTATTCCATGTTAAGATTGTGTTGATATCAAAACGTATTGTAACCCACAAGTCACAACCATGTACATCCCGTAGCATGAGTTATTTCCTGCCTTCTCCTTCCAATTATTAGTATGATTTACCTTTGTCGCCGACATTTACACAAGGAGTAAATGAAGATACTAAAGAAGTGGCCAATACAAAAACAATCCAATATCGTTTGAAAATGAAAATTGTACATTCACCAATTGTTTTAATAATTAAACGATTTATGCAATACATGTTTGTTTTCCCTCGCAAGTGTAGCTCACTGGTATAATATACTATTTCGATACAGCGAAATCTGAAATTGTCAATTACATTATTCTTAATAAGAATTAGTATTATAATATCAAATCTTTGAGGATGCCTTAATTTCTCAGAAATGTTTGAATAGTTTTTAGTTTGAATCGCTTCTTCAATGTATTTTTTATGAACGTATGGCTCGAAAGCATTGCATCTTCTCACCGTTCCCTAGTCCTTATCTCGGCATGCGGGAGCATTATGTTAAATAATTGTTTTGAGGTTACAACGCCATTTTTACGTCACCAATAATGTTGAGACATGCAGTTTTTATTGTACATTAGCGACAGTACTGTATGGGAAATGCTAGTTTCTCATGCGAAAGTCTCCTATTGTCAGAGATTAGATGGGTTACTTTATGTGCGATTACAAATAAGTGTTTAATTAGTGTTTTATCGTATGAAAATACATTGGCATTGTTTGCAGATTTTTATTAGTTACTTTTTATCAACATACCTACTTGATTTACCACTTTTTTATTCTA
The DNA here is from genome assembly GCA_918857605.2 of Philereme vetulata. Classification (NCBI taxonomy): domain Eukaryota; kingdom Metazoa; phylum Arthropoda; class Insecta; order Lepidoptera; family Geometridae; genus Philereme; species Philereme vetulata. The sequence continues at coordinate 1,755,232 of OU975482.1, forward strand.
TTTTAACAACCATCTTTACTTTGCAAAGGCAAAGTCAAAATCTTTTATTCATTAAAATCACAAGGATCACTTTGAAACGTCAATTTTACTGCTTGTTCCTTCGCGACCAAGCCAGGAAAGAAAGGCAAGAAACAAGGCTGGTTGTTTTTTTTAATGATCCTTTTAGAATACATAATTAAACAGAAAATAAATTGCGTCTAAATTGTAACATTTTGAACGAGTTGGAGCAATTTCAGTTCCAAGCTTCTCTATCATCTAAATAATCCGATATTTTATAGTAGGCTTTTTTATTAAGATTTTTGTTAATTACGTTTTTAAATTTGTTAATTGTCAATTGTACATCCCTTGGGAGTTTGTTATAAAATCGTACACGTTACCCTTTAAACGATTTACTAACTTTATGGAGTCTACAAGTGGCAACAGCGGGTTTATCTTTATAGCTAGTATTAAAATTATGATTATCGCTATTTTTCATAAACAAATTAATATTTTTTGTAAACATACATCAGATTTACATAGATATTATGACATAGGAATGTCATAATATTTATTTCTTTAAACTTATTGCGTAATGAATGATTCTCTGGGGCCCATATTATAAATTTCACGAACAGTCATCTTCTGCAGCACAAAAACTGTGTAAACGCAGCACTCCCCCACAGCAGTATATTCGGTATACTCATAATGCTGTGGAAGTAGCTGAAGTAAACTAGTCTAGCTGTGTCTACGTCTGTAAAGAGACGGATCTTTTTGACAGCGTATGCCGCAGAACTAAGTCTCTTCGACAACTTATCAATGTGAGGGCCCCATTGAAGCTTAATAACTAGGGTTATACCTCAGAATACGGTGGTGTCCACAAGAGCCAACGCCTCGTCTTTGATTTTTATATCTGCTTTAGCTTGTGTAACATTAGGTAGTGTAAATCTAATACACTTTGTTCTCTGTTAATTTAGAAGTAGATTGTTTATATCGAACCATTTTACGAGATTGCATTGTTTACATCGTCAAAGCAGAGATGATAATAGTCTTAATGTAATCTAAAGTCTATGCATATGTTCCTTGTTCAGGTTCGTTCATTTCAAGCAAACCTGTTCAACATCCGCGGGGTCTGTTTGAGCAAGCCGTGCCGGGTCGATGGTTTGTATGCAAACAAAGTCAGGCAGATAACGCAACATGATTATGAAACAGGATTGAAAATTGAGGTTGTTTCTGATTTCATTCCTTGGATTTTGGGATAAGTTTCAAAAATTAGTGTTAGACGAAAATAAATAAACTTACACCTACTATTGGTGTAAGTTATCAATCAATATAACATAATATTTTAGAAATATTTCACAGTAAAAAGATGTGGTAGAACTTGTATTGATTTCACATGCCTAAGTTGTTATATCTGTTGCTGTGATCAAATATAAATAGTTTATCCATTACCATCTTTTTATTAATATTGACGCCATTGAAGATGTTTTTAATATCAACGCTCCAATGATACTCAAACCTTCTCTAGACCACATGAAGCCATAGATACGACTATTTAAAATTCATTCTTGCTGCCATTAGTGGCGTTCGATTAAATTTCGACGTTATTGGCATCGTAATTGGGTATAGTTTTGCGGTTACGGTCTATTCTAAAGAATACGTCCAAGTCTAGTGTTTACAGAGTATCGCCATGCATATGCACAAGTGGTTATCGGTCCGTCCGTCCATCGTTTGCTTTAATAATAAGCTGCGCTTGCGTTGATGTCACGAACACCAAACATCGCTCCGGGCTAAGCGAGTTTCGAATAGGGATTCAAAAAGCAAAAAAAAAAACGCTAAATGGTTGCTGAGCCAGACTTTTAATTCGAGTTTTTAACAAGTCATGTTTTATACCTGAGTCAGTTTCAGATTAATGTGGTATTGCAATCTGTTGTTGCTTTTAACGCACCCAAAAGTAAAGTAGGCAGTTATTTAGATTGATATAATTATGGTATCGTTTACGTAAATTTTCATGAATATCTCCATCTCTGACCGCAATGAAATCTGATACTCCTTAAACGCTTATAAAATATCGCTGTTACCTGTATTTGTTTATTCGGTGCTTTTAAACTTTTGAACTGAAGGGTTGTGGGTTCTCTTCCCGCGTATCATATGTCTCAATTTACTCCCACACTCGGTACATTCTTAGCTACCGAAATATTCTGTCCACTATTTGAAGCCTCTTTGTATTTTGAGCGTTAATGCTCGGTAATACGGCTTCTGAAAGGTCCAAGGCTTCATTTTTAACCGCCAAAAGGTTTTGTCTGTTTGTATTCCCAGAATTAAAATGTTAAAATGATGACCTATTAGACATGCTTATTGTTAGGACGTTGCTTGAATCAATCGATTGAAACAATTGATATCGATTCCTTTGAGTTCATTGAAGATTGTCGCTCTTTTTTAACCGTTTTAGTTGACAACTAGTGTCCTTAGTTACAAGTGTTACAACTAGTCTTTTAATATCAACGTGAAATATGCCATAGGAATTTTCTCATGGTTTACGTCAACTCCTTCAAATTGTTATTTGATTTAATTCATAGTAAACATTTTTGTTAGTTCACAGTGGGTTAAATTATTTTCGACCAAGCCCATTTAAAATTTCCAGTTTGGTCACCTCCTAATTGCAACAGCGGAAGAGCGACCTCAGACGGTCGTGAAAGCAAATCTTATCTACAAATATATCTCAAATTGTGGCAATCAATGTCTATGATCTCATGTCTGGTTGGATAGTGTACAGCTACTAAGCAGCTCATGCATTATTGTTAGCTTATTATTTGCTTTCGACTTTAGTATTTACAGAATACCCAACAGCTAAGCGATAGTATAATAATCGATTTTAAAAAATAATTGTGTTTAATGTGATTACATGAATTAAAAACAAAAAATATTACGTGCTAAACATATCTGAAAGCAATTCCATTCAGAAACCAATAGATGTTTCCCAACTTACGTCACGATAAATTCTTAAAGCCAATAAATAGAGGCACCTAAGAATTTCGATGAAACCTAATTGATTTTAAATTATACCTACGATAACACATTGTGCCGTGTCGATAGACGTGGAAAGCATTCGGATGACCCCCGATAACTTGTAGGCGTAGCCGTGTGAGACTCGGCTTTATAGTTCCCGTAATATCGCGACATGTAGGTAGACATTATGTTCTAACAATCTACTGCGGTTCGTAGATGTGTTTTAAGTGTTTTACCTTATCTTATCTCGTTTACCTTAAGCTTTCTTGTTATTAGTATCTTAAACTTCGCAGGTCACACGATGTTACGATTGTAATACAGTATGCAGTGTACTGATGCTTAGTCGTTTGAAACCATGCTATCATTGCCCAGTTCAATTCATCATTAAACACAAAATATCATCTGAATAGTTGGTTATTGTGATTAACCGTTTTGCTTTTACTTCAGTTCATTAACGAGAATCATTACTGGGACATTACCGGTGCTCAAATCATTAATCACTAGATGTATATTGTCTGTTTTGAATGCTCGTGATCTATTATTCGTTTCTTGTTTTTTAAATCTGGCTTCAAGTTTTACTTCTGTTATCGAAACAAAAAATATATTTTATGTATTAAAGACTACAATAATAATAATTATAAGCATTTTAATAATGATAAAATCAACCTACTGTTTTATATTTAGTGACCTAAAGTTTTTGTATTAGCCATCAGAAATTGGTGGCAATATTATAACGGTACAAAATGTCTGTGAGTAATCAAGAATGAATTACGAAAGTAAGGAAGTAATAGCCTTAGGAAGTGGTTTACTTTATAAATTTGGACAAAAACGTCGGCTAATGAGACAAAAATTGGTTATCCAATTTGTAGATAGTTATTGGCATGTTCAAAAACTGTGTACTGGTGCATCACTGCACCATTATTTAGAAAAAGAACCACGACTTTGTACACGTACGTGTAATGTTAGACAAAGTCGTGGTGTACTTATTTCTGTATTTTTATTCTCAAAAGCAAATATGCTTGTGAATAATTTCATCAATAATTTCAAACTGATCAGAAATCTGAATGTTCTAGAGTTTAATAACGATTTCTCAGGCGCTATGTAGATTAAGATAATCCAGCTGTCAAAGCTTTAATGCTCCAGATTGAATGCAGGTGCAAGAAGGTTACTAGTCGTCCAAGATTATAATTGGATTATGAAACGTCGGCTCAATTGGTGCGTAATGTCTGGCCACCGCAGACGGGCATCACACCGCTTACCTATTGGCTTCAGACACCTTTAGAATTGTTTCATGCCGGATTAGATTGTCTTTACGATTATGCTCAACTGTCGCAGATTTGATGTTATTTTCAGTTTTTTTAGCTCTTTCTGCTTATATTACAGGCACAATCTCAAACCCTTCGTTCTTCCGAAGCTCTAGAGCTTCGAACTCCCGTCCATAGTTCACAATTTTATTGTGACTCCTTCACAGTACAAGCTGTGCGACTGTGGAACGCCTTACCTTTGTCTATAAGGTCGTCCCAATCTCTTCCTATTTTCAAAGTCAACCATTTCCTTTCGTTGTCTCGTAACTGCTAGTTAGTGTTTATGTTATTTATCCTCTTTATGTAGTGTAGTTTTTTATATATTATTTGTATGTATTTAAGTTTATGTTTATTAGTATAATCAATAGGTATAATTTATTTTGTGGGTTCTGTTTGTATCTGTAGGTACTCTTACATCGCCGTCTTTTGATTTTGTTTATCCTGTCCACCCAAAGGTTGTCTGGAAGAGATCGCTTTTAGCGATAAGACCGCCCATTGTACCTTTATTTATTGTTTATTTCCATTATTACTGTATTTTTGTTTGGTGTGCAATAAAGAGTATTTTATTCATTCATTCATTACCAAACTCGCTTCACCATTAATGTTATCCACTGATTCTTAATTTTAAATTTCATAATCATCTTTACAGAATATTCCTAATTATTATGGATTATCTTTCTTATTAAATACATACATTATTGTCTTGAAATGGTCTTTGGAAATCAAAATATTAGAAAGAGTCGGTAACAAAAACTCGCAAGATAATAATGTGATGTGAATTAGATTGCTTTACCACTGGCTTTGTGAGAATGCATTGTCCTACAAGCATTACCGTTATCTGATTAACCATACGTAATTAGCTAGGGGTATCTATCTTATGAAATATTCATCGATATAAGTATTAACATGGGATTAAGCTTTAAAGTTACATAGTAAAATGCAGATTATGATGCTGGAGATTAACCACTAAGTCATGACATGATGTACCTAAGTCCTAAATTGATTGTATTACCTATATTTTTCGATTGTCTACAATTTACACAGAATGGATTCATATAACGAAAAGAGACTTACGAATCCATATTGACGACCTCCGTGGTGCAGTGGGCGAATAGCCGGCTGAGACGCAGGAGGTAGCGGGATCGATTCCCGCCGAGGAACAAATGTTTGTATGATATACAGATATTTGTTTCGTGTCTGGTTGTTTCTCTATATATTATAAGTAAGTATTTACAAAATAAAAGTATATATGTATTCTATCAGTTATCTGGTTCCCATAGTACAAGCTCTGCTTAGTTTGGGGCTAGATAGCGCTGTGTGAAATGTCCAGCCATATTTATTTATTTATTTATATGAAAACATAAATCAATATAAATGTGTGGATCAGTAGAAAATTTAAGGAGCATGGAAAAAAGACAAAAATTATGATTATATAAACGGTAACATTGTGTTATTTATAACTGTAGCAAATATGTTTTAGTCAGACCATAAAATAACAAATTTCCCATCTTATTATCTTATTTAAATAAATGGAATGATTTTTTATTACAATAACATATTTTAATTACATTATTATTATTAAAAGAACATTAAATATAAAAATAAAAATATTATTGTTATTTGACAGATTGCGCGGTAGTCCCAACAGTATTCTGAAGATGATTGCTGGTCGTTTTGATTGCCCTATTCAGAGGCACTGGGTGGGGATAACTACTGGCAATATAAAACACTTTGGTAATTAATTAATTTATTTAACCCTCCGTCGTCCGAGACACGTTCTCGGAGACCCGGATGACGAAATCACTTCCGCTAATGCGGAAGAGTCGTCCACATTAGACAGAGCAAACACAAATACACCGACCTCGCCGGCGAGGTCGACGTGTCCATTCAGTCGCCGCCTATACGAGGTACAAGCACGTACCCGGACGTTTCTCTCCTATCCCCGTCCCGGCAACAGCCCAAGCCGAGGTTCGTACCTAAGTGGTGCCCTTGCGCTAGTTGCCTCATCAAAAAAATTACAGGGCTGAGCGCCTTCTGCGCTCGATAAAAGCTCGGTTAAGCTGCAACTGCCTCAGAGGCCAACAGCGAGATTAGTCCATTCGAAAAAAAAATATATTTATTTGTCTGTTGTTTATTTTAATTTTAACTTACCTACTATGTTATAATATTGATTTAATTTATTTTGATTGTACTTAATTTAATTTATTTATTTTATTTATTGTGATTATGGGTTATAAATATCTGAAATAAAATTAATACAATACAATTATTATGGCGGACTGATTCTCAAAATAATTCAGTAATTTAATTGTTAGTTTTTTTTCTAAATCTATATTTGAATTGTTTATTTAATTAAATAAAATGAATTATTAGCAACTGCACTAACATAGTTTTATTATTTCAGGTTTTACTAACAAATTATGGATGTAATCATCTGAAATAAATTAGTTTGAAATTGAATTATCATTTAATTATAAGTAGGTATTTAATTAATTCGCTTGAACCAGAATTGAGTATAGGCCTCCATGCAATTACATGCACGACGATCCTGGGCGACTCGTGCCATGATGAGTATGGTGAGGTCATACTCAGAGTTTACTCGTTAGTACATAAGAAATAGGCTATTGCTATTATTAGCGTTCTTTATAAGCAACAAAAGACCGACTATCAGCTCGCTGATATGAGCAGCCTGCTTGTCGCTTGCGGTGTCCGCCGGAAGCGATAGGGAGCGATCAGGTCTGGACACGTCTCCGACGGAAGCACCCTCGGAAGTGGCCGTGTGAACCGACGATAGCTTTGTTGGAATGACCTCGAGTTGGTTAATAAATGTATCCCGGTAATAAGAGAGCAAATAAATCGAAATAAAGTCGGACTAATAATTATCAGAATCCGTACGTTCATATAAGCAAATTTTACAGGAGGAACATAAAACTGATTTTCTCGCAAAGTTTGAGAGATTTTTATTGAGTCACTCTTACTTTCTAAGTACCTGATTAACACAATAAAAATCTCTCAAACTTTGTAAAAAATCAGTTTTACGGTGCTCCTGGAAAATTTGTCCATATAGACTTACGAACTCTGATAATAAGGCCGACGATATGCAAAAACAACTGAAGACTTTAGATTGATATTAGACAAGCTAAGTAAGTTCACTGGTACTAGATTCTAGTAGGTATTCTAGTAGCAATATACATGAATAATAGTTTCGATAGTTTTCAATATCAATTTGAAACTTGGGCCGTAACGCAGAAGAACATATATATCATCCAAGTCGCCGAAATGAAGATGCTGAGGTGGATGTGCGGCGTCACCAGGCTCGATAAAATCCGTAACGAGTACGTGCGAGGCAGCCTGGGGGTGCGCGACATCGCTGACAAGATGCAGGAGAGTCGGCTGCGATGATACGCTCACGTGAAGAGGAGGCCACCTGACTACGTAGAAAATTTGGCACTACAACTTTACATCCCCGGTCGAAGATCTAGAGGTAGACCCAAGACAAGGTGGAGAGATGTAGTGTCAAAAGACATGAGAGAGTGCCAAGTTACTGATGACGACGTCGAGGATAGAGCGAAGTGGAGAAGAACGACCAGGAAAGCTGACCCCACCACCATGTGGGATACATAGCTGGGAAGAGAGAGAGAGAGAGAGTTTTCAATATCAATTAACAAACAGCAATGTAGATGAAATAAAATGTAATAAAATCAAACCATGAGAAAAGCTTATAAAAATCAAAATCGTAGTGACACAACACGTAAGCTAGACGATTGTGATTACACCTTACTATTTGTAGAAAGTACGCTAAGAAAGATTAAATTCAAAGTATTTGCGACAAAATACAATCATCATCATCATCATATCAGCCGTAGGACGTCCACTGCTGGACAAAGGCCTCCCTCATTGATCTTCAGGAACTGCGGTTGGAAGCGGCCTGCATCCAACGCCGACCTGCGGTTTTTACCAAGTCGTCTGCCAATCTTGTAGGACGACGGTCCGTGGCCTCCATTCGAGAACTTTCCGGCCCCATCGGCCATCTGTTCTGCGCGCTATATGGCCTGCCCATTGCCACTTCAACGTGCTAACCCGTCGGGCTATGTCGGTGACTTGAGTTCTCCTACGTATCTCCTTATTTCTGATTCGATCCCGTAGAGAAACCCCGAGCATAGCCCTTTCCATAGCTCGTTGAGCGACTCTGAGCTTATTCATAAGGCCAATAGTGAAGGACCACGTCTCGTCCAACCTACAATGCTTTATTTAAAATCATGTTGTTCACAACATTATCCTCTATCTTCATTTTCGTTGACATCTGCAAAAAAAAAACCATTAAACTGAAGCACCTAACTGTATTTACTGTGCACTCTTGAGAATAAAGGATGTCGCCCGGATACTCTTGAATCCGGCAATGTTGTTCAAACTTCAGGTGGATCGTTTCCGACGATTCATGAGCCACAATGTTGCAAACAATAGAGCGATCGTAAAACTTAGTGCACTTGTCGGGTACCTGCAGATTTATTGTCTCTTAAAAAGCTTGTGGTATTTAAAACGCGCCGTAAACTTTGAGGTGTCGTACTAGGTAGGGTTTAAAAGCGCATTTGGTTCCCTTTCTAGTTCCTACTATTTTAATCTTGGGAAGTCGTTAATTTAAGTCATATGGTAAGGTTTACTACTGCGTCTCCAAAAACAAAGATAGATTTCTAAAATAGTTTCGCGCGCAAATATATGCAAGCAGAGGACCTCGATAAAGCGATTGCAGATAATAACACGGCTTATCCTTTAAAGTCACTCGGTTCAGTGCTAATAACGGTATGTTAAATCGACATCTGGTTCGCGAGCCGCGCCCGAAGTAGGTAATTACTTAAGTATTATTATAAGGCTACTGAATCCAGAAGGTCAGCATTGACGGCAAATGCATCGCTGATCGTGAGACCATTTAAATCTAAAGTTAGATTTGCATCGTAAAATTTTATCGATAACTGGATTGGATCTACACTCAAAGATTTATTTCGCGATTGATTGTGAGTTATCTGGTCGTCCTCGTTCAAAACGCTGCGGCGGCGTTGTTAATCGCTGCAAAGTCTTAGATTGATGATTTGTTTTATGACTGGTCCTCTGTTGGTCACCGTGCGATAGATCAGTTATCATATTGAAATAAGTTGGTCTTTGCATTGGACGCGACGATCAAAAACCAGCGGAATCATCTTCAGAATATGACTTGCTGTCGATTCGGACAAAATATATTGGGACGTAATGTCCCAATTGACACTTGATTTTAATATTTTTGTTACTGTCGATTCGGACACCATTAAAAATAGCTGCATTGTACAGTCAGTTAAAAAACAGGTTTTTACCGAGGCGCGGCGGCGGCACAGCAAGATGACGAAATAGATGCATAGCAAGTTCACACTCTCTATTTCTGTATTTGAGATATTTTTAAGTGATCATTATATAGATGCCTATAAGTACATATACAATATTTTGATATATACCAAATATACGCTACGAATGACACTTGTGGTTTTTTTAACATTAATGTAAGTCACCACACGCTCGCACATTATATTATATTTTTCTTAAACATTTTTTACCTGACTGTACTCAACAGCTTCAATAATTTGATAGTGTCCGAATCGACAGTAAAAAAAAATTAAATTTTAATTAAGTGTCAGTTGGGACACTGTGTCCTAATAAATTTTGTCCTTATCGTCAGCAACTCCAGAATATTACTGGCTCCCGTTATGCAAATTACGACAGACATTTTTATTCCTGGTAAATAAATAAATGCTTTGAAATATTTCGACACCATTTACAGCAAACCTAATTAAATAATATCCGAGTATCGTGTTGGGTCGAGTAATTAGTACCTCTAACCTATTCCATGGCGCGTTTTTGTATGTCTCTGATGATTTGTGCTGAGAACATTACGACGGCGGTGTTAGTACTACTGGTACTTGCTTGTACCAAACACAGGTTAGCATGCGATACTGTTGTGTAATAGCATCTATAATTTCTTCGACGTTATTATTATGTTCATTACGAATCAAACAGCACCGTTAAAAGGCGTGCTTGTAAGCTCTACAATCATTCTGAAACCGGTATTATTTTCTTTGAAATATTAAATATTTTTGTTAGTTGCGATTGTCTAAGGGTAACCGTTTACCTGCTGGGATGGCTCCCTTGCCTGGAGCGGTTCCAACGGCGAGCACCCTCCGAGATTTGCGCCGGGTGCGCAGGCGCAGGTGCGCGACGCACGACGGCTGAGCTAACCGTCTATTTTACAAAACAACAAAACGACTCGGGGGCCATGGTAACCGTGTCATGCTGAACTTAGTCGGCTTATACCATAAAAAAGAACGGAGAATTTGGTCGTTTCCGCTTTCTTGGAACAGTGATTCACCTCGCGTGTGAGAGAGGTTACTCTATGATTTATGCGCAGATTATTGTTTGCGGTCAAACATAAATGAATTAAATAAATTTTGTTAGAACACGATTTTTAATATTTAATTCTTACATGGATTTGGTATTCGGTAATGGCATAAAGCCTCCTATAGGGTTAATATTAATCATTAAGAATGCGCTTTCACTGGCATAAGTCACGCGAGGTCTGGCTCACTAACTTTTATAGTTAAACGATTACAGGATATGGAGAAATCTTGTGGTGTACATTTGGGAGTATATACTTCATTACATATTGTATCGGTAGCGAGGCAGTTACTTCTCATTGTTAAATGTATTCGCTTAGTAATAAGGGACAAGCTTAGACCATATTTTATAGAGCCATTGAATGCACTAAGGATATTAAATATTGCTTACATAATACTGTACCGTTACTCAAAGTCAGTTCGCTATAAGCTATAAGCTCTATAAAGGTTCTAAAGGAGGAATTCAGCATTAGAGCCGTTTTCCGAGTCAAATTACGTACATTACTGTAAAGCGTGAATCCCAGCTTATTGTACGGACGTATATGGAATATTAAGGTGATTTCCCGAGGGCTAGTCGCTAACTCCCAATGACCTTTTGGGAATTGGATGTGATGTAGTCTAATTAGATGACGCTAGGTCTGGCCAGTTAATTGTTTTCAATCTCTTGTTTAGGATTTTGGTTTTGTTTTAATGATGACAGCTACTATCTGGTGAAACAAACATCGAAAAAGCACTTAGGGATATAAAAAAAAAATTGCTTGGAAAAAAGCAATACTGCAAAAAATCCTGTATAAAATTTACTCCAAACTGGAAAAGGTGATAAGAAATAGTGTCGAATGTTTACTAAACATAATGTATGATTGGTCAAACATTGTCCAGGCTTCGAACTTACGGTAAATTTATGTGCAGTGTTAGTAATTGGGATAAGCAACAAATCTGCCTCAACAGGCCATAAGTCATTTCTGCAGCTAAGGATCAGGCAATGGTGTGGGCAGTCTAACTGGTCTGCTCGTTACTTCCCTGTCGTCGGGTTACCGCTGATTATGATAAAGGGATTTTACGCTATTCAGGTAGTTATGGTACTGTGTAAATATTTAGTCTGAGGTTGTGATTTAGATATTCAATGGTAAGCAGTGTTACCAACCCTACTGTTTTAACAGTAGATTTGCTGTTTTCACATTAATGCCCCTGTTTACTGTTTCATTTCTAATTTTTACTGTTTTTAATTTAGCGTTCAGCGCCACCTATTTCACTATACACTAAATCCGAAATAACCGATTGCTACTCATTTGAAGCCACAGAAAGGCCCAAGAAGAACTTTAACAAAAATTTGTATGACGTTAAAAAGGAAAATGAGTCTGCAAATACTGAAGATGAGGTAATTGAGGATGAAAATGGAATATAATTTTACTTTGATTTTTGTTATGTTGTGATCAATAATATACATAATATAACAATGTATGTGAGTCCTGGTAATTAATAAAAGTAGGTGATTGTTTTAATTATATGAGGAAAGTATGAAATCTGCCATTTTTACTTTACCTACTGTTTTCTCCTGCTTTTTATTGGTGAGCTGTTGTTTTTTAGTTTCTTGTGGTTGGCAACACTGATGGTAAGGTATAGGTCGTCTTCATCTTGTAGATGTTTACTTATGACATTCAGAGTTTCAATAGCATATTAATTTATGCTCAAATCATTATTAGTAATAATGTACAGAAGAAGTGTATTTGGGGGGTCTCAGGGAATTACTGAGGGTCTGTGAAGCTTATGCTGTTGAGCACGGGCTTATATATAATGCGAAGAAGAGCGAATACATGGTTTTTAAGGCCGCCGGTAAATGTCCCGGTTATACACTGAATATAACCCTAAACGGCTTGAACTTAAATCGTGTTACGAAATTTAAATATCTGGGACATTTTCTTGCCGACGATCTTAAAGACGATGCAGATGTTGAGAGGGAGCGTAGGGCCTTGGCGGTCCGAGGTAACATGTTGGCCCGTAGATTTTCCCGTTGTACTGAACAAGTTAAAGTTACGCTTTTTAAAGCGTACTGTCAGAGCTTTTACACGGGAAGTCTGTGGGTCCGAAATACCAAAAGATCATTGGAGGACCTACGCATCCAATATAATAACATCTTCCGGATGATGTTGCGGTTGCCCCGATACTGCAGTGCATCGGGGATGTTTGCCTACTATCACACAGATGGCTTTCACGCCATCATGCGCAAAAAAATGGCATCGCTGATGAGCAGAATTCGGGGCAGTCGCAACAGCATCCTGAGGACAGTGGCTGAGTGCTGCACATCTCCGCTCTGGAAGTGTTTTGTGCGGAGGGTGATTAATGAAGGAAATAATTTCCTCAGTTAGTCACCCGCAGCACAAAATGGTGTTTTCTATTTTCACCCAGTGCATATTTTTTATTTTTGTATATTTAGCTGTTCTTCTTTGTTGTTATATATATATATTTTGTGTGTATGTTAGTCTTAAGATATGGACTCTAGTTGTCTGAAATAAAATATTTTTATTCTATTTTTATTTGAAAACTGACTATTGTTTCTTTTTTCGGAAAAGCTTAAAATCGAAGCGGTAATCTTAATACCAAAATTGTTTTATCGCTAGATTTGAACACTCCAGAAACTATGAAACTTAGCTAAATACCAGGTTAGAGATCAAAACAGATGGTAGCATACGCTACATATTTATCAACCATCTAATAACCCGACGGTCATAGCAACCTTTTTGATTAATCAGTACACTACAGATGCCGCTTCTTTGGAAATTAACGACCATAGCATCCATAGTATCCGTGAATGACATAGTGTTGGATATTTGAAACTATTAACTACTATCTACGGTTTCTGTGTACTAATTCGTTTTAAAGTGACCGTGCAGCCTACTCTCGTAAATAAAGATGTGATTGTAATTAATGGGGGAATTAAAATGAGTGTACCATTTATCGTAGTGCGGCCTCTGATGAACGTGTGCCATTTCTCTTCCGAGTTCGTTCTAATGAAGGAAGCTAAATAATTAACGGCTAAGAAATATTCAATGAAATTGAAATAAGCACTTCATCATCATCATATCAGCCGTAGGACGTCCACTGCTGGACAAAGGCCTCTCTCATTGATCTCCAGGAACTGCGGTTGGAAGCGGCCTGCATCCAACGCCGACTTGCGGTTCTTACCAAGTCGTCTGCCCATCTTGTAGGTGGACGTCCTACGCTGCGCTTCCCGGTCCGTGGCCTCCATTCGAGAACTTTCCGGCCCCATCGGCCATCTGTTCTGCGCGCTATATGGCCTGCCCATTGCCATTTCAACATGCTAATCCGTCGGGCTATGTCGGTGACTTTAGTTCTCCTACGTATCTACTCATTTTTGATTCGATCCCGTAGAGAAACCCCGAGCATAGCCTTCTCCATAGCTCGTTGAGCGACTCTGAGCTAAATAAGCTCTGAGCATATGCAGAGGAACGAACAGAAGTTCTAAAATAATTGTCGAAACTCATTCGAATAATGGATTTCAACAGAAAGGCAATCGAAAATACATCTACAAAATAAGGTTCAGCAATAAAATAGATGTAACGGTGAAATACCTTTTGAATGCAAAAGCAGTATTTGCAAGTATAACGTGGACAATCACAGGGCAATCGCAAAAGTCCCGTCTATTAGCGTCATGACGAATCAGAACCACTATTCTTCGGTCGGAGCTTTGTGTGTTTGATGTTGCGTTTGGTTCAAGTGAGTTATTTATATTAGCCTGTGGGCGCGATTTACAACTTATACCTTCCTCAATGTTTCTCAAAGATGCCATATTTGTAATAACCAGATCAAATTCACCTCGCGCTATTTTACAATTTGATCAACATTTTTTATCTGAACATGCGTCGTTCGTCATTTTTAAAATACATATCATTAATAGACATGCTTCGGAGCTCAGATCTATACTGAATGAGTACAGCTCTCGCTTCAAACTGACTTAGTTGTTTGATAGAACACTGCCAAATACAATCGAAAATAGTATTTTTATTTATAGTGTTATCCGAACACATGCGGAAAATTCCAAGATTTTTACCTAGACGTGAATTGCCTTTGTTGCACAGTTGGTAGTGCGTCCTCGTATCAAGAGGAAGGTCGCGGGTTCAAGTCCCGTCTAGGCTTGACATTTTTGAGATGATTTTAAAAATCTTAAAATCGAAAATGTTGACTTTTAGAATAAGATTTCGCATAATCTTTAACTTTGAACCACACAGCCAATAACGGCTTTCGACGAGTCTATTCTAGACGATAGACGCTATTGTACAATAAGCAGTGATCCATCGTCTACGTAATATAGGCTGCGGTGTACTTCATACTTTGATCACCGTTTCTCGTTCTCATTCGAAAATATTATTGTTGTTTAATTTTGTTGCGGTTTTTCTGATATCTCACTTTGTTATATTTTGATCCGTGGTCGTGGTCTGTCAAAATATAACTCTGTTTTATAAATAAATAATGCTGGACATTTTACTCAGCATGATCTAGTACCAGACTAAGAAACGGGAACTATGGGAACCAGATAACTGATAGAATACCTGTATACTTTTTTTTGTAAATACATACTTATAATATATAGAGAAAAAACCAGATCTGAAACAAATATCTGTAGATCGTGGAAACATTTGTTTCGCGGTTGGAATCGAATCCGCAACCTCCTGCGTTCTCAGCTGGGTATTTGCCCACTGCGCCACGGAGGTCGTATAAAATGTAATCAAACCATGTTATTCATTTTGAAGCAATATTTGGTTATAATTTATATACTTCACGACTAGCACCTATCAAGTGCCTGTCTTTTGTCTGCCAACAATTGTCTTGATTCGCTCAAAACTAATCTGCTTAGTTTCGACTATTCGTTACCTTATGCCAATTATCTTTGATTAGGCATTGTACCTTCTAATTGGCATTGAAAATTCAAAGGTTCGAACAAGGATTGTAATTAGAGCTTATTTATAGTGGTGGCTTATCTCTGAACTGCACGAGCGACCACAGGGCAAGTAATTGTTTGCATGCCTGCTCTTATCCTTTCTAGTATTAGTATAGTATGTGTAGGACCATTGTCTAGTTGTCGAAATCCTTATCTTGTAACGTTTACTAGGAATTCATTGATTTCTTAGTCAAATAGTTTAAATAGGTTAGTAACGTTTCTTCTTTGTAACCATTCAACAGTATATTTTTGCAAATTTTACTTCGACACAAGCATTATTAAGCACGTGGTTCACCCTCAATGTTTAAGAAACGGCGCAGTTTCTTGCAAAATACACGAATACGTTACAAGTTTGTACAAGAGTCGGCACTTATGGCATCCAATCACCAAAAGCAAGATATTTTAAACTGCATTTTCGTGTCCGATTTCCTCAAAACCAATCGGAATCTGGGGTAATCAGCATATTAAAAATCTCTCTCGACATCTGTCCTACACTTGCTGCTCCCATTTTGGCCGTATATTGAAATGCAACCAAATTAACAAGGATGGTACTAACATACGGAATGTTTTTTTATACTGTCTATGGTTGAGTGGTCTCAATTATTCCCTAGACCCTTCGTGACGTAGGCCGGCAGCTGCAACTAACGTACAACACTTGAACTTGCGTCTCTTTCTAACTTAGGCGTGTTATCTGCTGTTTCTTTCACGTAACGCATTTCTGTCATCCGGTCAAACGACTGTTTGTGTTGATAGTGGTACTGTATCGATTTTCGAAGTAATTTTTTCGGTTAGTTATTATCATTGTCTTTTTAAAATGAATGCCAAGAGCTTCTCTTTGTTTTTATCGAACGACATTTTTAATGTTAATTGTCCTAACCAGATGCTTTACCTAATTAAAATTGTGGTCTGTTATTTAATTATGATCAATATGATCATAATTAAAAGTATCAACTCAACTTATGAAAAATATAAATCCATATGATTTTTAATAACATTCGGTGCACCTTTTACTCTAAGCCGAATTCTTATTCAATACCATGGCCACGTGTTCCACATCCGAAGGTTTTTTATCCACTTTTTGGTCCATATCGATCGGTTTTTTGTGCACTGTTGCCTTTGTACACTTTTTTCTAATGTTTGTGACATGTATTACCCGTGCGCGATAAGTTGGGACCTGAGCGCGGTGACGTCATATTGGCGTGTTTGTACCGCCCGCAAAAAAGCGAACATAACAAGCAGCCGCCCGCGGCTTCGTCTTTGTTTTATTTTAACCTAATTTATTATGTTACTCAGGGAGGACGCTGCTTTTTATCTAATCTTTTTTACACTATTTGAATAAAATAAAAATACAATGTTTAAGTTTATACATTTATTTTATCTATTATTTACATTATCTCATCTTCGTCACTACTTATGGACAGGTAAACAAAACTGTTTGTTCCGTTTTTCGTTTTCAAAAAACTAACACTTTTAGCACGAGGTTTCTTTCTCCGCTATGCAAAGGTTTACCCTTCATAATGATAACAAAAACACTTAACAAGAACTGTAACAACAAAAACTACAACAATAACACAAACGAAAACTAAAAGAATTCCAGAGCGCGTCGTTACGTGACGTAGGCCAGTACGAGACTAAAAACCCTAGTAAAAAATAGTGATGCGAACGGTACAATACGGGCGCCATCGGGGAAGTGCAGGGGAAGCGGTCGGGGAGTCGCATTCCTAGCAGGTCCCAAGTTATCGCGCACGAGTAATAACAAAGGATTTACAAAAAAACTGCTAAGTACACGATGACTACACTGATACAATGTTCTGTTTTTAATTCAAATAATTGCCGATTATTTACGTAGTTCTTTGGATATTGCATGTTTATAGAGATGTATGTATACAGAGTTGCAACTTTTTTCTACTTTCCTATCACTTATTGCATGCAATACAAGTTATTTTGGAACTATTGTTAACTATTTAAAATTATCAAATCTTACCTAAATGTTGTCATACATCGAATACAAATAACTACAGCAAATCAAATTATTATTGTGACCAACACCCTCACCTATGACAACTATTGTGTGTATTGTTTCATTCTGTGGGTTACTAAAGAGTCAAGTGCCATGTGATCCAAAGTATTTGGAGTGCTAATAGGTACTTATATCCGCATTTTTGAAACCTTTTAATCGTGACTCAACCTAACTTCGTCATTGTTCGTGTGCAATCATATCAATTGTTGAGTAGAAAACGTTCTATATACCCTTCTACTTAAGTACATAGGTATGATCTAACCATAGTCACCTTAGATTTATTTAAATCAGTTTCTAGTTAATTATTCATAAATAACTTCTTGTCCTGAGATATTATTTAATGTCGGTTGGCTTAACAAGCCTATAATGAAGTTACAGTATCTAACCCCAGCATATATAGAATTTAATATCACCATCATCATCATCAGCCGGAAGACGTCCACTGCTGAACATAGGCCTCCCCCCTAGATCGCCATAACGAGCGGTTGGTAGCCGTTTGCGCCCCGCGATTCTTATTAGATCGTCGGTCCACCTTGTAGGGGCCGGCCGCTACCGGGGATTCTTAGCACCCCCTGCTCCGCCACTGCCCTGGTTGCTACCACTTCCAAGGATGACGGAGCCGCCGGGGACTGGGGTCGTTTGTTTATTGTGTCAATCATAGGGGGGGTTTTGCCATAATCACCACGCTTGGCAGGCGGCTTGGTGATCGCAGTGGTTGGTGATTAGTACACAGAAGAATGCTGCTGCCCATTCCCTGGAACATCTCCCTTTGCCGGCTCACACGGCTCCCGCGGGATGAGAAGGGGTGGCCCTATTATTACGCCGGGACCACGTACGCACGCCAACAGACGAATTTAATATAAGTAATACTTATTTTATTTTAATCATGATTTGAAGTCAATTAATCATGCGCATAATCAAACGTAATTTCCAAAATTCCTGACGTCACATGGCGCCTCCAACCAATGGTCACAAGCTGAGGCCATTAAAATCAGTTAAATTAATATCTGCTCTTCGGATTTAACTATCTGTTTAATTAACTTGGATGTTAACATTGTTAACGTCTCCGTGAGAATTTTAACTCCGCGGTAACAATTAGGTTTTTTCCTTTAGTTCTTCGTTCTTGTCCACTTTAGGTACGTATGAAAATTGGGGTTATTTTTCAATTGTATTAATTCTTGACACGTGATTTTTTTGTTTTGATGTACCTATTCATGAATGGGAATTAGCGGTCAGAAGTACAGGTACACTTTTGTCTGTACCAAATGTTTAAGGTATACATTTTATAATGTATAGTATTAATAAAAATTAAGCAAGTAATAACGCAAATGTTGATCCTAATTCCATTAGCACTATTGTCGCAAATCCACAAAAAGAACAAAACGAAAATAAGGGTGAGGTCACAATCATTTTGATATCCGAAACACCCGTCTAACTAGATATATTGAGCACATGTGCTTCACCAGATGTCGAACACTTGAGTATGTTTTTTATCTGGATGGTGGGAAGTTGTACCACGTGGGGTGCACCGGATTCAGTATACCCTAAGCATTAGCTTATTAATTTGAGAGAATCAAAGGATTAAGATGGGTGGACGCGTTGAAAATGAAGATAGATGCTGGATTAATATTGTCGTTGAGATCATTATTTTTGTAGCTGTCACTTTTATCGTATGACATGCTCTCAGAAATTAAATATCAGCTTTAAGTACCCAGGCAGGCACATATCAAATAAATCTTTTAGTATTAAGATAATATTTTCCCATTCCTTCCACTCGACACCACCAAAACGACACCATCGGTGGTGTCGTATGGAATCACTAGTCCATACGACACCACCGACTAATAGTGAGGTTACCTACATACAAAGTTGTTGATATGAAAACTCCAATTAAGTTCAAGCAGTTTCATTAATGAGGTATGTCATTTGATAAAGTTTATATTTATCTGTCACTCAAATGGTCATCTTGACATTGTTCATTGCAATTTGCATATTATTGTCTTTCCGTCCGAATATTTTAATTTTTCACAATGGACATGGATACTAATACTGACGACATAAAATACATAAAAACTAATGGCGGAACAGCTTTGCTCTGATTGTTGGCAAAATTGTTGGCTGAAAGTTTTTTTCCCGGAAAAGACACACTAAAAGAAAAGTTCATTAAGGCCTATTACAAGCACGTAACAACAATTGTGGACACGCTGCAAGACTAGTTTTCCGGTCCGTTCTTTAATACCTACATAACTACTTACTTCACTGAAATAAAAAAATAATATTTCATAAACTCTGTTTTATTAATTATCGTTTAACTATAGATAACTTGAAATAATAACTTTGGGGTCGGATCAATGTATGTGATGTTGTCTGATATTTATTTATTTGTTTTAATGAACTGGGAGCTGTTATTCAAAAACACGCGTTTCTGGACATCACTAGGGTGGTGTCGTATGGACTAGAGATTCCATACGACACCACGGATGGTGTCGTTTTGGTGGTGTCGAGTGGAAGGAATGTATTTTCCACGGCTTTTTATATACGTGAAGCCGCGAGTAAAAGATTGCTATGATTAAGCTATGTTCTATGCAGGTAGCAACAACAATCGAGGCTTCTTTCACTGCATCATTATTTTACTTGACTGTGTGTGCCTGCACTATGAATTGATGAATACCAACTACAGTGTTCTTTAGTCTAATGAAAAACTAATACCTATTGTAAACACCTTCGAACCATTCTCCCAGGCGTTTATGAATATTGAATAGATAATAAACAAACTTTGAGTAACGGCTACCGTTGCATTCTGTGGATTAACATAATTGATGCTGTCCTTATCTTAAATTTCATCTTAAGCTGTATTTTTTATCCATTTTGGAGGAACTGAGGTTATTAGTAAGAACTCGATTGGAATATTGAATACCTGCTAAGATAATATTTTAATGATCCATGGATCGGATTTCGCCGTGTGGGCGTTTGTTCTTAATTACTTTATAGTCCATTTCATTTTTCGATATAAGTACAGAAATATTCAGTTTCTACAGAATTTTTACCTTAATAAATTCTTTTGCTTAAAACTGTATTTCATGTAGTTCGATTGCTATACAAACGTTCAGTTGTGTTTCACTAGATAACTGAACTGCAGATATGTCTGAACATATTATGCGTGTCGAATTAGTGACGTCTTATTACTATAGCAAAATCTATGAAATTGCGCACTTTCATTCATAAAAGACATAATAATTAAAAAAAAATTTGATATTTATGAATGAAAGCGTGGAATTTTATTGTGGACATTTCTGCTGTTCAGTTATCTAGTGAATCGTCACTGAACGTGTGTCAAACCACTTTAACTCACTGCCAGGATAAAATTCATATAAAATTCTAAAACTATTTTGCATTTATTAGTTCTAAAGCATCTATGCTCGTGTTCTCCTTATTGGCTTACCTGAAAATATTCGTCATTATGTCTCCCTCTCTCCAACCCGTCTCATCTCATTGCTCTGCATGTGAAGACACTTGTGCCAACTACCTGTCTTACCCTAGTCTGATCTCCGATATCACATCATCATCATTAACTGATAGCAGTCCACTGCTGGACGTAGGTCTCTCACAGAGTGCCATTAGCCCGATCTTAAGCTCTTCTCATCCAATCTTTGCCAGCTCAAGCGCGCAAATCATCACCCTATCTAGCCGGAGGGCGTCCTACACTTCGCTTGTGTAGACGTGGTCTCCACTCCCTAACACGGTTACCCCAACACGGTTTTCGGTTCTTCGGCAGATATGACCGGCCCACTACCACTTCAGCTTGCTAACTCTGAGCTCTATCGATCACCTTGGTTCTCTGTCGAATAATATCGTATCGGATTCTATTCTGCAGAGAAATTCCAAGCATAGCCCTTTCCATTGCTCGCTGAGCGACTTTCAATTTGTGGACCAGTTCACCGTAAGTGTCCACGTTTCGGCTGCATAGCTCACCGTAGGACGCACTGGTTGAAGACTTTAGTTTTTAGGCATTGTGGGATTGGTGAAGAGAATACCTGACGAACATTCCCAAACGCTGCCCATCCCAGCTGAATTCGCTTGTTTACTTCTTTCTTAACCAATAGCCATTAGTTAGAATAGAATAGAATAGAATCTAATTATTTATTTGACACACACAAAGAAACATAGAACGGATCACAAACAAAATAGGTAGATAAGACAGGAAAACTACAAAACAATGAGATTAAATTAAACCTACAGCTAGAACACATACGTACCTACCCCACCAGTAGGTAGTAGGTAGGTGCACCAACTAGTCCCGCTCCGTGTCACGCGTGGTCAAACAGGCTCTGCCTCAGCTTTATGCTTCTTTGCAATAAATGATGCAACGCAGCGCTGGTTTTCAGGAAGAGCCTTATGTAGGGTGACGTCACAAATTTAAACAAAATAAACATAATACGACCTATTATACAAAAATAAACATATTTATATAGTAAATAAGCAATGATAACAATAGTAGTAACAAATATCTACACGATATTCATATATATGATACAGTTAATTCAACAGTATTGAAGACTATGATATGAATGAATAGTACCTATATCCGGAATCAAAACCGACCTCAATCTGATCATTATCTACAATGTAAATAGTGACAAAGCTGCGACCTTCACGCTTAATGACTATGTACGTGGACCAGTTCAGCTCTCGGAGTAATGGACGTGTAATTTGCACTTGATGAATGGTTTCGTCCGACAATGATTTTAGGACAGTGGTGAAATAGGTCTGTTTCTGTAATTTATTTTGGGCCTAGTAGCATATTCAATTTGGATTGGATGGATTTCGGGGAGACCTTTATCAGCAGTGGGACAATACAGGTTCAATAAAATATAAACATACTTAAGACGAAAGTCTTCAATCATTGTGTGTTACCAGTGATGACATATGGAACCGAGACGTGGTCCTTTACTATTGGCCTTATGAATAAGCTCAGAGTCGCTCAACGAGCTATGGAGAAGGCTATGCTCGGGGTTTCTCTGCGGGATCGAATCAGAAATGAGGAGATACGTAGGAGAACTCAAGTCACCGACATAGCCCGACGGATTAGCACGTTGAAATGGCAATGGGCAGGCCATATAGCGCGCAGAACAGATAGCCGATGGGGCCGGAAAGTTCTCGAATGGAGGCCACGGACCGGCAAGCGCAGCGTAGGACGTCCACCTACAAGATGGGCAGACGACTTGGTAAGAACCGCAGGTCGGCGTTGGATGCAGGCCGCTTCCAACCGCAGCTCCTGGAGATCAATGAGGGAGGCCTTTGTCCAGCAGTGAACGTCCTACGGCTGATATGATGATGATGATGAAAGAGGAGTCATAAGCATGAAACGAATCTTTGTGACGCGTCTATATCATTTACCATCACTGTTATTGTAACATCTTGTGTTGTAATGTAGTATGGCCAACGCTTCAACGTAGTCTTCACCTAAAGAAAGGTGATTACTAAAAAGCTAGTGAGACGTCGGATAAAAAAAAATGAATCAGAGTATACAGACTGAAGTAATCACGTCTTTCTCACAAGCATTCCAAATAATCTAAATTGTTATCACTTTTTTATTTGGAATTTTCGATTTAGCAATTCCAGATTGTTTGCCACACTGTAGAAACTTGTGAATCTTACCAATTTTACATCTCCGAATAAACAGTCTAGATTTAACTTGCGCTTCTCGCCAGTCCAACTGCAATTGTATCGAGTTTATCATCATTCTGACTTTACTGGGTTTTTTAATAGCGAATCGAATCCGATCAATCAGATAACTTCATATAAAATTGCTCTGATCCGTTTCGGCTTCTTTGATCGCTACTTCAAGCCTCATTTGTGCTGGAAGTGGGTTTCCAGCGATAACTATCGGTGGACTAGGGAACTAGTAAGGTGTTAGTTTAGCTAGTAAGGGTCTTACTCGATACATGACCCTTACTTGCTGCTAGTAGGATTTTCAACTGGGCGAGCACGTCCTTACTTCAGAGGGCATGTTAACTGCTAGCCTTGGCCTTCAAGTGGCCTGAAAACTCCGTCACGACTTGGCCACTAGCTTATCGAACTTTCCTGCTTTTTATGTAGTTTTGCCCTGTATTGATCACTTCCATGTTATTGTGTCTCTTTAGCTTCCAATTGTTAATCAGTATAATGCCGATCGATTCTAGTAATTAGTAAATTAAAGTTTTAGTTTTAAATGCTTTTAATGTTGCTAGAGTAATTTTAAATTTTAACTCTCGTGATATTTAATTACTGAGATGCAATTTAAATTCGAAGAAATTTCATTATTAGACTTATTTTTATTTTCATTCGGTATCACCTTCGTTCAATAACTTATTATGTATATTACGTTGTTCTATGTCATTCATAAATGTGATTATTATTTGTGTAATCATCTAGACCTTGTCTCTAAATCCATCCTTAACATTGTCTGTTTTTATTCGCACACCATTATTAAACCTAGATCCAAATGTGCATTTATCATCAACTCAAAATCCGGTTCCAGAATATTCTAGATCACTTCGTTCAAACATCGGGAGTCCTTGGCCGCGTGGGTTTGCGTAAATGGAGTCATTTATTACACCTTGGCTACAGTATAATACTAAGATACATATATTCTGTGCGTCTGACTAATGCTATTCTAATGAACTGGCGACATTTATAAACGGGCCTTGCTCCACACACGTAATGAGCTCGGATGATGGAGCGGGAGGGGACATGATCATAGACTAGGTTCTTACTTCAGCTATTCAGAATAGATGCTGCAATAATCTGGCGTAGAATTTGTTCGTGTTAGGCGTAGATTATGGTTATAGGCCTGGGCCATTACATTACCTACGCATTTGCTCAAAATAGTCCTTTTGCACGTGTCCATGTAACTTACTTATATAGAATTTGATCTTGTTCAAAATTTTAAAGAAGTCTTTCTCCAAGTACCCTCAATCTACAATTTACAAAATTTTAAAGAAGTCTTTCTCCAACTACCCCTTAAGTAAAAAAATTAACCGGTTGCAAAACCACAGAGTAGTTTTAATTTAATTTCGCAGTGTCGTCATTTCTATTTTAATTGAACTTCAATATAAGATAATGTATTGAACTTATAGATCAAAATATTGCATTAAGTTATCTATTTTATATAACATATTGCAATTTTATCTTGTCCTATACATTACCCATAAGTGAGTTCCGATGGAACATTTGTGACAAATCGTTACGTTGCACTCCAGGGCCATAAAGTATCGGACGATAGCTCCCGGGGCGAACACGACAGCGCGATTACAGGAACACGGGGCGGACGGGATGACTGCTAATGTAATGATGTTAGATGGTACGTCAATAATTCTGAGATACAAGTATAGGATGATCAGTTTGAATATATACAGAGCTAATGCTCTGACCGTAATTTAATTAGTTCAATTAGGGTAGAGAACATCCTAAAGATGATAGCAGGCGCCATTCTGTAATTTTAATTTTTAGGATATTCTCTCTAGTTTATGTAGGATGTCGGTTTAAAGATGTTTATTCTCAAAAGAAGTATTAAATACAGTTTACTTATATGAGACATAGTTTTATAATACCTAGGTGAAACCCAAGTACCTATATAGTAACTCCTGTCCATACGACAGAGTTTTATAGTCGATCCTTCACTGTAACAGCCGTACGATTGTGGAACGCTTTGCCCCTCTCTATAAGAACATCCAAGTCTATTAGTAATTTTAAAACAAAAGTGCACACCCATTATCTGTCCTTGTGTTGAAGTTGTAGCTGCTTGTTAATTCATCATAACCACTTTTAGAGTTGCTTATTTAAATTAAATTTGTGTTATTACTGGTAATTTAGGTTTATAGTATGTAGATATGTTTTTAAATTTATATAGATGCACCGCCGTCATGTGTTACATTTTGATCCTGTCCATACAAAGGTTGTCTGGAAGAGATCGCTTTTAGCGATAAGACCGCCCATTGTACTAAATCTATCTGTAAGAATTATGTTCTGTATTTTACTTTGGTGTACAATAAAGAGTTATCTTATCTTATATTTATAGTACATATTATTTGGTGCTGGTGACAAACAATGCGTTTTATTGAGCTATAGGTACTTGTTACTTATACCTAGCACAGTTAAAGATAATACAAATCACAAGAATGCAATAAACTAGTAATAAAAAAAAGAGAGAAGTGGGTACGTTAAACTAAATACACATATCACTGGCGTTGTTTTGATCGGGAGGAGTAAGATCGTGTGCGAGTTCGGTCTATGTGTGAGTGAAGGTGCCTAGAACACTGACCACTGTTGTGATATTCTTACAAAATTTACAAATCATAGTTTTGATTGCCTCTATATACAGCATATCTATATATATATATATATCTGTCAGCAGGAAGATGTATGGATCAATGCACGCTCTAAAGCGCATGCATAATTTCCTTCCTTTTGCAGCTAAAATTACTCTTGTAAATTCTATCCTACTCCCTATCCTAGATTATGCAGATGTGTGTTATCCCGACGCTACTGAGGAGCAACTTAATAAACTGGAGCGGTTGTTAAACCTCTGCATCAGATATATATACGGGTTACGAAAGTACGACCACATCTCACAGTACCGCTCACAGCTAAAGTGGCTCAAAATCCGGTTTCGTCGGGATACTCATATACTCTGTCTTCTTTATAACATCCTTCAAAATCCTCTGTCCCCTTGCTATCTTAAAGAACGTTTTTCTCCTTTTTTTCCACCTGATAGCCCTTCTCGTTCTTCTCAACATCTGTTATTCAAGACGCCTGAGCATAAAACTTCTTTCTTCACTTACTCTTTCACTGTGACTGCTATCTGCTTGTGGAACTCTCTTCCAGTGGAAATCCGCAAGGCCGCCTCTATGGGAATCTTCAAATCCAAACTCTTTAAATACTTCATCTCTCTTCAAGATACCCAACAAAATTGAGCACTTTATGTAGATATATTTGTGTATTTCGTTTATGTATGTGTATTATTATTATTTTTAATTTTTGTAAGTTTATTTCTAAGCTAAAGCTTGATTAAATTTCCTTTTTCTGGCACTACCACTTTCTCCACACTACACAAAGGTTAGCTGGAAGAAAATGCTAATTAGCATTAAGTTCGCCTATGTATCTTTTTATTAGTGCAATAAAGAATTTTCTAATCTAATCTAATCTATATACTAGCTCGTCTATACAGTTTTTGAAGCAAGTTATTATTTTTAGATTATAGCTCCGAAAGTTACACAATTTGGGGCACTTACAACATCAAACCAATAAATTCGTGTTTATGTCCGAATGATTTTCGATATAATTGCGCTCTTGTTGATTACATTGCGTTTAGTCAAATAACTTGTTTCTAAAGTGGAGGAATGCAGAAAAAGACGCACGATTGGAGCAATTTGCCTAATCGGCCCGTTTTAGTGCGCATGGGCACTGAAGATGGGATAGAACAAAAAATAAACTGACGGACAGACGTCGAGTTTCACGATAGACGCGAGGCTAAAGATACTATTATTCTTCAAGAAAGAAAGGAATAAAGAGGAGGTTTTGAACCCAGATAAAGTCTAAATAAATTCTGTTATACATTCAAATTACTGACTATCTCCGTGGTGCAGTGGGCGAATAGCCGGCTGAGACGCAGGAGGTAGCGGGTTCGATTCCCGCCGCGGAACAAATGTTTGTATGATCTACAGATATTTGTTTCGTGTCTGGTTGTTTCTCTATATATTATAAGTATGTATTTACAAAAAAAAAAGTATATAAGTATTCTATCAGTTATCTCGTACCCATAGTACAAGCTCTGCTTAGTTTGGGGCTAGATAGCACTGTGTGAAATGTCCAGCCATATTTATTTATTTTATTTATTTAAAAACAATAACGCAAACATATCATAAATCGCCCATTATAATAAAATATGACTCGATTGCCACAAAAAGGATTCATTCACGTCTCATTATTCCACAAAAGCCTTTCTTATAAATCAAACTAGAAGCAACAATGTGTATCAGACATCTCTGAGCAGTTTGAACTTTCATCGAGACCGGACTCGGCAGAACCTTATACGGCAAGTCCTTATGGCGATATTATATGAGAGGACGAGATCTCACCAGGCAATTAAAATTAAAACGTATATCTGCAACTGGTTTGTTTGTTTTGTGGTTTAGGAGAGACCTGGTACAGTTGGTTGATTTATAGCAAGTGGCGAAGTGTATGGTTTATCAAATTATATGGATGTAAAAAATAGGTTACGTTTGTGTGTAAACATTTGGACTCCTTTACAGTTCAAGCTGTGCTGCTGTGGAACGCTTTACCTTTCTCTATCAGATCATGAAAATCTCTGCCTATCTATAAAGCTAAGGTATACGACCATTTCCTTTCTTTGTCTACGCACTGCTAGTTTATCGTTATGTTTATCTCCTTTGTTGTAGTTTATATATACAAATATATATATATATATATATATATATATATACTAGCTGACCCGGCAAACGTTGTTTTGCCATATAAATAATTGCTATTAAAAAATAAGGGTTGATCGTAGAAGGGTGAAAATTGAGGATTGTATGTATTTTTGTATGTTGTATCATAAAAAAATAGAAATTAAAAATTTTGTCTAAAAAATAAAAATTTAGGGGTGGACTACCCCTAACATTTAGGGGGATGAGGATAAGCACAAAATCGGTCAAGCCGTTTCGGAGGAGTATGGCAACGAAAACTGTGACACGAGAATTTTATATATTAGATATATAAATATATATGTATATATTATATTTGTATATATTTTTAGTTTATTAGTAAGTAGGTATTATAGGTAGTTTATGTAGGTTTATGAACATAGATACACCGCCGTCTTTTTGATTTTGTTTTGTCCTGTCCGTCCAAAGCTTGTCTGGAAGAGATCGCTTTTAGCGATAAGACCGCCCGTTGCACTTACCTTTCTTTTTGTGTATTTCTTTGTATTTTTAAGTTTGTTGGTGTGCAATAAAGAGTTTTTCTTTCTATCTGAAAAATGTAAAACCAGAAATCTGAATAAACTTCGCGTTATTAAAAATGATTAATAGATATAAGATATAGATTGCCATCGATAGCAATCTAATCACTTTTTCTTTCAGAAGATAAACAGTAGCAAAATGACAAAGTTTCATCATCCAATTAAAAAAATAACTGAATATTTCTAACGCACTCCTTATGTGGATGAATATTTTATGTCTTCTCTTGTAATCTAGGAAGACATTACTTTCAGAATAGTCTTACCCAACCAGTTCATGCATATCTTTACTACAAAATAAAGGCTTTGCGACCTGATAAGGTTACAATGCAGGATACTCCGTTATTCCCGTGTTCGAATATAGTCAAACGCCATGTAAGAGCAGAGTTGTAGCAATTTGGCTGAGGCTAAGAACAGCTTCGTGCGAACCTGCCTTGTAATTTTGAACTGTGTCTGTATTTTCTTGAGGTCTACTTTTGAGTGTAATGCCTGGGGGTAAAAGTAGGGCTTCTCAGATGTTGAATCTCATAGTAACTGTAGCGATCGGACTAGGGTAGGTATTAATCGAGATATCAAATTCAGTTGTATTTTGTTTATCTTATCGTATTCCAATTTGAGAGTTTTATATTAAATTCTCATGAACTTGAAGTCCTCATCTCCATGATCAATCTAGGAGCGTACTTTGCTCGCGGTACGCGTGACAAAAGCAACACAATGCATTGTTTAGTGATCGATGGATGATTTTTAGTGATGTTCATCATTCGAACAAGTTTTTATTTTGCGTGGCATGTTGTTAAAATCATTAACGCCGCACGTTTCATGAATTTAATCACCTTTTGAGTTTCATTATATTTTTTCTACATTTTTGTACTTAGTTTTATCTCTCAGCTGGGCATATTACAGTTTGGCGATAGATATACATATGATTCAGATATCGCTATTACGATTGCTGCCTTTATTAAACTTGAACATGGATGCGATTGATATATCCGATCGACACGTTAATTCTCACATCACTAGCCATTGTTCGGAGATATACCGACACTGCACAATACATGACGAAACTCTCCGAGATATGTGGTGTCTTTGTATGTCATTTGTTACTCTATTGCTTTCTCTTGCTAGTTTTGATCATCCTCACATGAGCATGAACAATTGCTAATTTGTTATAGAAACAAAAAAACAGTAATAAATCTCTCTTTAAAATAACCAACAAAATTCAGCACTTTATGTTGGTACATTGTATTTCGTTTATGTATGAGTATGTGTATTATTCATTATTCAGAAAGATACACAAAGTAAAAAGCGAACAGATTAGCGAACAAAAGTTATAGATGCCTTACAATATGCTCTAAAGTGGCCGTGGACAGGGCATATAGTGAGACGCACGGATAAAAGATGGACACTAAAGACAACTATATGGGAAGGACCAATAGGAAAAGAAGAGGACGTCCTAAAAAAATATGGATAGACGATATAAAATCTATTGCAGGAAGTGAATGGAGATCCACTGATTCTCTCCTTCTCGCTACCCCGAAACACTCAACCGCCTTCCGTGGCAACTCTTTTGAGGTGGTAGCTGTCGGTCTATGGAACTCTCTCCCTACTCATATTAAAAAGGCGCCTAGTAAACCGGTTTTCAGACGACTAGTCTATAGTCATTTCTTGCAGTCCTCCACTGGCTGTTAAAATATATCAAAACGTAGTACCTATGTGTGTTGTATGTAATAGTATTTTTTGTTTTATATCTATAAATATATATATATATATATATTTGTTATATTTCTCATATATATATTCTATGTATTATTATTGTTATATCAAGTAGGTTTATGTATTTATTCTAACTGTAATCGGAGTTTATTGTTATTTGTGTTTCTTTTGTTTTTTTTTTTTTTAATAAACATTAATATTGTTAAAAGTTAGCACGCCAACCTTTTTTGTTACCTCTGAGGTTGGCAGGTAGAAAATGCTATTAGCATTAAGCCCACCTTTTGTACATGTAATTTGTATTTTTGTGCAATAAAGTATTAAATAAATAAATAAATGGAGAGAGAGAGCAACAGACAGAGAGGCCTGGAGCAAGCTGGAGGAGGCCTATACCCAAGATGGGGTTCCGATCACCGGTGATAAAAACAGCAGCGATAGTGATTAAAATGAAAAAAAATATTAATTTTTGTTTAATATGTATGTATAAAGAATTATTAATTAGTATCATATTAGAAGCGATATGTATAAATTTACTATAATAATCATTGTAATTAATTTAATTTAAGAAATGCATGTATTAACCATTAACCCAACCAAGACGCAAGTCTGTGCGTTCACCACAAAGAAGGCCCCTTTCACAATAGCTCCACGGTTCCAGGGCGTTCCTCTGCCCGTCTCGGCGAGTATAGGGATTCTGGGAGTCGAAATTTCTAATGAGGTCCAGTATGGGAGTCACTTAGAAGCAAAAGCTGTGCTAACCTCCAAGAAACTTGGGAGTCCTTAACCGTGCTAAACAGTATTTTACGACACAACACCGGCTACTGCTGTACAAAGCGCAAGTTCGGCCGCACGTAGAATACTGGTTCCCATCTTTGGCACGGAGCTCCAAAGTACCTATTGCTTCGTTTTGACTCCCTTCAGAGAAGAGCCATTAGAATCATCGGTGATCCCAAACTCGCCGACAGGCTGGAACCGCTGAGTCAACGCCGTGACATCGGATCGCTCAGTGTATTCTACCGCCTGTATAATGGGGAATGTTCTGAGGAGCTATTTGATCTCATCCCGTCGTCGAGATTTTACCACCGCACTTCTCGACAACGTAATAAAGCTCATCCACATATAATTGACAATTGGGTATCGCGCACCACACGCTTCACGCGATCTTTTCTACCCCATACTTGCAAGATGTGGAATGAGCTACCATCTGAGGTTTTCCCATTAGACTACGACATGGCACGCTTCAAGAGAAATGTAAAGAGGTTTCTTCAGTGTAGGGAACGCATCGACAATACCCCGGGTGTTGTCGGTGTCAATAGGCGACGGTGACCACTTACCATCAGGTGGGCCGTAAGCCTGTTTCCCCACAAATAACATAAAAAAAAATATTAGTAATTGAGGATTGGAAATAAATGGGCTTTATTATTACTATTCATTATTATAAACACGGGATTTATCACGTACCGTTTTATCGGTATTTCGACCTTCATCGTGAACCTTCATCAGGATGAGTGCGATCCGCTCCGAACCACGTCTCGCCTCGGTTCTTGATAAATACCATATTTGTAATAATGATGGAAATAAATCACGAAATTTTTCTAAGTAAAATGTGTATTATTATTGTTGATTTTTGTAAATTTATTTTATAGTACACACGGCTACACATCAAGCTATATTTACCAATATAAGCTGACCTCGCATTGTGTAGGCTTTTCGTAGAATGAGGGGTCAGCTTATACTGGAAATGTATAGCTTGATGTGTAGCCGTGTGTACCTAAGTTAAATGTTTAATTATCTATTAAATGGCACTACCACTTAATCTGCACTACACAAAAGCTGAAAGAAAATGCTAATTATCTTTAAGTTCGCCTGTGTTATTTTATTAGTGCAATAAAGGAATTTTCTAATCTAATCTAATAAATGTGAGTTTGTTGATATTTTTGAGAGATGTTTGTCTATCAGGAAACACAGATTCTGGCAAGGCGTTCCACTCTTTGGCGGTGCGCATAATAAAGGTCGAAGAGAACCGCTTTGTGCGAATGGGAGGTATTTCTACCATATATTATATAAAGCGGTGGCGCATCGCAGAGCGTCTGATTGTCCGATGATAGAATGGAGATGGTGGGATCAAGTTGAAAAATTCCGCCGCACACTCTCCGGAATGTTTAAGTTAAAGCCTGTTTTTCCGGTTTTACTTCCTCGTCCATTGTCATTTTGTTTTTGATTTAATTTATCTAATAATCTCAAAAGCATCTGATTTATATATAAGTCACCTCAGTTTTATTTCCTTTGCAAATCAGATCCCGTGGTTGAAATACACGGGAAAAGTAGTGTAGTACCCAGTACCTATATAGTCAAACCAATCCGTTGTCAAATCAGAAAGATCGAGTTTGGATCAAAGGCTGATTGTATTAGCGGCGGATGTGACAATACAGAAGCGAGCACATCCGCAATTACGCTGATTTGAGGCCCCCGTTACCTACTGCATGACGCGAGCCGCAGCGTGTAGTCTAGATAGTATTAATACCTAGGTTAATACTAGCTAGATTATCTAGGTATCATGATCTATTGAAGTTACGGTATTTTTTCTTGGACGTTATGAGAGAATGTGTAAATCATATCTTCAACAGCAAGTGGTACTTTTCATCTCAAGGCTTTCAAATTACTTAATAAATAAATTAAATATTGCTGGACATTTCACACAGCGCTATCTAGCCCCAAACTAAGCTATACTTTTTTGTAAATACATACTTATAATATATAGAGAAACAACCAGACCCGGAACAAATATCTGGAGATCATGCAAACATTTGTTCCGCGGCGGGAATCGAACCCTCCTGCGTCTCAGCCGGTTATTCACCCACTGCGTCGCGGAGGTCGTCAGAGATGAAAATGTATATTGGTGATGGACCATTGGATTGCATGGCGAGCGATATTTTTATCTTATCGTAAAATATTATAACATCTTCATTGTGTGTGACGCTTTATAGTTTGGTCCTGCCTTTTTTTATTTGTTTTCATATTTTCTTTACTGGCATGTCTTGTTAGAAATGAACATTCCTAACTCACCTGTTTTGTAATAACGATGTGTTTATAGTAAAGGTTCGTAAATTATGAAAGTTAGAAGCTTCTAGTAAAGATGCGCGTGCGCCGACACAGAGGGTGAGCACGACCCCCAATGCCAACTTGGCATGACGTAGGGTCGGTAATAATAAATTGTTGACAATGTTGGAATTGTTATATTGGTTCATATATCGATTTTTAGTGAAGATGCTGCTTTGTTATGATTACCGTACGGAACGCTAGTCCTTTAAAGTTATATTATATACATATATTATATACTTATATTTATACTAGTGGTTCGCCCCGAACTGAGATCTCGCGAGTCTCCCATAAAAACAAAAATAATAATTTTTCGTAATCTTTGTCTATCAAAATAGTGCCACGAAATAAACAACTACAATACTTGACCTACAGTTTCATTCAAATTACAGGTAACGGGAGTTCATGTAATTTGGTTACTGTTATTGGGATACAAAATGCTGTCATTCTGTATTTCAGACTTTTGTCTATATTTGTGTCACTAAAGCTACACGAATACTAAATTTCAGCATTGTGGGGTCACTGGTGTACCCTGTAAATTTTGTAAAATTTTTGTTTTTATTATTGCTAATAACTCTAAAACTACAACGATTAAGTTAAAAATAAAAACAGGATTGAAATGTACTAATTAAGACCTTTCATTTGACGTCCCATTTGACCTAATAGTATCATTTTCATTTTTTTACCATTGAACCTAAATATCTCCAAAAACCCCCCAACATTTTTAGCTCATTTAGTCACATCAAAATTGTGCCATCACTACCTACCTATGTACCGAATTTCACGATGATCGGATTAACGCTTCGAAAGTTATCCTCGGACAAACAAACATACATACAACGTCGATTTGCCCAAATTGATTTGGAGATCTCGCTTCGCTCTATCAATTATCAACTTCATTAAATCAAAGTAATATGCCATATATGGCCATATAATGGTCCTTCACTATTGCCCTTATGAATAAGCTCAGAGTTGCTCAACGAACTATGGAGAGGGCTATGCTCGGGGTTTCTCTACGGGATCGAATCAGAAATGAGGAGATACGTAGGAGAACTCAAGTCACCGACATAGCCCGACGGATTAGCACGTTGAAGTGGCAATGGGCAGCCATATAGCGCGCAGAACAGATGGCCGTTGGGGCAGGAAAGTTCTCGAATGGAGGCCACGGACCGGCAAGCGCAGCGTAGGACGTCCACCTACAAGATGGGCAGACGACTTGGCAGGCCGCTTCCAACCGCAGTTCCTGGTGATCAATAAGGGAGGCTTTTGTCCAGCAGTGGACGTCCTACGGCTGATATGATGATGATTATGATGAATATGCCATAACACATGTATTGTTCTTCAACATCGACTTTAGTTTTAGGCGGTCTTCTAGCTTTAATAAGCTAATGAGTGACCTTTAGTCTACTAATCAAATTCATTGCACCGAAGAAAGATTGTTATTGTCGGACTGTCAGTAGTACAGCATTAGTACCATCATTTGTATGCGTCAAGACATGATTTGTATGTAATGAAAGTATGTATTTATAAATTGTTAGCGTTAATTAACAGTGGGGCTTCTAATTAGGTAGTAGGTTTGTAATGAAATAATTTTCTTGTAAGATTTTTGTAAATTTATTATTTACACACATGTATTTGCAATGATATTGCATTTACACAAATGTCTCCTCCATGACCACGAGTCGGAAGCGTTACCAAAAGTACGGTTATCTTTTATAATATAATTGCATTTATATGTTACGAGTAAAAATTTTATGCGGATATTTGACGGATTTATTGTATGGAATTAGCAAAATCGCTGCAGGCCATTTTGACTGCAAATAGTACTCAACTGAATGCTGGAAAATGTATGTTGGGAAGAAAGGTGGTGATTCGAATCAAACAGATCAACTGTTATTATTATAAATACGGGATTTATCACGTACCGTCTTATCGGTGTTTTGGCCGACAATGCTTCGGTTCAATTCGTGAACCTTCATCATGGTGAGTGCGATCCGCTTCGAATAACGTCTCGCCTCGCACTGATCAACTTTTAATAAAAATAAATTCAACAACTGGTTTTAGTATTTATGACTTTTTTTACTCCTTTGAATTAGCTGTTTTATTGATCGTTGAAAATCTCTCATTCTGTTGGCACTAACTAAACTAACTAGTTAGACAGCACTGAAATTATTTAAATCCTTTATAGGGTTCCGTACTGAAAGGGATAAAACGGGACGAGCAGCCCTCTCCATAGCTCGTTGAGCGACTCTGAGCTTATTCATAAGGCCAATAGTGAAGGACCACGTCTCGGTTCCATATGTCATCACTGGCACTCTCGTCTTCTTCTTAAGGCACTGAGGTATGTTGGACGAAAAGACGTTGCGAAGTTTCCCAAACGCTGCCCATCCGAATAAGAAAATATCGCTCGCCATTCAATCCAATAGACCATCACACACGGCGAAGATAATATGTATATTCATCTTATATTCTACTGTAAATGTGTGTGACACGCATAATACGTTTCTGGGACAGCTCCCATAAATACTGCGGTTATGGTAGTACCAATAAAACAATTAGATAATTCTGTATTATAACTAAATCAAACATTCCTGCAGTAGCACACTAGTTAGATGATAAAATTGTAACTATACTTGAAAAAACATAGCTTGATCTCTGCGACATTTGTTAAACTGACATTCCTAGGGTTGTTATGATACAGAAAAAAACATCGATAGTAA
This sequence comes from Philereme vetulata, assembly GCA_918857605.2. Classification (NCBI taxonomy): domain Eukaryota; kingdom Metazoa; phylum Arthropoda; class Insecta; order Lepidoptera; family Geometridae; genus Philereme; species Philereme vetulata. Next base: position 1,791,442 of record OU975482.1, read on the forward strand.
TTATCGATAGAAGCTTTGCAGTAAGACCAATTGTTGGACTTTTGAGGGCTCCAACAAGCCGTAACGACTGCCATTAGATATTCGTATGGCAGCCGGGACCGACGGCTTAACGTGCTTTCCGAGGCACGACCAGACCAGTGCAAAAACCCATATTCATGCATACAAATATTTGCACTGAGCGAGGATCGAACCCGCGACCTCCTGCGCAGCAGTCGTGTTCACTACCGCTTCGCCACGAAGGCTGTCTGCCATAATTATATGTATATTGGATTATATTATGATTTGAGTAATAAAATGAAACGAATATTTTAATACATACATTTATTTATTTCAAAGGTGTACAACCCAAATCAATATCCGAATCACTTTCAGAATCGCTAGAGCAATCTTGTAAATTTATAATGAACTCTTGTTCGCAAATATTATCAAATCGAACGTCCCGCTCCCAATCTTCTACAGATACATTTTCAACCGCAGTGTTTAGTAACTGCAACATTTTATTTGCCGTGAAAGGCGGTGTTGTTATGTCTAGCAGCGCAGAGTAGGTTAGAATTTAGATTTTATTTACTCACTATTGTAAATAATGTTATTTTTTTTAAATATTCAATTATGTTATTTTTTAAATTAAATGATAAATTAATTTTGAATCAAGTTTTATACAAAATATCGATAGTTTATAGTCTGTGGTCACGATGATTCATCGCTCATCACTATAATTAGCTCAGCATGCCCATAAAGTATGACATTAATCCTCCGTCGTCCGAGACACGTTCTCGGAGACCCGGATGACGAAATCACCTCTGCTAATGCGGAAGGTGAGTCATCTATATCAGACAGAGCAAACACTTCACAGAAACACCGACCTCGCCGGCGAGGTCGACGAGTCCCTTCAGTCGCCGCTTATACGAGGTACAGACATGTACCCGGGCGTTTCTCTCCTATCCCCATCCCGGCAACAGCCCAAGCCGAGGTTCGTACCTAAGTGGTGCCCTTGCGCTAGTTGCCTAAAAAACTTACAGGGCTGAGCGCCATCTGCGCTCGCCAAAAGTTCGGTTAAGCTGTCACGGCCTCAGAGGCCAACAGCGAGATTAGTCCATTCGAAAAAAAAAAAAAAAAAAAAAAAACGTATGACATTGACTGGTACGTTTGTCCGTACTGTTAAATTCAGAACTTCATAGGCGCGATTTTACTGACAGCTGTCCCAGAGATGAAGCTATGTTTTTTCTAGTATAGTTATCACATTTCATTCTATTATAACGATGTTTATATTACCGAATACATTAGATAATATGATACGATACGGCAAGTTTTACGGCCTAATTGTGGACAAACAGACAGAAATGAGTCATTTAGAAAATACCCACTGTATATTTTTGTGTTGATGGAGCGCTTGGCCCAACCGATGTTAAGTATTGCCTTACCTTAGAAACGTGCCCTACGATGCACTGCCATGCGTTCATCAACTTCAGGCATACAGGCCACATGTGACGGTAATTTCACCGGCATCGGATCTGGTTGTTTAAAATAGAAAGCTAGTTTAACTACGGTGGATCTTAGCTACATGTCATGAAGATCAGGTCAGCGGCTCCGAAGATTATCAGCACTTTCTTTTTGGTGAAGGGATCTCAGGTATAAAATGGAAATTTATCATGAGGTTTTAATGTGTAGGGGGATTTATAAAATTTAATTTTTTTACTTATAGTCATATAGATAGACAATTGTACACATTTTTATGTGTGAGTAAGAAAAAAAAGATTAATCCTACTAATGTTATAAACGCGAAAGTTTGTATGTATGGATGTTTGTTACTCTTTCACGCCGAAACGGCTGAACCGATTGTGATGAAATTTGGTATGTACGTAGATCATAACCTGGATTAACACATAGGTCACTTTTATTGGCAAACCACGCGTGCGAAGCCGCCGGCAACAGCTAGTTTATAATAAAAAAAATTACAAATTTAATACGAAAATAAAAAAGTATCTATATAAACACACCAGAAAGCGATTGTTACCTAAAATGTGTGTCTGATTTGACATACGCCTAAAAAAGATGCCCCTAAATATTTATTTTGAACTCAATACTTACAATAGTTGAGGGTAGTATTTTTATTTATAGTGTTATCCGAACACATGCGGAAAATTCCAAGATTTTAAAAATCATCTCAAAAATTTCGACCTAGACGTGAATTGCCTGGTTGCACAGATGGTAGTGCGTTCTCGTATCAAGAGAAAGGTCGCGGATTCAAGTCCCGTCTAGGCTTGAAATTTTTGAGATGATTTTTAAAAATCTTGGTATAGTTCAGAGTGCCTAATAGTTTTATTTGCAAACTCAATGAACACATGATCATCCACAGCCCGACTTCACCCACTGCTGGACATAGGCCTCCCCAAGTCTGTGCCATCCGCCACGATCCTGCGCTAGTCACACCCACTCATTACCGGACGTCCTACCCTTCTACACCCATTCGGTCACTACCCTGCTCCACCTGCCATCACCACGTCTGCCAAATCAATGCACTACACAAATGAAGTGGCCAAGCTACCGTTCCAAAATTTCTTCAAATCTTCCACGCAAGCTGAAAGGCGTTCAGTCTAAATACCTCCTCCATGGGAACTCTTCTCTCCAACCTGTCAAATACCACCGATTGCCGTGAAATCTTTAATATTGGCTAATCGTTTTATATCCGAGTGCTAGCATGTTATTGGTTGTAAACTGTAAACACGCGATTCTGGCTTTTGAATTCATCGGCGCCAAAGTTAGTTCCGGTGAGTAAGCTAGTAGATAAAGCTTTGCAATATGTACCTATTACCCGTGCGCGATAAGTTGGGACCTGAGCGCGGTGACGTCATATTGGCGTGTTTGTACCGCCCGCAAAAAAGCGAACATAACAAGCAGCCGCCCGCGGCTTATACATAATTTATTATGTTACTCAGGGAGGACGCTGCTTTTTATCTAATCTTTTTTACACTATTTGAATAAAATAAAAATACAATGTTTAAGTTTATACATTTATTTTATCTATTATTTACATCATCTCATCTTCGTCACTACTTAGTGGATTTATGCCTTCTAAGAGGTTGTACTTCGTCCTCAGTCTCACTATAATCACTTGACGAAGAGGTATCCGATAAATTTACAACATTTACTATAGCAACAAAAACCACAACAACAAAACAATGACACAAACTATAACAACAAAAACTACAACAACAAAACAATAACACAAACGAAAACTAAAAGAATTCCAGAGCGCGTCGTTACGTGACGTAGGCCAGTACGAGACTAAAAACCCTAGTAAAAAATAGTGATGCGAACGGTACAATACGGGCGCCATCGGGGAAGTGCAGGGGAAGCGGTCGGGGAGTCGCATTCCTAGCAGGTCCCAAGTTATCGCGCACGAGTAATATGGAAATATGTAAGGTTTATGTGAATGTTTTATAAATTTGCGACAAGAAACAAACTATTAGAGCTATTCTGAGTTACCGCGAGTAAGAAACTTGCCAAGCACTGCATCTTACACAATGAGCGCTGTGCAGCGTATAAGTAATTTAATAAGCTCTTTGCAGTGAAACACTCCAAATAGCTCATTAAAGTATTTATACGTATTACTCGTGCGCGATAACTTGGGACCTGCTAGGAATGCGACTCCCCGACCGCTTCCCCTGCACTTCCCCGATGGCGCCCTTATTGTACCGTTCGCATCACTATTTTTTACTAGGGTTTTTAGTCTCGTACTGGCCTACGTCACGTAACGACGCGCTCTGGAATTCTTTTAGTTTTCGTTTGTGTTATTGTTTTGTTGTTGTAGTTTTTGTTGTTATAGTTTGTGTCATTGTTTTGTTGTTGTAGTTTTTGTTGTTATAGTTCTTGTTAAGTGTTTTTGTTATCATTATGAAGGGTAAACCTTTGCATAGCGGAGAAAGAAACCTCGTGCTAAAAGTGTTAAGAGTTTTTTGAAAACGAAAAACGGAACAAACAGTTTTGTTTACCTGTTGACCAAGCAGTAAAACGAACATGACGAAGATAGTGACGAAGATGAGATAATGTAAATAATAGATAAAATAAATGTATAAACTTAAACATTGTATTTTTATTTTATTCAAATAGTGTAAAAAAGATTAGATAAAAAGCAGCGTCCTCCCTGAGTAACATAATAAATTAGGTTAAAAAAAACGAAGACGAAGCCGCGGGCGGCTGCTTGTTATGTTCGCTTTTTTGCGGGCGGTACAAACACGCCAATATGACGTCACCGCGCTCAGGTCTTAACTTATCGCGCACGGGTAATATGTGTCTTATTTGTAAAATAATTAGCCTAAATAATTAAAACAATTCCACGCGGATAATTTGCGGGCACAGCTAGTTATTAATAAATTGTCAGTCAAGGTTTGTATGACTTTTGAGTTAGTGATCTGTAGAAGGTGCTAGATATAATATTGGATAATGTATGGTTAATATATAGTTGTATAAATATGGCTGGGTGTCCGTGAGGTCAACACTGGCCTCAGCCAAAGACCAGTGCTGCAGTATGGCAACATGCTGTAGCAGATGCTGAGCTGAGGACCCTTTCGCCACCACACTTATAATTTTTAGTCAGTTTATATATTTGTGTGTCCATTTGTGGTGGTCTGAATAAATATTTTTTCTTTCTTTCTTTAAATCATTTTGTTGTACTTACATATACTGTATTTAACACTTTTGTTGGGTAGATGAAACAATTTGTTTTTGTAAACAGATGTAGGTGCCTCGATGCAGGCACCTACATCTGTCTTTATGAAACCTTACAGTCTATGTAAGTACAACAAAATGATTTAAAGAAAGAAAGAAAGAAAAAATATTTATTCAGACCACCACAAGTCGATACACTTTAACGATTCCGTCTGCGGTCACCGGTCACCTTCTATCGGAGATATATCAAATACTTACTTACTCCTATGGCTCAGCGACCCGAAGTGTGTCTTGGCCTCCGACAACAGCAGTCGCCATTTTGGTCTGTCCTGTGCAGCTTCCCGCCAGTTTTCAGCTTGTAGCTCACGCAGGTCCTCTTCCACTACATCTTTCCAGCGGTGCCGCGGGCGTCCAACGGGTCGCCGGCCGGCGGGGCAACCGAGATACTCGTAGGCGTTGTTAACTTGTCGATCCTCTTCCATTCTCTCTAAATGGCCGAGCCAGCGAAGGCTATGCGCTTTCGTTTCACCGATGATGTTGTGTTCCTTCACTAGCTCCTCGATCTCTAAGATATATCAAATGTCATTAGGTATAAATCTAAATATGGAATTAGGATCGGTTAGTACGTTATCACTACGTAAACAATATAAATTCTCACGACTTCGCGGAAATGGTCTCTTAATCGTAGGCGATTTTTTTAATATTTTTGTTACCGTTATCGGGCATTCGTTGTACATTCCCACGCTGAGATATCGCTATCTGCGCTTCCTCAATGATTCAGCGTGCGATTGAAATAGTTATTGTCATATTTAGATGCGTGTTCGGACTTGTTCTGGGCCATAGTTGGGTAATCTCTTATCGCGCCCTGGGCGTTTGTGCACTACAAGGAGTTTTACTGTCCGGCAGTCCGATTTTTTACGGTCCAGTGTGCCATAAAAAAACGGATGATTAGCTTGTACACTGCAAGGAATTTTACTGTCCGGCAGTCCGATTTTTTGCACCGTCTTTACTCGCAGGTGCGGCGCAGTTTAGGGTAGCTCTCTGAAACTACACGCCACGCACGCGTAAATACGCTAGGAACGATGAGTTTCTTGGAACGTCAGCAGTTGCTGTCTTTATCTACTCTACGTGCGAAGATGCAGAAGACAAAAATAATTTTGGGTTCATCCCTTTTTATATGAAAGGTACTACAGGGTCATTTTACATAAACCACAATAAATTGAGGCAGGACGAAAGATTATTTTTTAAACGGCCTGGAATGGGAAAAAGTAAAATGTTGGACGGTAAAGTTACGAAGTGCACAAACTAGTATATAAATTTATAGCGTGCAATATCGGACCGTAAAAAATCGTACAGTAAAATGCCTTGTAGTTCACAAACGCTCTATTTCCTCAATTATGTTATTTCATTTTTTTGTCACCTTAAGCTTTTTAATCAATGTCGAAATGTAACAAAGTTAAATGAAACAATTTATAGGTGTCTGCTAAAGGAAATCAGAAATCATTACTTTAGCGTTCTTATGGAAGTCTTTTCTCAATCATTTGTTGACAGTTTCCGATAACATTCACCCAGATTCGGGTTTTAAGCATTATAATGTTTAACAGTACCAACAAGTGCATGACATGTCATTATTTAAAATAACGATTCTTCAAGGAGCTGTGGCCATCGATCAAAGTCATTTGCTCTTAAATAAGTACGTTGTCGTCTGTACAGAACAGAGACGGGACTGCAGGTTTTTAGTATCAAAATTGATCGAGCTTAATGTCTTCTTGTTGTGTGTTTCCTTGTAGGCGATCAGGCGTGCTTCATTATTATTTAAGAGCGTGTTTTTAATATTGATGCAGTGTTGACCGAAATTTGTCACAATGTGTTGGTTAATTTTGTCAACAAAACATTATCATTTTATTTTTATGACTTGATATAAATTAAATAAAACGATACTCTAACTAACGGTTTAGGTGAAGATTTACGCATTAGAATTAAACATACTTTAATAGCTCGTTTGCTGGTTTTGTATCAAAGTTTAATACTAAGTGTGGCCGGTCCGGCCCTGCCTCGCTAAAGTGCAAAAAACAATGGGTGACCTTATAAGGTGATACTGCTCGTCGGCCGGTTTTTGTCGAACCACTCGAACCTCGCTTTGTGGAAACGAGAAATTGGGAAGTTATGCGAAAAAAGAATGAGATGCAGACCAGTTCAGGGCATTGTGGCCAGGTAGTTGAGACTTCCCACCTTTGCTTTGTCTAAAGTCGAAAGTTACGAAGCATTGGTAGGACATCCTCATCTTTGTGCCTACTATCTCTATGTATAACTTTTATATCCCTATCCTGTTCGTTTTATGATTGTTGTATCCTGTCTTCGCATGGCTAATAAAATATCTCTATTACAACGGTTATTTTCTTCAATTTAATTTGATCTAGGACATTCTACGTAATGTATCGCTATTTACTTAAGTTTCCAAACTTCCCACGCACAAATGTCAATCAAATTGGGAGTGTATTATAATGTTTATTTTGATAGCAGTTATCAGTCATGTACGATTTGCTTTTATTGAAAGTAGCTGCTAAGTACATCGAGAAATGCTGAAAGTGCTTATTATCTGTATTTTTTGGATATATTCCGTTGATTTTTATTTATTTTTCACCGATCTTGTGTAATACGCTCTGAATATATTTACCAATATAGTATTTATCGAAGACTTATTTCGATAAAATTCATTTGAAATATTAAACGAATAATTATATATTTTCCCACGTTTGGATTGACCATGAACATTTGTAATCAAACGGAAAAAATACTGCAAAATGTTTTGTTAAATGGTGTAACTTAAATCTTATCGCACAGTAAATACTTAAAAGCAGTTTAAGTTTATAGGACTGTTTACTTGAATGCTTATACTGAATCTTCGCTCACTTGTGTACAGAGATTGGGTGGTCTCGCTGTTGATTGATCGATACATCGATATCTCGATCACATCTCGTTACACAGTCCGATAGTGTCGATAACACGTCATTATCGACTATTTTGTTTTCGGTGCATCGGCACTGCTTTTTCTTCACTGAGTGATGCACACCGATATCCTGCGTAATTATTTTATTTGGCAGGACATGGCAAAAAGCTCTGTTTCCTAACCAATTTGCATAAAATATCTGATTGAAAAAGCCTTGCTTGTTATTGATTATGCTCCGTGTTGTTTGTTTTGTATTGATTATGATAACTCAAAATGCCCATTTGAACGCTCAAGGGTTGTCCTAAATTTCTATAGTTAAACTGTCATCCATAACAAGTTCTGACATCAATTTCTCGTAAGTTATGCCGGTTTAACTATTGTAACCATGATCTGCTACCAAATATAGTTAAGATTTTACGCAACATTGTCAAGATTACTTGTGCAATATAAATTATTTTATTTATCTTAGCATTAGTAGTTTTGACCTGAATCACCATTTATAGAAAACCATTGCAAGCATGGGTTTTCCGTCAGTTATACATTTTGTTATATTTCAGTTGGGTATTTTTGTTATCAATCGTTAAAAGACCTACTTGAAATGTATGTCTACGCAAATCCCCACCGCCGTCCCCTTCGCTACGAGGCCTCTGCAAACCAGGTGGGACTTACGTAGCACTGGAGATTTTGAGAATATACCTAAAAAAAGCGGCCAAGTGCGAGTCGGACTCGCCCATGCAGGGTTCCGTAGCAGCAAGTAACATAACATAAAAGTTCTTGTAGTTCGTTGTAACTTTTTTATATTTGAGTTGATTGAATGAAAGGAAAATTACGGTTTATGATTTATGACGTATTAAAAAAACTACTTACTAGATCTCGTTCAAACCAATTTTCGGTGGAAGTTTGCATGGTAATGTACATCATATATTTTTTTACCACTTTGGAAGTGTCTCTCGCGCAAACTATTCGGTTTAGAAAAAATGATATTAGAAACCTCAATATCATTTATAAGTATATCCATAAATACGTAAATACCCATAATATCATAAGACATATCCATAAATACCCCACACGTATGGATTTGATGAAAAAAACATTTTTGAGTTTCAGTTCTATGTATGGGGAATTCCCAAAATTTATTGTTTTAGTTTCTATTTTTGTGTGAAAATCTTTATGCGGTTCACAGAATACATCTACTTACCAAATTTCAACACTATAGTTCTTATAGTTTCGGAAAAAAGTGCCTGTGGCATACGGACGGACAGACAGACAGACATGACGAATCCATAAGGGTTCCGTTTTTTGCCATTTTGCTGCGGAACCCTAAAAACCACCGCCACTGCATTACGTTTTTAATTGATTAGCTTAGTTTTCTGCCCTTTTACGGTCTCACCATTTTATGACTTCCTCAGCAAGCATTTACATCGCATTTATTTCTGGAACTGAGCCGGCGATTTTTATCTAGATAACTTTTTCACATGTTAATTTATCCTTTTCAGGTTTCGTGTCCTGTTCTCCGTCGCCATGCAAGAACAGCGGCACTTGTCTGTCCACACCGAGAGGCGAATACTTCTGCAAGTAAGTTGCATAACTTATCATGGTGGCAGGATTGACTGAGTGCGTCGTCTTTTTTGAGCCGCGTAAATAGTTTGGATTAACATTTTTCATGGGCTTTGGTAGATGTTGCATCTATTTTTTCGGGTGCTGATACGTAGCAAAAATATAACACAATTTATTGATATGGAAAAACTAGCCTTCAGTCATTTGAGTTTTTTAAATTAAGTAACTGCCTGATACAGCAGTTGGGGCCGGTGCGGCGGCAAATTCAGCCGAAGATCTCAAGCGGCGCAAATATCGAAGTCTCGACAGCAGAGCGTTACGTATTTGAGCCATTTGGGGTTTCTTTCTTGGCGTCTTGTCGAAGCGACGTGTGATCCGAGAGCTGGCGCTTATCTGGGTCAACGCATAAACATTGCAATTCGGTGGGGTAATGCAGCCAGTTTCTTGGGGACACTTCCGCCTGGTAGTGATCTGGAGCAGTTGAGCTATCTATAGTTTGTTTTCAATTGCTTCTTCTGTGTTTTTATTGATTACTAGTGGTCCCGCCGAACTTCGTATCGGCTTGACATGCATAGGTATAACGCGGGCTGTCAATATAAGTCACCCTGGTAGAATTGTCAATTGTTGTCCCCGACCATCATTATGCATGAGAAAATGAATGACTTCCACAAATAATTCAATACCAAAATTAACCAAATCGCTCCACCCGTTCTCGAGTTTTAGCGAGACTAACGAACAGCAATTAATTTTTATATATATAGACAATATATCTCGGGATAACTCCTACCGAAGCATCTGTTTCAAACGATATTCATTTTTTTACATCCTCTTTGACGATATTTGCAGCACGCATTCTGTCAATTCTATGTCAAACGTCATAAGGTTACATTATAAAAGCGCTAAGGTTAGATTATAAATAATTTTATATGGTGGTTAAGTATTCTTAAATTATCTAATTTTGCGCGCAATTTTCTTAAATTTTTCTTTCATAATAACCTTCTCCTGACAATAAGAAATACAACAAAAAAAGAATTGGCCAAATTGGTCCAGGCGTTGTTAGAGTTATGCGCTTACCAACACATTTTGCGATTCATTTTTATATTATAGATATATAGTTGTATATTCAAACATAGACATTTTTTTTTACAACCGTCTCGTGCGAAGCCGCTAGCGGAAGCTAGTAAGTATGCTTTTATGACTTAAAAAACTTTTTATGATTGTGTTTTTGTAATATTTCAAATGTATACTTCTCGAACAAAGGAACGAAAGTATCCATATATGCCACGGGAACCGTTATGTCGTAATTGATGCGAGACGACGCGCCCCCGTGCCTGCCTACCCACATGCACCCTTGCAAATTAGGACCGTTTGTTATGCTCGAACTTATGAATTTCGCACTTGTGGTTAAAAAACGAAGCGTAAGCGAAAATCGATAAAGTTACTAAAAGTTTAACGCTGTTTAAACACAGCAAATTTAAAACACAACATTTGAGATAACCGAGATATAATTTATATACGTTTTAGTTTTTTGACGCAACAAAGATATTGATAAAGGAAGCTTAATTCAAGGATGGCGTTTAAAACTGCTCATTATAACTCCGGCTCCATACGTAGGCCCCTGCTGTACCAACGTTGGCAGGTTAATTTGCTAGACATCCAGTTTAACGTCAATGCTATTTTCTAGGTCCACACGTAGTTCGAGTGGCGTTACGGCCAATGTGTGGAGCCCGCCTAAAGTTCGTTTACGTAACAGTATATAATAATGTCATAATCTGTAACATTTATCGATTTTCCATAGACAACTCTAAAGTGGAGTGCATCGAATTGATACCGCGTCGGAGTTAGACAGATGTACGAACCCTATCGTTATAAAGGGACCCTAATTGCTTAAAAACTGAACATTAAAAATTGTAGCAATATTGTCAGTGAAACTGATATTATTTTATTTGTAGGCTAACTGCGTATTCATTTTTTAAATTTAATATTTTAAATACATTTTAAGGTAATTTGATTTATCTGTTATGTATGATACCTAAGTACGTTCAGCGATATAAGTTGACAAAAAATTGTCAGACATAATATGAGGTCAATTAAGCTGCTAGTTACAGATTTATATGGATTTAAAATATTAATTATTTATCAACTTAACTCGCTAACTTTAACATAGTAGGTATAGGTACTAATGCTACAATAATGCTTAAATGTCTCACATCACCGTAAAAACTAGTTATGTAATACTATCATAAATTTCATCCTTTAAAAACATAGAATTCGCGCTGGCTCCATCATCGATAACTTACTTTTTATCTCGCATTTTACTTCCATACAAAGCATACCAGAAATGCTTAGCCCCAGGCATATGGGATGACTCGATAGCTAAATACGCTCATAAACGAGCAACATTTTCATGGCAATTTGTTGCCTGTATTGTCGGTAATATACTCGCGATGCTCGTGAATCTTGTCACATTTCCCGGCGTAATGACACATTTTTTTTGTTTTTATTCCAATTTTTTAAGGACCTTTATAAAGATCGGTCGGTCCTATCGTATGTACAAATTAATTAAATCATAGGTAAGTACAAAGCAATCAAAATAATAAACAAAACAAACAAATAACTAATTATTGGTTAAAATGGGTATTTATTGCGTATGTACCTTGTTTATTTGTTATCCCGACGTTTCGGCTGTGTTGCAACAGTCATGGTCTCGGATTGACTGTAGTACTTGGAGCTACCGTCGGGAAGTGTGGGTAGCTGCAACAACTACCCTCACTTGGTCTTCAGAATTAGAAATGTCCCCGTTCATATTACGACACACTACACTAACCGTATCTACGCACAGAGACGACCGATCACGACGCGCACACCTAGCAGTCACCGAGTTCCAGGACGCTAAGAGTCTATAGCCATCTTCCCGATTGAAATTTGGAATATTTTTGATTTCAATTGTTTCACGAACCATTTTCTTGTAATAATGGCGTTCACTAGAGATAACCTTAGGATCATGAAGTTCAGTCCAATGAAAAAAAAATTACTTATATAAATCGGTCCAGAACCACAACCATACATAGATGTATAGGTGTGATCCTTGACGGGTTAACTTAAAAAAAATGAGAAAATTAAAATACCCATCTTTAAGTGTGCCACTTACAGCACTAAATAATTCCTTAGCTGCATCTGATGTAGGCTCAGTGGCACAATATTGCCAATCGACTTTCAAGCCGGGCAATATTAGGGAGCAATTAAATATCAGCACTAATTGTACTATTTAATGCACGGTAACTATTGGACAGTAGATTGAGTATGCAATGGTGTTGCCGTGTTGGTGATTGCCGGCTACAAATTACCGACAAAAGATTGCTCGTTTAGAAGCGCCTTAAGAGCGGGGTCGATGCGATGCACTCGAGTCCCTGATGCATCCTTAGTGATGTGCAGTTATCGATATCGGTATTACGATGCGATATTTTGACAGGTAAAGTGGTATCAATCTCGGCGAATTCAATAAGCACTAATGCATAACTGATTAGTATTAAAATTGTATATTTTTAAGGTTTCTTACGGTAAAAGGAAAGATCACTCATGTCCGTCCGTCTGTCACAGAATCTCGAAAACTATGTAACTTAGATATTATAAATTTGTCACATTGTTAGATATTGATGACGCTCTCTTATATCCTATATCGACTATTTAAGTTTATATTTGAAATTTCTAGGTAAAACATACTACGTGGTTTGTTATGTACGACATTAAATGAAAACCCGGGCTCATGGCCAATAATGTTGTAAAATTGGTTTTTATTAAATTCATTACCTAGGAAAATTTTAAATTTTCAAACAACCTCAATCAAGTCTAAAATATCAATGAAACAGCGTGTATAAAATAGGTAAACAAATCATATTCATTCATCATGTACTCGTAAGTAGATACCTCTTAAACTGAAAAGCGGCATCGTCGCAAAGTGGAAATGTGTCGATTACTGGATAAATATTCAAGCTACCGGTATTAAACCCACCTCTAAAATCAATTAATACGATTCCGTATGTGTGTTTTAAATTAATGTCGTCCATAACAAACACACAGTATAGATATTGCAGGTTTTTTTTAAATAACTTGACTATTAAATAATAAGAGTATCATTTATCATCATTACTAGCCAAATGGCCTAATGCAAACAAGAACATAATTTTAGGCAATGGAAAGTCTTCTGTGTGGCAAAATACAGCCTCCTCGCGCCCTCCATAAAGGGCTAACAATTTTAATGAGCTCCATAAATGAGAACAAAGGATCAACGGAACACCTACACCGGATTTAAAATTTAAATGAGAACTGAAACCTGAATTACATTCTAAAAATTCGCAAGGGATCACACACTTTTTATTTTCATATCACATGTATCTATCTTGTCAACTAAATATTATAGCTTTAAAATGCTTATCAGATTCGGAAACGTTTACAAATCGTTACGTTTATCATTTTCCAATCAATAACGTTATCGGCCAATCACGATCTCCGACATAAGATGCAAGTACAATTGTCGGTAGACGGTGTCGGTGTCCGCTAATGGAGGTGGGCGGCGCGGCCCAGATAGCGCTGATGTCATGCGCCCGCGCATCCTACCTGCTACAGCGGTCCTGGTCCAACTGGTGCATTTTATGAACATTGTTTCTTTATAATTATGTATAATAATAATAAATATTGCTGGACATTTCACACAGCGCTATCTAGCCCCAAACTAAGCAGAGCTTGTATTATGGGAACCAGATAACTGATAGAATACTTATATACATTTTTTTTGAAAATACATATTTATAATATATAGGGAAATAAACAGACCCAGAACAAATATTTGTAGATCATGCAAACATTTGTTCCGCGGCGGGAATCGAACCCGTTATCTCCTGCGTCTCAGCCGGCTATTCGCCCACTGCACCACGGAGGTCGTCATTTATTGACATTGACATGTTTTCGTCGTTTATATGAGATGGTTGATTCCCCAAAAGAAGCGATGACAATAAATTGTCTTTAGGACTACTCAATAAATTAAAAAGGTTATCGCAGAATCTTGTCGCTGCATTAGATCAACAGACATTAAAAGGGATGAATAAAATCCCCTCTCTAACACTCGATAACGCAAATACAACAACATTGTTATTGCAAGTAGATGTACACTAGGGTTGCCAACCGTCCTATTTTCCCAAGACATGTCCTGTTTTTTGGGGTGTCCTGGGCTGTCCTGGGTAGTTCTTAAGTAGCGTCCTGAGGTTTTAAAGGGTTCTGTGTTATGAAATTCACGCGCCACTACTCTCTTCAATCATTTTGTCACTAGGCCCGAGCCTCGCGTTAAAACAAAGCCACAAGTTGACAGTTTTTACCACAAATAAGCAACCTGGAAAGTTGTCTGTACCTTTTCAAAAAAAGCTTATGCGAGCTCTCATGAGGATTCCAAACATGCGTCTGGTTTTAAACCTAAGTGTCATGGTATTTCCACCTTCAAATCCTGGATTTTTGCGTACCAAGGCAGAGTCGGGACTGGCTAGAATTGCTCAATGGCGCAAGGCAAATTTGCTTATCCTCAATGCAGAAAAAACGAATTATATGTGTTACTCCATTTAAATCATACCCAACCAGGAGCCAAATTCTACTATACCAATCGCTTCACTATGACAATGGTATCGTCGCAAAATGCCCACTTTATATACCTTTTGGTATTCTACTGACACAATCTTTGTCAAAATAATGCTCAATGATCATTGATTGTTCCTGTCATAAGCAACCATATTTTCAATGGTGTTGTCATAACAACGGGCGGCGGTTTTTGACAAAGATTGTGTTTGTAGAATACCAAAAAATAACTATAGTGGCCATTTTGCGACGATACCATTGTCGCAGTGAAGCGACAGGAAGTGACTTTAATGTTAAACAGCTCCGTAAATATGCACGACCAAGATTGTAACTGCCCCGCTCTGCAAAGTCTACTCAACACTGTATTTGGGAGTCATGATTGATCAGAGATTTTCGTGCTACTCGCACATTGAAGCCCTAAGCACTAGAATGAGAAAACTCATATGGATTTTTAAAATTTTGAGGCATGTAGCTCATAAGACGTTATTAAATAGGATATATTATGTGGCTCTATCAATAGATTTCGATTTTATTTCAAAATTTGGGAAATTAATAATATTTGTATATGTATGTAAGTACATAATTATTTATTTAAAAGTATTTATGTACCTAATATGTATGTATATAGTTATATGTATATGGTTAAGTAATATTTCTTTTTCTATTATTAAGTTTATTCTTTTTACATCTCGGCCAATCTTCCATTAAGCAATGATCCTCTCCACCCAAAGGTTGTCTGGAAGAGATCGCTTTGTTAAGCGATAAGACCGCCCATTATGCTTACTTTTAGTTGTTTAATTCTTTATATCTGTTATGTCTAGCTTGTAAGGTATAATAAAGAATTTTCATTCATTCATTCAAAATTTGGTGATGGCAACCCCAATGTAACGCTGCAGATTAAATAAAACTAACAATTAGCTACCCTTGTCATCCGGAACACGTGACTGGACAGGGCCCACACGAAATGTAGCCCCAAATAATGCATCTTTTATCAATACAAATCGATTTTCCAATGATGATACTCGATTCAAAGGCGATATTATCGATTGAGGTCGTTGCGGCTTTAAAATTTGTGCTGAAAAAAAAAGGTTATACTGTCTCTTTGGATTCAATTTCATTGGATCCCACAACAAAGGATAAAATAAAACAAATAAATAAATAATGGTTTCTTGAAACCAATTTAAAATCTCATTCGAATTGAGCTTTGTTCGTCAATGTTGCCTTTGTCTATAAGAAATATAATTCTTATTAAGGGGACACCGAAGGGACAATCGCCCATACAACACGTACTACCAAGATCATTTCTAATTGGAGCATATTTCTACCTTAATAAGGTATTATTTTAATTTTAATAGTATTTATCTAGGTTCCCAACCATATATTATAGATCAAAATACTTACCTAAAATGAAATAGAAGCGTGTCGCATTCTACATGTTTTTACGTCATAAAATAGGTACCTGTTTTCAACCTAATTGTTTCGTATTAAAAACAACAACATCTTACGTATCCTAGTTATGGGAACATAGATTATATTGTCTAGTTACAGATTAACAACACAATGAGAAAAATACAACAAGTTTTCAGTCATCATTTTTGGTATTACGGAACACGGTCAAAATCTAATCAAATTTAGAATCGTTCTATTGCTATCACTGTCGCTCTGCGTGGCCAAACTTCGTCACTAAACAGGGATAGCGATATTCAGGCCGAAGTTTTTGACACGGCCGAATTGAAATTGCGCTCAGGGTTCGCCAGCGCGTTAAATACTAAAATAGTTTTCATTACGATATATAAATTACGTTAAAAAACTTGTTCAAATCAAGTTCAATGCATTATATTAAAAATGAGTTGCTGTAATTTTAAGAGTTGACTATACCTCAGGCCAAACTCGAATTTCACCCCCGCTTCTCCGCGCGCCGCTGTGCATCCTATCTCGCCGTGGTTCATATGTTTGCCGGTTTTTTTATCATTCAGTTCCTTAATTTTCTTGTTGTGCTTATTTCTCATTACTGCAGTTTTACAAAAACCAACTTAATATTAAATTCTACTTTGATCGTTTGGAGCGACAAGCGTCACGGGCACCCCGTCTGAAAGCCGAGGCTAGACTGAATCGCGGTCAAGCGTCCGAAGCGAATGGTTTCATTAGTGCAAAACTTGGGTATTTTCATTTTATGGTAAAATCAAAAGGAATTTTGAAAATTTAAAACACAGGTGCTCTTATATATGTTGTGTAGAATTACTGTATAAAGTTTCAAGATCTAAATTGAAGTATTCATCGCATAAGAACGGTTTTAAGGTAAATTTGGAGTCATCTTTGGATTTTTTTCTATCGAGAAAATTTTACGGAATCGTGTTTTCACAACACATGTGCTCTAGCACGTATCCTTAACTATAACATATATGAATTACAGATTGTAAGGACACAATTTGTTGAACAAAACATTGTTTCTCAATAAGCGATTTATCGTTTCTCCAGGTATTACTATACCGCCCTTAATTTTATGGAGTTTAAATTGTTGAAAAAAATATTGCAAGGGTAAAGTTTTGAAAAGGATTATCTGTGAAAGCGGGCTAACTTGAATTGCCTTAAATAAACACGCATCTTTGGAATCGTTTGCACTATCTTTTGTCTCTTTCAATCATATTAATATTAATAATATAACGTTTATTTCAGGCAACAATGTGTACATACAAAAAATGATTACAAGGTCCGTGTCTATCAAACAATAAACTTAAAAAGTAATACTTATATTTATTTGGGGGATTTTGCTCCGTAGCCGCTTCCCTGTAGCACCTGTAAACGATGCCTACTAGTCATAAATCCGAATTAATAAAAAACCGGCAAAGTGCGAGTCGGACTTGCGCACGAAGGGTTCCATGCCATTATCTATAAAAACGGCAAAAAATCACGTTTGTTGTATGGGAGCCCCCCTTAAATATTTGTTTTATTTTAATTTAATTATATATTTTAAAGCAAATAATATAACTCAATATTCTCTGAATATTTCAAGCGTTTACCTGTTGCCGTTATCAATATCGAGCAAAAACGAGCAAAAAAAATCACGTTTGTTGTATGGGAGCCCCCTTAAATATTTTTTTTAATTGAAATATTTATTTTTAATGTGAATATATAACTAATTATTCTGTGAACATTTCAAGCGTCTACCTGTTGCCGTTATCAATATCGAGCAAAAAATCACGTTTGTTGTATGGGAGCCCCCCCCTTAAATATGTATTTTATCCTGTTAGTATTTGTTGTTATAGCGCCAACAGAAATACACCATCTGTGAATATTTCAACTGTCTATCACGGTTCATGAGATACAGTCTGGTGACAGACAGACAGACAGCGGAGTCTTAGTAACAGGGTCCCGATTTACCCTTTGGGTACGGAAACCTAAAAAGTACCTGTCAATGCAGAGGAGAAAAAGTTGTAACCATTGCAGCTATTGCAAGTTTAAACGCGGGCAAGGGGGTAACCGTTTGCAAGTCGATTTATACCAGAAATGCATTTCTTGATTGGTTCTAGTACCGTACTTGTTTATGATTGGACAGCCCTCGGCGTACTTGAGCTGTTTAAATTATAAGGCTTAACATACTGCGCGTATTCGCATTGCCTGCAATTCAGGGATATTTCTTATTTTATTGAATCGTGCAGTCCGATTCAGTATCACGAATTTAATTAACCTACCAGGAATCTACGTCCAACTTCGACAAAGAAGTCGCACGAAGAATCCAACTCGGCTGGGCAGCGTTCGGGAAACTTCGCGATATCTTCTCGTCAAAAAATCCCCAGAGCCTGAAGACTAAAGTCTTCAACTAGCGTGTGTTGCCTATGGCGCTGAAACGTGGTCCTTTACTCATGGCCTCATGACCAAGCTCAAGGTCGCTCAACGAGCTATGGAGAGGGCTATGCTCGGGGTTTCTTTGCGTGACAAAATCCGCAATGAGGAAATCCGCAGAAGAACTAAAGTTGCCGACATAGCTCTCAAAATTAGCAAGTTGAAGTGGCAGTGGGCAGGCCACATCGCTCGTAGAACCGATAACCGTTGGAGAAGAAAGGTTCTTGAGTGGAGACCACCGACTGGAAGACGCAGCGTAGGCCGGCCCCCCCACAAGGTGGACCGACGATCTAGTAAGAATCGTGGGGAGCCGTTGGGCGCAAACGGCTACCAACCGCTCGTTGTGGCGATCTAAGGGGGAGGCCTATGTTCAGCAGTGGGCGTCTGCCGGCTGCTGATGATGATGATGCTTTTTTTCTGACATTATATTCGGTTCGATCGTGCTATGGATGAACAAACAGTTTGACGGACTTCAAAAAAAGGAGGAGGTTCTCAATTCGTCGGATTTTTTATGTATGTTCCCCGATTATTCGTAGTCGCCTGGACCGATTCTGTTTAAACGGGTATACTTTCCAAGTGGTCGCATTGGCACTAAGTCAGGGTCCGATGAGGGGATCCCAAAAAGTCGAGGGCAACCCTCAAATTTTACAAGGACGCATAATTGTTTTATGGTTTTACCTCAGAACTCCGTTATTTATCAACGGATTTGGAATTTTTTTTTTTATTTGAAAGGATATACTTTCGTATGGGTCTCAAAGAAATTTCATCAAAATCAGTTCAGTAGTTTGGTTTAGCCGGTTATATTTTTGTTAAAACGTTACTTGACATCTAACACATACCTTCTTCTCACTATTTTTAAATATACAAGGAAGGTAAGGGCGCTTGATCTTGACAAGTTAGTTTTAATTTATATTTGCTGTTATTTTCCACTTTATAACTTTTTCTATAGAAAGTTATTACTTGGTTATAACTTTCTTGGTTAATTACGAGAATTACGAGTAAATATTGCAACTAGCTACCGGGAGCCGGTGTTTGTTTATCCAGAATATTATATTTATTTATATACAGTGTAAACTCCATGTAACGTCACTCGTTTTAACGACAAACTCTCTAAAGCGTCGAAATCACTCGGCTTTGGTTGGTTTAGCTTGTCTTGCATACAATGCTACACTCTGTATAGCATTACACCCACTCTCAATAACGACAACAATTTGTAATAAAAAGTTCTTTTTAAGTTGCCAAATTAGTAAAAACTGCGCAGCTGTGTATATCCTTTTGTCGTTTTATTATCCTAGACCATAATAAACTCGACTGTCGGCATCATACACACCAAACTTTCTAAGAAATCCGTTCTTTTGTTTACAAAATGGGATTGCTTGCACGTGTAGCTGCAGACTGTTGTTAGTAGAAGTGATGGATTTTATCTATACGTGGTCATATTCTTAGTAGCTCACAAACTTTCAAATTGTAAACATGGCTAGTAAGAGAAAATAACTGTGACACACACAGATTTTACTTCTCTCCATTTAACGACAACTCTCTATAACGTCAAAATATGCTCAGTCCCTTGAGTGTCGTTATATAGAGTTTACACTGTATATATACACTAGTGGTTCGCCCCGAACTGAGATCTCGCGAGTCTCCGATTAAAACAAAAAAACTATTATTTGTAATCTTTGTCTATCAAAATAGTGCCACGAAATGCATAACCACTGTAGGTCCAGCCTACAGTTTCATTCAAATTACAGCTAACGGAAGTTTTAATAATTTGGTTACTCATTTTTGGGGTAGAAATTGCAGTTATTCTGCATTTCAGACTTTTCCCTATATTTGTGTCACTAAAGCTACACACATACCAAATTTCAGCACTGTGGGGTCACTGGTGTAACCTGTGAATTTTGTCAAAGTTCAGTTTTTATTATGGCTAATAACTTAAAAACAACAATATTTAAACTAAAAATAAAAACGAGATCGAAATGTACTCACAAAGATCTTTTATTAGACGTGCCATTTGACCGGATAGTCCCGTTTTGTTTATTTTTACCCCCTCTTGAACCCCAATATCTCAACAACCCCCCCCCCCCCCACATTTTTAGTTCATTCAGTCACACCAAAATTGTGCTATGACTATTTACCTATATACCAAATTTCACGATGATCGGATAAACGCTTCGAAAGTTATCCTTGGACAAACAAACATACATACATAAATACAACGCCGATTTGCCCTAGTTGATTTGGAGATCTCTTATAAGTTTTCGTTCTAATACTCAATTGGTGCCAAAAGATTGACAATATACATAGTGAATCTATACTAATATTATAAAGAAGAAAGATTTGTTTGTTTGTATTGAACAGGCTCCGAAACTACTGGACCGATTTAACAAATTCTTTCACTGTTGGGAAGCTACACTATCCCCGGGTGACATAGGCTACTTTTTACCCAACTGCGCAGAAGGAGGGTAATGTTTTTATTGAAAAACTAAGCGTGAAAAGCTGCGGATTGGTCAGCCAGTAACATAAATAAATGTAATAAAAACAAAATTTTTCAAGTCTTCCAATCTTGAGTCTCATAGGTTCTTTCTTAGGCAAGTGTGTTTCACCTTCGACCTTAACATTACCATCAGTGAGGTAGTGGTTTAGGCTAGGGTAATTGCACCTGTCTTGCTTTTACTTAAGATAAGATAAAGATAAAAATGTTTATTGCCAAAAGAAAAATACATCATTCCAGGTACAATTTTTTTATGAGGTTGACAGCAAGACTCAACCTAAGTATGATTTATATCAAAATTAGAATTTTGACTAACCTCGACGTTTCGGCCAAGTAACATCGGCCGCGGTCACGAGAGTCTCCCGTTTTGTCTTAAAAACAAGTATATAGTTCGCGAAAATTTTTAAAAGTCCAACCTAAGCATGTTAGGCACTTAGGCAGTTATGTTATGAAACAATAATAACACGTTTTCATTGCCGTTTCCATAAAAATGCCCACATCAAACACCGAGTACAAAAGGTTGGGTTCAAACCGTGAACGTTTCCGAGAATCATGACCTACTTCTTAACCCGTGAGAAGGCGCGCTATGAGCAATTTGCTCACACTAAAATTGATTGCAAAAGTTTTTGGTGATCCTGACTTCATAGCTTCCCGAGCACCTAAGTACCTTCCTAACTATTCAGACCCTGTTCCTCGCGCAACTCACGCGCTGCTCCATCCCACTGCGACTGCGCAGTAAAGCACTTGTGGAGGCCCTGCACCGTCGCGCGGCAATTTGCTCATCGCGCGCCCATCCGCGTAAGTATTTTTGCTCGTATAAAAACCAAATTATTTAGTTTTATTTGTGTATTAAGTTGTTTTTCCTTTGTTAAATTGTATTAAATTGGCTATTTATTACATAAGTACTCTAAAGTCCTATTTTAATGCTAATGTTTTTTTTGTTTTCAGCTACAGCATTCTGTGCGATATGTCCTAGATGTATGAATAAACGGTCAAAAAAAGCATGCACTTCGTGCAAGCAATTACTGTGCACCGAGCACATAATGTACATGTGTTCATTGTGTTTCAAGAGGCACACTTATCCTTATTTTATAGAAGAGTGAAATCTTTAAGTTTTATTTGCGTAATTTTATTTATCGTGATTTTTTTAATACTACCAAAGACCGGAAAGATCCGAAATTATTTAATTTGTTATTTGCTGTAGAAGTTGTATTTATATTTCCTAATTTTAATTAAATCTATCGTTTTCGTATTAAATAAATATTGTTTTATTCATTATAATCCCATTTATAGCAAAAAATACCAAAAATGCAGAAATTTAAGCATTTAAAATTAGTGTGAGCAATTTGCTAACGCGCGCTTATCCGTGTAACAACATACGGCGCGCCTTCTCACGGGTTAAAAGTAAAATCAATGTATGGTTCTGACATTGTTTAAAAGTAATTTTACCGTTCAATTATTTATTTTTTAATTTGATAGTGAATAAGTACAATTTATTCATTTTCTTAACAACATAATTAGGTATAACAGACTTTTTTTTCTTTTTTGTTCGCGAGTAAAATCCTTTAGGTCATTCTGCCAACTTCGCCAGGGGAGGAAGACCTTTGCCCTATTGGGACACAACAGGCACAATAATAATCATTTATTTAGACGACCTCCGTGGTGCAGTGGGCGAGTAGCCTTAGTACTATGGGAACTTGATAACTGATAGAATACTTAAATATTTTTTATGTAAAAACATACTTATAATATATAAAGAAACAACCAGACCCGGAACAAATATCTGTAGATCATGCAAACATTTGTTCCGAGGCGGAAATCGAACCCGCTACCTCCTGCGTCTCAGCCGGCTGTTTGCCCACTGCGCCGCGGAGGTCGTCAAAATGTTAGTTTTATTTTAGTTTAATTATTTATTTTTAAATTGAATATATAACTCAATATTTCTTCTACTCCGCCCTACCTCAAAGAACGCTTTGAGTTTCTTCATGTTTCCAACTCCCGGTCCTTACGCTCCTCTGAAAACCTTAAATTGAAAACTCCTCATCATACCTCAGTATTTTATACTAACTCCTTCACTCTTCAGGCTACCAGACTCTGGAATGCACTACCTGTTTCAATTCGTAACGCCAAATCCCTTCCTGTTTTTAAAAACATGGTTAATAATCATTATCTGTCGTCCATCGCTCACTAAGACTGCAACTTTTTTTTTTTTTTTTTTTTTTTAAATTTTGTATATAATTTTTTATTGTTTTTTCTAATTACCTATGTATTTTGAAGTAGGTTATTTAATATTATAAAATTATTTATATTTATTTATTTGATTAACGCCGCCGTTCTCATTTGTTCACACAGATCCTGTCCATCCAAAGGTTGCCTGGAAGAGATCGCTTTTAGCGATAAGGCCGCCCATTGTACCATTGATTTAATTTTGTATTCTCTTTTGTTTGTTTTATTTTTAATGGTGTGCAATAAAGAAATTATCTATCTATCTATTCTGTGAATATTTCAAGCGTTTACCTGTTGCCGTTATCAATATCGAGCAAAAAAATCACGTTCGTTGTATGGAACCCCCCCCCTCCCCCCCTCCCCCCCCCCCCCCCTTAAATATTTGTTATATTCTATTTTTTGTTATAGCGGCAACAGAAATACATCATCTGTGAAAATTTCAACTGTCTATCACGATTCATGAGATACAGCCTGGTGACAGACGGACATACAGATAAACAGCGGAGCCTTAGTAATAGGGTGCCGTTTTACTCTCTGGTTTCAGAATCATAAAAAGAAAAATTGCAAATGGGTTTGCATCAAATAAAATAAAGTCTACTAGTTAAAACATGTCTCAATGCTGATCTTATTTTATTGTATCCTATGAATGCAACTGCCGTTGGTTACTTTATGGCCTAGAAGCAAGCTTTTATGGCAACATACATATGAACTGCTGACTATTACGAGAATAATAGTTCTGTTGAATGTAACAAATAATGTGCTAGTTTCACACGTTATTGCGCAGTCGGTTAAATGAGTTACTGTAAAACTGTCAGGCGTGGCTCGGGGATGTCGTAACTTTAAGAAGCTATAGCAGTATCCGTGTTGTTAGGGACTGTCTGCCAAATGCCTCCGTAAAGAAAATAAACCGGCCAAGTGCGAGTCGGACTCGCGCACGAAGGGTTCCGTACCATTATCTATAAAAACGGCAATTTTTTTTTGTATTGTAAACATGATAGAACTTCGTTGGACGACAATCTCACCTGATGGTAAACGATGATGTGGTCTAAGATCAAGCACGAAGATCTAGAAGAAACCTATTCACTCTTACTTTAAAGAGGCCCGGATTATATTCCTTAGGAAAAACAGACGACGGTAAAGTGTTCCATACCTTAACTGTTCGCATCAAGAACGTAGAATCAAAATGGCGAGTGC
Source organism: Philereme vetulata (assembly GCA_918857605.2). Classification (NCBI taxonomy): domain Eukaryota; kingdom Metazoa; phylum Arthropoda; class Insecta; order Lepidoptera; family Geometridae; genus Philereme; species Philereme vetulata. The sequence continues at coordinate 1,815,993 of OU975482.1, forward strand.
GAATGGGTGGTATATCAACTAGGTACGGATGGTACTGAGCCGTGCGCCTGCTTGTCCTTTGATGAAATCACGTTTGTTGTATAGGATTAAATAAATTAATAATAATAATAAATATTGCTGGACATTTCACACAGCGCTATCTAGCCCCAAGCTAAGCAGAGCTTGTACTATGAGAACCAGATAACTGATAGAATACTGATATACATTTTTTTTTGTAAATACATACTTATAATATATAGAAAAACATCCAGAACCGGAATAAATATCTGTAGATCATGCAAACATTTGTTCCGCGGCGGGAATTGAACCCGCTACCTCCTGCTCTTCAGCTGACTATTCGCCCACTGCGCCACGGAGATTGTCAAAATGTTTGTTTTAATTTAATTTATATATTTATTTTTAAAGTGAATAATAACTAAGTATATATTCTGTGACTATTTCAAGCGTCTACCTGTTGCCGTTATCAATATCGAGCAAAAAAATCACGTTTGTTGTATAGGAAATATCAATTTTATTCTGTTTTTAGTATTTGTTGTTATAGCGGCAACAGAAATACATCATTTTGTGAAAATTTCAACTGTCTATCACGGTTCATGAGATACAGCCTGGTGACAGACGAACAAACATACAGTTGACATATATATGTACATGTAGACAGCGGAGCTTCAGTAATAGGGTGCCGTTTTACCCTTTGTGTTCAGAACCCTAAAAAAAAATTGCAAACGGATTTGCATCAAATAAAATATAGTCTACTAGTTAAAACATGTCTCAATGCCGTTCTTATTCTATCTTTATACCAAATTTCATCGAAATCGGTCCAGCCGATGAAAAATTAACAAACAGGCAGAGACAGAGTTACTTTACTCACCAGAAGAAAACCAACATTAAACAACAAAATAAATACATACATACTTAATATTACCGCGAAGTACAATCGGCGGTCTTATCGCTATGAGTCATAGTATAGATGAAGGTATAACAATCTCACAATGTTGTATTTTTATATCTATATTGGCCAAATAACTTCGGACTCGTTTTTTGCAACTGGTGTGAGAGTTGAGCTTCGTGTTTCAGTTTGAACGGAGTACACACGTGTCAGTATTCAAAGTAAGTAAGTTTGTATGGAGCATCAGTGACCGACTTCTTTATAGCAAAGTTTGGAATTGTTTTTTTGGTAATTCACATTGAAGCTGAAGAGATATTAGAGATTAAATAAAAAAATATAATTTGCACAAAATAAATCAAACTAATCACAGAGTACCATCTGCTCATAATCTAAAAAAAATAACAATTTTGTAGGTTGGTACCTAGTAAGAATATGTACCTAGTGGGTAAAATTTGATAGGTATTATAAAAGAAATAACTATGACCTAAAAATTAAAAAAAAAATAAAGTTTTTAGAGGAATCATTCGTTAATATATTTTCTGTAGGCCCAGATTATTAGCTACTAGCTGAGCAATCCGCAGCTTCGCACGCGTAGTTTTTTAATAAAAACATTACCCTCCTCCGCAGTTGGGTAAAAAGTAGCCTGTGTCAGCCGGAGATAGTGTAGCTTCTTAAAAGTGAAAGAATTTTTTAAATCAGTCCAGTAGTTTCGGAGCCTATTCAATACAAACAAACAAATCTTTCCTCTTTATAATATTACGAAGTGTTTTTGTAGATGTTGATATGTTCTTTAATATTGTAGAACATACTTTTGTTCTATCATCAATAGTTTCCGCAGCGCATGCGACGAAAGACGTTTTAGGGCACTTTTTTTTACACCTTAAGTTACGTTACTTAAGTTTTAGTAAGGATCCCTAATTTCTTCCAGCAATAAATATAGCCTATGTCACTCAGGGTAAATGTAGATTTCCAATGGTGAAAGAACTTTTGAAATCGGCACAGTTGTTTTTGAGTTTATTCATTACAAACATACACACAAAAATACAAATCTTACCTCTTTATAAAACTAGTATAGACTAGCTTCGATCGCGTTGTTCTGGGATGCAAAAATACATATAGCAACTTTGACATCCCATTTTTATCCTATGGGAACTGATTTAATCCAGGTTATAATCTACGTACATACCAAATTTTGAAATCGATTAAGCAGTTTCGACGTGATTGAGTAACAAACATCCACACATACATTCATAGAAACTCTTGCGTTTATAATATTAGTGGGATTATTGTCTAAGATTCAAATCGAAATTCGCTTTCTCAGATACTTCGGCCCCGAACGACGGTAGGTACTCTAAAGTGGCCAACCATTACTAACCAACCTACCGCCAACTGGCCAACCAGAAGATTCCAACCATGATCCATTAGTATCAAATAAGCTTAAAAGGACCCTAGAAATGCATTAGTTTAATAGCAGCTTGTTACACAAGAGCAAGAAAACCGGCCAAGTGCTAGTCGTCATCGGGCACATATGGTTCCCTACCATTATCTAAAAAAACGGCAAATAAAATCATGAGTTATATGGGAGATACCCTTAAATATTAATTTTATTTTATTTATTTATTTTTAAAGTGACTATAAAACGGAATATTATGTGAATATTTCAAGAGTCTACCGGTTGCCATTATCAATATCGAGCAAAAACGAGCAAAAAAACGAGTGTGCTTTAGACGTAAAACTTCTTTTTCAAAATATTAATTTATAACATTGTTCAATTACAAAATTGTCCACACGTCTGTAGGTCGATCAGTCTATGCTCATTCTGGACAGACGCTACTCGCAATCGCACATTAACGTTTAAAAATATACAAATCGTAACTCTCTCTTTCTATCTTCACTATATAGCTCCCTCTCAACTTCCGTTCGATCTTATCGTAACGCATTCACCAGCTTACTCCCCAAGTCAAGCGTGCGTAAAGAAATTTTACTTCAAAAATCACGTTTGTTTTCTGGGAGCTCCCCTTAAATATTTGTTTTATTCTGTTTTTAGTATTCGTTGTTATAGCGGCAACAGAAATGAGATACAGCCTGGTGACAGACGGAAAGACAGATGGACAGACAGACAGCGGAGTCTTCGTAATAGGGTCCCGTTTTACCCTTTGGTTACGGAACCCTAAAAAGTATGTTTGAGTTACTTCGAAAAAGATAATACCACTTCCTCAAATTCATCTCGAGGCGGCCGGCGCAGAGCGTGAGAAATTATACATTTGAGGATTGTTCTCGAGCCGTGTAAATGCGAGATTATTATGTCATTGTTATATTTGGTTGAAATTGAGGTTTCTTAAAAGATATGAAGGTAGGCCCAGCCTGAGCTTTTTCAAGGCATCCTCCGTGGCGCAGTAGCCGAATCTGAGAGGCAGGAGGTTGTAGTTTCGATTCCCGCCGTGGAACAAATGTTTGCATGATCTACAGATATTTGGTCCAGTTCTGGAAATATTGTTAGAATGTATTTACAAAAAAAGTACTTAAGTATTCTATCAGTTAGCTAGTTCCCACAGTACAAGCTTTGCTTAGTTTGGGGCTAGATGGCGCTGTGTGAAATGTCCAGTATTATTTATTTATTCCTAGTGCCTTATTTATTAAGAAGGGGAGAATAGAGTTGATGTGCATAAAGACTAGCTGTAAACAGAAATGCTGTTAGTAATTCCAATTTTTTGTACTTTCAAACATGCTTGACCACACTTAATGTGGAATATTGGCAAGAAGATGATAATGAATTCAGATGTTTTATTTGGGCAAGGGATAAAAGAGACTCGCAGGTCAGAATCTCCATCACAAACCTGAAAAGGTTCAGCGGATTTTGACAGTTCTTTACTGGTGTGTTTTTATCGCCCTGGTTTATTTTAACTGGCTAGAAGTATGGTTACTACCATCCCACATTTTCAATAGATAGATCGCCCACTTTTAGAAGAGATAATACTCTGACTTTGATTATCTCGAAAAGGCAGGCCAATAATCGCGCAACGAAATCGCCCCTTAGTTCACCAATCGAGACAGTACCTAGCATCGTAGATACGATGTGAAAAAGCCCAATTGAATTCAATGCGACTTTATCTTGATCGAGCTGGTAGGAATTAGTAGGATTCCCTTCCTCGTTCAAAGGTTTTGGTGTAATTAACGTACAACAATTTACTGAACATGATATTGCGGCTTCCCAGCTTTCCTAAGATAGCCACTGATCCTTGCAATACGTATACCAAAACAAAAATACATTAAGTCAATAATTATGCTGTAATATGTACATCAAAGATGAATAACACTATATCTAATTCATAAGCTAGGGTTTCTGGATTCTTATTTTTTAATTTTTTAGCAGAAATGGAAGCTTTCAATGGTAACAGATCAAGTTTAAATGCTTATTTGCCTTCACTTCAGACATTTTTTTTATGATCTGTCATCTTGGCAAAAAGCCGAAAGACCTTTGCTGCAGCTGCCTCTCTTAAACGGCTGCGAAACTTCCTTCCGACTTCCACCAAAATTGCACTTGCACAGACATTGCTGCATCCCATTCTCGATTACGCTGACGCCAGCTATCTTGATTTAACTGATGACCAACTCAACAAGCTTGAGCGTCTCCAGAATTTCTCTATTAGATTCATATTTGGCTTTCGCAAGTTCGACCACATTTCTGAGTATCGCCACAGACTTAAGTGGTTACCCATCCGCCTTCGCCGGAATGCGCATATCCTTTCCCTCCTTTACAGCATCCTTTTCATCCCTTCTACTCCGTCCTACCTCAAAGAACGCTTTGACTTTCTTCACCTTTCCAACTCTCGATCCTTACGTTCCTCTGAAACCCTTCAATTAAAAACTCCCCACCATACCTTAGTATTTTATAGTACCTCTTTTACTCTGCAGGCTACCAGACTCTGGAATGCCCTACCTGTCTCAATTCGTCATGCAAAATCTCTCCCTATCTTTAAAAACATGGTCAGACAACACTCTCTGTCATCCATCGCTCACTAGGCCATTTATTTATTTATACATTTTTATAATTTATGTATGTAGGTATGACAATATATATATTTTATGTATCTTAATATTAATATTTATGTAATTTTATGATTATATTATTTAATATAATTAAGCATTTTATTTTATATTAACTATATTTTTTATAAATTGTAATATATGCCTGTTTAAAAAAAAAAAAACTGATTCTAAAAAAAAAATCTTATGCCGCCGTCCTTATTATCCTTATACCTGTATATGTGTACCTATATGTATATAGATCCTGTCCATCCAAAGGTTGCCTGGAAGAGATTGCTTTTAGCGATAAGGCCGCCCATTGTACCTATGATTTAATATGTTTGTATTTAATGGTGTGCAATAAAGAAATTATCTAATCTAATCTTGGCACTTGTGCACGAGCTCCAGTATAGTTTCCGTTTGTTATGTGTATTCCTCTGAGAACTTCCTTCAATGGTAATCCAATCGCGTGCAAGCTAACCATGTAACCATGGTTTAGTTTATGTTGTTGCTGAACTGCCTATTACCCTTATGATGTGAAATGCAGGAAATGATGGTAATGTACAAAGTAGTGTCATTACAGAAGTGGTGAGAGCTTTTGGAAGACCACCAGGAAAGATTATTATTACTTGAAAATTAACTATTTTGCCGCTTACAAATAAAGACATACGTACACACAAAACATAGATAAGAGATAATACTTACTTACTAAAAAAATATTGGAATTTAGAGTCGATGGACGCAGGGCAGTGCATTGTAGGGCATTTTTCTAAGGAGCGTTACTTATGGAGGCTATAAGCAATGGTTACCACTTAAGATCAGGTGACCTATTTGCTTGTTCCACTTCCAACACCAGGACGTATAAAAAAAGCTATTTATGTCTCTATGTTACTTATGTAACATAAATATATACTTTGTAGAAAATGACGTAGAAGTTAGTAGATAAATTATATCACACAAAAAGGATGCGATTTTAAGTAAATAAAATCATCGATGTTCTCTTGAATCTTAAGATATACAAGTGGTAAAAGCTGATCTGCAACTTGCAGTAATGGATCTTCTTAAGCACCTGAGCTTAAACAATCGTTCCTTCCCAATTTAAGCCCAACCTCTGATACAATAGGTTCACAATCCCGTGATCGCTTCTCAGGTATACCCTCCGATTTACGTGTCACTAGTCGCAGCAAAAGGATACACTTTTTCACTTCTCAACTTCAAGGGTTTTATTAGCCTGATCAATTCATTGGACCAGATTGCCAAGTCGCTGCTTAAATCTGTCCGGTGCACGGTGTCCGAAACAAGTTTCGAAATGCTGCCAACTACGGTCATAATGATAGGAAATTATGCAAATACGAACGTACTTCATGAGACATGTTCTTAATTGGATGTTCGGTAAGATCCAGTATAGACAGGCCCAGATTTATTAACCTTTGTTATCTTAAGAGTCTATTTCTGTAGAATCTCTCAACAAAATTCTCGAGCTTTAAAAACTGGAGGTATTTCTTTGTAGGCCCGCGCATGCGTGGACCTCTTACTGCTATTATCTTAGGACTTGGGTGGACACTATTAGTTCATCTGTAACCTGCGACCGGTTTGGGCAAATTTGAAACAATGGTTATATTCTCAGGCATACGTGATCGTGCGTTTCAGACTGTGTATTACTTTATTTTGTACGGGATGAATGAAGAAAGACGAGGTAATAAAAAATCTAGTTAGGCGAAGGTGTTATACCTGTAACTTGCACTTAGAACACTTTAAAGTCCGAAGTGTATAATTAATTCGCTGTAAACTAGACAGCACTGGGACAAGTCATCATAAAGTGTGATAAACATACACCTTTCAACGCAAATATTAATTTTTACGACGTGAAAAACATTAAATTTCTAAAAACAAATAACCTCCATGCAAAATCATTATCTGTATTCAATCTAACGCCTTTGTCACACCTCGTCCGCTCTAATAAAGATTCCAATATTTAATAATAATCCGAAAGGTATTGAACCATGACTTTATGCAATAAATAACACCATATGATCTTTGCTCTGCGTTCCCGTAACCATTGGTTATGCTTATACGTGTTTCAGCTTTGGTCCAGTCCGACTATACGATTAAACTGTTCAGTCAGACGAAATTTTGGAATATGAACCCTATGCCGACACTTGCATCAACCAGGTGAATCTCAAGATATAGATATAAATATCCAAATTGAACAGTAGATTCAACTTTCAGTGGCTAATTAAAAGCAACATTCATTTCGAAAAACACTCACAAGCTGCTCCTATTTCAAAAGATAGGTTTTATTTGTAGTTTTTGGGTTCCGTACCCAAAGGGTAAAACGGGACCCTATAACTAAAGCTCCGCTTTCTGTCTGGCCGTCTGTCACCAGGCTGTATATCATGAACCGTGATAGTTGACAGTCGAAATTTTCACAGATGATGTATTTAGGTGCCGCTATAACAAAAAATACTACAAACAGAATAAAATAAATATTTAAGGGGGCTCCCATACAACAAACGTGATTTTTTTTTTTGCTCGTTTTTACTCGATATTGATAACGGCAACAGGTAGACGCTTGAAATATTCACAGAATATTTAGTTATATATTCACTTTAAAAATAAATAATTTAATTAAAATAAAACAAATATTTAAGGGGGGCTACCATACAACAAACGTGATTTTTTGCCGTTTTTATAGATAATGGTACGGAGCCCTTCGTGCGCGAGTCCGACTCGCACTTGGCCGGTTTTTTATTTTACATGCCTTCTTAATCTCCCTAGCAGGCTAATGGTTTATTATCTGTTGATAGACCAAAAGCTTATCATAAATTTTCCCTAGATTCTTTTCTAATCCATCTATTATTGTACACTAGCTTGCGCCCGCGACTTCGCACTCGTATTTTGTCAATAAAAAGTAGCCTATGTGTTAATTCAGGTTTTAATCTACGTACATACCAAATATCATTAGAACCCATTCAGTAGTTATTGCGTGAAAGAGTAACAAACATACATCCATACAAACTTTCGCGTTTATAATATCAGTGGGATAGCCACAACTGGATTTGCTGTTACTTAGCATTTTGTTATTTAGGCCACACAAGTCAGTATACTAAGCGGGGCTTTAGATCAACATGGCCTTTGAATACAGGCCATTTTAAGACCGATCTGATTCTGTCTTAATTTATATCTCGTATTTCCTAATACATCTTGGATTTATACTGTTTGTGTGTCCAAATTACGATAACGTAGAATAATGATTTAAAATCTTTCGTGATATATTTCATTCATTATTATAAATACGGGATTTATCACGTACCGTCTTATCGGTGTGTCGACCGACAATGTTTCGGTTCAATTCGTGAACCTTCATCGGGGTGAGTAGTCCAGTCATCTTAGGTCAAATTAGGTGAATATCTCGAAAAATTGACATACATAGTTTTTACCACGTAAAAACTTGTATTTTGGCATCCTAAAATTGTTCTCTAAATTCACATATAATTGGTTTTTTTGATCGGGACTATCAGTTGACCTCACACGATTCTCTGACCGCGCGCTCTCCTCCCTGCCCTCTATCTCGAAAACAGTTCAAGGTATGAAAAAATGTTAAATACATAAGTTGTAGACAATTTAATTCTCTACAATAATGATAATAAATACGAATAGCGTAAAAAACGAGTTATTTTCAAAAAAATTTGAAAAAATCGATTTTTGTGATCTTTGACCCCTGACTTAAACTTGCGACCATCCAAAATACAAATTTTTACGTGGTAACATACTGGGTAAGTCGATTTTCCGAAGTGAACCCCCCTATAATGACTGGACTAGAGTGCGATCCGCTCCGAATAACGTCTCGCCTCGCACTGATAAGACGGTACGTGATAAATCCCGTATTTATAATAATGATAGAATAACACTGTCCAAGGAAGTTGTCGACGCGTATGTATACCTAGGACAAACAGTCCAATTAGGTAGGTCCAACTTCGAGAAAGAGGTCAATCGTCGAATCCAACTCGGATGGGCAGCGTTTGGGAAACTTCGCAACGTCTTTTCGTCCAACATACCTCAGTGCCTTAAGACGAAAGTCTACAATCAGTGTGTGTTGCCAGTGATGACATATGGAACCGAGACGTGGTCCTTCACTATTGGCCTTATGAATAAGCTCAGAGTCGCTCAACGAGCTATGGAGAGGGCTATGCTCGGGGTTTCTCTACGGGATCGAATCAGAAATGAGATACGTAGGAGAACTCAAGTCACCGACATAGCCCGACGGATTAGCACGTTGAAGTGGCAATGGGCAGGCCATATAGCGCGCAGAACAGATGGCCGATGGGGCCGAAAGGTTCTCGAGTGGAGGCCACGGACCGGCAAGCGCAGCGTAGGACGTCCACCCACAAGATGGGCAGACGACTTGGTAAGAACCGCAGGTCGGCGTTGGATGCAGGCCGCTTCCAACCGCAGTTCCTGGAGATCAATGAGGGAGGCCTTTGTCCAGCAGTGGACGTCCTACGGCTGATATGATGATGATGAACACTGTTCATATCTTTGTTTATGCATGACTAAATCTTCGTATAAATCTTACTGATTCTGTTTACCTGTTTTTGACAAATTCTACTAATAAATATAACTAAATACTGTTTGGACGTCGATATCAATGCGTCGTTTACTTATAATACTGCTATTGATAAATTATTTAAATTAGGTATTAATGAAAAATATTATTTAAATTTTGATGCCACCTCATGTGGGGAGAAAAATTAAAATCGTCATTTCATTTGAATTTTATTGAAGGAATGCTTGTGCTTATAATCAATGGGTCTTCAAATCTTTATAATGAAGAGAAATTATCATCCATTTTGTTTGTGTTATGACCTATCCGAAAAGTTTATACTTTCAATGAGCCATTTATTAGAACGGCAATGATAAATCCTTTGCGCTTTGTATTTTTTTCCGACAAATCGCTCGAAGGCGTTTGAATTCGAAGTGGTTCGGCAGATGGTGTGCTGATTTGTAAATTTTAATATCGTTTTCGTGGGCAAAGCTCGCTCATTTTTTAATAAGTATGTCGTCAGGTATACGATTAACATTTTTAAGCTAATTCCCGTCAAAAGCACAAAGTTTTGAATCGATACGGATTGTAAAACATAGTTCTTGAGATTTAACCCGTGTCTTAGAACACCGAGGTCCTAACCAATTAGATTTAAACAATATTCATTAACCAAGCCAAGGACTACGTCCTAATTGAAAACTCGATTCCATTTGCGTTCAGAATCTGGATTCACAAATACCATTACAGAATCCTTGGTCCAACGGGAACATACGAGTAGAATTATTCCTTCAATTAACCTCCTTAATTAATCTGTGTTTCGTAAATTGGACTCAACACTTTTGTTTGTTAAGATTATATTTTCTTATATTAATCTAACTTGTTACTATCAATGTTTTTTATTTCTACCTCACTACCTACTTATTTTTTGTTTAATTTATTGTTTATAAGATCGTTTTGTTGAATGCTATGCATCGATCAATGACCTTAGCATTTTAAAATAGAGTGTAAACGTACTCTATAATTTATCGTGCTATGAATCGCCATTTGCTTAAGTTTTTTTTTTTGTTTTAGCCGAGCTGGTTCGTTTAATAATTTTGGTTTTGTAAGGACATCCTGTGGCCTACAATAAAATTCTAAGATTGTTTTTAATGTTACCGCTACCGTTGTTATTAGTAAGTTATATATACTCATTAATGTTTAAGTAGGTATGTTTATGTGGGGCTTTTCTCGGTCGTGCTTTAAACTTTCCTGATTAAGGACCAGTTTTAATTATGGAAGGTCTGAAAATGTTAATATATGTAAAACTAAAAATGTTAAGTAATTTTAATACAGGTAGATAGATGACTCTCGAAACAAACAGAAATAATACAAAAATAATTACTAAGCTGGAATAAAAAAAGGCAATACAATTGACGGCCTTATCGCTGAAAGCGATCTCTTCCAGGCAACCTTTGGATGGAGCGAAATCGATGAATATAAAACAGTTTGCGGTTTACTATGGAGGATACATTTACATATTCTTAGATATAAAAATAAGATAAAATTATAATCCTAATACTTAACTACATATAAAATAGATTAATATATATGTATAGGTAAGTATATATATATATACTAGCTGACCCGGCAAACGTTGTTTTGCCATATAAATAATTGCTATTAAAAAATAAGGGTTGATCGTAGAAGGGTGAAAATTGAGGATTGTATGTATTTTTGTATGTTGTATCATAAAAAAATAGAAATTAAAAATTTTGTCTAAAAAATAAAAAAAAAATTTAGGGGTGGACTACCCCTAACATTTAGGGGGATGAAAAATAGATGTTGGCCGATTATCATAGATACCGGATAAGCACAAAAAATTTCATCAAAATCGGTCAAGCCGTTTCGGAGGAGTATGGCAACGAAAACTGTGACACGAGAATTTTATATATATATATATATATATATATAGTCGCCTTATTACATCAATCAACCGTCACATATTTCAATTGCAACCTTAAATCCGTTTCGTTCATCAACCAGTGCACCTAAATGAACTGCACTAAAGTATTTATTATTAGCTATGGTGTCCTTTATAAGGAGTTCGTTTGTATTGACTCGGTAATCGCCTTACAGATAAGTATATCTGTATCTCCACAGTATGAGTGATAGTATATATCGTATCGTATATAGCCAACAATGCGGCATCGTCTACTAGACTACTGACTATATTGCGAGTATCAAAGTCGCAGGAATCCGTCTTTAGTCGGACATTTTAGGTTCGAAATTTAGGTTGTCGTCGAGTCTATATCCCCTGCGTTGGAGATTGTTTCAGGGGATTTGTGGAATAAGCTATATTACCCACTCATTGCTACATTACGGACCTTAATAGACACCTTTGGGCTATTTTTAACTATTGTAATGTCACGTAACATTTCATTTTAATTAGTAATCTGTGTGTTTCATTGAATTCTAGTTATGATTGTGAAATTAAAGTTCACAATATCAATAATGTTAAGTTTACAGCAATTCCGGTCTTTTTGATATTATTTCTCTACTCTAATACTTTATATACGGTTCTTATTATTCTTTTTCTTCTAAGCCGATATCTATACACATGATGTAAGGATATCAGCTTAGAGTTGGATTTCTACTTCTTATCTGTTTAAATTTTCCTCGGTTGTATGTCTTTGATAGCTTCTGTCTGTACTAATTTATTGGTTCTGTACCCATTTATCTTCTTTCTATGGATTGCAAAAAGAATTTACTACGACTACTGACTTACATTATGTATCGCTCCGTTAGTTTGTTTTATTGATTCTCTAACCATAAAATCTTCTTTAAGATTTAATTCCCATCTATTTTTACTTAATACTTATTTTGTTCCTGGAAGTCTTCTTGTAATCGTATCTACAGTTATAAAAACATCCGTGAACTCAAATGTCGCTTACGTTTTACTTTTGTCTCACAAACTATCCTATCGCCGAAATCTTGATGACGATACGAGTAATAAAGAACTTGAACTTCACTCGGCTATACCTCAAAAGAAACAAAATGTCTTCCGAATTATACAAACGAATATGACCTTTCTGTCATTGTAATAAGCTGGAGTTATGTAGAAAAATGTGTCTTGTTACACATACGTGAAAATACACCTGCGCTCGCGCCTATCTCGATACTGTAGAGCACGTTTTGAGGGTTAGACCGCCTTGCCTTATCGTTGAGTCACTATGTTTTAATGGTCTTAGTAACTGTAAGACCACATGAGTTTATGCACGAGGGGTTAACTAGGAATGTACCTTTATTCATTTTGTCAAAAACGTTGATTCCCAGAAATGTTGTCGTCTAGCTAAAAGTTCTATTTTAACTTACATTTATTGGTTATACAAACATTAATTGTACTCTTCTGTATTTTATGTGCAATTAAATAAAATCACTTCGGATTGGAAACTATCTATTCGGACCAGTCTAGTAGCATTCCGATTTTAAGTCTCGACTAAAGTATTTACTTATTGAAAGCATCCGGTGATAGACCATTAGAAATGTAGCACTAGCTGTCAATACATTTGGACTATACTGATCGTCTTGAACTTCTGTAACAATGAATTGTTACGAAATGATAGATCGATACATTTGATCAATTGAATAAAACATGAACGGTATTGGTAAATCATAATTCTTTCAGTAACATGTTTACTACCCACATAATGTGAATCTACGTAGGTACTCGTATGGGCGTAATAAGAGCAACATGATTTTCGACAATCAATATAATATGAACTTTTCTTAATTTTTTAAGGAAAACTTCTTTACGCACGCTTGACTTGGGGAGTAAGCTGGTGAATGCGGTACGGAAAGTGCGAACGGAAGTTGAGAGGGAGGTATAAGTTAGTGAAGATAGAAAGAGAGATAGTTACGTTTCGTATATTACTGTAGGGGCAAGAGAGAGAGGTGCGCGAGCACATTTTCTTTCTCTCTGCCTCTCATAGCCAGTGCAGAATATATATATATATATAAGTTTGATTATTTTTCGTAATTTCATTTCGTTGTTTCGCTTGTTTCAGTCACTTGTGACTAGTTGTGACTTTTTGACCTTTCAATATAAAAACTTTTGTACAAATACCGCAATCATCATCATCCACCTATAACAGTCTACTGCTGGACGTAGGTCTCTCCCATGGTGCGCCATTGAGCCCGATCCTCAGCTCTTCTCATCCAATTCTTGCTAGCTACAGCACGCAAATCGTTACCCCATCTAGCCGAAGAGCGTCCTACACTTCGCTTGCCTAGACGTGGTCTCCACTCCAGAACACGTTTACCCCGACGGTTATCTGTTAATACCGCAAAAAAACCTTAAATTTGCAATTCTCTGTAAAATCGCTGCTGGCCGATCAACAGGGTCTGTATTCCTCTGCCAGTAATGTAGATAAAGCTCAGTTGATTAGAACGTTCACCTTCATTCAATCTCTGCCTTAAACTTGACGCGTAACACGAGCTATCAATCTAAACGTTACAAGTTTACAACATCGAGCTATCAATTATGAGTGTAATGAAATAATAGCAGTGCAACATCACGATGCTGATGACGGATCTCTTAAAGTTCGTGCAAAACATGCGGATGATAGAGATAAACCTGCCATTGCCAAAGTCGATTGCAGTCATAAAACGATGACTAGACCGCAGTAACATGTGGCTGTGAACATAAACAATACTATATAATCTATAGTCTAGTATAGTCTATTCTATAGTATAGTTACTACGCCTAAGAGAATTTATACGAAAATGGCGTTTTTTTATTTTAATTATTCATTAATCGTGTCGTATTTATAATATTAGAAGAATATGTAGATAGGTAACATACAAATAATTTACTAATTTTAGTAAATCGTTTTTTACTCGTGTGTCTTGATGATAATTACTTTTTAAGTCATGTTAGTCTTGTTATAATAAACCTTTCTCATCGGAAGTAGAAACGTTTCACAAAATAAATCACCACTTTCAAAATCGCCATTGTTGCAAGGCTACGTGTAATGAAGTCCGAAGATCATTATGTTCGAATAGACAAAAGCCTGATGTTTGTCCATCATCGCGATAGAAGCATGTCGCTCGTTCTTATTGTGATTTTTGTGCGGTTGATTTGAATAGATTTATATGCCGGCTCATATGGAAAGTAATGATGAGATGAGTCAAGTCTCAATAGGTCACGACTGTCTAGAATATGTTCAGTAATTATATTGGCTTCAAGCTCTTGGTTGTTTTTCCCTAGTTTGAAGAAGGTTTACTTTTGAAATGTTATATTTTTGATAGTGACGTTAGCGCTTATGGAACGTAAACACAGCTGTACTTTTGTTGAGCACATTGCAGTCTCTAGATTGCTGTGATTAGCAAACGGTAGTGGTTCCTAATCACCAGTGTGGTTGCCTACTTTCTCCATAGTTAGCACTGATAGTACAGGAATGAAAATAATAATGCGTTTGTGAATGGGGTGTCTAGGCGCCTGGTTTTCACTATACAGCAGTTGGTCTTACCAATGTTATTTTTATTCTAATGCATTCTCTACAAATACCTAATAAAAAGTATTGAATGGAATATTGAAAAAAATTTGGAATGTGCACAATTGCTTATATTTTTTCAGGTGCGTCATAGATATCCTTTTCTGTACTTTGTACAGAACAGATACATCTCGTATAAGTTTACATAATATAGCCAATTGTTTCCTCAGATGTGAATTATATATTCCATCAACCACGTGCTGTACTCTAAGCATCACCTCAAATCACCTGTCAACACCGCCTCCATTATGACTCATTCAACATATTCCTAACAAAATATCTTGAACTTTGACTTCGTGGAACCTCTATTTCACCATTTGTCAGTCAGCAGACATGCAGCGTCGATTTACATGGATATTGTAATACGCTGGTAAAGATCACTGACCTCTTATACCATAAAAAATAAGTATCGTCAAGGTGTGTGAACATCTACATCTTAACATCACGAAAAATATATCAATATCGATTGCTAAATTATGATGAGTCAAGTAATGTAGACGTCTGATACAAATTATTCTTCACGGGCGGGCAGTTCCTCATTCTCCATTTAAAATCAATAAAAAACTTCAAAAGAATATCTTGGATCAACAGTGTAAATGTTTTATTGATCCAGCGACGTGACCAGCGGTGACCAAGCGTTCCCGGCGGCTTGCGACAAAAAACAAACTAATTTAGGATTTAGATTCGAGCTCGACCGTAACAAAAGTTTTCAAATCTGTTTGCTTAGCGGTGCCGGTTCTTAACGCACGATCTTTGGGATTCCGTGATTGGGAAGGTATTTGAACTACTTTTTAGCTGATTTAAAAAGGAGAACTTTAACAAATTTAAATAACCTTTTATAACTATGTAGTTTCAACTTGAAATACTTAGTTACCACAATTAAGTTTAAAGAGGATTTTACAGCTATACTAGCTGCGTTTTCTGTTTTCATTGGATTCAATTAAAACTAGGAGTACCTACTGGACTTTACAATTCTGTCAGTTAATCAAAGTGATTTAAAGAAACGAGCTACTGCAATAAATTACAATCCCAATCGATCGAACCGCCATAATTTCCAATTAGGTGGACGTCACAGAATCGCAAGTCTGGAATTGATGACACAAAAACATTTATAGCAATGGAATAACATTGTTGTTTAAAGCAGCTCATAGATTCTTAAAGAACTCCTTATTTGTACAAAGTAACGGTAGTAGGCCTAGGCAATTCAGAAAACATTAATAACTTTACTATAAATTAGCTTGCTCAAGAACATTACATTGACGAGGATATTTAAACAACATCGTCACAGACAATACAGATAAATAATATAACTTTGAACAGTTACCAAAATTATAAGGTTCATTCTAAAAATCAAAATCAAACATTTGTTCCGGGTGAACAGAAACTCAACTTCAAACATAGAAGTTATGATAGATGTACAAATTAACTGTGCTATGATAAATGAAAAAAATTAACATACAGAGGGAAATAAAGAAGTCTGTCGTATAAAAGAGAACATTGTAAGTGATGGAGGGTCTAACGAATATACGGAGTGACATTTAGTGGTACTTAACGTTAGTGCCTGTTAAATAGACGCATCAGTTAAAGTGCGGTGCAGCTGTTAAATTTAACTAATTAGTGGTAATATGGGTAATGTGAAGTGGTAGAAAGTGGTCCCTTCTATACATTTTAGTACAATTGAGACGTGAAACACTATTGGTATTGTTAGGTTTGAATTTTTACATAATAAGCAGTGTGGGAATGAAGAAATGCGTTGATACACACATTAACTTGTATTAGATTCAAAAAAGTTATATAGTTTCTGGTTAAATTGAACTAAGAAGAAAATATAATACCTATATTGTAGGCCTGCAAATTAAGACTAATAAAACTACGTCCCATTTTGCGCCAATTTCGCAAACAAGCTGACAGCGTACAATTGTGTTGCATACCCCCATAAACATATTGTTCCGAGATCTGAATGCTCATGCTCAGTCTGTTATTATGTATGGTATGTATGTATATGTCTGACCAAGCAGAGCTGACACGCCCAGGCCGGATCGATGAACAATGCCTGAATGTTTTGAAGATTTCAATGAGCTCTGTGGAATTATAAAAACTTCCTGTATGAACTTATGTGTAGGCATTACGGTGTTGTTGTTAAACATTTTCTTAATCTTATTAGTTCTTTATCATTGCGAGTATGTAGATGTTTCTATCTTTTAGTCATCAACAGTAATCCAAATCTTTCATTAAATGGTATTGTATTTTTTCTACTGTGTTATATGTATGTATACTTTAGTAACTTTAGCCAAAACCTGAATTATTTCCATGAATCTGTGGGTTCTTGTTTTGGTAGAGCTCATTGCAGACTTTATTATTTCTTGGATGTTTTCAGCTGTATTTTTTCCATTATTAACGACTAGCTTTCGCCATCGGCTTCGCACGCGTTGTTTTTCAACAAAAAGTAGCCTGTGTTAATCCAGGATATAATCTAGTTACATACCAAATTTCATCGAAATAGGTCCGTTACGACGTGATTGAGTAACAAACAAACATCCAAACTTTCGCATTTATAATTTTATTGTGATGTGAATATATGTGATATTCATATTATGCCTCATAAACCATAATAATTAGGGAACAGTTAAAAAAAAACTCAGTCATAATTACCCGCAAGATGGTGCTAACGTCTTAAAAAGTCAGTCACCAAATAATTTCCTGTTTAAGACACTACTCCTTCTTTTTAATTCCCGTTAAATGTTCAGAGTAGATGACTAGACGGATGTCATCTTTGACCACCTAAACCTCTAGGTGAAATTGAACTTAAAGTCGAAGGCTATGTAACTCGTTTTCATTCAAACTAGTGTGTCTTGCGACCATGATCCGGTAAACAAGACTGTGTGCTTTCAGACATAAGGTTAAGATTTGTGTTGTGATCAGCAGTCGACAGAAATCGATTTATTCAAAACGGACTGTTACTAAGTAAACACTTCGAGATGAAGTCTCAAACCGATTCCGATCAATGTTTATTTTAGAAAAATTCTTTATGCTTATTTTTGACGAGTTCGTTGTCCATCGCGTCGATGAATTAATGACATCGAGTGTCGTGTCGGGATCTTAAAATATCAAGCTTAATACAATATCAAGCATCAACATTATTTCTTTCAATGTAAACAGTCTTTACATTCATTAGGTCTGCTTGTTTGTGATTCACAATAAAAACACAAACATTAGAATTAATGTGAAAGCTTTTAACGATAACAAGGAGTTAAATGTTAATTTGGTTGACACTTATAGTCGAAAAGCGGCAGAACACGAAACAGTTATCTCCGTTGATATGTATTTTGGTAGCAGCTTCCTGTGCTTTATTAACATGAGACACATTAAAAAGGTCAAAAGTTCTCCAAATGAAAACGGGTCTATCTAATTTGAAGAAGTATCCATTAGTAATTACGTATATCATTCGAGTTCAGAGCAAGTACCGAGATTGGATTCCAATAAAATTCAAATGCGTTTCGGATAAACAACGGTCAGTAAATGGTTCAAGTATAAGAGATGAAGCGGTGGATCCGCTGAGAGATTACGCTACGGTGCACCTTACAATGTAAGTCGCTGATACCTCATCGCTTGAAGCGAATGCATAAAGCGTTAATGCGGTGTCGACGACCGATTACCGACTTCATTTAAATAAGCCCCCGCAATTCCATCGCATCAAAATGAGAAGAAAATAAACAGTTAGAATGCCTCAATGCAGGACAAATCAGGAGTTGATAACAAATCAGATGTAAGTATTCAAGACAAGGCTCTCATTGGTAGATTGGAAGATAATGCGCGATTCGAATCTCGAGCTTCTCAGCTTCATTCGATCTATTTAGCAGTTCCAATTAGTTATTCAATAACCATTATTGACGACCTCAGTGGCGCAATGGGCGAACTGCCGGTTGGTTGGGACGCAGGAGATTGCGGGTTCGTTTCCTGCTGCGGGATAAATGTTTGCTTGGTCTAAAGATATTTGTTCCGGGTTTGGGTATTTTTCTATACTACTTGTTTTGTACGATATTAAATGAAAACCCTTAATTTATTGACTTATTATTTTTCTTGAACATTATTAGTAAATATCAGCAGATGAAAATTTATACAAGTCAAGACGCTTTCGTCAACATTAAATTTGTATCTTGAAACGATTAAAATAATTATATCCATATCCGTGTATAATTTAAATTTAAAACAGGTCTGAATTTTGAAATATCCGTAGGGAATCCATAAATTGTATTCAGATCAACAATGCTATAAAGCTTAAGAAATCGATTGTTGTAAAGGACCCGATTTTTCAAAGGCTTATCGCGGCCAAGCCATTTGAATACGGACGATACGGCGCTGTCTTTTGTGTTCGTTTTATTAATGTTGTTCCATTAACGGGCTTTATTGCTAAAGAGAACCAGTATGCACAAATTGGTCCCCAAATAAATGAAGCCGTTTGTGATCTTCGGTTTTACGATCAGATTGGTATATAATTTTTAATTTGCATTGACTTTAACATTTGGGCATTTTATCGTCGGAAATTTGTATTAATGCTGATTAAAATTTGATGTCAACATTCTAAACCAGTGTAAATTGTTATGAAAACTGGATGTAGATAGTTCAAAATTTATCTTTAAATAAGCAAGAACAATATTCGTAAATATATTATGAAAATTTGAGATATTGCTCAACCGGATAGCTTATACTTAAGTGTGGATGACCATAATCTACTCCCGGAGTGTTAGATACACGCTAATTACCATCCGAAAGCTCCAATCCCTTTTAGTTATGACAAGTTGAAGGCTTCGAACAGGTTTCACCTGCCTTCTCAGACTCAGCGTCCATTTAAGGGGATAGTTCACGTTTTGCTTGCTAAACGAGAACTTCATGTCTAAATAATGATTGACTACTGCTAAAAATACAAAAATACTAAGACACATACCATTTTTATGTAGTTTTAGAGATTTTTTAGAGATAAATAATTATAAAATTTTGATTTGTGTCATATAGTTACAAATTTTTTACAATAAATCGTGAAATTAATCTAAACTAGTTAGTTCACTGTAAGGCGTACTATTATATAATAATAATATAATATATTTATTATATAATATATAACTAATAATTAAATTAAATTGTACACTTTAACTTTTGGGAGGATTAGTTGAAGTTCGAACTAGATATATCTGTTTCCCGAACCTCAGTGATCTCCATCCGATCGTTGGTGTTCATTTAAAATTTACACCTTATTTTATTCTATTTCATCTAAGTATGAGGTTATTTTAGTTTATTTAGTTATTTTTAGGTTATTTTATATTTTAAAATCTTAGTTCACTAACAAAATGGATGGCAATGATATGCACTCGGATAACATGCCAATTCAATTGTTAAGACTGAACTTCATTTTTAACAGATATACATATCTGTTTTTGAAGCTAACCATGTTAAAAAAAACTTGATGTGAAACTCTTCTTTCACGTCAGTTCGCCTTAATGCAATGCACGTACCCTATTATTTGGTGATTCATACGTAAGTACAAAGTTGATGACTATACGCTGATCCCAACGAAATTTATTCATTTCTTATTCAAAATCTGCGTTCATTATTCTGATGCTGATGTTGGAAAATGCTTGGAAACATTCTCACTGAACTTCTGACTTTGATGATAATAAACCTGATGATAAAGTGATTCCTTCTGATGAGACAACACTGCTCAAAATAAGACATAGTATTAAACTTAAAATTAAACTAAAGCTGAGATTAGGAGTGATAACTTTAGACAAGGTTTTGCGGTAAAGCCAACTTTTCCATCAAACTTTAGATGCGTTATAGATAGATACTATTGAGAGATAATAAGCTAATCACAATATCATCGAGGTAGAGACTTCAAGTGATGCAATCACTGGGCATGCAAATTGTCGGAGCACGCGGGTCGTCGACCGCCTTGTTTGCCCAGCATCAGATAGACGGGCCACCATTGGCTGGACGCTGGCGCTGGCAGGCTAATATCACTAAAACAAACCTCTTACTCAAAATTATCTTTATATTTTTGGCTTTATATTAGAAATGGGTCAGTTGCGAGTAACTTCAGTTTCGAAGGGTTTAGGTTCTTGCGGTATTGTCAGCGTTGATCTAGTTTCATCGGACACCTTGAATTTGAGCTTTCGTGATATGGGAGTGAAACCCCTGTACTCTTGTATAACCAATTATTCTGTGGCACCGACGGAATCGATTCGTAACATGCGCCCGCGCAGATAAGGTCAATGTCGATACGCCTTTAATCCGCTACTGATTCAGATCTGAAGCCTTTTTTGTTGCATTTATTTGAAGTGCATTCTCTTTCATTTAAAACGCCCATCTTTTATAAATTCTTTAAAATTTTCAAAGTTTGCATGATCAAGATAGAATCGTTTGCTTTTACTTTTGGTGCCTTTGACATAACACTAAGAATAATCACGCAAACCGAAATAAATTATGTACTTCATTGCACCTTTGGTCGTCTTACTCGTATTGTACCATTATTTTCGATGGCACCTGATACGAGGTACGCCCACGACCTCGACATTAGCTTACATCTGAGAGAGAAGAGAGCGATTCAAAAGTAACGGTGCGAAATCAAATCAAAATATTTTTATTCCATAAAGATACATTGTTTGTACACTTGGAAAGGTCACAATTTCATAGATTATAATCATACATGCAAAAATTCATATCATAACATTTAAGGACAAGTTAGCAAGTACATAAGTACAATCAGAAACACATGTCATAACAAAATAATTAAGGGTTCATTAATACAGTCATAGTTACATAGTACCAAAGTCATCAGCAAGAGCTTCGTCAAGGGTATAATAGGACTTTTCCATCAACAACCTTCAGACTATATTACTGAATTCTGCAGTGTCAGCGTTTCTAACACCATGTGTAAGTTTGTTAAACAATTTAATGCTTATGCATAGGTAACTGTTGCCTACCTTGGCAAGTCTATGTGGAGGATTTGATAAATTATTCCGATGTCTTGTCATATATGTGTGAGAGTCACCGTTTAATTTAAAATTATCAATATTTAATTTAACATAAATTAGGTTCTGGTATATATATTCTCCAGTCATTGTCATTAGTTTTAGGTGACATAGTTTATCTCTACAAGATTCAATGTTTTTCATTTGTAAAATGGAACGTACTGCTCTTTTTTGAAGTATAAATATTCTAGAGGATTGTGAGGCATTTCCCCAAGCAAGAATACCGTATGTCATGATTGAGTGAAATATGCATGATAAACACTTCCCGCTGATCTAATGTCACTTAGTTGTCTAATAGTTTTAATTGCATAAACAGCTGATCTCAGTCTTCCGACGTGTCAATATGGTTAATTCAAATTAATTTACTGTCAATATTTATGCCTAAAAATTTAATAGTGTCAATAAATGTAAAAAAAAAACGTAACTACTTGGTAATAAAAATATAAAGCAAGGTAAAAGATCCATGGTTCCAAAAAAAGTTTGCGATAAAAACGAATAAGGTTGTAATCAACCTTATTCGTTTTTATAGCGTGATTATAGATTATAAAAATGGATTATCCTCGATCACACTAATATTATAAACGTAAAAGTTTGGATGTTTGTTTATTTATTTGTTAGTTTATTTGATACTCAATCACGCCTGTAGAGATACACTACATACAGAATAGCTGCCTCGCGTAAGTAGTACCTAAGTAGATGATCGCTGTTGTATTTTAGTGTGCCCGCGCCTGTCGTCTCTCCCCGCTCAATCAGTTCAAACATGTACAGTTGTGGAAATATAAATTGGTAATTGGAAGATGCATCTTACTCATTCCCAACCTCCTCATCAAGAAAGGAATAAATCAGAGCATTAGGGGTTGCCCTTGATACGCTAAGAAGAAGAAGAACGAAATTTGTGTGTTGATAGATTATGACCTGGATTAACCAAACATAGGCTATTTTTTGTCTACATACAACGCGTGCAAAGCCGCTGGCGGAAGCTAGTAGATAACTATAACAAAGTCATTTAATAATCATACAGAGAGGTATAGATTATCAATGTTAGCACAAACTGAATAAAACATAACATGGCTGTGCATCTAGTAACCGGAATACAATATTTGAATCAGTAATACACTCCTACTTGTCTTTCTAGTACTGAAACTTCTCTGATCACTTCATTTACTGTTTTTTTATACTACCTAGAGACGGAACAATCTTATGGCCCACCTGATGTTAAGTGGTAACCATCGTCTTTAACACCTATTTCCCTCGTACGTCACGCACGTTAGAATCATGCCCTACGATGAACTGTTCTGTGTCCATCAGCTTGAGGCATACAGGTGTAAAGCCTCATATGCCTATTTTTTATTTAACTGTCGTTTGAAGGTCCGGTTATCTGTATAAGTGACATATACAGTACGGCTAACCGATTTTGATTAAAACTTATTCCTAAAACGAGCGTATCTCGTTCTTGAAATGTGTAGTCTAGTTTGAATTATAGCTCCTACTACTTACGATATATCTCATTATTGTAATATCATTGTGATGGTGATCCGTTCTTAAGTAAAGCGACTATATCAAAGAAGCCGTTATCTATTAATTTCACTGCCGATATTACTTCCAGGCATAATCTTAACGCATTTGAGAAAGCTGGCCTATTCATACTGCTGATTTGCTTCCAGTTTCAACTAGTTCATTTGAATACTGATTTTATAGCCACTAAAGAGCGTTCCTTATCATAATAACCAAATCCTTTAAGAACTTCTTAAATTATACAAGTACGTCACTTTTAAACATGCAAACCGGGATTAGTTTACTCTGTAATATTAAGCTTTCTAACAGTGGAAGAGTTTTCCAAATAGGTTTAATAATTTCTAAGATCACTCCCATACAAACCAATTTACGAAATTTTCCTCGTTATAATAATAGTGGTGATAACTAACTTCCAACATTGGTTCAATAATAGGTTTCTGTAGTTCAAATCTTATTCGACAAATAGTGTCTTCAGTTGTAACTGAGCCGATGGTTAGGGCCGGGTCGGATGCCCCGCGGGCGTAGTCGAGGTCGGTCGTAGGGAACGCGGCCCAAAGGGGCTCCCAGGCTATGTTCCCACCGACTGATGTAACTGCCAGCTTTGATACCGTTTCGAAAGGCTCCTTTCCGAGGAAGTTCACGTCAGGATTCCTGAATAATTGGTCGGTATAGCCAAAATCTGCACTAAAGCGATAATCGAGTATGGTAATGATGTTTTTTGTTAAATCAAGATACATTTTTTTGTGTTTCATATTCAAAATCACAAACAACTGTAAATTGATCAACGAAAAGGTGCATCGTGCCCTTGCGTAGTGCATACAAACGCCCTTATTACCCAGCTTATCAAAATGTATTTCCAGCTTTTCAAAATGCATAGGCGAAAACGGAAATTGTTATTACGTTTTCATCAAACTAGTTTCTTTAATTTTGAGTGATAATTCCAGCTTTCACTCAACACTTAAACGGAGACATGTCCTTATTTGAAATGAGACCATTTCACTGGTACTGGTAAATCTGATTCGAGATCACATCGCATTAATTTCAATGTTTATATTCCGGATTCTGCCGCCTTTCTCTCGTTTGCTATTAAATGCATGTATGATGTCCTCGTTACATTGTGTATAAAGGGAACATCTAATTCCAACACTTTAACGCTTGGACCACGCTCTTCGTCTTCCAATTGGGTGACACAAGTTGCTCAATTGTTGTTTATTTTGAGAACTTAGCTCGATGGCCCAAGTTAATAGCGTTTATAGCGAGTCTATGCCCAGAATATTAACCACACTCTCTGGGAATATTATACGATTTGCTTTTACAAATTGCTGTGCAATAGAATGGGTCATGAATTTAATTTCGCAACTTCAGAGACTTGAAACTATAAGGCCACTGAGTTATCGCTTATGTTTAGAATTTGAGCCTTTGGGGAACGGTTTCTATTTGCATATAATACTTGCGCGGCGCGACCACGACGCCAGATCTAGAGCACAGATCGGAGAACATCGTGCTTGGAACCGCTCCATACATCATATGCTACGATTCAATCCCAGCCTTGTATGTAATCAAATATTTGTAGTAACTCAGAACCTAACACTTTTGCCAATAATCCATAAAATTACTATATTGTCTTTATGCCTCATTAAAAGTAAAGTTGGTATGACTTAACTTCTCCAGATGGTTCGCGGGAAAAATCATCATTAACGCAAGAGTATAGGGTTTAAACTGTATGTGCGGTGCGCATTGTATAGGCACGTATTCTTTCCAACTTGTATCAGAGTTGTTGCACCGTTTAGCACGTGACCCGACCTCGAGCGAGCGTGCACAGAACAATCTTGCTGATCCGATATGAGATTAACTGGTCCGTGGATGTTTCCATTTGAATTCGTGGTGACGCTCGCTTGAACTCGCACCCGGATGTCATGTTCGATTTACATTTTGTTCTCTTGTTGCCGCATTCAATAGAGATCGTGCGCGGGTGGTTTGCAAGCGTCTTCATGATTGACGGTGTGACGTTCGGAAGATGGTATTGTTTCTTTTAGGATTCCCATATCAGCCAACTCCATTATACACCAAGAATACTAATTTCTGGAATTAGTAGCAATTTAGTTTAGCCAAAGGAATGTTTTCACATAGTTAGGATTCTTCGAATAAAAAAGTGGAATTCGATAACAGTGACAATTCCAGCGATGTGTTTCCCCGCGAATTAGTATTCGCGTCATAAGCCTCGTGTTTACTATACGGCATGTCTCGTCCAGTAGATTATGTTTCTAAACCGTTCTATTGTTTAATAGCGAGTAGCGACCTTGGAGGTGTTGATCCGTTGAACCCTAGCGCCCCAAAAAGATGAAAAAGTACAGATCCGTTGCTAAGCGTGCGTTTCGGTGTGCGCCCGAGGGCAATCATGTCTGGCCATAATAAAGGGTTGCGCTGGTCCTTTCGGGCTCTAGATTTATGGTCGGACCGGTCCAGCCGCCGATGACGACGTATACCATACGTTTGTCACACCATTATCACGATCGGATGCTCGCGTCTTCAATAATTGCTAACACAAGCCATGGCGATGGTAAAAGTCTCGGCGCCAACGAACCAAAAAGTAATAAAAGTACATTAATCGTTCTAAGTGCGACATGACAAGGTGACGCCCATTTTCATATTTATGCCGATCGAGATGCGATATCGATCAGAACGTTTTGTTTTTATTGATTACACGTTACATTCATAACAGATTTCGATTAATTGTAATCAATTCAAAATTTACTCTCAATTGATTTATCTTGATGATAATTTTCGTGATGCCAAATTCGTGAGTATATTTTTTCAAAGTGTTGGTGCGATATTATCTTTGATCTGGCGTTAATCTGGTCCATCTGAGAGCATTTCAAGCTCGGACGCGATTCTTGCAAGCCGTTAAGTGATCTTATTAATCTCGCTCACCAGTTCGTTTAAGTTAAACAGTACGGTTCTTATGGACCCATCGTATGTTGCCTTGTTTGTTTTAGTTTCATTTTTAATCAGCTAATTGGTTTGATAGGCTTATTTGGCTTCGCCATCAATCAAAGCCACATTGCTAGCGCTAATGTGTACATCATTATGATAAAGATCTGCTTTTACGCCGTTTTTATATCTGAATCTTTATAGAGTTTCAATTGTATCGTTTGTGTGCACTTTATATTTTAAACGTCATTTAGATAAACTATAAATATAAACTGCGTTTTTATTCAGATGTTTATGTTTCTTATTACACTATGCTCATAATTCCACGCCTTGATGGCATTCGAAGTACAATAATTCCGATCTTCGAACATGGTAACACCATCACAACTACTCAAACTCACATTGACATTCAATCCCGACATGACAACACCATTACATAAGGTAATAACCGTGACAGACACTGCAGGGAAATTTCAAAACGATGCTCTAGCGCACACACATCCATAGGTACATGCACGTGTATGTAACCCGATACCCGCACATATACATACGCTATTGTGACTGGAAGCTTGAGGGGTAGTCAGATGAATAGATCATTCTTCGTATGATCGGCACTGATAAGTATTTGATGGTAATTATATGGTGCGTAATTAGAGGTTGGCTATTTCGGCTGATGTACGATGAATCGTTTTCGAATCTTATTTCTTTAAGTAACCTAATTCGTTGGCTCACCATTTACTGGTTAAGATTTCCAAATATTTTTAAATGTATTTTTTTCGTTTGGGTTTCCATTCGGAACTACTTTTTTTGTTAATAGTAAGGCAAGCTATATTAATTAATCCAACCTTTGGGGAATCACGCGTTTTGATCATGCAGTTCAAATCAGCAATATCAGTATTTCACCTTGAGCCCAGTTTCGATTGTCAGTCCACCATCACCCGATGTGTGGCGTTCAATAAGGATCGCCGGATGTTGTTCTGCGGGCTGTCATAGATTAGTTCGCAGATGTTCTATTGCATCTGTACTTTGTTGTGGATCAGGTGATAGATTATTCGTAAAGGGTGATTGTCATTTTCAATTGAATAATTTTGTGCCGTTTTGGTTTGGACAATGACTTGTCGAATGAATGACTTGTGACAAAAAATTGTCTGCGGTGTTATAATTATAAATCTATACTTTTAACATTTGCATTATTTTAGAAATCATAGCTGGTTTTAAAGTAGTCTTGTCATCACCCTTGTCATATACACACGATATTTTCTCTTGTAGCTAGAATTATCTCGTTATAAGTTAACAAAACACGTACTTAGACCTTACTTATTAGCATCTCAAAAGGTTCCAGTTGCGACAAGTTGAGCCGTTATACGGCAGATGTGAGCTTTCGGAACATCTGCAACACCTTCGAAGGCGACCTTGCTAACCGGTCCCAGGGTGTCCTTTTGGCGATTAAATTGATTATCTTTAAGTGCGCTCGTAGCTTAAAAAGTTGCGGTACACTTATTGATTTTACTTTGTAACCGAGCTTTCGCTTCTGGTTTTTTGTTGGCATATTGAATGCCTTCAGAGCCCGCTTCTTATTTTCTCGATTTATAATTATTCCTGCGGAGTCAGTGTTTATACCTTAAAGTTTATTTTAATTATGATGATGAACCCTTTGTTGAATCCGTGGAGAGAGCACTGGTTACTTGTAATACAGGTTTTTTTAAACCTATCTCAGGCACCACTCCCTCACGAAACAGCTTTTGTAATTAGGTTTACTCATACAAACATAATTACGTGATTATAAATAAATAAATGTTTCTGGTCATTTCACACAGCGCTATCTAACCCCAAACTAAGCAGAGCTTGTACTATGGGAACCAGATAACTGATAGAATACTTATACACTTTTTTTGTAAATACATACTTATAATATATAGAGAAACAACCAGACCCGGAACAAATATCTGTAGATCATGCAAATATTTGTTCCGCAGCGGGAATCGAACCCGCTACCTCCTGCGTCTCAGCCGGCTATTCGCCCACTGCGCCAAGGAGGTCGTCATCTTAATAACTGAGCATCTTTCCTATCTACTATTGCTTAACTAACATAGTTTTGTTTTTTGTAAAACCTATTTTTGATGGGAAAATAAACATTTTATTTATTACGGTGTCGTGTACTTTATATTCTTTCCTGAATATTTATCTTACATACATTCATTATTCCATTTTCCACTGCACTATATTTTCGTCATCGACAAACTAACTTCAGCAATGTACCATGAATGATCTCGATACCTACTCTATGTGCGCGCGGGACGCAAGCTGCGCGCGCGTCGCACGCACACACGCTCGGCTCGTTCGCGTGTGTGGGTGCGCGTGGGAACGGGCTCGGTGGACGCGTGCGCGGATTGTGACATGCTTGTATTGTATTATTCTAATATTTTTCTACCTTTCCTGGAAACGTGTTGACTTTTGAAGAGGAAGAAGGGGGTGATCCTGATATCAAGAAAATACAAAACCAGCGATACAACCGCAATGGTATGTCTAACGTAGTGTTAATTAAAATTACTAATTGTAATCAGAAGTGTTTTTTCACTTCAAATGACGTTGATAATGATAGAGCTTTTATTTTTCGTTTCAACCCAATCCCCTTAGAATTTCTGCTACAAACAATACCTGGCATTAGCCCTCACGTTTTGTTATTCGATGTAATCAGAATTTCGCTTTGTCTTCAAATAATGTTAACAGCTATTGTATTAATTAAAGTAGAGTCCATAACCTTTTGTTCGGCTGAATAATCTGAACGGGTTTCATTTGCCATTATGTCCTCGGGCATTTTAGTACCAACTAGCGTCTGTGTCACTGCAAATATACTTTTATTATAAAATAAGCTTTACTGACCATACTTTAAATTCAATATAGCTCGGTGCAAAACATTGCAACCAGCAAAAACAAAAAAATCAACGAATTGTAAAATTAGCGTACACCTTGTCTTTTAGTACCCTCCTATTATTTTAGTTATCTATGCTCCATATTCAGTCTTTATCATTTTGTGTCATCATTGTCAAAGTAAAACTTCAATTCCTTACTAATATTTATTCCGTGGTAATATTCTTTGCCCCGGGCGGTTCCAGACTCACGCATGCAATCCTTTATATCATTCAAGGGTTTATTATCTTCAGTATTGTATTGGTTTTATTGTTTTTAGTGTGTTAATCTTTATTTAAGCTCATAATTATTATCCCAAACTTGTACGATTCCGTTTTTAAAAGTTACCGAGCTATAAAATATTTAAATAGCTGGGAATGGGAGGATAAGTGGTAGCAAACAAAACTAACTACGTATGTCTTGATCCATCGGCATTCGTATGCAATAAAAAGCTCCTTCGCATTTTATTAATTATTGCCTACTGTTTGAGTAGATGGATGGCCTTCTATTCAATATCTTGTGAAAATTGCTTTAGACGTCTGTAGAATTCAGCAGCTGTGCCCAATAGAGTAGTAAATCTAGTAAAACTATAGGTCAGATGTCTTGTGTAAATCTAGTCCCCCCCACCGGCACGCCTACCGGCAAATTGCGTCGGGCACTGCGCGAGCGCAACTCGCTCGCCCAATCACGTACCGCGTCCGAATACTCCGAATGAGGATCAAGATGTCTGGATATCTTTTGAATCTATTGTTTCGGAAATTCTAGGTTGATGTTGAACAAAACTTGTTTTGTTTACATGCGACTGTTCTGATTTTGACGGACTGTATTTGAAACTTACAATCTTAATACATATCTTCTTTAATGTTTTATTTTGTATATCTTATCCAATCAAATAAGAGTATATACCTTTATTTGCATTTTTGATTCACAGTCAACGCTATGTGAAACTGCGTTTCCACAATCTATTCGATTGCTATCGTTATTGTTGTTGCAATTCTCTGTAACATTATCACAACTATCTACTTTACAACCTAGGACACCAACCAAACTTATAACAGGGTCAAAACCCTTAGATTTTCTTATTATGTCAATTACGTAGGTCGTGGCGGGCTTATCTGCTGGTGTCAGTGCTATCGGCAAGATTTACAGGGAGTAGTGGGAAGGTCTGGGGACCTGCCTCTACGGTCGTAATTGTAGGTAGTTGAATCTGCAATACAATGTCGATGTTTGTTAAATACTGAATGTGAAAGGGTTTCTTTAGTATTTTTAAGTTCTCGAAATTGATTTATCTTATGTTTAGGAATAGTAGGAGTTAATATGTTTGTTTGTATTTGTTTTTATTTCGTTTGTTATATACATATTTATTAACTGCACTATTTCTAGCTCTTTTAGTACAAATGTCATTAGATTTTGTTGAATATTTTTCTGTACATTTACAAAATGTGAATTTCCTTTGCTATTACCTTTTATTCGAAATAAGCTTAAGTTCAAAAAGCAACAAGAAGGCATCCTACTATTTGCATACAAAAGCCAAAAGATTTATGCGAATAAAATAAAGGTATTTATTGGACAAGGCAGGCCCGGCACTGGACTGAAGTCTTCACAATGTAAGAGCTATGAAGGTAGCTACTGTGCGCTTTGTAGCCCTGTACTGACTTCATTATAAAGAGTATGAGCTTTTGCCGTGAGTTTACGTTTATTTTCTTCTCTTTGGAACTAGGACGTTTTTTTATATTTATTGAAATCGATAACTTAACTAAGTTAGCCTTCCTCAAGGCGTTCTCTAGTTAGCTAATTATTAGTTATAATTGATTATTCTTCTGACTTTATAGTCTTAGAAAATGCAATCTATGTAAACGGTATAAATATAATAAAAAAAGACATATCCTTGAGAACTGTGACAATTCTCACTGTATCAGCAAGTCTATTCAAACGGTTATCTTTAATATGGAAGCGACTATGCGCTGATAAATGAATGTTTTTTTCTTTTCCGCCCTTAGCGGGCCATGTAACTGCATACATCCATACCTGCGCAGACGCAGCTAATTACGACAGGAACTAAACTGGTCGGGATGACATCTAGCTCTTTAAGGATAAAAATGCGGTAGAAACACTTTTTCTGATCAAATTAGTTTCAAATGAAAATAGTAATTCATTGTAACTGTTTAATTGAAGACATCTGATAAATTTATTTTAATTTATTTCCCACTGTACCAAGTACACACCTACTTAAAGAACTCAGTTATGTACATTCAGAACATTATTGTTGTGTAACATCTTTCCTCTCGGTTTGTGAGAGTGATTTTGGCAAAGGGGACGGAAATGTGTAACAGGAAACCGGGGAAGCGCGCGCTATTTGATTTGACCAATGAGCGCGCGCGGTGTTCAGATGTTACACATCATATGCGACTATTGTAAGGCTCGTAGTTTTTTTAACAATTTTACTTTGTAAAGTTGGTATGTATAGCTGGAGCAGATATCAGGACTAATTAATTTAATAAGTGTAAGATTATCTACGAATTTCTACAATTTAAAAAGTGGCACTCCGGGAGTGCCGACAGAAGCGAAAACTTGAATAAAAACAGACTCTACATATACTTATATACAGAGGTGTCGGTAACGGTAATAGTGCCGCGAGTTCAATGTTTTTTTTCCCATATCAAAAAATGCCCAACGCGCCTAAAGAAGATTTCACTTCATAAATGAAAAATACAGTTTCTCAGTCACCGAGAAAGTAAATCGAACATACATATTTCCATATCAAGATATCAAATTCAGCCATAATAAATATAATTAAAGGAAATCATCAAGGCTGTAAATAGTAAATATGCCTATTCAAAGATAAAATTTGAAGAAAATTACCTACGCATTCTAATAGCTTTAACAGGCCAGCAATTTTAACAGAAATCGTAAAGCTCTGCATAATTTCCACACACTTACCTCCAGTTACATCGATTCGTTCAGTTAACTATAAAATTAACGATGTTGCTTTTACTACTTAATTTGACTGAAATACTTATACAAGAAGTTATGTGTTATGTGCTCAAACTTCATCATCATCATCATCAGCCGGAGGACGTCCACTAATGAACATAGGCCTCCCCCTTAGATCGCCACAACGAGCGGTTGGTAGCCGTTTGCGCCCAACGGCTTCCCGCGATTCTTACTAGATCGTCGGTCCACCTTGTGGGGGGCCGGCCTACGCTGCGTCTTCCAGTCCGTGGTCTCCACTCGAGAACCTTTCTTCCCCAACGGTTATCGGTTCTACGAGCGATGTGGCCTGCCCATTGCCACTTCAACTTGCTAATTTTGAGAGCTATGTCGGCAACTTTAGTTCTTCTGCGGATTTCCTCATTGCGGATTTTGTCACGCAAAGAAACCCCGAGCATAGCATAGCCATAGCTCGTTGAGCGACCTTGAGCTTGGTCATGAGGCCATGAGTAAAGGACCACGTTTCAGTGCCATAGGTCATCACTGGCAACACACACTGGTTGAAGACTTTAGTCTTCAGGCTCTGGGGAATTTTGGACGAGAAGATATCGCGAAGTTTCCCGAACGCTGCCCAGCCGAGTTGGATTCTTCGTGCGACCTCTTTGTCGAAGTTGGACTTACCTAATTGGACAGTTTGTCCTAGGTATACATATTCGTCGACAACTTCGAGAGTATCACCCCCAACAACTACCGGTACGGGCGCAACATGGATATTTGACATGATTTTCGTCTTATCCATGTTCATTTTAAGACCCACCTGTTAGGAGACCCTACTGAGGTCGTTGAGCATGGTACCGAGTTCCTCGAGCGATTCGGCCATAATGACTATATCATCGGCAAAACGAAGGTGAGTGATGTATTCGCCATTGATATTGATGCCAAGTCTGTCCCAGACCAAGAGTTTGAAAACGTCCTCCAATGCGTTCGTGAACAGTTTCGGAGAAATTGATTAAACTTGATTAACATAATTGTTTTGCGGGTCTACCTTTATTTTTCTTAGATTACCTGGCGACGGAACAGGCATAATTTGGCCCACCCACCTGATGTTAAGTGGTAACCATCGCCTATAACAAAGTATTGCTTCATATGTCACGCACCTTAGAAACGTGTCCTACGATTCACTGCCCTGCGTCCATCAGGTGTAGAGATGTAACCATTTGGTTCTGCCCACCATGACCTACGGTGCCGAGACATGGACGCTCACGCAGGAGGCTTGTGTACAGGTTGCACAGAGCGCCATGGAGCGTACCACGCTCGGCATCAGACTCTTAGATCGAGTTCCAAACGTCGAGATCCGTAGACGAACGAAGGGCGGGACACTTGGCTAGACGTGGTGATGACATATAGAGCAGGACAGTGACTGAATGGTGGCCGAGGAGCGGGTATAGAAGGGTAGGACGACCAGCAGCGAGATGGGTGGTCGACATCGTAAAGGTCGTGGACCGTTAGTGGATGTAAAGCCTCACGTGCTTATAAATTCACCGGCAACCATACCCTTCAAACTAAAATACTGCAATGATGCTTGGCGGTAGAAACAGGTACAGTGGTCGTAAAAACGAATTTATCAATTTTATTTGGTAATCCTTCTCAACTACTCGAACCCTTGTTTCATATGCATCCTTAACTTCTTATTTATTTTCTCTACAGCAAAAAAAAACTGAGTATGGTCAATGTTAACTATGAGGCGTTTCCAGCTTTTGCAACATCCATGTACCCAAATTCTATCATCGCATTAGACAAGACTACCTCATTAGAACGAAACCACAACTATGCATTCTCGGAAGCGTGCACGCGGTATCAGATTGAAGACGCGCGCGGCGTGCGTGTACGCATGCCTATCTTTGCACTCCATCGGTTTGCACGATGAACCTTGGCGACAAGCGAGACGGTGATAGTTAATTTTAGGTATTCTCAGTAACCGAGATAGGAACTCTTCTAATTCCTAAATCCATTTTGACAGCTTTATTGATGTTCATCCTATCGTCTTGGAAATTGGTTTTCCAATTTATGTCTGTCCTCACTATGGTTCTTTTGCGGTCTTGGTTTAATCTCACCTATCAGTTTTCTTAAAAGCTAAAACATATTAAAATAGTTTTCCAGGTCAATTTCCTTCAGTATTCTAATTCAATTCAGTTTCTATGCCGCCTTCGTATGCCCTTATTCAATTTAAATTCCAGCCGATTTAAAGTACCAAAGTAGCAAGACCTATAAACTTTAAATTGGTGCAGAATAAACTTTGGATAAAAGTTTGGCATCGTTACAGAATATCATATAGCCGGCGACAGCTACAAGTCGCACGCAACACTATTTATTTAGTGCGAGCGCCTCGCGACACGGGATCTGTCGTCACCACTTTAAATTATAGCTGCACCGACCAACCTACCTTCCAGTCCTTCCACACAGTAAGGTTGCTTTCCAACTACCAGTCTAGCCAAGACCTAGGCTCCGTGTACTACTCTGCTCGAATCAGTAATTGAGAAATTTCATCCTATACCGTGCCAATTGTGTCTCTAAACAATCTTTTTCGCAAACCGTAATTAGATCTACGATAGGTTTTAAATTTATTGCTTGCCCTGTAATGAAGATTTACCCTCTACGCTTGAGGCACGAACAAAGGACCTCTTTCTGGATCGGTTATAATTTTGAAAGATAATCTCCGCTCAGGTAGCCGCTGTCATCTTTTTGCGTCGCCTTATTGTTTTGGCGTAACATGTCGTAATTAACTGCTCAGTAGCGGGGAGCCTTTGTTTCTTATTTTGTTTTATGGGCGATAATTTCTTGTTTCTTGGCTTTTTAATTATTGTTTGTATATTAATTTAATACATATGCCTTCGTTTATACTTGTATGTTAAAGCGTTGATTTTATGAATCGTAATACGTTAATTAGAGACTTTACTAAAGCTTTCTAACGTATTTTAAATGTTTAGTTTGAGTTAGGTTATTATTAAAATGAAATATGAATGTTCAACGTAACTGCATATTGCAATATCGTCCACACAAGCAGGCCGCAGGCGCAGTGGTTGCACCCTACCCTTGCTGGGGTCAACGCGTGGGTGTGACAGGCTCCGAAGTACTCCGAAACACCTACGCCTACAGGTTCCTTTCAAGTTTAATGTTAGAATGTTGTAGAAACTGCCGATGCATCTATTCCATGAGCATATGCTGATACCTTTTGTTTGCTTTACAGCCAAGAAAACATTAAATAAGGAAATCGATACGTCTTCAAATATATAGCCCATTATAATGATAATGATAAATGGTGCCTGGCGTAACTGACATTAAATATTATACTGATGAAAGTAAAAATTTTAATTTTGACTCGTTTAGAAAATGAATGCTGATAGATATTATGATAAAACACATATATTTCAAATTTAAATAAACAATCCATCCATAATCGAGCAATCAAAGACCCAGTATGATTTTATAGTCGTAGATTTCGATCAGATACTTCATGAGTACGATAGTAAGTATATTAAAACTGTTTATTTCCCACAAACGCCCGAAGTGTTACTATCTAAACTAATAAAAGAGATTTAGTTCAGTAAAGTAACAACATTAACATAACGTAGGTGGGTATTATAGGCGTAATGATTAGTTGTATTCGATTTTATAGCTGAACATTGTATTTATCTTGTTCTGACATTACTTTCCTGCGCCCGAATCTTTCAGGACACTGACAGCTGTCAGTGGTGGGAGAAGGGTGTTGTGAGAACGAGATGTTGAAATGAGTTCGCACCTTGATTGTGTCGTAGTTGTAAATCAATGACCAGCAATGATAATATTTTAGACATCAATTGGTTATCATGTTACAGTAATATACTGTGGGATTATGGTAATTTCAATGGATTTTGTAAAGCTCTGGCAGTCGTGTAAAAGTTTTTGTTCACAATTGATGTTGAAACTCTAGAAGCCCATATTTATGTGATTCATTGTGTACCTGCCGGAAGAATATCTATAATATTGTTGTTTCATGAACATTTAGCCAGTTTAGCCCACACATTGCTTTCGGTATAGCGTATTTTACTAAACTCAAAATGAATCAAATTGATTTGTTTCATGGTTTTATCCTTATCGTCGTTAATGTTTGAAAATTGCAAAAACTAAAAAATACAGCAAAAATGTCAAGTTCGCTTACACTTGGGTACATAGAAGCGAGTGCGCGGGCGCATGTCATGTGGTCGTGTCGCGACGTATCTGCGTTATTTATTGTCGTTGTCCGGCGCTGGCCACGACAATGCAACTGTTGGCTTATCTGTGGTGCTGCACCCACGGGATGTAGGAGAATATGTGAGACGGTGGCTTGTTAGGATTTTGTTACTTGAAATGCAAGGTACCTCGGGAGATTCTATAAAAGTGCTGCTTCTTTTTCTAGAGATTGTAAAAAACAGCAATGTTTTGGTAAGGACAAACGAGGAACTGTTTTGAAGACGGAAGTGATTTTTATGTCATGTCTTTACTGCGAAGTTTAAGTATTTTAAATAATTATTAAGTTTCACTTACATGACATGAATGACATGATATAATTAGAATTCGACATTTTAAAGTTTTAGTTTAAGTGTTAATTTTGACATTATTATTATTGTTTTTTTGTATGAATTTGACAGGTTCTAAATTATGTATTATCATCTATACTTAATATTATAAAGAGGAAAGATTTGTTTGTTTGTATTGAATAGGCTCCGAAACTACTGGACTGGTTTAAAAAATATTTCACTGTTGGGAAGCTACACTATCCCCGGGTGGCATAGGCTACGTTTTACCTAACTGCGCAGAAGGAGGGTAATGTTTTTATTGAAAAACTACGCGTGCGAAGCTGCGGATTGGTCAGCTAGTTAATTATATTTGTATAAAATTTTATTTTTGTTTATATAGAGTGTGACGTTTTTATGACATTTTTAGTGTGATTTTTGTATTATTATTTTTGATATACATATATACTTTTTATATATTATATATATTTATTTTTATCGTATATACTTTTTGATACTTTTGTACAAATTTATTAACTATCAGGTCAATGTTGAATATTACAAGATATTACACGTATTAATCCTTGATTGATAATGCCAACTTCTTCAAAATTTTCGAAGCTGTTGTAAAATAAGTAGGTATAGGTAGGTACTCGACAATGAAACGAAATAATTATAACGACAGGTAATCTTTATTTATTTATTTTAATCAAAATCTGATTAATCGTCACTGTCACTCGAGGAGCTCTCCCCGTGAGGTCATAACACTACAACTATCAAATTAGAACTGTCATCGAGAAAATAAAGAAATGGAAAGACTATAAAAATAACGTATGTATAGAATGGAACCCTCGGTACGCGAGTCTCACTCGTGCTTGACCGGTCTTGTTACTTTAGGTTATGATAAAGCGTTAACGACTTATTTATTTCATCAACTTTAACGTTCCTTTTATGATCATTCGCATTATATAATAGGTTTATAGCGATTTTACAAACCATTTGATGGTCAAATAGCCGCTTGGACTCATATTTTAGTTCTGCACATGAGAATTACCGCTTATGTGTAAATTATACGACAGGCCCGTGTTCCTATTGTACAGTATTGTGTCCATTGGACCTCGGACCTCCTACGGCGAACGCGTAATAGGAAAGGCAAGGTTTAAATGATTTTAATGGAATCCCTTTGGGCAGTATTTCAAAGTGTTTCGCGTCTTATTTATACCCATGAGCTGGTTGAGTTTGTAGATAACTATATACAGTGTAAACTCCATGTAACGTCACTCGTTTTAACGACAAACTCTCTAAAGCGTCGAAATCACTCGGCTTTGGTTGGTTTAGCTTGTCTTGCATACAATGGTACACTCTGTATAACATTACACCCACTCTCAATAACGACAACAAATTGTAATAAAAAGTTATTTTTAAGTTGCCAAATTAGTAAAAACTGCGCAGCTGTGTATATCCTTTTGTCGTTTTATTATCCTAGACCATAATAAATTCGACTGTCGGCATCATACACACCAAACTTTCTAAGAAATCCGTTCTT
Organism: Philereme vetulata; assembly: GCA_918857605.2. Taxonomy (NCBI): domain Eukaryota; kingdom Metazoa; phylum Arthropoda; class Insecta; order Lepidoptera; family Geometridae; genus Philereme; species Philereme vetulata. The sequence continues at coordinate 1,854,369 of OU975482.1, forward strand.
TTGTTTACAAAATAGAAATGCTTGCACGTGTAGCTGCAGATTGTTGTTAGTAGAAGTGATGGATTTTATCTATACGTTGTCATATTCTTAGTAGCTCACAAACTTTCAAATTGTAAACATGGCTAGTAAGAGAAAATAACTGTGACACACACAGATTTTACTTCTCTCCATTTAACGACAACTCTCTATAACGTCAAAATATGCTCAGTCCCTTGAGTGTCGTTATATAGAGTTTACACTGTAGTTCATTTAATTTTGTTACGTGGAAAATAAATTGTACTAGCAATTCTATTAAATTCATTGTTTTACATATAAATAAGCTGTGTATTACATACTATCTGACCAAGCCGCAGCTTCGCACGCGTAGTTTTTCAATAAAAACATTACCCTCCTTCTGCTCAGTTGGGTAAAAATTAGCCTATGTCACCCGGTGATAGACAGTGAAATAATTTTTTAAATCGGTCCAGTAGTTTCGGAGCGGATTCATTACAAACAAACAAATCTTTCCTCTTTATAATATTAGTATAGATCTTACCCAACCGCGGCTTTGTACGCGTGGTTTGCCAATAAAAACATTAACCTCCTTTTGTGCAGACCGGTAAAAAGTATCACATGTCCCTATCCCGGTCATAATCTATCTGTAAACAAAAATTCATCGAAATTGGTACAGCTGTTTAGACGTGAAAACGCAACAATCAGACAGACAGAGAGAAAAATTAATAATATTAGTATGGATTTTTGTATAAACTTCATCCTCTGCAAAACACCTATGTTAAACCTAAAATCTGATTTATCTTTTTCCCATCCTCCTCATTGTCTAATATAGTATTTCGTTCTTTTCAGTTGTACCTCGAGGTTTGCCGGCGAGTTCTGTCAACATCTGAACCCCTGCCACAGCGAGTCGTCACCCCGCTGCCAGAATGGAGGCTCGTGCCGCGTCCGGCCCGGAGTCGGCGGCGGCCCGCCGTCCTTCGCCTGCGACTGCCCCCTAGGCTACAGCGCTTCCCTTTGCGAGATCAGGATACCAGCCGCGTGTGACTCTGCTCCGTGTCTGAATGGCGCAACTTGTCGGTTGACGTCGCTGCATACGTTCGAGTGTGATTGCCCACCAGGATATACAGGTTCGTTATATTTTGTTTCTTTTTAGCTTTTATCTATAGCTTTGCTTAAGCGGTACCGGAATTTATGTACAAATATAACCAACCAAATCGGTTCAGCCGTTTTAACGTTATTGGTATCAAAAAGCAAATCCAACACTTCAGTTAATAACTTTTTAAATTTTTTTTTAAATCTACTCAAGAACTATCAAGCCTAGACGGGACTTGAACCCGCAACCTTTCTCTTGATACGAGGATGCACTGCCAATTGTGCTACAGGCTCTTGTCATGTTAGGGTTGCGCTGTTAGCTCAATCTACAGGTAAACTTTTTACAGTTTTTGACCTGCTGTTTTATATTTAAGTAAAATTTAATTATCATCATCATCTCAGCCCGTCTGCATCCACTGTTGGGTATAGGCCGCCTCTTTATTACGCCATTCTTTCCGGTCCCTTGCGAGTCTCATCCATTGACACCTACGCTTTCAATGTCATTCGACCATCGGGCGGGTGGTCTGCCTCTTGGTCTACGAGTATCCCTTGGCCACCACTTTGTAATCGCCTTCGTCCAACGCCCGTCATCCCTCCTAGAAAATGTCGTTTCTAAATTCTTTAACTTTTTAATGACAAATCATATAACCCTTAGGCTGGCCACGAACCGATGATCACATTTTAATTATGTCTACTGATATATCCTTTTAAAGAACCACCATTAGGTACGTAAATCAATTTGCTCGATCTCAGCATGATATCTTTTTTTTTTTTTTTTTTTTTTTTTTTTTTTTTTTTTATTATATTAAATGCGCGAATCAATTTAATTGTCTGTCAGTCTGTAGATAAAATATAATGCCTAAATGAGTAAGCATAACAGGTGTTTCAGAATGGGCTCTTGCGAATAATCTCTACTGTTGTAAGAACACCAGTAAAATCGCTTTGTGTCAATTAAATGAGTCAGATCTGTAGAACTAGTTTAATTGCAGGTAATATTATTTCTCTGATTTATTCTATTTTACTTACTTGGGTTTTTGTAACTGTTTAAGTATTTTGAGTTATGATTTCACGGCAGTAAGTTGATATCTGTACGACGTGTTTGCTCCCAAACAGACAAATCAAAAGTGAGGTCAGCTAAAAGCGAAATTACATAAATTGCTCGAGGCTGTCTGCAATACTCGCTCGCAATAATATTTATGTCCAATATAAATGTCGTATATAAGGAAATAATTAAACACTACTTTTGGAAAGTCGTATCTAGTCTACGCTTCCTATTAAAATAAATCCATCATCAGCGCGTACACGCGATAATGATCTCTTTGAGTTACATCATACAGTTCAAATTATGCTATCATTTTAAATGTTTAAATAAGTTTAAAGTCGCTTTGAAACTAGTTCTGTTTGAGATAATTAGAAAAAGTGCTTTCAATTTTCGAGTTCCGGTGCAGGTTAATTACTCTGGTCTTTTTAGGGTTCCTTACCCAAAGGGTAAAACGGCACCCTATTACTGAGGCTCCGCTGTCTGTCTGTCTGTCACCAGGCTGTATCTCATGAACCGTGATAGTAAAACAGTATAAATTTTCACAGATGATGTATTTCTGTTGCCTCTATATCAACAAATACCAAAAACAGAATAAAATAAATATTTAATATTTGCTCCCATACAACAAACGTGATTTTTTTGCTCGTTTTAGCTTGATATTGATAATGGCAACAGGTAGACGCTTGAAATACTCACAGAATATTTATTTATATATTGACTTTAAAAATAAATAATTAAATTAAAATGAAATAAATATTTAAGGGGAGCTCCCATACAACAAACGTGATTTTTTTTGCCGTTTTTATTGATACGGATCTCTTCGTGCGCGAGTCCGACTCTCACTTGTTCGTTTTCATTTTACGTTGGTATTAAGTTTTTGCTCAATTTCTATTCAGTTTCAACTAAATATTCCAAATAAAAAATACCCTTTTCTAGAAAATGTATTTGAAATCTAAGAAGGTTGACGCATAAATATATAGGTATATGTTACTCGTATCTAGGGCTTACACTAAGCCTTTACACAGCCTTCCAAATAAAAATGCAAAAGCTTCAGCAATTTAAAACTGCAACGGAAGCTCCTATAAGGACTATAGATATAAATCTATGCATGTAATTGGCATTGCATCATATACTCGAGAAGTTTCTTTGAGCAGGTGTTGGACCTTTAACTGATAAAGCTTGGGATGATACAAAAAATAGAGCGCAAGATAAAACTACTGAAAAGGATGTGGCTGAGAACTGCGTTGTTGAAGCTATATTTTGAAAAGGAAAAAATAAGAACTTACGTGAGAAAAAGATGGCTGAACATAGATTTCATGTGAAGGTAAAATTAAAAGTGAGATATAGGTATAGAATAAAATGATGTGTTATTTATAAATTTAATAAAAAAAGCATTAAAACGAATGATGCTACTGTTTTAAGATGAGCAGTAGCATCTTCAAATGTATATTTGTATATTCAATTTCAATTTATAAATATATATTTTATTTTATTGTTCTATTGTATTTCATCATCATCATTATCCACAGCCCGATTTCACCCACTGCTGGGTATAGGCCTCCCCAAGTTTGTGCCATCCACCACGATCCTGCGCTAATTTCACCCATTGACGGCCCGCAACTCTAACGATGTCGTGCACCCATCTCGCTCTTCGGCCACCATTCAGTCACTGTCCTGCTCCATCTGTCATCACCACGTCTAACCAAGTGTCCCGCCCAAGACCATTTGAGCTCCATAACTCGAATCCCAACGTCATGAAGCTTCGTTCGTCCACGGATCTCGACGTTTGGAACTCGAGATTGTATTTAACTACTCCTAAATATTTTTTACCCAGAATCGCATTCCTTCATCACTTGGGCCAATATTGTAAAACTCGTCACCACCATAAAATGTAACGCTGGAGTAAAAAATCTTATAGCGCTTGCGCATGTCTTCGCCGTGTACGGTCACGCCGACTGCTACTCGTTCTCTCAGGGATTTATTTATCATCAATTTGTTTTCAATAATACTATTCAATTACTTGTTTCCAAGTTCTTCTTTGGCATAGTTTTTAATTTTGTTGAATAAATGTGGAGTTTAATAGTTATACGGTCTATTTGTATATTATTTTTATATTATTCTTCGATCACACCTTCACTTACCCTCAGGAGGTAGTGGTCAAGCGCTTGGCTATCATCAATAATAAAAAAAAAGTTTTGCTTCTGATGTAATTTTTTTTTATTGGAAAATAAATGAAATAAAATCATAAATTTCAATACATAAAATAAATACTGTAAAGTCTACCTACAGTATACATTCAATTGTATTTTTCTAAAATGCAGGTAGACGAAAGTTAATTGCTGAACTTAAATGTATTAAAATCGATGTAATATATAAGTATACTACAGTTTTTATGTTATAATGTAAGAATTATTGGATACCACGTTATTTCAAACCCGGTTACAGTAACTTGTCCATAAAAATATTATCATATTCATTACAGTAACAACTTCCAATCAATTTGATGCTACAATGAAATTGCTCCAGATATTTCGAAGCATATATATCGAGCCAGACTGTAACACCAATTGAGCTTGTTTCGACCAATCAAACGAAATTATTTTATATAGTTAACTCACGTCGATTAGTCAGTAAACATTCCAATTGCTGACGGGAGATGCTGACCTCTGTAGTTGGATTGCATCTTATCACTAACGCTGAGGCAATTAAAGCAAGCTCAAAGCATCTGGAGACAGGATATCATGAATTAAAACATGAATTATGAGCAACTCTTATAGTTACAGATGCTAATGTTTGGCATGAGAAAGACATTGGCATCTTTAATTCTTAATCATTATACCTAAAGCTTAAGAAGCCGGCGAACCCCGAGCGCAACTTCAATTCGGCCGCGTCAAAAACATCGGCCTGAATATCGCTATCCCTGTTTAGTGACAAAGTTTAGCCACGCAGTGCGACAGTGATAGCAAATGAACAATTCTAAATTTGATTAGATTTTGACCGTGTTCCGTAATACCAAAAATGATGACTGAAAACTTGTTGTATCTCATTGTGTTGTTATTCTGTAACTAGACGATATAATCTATGTTCCTATGACTAGGATACGTAAGATGATGTTGTTTTTAATACGAAACAATTAGGTTGAAAGCAGGTCTTTTATGACGTAAAAAAATGCAGAGAGCGATACGCTTCTATTTCATTTTAGGTAAGTATTTTGATCTAATATATGATTGGGAACATAGATAAATACTATTCAAATTAAAATAATACCTTATTAAGGTAGAAATATGCTCCAGTTAGAAATGATCTTGGTAGTACGTGTTGTATGGGCGGATTCCCCTCCCCTTAAATAATAATAAAGATCCGATAAACGATAGCGAAAACTAAAAAAGAAACGTTTTCATTGATATCCTAATGATAGTTCATCCATTAAATTTAAATTGTTAATAGGCCAATAAACACCAAAACAATTAACGCAAAGCATAGCCACGGCAACCATAAAACTCCCTCTAGACTCTAGAAGCTATAAATGAACTGTTTTGCAAATGAACTATATCGATAATGGAATGCTCGTAGAAAAATGTAATATCTATGGTAATTTTTGTAGAAAAAACTTGTTTGTAATTTCGAGTGTTTTTTTAGTTATTTATCGTTGCGATGATATGGGAATTAGTTTGCTTCCATTCATTTGAGTTCATGACCTCTGTGTTTATTTATGCTATTCATTCTTTTGTAGCAATCGTTAGTGTCAAAATAATATTATTTATTTTAGCTGTTTTTATTCTTGTTTGAATGTTCAATAATTCAGAAGCTTCTTTGCGTATTCCGTCGCTTTCCAAGGTTTCTGTTGCTGTTTTAGTGCTCCGTACCCATAGGGTAAAACGGGACCTTATTACTAAGTTTCCGCTGTCTGTCTGTCTGTCCGTCTGTCACCAGGCTGTATCTCATGAACCGTGATAGTTAGACAGTTGACATTTTCACAGATTATGCATTTCTGTTGCTGCTATTAACAACAAATACTAAAAACAGAATAAAATAAATATTTAATGGGGGGCTCCCATACAACAAACTGATTTTTGTGATTTTTTTGCTCGTTTTGCTCGATATTGATACCGGCAACAGGTAGACGCTTGAAATATTGACAGAATATTTAGTTATATATTCACTTTAAAAATAAATAATTAAATTAAAATAAAACAAATATGCAAGAGGGGCTCCCATACAACAGACATAATTTTTTGCCGTTTTTATAGATAATGGTTCGGAACCCTTCGTGCGCGAGTCCGAATCGCACTTGGCTGGTTTTCTTTTGTATTTTCCTAACTTGCTCATCTTTTTAACAGGATTGGAGTGCTCGCACGAAGACCACTGCGCCTCCCAGCCCTGTAGGAATGGTGGTCGCTGCGTGGCTGACAACACCACTGCCGCCGGCTACTCTTGTGTCTGTCCTCCTGGCTTCACCGGATCCCGCTGCACTGAAGACGTCGTCGAATGCTCCAGTGGGTCAGGTGGCTCAGGACCCTGTCACCACGGTCGTTGCTTCAACACCCACGGCTCGTACACGTGTGTATGTGAGCCGGGGTACACGGGCAGGGACTGTGATGCAGAGTACGTTCCTTGTGAACCGTCTCCGTGTCTTCATGATGGGAGGTGCACGCCGTTAGATCAGCTGAGATACGAGTGCGATTGCCCTACTGGTGAGTTCTTTATTATTATTTACCCCTTTTACCGAGATCACAAATTACTAAAATTCTATATATGTAATTGTTTTTAACATTTTTTTTCCTAACCTATCTCATCCCACTGCTGGGCAAAGGTCTCCCCCAAGTTTTTTAACATATTTGTTGAAAATAGTGATCGAATATACAATTGACTATTGACAGTTGACAGTGACTCTTTGGATAGTTCATATAGTTCATATATAGATCTAAAGTATGGTTATCAGGATTGCTTCTGCGCTATAAGCTGTATACTATTTTTTTTATTTATTTATTGAGGAACAACAAACAACCACATTATACTGTTTAAATACAATTCGTGTAAGTAAATTCTGGGAATGTAAGAGTTATTGATAATGTAGCCCACAACGTTATCCACATATTAAAACAAATACTTGTTACAAATAAGGAGCTGTTAAAGAGTTTAAGAGTACAACGACAAGTGTCGAAGTTTCTTATAGTCATAAGAGTAAGTAATAATAAAGATCTACTTAGGTACTAGAAAATAGGGATAAAATGTGAAATTATACAAAAGTAGGCAACTAAGATGAATACAGGACAGGATCAGCACTAAAAAGGATAAAAAGGATATATTTATGAAGCTCTTATTTTCTTAGACGTTTGTCTTTCTTTATCTCCTTGTGCAATGCCTATCGTTGTTATATTATAATTTGTATCTCTTAATAGATTGAAACAACATCTGTAGAACTGTAGTGACTATAAGCCTGTCATCGGTATGCCGTCTTATGTATGAATGTGTCATTTCATTAACGTGCTCAAGTTTCCGTTTACGTCTGGTTATTGGATATCTCCTTATGTTTTATAGTAAGTCCATGTTTGTCGGATAATGTTCCTTCATTTACCGTATTGCACTTTGTTGCATATTCTTTACCCCTGACTCTATTAGATTCCACTTGTGTTGTTAATACTTATCCGTATGAGAGTAAGAAGATCTAGAAGAAACGATTTGATTATCAGATTCTTCTTTACATTTCTAGATAGATAATTTTGAAGTTATTTTAAATGGCACAGTCTTAAAAGTTATCTTCGCAAATTATGAAAATCGCATACATCATCTACATTCCGTATATTTCGCCTGCAGGAATAACTATCTCCATCATCTTCATTTCCATCTTGGATCTTAAACCCTTGTTTTAAGGTTGAGATTTAGTGCCACGTAGAATTCCTCACACATTGCGTGTTTGAGTCATGGTGGCTGAAAGTCGACCGTGCCCTGGGGCGGCCACGACTGACCGGCCAGCCTGCACTTAGCTCAATCGTAGAGTAATGTTTGTATTCATATTTATGGCAATGTTAAATGTTGTTTGGTTTGTGTACGCAATAAAGTTTGTAAGGTTGTTGGTTTGAAGGTAGATGGCGGTGTTGATAGGCCGTAGTTTGAGTTATAATGAGAAGTGCTAAGTACACTTCCTTGTTGTCAGAAACTTTAATCTCTAGCCTCTACTCTGTTTTCTAAATAATTTTACCGTTTCAAAAAGTGATTCCTCCCACCACTTGTTCCACCCAAGATATATCATAATGTCAAACATATTCTACACTCAAGAAATAGAGAAGTAATTGACGTCAATTGAAACAAACCATGTTCACGTCTTCACAAAATATAATGATCAAAACTCGATATAGGTCGATGCAAATCATTAGCTCAAACGGATACCAAGAATTGGATTAAGATCGGCTTGCATGATTTTATACAAAGTTAAATAAACGCTCATAATAAAATAACATATTTCCTACGCTTCATACAATTTGCGAGCGTTGCAAAAGCGGTTACGTCACATTTTTATTTAGTTCTTCGTTGGTTCATTAGCTTCATTACTGTGAGGCAACAGTTCACCACCATCGCTTACGAGATGTGAGAAATGGGTTGAAGGCAAGGAAGCTGCGATGATTGTTTCTTTAATGAAGATTTAGCTGATGTTGTCTCTTATAATGCAATAGAAACAGAAATAAAAGGTACACATCTAACATTTGTCATTACAGATAAAACATAAAATGCACATTATTAAGTATTGATATTTTAGTCTTCTTAGCGTGTCAAAAGTTCTGGGTTTTAATTTATACTATGTTGGACAGGTGTTTGGCCACAAACAATGGTGTAAAAAACGTAAGTTTTCTTTTTCTGTTATTAAGTTTATTCTTTTTACACCTCGGCCAATCTTCCATTAAGAAATGATCCTCTCCATCCAAAGGTTGTCTGGAAGAGATCGCTTTGTTAAGCGATAAGACCGCCCATTATGCTTACTTTTATTTGTTTAAATCTGTTGTGTCTAGTTTGTAAGGTATAATAAAGAATTTTCATTCATTTATTCATCCAACGGTGAGGCGGTTATTAGGTCCTCCATCGTGCAGGAGTTGTTTAGTTATTTCATCCTTTGTCTGGTTATTTAATAGTCTTTCTTCATCAACTTGAGGTATAGCAGTATAAGCTATTTAGTAATCGGAATTTAAGCTTGCCCATTAGCTCATACGATCTTACTCTACGGCTTAAAACTTCAGTTGCAGTATATAGCCTTATAAAAGACAGTATTAACTCGATTTTTCAAAAAGGTGTCTAAATTAAAACTAGTGCAAAGTTACCTCGATTAAAGCATATAAAATGAAATCACACGTGATGTAACAAGTGTAGCAAAACGAATACGAACGGGTCATTTGCGCTAAATGGCAATGCCTTGCAAAACTTTCTCAACTGTTCCTAAAAGCTTGGTTCATTCATTCACAGTTTTGGCCACTGAATCACCATTTAACTCAAGTGATATGCGTCACCACATTTAATATATTCCTGAAGTTATTGGAGTTTTCAAAGGGGTTCTTTCTGATATTTCAATTAACCAGACTAGGAGCCACTTATAACAGATTTCTCATAATGACGTCACCAGCTCCCTAGTGTGGGAACGGCCTATTGATTAACACCCAATGTTGATGTATTTATTTATGACCTCTTCAAATTGAATAGGAAAAAAATATCATTGAATTGTTTTGGGCATATGCTATAACCATGCCTTTTATAGTTTTATTAATAGGCGTGGAAGAAAATTTTGGCCGCTTGGAAAAAAATGTCTTAAAGAGATTCGAAAGAAAAATCTAAATAACGCCTTCACGATCCTTCAACAAATAAATAAATTAAGATCGCAATGGATAGTTGTTATGTGATTCGCAAGAAAACACCTTCTCGTCATTCTCACTTCCGTTATCGATAATGAAATAATTTGAAATGTGCCTATCAATTGTTTCCTCAACGAACTTACTCACAACTATACACATGTCTAATCATTGAACTTAACACATGTCTATCCACATGTCACAACCATGTTTCAAACGAGGCTATCGTTACATGTGTTTTATATCTAAAAATAACTTAATGGCTTCCGCGTATTATCCACAACTGTCCAAAACTTATGGGAAAGATTGAGAGTCCATCTCTCACACACCTACGAATATGTTAACATTACTGTCGATTCCTATTAAAGCTTTTCGTATGCACTTTTGAATGTATGAATAAATTCAATCTATTCGTTTCGAAGTTAATATTTGTAAAGCTGGGAATAAATGTCGAAAAAACTTTAAATTCGAGTCTTTCTTTGGATTTCTGTACAATCATTGCTATCAATGTTTAGTATACTGCGGAAATGTGTTTATGTATCTACGATATTACTTTTATTACCGTTTTCTCTATCAAACGGTTGCCCGTATACTATTTCTCAAGCTACGGCAGAAGTAACAATACAAGACACATTTGTAAACATAACAGTTTTAACGGTCCTCAATTTACTCTCTCTGAAAGATATCTCCCCTCGACTATACCGAAATGTTTACAAGTTTCCGCATGTGCTGATGAACTTAGCAAAAAAGGCGTCGAAAGATTTAAAACCAGCGCCCGTTACGTTTTTATATCCCATAAACAGACACATGTGGCCTCCGTGGGAACTGCCTGGAGTTAATGAAGGTAATGAGATCCAACAGTCGCTAATCATTGGTGCTGTATGATGTGTGAACCTTTCGACACTTGCGGTGGCAAACAAGAGATTGTTTGTTCCGTAGATTATTGGTCAGTTGAAGAAATCGGCCTGCGATGGAAATCTTAATCCGCCTTTGAAGTTAATACGAGCTGAGCAAGGATTGTATTTGCCTACAGTTTTTTATGAACGAATTGACTAGCAATTCATTTATTATAATATTTATAAACGACTATACATTTCAATTATCGCCCTTGTCTCATTTTATAAAACTTGCATATTATTTTTTAATTAATTATTTACTCTTGAATAGAATAAATAGAAAATATTCAATTAGTTAATGAATGGTAAAATATTTGGCGTTATAAGTTTATAATATGCCATAAATCATGTAGCGAAGGAATCGTTTTAATTTATTTTATGACTTAATATATCACCGGCATCTATAAATGAAACAGTTATTTTTTTGCAAATGGCAGATGTTACAACCTCGAAACATGTTAGATTTTGAGAAGTAATTAAATGACTAGTTATTTTTCCAAAAAGGTTATAATGGCCAATAACCTCTTCTTTCTCAGATGGTATATGTTTTAAATTTATGACATAAAACCATACTCCTGTTTAAGGTGTTGTATTTGTCATACATAACATAACATCTTGAATCTCAGAAATATTGTATTCTTTGTCTATAGAGTTTGCCACAAGAACACCACTTAATTCCGTAGGTTTGTTTATTTTAGTTTTTTTTTTCCATATGTTTGTATCTTCTCCAGGTTATCGAGGTCAGAACTGTGAGATCGACATCGACGACTGCCCTGGTCACCTCTGCCAGAATGGAGCTACCTGCATCGACGGTCTCAACTCCTACACCTGCGAGTGTTCGCCCACCTTCACTGGGACCCTCTGTGAGACGGACGTTGATGAATGTGCTTTGAGGTAACTTAAGATTAATCTATGTGTGGCCCCGACCAGTGGGCCTTAATGGTTGCACTCGCGTTGTTTTTGAAATAAATTAATTTCAGGATTGATATCGAAAGTAATATATGTTATAATCTATCATGTGTACCTAGGTGCACAATTTTATTTGAAGTAAAAGCTTGACAAAAACGTTTAACCGAATAATATTGATAAAGATATAAATCACGATGAGTAGTGGTCCTAAAATGCACCCTTGTGGTAACAAAAAAAACTTCCTTAGTCAAGATAGCAAAAAGCAATGGTTTATGAAGGTTTATGCAAAGTCTACAAAACAGGTTTAAAAATAAATTCGCAACGGGCATGACTCACTCAAACAATAAAGTTTTAGAAGTAATTAAAGCTTTTGCAAACAATTTTAAAGAACAGTTACATCTCTCTAAATTGCATCACGTATCCTTGCAAGTATTAAACTAACCACGATGTTTGTGCATCTCTTCATTTAGAAACCATTGAATTTTAGTCCTTATATCTTGAGATATAAATTTTATTTCCACCTTCAAATAATGTAAATGTGTTTTGGCAGTTATTACTCGGTTGTCAAGGAACCGGCGTGGTCCAATTAAGCAGGCATCCCGATGAAACAAAAGGCTGGAACGGATCGGATGATTACACTCCCAAAAAATATCATACACTGTATTATTTTATACCCTACCCCATCAGCTTACAAAGTTGAAATTGGCATGAGAGGATTAAAAATAAATAATAAGATCGATCCTCGAGTAATTCAATATCGACCGCCATTTTTGATTATCTGAAAACTCAAGTACACCAATATTTTTTTGGCAATAATATTAATACATGGAATAATAATACCAATTCCCATCTGCACGCTGGCCTTCCTAAATGATTTAATGATGTCTTTATGAAGTTGTTTTTTACACAGATCATCGTCTTGATTGGGTGTTAATTACAAAATAGCTTGACAGGAGTCAACGATCTCACGCCAGTAGCAAAAAGTTTTCTTATTCAAGTTATTGCGTCTTTAAAAACTTGTCGTTACAAATAAGTCGATGGTAATAAGTAAGCTACCAAGTAGAAGTCCTTTCTTCTTTTCCAATGAATGGTGTTTTTTGTTGTAAGTTTTAAATAATATGTATAAGTATTTTTATATATTTGAATTCGCCATATCCTCATGGCTTGTTTCCAGATCAACGTCCTAAGTTGCCATGTGTTGCGTTCCTACATTAATTGTTCTGTAATGATTGGTTATAAAAAAGTGTATGTTCGCACGGTAATAGTAAGGAATAGCTCAACGTTCAGTCTAGCGTAATGACATGCATATGCGAGAGCTAATAGTTCATTTCTTATATCATTATCATCTTCTTTAACACTATCAGCATGGGAATTTTTGTTAACTTTGGTGTCTATAAGCACATTAGAAAAAATAATTATTTTTATCTTGTCATTTTAAACTTATCAAGTTTTAGTCACATCATATATTTTTAATTTAGTTTCCTCTACAGTTTTTGCTTTGCTTCTCTCAGCGATGTTTGCGATTCTATCCTTTCTTATACCTAGAAAGTCAAAATATCGCAACAAATATTTTAGAACTCATAGGAACTAGTATAATCCACGTGAGATAACTGTCTCAATTCATGTCCGGTGACTCTTTTTACTACGGCTTCATTCATCATCATCATCATATCCGCCGTAGGACGTCCACTGCTGGACAAAGACCTCCCTCATTGATCTCCAGGAACTGCGGTTGGAAGCGACCTGCATCCAACGCCGACCTGCGACGACGGCTTCATTGATTTAACTGAATCTCGTTCCTTATATAAATACCATATGACCACAAGTAACTTAGGCCTAGTCTATATGTTCATCTTCCGATAATTTGAGCGCTCAATCACGGATGATTTTAAATATAATTTAATATTATTACCTGTTTCCCCAAAAGTAATCGTTACTATACAAACTATTAATATCTCGACCAACCTCAGACAGACCGCCCGCTGCAAAGGCTTCTTACGAAACGGAACTAAGTTTACACGAAGCGACAATTTCTTCAGAAACTCTTCTTTTCTTTGTCAGAAAGTTCAAATTCCTTTAATACTGTTTTAGACGACCGCAGAACCATTACTGCCGGGACACACTTTAGCTGCTTAGCGTTGTTCCTTGCCTCTTATTTTACACGTTCTGTCTTCTAAAAGCTTTCATTTTGTAATTAGATTTTGAGCTCTATCAGTTTGTATTAAAGTGTATTTTTGGATATGTTATTGTAGCATGGGATAGTGTCATACAATCCGACCCATTGGCTCATGAAACGCAACAGATAAATGCGCGGCCGATATCCAGTTACGTCTCAGGATTTTTTTTTTCCATTTTGTTTCGTCTCGAAGGTGGTTGAGATGCCTGCGGTGGAATAATGTGTATTGAAAAACTATTATGAGTTGGTGCAAATCATAAGAGCTCTAACGAAAATTGTAGATTGCTCATCTCTCAAAAACATGGTTAATCAGAGTTACATAGAGAATTCTTAAATTTTGTAACATCGTTTTCACTTTTACCAATCCAATCCAAGTCCAAGTCTAATCCAATTTTTCCAAATCTTTCTTGAATATTTTTAAAATCATACTCCTTTGATAAAAATGAAATTGCTAAGCCCTATAGCATTTTTTCCTGGCGGTTAAAGCACGCCCAGTCTCCTTGTACGGCAACTCTGTAGTGTCAGATGTCAGACCTCCTAAGTTGAGACCTAAAGCCCAGTGGGAACGGAATAGGGTGACGGAGACATCGTTATTGCTCAAGCCGTTACAAGTAGTCACAACAAGATTTATTACGTGTGAGGAGACAAGTTTTTACGCGAACTGCTTTGTTACGAGTAAATCAGTAATTTTGTTTTTACTGCCTTTTGACCATAACCATGTCTGTGGCTAGAATTATCAGCATAGCTTCTGGCTAATTGGCTTTTGTTATATTTATGGAGCTTTCTAATACATAGCTTAATTGCTTAGACAGTAGGTATTGAGCAATTATGCTATTATCTAGAGCACAGATTTAGATTAGATTAGATTTGGAAAGAGGGGAGAGAGAGTCATTTGCACTGTAGTGGGATATTACAGGCTTAAAAGAATATTAAGATTACATATCTACGAATAACGTTTTTGGTATTTTATTAATGTTTGCCTAAATATACAGGATGTTTGGTAATATACTGACGATATTCAAGTGACGGTTTCTTAAAACACAAAAAAAAATTTCACAAAAAAAAAGCTACTAGTATATATTAAGTATCAAATTATAAAGAAAATCGACTAAGTTTAGATGATTAATTCGATATAAAACTTACTGCCTCCTCTTGCAATAGACATCCAAAAATAATTTGGCCGATTTGATCTCTTTCGGAAATGGCTGCGGGGTTTGGATTAGAAAGGGACAACGAGATATATCTCGAGACTTTCGCGATCACTGTACATAATTATTGATTAAAACGGGTATAAATGTGAAATTTATTTTGGCATGTAAATACAAACACTTTATTAAACGTATTTTGTGCTATTGCATAATGCTTGCCATCTAATCACAGATACTGTTTTGGTGATGTCTCGAGATATAATTATTGATTAAAACGGGTATTTATCGCGTATGTACCTTTTTTATTTGTTATCCCGACGTTTCGGCTGTGTTGCAACAGTCATGGTCTCGGGCTGACTGGAGTACTTGGAGCTACCTTCGGGAAGTGCGGGTAGCTGCAGCATCTACCCTCACTTGGTCTTCAGAATTAGAAATGTCCTCGTTCATATTACTACCCGCACTTCCCGACGGTAGCTCCAAGTACTCCAGTCAGCCCGAGACCATGACTGTTGCAACACAGCCGAAACGTCGGGATAACAAATAAAAAAGGTACATACGCGATAAATACCCGTTTTAATCAATAATTATATCTCGAGACATCACCAAAACAGTATCTGTGATTAGATGGCAAGCATTATGCAATAGCACAAAATACGTTTAATAAAGTGTTTGTATTTACATGCCAAAATAAATTTCACATTTCTATGGTAAACATTTCACAAATTTATTTATTATGCTCATCAAAATAACTCCTTTAATTTTTGTGCGTATATTCTCAAACAAACTATATATTTCTTTCATCTGTATTGTTATTGTTGTGCTTTTGAACGTTCTTTGATCCATTGGCATATAATGTAGCATAGAATCAATTGTTTAAGAACGTTGGATTTGTTTTTTGCAGCAATTATTTGATGTTACTGGTCAAAACATTGTAAAAAATCTAGCAACTATGGTTTTTGTTATATTTTTTACCCAATATACTAAGCCAAATCTTGCTTCCATTACAGGGAACTATCGTACAACTTCCACTAAATATTATAGATCTTAACGCGCCTGCGAACCCCGAGCGCAACTTCAATTTGGCCGCGTCAAAAACTTCGGCCTGAATATCGCTATCCCTGTTTAGTGACGAAGTTTAGCCACACAGAGCGACAGTGATGGCAATAGAACGATTCTAAATTTGATTAGATTTTGACCGTGTTCCGTAATACCAAAAATGATGACTGAAAACTTGTTGTATTTTTCTCATTGTGTTGTTATTCTGTAACTAGACGATATAATCTATGTTCCCATTACTAGGATACGTAAGATGTTTGTTGTTTTAATACGAAACAATTAGGTTGAAAACAGGTCTTTTATGACGTAAAAACATGCAGAATGCGATACGCTTCTATTTCATTTTGGGTAAGTATTTTGATCTAATATATGGTTGGGAACCTAGATAAATACTATTCAAATTAAAATAATACCTTATTAGGGTAGAAATATGCTCCAATTAGAAATGATCTTGGTAGTACGTGTTGTATGGGCGATTGTCCCTCCGGTGTCCCCTTAAATAGTTGCTAGATACAAAACGACTAGCACAACTGATAAGTCTAAGGTAAGGCTAAGAAAGTCTTCATTACTCTGATCATGATCTCCGATGCATCATTAGTAAATGACAAGATCAAAGTAGTAGTATATTCAATTTGAGATTATCGGGTCTTCATCAATCATTCAAATCGATTACAACCTGCGCTACGGTGCAAAAAGTATATCACCTACTGATTTCTTTTCACTTATCGATCACATATTCTTCAATAAACTGTGAGCTAGTATCATGTTGATCTCGATTTCAATTCTCATTTGATAAAAGATATGCCTTTAATAACAGAAAGAATATAAATTTATTTACATGACTACAATACAGAAGAAACAGTTGAATTATCTAAAGACCGTTGCAAACGATCTATAGATAGCTCAACTGCTCTAGATCACTACCAAGCAGAAGTATCCCACACTGGATGCATTGCCCCGCTGAATTAAATGCTTATGTGTTGACCCAGATAACCGCCAGCTCTCGGATCACACGACGCTTCTCCCAGACGCACAGAGAGAATTTTGAAAATGCGATGGGCCCCGGTACCCCGTTGACTTAGGGTCTCGACCCCAAATGGCTCAAATACGTCAGCTCTGTCGAGACTTCCATATGTGCGCCGCTTGAGATCTTCAGAGATTCGGCTGAATTTGCCGCTGCACCGGCCCCAACTATACCAGACAGATGAGACATTTTTGATAAAATGAATTATCGTCGGTACTTTCGCCGATAGTAATGCCTGAAAGCAGGAATGTAAAGAAGTCAAAGCAAATAGATAAATATAAATAAATTTGTACTATTGTGGCTGTATATTAACAAACAGTGGAAAATGAGAAGCTGGAGATGGTTGACCAGTATATTTATCTTGGACATATTCTATCCTTTGGTAAAGAGCATTAACAAAAGGAGATATCTAAAAGGATCCAATTGGGATGGGCCGCGTTCGGCAAGCTGGACGACATCCTTAAGTCGCCCAAAACTCCACAGAATCTAATTACCCGCTTATTTATGTAATGTGTTCTGCCTACCATGACTTACGGTGCCGAGACATGGACGCTCACGCAGGAGGCTGTGTACAGGTTAAGAGTTGCACAGAGAGCCATGGAGCGTACCATGCTCGGCATCAAACTCTTAGATCGAGTTCCAAACGTCGAGATCCGTAGAAGAACGAAGGTTCATGATGTTGGGAATCGAGTTATGGAGCTCAAATGGTCTTGGGCGGGACACTTGGCAAGACGTGTGTGGTGTTTGAGCATAATTTTATAATGTGGGTAGTTTCGATGTAAAATGCAAAAAATACCGCCGGTAGGAATAAAAACAATTTTGTATACTCATGAACCACGAAGTTTTATTCCTCCCGAATATTTCAATATTCTCTAACGTGGTGATGACAGGTGGAGCAGGGTAGCAACTGAATGGTGGCCGAGGAATGGCTGTAGAAGGGTAGGACGTCCGGCAGCGAGATGGATGCGTCCATCCATCTCGCTGCCGGACGTCCTACGTCCATCGTTAGAGTCGCGGACCGTCAATGGGTGAGACTAGCGCAGGATCGCGCAGGAAACTTGGGGAGGCCTATACCCAGCAGTGGGTGAAGTCGGGCTGTGGATGATAATGATGAATATTATTAGAATGTTACTCTGTCTGACTGTTACATTTTCACAGCTAAACGGCTGGACCGATTTCGTTGAAATTTAGTATACAGATAGATTTTTACCAGGATTGGTGCACCACGCGTGCGAAGCCGCGGGGTGCTAGTATAACAATAAATTAGCAAATTAGTAATAAAAAAACCAAGTACCACTTTTAGTTCTCAAATAGGTTTGGGACCTAACAAATCACACGCATCAAGTTTACTCGTAAGGGTTACATGCCCAAAAATGATTAACATTAAACAGTTATTAAATAAATGAGTCTCGCGAAACAAAAAAAAAAAGCGGCCAAGTGCGAGTCGGAATCGCCTATGAAGGGTTCCGTAGCAGCAAGTAACATAATATAAAAGTTCTTGTAGGTCGTTGTAACTTTTTTTTATATTTGAGTTGATTGAATGAAAGGTAAATTGCGGTTTACGATTTATGACGTATTAAAAAAAACTACTTACTAGATCTCGTGCAAACCAATTTTCGGTGGAAGTTTGCATATAATGTACATCATATATTTTTTTTAGTTTTATCATTCTCTTATAGGTTACGGGGGGTGGGGGGGGGGGGGGGGGGGGGGGTCACATTTTACCTCTTTGGCAGTGTCTCTCGCGCAAACTATTCGGTTTAGAAAAAAATGATATTAGAAACTTCAATATTATTTTTGAAGACCTATCCCTAGATACCCCACACGTATGGGTTTGATAAAAAATAAATCGAGTTTCAGTTCTAAGTAGGGGGAACCTCCAAAACTTAATTGTTTTTTTTTCTATTTTTGTGTGAAAATTTTAATGCGGTTCACAGAATACATTTACGTACCAAGTTTCAACAGTATAGTTCTTATAGGTTCGGAAAAAACTGGCTGTGACATACGAACTGACAGACACAGACACGACGAATCCTTAAGGGTTCCGTTTTTGCCATTTGGCTACGGAACCCTAACAAGAATACCCTGAACCATATAATTTCAAAAAAGCTGAATTAATTTTATAAAATACAGCCGAAACAATCCATAACCACGAAACGTGGCTACCTTATTCATTTTTCCAATACGTAAAAGGTGTGATTTTCAACAGTTAAAATTTTATTGTCCTTTGTAATTTTGGTCCTGCAACTGTATCTTTACGAGGAAATTACAAGTGTAATTTGCGTGATCGCAGGGTGCCTGTGGATCATTAAAGCTAAGCTGCGCCTGCGCATGTCTGCTACCGGGTACTTCGGTAGCGTTGTCGATTTGGCGCAAGTTATGATTGGTGCGCGGTGTTCATTATTTGATGTCCTATTTATGCTGTGAGACTATCTTATCCAAATTATTCTATTTAGACCAAAGCAAATCAGATAAATTATCAGCATTTAAAAAGTATCGTGTTTTTTGGGGTATTCATAATTGTAAAATACTTACTACATTTAAGATTTTGTATGTTTTTTAGGGTTCCGTACCCAAAGGGTAAAACGGCACCCTATTACTGAGGCTGTCTGTCCGTCTGTCACCAGGCTGTATCTCATGAACCGTCATAATTAGATAGTTGAAATTTTCACAGATGATGTATTTCTGTTACCGCTTTAACAACAAAACAGAATAAAATAAATATTTAAGGGGGCTCCCATACAACAAACGTGATTTTTTGCGGTTTTTATAGATAATGGTACGGAACCCTTCGTGCGCGAGTCCGACTCGCGCTTGGCCGGTTTTATTTATTGTATATCATTGTTTGGATATCAAGGATATTTCAAATTATAAAATTTTTCGTAGTTGAAAATTCCGTTATGCAGTCTCGCAGTGCTTTTCATTAGATTCCTCAATATGGATTTCCCTCGACACCTTTCCACTTATATTAAGGCTAAAATAGTTCGATTGAGCACTGATCATCGCTCACCTATTCAGTATCGCAACTCGCAAGAAAAGTGTGATTAATGATGATGATCTCAGTATCATCTAGCTGGGAGATGACGGCGTCCCGGTAAGGGTCAATGCTACTAGACTACTGTTATGGATGGCTGTTAATTTTATTTACGTTTTGGTGATTGCATGTGAAATCGATGATATCAACACTTTTGACCCTTTGATATGATCTTAAGACAAGGGTGGTAATGGTAAGGATACTACAGGGTTTCGGGTTGAAATAGGTCCAACTCGACCCATAGCTGTATTGGGTAACGCGTCGCGACAAGTTAAAACCAAGTGATTCAGTTTTAATCTATACTAATATTATAAAGAGGAAATATTTGTATTTTTGTGTGTATGTTTGTAATGAATAAACTCAAAAACTACTGTGCCGATCTCAAAAATTCTTTGACCATTGGAAAGCTACATTCACTCTGAGTGACATAGGCTATATTTATTGCTAGAAAAGATTAGGGATCCTTACTAAAACTTAAGTAACGTAACCCAAGGTATAAAAAAGTGCCCTAAAACGTCTTTCGTCGCATGCGCTGCGGAAACTATTGATGATAGAACAAAAGTATGTTATACAAAAATAATATTATAAAGAGGAAAGATTTGTTTGTTTGTTTGCATTGGCTCCGAAACTACTGGACCGATTTAAAAAATCTTTCACTGTTGGGAAGCTGTTGGGAACATACACTATCCCCGGGTGACATAGGCTATTTTTAACACAACTGCATAGAAGGAGGGTAATGTTTTTATTGAAAAACGACGCGTATGAAGCTGCGGATTGGTCACCTAGGTAATTTATAAAGGAACGTTAATCAAAGTAGTCTTATATATTATAGGCTTGCGTTTGACTACGATCTCGTCTGATGGTAAGCAATGTTGCAGTCTTCGATGGTACACGCTTGCCTAGAAGAAACCTATTCACTCGCGACTTAAAGATACCCAGGTTGTAGCTATCAGGAAACACAGATTCTGGCCAGGCGTTCCACTCTTTGGCGGTGCGCATAATAAAGGTCGAAGAGAACCGCTTTGTGCGAATGGGAGGTATTTCTACCATATAGCGGTGGCGCACCGCAGAGCGTCTGGTTGTCTGTTGATAGAAAAGAGATGGTGGGATCAGGTTGAAAAGTTCCGCCGCACACTCCCCGAAATGTACTCGATAAAAAACCGAGAGGCTAGCAACCTTTCGTCGATGCTCCAGGCTGAGAAGCCTTGCATAAACTAGCTCATCGTTGCCTAATTTAAAGTATAAAGCAGAATTTACGCTGTTTAAGTCCAGAAGACAAAGAACGAAAGTTCTAATCACACTAATATTATAAACGCGAAAGTTTGGATGTTTGTTTATTTATTTGTTTGTTACTCAATTGCGTAACGGCTGAACTGATTTTGATAGAGCTCTGTGGCTTTTGTCTAGCGCTTTGTGAAATGTCCAGCAATATTTATTTATTTATACAGAGGTATCGGTAATGGTAACAGTGTCTCGAGTTTAATGGTTTTTTCCCATCTCAAAAAATGCCCAACGCACCTAAAGAAGTTTTTACTTCAAAAATAAAATTGAAATGTTAACTATTACATTGAAGCTCTCGCCTAACATCTTGGGCCCAATCAAATCTTAATCCTTAGCTCGAACTCTTATTTATATTCTGAGGAGCTAACACATTCATAAACCATATGCCAGCAATATAAATCCCTAAAATCTGAATATTCTGATACGTTTACGATGCGTCATTCACACAGCAATGTCAATATGACCCTAGTGCTCAATTTATTGGGACCCCATAGGAATTTACGACCAAAAGCCCATTTGGATTGAACGATCCGAGATGCCACTTTGTGGATTTGAATATTCTTGAGTATTTTTTATTTGAGACATACTTACTCGTAAAGTAGACGAAACCAGACCGACAGTGCATTGGCTAAAAGAACGACTTATGATACTGTGTAAGGGGCCTGGGTTGTACCTAGCATTGAGATTGAAAGAACAACCTTGATAGACGCTGTAACAACCTGTTTTCCTGAAGAATTCAATCCGAGTCTCTTTAAGAGTGAACAGGTGTGTTTTAGATCTTCGTTCTCCATCTTAGATCACACCACCGCTTACCATCAGGCGAGATTGTGTTCAAACGAAGATCTATTCGTGATAAAAAAACAATATTTCACGAAATACATTATATAATAAGTTTTTAGTTAAAACAGAAATCTTTAATGATACTAAATAAAGGTAGAACTATCCTAAAACCACAAAGAGTCCAAAATAGAATAGTTATCCTATTTTCCAGTTATTAGCAAGCGTCAAAAAGCAATACCCACATTTAGATCTTGATCCTGCGCACGCGTAACCCACAGATTGTTTAATACTAACCACGGTTTATAGATCTCATGCTGATTGCCCTAGTGTAATAAATCTTTGGAAATAGGTTCCTTTTCACTATAATTACCTAGGCTTTAACAGTGTTCTGGGTTTGAAACTTAATTAGTATTGTTAGAACAGTGAATGGATTGATTTTTCAATTATACTCTACAACAGTAATAATACGAAACATGAACGAATGAATGAAAGCACTTTATTGTACACCATAAAAAATAAAAATTACAGAAACAAAGCAATGTACTATCAGCAAACAGTCCGCTCTTCCACCTTAAGGGTGAATTTTCTATGAAGCGACTAGCAGTTACCCCGCCTTGCTATCTTTTGGACCACCTTTTGTAACTTTAATAACTAAAAACCGTAAACTCTCAAAGTCATAAAAACAAAGGGCTTTGACAAAAATAAACAGATGTTCAATATTGTTCATCTCTCCGATTGGCCAAAATAAATGGACAAAAGAAAAAGGCGGTGTCAGCTAACTAACTACTTGCAAGCGAAACTGTTTCAAAACTGGCAGAGCGGAATTTTTGCTGATTGTACAATGAAGCAATAGCAAGCATAGCAATATCAAGAATAACAGCAAGAATGCGAATAGCAAGAAGCGAGAATGCAATAGCAAATAGGTACAATGGTTGGTATTATTGCTTTGAAGCGATTTCTTCTAGACAACCTTTGGATGGAGAGGATTTAGTTATGCCAAAGATATGGTCGGGTGTGCAAATTTTAGGACATGTTAAATGCATGTGTTAGAACTTGGAACACTTCAGTATCTGTAAGCCCAATAGGTGTGTCGCGTATTTGACACATCTGTATCTGTATATCTATACTAATATTATAAAGAGGAAAGATTTGTTTGTTTGTGTTGAATAGGCTGCGAAACTACTGGACCGATCTAAAAAATTCTTTCACCGTTGGGAAGCTACACTATCTCCGGGTGAGATAGGCTACTTTTTACCCAAGTGCGCAGAAGGAGGGTAATGTTTTTATTGCAAAACTACGCGTGGGAAGCTGCGGATTGGTCAGTTAGTCTGTAATATTTCGGGCTGATTTAATTTAATGCGACCATGCTCGTCTTAATACAAGTACAAATTAAAGCAACGGGAACCGTTAAAAAGAGGCTCATTAAAAAGCCAAGCCGTAATTTTGCAAAAGCATTTGTTTAATGCTAAAAAGGTGTATTTAAAAACCTTGAAATACCTCTGGGAATACACTACTGACGTGTCGGTTCTTTTGTAAAATTTGCGGCCAGAATTTTGCGATTTTACGCTTGCTTTTTGTAAAGTAAAAACTGTGGTTGATTTTAATTAGGCTCGACTTCGAACAACTTGTGCCCAAAAGATTCTAGTCTTTGTAATCAATTTTGGTTTTGAGTGAATTCAAAATACGAAGATGTTAAATTTGAATAATTTTGAACGTGACACCAACATTTTCACAATGTTTAATACATTCCAATAAGAATTTGATACTGTTTTTCAATAAGAATTCATTCGTTACTGCTATAGCAAAACTCCTCATTATCATTTGAACTCTGCACGAGCTCTCCTTGCAAAGTTGGTTTTCTCTTGATGATTGAACTTATCACAACTCTCTAGTGTTCCGTACCCAAAGGGTAAAACGGCACCCTATTACTGAGGCTCCGCTGTCTGTCTGTCACCAGGCTGTATCTCATGAACCGTGATAGTTAGACAGTTCAAATTTTCACAGATGATGTATTCCTGTTGCCGCTATAACAACAAATACTAAAAACAGAATAAAATAAATATTGGGGGGGGGGGGCTCGTGATTTTTTTGCTCGTTTTAGCTTGAGATTGATAACGGCAACAGGTAGACGCTTGAAATATTTACAGAATATTTAGTTATATATTCACTTTAAAAATAAATAATTAAATTACAATAAAACAAATATTTAAGGCGGGCTCTCATACAGCTAACGTAATTTTTTTACCGTTTTTATAGATAATGGTACGGATACCCTGCGTGCGCGAGTCCGACTCGCACTTAGCCGGTTTTATTTATTTACATACATGTACGAACGTTTATGTTTCTTAATCTTAATTCTTTTGTTTCTTATCTAATTTAATATCCAGCTCTTACTTAAAAATAAATAGTTTTTAGCATCATAGTCTTGCTTTCTAGCACCTTTTTAATGTCTTATTTTCCTTTTCCTCAGGCCTCTAGTCTGCCAGAACGGTGCAACTTGCACCAACTCCGTGGGTGGCTTCTCCTGCATCTGCGTCAACGGTTGGACCGGGCCCGAGTGTTCTGTCAACATCGATGACTGCGCCGGCGCAGCTTGCTTCAATGGCGCCACCTGTATCGATAGAGTTGGGGCTTTCTACTGCAAGTGCACTCCGGGGAAGACTGGTAACATTTTGATTTGTTCTGATCCTATGAACATAAATCTCAGCAATAAAATTCCACGTATTAATTTCTTTAATACGTAATAATTTTCTTTCTTGTAATATAATTTTGTTTTTCTTTTCACAGGTCTTCTCTGTCACCTCGATGATGCCTGCACCTCCAACCCTTGCCACGCCGACGCGATTTGCGACACTAGTCCCATCAACGGATCCTATACCTGCTCCTGTGCCTCGGGGTACAAGGGACTCGACTGCTCTGAGGATATCGACGAGTGTGAACAAGGTTGGTTATTTTTCAGGTTATTTTGTTACACCTTGGGTACTGTACGGCCCACTAAATCCTTTAACTTCACTTTTTGTGAAGAGACTAATAGCCTAATTAGTCACTACTAGGGAATGCAATCCCGACACGAGATTGCAAATTCGAGATCCCGGAATTTTCGGGATCCCGTCTAGTTTAAAAAAAATGTTAAATTCGGATGACTGAAAAAGCTAATAACTGCTTGTTTGTGATAGTGAGGTTAACTAAAATAACATATTACTCGAAAGAAAATAAAAATCTTTATTCTTACCAACTAAATAATTATCGTCACCTGTCGCTAATATTCGGAAATAGTCGGAATAGTTTTCTAACGCTGTTTGGCGTTCCTGCCGCTCGCGGCCGTCAGTCAGCGCGCCGCTTGCGCCCCGAGTGGACGTGTGTAGCGTCGCTGACCACTGCCGCCCAATCCCGTCAATCTCGAACGGGATCTCGTCATATGATGCGTCGGGATTGATCCCGAAAAATTACACGAGAACTCGCGAGATCGGGATTGCATTCCCTAGCGCAGCGACCAAGAATGAGTGACACGCTAAACGAAATCACCTTTGCGTTAATAATTTCAATAATATATGTATTTATAAAAACATGGCAAACATCCCTAGCAGGACGGCAAAGCTTTTGATCTCCTCAAAGAGAAATTCAAGCAATTTGCCAACATTTTACAGATTGATGAATTCTTACTTTATAGTATTCTTCATTCCTAGTTTAGGTTATTTTTAATTAATTAACTCCAATCTTTACTGCCAACATTGGCATTTCCTCACTAGTCCTCTCGTTCTCAGGTTCCCCGTGCGAGCACGATGGTATATGTGTGAACACCCCTGGCTCCTTCGCTTGCAACTGTTCCGTTGGATTCACCGGCCCGAGATGTGAGACCAATGTCAACGAGTGTGAAAGCCATCCGTGCAGGAACGATGGATCCTGTTTGGATGATCCTGGTACCTTCAGATGCGTCTGTATGCCTGGTAAGTGAACTTAATTTGTCGTCTTTATTTATGACTTGAGAAATGTAAGAGGCATCCGTGCAGGAACGATGGATCCTAATTGGATGATCCTGGTACCATCAGATGCGTCTGTATGCCTGGTAAGTGAACTTAATTTGTCGTCTATAATTATGAGTTGTGAGATGTGAGACCTATGTCATTGAGTGTGAGAGCCATCAGTGCAGGAATACTATATTATAATCCCGACGTTCTCTGGCAATTATCATCAGTGGTTTAGTTTTAAAGATCTATTTATTGTAACTATCCATATGAATCCGACCTTATCCAGTACTCAGAAAATGCATTTTCTGAATACCAAAGTAAAGGATGAAGCAAATAGACTAATCCAGCATTTGTCCATATCATCGCATAATTACTCTATCAGCTGGGATCTACTAAATCATCGGTACAACAACAAACGTCTTATATTAAATTCTCATTTCGATATAATGCTCAACATTCCAGCGGTCCAGCAATTATCACTTAATCATTACAAGAAAATCCACGATGTTACTCGCGAAAGTCTCAAAGCTATCAAGAACTTAGGAGTGACCGTAGATTCGTGGGATTCGCTGATCATTCATCTCATGCGCCAAAAACTAGATACGGAGACTCTCAGCAAATATCTCTCTACGGTTAAAGAGCCCAAGGAGGTACCTAAACTAGATTAGATTAGATAATTTCTTTATTGCACACCATTAAATACAAACATATAAAAGAAAAAACAATTTTAAATCATAGATACAATGGGCGGCCTTATCGCTAAAAGCAATCTCTTCCAGGCAACCTTTGGATGGACAGGATCTATGTGAACAAAAAAGGACGGTGGCATAAGATTTTTTTTTAGAATTAGTTTTTTTTTTTAAAAATACAAGCATATATTACAATTTATAAAAAATATAGTTAATATAAAATAAAATGCTTAATTATATTAAATAATATAATCATAAAATTAAATAAATATTAATATTAAGATACATAAAATATATATATATTGTCATACCTACATACATAAATTATAAAAATGTATAAATAAATAAATGGCCTAGTGAGCGATGGATGACAGAAAGTGTTGTCTGACCATGTTTTTAAAGATAGGGAGAGATTTTGCATGACGAATTGAGACAGGTAGGGCATTCCAGAGTCTGGTAGCCTGCAGAGTAAAAGAGGTACTATAAAATACTGAGGTATGGTGGGGAGTTTTTAATTGAAGGGTTTCAGAGGAACGTAAGGATCGAGAGTTGGAAAGGTGAAGAAAGTCAAAGCGTTCTTTGAGGTAGGACGGAGTAGAAGGGATGAAAAGGATGCTGTAAAGGAGGGAAAGGATATGCGCATTCCGGCGAAGGCGGATGGGTAACCACTTAAGTCTGTGGCGATACTTAGAAATGTGGTCGAACTTGCGCAAGCCAAATATGAATCTAATAGAGAAATTCTGGAAACGCTCAAGCTTATTGAGTTGGTCTTCAGTTAAATCAAGATAGCTGGCGTCAGCGTAATCGAGAATGGGATGCAGCAATGTCTGTGCAATTGTGTGTACACAAACTGTGTGAGATTTTGCATGACGAATTGAGACAGGTAGGGCATTCCAGAGTCTGGTAGCCTGCAGAGTAAAAGAGGTACTATAAAATACTGAGGTATGGTGGGGAGTTTTTAATTGAAGGGTTTCAGAGGAACTAGTTGAGTTTTTATCATTTTTGGAGAAGACTTTCACGGCCATGGAAACTTCACTACAGTATACTGCTTGAATGATCTTGGTACGATGGATCTTATTTAGATGATCGTGATGCGTGAATACGCCTATTGCTTATGTTATATAACTATTATATTAGTTTCGTCTTATAACTTAGTATCGTCAGTCTGATATTTGTGATACAAATATGTTTGGGATCTGATACCCTGTAGTTTCTGATACCCACATGGAGTTTTAGTGTGGGGTGAGGATTTTGGCTATTGGTAGTATCTATGGATTTCGAACGGATTGCTAGTTTTAAATCTATGTACGTATTGGCTATAATTTTACTATTTGGCTTAAATTGCGCTAGGCCCCTTTGTTTCATTCAAGACCGCGTTCATTTTCATCCACCAGTAGTCTAAAGCAGTAAAACTATCGTATCTAAAGTACTCGTACCTTCCGTGGTCGTTCTGAAAATCTATCAACCGACTCCGGACCCAGGTTGGGCGGTGCAGGAAAAACCTCTGTATGTGAATACGAGACCTTTCACTAACCAGTTGTGATTGTGGGCACCCCCTCCAGTCCATGCCTCACCTGCTTAAATGTCCTCTGTGCCCTACGACCTGCATAAAATACGACTTTAACAAGGCTTAACAAGGCTACTAACACTAAAATATAAATAGCCAGGTTCAACTCAATATCAATTTAATTTCGAACCTATAAATAATTAATTATGTATAACCTATTGACATGATAGAAGAAGTAGCTTTTCTGACTTTTGTATTGAAAAAAATATAGAAAGTGCGTCCGCGCAGCTTTGAAACGGTAAATGGCGCAAGACGTCGCAAAGTTACAATTTGCTCATGGGTTGACGTCGGTGGCTGCTTGATGGTTATCATTAGCTGTAGAAAGAGATAGCTGGTGGCTAGGGTTGGTAAGCAAATAACGGGATTGATTATTTACTAAGGCTGTGACGTAGAAAGTTGCGGGTTTGATTCCTGCCGCGGAACAAAATGTTTTCATGATCTACAGAGATATTTGTTCCGGGTCTGGGTGTTTCTCTAAATATATTAAAAGTATGTGTTTACAAAAAAAAGTTTTTTTTTATGTTATTTGTGGGGAAACAGGCTTACGGCCCACCTGATGGTAAGCGGTCACCGTCTATTGACACCGGCAACACCCGTGACACCTATTATATTTGAGTATAATATCAGTTTTCTAGTTCCCATAGTACAAGCTTTGCTTAGTTTGCGGCTGGATACTGTAGCGTGTTTATACCTAGGACAAACAGTCCAATTAGGTAGGTCCAACTTCGAGAAAGAGGTCAATCGTCGAATCCATCTCGTATGGGCAGCCTTTGGGAAACTTCGCAACGTCTTTTCGTCCAACATACCTCAGTGCCTTAAGACGAAAGTCTTCAATCAGTGTGTGTTACCAGTGATGGATGACATATGGAACCGAGACGTGGTCCTTCACTATTGTCCTTATGAATAAGCTCAGAGTCGCTCAACAAACTATGGAGAGGGCTATGCTCTTGGTTTCTCTACGGGATCGAATCAGAAAAGAGGAGATACGTAGGAGAACTTAAGTCACCGACATAGCCCGACGGATTAGCACGTTGAAGTGGCAATGGGCAGGCCACGTAGCGCGCAGAGCAGATGGCCGATGGGGTTGGAAAGTTCTCGAATGGAGACACGGACCGGCAGGCGCAGCGTAGGACGTCCACCTACAAGATGGGCAGACGACTTGGTAAGAACCGCAGGTCGGCGTTGGATGAAGGCCGCTTCCAACCGCAGTTCCTGGAGATCAATGAGGAAGGCCTTTGTCCAGCAGTGGACGTCCTACGGCTGATATGATGATGATCATGATGACTGTAGTGTGAAATATGCGGCATTATTTATTTATGAAGGTTTGCTGAGAATCGTTGGGTACAGGCTGCGCAAGATCGGTTGCTTTGCAAGTTTAAGAAGGACTAAGCTTAGCAGTGGAAGTCCTTTAGCTGGTATGAATATGATATACCTATTTAACGATAAGCTTTGTTCGTTCCTACCTTGCAAACTTCTGAAGGTCTGGTCTCATAAATTCGGGCAATGTATGTAAAAGCCTACAAAATGCAGTCATTGCTTTTGTCATACCCACTAACTAGTACATACTTTCAAATAAAATAAATTCAAATCAAAAAACAGCATAACATGACAGAACCCGGTAGCACAATTGGATAGTGCATCCTCGAGGAAGGTTGCGGGCTCAAGTCCCATCTGGGCTTGAACATTTTTGAGATGGTCTTAAAATCTAGGAATTTTCCGTATGTGTTCGGATAACACCATAAAAAAATACTATTTAAAAAATCATTAATTGTGAAACATGCAAAACAAAGATATCAAGTACAGTTAAATGTTCATTATGTTTACCGCGAATATTGGTGTACATAATTAGATTGTTTGATTGATTGACGACCTCCGTGGTGCAGTGGGCGAATAGCCGGCTAAGACGCAGGAGGTAGCGGGTTCGATTCCCGCCGCGGAACAAATGTTTGCATGATCTACAGATATTTGTTCCGGGTCTGGTTGTTTCTCTATATATTATAAGTATGTATTTACAAAAAAAAAAGTATTTAAGTATTCTATCAGTTATCTGGTTCCCATTATACAAGCTCTGCTTAGTTTGGGGCTAGATAGCGCTGTGTGAAATGTCCAGAAATATTTATATTTATTTATTATTAATTGAAAATACTTTATTGCATTTATAAAACTAGTACAAAGACGAACTTAATGCTAAAGAGCATTCTCTTCCAGATAACCTTTGTGTATTGTAGATAAAGACGTGTAGGTAGTGCACAGGAAAGGGAACTAATGAAAATTGGCACAGGACTAATAAATAAATAATTGCTGGATTTTTCATACAGCGCTATCCAGCCCCAAACTAAGCAGAGCTTGTACTATGGGAACCAGATAACTGATAGAATACTTATATACTTTTTTATAAAATAGCGTAGGTACATACTACTAAAATAAACCTACTTAAATACTTAAGAACTTAGAAGAGATATCAAATAATTATGGATATAGCCTTACACTAGTCTAAAGCTTGGTGCCTTTTTTTTCTTAAAATTTTTCCACAGTTCTCATAATTTTAATACGCTAATATTCAACTTGATTGATACTTCCACGCGTAACTGAAAAGGGATCTTGATAGACATACAGACGAACAACGAATTTATGCAATAATATTTACACAATTTCCCTAATTAAACATTAAAAATTATTTTGTGTTTTTTGAGAACCTATTAAGCATTAATCATTAGTTATAAGTGTTTGTTTACATTGATATCAAGTGCTGTTGATTCCGTAATGAATTAAATTAAATATTGCTGGACATTTCACATAGCGCTATCTAGCCCCAAACTAAGCAGAGCTTGTATTATGGGGACCAGATAACTGATAGAATACATATATACATTTTTATTTTGTAAATACATACTTATAATATATACGAAAACCACCAGACCCGGAACAAATATTTGTAGATCATGCAAACATTTGTTCCGCGCCAGAATCGAACCCGCTACCTCCTGCGTCTCAGCCGGCTATTCGCCCATTGCACTACGGAGGTAGTCACTTATGTAATTTTTTTTTGTAAATACATACTTTGATTATATAGAAAAACATCCAGACCCGGAACAAATATCTGTAGATCATGTAAACATTTGTTCCGCGGCGGGAATCGAACCCGCTACCTCCTGCGTCTCAGCCGGCTATTCGCCCACTGCACCACGGAGGTCGTCAAAAATTTATAAATTGAAACAAAATTGTAGTGATGTTATAACATTTACACAACATCTCTAATCCCTAATTAAACATTTAAAATTATTTTGTGTTTTTTGAGAACCTGTTAACGCGCCTGCGAACCCAGAGCGCAATTTCAATTCGGCTGCGTCAAAAACTTCGGCCTGAATATCGCTATCCCTGTTTAGTGACGAAGTTCAGCCACGCAGAGCGACAGTGATGGCAATAGAACGATTCTAAATTTGATTAGATTTTGACCGTGTTCCGTAATACCAAAAATGATGACTGAAAACTTGTTGTATTTTTCTCATTGTGTTGTTATTCTGTAACTAGACGATATAATCTATGTTCCCATGACTAGGATACGTAAGATGTTGTTGTTTTTAATACGAAACAATTAGGTTGAAAACATGTCTTTTATGACGTAAAAACATGCAGAATGCGATACGCTTCTATTTCATTTTAGGTAAGTATTTTGATCTAATATATGGTTGGGAACCTAGATAAATACTATTCAAATTAAAATAATACCTTATTAAGGTAGAAATATGCTCCAATTAGAAATGATCTTGGTAGTACGTGTTGTATGGGCGATTGTCCCTCCCCCTCCAATTAAGCATTAAACATTAGCTATAAGTGTTAGTTTACATTGATATCAAGTGCTGTTGATTCTGTAATGAACGATATAAAAACAGGTTCCGTTTTTCCTTTCGAGGTACGGAACCCTAAAGATATAGCCGGAGGTTCCGTATTATTAGATGATTTAGAGATAAGAGTTGAACCAGCACCTGAAAACCACGTAATTGTACTCACGATAAATCTAATTACGTCACAGTGACAGCCCTATTCAAAGCGTTCCCATGGCGATGAGAGTCGTCTGCGCATTGTCTTGCAACGCGGAAAACTACCACTTACACCTAGCTTTTATTGCCAGGGTATAGAGTTCATATTTGGGTGCGAAAAATATTGTTATATCAAGATATTTCGTGGGTCCTTTTGCGGTGGAATAGAGCTCATTTTAGGGATGGATATTTTGAGCGGTAATTTCATATTGAAACTAACTTCCGTATTCGATTTATATGAAGTATGGCCAAGAAAGTTTTACGTAAATGTCATGATTCTGGTCAAGTTCAGCGATATCATCATCGTCCACAGCTCGACTTCAGCTACTTGGGTTTATCCCTGTGTGCAATCCAACACGTTCCAGAGATAGTCTCAACCATATGTTTTTTTATACTACATGGAGAGGGAACAAGCTCATGTCCCGACAAGCAGCATTGCTGTGTTGAAATTAAAGACACACACCGGCTTTACACCGGTTTGCCTCAAGTTGGTGGACGCAGAGCAGTGCGTGATCTAGCCAATTCTCTGTTATAGGTACTACTTATTAAGTAGTACCTATAACAGAGAATTGGCTAGATCACGCACTGCTCTGCGTGATCTAGCCAATTCTCTGTTATAGGTACTACTTATTAAGTAGTACTACTACTAGTATTATAAAAATATATATAATTTTGAAAGTCTTACTAACGTCTTACTTTGAAGAGCAGTAGAATTCCCACCATACCTATTTCTGCCGACAAGCAGCATTGCTGTGTTGAAATTAAAGACACACACCGGCTTTACACCGGTTTGCCTCAAGTTGGTGGACGCAGAGCAGTGCGTGATCTAGCCAATTCTCTGTTATAGGTACTACTTATTCAAAATTATATATATTTTTACAAGATACATTTTGGTGAAAGTTCGCAAGATCTTCATGACCTTATTCCTCCATCCCCCTTCCACCACCGGACAAGCAGACGTACCGAGAAGTACCACCCATACCTGGTCGGCATACCACCTTGCCGTACCAAACGGTTTGCTTCAACTTTTCTTCTTAGCACAAGTAAGGAGTGGAACTCACTTCCGGCGTATGTTTTTCCAAACCAGTATAATCTTCTTCAAGTCCAGAGTGCATAGGTTCTTTCTAGGCAAGCGTGCTCCATCTTCGATCACGTCTTCACTTACCATCAGGTGAGGTAGTGTTCAAGCGCTTGGCTATCATCAATAGAAAACAAATCCTTATGACAGCAAAGGATAAAGATTGTTTAGCGTTGACGCAATGAAGTAGCAATAATATCACTAAAATAACCGCTATTCATCATTATCATCATATTAGTTAAAATACATCCACTGCTGAACATCGGCCTCCCTCATGTAAAGGATTACCAGGTGAAAAAATCAAAAGTCCGGAGAAAAGGCCTGATATGCATTGAAAAACCATGTCATTTTTACAGTTTGAGAATTTTCTCTCAAACGTTCTAAACAATTTTAAAAAAGTAACTTTTTTTAAAGAGATCTTTAAAATGTAAGTTGTATTTTATTGAAAATTCTAAAAATCCTGTGATTTCGTGAGTTCTGCAAAATCCAGCCGCAATCCTGAGAAGAGTTAATAAATCCTGAGTTACGGTAACCCTACTCATATATCTCCAAACGACCCATATTGTGTGGTGTTCAACCAATGCCTCCCAGCATCCTTTCATGGCCCCATGACCAAGCTCAAGGTCGCTCAACGAGCTATGGAGAGGGCTATGCTCGGGGTTTCTTTGCGTGACAAAATCCACAATGAGGAAATCCGCAGAAGAACTAAAGTTGCCGACATAGCTCTCAAAATTAGCAAGTTGAAGTGGCAATGGGCAGGCCACATCGCTCGTAGATCCGATAACCGTTGGGGAAGAAAGGTTCTCGAGTGGAGACCACGGACTGGAAGACGCAGCGTAGGCCGGCCCCCCACAAGGTGGACCGACGATCTAGTAAGAATCGCGGGGAGCCGTTGGGCGCAAACGGCTACCAATCGCTCGTTGTGGCGATCTAAGGAGGAGGCCTATGTTCAGCAGTGGACGTCTCCCGGCTGATGATGATGATGATGATCCTTTATTCCGTCTTTCCAAAATTCCGCTATTATTCTCAAAGAAAAAAAAGAAGGTGCGGTTTTGTCGATTCGATCACTGCGGCACAGATTTTGAAGACAATAATAAACCTACATGTTTAAATTAATAAATAGGACTGATACCGTCAGATTACAGATCAGATTAGCCCGTGTTCGTGCGACTATCAAAACGTTATGGCTGAGCACGGGTTTATTCACTATAAAACCATAGGATCATGGCACTAACCATGGTATCGTTAAATTAATACAGTATCTTTAAGGGGAGGAGTTGAGAAAACGAACATAAGTTTTATTATACGCAGAAAGATATTTAGGTACCCATTAGTAAAGACTAGTTGCAAGTGCACAGTGGGTGAAATTCGACGGTAATATATTTAAATGATTTTTAAAACGGTCACAAGTCTAGACGGGACTTGAACCCGCAACCTTCCACTTTTTTTTTATTTGACAAAATAACATACAACTATTAATTAGAAAATTCAAAACATATTTTAATATAGTTTAATTACATTTAACTAAAGTATGTAGGTACCATTTTGTTCGATAACTTTTTGCCATATTGTAGGTAGGGACATGATCCCATTGCTATAGAAATTTTGAGGCTTCTGATCAAAATACCGCGATAGGTAGTTTTGGCAGTCCTCTCGTGATGTTAACCTGACACTACCTAAAGAATTCTGAAGAGACCGAAACAGGTGGAAATCTGAAGGTGCAAGGTCAGGACTATACGGCGGATGCATTAACACCTCCCAGCCAAACTCTCTTAATTTTTGCTGAGTGGCTAAAGATGTGTGAGGTCTAGCGTTATCATAATGAAAAACCACACCCCTTCTGTTGATTAATTCCGGCCGCTTTCTCTCAACTTCTTGCTTTAATTTCATCAGTTGTTCGCAGTAGAATTCAGAATCGATGGTCCTGCCTGGTGGTAGCAGCTCATAATGAATAATGCCCTTCCAATTCCACCACACACACAGCATCACATTGTTGCGAGTTAACCCGGGTTTCGCCACAGTCTGTGAAGCCTGACCGGTCTTTGACCACGACCTTTTTCACACGTTCTTGTCGTACGTGATCCACTTTTCATCACCAGTTATCAGATTCTTCAAAAATGGTTCGGTTTCATTACGTCGTAATAAATAATCACAAATGAGTACACGGTTCATTGTGTTTCTTTCAGTGAGCTCGTGGGGTACCCAAATATCGAGCTTTTTTGTGTACTCAGTTTTTTTCAAATGCGCCAAAACTGTTTTGTGGTTAATTCTCAGTTCTTCAGCTACGCGGTAACTATTGACATGCTGATCTTGCTCCACTTTTTCAAAAATGGCATCAATTTTACCCGTAATAGGGCGACCATAGGGACGTGCATCTTTGACATGAAAATTTCCGGATTGAAAACGCTTAAACCAAATTTGTGCTACTCTCACAGACACTGCACTAGGTCCATAAATATCGTAAAGATTTTTTCGCGGCTTGCCTTGCATTTTTACCTTTTTTGTAGTAAAATTTTAAAATGTATCGAATTTCTTCATTAGATTCACTCATCTTTACAGTACGAAAAACAAATAAAAATCACACATTTGCCTAATTTGAATTTGGAATTATCTTCTTTAAAATTTTAACTTTGAATGATACCAAAACCAGCCAGATACAAATAGTATAGCCAAAGAGATTTTATTACAAGTTCATACATACTATAATGCGAAAAGACTTTTTCCCCAACCTATTACATAAAGCATCGTAAAACCTTATAGGTTTGTCTCGGTGCTTAGACACACTCGAGCCGCACAATTTTTTTTAAATAGGTACCTATTACTCGTGCGCGATAACTTGGGACCTGCTAGGAATGCGACTCCCCGACCGCTTCCCCTGCACTTCCCCGATGGCGCCCGTATTGTACCGTTCGCATCACTATTTTTTACTAGGGTTTTTAGTCTCGTACTGACCCACGTCACGTAACGACGCGCTCTGGATTTCTTTTAGTTTTCGTTTGTGTTATTGTTTTGTTGTTATAGTTTGTGTCATGGTTTTGTTGTTGTAGTTTTTGTTGTTACAGTTCTTGTTAAGTGTTTTTGTTATCATTATGAAGGAAAAACCTTTGCATAGCGGAGAAAGAAACCTCGTGCTAAAAGTGTTTATAGTGAGTAAGTCAAGTGATTATAGTGAGACTGTGGACGAAGAACAACCTCTAGAAGGCATAAATCCACTAAGTGACGAAGATGAGATAATGTAAATAATAGATAAAATAAATGTATAAACTTAAACATTGTATTTTTATTTTATTCAAATAGTGTAAAAAAGATTAGATAAAAAGCAGCGTCCTCCCTGAGTAACATAATAAATTAGGTTAAAAAAAACAAAGACGAAGCCGCGGGCGGCTGCTTTTTATGTTCGCTTTTTTGCGGGCGGTACAAACACGCCAATATGACGTCACCGCGCTCAGGTCCCAACTTATCGCGCACGGGTAATACTTAACCACTTACTTGATTTTCTAAAATACTTATATAAGATAAATAAATAAGAATAATTATATATATTTTATGCATAGGTAATGTTTCAATTATTTGTTAGCTATCCTCAAGAGTATCCATGACGTATTTTTTTAAAATTTATATTTATCATTTTTTGTGTTAGTTTCATGTAAAGTTGGAGCTGGTATCTCATTGGTCAAAGTTGGAATTAGGTATGCAGTGGTGCGGCTCCCGTAACAATTGTTCATTCTAGGAATCTGCAGCTTTTGGAGTATTATTTTTCTAGTTATTTCATGTGATATTGGTATTTTTATTTCGTTATTTTCATATTGCTCGCTCAGTAGAAGTGTTTTTACCTTTTGTTGAACAGGCAGTATGCCACAAGCTTTAAACAGGCCTAAAATGTATTCTTTATGCTGGTCTTTAAAAATTTTTGGTAGAATCGTTTTTAAAAGCATGAACTGTAAGTTTAAAAATCTTTTCTAGGTAAGTTTTGAAGGTACGGCCACGATACGTCTTGATACGAGGATTTTCAAGAGGAAGGCGCGGGTTCTCGTGCTGTTTAGGATTGAACATTTTTGAGATGGTTTTAAGGCCTGAGCCTGGCATCCGGGCTTGTCAGGGGCCGTTTTTAACGGCCCCTGACCATTCCGTCGCACAATCAAACATTAGAATTTTTCCTGCATCGACTACACACGATGGCGAGGCCATCTGACCGATTTTTACCTGAGAGCAACCGGGACATGCTCCGGATTCGCAGGAGCGGGGAGACCCCGATGCCATATTGTCCAAGTTTAAAAGTCTTGAAATTTGAAAGTGTTCAGATAACACTATTAAAAATAAGAATACAATTTATTTATGTTTTTGTACATGCAAACTATGCTAAATCTCACACTTCTACGTAAGTAAGTAAAAGGGGTTCAGAGTTTTCACGTACGATTAAGATTTACCTGCATAATTTTAAACACACCTATTTACATACTCATATCTCGCTCGTACCTACTGATCTAGTTTTCAGTACTTGAAAAAAAAAATATCAGTTACTCTTGAAATATTAATAAGTCTAAAATTATAAAGAGAAAATATTAGTTTGTTTGTATTGAATAGGCTCCGAAACTACTGAACAGATTTAAAAAATTCTTTCACTGTTGGGAAGCTACACTATTCCCGAGTGACACAGGCTACTTTTTACCCAACTGCGCAGAAGAAGGTTAATGTTTTTATTGAAATACTACGCGTGCGAAGCTGCGAATTGGTCAGCTAGTATAGGTACGAGTATTATAAAGAGGAAAGATTAACGTGTGTTAACGAATAAACACAAAAACTACTGGTCCGATTTCAAAAATTCTTTCACAATTAGAATGCTACATTATCATCCCTGAGTAACATAGGCTACTTTTTACCCAACTGTGCTGAAGGGGGATAATGTTTTTATTGAAAAACTTCGCACGCGAATCTGCGGAATGATCAGCTAGTACACAATAACGAAAAGACAATTTTAGATAGGAAAGGAGTTGTGGAACATGCAAAAAAAAAAACATTTTCTGCGAATAAATTATTCATTCATTTTAATAATTAATTAAATGTCGTCATAGAACTGGTTCCTTTAATTTTTTTTTTTTATTGATGATAGCCAAGCGCTTTACCACTATCTCACCTGATGGTGAGTGATAGTGTTATCGAAGATGGAGCAGGCTTGCCTATAAAGAACCTATTCACTCTGGACTTGAAGTGTAGTCGGACGTCTTTCAATACAAAAAAAAAATTAAGAGCCCTCTACGTATTTATTCTCAACGTTGATCAAAGACCTCTCATTCGTTCCACAACTCCTTTCCTATCTAAAATTGTCTTTTCGTTATTGTGTACTAGCTGATCATTCCGCAGATTCGCGTGCGAAGTTTTTCAATAAAAACATTATCCCCCTTCAGCACAGTTGGGTAAAAAGTAGCCTATGTTACTCAGGGATGATAATGTAGCATTCTAATTGTGAAAGAATTTTTGAAATCGGACCAGTAGTTTTTGTGTTTATTAACGAATAAACACAAAAACTACTGGTCCGATTTCAAAAATTCTTCAATACAAAATTGACAAAAAAGAATTTTTGAAATCGGACCAGTAGTTTTTGTGTTTATTAACGAATAAACACAAAAACTACTGGTCCGATTTCAAAAATTCTTTCACAATTAGAATGCTACATTATCATCCCTGAGTAACATAGGCTACTTTTTACCCAACTGTGCTGAAGGGGGATAATGTTTTTATTGAAAAACTTCGCACGCGAATCTGCGGAATGATCAGCTAGTACACAATAACGAAAAGACAATTTTAGATAGGAAAGGAGTTGTGGAACGAATGAGAGGTCTTTGATCAACGTTGAGAATAAATACGTAGAGGGCTCTTAATTTTTTTTTTGTATTGAAAGACGTCCGACTACACTTCAAGTCCAGAGTGAATAGGTTCTTTATAGGCAAGCCTGCTCCATCTTCGATAACACTATCACTCACCATCAGGTGAGATAGTGGTAAAGCGCTTGGCTATCATCAATAAAAAAAAAAAATTAAAGGAACCAGTTCTATGACGACATTTAATTAATTATTAAAATGAATGAATAATTTATTCGCAGAAAATGTTTTTTTTTATAATTATTTTAATGAAAACGATGATAGTTTGAGTTTTAATTTTAAATATTTTATTATTATATTACATATTTAAGAGCGATGGAGCGCAGCATTTTAGGTGTCAAGAGACAGGATTTGGAACACCTCGCTGCGCTCAAGGACCGGCATCGCTGACGTCGGTATCAACGTTGCCAAGTTAAAATAGGATTGGGCGGGTCATGTCTCCCGTATGCAAACAAATACGTGGGCTAAGGTCGTAACTGGACGTATCTCTGTGGATGGAAAGCGACACCGTGTAAGGCCTAAGAAGCGCTGGCGCGATGGTTTGGACGGGACTGGCGGGATTTGGTACAGGATCGAGATAAGTGAAGAGATGAGGAGGCCTTTGCCCAGCAGTAAGACAGCATAGGCTAGATAAATTAAAATTATACCGTCACGAAAATGTGGAATTTAGTACTTTTATGCTCTACATTTTCTAACTCTAGCTCTCGTTCAGACCAACAGCGACTTTAACTCTAATAATAATTTGTAAGACAAAAGACAATAAATTCTAAGATAAATCAGGCTTAGTTTTGATGTGAGTTTTATAGGAAATATGATTGAAAATTTTATAGGGCTAATTGAAACTATTAGTACGTAAGTACCTAAATAATTGAAGTTATTCACACCTACCTAAAACTTGATCGGATTAACAAATATATCACCCACTTAAAATAATCAGGCAAAGTGGATATATAATAATCTATATCCACGTCGGCACAGACGAAGTAGTTTTTATTAGATTTGATTTTTAATGTGAAATCTTGAAAAAATGTTTAGCGTTTTGATCGATTTTTATTTTCGATTGAAATGTGATCAAAATCACTTAGTATTTTTCAAACTTTTGCGATTACTGTACACAATTACTGATTAAAACGGGTATTTATCGCGTATGCACCTTTTTATTTGTTATCCCGACGTTTCGGCTGTGTTGCAACAGCCGTGGTCACGCCGAGATAACAAATAAAAAAGTACATACGCAATAAATACCCGTTTTAATCAGTCAAAATCACTTACTCACAGTATTTATTGAAGTAAAACTTCTTTACGTACGCTTGACTTGGGGAGTAAGCTGGTGAATGCGTGACGAGAGCGTAACGAAAAGTGTGATCGGATGAGGCGAACGGAAGTTGAGAGGGAGATATAAGTTAGTGAAGATAGAAAGAGAGAGTTACATTTCGTATACTACTGCATGGGCAAGAGAGGTGCGAGGACACATTTTCTTTCTTTCTCTCATAGCCAGTTACGTTTCGTCTATCTAAGACACAGTGCAGGCCTATTGTCTGTGCCACACTGTAGGTGTAAGAGAGAGCAGTGCGCGCGCACATTTTCTTTCTCTCTTCCTCTCATAGCCAGTGCATGAAATATATTATATATCTTCAGTAGTTCGTTTGCGAGTTTGCTAGCGTTACGCGAAGGGTGATTTCTTGATTATTTTTCGTAATTTCTTTTCGTTCTTGGAACAATTTTATAAATTAACTAGCTGACAAATCCGCAGCTTCGCACGCGTAGTTTTTCAATAAAAACATTACCCTCCTTCTGCGCAGTTAGGTAAAAAGTAGCCTATGTCACCCGGGGATAGTGTAGATTCCCAACAGTGAAATATTTTTATAAATAGGTCTAGTAGTTTCGGAGCTTATTCAATACAAACAAACAAATTTCCTCTTTATAATATTAGTATAGATATTTTGAAAAAGAAGTTATACTTCAGTCGTATGGTCTAACTAAAGTACCCTCGTTTTTTTCTAATTTCTTCGCACGCAAAGATAAAGTAAAATTGTTGGCCTTTTAATTAATAAAGTATACCGAACGCAAGAAAAGTTGTAGGTTTACGAAAGTATTATTTAGGGATAGAAAAATGATATCCCTGTTTCTTTCTATAAATGGTATTGTCACCTAACAATAATAATATACATACTTATTTCAGGCATTAATGTGCATACCAAATATGATAACAAGGCCCCTTACTAGAAATACATTAAAGACTAACATACATAAAACGATAAACTTAAAACTATCACTTTATTTTATTTGGGGTGAATAACGTTAGTAGAGATTTCTACCAGTCAAATAGATGGTATAGTATTAGCTAAGTAATATTGTAGAACCAAACTTAACAATATTTAATTGCAAGATAACTCTTTATTGTTCATCAAAGTAAAATACAGAACATAATTTTTACAAATAGAATTCAATGGGCGGTCTTATCGCTAAAAGTGATCTCTTCCAGACAACCTTTGTATGGACAGGATAATAATAATTGATCATATGACGGCGGTGCATCTATATAATATTAAAAACATACCAACATACTAATACTAGATAATTTATCTTTATAGTTTTAAATTGTTAAACTTAAGTTGAGTCAATATGGCTAATGTCTTGTAAGACGACACATTTCGAGTTTCATCCGTTAACGCGCCGGCGAACCCTGGAGCGCAACTTCAATTCGGCCGCGTCAAATACTTCGCCCTGAATATCGCTATCCCTGTTTAGTGACGAAGTTCAGCCACGCAGAGCGACAGTGATAGCAATAGAATGATTCTAAATTTGATTAGATTTTGACCGTGTTCCGTAATACCAAAAATTATGACTGAAAACTTGTTGTATTTTTCTCATTGTGTTGTTATTCTGTAACTAGACGATATAATCTATGTTCCCATGACTAGGATACGTAAGATGTTGTTGTTTTTAATACGAAACAATTAGGTTGAAAACAGGTCTTGTAAAAACATGCAGAATGCGATACGCTTCTATTTAATTTTAGGTAAGTATTTTGATCTAATATATGGTTGGGAACCTAGATAAATACTATTCAAATTAAAATAATACCTTATTAAGATAGAAATATACTCCAATTAGAAACGATCTTGGTAGTACGTGTTGTATGGGCGATTGTCCCTCCGGTGTCCCCTTAAACCAGTTCGTTCAAGCTATATATTAATATAACATAACTTGCGATACTGGTACTTATGCCACTCTATCTTAGACTAGACCGGGCACAACTTCAGTTTCATTTGACATAAAATCCCTAGTTCGACTGAGGAACCCTACAAATGATGAGCAGTTTCAATCTAATTAAAATAAGTTATCAACTCATACAAATACATCAAATTCAAACATGTTTAGTCGCTAAATATGTTTAGGGATCGTTGTGCAAGCCGGCCTTATAGTTACAGCAGTTATCAAACCATGACAACAACGAATTATAAAAAGCATCTGGAAAAAACGAGTGCAAAGACCTAAAGGGCGTATAAAAATGTATCGACGTATCTCGTTCCCTCGCATGCCCTTATTGAGTGCATACAACAAGTGGGTTCACTGAAGCGAATTAATAATAATAATCCTCCTAGCCGATTTCGGCTACAGAGACTTGACTTTGTGATTATTGGCCTAGGTGTTTAGCCTGTATGTGGCTGATGTACCCTATTTTTGCGCTAAAAGTCCGGTTACAATGAACACAAGTTAAGGCGCCATTAATGTAGTTGTAATTGATATTAGCCGGCGGTCGACTTTTAAGCTGATCTCGTTTTAAGTCTAGTTCTTGCCTCCTTTCTTCTTCAAACTCGTACACTTTGTCCTGAACATGACGCCTCCATTCAGGTCGTTTTTCAGCGAGAGCCTCCC
Organism: Philereme vetulata; assembly: GCA_918857605.2. Lineage (NCBI taxonomy): Eukaryota > Metazoa > Arthropoda > Insecta > Lepidoptera > Geometridae > Philereme > Philereme vetulata. The sequence continues at coordinate 1,897,739 of OU975482.1, forward strand.
AGCGCGACGGATCGATACAACACCTCTTCATGTGCCTCTTCTGTACGTCTTTGAAACGTAGGAACTGACCTCCGCGTTTCCGCTTACCATGTTCTAGTTCACAGAAGAAAATGCGTTTCGCCCTTCGCTCATCAGACATCCGAGACAGGTGCCCGCACCAACGCAGCTGACGCCGCATCAAATATGCCTCTATGCCACAGACATTAGCCCGTCGTAGAACATCGGTATTACGGACCCGATCCGACCACTTGATGTTAAGAATGTCGCGGAGGCATTTCAGATGGAATCTGTCTAACGTGCGTATGTGTCTGCGATACAGGCACCATGTCTCTGACGAGTACAAGATGTTAGGAAGTACAATAGCCATATACACCTTAATCTTGGTACTCAATTTGATGTTATGGGAGCGAATTACCTGGACTCGTAGTTTACCAAAAGCAGCCATAGCGGAGCCAAGTCTGCTGTTGATCTCCGAGTCAAGGTCGCATTTTGTTGTTATGCTGCTTCCCAGATATCTGAATGTATCGACCTGTTTTATGGGCTTTCCATCGATTTGCAGATTCAGTGGAGCTTGGTTAACAGTGTCCATGGCCATCACCTCTGTCTTTGTAATATTAATTTTGAGGCCAAATCTACAGCACGCAGCGTCAAGCCGAGTCATCAAGTCCTGGAGTCCCTCAGAAGATTCCGCAACGAAACATAGGTCATCAGCATACATCAATTCGGTAATGAGGTCATACGATACCTTTGTGTGCGCTTTTAACCTAGCCAGGTTAAAGATACTGCCATCTGTGCGAAAACGTATGCGGATCCCTTCGGTGTTGGCTTGTAAAGTCTCCCTCACGACAACGGAAAAGTACAGAGCAAAAAGAGTGGGTGCTAATACACAGCCTTGTTTTACACCACAAGTGACAGGGAATTGCTCTGTCTGCTCACCATTGACGGTTACGCAACAAGTCATGTTGTCGTGAAGAAGTCTTATCAAGCGTATAAATTTGTCGGTGCAACCAAGTTTCGAAAGCACAATCCACAAAGCTTCGCGAGGTACACTGTCAAAAGCTTTCTCCAGATCAACAAAACAGAGAAACAGAGGTTGACACTGTTCCCTGCTTTTCTCTTGCAGTTGTCTAAGAGAGAATATGGCCTCGCATGTGCCGCGATTGGGTCTAAACCCAAATTGCGTTTCAGGCAATATACTTTCAGAGAGCTCCATAAGACGATTTAAGAGTACTCTGGCAAAAGTTTTTCCTGGAGTAGACAGAAGTGATATACCCCTATAAGAGTTGCAAACAGATCGATCACCTTTATTTTTATACAAAGAGCAAATTAGTGATACGCCAAAACTAGGAGGAACGAACTCCATTTCCCACATGCGCTGGAAAAATTGCCAAATCTTGTAGTGCAACTCATCTCCGCCATATTTTAATAGTTCTCCTGGTATGTTATCGATGCCGACAGCCTTATTGTTTTTCTGCGCTTTGATGGCGATGATAACTTCCTCAAGAGAAGGAGGCTGATCCAGATCTACGGCTTGTGGTAAGGCAGGAAGTGATGCTAAATAGTTTATGTCAGCAGAACGATCCACATTGAGTAAGCTGTTATAGTGTTCTGCCCAGCGAGTAAGAACTTCTCCTTTGCTTACCAGGAGGGTACCTGAAAGTGATTTCAGTGGTACGTTTACTCGATGTGGACTTCCTACTAACTTTTTAATCTCGTTAAAGAAATCGCCGAGTCTATTCGAATCAGCAAGCCACTGAATATAGCGAACCTTGTTCAGCCACCACTCATCTTTTGCGTTTCGAGTTAGTCTCCTTATTTGGCTCGTACTCTCCTTTATTTTTTCAGAAGCAGTTGTCTGATTTCCCTTTCGAAGGAGCTGGCGGTGTTTTTCTAGGGCGACTGTCAATGTATTATCATTTTCGTCAAACCAGTCTTCACAGACACGAGGTTTTTGGCCTAAGATCTCAGTAGCCGCATTGATGGTATTTGTAGTTAACAGTTTCCAGCCCTCGTCTAACTGTTCATCTTCGGGGTGTATGCCTGCTGTAAAGGTATTGACAGCTTCCCTGTAATTTGCCAATATTTCAGCAGACTCTTGCTTTTTCAGATGAAGACAGTTAGGCTTAGCCCTGCGAGGTCTACGGCAAGGGCTAAGACGCAAAAATAGTTTTGTAACAACAAGTCGGTGATCCGACCAACAGTTTGCGCCCCTCATTACTCTCGTTACTTTGACATCCGCTATATCCCGTTGACGGACTATAGCATAATCAATAAGATGCCAATGCTTGGACCTTGGGTGCATCCAGGTAGTTTTGTATTTATTTGGGAGTCTAAACATGGTATTGGTAATACCCAGATGAAATTGGGAACAGAGGCTTAGTAACAGTTGCCCATTACTGTTCATGTTACCAATGCCATGTCGCCCTATCACCCGAGGCCAAGCTTCAAAATCCCGTCCGACGCGAGCATTAAAGTCGCCAAGAAGCAAAACTTTCTCACAGCGCCGGATTTTAGTCAGCACTTCTGACACTTCCTCATAAAATTTGTCCTTGACGTCATCACTTTTGTCGAGTGTTGGCGAATATACGCTGATAACATTTAAGTATTTATTGTTTCGAAGATGGAAACGTAAGGACATGACACGATCAGAGATAGCAACTGGATGTTCTTCCAACTTAGAGGCTAAAGTAGTTTTAATAGCAAAGCCTACTCCTGACCGTCTAGGCTCAGAAGCTGGTGTGCCTTTCCAGAAGAAAGTGTACCCACCACCACGTTCAACAAGCTCACCTTCGTCAGCTAGATGTGTTTCGCTGAGAGCGGCTATGTCGACGTCATAGCGTTTGAGCTCGCGAGCCACAATGGCGGTTTTACGTTCTGGGCAGAGGTTGTTGGGTCGGTCTAAAAGAGTACGTACATTCCACGCACCAAAAGTCATATTCATCTGCATGTTTTTAGATTTATTCTTATTGCGAGGAATGAGCGTTTGTTTGGGGCACCTTTTCTAGCCCCCTCCCCGGCTGAGCGAGGAAAGCAGTGCCTCTCTAAATAAAGCTGCTTTGTCTCAAAGAGTGCTGCCGAACCACACTGTCACCCCGATGCAGTGCTAGAGCGACCACTCTCCTCTCCTTAGGCCACCCGTGTCCAGGTATTAGACCAAGCCCAGGACTTTTTTAAACTCGGAATGACAAAGCCAAGTCAGATGCGCAGGATATATTAAGTTGCATAAGTGTGCGCGCCGTACACAGATGCACCCTCTCCTCCTTACTCCCCTTGACCCAGTGGAACGGAGAACCGCTACGACTGGAAGGGAACAGGACGCAGTATCTGGCAACGATAAAAACTCCTATCGCTACCTTCAGGCCTTCTACAGTTGCCTGGTTGCCTCGCCACTTGAGGTGGATTGCGTTGACGCCGAAGCAACGAGCACTAGCACGGGGAGTGACCGTGCCGACTCGAGGGCCGAAACACGCCGTTGCTACAACAAAGTGTTTCGGCACTCGAGCCCCCCTCTACCAGCCTAGGCTCCTAAGGTGTGGCCGCTGCATGCTATAGCGGCGACCACTAACGACGATCGAATGCGTGCCGCGCGATCTGAGGAGCCTTTTATAGGCGATGTTGCCTCGACCACTAACGACGATCGAATCTTCGTATATTCAACGGGCAGCGTAACGACGCCCCAGAGACGTCCGCACTGTACGACGGCTCGAACACGACTTGAAGCGAATTACTACGCGGATAAAGTAAGGAGCTCAGAATAGATAAAACACCAGAAGACGCATTCAGCTGTCATTGCAGTGTGATTGCAAGCCGTGCGCTGTGTCCATAAAGGTCGAACCGCACATCAGCGGCGCGGCGCTGCAGCGGAGCGGCGCTGCCTCTCCTAAACGCACTATCGTTGCAGCGAAGCGGTGCGGCGCGGCGTAAAATGCCAGACGTGGCAAAATTTCATTGAAGATGGACGCAAACGTATGGAAAAACCGATAGTAGTATCTTTACTTTGCGAAGAGGCAGAAAAAATAGAAAAAAAGAAAAAACACAAATGGGTACACGGAGAATACCACACTCTTTTTTCAAGACTTCTGAAAGACTCTGATCGTTTTCATACTTATTTAAGAATTTCAAAAGAAAAGATCTATGAATTGTTAAAAATTTTGAAGCTTCATATGGAACTAAAAGATATTATGACTGACTAGAATATTTTGTCGCGCCTAGCCGCGAGCCGCGGCACAGCGCGGCTCGTCGCGGCGAAATTTTTTCTCGGACCCAAGTCAGTGCCGCGCCGGTCCTCGCCGCACCGCGCCGCTGAAGTGCGGTTCGACCTTAAAACAAAACCCGCGTCCCGCGCCCACCTCACTTCCACCCGCGTAATGTTGCTAGCTCTAAAGACTGAGCTAGCAACGTTACTATGCCCGTTTTGAGGTAGATGTTTTTGGTAAGATACAACTAATGGAACTATGGCACTATTTTATTAGTCAAATATTAAGGTCGGTTTGCAAAACGATCCCTAAACGTATTTAGCGACTAAACATGTTTAATTTTGACATATTTGTATGATTTGAGAACTCCTTAAATCATATTTAGCCACTAAATACGTTTAGGCATCGTTGCGCAAATCGCCCTAAAAATATTTTTTTGTTTTATTTTTTGGGAGATTTGCGAGATCTCAGTTCGTGCGAACCACTAGTATAATAAGTTTTTAATCTCAGAATTCTAGAGTAGGTAAAATAATAACACTCGATATTTGGCAACACCAGCAAAATGGATGATCATTAATTACGACAATAATAAATAACAACCCGAACAATTTATTCAATAAACAAATAACACAACTTCTAAATGCGCTGCTTACGTATGAAATGTGATCCCATCTTGTTTTTTTGAGCCCAGCTGAATTTTTGCACGCTGGGACGACACAAGAAGACATAACTTAATTAAATTGAAGACTGTAAAACACGTCACGCGTGACGATGGTCACCTAGTAACTAATGGCGTTCGCGTCAATATCTACTCTATTTAGAGTAGATGTTGACGCTTCAGTATTAGGCGCGTTCCCTTATTCTGGCGTTTATCTATCTGTGGTAAGGAGGTTAGATATTACAACAAACCTAATGGAGCCCACACATGTCAACAATTTCTTTGCGCAAACCTTGCGCAAGCCTTATTCATTTATTTAAGGATTTCCAATGAGTAACACACAGGCCTAACTTAAAACTCAATACGATAGACGCGCTCCCTGTGCTCACTCTGTGAAGGCAACCACAGCTAACGAAGATATCATACAATTAATTAAAAATAGTGTAAAAGGAGTAATAAGAAGACATTTACAACTTCAACATAGTTACAGAAAGTATTATGAGATAGAACATATATTTTTAATAAAAAAAAACTACGAGCCTTACAGTAATCGCATATGATGTGTGACATCTGCCAACGCGCGCGCTCATTGGATAAATCATATAGCGCGCGCTTCCCCGGTTTCCTGTTACACATTTCCGTCCCTTTGCCAAAATCACTCTCACAAACCGAGAGGACTTACACTGCCGGCCAAAAGTTTGAGACCACTGTAAAAATCTTTGTCACCAACAAAATATTTCAAAGTACACATATGATAATGAGCTAATTTGAACACCTGCGTATTCTATTATTATTAAAGAATTTCTAAGAGTCATTATTTATGTTGTTGTTTAAGTTATCATCCTAAAAAGGTCTATTGTTTCAAAACATCAATGAGCGCCGCGCAAGGACCAGGTGGTAGAGTCATTGTAATATTTTTATGATCTGCTCATTACTTATTGTTTTGGGTTTGTTTCGCGTTAACCGATATCAGGGATTATGTTAGCTTCCTAAAACATATTTAGTACCTAAGTTTTTATGGAGGAAATTATTTTCTACCTTATTAGTCTGAGCTCGTCGTTGTTACAGTGAAGACATCTTAAAATGGGAAAAGTTCGCGAACTTAGCAGTGAAACTCGCTCTGCCATAGTGGTTTTATACGGCGAAGGCAAATCTGAACGTGCGATTGCCTCTCAACTTAAGTTGTCGAAGACTTGTGTTCATAACACAATAACCCGATACAAGGAGACTGGCAGTAATCAAGATCGTTCGCGTTCGGGAAGGCCGAGAACTACCACTTCTCGCGAGGATCACTTCATCGTCACTACCAGCAAGCGGAATAGACGCCTAACAGCACCAGAAATCCGCGTAGAAGTGAACAAATCCCGATCAGAACCTGTATCATTGACTACAGTAAAAAGACGTTTGAGAGATGCTAAGTTATTTGGTCGCGTCGCCGTTCGAAAACCACTACTAAGGCCACAAAACAAAAAGAAACGGATGCAGTGGGCCCTTACCCATCGAGACTGGACTGAAGAAGACTTTAAACAAGTTCTTTGGTCAGATGAATCCAAATTTGAAATATTTGGTTCAAAACGACGAATTTTTGTTCGACGTAACGTCGAGGAAAAGATGATGCCAGACTGTGTGGTGCCAACAGTCAAGCATGGTGGTGGTTCCATTATGGTCTGGGGATGCTTCTCGGGCCATGGAACCGGAGATTTGGTACGAGTCGAAGGAATCATGGAAAAGGAGCAATATAAACGAATACTACAGCAAAATGCCATTCCGTCTGGTTCAAGAATAATTGGAGATGGATTTTTTTTCCAACAAGATAATGACCCAAAACATAGTTCAAAATTATGCAGGGGTTATTTAGAACACAAAGAAACAGAAGGGGTTTTAAAAAACATGGTGTGGCCCCCTCAGAGTCCGGATCTCAACCCGATTGAGCTTTTGTGGGAAGAGCTTGATAGAAATGTGCGCAGTTGTTGTCCCACTTCGCAAGAAGACATGTGGAAGGCTTTACAAGAAAGCTGGAACAATATATCACAAGATACAATCGACAAATTGATTGCTCGTATGCCAAGAATAGTGAAAGTAGTAATATAATGCAAGGGAGGGTTTTTCGACGAAAAATCTGTATAAAATATGAGCGACATTTTTAAAGTAAATGGTTGATTTTTCTTGATTTTTTTGTTTTCTTCATAATGTATGTGTATTAGGAAATAAGTATTTTAATTCATAATTAAACCTCTTGCTTTGTATTTTGAGTTTTATTTCATTTTCCTACTTTGATGTAGGTGGTCTCAAACTTTTGGCCGGCAGTGTATATACAGAGGTGTCGGTAACGGTAACAGTGTCGCGAGTTCAATGGTTTTTTCCCCATCTCAAAAATGTCCAACGCGCCTAAAGAAGTTTTCTCTTCAATAATATAAACAGCATACCTACATAATTTTGCAATATAAGAGTAGGTACTTACAAATTTTGAATCAATTTTTTGAGACAAATTTAGAAGTCTAGAAATTTTAACAAGTTATTACGACAAAAGCTTGCGCAAGCCTTGCACAATTTTAGAGTTTTGCACAAATTCTTACCACAGAAGCTTGCACAAACCATCACAGAGATTTGCACAAAGAAATTGTTGACGTGTGTGGGATCCATTAGGATTAGATAGAGGCTGTTAGACTCATTGGTGGAAACGTATACTTTTTGAAAAGTTTGGTCTAGTGGCGCCAAAGACCTAAGGTATAAGGCTTTGAGTGGCGCAGTCTGTGCGATGAATAGGTTAAGTCACTTTTTGGTTCCGTAGTGAAACTAACCCTTATAATTTCGTCATGTAAGTCTGTCTGTCTGTAATTAATGAAAAAAAAACTACGAGCCTTACAGTAGTCGCATATGATATGTAACATCTGACAACAGCGCGCGTTCATTGTACAAATCAAATAGCGCGCGCTTCCCCGGTTTCCTGTTACACATTTCCGTCCCTTTTGCCAACCGACAGGTAGAGTAAGAGGTATTTCGCTTAAGCTAAGCATGCAGTTTAAATTATATTTGAAGAATATATTAATTACAAAATTTCGTAAAGAAATTCAATACAAAAGATTAGGAATGTCAATAGGTAATTTTATCATGTCAATACATACAATATTATTACATCGCAAGTTATCCTTATTGGGCGAGAAAGATGACGGAAGACGATCTTATGGAAAGATGATCTTGTAATGTTGGGAGCAGTTGGGTGCAAGCTAGGCATGGGCGTTTATTCAACGGACTAGTCAAATCAACCGTTGATTAACATTCGACGCTTCAACGGTCTATCGTTTATTCGTAGACTTGTTGAATTCGTAGACGGTTGAATAAAATGTTGAGACGTTTGTTTCAACTAGAGCGCGACGGCTCGACGCGTAAACATAGTCGTATAATAAGTACGGGAACGGTAGATAGCTGGCTCAACGCGACGATAAAATAAATTTGAACTTTAAAGTTGCGTAGGTAGCGTTCATATTTGAATAAATAGTTATAGTGAGTTAAGCATTTATTAAAATTATCCTGTCGATTAAAGAAAAAGGACAGCAATTACTTAACGAATAGACTATAGGTCACGTTATGAACTAGTCGAAAAATACAACTACTTGATCGACTAGTCGACGATCGACGATGAACGGTTTCGTTTCGTTTATGAAAAAATCGTCGACGACCCATCTCTAGTGAAAGCCGCATTCGATCGGTCGCTTCCGAAATCTATTGGTTGTTCATCGCCTATGTTCATTAGTGGACGTCCTTCAGCTGGTATGATGATGACGATGAAGTCCCCCAGGTCTCCTACTAAAAATAACTACTACTTATAATTACCGAGGAATGTGGTTACCCACCATCTCCTACACCATTTACCATCATGGGACATTTTTTTGTGAAACAGCAAGTTTCTGAAACTAGTTTTCCTTACATAATAATAAGGTTTTATTTTTTTCTGCATGACAGACCTCTTTGAAGACTGATGTAAATACTCTTTTTATTTTCTGTCGTGTTATAGAAACTTTTTGCGGATAAAGTTGAAATTACGGGATCTCTTTTGTGGTTTGAATTTAGAACGAACTATGACATATTTCTTTGTCTCTTGTTATTTGCAACTTTCTTTTGATTTATAGTGTTTTGTTTCTCTAATTATTTTCTATGCTAAAATAAGTTATTTTATGAGCATTAAGCTTCCATTATATGTAACAAGTTTGTTTTTCAACGAAAATATTTATATTACAAGTCTACCCAATAAAACGAGTAGGTACAATTATTAACTAATTGTACCTACTCGTTTTATTGGGTAATGTTTATTTAGGTATGATAAAGGTTCTTGAACCCGCCTTTACTGTTTTTTTATCCTTCCTGTCAATCCAACGGCGCTGGCTGAAACAGATCGCTTGTGGCGATAATACCGTTATTTAATGTATAACAACAAAATGCGACCTTGACTCGGAGATCAACAGCAGACTTGGCTCCGCTATGGCTGCTTTTGGTAAACTACGAGTCCAGGTATTTCGCTCCCATAACATCAAATTGAGTACCAAGATTAAGGTGTATATGGCTATTGTACTTCCTAACATCTTGTACTCGTCAGAGACATGGTGCCTGTATCGCAGACACATACGCACGTTAGACAGATTCCATCTGAAATGCCTCCGCGACATTCTTAACATCAAGTGGTCGGATCGGGTCCGTAATACCGATGTTCTACGACGGGCTAATGTCTGTGGCATAGAGGCATATTTGATGCGGCGTCAGCTGCGTTGGTGCGGGCACCTGTCTCGGATGTCTGATGAGCGAAGGGCGAAACGCATTTTCTTCTGTGAACTAGAACATGGTAAGCGGAAACGCGGAGGTCAGTTCCTACGTTTCAAAGACGTACAGAAGAGGCACATGAAGAGGTGTTGTATCGATCCGTCGCGCTGGGAGGCTCTCGCTGAAAAACGACCTGAATGGAGGCGTCATGTTCAGGACAAAGTGTACGAGTTTGAAGAAGAAAGGAGGCAAGAACTAGACTTAAAACGAGATCAGCTTAAAAGTCGACCGCCGGCTAATATCAATTACAACTACATTAATGGCGCCTTAACTTGTGTTCATTGTAACCGGACTTTTAGCGCAAAAATAGGGTACATCAGCCACATACAGGCTAAACACCTAGGCCAATAATCACAAAGTCAAGTCTCTGTAGCCGAAATCGGCTAGGAGGATTATTATTATTAATGTGTATTCTTTTATTACTGTATTTTTGGTATGCAATAAAAAGCATAATCTATCTAATTAAATATATAGGTACCTATAATATGTAATATGTAAAATAAATAATTATAATTAATGCTGAATAATCCACACAGCGCTATCTAGCCCCAAACTAAGCAGAATTTGTACTATGGGAATCAGATAACTGATAGAATACATATATGTATATTTTATTGAAGTGAAAACTTCTTTAGGCGCGTTGGGCATTTTTTGAGATTTGAAAAAACCATTGAAATCGCGACACTGTTACCGTTACCGACACCTCTGTATATAAGTATCTGTAGTGTAGTCTCCTTTTAAATTTTTAATACCCAAACCTTGAGCGCTAAATTTTTCACTTCTGTCGGCACTCCCGGAGTAAACACTTACTAATACATACATTTATAATATTCATACATACCGTAATCTTTATAATATTCGAAGGATTTAGACCAGCTGTTTATTTTAGACTAATACTATTCAAATATGCACAAAGTCGATATTAGCATGCACTGGGCATGCCTATTGTGGCCTGTGATACAAAGTCGTGATGTTTGGGACGGTGTAAGTTATGGCCGGCGTACTTTTGCTTATTAGTTAGAGGCTCTGACTTGGGCGAATAAAAAAGTTTCCTAAAAACAGAATAGAATATCATTTATAGAAAAATAAGAACTCATTGTCATTAATTATTATAACTAGGTTGGTGTAGCGTCAGTCTCTCATCAGATTCGAATTAAAGTCTAACTTTTTATTAGCTGCAGTAAAATGACGTTTTGTGGGTTGCCGGTTTTTGAAGAAAAATAAATAGGGATGTAGCTAAATGAGTGAATCATAAATGAATAATCAGTTTGGTTTTTTTTGAGATTTAATATTAAGTTGTAATGTATTTTTTTAACCTATTATTATTACTATACTAGAGGATTGATCTTTTTTAGTGGAAGTATAGGGAGGTACATTCAAAATGAAACAAAAACGTCATAATAATGTTATTTAATTAATTTTTGTGAACTGAATCACATCCCTATTGAGATTAGGCTGGCAACATTATTTTACGGAATGACATTTAGAAACGTCATTTTACTGCAGCTAATAAAAAGTTAGACTATAGGTACAACATTGTTAGAATTATTTTAGGAATAAAAACTTTTTAACTTTCGCGATAACTGTAAATAATAACTGTATATTAAACGGGTATTTATTGCGTTTAATAAAAAGTAAAAAAAAAAATACTTTTAGATATGTAAAATTTGGAATTTGATTTATTTGGGAAATAAAAAGGCTTAATTTTATCATTATTATTATTTATCACGTACCACCACTGTTGCAACTTGCAACGCAACAGTCGCGGTAAATACGACGTTCCGTTCGCAACTTGCAACACAGTCGAAACGTCGGGATACTTATATTTTTTATTGAAGTGAAAACTTCTTTAGGCGCGTTGGGCATTTTATGAGATTTGAAAAAACCTTTGAACTCGCTACACTGTTACCGTTACCGTCACCTCTATATATGTATAAGTATATGTAGTGTAGTCTGCTTTTAAATTTTGAATACCAAAATATTGAAAAATAAAAAGTAATATGAAGAGGCATGACTTTAAGCTGACGTGACTCGGCTTTACGTGCATTTTTATCGAAATGGCTTTTTAGTTGGTTACGTCTTACGGTGCACTTTCCAGTGTTTTCTACTCCAAAATACCAGTCTTAAGGCGAATCTTTTGATCAGTGTGTGTTACCATTGATGACATGTGGTACCACCACTTGGAAAGCCTACTAGGAAAAACATAGCTTGATCTCTGTGACAGCTGCCAGTAAAATCGCGCCTATGAAGTTCTGAATTTAACAGTACGGACAAACGTACCAGTCAATGTCATACTTTTGGGCATGCTGAGCTAATTATAGTGATGAGCGATGAATCATCGTGACCACAGACTGTAAACTATCGATATTTTGTATAAAACTTGATTCAAAATTAATTTTTAATTCATTATAAATTTACAAGATTGCTCGAGCGATTCTGAAAGTGATTCGGATATTGATTTGGGTTGTACACCTTTGAATTAAATAAATGTATGTATTAAAATATTCGTTTAATTTTATTACCCAAATCATAATATAATCCAATATACATATAATTATGGCAAACAGCCTTCGTGGCGAAGCGGTAGTGAACACGACTGCTGCGCAGGAGGTCACGGGTGCGATCCTCGCTCAGTGCAAATATTTGTATGCATGAATATGGGTTTTTGCACTGGTCTGGTCGTGCCTCGGAAAGCACGTTAAGCCGTCGGTCCCGGCTGCCATACGAATATCTAATGGCAGTCGTTGCGGGTTGTTGGAGCCCTCAAAAGTCCAACAATTGGTCTTACTGCAAAGCTTCTATCGATAATTACTATCGATATTTTTTTCTGTATCATAACAACCCTAGGAATGTCAGTTTAACAAATGTCGCAGAGATCAAGCTATGTTTTTTCAAGTATAGTTTCTAAATAAAACCCGCTATACGTCTATTACTTGCTATGCGCCATAAAGCGAATGAGGGCGTGTCTCTCCCCACTCAACCACTTCGGAGCGGTAACCGCAAGTACCTGGATGTGGTACCGTGTATTCTACGGCACAGCAGTCCACGACCATAGGTTATAGCAAGTGCTCTTGCGTAACGCTCGTACACGAACTCACTGACCGCACTCTTTCATAATCTCAGAGCTTTGTAGTAAGAAAGTAACACAAAAAAAAACAGCATTATCGTGTTTTAGGAGTCAGGATCTACGAGTGTTATTTGCTGATGATGGACACATTTAACCCGTATCATAATAAAATATCATTATTTCAGGCAAGAATAGAAAAGTACACACGGTTACGCATGAAGCTATACATTTCCAGTATAAGCTGACCTCTCATTCTACGAAAAGCCTACACAATGCGAGGTCAGCGTATACTGGAAATGTATAGCTTGATGTGTAGCCGTGTGTACAAGATGTTAAAACTTAATTCTACGGCCCATATAAATGTATACCTTAGTGACTAACATACATATAATACTTAAAACTATTTGCTGAAACGTAAATTCTGTGAAGTGTGACGCACTTGCGCTGTGTTGTGTAGTTGTCCGCGAAAACGACAAAACAACACACTCTTCGAACCTGAAAGCTCTTGCGTCTTAGTCGACCACTAAATTAAAATAAAAAGCGGCCAAGTGCGAGTCGGACTCGCCTATGAAGGGTTCCGTAGCAGCAAGTAACATAATATAAAAGTTCTTGTAGTTCGTTGTAACTTTTTTTATATTTGAGTTGATTGAATGAAAGGTAAATTGCGGTTTACGATTTATGACGTATTAAAAAAACTACTTAGGTACTAGATCTCGTTCAAACCAATTTTCGGTGGAAATTTGCATGGTACTATACATCATATATTTTATTAGTTTTATCATTCTCTTATTTTAGAAGTTACAGGGGGGGGGGGGGGGGGGAGAAACCACAATATCATTTTTAAAATCGTTTTAGTTCTGGGGAACCCCTAAAATTTATTGGTTTTTCCTATTTTTGCGTGAAAATCTTAATGCGGTTTACAGAATACATGTACTTACCAAGTTTCAACAGTATAGTCCTTATAGTTTCGGAAAAAAGTGGCTGTGACATACGGACGGACAGACAGACAGACATTACGAATCCATAAGGGTTCCGTTTTTTGCCATTTGGCTACGGAACCCTAAAAAAGACATAGTTTTCGAAGTAGGTGCTCGTAATCAAGCCCTAGGTACTCTTTGAAACTTAACTATATGTGATACCTTCAACCATGCTTCCGGCAAAATCAATCATTTCATTTCCTAATCAGATCCGTATAGGAAAGCGCACTATCACTCTGTCATACGAGTATATTGTTAAGGGAACAATAACTAAGAACTTAGATAATATCATATATCACATTGTTAGCAAAGCGCAAGTTCGGCCGCACGTAGAATACTGTTCCCATCTTTGGCACGGAGCTCCAAAGTACCTATTGCTTCGTTTTGACTCCCTTCAGAGAAGAGCCATTAGAATCATCGGTGATCCCAAACTCGCCGACAGGCTGGAGCCGCTGAGCTAACGCCGTGACATCGGATCGCTCAGTGTATTCTACCGCCTGTATAATGGGGAATGTTCTGAGGAGCTATTTTATCTCATCCTGTCGTCGAGATTTTACCACCGCACTTCTCGACAGCGTAACAGCGTTCTCGATAGCTCATCCACATATAATCGACAATTGGGTATCGCGTACCACACGCTTCACGCGATCTTTTCTACCCCATACTTGCAAGATGTGGAATGAGCTACCATCTGAGGTTTTCCCATTAGACTACGACGCATGGCACGCTTCAAGAGAAATGTAAAGAGGTTTCTACAGTGTAGGGAACGCATCGACAATACCCCGGGTGTTGCCGGTGTCAATAGGCGACGGTGACCGCTTACCATCAGGTGGACCGTAAGCCTGTTTCCCCACAAAAAAAAATAAAAATTATGATGTCATATGTGCTTATGTCAATTACTTACTAACTCCCTCTTTCTCGTCCACAAAGTATGAAATCTTCAATTTAAAACGTAAAAAGTGACATAATTTTTGATAGGTAGTCCAGGAACATTAGGGGTTTCACCTCGGAATGAGAGATAGTCAGCTATAGACCTTTATTTTGCAACCCTAATATAATCCCGAATGATACTCTGAATAGTTAAACACCGCGCGCGCTCTGCCCTCTATCTCGAAAACGATTCAAGATATCAAAAAAAATATATAAATATAAGTTGTAGAGAATTTAATCTTCTACAATATTTATAATGCATACAAATAGCATAAAACACATAGGAAACGAGATATTTGCAATAAATGTATAAAAATCGATTTTTTTACCTTTGACCTTGAAATATCTGTAGTCGCGGACACCCTACGATAAGTAGGTTTTGAGACAAGTTTTAGGGTTTAATAAAGGTTTAGCCGTGGGGTGCCGGCAGTAGAATGTTACCCCTCCTCTCATGCCCGTGGATGCAGTAAGAGCCTGCTAAGGGATACCTCCGGAAGATGGGCAGCAGCGTCTTTCCGTGTATCAACATCCCGTACTGCGCTCGCCAACCCGCCTGCCAAGCGTGGTGAGTATGGCAACTACCCATCATGGAGATCCATGGAGGCCTGTGTTCAGTAGTGGACGTTTTACGGCTGAAATGATGAAAGGTTTATAACCGGCTATCTCTCATTCCGAGATTCTTACCCTCATTTAACTAATTTTCTTGGACTATGAAACTATCATAGTTATGAACACTATTTGTTCTAAAAACGGAATATTTCACCGTGATTTGCGAAGTGATATCCTGATATCGTGAGTGTTGTGTTTCGGAAATAGTCAGAATCGAGTTATGACCGAGAATTAAAGGGCTTATTAGACTTTACTAAATTCAGTCGTCTGAATCAGGATTCTAATTAGGTTCCTAAATGATTTAGTGAGTCAGTAGCCGTACTTTTTTCTAAATTTAGAAAATAATGCGATTGCATTTGTCTGAATTTAGTGACTGAATCATTTAGACGACTGAATTTAGTAAGGTCTAATAAGCCCTTTAATGAGAAAGAGGGTAGATCGTTATATTTGCCAATAACCATCCACTCGCAGACTACAGTTTACCCGTGATCATGGCGCATGCGTGTAAAACCTTTTTATCAGCCGCAGAAAGGGCACAAAGAGCAATCCATAAGGAATCCGCTTTTCGTCCCTTTCTCTATCCAACCAACTTGTCGTGTAAAGTTCTAGCAGTTAGGCAGCTATTTATACCAAATATAGTTTTAGGATAACACAGAGCACTTTCCTATAGCACTGAAAGAACTAACAAAAGACGAAAAGATATCGTCCGCACTAACAATACCCCTGTTAAGCATGCTTTTGCATTCAGATTTCTAATGTTCCTAGGACCATTGCTGTACAACTGGCTAAATCGTAAATTGAGCATCCACTCAATGAACTTCTCAAACTGTAAAAGAGTCTTACAGACTGCTCTATCCAATCTATCTTACGAGGAAACTGAGGAATTACTAACCGTAATAAAGTAAGGTTTTAAAGATTGTACGTGAACCTTCCATGTTTGCGCTTAGTTTATTTAGTTATTTTTTTTTCATTATGTAAACAATTTCTAAATTTTGTTAATTTGAGTATTCATAAACTACCCCAGTCCAGCCTTTTTCGCCTGAGATACAGGTTTTTCTAGTTCAGGCAATGTATAAAATCTTACCTATAAGTAGATATTAAGGGGAGGGGGAGGGACAATCGCCCATACAACACGTACTACCAAGATCATTTCTAATTGGAGCATATTTCTACATTGATAAGGTATTATTTGAATTTGAATAGTATTTATCTAGGTTCCTAACCATATATTAGATCAAAATACTTACCTAAAATGAAATAGGAGCGTATCGCATTCCGCATGTTTTTACGTCATAAAAGACCTGTTTTCAACCTAATTGTTTCGTATTAAAAACAACAACATCTTACGTATCCTAGTAATGGGAACATAATTATATCGTCTAGTTACAGAATAACAACACAATGAGAAAAATACAACAAGTTTTCAGTCATAATTTTTGGTATTACGGAACACGGTCAAAATCTAATCAAATTCGGAATCGTTCTATTGCTATCACTGTCGCTCTGCGTGGCTAAACTTCGTCACTAAACAGTAGGTCTACTATAATTCAACGAAAATAGAAGTTTCGATCGAAACTTCGCACGTTTCCTACTACGTTTCCATTCGGTCCCGAATATTCGTCCGCACGAAAATTATTTGACATTTAGATTCTGTAACCCTACTCTAATGCGTTTTTGCTTCGAACGAAAATTTGAGTTTGACAGATCTTTTTTCGGAATTTTAACCTCAAATTGACGAGAGCAAAAGTGTTACCTTTTGATTTTCGTAAGAGAGGATTTTGTCTGAAATTTGTACAAAATGTCTGCAAGGACACTTCTAATCGAGGCTGCTCTGCGTGAAGAACGCTTAGAGCGTAGAAGAAACCGGCGCCGCCTGCGCAACCAACTTGATGTTTCTCTGATTCCCGACATAAGAGTTTGTAGGAAATTACAGACTCAGTCGGGAATTATTCGAAGAGTTCTGTCAAGATGTAGTGCCCTTACTACCTCCAAAGGCAAGGAGTCATGGAATTGAGCCAACAGTTAAGGTACTTAGTGTATATTTTTCATTAGCATTCTTGATAAAATTCTGAAAAACTAACATTTCACGGTTCATAATCTTCATCTCTTTCAGATCCTTACAGCTTTGAATTTTTATGCCCGAGGTAGTTACCAAGGGTCTGTTGGCCAAAACATGGATGGGCCCATGGCACAACAGACTGTTTCTCGTTGTTTGCAGGAGGTCACAACTGCCCTCAATGCACCTCAAATACTAAGGAAGTACATAAAATTCCCGCAAAATAGAAATGATAGAAATCTTATAAAGTTGCAGTGAGTACCTACCTACCTAACTTGTATCCAAGTTTTAATGATTATATCAGCTTATTGTATTGTCAATGAATGTTATAACATTATTGTTGCAGATTTTATGAGAAATATGTATAACTTATGTATAAGGGCTGGTATTGATGTTCCCGAGTTGACAGAAGATGAACTCCAAGTTGAAAGAAGCAGGCAGGTTCCCTCTCAATCAGCTGCTTCTTCAGCTTTAGCTCTACAGGCGGGTCGAAGAGCAAGAGCTGCATTAGTGCAAATGTTGGAAAGGAATAGGTAAGATAAAGTTCTACCCAACCAATAAAATTTCCTAATGTCCTTAAAGGCTTAATAAAATACATTTACTCTAATTTATTTTTTCTTTGTTTCAGGAGATAATTTATAAATGAATGTTCCTGAGAGCTTTTTTCATCGTTTCTTTTCCAGACCTTGCAGTTTCTTTTTCAGACCTTGCACCTACCGACTATTACTTTTTCCAAAATTTAGACAAATTTTTATTGGGTAAAAAATTCAATTCCCGAGAGGCAGTACAAAATGCCTTTGAAGAGTTTGTTGCCTCCTGTCCAGCTGATTTTTACAAGAAGGGCTTCAATAAACTGCCAATGCGTTGGCAAAAATGCGTCGATTGCATGGGTGATTACTTTGAATAACAGAAATAAAAAAGTTTGAAAAAATAAGTACTTTTACTTATTATATACATAACGGCAATTTCATAGGTAAAGTAAAAACCTTATATCTTTTTTAATTTAATTTTGTTCTAATTTGTTGTTAATTTATTATTTGTTTACAATTCTACTTGTTAATATGTGTGCCTAATTTGTTGTTAATACTATCTGTCCCAATTTTAATTTGTATTGTGTGCTTTGCTGTAAATAAATATTCGTATATACAAAAATAAAATGTATGTTTAGCTTTTAATCAAGTTTTATTTACCTTAATACTAGAAACAACCTATTTAGAAAAAAAAATATTAAAGAATGTCAACTATTAGGTTGGAGAAAAAGTTTCTTCACATTTTTTAATATAGTTTATTTACATCTAACTAAAGTATGTAGGTACCATTTTGTTCGATAAGTGTTTGCCATCAGGATCACTTGATACCAAAACCAGCCAGATACAAATAGTATAGCCAAAGAGATTTTATAACAAGTTCATACATTTTTCTTATCATAAATATAGCTAAGTAAATACAAATAAAATGTAGGTTAAATATACTAATTAATAATTCCTATACTAGTTCCGATTTGTTATATATTCTTGAATCAGCCCACACAGCTGTAACAGAGCAGCTCTGATGCCTGCAAGCTCAGCGTTGATGCCTGCGAGCTCGGTGTTCCGGATCGTTTCCCTATCTGCACGCCCCTCTTCAAGTTGAAACAATCTGCTTCTGACATCAGAGCCAGAAGCTGACCGTCTCCTTCTGGGATGTGCAGATTGTGAGGCTGCAAAACAACATTCCAATTTAAATACACCAATAAAAAAGGCCTAAGACACTTGAATGGATTCAATAAATATTGTTATCTAAGTGTACACATTTTATGAGTCAAAGTAAATATAGAAATAACAGTAATAATAGCTTTTTTCCTAGAATATGTTTTTTACATTTAACAAAATAGACTAGACTTGCAATCTAGTTATATCTATGACGACCTCCGTGGCGCAGTGGGCGTATAGCCGGCTGAGACGCAGGAGGTAGCGGGTTCAATTCCCGCCGCGGAACAAATGTTTGCATGATCTACAGATGTTTGTTCCGAGTCTGGGTGTTTTTCTATATATTATAAGTATGTTTTTACAAAAAAAAAGTATATAAGTATTCTATCAGTTATCTGGTTGCCATAGTACAAGTTCTGCTTAGTTTGTAGCTAGATAGCATTGTGTTGTGTGAAACGTCCAGCAATATTTATTTATTTATCTTTATTTTGTGTAAAAGGTATTTCATACAAATGTTTCAATTTCATACAAACACAATACCTATGTTATATATTGTACAGTACATATGTTGTATAAATACTTACAATGTCTGGAAGTCGAGGGTTCTTGTGGCACCGGCAGTGGTTCACTCAAAAGTTGTGTGGGCTGATTCTCTTCCGTATGTTCGATGTATATCACAACTTCCTCGGGCAAATCCAAACTTATAGGCTGTGAAAAGCTCGGTGATTGGCTTACTTGACTGGAGGTGGATGGAATTGATTCATAGGTCTGAAAAAAATAGAGCCATGTTTATATTGTAATAAAATTAGATTTGATGAAATTCACATAAAAAATGTAATTCTTAAAAATAAAATAGATTATTGTTGAAAAATATTTGAATACAACAAGGATTGAATAATTAAGGATTCAAAGAATAACTACCTCACTAAAGGCTGGCACTCTGGCTCCGGTTTGGCGTCCACCAAACCCATCTCCCATTATAGAGTCCCTTTAACTCCCATTGGGAGAGTGGGGGTGCCATCGATGGACTACCTCCAGTCGCTGAAGCTGATCTCCGAGAATCAGCAGCAGCTTTCTTGGCTAGGTGTTTTCTATCAAACCATACCTGTAAATTATAAAAGCATAAGATTTTTTATATACTTGTGAGGCGCACTGAATCCTTTCATTACACTGGTTCTCTCAACATTGGTCCTTTTCAGGACCATCATACCACAATCGTCACTGGCCTAAAAGGCTAGGTGACTAAGAAAGAACCAGTCACACAACGAATGAATAAATTATCATAGGTACCTACCTTTTGCCACTGCTGAATTGTTTTTATGCAACCTCCCATCGAATTTAAAATGTTGCATAATTCTTCCCACAGCCTCTTTGCCTGGACTTTGCCTTCGACACTCCTCAATCTCCCGCGAGCTAAATCTTTATGCTCGTCTAAGAAATTGAGAAGAGTGTCGATTTGCTCGGGAGTAGCTGGAGCCATTTTAAACTGAAAGAAGTGTTAGTAAATGGTCAATATTAGAATAAAGCGATATTTTTAGTGAGAAAATAAATAATTATGATGTTTACTTACAAAGTTTCCGAAATTAAAACAAAGAACTTGTAGAGATTCAAAATGCTCACTGCGGCAGTAACAGCTTGAAACTTTCTTACGGAATGTGTATCGAGATTGCGAAGTATGTAAAAAAGCACTTGAATACATGATTTTTATCACAACACTTGAAAAACAAACTTCAGAAAACTTTTCAAAGAATTCAAGCAAAAAATCCTAATGACATGTTTATTTATTTTTGAGTGTAATTAGACGGATATTTTTGGTTGTCATACGTTACTACCTATTTTTCGCATGAAATAGTACTCTTAAAAGTAGTCGGATAACAATGTCTGTGAAAAGGTTGTTTATAGTGTCGCGGTGGATTTTGTCAAAAATGTAATTTTAACTGGTTTTATAAAAGTTTCTGTATAAATATTACAAGAAATGCCTAATATACTACATGCTAAATGTAAAACTTATAAATAAACCAAGACAGTATAATAATTAAAAGATAAAGTGAAAACCGTAACATTGCGTACTTGACATTAAAAAGAACCTACAGAATATTGTTCGTTCCGTTCGTTCACGAAAATTGTCTATGGATCCGAACTTCGTGTGTGAATCCGCAAATGAATTAGAGTAGAGTTAGAAACGAATCTTCGTTTAATTTTCGTTCGTTTGCGAAGTTTCGTTTCGGAGAAAAAGAGTAGATGTCCAGGGATAGCGATATTCAGGCCGAAGTTTTTGACGCGGCCGAATTGAAGTTGCGCTCAGGGTTCGCCGGCGCGTTAATCCCTAATGTTAATCTTAGCAATATGAAAAATGTGTAAAGATTTATTTATTTATTTATAACTGCGTCGAAATATCCGGATACCCGTTTTTAGTAAAAAGTGATGCTGATTATAAACTTTAAATTTTAGAAATCCAGTCAAAGATATATTGATGTAGATGATTGGGCAATATAATTTGTCTGTATAAGTCCATTCGCATTGCTCCGTTTGGTTAATGGCAATTGTTTGGATAACGGTTATATATTTGAAACTCGTGAGAGATTACACGCTGATTGGGAATTTCCGGCTAAAAGACTTGATGCAGCAATTATCTGAGGTTAGGTGATTGCC
The DNA here is from genome assembly GCA_918857605.2 of Philereme vetulata. NCBI lineage: Eukaryota > Metazoa > Arthropoda > Insecta > Lepidoptera > Geometridae > Philereme > Philereme vetulata. Next base: position 1,919,387 of record OU975482.1, read on the forward strand.
AATTCAGAAAAAAACATTTAGAACATCAGATATTGAGTTGGAAGAGGAAGTTCTTAGCAAAGGTTATGATAAAGTAAGCCAAGACGACCTTATAAAGGTTGCTGGGAGCCGTTTGGTACAGGTCGTGAAAAAACGATCGCTTTGGAAATCTATGTGGGAGGCCTATGTTCAGCAGTGGACGTCCTTTCGTTTATATGATGATGATGAAGCCCATGTATAAAGAATGTTGTTTGGATTAATGAGCAAAAGAGGTACCTATGACAGAATCAACCCCTCCTCATTCCTCCAGTCGCTATGGCGATTCCTTCACTGTCCATGGAGTAAACCTGTGGAATTCTCTACCACACTATCCGCGCAAGTCTATCACTAAGCACTTTTAAGCTTAGAGTCAAAGAGTATTACCTGTCCTTGTAAGCATTTAGGTTATTATGTATAAGTAGGTATATTATATATATTTCGTATAATGTATTATGTTTATCTCTAATGTAGGTATAGTCTATAGGTATCATTATTTTTTTAGTATGGATAAGTGTTGTATTTATTTTAGTTGTATTATTAATTAGTATTTGACTCCAATGTCCTTCTCTGTGCACGTACCCACCACTATAATCAAATATCTCTATCTTCAAAGGTTTGCTAGAAGAAAACTCTTATTAGGGTTAAGCTCGCCTTTGTACATGTCCATTTTGTAAGCTATTTTTGTCTGTAAATCTATTTGTGTACAATAAAGAATAAAGAATCATAGAAATTGGAAATCCGTCTTACACTGCTTCCTCGAGTAACAATCGTGATGAATGAAGATTATTGAGTTTAATATTTTGTAGTTAGGCGATTTCTAACTAGATGAAATCGGAGCTAAGCTCATAAAAGAAAGAACTCAAACGTTTAGAAAACTAGTGCTCTTATAGTGTGACCATTAGTGCTGTGCACTCCCTGAGGTATGCGCGCGGCGAGACGGGGGGGAGAATCGGCTGCTGCGCTCTGTCAGTACGCCGTCAACGCTCGTGGCGGCAGGTAGTGTTATTTGTATCGGACTGTCTATGTCAGACGCACATGACATAGACAGTCCGATACAAATAACACTACCTGCCGCCACGAGCGTCTCGGCTGCTGCGCTCTGTCAGTACGCCGTCAACGCTCGTGGCGGCAGGTAGTGTTATTTGTATCGGACTGTCTATGTCAGACGCACATGACATAGACAGTCCGATACAAATAACACTACCTGCCGCCACGAGCGTTGACGGCGTACTGACAGAGCGCAGCAGCCGATTCTCCCCCCCGTCTCGCCGCGCGCATACCTCAGGGAGTGCACAGCACTAATGGTCACACTATAGAACTTAAACTAGGGTTATCTTTGAAAGGGCTATTTTACAATTCAGGTATAAACAAGATGTTCTAATTCTGACGTAAACTAATGCCGCTGTAATCTCACGTTTCGATCCTCTAAAACAAAGTTCATTTTCATTTGAAAAGCTGTCTAGGTTGCTTGACCAGTCAACTGAACTTAACTCGACCAAATTGAACTTGAAGCTGTTGATTATACAGTCGTATTTAGCAGAGCATACCAGTTGTTACCATTTTTATGAGTCTGGAAGGTCCCAATTAGCATTCCTGCACGAAGACAGCTACTTCATTGGAATATAGAAAAACAAATCTGTTGTTTCTATCATAAGTCAGGCTTTTGGTATGTTGTTGCTGCGCGAAAGCTAATGATGTGAAAATGTGCGCTTAGTCCTTTGTAACTAAAGAGGTATGAATGTCGATCAACTATAATTGCCATGAACCGCTTTTTTGTTTAGACTCATTATACTGAACGAGGCATACCCTTTTATGATGTTATGATGGTTTTAACAGTGGTAAAAGGCAATGAAATCTATTTAAACTACTTGGTGATTTTTCGGAAGATCACTAATACCTAAGTCTGCCAATCGGTACTCCCGTGGTAAACTCCTGATAAGCCAAACCGCCAATCAAAATTATCTTCTTAGTCGGGCACTCTTGGAAAAGTGGTCGTTATGTCAAATCTTGGCTTTTGAGTAGCGGCTCTACCGATGCGTTTTCATTCAGCTCTATTGAAAGCATTGCGAAAACATTCAGTCATGGTAGAGTGCGTGGACTTGATTGGATCTGGACCATCTCGTTGGAGAGCGGCTACGCAGTCTCTTGCCCTCCATTCTGTCTTGCCTGTACTAGACGTTCCATTGAGTACCCTTTACGGGTAACGGGTCCAAGGAACATTTTCGCATTTGCACAGTCGACGATAATCTTGTATCTTAAGCTCTTTTAAAGTCGAAACATTGGTACGGTGCGCTGTCTACAAAAATTTCAACTGACGCCCCAAGCAGCACATCTCCAGTGCATCGATTTTCCTCCGTTCCTTCAGCCTTAACGTCCACGTCTCAGCTCCGTAGAGAAAGATTGGAAGGAGACTTCTCATGAGACGAACTTTAGTGGTTCTAGTTATTCTACGATCTTTCCATATCTTCGTTATCTAGTTTAGTATTAATTAAATGTTTGTTTCTTTTACAGGATTCGCCGGAACACAATGCGAAGTGGAGATCGACGAGTGCGCCCATAATCCTTGCCTTAACGGAGGTGTCTGCCACGATATGATCAACGCTTTTAGATGCACTTGTGTTATTGGGTAAGTATCAGTCTGTACTGTCTAGGTTTGGCCGATAGAGCGGCGAGACTAGCAAATTTTCAGGCATTATTTCTACGCTTTGTTAAGGAATAACAAGCAACTACAATATATCATGTGTGATCTATTGATACTGTAGTCCACGTCGTTATCCACAGATTAGATAAATACGTTTCATAACAAGAAATGATCCAGCTAGAGGGTCATGAGAGGGTAAGATGATATGAGGAGGATATGAGGGTCATGAGGGGGAAAAATATAGACCCTTATAGAAGAAGAAGAAGGATGAAAACTATAAAATCGAAGATTAAAGGTCGTTTGGATAGGCACTTACTTAAATCTGAATTTGCATTAAAAAGTGAGATACTCATCACGTGGTGGATTTTTCTCTCTATCTATGAAGCTCGAATAAAACTTTTTTAGCAGCTTCAGCTATATTTTCTCTGTCTTAATTTGCTCATGACTAAATGTCTTGTTTCTAACTACATAATTCATATTTCAGTTTTACTGGAGCTCGTTGTCAAGTGAACATCGACGACTGCGCATCCAGTCCGTGCCGTAACGGAGGAACCTGCCACGATTCCATCGCTACATACACCTGCGAATGCCAACCTGGATACACTGGTACTTGACTATCAACTTTCCCCGCATTCTATATCCTAATGGTTACATAATTGTCGAGGTTTCTTTTTTATTTTTCACTCTTTTTAGCCAGGCTTGGTATAACCAGGGCGGGGTGTGCTAAACAACCTAGCGAAGTGAAAGAATTTGGTGCGACTACCTGGGGTTTACCTATATCATTGTAGTAAGTTGTGCGTGACAGGAGTTCCGACACTGAACCCTTTGCTAACACTGTGTTTTACCTCAAAGCGTACCACTAATGACATTACACTATGAACAGTAAAAAAGCGGCCAAGTGCGAGTCGGACTCGCCCATGAAGGGTTCCGTAGCAGCAAGTAACATAATATAAAAGTTCTTGTAGTTCGTTGTAATTTTTTTTATATATGAGTTGATTGAATGAAAAGTAAATTGCGGTTTACTTACGATGATGTATTAAAAAAACTACTTACTAGATCTCGTTCAAACCAATTTTCGGTGGAAGTTTGCATGGTAATGTACATCATATATGTACCTATATTTTTAGTTTTATCATTCTCTTATTTTAGAAGTTACAGGGGGGGGGAGGACACATTTTACCAATTTGGAAGTTTCTCACGCGCAAACTATGTGGTTTAAAAAAAATTATATTAAAAACCTCAATATCATTTTTTAAGACCTATCCATAGATACACCACATTTATGGGTTTGATAAAAAAAAATTACCCTCAAAATTTATTGTTTTTTTTCTATTTTTGTGTGAAAATCTTAATGCGGTTCACAGAATACATCTACTTACTAAGTTTCAACACTATAGTTCTTATAGTTTCGGAAAAAAGTGGCTGTGACACTTATGTCACAGCCACTCCGTCCTTAGACGGACAGACAGACATGACGAATCCATAAGGGTTCCGTTTTTTGCCATTTGGCTACGGAACCCTAAAAATGGACTGTTAAACTACCTGCGTTATTATCTGCTCTGATATGTTGAGTTCTTGCAAGATACTCAATTATAGTCCACTTTCTGTTCCAGGAATGTCATGCGAGACCAACATAAACGACTGCCTTTCCGCTCCGTGCCACCGCGGCGAGTGCATCGATGGAGACAATAGTTTCAGCTGCAACTGCCACCCGGGGTACACTGGAAGAGTGTGCCAGACGCAGATCAACGAGTGCGAGTCTAACCCTTGCCAGTTTGGCGGTAAGATTCCGTTTCCATGTTTTTTTTTGTTGGCTCGCGTCGATCACGATCTCTTAACACAAGTTTCTGGATTTACAAATCAGCCGATAAATTTATTCCCTTATTGTAAAAAAAACATAAAAATAAAATTATTTCAGGCAACAGAAAGCCTATATCTTAATTAACACAAAACTAAACATAACGTAAAAAAAACATAAGAACGATTAAAAAAACAAAATGAAACAGGAGCTGCTGGGTGAAATACAAGCTACCATTTGAGCCAAGGCAAGGATGACTAATTGAGGAAATAATTTCCTTTATTAATAATCCTTCGCACAAGTCACATCCAGAGCGGAGATGTTCAACAGCGACCATCCTCAGAAGAAAGAAGACGTAAAGTCCGCAAAGAAGACGTTTGATTTCTATCAATTTTTTATGAATTTGAAGTGTCCGTGTTTGTCGAGCTGGAGATAATAATGTCAAAGTCAAAGTCAAAATCTTTTATTCATTAAAATCACAAGGATCACTTTGAAACGTCAATTTTACTGCCTGTTCCTTCGCGACCAAGCCAGGAAAGAAAGGCAAGAAGCAAGGCTAGTGGTTTTTTTAATGATCCTTTTACAATACGTAACAATACCGAAAATAAATTACGTCTAAATTTTATCATTTTGAACTAGTTCGAGCAATTTCAATCCGAAGCTTCTCTACATACAAAGTTACAGTCCACCAATATTCCACACAATCTCGTGGACGGTTACCCCTTACATTTTTATATGGAGTTAGTATTTCTAAATATTTGTCCGTCTGTTTCTCAGGCCATTGCGAGGATCTAATCGGCGGCTACCAATGCCGTTGCAAGCCCGGCACCTCAGGACGTAACTGCGAGATCAACGTCAACGAATGTTATTCCAACCCTTGTAGGAACGGCGCCTCTTGCATTGACGGCATCAATAGGTATAATATCTTTATTAATTTTTTGATTCTATTTTAGTTTGTTTCATTTAAAATAGTCTGGTCGAAAAATTTTAAAGTAGAAGCCAATAATTTGGGAGAATAAGTTTGAATTTTAGTTTCATTGTGTGAGTGTTTGAACTTTTCTGCAAAGCTATACATTTATTGCTTTCATAATTTTGATTAGTTAATTATTGGGTGCTGTCAGATAATTCTTTTAGTATCTCTTCTGTAATGGTGGATGTATAACTTCGTTGAATATGTATATTTTCGTACCACTTGCTCATAAAAGTGACATTCTATGCCACAAAAAGCGAACATAACAATAGTCTTTTTTAATCTGTTAAAAACAGGGAAAGAAAATTGTACTGAATTTCATTTAACCTCTAGGGGGAGAATGTGATTTAAATTTGGAATACTTACCGAAATTTATACTGAACTACATCTGTGTTTACACCATTGAGTTTGTATATAAAGCATTATACATCTTTTTGAAAAAGGAATACGCATTTATTATGCAGTTATGATTATTAAATAAAATTACGAAAACCGACGAGGCCGTATGAGTTTGATGCCTTTGCTTTTCCGACTAAAAAATATTAGTTTAGGAATTTGCCGCGTTTTTGTTTTCTTCAAATACATAAACGTTAAGTTTATTTTAATTTATTTTTATAAATAAGTTATTATATTATGTCATATTATTATTGTGTTAATTTTTTCGCAAATGGTACGAAAAGTGGAGTATTTTCCTCGGTGATAAAGCTGTTTTAGTCTTGGGTGAACTTATATCCCTCGCTACACTCAGGACTCGTCACTCGCTTAAGTTTTTTTAACACCCTCGCTACGCTCGGGAGTAAACCTCGAGTCCTTCGTTACGCTCGCGATTTAAATCGTCACCCGCGACAGAGGACACTGCTTTATCCCCTATTTTATAATCACAATGCTGTATGCTGCTTTGTTTAACAAAACATGTTTGGTATATGTATAATCTCACCTTTTCATGTTTCTAATTTTAACTGCTCATTGTTTTTTCATTATTTTCACGTCTGCTTTTCTAATCTTGTGATTATTTCTTTTACATGCAGCAATAACTATTTTGAGTAAGTTACATTCATTATTCGCATGGGCTTTGATCTTTATCAATTCTTAATTTTTCCCAATGTTTATATTTTATGCTATTTCATTTTACTAACATCTACTTCTATCTCTTTTAAGAACTTACCTTGTCATTTCTTAGTCAAGATGTTTTTCTCAACTCATGTTTCTCTAACATCAGTTTATTTGCTTCCCTTACCAATCTCTTTATCAATATTTTCTACCGTGAACTATGTTGTTGTACCAACAACTAGTATTTATTTTATTACTTTCGTAGGTATACTTGTGAGTGCATACCTGGCTTCACTGGCCAACATTGCGAGACCAACATCAACGAGTGTCTTTCCAACCCTTGTGCAAACGGAGGCAAATGCATCGACAGGATAAACGGATTCCGCTGCGAATGTCCTAGAGGATATTACGATGCTAGGTACGATACCAAATATATTTTAACTGGCGCACTCTTTTCCTTATCCTAGTTAGTGGCATCGATGCAGTGTATTCCTCCATTTCTGCCTACCATCATTCATCTCTTGCTACGAATCATTAGTCAACCTCTAGTTTGTTCAACTCGCGTAGTGCTGCCGGATTTGTCTTAATTCTTACCCTTCCTTTAACCTACATATTTGAATATTACAGATGCAATTATTGTGTTGCTAATTCGTCTGTTTTTTATAGATGCCTTTCTGATGTCAACGAATGTGCTTCAAACCCGTGCATCAATGGCGGTTCCTGTGAAGATGGAGTAAACCAGTTCATCTGCCACTGTCTACCTGGTTATGGAGGTAAGAGAAGTCTTAACTTCTACGCCTGGTTTAAACCAAAATACCCAGAGCCAAAATGTTTTTAGGCACTCGGAGATCATTTTCAAGGGTGTGTTTAATTTATGTTTGCAGGTCAACGCTGCGAGCGAGATATAGACGAGTGCAGCTCGAATCCTTGTCAGCATGGAGGCACTTGTCACGACAGACTGAACGCTTACAAATGCGACTGCGTTCTTGGATTTACTGGTAAGTTGTCAAAGTTCTGTTTTTGTTGAAATTGTTTTTGTGTTTCGAAAGCTAGTCTAAACTTATTTAGAAAACTTTCGTGATTGATTTCAATCATTATTATAAATACGGGATTTATCACGTACCGTCCTATCGGTGTTTCGACCGACAATGTTTCGGTTCAATTCGTGAACCTTCATCAGGGTGAGTGCGATCCGCTCCGAATAACGTCTCGCCTCGCATTGTCGGTCGAATCACCGATAAGACGGTACGTGATAAATCCCGTATTTATAATAATGATTATACTTATATAATTTGTTTCGTTGTATTTTCCGGTTATACCAGTTGATATTAGTTATATGGTTGTCAGTTAACTGGATCCCATACAAGCTTTGCTTAGTTTGGGGCTAGACAGCGCTGTGTGAAATGTCCAGCATTATTTATTATTATAAACTATGTCTTCAGATCTGTTGTCGGCTATAATACTATGCTCCTATATTGTTGACCACTAATGCATTGATTTTGGTAAAGTAAGTATTCATCTAAGTTCCTTATTCCACTGACAATTTTTGGCTTAGCTGGTTAATCGTTTCTTTTCTTGCAGGTGTAAACTGTGAAACGAACATCGACGATTGCGCCGGCAACCCGTGCCTGCACGGTGGATCCTGCATCGACCTGGTGGACGGGTACCGCTGCGTGTGCGCGCCGCCCCATTCCGGACGCAACTGTGAGAACACCCTGGATCCTTGCACTCCCAACCAGTAAGTATTTAGAATATAGACTATTATTGATCTTGTTAGTTCATTGTGCCGCTGGTAATTTTCTTGATCAGCCTCCGTTTGCTTAGTGATCGGGGTGGTTCAGAAATACGTTACATGGCGACTTAATTATGACGAATTTGTCAGCACGTGTCTGCCCACTGCTGGGCATAAGCACCTCTATGTTTGTGTCATTCTACTCGATCTCGTGCCTGTTTGTACCGCGACATGGTGACTTCATCATATCAGCCACAGGAAGTTAACTGCAGGCCACCCCCATTGATCTCCAGAGTGACCTATCATTTACCGGCCTGCACCCAAGGGCTCCCAGTAACCTTTATCAGGTCGTCTGGACGTCTTATTGCGATTCAATTGCAGACATAATATTAAATAATTCCAGTACAATTTGACTGATACGTGAACCATTTTAGGTTGAAAATGAACGTCATGGTATGACGGCAGAACTAAGTATCCAAGCTTGTAAGAGCTTATTTTCCAAGCATCTGAAACCCATAGTCAATGTTTGCTAGCTGTAGCAATCTAGCATACTCTTGATCAAGACCGTCTTAAACTATGCTGGGGCCCTTGGGCACACAAGAATTGGGGGCCCTTTTGGAAAGCAAAGAAAGCGAATTAGACTAACATTTTATCATCCTCCGGGGATTCTCCCAACCATAGACTAGAATGTCAACATGTATTTTAGGCCTCGTTTAGACTGTGCAGCTTGACTTTGGAATTGGAGTAGTTTGCACGAGTGATCGCTAGATGATGTACTTAATAAATTAGAATGCGTTCTGAAATATTATTAATTAGTTGGTACAACCCGACAAAATAAAATTAGACGGTGGCGCTGTTACTGTTCTCGACAAAAACGTTTTGAGAATATACTTATGTGTAAGAAATTGTCGGTACTTCGGGGGCCCCTGAGGACGGGGGCCCTGGGGAGGGGCCCCGTGTGCCCTTATGGTAAAGACGGCACTGTTCTTGATTTATTATCAACTCAAAATTATGGGTGCACTTATTTCTGAAATAATGTAAAAAAAAGTAGACCTTAATCTAGTATTTTTCAAACTTTCGCGATCACTGTACATAATTATTGATTAAAACGGGTATTTATCGCGTATGTACTTACCTTTTTCATTTGTTATCCCGACGTTTCGGCTATGTTGCAACAGACGTGGTCGCGGGTTGACTCGAATCACTTTAATCTATGCAATAAATACCACACTAATTTGTATATTATATACAAAGCGTGCACACTCTGAGAGCTTATGAATAAACTGTTTGTTTTAATCTACGTCGCTTCCTTTATTCCCCGCTATCGACTAAAGCTCTGTTTAAAAATATAAAAAAAACGATTGTGCTTTAGACTTAGACCACACGTCTGTAGGTCGATCAGTATTATGTTCATTCTGGACAGACGCTACTCGCACTCGCACATTAACGTTTATGAATATACGAAACGTAACTCTCTCTTTCTATCTTCAATTATATCTCCCTCTCAACTTCCGTTCAATCTTTTCGTAACGTATTCACCAGCTTACTCCCCAAGTCAAGCGTGCGTAAACAAGTTTTGCTTCAAAAACTTTTTTGTATTTTTATAAAAAGTTAGTTTTCTAAATATCTAACTGATCTTTTTTGTTTAATCCAGATGTCGGCACGGCGGTCGTTGCGTCGCGGAAGCGTCCTACGCCGAGTTCACTTGCCAGTGCCCCGTCGGATGGACCGGCGCGTTGTGTGAACGGGACGTGAACGAGTGCGAAGTGACAGCGCCTTGCCACAACGACGCCACCTGCATCAACACAGACGGCTCCTACGCATGCAGATGCGCTCCTGGATACGAGGGCAAGGACTGCGCTATCAATATTGACGACTGTGCTTCATGTAAGTATCCTATCATAGCAATATCTATATATATATGTATATATATATATGTATATATATATATAAAAGAAAGTCGTGTTAGTTACACTATTTATAACTCAAGAACGGCTGAACCGATTTGGATGAATATTGGTGGGGAGGTAGCTAAGAACCAGGAGAAGGACATAGGATACTTTTTATCCCGTTCCCGTCGTGACATAAAACGTCAAAGAGAATACAAGTCACTATAAAACGTCGTATATAGTGTGACCATTAGTGCTGTGCACTCCCTGAGGTATGCGCGCGGCGGGACGGGGGGGAGAATCGGCTGCTGCGCTCTGTCAGTTCGCCGTCAACGCTCGTGGCGGCAGGTAGTGTTATTCGTATCGGACTGTCTATCTCATGTGCGTCTGACATACGACAGTCCGATACAAATAACACTACCTGCCGCCACGAGCGTTGACGGCAAACTGACAGAGCGCAGCAGCCGATTCTCCCCCCCGTCTCGCCGCGCGCATACCTCAGGGAGTGCACAGCACTAATGGTCACACTATAACAAAAAACGCACCTGACATGGAATAACAAAACAGCTATGACAGCTAAACGTAATTTTGTCTATGGTTAAGTATGGTTGTATAATGATGGCCGGGGACAACAATTGACAATTCGACCAGGGTGACGTTTAATGACAGCCCGCGTTATACGCATGTCAAGGCGGTACGAAGTTCGGCGGGCCCACTTGTTATGTATAAATACAACTTAATCTTGTTACCACATAAAAGTCCTTTTTGAATAGGATTTTTTAAACATGCGCTTATCAGTGTTTAATTTTTCTCCAAATCATATTTAACCACTAAATACGCATCGTTCCGCAAGTCGTCCTAAATGTTTTAAATTTTTGCACCCGCATGCGGCTTCGCACACTTGAAATTTCCCGTTCCCGTGGGAACTAGGGGATAAGAACTATATAAAACACTCTTGTCAAAGTGACGCGATACGTTTTCATGTAAATGACTTCACGTAAATGAACGACGGTTAAATTATATGGATACTAGCTTCCGCCAGCGGCTTGGTGTGGTTTGTCAACAAAAAATAGCATATGTGTTGATCCGGGTTATAATCTACGTACATACCAAATTTCATCGAAATCGGTTCAACCATTACGACGTGATTGTGTAACAAACAAATAAACTAACATTCTAACTTTCGCATTTATTATTCGTGTGATGTGTTAATCTTGTTTTGTTTGTCCGCAGTCCCGTGCCAGAACGGAGCGAGGTGTTTGGACAGCATTGGCAACTACAACTGCGTGTGCGCAAGTGGGTTCGCCGGCAAGAACTGCGAGATTGACATCGACGAGTGCCTGTCGCGCCCCTGCATGAACGGCGCTACTTGCAACCAGGTATCATATTATTTACATACGACATACCACAGAAGATTAGCAAACTGAAGTGCCAATGGCCAGGGCACATAGCTCGAAGAACTTTTTTCTTCTTATTTTTATAAATTACTAGCTGTTGCCAGCGGCTTCGCTCGCGTGGTTTGCCAATAAAAGTAGCCTATGTGTTAATCCAGGTTATGATCTACGTACATACCAAATTTCATCGTAATCGGTTCAGCCGTTCAGGCGTGAAAGAGTAACAAACATCCATACATACCAACTTTCGCGTTTATAATATTAGTAGGATAGGATAGGCTAGCGTTTGACCACAATTTCGCCTGATGGTAAGCGATAATACAGTCTGATGGTTCCCTAGAAGAAACCTATTCACTCGCGACTTGAAGACCCCTAGATCGTAGTTATCAGGAAATACAGACTCGTGCAAGGCGTTCTACTCCTTGGAGGTGCGCATAATAAAGGTGGAAGAGTACCGCTTTGTGCGTATGGGAGGTATGTCTGCCATGTAGCGGTGGCGCATCGCGGAGCGTCTGGTTGTCCGATGATAGAATGGGGATGGTGGGTGATCCCACCAACGGCCGTCAGTTCTCTTTTCAATCTCAAGATTCATATTCCATTTATTGCTTTCATGTTAATACAGTACAATATTATTTTGTTAGAAGTACAGGTCTTTTTTATACTTATGTTAGGTACGTACATCCTCTCTCCAAAATATTGTTGTGTCCAACAGGGTCCATAATGATCATATACCTATCAATTACCACCGATTGTAGAATACAATCAACGATTGACTATTGATTGCATGGACCTCGTAAGGGCGCTGCAAATTTAATTTTAATTGTTTGATTGATCATAGTTTATGTACAACATGGTATTTACTACATTAAGAATACTCACTCACTTCACGCGATCTTTTCTACCCCATACTTGCAAGATGTGGAATGAGCTACCATCTGAGGTTTTCCCATTAGGCTACGACATGGCACGCTTCAAGAGAAATGTAAAAAGGTTTCTACAGTGTAGGGAACGCATCGACAATACCCCGGGTGTTGCCGGTGTCAATAGGCGACGGTGACCGCTTACCATCAGGTGGGCCGTAAGCCTGTTTCCCCACTAATAACATAAAAATAACTCGATTAGGTAACAAAACTCAATCAGAGATGTCATTCTTACGTCTAAGTGCATGCGTTGTTGTTTCTGAACTGAACATGTTGTTTTTCAGTACGTGGCTTCCTATACGTGCACTTGTCCACTTGGTTTCTCCGGCATCAACTGTCAGACGAACGATGAAGACTGTACTGAATCCAGCTGTATGAACGGAGGCAGCTGCATCGATGGCATCAACTCTTACAACTGCTCCTGTCCTCCTGGGTAAGTTAAAACCATTTGGAGGCAAAGGTACTACTGTATTTTTTCGTCTCTAAATGAATAAATCATTGTGTACATTAAAAAAGAAACATCATACCCTTGTATTCTCTGACTTTTCAAGTCCAGGGTGATCAAATTCTTTCTATGCAGTCCTAAGTTCAAACAATTTCCTCTATTTATATATATTTTTCTTTCTTTTAAATGTTACGTGTGATCATTGTTTCGGGGAAGAAGCTGTCTTCTGTAATACAGTTAATATAACTTAAACAGAAGAAATAGGTCTCTATTTACTTTGTACCCTAATTTAATTTTAAATAAATTGTTTGTATTTGTATGCAAGCGTGCTCCATCTTAAACTACACCATCACTTACGCGGCACGGTTTGTTGTCCAAGAGTCCATATTTATAAATTACCTGAAAATAATCAATGTAATTTCAACAGGATATAAACTTATTAATACGCCTTTTTGGATTTATCTAAGACATCATTTTACAAAGTTCATGACGTTGGGAATCGAGTTATGGAACTCAAATGGCCTTGGGCGGGACACTTGGCAAGACGTGGTGATGACAGATGGAGCAGAGCAGCGACTGAATGGTGGCCGAGGAGCAGGTATAGAAGGGTGGAACGTCCGGCAGCGAGATGGGTGGACGACATCGTAAAGGTCGCGGCCCGTCAGTCGGTGAGACTAGTGCAGGATCGTGGTGGATGTCACAAACTTGGGGAGGTCTATACCCAACAATGGGTGAAGTCAGGCTGTGGATGATGATGATTATTTTATTTTGTATCTGTGCGTATAATCAAAGATATTTCTAAGATTATGTAACCCTTACAGTTGACTTATAATTATTCTTATACCTTCAGATACACCGGCTCAAACTGTCAGTTCCGCATCAACATGTGTGACAGTTCTCCTTGCGACCACGGCGCCACTTGTCACGATCACGTGACGCACTACAAGTGTCACTGTCCACACGGGTACACGGGGAAGCATTGCGAGGATTTTGTCAAATGGTAAGTACTACGCAAAAGTTTGATGCCTAGGTGTGTGTGTATCTGACCGTCTCTGTGGCATCTTAGTTCCCAAATGAATGAACCGATTCGGACTCGGTTTTTTAATTGAAACCTAGTTTACCTGTCAGCCGATCCGAAGATTATCAGCAATATTCCTCTTTGGTTAAGGGTCACTGTAAAATGGAAATATGTTATGTGTTTTAAGTGTCGAAGGTTTTTAATTTGTTTTATACTTGTTGATAATTCTGCTTGAGATTCTGTATTTTTTGGTCGTCGTGTTTGAGTCATCGACCCTTAGACCTAGTGACTGAGCGAGGATAAAAGGGCGAGTGTGGTGAAAACTTCAAGGTGCCAGGAGTTTTCAGCTGTTACAGTCCGTATAGTCAAGGGTTACAAGAGGGACCTCTTATTTTTTGAAAGGGGGCAACAAATATTCATCCTCTTTTGGATTATCAGTCAGTCAACTATCTTCAGCCCCTTATGGAAGCCGTTATAAATAGAGCTTTAGAAGATATTATAATTTTGAATAGCTTATCTTTATTACTATTCCATTTCTCATGATAACTTATCAATGGTTTGTTCCATAGGTGTGAAGACAGCCCATGTGAAAATGGCGCTACCTGTTCACAAAAAGGACCTCAATACACCTGCACCTGTGGTCCGGGCTGGTCTGGCAAACTATGTGACGTCGAAATGGTCTCCTGCCAAGACGCAGCCCTCAGAAAAAGTAAGTATTCACAAAAAGATAGCAGACAATAAAATATTTTAACACTTAGAACTAAAGTTCATGTTCTCTCTGCAGGAGTAAAATTGAAGCAGCTGTGCAACAACGGCTCGTGCGAAGATATTGGGAATTCTCATCGCTGCCATTGTCTTGAAGGTTACACAGGATCTTACTGCCACAAGGAAATCAATGAGTGTGATTCTGCACCATGTCAGAACGGAGCCGTCTGCAAGGATCTGGTCGGAACTTACCAATGTCAATGTGCTAAAGGTTTTCAAGGACAAAACTGCGAACTAAACGTTAACGACTGCCTACCCAACCCTTGTCAAAATGGAGGAACCTGCCACGATCTTATCAACAACTTCTCATGCTCCTGTCCCTTCGGAACTCTCGGCAAAATCTGCGAAATTAACGTCAATGACTGCAAGCAAGACGCGTGTCACAACAATGGCACTTGCATTGACAAAGTCGGAGGTTTCGAATGCAAATGTCCTCCAGGCTTTGTCGGACCAAGATGTGAGGGAGATATTAACGAATGTCTTTCAAATCCATGCTCAACACCTGGCACCCAAGACTGCGCACAACTCGTCAACGACTACCATTGCAACTGCAAACCTGGCTTTATGGGAAGACATTGCGATGCCAAAGTCAATTTCTGCGCCAACTCTCCTTGTCAAAGCGGAGGTATTTGTACAGCGATACAAGGCGGACACGAATGCTTGTGCAATGATGGATTTTACGGCAAGAACTGTGAATATTCAGGATACGCGTGCGATTCTAACCCTTGCGCTAATGGAGGATACTGCCGCACTTCGGAAATCAACGGCTACGTTTGCGATTGTCCATCCGGTTTGTCCGGAATAAACTGCGAAGTGGATTCTATGAACGAGTGTCTCAGTAACCCGTGCAAACACCCTGAAGCAAGATGTATTGACAAACCTGGAGATTACCTGTGCTACTGCCCGCGGCAATGGACCGGCAAGAACTGTGATATCCGCGACCCTCATTCCAGAGGAGGCTATGGAAGCCCTATCAACGGAGGCTTCAGTAACAATAATCCCAGTTTGACTTTGCAAGAATTGGACTTGGCCTTTCAAAGAGAACAGTGCGTGAAATTAGGCTGCAAGGAAAAGCAAGGTGATCATCATTGCGATGAAGAATGCAATACATACGCATGTGAGTTCGACGGAAACGACTGTTCTCTTGGCATCAACAACCCTTGGGCGAACTGCACCGCTCCCATCAAATGTTGGGAGGTCTTTATGGATGGCGAGTGTAACGAAGTCTGCAACACACAAGGATGTCTCTTCGATGGTCGGGACTGTCAGAAGTCTCTCCAAAAATGCAACCCAATTTATGACGCTTACTGCCAAAAACACTACGCGAACGGCCACTGTGACTACGGATGCAACAACGCTGAATGTAACTGGGACGGGCTCGACTGCGAGAACGAACCGCCACACTTAGCCGATGGAGTCATGTCAGTCATTCTTCTTATGGATATCAGAACCTTCAAAGAAAACTCCATCGCTTTCCTCAGAGATTTAGGCCATCAACTACGAACAACAGTTCTCATAAAGAAAGACCATCTCGGCAATGACATGGTATACCAATGGAACGGATCAGCAAGTCTTGGCCTACAAGATACAGAGTTCGGCAAGAAACACAACATCGTCATGACTGAAAGAGGGCAATCCGGCGTCCACGTATTCCTCGAGATTGACAACAGGAAATGTACCACAATATCTACCTCGGAATGTTTCTTCTCGGCCCAAGAAGCGGCCGAATTCTTAGCAGCTACTGCTCAAAAACATTCCTTATCTCCCGACTTCCCAATCTACCAAGTCAGAGGCGTTAACCCTCCAGATATTCAAGAAATTCCCACCAACTCGAAATACGTCTTTATTGGCGTCATCCTGGTCCTTCTCGCTGGTTTGCTTATTGGTGTCCTCGTAACGGCCCAGAGGAAACGCGCTGCCGGCATCACGTGGTTCCCTGAAGGGTTTATATCCAGTAACTCTTCTACCAGACGACGTTCGCGGCGTCGTGGTCCGGATGGTCAAGAAATGCGCAATCTCAACAAAGGTTCAATGGCTGGTATTGACATTGACGTCAATGGTGGTCATATGGGACCACCACATTGGTCTGATGAAGATGATGATGGAGTCGCACCACCCAGAGCTAAGAGAGCTCGTGGGCCGGGAGACGCGAATGGTATACCTGGTGGATACGCGTCAGACCATACTGCGATTACAGACTACGAGGAAGCTAATCATGACCGCAACAGTATATGGACGCAACAGCACCTTGATGCAGCTGATATCAGAGTTCCACCGAGTATGATGACGCCGCCTGCTATCGTAAGTATTTTCAAGCTCATTAGCAACTCTATTATATAACAAGTTGTGTTTATGTAGTACTCGCTTATATTTTTACTGATGACATATTATAGTCGGTCACCTATTTACTCTGGATAAGCCGCTGGTCTCCTAGATAACTCGATATCAAGTTAACAATTAAAAATCTATTGTGTTTTAATCCTAGATAGGTTTGAAAATCCTCACATCACCCACACTTCTCTGTCGCCACTCTATTTATTATTTACTTGCTGATCCGCCCCGGCTTGGCACGAATTATTAATAAATTATCAGTCAAGGTTTGTATGACTTTTGAGTTAGTGATCTGTAGAAGGTGCTAGATATAATGTTGGATAATGTATGGTTAATATATAGTTGTATAAATATGTCTGGGTGTCCGTGAGTTCAACACTGGCCTCAGCCAAAGACCAGTGCTGCAGTATGGCAACATGCTGTAGCAGATGCTGAGCTGAGGACCCTTTCGCCACCACACTTAGTGTCATTTATTTCTGTGCCCATTTGTGGTGGTCCGAATAAATATTTTTTCTTTCTTTCTTTCTTTATAAAATGAGCCTGACTTTATACACAGTTCGAAGTCCTAAACACCTTCAAATTGACAAAGCTTTATGCTGCTATGATTCACAGCTGCAAAAATATTTAGCACATAGTGTAGGTACCTATCAAAGTTCCACAACTGATGGCCCTAAACTTATGTTTTCTCCACAGCATGACCACGTAGACGTAGATGCCCGCGGTCCTCTCGGCATGACACCACTCATGGTAGCCGCGGTCCGAGGAGGAGGCTTGGATACAGGGTCTGATGCGGAAGACGAACAAACAGCCCATATTATATCGGAACTAGTCGCGCAAGGGGCACAACTAAACGCTGCTATGGACAAGACTGGGGAGACCAGCTTGCACCTCGCCGCTAGGTAAGTTAATTAACCTCTTGATAACTACTACTGACACTGTGTACAGCACTGTGGTCTAAATTGAACTGTAATATTTTTTTGCCTAATTTTACCTTTTGCTCCTCCTTCTCGTGCAAATTCAGAGTCAGGATTCCGGTTTATTTTGTTGTTTTTTTTTTGACAGATATGCCCGAGCAGATGCAGCGAAACGTCTCCTAGACGCAGGAGCCGACGCCAATACGCAAGACAACACCGGACGGACGCCACTCCACGCGGCCGTAGCTGCGGACGCTATGGGCGTTTTTCAGATACTGCTGAGGAATAGAGCGACCAACCTGAATGCGAGGATGCATGATGGCACGACACCGCTGATACTCGCTGCTAGGTAACTCACTTAATTACCATAGAGTTATTTACCATAGAAGCTTTCACCAAGACTCAACACGGGAAACCACTTTGTCCAGGGCTCCACGATGGCTGTTTAAAGTGGAGCTCATTTACATCTTTGATCTTAATGTGAAAGCAACCGTTTTCAATTTTCCTCCATTGTCTCCAAGTCCTAGTTTTCACGTTGTAGAATCATCCCTTTTTCCCAAACTTTTCAGCACTTACTCATATTTTTCTCCCCAACAGGCTAGCCATAGAAGGCATGGTAGAAGATCTCATCAACGCCGACGCAGATATCAACGCTGCCGACAACAGCGGTAAGACCGCCCTGCACTGGGCAGCGGCCGTCAACAACGTGGATGCCGTCAATGTGTTGCTTGTACATGGTGCTAATAGAGACGCTCAGGATGATAAAGTAAGTCCTCTAGAACTATGAGAAGTTTTTAAAATAAGCAAGCTCTTGGTTTTCAGATTTCGTGTCCCGATTTCAAGGTGTAGAATCAAAACATTACATGATTGCCATCAATCAACATGCCTAGTCTGTCTATGGTCTATAATCTAAGGTCAATTTTCGTTCTCCAGGATGAAACCCCTCTTTTCCTTGGCGCTAGAGAAGGCTCATACGGCGCTTGCCGAGCGCTCCTTGACGCGATGGCGAACAGAGAGATCACAGACCACATGGACCGGCTGCCGAGAGACGTGGCGCAGGAGAGGATGCACGACGACATAGTGAGGCTACTGGACGAACACTGTCCCAGGCCGCCGCAGCACCATCACCTCATGTGTAAGTTATAGAGCGGGATCACTTTATTGTAGAGACAGACCTAGCAAGAGGGACTATCCTAAACCTCTACGAGACACCACCCGTCAAACACAAAAGGGGCATGCTGCAAGCTTCAGAAACCTTAGTGTTACTTTTTTACAAATTATGATATTTAGCATAACGAACCGAAGGAAAGAAATATTTTCCTCAGTTTCTTTACCATTCTTTGTTACACGTACAGGAAAAACGGGTCCATGCCAAATTTTCGGAAGTAAGCTGCAGAAACCTTTGATCAGGTCCAACGTTTTAGTTAATAACGCATGCGAAGCCGCGGGCGGGTCAATAAGATAGTAAATATAAAAAAAAAACAATATTTTCCCTGAAGAATGCATGACTGAAATATTGCATTGCCTAAAATTATACATATCTAACCCTGTATTTGTGTCTCAACAGCATCACCGAACCCGCATCCGCAACTGATCAGCCAGCCGACCGTGATAGCGACAGCAGCAAAAGGCAAGCCGAAGAAGTCGCGGGCAAAAGCTGGCCCCGACAGCCCACAGGACCAGTACGACAACAACAACATTATGCACACGCAAATCAGACGGTAAGCGCACTTACTCTTAAGTTGAATTGTTTACCATAGATCTAGGCATTAATCTGTCTATAGGCCACCGGAGGTACCCAACTTTTTTTTCATGTGCCTTTCAAAATGGTATAGCAAAGATACCCTAATTCTAGAGTGGGGGTAAAAAGATCTGCACTGACGTCCCGCATTAGGATGTAATGTGCATTATACTCCCTCCCCTCTCTTCTAACCTTACCCCAACTATAGCAATTCCTTGAAGTTACAGAGAAAGATTTTGGATTTATGTTAGCAGTTTTCCAAGACCTCTGAAGGTGTTTTGAACGATGATGATTCGATGAGCTCATGCAGTCCGGTTTTCTCTCTAGCGTCGCTTGTGGCTCTGCAGTAAAGTAAATTGTGCTCCGAAAGACCTTGTCTTCAGCAAAAAACGTGGCCATAATGTTGCCTTATTTTTGAAGCCTTCTTTAGGCGCACCATGTACCTACACTTTTTCTGGTCAGTGAACGAAACTGACCCATCACACGCGGATCGGTGTCGCTGAATCGGGCATACTCGCGTCTAGTCGACCTTAGCCAAGCGAGGTTCCATGTACTCTTTCATGTGGTCAATTCTATCGTATCGTTATAAGCACAAACAATTTATTTACTTTAGGTATTATTCAAAATTCTAATTTGTTTATTCATATTTCAGGAAAACAAGTGTAAAAAAGAATAATAAGAAGGTGGCGCAGGAGGTGCCACAGAGCGTTGAGAGCCTGGGCTCCAGTCTCAGTCCGGTCGAATCACCGCTACAAAATTTACAGGTAAAAATATTTGTAAGTCATCTTTACCTCATTTTTACTCTAACAAAATTCATTATTATTTTTATTACTAACTATTATTTATTAGAATAAATACTTAAGTATATGAACCTGTTAATCTACGCTGTACTAAGGTTAGCTGGAATAAAATGCTATTTAACATTAATTTTGCCTATGTAGATAGATAGATAGATAGAAAACGCTTTGAGAGAACGAATGAATTTTACGAGAACGTTAAAGGACGGTAGCTTTATAACTTAAGCTTTTTATTTAACTGTAGGTATACTTACATAAGCAAAACAGAATAAATAGATACCAGGGTAGGTAATATTGTTATGTATTGTGTGTGGAGAATTTTCTGATTTTAAATATTTACTTACGCGATGGGTTTTCGGTAATTGTCTAGTTCTTTCTTCAATTACTACTTGTTAATTCAGTGCATACAGCTGACAGTTCCCGAGAACACTATCAGTGTCAAGGCGAGGGTGAAAATCAGCGTAGCTATTGACCTATTTGTCCACCACCTTTTACCTAAGCGCTACCTACCATAATGTACTAATGTTTCTTAGAATTAGGCCTTCTGCTATACTTACCTAGCTTTATTTAGTACTTATTGTACCTACTTACTTCTGTTAGCATAATATATATTTCTATATTTGGCTGCTGCCTACAAAGCGTTTCATAAGTTTTCGCCAAATATTTGCATGATCTACAGATACTGGTTCCAGGTCTGTGTGCTTAACTATATATTGGAAGTAGTTACAAAAATGCACTAGAAAGCGCAACGTAGGACAGCCCCCCCTACTAGATGGATAGACGACCTGATAGAAGTTGCTGGGAGCCGTTAGGTGCAGACCGCACAAGATAGGTTGCTCTGGAAATGTATGAAGGAGGCCTACGTTCAGCGGTGGACGCCCTGTGGCTAATATGATGATGACGACAAGTATTTTATCAGTTGGCTGGTTTCCATATCGCTTAGTTTGGGCTGGATAGCACTGTTTGAAATGTCCAGTCCAGCATTATTGATAGTATGTTTTGTTCAGGACTTGCCGTCGCCGTACGACGCGACGTCCCTGTACTCGAACGCGAACGCGATGGCGCAGTTCGTCGGCATGGAGCAGCTGATGCAGCACAAGCAGCCGCCCAGCTATGAGGACTGCGTCAAGGTATACTTGTCCTACTCATCATATCAGCCAAAGGACGTCCGCTGCTGAATATAGGCTTCCCCCATAGATTTTCAGAGCAGACTCGAGAACCTTTGTTGTTTTTTATTGATGATAGCCAAGCGCTTGACCACTACCTCACCTGATGGTAAGTGAAGGTGTGATCGAAGATGGAGCACGCTTGCCTAGAAAGAACCTATTCACTCTGGACTTGAAGACTCCAAGATTATACTGGTTTGGAAAAACATACGCCATACGTACGGAAGTGAGTTCCACTCCTTACTTGTGCTAACAAGAAAAAATCATGCCGACCAGGTATGGATGGTATTTCCCGATTCGTCTGCTTGTCCGGTGGTGGAAGGGGGAAGGAGGGATAAGGCATGAAGAGCTTGCACCTTTCTGTCCCATCCTTCAAGATGTGCCCAGCACACTGCCATTTTAGCGTACTGGGGGCCAACTTCAATATCTTATCATCATCATCATCCACAGCCTTTGTTGGGTTTAGGCTTCCCCAAGTTTGTGCCGTCCACCACGATTCTGCGCTAGTCTCATCCACTGACGGCCCGCGACCTTTACGATGTCGTCCATCCATCTCGCTGCTGGACGTCCTACCCTTCCATAACCGATTCGAGTTATGGAGCTTGAATGGTCTTGGGCGGGACACTTGGCTAGACGTGTGGATGACAGATGGAGCAGGGTAGCCACTGAATGGTGGCGAATATCTTTAGCAATATTAATAAATTATATAACACTGACATTTCATACCATGACATATAACATAACTAGATCGATACTAGAATTCTACGAATTCGACACAACATTTTTGTAGTCTTTACTTCTTTGTTGTAATGTGTTTTGTGCGTCTAAATATATAAAAATATTGATGAAGCTAATAATGTGTTTGTTAACAGACGGGTCAGACGCTGCAACAGACGTACGGCGGCGGCGCAATGGGCGCCTCGTTATCGCCCCCCTACTCCAACCACTCACCTACGCATAGTGCACATACCTATATCGGTAAGTACGAAAAAGATATTTATTTTCCTATGTTATTGGCTCATTGAGTTGATGAGAGATAAATTGGTGAGACCTAACTTCATTTAAAGAAAATTTAACTGCGCATGACCTGATTTGAATCAATCATTTGTCAAAATCTGTTTACTTACTGTTTACCAGCACTACCGGTTGGGGTGTGACAACACTATTAGTCGGAGTATAGATATTCACATAATTTTTTGATGATATTTCTGTAGAAGCATTGACTGGGCGGGGTCATTGGACGAGCGAGGTCGTTGAACGGCTCGTTTTAGAAATCTGTGACGTCGTGCAATACGCTTGTTTTCTAAGATTTCGTCTATTTATGGATGTTTTTGAGATTTTGATGATAAAACAAGAAAATGTTATGCATTTTTTTAGAAACCGTTCCTTCAATATTTCTTTTTGACGTACCTATTTTGTCCCACTGCTGGGTAAATGTTTCCCCATCTCCCCTCCATCCAATATAACTAGTTTAAATTGCAACACATTATATGTAATGGTAAATTGTACCGTTCTTTCGCAGGCTCCCCCTCCCCGGGCAAGTCACGGCCATCGCTGCCGACGTCGCCGGCGCACATGGCCGCGCTGCGTCACTCGCATCAGCACCAACTGGACGCGTACTCTGCGCTTGCGCATCTAAGTAAGTACTTATAATTTTACGAGTACTAATTATCTACGGAATTTCTCTGAAGGATATAATCCGAAACGAGGTTATCCGACAGAGAAGCAAGGTGATCGACATAGCTCAGAGGGTCAGCAAGCTGAAGTGGCAGTGACCGTTGGAGTAAACGTGTTCTGGAGTGGAGGCCGCGTCTAGGCGCTGTGGCTGCCAAAGGTTGGATGAGAGGAGCTGAGGATCGGGCTCAATGGCGCACCCTGGGGGAGAGCTACGTCCAGCAGTGGACTGTTATATGTTGATGATTTATCTCATCATCATCATCGTTAGCTCTTCTTATCCCACTGCTGGGCATTGGCCTCTTCATTGCCGCCATTCGCCTCTGTCCTGCGCTGTTCTAACTAACATACGACCTGCGATTTTTATAAAGAATTATGAGTGTAAAGTGATTCCTATATTTAGATACTAAGATAATGAATAGAAATTTATTGTATTTATTATTGAGTAACATGATTTGCAGGCGCTAACGGACAACACAACGCGCAGCTGCAAGCGGTGATGACGCACGCGGCGGCGCTGGGGCAAGTCCAGGGGCAGCCACATCCGATACTCACTAACATTATGCCCGGTGAGTTTACACTGCATTCTCCTCGCCTCAGTTATGCCCAGTGACCAGTTTCAAGTTTGTTTCAAGTTCTATACAAAATATTATCTATATTAATTGTAAACTACTCCGAAACTACTGAACCGATTTAAAAAATTCTTTCACTGTTGGGAAGCTACACTATCCCCGGGTGACATAGGCTACTTTTTACCCAACTGCACAGAAGGAGGGCAATGTTTTTATTGAAAAACTACGCGTGCGAAGCTGCGGGTTCGTCAGCTAGTATTAATATAAAAACCATTAAAAGTCATGCAATCGATCTATGAGTACCATGTCTATCTCTCAAGCCAACTAAAAAATAAAAATCTTGTTTTGTTTCTAAAAATCGTTCGCACGCGTAGTTTGTCAATAAAAAGTAGGCTATGTTTTAATCCAGGTCATAATCTATCTATGTACCAAATTTCATCGAAATCGGTTTAGCCGTTACGACGTCTTTGAGTAACAAACAAACATCCAAACTTTCGCATTTATAATATTAGTCATGGCCCACGCGATGTTAAATGGCAAACATTGCCTATAACAGAGAATTACCAAGTAGGTCACGCATCTTAGAAATGTGCCCTGCGATGCACTGATCTGCGTCCATCAATTTGAGGCATACAGGTGTAAAACCTCATGTCCCTGTAATTTCAATACCCTTCAAAACACAGAAATGCTGCTTGGTGGCAGAAATAGGTATGGTGGTAATACTGCCCCGGGCGAGCCCGTTCACAAGAAACTCTACTTTTTTTTATTGATGATAGCCAAGCGCTTGACCACTACCTCACCTGATGGTAAGTGAAGGTGTGATCGAAGATAGAGCACGCTTGCCTAGAAAGAACCGATTCACTCTGGACTTGAAGACTCCAAGATTATACTGGTTCGGAAAAACATACTACTCTTTGTGAGAGAGTGGTTTGGTTTTGCTGTTTGTTGGTAGCATTTTGACACATCCAATTTTTTTATCTATCTTTGCTAACTCCCATTTTATTCCACAGGTCTATACGGAGGTTGGGGCATAGGAGACACATTCCCGACCCCCTCCCCCGAGTCCCCCGACCACTGGTCCTCCCCCTCCCCCCAGACGCCACTCACCCAGTCCCCCCACTCCGACTGGTCCGACCGCGCGGCCTTATCGCCCAACGATATACAGCAGACCAACAAGGGTGGGACCGAAGCCATTTATATATAGAACTTGTTATATAGACTTAATGTCTCTTTTTGTACGGAAATGTAAGAAATTCAGGGGTGTATCCAACTTACGGAACTTAACTTGCAGAGTAGCTGCAAGGTAGATATATCAAACTAATGAGTTTTCTCTGTATGGCCATTTTGCTGACACACGATTCAGAGCGGCTACAAAGAAATTAAACAAAGGTATTCTAGAACTGTGCTCAAACGTGAATGTAACCCAAGTAGGTATAGTTTGATAGCTCCTAATGAAAAACTGTCGCAAAACCGCGCTCGAGTCTCGATTCAGTCTTGAGTTCAATTCTACCAAACTGACCGTAGAGAGGTTATAATCTCGTGTATATTCCGACAAATTACTCAATTCATATTTTTGACGTTTATGAAATGTCAGAATGCGTATTAAAGTTGCCACTTCTCAACCGCTAGTGTTGGTACAGCACAGATTTTAATTAAAGGGGGATTCAATTTAACTCAACTACAGTTAAATATTCTTCAAATTAACTCTGACTCTCATCAACCCAATGAGCCAATAAGTGTTCAGATCAACTGTAAATTTTTACACTTGACTACCTATTTTTATTCTTAAAGTAGCAAACTCGCTAAACGTCAAAAATATGAATCGAGTTATTAATCAGACTCGTCTGTAAATAAGCACTTCTTAGAACCTGTGTATATTTCAATACTATGTCATAGTTGAATATTCCTCTCTCATACAATCCGCACTGTCTTAAGACTCCATATGTATGTATGAGAAGGTGGATTTTCAACTTTATAATTGGAATGAAATAAATACAAATTAATGTTTTGCATTACAGACGAACTTACTCGAAGGGGATGTAAGATTTTTGTATGGAGGCTGGCACCTATAGTCCGCCGCCGCATGATTCTTCCCAAAACTTGTAGTGCACGATAAAACCTATAAATATGGGCAGAGAACATTACAAACAAGACTAGACGAACAAAAAATATTCACCTACATGATATCCTAAAGCTTCACGTTTCCAAGATAATTGAAGCTGAAGATACCAAAAGTAAATCATTTAATAAATCAGAGATGTTAATAGTTTTTATTCGCCTTAAGTGTGCTTTATACATATTCTTAGGTATTGTTACGATCTAACCAAAATAACACTCTTAATCAACACTAAAATGATAAATACACATTCTTAATCACAACACACTAATTCATACCACTGTCGCACAGTAAACCACTGAAATATTTCGTATTTATAGCCAAATCTAGTCTACGCCCTATTTATACCGCACGCACTCATCTACCCCGTTCTCGAACGTTCTCAATAGTTCCGGCGTGAACTCGAAGTGTGTAGGTATTTGAACATGACTACTATTTCTTATTCTGTGAAACTAGGTGAAAATGTAGTAGGCATATATTACACCTAGTATTACCTATTCTGTGACACGGTAGGTATAAACTTCGAGAGGTCGTCGCCTACTATTACTTATTCTGTAACAGCCTCGGGCGTAACAGTAATATTATTGTGACCCGCAAGTTTCTGAAAAAATCATGCGCCGGCAGACGACATTACCAAAATTTTAAAGCCCCTTGGCGACAGTTTACATTTTATACAAAATGGAGATGAAACTGTCATGCTATATCGTAAACAATGCATATAAAAAAAGGTTTTAGATCTACCCCTGAATAAATGCGAGCAGTAAAGCTCTGTACAAATTCTGATGAAACACAGCACCTTGTAAATGTTTTAGATGAAATGAGAAGATGTAATCTCGAGGTGCTAAAGTGCCGTAGATATAGACTGATTGTACAGCCATGACTTGATGTAAATTAACTTAGATTAGTCCACGCACTAACATTGACAATCTCGAGTGACAGTGACAGTTAGAAGTTCGGTTTATTTTTTGTTTTATCTGTGCCTTTTTATCGTTTTGTAAAGGAGATGGTTTAATTCTGTACGTATGTTGGTCCAGTAGTCGTGTATAAAGTTTTACATAATGTAACTTCAATAAATACTTATTTTTGTATCGTTAGTTGTCACATATCCCGGATTTATGCGTTTTTAAATTCCTGTACCGAACTTAAAATCCATCTTAGAGGAGGAATAGTAAAAAGTAGTTGTTGCGTTGTTGATTTTTAAATAATTGTTTTAAGTCTGTTTTGAAATAAAATAAAGTAAATGAGATTGTTAAACAGACGCCGAAGGAAATGCAAGTGATCGAAAACTCACTTGATTTCCGTAGGCGACTGTACTGTGAAAAAATTATTTATGTGTGTGATTCTGTAGCACTTAGTTTCCTGTATGTATACATTAGTGTATAGTTTCGTTTTTTATTAATTTTATTTTTAAGATCAAGGTACAAAATTCCGAAAACAACATTCCCTAACATTTGCTCGATTTTGTAAAACTTTTGTTTGCAAAATTTCAATACTCTTCAGTGTTTACCTTGGTCTGAGGTACATTCTATAGTTTGTATGTATTAAATAAGATTATGACTAAAATTGATCCCTGTATGAGTGAATATATCAAGTATTTTTTATTGCAATAAGTATATCTTTATTCGACTCTGGGACAGGTATCAATTGTAGTTCTTGGTTTTAGTTACTGTGTTATATAGTTTTCTTTCGCTTTGTCATTCCATTTTTGCTTCCATTTGGCTAAAGTGCAGAGGTTTTTTTGTTCGTAAATAAAATTGAGTTTTTATTAAGTAGTATAATAAAAAGTAGATTTTACTTTAGATAGTTCAATTAGTCTAAATTTGTCCAAACTCAAATGTATTGAAATGAATTGAAAATATTGTACCTTTTTGATTTTTAATATTGTTTATAAAAAGTTACCTCTGACACAGCCTCGTTTCCAACACGTAAGAGATCTCATCATTCCAATCGCTTTATTATAAAATTGTGTATCTCTTGTGACCAGAATGCTCAATCATTATTGCCCTACACTTATCTATGTAAGACAGTATTTTTATCATATTCAGTAGCCGTTTTACCTTCGACCAGAAAAACAATTTGAATTGAGCTAAGTAGCTTAGATACCTACTAATGAAATTTCAACTCAACACCTTGTACATAAAAATGCTATATTGTTTCAAGTACGCGTTTGGTCGAAGAGTTCAACAATTATGTAAATATATGAATCATTTTTTTTATTATTTAAATGAGTAAAATGATCTTCGTAATTTTAGTGTCTAGTTTAATTTTTGTGTCATCGTCATGTGCCAAGGAGCAAAATTAGCTAATCGGAGCCGTTTCCTCATTCAAAAACAGATTTATAGTGATTATTGTGTATTACTAGTTGTAGATATAAGTAGTTACGAGTAACCGAAACGCGTGCTTCCTTTAATGCATTCTTTGTAGTAATTTGTAATGAATGGAATTCATAAATATTGGAACAAGTACAAAGCAGCTCAATGCTCAATGGATTTGGCACAAAAATGTTAAGAACCGGTCATTGTAAAGGGCACAAATTTATGTTTAATTATGAATCTACTGGACTTTTTCGCAGTCGGGTAAAATGTTCTTATAGTGCGTGCCTTTAAACTTAGGTTTAAAATAGCGGTAATTTAAACTATCCAAGTAATTAGGCTCTAAGATTGTAAATATCTTTTATCTTCATGTTTTATGAAATGCATTTCTTTATACGAACGTAAAATTTTTGAGGAGAATGAAATTTTAAATAATTTTCCTTCTTATTTGACATTAAAGGAATAAATAAAATGCATACTTTTCTTTCAAAAAAGTTCCCTTGTAGTTATCCCTAGTAGAGTATGTTCGATAAGAGAAGAGTCGTGGCGTTTTGGTGAACTAACCTTAAAATTTTTATATGGCAACCCAATCCAGCTGTCATCTGTCTCGTATATTATTGTTGATCTGGTTTTTGTACTAGATAATTACTTAATTATGTCGAAAAGGGGAAAAACGTTACGCAGCTCTGTGCGGCAAATAATATATAATGTTATACAATTTTGTCTACGCGAAAAAGCGTCAAAAAGCCCTATCATCGACCTCAAAAAAGCTACGGAACGAGTAGCCGCAATGACTATGTATGTAAGCTTCTTGTAAGCTTTCTTGTGGTATTTTTGGACTGTACATTGATTTTTTAGACGAAATAAACAGCGTCTTTAGTGTTTTATGTGTGATTAGCGTAAACGGAAATACTATATTAAGTAAAAATCACTCGAGCCTAAGCTAACCTATTTTTGTAGTACGACTAACACATATTGATACATTGCGTTTTTAGATATTAAACTGATTATGAACATTTTATGTTGCAGGTGTTAGTAGAGTCACTGTGACTAGAATTAAAAAAGAGGGTGCTGTAAGTAGAGGTGTGTGGTGCACTCCAGGGGAAAAATGCAAAGGCCGGCCCAAGACAATAATTCTGGACGATTTCGACAAATGTGCCATACGGAGCAAAATTAAACAATTTTATACTGTTCGAAAAGAGGTACCGACTCTAAGGAAGCTGCATAGAGTACTAAAAGAAGACATACATTTTGGTGGTGGAATGTCTAGTCTGCAGTGTTTTGAAAGAAATGGGATATCAATATTAAAAAATGTCAGTCAAAACGAAAAATACTTATAGAGCGGCATGATATTGTGGTTTGGCGTGCCAAATATTTGCGGACCATGAACCGTTTGAGAGAAATAGAAAAACCAATTGTTTATGTAGATGAGACATACATCCATACTGCGCATGAAGTCAACAAGTGCTGGCAAGGCCCAGATGAACCTGGGGTATCTAAAGCCATTTCCCTTGGTGAAAGATATATAATCGTACATGCTGGTACCCGGAATGGATTTGTAGATAACTGCTTACTTGCATACAAGGGTAAAAATACTTCAGCAGATTATCATCACGACATGAATGATGAGAACTTTACGAAATGGGTATCTCAAAAACTTATACCCAATCTTACCGAACCATCGGTGATTGTAATGGATATTACATGTTATCACAGTGTACTTATAAATAAACCTCCAAATAACACTGACAAAAAAGATACAATGAAAGAATGGTTAAATAATAAAGGAATATCATTCCCAGAAAATGCACTTAAAGCTGAATTATTCAATTTAATAAAAAAGAACAAAGGTGATCCCATATACAAAATAAATCAATTACTTGAAGCACATGTTCACACTGTTGTCAAGTTACCGCCGTATCATTGCGATTTAAATGCAATAGAATTAATATGGAGTTTAGTTAAGCGAGATGTTCCATCAAATAATGTTAATGTATCAGCCAAGGAATTGCTGCCCATAATAAATGAATGCTTCAATAATATTACTACTGCTCAGTGGCAATAAGAATGTGAACATGTGAAACATGTTGAGGAAAAATATTGGAAACATCTGATGGACAATTTATAAGAAATTATCATAAATATAACAGAATCAGTATCCGAAGATGAAACAGATGAGTCCGAGAGTGGATGCTCCAAAGCTAGCTCAGACATAAACGGCATTGAATACATAGATTCAGACTTTGATTATGGTACTGATTAAATTATTATCTTAAATTATTACCCATTTCGTAAAGTTCTCATCATGCACGTCGTGATGATAATCTGCTGAAGTATTTTTACTCTTGTATTATCTATAATTGTCAATTTTTACTGTATATTAAGATAATGGTAATAAAATTATAAAATGTCTCCATGTTCATTCTTTTAAGTCTGGGTATGCAGTCCAGTGCAACTCATCAGTAGGTACTGGAAGAGTAGAAAGGCTATGCTCCATGGAAGCACATTAGACTTACAACATAGCTAGCCACTATCCTATATAAATAATGTTTATTAAAGCCAGCACTTAAACCTCAGTAGAATCATGCATGTCCATTATTTTTGGCTCATCACATAACACCTGTGCTGTGTTATGGTAGCCAATTTTAATCAGCAATATGCGAAGATACGTACCAACCTACCTACTTAATAGCAAGTAAGTACCTACTGATGACAACAGTTGGTGTCTATGAATGTCTGTCTACCAAGTATCAAAAACTTTTAGTCGTACTGGCAATGACAGAGCAGTGTTGTCAACGCAACAAAAGTAGTAAATTGGCACACGCGCGACCTCAATTCCTACGACGCTTCTCTTATTGAACAGACTGTAGTTAGACCTAGTAGTTATCCCTAATTCATTTAAACTTTTTTTTTTAGTTGACAAAGATCCATAATTGTTAGTAAAATAATAATATATGAATAAGAAGTACAGTGTATGTGGTAAGTATGTGAGCATCTAGTGCAAGTACTGCGCATCTACCATACAACAATGGTTTAGATGCTCACAGTCGAACCTGTTTGAGAACGCATTCAGTATACCGTTGGAGCTGGCCCGAATTCTGCGCCCCAGGGATGTGCACCGCTTGCGCATGGTGCTGTAAAAACAGTCCACTCGCGCCTCGGCAAACATCCCCGACGCGCTGCAGAACCGGGGCAGCCACACCAGCACCCTGTACGCGTAGGGCATTGTACTGTTTTTGCGTATAACTAACCCACAGGCTGCTCGTGTAGAAGCTAGTAGAGTACGCTCGGAATAGGCAGATTTTTACATCTGTGGAGCAACGAGTAAACCTGCGGGCGATCATGTTCGCTCTTACAGACAACGCCATACGCGCCCTCTCAATGTCTGCATCGTCATTCAGGTCTGAGGTTATCCAATGCCCTAGGTACTTAAACTGTTCTACTCTTTTTAGAGGTGTGCCATACATTTTTATTGCAGGTATATGAGCTGGACATTGACAACCCCTGGCCCGAAAGACCATGCATTTACTCTTCTGTACATTGTACGTCAGTCTATGTAGGTGGGCATATTTCTCACAAATATCCAGCAACCTGGCCAGACAGAGGCACTCAGCAGCGCCATGTCGTCCGCATAGCTGATATTATTAACACATTCCATCAATATGACAGCCGACACGGGCTCTGTGAGCAGAGCCCGTACGTAACCTGTATGTTAATGCTTTGATAGAGGAGCCTCAGCTCCTCTATCAAAGCATTAACGTACAGGTTAAAGAGCTTCGGTGAGGTTAACTCCCCCCCCCTGCCTCACCCCGCACTCCAGCCTGTGCGGCTCCGAATAGGTTCCCGACCATCTCACGACATTGATCTGGTGCTGGTACCAAAATTTAAAAATGCGGTTTACCTCCTCAGGCACATTTATGTCTTCTAGTTTTTGCCACAAGATGTCATAACACACCAGGTCAAATGCCTTTGAGAGGTCGAGGAAACAGGCATAGATTGGTGTTCGTCTGTTAGTGTAATATTTGACAGTCTGCTTCATGCTCAAGATAGCTGATTCTGTTGACAGTCCTGATTTGAATCCGAATTGGTTTTCATGCATATCTAGTTGAGCATCAAGCAAGCCGTCAAATACTTTCGCTATTATGGTAGCCAGTGAGATCGGTCCTATATAGGTAGTTAGACTTATCTCCCATGTCACCCGTCTTATTTTTCACGATCGGTACCACCACAGTCTTCATCATTTTGGTGGGTAAGTACGAGTGCCCCAAGCATAAGGTATAAAACATTGCTGTAACTCCCGGCAGGTGGGGGCCTGCATGTTTTAGGTGTTCGATACTCAGTCCGTCGTGGCCTGGAGATTTACCGCGCGACATCGATAATAATCCACATCCTACTAACTAAGACTAAAAATATATGCACAAATGTCCGAAGTCCTTTATAATTTTTACGGGCCCACACGGGGTGACGGATTTAATGCCCGACTGAAATGACACAGTCATCTGTCAAAATTAAAAATGCAGGTAGGCATAACAATGACAGGCCATCTTCGAGGTTCATGTTTATTTAGAACTACCCACATGAAAAGTCTGTTTGATTGTGCTAAAACTAGTTGAAAACATTGGACCTTGTGAATTTAAAATAAATAATGGTTATTATTATTTGTTGTGACGATAAAGTGAACTTTATTTACTGAATAATTTAAAACGTATGTAAAAATTAAAAATTTGTGAGTATGTTCCTAAACTATTTTAGATTCTCCTAATACTTCTCTAGCAAAACATCATCTACAATACACAAAGGTTATCTGGAAGAGAATGCTCTTTAGCAATAAGTCCGCCTTTGTACTAGTTTTATAAGTGCAATAAAGTATTTTCAATCAATCAAAACATGACAATAGACAGACAACAAACAGTTCTTATGATTTTTAAATATCTAGGATTTAAGTAGGTACTATCTGTAAAATCATTGACTTATAATAAATACCTAACTTTAGACTTAAACATACTTTTAGTAGGTATCAACTTGTAGTTTAAGATTTATTTACGTTAGGTTGTCCTGTTTTATGATGAGGTAGATAAACACCCGTCTGGTTTACGTGAACATCAAATACAAATAAAACGAATTATGGTTTTATATGCACTAAATAAGGGATATTTAGCGTGAAATATCGGAACACTTAAAACATCATGGTAAATATTCCGTTTTTAGTGAAAAATAGTGTTCATAATCATGTAAGTTTCAAAAGTGAAAATTAGTCTCAGTCTAGAACTATCCGTAAGCATTATCCGAGATTAGGTATCGAAAAAGGCAAAGCAAATGAGCTTTCTTTCCTTAAGCAATTAGGAACTTCCCAGTTACTTCTGATGGAAAGAAATTCAATTCAAATCAAATTATTTATTGCGAATATGGGTTAGTAACAGGGGCGGATCCAGCTTTGGTGCCGGGGGGGGGGGGGGGGGGGGGTCACATAGTCGTGGTCAAGCCACAAGAAGTTATAATTTAATTTTTATAATCATAGAATTAACTTTTTATAAAAAGTAAGTATTTTATAATGTACTTACATACTGTACTTAAAAATACCTATATTTAAATAGCAAAATCAATATTTCAAATCCAAATGAAATTATGTTTTTAAGACAAAACGGGTCAACAATTAATACGCAACTACCACTGTGACCTTGAGCGAGTGCAACGGCACGATACACACCTACAGTGTAACACAGTGTTATCTCGTAGTGATTTTGAGTTATGTGATCAGATTACTTACCAACAAGCAGTTCGTACATATGACTTGTGCACTGAGGGACATCACAAGAAGTTAGAAAAGTTGATGTTACGTAAGTTGATGAAAAATCAATCAGGCTCTTCTACACCACTGAACACTGTGATCAATCTTTCTAGCACTACAATAGATAACGCCACACATAAAAACTGTCAAAAGGGTTAAATTTTCCTGTCACACCTAGACAGATACCTTATGAAAATGTCATTAGTAACGTAGAAACGGCCATTCTTCGCAACAAGGTGCCGTCTGTGGACGCGGAAGCATTAAGGCAGGACGTTTCTATTATCTTGAGGAAGGCGAAACTACCCAAGAGTAATATATCTATAGAAGAGCGATTGGCAATTAAGAGTATCCGGCAGAATGATGCGATTTTAGTTTTAAAAGCCGACAAAGGTAACGCCACGGTAGTTATTAACTCTGTTGACTATGACGAAAAGTTAAGGAATTTGTTGACTGACACGTGTATTTACAAACCGGTGTCGTATAACCCGACAGCCCGTGTTACACGTCGTATATGTGCCGTGATTAGGGACTTTCAGAGTCTTTTCACCGTAAAGGATTACGAACGCCTGCATAAACCCAAAATCGTGCAACCACCGAAGCTATACGGATTGCCAAAGGTGCACAAAACCGATGTACCATTGCGGCCAATCGTGAGTCAAATTGATTCACCTACCTACGATCTCGCAAAATATGTACGTAGCATCAGTACTGCAACCACTAGTGGGAAAAACGGTATCTTTTGTGAAGGACTCTCGTCATTTTGTTGCCATTATTAAGACCATTCGATTGGAACCAAACGACATCATGGTGAGCTTTGACATCGAGTCACTTTTCACCAATGTTCCGATTAAGGAATGTCTAGAGGTAGTCAGGGAGAAACTTATCGAAAACCACATATCGGAGAATCATATTGTTCTGCTTCGGAACTGCTTGGAGGGCAACTATTTCTTATACCACGGACAACATTACCTTCAGATAGATGGCGTGGCTATGGGCAGTCCTGTAGCCCCGGTTCTGGCCAATATCTGGATGGAGCATTTAGAGCAAAAAATAGATCTGCAGTCGTTCAATGTAAAACTGTGGAAACGTTACGTGGATGACGTTTTCTGCGTGATTGATGGAGACCAGACGAAAGTAGAACAATTAAAAAGCCACCTAGAATCCATACACCCGAAAATTAAGTTTTCGATAGAAGTCGAAGTTGACAAATGACTGGCATTTCTGGGTGTGAACCTGACGGCTCCCTTGCACATTCAGTATACAGGAAACCGACACATACGGACAAATACCTGGACGCGTCGTCTCATCATCACCCCCGCCACATAAAGTCCGTCGTGACGTCCTTGATGAATCGAGTCCATGACCTTTGTGACCCTGAGCAGCTACCAGCTGAGTTAAATCATGTTCAGGAGGTACTAAAACGTAACGGCTATAAAGTGGATAGAAGACGACCCAGGCGCAGTTACCGAAAACAAGTGGATTACAACGTCAATAGACAGCCAGCATTCTTGCCATATGTGAAAGGGATAACGGACAAAATTGGATCAGCACTAAGAAAATACTCCATAAAGACTGTATATACCCCGTTATCAAAAGTAGCAAAACAGATCGGTGCGGCGAAAGATGTTATACCCTTCCAAACACCCGGCGTGTATAAAATTGACTGCAGCTGTGGATGTTCTTACATCGGACAGACAAAACGAACCATCGCGGAAAGAGTGAAAAAACATATCTCAGCTGTGAAGAACCGACAAACGAATAAATCTGCGATCGCTGAGCAACCACTGCAAAACTAACCACTTGAATCTGGACCAAACCACTGGATAGAACTTCACGACCCCAAAATTCTCTCCACCGAACGCCAATATTACCCAAGAATCGTTCGAGAAGCCATCGAGATAAAGAAATATCGCAATTTTAATCGTGAAGACGGCTTTAGATTATCTGCATCGTGGAATCCATTTATAGTTAGGTGTTCACGTCGTGATTTAGATCCACGCGTAACTTCAGATACTGTTAGTGTTGTGTGTCGAAATAGTGATACGTGCGATTCAGAAAACCAAGTGCGGGTAGTTGGTGACAACATTCGCGCTGCCCGACATTGACACCCGCCCGCTTCAGTCTCTCGTGACCACGGCCGATGTAACTTGGCCGAAACGTCGAGGTTAGTCAAAATTATAATTTTGATATAAATCTGTGCGCAAAAAGACCCGTTTTGTCTTAAAAACATGAGTATAGTTCGCGAAAATTTAAAAAGTTCAAAATAAAATCAAAGAAAAATATTTAAATAAATTAATTAAATGTTGAATGTACTTACATAAAATCTATATTGTGACAAAAAATTAATAAGAAAGAAAGAAAGAAAATACATTTATTTGCAGACACAACAAAACAAAGACATACACAGTAACAAAAATAATACGACAGTAGGAGTAACAATATAACAAACACAAATAGAAAAAATAAAATATACATAGGCAGTTAGTACGTCCAGGTTATGAGCGTCCGCAAACTAGGATCCGGCTCAGCATTATGCGCCACGCACTAGTAAATACGAGTACGCAGCGCGCTGATCTTCCGCCGGCTCCTACGTTCAGTACCGGATAGTCCAATTTTATTAAAAATAAAATTACATAAACTAAAGAAAAGATAAAGACAGATATATAAAAATAGAAATATAAAGAATATTGAACCTATATGCATGTGAGTATGTTGGCAAGTCGTAGTCATTTCAGATTGAGGCAGTGTGGGTGTTTGTGTTTAGTGTAATAGTTGTTAGCAAAAGTATGCAAAGTGGGTTTTCCGCTAGAAGGCCATTTGCATAGACAGGAGATAAATTTTAAGTTTGCGTTTAAACGTATGTTTAGAGACCGGTTGACGCAAAGGTGGTGGTATATTATTCCAGAACTTGGTGGCCTGGTAGCGGAAACTACCCCTGAAGGCAGTAGTTTTATGGAATTGGGTTAGAAGAATATAAGATGATGCTCTAGTAGGAAAAGGATTCTGAGAGGAGGACCAAACAAGTTCCTCGTAAAGGTACTCAGGGTGTTTATACTTTATGAGCTCGTGAACGAGCGAAGCCAAATGAAACTTACGACGAGACGTCATGTTAAGGAGGCCAGCCTTATTAATGTAGGGAGTCACATGTGTGCGAGGAGGTACAGTGAAACAGAAATGACAGCACGCATTTTGGACACGTTGAATAAGGCGTTTAGTGGAGGCCAGCAAGCAAGGACCAAACACAATATCTCCATAGTTCAGCTTGGACAGTACTAGACTTTCTGTTAGCATAATACGGACATCCTCCCGTATAAGATTTCGTATCTGATATAGTACTTTTAATCTAAAAAACAGTTCTTGACCAGGGACACCACATGCTTTTCGAAACGAAGGCGGCTATCGATGACTATGCCCAAGTTCCTAGCCTCGTTCACGCGTTCGATAACCTGACCCTGAATACAAATGGTAGGATTTGATGTGGCTATTTTGCTAACCTGGCACTTAGATCCAAACACCAAGTGTTTTGATTTGGAGGCGTTCAGCATTGAGGCATTTCTTTGAGTCCATCTAGCTATTCGATCGAGGTCATCATTGATCTTACGAGCGGCTTCCAACACGTCATTAGGCTTAAAAGACATATAAATCTGAACATCTTCAGCATACAAATGATATTTACAGTTTAGGATTTCTCTTGTAATATCCGCTGTATACACAATAAAAAGTAGGGGCCCTAGAATCGAGTCTTGAGGTACTCTTCTAGCAACTGCCATCGGCTCTGAGTAAACACGAGATCCGTCCTCTTTTACTACTTGCACAATTTGCGTACGATCGGTAAGGTAACTATCGAACCAGACCACTGAACCTCTTTCAAGGCCGTAATGGGATAGTTTAGATAATAGTAATGGGATATTCAAGCAGTCAAATGCTCTGGAAAAATCTAATAGCGTTAATACGGTTCCCATACCTTGATCTTGACTCGTTAAGATATTGTCAGTGACATCGAGGAGAGCCGTAACCGTGCCTCTCTTTTTCCTAAACCCGGACTGTACGTCAGGTAATATACTATTATCTTCGATGTATTTTCTAAGTTGTCTATGAATAACTTTTTCTAATAATTTTGATAAACAAGGGAGTATGGTGATTGGATTAGATCTTT
Organism: Philereme vetulata; assembly: GCA_918857605.2. NCBI lineage: Eukaryota > Metazoa > Arthropoda > Insecta > Lepidoptera > Geometridae > Philereme > Philereme vetulata. The sequence goes on from OU975482.1 coordinate 1,957,594, forward strand.
CATAGTAACAGGGGTTTGATTTTTAGTTATAGGTGTGATGAGCCTAATTTTCCTTGAAGATGGAAAATGTGAAGAAATTATAGAGTTATTGATTACTGCAGTGATTGCGCCAAGAGTCTGAGGCAGCGTCAGTAGGATCATATCAATAGAGATACCATCATCACCCTGTGCATTAGATTTTATTGAAAAAATATGGGTAGAGATCTTGAACTCATCTACTGTGTGAAATGAGAGTGAGGAGTTACTAAACTTGTTAAATTCAAAATATGTCAACTCAGACAATGGAACAAAGTTAGATCCAGGGATGTCCAAAAAGCTAAATATTAATCTCGTTAGGATAACATAAATGATCTGGAAGAGATTCACTTTTGTTACTGTCGGGGAGGATATTTTTTTTACATTTTTCCATAATTCTTTAGAATTATGAGAGATAGAATTGATATGAGAGTCAAAGTAGGCCCGTTTTTCATTATACATACTAGTTCTTGCTAAAGATTTCATACTTTTATTATAGTCCCCACTAGACTCAGTTTTCTCTACTTTGTACTTGCTGTGTGCTTCTTCACGGATTTTAAATAAAAATAAATTTCATATTATCTGTAATCCAAGGTAAATTCCGTTTTTTAATTAAAGTCGACTTAATCAATGCATGATTGTCCAAAAGTTGAATGACTAAATTATTAAACTTAAAGATCATATCATCAACCGAATCAATATGTGTAAGGGAAGACCAATCAATACTATTAAGATCCATATTGAATAAATCGAGATCGATTGATTTAAGGGATCTATAAGTTATGGTCTTGGGTTTAAATGTCTTCTAAATCTTTTTTAAGATTTAAAGTTAGATAATAAAAACATTATGTTTAACAATTTTAATTAGTGGTCCACCTAGGTCCTGGACCCAGCCCAGGGAAGGTCATGACCCCCATGACCCTCCCCCTGGATCCGCCCTTGGTTAGTAACAGGTGGTTAGTGATACAGTTTGAGTTTGTCTATAATCAGCGTTTCATGCAATTATAGTCAGCGTTACAAGTAGTTACATAGAAAAAACCAGATAAAGATATTTACAATATTCAACGTGTCTCTTACCTTAGCAAAGCTATAACCAAAGAATACTATTGATTAGTAGCTGCGTAATTTGTTGTCAGCTCTGTAGCCCAGCGGCGAGACGACACTCTGGTGGTGGGCGGGCGCGGTCAGCATGGCCGCTGTGTCCTTGGCGACGGTGGTCGGCAACGCAGCCGTGCTGACCGCGCTGTGCCGCCTGCAGCGCGCGCCGGCGCACTACCCGCTCGCCAGCCTGGCGATTGCTGATCTGCTCGTTGGGGTCTTCGTGCTGCCCGTTGCCGGAGCGAGGGAGCTGTTTGTGTTCCATTGGAGTAAGATTTTAGACTTTCAGTTATTTAAACCGTAGTGTAGGACTGCTCTCTAGTTGATGACTGGCCGTTGTAAGAAGTCGTTAGAAGGAGAGACCAGAAGTGTGTGCTGCTTCAGTTATATCTGCTAAGAAGTGTGTGCTGCTTCAGTTATATCTGCTAAGAAGTGTGTGCTGCTTCAGTTATATCTGTTAAGAAGTTGAACAATTTGTTGCGTACGAGACACATTCAACATCTAGGTAAAAGCGGTGTAGGTGTATTCCTAACCATAAACACTTAAAGCAATCATAGCTTTCGAGAAAGATCACGGCGGAGTGTTTTTAATACCTTACTTATATATACGAATACTTTTTTACAGACTTTGTACTCTGCTCATGCTGGAGTACGCTGGACGTCCTCTGCTGCACCGCCTCTATACTCTCCATCTGTCTCCTGGGCTGGGAGCGCTGGTGCGGCATCACAGCACCTCTAGCCCGGGCCAGGAGAGCGGAGCGAGCTAAGATGTACGCAGCTCTGATCTGGCCAGCAGCGGCAGCCGTGGCGGTACCCACCGCCTTTATACCTTCGCCTGTGCATTATCTACCTGGAGAAATACCTAAAGCGTGCACTGTTAATACTAACGTTGGGTGAGTTTGAGCGAAGCGAGCACTCCAAATTTAAAAGTGCGAGAAAGAAGTATATCGAACCACGTTTACCTTATAGTTCAAGTGTAGAACTTCATAGCAGTGTAGGTATAACCTATTAAAAAGATGTATGTATGAAAAAAGGGAACGAACACTTGGCATAATTATGTCCATCTATAAAACGAGCAAAGTGTGCTTACAGTTAAGTTACACCAGTATAAGTAGTCCTGTAGACCTATAGATTACCAAGGCACACCATATTTAGCCGTGTCAGTTGTAATATTATTTGTTCCTATATTCAGTAGAATTTTAGAGATTTCTAAATTGACAATTCTACTATTAAGCAATTATACCTTTCAAGATGTTCTTGTTATAGTTACGTGTTCGTCAGCACTTTCTTCTCGTTCTACTTGCCAGCTTGCATGATGCTGGTCATGTATGTGCGGATACTGCACGCGCTAGCAGCTCCACCACCAATGCTGATTCGCGCCCATCGAGGGCGAAGTCCCTGTAACGTAAGTACTGTTACGAGCTGAGGGTTCGGGATAAAATAATGAAAATCAATCTAACCAAATTAACACTTTTATTCAACACTGAAATGATAAATACACGAACTTAATCACAAGTATTCAATACATACTAATTCACAACACTATCGCACAATAAACCACTAAAAGTCACCGAAATGTTCGCACGTATAGCAAAACCCAGACTGCCACCTCGAACGTCTCTACGCACTATTTATACCGCGCATTATTTCCAGAACCTTCTCGATGTTTCTACTAGTTACTAGAAAAGTGTAGGTATTTCGATTAACTACTATATCTTAATCTGTGCAACTGTAGGTAATAACGTGGTATGTATACTAGAAAAAACATGCTTGATCTCTGGGACAGCTGTCAGTAAAATCGCGCCTATGAAGTTCTGAATTTAACAGTACGGACAAACGTACCAGTCAATGTCATACTTTATGGGCATGCTGAGCTAATTATAGTGATGAGCGATGAATCATCGTGACCACAGACTATAAACTATCGATATTTTGTATAAAACTTAATTCAAAATTATTTGATCATTTAATTTAAAAAAATAACATTATTGAATATTTAAAAACAATAACATTATTTATAATAATGAGTAAATAAAATCTAAATTCTAACCTAATCGTAACATTCCTTCCGACAACTTTGGGGTTCGAGAGAAGTTTGGCCGCGGCGTGTCTTCTTCCGCAAGATGGCGCCAACGCGCCGCCATCTTGTTTGACATGACCCATTCTCCTCAGTACGAGTGCTAACGCCTTGTATACGCCACGTGTTTTCTGTTCTCATCACTTTGTTTTTGTTACTATTGCTATTAATTTGTTAAGTTTATTTATTATTGTTAGTTTCTTTGTTGTTATTGTTTGTTTTTATTGTTTGTTTTCATTGTTTGTTGGCATAATGCCAAATAGAACGAAGAAAACTGTTTTGAACAGTCAAAGTCGTGAGTTTGTGATTCGCTTGCGTGAATATTTTGAGCGAGAAAACCAAACTGGTGGACCGCTATTACCCATGGCAAAAGTTTGTGACAGAGTTGCAGATGCTCTTGGCATTGGACGTGCGACAGTAATTCGCATCAGTAAAGACAAATATGGCAAATCTTCAACTGTAGTATTGACTGAAGACGAGGAAAAAAGCTTTCAACGCCAAATAAAAAAAGAAGAAAGGCTGCTCCTGTCACAAAAATTGACGACTTTGACGCCGCTGCAATTCGCAACCATGTATATGGTTATTATACTCGGGGCGAATTACCTAAATTAAAAAAACTGGCGGCGTCCCTAAAAGACGCAGACTTGTTTAAAGGAAGCTTGCCGTCACTATCGAAGACTTTGAAAAATATTGGATTTTCCTACAAAAAAAGTGACAAAAGGAAAATTATAATGGAACGAACCGACATTGCTCTTGCTCGCGTGAATTTTCTCCAGAAAGTAAAAAAAACTACAAATTGACAAAGTTGTCTTTCTAGACGAGACATGGCTAAACGCCAATCATACCGTATCCAAAGCTTGGACCGATGATACGGCACAATCGACCACCAAAGTACCCGAAGGCAAAGATCAAAGATTAATAATAACTCATGCTGGGACGTCATCTGGTTTTGTGCCTAATTGCCTATTGGCATTCAAATCTACGAAGACCAATGAATACCATGAAGAAATGAATTTTGAAAAATTTAAAGAGTGGGTTTTAAAATTATTAGATAATTTGAAGGAGCCACATTATATAATTATGGATAACGCCCCATATCACTCGGTCCAAAAGCACAAACCAACAACTTCGGCAAACAGGAAGTTAGAAATAATTGCATGGCTTCAAGAAAAAGGAATAGAGGCCAATGAAACAATGCTTAAAAACGAATTATTGAGACTCGTTGGTCTGCACAAACCCAGCACACCAACGTATGTCTTAGATGACATAGCCCAAGAAAAGGGTCATAACGTCATAAGACTGCCTCCATATCACTGCCAGTATAATCCGATCGAGCTTATCTGGGCCCAAGTAAAAGGTTTGTTTGCTCGAATTTCAGTTAGACAGATTCTTTATGTATTAACTCCTGCATAATTTATGATATTAAAATATGTTTTTCTTTCAAGGTTACGCTGCTAGACATAACACAACACCGCCTTTCACGGCAAATAAAATGTAGCAGTTACTAAACACTGCGGTTGAAAATGTATCTGTAGAAGATTGGAAAAAGGTAGTTAATAAATGCAGAAAATTAATGGAAGAAGATTGGGAGCGGGACGTTCGATTTGATAATATTTGCGAACAAGAGTTCATTATAAATTTACAAGATTGCTCTAGCGATTCTGAAAGTGATTCGGATATTGATTTGGGGTGTACTCCTCCGGAATAAATAAATGTATGTATTAAAATATTCGTTTCGTTTTATGACCCAAATCATAATATAATCCAATATATTACTCGTGCGCGATAACTTGGGACCTGCTAGGAATGCAACTCCCCGACCGCTTCCCCTGCACTTCCCCGATGGCGCCCGTATTGTACCGTTTGCATCACTATTTTTTACTAGGGTTTTTAGTCTCGTACTGGCCTACGTCACGTAACGACGCGTTCTGGAATTCTTTTAGTTTTCGTTTGTGTTATTGTTTTGTTGTTGTAGTTTTTGTTGTTATAGTTTGTGTTATTGTTTTGTTGTTGTAGTTTTTGTTGTTATAGTTCTTGTTAAGTGTTTTTGTTATCATTATGAACGGTAAACCTTTGCATAGCGGAGAAAGAAACCTTGTGCTAAAAGTGTTAGAGTTTTTTGAAAACGAAAAACGGAAACAGAAAAGAGAAAACAGTTTTGTTTACCTGTTGACCAGGCAGTAAAACGAACATGACGAAGATAGTGACGAAGATGAGATAATGTAAATAATAGATAAAATAAATGTACAAACTTAAACATTGTATTTTTATTTTATTCAAATAGTGTAAAAAATTAGATAAAAAGCAGCGTCCCCCCTGAGTAACATAATAAATTAGGTTAAAAAAAACAAAGACGAAGCCGCGGGCGGCTGCTTGTTATGTTCGCTTTTTTGCGGGCGGTACAAACACGTCAATATGACGTCACCGCGCTCAGGTCCCAACTTATCGCGCACGGGTAATACATATAATTATGGCAGACAGCCTTCGTGGCGAAGCGGTAGTGAACACGACTGCTGCGCAGGAGGTCGCGGGTTCGATCCTCGCTCAGTGCAAATATTTGTATGCATGAATATGGGTTTTTGCACTGGTCTGGTCGTGCCTCGGAAAGCACGTTAAGCCGTCGGTCCCGGCTGCCATACGAATATCTAATGGCAGTCGTTACGGGTTATTGGAGCCCTCAAAAATCCAACAATTGGTCCTACTGCAAAGCTTCTATCGATATTTTTTTCTGTATCATAACAACCCTAGAAATGTCAGTTTAACAAATGTCGCAGAGATCAAGCTATGTTTTTTCAAGTATAGGTATATTCCACGCCAAGTATTACCTATTCTGTGACACAGTGGGTATAACTTCGAGAAGCTGTCTATTACTTATTCTGTAACAGCCTCGGCGTAACAGTACCTATAACTGATATTGAGACGGATAATTATCTCACTTATGTAATACTAGCAGTTTCCCGCGACTTCGTACGCGTTACACTACTAAATGTGTCGGTAACCTAGATGTAAAGCTAAACTCGCCATTAGGATAGAAAGTAGCCTATGTATTAACCCAGATTATAATCTACGTACATATTAAATTTCATCGAAATATTCACATCTATACTAATAATATAACAAAGAGGAAAGATTTATATTTTTGTGTGTATGTTTGTAATGAATAAAATCAAAAACTAGTGGACCGATTTCAAAAATTCTTTCACCATTAGATTGCTACACTATCCCTTAGTAACATGGATTACATTTTAACCAACTGCGCAGAAGGAGGGTAATGTTTTTATTGAAAAACTACGCGTGCGAAGCTGCGGTGCGGTCAGCTAGTTTATAATATTATAGTGTATTTTTAGCTTCTGTCACAAGGTCCTTTTAGAGGTTAATTGACATTAAAGCTGATTATTGGAGTAGTAGTATGTTATTGGGGATCCTGGATCATTTCAGTTTTCATCATTCAGAAAACAGCAATTTTCTCCACGATGAAACTGAAATTATCCAGGATCCCCAATAACATATCATTCTGAATTGATGAAAACTTATTTTTGAATAGATGAAAACTTATACCTGAATATATGAAAACTTTTTTATGCATGGATAAAAACTTATTTCTGAATAGATAAAAACTTAACTGTAGTTTTCTTCATGATGAAAACCGAAGTTATCCAGGATCCCTAATAATTTCATCAACCATTGATGAAAACTTATTTCTGAATAGATAAAAACTAATTCTGAATAAATGAAAACTTATGCCTGAACAAACAAAAACTTATTATTGAATAGATGAAAACTTTTACCCTGAATAGATGAAAACTTATTACTGCATAGATAAAAAGTTATTTTTTAATAGATGAAAACTTATTTCTGCATAGATAAAAAACTATTTTTTAATAGATTATAACTTATACCTGAATAGATGAAAACTTATTTCTGCATAAATAAATACTTATTTCAAAATAGATAAAAAACATTTTTAAATAGATGAAAAACTTATTTTTACTTTGCATGGATAAAACTATATCTGAATGCTAAAAAATATTATTGAATAAGTTTTTTTCTTATTTCTTAATAGTTAAAAATTGTTTGTTAAAACTTATTTAAGAATATTTTTTACTTTTGAAGAAGGATATTTAAATTTCTTAACTTAATTAAAATACGAGTAGTTTTTTTTTAAATCAATTTATTTTCTAAGCTCCATTTCATTAAACAATTAACATTGTTTAATGCGCAATATGTTGAATGATAAATACAATGGTATATATCAGAACATTCTTTGTACTTTTCATGCAGCGTTAATAGATTCGGACAACTATAATCTTGTATATCAAAAACATTAACTTTTTTTTCATTTTCTGTACACATATCAGAAAATAGGATATTACGCAACCATTTGGTTTATTCTAAACCTTTTACAAATATTGTTTGCTTATTATTTAAATATTCCATTACAAAGTTTTTATAATTAGAATATGGTATAAATCCGTGATTCCAAAATAAACTTATAAGTCTTTCCATCCAACAAACCTGTCTTCTTTCAGTTGTAGTTAATTCATAAAAAGGATAAGGAGGCTTTATAAGAATAACCAAAACATGTTTACCACTCTGAATTGCAATTTCGTTCACAATAAATTTATTGGAGTCTGATTTAAATCCTTGCATATCCATGATAGCACAATTCATGATAATTGCTAAGAGGCTTATATTCAATAAGACGGTCGTTTATATAAAGACAATATGCACTGGTATTGTCAGGAATATCTTGTGAATACTCAATTTCTAATCGTACATCTACGGGACCAGACTTCAAACTTTCATTTTGCCTTGAACAATCAATTACACACAGGGGTGCTATTTTTTAAAATCTTCTAACTTAAGCAACGGATCAGTTGGAAGATTGTAACAAGACTGACGAAACTGTGTAAACATTTCATATAATATACCAAATTTATTTTCATTGATTTTTAAATTAAGCGAATCGTATGGATAATAGTGTCAATTTAAAAACAATCTTACGTTTGATATATAACAATGATAAAAATAGAAACAATCTTCAGTTTTTTTTATTAGTTTGCATTCCAAAAATCACGTATCTAGGCTTTTCTATTTGAGAAGCCGTTTTAATAGACCACGAATGTTTTGAAGTTATAGGCAATAAGGATATTCATACAAATCCCAATTTCTTAAAACTATTTGAATGGGCCTATCTTTTTCTAAACATTTAAGTAGAGATAGACGTTCGCGATCAGATACTTTAATATGCGGAACTTCCCACTGCACTCTTTGTTAATCTATATTTACGTTTTTATTGTCTATCATCTTTACATCATTTAAATTTGTACTACATCGATTTAATATAAGCTCATGTTTACAGTTTAAAGTTATTTTATTGTAATCTTCAGCAAATCCTAACATTTTATTTAAAGGTATAATAACACTAAACGTACCGTCAGCATCCTTGTATCCATTTATATTCCATTTCCACAAATCGCCTAGCTTAATTTCTCCTTCATTTATCGATATATATGATTTTATCGTAGTGGTAATACCAACATTCTTAATGCGATCGATTTCAACGCCATTTATGTCATACCTAATACCTTGAAATAAAAATGCGATAGCGTTATTTATAAAATTAACGTTTTTTTTAGCAAGTTTGCTTGAGGCGTCTTTATGAGTTACGGTGGCAATTCCTTCGATATAAATAGAACTTGCGGAAGGTAAGACGTAAATGTCTTGTTGGTGTATTGGAATTCTAATTTCATCATTTTCATTAAAACTGTTATTATAAGGGTTGTACGAAAGAATTTCATAACTTTCAATTGCGTTATCAAAGTCAGGCAATTTATTTATTTGTAGTATACTAATACTTGAAATCCCAAAGCCGAAAGAAATGCTTTATTGTTTTTTGTTAATTTCTTAATATGAACAAACTTGAAACGTCACGATTTCTTGAATGAACATTTGATACTAAGTTTTCCTGGCTTAGTGTTTAAAGTTTTATAGAAAACGATCATTTTATTTAACTTTACGTATATGAAGCCCAAGTTGAATATTTACTACTCCAAAGTCAATAAGATTTCCGTGAATATTAACAACTTTTATGGTGATTGATGTTATATACTCATTCAGCAATGGAAAGTATAATGTAGTTTCCGCTACTTCGATTATTTGATGACCAGGAGGAACATTTGGAACAAACTCATGAATTATATGAGACGGCGTCGAGTTAGTATAAGAACCACGAATAAGATCACAATCAATCTTGATGATGGACAGTGGGAGAATGTCGACAGGATTTACTGATTCGTGCCATTTATATGCTTCTGATTTAGCATTAGGGAAACCTAGTAGTTTACCAATGCTAGTTTTTGATTAAAAATATACAATTTCAGAGCAGAATAAGGAGCATTTAATAACAATAATACTATTGTTAGGTTTAAGCTGCAATGTACAATTTTTCATATTGTTTGATAAATATTCATTTATATCTTGTAAATCATAAGTCCCTTTAGGTATTTTAATTTCTAAGTTATCTTCTCCATATGAAAATGAATTGTTATTTTTATTTACATTCGGTATAGAATTAATCGATGAAAAGTACAACAATCCGCATTCATAACTACCATCTAAAAATAATGAAGGACTAAAATGTGTTTCTATTATCGATTTATTTGATGAGATCGATGTTGTGGTTGACATTGTAACAAACTTACTATTATTCCTTATATCCAGGCTATTTATAATTATTTTTTATATTTTAGCCCGAAGTTTTGAAGAAAACTTATACACAACTCGTATATGGATTATCTTGTTGAATATTTTGGTAATTATAATAAACATCCAAACTTTTCATATATTACAAAAAATCTTTGCAAGGTTTTAAATTTCCATAACTATCAAAGTACTCAATGTAATTATTTGATTTTGCATAGGCTACCCAATGAGTGCCACCATTTTTTGAGCTATCCAAGTTAAAGATAGCACATTCCTGAAGTAAAAAATAAGTTGGTAAATTATCTCTCATGAACACTCCTCGATAATAAGGAATATCTTGTGTATAACTAATGATATCAATATTGGTGTGCGCTCTCTTAGGTAACCGACAAATTAGTTTTTTTTGTTTTCTACTTGATGATGTGAAAATACCGAAACCTTCTTTATATGGTTTAATTTGTAATCCTTTACCGATACATACACCTTTCATATGTTTATTGTGTTTTCGTGATTCCTTAAAATGTTTCTTTGCCGTTCTGAACTCATTAATAGCTTTAGTCATTCCTGCTAAACCTCCTACTATGCTACTAACTGCTGATAAAGCCCGCAAATAATGGTATCAAAGGTAAAACGCCTCCAGTTTTAGGAATCGGAATAATTCGTGGTAGCTTTAGTCGCATCTGAAGCTAGATCTCGTGCGGCGGCGTAAGCTAATTCTAATGGTGTTTTTTTTACATTTTGGCTTCATTTTACTTATGTGTCGCTTTGTATGTGCCACAATTTTTTTTAAGTTTTTTTTATTCCAGCACCAGAGGAAACTTTAGCTATCATTGATTTATTTACTATATCGCCAGCAATCTTTTCTCTAATACTTGCGTCCGATGCAATAGACCGTTTTTTAGCCATATTTAATAGAATAATATCTGCTTTGTGACTTTCTTTTAAATCAGATGCTTTTTTATAAGCAATATCGTGCTGTTTACAATATTCGTCTAATTTATTGATTCCTTTATCACCACGAGCTGATCGTTGTTGTAATTTTGTTCCTGGCCCACAGTAGTTGTAACCGGGTAAATGCAATTCGAATGGTTAGCGTATTGATCAATTTGTTAAGAACACCACCTTGTACCATTACTAGACTAACAAAATAAGCGATATGCATTCCCTAAAGTAATGAGTCTTATCAGGTACTTATAAAACATTCTTTTTATCTATCCAAGAATTTTCACAATTAGAGAGACCGAGCCATTTAACAAATACTTTTCTACCTTTTCTTTTGAAAACTTTTTCAACAAGATAAACATTAGGGTGTTTGGTTTTTTGAAGTTCTTCTGTATAAAATGATTCTAGAATTGGGGTTTGTTTACCATCTTCTAACAAATAGGTTACAGGATTCGTTTTTTGAACTATTATTATTTTAAATAACTCAGTAGACTAATTTGGAGTATAGCCTTTTTCATACATACCTTTATATTTACTTATGCGAACATAATCGTTTACTTGAAATAATTGTCTTTTTGATGATGATTTTTGGTTTTTGTATCTTACTAATAAAATATTCTTATTTTTATGGGTTACGTCGATTGGTTTCATACCAATCGTTCTACTCGTATGAATAGAGTTATTATATTTTAGGATTGACTTTTGAAGAAGTCCATTGCTCCATAAGTAGTTACCTTGCAAACTAAATTGTTTATATAACATATTTTTTAACGTTCGTATGAATCTTTCAACAATAGAGGCTTTCTTTACTGAATATGTTGAATAATGATTAATATTATACTTAACTATTATTTTTTTTAAATCATTATTGTAAAACTCTGTACCTAAATCAGTTTGTAAATTTTTTGGAATCCTTCCCTTCTTATGTAAATTTTCAAATGATTGAATGACATTTTCTTTGCTTTTTGCCTTAGTGGATATCCCCATGCGTATTTTGAAAAAGTATCAATGATAACTAAACTATATTTATGACCGGAATTGTTTTTAGAATGTGATTGCATGTCAACTAAGTCGGATTGCCATATATCATCGATATCTCTCATTTCAACATGTCTTCGTTGATATTTTAATCTTGCATTTCTATGAATTTCATTTACTACGGTTTCTTTGCTCATCATTGACTTGTTTCTTTAAGATTTATTTTTTTATATCATCCAATTGAGAAGTAAGACGCGTAATTACTTGGTTAAGTTCTGTAACTTTTAGCAAAATATTATTTGTTTTATCATCAACGTACTGTTTAGTGGCACTGTCATGTAAATCAATAGGAGAACCAATATTTTTAATGGTTTTATTTTCTGCGTTTAAATTATTTTTATCGGAATATTTTAAGCAACAATTTTGTATTATATCCATTTTACTTTTTTTCTGAACATGGTGACCAAATTTATCAATGTTCATGATCAATACTGAATTTACAATTAAAATACTGAATAATTTAGATAGTTGTTGTAGCTTTTATAATATTTGCTTCTTTTAACTCTTCAATAATCGAAATAACCTCTTTGTTATGATTAGTATTTTCAGCATCTTTGGAAGCAATCAAAATCTTAAATCTTTCAACTAATTCATTCAGATCATCCCTATAAACAAAGTCAGTATTTTTTTAATATTTTTTCAATAAGCCTATATTGCCTCCATATTTTGTCTCAACTTGTAGTTTCAAATCATCAGCTAGTCTAACAATCTGAGTATATTTTTTACCCGTATCTCCTTTTATATGCTCATTAGAGTTATATTCTCTCTTGTGAACATTTGTTGTTTTTAAAATGTCTTTATATGTTAATTTGTCAGCTTCTGATACTTCTTCAAGTTTTGGATTCTTTTTGAATAATAACTCACGAAGACCGGGTGTAATTTCATAATTACTTTCTTCTATTTGGAGTAAAGTAGTTGGAATTAAATCAGTTGGAATTAAATCAATGGTTGTAAAACTTACAGCTGTGTAATATAATTAAGGTAATATATTATATTTTTATGTAATATCTATTTAAGAGGAAGACAATTCGTTTTTGTGTTCTTAATAAATATCATTACATTACAAAAACTCAAAAGGTTCTTTTCAGTCTGCTCACTATGTCTGTGTTGTCGAGGAGCTGGATTGCCTCGACATTCGCATGGTATTGAAGTTTTTATTCGTCACAAACAAAACTTACCTGTAAAGGTAGCGGTTGGAGTACAGAAGACCGCAAAAGACTCGATTTCCAGGTCTCTCCGACGCGAACCACCACCATAAGATGTTACAGCTGCTTGGCCACCAGCACTTTCCATCCCTCTTGCACATTCCTAAAGCGTAATGTTATGTCTCTTTTCAGCAAAACCAGAATACAACCAAAGAAATGCCAAGTAATACCCAAGCTCCTGCGTCTTTCAAGGAAAAAATTAAGAAGGTAACAATGTAAGTATATTTTAACAAAATCTAGATGTTATTAATTTGTAACTGACGGCTTATTTATAATATCACTATCCTTTTCTGTTGTGGAAGTAAAAGGAGGTAGAAACATAGTGTCATATAATTTAACAGTTATTACAAAAGTCGTATCACAAAGCGCGTTGATGTCTTTTGTATGAAACATCCTGATTTTTCCAGGTTTTTGTCACCGAATGGAAAGCATCTGCATTTTCCAGGTGGGACATCTAAACCTACTGAACCTATGAAGAACTCAGGTTCACCGTAAGTTTTTATATTGCAAGACATTTTCTTTCCTACGAGGTTTTTTATAAGATAAGATAACTCTTTATTGTACACCAGAGTAAAATACAGAACACAATTTTTAGGGTTCCGTAGACAAATGGCAAAAAACTGAACCCTTATGGATTCGTCATGTCTGTCTGTCTGTCCGTCCGTATCTCACAACCACTTTTTTCCGAAACTATAAGAACTATAAGAACTGTTGGAACTTGGTAATTAGATGTATTCTGTGAACTGCATTAAGATTTACACACAAAAATAGAAGAAAAAAAATTTGGGGCTTCCCCATACTTAGAACTGAAACTCAACATTTTTTTTTCATCAAACCCACACGTGTGGGGTATCTATGATTAGGTCTTCAAAAATGATATTGAGGTTTCTAATATCATTTTTCTCTAAACCGAATAGTTTGCGCGAGAGACACTTCCAAAGTGGTAAAATGTGTGTCCCCTCCCTTCCCCCCCTGTAACTTCTAAAATAAGAGAATGATAAAACTAAAAAAAATATATGATGTACATTATATGCAAACTTCCACCGAAAATTGGTTTGAACGAGATAAGAAGAAGAGTAAGTAGTTTTTTTAATACGTCATAAATCGTAAACCGCAATTTACCTTTCATTCAATCAACTCAAATATAAAAAAAAGTTACAACGAACTACAAGAACTTTTGTATTATGTTACTTGCCGCTACGGAACCCTTCATAGGCGAGTCCGACTCGCACTTGGCCGCTTTTTTATTACAAATACATTTAGTACAATGATTTAGTATTATCGCTAAAAGCTATCTCTTCCTGACAACCTTTGTATGGACAGGATAATAATTGATCACATGACGGCGGTGCATCTATAAAATATTAAAAACATACCTACATACTATAAACCTAAAATACTAGTAATAACACAAATTTAATTTAAAATAAGCAACTATAAAAATGGTTATGATGAATTAACAAGCAGTCACAACTTCAACACAGGGACAGATAACGGGTGTGCACTTTTGTTTTAAAATTACTAATAGACTTGGATGTTCTTATAGAGAGGGGCAAAGCGTTCCGCAATCGTACGGCTGTTACAGTGAAGGATCGACCATAAAACTCTGTCGTATGGACAGGAGTTTTACGTTGGAGGGAATTTGAAGAACGCAAATTGCGATCATTATCCTGGCGGAGAAAGATAATATCCAACAATAACATTTTGCCTTTCTGATTTACGTACGAATACCAAAAACCAACAACGTTTGGTGAACAACCGTTCAGAGAATATTTCTAGAATATTTACCTATTCCACGGAGGGACACATTAAGCTAGCTATCTCAGTTTTTAGAAATATTTTTATCTCGAATATATCTTTGTTTGACCATAATTCGTCTGATGGTAAGCTATATTTGTGTCACTGAAGCTACACATATCAAATTTCAGCCTGTGGGGTCACTGGTGTACCCTGTGTGTGAATTTTGTCATAGTTTGATTTTTATTATGGGTAATAACTTAAAAACTACAAAGTTTAAACTAAAAATAAAAACGAGATCGAAATGTACTCACAAAGACCTTTTATTAAACGTGCCACTAGATCGGATAGTCCCATTTTGTTTTTTTTTTACCCCCCTTGAACCCCAATATCTCAACAACCCTCATACATTATTAACTTATTTAGTCACACCAAAATTATACCACCACTACCTACCTATATATCAAATTTCACGATGATCGAATGAACGCTTCGAAAGTTATCCTCGGACAAACAAACATACATACATACAACGCCGATTTGCCCAAGTTGATTTGGAGATCTCGCTTCGCTCGATCAATAAATATGTCTAGCGAGTGTCGGACCATGCCCCAGCGATGCTGTTAAATGTTGTGAAAACCTTATATTATCCCCTTGCCAAATTTCATTATTATTTAACTGGGTAGATCTTCGTTTGACAACAATCTCACCTGATAGTAAGCGATGATGTGGTCTAAGATGAAGCACGAAGATTTAGAAGATACCTATTCATTCTTAACTTAGAGGCTAGGATTAGTCTTCAGGAAAAACTTACGACGGTAAAGTTATCAAACATTCTCCATGAAGTCTAGTATAATTATATATATAATTATAGTATAATTATATCCTCTATAACTGGCTAGATCCATATGTTTAAATAAATCAGGTATATACAAACCTTCTGACTTACAGAGGCTGTATTCACGATCGGCAGAGGCGAGCCACGCGCACCATCGTCATGCTGATGGCTTTGTTCCTCATCTGCTGGACTCCATTCTTCATCATGCTTCCGCTTGGTAAGTTCCTTCTAGGAATTTCGTAGAGGTTACGAAGGTTAATATTAAGGAGTGCTGAGACTTAAACGTCAGTCCCTCTTTTCAATCCCAATTGAATCCCTCTTTCAATATAATTTGAACAGTACTAACACTAGCGGTTGGGGAGTGGCAACATTGATACGCATTTGACATTTCTAAACGTCAAAAACAATAGTATTCCCTATAGCCTTTATTCTGACGTTTTGCATATTTAAATAAATTTCAAATTCTCAATCATTAAGGCTAAGTTCATATGACCACGCGGAACTACTAACCGCGCGGTACTAGATCAAACTAAATAGTGTTTATCATCTATATTACCTCGCGGTAATGTAGATGATACACACTATTTAGTTTGATGTTGTACCGCGCGGTTAGTAGTTCCGCGCGGTACCGCGCGTTCATATAAACTTAGCCATCTCTATTTCTATTTCTCATTCTATTTTGTCTATAGTTTTTTTATGATGTACAATAAAATGTTCTCTCCAATAAAGTCTGTCTGTAGCAGGTCTTCTCCAATAGGGACCAGCACAGCATTCAGTTTTATTTCGTAATAATACTAATGCTGGACATTTCACACAATGCTCTCCAGCCCTAAACTAAGAAAAGTTTGTACTAAGTGAACCAGATAACTGATATAATACTTACATACTTTTTTTTGTAAATACGTACTTATAATACTTATATAGAAAGACAACCAGACCTGGAACAAGTATCTGTAGATCGTGCAAACATTTGTTCCGCGACGAGAGTCGAACTCGCAACCCCCTGCGTCTCAGCAGGTCCATTGCGCCACGGAGGTTAGTTTTTGCCATTTTTTCAGCGCCATTTTTTTGTGGCAATGGTCAAATATGTGCCTTTTTTATTTGCATTTTCAGATTCCCTCTGCAAATGCGTTTGGGACGTGGCTTGGCAGTGGTGCTCGTGGCTAGGCTACGTGAACTCCGCTCTCAATCCTTTCGTGTATGCGGCCGCATCGCCCAGTGTGCGTCGAGCTTTACACGCCTCTTTCACTATTTCTAGTACTTCAACCAATGATATCCCTCTGAAGTCTAGTGTAAGACGACCAACGTAAAATTAAGGAGGGATTTAACAGCTCGCGACCTGAATTTGGGGATCGCAAAATTACAGAATTTAAAAATCCCGTATATCAATTTCATTTATATAACTGAGAAAGGAAAAGTGCTGATAGTCTTCGGATCGGCTGACCTGGGGCCCAATTCTACTAAACCAACTATGGCAATGATATCGTCGCAAAATCTATACAACCTGTTTAACTATGTACGACATTAATTTAAAACACACATCCGGAATCGTATTAAGTGATTTTAGAGTTGTGTTTAATACCGGTAGCTTGAATGTTTATCGAGTTATCGATACATTTCCAGTAAACCATTTTTAACGTAAATCGGCGGTGCCTTTGCAACGATGCCGCTTAGGCAGTTTAACACGTACCTACTTACATGATGAATAAATATGATTTGTTTACCTATCTTATACAGGCTGTTCTATTAATATTTTAAGGTTGTTTAAAAATTTAAATTTTCTATTTTAATGAATTTGAGAGAACGTATTTTAAAACAATACTAGCCATTATCCGTGTTTTTGTTTAATGTCATAAATAACAAAACAAGTTGTACATACCTTTGGTGTTCTAATACCTAACACAATATTTTTTCAATTACCGCTGTTGCTATGACGTCAGCATTGAAAATTTGACAGCTTATGACAGGAACAACCATCGTAATTGTTAAATAATGGCTTTAATATCGTTTTAGTTATTAGCAGAATTGGACTCCTGATCTTTCACTTATACTAATATAACTGAGGTGGCTCTTAGCTATATAAAAAACCGCGTAAGAGTCGGTCCATCCGTCCAGGAATACCATACCAGAGACAAACACAGATAAACATTCACCCGTACCTGTGGCTTCGTATTTCTCAAACAGATTCGCAGACATATTCGTAGAAGTGAAATGATTAATTAAATTCGTAAAAGTATTCGTGAAGGTTAACATATTAATGTATGTACTTTAGTTCCAACCAGTTGCGGTATACTAAATAAATAGAATCTACTAATAACGAGGGATTTTCACAGCCATGTTTTTAGAATCGCTTATAGATGGCGCTACTCCATCAAGCACTAGGAATGGAACGTTTTACGAGTAGCATGTGAAAAATAATATGTCACATCTGTTATTTTCCTTCGCCTAACCTGTTAAACTCATTCAAATGAAATCATAATTCATTCATCAGAATTCACCTAGCAGACTTCCTCGGACTTACGAGGAATAATAAAATGTTCGACGACATAGATCCATTTAACACCACTGAAAACGCATTCAAAGCAAGGGTATCCCGTCAACTGTCTCAACAGACACCGCTGGACAAACCGAGGGATAGCTAGGAAATAGGATGGATGAATAGATAACTCTTTATTGTTATAGATACTAAATTAAAATTACTAAACCTGGAAAACTTAACTTTTTACGAACATAAACTTGACATTTCAACACCAGCCTTTTAAAATTCTTCATAAAAAAACTGCCACCATGTAACCCTTGCGTGTAAACTCACTTTATAAACAGTTTGTAGATAATATTACTTTACTTAGAAAACTTTCGTGATTGATTTCAATCATTATTATAAATACGGGATTTATCACGTACCGTCTTATCGGTGTTTCGACCGACAATGTTTCGGTTCACTTCGTTCAATCCGCACTGTGCGAGGCGAGACGTTATTCGGAGCGGATCGCACTCACCCTGATGAAGGTTCACGAATTGAACCGATACATTGTCGGTCGAAACACCGATGGGACGGTACGTGATAAATCCCGTATTAATGTTATATAATGATGTATAAAAGTTAACTGGTGGGCTACTTTACCGTGTCAAATTTATATAAGTTAGTATTACATGATGTAGATTCAATTTGGTTTAAGTTCAGTATTTGGTTAATAAATGTATGATATACGGTAATGTTACTGTGAATCTAAGTATTATTAAATAAAATAAAATCACTTTCGGTATTCATCGTATATCGGTTGTTGTCATTCGCACCTGCTACAAATCACAGTCGTTCGCATTTCTTCGGAATACATCAGGCGTTTTCGTTACCCGTGATTTTTCACATGTGAAATAGCACTAGCAAGAATAGCGAGTGTGACATTACGGCATTAGGTATAGTGAAAAATGTGAAATAGCAGTGATAAAAAATAATCATTTGATCATATGAAAATGATGTAACAAATAGCTATAATTTCCATGCCTATCATGCACTTATGTGTTTTGTCTGTATCTCTAACAAAGTGAATTATCAATGTGAATTGCCGTATCAATCAAAACTTGAATTAAAACAAAATCATTTATATTTGCTTTCAAACAGGAGGGTATGTATAGATTAGATTAGATAATTCTATAGTGTACACCATAAAGATATGACTAACCTAAACAATGTCTCGGGTGATTGTCTATTACGCTAGTTGGAACTACTTTTTTTTTTTAAATCGAGAATGAAAAGCCCTTATTAATTACAAATGTCACATTATACAATTTTTTTTTATTTTGTTCTTTTTGTGATCCGCAATCAGTTGGAGGACTATAGGCGGATGAGTTGATTTATTTGTGGCGTTCGGGATCAAGACACATTAGTCCTTCTTCCCTTCTTTAGAAGCAGCAAGCAGGTTGTCCAACACATGGACTCTTTTCAACCGCTTTGTGTCAAAATGATTTTCCACCAGCGCTCTTGCCAGCGGATTATCATGGCTTTTAGGCGATCCAGGTATCTTTTACTTATGAGGGCCATATATTGGTCAATTGTGGGAACTTCTAAATACTCATGGATCTCCTTGTTGGTTGTGAACCATAAGGCATTAGAGATGGAACGCAAGAATTACTTTTTTTTAGATTAAGTATACAATATTAAAAAGAATTACATAGTTTAAAATCAAAAGGGAGAAACTAGTCACAGATTTGATCATTATTATAAATACGGGATTTATCACGTACCGTTTTATCGGTGTTTCGACTGACAATGTTTCGCTTCAACTCGTGAACCTTTATCAGGGTGAGTGCGATCCGCTCCGAATGACCTCACTTATCCTTTACTCCACTTATCACACATTTTATTCGGAAGTCGTCAAAACTATTTTTAGAACTATAAATTGATGGTATCTATATAGCTGGTATTTAAATTATTGGTGACATACAGACACTATAGGCGTTATAAGACCCCTCTTGCGTTGGGGGTTTAAAATAGTTTGCATCCATCACTGTTGTAGTGATGTATCTTCTATTTTAAGCCTTACTCTAATTTCGATCATCTCTTATATCCTTCTTTCTTAACTAAGCTCTCATGTTTTTGCAATCACTGCTCCTTTTATCTTTTAAAACCTCTTCTTACTCTTTACTTTGTTGCTGGAAATAATTATTCGTGTACGTAATTCTAAGGTTTGAGTTTTTGACTTTACTTTTAAATAAAATATTGTTTATTAATTTGTTTTTAATTCACCTAACATTTTAATACTTTTTACTTAGAAAACTTTCGTGGTTGATTTCAATCATTATTATAAATACGGGATTTATCACGTACCGTCTTATCGGTGTTTCGACCGACAATGTTTCGGTTCAATCCGTGAACCTTCATCAGGTTGAGTGCGATCCGCTCCGAATAAGAGCGAGCTCCGATAATGAGTGCGAGGCGAGACGTTATTCGGAGCGGATCGCACTCACCCTGATGAAGGTTCACGAATTGAACCGAAACATTGTCGGTCGAAACACCGATAAGACGGTACGTGATAAATCCCGTATTTATAATAATTTTTGATACTTCATGGAAATAGTTGAAAGCGGTCAAAAAATCAAAGTAATTTAACACAATAAATAAATCTTTATTTACACAAGGTAGATATTAACATTTGTGTACAGTTCTTTGGCTTGAAATCTACCCATTCAATAAAACCTGTGACAAACCGACAAAACAGCAGAGGTTTTCCCATTTATAAATAAATACATGGCCAGAGATGCTGCGAATATAACATGCTTTAGGAAGATATGCCTGGTGTCGGTTGGTACAGGATTAATTCATTAATATGAAGTAACAGAAAATTGTACTCACAAAATAATGTTTCTTTATACGTGCACGTTATCAACTACTCTTAAATAATACTAACAACAAACAACAAAACAATTAGTATTTTATATACAACTTAAAATAGACTTTGAAATAAACTATGAACGATTTAACAACCTATATACTATTTTGTGCTGTTAGTTTTTCAAACTGAACCATTTTAAATGTTAACTTACAGCTTACCTACAAGGCATTTCTTGGTATTTAAAACTATACTTTAAGCAGTTATCTTCGTCGAAACTCGCATTCGATGCTTTCGTTTTCATTTCAAAATACTGTAGGTGTCAGATTCTAAAAACCTATGTATGTAGTTTTACGGTGTAGCCTCTGAAACACTGTTTTGCATACCTCACATACTTTTCAATATGGCGTCCCAAAATGGCGTCAAGATGGTGGCTAGTGCCTTAATATGGCGGTGATCAAGATGGCGGCTACGATGACATGCGGGCGGGAGAATGTGCTCGCGGCTGAGAAGTCCCTCGCGTCAGGTAAACAGGTCTTGCAGGAGCAACGGCCGGAGAGACAGTAGCCGGGCTCGTCTTCTTCTGACACACATTCCTGGAAAGAAGGTAGTTGAGAGTTTAGTTAAGTATAGTTGGAAAATCCTAACGAAGCTTCAGCACATGAGTAGATTTCATTATCCCACTATCCACAGACACTAATATTATAAATGCGAAAGTAACTCTGTTTGTTTGTAAGTTGTTTTTTTACCTTTTCACGACTAAACGGCGAACGAATCGTAATGAAATTTGGCAAGGAGATTATATCCTCGCGAAGGACATTGTCTCAAAAAATAATCTTAAAGGGGGTGAAATAAGGGTTGATAGTTTGTATAGGCAATCCATAATTCCTTAAATTAGGGATCAGAAAATGTTTCAACTTTTTTGCAAAATCTACCCTAAAGGGATAAATCCTAAGGGGATAAAATAAGGGGTTAATATTATGAGGTATTCTTTAGATGCACTCCCTATGTACCGTTGGTATATAGATAGATTGTGACCGGGATTGGTACATAGGCTACTTTTTACGCGACTGCGCAGAAGGATAGTATGTATTTATTGACAAAACACGCATGCGAAGCCGCGGGCGGGTCAGTTAGTAATAAACGCGAAAGTTTGTATGGGTGTACCTAAGTGTGAATGTTTGTTACTCTTTCACGTCGTAACCACGCGTGCGAAACCGCTGGCAGAAGCTAATTCGCAATATTCTTATTCGTCATGTCACTGGCCCCTTTTTTTGTTATCTGCACGTTAAGGGAGCGTTCGGAGGCCGCTGGCGGAAGCTAGTTCGCAATATTCTTATTCGTCATGTCACTGGCACCTTGTTTTGTTACCTGCACGTTAAGGGTGCGTTCGGAGGCCGCTGGCGGAAGCTAGTTCGCAATATTCTTATTCGTCATGTCACTGGCACCTTGTTTTGTTACCTGCACGTTAAGGGTGCGTTCGGAGGCCGCTGGCGGAAGCTAGTTCGCAATATTCTTATTCGTCATGTCACTGGCACCTTGTTTTGTTACCTGCACGTTAAGGGTGCGTTCGGAGGCCGCTGGCGGAAGCTAATTCGCAATATTCTTATTCGTCATGTCACTAGCACCTTGTTTTGGGAGCACGCTTGTCGTTCGACGTCGCTTACAGCGCTCATAAGCGTTTGCATGGACACCCGGAATCTCGGAAACGAAACGCTCACAAACGCTAACTCTGGCGAGGTGAGGCAGCTTGAGCGTCCCGGTCAATTTACCGTAACATTTGCAAAATTTAGTCAAATTCATATGGAATGGAACAGCTAGTTTGATGATTTTGTTTCCAGGATTTAGGTAGGTTCCAATACAAATATAATACAATATTTATACGTTTAACAGGTTATCCCTCAGTATACGGATGATTTTTTTTTATTTATTTCACCTTAATTATAACATTGGTTCTTACAGGCATGTCAATTTTTGATGAAAATTACAAATCTCATTTTCGATATGTATTCAGCATTTGTTCATGCATTTGTCCCTCCACGGGATCGAATCAGAAATGAGGAGGTACGTAGGAGAACTCAAGTCACCGACATAGCCCGACGGATTAGCACGTTGAAGTGGCAATGGGCAGGCCATATAGCGCGCAGAACAGATGGCCGATGGGGCCGGAAGGTTCTCGAGTGGAGGCCACGGACCGGCAAGCGCAGCGTGGGATGTCCACCTACAAGATGGGCAGACGACTTGGTAAGAACCGCAGGTCGGCGATGGATGCAGGTTGCTTCCAACCGCAGTTCCTGAGATCAGTGAGGGAGGACTTTGTCCAGCAGTGGAAGTCCTACGGCTGATATGATGATGATTTGTTCATGATTATGCATTGTTTAATTATAAATAAGTCGAAGCAAAATATTAATAAATTAAATTATATTGTATTTTGATGTTTTTTTTCAATATTGAGTTTTTATTTCACCTGTTGGGAAGTCCTGGTGTAACTGATTATGAAAAAAATCAGCACACCTTACTGGGGTTTTGCATAAATGAATGTGAATAGTGCAATGAAGAATGTCGACTCCAACAGTTTTGCAGCGGAGGAACGTGCCCTAAATTCTGATTCGACGCACTACATACGTTTCGATAAGGCCCAGGTCTTAGCGAGAGAGACGTTCTTCGTCCTTCGCAAGGTCCGAGAGGCGATACAAATAACTCGTGTGCCAAACTTTAACAGAGATAGAGGATGGATTCTACCGCCAGCCTGGAGGCCAAGTCTTCATGATGCTGCGACAGAGGAGTGAGTGAACCTGGTAGAGACAGTTAGTGTTGCGTGTTTGCCTGTACCGAGAACTACCGAAGAGAGCAGCAGTGATGATAATGATGATGACGCAGCCTGTTAACACGCTGGGTCATCGTTGACGCAATACCTACCACCGCGGCCATCTACTACGTGTGTGTTCACGACACGTTATTTGGAGCGGATCGCACTCGCCCTGATAAAGGATCACGAATTGAACCGAAACCGTTATAAATCCCGTATTTATAATAATAAATGTAAAGAGTGTCACCTCATCTCGCTTGCACTCCTGGCGCGGGCGCTTCTTCTGCCAGCAGCGAGGCGGCGTGCCGACCGCGCGCGCGCTGTACGCGCACAGGCACTGCCCTCCGAGGCACAGCGCGGCGCCGGGGGACTTCGCGTCAGCAGTGCCGGCCAGCGCGTCGCACTGCACATCGTACTCGCACGGGTCGTTCAGTGCTTTCACAGCTGGAAAGTTACGAATAATCTTTATTCAGAGATGGAACAAGCTTATGGCCCACCTGATGTTAAGTGGTAACCATCGCCTATAACAGAGAACTGCCTCGTAGGTCACTCACGTTAGAAATGTGCCCTACGTTGCACTACCCTGAATCCATCAATTTTAGACATACAGCGTGTCATTTTGTGTGTACCATCATCATCATCCACAGCCTGACTTCACCTATTCATGGGTATAGACCTCCCCAAGTTTGTGCCATCCACCATGATCCTGCGCTAGTCTCACCCACTGACGGGCTGCGACCTTTTCGATGTCGTCCACCCATCTCGCTGATGGTCGTCCTACCCTTCTATACCCGCTCCTCGGCCACCGAGTTATGGAGCTCAAATAGTCTTGGGCGGGACACTTGGCTAGACGTGGTGATGACAAATGGAGCAGGACAGTGACTGTGTGTAACAAATAAATGATTATTCTATTATATTCTATTCTAGGTGTAAAGCTTAATGTGCCTGTAATTTCACCGGCAACCCTTCAAACCAAAACACAGCAATGCTGCTTGGTGGCAGAAGTAGGTATGGTGGTAGCTCTGCCCAGGGTGAGCCCTTTTACAAGGAACTCTATATACTACTCTTAAACCACATTTACACTCAGCCGCTGCCGCTGTTCCTGCCACTACCGGAAATATTGCCGCAAATATTGCTGCGGCAGTATAGACGCGAATGTGTGTTCACACTCAGCTTTCATACTTCTTTATTGAACGACGCGCAACAATGGCTGACGTCGAGGTTGTTGCGGCGACAGCATTATGTTTGCTCAGTATAAGTAACTATTTAAGTGTTTGAAAAAGAAACAAAAGTCACCGTCGTCGTCCAAGGAGATGGTGGAGGAAGTAATGAAAAGGACGAACGTAACACGTTCTTTCGCGCTTGAACGCCGGCAGCAAGTGAGCGAGAATGCTGAATGTAAACACTCACTCGCGCTCGCGCTGCCCGTCCTTTGACTTCCGCGCGAAATACCGACAATCGAGAGCGCGATGGGCAATGACAGCGGCATGAGCAGTGACAGCGCGAGTGACCTATTTACATTCTCGCGCTGCCCAATTCCCTGCCCACTTCCCTGTCCAATAAGGCTGAGTGTAAATGTGGCATTACGTTATCAGAAATTTTCAGAAGGCTGGCTGAACAAAGTACAACAAAATGATGATATCTTACATTCAACACAGGAGTTGGTGTCATTATGTGCCACCCAGTTGACTCGGCAACGACAAGTTCCTCTACACTCCAACCCTGGTCCAGCGCATTGCAACTGATCCTCACAGGCTTCACCGAGGGTTGCGTCGCGCACACATCTGAAAACGCACACATCTGATTGTTTTGCTCGCATAGTTGCCGCCAAAAACCTATATTTCTTATTTATTGATATTAATGATAATTAGTACCAACGTCCTCCTTAGTGTGATTGCAGACCGCCTCGACTGTTCAACCCTGCATTCCGAATCACGACATAATCGCTGCTAGCGTTCACGTAGTTATTTTGCGTACCGATTCAGTTATCGCGCTGATGACAGTTGAGTGCCGTCAAGGATTCGGAACGCTCATGAACGCGCTGCAAGTCAGTGTTCCTATATTTTCATAACAACATCGAAACCAACCAACCACAGAACACTATTACTCAAGCAACCAACCAACCAGCTGTCACGTCAATTTTGACAGGGAGGCTCACAGTGATATCGGTTTGGAGCATGGACGTTGTTAGCGCAAAATGGCGGATGTAATGGCGTCATCTATGACGAATCACAGGACATCGTTGTTGCGCTCACGGTGACTCGAAACGCTTGTTAGCGCGATGATATCGATTTTAGCGTGATTTTGAGTGCAGTCCTATCTGAACCACTGCTGTAAGCTCCATGTGCCACACACACCCTTCCAAAGACCATTATGAGTATTTGAGAGTGAGAGTACTTGACTATATATATATATATACTTTTGACTTAATATTATTTTGTATTTTTTGTAATTTATTTTTATTATTTGTGTGTATGTCTTTGTGTGTATGAATTAAATATGAGTCACGCTTGTACTAACCCATTTGACATGTGAAATTAAGTTTTTTACTAACAAATATGGATCTTTGACATCTGAAAATAAAGAATAGAATTGAATTGATTGTTGTAGGTTGTTTTTCCGGTAACACGGGCAACATTTTATTAACCTATGCGTACGGTAGAAACAAAAGAAATCTACCCTCACCTAAATTGTGCTGATCCATATCTGTCAGATGAAATTGACTTGGCTGTACCACCCCGAACGAGTGACAGCGCAACGAGAAAACGAAAAAAGCCCCCTAAATCGGTCTAAGGCATTCCGAATTCCTGTGTATCGTGTGTAGATTTATTCGGAGTGTAAATATATTATCGAATAATCAATTTCCACCAGCCGGTGTGCGTGTGATAAGTGCCGCCAGCATTGCCCAGCATCAGACAGCAAGCAAGCGCGCGTGGTGAAGGTGATC
The DNA here is from genome assembly GCA_918857605.2 of Philereme vetulata. Classification (NCBI taxonomy): domain Eukaryota; kingdom Metazoa; phylum Arthropoda; class Insecta; order Lepidoptera; family Geometridae; genus Philereme; species Philereme vetulata. The sequence goes on from OU975482.1 coordinate 1,984,334, forward strand.
ATTTGTTAGTATTCTAGGTAGTGTACATTATATTGTTGCCTGGAGGATACTTTTTTAATTTTATCATACATACGACTATACGTTGATTAAAAAATCAAAAAATCTAAATCTTTTTATTCATTAGAATCACAAGGATAACTTTGAAACGTCAATTTTACTGCCTGTTCCTTCGCGACCAAGCCAGGAAAGAAAGGCAAGAAACAAGGCTGGTTGTTCTATTGAATTACCTTTTTAGAATACATAACAATAAAGAAAATAAATTACGTCTAAATTGTAACATTTTTGAACCAGTTGGAGCAATTTCAATCCCAAGTTTCTCTATCATCTAAATAATCCGATATGTTTTAGTAGGCTTTTTTATAAAGAAATTGTTTAATTTGTAGATTGCTATCTATGGTGCAAATGTAATTGACCCAGTGTGATCCAAGCCAAGTTTCTACGTCACAATGATAATAAGGAAAGAGTTACCAAGAGTCGACAAAAAAACCCTTAAAGTAAAAAGTTCAGCTGTCTACTGGGTAAAATGATTGATGGACCTTGAAGCGTCCTATAACAACTCTTAGAACAATGACTTAAGGTCAATGGGTTATATTGGATTGATTGGGATTAATTGGATTGAGCAATATTGGAGAGTCACTGAAATTGTGAATCAATTCCAAAGATGCGACGATTTTAATGACACTACCACACCATTCTACGACTACCTCCGTGGCGCAGTGGACGAATAACCGGCTGAGACGCAGAAGGTAGCGGGCTCGATTCCCACCGTGGAACAAATGTTTCCATGATCTACAGATATTTGTTCCGGGTCTGGATGTTTTCTATATAAGTATGTATTTACAAAAAAAAAATAAGTATATGGCTGAATCAACTTTTAAGGTACTCCTTATGTGTCCCAGTCATGGAAATAGCAATAAAATCGGTATTTCAGTTTAGAATATGGTTGTTTTGATGTTAACTTAAAATTAGATCCTGTGCTGATGCTGTGGTAGTTCCATAGTTTTTATATTTTTAAGCAAAATTATAGTTTTTTTTATGGTAACGCAGCACACCATAAGCAATCTCCATACAAACAAAAGTTTGATTTAAATTATATTTTTACATGCACCTTCACTTTTGTCCCAAGCTTTGATGAAAACATCAGCTATACAGCGTTACCGATACAAGTTCATGACTATTTTCAAGAGATCGCATCTAATTTGGTGTCATGAAAGGCGAATATTATCTAATATTTAGTTCATATGGTCTGACAAAGCCTACCTCGCTTCACCCGGTCCTCAGTGTGCGGTAAGCTCTCAACTGGTGCGCGTGGCTTTATTGGCGCTCACATCGTTACGGCAGGAATATTGGTAAGTTATTGAATTATTTGAATTTTATTAGCCTAGGATTTCTGATTTCAAGGTCATGACCAGATATTTGGTTATTATTAGCTGTGGCATTAATTATCATTTTTTTAGTTAAAATTTTCCCTAGTGTTACCGGTAACGCTGGATAAATTTTCTTTAGAGTTACCGGTAACGCCAGAGAATGTAAGACAAAATGACATTGCGAGTAATGGATAAATGGATAGTGTGGATTGTATACTGTGTCAAATTAAGGTTTCTAATATATCAATATAAATAAACTTTTGAATAATATAGTTTAATTTATTCAAGGTTGGTGCAACGTAGTCCATAATGCCACTTAGTGCAGCAGAAAAACAAAAGCGCTGCAGAGAAAGGCTAAAAAATAATAGAGAAAAGTACGAAGAAGCGAAGAAAAAACACCGAACTCGATATCATAAAACCAAAAGAGTAGAGATTTAGTAATAGATTTAACTCCCAAAGAAAAATATAACGCAAAAGTGATATGGAAACTACGAACACGACAGTTAAAAAAAACAAAAAACGGGCTCTTGAGAGGTTGTTACAACAAACAACCCCTGACTCGCCTAGAACAGACTCCAGATTAGGAAATGTTGGAAAATTTAATGGAAGTCCACCACCGACGCCTCCACGTGCTACTTCTCCACCAGTAATACCTCCGCAAGCCATATCAAGAAACCAACCATCAAAAACAAGAGATCAACCACCAAATTTCAGAGACCAACCACCACGTTCAAGAGAGCAATCACAACAATCAAGAGACCTATCACCACGTGTAACAGATACGCCACCACGAGCACTATCTACACCCCTACAAGCACTAGATGCGCCACCACGAGCACTATCTACGCCTCTACAAGCACTAGCTACGCCACCACGAGCACTATCTACGCCCCTACAAGCACCAGCTACGCCACCACGAGCACTATCTACGCCTCTACAATCACTAGCTACGCTACCACGAGCACTATCTACTCCCCTACAAGCACTAGCTACGCCACCACGAGCACTGTCTTAGTCTCTACAAGCACTAGTTACGCCACCAAAAGCACTAGCTTCTCCACTTCACTTAACTTTAGCAAAAGGAGGCCGGAATAAAGTTAAAACGAACAGATCACGGGTGTATAGAGAAAACAATATAAAACTAACGCAAGATAATGACAATTTGAGACGAAACGATTTGTTTGAAAAGTATTGTGTGATTGTGTTGCGAAGTTGCAATTTATATTAAGGGGGCACCGGAGGGACAATCGCCCATACAACACGTACTACCAAGATCATTTCTAATTGGAGCATATTTCTACCTTAATAAGGTATTATTTTAATTTGAATAGTATTTATCTAGGTTCCCAACCATATATTAGATCAAAATACTTACCTAAAATGAAATAGAATCGTATCGCATTCTGCATGTTTTTACGTCATAAAAGACCTGTTTTCAACCTAATTGTTTCGTATTAAAAACAACAACATCTTACGTATCCTAGTCATGGGAACATAGAGTATATCGTCTAGTTACAGAATAACAATACAATGAGAAAAATACAACAAGTTTTCAGTCATCATTTTTGGTATTAAGGAACACGGTCAAAATCTAATCAAATTTAGAATCGTTCTATTGCTATCACTGTCGCTCTGCGTGGCTAAACTTCGTCACTAAACAGGGATAGCGATATTCAGGCCGAAGTTTTTGACGTGGCCGAATTGAAGTTGCGCTCAGTGTTCGCTGGCGCGTTAAAGATAAGCATTTGAAAACTTGCAAAGTAACGCAGGGGACCTAGAACTGCCTCTATTTCATAGGTTGGTTATAAAAAAAAACGTTATTATTAAGTTAAAAACACTGAATTGTTATATGAATAAATGAATATCATGTTGATTATTCTAATTTTATCGTTTTATCACATGTTTTGGTATTAACAAATAATTAACGCAATCGATATTTTTGAAGCACACTCGTCAGTTTTTCTAAAAAAACTCGTTAAAACTAGCTTAAATCTCGTGCCACTCCACAAAACCTAAAATTAGGATAAATAATGCAAATTAACACTATATTTTCATTATATTTCGATAATTTGTTTTTTATTTTTAGCTGTTGAAAATGTTGTCAAAGGAGTGTCTTAAAAGTTGATTCGCCCATATAAGTATTCTATCAGTTTTCTGGTTTCCATAGTACAAGCTTTGCTTAGTTTGGGTGTAGATAGCGTGTGGCATGTCCAGCTACACTATTTATTTATTTATTATTTATTCCCAATGTGATCCTAGATCAATTACCTTGTCAATTTTATTACAAAATAATAGTAGGTGACTTAGAAATGTCAGCAGATCAGATATTGAAAATGGAAACTAAAGAACCTCTCGTTAAAATGAAGAAGATTCTTACTTCGATTAAGGAACCTCTCGAAAAAACTAAGGATGCATACCTGGTACCATTATCTCTAGGGCTGTACTGGAGCTGACAGCTGCAGTATCCTCGCACACAGAAGGCCTGTCTCTCCAGCCCCTGCTCACCTAAGTAGCAGTTCATGTCAGTCTGACAGCGCTCACCGATCACTGGAAATTATAAAACCATCGGTTAGTTGCTACAACCTGAAAAATAATAATAATCCTTTATTTACTTAGCCTTAAAAAAATTACGCCCGGCTTGCGTAACGCATCCTTAAACATAATTAGCAACGTCTATTAGTATTTCTCTATGTTAGCAACTAAAAATGTTTAAATTTGACGTATTTGTATGATTTGATAACTCTCTTATACATTAATTAAGAATCTAATCTAAAGAACCCGCTGGATCCTACTGCTGGGCAAAGGCCTCCCTTCCCTTCTTCCATTCATCCCACTTCTGTCGACCAGATCGCACTATGCGCGTCAAGTTCGTCCATCTCCGCCTGGGCCGGGCACGCGGTCTCGCGCCTTGTGGGACCCACTCGGAGGCTATCTTAGCCCACAAGTCATCGCGCATTCGACATACGTGTCCTGCCCATTTCCACTTCAATTTAGCTGTCTTTTGCGTGTTTTAATTAAGAAAGAAGTTAAACATTATTTAATATATTATATATGATTAATAACTCCTATTTGGGTATAGGTAGTCCTTGTCTCGATTACTCCATGATACTGTCTTTTGCTGTTGTCCTGAAAAATGAAAACCAACAATCCTTATTTTGATGCGGTGTTTTTCAGAGGTACATATAGTTTTTCCAGGTCGTTGGTTTGATCCCCTCCAGATGTTGGTTCACTCTTGGTGTCACCATTAACAAAGCATACAACTTATCTGACTGTAAACTGTACAAGTAGCTTAGGGATGTTGTAATGCGGTTCTTTTTGGGTATCATGTATAAAATATCAGATTGACTTCAACTAGCTTAGGCAAAACCCTGCGTCGTCCGAGACACGTTCTCGGAAATCACCTCCGATAACGCGGAGGAGATTTCTGAGTCATCTACATTAGACAGAGTAACTTCACACTTCACCGACCTCGCCGGCGAGGTCGACGAGTCCCTTCAGTCGCAGCCTATACGAGGTACAAGCACGTACCCGGCCGTTTCTCTCCTATCCACATTCTGGCAAGAGCCCAAGCCGAGGTTCGTATCTAAGTGGTGCTCTTGCGCTAGTTGCCTCATCAAAAAAACTTACAGGGCTGAGCGCCTTCTGTGCTCGCCAAAAGATCGGTTAAGCTGCAACGGCCTCAGAGGCCAACAGCGAGATTAGTCCATTCGAAAAAAAAAGAAAAAAAGCTAGGTTAGGCAAGTACGTACCGGCAGTTTCGTAACACCTGTCTTCTTCCAGATGCGAAGTGGTTGCGCAAGCGCAGACTCCGTTGATGCATTCTGAATGGACTCCCATCGTGGAGTGGCACTGGATATGCTGAACGCACTCCTCACCGCTTCTAGCCTCTGAAATTAATATTATTCTAATTACAGGTTACAGGTACTTAGAAAATTGTATTGATTTTAGTCACCTGAAATGGCTACATTATTGGTCGAGTCACTGGTTACTTTCTGGTCACCCGTATAACGTATTTCAGACAACAGTTCAAATCAATTAAATTTCTTTATTTCAGACTAGCACTAACATACAAGGCCTAGTCCATATTAAATACAATACAACAATTAGCGATGAGTAACGCCGGAGTGAGTGAGTGAAATGAGTCGATTCAGCACTCGGAGTTGAAAGTCTTATTGATTCCGGCCAATTGCTAATGATTCCGACTCCGGAATCATTAATTATTCTTTCGATTCGTGATCGTTAGAGCTCGAGTCCGGAGTAGTTTGCTTTGATTCCGACTCCGAGGAATCATGAATTATTCTTTCAATTCGTGATCGTTAGAGCTCGGGTCCGGAGTAGTTTGTTTTGATTCCGACTCCGAGGAATCATTAATTATTCTTTCGATTCGTGATCGTTAGAGCTCGGGTCCGGAGTAGTTTGCTTTGATTCCGACTCCGAGGAATCATTAATTATTCTTTCGATTCGTGATCGTTAGAGCTCGGGTCCGGAGTAGTTTGCTTTGATTCCAACTCATTTATTTCTTAATTCGGCACGCACAATCGGCCGGCTTCGCTCGATCGTTGGTTAGCGCTCGGGTAAACTCGGGTTTGTTCAGTCGCTCACTAGGCAGGCATGGAAATGAATGCTTTTTTAAAATCATTTTCATTGATTTCGACAATTATTTTCGGTAGAATTTTGACATTATTATTTAACGTTATAACAAGGCTCTTTTTAATTTATTTATATAATTACCATATAACGATTTTTATTATTTTATTTATTACATGCTATGAAACAAGCTTATGGCCCACCTGATGTTAAGTGGTAGCCATCGCCTATAACAGAGAATTGCCTCGTAGGTCACGCTCGCTAGAAATCTGCCCTATGATGCACTGCCCTGCGTCCATCAACTTGAAGCATACATATGTAAAGCCTCATGTGCCTGTAATTTTACGGGCAACCATACCCTTCAAACCGAAATACAGCAATGCTGATTGGCGACAGAAATAGGTATGGTGGTAGTACTTCTCCGAGCGAGCGCATTCACAAGGAACTCTACTACTCTTATACATAACAGTGAAATGCTATACAATGCAAGTCTCACTATAATACAATTTAGAAGAACTGTTTTGTTCTTTTCAGTTCACTCTCTGTTTTGAATGTTGATGTGTAATGGTAATTTTTGTTTTATATTTCTTATTTTTAGTTGGCATTCCTTGTGACATACATAATAATATAATTAGTACCGATATAATTAGTCTATTTAAGCTATATTTTATTCACTATTATAAATACGGGATTTATCACGTACCGTCTTATCGGTGTTTCGACCGTTTACTATATTTTATTGTTAATTTTATTACTGTGGCGTCATCCCCGATACCGAGTACGTCCCTACTAAACACCTACCTGTAGAAACTCTGTGACCTACCAACCCAAAGCAAGGTTTGAACTATTGTGCGCGCCAAGAGCGAGGCGACACATCCCGATACTCCTACTTTACTAGAAACGATTAACGGTCGACTGTGGACGGAATGGTACAGTACCGAGTAAAAGAATCAAAGGAATAGAGGAATCAGATCGGATGGCGGAGTCGGAATAAGTGAATACATATATTCACTTTGAGGAATGAAGAGTACCCATGACTAACAACAATACTTAAACAATGAAAGAAATATAAAATAGGTGCACATCAAAATAGCAAATACGATCATTCGACTCCTGAGACACAAGACGTGCACAGTGTGCGCTCTCGTTCAGTGTTCCATGAAGGGCTCAGAACACTATTACTCGCTAGATGAAGGGACAGGCGAAGTCCAGCCTCGTGATAGTGTTCTGTGCCAGCCTCCCTGCAATGAGTTGCAGGTAGCTGTTGGGGATAACAATGTGCACACACAAAAAATGATTTCAACGCCCATATCTATAAATATACTTTGAAAAGGAATGTACTTTTACTACGGTTATAAGATAAAGCTTAACCAAAGATTAACTCAGTCTCCGTCGTCCGAGACACGTTCTCGGAGACCCGGATGACGAAATCACTTCCGCTAATGCGGGTGAGTCATCCATATTAGACAGAGCAAACACTCCACAAATACACCGACCTCGCCGGCGAGGTCGACGAGTCCCATTAGTCGCCGCCTACACGAGGTACAAGCACGTACCCGGGCGTTTCTCTCCTATCCCCGTCCCGGCAACAGCCCAAGCCGAGGTTCGTACCTAAGTGGTGCCCTTGCGCTAGTTGCCTCATCAAAAATAAAATTATAGGGCTGAGCGCCTTCTGCGCTCGCCAAAAGCTCGGTTAAGCTGCAACGGCCTCAGAGGCCAACAGCGAGATAAGTCCATTCGAAAAAAAAAAAAATAATAATTAACTCAGTTTTGTAGTTTTCAGACACATGTCATGTCATGTTTTTGGTTCCCTATTCCGCTCCCGAAGGGATATCCGCATTATAAGTATGTCAGAAGAATTGATATCGTCTTATTGAGTTCTTATTATCGATTATGATGATAAAAACTCAGTTACTACTATCATTAAACCATGGAAGCTATATAAGTTTAAAACTGAAAGCTGACTACGTAATACCACAGACCAATATAATTTAAATAGACTGACAGTCTCAAACAAGATAATGTAACTCGATATTTGATTACCTGCTAGGACGCGAGATGTCGCTAAGAGTTACAAATTGTTAAATATATGCCAACCTTTAGCTTACCGCTCATAATGGTACGAAGAAAAATAGATGGCGCTATTTCCAATTACACGTGCGCGATAATATTATTGCGATGTTGTGACCTTTACGTTGTGCGAGGTTGCCGCTCTTCAGTTTCGTTAAAACTTTAGTCTCTAGAATTTTTTAAAGATTTGCACACATTTTCTCAGAATTGCCAGAACATGAAAGTTTCCGTCAAAATAGAGTTTTTTTTAGGAAAGGAAAGGATAGATATATTTTATTCATTACATACGTCTATGATCGTACCATTATCACTTAAATGCGGAAATACCTACATATTTGTAAAATAAGAATACATATTTATAGTGATGTACAGATAAGTAGAACACTTTTTGAAAGAAAATAAAATTAATTTGTAAGTACCCGGCAAATGCATACCTACTACAAGATAATACGTTCTATTAATTTGAACTGGAAACATAACTACTAAAATAATGAACACAATACGTACACAATATGTACATACATTATGTACAACAAAATATCGACTTACTAGTCGCGACTTTTGAGAAGTGAGGTTTGGCAACACAGCAATTAACAAAATTAGGTACAAAAAGCGTGACTTTGCTTGCTTCCCGGCTGTCAATGTCAGTCAGTTCACGGTTCTCTTTCGTTCCCTTTGTTTCGGACTTTGTGTTAAACGCCATCTAGGTAAAGACGATGTGCTACCTTCCCGCGCCATCTGTGATTAAGCATATGAAAGTGGTAAATCATCAACAGAAAATAAAATCGTTAAATCTTATTTTATGGACAATATTACTTATTCTAAAAAATATTAAAATATTTTGGTGTGTTTTAGTAGAAGTTTATTTTTATTTGTTGGTTGCAATGGCCGCTATGAAAGTTTCCAGGCTATGAGACAGCGCCATCTACAAATAATACGGGATTTTGAGCTTTTTGCGGGCTACGATTTCTTATATGGACATTCACAGTCTATTGATATTACTAGTCTCTGGTAATACATAATGTCAACGGGAACCTATGTTACCCGCACCGTAATAACGAATCGATTGACACCTCATTCATCAATATTGGACGAGCAGTTTAGGCGGTACGGTGATTAATAGGTGAACAAACCAGTGGCGCAGCTAGGTAACCAAAGGCCCTGGGGCAAAAACTAAACTAGGGCCCTAACCAAACAATTTAGATCGTTTGTTCCGTATTCGTCGTGTTCCGAATTCGACGTAATACAACCGACTCCGGAATAAAATTAAAAACAAATACAAATTGTAACTATTTTATGAAAATAAAAAGAAAATATCCACCAGTTACCGTTCAAAAAATACAGTCCTGTGTACACACATACAGCTGAAGCACGCTAATAGGGAACCGTTGAGGCACCCTTTGCGTACGGAATCCTAATTAAGTAGAGATTTTTATACCAATAACACCACATTCTTGACTGACTATACGTTTATATTCCGAATGTGGGAGAAATTTTCCCTATAGTCTAACTTTTTATTAGCTGCAGTAAAATGACGTTTTGTGGGTTGCCGGTTTTTGAAGAAAAATAAATAGGGATGTAGTTAAATGAGTGAATCATAAATGAATAATCAGTTTGTTTTTTTTTTTGAGATTTAATATTAAGTTGTAATGTATTTTTTTAACCTATTATTATTACTATACTAGAGGATTGATCTTTTTTAGTGGAAGTATAGGGAGGTACATTCAAAATGAAACAAAAACGTCATAATAATGTTATTTAATTAATTTTTGTGAACTGAATCACATCCCTATTGAGATTAGGCTGGCAACATTATTTTACGGAATGACATTTAGAAACGTCATTTTACTGCAGCTAATAAAAAGTTAGACTATAGTTCAATTTATAGTTTGTAAGTCAGAGTCCGCGGGGCCCCCTGGGCTTGGGGGCCCTGGGGCACTGCCCCATCTAGCCCTTCGGTAGCTACACCACTGATACAAACATACAACGCGGTCACATTAACTAGACGCTTGACCATGTGACGTCATTTTGGCGCTCAAGTACGGTGTGGAAAAAAACCTGCTCTTTTCGGCTGCTTTGCCTTTTTTATTATTGGATACAATTCCATTTTTCTCATATTTGCTGACCATACTGACATTTGCCGGCCGAGGAATGGGAATGCGGGGAGAAGCGGGCGGGGACCCGCATTCCAGCGATGCGTCGAGTTAATGTGACCGCGTTGTACATACAGTGTAAACTCTATATAACGACACTCAAGGGACTGAGCATATTTTGACGTTATAGAGAGTTGTCGTTAAATGGAGAGAAGTAAAATCTGTATTAGAAAAAGAAAACGTTTATTTCTGATTTGTCTTGTTAAATAGTACCTACAATAAAAATCTGTTTTAATTTGAACGCTATTGCGTTTTACAGTTTATGTTTACAATTTGAAAGTTTGTGAGCTACTAAGAATATGACCACGTATAGATAAAATCCATCACTTCTACTAACAACAGTCTGCAGCTACACGTGCAAGCAATCCCATTTTGTAAACAAAAGAACGGATTTCTTAGAAAGTTTGGTGTGTATGATGCCGACAGTAGAGTTTATTATGGTCTAGGATAATAAAACGACAAAAGGATATACACAGCTGCGCAGTTTTTACTAATTTGGCAACTTAAAAAGAACTTTTTATTACAAATTGTTGTCGTTATTGAGAGTGGGTGTAATGCTATACAAAGTGTACCATTGTATGCAAGACAAGCTAAACCAACCAAAGCCGAGTGATTTCGACGCTTTAGAGAGTTTGTCGTTAAAACGAGTGACGTTATATGGAGTTTACACTGTATTTAGACTGCTAAGAATATAACCCTTCCGGCATTGCCATAGTCCAGTAAATTGGAGAATTAAAGAAAAGTTCTAGGAACAGCTCACCTTTCAAACATCCCTTATGCGTGCTATTAACAGCTGCATATACGAAGCCATCTTTACACACGCAGTAGCTGTTTTGCCGACAGAACGCGTTGTCTGGACAGTCCATGTCCACACCACAGATGTTGCCTGTTCTTCCTGGAAATAAAACGTGAAGTAAGTTGATAGTTTCTGATAGCCATGACACAGAATCCTAGTTAAGGGGCAGGACTGCGTTGTGTAGTGTATCATACTGTTTGATTTGAATGTTACCAACCTCTGACGGCATCAATTTCATTTTATGTTTTTTATTTTAATTTAGGAACAACAAACAGTTACACTATAAAGGTTAGGTAAGATACAGTATTCATGTGATAGAAATATTAATAATGTAACTCACTACGTTATCCACATATTGGTAAGACAGAGTCAAAAAATAGATGCAACTAGAGGGCCAGAAGGGCCTTATATCTATTTAAGACAAAACTATAATTATATAAGTAAATTATATGTATTCTAAGTAAATATGTATAGGAAAAATAAAAAGTTAAGGGGAGACCGGAGGGGAATCGCCCATACAACACGTACTACCAAGATCTTTTCTAATTGGAGCATATTTCTACCTTAATAAGGTATTATTTTAATTTTAATAGTATTTATCTAGGTTCCCAAATATATATTAGATCAAAATACTTACCTAAAATGAAATAGAAGCGTATCGCATTCTGCATGTTTTCACGTCATAAAAGACCTGTTTTCAACCTAATTGTTTCGTATTAAAAACAACAACATCTTACGTATCCTAGTCATGGGAACATAGATTATATCGTCTAACACGGTCAAAATCTAATCAAATTTAGAATCGTTCATTTGCTATCACTGTCGCTCTGCGTGGCTAAACTTCGTCACTAAACAGGGATAACCATATTCAGGCCGAAGTTTTTGACGCGGCCGAATTGAAGTTGCGCTCGGGGTTCGCCGGCTTCTTAAAGGAAAAGCACAGAACGGAATTACGCTAAGACAGAAGCGACTGAAGGTCATATTTTGAAAGTATTATAGACAATAAGTTCTTATATTGATAAGTTGAGCATGCAAATGTGTCTACAGCTTCGAATGACTTATTGAATGACTAAACGAATGGCCAAAATAAAAGGACAAAAGAAAAAAGCGGTGTCAGCTAGCTAACTACTTGCAAGCGAAACTGTTTCAAAACTGGCAGAGCGGAATTTTTGCTGACTGTACCTATCCCCAGTAAACTACCGCGAAGTGAACAAAATTATCAACACATTAAAAAATAAAAGAAGTCACGGGTTAGACGAACTTCCACCTACCTTGATTAGAGAATGTGCAGACGAACTCACTTTACCTCTTTGCAAAATTATAAATCAATCTTTTGATGAAGGAGTTTTCCCCGACCTTTTCAAAAAAGCCTTAATAAAACCAATATACAAGAAAAACAGTAAAACTGATCCAAACAATTACCGCCCTAATGCTCCCTAAAGCGTCAAAAATCTTAGAAAAAGCTATGTGCGATCGGGTATACAATTTGTGCGAAAAATATGCTGATGAAAGCCAGAATGAATTTCGAAAAAATAGCTCCACGACTTTAGCTTGCTATCAATATATACATGAGGTTTACAACATCATTAATAACAAAAAATACGCAGTCGGAATACTCCTTTTTTATTTTTTATATATACTCGTATATTATAGGCTTGCGTTTGACCACGATCTCGCCTGATGGTAAGCGATGATGCAGTCTACGATGGTACACGCTTGCCTAGAAGAAACCTATTCACTCGCGACTTAAAGATACCCAGGTTGTAGCTATCTGGAAACAAAGACTCTGGCAAGTCGTTCCACTCTTTGGCGGTACGCATAATAAAGGTCGAAGAGAACCGCTTTGTGCGAATGGGAGGTATTTCTACCATATAGCGGTGGCGTACCGCAGAGCGTCCGGTTTTCCGTTGATAGAAAGGAGATGGTGGAATCAGGTTGAAAAGTTCCGCCGCACACTCCCCGAAATGTACTCGATAAAAAACCGAGAGGCTAGCAACCTTTCGTCGATGCTCCAGGCTGAGGAGCCTTGCATCAACTAGCTCATCGTTGCCTATGAGCTTCTTGGCTCTTCTCTCAATTGATTCCAGAGCTTCAAGTTGGTACTTCGCTGATCCGTCCCAGAGGTGAGAACAGTACTCCAAACACGAACGGACTTGTGCTTGGTACAAGTTGAGCAACTATCCCGGTGTGAAGTAGTGCCTCACCTTTGCGAGTATACCAAGCTTTTTAGCAGCCAACTGGGCTTTCGACTCAATGTAGGAGCCGAAATTGAGAGTCGGAGTTAATATGACACCAAGAACCTCGAGGTGGTCAGATATCGGCATGAGTACATTTCGGAAAGTAGGAGTCAGATTAAATTGACTTCGTTTTGCGGAGAACAGACACGCCTAGGTCTTATTCACATTGAACTTGACCAGATTGGCATCACCCCAGTCGGAGATTGCCTTTAAGGACAAGTTTAAGCGCTCGACCATGGCCTCCCTGAGTGACTGAATCTGCGCTCTACTGGCTCGTGCACTAGATGTATAGCTTTCCACAACTGTGCTATCGTCTGCATACTCAAAGGTACCGGGTTTTAGCACATCGTTGATATGCAGCAAGAACAGAGTTGTGGAAAGTACTGACCCTTGTGGGACCCCGGCATTAATCGCTAATTGATCGGACGAGCAGCCTTCAAGAAGTCCGATATCCAGACACACAGACCAGTGGGCAGACCGTATGATGGAAGCTTGCTAATAAGGCTATCATGCCAAACCCTATCAAAAGCCTTTGAGATGTCAAGAGAAACAGCCAGCGCTTCTCCATGTTTCTCTACAGCCTCGCTCCATATGTGCGTGGCATACGCTAGAAGGTCCGCAGTAGACCGATTTCGGCGAAAACCATATTGTCGATATGAGATATACCTTGATATGATCAAAACCTACGATAAAGTACAGTATAAAATCCTCCTTAATAAATTATACGGCATAGGTATTCGCGGAACTGCTCATAAATGGCTCGCGTCGTACCTACGAGACAGAGAACAGTACGTCGAAATCGAACACTATGACTATTGACTATATCAAATAAAGAAAGTTTGCTCTAACAAAAAAATTATTAATGCATCTATTCCTCAAGGATCTGTAATCGGACGTCTTCTTTTTTTTAGTATACCTACATAAATGACTTACCCAAAATCATGAACGAACCATGCGTACTGTTCGCGGATGATATATCCCTACCCACGTCATGCCAAGACAGTCATAACATAAAAGAGAAACTAGACTCAATATTTACTAAAACAGCGGACTGAATGGATGCACACAATCTGGAAATTAACTTCTCAAAAACAAAAATAATGACATTCCATCCTTTTCAGAAAAATTAACTTACTATTAACCACACCTTCAAAGATAAAAAAATAGAAACCGTTAATGAATTCACACTGATAGGATTAGTAATGGACACTAACTTAAATTGGAACTTGCATACCCAAAAAATTAAATCGAAACTTTCCAGATTCACGTGTGCCCTGCGCGAGAATAAGAAAACTACTGATTTAACAAGTTCGCTTGCAATTTATTATGTTTATGCCTATAATTACCTATCATAATTTTTTATCTTATGGGGGAACAGTACAAATGCATCGACGCTATTTACATTACAAAAAGAACTTATCCGAATATTAGCTAACATAGAACAAACAGATAGTTGCAAACCCCATTTTCAACAACACAAAATTCTTACCCTACCATGTATTTATATTATGGAAGTATGTAAATTTGCTAGGAAATACAAGCATTTCTACACAACACGAGAAGAAATGAATACGACACACTCATTGCCGTACAAAAACAAGCTGATGATACCTGCTTCCCGACTCAAACTGCACTCTTCAAGCCCTTACGTAATGTCGATCAAAATATTTAAAAAAGTACCTGACGCGTTGAAAAATGAGACTAATAATATAACATTTATAAAACAATTACAATACTTACTAACTAAAAAAACTTACTATACAATTGACGAATATTTTAATGATAAATTTAATGAAAAATGACAAATTTTACATACTTACCTACTGTTGTGGGTATCACTAATTGTAATGTGGGTACCTACTATAATAAACCAGTTGCTGTAGAGCACTCGAGGCGTTTCATTTAATCACGACAATTATTAAGCTAATTCCTGGCGATTTCATATAAGGTTCACATTTAACTAGATGTCGTCGATTTCGTCTATATCTACCGCCTGCATTAGTCTGCACAATGTAGGACCGAGGTGCAGTAGCATGGCTTACAACTTTTCCTCTCACCAGTCTCCTCGGAGGCGTGGGTTCGTATCCCACCGCTGCCATCATGTCGTGATTAAATGAAACGCCTCGAGTGCTCTACAACAACTGGTTTATTATAGTAGGTACCCACATTACAATTAGTGATACCCACAACACCTACTATGTATCTACTTTGACACTAGATTTGAGTGTTTTCGTTTTTAAAATAAATATAACCTAACAAGAACAATGACGTCCTCCTCTCTCCATGATATTGTTGCGCCCAACAGGGTACATAATGAACATGTACCTATTATCTACCACCTATTATTACATTGTGGAATACAATAAACGATTGAGTATTGAGTATTGTAACACTCAACCATATCTGCGGTAGCACTTGTAGGTAACTGTACGCAGGTAATTACGTTGAACCCTCTGAATAACCACTTTGTATTTGTTGTAAAAAGGGTTCCAGTAATATAATTAAACTTTTAATTACATAACTATGAGTACTTAGGTAAGTAGATAAGTACTTAGGTAATTAATTGCTCAAACTTACGTTTATAATGACGGGCAATCCTTGAACCGTGCCAGAGGATAGATCTGGCACAAATATTGCACCATTTCTTTAACTTTTTTCTTTGCTTTTTTCTTTTGAACTTATCATAATGGAACGTCGCCCAATAGTGATGATAACTATTCATTTTAATAAGTACCTAATCCTATATCATAAAAACAATAATTGTGGACAAGCGCGCGATGACAAGAAACAGAGAAACTCGGAAGAAAGTTGTCATCCTTAGATGTCAAATATCGAAAAAATATGGGCGACCGTGCTCGGCGTTGTAGACTAATGTCGTGGAAGTGTCGACGTTTCTTCCCGTTCACTCTCGCAATCGCCGTGCTCGAGACGGTCGACAAGTCTTCATTCTTCCGAAAAACATTTGACTCCGACAAAACCCTTGTCTACAGCTGCTAGGCCTGATGGGGACAGCAAATTCTACTTGTGAGCGTATTGCTGTATGTTGGTATGTTGTAAGGGTAACTTGTAATTTTTACCTATAAATAAGTATGAACTATGATGAGGCCGCGCAAAATCAGTCGCTCTGGGAATATATGGGGAATGTCTATGTTCAGCAGTCAACGTGCTTTGGCTGAGGATGATGTCCATGGCGCAGTGACTGGGCAAATAGCCGATAAGACTAACCAATAGGTACAATTCCCGCCGTGGAACAAATGTATGCAGTATCTGCAGATATGTGGTCTAGATTAAAACGGGTATTTATCGCGTATGTACCTTTCTAGGGTTCCGTACCCAAAGGGTAAAACGGCACCTATTACTGAGGCTCCGCTGTCTGTTTGTCTGTCTGTCTGTCAGTCACCAACCTGTATCTCATGAACCGTGACAGTTAGACAGTTGAAATTTTCACAGATGATGTATTTATGTTGCCTCCATAACAACAAATACTAAAAACAGAATAAAATAAATATTTAAGGGGGGCTCCCATACAACAGACGTGATTTTTGGCTCGTTTTAGCTGTGTAGACGCTTGAAATATTCATAGAATATTAAGTGATATATTCACTTTACCAATAAATAATTAAATTAAAATAAAACAAATCTTTAAGGGGGGCTCCCATACAACAAACGTGATTTTTTTGCTCGTTTTTATAGATATTGGTACGGAAGTTTTCGTGCGCAAGTCCAACTCGCACTTGGCCGGTTTTTTTAATGATGCCGAACTATCGGAAGCTCGAAATACAACAATCGAATATTTCACGATAATAAAGACATACCAATGCGATAATAACTGTCAGTAGATACCGAAGTTCTTTGTAGCCAAGTTACGCAAAAACTTGATTCATAGCAAAACATTTAATTATAAGTAATACCTTACTAATTGATCCTACCTAATTCAAAGTGATCCTTGTGATTTTAAAGCATGAAAAGATTTTTTAACTTAATTTCAATCTTTGAAAATTAAGAATAACAAACAGACAGAGTGACAGAGTTACATACTTTCAAATCGGTATCTACGTAGACGTACCTGGATTAACACATAGGCTACTTTTTGTTGAAAAACAACGCGTGCGAAGCCGCTGGCAGACGCTAGTTATAAATATAAACCTTCCTCTTGAATCACTCTATCTATTGCTGAAAACTACATTAAAATCCGTTTAGAAGTTTAATCATCATCATCATCATATCAGCCGTAGGACGTCCACTGCTGGACAAAGGCCTCCCTCATTGATCTCCAGGAACTGCGGTTGGAAGCGGCCTGCATCCAACGCCGACCTGCGGTTCTTACCAAGTCGTCTGCCTATCTTGTAGGTGGACGTCCTACGCTGCGCTTGCCGATCCGTGGCCTCCATTCGAGAACTTTCCGGCCCCATCGGCCATCTGTTCTGCGCGCTATATGGCCTGCCCATTGCCACTTCAACGTGCTAATCCGTCGGGCTATGTCGGTGACTTGAGTTCTTCTACGTATCTCCTCATTTCTGATTCGATCCCGTAGAGAAACCCCGAGCATAGCCCTCTCCATAGCTCGTTGAGCGATTCTGAGCTTATTCATAAGGCCAATAGTGAAGGACCACGTCTCGGTTCCATATAAAATAAAATACATTTATTTCAAGCAATTATGTAGCTCATATAGGAAAGCGCACAACACAATAAGTAAACTAATGTTTATACAGGGTTTTTGAGAGCATGCCTGTGACAGCAATGTCTGGTGTACGGGCAGTCTACTCTGCCGGCTATCATTGCCAAGACGGTGTTGGCGCTGGCCCGCAGCCTGTGCACCAGGGACGCGGATCGCTTGCGCATGACGGTATGGAAGCAGTCGACCCGCGCCGCTGCGAACATCCCTGATGCACTGCAGTAGCGGGACAGCCCCAGCATCGCCCTGAGTGCATTGTTATACTGGACGCGGAGTGCGCTGTACGCCGCCTGCGTATACTTCGCCCACAGGCTGCACGAGTACAGAGAGGTACAGTACGCCCGAAATAAAGTCAGCTTAACCCCTCTGAACTACGCGCAAACCTGCGAGCAATCATATTCGCACGCACGGACAACGCCCTCCGCTCCCGTTCGATGTCTTCATTGTCTTTGAGGTCTGTAGTGACAACGTGCCCAAGATATTTAAATGTACATATATACTCTGTCTAATATAATCCCGTTAAGACTTAAGGTTGGGACACTTTCAAGACGTTTCGTACCGACCTCAAAGACCATGAACTGACTCTTTTTAGGGTTATATTTTAACCCATGACCAGTGGCGTATTCCTCACACGTCCTCACCAGCTCTCTCAATCCACAGACCGAGGCGCTCAGCAGCACCATATCATCAGAATAACTCAAATTATTGACGCATACACCATCAATATGACATCCGATATGCCGGCTGCTGAGCGCCACGATCAGCTCGTTCGAATAAAGGTTAAAGAGAGTGGGAGAGGTCAACCCCCCCTGTCTCACTCCTCACTCCAGCCGATAAGGTTCTGACATTGCGCCCGCCCAACGTACGGTATTTATCTGGTTCCTGTACCAATACTTAAAGATATTCACAAGCTCAGGAGGTAGGTTGATGCTCTCAAGCTTCTCCCACAAGATTTTATAGGAAACCAGATCAAAGGCCTTGGACAGTTCCAGAAAGCAGGCGAACACTGGAGTATTTCTATCTGTATAGTATCTGACGGTATGCTTAAGACACAGTATAGCACTTTCAGTGGACAGTTTAGGGCGGAACCCGATTATCATGCAAGGTTAGGTATTCATCTAACTGCATATTAAGCAAACCGTCAAACACTTTTGCAATAATAGTTGCCGGTGATATGGGTAGTTGGACTTGTCAGCCATATCTCCAGTCTTGTTCTTTACTACGGGTACTACAACTGTCTTCATTAAATCAACTGGCAAGTAGGAATGACCGACACACAAGGTGTAGAACATGGCCAAGACGCCAGCAGTATGAGGGCCAGCATGTTGGAGATGCTCAATGCCGAGGCCATCGTGTCCTGCAGATTTACCTTTGGAGAGCGTTTTTATTACTTTCGCAACATTCCTAGCCGTAAATCTATATTCAAGCTTATCTTTAGGCATATCAGCAGTGGACATCTCCCGCTCAGGTCCTAGCGGCGACTTGACTATAAACTGTTCCCTAAATATGTCGGCAATACCCTTAGGATCACTCAACCCCTCCACACTCATTGGCCGACCCGGCCGAGCGTTAATCTTTTTAGTACTTTGCCAAAAATCACGAAAATCTCCACTTGCGTGTTTTCTGGCCAAGTCATCCATTTTGATTTGGTCCTGATGATTTAGGCACCACTTTAAACGCGATTTAAATACCCTTCTGCCCTCGCTCATCTTTTCGTAAACCAGACCAGATTTAGGTCTATTACAAAGGACCCATTCTCGAAAACTAGACCTGGCCTCCCTATATGCCACTTTTACATGTGAGTTCCAACCGAATTTACGAGACTTCACTTTACCCTTTTTTACGGTGCTCTTTCGACTAGCTGCGGCAGCGGTACAAAGGGCAGTCACGATGTCAGAATACAACCCATCAAGAATACGCCTATGGTCAGCATCATTACAAAAACGATCACCACATTCTACGAACTCAGCAGGAAAGTCAATACATTTCAGTCTCATGTGACATTCATTTTCATACAAAGTAATTTCGTCCTCTGTTCTATCCCCCCAAAGTACATTCTTATAAGTAGTTAATATTTGTGGTAGACTCGGGGTTAACATACTATAATTACATTCAATTACAAGAGGAAAATGATCTGACCATACAACATCATAATCAACATACACTTTAGTTACAGAATGTTTTGCTGATTGAGTCACTATACAGTGATCTAGCCAGCTACATGATCCATATACGTCACTAACAAATGTGTAGGTATCGGACTGTAATCCCAAAAAGTCAACATCGATACAAGACCATCGCTGATCGTCACAGAAATGTATGAGTTCGCTATAAAATAGTTCAGAAGGGTTCGCGTTAAAATCACTCAATAAGTAAACAGATTCTACACTGTACTCATCTATGATAGCGCTTACCATACCGAGACAGTCCGTGAACTCAGGTAGGTTTACAACCTTGTTCGTAGGCATATAGATGCACATCACAATAACAGGTCGATCACTTGTAACGATTTTTATTGTACATAAACGACTATTGTCCCACTTCAACACTGATACCTTTTGAAAGACGCTGCTTTTCCACAATAAAGCTACACCTCCGTACGGCCTCCCGCGCAGGATCCCTGCCGAAGTATCCACCGCCGAATTCTAATTAATTCTACTAGTTAACCTGCCGAACTTCGTACCGCCTTGACATGCATATAACGCGGGCTGTCAATATACGTCACCCTGGTAGAATTGTCAATTGTTGTCCCCGGCCATCATTTTATAACCATACTTAACCATAGACAAAATTACGTATTCTCTTTGACATTTTATGTCACGTCACACGGGAACGCGGTCGAACGAGATAAAAAGTAACCTATGTCCGTCTCCTGGTTCTAAAAACGGGATAAAAAGTGTCATATGTCCGTCTCCTGGTTCTAAGCTACCTCCCCACCAATTTTCAGCCAAATCGGTTCAGCCGTTCTTGAGTTATAAATAGAGTAACTAACACGACTTTCTTTTATATATAAAGATGAATACAACAGTTATACTTATACCAAATACAACACAAGACAAGTAACTTTTTAATAAAAATATTTTTGTTAAAAAGTTACTTGTGTCGTTAGCCGACTTCAGTTAACATAAAAAACAAACTACTGAACCGATTTCGATGAAATTTCTATGAGACCACTCTGAAATCCTTTGAACAATAAAAGAATTTTCCAAATCGGTTGATAAATATGACCTGAAAATGTCTTCTTAATCCATGTCATTTTTATTCATTACAGAATCAACAGCACCTGATATCAATGTAAGCAAACTCTTATACCACAGGTACAAGGTACTCTTACGTACAGGTTCTCATTTTATAGACACAATCTTAGAAATTAGTCACTAAGAGAGAATAATTTTTTCTCCTTTCTTTTAAGGATTTTAGTAAGTAAGGGTGGAAGCATTTACCAAGCATGCTTCAGTAGCCCAAGTCAACACTCTTTCATCACAACTCAATACTAATCCATTAACCTATTATTGCTCATCATCATCATCATCAGCCGGTAGACGTCCCCTGCTGAACATAGGCCTCCCCCTTAGATCGCCACAACGAGCGGTTGGTAGCCGTTTGCTCCCAACGGTTCCCCGCGATTCTTACTAGATCGTCGGTCCACCTTGTGGGGGGCCGACTTACGCTGCGTCTTTCAGTCCGTGGTTTCCACTCGAGAACCTTTCTTCCCCAACGGTTATCGGTTCTACGAGCGATGTGGCCTGCCCATTGCCACTTCAACTTGCTAATTTTGAGAGCTATGTCGGCAACTTTAGTTCTTCTGCGGATTTTGTCACGCAAAGAAACCCCGAGCATAGCCCTCTCCATAGCTCGTTGAGCGACCTTGAGCTTGGTCATGAGGCCATGAGTAAAGGACCACGTTTCAGTGCCAGAGGTCATCACTGGCAACACACACTGGTTGAAGACTTTAGTCTTCAGGCTCTGGGGAATTTTGGACGAGAAGATATCGCGAAGTTTCCCGAACGCTGCCCAGCCGAGTTGGATTCTTCGTGCGACCTCTTTGTCGAAGTTGGACTTACCTAATTGGACAGTTTGTCCTAGGTATACATATTCGTCGACAACTTCGAGAGTATCGCCCCCAACAACTACCGGTACGGGTGCAACATGGATATTTGACATGATTTTCGTCTTATCCATGTTCATTTTAAGACCCACCTGTTGGGAGACCCTACTGAGGTCGTTAAGCATGGTACCGAGTTCCTCGAGCGATTCGGCCATAATGACTATATCATCGGCAAAACGAAGGTGAGTGATGTATTCGCCATTGATATTGATGCCAAGTCTGTCCCAGACCAAGAGTTTGAAAACGTCCTCCAATGCGTTCGTGAACAGTTTCGGAGAAATTACGTCTCCCTGTCTCACGCCTCTCTGCAATTGGATTGGTTCCGTACTCTGGTCCTGTAGACGGACTGACATAGTGGCGTTACTATACAAACACTTTAACACTTCGACATACCTATAGTCAATTTGGCATCGCTGAAGAAACTGCAGTACCGCCCAGGTCTCGACTGAATCGAAGGCTTTTTCATAGTCCACAAACGCTAACATAACGGCCGATTATACTCCTCAGTCTTCTGTATAATCTGGCGAAGCGTGTGGATGTGGTCTATGGTACTAAGGCCTTTTCGGAAACCGGCTTGTTCGGGAAGCTGAAAGTCATCGAACCTGCGTGCGAGACGGTTCGTAATCACTCTCGAAAACAGCTTGTAAACGTGGCTCAAGAGCGAGATGGGCCTGTAGTTCTTTAATAAGGTTTTATCACCTTTTTTAAAGAAAAGCACCACCACGCTTTTATCCCACGCTTTTGGCGTGGTTCCTTCGAGGACGACGGAGTTAAATAACTTCTGGAGGACTTGAAGTACCGGTTTTTCACCCGCTCTCAGAAGTTCTGTCGTAACTCCATCCTCACCTGGTGCCTTGTTGTTTTTAAGCTGTTTCAGAGCGTTCCTAATCTCGTACAGGCTGATGTCCGGGAGTCTTCGGTATAGTGTCGGGTTAGTTTGGCTCTGGTGACCAACGGGGTTTTGTGTTGAGGTGTACATCTGTCCATAGAACTTTTCGACCTCTCTCAGAATCTCCGGTTTCGACGAAATGATAGTGCCGCTGTCGGTCTTCAGCTTAGTCATTTGGCTTTGCCCTATAGACGAATGCTTTGCAAACACTTTTGAACCTTTGTTCCTTTCTATTGCGACCTTAATACGAGATGTATTAAAGGTACGCAGATCTTGTCGCATAGATTTCGAGATTCGTCAATTAAGCACGCCGTATGCCGACATATCAGCTGAAGACTGCAATCTCATTTCATCCCGGTCCTCCATTAGCTTAATGGTTTCATCTGAGAGTTGCTGGTGCTTAGTTCGGCGGGGGGCCTTAAAGAACTTAGATCCCACCGCTTGGACAGTTTCCACCAACCCGTTGTTTATCTCGTCAATATCATTGCAGCTGGCTAGACACTGAAAGCGATTGTGCAGTTCTAGCTGAAAGCTCTCGGGGTTATGGATTTGGGCAGGATTTGGACGGAGCGCAGACTTCATCAGACGTGTCCTTTCAAGCTTAACATCGATATTCAATGTGCCCCTAACCATGCGGTGATCGCTCCCGGTTTTCAGCCTGCTGATCACGGAGACATCATCAAATATTTGCTTCTGAAACCGTCGGGGCTTATCCACGTCCACTTTCTGGCTGGCCGCTTCTCATAGAAGGAGTTCATCATGAAGAGGTCCTCCTTCTCCATGAAGTCGGCCAGTCTCTGGCCCCTTCGGTTCCGCCGCCTGAATCCAAATGGCCCCACTCTCAGCTCATCGTCTTTCCTTGTGCCTAGCTTTGCGTTGAAGTCCCCCATTACAACCGTGAAATGAGTCTTGGAAGTATCTATGGCCTCGGAGATCTCCTCATACATGGCTTCCACTTCATCGTCTGGGTGTGTCGAGGTCGGCGCATATACCTGTATGACCTTCAAAGAATACCTTTCGGTAATTCTGAGTATAAGGTATGCTACCCTGTTCGACACACTGTCGACTTTTGTCACGTTGTTAACGAGGGACTTGCGGGCGAGAAACCCGACACCACCCTGGGATAGTTGATCTCCCTCCCGGTAGAAGAGCAAGTTACCGGAGTTAAGGATCATCGTGTCCTGGCCCTGTCTTCGGATTTCCGACAATCCTAGGATGTCCCAACGTAGCTTGCTCAGTTCTTCTTCCAGCTCGACAATCTTCTCGTCAGGTCTGAGCGTTCGTGTGTAAGGTTGCCAGGTCCAGTCGTCGGTGGTGGTAGCTGGATCGCTGCCGGGGATTATTAACACCCCCTGTTCCGCCACTGCCCTGGTTGCTACCACTTCCAGGGATGACGGAGCCGCCGGGGACTGGGGGCCGTTTGTCTGTAGTGTCTGTCATAGGGGGGGTTTTGCCATAATCACCACGCTTGGCAGGCGGCTTGGTGAACGCAGTGGTTGGTGTTTAGTACACAGAAGAATGCTGCTGCCCATTCCCTGGAACAACTCCCTTTGCCGGCTCACATGGCTCCCGCGGGATGAGAAGGGGTGGCCCTATTATTACGCCGGGACCACACGGCAAATTATTATTGCTCATTCATCTATATTATTTTAGTACTTAGATAATCTATATACATTTATAAAACAAAGACGGGTTAGTTACACCATTTATAACCCAAGAACGGCTGTGGACCGATTTTGATTTGTCTCCGCCCCGAATAGCAGATATTAAAATATCGGAAAAATTCACGCAAAAATATATGAAGAAAATTCATTTTCTTATACATAGATGCAGCTACTGATGGCCGATTGACAATTCTACCGGCGACGTACGTTGGCAGCCCGCGTCATACGCATATTAAGGCGGTACGAAGTTCGGCGGGTCAGCTAGTTTCATATAAAACTTTCTTACATTTTTCTGTTGTGTATTATAACAGTATTTTTTTATTTTATTTATTTAACAAAATCCACAGCTCTTATTATATAACATACAAACTTATACTAAGCATAGCATACGGCCAAAACCAGGTTTACTTTATATAAAAAAGAATTTATAAATAGACAGTCTAAATTATACTAAATACGAATAAAACAAATTACATGTAAGAACACAAAAAGGTTGCTACAATACATAGAATACATATATATAAGTAGTTATATCATAGATTCATACACATATATATATATACCTTAATAACCAGTATTTTGTTGCGTTGTTATCATGCATGTGTGTCATCTTCTATAATTATTTTTAAGGGGCGGGGGGAGGGACAATCGCCCATACAACACGTACTACCAAGATCATTTCTAATTGGAGCATATTTCTACCTTAATAAGGTATTATTTTAATTTGAATAGTATTTATCTAGGTTCCCAACCATATATTAGATCAAAATACTTACCTAAAATGAAATAGAAGCGTATCGCATTCTGCATGTTTTTACGTCATAAAAGACCTGTTTTCAACCTAATTGTTTCGTATTAAAAACAACAACATCTTACGTATCCTAGTCATAGGAACATAGATTATATCGTCTAGTTACAGAATAACAACACAATGAGAAAAATACAACAAGTTTTCAGTCATCATTATTGGTATTACGGAACACGGTCAAAATCTAATCAAATTTAGAATCGTTTTATTGCTATCACTGTCGCTCTGCGTGGCTAAACTTCGTCACTAAACAGGGATAGCGATATTCAGGCCGAAGTTTTTGACGTGGCCGAATTGAAGTTGCGCTCAGTGTTCGCCGGCGCGTTAACTTTGTAGTCTGTTAACGATAGAATGTTGTGCATAGTTACTTGTTGAGTGTGATACAGCAAATAACTTTGTATGTCTAGTGCGGTATTACGGAGCACAAAAACGCAAAACTTTACCCGTAAGTTCAGGGCAATCTATATGACCATTGCATAGACATGAAGAAAGGCCATATCTGTACGAGTTCGCCGATCCTGAAGGCTTGTGAGACTATGGTAACTGCACGATGCTTTATAGCTTTGTGGATAAAAATGTGCTTATTTTGTAGTTGCTCTTAATAAAAAAAAATATAAATTGTTATTTCTAATAATAAACAAAATTGAAATAAGTTTGAAGTCATTGTCTGAAGTCCGTAGACTTCGTGGAGCGTCTGGGTAAACATTGCATCTGGTAAAACTAATGTACATTTGTTCTCTGTCTCGAGATACGATAACGAAACGATAAGGAAGAGATTTCCAAAGATTTACACATTGATATCTTCAACATACTGAAAGTATCCATAGAAATAAGTTAGTATAGTAAGGGGGCGTATATTAATTAAGTGAGACATTATTGCCGTTTTTTTATATAGCCTATGTATAATATAGCCTATGTCACTCAAGGTGAATGTAGCTTTCCAATGGCGTAAGAATTTTTGAAATCGGCACAGTAGTTTTTGAGTTTATTCATTACAAACATATTACCCGTGCGCGATAAGTTAGGACCTGAGCGCGGTGACGTCATGTTGGCGTGTTTGTACCGCCCGCAAAAAAGCGAATATAACAAGCAGCCGCCCGCGGCTTCGTCTTTGTTTTTTTTAACCTTTATGTTACTCAGGGAGGACGCTGCTTTTTATCTAATCTTTTTTACACTATTTGAATAAAATAAAAATACAATGTTTAAGTTTATACATTTATTTTATCTATTATTTACATTATGTCATCTTCGTCACTACTTAGTGGACAGGTAAACAAAACTGTTTGTTCCGTTTTTCGTTTTCAAAAAACTCTAACACTTTTAGCACGAGGTTTCTTTCTCCGCTATGCAAAGGTTTACCCTTCATAATGATAACAAAAACACTTAACAAGAACTATAACATAAAAAACTACAACAACAAAACAATGACACAAACTATAACAACAAATACTACAACAACAAAACAATAACACAAACGAAAACTAAAAGAATTTCAGAGCGCGTCGTTACGTGACGTAGGCCAGTACGAGACTAAAAACCCTAGTAAAAAATAGTGATGCGAACGGTACAATACGGGCGCCATCGGGGAAGTGCAGGGGAAGCGGTCGGGGAGTCGCATTCCTAGCAGGTCCCAAGTTATCGCGCATGAGTAATACACACAAAAATACAAATCTTTCCTCTTTATAATATTAGTATAGAAAACACAACTGCTTCTCTCGCAATCTAGATTTAAAGTTATAAAATTAATAAAAAAAAATACGTGATATTAGCATAGACCCCTCAACATTTAGTGGCCGCACGCCTCCGAAACGGGTCCGGGTACGACTTATTGTAATAATTTTTTTTGTATATTTGGTAGTTATGAGAATAGGTCGTAAAGTATTTTTCATCCTCCTACCCCCATCCCTAATTTTTAAATCGCGATTTTAGTATTTTGTATGATCAATATCCATATACAGTGTAAACTCTATATAACGACACTCAAGGGACTGAGCATATTTTGACGTTATAGAGAGTTGTCGTTAAATGGAGAGAAGTAAAATCTGTATTAGAAAATGAAACTAACTTCACTAATTCACTTCTACTAACAACAGTCTGCAGCTACACGTGCAAGCAATCCCATTTTGTAAACAAAAGAACGGATTTCTTAGAAAGTTTGGTGTGTATGATGCCGACAGTCGAGTTTATTATGGTCTAGGATAATAAAACGACAAAAGGATATACACAGCTGCGCAGTTTTTACTAATTTGGCAACTTAAAAAGAACTTTTTATTACAAATTGTTGTCGTTATTGAGAGTGGGTGTAATGCTATACAGAGTGTACCATTGTATGCAAGACAAGCTAAACCAACCAAAGCCGAGTGATTTCGACGCTTTAGAGAGTTTGTCGTTAAAACGAGTGACGGTATATGGAGTTTACACTGTAATTTAATCGTCGTTCATTGACATGAAGTGTAGCGTCACTTTGACATGAGTGTTTTATATAGTTTTAATCCTGAATTTCCCTTGAATAGGAAATTTCAAGCGTGCGAAGCCGCGGGCGACACAGAACGTTGCGTTTAAAATTTAAAAAATAATATATAAAAATACCATACCGAATAATCAATTTTTAGAATTGGTTAACAAATAAGTTTTCCCTTTTCCCAGTACCACTGGTGAGGGCAACTGGAAATGGCTATCTGAGCGATGATCGGACTTCACCTACAAAATAACCCATGTGCCAGTTTCACACATATTTATCAGCGTCATCCAAGAGATTGTTATCAGCATCGCCTATTTTCAATAAGATAACTCTGTTTACTCACAGATAAGAAATGTTGTGTCAACTCGATACATCTTTGTGTTTAACTATTTTATGGCTGGCAAATTTATTTAAGGTTATCAAGGCTTTAGCGTTGAGAAAATTTTACAATATTTAGAAGCCCAATCCCTTGAGGCCTTGAGATTTTCTTTGTTATTTTTTTCTTAGAATCTCCCGATTCTGACTATTATAAATGTCGGAAGAACTTTATAAAAAAAAATATGTAGAGAACATTTAATTTATGACAATTATTATTACAAATAAAGGATTCGAAATAACGATAAAACGGTGCGTGATAAATCCCGTATTTATAATGTTTGAGAATATCCTTTCAAATAAATCATAGACTAATAAACTACTTTACTAGGTCTTAATAAAGTACTTTAAAAAAATATACAGTTGTTATCTAGAGCAGGGATTCCCAAAGTGGTCGATATCGACCTCTTCGGGTTTAAATCGGTTTCCCAGGGCTCGACATATTATTTTTTATTTTTACTTTGTGGTTTTAATGTTTTTTTTTCAAAAATAATTATATCTTAAGTATTTTTAAGCAATTAGTATTAATAACTAGCTGTTGCCAATGGCTGTTGTTCTGTGGTGCAAAATAGATATATAAACTTTGATATCCCATTTTTATCCCATGGGAACTGATTTATGGGATAACCGATGTGGTGATCCAAATTATGATCTACGTATATACTACATATCATCGAAATCGGTTCAGCCGTTATGGCGTGATTGAGTAACAAACAAACAAGTCTAATTAATAATCACACTAATGTGTGATTATAATCAAGTAATATCAAGTCTAATAATCACACTAATGTGTGATTATTAATTAGACTTGATATTACTGAATTTTATGTATATTTATTTTGTTAAATTATACTTAGAAAACTTTCGTGATTGATTTCAATCATTATTATAAATACGGGATTTGTAATACGGAGAGTGCGAGACGAGACGTTATTCGGAGCGGATCGCACTCACCCTGATGAAGGTTCACGAATTGAACCGAAACATTGTCGGTCGAAACACCGATAAGACGGTACATGATAAATCCCGTATTTATAATAATGATTGTTAAATTATGATGAGAACATGATGTGAAGTTGACACACTTAACCAACCGCAACGTTTTTAAATTGGTAAATATTTTGTATCAATAGGAAAAAACTAGAGATATGATTTTTTTCTTTAAAAATCCTATCTTTAGTTTTTTCCTATTGGGCTATAGGGGTTCTGAGGTATGAAGTTAATTTTAGAAAAAGGGTCTATTGCCTAAAATAGTTTGGGAATCCCTGATCTAGAGTTACTATAACGTTCCTTAATAACCATTTATTCAGCGGTCAGTATCAGTTATTAGATTTTATATAAAAAATTGCAAAGGTATATACTTGGTTAACCTATTTTTTTGCGATTTTTGATTTGTCTTTCTACCTATCATCGATGTTTCTGTATAAAGGTGTGCAATTTAGATATATTTGGTAT
The DNA here is from genome assembly GCA_918857605.2 of Philereme vetulata. Classification (NCBI taxonomy): domain Eukaryota; kingdom Metazoa; phylum Arthropoda; class Insecta; order Lepidoptera; family Geometridae; genus Philereme; species Philereme vetulata. Next base: position 2,013,979 of record OU975482.1, read on the forward strand.
AACATTTTTGATCTAGCGAAGCTAGATCTCTAAATCAACTTGGGCAAATCGGCGTTGTATGTATGTTTGTCCGAAGATAACTTTCGAAGCGTTGATCCGATCATCGTGGAGTTTAATATATAGGTAAGTAGTGATGGCACGATTTTGGTGTGACTAAATGAGCTAAAAATGTTGGGGATTGTTGAGATATTGCGGTTCAAGAGGGGTAAAAAAAATTAAAATGAGACTATTAGGTCAAATGGGACGTCAAATGAAAGGTATTCATTAGTACATTTATAATCCGTTTTTATTTTTCGTAAAATCTTTATAGTTTTTGAGTTATTATTATTAGTCATACTAAAAACTGAACTTTGACAAAATTCACAGGGTACACCAATGACCCCACAGTGCTGAAATTTGGTATGCGTGTAGCTTTAGTGACACAAATATAGGCAAAAGTCTGAAATCCAGAATAACTGCAATTTCTACCCCAAAAAGAGTAACCAACTGACACATGAATTCCCGTTACCTGACATTTGAAAGAAACTATAGGTCAAGTACTTTTGTTTTTGCACTATTTTATTAGTCAAAGATTAAGGCCGGCTTGTACAACGATCCCTGAACGTATTTAACGACTAAACATGTTTAAATTTTACGTATTTATATGATTTGACAACTCCTTAAATCATATTTAGCCACTAAACACGTTTAGGCATCGTTGCGCGAGTCGCCCTAAGAATATTTTTGTTTTGGGATACTCGCGAGATTTTAGTTCGGGGCGAACCACTAGTTCTAACAAAATATTATGGTATACAAGGGTTAAAAAATCAAAATGATTATCTGTAAACGTAATAACTGCATGTTTTTTACAAGAGGTTATCAAGACGTACATTAACTCAAGCAAATTGCATTTACAAAAGTGGGTTATCTATCACTTCTTCAAACGCTTGGTTTATAAGCCTTACACGTACACTGATTTTAAATATTACTTAAACTGAAAAATTGAGAAGATACAAAATAAATAATAGGTATAATGAGCGCAGCCAAAGATGAGACTTGACGGGTCACGTGGTTATACCTGCGCAGTAGATAGTTCTTGGCGGTTTTGGCGGTATGCGAGGTAAGCGGGGAGGGGCGGCGAGGTATGGCGTCACGTCACGCATGCGTATTCAGTCGTGTATTGTTCCCCGCAGTCCGCGCATACGCCGAGTTAAGGTGGGTGACAGGTATGACAGGTCTCATCTTTGGCTGCGCGCATTATACATAGTTTATTTTCTTCATAGTCATACATAACGGACACACAACTTACAAAAACTTTTATAGTTTTTGTTTCAGTAAATATTTCTTCGATATACTTCTCTCCATCCTTGGTAGTCTGGAAGAGATCGCTTGAAGCGATAATACCACACATATATTTCTGATATTTTATGTTTTTAAAGCGGTGAGATGAGATTGAGATCGACAATCCAGAAGAAATATTTTAAGATCACGCAAATATTGTTTTCGTGGAGTCGAACCTGTAATTTTTTGCGTCTCACTCACATAAATCGTAAAGAATATATAGATACTTAGGTACGTGGATTTGACATAGCTTGGAGCCCTAAAAATACCTATGATCAGTTTTTGAAACTGTTTGTTTGAACGATACAAAAAAATAAAATACCGAATAATGCTGGAAATTTCTCACGGTGCTTTCTAGCTCCAAACTAACCAGCGCTTGTTTGATAGGAACCAGATAACTGATAGAATACCAAATTCAAAAAAGGAGGATGTTCTCAATTCGACAATTTTTTTATGTTTGTTACCTCAGAACTTTCGACTGGGTGAACCGATTTTGATGATACTTTTTTTATTTGAAAGCTGGTGCTTTTCGTGTGGTTCCATTTCCATTTGGTCCAGTTCTGTCAATGGTATCCATGAGAAAATCATATAAGTCTTAAAGTTAAATTTTCATGTTGTGTTTGTTAGCTCAGAACTCCGTTAATATCAACCGATTAAGAAAATTCGTTTTTTATTTGAAAGTATATAATTTTAGATTGATCCCATTATAATTTTATCAAAATTAGTCGAGTAGTTTGGTTTTTACTGTTATCTGAAGTCGGTTATATTTTTGTTAAAACATTACTTGTATGGGTATCTATTTTTAAAACCTAATACAATAATGTAGTTAAGTTAATTCTAACTTCAACATTTGATCCGCGGCGGGAATAGAACCCGCTACCTGCTGCGTCGCAGCGGGCTATTCGCCCACTGCACCACGGAGGTCAGTATTTTATGTATACAGTGCGTCGTTATGTGAGTAAATAATGTCTGCCATCTAAAAAACTGACTGCAGATGAAATTTGATAGTAGGTAGATTATGACCGGGATTGAGACATGTAGAGTTCCTACTAGATCGTCCTATTTTGGGTCAATGTACCTGAATGATAAGTTAATTTTGATATGCCCCGGGATTTATTCCCCGATTCCCGGGATTTTTCTGAATGTCGATGTAAATGAAGTTATACTGTTTAAGATACCATGAGTACGCACGACGACATATCAGACTGCTCATTTCTGGTTATGACTAGTCCCGCACAGTGCTGTTTGCCATAATACTTACTGGTCCATAGGCGGGATTTGATTACACTCGAAACGGGTGGTTTGATGTGTCGTCAAGTGTACAACTACAATGACTTTATAAAATAAAAATATATTTCCCGGGATTTAGAAGGCATATCCATGTTAAGCTAACGGTCACTAATTCCCGTGAATAGCACTACCTACGCCGATCACTACTACCCAGGCTTCATAATGATAGACTCGGTATGTGGCAGAGTGGACTGTATTTGCTTTCTTAGTCGCTAGGTTACAAAATAAAATTAAACGAAGCTTCTAGAAAAGCTAGACAGAGACGCATATAACTACATATAGTTATCCCGTTCTTGACCGTCCGTTACAAGACATATCCTACTTTTTACTCGACTGCGCAGAAGGAGGGTTTCCAAGCACATTCTGAGAAAATAATTTCTGTCATCTAGAATGATGGATTGGTCACATAACAAGTCAGTAAATATGCCAAGACGAACCTTGACTGTGTCCCCAATTACGTACTCAGTCGGATAAGGCAATCAGTCACTCAACATGTACTCGAGTATGGTCTTTAGGTCTCGTTTATATGCCATTTATAAACCGTGGCCTTTATTTATAAAACTGTAGTATTGTTACGTATACTATTTAACCAGTTTCGAATAAATAACTCTCAAAGTTTCCCTCCGGGAGTGCCTACAGAAGTGAAAAATTTAGCGCTCAAGGTTTGGGTATTCAAAATTTAAAAGCAGACTACACTACAGATACTTATATACAGAGGTGTCGGTAACGGTAACGGTAACAGTATCGCGAGTTCAATGGTTTTTTCCCCATCTCAAAAAATGCCCAACCCGCCTAATGAAGTTTTCACCTCAAAAATATAACAGAGTTCAGAAAACAGAGAGTAAAAGCCAGTTATTTTTATTTAAAAACCAAACTGCTGTACCGATTCTGTTGAAGTTTCTGTGATACCAATCTAAAAGTAATTATATCCTTTTAAATAAAAAAAGAATTTGTCAAATGATATTTGACGGAGTTTTGAGGTAACAAACCTAGAAACCGAATTGAAACTTAAATTTAAAATAATACATATTTATTGAATAAAATATAGTTAAATTACGAGATGTCCATTTTAGTTTAGGTCCAACATATTTCACTTAAGCTAAGCATCCAATTTCAATCAAAACTAGCTGTTGCCCGCGACTTCGTACGCGGTACACTACTAAATGTGTAGGTAACCTAGAAATAAAGCTAAACTCGCTGTTGCAACTTGACTTGGCACCTCATTTTTATATCCCATGGGAACTGATTCATGGGAGAAATGGTAGCCTATGTGGTGATCTAAGGCTATAATGTACGTTTATACCAAATTTCATCGAAATCGGTTCAGCCGTTACGGCGTGATTGAGTAACAAACAAACATCTAAACTTTCGCATTTATAATATTAGTGTGACTAGCTGACCCGCCCGCGGCGATGCATGCGTGGTATTTCAATAAAAATATTACCCTCCTTTTGCGCACTCGGGTAAAAAGTAGCCTATGTCTTTCCCCAGGACTTTATAATCAATTTTCTTGCCTAATTTCATTACGATCCGTTCAGCCGTTTAGGTATGAAAAGGTAACAAACAAACTAACAAATAAACAGTTACTATATGTATGTATTATACATATATGTAAACCTTCCTCTTGAATCACTCCATCTACTGCTGAGAACTGCATTAAAATACGTTGAGTAGCTTAAAAGATCTAAGCGAACAGACAGCGGAAGCGACTTCATTTTATACCTACTATGTAAAGAAAAGATAGGTAACCTAACCTAACTATTTTGTGCTAGTGTGCTTTGCAAATGCTAGGTACACCATTCCATCACTGTAAAGTTAAAAATCTACACTACCTAGTAAAGTATAAATTTTATAAAAGATGACGTCGAAATATTACTCTGAATATTCCGTAAATCGATTCGCATTGACAATAGTCATCACTTGAAATAATAGCGGACCGTTATACCATCGCGATACCATTCGTCTCAGGCCATCGGATACGATTTCACAGCGACACCAGAGATAATCTGACATCAAACCTGCCGTGCTGAAGAAATCGTATGCTAGTACCCAAGTATCTACTATGAACTAGTAGATACGTAGTTTTTAACTGAATTGATGGGACTGCTCCCTACTGCTCCAACACCTGATTAAAATTGTTTTATCTTTTTGTCAAATTTTTCTTAAATTATTTATGTATTTTTAACAGACTTCAAAAGAATAACCGAATTCTTTTTTTGTTTAAAAGGGTATATTCCCAGGTGGTCCCATTAGCACCAAGTCAGGATCTGATGATGGGATCCCAAAAAAATCGAGAGCAGCCCTCAAATTGTATAGGGACGCAATTGGGTTTTATGTTTGGTATTACCTCAGAACTCTGTAATTTATCAACCGATTTGGATAACTGTTTTTTTATTTCAAATGATATACTTTCATATTGGTCTCATAGAAATTTCATCAGAACCAGTTCAGTGGTTTGGTTAACTGGGTTATATTTTTGTTAAAAAGTTACTTGTTCGTTTTATCGTTGAGTACCTGTATATACTACCTATGTATATTCTGGAGCCAATATGTTTCGTGCTTCAAAAACTAACATTATTATGGTGTCCAGACACTTCTTTCAAGCGCTAAGATGGTCCAATCCGCTCGGAAATTAGTGAGCTCATCCCTCGCATCTCTTCTTTGGTATGCCACGACGTCTTCGGGCTGTGTCGGGGTTCCACCCGGTGGTAAGCTTAGCCCACTGATCACCCGACATACGGCATAAATGACCAGCCCAGCCCCACTGGAAAGAATGGGGGGAGGCCTTTGCCCAGCAGTGGGACACATTGGGCTGATAACAATAATAATTAAAGTGTCAAAAAATATCAGAAACACACGAAAACTTTCATCTTTTAATGTCAAAATCTCGTGTCTTCTATCTATAAAAATTATATCGAAAGTACACGTAATAATCGATAGTAAAAACAATAGCAAAGCGGAAATGGGAAGTCATTTCTATGGAGTATGGAGTTTGTATGGTGCTCGTGGGAAAAGTAGTGTAGCCTACTTATATCTCGCGTGAAGTACCTATACGGTTACTGTGCTAGTGATTATTTATAATTGTCGGTACCAGTTAATAAAGACCATACAGAAATTATATTGACCTTGTTTAGTCGATGCCTACATAGTGACTGACTTTTCCACATTCGAACTCTGCATGTGGTCCATTACGTTATGTGTGAGACAGTCGATAATATGAATAGCCAGTGTTTTTTTTATTTACCTGGTAATAGCAGCTTATGCCCCACCTGGTGTTCAGTGTTAAGGGGAGGGGGAGGGACAATCGCCCATACAACACGTACTACCAAGATCATTTCTAACTGGAGCATATTTCTACCTTAATAAGGTATTATTTTAATTTGAATAGTATTTATCTAGGTTCCCAACCATATATTAGATCAAAATACTTACCTAAAATGAAATAGAAGCGTATCGCATTCTGCATGTTTTTACGTCATAAAAGACCTGTTTTCAACCTAATTGTTTCGTATTAAAAACTACAACATCTTACGTATCCTAGTCATGGGAACATAGATTATATCGTCTAGTTACAGAATAACAACACAATGAGAAAAATACAACAAGTTTTCAGTCATCATTTTTGGTATTACGGAACACGGTCAAAATCTAATCAAATTTAGAATCGTTCTATTGCTATCACTGTCGCTCTGCGTGGCTAAACTTCGTTCACTAAACAGGGATAGCGATATTCAGGCCGAAGTTTTTGACGTGGCCGAATTGAAGTTGCGCTCAGTGTTCGCCGGCGCGTTAACAATCGCCTATAACAAAGTATTGCCTAGAAGGTTACTTCCACTTCACCAACTTAAGGTATACAGTTGTAAAGCCTCATTTTTTTAACTGGGTAGGTGTTCGTTTGATCACAATCTCAGCTGATGGTAAGCGATGATGTGGTTGTTGATGAAGCACAAAGATCTATAAGAAACCTATTCACTCTTACCATAAATAAACCCGGATTGTATTCTTTAGGAAAAACAGGCGACGGTAAAGTGTCTCATACCTTAGCTGTACGCATCAAGAACGTAGAACCCAAACGCTCTGTGCGAATGGGTGGTACGGTATGGTACCTACGGATGGTACTGAGCCGTGCGCTCCTTGTCCTTTGATGGAAGGAAGATGGCGGGATCAGATCGTATAATTCCTGGGCACATTTCCCAAAATGTATTCTGTAAAAGATCGATAGACTTGCAACTTTACGGCGGTGTTCGAGACTTTGGGTCTTAGTCTCCGCCATATATTGCCCTAAGTTCTATTGAGTATAAGGTAGCGAGCTGGTATTTGGCCGAACCATCCCAAGAACCATCCCAAAGGTGTCAGCAGTAGTCCATACCAGACTGGGCTGGACTTGTGCTTTATTAAGACTAAAAAGCTGTCCTGGTTCGAAGATCTCCTGACCTTGTTGAAGTAATCTTGTCCCCTCAAACCACAGCAATGCTTGGCAGCAAAAATATGTATGGTCGTTTCACAAAGAACGAAATTAGGCCGTCAGGCTGCAAGAGTAGTACTCTTGCAGCCCGACGGCCTAATTTCGACCAGAAGCACTGAAGTTTATGCTATAAGACACCCATCACAGCCTGACTTTAGGCCTGGATAAGACTGCTCTGGATCGTTGTGGATGGTTAAAACTTTCAGAGGCCTATTTATATCCAGCAATTTTACCATTCTAGTAAAATTAAAAAATCTATTTACCAGTAATATAAAAATGCCATATTGTGCCGTTTTGGAGTGTAAATATTATAGCCGAACCAAAAATTTAACAAAAGGGGGCATATCCTATCACCGGTAAGTATAATTTTATTGTTTTTTGTTAGTTTTGTTTAAAATGCAAAATCGTCAAACAAAATAGACTGTGAATCATACTTTTTAAGGTCGCGTTTCTCTTAAACCTCAACTTACGCTACTCAATTAGGGATGTGACCCTAATATACTGATGAATGTGTTATCGATAGCTTTAATTAGTTACTCCCTATTAAAAGGTGTAGAAGTTTTAGGGCGTTAATTCCTTTTGTTGTTTTATTGATGATTTTTTGAATGCATTTTAGAACTATGGTGTGAAATATTATTATAACTTCTGTTTTCAGTTTCCCCAAGGCGCCAGACATAAAAAAATAAAAAAATAAACGTACAACTTATGAGTCATCCAGCATACAGAGTCCTGACCTGGCACCGTGTGACTTTTTTCTGTTCCCAAAAATCAAGAACCAATTGCCCGATCAAAGGTTTTCATCACCAGAAGAGGCTGTCGAAAAGTATGAAAAAAATTTATCTGACGTCACTACTGGACGAGTGGCACAAATGTTTTAAAATTGGTTCAATTGTATGAAAAAGTGCATTGACGCAGAGGGAGAATATTTTGAGAAATAAAAATTAATTCATTTTTGACCATTAATAGTAGTTTTCTATTATTGATTCCGGAAACTTTTAGTGTGCCCCTCGTATAATAATTCAGTATTAATATTCCAGTAATATAATATTTTTTTAAGTATTTATGAGTTGGAAACCTGTGATTATGTTATGAAAGAAAGAAAAGAAAAGCTGTTTATTTCGACCACCTATATTGCGTACCTACCTGACGTACCTATTACGTTATCCATAGTAGGTAGGTGATAATCGATATCGATACATTCGTCTTGTATTCTGATAGGTACATCACTAAAGCAGTAGCAAAGTATTTTGGACTAGAGAGTAATAGCCATGGCATTATCAATCTTATTCTTTGCTGTTAGAGACTATAACAAAAATCGTTAGCCACAGCGCCATCTGTTGTTGAGTGGCTTTGTTTTGTGGGTAATCAAGTAACAGCCATTGCATTATCAGTCTTATTTCTAATTAATAGAGACTAAAATAAAAATATTTTCTAAAGCGCCATCTTTTGGTGAGTAGACTTTAATTTTTTATTACTATTTATTTTATTGAATTTTAAACCATGTTCCCTTAGTGGCTAAGGTTTTATATCCGTAAAATTAGTTTTATGGTTTTATGACTTTTTGAACGTTCTCTTTAAACCAATTATAACTTTTATTTCTAAGTGTGCTAGTTTTTACATGTTTGAGTTTAGCTACACTGGTTTTCATTGTGAAAAGTCATCATGCTAGTTCTATTGTTTTTTTTTTATGTTCTGTGGGGTCAACCAAGTAAAATATAAAATCGTCCTAAAAGTCACGAACGATTTGTCATTTTTGCGATGATCTCACTCCCCGGAAGGTTTTCCCGTTACCAGTAAAAATAACTACAGTTATAGCAGTTAACAAAACAAGATATCTAAAAGGATTCAATTGGGATGGGCCGAGTTCAGCAAGCTGGACGACATCCTTAAATCGCCTGAAACTCCACAGAGTCTGAAGACCCGCTTATTTATCCAATGTGCCGAGACATGGACGCTCACGCAGGAGGCTGTGTACAGGTTAAGAGTTGCACAGAGAGCCATGGAGCGTACCATGCTCAGCATCAAACTCTTGGGTCTTGTTCCAAACGTCGAGATCCGTAGAAGAACGAAGGTTCATGACGTTGGGAATCGAGTTATGGAGCTCAAATGGTCTTGGGCGGGACACTTGGCAAGACGTGGTGATGACAGGTGGAGCAAGGTAGGAACTGAATGGTGGCCGAGGAATGGCTGTAGATGGGTAGGAAGTCCGGCAGCGAGATGGGTGGACGACATCGTTAGAGTCGCGGGCCGTCAATGGGTGAGACTAGCGCAGGATCGTGGCGGATAGAACAAACTTGGGGAGGCCTATACCCAGCAGTGGGTGAAGTCGGGCTGTGGATGATGATGATGAAGATAGCAGTTTTTTTCACATGTTTTAGGCCTTTCCAGCTGTCTCTATTATGCGATACTCCACTACTCCTGCTCAAAGGCAACACGATCGTCTTGCCAACGCTTTTTGGGCGACCCCGACCGCGTCTTCCATCAGGCCTCCAGGTAGCTAGATTAGAAGACTGGAAACTGGTAACAACAGCTGGAAACACTTGGGGGAGACCTTGGCCCAGCCGTGGGACAACGTAAGTTGATAAAAACTAAACACTATTTAGCCCGTGGTTAAAAAAGTGGCACTCCGGGAATGCCGACAGAAGTGAAAACTTGAACAATTACGAGATTTGTACACAGAGGTGTCGGTAACGGTGACGGTAACAGTGTCGCGAGTTCAATGTTTTTTCCCCATGTTAAAAAATGCCCAACGTGCCTAAAGAAGTTTTCAATTCAAAATATATATTTATAGGGTCATTTTTTACGACGATGTGAGTTCTAAAATTGTCTATAGAACATCCTCCTTCGCCACGTCGCATGTGGACCGGTAGAGCATGTTAGCTGAGTCAGATATTTTTTTCAGCAAACACACACTGAAACACGTCGACTTCATTGACTTTAAGCATTCTGTACAACTAGATTGACTGCGGACAGTCTGTTAAAAGGTGGTATACATCTTCTTTTACCCCACAGATTACAATCCACTTCCTACTTATACTAGCGTTGGTAAACCATGGTATGTGAGGGGCTCATGCATAATAATAATCCTCCTAGCCGATTTCGGCTACAGAGACTTGACTTTGTGATTATTGGCCTAGGTGTTTAGCCTGTATGTGGCTGATGTACCCTATTTTTGCGCTAAAAGTCCGGTTACAATGAACACAAGTTAAGGCGCCATTAATGTAGTTGTAATTGATATTAGCCGGCGGTCGACTTTTAAGCTGATCTCGTTTTAAGTCTAGTTCTTGCCTCCTTTCTTCTTCAAACTCGTACACTTTGTCCTGAACATGACGCCTCCATTCAGGTCGTTTTTCAGCGAGAGCCTCCCAGCGCGACGGATCGATACAACACCTCTTCATGTGCCTCTTCTGTACGTCTTTGAAACGTAGGAACTGACCTCCGCGTTTCCGCTTACCATGTTCTAGTTCACAGAAGAAAATGCGTTTCGCCCTTCGCTCATCAGACATCCGAGACAGGTGCCCGCACCAACGCAGCTGACGCCGCATCAAATATGCCTCTATGCCACAGACATTAGCCCGTCGTAGAACATCGGTATTACGGACCCGATCCGACCACTTGATGTTAAGAATGTCGCGGAGGCATTTCAGATGGAATCTGTCTAACGTGCGTATGTGTCTGCGATACAGGCACCATGTCTCTGACGAGTACAAGATGTTAGGAAGTACAATAGCCATATACACCTTAATCTTGGTACTCAATTTGATGTTATGGGAGCGAAATACCTGGACTCGTAGTTTACCAAAAGCAGCCATAGCGGAGCCAAGTCTGCTGTTGATCTCCGAGTCAAGGTCGCATTTTGTTGTTATGCTGCTTCCCAGATATCTGAATGTATCGACCTGTTTTATGGGCTTTCCATCGATTTGCAGATTCAGTGGAGCTTGGTTAACAGTGTCCATGGCCATCACCTCTGTCTTTGTAATATTAATTTTGAGGCCAAATCTACAGCACGCAGCGTCAAGCCGAGTCATCAAGTCCTGGAGTCCCTCAGAAGATTCCGCAACGAAACATAGGTCATCAGCATACATCAATTCGGTAATGAGGTCATACGATACCTTTGTGTGCGCTTTTAACCTAGCCAGGTTAAAGATACTGCCATCTGTGCGAAAACGTATGCGGATCCCTTCGGTGTTGGCTTGTAAAGTCTCCCTCACGACAACGGAAAAGTACAGAGCAAAAAGAGTGGGTGCTAATACACAGCCTTGTTTTACACCACAAGTGACAGGGAATTGCTCTGTCTGCTCACCATTGACGGTTACGCAACAAGTCATGTTGTCGTGAAGAAGTCTTATCAAGCGTATAAATTTGTCGGTGCAACCAAGTTTCGAAAGCACAATCCACAAAGCTTCGCGAGGTACACTGTCAAAAGCTTTCTCCAGATCAACAAAACAGAGAAACAGAGGTTGACACTGTTCCCTGCTTTTCTCTTGCAGTTGTCTAAGAGAGAATATGGCCTCGCATGTGCCGCGATTGGGTCTAAACCCAAATTGCGTTTCAGGCAATATACTTTCAGAGAGCTCCATAAGACGATTTAAGAGTACTCTGGCAAAAGTTTTTCCTGGAGTAGACAGAAGTGATATACCCCTATAAGAGTTGCAAACAGATCGATCACCTTTATTTTTATACAAAGAGCAAATTAGTGATACGCCAAAACTAGGAGGAACGAACTCCATTTCCCACATGCGCTGGAAAAATTGCCAAATCTTGTAGTGCAACTCATCTCCGCCATATTTTAATAGTTCTCCTGGTATGTTATCGATGCCGACAGCCTTATTGTTTTTCTGCGCTTTGATGGCGATGATAACTTCCTCAAGAGAAGGAGGCTGATCCAGATCTACGGCTTGTGGTAAGGCAGGAAGTGATGCTAAATAGTTTATGTCAGCAGAACGATCCACATTGAGTAAGCTGTTATAGTGTTCTGCCCAGCGAGTAAGAACTTCTCCTTTGCTTACCAGGAGGGTACCTGAAAGTGATTTCAGTGGTACGTTTACTCGATGTGGACTTCCTACTAACTTTTTAATCTCGTTAAAGAAATCGCCGAGTCTATTCGAATCAGCAAGCCACTGAATATAGCGAACCTTGTTCAGCCACCACTCATCTTTTGCGTTTCGAGTTAGTCTCCTTATTTGGCTCGTACTCTCCTTTATTTTTTCAGAAGCAGTTGTCTGATTTCCCTTTCGAAGGAGCTGGCGGTGTTTTTCTAGGGCGACTGTCAATGTATTATCATTTTCGTCAAACCAGTCTTCACAGACACGAGGTTTTTGGCCTAAGATCTCAGTAGCCGCATTGATGGTATTTGTAGTTAACAGTTTCCAGCCCTCGTCTAACTGTTCATCTTCGGGGTGTATGCCTGCTGTAAAGGTATTGACAGCTTCCCTGTAATTTGCCAATATTTCAGCAGACTCTAGCTTTTTCAGATGAAGACAGTTAGGCTTAGCCCTGCGAGGTCTACGGCAAGGGCTAAGACGCAAAAATAGTTTTGTAACAACAAGTCGGTGATCCGACCAACAGTTTGCGCCCCTCATTACTCTCGTTACTTTGACATCCGCTATATCCCGTTGACGGACTATAGCATAATCAATAAGATGCCAATGCTTGGACCTTGGGTGCATCCAGGTAGTTTTGTATTTATTTGGGAGTCTAAACATGGTATTGGTAATACCCAGATGAAATTGGGAACAGAGGCTTAGTAACAGTTGCCCATTACTGTTTATGTTACCAATGCCATGTCGCCCTATCACCCGAGGCCAAGCTTCAAACTCTCTTCTGCCGACGCGAGCATTAAAGTCGCCAAGAAGCAAAACTTTCTCACAGCGCCGGATTTTAGTCAGCACTTCTGACACTTCCTCATAAAATTTGTCCTTGACGTCATCACTTTTGTCGAGTGTTGGCGAATATACGCTGATAACATTTAAGTATTTATTGTTTCGAAGATGGAAACGTAAGGACATGACACGATCAGAGATAGCAACTGGATGTTTTTCCAACTTAGAGGCTAAAGTAGTTTTAATAGCAAAGCCTACTCCTGACCGTCTAGGCTCAGAAGCTGGTGTGCCTTTCCAGAAGAAAGTGTACCCACCACCACGTTCAACAAGCTCACCTTCGTCAGCTAGATGTGTTTCGCTGAGAGCGGCTATGTCGACGTCATAGCGTTTGAGCTCGCGAGCCACAATGGCGGTTTTACGTTCTGGGCAGAGGTTGTTGGGTCGGTCTAAAAGAGTACGTACATTCCACGCACCAAAAGTCATATTCATCTGCATGTTTTTAGATTTATTCTTATTGCGAGGAATGAGCGTTTGTTTGGGGCACCTTTTCTAGCCCCCTCCCCGGCTGAGCGAGGAAAGCAGTGCCTCTCTAAATAAAGCTGCTTTGTCTCAAAGAGTGCTGCCGAACCACACTGTCACCCCGATGCAGTGCTAGAGCGACCACTCTCCTCTCCTTAGGCCACCCGTGTCCAGGTATTAGACCAAGCCCAGGACTTTTTTAAACTCGGAATGACAAAGCCAAGTCAGATGCGCAGGATATATTAAGTTGCATAAGTGTGCGCGCCGTACACAGATGCACCCTCTCCTCCTTACTCCCCTTGACCCAGTGGAACGGAGAACCGCTACGACTGGAAGGGAACAGGACGCAGTATCTGGCAACGATAAAAACTCCTATCGCTACCTTCAGGCCTTCTACAGTTGCCTGGTTGCCTCGCCACTTGAGGTGGATTGCGTTGACGCCGAAGCAACGAGCACTAGCACGGGGAGTGACCGTGCCGACTCGAGGGCCGAAACACGCCGTTGCTACAACAAAGTGTTTCGGCACTCGAGCCCCCCTCTACCAGCCTAGGCTCCTAAGGTGTGGCCGCTGCATGCTATAGCGGCGACCACTAACGACGATCGAATGCGTGCCGCGCGATCTGAGGAGCCTTTTATAGGCGATGTTGCCTCGACCACTAACGACGATCGAATCTTCGTATATTCAACGGGCAGCGTAACGACGCCCCAGAGAGGTCCGCACTGTACGACGGCTCGAGCACGACTGCATAGTTCGATACCAGATGCCCTTCCCCCGGGATGCAATATCAAAGTATTCCTTCCATTTAGGACCATTTAGAACTCTCCTCTATATTTTTGTAGCAATTCTGAACAGTCAGGTATCTATGAAGATGCAATTCAATTATCAGTACCTACCTAATTATTTGACCTAGTTATTAGTTGACAGTGGTCGAAATTTGACAGTAACTTATTAATTTTGATTTTTTGGCTATATTTAGCATTCCCTCCTTCTCCATATTAACTTTCATCATCATCATCATTATCATCAACCTATAAGAGTCAATAGGACTCTCCCAGGATGCGCCATTGAACCCGATCCCCAGCTCTCTCATCCAATCTTTGGCAGCAACAGCGCGCAAATCCTCACTCCATCTAGGCATATAAATCTCACACTTCTCCGTGCGCGCAAAGGGAGAACACAATTTTCTCTTCGCGTATTTTATATAGATATACATAAATAAAATGGTACGACTTACGTTTCTCAGGTCCCTGCCCGACCGCCAAGCCGAGCAAAGCCAGCTGCAACAGGCATACTCCCCACGCTCCCATGACGTCACTACCCAGCTCCAACAGGCTTCAACAAGCAACCTTAGCGCGAAGCACAACCTCCGTCTACGGGGAAAAAGGTTAAATAAAATTATAAAGGCTGTATGTACAAGATAAGATATGATTAATTAATGTGATAGGAAAAATACGTAGTCACGAGATGAAGGAGCGTTATCTATCATTGGTCTAATTTCTTGATACTTGATACTTATCAAGTATCAAGAAATTAGACCAATGATAAGTATGTTGCTAGCGAGTATACAATCTTAAGAAATTTAAAGAAATCTATTAAAAAATCTATGTTTTATTTATAAAAAAAACACCAATACTAGCCATAGCACGCTGAGAGTCCTAGAGCCATGAGGCCAATAGTGAAAGATCACGTATTTGATCGAGCGAAGCGAGATCTCTAAATCAACTTGGGCAAATCGGCGTTGTGTGTATGTATGTATGTTTGTTTGTTCGAAGCGTTTATCCGATCATCGTGAAATTTGGTATATAGGTAAGTAGCGATGGCACAATTTTGGTGTGACTAAATGAGCTAAAAATGTGGGGGGGGGTTGTTGAGATATTGGGGTTCAAGGGGGTAAAAAAACCAAAATGAAACTATACGCTCAAGAGGCATGTCTAATAAAAGGTCTTTGTGTGTTTATTTCGATCCCATTTTTAGGGTTCCATAACCAAATGGCAAAAACGGAACCTTTATGGATTTGTCATGTCTGCCTGTCTGTCAGTCTGTCCGTCCGTATGTCACAGCCACTTTTTTCCGAAACTATAAGAACTATAGTGTTGAAACTTCGTAAGTAGATGTATTCTGTGAACCGCATTAAGATTTTCACACAAAAATAGAAAAAAAAACAATAAATTTTGAGGGATACTTAGAATACTTAGAACTGAAACTCAAAAAAAGTTTTTTCATCAAACCCATCATACGTGTGGGGAGGTATCTATGGATAGGTCTCAAAAATGATATTGAGGTTTCGAATATCATTTTTTTCTAGACCGAATAGTTTGCGCGAGAGACACTTCTAAAGTCGTAAAATGTGTGCCCCCCGCCCCCCCCCCCCCCCCCCCCTCTGTAATTTCTATAATAAGAGAATGATAAAACTAAAAATAAATATATGATGTACATTACCATGTAAACTTCCACCGAAACTTCCACGAAACAAAAAATTGGTTTGAACGAGATCTAGTAAGTAGTTTTTTTAAAACGTCATAAATCCTAAACCGCAATTTACCTTTCATTCAATCAACTCAAATAAAAAAAAAATTACAACGAACTACAAGAGCTTTCATATTATGTTACTTGCTGCTACGGAACCCTTCATGGGCGAGTCCGACTCGCACTTGTCCGCTTTTTTATTATTTTTAGTTTAAACTTTGCAGTTTTTAAGTTATTAGCCATAATAAAAACTGAACTTTGACAAAATTCACAGGTTACACCAGTGACCCCACAGTTCTGAAATTTGGTATGCGTGTAGCTTTAGTAACACAAATATAGGCAAAGGTCTGGAATCCAGAATAACTGCAATTTGTACCCCAAAAAAGACAAACCAAGATACATAAACTCCCGTTACCTGTAATTTGAATGAAACTGTAGGTCAAGTTATTTGGTTCCGTATTACGTGGCACTATTTTATTAGTCAAAGATTAAGGCCTGCTTGTACAACGATCCCTAAACGTATTTAGCAACTAAACCGGTTTAAATTGTACGTATTTCTATGATTTGATTATTCCTAAATCATATTTAGCCAGTAAATACGTTTAGGCATCGTTGCGAGTCGCCCTAAGAATATTTTTTTTTGTTTTGGATGACTCGCGAGATCTCAGTTCGGGGCGAACCACTAGTTTAATAATTATCATCATCTTAGCTATTTATGTAGAGACGTCCACGGCTTAGCATAACCAGCGTTTCCTAGCGACCGTCATTTAGTGGTGAACCGTCCTACCAAAGAATACTAAACTTGGTCCTACGTTCCGCTTGGCGCCGCCATTCGTCATCAACAATCTAAAACTTGATGTTTTTAGAAAAACAATAATTGTAATTCACATTCATCATCATCATCATCTTCATCATATCAGCCGTAGGACGTCCACTGCTGGACAAAGGCCTCCCTCATTGATCTCCAGGAACTGCGGTTGGAAGCGGCCTGCATCCAACGCCGACCTGCGGTTCTTACCAAGTCGTCTGCCCATCTTGTGGGTGGACGTCCTACGCTGCGCTTGCCGGTCCGTGGCCTCCACTCGAGAACCTTTCGGCCCCATCGGCCATCTGTTCTGCGCGATATATGGTTTGCCCATTGCCACTTCAACGTGCTAATCCGTCGGGCTATGTCGGTGACTTGAGTTCTCCTACGTATCTCCTCATTTCTGATTCGATCCCGTAGAGAAACCCCGAGCATAGCCCTATCCATAGCTCGTTGAGCGACTCTGAGCTTATTCATAAGGCCAATAGTGAAGGACCACGTCTCGGTTCCATATGTCATCACTGGTAACACACACTGATTGAAGACTTTCGTCTTAAGGCACTGAGGTATGTTGGACGAAAAGACGTTGCGAAGTTTCCCAAACGCTGCCCATCCGAGTTGGATTCGATTGACCTCTTTCTCGAAGTTGGACCTACCTAATTGGACTGTTTGTCCTAGGTATACATACGCGTCGACAACTTCACAAATTCACATTAAAATGCCAAAATAAAGCGGGATCTATACTATTATGAGTATCAGCTTATCCTTGTAATTAATGCGGTGTATTTCTGAAAATTGATAACATATAAAGTCTTATCCGTTTACAGTCAGATAAAAATGTATATGTATTAACTATTAACAAACTCGTGGTACATTCTTAGAAATAATGCGCGCAGTTGTATTTATATCTACACGCACGTTCAAATAAAATTATAATTAATCTGGTTCTTGGGAAAAAGAAACCCATAATGTATTTGTAAGTAACGATCAGTGATCGGACTAGGGTGAGCTATTTTGTGTACTTGCCATATGTAAGAATAAGATGGATATTCCCAAAATCCCGGGATTTGCTTTTTAAGTAGAAAAATAACAAAAAGCTATTAAACAAGCCAGGGTCAAAAGAAATTCACCTCATAACAAAACACAACAGGTAGCAAACAAGCGCACTCTAAGAACCGAAGTAATCGAGTGAGACATTTGACAACAAGTTACTGTCGGTAAACCATTGAATAGTAGTGGTGCAGAAAGAGACAAAACAGGTGCGTCGCTCCGACAGAAACACCCCGCTATTGTTTTCGTTATCGGCGTATGCGGCTATATCACGAGTTTCAACAAAGCGGCAACGTGTTGCTGATGTAAAATTTACAACGTCGCTCGGGCGCTTATTGGCTTACATAAACCATTTTTATACCTATTAGACGACCTCCGTGGCGCAGTGGGCGAATAGCCAGCTGAGACACAGGAGGTAGCGGGTTCGATTCCCGCTGCGGAACAAATGTTTGCATGATCTACAGATATTTGTTCCGGGTCTGGTTGTTTCTCTATGTATTATAAGTATGTATTTACAAAAAAAAAGTATATAAGTATTCTATCAGTTATCTGGTTCCCATAGTACAAGCTATGCTTAGTTTGGGGCTATATAGCGCTGTGTGATATGTCCAGCAATATTTATTTATTTATTTATTTTATTGATAAAAATAATTATCCCGGATAAATCCGGAAAATTCCGGAGGATTAGTCGGAATCTAATGAAATATCCATATTAACATCAATGTTTGTGGTCAATGGACCCAAATAGCTCTACCTACTCCGACCAGTGGTAACGATAGATCATAGAAAGACGACGTGCAGGCTGCACAAGATCCGTCGCTCTGGAGATCTATGGGCCTATGCCCAGCAGTGGACGTCCAGTTGATATGATTGATTAATACACTCTTTATTGCACACCAAATAAAAGTACAGTAACAAACGGAATATACAATAAATAACAGTACAATCGCAGTCAAAGCGATCTCTTCGAAACAACCTTTGGATGGACAGGATAAACGAAAATCAAAAGACAGCGGTGTACGAGTACCTATAACATACATAAACATATATTCTATATATCTATATATATAAAACAAAGTCGGGTTAGTCACACCATCCAAAACTCAAGAACGGCTGGACCGATTTTGATGATCTTTGGTGGATTTGTCTCCACCCCGAATAGCAGAATAACTATTAAAATATCGGAAAAATTTACGTCCAGTTTTACTTCGCTGCCTGTCTGTCCCTCTGCAATTTTAGATGTGATTTCTCGGTGTTCGGTATCCTTCCTCGGAAACGACAAAATACGTCACCTTTCGGCCAAAAATCTTCCGAAGAACGTTTCGCCTCGCACTGAGTGCGAGTGCGAGGCGAGACGTTATTCGGAGCGGATCGCACTCACCCTGATGAAGGTTCACGAATTGAACGGAAACATTGTCGGTCGAAACACCGATAAGACGGTACGTGATAAATCCCGTATTTATAATAATGATTAAATGTACTCTATTAGTTGTTTAAACATTATATTAAGTTAACGCAACTTAAATTAAATCAACATTAAGGAGTTCAACCTATTTGGTTGTTCAGTGTAGCTGTTGTTAATTGCGAAGTGTC
Source organism: Philereme vetulata (assembly GCA_918857605.2). NCBI lineage: Eukaryota > Metazoa > Arthropoda > Insecta > Lepidoptera > Geometridae > Philereme > Philereme vetulata. The sequence continues at coordinate 2,033,310 of OU975482.1, forward strand.
CACCCAACATCTTCGTAATAGAAGATTTTTGACCGAAAGGTGACGTATTTAGTCGTTTGCGAGGAAGGATACCACTCCGAATAACGTCTCGCCTTGCACTCGCACTCAGTGCGAGGCGAGACGTTATTCGGAGCGGATCGCACTCACTCTGATGAAGGTTCACGAATTGAACCGAAACATCGATAAGACGGTACGTGATAAATCCTGTATTTATTATGTATAATGATGATTGAAATCAATCACGAAAGTTTTCTAAGTAAAAAAGAGTACATTTATTTCTAAAAAAATTTTTTTTTAAATTTATAGGTTGAACCAACCACTAAAAGAGGTTATACAACACAACATTTTTGGTATATTCGAATCTAAGTCAGTCTAACTGATAATTTAGCAAAGCCAACATGTTAACGAAGTAGAGTCAACAAAATAATATAAATTTATATAATCAGGTCAAATTTACCTTTACAGTTCAACTATTTTTCTTTTGTTAATTCAACAAATTATGTCGATAGGAAATATCCTAAATTATAGGTTAAGGTTAAAGGTTAAAACAACTTATTCGGTTTTTCAGTGTATAGAGATTTGTATTTTTTTTTATACTACTTAAATGGCAAACGAGCATGCAGTCCACCAGATGTTAAGTGGCTACTGCAGCCCATGGATATCCACATAGAATTCAACACAAGGTATTATATTGTCTTGATCTCTATATGGATACGTTGTCATACTATAGGACTTAGCTGTTATGCCTATGTACCAGTAATTACAGGAACATACCATTACCATCTAACCGGAACACAGCAGCACAAGTACTGCTATTTGCCGGGAGATAAAGGTAAGGCGGTGGTGCCCACTTCCTCGAGCTCGTTCACAACAGCTGTACCACCAGTAGTTGTATGCACCTATTTCTTTGTTCGCCTTACTTATGAGGAGAATCTACTCGTATATCTGATAAATTATGATGGATACCCAATCCCTTGCCCCATTATAGTACTTAAATACCTCAAATTCCCATCTGAAACGCAACACCAGTCGCCGTGAGAATCACTATCGCCGTCCAACCGTGAAGTAAATAGCCTACATAGTTATACAGGCTTCCTTTGTTTTTGTCCAACAATTTGTTGAACATTGTTGTTGATTGTAACGATGCATTTATGAGATCTTGATCTTGTAAGTTGTGGCTAATTGGGTTTGATGATACGAGTATTATGACGAGTTACCGACACGTAATGCAATTGTGATTAAAGGAGAACTAGATTTTAAGTGATGTGTTATTGATTTTGTATGTATGTGTTTGTTTTAAGATTTTTTTTATACATTATACTATCATAAGACCAGTCTTAACGTATGGAAGCGAAACTTGGGCCGTAACGCAGAAGAACAATACATACCATCCAAGTCGCCGAAATGAAGATGCTGAGGTGGATGTGCGACGTCACCAGGCTCGATAATATCCGTAACGAGTACGTGCGAGGAAGCCTGGGGGTGCGCGACATCGCTGACAAGATGCAGGAGAATCGGCTGCGATGGTACGGTCACGTGAAGAGGAGGCCACCTGACTACGTAGGGAATTTGGCACTACAATTTTCCATCCCCGGTCAAAGATCTAGAGGTAGACCCAAGACAAGATGGAGAGATATAGTGTCAAAAGACATGAGAACGTGCCAAGTTTCTGATGACGACGTCGAGGATAGAGCAAAGTGGAGAAGAACGGCCAGGAAAGCTGACCCCACCACCATGTGGAATACATAGCTAGGAAGAGAAAGATAAGGCTTGCGTTTGACCACGATCTCGCCTGATGGTAAGCGATGATGCAGTCTACGATGGTACACGCTTGCCTAGAAGAAACCTATTCACTCGCGACTTAAAGATACCCAGGTTGTAGCTATCAGGAAACACAGACTCTGGCAAGGCGTTCCACTCTTGGGCGGTGCGCATAATAAAGGTCGAAGAGAACCGCTTTGTGTGAATGGGAGGCATTTCTACCCTAGCGGTGGCGCACCGCAGAGCGTCTAGTTGTCCGTTGATAGAATGGAGATGGTGGGATCAGGTTGAAAAGTTCCGCCGCACACTCTCCGGAATGTACTAAATAAATTAAATTTAAAGTAATATGTAGAGTTCCTAAGAATAGTAAAGTTTCTTGTGGAAGGGCTCGCATAAGCAAGTTCTACCACCATACCTATTTCTGCTGTGTTTTGGTTTAAAGGATATGATTGCCGATGACATTACAGGCACATGAGACTTTACACCTGAATGCCTCAAATTGGTGGGCTCAAGGCAGTGCATTGTAAGGCACGTTTCCAAGGTGCGTGACCTACGAGACAACGCTTTGTTATAGGCGATGGTTACTACTTAACATCAGATGGGCCATATACCGTTGCCGATAGAAGTGAAAACTTGAATAAAAGCAGACACTACAGATACACATTACACAGGTGTCAGTAACAGTCTTGCCTTTCATTCCTGGCTTGGTCGCAAAGGAACAGGCAGTATAATTGACGTTTCAAAGTGATCCTTGTGATTTTAATGAATAAAAGATTTTAACTTTTGACTTTTTTTACTTTTGAGTCAGTGTCAGTAGTCAGTGACAGGTGTCGGTAACAGTGTCGCGAGTTCAATGGTTTTTTCCCATCTCAAAAAATGCTCAACGCGCCTAAAGAAATTTTCACTTTAAAATATATATAGCTCGAAGAACCATTGTGACCGAAAGGTTATTGAGTAGATACTACAGAAAACGCAGATTAAGACGGTCCCTACTAGATGAAATGACTCTAATAAAGGTCGGAGACATTAATAGGTTCACTAACGACGTCTCTGTGCATCAATTTCCAATAAACAATTCCAACTTGCGGTTCCGATTTTTTATTTTTGTTAACAAAAACCTTATAGCTAAAATAAATTATTTGTAATTTGCATGATCGATAATGTATAACATAAATTAAACTTATAGCATTATAATAAAATGATGTTTAAGCAAATTAATTAATCATCATCTAGTAGAGTCATTTCATCTAGTAGGGACCGTCTTAATCTGCGTTTTCTGTAGTATCTACTCAATAACCTTTCGGTCACAATGGTTCTTCGAGCTATATATATTTTAAAGTGAAAATTTCTTTAGGCGAGTTGAGCATTTTTTGAGATGGGAAAAAACCATTGAACTCGCGACACTGTTACCGACACCTGTCACTGACTACTGACACTGACTCAAAAGTAAAAAAAGTCAAAAGTTAAAATCTTTTATTCATTAAAATCACAAATAAGCCCCAAACACTAGTAGCCTACTATAATCCATTCACAAGTTCCGTTGTCTAGCATCCGTCACCATCATGAAAGAAAGAAAGAAAACATTTTATTCAACAACCACACAGTAATAAAGGAAAATAAAACACTACAACAATAAAATCTAACCTAAGCACTAACAAACTAACAAACTTAAAAGCTCTGTGTGGAGATGAATAGGTACTCAGCTCAGCATGATGCTACGGTATGTTAATATGCCGGAGCGCTGGTCTTCCGCTGAGTCCAGTTTATGTTACCTCACGTACCTCTTGATCAAGGGTAGCCATAATAAGACAAACACAACTATTGTTCAAATCAAACCATATTAAATACATGCATTACAAAATTAAATACCTACTATTTTAAACCAATACAACTATCACTACTAACTATCAAACTAAACAATAAAAAAAAATCACTGGTATATTTAAGACAAGACATGGAGACCGGGGCGAGAGAAAGAGATAGAGAGCTTCAGCTACTGCCACTACGGTTGGTTTAGCTGTGTTGACAGAATATCAGCTTTGAGTCTTAATGTAAACAAATTAACTGAACTAACATTACATAGAGGTGGAGGGATATCGTTCCAACACTTCGTAGCGCAGTAGCTAAAGCTACCACGAAAAGCTGCGGTGCTATGTGCAGGCGTCACCATGAGACCACCTCCATGGTACCATATTATTGCATTGCCACAAGTTACATATATGTATTCCAAATATCAGCTCAATCGGTTAAGGGGAACGGGTTTAAAACTCAGTTGCAAGATTCCACCCGGACAAACATACATACATTGCATGTTAAAAAAAGCTTGTAAAATACAATGGAAAATGTCAAATTTAAATGACATAAAAATTAAGACCTTTGCCCAGCAGTGGGACGAGATAGGTAAGTGAAAAAAATTAAATGTCAAAATATAATATGTCCTCTAAAAATTCCTGAATAACATCTAAAACAACAACACCTAAACATCTGAATAACATTTAATTATAAATAATTACTTAAATTTAGATATAATAAATTCTTATGAAGCATTTTATATGTACATATTTGGTATTTAATTGTAGTTTTCGTACAAAAAAGCCACATTGCAATCGGTCCATCCGTTTGGTGACCCGTGAAGATATCCCAGAAGAGGCTAGTCCAAATCTGTACGTTTAACGCCAAGCATTATTTCTAATAATGTTTTAGAAAATTTTATAATAGTAATAACAATAAAAGGCATTTATTTACACACACACCTATTAAGCTAACAGAAGTAGGTAGGTACAATAATTACTAAATAAAGCTAGGTAGGCACAACAGTAGGCTTAACGCGCCGGCGAACACTGAGCGCAACTTCAATTCGGCCCCGTCAAAAACTTCGGCCTGAATATCGCTATCCCTGTTTAGTGACGAAGTTTAGCCACGCAGAGCGACAGTGATAGCAATAGAACGATTCTAAATTTGATTTGATTTTGACCGTGTTCCGTAATACCAAAAATGATGACTGAAAACTTGTTGTATTTTTCTCATTGTGTTGTTATTCTGTAACTAGACGATATAATCTATGTTCCCATGACTAGGATACGTAAGATGTTGTTGTTTTTAATACGAAACAATTAGGTTGAAAACAGGTATTTTATGACGTAAAAACATGCAGAATGCGATATGCTTCTTTTTCATTTTAGGTAAGTATTTTGATCTAATATATGGTTGGGAACCTAGATAAATACTATTCAAATTAAAATAATACCTTATTAAGGTAGAAATATGCTCCAATTAGAAATGATCTTGGTAGTACGTGTTGTATGGGCGATTGTCCCTCCGGTGCCCCCTTAATTCTAAGTAACATTAGTACATTATTGTAGGTAGCACCAAGGTAGAAGGTGGTGGTAAATAGGTCGAGGGCTCAGCTACGCTGGTTTTCAGCCTCGCCTTGGCAGAAACATCTGCAGCTGCCGCCGCCACAGATAGGGTTCTCGGGAACTGTCAGCTGTATGCACTGAATTAACAAGTAGTAATTGAAGAAGTAACTAGACAATTACCGAAAACCCATCGCGTAAATATTTTAAACCAGAAAAAAATAAATAAAATTCCACACACACGATAAATAGGCAAACTTAATGCTAAATAGCATTTTATTCCATCTAACCTTAGTGTAGTGTAGATTAACCGGTTCAGACACTTAAGTATTTATTCTAATAAACAATAGATATTAACTAAAATAAGCGTAGATATATAAACTTAAACCATTAGTAATTTGTCGATATGGAGATTAACACTGTTTCGTAGTTAAGAAGCAAATAAAAAGAGGTAGGTAGACATACATAAACACTGAAAATCCGAATAAGCAACTAAGTAGGTATTAAATTACAAAATAGGTGTGCAATTAATCTAATACAATCAACGACCCGAATCAATGTTTAAATGCAGTTTTTTTTTTATTAATTTTTTATAATCAACCCATCACGCCAATATATTTTATAAGTGCGAAACAGGGCTTGAAACACCCTGTCCGTGTCTCATGTTTATAACGGTAAGAAAAAACTTAAACGTCTCCGTCGTGCGGGAGGCATAACTTCCATCAGTGTACGAAAGAGATAACTATATAAATAAATAAATAATAAATAAATATTTCTGGACATTGCACACAGCGCTATCTAGCCCCAAACTAAGCAGAGCTTGTATTATGGGAACCAGATAACTGATAGAATACTTATATACTTTTTTTTTGTAAATACATACTTAAAATATATAGAGAAACATCCGGACCCGAAACAAATATCTGTAGATCATGCAAACATTTGTTCCGAGGCGGGAATCGAACCAGCTACCTCCTGCGTCTCAGCCGGCTATTCGCCCACTGCACCACGGAGGTCGTCAACAAATATATATCTGAGATGTGCTATTGATTCCTAGTTCTATGGTATGCCAACCTCAATGCCGAGTTTCTTAGACCTCGTGCCGCACACAAAAAAAAACCGTACACTTTGTCTTATATGGCGCCAAAAAAAGGATTTTGATCTCCTACGGCCGGTGGGGTTTGATATGCCTCGTGCCGCCACAATCTCTGGTTTAGGACAAGGTTTAAAACGACCCGTAACGCAGTAATGGAGAGTACAGATAAATATGTGCCGCTGGGAACGTGTTAAATTCTCAAATTATTGTTGCCAAACAACTTGGACTCCATAAAAACGTAATTTCAACATTTAGACGATTAAATTTTGCAAGCAACGGTCTACATACCTACACATTGGAATTCCATTACTATGCCTATATATGCAAAAACATGAAACGTGCACAACGCAATAAGTTGCTCATAATGCGTTGTTGTAACAGTATACGAAAGTGCATACGCTAAAGATGTATGCGGATCGGTCTTGCTGATCCAAATACAGTAAGCTCATTTATCTGCTTTGTCTTTTCATCGCAGAACTCGGGGATGCACTAACGGAATCCTAAAGATGATGAGAGACCCGAGTCTGCAGTGCTGTGGAGATTCTGGGGGATACGCGTCTTGTGAGGTATTTTAGACTAGCTGACCGATCCGCAGCTTTGCTCGCGTAGTTTTTCAATAAAAACATTACCCTCCTTCTGCGCTGTTGGGTAAAAAGTAGCCTATGTCACCCGGGGGTAGTGTAGCTTCCCAACAGTGAAATAATTTTTTAAATCGGTCCAGTAGTTTCGGAGCGTAGTCAATACAAACAAATCTTTCCTCTTTATAATAATAGTATAGATGTATTAATGTCCATATATAACTAGTATATACTACATTTGTTTATATATAAGTTAATAATAAACATTTTAAATAAATGAACATTAAATAATGAAGATCTTTGTTACTCTTTTTCTTTTCTGTGATTTGCTCTGCGTATTTTATCGTTTTGTTTTATTCTGGTTGTGGTACTAAACTAGCTGTAAGAAATAAATAAAAATAGAATCTTTATTTTCCCACCACAAATAGGTTTTTTCAAAAAATAAAAGTAGGAAACTAAGTTACTAATTACTTAATGCATTCTCTTAATATTTTACTTAGAAAACTTTCGTGATTGATTACAATCATTAAGAAATACGGGAATATTGTCGGCCGAAACACCGATAAAACGGTACGTACCAACCAACCTTAACCTAACCAACCAACCTTTAACCCAACCAAGACGCAAGTCTGTGCGTTCACCACAAAGAAGGCCCCTTTCACAATAGCTCCACGGTTCCAGGGCGTTCCTCTCCCCGTCTCGGCGAGTATAGGGATTCTCGGAGTAGAAATTTCTAATGAGGTCCAGTATGGGAGTCACTTAGAAGCAGAAGCTGTGTTAACCTCCAAAAAACTTCGTGTTCTTAACCGTGCCAAACAGTATTTTACGGCACAACAACGGCTATTGCTGTACAAAGCGCAAGTTCGGCCGCACGTGGAATACTGTTCCCATCTTTGGCACGGAGCTCCAAAGTACCTATTGCTTCGTTTTGACTCCCTTCAGAGAAGAGCCATTAGAATCACCGGTGATCCCAAGCTCGCCGACAGACTGGAACCGCTGAGTCAACGCCGTGACAACGGATCGCTCGCCTGTATAATGGGGAATGTTCTGAGGAGCTATTTGATCTCATCCCGTCGTCGAGAAGACCCCCGCACTTCTCGACAACGTAATAAAGCTCATCCACAAATCATGGACAATTGGGTATCACGCACCGCACGCTTCACGCGATCTTTTCTACCCCATACTTGCAAGATGTGCACGCTACGACATGGCACGCTTCAAGAAAAATGTAAAGAGGTTTCTACAGTGTAGGGAACGCATCGATAATACCCCGGGTGTTGCCGGTGTCAATAGGCGACGGTGACCACTTACCATCAGGTAAGCCTGTTTCCCCACAAATAACATAAAAAAAACGTGATAAATTCCGTATTTCTAATAATGATCTTTATATTGCGTAAGCATAATCACAAAACCTGTTTCGCAAGGGTGCCTAAGATAGGTTAGAATAAACAAATAATGGTTACTAACAAATTATGGACCTTGTTTCTCTCAAATGAATGTTTTATTTTGAACCCCAAGCGCAAAATGACATAATTAAATGATTTATTGTTATTACTAGCTGACCCGCCGAACTTCGTACCGCCTTGACATGCATATGATGCACGCTGCCAATTTACGTCTTCTTCTCAAGGGTTTCCCAGAAATGGTGGATAATCCTGCACGTGCGTGTGCGGGGGGGGAGGTGGGGACCCACATCCCAAAAAAAAAAATTCTATTCCCAACAGTCCGCGGTCTACGAATTTTTTTGTAAAATTTAGAAATTTCCCAGTTTTCCTCACATTTGTGGGCATCACGTCCGCTACATGAGGCCTATTTCGGATTTTTTTCTTTTAAAGTATTCCCTAATAATGGTATTCCTAAATTACCTTTAAAAAAACGCAACTACTTAGGATAGTAGTTAACTAGTAGTCCCTAAACATAAATTTTATTTCTGAAATTTATTTTACTGCAAAGTTTGAGCACCTCTGCTGTAAAAAAAATGTATTGGAGTTTTATAGCCAACCACATAAAAAAATTACCTACATCATAAGGATTCTAAAACAGTAGCATAAGTACCTACTTTAATGGTAAAATTACTGAGCTATAGCTACTAATGTGTAAAAGTAGGCGTTTCATTACAAAATAGCAAAATTATTTGCAGATATTTTTTTTTAGTTTTTACCAGTTAAGTAGCGCTGTCGACCCTAAAATTAGACTTTACTACCTGCTCGGCACATTCAGTTGAATTCTAAGCTGTGTGAGCGAGACAAAACTGTGCTTGGGAATATTGCGAGTGAAAGGGTCAACAAATCTCCTTTGTATGGTAGAATTCGTGTTTGGTTATTGTTTTGTCTCCGTAGTTAAAACTATTTTAATTTTAGTGCGTATTTCGACGTTCTCGACATCGCATGTGCTCTTGTTTTTCTGATTCTCGGTGACAAAATTCTACATTGGCATTCTACTGGACTCGATTTGTGCATTTTGATTGGATTTTGTTTGTTTGGTGATAACTGCGACGACTCGGCATTCTACTGGACATTTGTTCTGTATATCAACAGGACTGTGTGATGTCACGAGAAATTTATACACCCCAAGAGTATTCCAATATGCATTACATTTACGGAGAATGTAGTGGCAACGCAAGTGCTGCCGCAACACTTTATCGGGAGAGATACCCGAACGCGCGTCACCCCGACTATCGAGTTTTTACAAGAGTGCACCAAGCTTACTCAGAGGGCAGAATACCTGGTACTGGCGTTGGTGGCCCTAGGAGCAGAGGACGACCCCACAATCCTGTAACTGAAGATATTGTCCTTGACATGGTGGAAGAAGATCCCAGTATTTCGATGCCAGATATCGAACGCCGTACGGGAATATCAAAATCTACAGCACATCGTATTGTGAAAAAATTTAAACTGCATCCTTATCACGTGACACGTGTACAAACATTGCTACCACGAGACTACCAAGCACGGATTGTTTTCTGCAATGAAATGTTAACAAGAATTCAAGAAGATCAAGATTTTTTCAGAAAAATTTTATGGAGCGATGAGACTACATGTAAAAGGGATGGGTATCTTAACCTTCATAACTTGCACAGTTGGCAATTGACAAATCCACATTTGATGAGAGAAGATAAATCCCAGTATCAATTTAAAATAAATTACTGGACGGGCATATTAAATGGAAAAATTATAGGCCCATATGAATTGCCGGGCAACCTAAATGGCAACAATTATTTACAATTTCTTCGAAACCAGTTGCAAATATTATTAGAAGATGAGCCACTAGCCATCCGGCAAGGAATGTGGCTCCAGAACGACGGTTGTCCGGCACATTATGCTGTGCAAGTAAGAAATTATCTAAATGATGCCTATCCCAACAGATGGATCGGCCGATTGGGGCCAATACTGTGGCCACCACGGTCCCCAGACCTAAATCCTCTGGATTTTTTTTATTGGGGCTGTTTGAAGGAGCAGGTTTACAAGAAACCAATAAACTCATTAGAAGAACTTCGACTTCGCGTCGCCGAAGCAGCCAGAATTATATCATCAAAAAATTATAATAACAGATTACAAAAATCTTTTATAAAAAGGTGTAGAGCTTGCATAAGGGCATCAGGAGCCCAATTTGAACATTTACTTTGATTATTTTTATAATAAATACTTTTTTGGTCATTACTTGTTTTATTTTTTTCTTTTGCAATTTTGTAATGAAACGCCTACTTTTACACATTAGTAGCTATAGCTCAGTAATTTTACCATTAAAGTAGGTACTTATGCTACTGTTTTAGAATCCTTATGATGTAGGTAATTTTTTTATGTGGTTGGCTATAAAACTCCAATACATTTTTTTTACAGCAGAGGTGCTCAAACTTTGCAGTAAAATAAATTTCAGAAATAAAATTTATGTTTAGGGACTACTAGTTAACTACTATCCTAAGTAGTTGCGTTTTTTTAAAGGTAATTTAGGAATACCATTATTAGGGAATACTTTAAAAGAAAAAAATCCGAACTAGGCCTCATGTAGCGGACGTGATGCCCACAAATGTGAGGAAAACTGGGAAATTTCTAAATTTTACAAAAAAATTCGTAGACCGCGGACTGTTGGGAATAGAATTTTTTTTTTTGGGATGTGGGTCCCCACCTCCCCCCCCGCACACGCACGTGCAGGATTATCCACCATTTCTGGGAAACCCGTATATATATATATATATATATATATATCCCTATAGATAGATAGATATAAGTTTGATGCCTATGTCTGTCTGTTTGTGGCATCGTAGTTACCGAACGGATTGACCGACTTGGACGCGGTATCCCTTGTTTTTTTTATAACTTTTATTAGCTTTTGCGGCTTTATTTTCACTGCGACGAGGCCTGTTGTGATCACCACTTGTTTTTGTGTCGCCCATAGGTTGGTATCCGTTGTAGGGATAGGTTTATTTATTTGCAAGTGTCAAAATACGCGGCAATAAATGGCCGTATTTTTTTACCGCTCCAAGAGACCGTAGACCTAATATTAGATATTCATTTCAACTGAATACCTCCACGCGTTTCTGAGAAAAAGAGACTTGACACACAGGCAGATAGAAAACGAAGTGATCCTATTAGTAACTTTTTTCTGTTTGAGGTACGAAAACTAAAAACATGGGTTAAAACTATACCTGGGAAGACGTTACATCGCTTATTTAGAAAGAATGTTTTGTTCAACAAATTGTGTGCTTTCAATCTTTAATTCATATATGTATGTTATAGTTAAGGATACGTGCTAGAATGCCTGTGTTGTGAAAACACGATTCCGTAAAATTTTCTCGATAGAAAAAATATTCAAAGATCACTCCAAATTTATCTTAAAACCGTTCTTATGCGATGAATACTTCAATTTAGATCTTGAAACTTTATACAGTAATTCTACACAACATAAATAAGGGCACCTGTGTTTTTTTATATACTACTTATATGGCAAGCGAGCATGCAGTCCACCAGATGTTAAGTGGCTACTGCAGCCCGTGGATATCCACATAGAATTCAAAACAAGCTATTATGTTGTCGTGATCTCTATGTGGATACGTTACCATACTATAGGACTAAGCTGTTATGTCTATGTGCCAGTAATTACAGGAACATACCATTACCATCTAACCGGAACACAGCAGCACAAGTACTACTATTTGGCGGCAGATAAAGGTAAGGCGGTGGTGCCCACATCCTCGAGCCCGTTTTCAAAAGCTCTACTACCATTTCAGTTCAGACCTGTTTTCAACCTTATTGTTTCGTATTAAAAACAACAACATCTTACGTATCCTAGTCATGGGGACATAGATTATATCGTCTAGTTACAGAATAACAACACAATGAGAAAAATACAACAAGTTTTCAGTCATAATTTTTGGTATTACGGAACACGGTTAAAAACTAATCAAATTTAGAATCGTCTATTTGCTATCACTGTCGCTCTGCGTGGCTAAACATAGTCACTAAACAGGGATAGCTATATTCAGGCCGAACTTTTTGACGTGGTCGAATCGAAGTTGCACTCGGGGTTCGCCGGCCTCTTAACAGTCCGGCATAAACTCAAAAACACGGAAATACCTTGTACTTTTTGCATCGAGTTGTTCGGCTTGACAACTCGATGTAAGGTATATCCTTCCTCCAAGGTAAAACTGCCTATTAAGACCACAAATTGAAGGGCGTATTACGTCTCAAATACCTAAATAAGTACGTATTTGAGACGTAATTTTACCTATTTGCATTAGTATGGCCACGCTAAGTCCACATAGTCATTTCTATAAAAAAAATATAGAAAAGATAGCTTTTATTTGATATATACCTTTTTGACCTCTGTAGCGCAGTGGGTGAATAGCCGGCTGAGACACAGGAGGTCTACAGACTCCGGGTTTGGGTATTTTTCGTATGCATGTACGAATAAAAAGTTTTCTATCAGTTAGCTGGTTCCATAGTACACGCTATATATTGGGGCTACATATCGCTTTGTGAAATGTCCAGTATTTATTTATTTATTAAAAAACAATCACACTAATATTATAAATGCGAAAGTTTGGATGTTTGTTTGTTACTCAATCACGTCGTAACGGCTGAACCGATTATGATGAAATTTAGTATTACGTAGATTATAACCCGGATTACCACATAGGCTACTCTTTAGCCCATAAATCAGGTCCCATGGAATAAAAATGGGGTGTCAAGTCAAGTTGCAACAGCGAGTTTAGCTTTATTTCTAGGTTACCTACACATTTAGTAGTGTAACGCGTACGAAGTCGCGGGCAACTGCTAGTCGTAACATAATCGAACTTTGATAAGACATAATAATTAATAGGTATACTTAATTATTTGGATATCTTTCAGGTATCTATATACGTATAAGTACTGTTCGGGTTTAGCGATATGACTGCCCATTATACGGACTTCATTTGTTGTGTACTGTTAAACATAGGCCTACCAGAGCTTTCCAGAGCGAGTGATGTTGTACGGCTTACACCTATCAGCTCCCTGCAACTCTTAGTTAGTTTTCTATAGTTTTCCATCAAGGGGCGTTTATACATAGTGTGTAAACGAAACTGGTCATCACTAATTGCGGGATCCTATATCCGTCGGTAACCAGCTACGACTCATTTCACCTTGAAAAAGTGTCAAACTAGTGTCAAAATGTTTAAATGTTTTAAAGGAGAAACGAGTCGTAGCTGGTTACCGACGGATATAGGAACCCGCCATAAGTCGTTTGTTACATTAGTAATGTTACTGCTATAGCATTGGGGGCCAATTCACATATTAAAATGTTAAAAACATGACGACAGTTGTCCCAAACGAGATTGTGTTGAATTGAATATATATTGGCATTCTGCTCCATTAATACTACAATATTAGCTTGACATAAATAAGGTCTATAATCGCATGTCAGTCAACCCATACCATTGTATAGTTCATGAATACTGTGAATTTGCCTTCTGGTTATCCGTTTTTCTGTAAAAACCCCCGAAAGTTGAATGAATGAATGAAAATACTTTATCGTAAACTTCAAATGAAACAGACATAAAAATAAAACTTCACAAAGGCTCAGGTACAATGGACGGTCTTAGCGCTTAGAAGCGATTTCTTCCAGACAACGTTTGGATGAAAGTTGTTTCCAACTTAAATTTTACTTTCCTTACCTTTGTCATAGGCGATGCCGATGGTACCACATAACATAATGGGTCACTTTCAAGTTTTTTTCTACCATTCTCATCGTCTCACTGCTCAAGTTGTACCCTGAAGCCGATGTATTTGCGGATTTTATAGTTGGTGCAAGTATGCCTAGAATACTGCGAGGGATTAGATTAGGTCTAATCTTTATTTAGTATGTACTTAGTTAATTTTATATAAAACTTACTTTTTATGTCCGTTCTGTTCAGTTTTATATTCTGTAATATTGTTTTTTTAATTGTTTTATGTAATAGTAATAACGCTTTGGTATTTATAAACGGTTATGTTATTTCTGGAGTATTAAATGAATTTGAATCGTTATGCAAACTAATGCAAACTCAGCGATTCTAATTTTTATGCAAACATAGCGTAAACTGACTATTCCTATCCTATTCTTAATGCGTATTGTTTGTACAGCATTACTGTAATATTTGTATCGTATTTCCAGGGTCAAATAGAAACAGATTTTGTACAATGAAGTGTGATTGAGTTGTACTCAGCTGAGCTATACCTACTATTGAAATATTTTGTCAGGGTCAAGACAAATCCAAAAAGATTATACATACTTGACTTTCAAATGACAGTAGTATGAAACCAGACGTAATGAGTAGGTACATAGGCTGCTATTTAAGAATCCGGAACTGGCCACTGCATAAATAATATTTAAAAAGAAATTATCACGTTTGAAAATGGAACTCTTTGGTTGTAGAATGCAGGTTATTTCGTCCGTCTGTCAATTGTTTTCATTGTGTGGCGCGATTTCAAAAATTGCGTGTCATTATCACAATGGATTTATCTCGAGAAAATTTTCGTGCGATGATTTTTTATGATTTTCGACGTGGTCTAACTCAACAGCAGTGTATCGATCAACTCAGTTCGACTTTTGGGGATAAAGCACCATCGAAGACTACTGTGTATCACTGGTTTAGTGAGTTTAATCGTGGACGTCGTATGCTCACGGACGAAATTAAAGATGGTCGGCCTAAATCAGTTGTTGTGCCACGAAACATCGACGCAGTGCGTAAACTAATAATGCAAGATCGTCATATGACATATCGAGAGATAGAGGCGATCTTGGGTATTAGTATGACGAGTATACATAAGATATTACACGAACACTTGGCTGCAAAAAAAGTTTGTTCGCGTTGGATACCGCACAACTTGACAATAGATCAAAAACAGGCTCGTGTCGATTGGTGCAAAAAAATGATAAAAAAATACAATCGTGGTGCATCAAAAGCTGTATATAATATCTACACAGGTGATGAATCCTGGATTTATGCATATGACCCCGAAACTAAGCAACAGTCAACAGTTTGGGTCTTCCAACATGAGCCGAACCCAACAAAAGTTGCTCGTGCGAAAAGCACTTTGAAGCAAATGGTCGCCTGTTTTTTTGGTATAGATGGACACGTGGCTACTGTACCCCTAGAAAATTGTAAATATGTTAATTCAGAGTGGTACACGACCATTTGTTTGCCAGAAGTCTTTGCAGAAATCAGGAAGAATAATCCACAACGCAGAATCATTCTCCATCACGACAATGCAAGCTGTCACACTTCGGGTGAAACGACCTGATATTTGGAGGGTGAAACGGTGGAATTAACGGGTCATCCGCCATATAGCCCTGATTTGGCACCCAACGACTTCTTTTTATTCCCAACCGTGAAGAATAAATTACGTGGTCAACGATTTTCAACCCGAGAAGAAGCCGTTGAGGCATTCAAAAATCATGTTTTGGAGATACCGTCTTCCGATTGGAAAAAGTGCTATGAAAACTGGTTTCACCGAATGCAAAAGTGCATTGATCATCATGGCGAATATTTTGAAAAGCAATAAAACCATATTTAACAGTCAATGATAGTTATTTTATTTTATTCCGGATACATAAATAGCAGCCCTCGTATGACAGTGATTTTAATAATAATAGAGCTACACGGCAGGCACATACATGACCTAGAGCAACCTCATGTAGATTTACAAGCCTCTAATAAATGGCTGAAGTTCGGAGCGCTTTTCCCGGAAACGGAACGTTTCACGGTTGCAATACAAGACCAGGTTATTAACACCAGAAATTACAGAAAATTCATTTTAAAAGACCCAACCATGGAAAATGACAGATTCAGGAAATGCCACCGCTCACCTGAAACGATCCAGCATATCAGAAGTGCCTGCCCCAGCCTTGCACAAACAGATTACACCCATATACATAACCAAGTTGCAAATATTATTCACCAAAAACATGCCCTCAAACAAACTATAGTGTGACCATTAGTGCTGTGCACTCCCTGAGGTATGCGCGCGGCGAGACGGGGGGGAGAATCGGCTGCTGCGCTCTGTCAGTTCGCCGTCAACGCTCGTGGCGGCAGGTAGTGTTATTTGTATCGGACTGTCTATGTCATGTGCGTCTGACATAGCAGCCGATTCTCCCCCCCCCGTCTCGCCGCGCGCATACCACAGGGAGTGCACAGCACTAATGGTCACACTATAATACAAGGTAAACTTGAACCTACTACCAATATTCCCCAAAACCTGTGTTGTAAAGTCGCACTCACTCACAGAATGTACTTTGACAGAGCAATACTTACTGATAAAACAATTCACTATAATAGGCCGGATGTATCTTTCATCGATAAAACTAACAAAATTGCTTATTTAATAGATATTGCTGTTCTTAACACACATAATTTACAAAATAAAACCATTACAGAGAAAATTCATAAACATACCGAACTGAAAGAAGAATTAATACGCATTTGGAAGTTTAACAGTGCATATTGTGCCTCTGATACTCTCCACTCACTCTGATACCGAAATGTCTTCACCATTATCTCAAGGTAATTGATATTCCAGAGAACACGTCTTATATAACCATGTACAAAGCTGCTACTCTTAATACGTGTCGGATTGTAAGAAAATTTCTACAAGAAGACACAAGCGTTCAATCTCAACATGATTCGCACTTGGCTTAGGCCCGTGAGCTTCATAAAAACCGAAATATCAATACTTCGAGAGAAAAAAACATCTCATTCAGACTGATGAGGTCCAGGTCCATTAGTAATTTAAATTAAATGTCACATCCTTCTGCATAACCTATATTCTAGCAATAATCATTTATGAGTAAAGTTGTATTGAATTTCATTAGGTATGCTTTTGCGGTGATTTGAATTTGGAACCCCATCTGTATTAAAATTTGAACCAAAGAGTACCTACTTATTCGTAAATCGAACTAACCTCTGCACAGAATGCACCAACCTAGATTTTGTTTTTATTGTTACGCAGAAGGTGTAAAAAGTAGAGTATTCTCCTCGTGGATAAAGCTGTCTGCATACCCTTCCAGTCCACTCTCATAATAGGTCTGCTTATCAGAGGACTATTTTCGGTTATGTAAATATTTTTGATATTGGTATTTGTAATAGTATGTTATTAGTGCCAATAGTACTTTTGAAACTATCGCGGTTTAGAACTAAAAACGGGCGAAATATCGGGATACTCAAAAACTTAAAAATTATGGTAAATAATGCCGTTTTAGTACAAATAGTGGCAATAGTATTTTATGTGGCCCTTCAGATGTTTAGTTTAGTTGATAGTAGTTTGTTTTTGCTAATTTCTAACCATTCAACTAATATTGTATGATTTCTATTAGGATTCCGTACGCAAAGGGTAAAACAGGACCCTATTACTAAGATTCCGCTGTCTGTCTGTCCGTCTGTCACCAGGCTGTATCTCATGAACCGTGACAGTTAGACAGTTTAAATTTTCACAGATGATGTATTTATGTTGCCGCTATAACAACAAATACTAAAAACAGAATAAATATTCAAGGGGGGCTCCCATACAACAAACGTGATTTTTTTGCTAATTTTTGCTCGATATTGATAACTGCAACAGGTAGACGCTTGAAATATTCACAGAATATTTAGTTATATAATCACTTGAAAAATAAATAATTAAATTAAAACAAAACATATATTTTAAGGGGAGCTCCCATACAACAAACTTATTTTTTTTTGCTAATTTCTAATGATTTAACTAATATTATATGTTTTCTATTTGATTTCATGTCTCTAGGTCGATGTGGGTGCTCAGCAACAAAGTCCTTTTTTTAAATTCCAAATAACAAAAAAAATATGTCTACAACTTTGACTATCATATCATTAAAATATTAACTGCTAAAAATATATAATATAGCAAGTTTAAACTTTGATAAACTAATGATGAATCGGTCAAAGACACAACTAATGACTAACAACAACAAACACAAAATCATGGTAGACGGGCAAGAATATATACTACGTCGATGAGTACATTTACTTAGGCCAGATTGTCTCCTTCGAAAACAGGCAAGATAAAGAGGTCGACCGACCGCCGCGTCGAAAATGCCTGGAGGAGCTGACGCTAATGAAGGGAGACCTTCCATTGTCACTAGGGAATGCAATCCCGACTCGAGATTGCAAATTCGAGATCCCGCGGGATTAGAAATATCAATCCGCAGGATCCCGGAATTTTCGGGATCCCGTCTAGTTTAAAAAAAATGTTAAATTCGGATGACTGAAAAAGCTAATAACTGCTTGTTTGTGATAGTGAGGTTAACTAAAATAACATATTACTCGAAAGAAAATAAAAATCTTTATTCTTTAATCTTACCAACCAAATAATTATCGTCACCTGTCGCTAATATTCGGAAATAGTAAGAATAGTTTTCTAACGCTGTTTGGCGTTCCTGCCGCTCGCGACCGTCAGTCAGCGCGCCGCTTGCGCCCCGAGTGGACGTGTGTAGCGTCGCTGACCACTGCCGCCCAATCCCGTCAATCTCGAACGGGATCTCGTCATATGATACGTCGGGATTGATCCCGAAAAAGTACACGAGATCGGGATCCCGCGGGATCGGGATTGCATTCCCTAATTGTCACTTAAGCGTAAACTCATCGACATGTGTATTCTGCCCGTCCTTACCTATGGTGTCCAAACTTGGTCATTGACAGAATCTCAAAAGTCCAAACTCAAGGTTTGACAAAGAGCCATGGAACGCAGCGTGTAAGGGGTAAAGAGAATCGACAGGATCCGCAATACCACACGGCGCGCGAAGACCGGCATCGCAGATGTTGGCGACTAGACTGCCAGGCTGAAGTGGGACTGGCCGGGTCACGTCAGTCGTATGGTCACAGACAAATGGGCAACAGTCGTCACACGGGTGCCTGCAGATGGGCGTCGAAGCCGGGGCAGGCCGAGGAAGCGTTGGCGTGACGACCTCGATGCAATCCAAGATGGCTGGTGGGACATGGTGAGTGATCGTGAGATGTGGAGGAACAGGGGGGAGAACTTTGCCCAGCAGTGGGAAAATATAGGTTAAATAATAATAATAGTTAAACTTTGAGGGCAACTTGCGCAACGATGCCTAAACGTATTTAGTGGCCAAATCAGATCTAAGGAGTTGTCAAATTATACAAATACGCCAAATTTAATTATGTTTAGTCGCTAAATACGTTTAGGGATCGTTATGCAAGCCGGAGTCAACCCCAGATTTTCTGATCTACTCGTATCACGGATTTAAGTCTACGATGGTACACTCTTGTTTAAAACCTATTCACTCGCGACTTAAAGATACCCAGGTTGTAGCTATCAGGAAACACAGACTCTGGCAAGGCGTTCCATTCTTTAGCGGTGCGCATTTCATTTTGTCCCAATTTTTATAGGCCCTATGCGCTAATATATTATTTATTTACTAATATTATAAAAAGGAAAGATTTGTATGTTTGTGTGTATGTTTGTAATGAATAAACTACTGTGCCGATTTCAAAAATTCTTTCACCATTGGAAAGCTACATTCACCCTGAGTGACATAGGCTATATTTATTACTAGAAAAGATTAGGGATCCTTACTAAAACTTAAGTAACATAACCCAAAGTGTAAAAAAGTGCCCTAAAACGTCTTTTCGACGCATGCGCTGCGGAAACTATTGATGATAGAACAAAAGAATGTTCTATTATATTAAAGAACATATCAATATCTACAAAAAACTTCCAGATACCATATGTCCAACTATTATCGTTATGTCACAATAACCACTTTTTACATTTTAAAAGTTGATAGAAATACCGACCAAAAATATTTCTATACTATAAAAATAAATAGCAAAATGTGTTGGTAAGCGCATAACTCAACAACGCCTGGACCAATTTGGCCAATTCTTTTTTTGTTGTATTTCTTATTGTCAGGAGAAGGTTCTTATGAAAGAAAAAATTAAGAAAATTGCGCGCAAAATTAGAAAATTTAAGAATACTTAACCACCATATAAAATTATTTATAATCTAACCTTAGCGCTTTTATAATGTAACCTTATGACGTTTGACATTGAATTGACAGAATGCGTGCTGCAAATATCGTCAAAGAGGATGAATAAAAAAAATTAATATCGTTTGAAACAGATGCTTCGGTAGGATTTATCCCGAGATATATTGTCTATATATATAAAAATTAATTGCTGTTCGTTAGTCTCGCTAAAACTCGAGAACGGGAGATCTCGAGATGGAAGTCATTCATTTTCTCATACATAATGATGGCCGGGGACAACAATTGACAATTCTACCAGGGTGACTTATATTGACAGCCCGCGTTATACCTTTGCATGTCAAGCCGATACGAAGTTCGGCGGGTCCACTAGTAATATTATAAAAGGAAAGATTTGTATTTTGGTAACGAATAAACTCAAAAAAAAAATATTGGACCGATTTAAAAAATTATTTCATCATTAGAATGATACATTATTCCTGAGTAACATAAGCTTATTTATTTATTATTAAACGCACAAAACACATTACAATCATCATCATCATCCACAGCCTGACTTCACCCATTCACCCATTGTTGGGCCTACCCAAGTAATGTACCATCCATCACGATCCTGCGCTAGTCTCACCCACTGACGGCCCGCGACCTTTATGATTAATTAAATACTAATTAATAATTAATTAAATACTAATTAACAATTAATTAAATACTAATTAATAATTAATTAAATACTAATTAATAATTAATTAAATACTAATTAATAATTAATTAAATACTAATTAATTATTAATTAAATACTAATTAATTATTAACTACCATTACCATCACTTACAATTATAGATTACAAAAATGCTGTTTTGATCTGGATTGCCACATAAACACATGTGCGTACAGCTTAAATAACTTACAAATCAACCAGACGTTAAGTTGAAACAGATAGAATATCTATATATGTATAAAGAGTAAAAATAAATAAATAATCCCTTAATAAACATATTTTGTGTGATGGCAATTGCACAGAGAATTTGAATAAATAACTAAAACTACTTAATAACATATAAACATATAGATTACAATTAGGAATGTAACAATAGCCCATTGAAAAAACCATCGTAAAAACCATTTCAACCCCTATTTTTAAGATGGCGGTCGTGAGACAAGGGTGGCGACCCCACAAACTTTGTTTTAACTTTACACTGACCCCCCCTACACATCAAAAAAATAAAATTGCGTCCTCTAAAAAACGCAACCCCAAATGTAACTTTTCAATGGTCTACAACATAAATTAAGCATCTGAGTGATAATATTTATTAAGATGGAGGATGTCTTTGATAGTCTTAACAAATTGGGTCAGTTTGGAACTAAATATATCAAGTTCTATATTACTTTTCGCTAATTCATTATATTGACGAGCCATCCTGGACAAGGGGTTATAATAAGAAACATTATTCTTATAGACCTGTAAGGCGAACAAATTTAAACTACTTTTTATTCGATTGCGCAGAAAGAGGGTAATGTTTTTATTGACAAACCATGCGTGCGAAGCTACAGGCAGCTCAGCTAGTTATTTATAAGGGATGGTAAATGTAGGCATGTCTAGCCGCCTACACGAGGTACAAGCACGTACCCGGGCGTTTCTCTCCTATCCCCGTCCCGGCAACAGCCCAAGCCGAGGTTCGTACCTAAGTAATGCCCTTGCGCTAGTTGCCTCATCAAAAATAAAATTATAGGGCTGAGCGCCTTCTGCGCTCGCCAAAAGCTCGGTTAAGCTGCAACTGCCTCAGAGGCCAACAGCGAGATAAGTACATTCGAAAAAAAAAAAAAAAAAAAGGCATGTCTAGCTGGGTAAAACACCGTCGGGCATCTGAAGTATTGACGCGTTGCGCGTAACAATTTTAAGACCGTCTCGTAGTTTTGTTGTAAAGTGTATCTTATCAAAGAGATCGTGACCGAGTAAGGCTGGTGTAATGGTGTAATCGATTGTCATCTAAGGTTTGAGAGGTCTGAGAGGTCAAATACCCTTGGACGTGGTCGAAATGCCTTGAACGTTGAAGTGGTTTGTGCAGTCGGTAATCAATATAATTGATGTATCTACAATAAAATTATTAAATATAACCTAGAGGTGCGAGTATTGAACATGTATTTTTGAATATTACTAGCGACCCGCTCCTGCTTCGCACGGAGTCATCTTCATATCAGGACATATTTGACGACCTCCGTGGCGCAGTGGGCGTAAAGCCGGCTGAGACGCAGGAGGTAGCGGGTTCGATTCCCGCCACGGAACAAATGTTAGAAATCTTCAAATATTTGTTTCTGTTCTAGATGTTTTTCTATGTATTATAAGTATGTATTTACAAAAAATAATTATATAAGTATTATATCAGTTGTCTGGTTCCCATAGTACAAGCTCTGCTTAGTTTGGGGCTAGATAGCGATGTGTGAAATGTCCATCAATATTTATTTATTTATTATTTACAAATAAAGCGAGCGACTGATCTTGTGCGGCCTGCACCCAATGACTCCTAGCAACCTTTTTCAGGTTTTCTTTCCATCTAGTCTATCGTCTTACGCTGCGTTTTCCAGTGCGTAGTCTCCAATCGAGAACCTTTCTGTCCCATCGGCCGTCAGTTCTTCGAGCTCTGTGCCCTGCCCACTGCCACTTCAGCTTGCTAATCCTCTTTGCTATGTCGATGGATCACGTGATATTTCCATAGCATGTGTCAAATCGCATACATTTTCGGACTTATGGAGTAGCGTAATCGCTAATCTGTTTTTTATTATGGCTTGTATTTTGAATTGTGTCGGTTTTATTGATTATTTTTGTATTTAATTATGATTATTATGATTATTAAAAGTATATTTAGTATAGTTTAATGTAAAGTGTAGTTTCAAATACAATTGGTTAATTGTTTTACAAACAAATAAATGAAATGATATGAAAATGTAATGTAACTTGGCTAAGCCCTCTGGCCAGCTGCGCCATCATTCATCCCGGCCACTGTCAAGGCATTAATCCTAGCCAATAAAACGTCAAGACACCCAGACAATAAGCCCACACAATCCTGGAACCACAGACACAAACAATACACAATTGTCTGAAATAACGACCGTGACGTGGGATATGGTTGGTTTAGTCCTAACTTAATTATCAGAACGGTTGTTGACTCCTGATGTGTGGAATGACCTTGTTTTTTTTCCGCTTCGTGTTTTACCGGTGTTCGGTAAAAACGGATAAAATGCATCTTTTTGTCGGCTACTGTTTTGTTATACACAGTCGACTTGATTTCCAAAGCGGAGATTGGAAAACACTAGAAAGGAGTGGAGGTAAAGGTTTGTGAAAATACATGTTAACTGGGATGAGTGACCATAACAGCTACAACTGAACGCTTTAGTGATACAGTGAGCACATGACACGTGCTTAGGCCTTGTTTTATGCCTTCTGCCAGAGCATTAGCAAGCTGAAGTGGCAGTGGGCTGACCATATGTATCGACGAACCGACAACCGCTAGGGTTCTTGAGTAGAGACCGCGTCTTGGCAAACGTAGTGTACACGAAGGGTTCCGCACCATTATCTAGTTGATTGAATGAAAGGTAAATTGCGGTTTACGATTTATGACGTATTAAAAAAAACTCTTACTAGATCTCGTTCAAACCAATTTTCGGTGGAAGATTGCATGGTAATGTACATCATATATTTTTTTTAGTTTTATCATTTTCTTATTTTGGAAGTTACATGGGGGAAAGGGAGGGAAACACATTTTACCACTTTGGAAGTGTCTCTCGCGCAAACTATTCAGTTTAGAAAAAAGTGATATTAGAAACCTCAATATCATTTTTGAAGACCTATCCATAGATACCCAAACGAATGGGTTTGATGACAAAAAAAATTTTAGTTTCAGTTTTAAGTATGGGGAACCTCTAAAATTTACTGTTTTTTTCTATTTTTGTGTGAAAATCTTAATGGGGTTCACAGAATACATCTACTTACCTAGTTTCAACAGTATAGTTCTTATAGTTTCGGATCAAAGTGGCTGTGACATACGGACGGACAGACAGACAGACATGACGAATCCATAAGGATTCCGTTTTTTGCCATTTGGCTACGGAACCCTAAAAAGGCAAAAAGTGGATAGCAAGAGCTGAAGACTAAGTGGCGCATATTGGGAGAGGCTTATCCGGCAGTGGACTAATGCGGGCTCATGATAATGATGACTTCTGGTGGCCTATAAGATCTTATAGAGTGGAAAACGTAGAGTCAACAAGGATGACTTTTTGGTGGGTACGAGTTATCAGAATCAGCTCGAACGTCTACTAATAATCATAGGCTTCCCTTTTTAATTTTTTTCTTTTATTTGTGGGGAAACAGGCTTACGGCCCACCTGATGGTAAGCGGTCACCGTCGCCTATTGACACCGGCAACACCCGGGGTATTGTCGATGCATTCCCTACACTGTAGAAACCTCTTTACATTTCTCTTGAAGCGTGTCATGTCGTAGCCTAATGGGAAAAACTCAGATGGTAGCTCATTCCACATTCCACAAGTATGGGGTAGAAAAGATCGCGTGAAGCGTGTGGTGCGCGATACCCAATTGTCGATTATATAAGGATGAGCTTTATTACGTTGTCGAGAAGTGGAGTGGTAAAATCTCGACGATGGGATGAGATCAAATAGCTCCTCAGAACATTCCCCATTATACAGGCGGAGAATACACTGAGTGATCCGATGTCACGGCGTTGCCTCAGCGGTTCCGGCCTGTCGGCGAGTTTGGGATCACCGATGATTCCTCAACATTTCCAGAGAGAGATTTATCCCTGTCTAACGTGTCTCCTGTAAAGGATCGCCTTCAGACTCGGACCGACATGGTGGCATTGATAAACAAGCACTTCAACATTTCGATGTCGGTATTCAACATAGAATAGAATAGAAAAAACTTTAAGGAACACCAAAATATTTTGATAATACCTACTAGTGGTTCGCCCCGAACTGAGATCTCGCGAGTCTCCCATAAAAATAAAAATATTATTCGTAATCTTTGACTATCAAAATAATGCCATGAAAAAAAAAACCATCTAACTTGACCTACAGTTTCATTCAAATTACAGGTTTACCCCTCTTGAACACCATTATCTCAAAAAACCCCTCACATTTTTAGCTCATTTAGTCACACCATAATTGTGCCATCACTACCTATCTACCTATGTATGAAATTTCACGATGATCGGATTAACGCTTCGAAAGTTATCCTCGGACAAACAAACATACATACATACCACGCCGATTTGCCCATATTGATTTGGAGATCTCGCTTCGCTCGATCAGTAATTGTTTGTTTTAATACTAATTTAATAATACCATTGTTTGGCGGTCTTAACGCTAAATAGCGATCTCTAGCAGAAAACCGTTGGATGGAATGAACTGTGTGTACAATACACTGTCAGTATTAAGTTGACGCAGGTACAGTCAGCAAAAATTCCGCTCTGCCAGTTTTGAAACAGTTTCACGTGCAAGTAGTTAGCTAGCTGACACCGCCTTTTTCTTTTGTCCTTTTATTTTGGCCAATCGGAGAGATGAACAATATTGTACATCTGTTTATTTTTGTGAAAGCCCTATGTTTTTATGACTTTTAGAGTCTTATTAAAGTTCAAGGCGGGTTTTATTAAACTTCAAGGCGGGGCACAGAACACAAAAAACAATAGAAGTCGTAAGTAGGCGGAGCCCGCGTAACACCAAGTACGCGGAGTTCCGCGCACTACAAGCTTCGCTCACTTCAGTCGTGTTTCTGTTACCGTGGGGTAAACGTACTTCAAAAAAATATAAAAATGCCATATTGTGCCGTTTTGGAGTGTAAATATTATAGCCGAACCAAAAATTTAACAAAAGGGGGCATATATCCTATCACCGGTAAGTATTATTTCATTGTTTTTTGTTAGTTTTGTTTAAAATGCAAAATCGTCAAATAAAATAGACTGTGAATCATACTCTTTAAGGTCGTGTTTCTCTTAAACCTCAAGTTACGCTACTCAATTAGGGATATGACCCCAATATACTGATGAATGTGTTATCGATAGCTTTAATTAGTTAGCCCCTATTAAAAGGTGTATAACTTTTAGGGCGTTAATTTCTTTTGTTGTTTTATTGATGATTTTTTGAATGCATTTTAGACCTATGGTGTGAAATATTATAATAACTTCTGTTTTCAGTTTCCCCAAGGCGCCAGACATAAAAAAAATGTACAACTTATGAGTCATCCAGCATACAGAGTCCTGACCTGGCACCGTGTGACTTTTTTCTGTTCCCAAAAATCAAGAACCAATTACCCGATCAACGGTTTTCATCACCAGAAGAGGCTGTCGAAGAGTATGACAAAAATTTATCTGACGTCACCACCGGAGGAGTGGCACAAATGTTTTCAAAATTAGTTCAATCATATGAAAAAGTGCATTGACGCAGAGGGAGAATATTTTGAGAAATAAAAAATAAATTAATTTTCGACCCATAATAGTATTTTTGTATTATTGATTCCAGAAACTTTTAGTGTGCCCCTCGTATAATAATTCAGTATTAATATTCCAGTAATATAATATTTTTTTAAGTATTTATGAGTTGGAAACCTGTGATTATGTTATGAAAGAAAGAAAAGAAAAGCTGTTTATTTCGACCACCTATATTATAACCTGACGTACCTATTTCGTTATCTATAGTAGGTAGGTGATAATCGATATCGATACATTCGTCTTGTATCCTCATAGGTACATCACTAAAGCAGTAGCAAAGTGTTTTGGACTATCGAGTAACAGCCATGGCATTATCAATCTTATTCTTTGCTGATAGAGACTATAACAAAAATCGTTAGCGACAGCGCCATCTGTTGTTGAGTGGCTTTGTTTTGTGGGTAATCAAGTAACAGCCATTGTATTATCAGTCTTATTTCTAATTAATAGAGACTAAAATAAAAATATTTTCTAAAGCGCCATCTTTTGGTGATAATCGATATCGATACATTCGTTTTGTATCCTCATAGGTACATCACTAAAGCAGTAGCAAAGTGTTTTGGACTATCGAGTAACAGCCATGGCATTATCAATCTTATTCTTTGCTGATAGAGACTATAACAAAAATCGACTTAATTTTTTATTACTATTTATTTTATTGAATTTTAAACCATGTTCCCTTAGTGGCTAAGGTTTTATATCCGTAAAATTAGTTTTATGGTTTTATGACTTTGTGAACGTACTCTTTCAACCAATTATAACTTTTATTTCTAAGTGTGCTAGTTTTTACATGTGTGAGTTTAGCTACACTGGTTTTCATTGTGAAAAGTCATCATGCTAGTTCTATTGTTTTTTATGTTCTGTGAGGCGGGGTAACTGCTAGTCGCTTCATAGAAAATTCACCCTTAAGGTGGCAGAGCGGACTTTTTGCTGATAGTACAAAACGGTAAAACTTAGGGCTTATATAATTGCAGATGACCTCAGTTTTTCAGATTTCCACAGAATGAAAGACTTTTTCGTAGTTCACGAACGCTAGGTTTAAATACGTTTTTTTTCTATAATTTATCGTTTAAATGTGGTTTAACGTTACTAAAGCCTTTTGGGAAACCTACTTTGGTGTTCCAAAAGTTCATGGTGCAAGCAAGCGAAGCAGCATTTAAACTGTTTTGCCATATCAAATGCCTAAAAAGTAAAAGGTCCATCAAAAAATAAACAAACGACAATTGTTCTTGTTTTATTGTGAGATTTTGTTTATTGTCAATTGTTTTATCTCGGTGCTAAATGCGGCAATGCAACTGACTCATCATGCAAAATGAGTCAATGCCATGAGTTGCATTGTTAATCTACCTGAGTTAACAATATCTTCCTGCCCGCCACACATACCTAGCAAGTTGCATTTTGTACGGTTCCGCAGTCGAACTGAGAACCTTTTTAGTTTGGCCATGTCCGTCTGTCTGTCCGACCAGTTACCCTTAGACTTCTTCTTATTAAAAATAACTTATTTCATATTAAAAAAGGCGAAAGTAACTCTGTTATACTATTTCCATTTCTTTATTTTGTCGATGACAGTTCTAATTTGATAGTTGTAGTGTTGTGACCAAATAAGTAATGATATCGATCATATATATTTATTATATTTTGAACAAAGGCAAATACTTATTTTTTTTAAGGTGGGTATTTATTTCGTTTCATTGTACCTATCTACCTATACCTACTTATTTTACAACAGCTTCGAAAATTTTAAATAATGATAATTCTTTATTTCAGACACAGTGATCCATATTTTATAATATACACTAAACTAAAATTAAAAAAAAGCAAATTAAAACAATTACACAATAATTAAAATACAATAAAAAATCTTTAAAAATTAGGTACTTAGGTTAGGTGGCTATTTCCACCCAACGTCGACACGCTGCCGTCAGCATCAGTCTATCCGCCAGACTCTTGATTTTACACTGTGTTTTTACACATGTCGACTCTGGACATGAAGGAGGCGATCCTCTTTCTTTGGATCGCATTGAAAGAGTCAACCCCAGCCTCTGCGTACATTTCCGAAGCGCTACAATAACGCC
The DNA here is from genome assembly GCA_918857605.2 of Philereme vetulata. NCBI lineage: Eukaryota > Metazoa > Arthropoda > Insecta > Lepidoptera > Geometridae > Philereme > Philereme vetulata. The sequence goes on from OU975482.1 coordinate 2,062,141, forward strand.
TCAGACCCATCATGTGTCTGAAGACGTTATTTTAAGCCACTCGTATACCGCTGTGCGACTTCTTAGTATAATCTGTCCAGAGTTGAGATGTGTAGAACGACTGGCAGAAGAATCAGAAGAGTGTTATTTTCACGTCAGGTGATGACTTAAAGAACTTTCGAAGTTGGCATTATGAATCAAGAATGAATACGTGTAACATCTTGTAATGAAATATAATATTAGTTAATAAATTTGTACAAAAGTATTCGGCAGTAGTTTAGTTTCTTACATTTTGTAAAAAAAATATCGGGTCTGTTATCGTGTTACGTTTATCGATAGCTCCATCCCTATCAGTTTCTCCGACTCTGGTATAACCTTGTACGTGCGTAAACGTCATATTTTTATAAAATAATGCATACATAATGTAAAAAAGACGCTCGTACAAGTTTTCACAGGAGCTGTCATCGAGGAAATAAAGAAATGGAAATAGTATAGTTTGTTTGTTATCTTTTCACGACTAAACGACTGAATGGATCGTAATGATCGATTTATCGATCTTCTACAGAATGCATTTTGGGGAATGTGTCCAGGAGCTATACGATCTGATCCCGCCATCTCCCTTCCATCAAAGGACAAGCAGGCGCAGCGCTCAGTACCATCCGTACCTAGTTGATATACCATCCATTCGCACACACCGTTTTGGTTCCACGTTCTTGATGCGTACATCTAAGGTATGTAACACTTTACCGTCGTCTGTTTTTCCTAAAGAATACAATCCGGGCCTCTTTAAGGTGAGAGTGAATAGGTTTCTTCTAGATCTTCGTGCTTCATCTTAGACCATATCATCGCTTACCATCAGGTGAGATTGTGGTCAAACGAAGATCTATCCAGTTAAAATTTGGCAAGGGGATAATATAAGGTTTTCACAACATTTAACAGCATCGCTGGGCATGGTCCGACACTCGATTGACATATTTATTGATCGAGCGAAGCGAGATCTCCAAATCAACTTGGGCAAATCGGCGTTGTATGTTTGTTTGTCCGAGGATAACTTTCGAAGCGTTTATCCGATCATCGTGAAATTTGGAATGTATGTAGGTAGTGATGGCATCATTTTGGTGTGACTAAAAAAGTTAAAAATATATGAGGGTTGTTGAGATATTGGGGTTCAAGAGGGGTAAAAAAAAACAAAATGGGACTATCCGATCTAGTGGCACGTTTAATAAAAGGTCTTTGTGAGTACATTTCGATCTCGTTTTTATTTTTAGTTTAAACCTTGTAGTTTTTAAGTTATTAACCATAATAAAAACTAAACTTTGGCAACATTCACACAGGGTACACCAGTGACCCCACAGTGCTAAAATTTGGTATGTGTGTAGCATCAGTGATACAAATATAGGGGAAAGTCTGAAATCCATAATAACTGCAATTTCTAACCCAAAAAATTTAAACATTATTACATGAACGCCCGTTAGGGGAAGGGCGATCAAGACGGATAGAGTGGGCAAGATGGATACTCAAAATAACCCGAAAACGCAGCGAAATTTTACGATCTCTGCATAACAACAGCGTGCCTAGGCGCCGACCGTGACCGCGCTCTTGTTATGCAGAGATCGTAAAATTTCGCTGCGTCTTCTGGATATTTCGAGTATCCATCTTGTCCACTCTATCCGTCTCACCCGCCCTTCCCCTACCTGTAATTAGAATGAAACTATAGGTCAAGTTAGATGGTTTAGCACGTGTGACACTATTTTGATAGTCAAAGATTACAAATAATATTTTTGTGTTTTTATGGGAGACTCGCGAGACGAACCATTCATCTTCATCATCATCCACAGCCTGACTTCACCCATTGTTGTAGGTAAGTATATTGGTAGGTATAGGCCTCCCCAAGTTTGTGCCATCCACCACGATCCTGCGCTAGTCTCACCCACTGACGGCCCACGACCTTTACGATGTCGTCCATCCATTTCGCTGCTGGTCGTCCACCCTTCTATACCCGCTCCTCGGCCACCACTTAGTCACTGTCCTGCTCTATCTGTTATCTGTCTAGCCAAGTGTCCCGCCCAAGACCATTTGAGCTTCATAACTCGAATACCAACGTCATGAACCTTCGTTCGTCTACGGATCTCGACGAACCACTAGTTATTTTTAATTGATAGTAATATTTTAGTTCTCGGATGGAGGCCACGAACCGGCAAGCGCAGCGTAGGACGTCCACCTATAAGATGGGCAGACGACTTGGTAAGAACCGCAGGTCGGCGTTGGATGCAGGCCGCTTCCGACCGCAGTTCCAGGAGATCAATGAGGGAGGCCTTTGTCCAGCAGTGGACGTCCTACGGCTGATATGATGATGAATATTTTAGTAGAATTGTACGTTGTCGCAAATAATTAAAAATTAAATAAATAAAACCATAGAAGTGGTTACTAGTTAGCGCTTTTGTCTGTACCTACGTGTTTTATAACACAAAAACGATTACGCAGTTCGTTTTATATTACTGTAACCCAATTACGTAATATAACTGTTACTATCATGCGAATATTGTACTTATTCCATTGCTGTCACAATACAAATACAAATACTTTTTATTTTCCAAATCAGAATTAACATGTATGTACATAATGAGCTCCGCACTAGGTGTAACACCTGTATCGCGGATGCCCTGTATAGATTTGCAGAAGTTAAACATATTAAATGCGAGACCAAACCGAGTAAGTATAAATTTTGACTATTAAGGGGACACCGGAGGGACAATCGCCCATACAACAGGTACTACCAAGATCATTTCTAATTGGAGCATATTTCTACCTTAATAAGGTATTATTTTAATTTTAATAGTATTTATCTAGGTTCCCAACCATTATATTAGATCAAAATACTTACCTAAAATTAAACAGAAGCGTATCGCATTCTGCATGTTTTTACGTCATGAAAGACCTGTTTTCAACCTAATTGATTCGTATTAAAAACAACAACATCTTACGTATCCTAGTCATGGGAACATAGATTATATCGTCTAGTTACAGAATAACAACACAATGAGAAAAATACAACAAGTTTTCAGTCATCATTTTTTGTATTACGGAACACGGTCAAAATCTAATCAAATTTAGAATCATTATTCTATTGCTATCACTGTCGCTCTGCGTGGCAAAACTTCGTCACTAAACAGGGATAGCGATATTCAGGGCGAAGTATTTGACGCGGCCGAATTGAAGTTGCGCTCAGGGTTCGCCGGCGCGTTAAGAGAACAGAGAAACAAAATCAAATTTAATTTAATTATAGATAAAAGATAAGCATTAATATTAAAGAATTACAAAACTAATAAGACAAAAAAAAAATTGGGGACTCGTGTAAGTGATGCATTTGAGTGTGTGAGTGCGAGTGTGTACGTGGGTTTGTGTGTATTTGAGAGGGTATATTTGAGCGTGTGGTGAGTGTGTGTGTAATGTGTGGTTGTGTGAGGGGGTCGGGCATGCGCAAGTGTATGCGCGTGGCGTTATTGCTAGCTATGTGATTGCGACCAAGATTGACTCCGTTTCGTCATAGTCGAGTGTCATCAGCCGTTTCCTAAGCTTTACTTTAGCACTGCATAACGAACAAGATTTAAGATCACACTACATGCAATACCGTGAGCATTTAGAAAGTCGCGCAATTTTTCAGTCGACTTATAATTTGTTTTGCATGTTAATATAGTGGTTCGGCCCGAACTGAGATCTCGCGAGTCTCCGATTAAAACAAAAAAATATTATTTGTAATCTTTGACAATCAAAATAGTGCCCCGAAATATATAACCAAATTACTTGACAGTTTCATTCATTTACAGGTACTTAACGGAAGTTCATGTATTGTAGTTACACTTTTTTGGGGTAGAAATTACAGTTATTCTGAATTTCAGACTTTTGCCTATATTTGTGTCAACTAGACTACACGCATACCAAATTACAGCACTGTGGGGTCACTGGTGTACCCTGTGAATTTTGTCAAAGTTAAGTTTTCATTATGGCTAATAACTTAAAAACTACAAATTTGGAACTAAAAATAAAAACGGGGTCGAGTACACCAGTAACCCCACAGTGCTGAAATTTAGTATGCGCATAGCTTTAGTTACACAAATACAGTGTAAACTCTATATAACGACACTCAAGGGACTGAGAATATTTTGACGTTATAGAGAGTTGTCGTTAAATGGAGAGAAGTAAAATCTGTATTAGAAAAAGAAAACGTTTATTTCTGATTTGTCTTGTTAAATAGTACCTACAATAAAAATCTGTTTTAATTTTCTCTCCCGCCTCTATCGCGCGTATCATCAAAACTTTTTCGTCAATACACAGTGATTTTCTCTTACTAGCCATGTTTACAATTTGAAAGTTCGTGAGCTACTAAGAATATGACAACGTATAGATAAAATCCATCACTTCTACTAACAACAGTCTGCAGCTACACGTGCAAGCAATCCCATTTTGTAAACAAAAGAACGGATTTCTTAGAAAGTTTGGTGTGTATGATGCCGACAGTCGAGTTTATTATGGTCTAGGATAATAAAACGACAAAAGGATATACACAGCTGCGCAGTTTTTACTAATTTGGCAAATTAAAAAGAACTTTTTATTACAAATTGTTGTCGTTATTGAGAGTGGGTGTAATGCTATACAGAGTGTAGCATTGTATGCAAGACAAGCTAAACCAACCAAAGCCGAGTGATTTCGACGCTTTAGAGAGTTTGTCGTTAAAACGAGTGACGTTACATGGAGTTTACACTGTATAGGGAAAAGTCAGAAATCCAGAAAAACTGGAATTCCTACCCATAGAGTATCCAATTAATATGAACTGCCGTTACCTGTAATTTGAATGAAACTGTAGGTCAAGTGAGTTGGTTAAGCATTTCGTGGCACTATTTTAATGGTCAAGGATTACAAAAAGTATTTTTTTGTTTTTATAGGACTCGCGAGTTTTCAGTTCGGGGCGAACCACTAGTTATAATAAGTTATAAACTAAAAATATTAAATATGTATTATAGTAAATATGTCCGTGTGTCTGTCCGTGTGTCACCACCGATTTTCTCAGCAGCGGGTGGACCTAGCAAGTTGAAATGTATACCAGATACTAAGGTCTATAGTCCCTATTAGGTGTACAAAATAGGTCCTGAGTCAGCACGATAAAAAGATATGGGCAAATTTAGATTTTCGCGAAAACTTGTAAGTACCTCATCATCATCGTCATCATCATCAGCCAGGAGACGTCCACTGCTGAACATAGGCCTCCCCCTTAGATCGCCACAACGAGCGGTTGGTAGCCGTTTGCGCCCAACGGCTCCCCGCGATTCTTACTAGATCGTCGATCCACCTTGTGGGGGGCCGGCCTACGCTGCGTCTTCCAGTCCGTGGTCTCCACTCGAGAACCTTTCTTCCCCAACGGTTATCGGTTCTACGAGCGATGTGGCCTGCCCATTGCCACTTCAACTTGCTAATTTTGAGAGCTATGTCGGCAACTTTAGTTCTTCTGCGGATTTCCTCATTGCGGATTTTGTCACGCAAAGAAACCCCGAGCATAGCCCTCTCCATAGCTCGTTGAGCGACCTTGAGCTTCGTCATGAGGCCATGGGTACCTAAATTCAACTTAATTTATAACTTTTTTTATTTTTCGGAATTTTCCCTTTACTTATGTTGTAAGACATTGCTTTAAACCAAAAGTGATAATTCCAGGTCAAACGGACTTCCGTTTGACCTGGAATTATCAATTTTGGCCCTATAGGTTTTGGGTCGAAACCTATATGGTAGTTCCCGTTGACCTAGAATCACGAAATTTGCCAAAAAGCAAGGCCCTACAGCACAAATAAAGTGAAAATTCCAAAGAAATACAAAGTAAAAATTAAAGGGTGTCCCCACCCCATACATACATATTACCCGTGCGCGATAAGTTGGGACCTGAGCGCGGTGACGTCATATTGGCGTGTTTGTACCGCCCGCAAAAAAGCGAACATAACAAGCAGCCGCCCGCGGCTTCGTCTTTGTTTTTTTTTAACCTAATTTATTATGTTACTCAGAGAGGACGCTGCTTTTTATCTAATATTTTTTACACTATTTGAATAAAATAAAAATACAATGTTTAAGTTTATACATTTATTCGTTTTACTGCCTGGTCAACAGGTAAACAAAACTGTTTGTTCCGTTTTTCGTTTTCAAAAAACTCTAACACTTTTAGCACGAGGTTTCTTTCTCCGCTATGCAAAGGTTTACCCTTCATAATGATAACAAAAACACTTAACAAGAACTATAACAACAAAACAATAACACAAACGAAAACTAAAAGAATTCCAGAGCGCGTCGTTACGTGACGTAGGCCAGTACGAGACTAAAAACCCTAGTAAAAAATAGTGATGCGAACGGTACAATACGGGCGCCATCGGGGAAGTGCAGGGGAAGCGGTCGGGGAATCGCATTCCTAGCAGGTCCCAAGTTATCGCGCACGAGTAATAGTTGACGCCAATTAAGATAGTCCTCTGAGTTGTATGGGCGCTCATACAATTTAGAGGACTAGCTTAATTGGCACCAACCTCAAATAAGGCAAATAAATAATATTTTGCTATTGAATAAAATTAGGCCGTGGGGCGCCGGCAATAGAATGTTGCCCCTCCGCTCTTGCCCGTGGATGCAGTAGGAGTCTGCTAAGGGATACCTCCAAAAGATGGGCAGCAGCGTCTTTTCGTGTTTTCAATACCTATACTGCGCTCGCCAACCCGCCTGCCAAGCGTAGCGAGTATGGCAACAACCCCCTCATGGATTTAAAACATAAAACCAGGCCCCGAGTCCCCGGCGGCCCCGCTAATCCTGGCTACGGTAGCAGTCACGGTAACGGCGGGGCCAGGGGTGCTAAGAATCCCCGGGAGACGATCGGCTACCAAACTCTAAGACGGACACTGGCCCTGGTAACACACAACATCCGCACGTTGAGGACAGACGAAAAGATTGTTGAGCTGGAAGAAGAAATTAGTAGATTACACTAGGACATTTTGGGGTTATCAGAAGTCTGTAGAGAGGGCGAGGACACGATATCCCTTAAGTCTGGTAACCTGCTATACTACCGGGAGGGCGACCAACAGTCCCAAGGTGGTGTTGGGTTTCTCGTTCACAAGTCACTCATCAACAACATTATCACCATCGACAGTGTGTCGAGTAGGATCGCATTACCTGACACTCAGAATATCTAAGCGATATTCGCTGAAGGTCGTTCAGGTATATGCGCCGACCTCTTCACACCCAGATGAAGAAGTAGAGTCTATGTATGAGGACATCAGTAGAGCCATACATACGAACAAAACTCACTTTATTGTTGTTATGGGGGACTTCAATGCAAAGCTAGGCATGAGAAGCGATGATGAGTTGAGAGTGGGGCAATTTGTTTATGGGCAACGGAACCCCAGGGGACAGAGGCTGGCCGATCTTCTGGAGAAAGAAGGACTCTTTATGATGAATTCTTTTTTCCAGAAGCCGCCTCACAGGAAATGGACCTGGATGAGTCCCAACGGTTCCACGAGAAATGAGATTGATTTCATCATGACCAACAAGAACGGATATTCAATGATGTCTCTGTGATTCACAGGGTGAAAACCGGCAGTGATCACCGAATTGTTAGAGCCACATTGAATATGAACGTTAAACTTGAAAGGTCCCGTTTGAAAAATCTACGCTCCGACCCACTCGCGCACATATCCAAAACCTCGAGAGCTTTCAACACGAACTTGCAAATCGCTTTGACTGTCTAGAAGTAGATGCATCAGTGGACGAAATCAATAACAGGTTCGTAGAAACCGTCCATACGGACGGGGGTCCCAGTTCTTTAAGACCCCCCGTACCAATAGACCTCAGAAACTCTCTGATGATACCCTTAACCTCATGGCTGAACGACGTTCTTTGCAACTGCAGTCTCCCGATGATGCTCAGTCACATAGGCAGCTCAATAGAAAGATTTGGAAATCCTTGCGGCACGATATTCGTACCTTTAATACATCTCGTATTAAAGATACGATAGAGCGGAATAAAGGCTCCAAAGTGTTCGCGAGAGATAATTCTATTGGGCAGAGCCGCATGACGAAGCTGAAGAGGGAAGATGGCAGCATAACGTCAAGTAAAGCGGAAGTGTTAAGGGAAGTCGAACGGTTCTATGGACGGCTCTACGATTCGGTCACTAAACCTGTTTGCAGTGCGGCCAACGACCCAAGAGCCAAACTGACCCGACATTATACCGAAGATATTCCGGACATCAGCCTGTATGAGATCAGGATGGCCTTGAAGCAGCTTAAGAACGACAAGGCGCCGGGTGACGACGGAATCACTTCAGAGCTTCTGAAAGCGGGTGGATTACCGGTACGCCTTGCTTGAAGGTACGACGCCAAAAGCATGGAACGGGGGCGTGCTGGTTCTGTTCTTCAAGAAAGGTGACAACACCTTGCTTAAGAATTACAGACCCATCTCGCTTTTGAGCCATGTTTATAAGCTGTTTTCGAGGGTCATCGCGAACCGTCTCGAACGCAGGTTTGATGACTTCCAGCCTCCCGAACAAGCCGGGTTCCGTAAAGGCTACAGTACCATAGACCACATACATACGCTGCGGCAAGTCATAGAGAAGACCGAAGAGTATAACTTGCCGCTATGTCTCGCGTTTGTGGACTATGAGAAAGCCTTTGATTCGATCGAAACATGGGCAGTGCTTGAGTCTCTCCAACGATGCCGTATTGACTATCGGTACATCGAAGTGTTGAAGTGTTTGTATAAAAACGCCACTATGTCAGTCCGAATACACGAACAGAGCTCGAAGGCGATTCCCTTAAAAAGAGGCGTAAGACAGGGAGATGTCATCTCTCCGAAACTGTTTACGACCGCATTGGAAGATGCCTTCAAGCTTCTGGAATGGAAAGGACTGGGCATCAATATTAACGGCGAATGCATCACTCACCTTCGGTTTGCCGACGATATAGTGGTCATGGCAAAGTCGATGGAAGAGCTCAGCATGATGCTCGAAGGCCTCAATCGAGTCTCCCAACGGATAGGACTTAAAATGAACATGGACAAGACGAAAATCATGTCGAATGTCCATGTCGTCCCTGCCCCAGTTATGGTTGAGAACTCGGCTCTTGAAGTTGTCGACGCGTATGTATACCTAGGACAACCAGTCCAATTAGGTAGGTCCAACTTCGAGAAAGAGGTCAATCGTCGAATCCAACTCGGATGGGCAGCGTTTGGGAAACTTCGCAACGTCTTTTCGTCCAACATACCTCAGTGCCTTAAGACGAAAGTCTACAATCAGTGTGTGTTACCAGTGATGACATATGGAACCGAGACGTGGTCCTTCACTATTGGCCTTATGAATAAGCTCAGAGTCGCTCAACGAGCTATGGAGAGAGCTATGCTCGGGGTTTCTCTACGGGATCGAATCAGAAATGAGGAGATACGTAGGAGAACTCAAGTCACCGACATAGCCCGACGGATTAGCACGTTGAAGTGGCAATGGGCAGGCCATATAGCGCGCAGAACAGATGACCGATGGGGCCGAAAGGTTCTCGAGTGGAGGCCACGGACCGGCAAGCGTAGGACGTCCACCCACAAGATGGGCAGACGACTTGGTAAGAACCGCAGGTCAGCGTTGGATGCAGGCCGCTTCCAACCGCAGTTCCTGGAGATCAATGAGGGAGGCCTTTGTCCAGCAGTGGACGTCCTACGGCTGACATGATGATGATGATGATGATTGAATAAAATAAATATTTAAGTGGAGCTCCCATACCTACAACAGATGATTTTTTGCCGTTTTTATAGATAATGGTACGGAACCCTTCGTGCGCGAGTCCGACTCGCACTTGGCCGGTTTTTTTATAAATAAAATATGTATGGGTATGGTTGCCGGTGAAAATACAGGCACATGAGGCTTTAGAGGTGTAGGCCTCAAGTTGTTGGACACAGGGAAGAGCATTACGTAGGGCAGGTTCTAAGGTGGATGACCTACGAGACAATACTTTGTTACAAGCGATGGCTAACACTTAAAATCAGGTGGTCCATATGCTTCTTCCATCTCCAAGTAGTATAAAAAACAAACAAACTAATATTATTAATGCGAAAGTGTGTCTGTCTGTATGTTTGTTCGATCAAAATTTAGCATAGATGGTGCTTACATTCTGGAGAGGCTGCAGACGAACATAGTAGTAGTCTATACTAATATTATAAAGAGGAAAGATTTGTTTGTCTGTATTGAATAGGCTCCGAAACTAATGGACCGATTTAAAAAAAAATATTTCTCTATGGAAGCCACACTATCCCCGGATGATATATGCTACTTTTTACCCAACTGCGCAGAAGGAGGGTAATGTTTTTATTGAAAAACTACGCGTGCGAAGCTGCGGATTTGTCAGCTAGTGTACAATAAAATGATCAATTAATAATACAAGAATAACTAACAAAACAAACCCGAGTGGAGGTAGGTATATCGAAACATTTTATAAGTTACCGATTTGTTTTTGAAATCATCTCATAAAGATCTATAATAATATATATATATATATATATACAATAAAGAGTTATCTTATTTTATAATTTGATACCCGTATCACATAATAATCTATAATATAAAAATGAATCGCAAAATGTGTTGGTAAGCGCATAACTCAACAACGCCTGGACCAATTGAACCAATTCTTTTTTTGTTGTATTTCTTATTGTCAGGAGAAGGTTCTTATGAAAGAAAAAATTAAGAAAATTGCGCGCAAAATTAGAAAATTTAGGAATACTTAACCACCATATAAAATTATTTATAATCTAACCTTAGCGCTTTTATAATGTAACCTTATGACGTTTGACATTGAATTGACAGAATGCGTGCTGCAAATATCGTCAAAGAGGATGTAAAAAAAATGAATATCATTTGAAACAGATGCTTCGGTAGGAGTTATCCCGAGATATATTGTCTATATATATAAAAATTAATTGCTGTTCGTTAGTCTCGCTAAAACTCGAGAACGGGTGGAGCGATTTGGCTAATTTTGGTATTGAATTATTTGTGGAAGTCATTCATTTTCTCATGCATAATGATGGTCGGGGACAACAATTGACAATTCTACCAGGGTGACTTATATTGACAGCCCGCGTTATACTTATGCATGTCAAGCCGATACGAAGTTCGGCGGGACCACTAGTTATTAATACCTATTATTTTGGCTATTTAAAAAAATTACACGGAAGATAAAAATTGTATTGTGACACTTTATTTTCTAACTCTATTTGTGCCCTACATTCTCGAGGACTTAACGATTACTTCGACACCAAAATGTATCTATAGGCGCCACCCGCTTATGAAGCTAAAGATAATATCACGTATCACATATACATAGAGATAAAAAAAACCCACGGTCAAAAAGAAAGGAATGTACGTACCTTACTAGGTAATGATGAATCACAATTCACATCAGGACACAAACACACTTATCATTAACATATCACATAGATAATATCCACCACAGATAATATCGATGGTAATCACAATCGACAGCCGGCTATCGCGACGGTGGTCAGCACACAACTGAATGAATTCCAACATTTCCAACTGCGATTACGAGTTGTGTTGTACATATTGGTACAAGAAAGAAAATTCATTTATCACGCGTCCGATAATTTCTGATAATTATATTTAAAGTTTAGGCTGTGTTTAGATGCCTAAAAATTTTCCGGGGCGCCGATTCCTTCGCACCGCGTCCCGTGGAGTCTGGCGGCGAGAGAGTTAAATAAAAACCGACCAAGTGCGAGTCGGACTCGCGCACGAAGGGTTCCGTATCATTATCTATAAAAACGAGCGAAAAAATAACGTTTGTAGTTATGGGAGCCTTCCTTAAATGATTATTTTATTTTAATTTACTCTAAACTAAGTGGAAACTAAGAGTAGTAGGAAAGTTTCTCAAACTACCTACCACTACCATAATATTATTTTCTATGAAACCTCTTGAGGAACAAGACTCCTCCAGGGAATTGTAGAAATCATAGAAAGCGCCTGCGCAAGGTATTCTAGCACACACAAGGCCACGGAATAACACTGTACGATTAGCCGGTACAGTCTACGACAAAATCAGTTTTATTTCTTTAGAATTAACCCGATATTAATAATTTTTTTACAGAAAACGCAGATTCAAGTTATGAAACAGTAGTAGGTACTGTATGTTTGAAGATTGAAAAAACGTATACAGTCAGCAATATAAGTTGATTAACAATTTGAGTTTTTAAAATATAAATACATACATAAATCTAAAAATAGGTTTTTTTTTAAATGTTTACACTGTATTTGAACATATAATAAAATAAAATAATAACCTTTAATAAAAACCCTTTAATAAAATAAACACAATTTTTCTTGAAGATATACCTTAGCCCTTAAATAACTTCGTAAATAACACAATTTTTATGAAAATATCCTACTAAAATATTTTTAAATCTCAAATTGTTAATCAACTTGCGTCGCTGACTGTACCTAGCTAGAGGGATCATTTCCAGAGTATAAATTGTGGAAAATTAATTACAGTTTTTAATGGCCAGTTCACAAGAAACTGTATTTTTAAAATTATGGTAGATACCTACTACCTAGGACGACCTATACGACCTGGAGATGGAACAAGTGTATGACCCACTTGATGTTAAGTGGTAACCATCATCGCCTGTAACAAATAATACCTCGTAAGCCACGTACCTAATTAATATCCATTACGATGCACTATCCTGCGTCCATCAACTTGAGGCATACAGGTGTAAAGCTGCTTTTCCACCGGGGATGTGCTATGCTACGTTGCTATGGTTGCGTTTGATATCCACCAATCATATTCATTGGTCCACATAGCATAGCACTGGTGGAAACGGATTCAACTAAGCTATGTTTTTTTTATATAAGGATGAGTGCTATGGATACGTGCTATGGATGCATGCTATGGATGCGTGCTATGGACGCGAGCTATGGATGGTCGCGAGTGGTAGCTATGTGAAGAGCAGAGTACTCAGTAGGCCCGCGTTTGTCACTGAAAGTAGACTGTCATCGTCTTCTGCTGCGCGACAGCTGCGCATCTTCCTCGCACAGCTACTTTGCGGCGGTGCATCTTCATAGCACATCTTACTCGCTCCGCTACATAGCTTAGTATCAGTGGAAACGGTCACATAGTTTCATAGCTTAGCTTTTACATCCTCGCAGCATAGCTGCATAGCACATCTCTGGTGGAAAAGCAGCCTACCTGACTGTACCGACTACTGTAATACAGGGTGTGGCGTAATGAGTGGATAATAGGGTACCTGCGGGTAGGGGCCATTGTGGCGGTTCAGAAAAATATTTGTTATGCTCAGTAAAAGTGCCTCGGTTTTCGAGATATTCGACATTTTCGAAATTTAAGAAATATTTCACCCTTCGTCACTATTTTTGGCGCCAAGACTGCAAATGAAATTTTTTTTTCTATCTATTTTTTGGATAGTATTCTTGGATAGATGTGCTATCGAATGGAAACTATTATTTTTATAACACAAGCACAGTTATGTTTTTAAAATAAGATTTCACTAAAATTTTACTTGCTTTCGTTTGTTTTCCTGACCTTTACCCTTCTGTGGTGTAAAAAAAATGTATGGTCACTTGAATGCCAAATTTTAAAAAAATTAGCCTATTTCATCGAGATTTCGAAATGGTATATTACATGGTATTTCCACAAGTTGATTCAAAAGTAATTCCTATTAAAATGGGTAGAGCTAATTATTATAAATTACAAATAGTACTAAAATTTACTTCATTACTTAAAATCACCTAAAAACGTTACTTTAAAATTCGGTAATGAAATAAAACGAAACAATAAATTTTAAATGCATTTCATTTACTAAATTTACTATCACAAAAGGTGTTCGAAAAGGCCACCACGTGCTCTGATGCATGCTCTGCACTTTTTGATAAAAGATCTTTTAATCCTGTTCGCAATTCTTTGCTCTGTGATTTTCTGAGCAGCTAATCGCACACGCTCCCGTAGCTGGTCCACTGTATTGATTGGGTCTTTATAAACATTTTCTTTAAGGCATCCCCAGTAAAAAAAGTCCAATGGGTTGAGGTCTGGTGAACGAGGTGGCCACAAAATTGTCCCCAAACGACCGATCCATCGTCGAAGATATGTTTCATCGAGGTATTGTCGAACATTTCGGGCGTAATGAGCGGGGCAACCATCGTCCACTCACACCTATTATCCACTCATTACGCCACACCCTGTATATACCTAAGTATAGGTAGGTAGCAGTTCGTCTAACATTCGTTACGCTGTACTGAGCGCATCCTGGTTTCGGACACACGTAGAAACACTCACTTTCTACTTTTACACTTGTTGCTAAACTTAGGTACCAATAAAGAGTTAACGCGCCGGCGAACACTGAGCGCAACTTCAATTCGGCCACGTCAAAAACTTCGCCCTGAATATCGCTATCCCTGTTTAGTGACGAAGTTTAGCCACGCAGAGCGATAGTGATAGCAATAGAACGATTCTAAATTTGATTAGATTTTGACCGTGTTCCGTAATACCAAAAATGATGACTGAAAACTTGTTGTATTTTTCTCATTGTGTTGTTATTCTGTAACTAGACAATATAATCTATGTTCCCATGACTAGGATACGTAAGATGTTGTTGTTTTTAATACGAAACAATTAGGTTGAAAACAGGTCTTTCATGACGTAAAAACATGCAGAATTCGATATGCTTCTATTTTATTTTAGGTAAGTATTTTGATCTAATATATGGTTGGGAACCTAGATAAATACTATTCAAATTAAAATAATACCTTATTAAGGTAGAAATATGCTCCAATTAGAAATGATCTTGGTAGTACGTGTTGTATGGGCGATTGTCCCTCCGGTGCCCCCTTAAGTTATAGTTTTTGGTTATATTTCTGAGCGAATCGATAAGGCGGCTAAATGCAGTATGCTACTGGTTGGGAGCCGCGAACTGGGTGTTATACCATAGAATATAGAAGTGTGTGGTACCGTTGCTTGAATGTACAATGAAAGGGAAGAGGGAAAAGTCATCGGAAAGATGGCTTATAGACTTCTTTCTGCAAAATACTTATCAGAAAAAAAACGGTACCCAAATTTGCCGCTCCTAAAATCTGCCGCCCTAGGTTCAAGCCTACTCAGCCTGTGGGTAAATCCGCCACTGAGTGACACCAAAATTGTGTCATCACTACCTATGTATCAAATACCATGATGGTCGAATAAACGCTTCGAAAGTTATCCTCGGACAGACAAACATACATACATACAACGCCGATTTGGAGATCTCGCTTCGATCGATCAATAAATTATGAAACAATTTATTATATTTAAACTGTCTGTGGATATAGATAGGTCTATGGAACTCTCTTCCTCCACACATTAGAACTGCCAAATCCCTTCCCATCTTTAAAACAGTTCTATTTAAACATCTGTCTGCACTACAATGTTGATTTCACATTTTCTCATCTATCGTTACGCTACTCCTGGTTTTTTATTTCATCCTTCTATTGTATACCTATTACTCGTGCGCGATAACTTGGGACCTGCTAGGAATGCGACTCCCCGACCGCTTCCCCTGCACTTCCCCGATGGCGCCCGTATTGTACCGTTCGCATCACTATTTTTTACTAGGGTTTTTAGTCTCGTACTGGCCTACGTCACGTAACGACGCGCTCTAGTATTATTTTAGTTTTCTTTTGTGTTATTGTTTTGTTGTTGTAGTTTTTGTTGTGACATGATGACCTCTTACAAGAGACGAATGAATCGCAATTAATTGTAAATTTATCGGATACCTCTTCGTCAAGTGATTATAGTGAGACTGAGGATGAAGAACAACCTCTAGAAGGCATAAATCCACTAAGTAGTGACGAAGATGAGATAATGTAAATAATAGATAAAATAAATATATAAACTTAAACATTGTATTTTTATTTTATTCAAATAGTGTAAAAAAGATTAGATAAAAAGCAGCGTCCTCCCTGAGTAACATAATAAATTAGGTTAAAAAAAACAAAGACGAAGCCGCGGGCGGCTGCTTGTTATGTTCGCTTTTTTGCGGGCGGTACAAACACGCCAATATGACGTCACCGCGCTCAGGTCCCAACTTATCGCGCACGGGTAATATATGTACCTAGTTATAGTTACGCCTAACCCCTCTGCCCTAGATTAATTTAGAATTATAGCTTTGCTGCATTTACAAATGCACTTCTTAGAATTTAAGCTTTGTTTCATTTTAGCCAACACAGCAGTCTTTGCATCGACCACCGTGTTGGCTCTCTGTACTTTGATTCATTATTAAATCCACCTCAAATCGGTGCGAACGTAATCCTAGTTTTAATTTAGATTTAATCAATTAAAATTACATATTTTTAAAAATCTAACTTCGCGTTCCCGAACCAAGAGTGGCGCAGCCGGAACAGATTTTCAAATTTTCTACGTGTTTTCCGCGATTTCCCGACGTAAAAATCCGTCAGGGAAATTTTCACGAAAATTCGCGAAATTAAAGTCTGTGTCGAACCAAACAAATTTCTCTTACGGGTATTGAAAAGTGAGCATGGGAGTAGCGGACGGTTGGTGAGTAAAACTTTTCGCCATTCCTTTCCTATAATCTCCTAACCTCATAAAAATGCGTGTTTTTTAAAAAAAATATATAATTTTGGTATTTTGTTATTATTGAGATTAGACTTCTCTCATTATAACGTGACTGGTTAACTTGTATGTAATTCTATCAAGCTAACCTTGTTTTTAAAAATAGAACACCATAGAGTTAAGAAAAATTAGATAGTGCATATTGTATAACTCAGATTTGTACTGTAAGTTAAAATAGGTAAAAATTAGTGTTACTTGATCTTGAAATCGATCGTAACATAATTTTAAAATTTAGGTAAAAACATTTTTTTTTACAAAATATATTTTTTTTTACACTTTTATAAAAAAATAAGAGGTTTTCCTCATTGTACCCATTACTTTGCTTTAGTTGTATTTCTATTGTATTATTTTTGTGTGTTATTTTATCTGTGTAAAATCAAGTGAAGTTGCCTTCTCCGAATATTTTATTACTCTACGGCAATGGCGAAAGTAGAGCCCATTCCAAAGGAAATTATTCAATTAATACCATTATATAATGGAAACAGAAGACATTTAAGTCTTTATTTGAGAAAATGTCAATATGTAATCGATCGGTTCAGTAAAAAAGATTTCGAGGAACAAAATTTATACGTCTTCAACGTTTTAACGAGTAGGCTTACGGAGAATGCAGCTGCGCTCTTATCGGAACGAGAGGATGTTGTGTCTTGGTCCGCTCTAAAGGAATTGCTCATTCAGCATTTCGGAGATCCGCGTAGTGAAGCTTGTATAAACATCGAATTAGAATCACTAAAAATTAAATCAGGAAAGAGTTATTTGGATTTTTGTAATCGCATCCAAAGTGTGCGATCTTTATTGATGTCGAAAGTAAATTTGATTGCGGATAGCGATTTAAAACGTGCGAAATTGATAATTTACAACAATACGGCTCTGAATGTATTTTTTACAATCTTCCTGAAAATATGGTGCGCGTAGTGAGACTAAAGACACCCTCTACTTTAGAAGAGGAATTGACCATTGTTCTTGAGGAAGTTAACTTCCTAGAGCAATATAACATTAGGAATAAAATACATGGCAGCAACCAAATTACAGGTTCAGGTTCAAGGCCATTGATAACACAGCCATCTGGGTACAAACCACCCACATTGCCTAACAATGATACATTGCCGAAATTTAAACAAGGGCAATTTCAGCAACAAAATTTTGGAGGCTTCCGCCCACCAACATTTGGCTATAAGCCACAGTTTGGCCTTCAGCCACAGCGACAATATGTCCCTCAGCAGTTTGGTTATAGACCATCACAGCCATTTGGCTACAGACCATCACAACCATTTGGTTATAAACCACCACAGTTTGGCAACAAACCATTAGGGTATACTCCTCAGGTACAAAAACCTCAATTGCAAACGACTGATGTAACTATGAGGACAGCCGCGCCTCTAAAACCTCAACCACCACAAGGTTTTAAATTAAATGAACTGAGTATGAACGAGTACAATCGTGAACCCTACTATGATGAAAACTATTACTCTGACGATTACAATTATGATGACGTAAACGGACTGAACTATTGTAGCGACTATAATAACATGCAATATACCAACGAACAATATGAACTACCAGAACAGACTGACGAAACTCAGACGGATTTTCACGAAAGTACCTCGATAGACAAGAAGTCCTAGAACTAAATTGCGATCCTAATTTAAAACTTCCGTACATTTATTTAGAAGAAATTGATGCAAAAATGATGATTGATACCGGAAGTATGAGATCATTCATTAGTCCCCGAAAAGCTTATCAGTATTTTGGCGAGTTTATTCGAAACGAACCATTTCAAGTAGTTAGCACCGACGCGTCCAGTAGACATGATAAGGTGATAGAAATCCCTCTTATGCCTACTTTTGTAAGCAACAATTGGCACAAATTCTATATGTACGATGTTGACGCTCGTTATGACGGACTTATTGGAAACGATCTGTTACAACAATTAGACGCGATTATTGATTTAAAGGAACAACTATTGAAGACAAGTACGACTTGTATTCCAATAATCAATAATAATTTAAATTACACAATCAATATTCCCCCACGATCAGAACAACGAGTTAAATTACCAATAGACCAATATTCAGGTCAAGCTATACTTGACTTCCACAAATTTACAAACGGATTACGAATGCCTAGTGCAATAGTTAACTGTATAAACGGATATGCGTCTACGGTTATACAGAATACCTTAGATCAACCAAAGCAAATGATTATAAGACGACCCTTTACAGTGACACGATATGACGGTAATGAATGTGACTTAAACATGACAAAGGACATGAACGAAATAGAAACAGATTATTTGCTTGAAGAAAATTTAAGTAAACTCAGACTTGATCATACTAACGACGAAGAACGTGAGAAAATATTTAGACTTTGCATGGATTACAAAGACATATTTTACTGCGACCAAATTCCCTTGACGTTTACTAATAAGGTTAAACATAACATACGGACAAAGAACGAGGACCCTATATACGTCAAGCCATATAGGCAATCCCCGTTTCTACAGAACGAAATTAATAAACAGGTATATAAATTACTGAAGGACAACGTAGTTCAGGAGTCTCATTCTCCTTGGAACGCGCCTGTACACCTGGTGTCTAAGAAGATGGATGCATCTGGCGAGGTGAAGTATAGGATGGTAGTTGACTATAGACGACTTAACGACATAACCATTGACGACAAATATCCCCTACCAAACATTACAGACCTTTTCGACAAATTAGGAAAAAGTTCTTACTTTAGTACCCTTGATCTAGCAAGTGGTTACCATCAGATCGAAATAGAAAAGAAGGATAGGCAGAAGACGGCCTTCAGCACGCAGAACGGACATTTTGAGTTCCTTAGAATGGCTTTTGGGCTAAAAACTGCTCCTGCGACATTCCAGAGGACGATGGACAACGTTTTACGTGGTCTACAAGGTCTACATTGCATGGTTTACTTAGACGACATAATTATATTCTCAAATAGCTTAGAAGAACATATTCAAAAACTACGGACTATCTTTGACAGAATTAGAGCGACTAACTTGAAAATACAGCTTGACAAATCGGAGTTCTTACGTAAAGAAGTACTTTACCTGGGCCACACGATAACGAAGGACGGACTTAGACCGAATAATGATAAAATTGACGCAGTGTTGAAATATCCCATTCCGAAAACACCGACTGAAATTAAAAGTTTCTTAGGTCTAGTAGGATATTACAGACGATTTATAAAGGACTTTGCAAAGGTAACCCAACCCCTGACAGCTTGTTTGAAGAAACGTAACGGAATTGTAATTGACCAGAAGTACATTGACGCATTTAATAAATGCAAAGAACTCTTGACGCATGCCCCATTGTTACAGTACCCTAACTTTGACAACCCTTTCGTGCTTACGACTGACGCGTCAAATGAAACGGTAGGTGCAGTACTATCCCAGGGACCGATTGGTAGTGATAGACCGGTGGCGTATGCTAGTCGAACACTCAGTGACACAGAATCACGTTACAGTACGATCGAACGTGAATTGCTCGCTATTATCTGGGCAGTGAAACATTTTAGGCCTTATTTATACGGTCGTAAATTTTTCATATACATAGATCATAGACCATTAGTATGGCTTCGATCTCTGAAAGACCCGAGTAGTAAACTCACTCGTTGGAGGTTGCGTTTACAGGATTATGATTACGAATTAATTCATAAGAGCGGTAAACAGAACACCAACGCAGACGCCTTGTCTAGGATTAAGATCAATGCTATAGATTCGGATAATGAGGATCAATCGATGGCAGTTAACGTTGATGATAAAGAACAGAGACTAAAGAAACACCTAGATGAAATAGTTGAGGATATAGGAAAGATAGCTCGAAGGAAAACGGCACGTAACGACTCATCAACGATAACAGTATCAGATTCGAGTAGGACAGCGACAGTCAGTCCAATAGCAATCTCCGACACACTGTCAAGACATAGTATTGACAACGACGAATACCCTGTGCGATCAGAATCAAGTAAATCTCAAACAGTTCATTCAGCTTTAGAATTAGAATCCACTGGAATACCGATTTTACATGAGGCAATTGACACCAAGCCTAACCAAATCTTGGTATACTCATGGTTTAAAAATGAGATGCAAGTTAGAAATCTTTCTCGAACTAAACAAAAGGTTTTGGAAGTTTTCCTACCCATAGATAATTCAGAACTAATTAAAGAATTTTTAAAACAGTACATAAAACCAAAAATTAAGTATTTTATTTACTTTGAGGAAAAAGAACATCGTAAATTATTTGGAAATATAATTATTCAACTTTTCAAGAAAGGTATGTTTAATTTCTATGAATGCACAGAGCGGGTAATTGCTATTGACGATGAAAATGAACAAAGGGCAGTAATAGTTAAATATCATGAAGGAAAGACATGCCACCGCGGTATTAAGGAAACGTTGGTTAGGATTCGTAGAAATTATTATTGGGATAGAATGCAAGAAACAGTAACAGCAGTCATAAATGCTTGCGAAGCATGCCAGAAAATGAAATATGATAGGAAACCCATCAAGCCTATCTTACAATTAACGCAAATACAAGATGCCCCTTTTCAAGAGATTTTTATAGACCTTTTTAGCATTGAAGGAAAAACCTATCTGACACTTATTGATGCTTTCAGTAAGTTAGGACAGGCAATCGAAATTCAAGGAAAATCAACACCTGAAGTAATCAGAGCTTTGATGAAGTACTTTTCATATTACGGCATCCCCCGAAGGATCAGTTCAGACCCCGGTACTGAGTTTAATAATGAATTAATGAAAGAATTTCTAAGTTTACATAAAATTGAACTTCACGTTGGTACGCCCAATAACCCTAATTCAATGGGGCTTATTGAACGTTTCCATTCCACAATAATTGAAATTTATAGATTGGCTAAATATGAAAAACGCTGTACGGATGCAGCATCAGTTATGACGGATTCAGTTATGGCTTATAATCATACCATTCATTCTGTTACTGAACTAACTCCATTTGAAGTAGTATTCGGACACACTGATACAAGCAGCCCTTATGGCATCGAATTAGAAAAGCGTTATTTCCAGAAACTGGTTAAAGATCATGCTAAGCGAACTAAAGTATTGTATGAGAATTTGGTAGAAAAGATGATAACAACTAAAGAAAAGAATAGGGAAAAGAAAGGTGGTGAACTTGAAGTAGAGTTTCCTCTAGGAAAGACAATTTTTGCTAAAGAGGTTAATAAGCGGAAAAGCAAAGATAAACCTCGATATGTAAAAGCGAAGGTAGTAGGTGAACCCGAGAGAAACGTTTTGCCTATCCAAGTAGGGGAAAGGAAAACGAAAGTTCCTATAAAAAATATCAAACGTCCTCCACAGGTGGTGCAGCATACTGCTGGTAGCAGTGCCGACCCTGGCCCTTCGTCTGCAAAACCTTAATGGCAACCCGGGAATACTTCCGATAAAAGAAGGTCAAGCATACGTGCAAATTAATCATTGGACTATAGTTAAGGTTATTCATTTGGAAAAGATTTATAATGATTTAAATTATATTGCAACAAACTATGAGCAGCTATGTAAACTGATCGATTGGAATGCACCATATTCTCATGAAATGAGAAGTATAAAATCACATACAGAGTTCATACGCGATATAACTAAAGATAAATACCGACAACTTGTTCCACAGCAGCGTTATAAAAGAGGTCTCATAAATCCATTGGGTTCTATTATAAAAATTGTTACAGGGAATCTTGATCATGACGATGCAATTAAATTTGATAAACTCACTTCTGATTTAAGTCATGACCAAATTATCATTTCTAAGAAATTAACTTTGGTTTCAAAAATGTTTGACAGCTTCATAAATGTAACTGAAACGATTAATCAGAATACTGTAAATTTAGATAACCGTTTAAAGAAGGCTGAGATAATGTTAAGAGATTTAACTGCTAAGGGAAATAATTGGATTTTCCACACATACATTATTGGATTATTTAACGTTTTTACAAGCAGTTTTCGTACCATCTTTATAAGACTAAGTGAAATTGAAACTGCTCTAGCATTAAGTAAGGTCTCAATATTACATCAATCTATCGTGAACTCTACAGAACTTATGTATCATTTGAAATTAATTGCTGACTCTGAAAGCTTAGTGTATTCGCCTATCGATGAAAATTTGTTAAAATTAGAGGAAACTATTTGTGTAAAATCTTTTGTTAAGAAAAACCAGATCACGTTCATTATGGAAATTCCAGTTACTGATAATTGTACTTATAATTATTTTAAATTGTACTCCTTACCAATTTTCCACCAATCCGAAAATAAAACCTTTGCCATTTTCCCTAAATATCCTTACCTATTGGCGAAAGGGATGAAATACTTACCAATTGCGAAACCGTGCCGCCCGTTATCTACTGGCGACCATTTTCTATGTTCTGCAGACAACCGAGCCCTGTACCATGAGCTCACTTGTATGGAGCAGCTGATGAAATTTGACGATGACCCCACTTGCTGTACGCCGCATCAGGTCCACATTGAGAAGGTCAAAGTCCAGCAAGTCAACTCTGATAATTGGATTTTATATAGTAGACTGAAGACTACTCTAATTAAACACTGTGACAACGAGGTCAGCACCAAGCAACCTGTATTCGGAACTTACCTCGTGACCATCGACGAGCCATGTAATTTGGAAATCAACGGAATTCGTATGGGTCACCGTATCATCATAGAATCAGATGTTGTGGAGCCGATCCCGATCCTCGTCTTACCGCAGCTACCTAAGAACGCGAGTCTATCCAGTGCACGCGCACTCGACATGAAGGGTATCAGCTTAGATGAAGTTAAATTCATGGCGTACTCTTTAAAACATAGTGCAGTGATCGAAAGTGTTTTAAACGAAAGGAAAGACTTTAGCTTCGGTGAAAATTTAGGATACGTAACTTTAGGATTAGTAATCTTTAGTTTTTCATGTTTTTATTGTATGTGTATCGCTTAAAATTGTTTAGATTCCTATTTTATAAGAAAAATTACCGGAACAAATCTCAAATCGATCCAACCGATAATTTTCCTCTTAGGGATGGAGGAGTTATAGTTACGCCTAACCCCTCTGCCCTAGATTAATTTAGAATTATAGCTTTGCTGCATTTACAAATGCACTTCTTAGAATTTAAGCTTTGTTTCATTTTAGCCAACACAGCAGTCTTTGCATCGACCACCGTGTTGGCTCTCTGTACTTTGATTCATTATTAAATCCACCTCAAATCGGTGCGAACGTAATCCTAGTTTTAATTTAGATTTAATCAATTAAAATTACATATTTTTAAAAATCTAACTTCGCGTTCCCGAACCAAGAGTACCTACTTATAGTATTTTATATAATATATCTTTTTATTATTAGTATGGAATATTTATGACAAAATATTATGCACCTTATTTATTTGTTTGTAATTATTTATTTTGCTTATGTAAATACACTGTTTATTCAACATTCAATTATTTTTATTAATAGCTACCGTCCTATAACGTTCTCGTGAAATCCAGTCCATCCAAAGGTTGTCTGGAAGAAATCGCGTTTAGCGATAAGACCGCCACGTGTATTTCTGCTTGTATTATTATTTGTTTTTTATATTGTTGTTTTTTTTTTAATTTAAGTGTGATTTACAATAAAGCGTTTTCTATCTATCTATCTACTTTTATTTATAGTGTTATCCGAACACATACGGAAAATTCCAAGATTTTTAAAATCATCTCAAAAATTTCAAGCCTAGACGGGACTTGAACCCGCTACCTTCCTCTTGATACGAGGATGCACTATCTAACTGTGCTACCAGGCAAATGAAAATAAAATAAAAATCAAATCTACCTGTGAAATGGCCTGGTAGCAGAGTTGGATTGTGCATCCTCGTATCAAGAGGAAGGTTGCGGGTTCAAGTCCTGTCTAGGCTTGAAATATTTGAGATGATTTTAAAAATATTAGGTAGGTATTTCTTTTAAAGTTAAATAAAGTTCAAATTAAATAAATACAGAACCAACCATTTTAAAACTACACGCGTCTAATGTTTTTTTATTATTGATCTGACCTCCGCGGTAGTGTTGCAACAACCTAGTGTACTTACATAAAGGTACAGGGGCGACGCCGACGTACCCAGACTTTAGTATAGGAGGGGGGTATTAAAAAAATATAAAATCGTCGGCCTAATTACCAGAATTCGTAAGTCAATACATGGAAATATAAAAAAAGTGTAAAAAAATAACAGAAGGTAGATAGATCCCTCTATCACACTAATATTATAAATGCGAAAGTTTGGATGTTTGTTTGTTACCCAATCACGCCGTAACGGCTGAACCGATTTCGATGAAATTTGGTATATACGTAGATTATAACCTGGATCACCATATAGGCTACCATTTATCCCATAAATCAGTTCCGATGGGATAAAATGGGGTGTCAAGGCAAATTATGTATGCATTATTTTATAAAAATATGACGCTTACGCACGTACAAGGTTATACCAGAGTCGGAGAAACTGATAGGGATAGAGCTATCGATAAACGTAACACGATATTTTTTTACAAAATGTAAGAAACTAAACTACTGCCGGATACTTTTGTACAAATTTATTAACTAATATTATATTTAATTACAAGATGTTACACGTATTAATTATTGATTGATAATGCCAATTTCTTTAAAATTTTCGAAGCTGTTGTAAAATAAGTAGGTATAGGTAGGTACTCGACAATGAAACGAAATAATTATAACGACAGGTAATCTTTATTTATTTATTTTAATCAAAATCTGATGAATCGTCACTGCCGCGATCGATATCATTACTTATTTAATCACAACACTACAACTATCAAATTAGAACTGTCATCGAGAAAATAAAGAAATGGAAATACTTACTGTAGTTGGTCATAAACCTAATCGGCAAGCGATAAAAATGTTCGCATAAATATTGTAATAATTTATACTCCTTTCCTCTCATATTAAATCGGGGGGGGGGGGGGGTAACCCCCCAAACCCTCTCCCCCTGGCCACACCCGTGACGGTAGGTATGTATTATAGATGCATGTCATTGTACACTGTATAGTATGAGGGAGTGACGTAATATGATGCTACTTTTCCTTGAGCCTTGAGTTCCTTTGATCGTCTCGTTTACGTAAGTAGAGTAAGGGGATAAAACAATACAGTAAAACTGAGTAGATTAGTAGTATGCCCACCTACAATACCTACCTATTTAAGTAAAATGTGTTTCTATGATTATAGTTTGACCTTGAACGTGTTTGAACCCTTGAACCAAAGTTCATCCTCTCACGAGTAGGTAAAATGTTGTTCTTGAGATCATAATCTCTGCGCTACCTACGTCTACATACATACATACTTAAAGAATTAAGTCTACATACATATATTACGTAGTAGACCTACGTGGTTTTATCAGTACTTACAACTTCATAATTTCTTTTTAAATGTCTTTATTTATTGGCGTGTTTGTGTTTTTTTAGATGTTAATATTTATTTATTTAACACGATAAGTGCGAAACAGGGCTTGAAACACCCTGTCCGTGTCTCGTCTTTATAGCGGTAAGAAAAAACTTAAACGTCTCTGTCGTGCGGGAGGCATAACTTCCATCTGGTTCAGTGTAGGAAAAATATAACTATATAATTACATATCTGAGATGTGCTATTGATTCCTAGTCCTATGGTATACCAACCTTAATGCCGGGTTTCTTAGACCTCGTTCCGCACACAAAAAAAAAACCCGTACACTTTGTCTTATTTGGCGCCAAAAAAAGGATTTTGGTCTCCTACGGGCGGTGGGGTTAATATGCCTCGTGCCGCCACAATCTCTGGTTTAGGACAAGGTTTAAAACTACCCGTAACGCAGTAATGGAAAGTACAGATAAATCTGTGCCGCTGGGAACGTGTTAATCCGATAACAATGGATCTATTTTGTTAATAAAAAGCTTAAATCTAGGGGAGACTTAATTACTATTTGCGATTTAGTCCTCTGCGTGAGCTTTCACATCAGAGGACAGTCGAGTTTGTTGGCGATGACGTTCAGGATGGTGTTCCTGCTCTCGCGTATCGTGCGCACTAGGTAGTCTTTTACTCCAGACGGCATCAAAGTTGTCTGCGCGTGCTTCGGCGAACATGCCTGGGGCACTACAGAAGCGCGGAAGCCGCAACAGCGCCCTGAACGCATTATTAAATTGGACTCGCAGAGCATTGTAAGCCCTTTGTGTATACTGAAACCACAGACTCGCGGAGTACAGCGATGTACAGTACGCTTTAAAAAGAGTCACTTTGACTGCGTCTGTACACCGCGCTAATCTGCGGGCCAGCATTTTCGCCCGGACTGACAATGTTCTGCGTTCCCTCTCCACATCGGTGTCATCTCGCAAGTCATCAGTTACCAGATGCCGTAGATATTTAAATTGGAATACCCTTTTTAGTGGTGCCCCATTGAGAATCACGGAAGCTGCATGCGCCATGATAACGGGTAAACTTTACCGTTTACCCGTGATCATGGGATGATCATGGCGCATTTGGAGAGCGCTAACCGAGGGAGCTAGCAGCACCATGTCATCGGCATAGCTCAGGTTCTTAACGCACACACTGTCTATGTAGCAGCCCACAGGCATGCCGCTGAGTCGCTCGATCAGCCCATTCTGGTACAGGCTGAAGAGCGAAGTGAGCTCAACCCTCCCTGCCTCACCTCGCACGATATAAATAAATAAATAAAAATTGCTGAACATTTCACACAGCGCTATCTAGTCCCAAACTAAGCAGAGCTTTTATTATGGGAACCAGATACACTGAAAAAAATATTTTTTTACTACAAACATTAAACTGAAAAACATTAAAAGCAAAGCGGTCTTCAGTAAGATTAACTAGTCATAAATAATAACAACTAATGTTTGAAAAACAGTAAAATACAAAACAATAACTGTAACTGTTAGAACATTACTTTTTACTGAAATCACAATAATAGAAATCAATCGCAACCATTACTTTATTAACAGTTAGTTTTAATGGTTAGAATCGTGTCTCAAAATGAACAAGACAGTAAAATGAACTATTTAACACAGTAAGATTTATTGATATAATTATCAAAAAATAAATTTAATGTAGTAGTGACAACTACTGCTTGAAACAGTATAATCAAATGATTGAAACAGTTAATTTTAATGGTGGCCTAATAGATCTTACTGACCACTATATTTCAAAAATTCATTATGTTAAAGCAGGAAACTCTAATGGTTCGAATGTTATTATCAAGTGAACGAAACAATTAGTTTAATTTACTACAAACATTAAACTGAAAAACATTAAAAGCAAAGCGGTCTTCAGTAAGACTAACTAGTCATAAATAGTAACATTTTAATGTTTGAAAAACAGTAAAATACAAAACAATAACTGTAACTGTTAGAACATTACTTTTTACTGAAATCACAATAATAGAAATCAATCGCAACCATTACTTTATTAACAGTTAGTTTTAATGGTTAGAATCGTGTCTCAAAATGAACAAGACAGTAAAATGAACTATTTAACACAGTAAGATTTATTGATATAATTATCAAAAAATAAATTTAATGTAGTAGTGACAACTACTGCTTGAAACAGTATAATCAAATGATTGAAACAGTTAATTTTAATGGTGGCCTAATAGATCTTACTGACCACTATATTTCAAAAATTCATTATGTTAAAGCAGGAAACTCTAATGGTTCGAATGTTATTATCAAGTGAACGAAACAATTAGTTTAATTTACTACAAACATTAAACTGAAAAACATTAAAAAGCAAAGCAGGTTTCAGTAAGACTAACTAGTCATAAATAGTAACAAGTAATGGTTAAAAAATAGTAAAACACATAACAGTAGGTAAGTTATACCATAAATGCTATTGGTTCGAACATCATTATCAAATAAAAACAAAAAGAAACGAAACAATTAGTTTAAATGATAGCACAGATTTATTAATTGCTTATAATAAACGAAAACCAGATATGTCACCATTTCTCTGTTAACAGTTAGATTAAATGTTAAAAAAGTAGTGCCAAATGACTGAAACAGTTAATTTTCCAATTAAGTAGTACAATACTAATAGAAAAAATAATCGGCAATTTCATATATAATAGGGGTTTAAATTTTCTATTGGAGTTGATACTGTGATCATGGCAAAGTCGATGGAAGAGCTCAGCACGATGCTCGAAGGCCTCAATCGAGTCTTCCAACGGGTAGGGCTTATAATGAACATAGACAAGACAAAAATTATGTCGAATGTCCACGTCGGGCCTACCCCAGTTATGGTTGAGAACTCGGCTCTTGAATATGTCGACGCGTATGTATATCTAGGACAAACAGTCCAATTAGGTAGGTCCAACTTCGAGAAAGAGGTCAATCGTCGAATCTAACTCGGATGGTACCTGTGTGTTACCAGTGATGACATATGGAACCGAGAGGTGGTCCTTCACTTTTGGCTTTATGAATAAAAGTCGCTCAACGAGCTATGGAGAGGGCTATGCTCGCGGTTTCTCTACGGGATCGAATCAGAAATGAGGAGATACGTAGAACTCAAGTCACCGACATAGCCCGACGGATTAGTACGTTGAAGTGGCAATGGGCAGGCCATATAGTGCGCAGAACAGATGGCCGATGGGGCCGGAAGGTTACCGTGGCTTCCACTCGAGAGTGGAGGCACGTCCCGATGACGTGGGTAGTAAAGGTCGCGGGTAGCCGATGGATGCGGGTCGCAGAACAGGACCGTTCATCGTAGACATCTTTGGTGAAGGACGTTTCTTCCGACTGGCATGATGATGATGATTATTATGGCTACATATGCCTACCACAACCACAGAATACCTAAAACCGAAAATAAAATTCTAACTATTTAGCTTACCTAGTTACTGTTTACTTAGGTTATACTTACTGCTTAAATTTGTAAATTCGTCCAAACGATTAAACTTAGCGTTTATAATAACAAAATTGGTTAAAGTTACTGCTTGAACATTAAAAATCAACAGTCGCAAACGGGGTTTTATGTTTGGGAACAGACTTGAAAGAATTCACAAAAATTGAACGAAAAAGGGAATTCCCTGATCATAGACAACTGACAAACTAGGGATGTGCTATACAAAATGATTAAAAAAATGTCGACATCGATAATTAATGATGAAATATTTACCGATGAGAATAAGATGTTAAAATCCCCGCATTTTCCCCACATAATGCCAATCCCCAATAAATCCCCAATCAACTTGAGATTCCCCGCAGTTTGGGGAATTCCCCACAGATTGGCAGTTGAAGTCGATAGAAGGGTCAAGGTGTCCAAAATGAATACCTTAAGGGAAAACGTAAAATATAAAATAGGTAATTTAAGTGCTTATGTACTGATATATTGTTAGTTTTAAGTAAAATATATTTACTTTAATAAAGTTTATATTAATATATCAAGTCGTTTTGCGGTAGGAAAAAATGTATTATTTCGATCTTCTATGGGCTCTACGTTGCTAAGGGACCCTCGATGCTTGAGTCCGACTCGCACTTGGCTGGTTTTTACATGTTAAAAAAATATATACGTACTCGTAGTTGTCTGCATTCCTAGGGTGGATGGTTGATGTGATTGTTTTCCGTGATTTATCGATACTACCTACATGCAAGTGTTGCGCTTGACCACATCTCTAATAAATTGCGCACATCGCATCGGACGAATGGCGGTTCGTCATTCACCCGCCGCGTACGCTTCAGTACGTTTCAGTCGTGTAGTGAATTCCAGTCTGAGTGGATGGTTGGACATAATGTGTGTTTAACGTGAGTTTAAAAACGTAGTGCTTACCAAGAACGTGCGTAACAAGAAATGAGTGACACAGTGGAATCACTACTTTTAAAGTGGGGATTCGAAAAATATATAGATGTGTTTAAAGGTAAGTAAGACTTCTATTAATTTCATCAAAAACATCCAAGTACTTCTAGGTAATCAGTAGAAAACCCTTGAAAACATACCTACCTTCTTATATATAGATAGCCTGTCATTTCAACTCGGCCAAGTCAGTTTATCAAAAAAACTAGCATTTTGCCAGCACCTTCGCCCGATGTTCGCCCGCGTGGTGGGAGACCGTGTCCATAAAAAGTAGTGACATAAAAAATTGCCTATGTCCTTCTCGTAACAGAGTTACTTTCCGTTTATAATATTAGTATGGATGGATGGATTACCAACTTTCATTTTTCTTTTCCATGAACTCAGTGTGACTGATGAGAATCCCTGCCTCGAGTCAGTTCTTGGTCGCTGGCTACAAAATAGGGTGAAGAGCAGCCCGCAGGTATCTGCCTAAGTATAGCTAGGAAGCTGTGTGTGTTTACTTCGTTTAACGTACCCAGTAAAGCAACCCGGGTCGATCGCGACCCATTGGCAAGATGATCGAGTCAAATAGATCCGATCGCGGGGCCCGGGTCTTCGGTGAGAAAGTCATGTCGAGCTGCGCAAGCGAGCCGATCAAGATCAATCGTGATGGACTTCCAATCACCTGTCAGCACAAAAAGTGTAAAAAACTGGAGAGTGCTCTCAGGGCAAAAAATTCGCGCGCAAAAAAATAAAAAAAATTCCGCGCTGCGTTTGGACTAAGATTTTTTTCTATCAGCACCGTATAAAATATTATTTTACTAAAATCTAGATAAAATTAGGCTTTCTGATGGTATAACTTTTATGCCATTTTATTAATAAGTTGTAATAAAAATCACAGGTTGAAAACATAAAATATTATGATTTTGTTCGCAAATTTCGGATTAAAATGCTTATGATTTAGAAAATATAACAGTTATATGTGTAAATGTTGTTTGTTTTGATAGCTTAATATATTATTTATAAGGTTCAATCAAAAAAATATGCAAAGCGTTCCCAACTTATAATTACGGAACTCTAAACCATTACGTGCCGACGTCAAGCCGCAAAAAATGCGTGCCTCGTCCCTTTTTTATCCAGGTACCTGAGTTGTAATAGGCGACGATTGATGAGGATCATGTTTTTACAATGGTATAAACATTCTAGTTTCTCATAACAATGACCTCGACACTGTTTTGTTTATAAATACGAGAGTATACAAAGCATTGCTAGACGTGTTCAGACGTTTTCTGAAAGTAAGTCATTAACTCATTCATTATATTGATAAATTTTAACAGATATATAGTTAAGTTACATAATATTCTAGTCCAAAACATTATTTACGAGATTGTATAAGTAAAATAAAGAAAATGAGTAATAAATAGAAAATAAATAACTTTTAACTGCATCCGGTCCCGATTCGCGGTAAAAACGCATGACCTATGTTACCTAATTGTTATAGGTATATATGGTTTATCGTAGAGATTTTTTTATTTTTTATTTATCATTTTTATGGTTTTATTAAGCCTAATAAAATACAAATTAAGATAAGGATTAAGTAATAAATTCAACTAATTAAAATCAAAACAATGTAGCCGCGGCGAACAAACCGTCAAAAAAATAAACGAACAATAATTGTTTTAATCCAAAAACCATTATTTTTTTTTGTTGTCGCAAATACTTATTCCACAAACTAGACACGAAAACCAATAAAACAATAGCAAATGCCACCATATTAATACGTAAGATGAAAACAAAAATAAAAATGAATTTCACTAAAATAAACAAACCGTTAAAAATGGCGGGAAACGTAAAAAACTCTTTAATCTTCGTTTCCTGGAAAATTTTCTTGGAAAAAGTCGAATGAATAAAATCGATCCAGTAGTTTCGATACAACAATCGATTATAAAACCGGAAGTAAAACCGGAAACTCCGTGCCACCGGTGGGGCGCCTAGCAAGATCGACGAAATCGCGCGCACCCCACAGCTAGCAAGTTAAGAGGGCTGTCCAAGCTTTAATCAATGTTTGTGTTCTGAAAGTTCCTAGCCTACTAATCCCTCCCTCCTTTTGTATGCATGCATTGAGCTTAAGTTAGGCATGTTGAACGTGCACGTCTGTAAATAACCTAGATGTATCTTTTTGGGAGATGGTGCCTTCTATCTAATTAGGACTAACAAGACCATACCAGATCATGCTAATTTACCTATAACTACACCATTACCTACTTGACACTGTATTATTTTTATGTGCCATATAGGTTATATTAGGGCCTAACTTTGAAATAGTTCAAGCTGCGAGTGAACCAAGCAGCTCCCTCTGTGCACCCTGACTGCCTCAAGCCTTTACTCCAGCTCTGGTCAACCAAGTTGACTTTCTAACCATTCTGAGTTAAATTTATTTTTCATGTTCATTGCTGTTTTCAGAAAATGAAGTGGACATATGCGCTTTAGAATTATTGGATGATGAGCAAGTGAGGGTACTCATTCCTACAATTGGTCCACAGGCTAAATTTAAAAAAGCCTTGTCTGACTGGAAGGTAAACGTAATGAAGTCACGACTGTCGATTTCGAAAAATCATATCTAGTGGTTTACAAATCTTTATAATCTTTCTTTGCAGGTAGCACATAAGGTGTTGGAGGATCTCATATCAAAAAAAGATGAAGAATTAGAAAACTTCATTTCAAATTATGACTCTTTGAATGAATTGAGTACAAGGAGTCCCAGCACCTCGTCAAGATCAGAGTCCTCCATCTCTCTCTGTTTACAACAAACCCAGTCTGTAAGTAATAAATTATCAAGGTTTTTTTTGTTTGCGCTGGTTAAAGGGTGTCTGAACTATCTTACCCATTTTTTTCAGGATCTCGCCTTGCTCTTGCGTAACACCCCAGATGGTCAATTGCTACTTAAGCATAATCTAGAAAAGCCACTGGGAGAACAATATCGGAAAATATTAGTACGCGCCATTTCTAAAGAGATTGTGAGAAATGACCCAAAGACGCATGTCACTGCGGATATTTACTCAGCTTGGATACAAGAGATAAGTAAGTACCATCTACATAAAGTTTGTCTCGCCACTTGTAACTGATGTAGGTACCTAAGTAATATTTTAGCGAGACTGCATCGAGTGTGTTTAGTAATGCCCTTTTCCTCAGTCTGATGTTTGGCCACCAGGCGGGACTCAATTTAAACAGTTAATTTTAACTATTTAAATATATGAAATACAGGTGAATTATTTCCAGTTTGAGACTCGGGACCTCTCGGTTTTAATCTTAACGGTTCGTATTTTCACATACAGTATATAAAATCCTAGAAATTACTCACATAAAATACTCAAATCTATTTAATGTAATCTTCTATACTTATATATAAAAACAGCGGCCAAGTGCGATTCGAACTCATCCATGAAGGGTTCCGAAGCAGCAAGTAACATAATATAAAAGTTCTTGTAGTTCGTTGAAACTTTTTTATATTTGAGTTGATTGAATGAAAGGTAAATGGCGGTTTACGATTTATGACGTATTAAAAAAAACTACTTACTAGATCTCGTTCAAACCAATTTTCGGTGGAAGTTTTCATGGTACATCGTATATTTTTCTTAGTTTTATTATTCTCTTATTTTAGAAGTAACAGGGGGGGGGGGCACATTTTACCACTTTGGAAGTGTTTCTCGCGCAAACTATTCGGTTTAGAAAAAAATGATATTAGAAACCTCAATACCATTTTTAAAGACCTATCCATAGATACCCCACACGTATGGGTTTGATGAAAAAACATTTTCAATAAAAAAAAAATCAGGGAATCCTGCCACAGATTACATATTAGTTACCACCTTTACAATCATGTTTTTGATGATTTTTTGTTTTAGAACGGTTGTTTCCGTCAGAAAATCTTGAATGTTATTATACCAAACCGATAACAGGGGTACACCGAGCTCACGGCCGACTCTTCGACGCAGTCGTTAATTTAAAAGCTAAGTACCGAAGACACAAAATGTACCAACCGCGAGCACGACGCTCTCTAGACAAGACCTTGACTCCAGAACCGTCGACATCTACATGTAACCAGAGCGTTGAAGAAACTACCACGCAAGAGGAAAAGGAGTGCATGGAGTGGTTACGTTGCTCTTCTGACGATTACGCTTTGTGTGCCGAAAAGTGGGAAAAAACCAATAAGCTACGCAAGCAACGAGTGCACTCCAACGAAAAGGCGTCGTATCTCCAAGAGTTCCCTTGTCTGAAGCGCTCCTTTGGATACGAATTGGTAATTTTGAGGTTTTTTAGTGTTACTCAAGTCGTAAACTATTACGATTTTTCAACTACGACTTTTGTTTCCAGCTCATTGCAGATTTCGATGCCTGGTATCCCGAACATAAATACTCATTGGAAAATAAACTTCCACTACTAAAGAGCAAACTACTGTCGGCATCTGAATCCACATCAAGACGATCGCCATTTGTAGAGGAACTGAAGCAACTTGCGCAAGGTACATATTGGCAAAGAATTTTGATTATTAGGGTTCCAACCAAATTGATACAAAAAAATCCAACAGCTTAAAAATCTTTCTATGTATGTATGTAGACCAAATACGTGGGCTGATTTTGATAATCCATACATCAAATTCTTACGATTTGTCTTAATCTTGCGAGTGTCACTAATGACATGACGGTAATTAAAATTCAATATGGCGACGACCAGACGGCATATTGTAAAAAATGAAAAAAATAAAGTTGAACTACATTATGTGGGGTAGCGTTGAATAGGTATTTTAAAATCATTATTAGGTTACTTATATCATTTTTCGTTTAGATTGACCTTTTAGGATATATTACGGCTTAAAGTCCTAAAGGAGTTGGTTTAACTTCCACAGAGACTTGATCTAAAGGAATGATTTTATAATCCCTACAATATCAACTCTTTCGATGTAATTACAAGATTTTAAAATTTACCATCTTATAAGGCTAACTAATAAGTATGAAAGAAAGTAATAATAAAATCATAAAACCCGACGACAACACAATCTTTCAAAAAAACTAAAAAGAAAAATACAAGCGTAGTAGCCTGGAACACACATAATAAATTCTACTGCGGAATATAGCGAGTTCATTGGTCAGGACCCATTAAAAATCGTAATCGGCTCAAAAATTCCCAGTACCGAACACACATATGTACATACATACATAGGCTGATAAACACATTAGATTAGATTAGATTAGATAATTTCTTTATTGCACACCATTAAATACAAACATATAAAAGAAAATACAATTTCAAATCATAGGTACAATGGGCGGCCTTATCGCTAAAAGCGATCTCTTCCAGGCAACCTTTGGATGGACAGAATCTATATGAACAAATAAGGACGGCGGCATAAGATTTTTTAGAATCAGTTTTTTTTTAAAAAAACAAGCATATATTACAATTTATAAAAAATATAGTTAATATAAAATAAAATGCTTAATTATATTACCATTACCATTACCCACCTTTACGTCGCGCAGTCGGGTAAAAAGGAACCCTTATGGTGCGATTTTATGTGACTGTCTGTCCGTCTGTCACAGCTGGATATATCTGTAATCACTTTAACTATCAACTTGAAATTTGGAGCAGTAATAAATAATGCCGACCCGCTTCTACCGCATTTGAAATAAATATTAAATATCTTTTAGTTTCTTCGTAAACGGGATCCAAATTGAGGGTCAAACAAAATATTAGTGTTTTATTTGGGCATATGTCTCTCCTAACGCGCGTTACCAATTTCGATCGTCCTAAAAATATCATTTGACCATTTATCTAGATCCTAGGCCACTAATATTTCGTTCTTATTGCTTGACAGATAAAGATCCCGAAACAAGTAACCTCGCAGCTGTACTACTTATTCCGCACATGATTGGACCGGTTCACATGAAAAGGAAGAGACACTCCGCAGCGGAAGTGCGTCAAAGCTTCATTTTACATATTGCAGAGGAAAGGCAGCTGCTGGAGGAAAGAAACAAGAGACAAGATCAGTATAAAGCTTTAGGAATAACCATCCAACCATATATAGTAGTGGCAGGTCCTCTGAAAAAAATAACTGCACGTTACGTTGTTGTCGATGACGTTATCTATGAATTGCCGAATATCAGCAAGACTGTAGATACATGTTTTAAGATCGTATGGGCTCTGAACTTGGAATATCCTGGTGAATGTTTACCTGTGTGGCAATTTCTCGAAAGAGCTATTTACAATTTTCCTGTTAATGCTGGTTCAAACAACAGACTTACACCATCAGTTTCAAGTTTATTAAGTGACTGTGGTATATTGACTAAGTAAAAAAATGGTTACCTGTTTTATTTGTAACACCATTGTAATAGACTTACGAGCACTCAAAACCCATTTCCAACTTTTTCATCAGCATCACATTTTTAAACAATACCGCTGCGTAGAAAGCGATTGTTCCCGGTCGTATCACCTTTTTAATTCCTTTCGTAGACATTATATTCGGGAGCATTTAAGCCAAGATTCTTTTTGATTTTCATTACTACGCATATGAAGTAGAACAAACAAAAAAGAAAACTGTTGTTCGGTTAAATGACCTTCATTTCAAGACGCCCCATGCATTAAATACAATATTGTCCCCGTGTAGAAAGGTTTTGGTCACTTTGCGTTGTCCTATTTAAGGTTTACTAATTAAACATAATATAATAAATATAAGTACATATAACATCTAAAAATAAATATGTAACATATAGTACGGTTACTTATGTTATAAACACAATAAAAAGGTGATAATGGTTGGTAATGGGTATGATGGAGGCCAATAATATGATAAGTATATTTTTAATACGTAAGGGTAGCTACACACATAAGCGGGCCGCTATTAGTAGAATCTATTATGTGTGTTCCAGACTACTAGGCTTGTATTTTTCTTTTTAGTTTTTATTGAAAGGTTTTGACGCAGTCGGGTTTTTTTATTTTATTATTACTTTCTTTCATATTTTTTAGTTAGCGTTATAAGATGGTAAATTTTGATATTGTGGGGATTATAAAATCATTCCATTAGATCAAGTCGCTGTGGAAGTTCAACCACTTCCTTTAGGACTTTAAGCCGTAATAGATCCTAAATAATCAATCAATCAATCACTACCATAAGGTATCAGGATTTCATTTTGTTTTTTAATCTGATAACACAGATTACATTATTTTTCTATAAATGTTCCCATGTACGATCCGTTACTAAATTTACCATACATCCAGACTCAATAAGTAAATCCAGTTTTACACCTCCTATTTTAAATTATATTGTTCTGTTCTCACACTTATTCTCAAATTGATTTGTTAAAAATAAATCGAATTATCGCTTGAACTATCGGATTGATTTTTAGTAAGTTTATTTTAGTATTTTTACTTTAGTTTATTTCGCATCAAGTTAAAATTAAGTTTAGTCCCTTCTTTCTGTCTAAAGCCAAGAACTGTCAAACTTAAATAACTAATAATTAGAGGTACTGACAGAATTGTAAGTAGTTTGCCAATGTAAGTGGTTAGTCCTTAAGTATTTTGTGGCGAATATTAAGAAACGCTTTACAAATATAATTGTAAAATTAAACATAAAACAAATTTAAACTACAAAATATTTAAATAAAATTTTATTTTTTAAGTATAATTTATGTGTCAGTGAAAACTTCACTGATGTATGTACAATAATAATTATTTAAGAATTGTTATAATGATTATATGTTTCCCAAATAGTATAAAATAAATGTAAAAAGAACTTACTATGTAAAATAAAAAAATCTAATGTACAATTTTTGTATTTATTTTAGGCTTGCTACGGATTACCATATTTTCACACCTATACAGTATCTGATACTCTGGAAACTTACTGTGGCAAGATGCACAGTTAGATGCAGGTACAATTCATTTTGCGGGCTTATTTCTCCGAAGACAACTGAACCTTCTACAAAAGTTCTATATTCTTCAGTATTGTATATTGTTGTAAGTCCAATACAGTAGCAGGTACTGCGTTGACAAGTGGTCAACAGGTCCTTTTCAATAGCTGT
The DNA here is from genome assembly GCA_918857605.2 of Philereme vetulata. Classification (NCBI taxonomy): domain Eukaryota; kingdom Metazoa; phylum Arthropoda; class Insecta; order Lepidoptera; family Geometridae; genus Philereme; species Philereme vetulata. The sequence continues at coordinate 2,100,700 of OU975482.1, forward strand.
TACTAGTAGCACGTACTGTATGTGCACAGTTAAAGGTATTGTGAAGGACAGTACGTTTTCATGTGCATACAACTGCTCAGTAAAACTCACTGTCCTTTACAATACTCGTTACTGTGCGCATTAAACTATACAGCCATTCACAGTACCTCTTACTGTTCACTTACAGTACCAACCACTGTGTTTGCACATTAAACAATACTATCATTCACAGTACCTCTTACTGTGCTCTTACAGTACCAACTACTGTGTTTGCACATTAAACAATACTATCATTCAAAGTACCTCTTACTGTGCTCTTACAGTACCAACTACTGTGTTTGCACATTAAACAATACTATCATTTACAGTACCTCTTACTGTGCTCTTACAGTACCAACTACTGTGTTTGCACATTAAACAATACTATCATTCACAGTACCTCTTACTGTGCTCTTACAGTACCAACCACTGTGTTTGCACATTAAACAATACTATCATTCACAGTACCTCTTACCGTGCTCTTACGGTACCAACTACTGCGTTTGCACATTAAACAATACTATCATTCACAGTACCTCTTACTGTGCTCTTACGGTACCAACTACTGCGTTTGCACATTAAACAATACTATCATTCACAGTACCTCTTACTGTGCTCTTACAGTACTAACTACTGTGTTTGCACATTAAACAATACTATCATTCAAAGTACCTCTTACTGTGCTCTTACAGTACTAACTACTGTGTTTGCACATTAAACAATACTATCATTCACAGTACCCCTTACTGTGCTCTTACAGTACCAACTACTGTGTTTACACATTAAACAATACTATCATTCACAGTACCTCTTACTGTGCTCTTACAGTACCAACTACTATGTTTGCACATTAAAGTGTTTAAGGTTTTAAACAATAAACTACATATTTTAATGTTTTAAACATTGAACTTTTTTAATGTTTTAAACATTAAACTATTTTAATGTTTTAAACATTGAACTATTGTAATGTTTTTAAACATTAAAATAGTTTATTGTTTAAAACATTAAACTTTTGTTTCTATGTAAACCAAATTTTTATACTGTTTTGAACAGTACAAATTTTTACTGTTATAAACAGTTTAGTTTACTGTCAAAGCGGTAAGATATTTTACTGTTTTCGGACCAGTAGAAATTATTGTTTCGGTTAGTTGGCTCATATAGTATTGCGCAAAGCAGTAAACATCAACGTTTTTTCAATTTTATTTAATGTATTTTTTTTTCAGTGTAACTGATAGAATACGTAAATACTTTTTTTTTGTAAATACATACTTATAATATATAGAAAAACATCCAGACCCGGAACAAATATCTGTAGATCATGCAAACATTTGTTCCGAGGCGGGAATCGAACCCGCTACCTCCTGCGTCTTAGCCGGCTATTCGCCCACTGCGCCACGGAGGTAGTCATATGTATGATCTTTTGATGTAATATCGTACGTGTCGCCTAGACCTTTCAATTTTTTTATGATTGATAATGCAACCCATTTTCTTCAATTCGCCCCACACACTCATGTTTTTTCTTACTACTCTTTTCTCTTTTTCTTACTGTTCTTATTTAGTCTTCCAAAGTTTTATAAAATGAAACAATAAACAAAATAAATAAGTTTTAAAATTTTATTCATCATCATCATCCACAGCCCGACTTCACCCACTGCTGGGTATAGGCCTCCCCAAGTTTGTGCCATCCGCCACGATCCTGCGCTAGTCTCACCCATTGACGGCCCGCGACTCTAACGATGTCGTCCACCCATCTCGCTGCCGGACGTCCTACCCTTCTACAGCCATTCCTCCTTCATTTAATTTTTATTCACTGAATAAAAATTAAAACCACACCAAAGAAACCTTTATTGTATTTAGTCCAACACACTTACCATTTTATTTACCACTGACTTTTTCTATCAAGTACTAATTCCGAAGACTTGTACCTTTAATAATACGAGTAAAATCACCCCTGCAGAATCCTCGATTTGATTTGGCCTGATCACTGATTGGCCTGTTTTAATATCAGAGTTTTTAATCGACTTGTCGTTTTTTTATGTATGTTCCCCGATTACTCGAAGACGCCTGGATCGATTCGATTGTTACAAATTTAATATCGATTACGATTGGGCGGAGCATCCGGAAATGCAAAAAAGTGACAGTGCTATTTACTTGCTTAGGTGAAGAACAAGACAAACATGTATCATAGCCGCGCCGCATTGTCTCGAGTAAATGACGTAAGTGACAAAAGATAAAATCTCGAATTGCATGAGAACCAACAAATGAAAAAAAAATGCTTTTCCATTAATTTAGTTACCATAGTTACCTACATAACTATGTAAAAAAAATACTTTAAATCTTTTCTAGACTCGAAGAATGAACGATATTAGTGTTTTAGAAGAGCCGATTTTGACAAATAATTGGATAGAGGAAAGTTTCACCAATTGCGTTTCTGACTTTCATTTATGTAGTTTAAGAGTTGACTATACCTCAGCCCAAACTCGAATTTCACGACCGCTTCTCCGCGCGCCGCTGCACGTCCTATCTCGCCGTGGTTCATATGTTTGCCGGTTTTTTTATCATTCAGTCCCTTCATTATCTTATTGTGTTTATTTCTCATTACTGCGTCTTTACAAAAACCAACTAAATATAAATTCTACCTAAGAATTACGTGTTCGTTTGGAGCGACAAGCATCACGGGTACCCCGTCTGAAAGCCGAGGCCAGACTGAATCGCGAAACGGGCATCCGAAGCGAATGGTGACATTAGTGCAAAACTTAGATATTTACATTTTATGATAAAATCAAAAGGTATTTTGAAAATTTAAAACACAGGTGCCCTTATTTATGTTACTACTGTACAAAGTTTCAAGATATTGTAGTATTCATCGCATAAGATTGGTTTTAAGATAAATATGGAGTCATCTTTGGATTTTTTTTTCTATCAAGAAAATTTTACGGAATCGTGTTTTCACAACACAGGCGCTCTAGCACGTATCCTTAACTATAACATATATGAATTACAAATTGAAATCACAAAATTTGTTGAACAAAACATTGTTTCAAAATAAGCGATTTATCGTCTCCCCAGGTATAGTGCGCCCTTAAATCTTCGAGTAAATATTGCATTCAGTACTATTTTTAGTTATTGAAAACGACAGCAGTTACTTAGCGGCTCAATTTTTTTTTACATATCGCCTTATAGGGGTATACTTCCCATTGGCACCAAGTCAGGAACTGATGATGGGATCCCAAATAAATCGAGGACAACCCTCAAATTTTATAGGGACGCAATTCGGTTTTAAGTTTTTACCTCAGATCTCCGTCATTTATAAACCGATTTAGAAAATTATTTTTTTATTTGAATACTTTCATATTGGTCTCATAAAAATTTCATCAAAATCATTTCAGTAGATTGGTTAAGCCAGTTATATTTTTGTTAAAAAGTTAGTTGTTTCCAGCATTGATTCCCATGACTAGGAGTAAAGAAGGCAAAGTAGCTAACAAGTATTTTTAACCCGTCTTCAATCGACCAACGGATCTATTGACCGACTTGCCGATTGCGAACGGATATAGGTAAACAGTTGAAAAACCTGTGGCGGGAACGGGTTTACAAAAATTAATAACGAGAATTTGCGCGCGAAGTTTCTAGGTTGATTACACAGATGTAAATTTTATGAATTATACATCTGTGGTTTTTTTTTACTACTTATATGGCAAACGAGCATGCAGTCCACGAGATGTTAAGTGGCTAATGCAGCCCATCTGGATCCATTCCACATAGAATTCAAAACAAGCTATTATGTTGTCTTGATCTCTATGTGGATACGTTGCCATACTATAGGACTTAGCTGTTATGCCTATGTGCCAGTAATAACAGGAACATACCATTACCATCTAACCGGAACACAGCAGCACAAGTACTGCTATTTGGCGGCAGATAAAGGTAAGGCGGTGGTGCCCACTTCCTCGAGCCCGTTCACAAAAGCTCTACCACCAGTATTTAATTTACTATGAATGTCCCGAGAATCCTAGGTTTATGCCGATGGAAACTATGAAGTAACATTTATAATCTGTGGCTGAGGGCTATTTTATTTTAAATATTTACTTTATTTATTAATATAGGGATTTATCATGTACCGTTTTATCGGTGTTTCGACCGACAATGTTTCCGTATCCCGTAATTGTAACGTAAATCCCGTATCACACTAATATTATAAATGTGAAAGTTTGGATGTTTGTTTATTATTTAATCATGTCGTAACGGCTGAACGGATTTAGACGAAATTTGGTTTATACGTAGATTATAACCTGGATTACCACATAGGCTACCTTATAACTATAACACATAAATCAGTTCCCATGGGATAAAAATGAGGTGTCAAGTAAGGTTGCAACAGCGAGTTTAGCTTTATTTCTAGGTTACCTACACATTTAGTAGTGTAACGCGTACGAAGTCGCGGGCAACAGCTATTTTATAATAGTGTTTGAAATAAATCATGAAAGTTTTCTTAGAAATTTATTTTAATACCACCCAAGCACCGATACTTCTGGACGCCATTTAAGTTTTGTTGCATACAATTGTGTTCTAAGTGATAAAATACGAAGAAAGTGCTGAATAAAATAAATCGAAATCAAAAACAGGGTTCATCCCTGGTGGGGATCGAACCCACGACCTTTGGATTAGAAGTCCAACGCGCTATCCTCTGCGCCACAGGGACTGATTTCTGAAGGTCGAATTTACCTATAGCGTTCTACAGTTTTACACGTGGCGCATATTGACGTCAATTACTATTTTGTTAGTGTGGGTGGAAGCGTAGAAGGTGACCTTCACATTAAAAATTGCTGATATCTCCTTGAGAAAACTGTTAGTGAGTGATAGTGAGCGAGTTGTAGCCACTATTTGTACCTAACTGATTGGTTTTTCGTCATAAAGTGATTAATGATCATTACTATTCGTGTGCTTTATCTATCCAGGTAAGTATTTTTAATATAAACAAATACGAATAGCTTAGTCCTATAGAGATCAAGAACGTATCCACATAGAGATCAAGACAATATAATAGCTTGTTTTGAATTCTATGTGGAATGGATATCCAGATGGGCTGCAGTAGCCACTTAACATCTGGTGGACTGCATGCTCGTTTGCCATATAAGTTGTATAAAAAAACGAGTGTGCTTTCAGTCCACACGACTGAAGTAAAACTTCTTCAAAAAATTAATTTATAAAATTGTTCAAGAACGAAATGAAATTACGCAAAATAATCAAACGAACTACTGATTGAGATAATTAGGGTTGCTGTCGATTCGAACAAAATATACTGGGACGCAATGTCCCAATAGACACTTTTGATTTTAATATTTTTGTTACTGTCGATTCGGACACCATTAAAAATAGCTGCATTGTACGATTTCATGCAGTGGTTATGAGAGGAAGAGAGAAAGAAAATGTGCGCGCGCACCTCTATCTCTTGCTCCTACAGTAATATACGAAACGTAACTCTCTCTCTTTCTGTCTTCACTAACTTATATGTCCCTCTCAACTTCCGCTCGCACTTTTCGTAACGCATTCACCAGCTTACTCCCCAAGTCAAGCGTGCGTAAAGAAGTTTTACTTTAAAAACATTGGACTTTTAAGGGGACACCGGAGGGACAATCGCCCATACAACACGTACTACCAAGATCATTTCTAATTGGAGCATATTTCTACCTTAATAAGGTATTATTTTAATTTGAATAGTTTTTATTTAGGTTCCCAACCATATATTAGATTAAAATACTTACCTAAAATGAAATAGAAGCGTATTGCATTCTGCATGTTTTTACGTCATAAAAGACCTGTTTTCAACCTAATTGTTTCATATTAAAAACAACATCTTACGTATCCTAGTCATGGGAACATAGATTATATCGTCTAGTTACAGAATAACAACACAATGAGAAAATTACAACAAGTTTTCTGTCATCATTTTTGGTATTACGGAACACGGTCAAAATCTAATCAAATTTAGAATCGTTCTATTGCTATCACTGTCGCTCTGCGTGGCTAAACTTCGTCACTAAACAGGGATAGCGATATTCAGGGCGAAGTTTTTGACGTGGCCGAATTGAAGTTGCGCTCAGTGTTCGCCGGCGCGTTAACTCTTTATTGGTACCTAAGTTTAGCAACACTACATTAAACACATTCTATCTATAGCTTATATATTTGAAATCAATTTTCACTATAATTTATTGTGCTAACTATTGTAACTTTCGTGCAAAAAAATTTTGCTAACATCTTCCGAATACAACTAAAAACCGTCCGAACTTACCCCAACGCACCTTAACTCAAAAACTAAGTAAGTATAAAGACTAGGTACTAAAAATAAAAACGGAGTTGAAATGTACCTTTCATATGACGTCCCACTTAACCTAATAGTCTCATTTTTTTTACCTCTCTTGAACCTAAATATCCCAACAACCCCCCAACATTTTTATCTCATTTAGTCACACCAAAATTGTGCCATCACTGCTTACCTCCGAATATGTATCAAATTTCACGATGATCGGATCAACGCTTCGAAAGTTATCCCAGGACAAACAAACATACATACAAACAACGCCAATTTGCCCAAGCTGATTTAGAGAACTCGCTTCGCTCGATCAATAATAATTTGAAAAGCCATAAATACATCGTGATACAGCCTATTTTTTGTTTATATTTATTATCTTATATTCACAGTTACATCACAGTTGATCACACTAATATTATAAATGTGAAAGTTTGGATGTTTGTTTATTTGTTACTCAATCACGTCGCAACGGCTGAACCGATTTCGATAAAATTTGGTACATACTTAGATTATAACCTGGATTACCACATAGGCTACCTTTTATCCCATAAATCTGTTCCGTCGGGATACAAATGGGGTGTCAAGTCAAATTGCAACAGCGAGTTTAGCTTTTTTTCTAGGTTACCTTACACATTTAGGAGTGTAACGCGTACGAAGTCGCGGGCAACAGCTAGTTACTGTATATTACAAACTAATAAATATAGCACTGAACTTAAATCAAATTGAAATCTACACTAAGTACGTAATGTTAAAACGCTTATAATCTAGATCAGGGATTCCCAAATTGGTCTATATCGACCCCTTGGGGTCAACATCGGTTTCCCAGAGTTCGACATACCTACCTATATTTATTTAAGACCTTTTTAAAAAAATCCTTAAGTATTTGTACGTTATTTGTATTAATAATTATTAATTACACTTGATATATTACTGAATGATATTTACTGAATTTTATGTTTATTTATGTTGTTAAATTTCGATGAGAAAATGATGTCAAGTTTACTCTCTTTTTTTCCTATTTTTTAATTTAAATTTATTAGGGACTTTTACCTATAACATGGTTTAACAGCCCCATCATACCCTTTACTAATTTATATCACTATTAAATTATATCAAATACTATTGCCTCACCTACATTGATAGAATCAAGTTTACTCACTTAACCAACCGCAAAGTCTTTAAATTGGTAAGTATTTTTTATCAATAGTTAAAATACTAGATATAGGATTTCTAAAGTCATTTGGCTGTACGGGTCTGAGGTATCAGTTCATTCTAGAAAAGGGGTCTCTGCCCAAGATAGTTTGGGAATCCCTGCTCTAGATCATTTTGTACTTTTAGACCCAGACATATTTCGTAACAATAGACAAATGCCCTTAAGTATAATTAAATCTAACTATTTTGATAAGGGTCTATAATTGATACTTATCGCCGAACTAATTGCCCTAAGGCCTTAACCTATTGCCCTATCTTAGCCTATTAGCATAAATGTATGAGCTCGCTTGGTTTGATTTGCTTATGAATGAGAAGTAGGTACTTGCCTTATGAAATAGGTTGAGATAAGAATACGTGCTTGTGTATATTATTTATAGACTATTGTTAGGAATATAATTAGAGAGAAAATAACTGATCTAGATTCCCTCCCTACTTTTGTGTAACTAGATAGGTAAGTACCAACTTACTATTGATGTTTTATTTTAGTTCAGAGCTAGTGATATCGATAAGTGCCTAGTTAGTTCGTCAGACACTAACTATCGACTATGGTTAGTCCATAGGTGTTAGATACCTCATCCTGAGCACATAGCCTGATAATTCAAGCCTAAAATATTAGGTGCTAGGTACCTAGAGCCTACGTTAGTAGTTAGTACGTACTTACGATGATGATAGGTTATTAAAAGTGGATAATGTTTATAGAAAACAAACTACCTACTTACCTACCTACAACCAGATGAGTTTCACTTAAAACAACTGAAACTAGGTTAACATAACAGACAGTGAAAACTTACCACATTTCCAATGACATCCAAAAATGTAACAGCACTGTAGTGTTGACTTGAGTGGAAGTACTTAGAAATTGTTTATTGAACACGTAACCATAGCAACCGTAAAATGGCCGCCTAAAAACGCATGCGCACTGCGTACCGGCCGCGGTAAGACTGGCGCTTCGCTTGCCGGTTTTGGCGCCAACGCGCCGCTTCTTGCTCCGTCTACAAACTTGAATTGAAAATAAGTAAAAACAATAAACGATTGAGACCGAGATATTGCTGGATTCCAACCGTGGATGTACCGGAAAATAACAGCAAGTGAATTAATTTAGATAGGTACCTACCTCTTTGTCTAACTAAATAAAGAATTTACCTAGGTACGTCAAACATAGTTACGGATAAAATTCCTAAACTTATCATTGAATTGATGATGACACTTAGAAGTAGGTACCTACCAATTGATTTAGTTTTTGTTTTGTTACAACCCCCCCCCCCCCCCCCCCCCCCACCCCCCCAATTATTGTAATATTACATAAATACTGTCGTTCAAAGGTTGTCTGGAAGAAATCGCTTCTAAACTATAAGACCGCCCATTGTAATTGTAGCTTTGTGAATTTTTATTTTTGGTTGTTTCTTTTGTGGTGTACAATAAATAAAGGGTTTTCATTCATTCATTTCATTTGTTCATTCATTCAATTGAGTGTGGTAAATTAAGCAAAGTTATTTACCGCACACTCAATAATGCAACAAGAACTCATTGTAGTCCCTTACTTCTTCAACTATTCCATAAATCACATCAGTCAATAGTCAAATCAAATCTTGTACATATTTCGTAATAAGAATTGATTGTTCTCCGATATTTCGGACACTATTGTCAGTTACCGAACCGGATCGAATTCAAATCGTGGGTGTCCAAATAGAGAGGTGGCAACAGCCAACAGGTACAAAAAAATCCTCTGAGAAATACGTTACTCATATGAAGTTACTCAGGTCAGGTCTTTCAAAGTGGTTAAATAAGTACATTTATAATAATTATTACAAAGAGGTAAAGCTTGTTCGTATGTTTGTAATCTTTCTTTACCGATTCAGAAAATTCTAATATAGGTACCTAACTACCTAGTCAGGGGTCGGCAACCGGCGGCCCGTGGACTATCTCGGTGCGGCCCGCAAGCCTGAGGTCCGTAAGAAAAAAATATATAAATTCACTAGAATTTATATGGTTTTTTTTATATGGCAAAAACTCTCATGGCCCAGCAGAAGCCGGGCCATGAGAGTACTTGAAAGCTCGCTCTCACGCGGGGTTATAAAGAATATACCTATTTCATTTCTTAAGAACTGTTTATCAAGACTGTGATGTTATGTATTGTTTCTACCGAAAATAAAGATTTGCTGTATTCAATTCTTGGCAATTTCTTTTGCGCTTATCCGCCGCACGTGGCCGTCGGCGGCGGCTCCTTTGAGATAATAGGCGGCGGCACTCTTTGATTAGACGCAGGTGTGCGGCGGCGAAAAAATTCAAAGCGACTGGCTTTAGTTAAAACCACAGCCGCGCGCAGATCTCGCCTCATTCTGTTGTGGAAATTCGCCGGAAAATCACATCTCATCTGGTTGCCAGCTACGCGTTTCGTTTCACCTATTCTTCCTTTCGCTGATAAGCTTCTCACGACGTATGAGGTAAGTACGTTGTATGCACTCGCGAGCAATTTGTTTACTGCTTGTTTATGTGAACCTTCAGATTCATGGGTAAATATTATAATGACGGAGATAGTACTAGACATGACATTAAGATAGTTATGTCATGTTTTCATTATTTTTTTTTTATTGGGGAGTTGAGTTTGTAGGTGCCAAATCGAACATATTTATTTTTAATTTTACACCGAATTTAAATTTCTTCATTATTGTTACAGAATAATTATAGAAACATGGCTTTAAGAAAAAGGAAGATAGAAGAAGAAAAAAGAGTTTTAACGAATTATCGACAGAATTATACTTTTTTATCGAGTTTAAAGCAAAACCGTTATGCTTGATTTTTTAAAAGAGTATTTCTTTAGTGAAGGAATATAACCTGAAGCGTCATTACGACACTGAGCACAAAGCTAAATTTGACTGTCTTGAAGGAGAAATACGAAAAAGGAAAATTTCCACTTTGAAATCGTCATTAAAAAATCAACAAAACATATTTAAGGTTGTGGCAGACCATAGCGAATCGAATGTTCGTGCCAGCTACAGGGTAACAGAGATTCTAGCAAAAAGTGGACGTCCGCTTACCGATAGTGAATTAGTAAAAGAGTGTGTTTTAGCTATCGCAGAAGAAATATGCCCAGAGCAGAAAAAAATGTTTGAAAGTCTTAGTCTCTCTGCCAGAACTTACACCCGACGTACCGAAGACGTGGGTGCTAATTTATGTGAACAACTCAGGGATAAGGCGCAGTATTTTGACTGCTTCTCTTTAGCGATGGATAAAAGTACAGACGTGTCGGATACAACACAGCTACTCATATTTGTACGCGGCATTGACGAAAACTTTACTGTTTACGAAGAGCTTGTGAAAATGTGCAGTTTGAAAGGTACAACTACGGGAGAAGATTTATTTCACCATTTGCAACAAGCTCTGGATTCATTGCAATGAATCTGGGAAAAGTTAACAAGTGTCACTACCGATGGAGGCAAGAACATGAGCGGTCAAAACAAAGGTGTTGTTGGGAAAATCATCAGCAAAGTGATAGATTCTGGATCTACTGTGCCATTGATTTTTCATTGTATTGCCCATCAAGAGGCATTGTGCTCCAAGGTTATATCCTGGAAAGAAATAATGGATACTGTAACATCCACTATTAATATTATAAGAAGAAATGGGCTCACACACCGTCAGTTCCAAAAGTTTTTGGAAGATCTGAAAGCTGATCATGGTGACGTGGTTTACTACTGTGAAGTGAGGTGGCTCAGTCGAGGTGCCGATTTGGAACGGTTTTTTTGATTTGAGGAAAGAAGTTGGCAACTTCATGGAGATGAAAGGAAAGCCAGTGGAACAGCATACTAACAAACAGTGGATTGTCGATCTTGTTTTTTTGACTGACTTGACTATGGAACTGAATCAGCTCAACAAACACTTACAGGGAAAAAATAATTGCGATTATTTGATCTTGCGATATGCGATATGTATTCAGATGTAAAGTGATATGTATGAGATGAAACTGAAACTGTTTATCAAGCATATTGATGAAAAAAAGCTTGACCATTTTCCTAATTGCAAGCAAGCCGTGGAAGAAGCTGGAGATCATTTTGAGTGGCAAAATATTACAATGAGAAACGTGTTAACACAACTACAAACTGAGTTTGTAAATCGATTCACCGACTTTAAAAAGATCTCCCTAAACAGGGAAATACTCCAAAACCCTTTTTCAATTGATATTAATGATGTACCAAGCAATTTGTAAATGAACATAGTAGATTTGCAAAGTAATAGCACACTTAAAACGGCATTTAAGGAAAACACTGACTTGGTACGGTTCTACGGAGGTTTGAGTTCTGAAAACTTCAAAGAATTGAAAAAGTTTGCTCAGCAGATAATCACTATGTTTGGTAGTACATATTTGTGTAAGCAGACTTTTTCAATTCTCAACTACCGCAAAAATAATTTTTTTTTGCGATTAACGGATGAACATTTAGACGCGATACTACGCGTGTCTACGACTAAAATGAAAGCAGACGTTAAAAAACTTGCAAGTAAAATGCAGCCGCAAAAATCTCACTAGTACTTACTTTTATGTTAGTACAGTAATTCAATTTAAATAGACATGATTGTATGAATATATATGCGTTTTATTTTAAATATTAAAAATACATGTCCGAACATATAAAAATAAGTGCGGCCTGCACTGATACTCTGTCAACATATGTGGCCCTGCTATAGCAAAAGGTTGCCGACCCCCGACCTAGATCATAGAGGTCTGGATTTTTAAATTTATTTGTTAGATAATCGTTTGACCTCGGTACCTCACCTGATGGTACCGAAGTGATGATTGGTCAAAGACCAAACACAACACGCTTGTCTAAAACAACCTAAGTATTTATTCAATCTAAACTATACTGCAAGACTCCAAGATTATACGAGTTCGGAAAACAGATCGTATCAAGAAGAAAGAAACCTTTACTTGACAGATAAAAAGAGGTTTTTTGATGTGGTTAACTGGTTACTTCCCTAATGCGCGTTAAAGCCATCACGAAAGTAAAAGTGGGACAGGCTAATAGGAATGTATCGTTCAATTAACAGAAGTGGAGATACAATAGCTCTTTGTGAAGCCGAAATTTTATGGTTTTAAAGTTTTTTTTGTAGATTTTTAATGAAAGTAAGCGTTTTAGTTGATAATTATTTAAATAACCTCATATTTTTTAAAATACAATACGTCTTTGTTCAATTTGTGATACGTAATGATATCTAACTAGAATAAAGTAGTTACAGTTACTTCACTCACATTGAAGCTGCGTTCGAAATTAGGAATAGAAAACCATAAAAATACGGGCGTGATCCTTGACTTGGGACTACTTGGAACATCTCACCGCGGTTGAATCCAACCGGGACCCCGTGACCCTGTCAAGTGCTAGTGCACATCTCAAGATGGGCGGTTTGATGATGCACTAGCACTGATGTGAATGAAGGGATGTCGGTGGGGTTTTAGTCGGTATGCCGTTGGTTGTTAAGGGGGCACCGGAGGGCCAATCGCCCATACAACACGTACTACCAAGATCATTTCTAATTGGAGCATATTTCTACCTTAATAAGGTATTATTTTAATTTGAATAGTATTTATCTAGGTTCCCAACCATATATTAGATCAAAATACTTACCTAAAATAAAATAGAAGCATATCGAATTCTGCATGTATTTACGTCATAAAAGACCTGTTTTCAGCCTAATTGTTTCGTATTAAAAACAACAACATCTTACGTATCCTAGTCATGGGAACATAGATTATATCGTCTAGTTACAGAATAACAACACAATGAGAAAAATACAACAAGTTTTCAGTCATCATTTTTGGTATTACGGAACACGGTCAAAATCTAATCAAATTTAGAATCGTTCTATTGCTATCACTGTCGCTCTGCGTGGCTAAACTTCGTCACTAAACAGGGATAGCGATATTCAGGCCGAAGTTTTTGACGTGGCCGAATTGAAGTTGCGCTCAGTGTTCGCCGGCGCGTTAACCTAAATAAAGTCCGACTGATCCCTACAGCCATCCCCGAGCTGGAGGACATGCGTAATGCATTTACACACCGTAAAAAAGGCAACCTTCCGCATTTTACAGCCCCTTATGTTTATAATACATACAAGTAGATGTATAATGGTAATGTCATTGATACCGTGCCTGTGTCTCGCAGTAGCAAGCAAGCCAATATCCGCAGCCACAGCGACCACGGAAGACCAGCGCTATGGCCGAGCGAATCTGCCCTATGCTGAGCGGTGGTCATTTTTACACAATTATCTCTTTTTAAGCCTAGTTTTAAGATCATTTGTATTGGTGTCATGTATTGGTGACAAATTAAACGCATTTTATCTCTATCTTATCTTTATTTGCCTATCGCATTTTTAGTCATTTATTTACAGTACCTACCTACCGCCTGAAAACCCCAGTTTTGAGGCACTCTGTTTCTCTGGAGCAAAGTGCAGCGGAAGCGAGTTGCGAACTCTGGAAGATCAAGTGCCCCCTACTGGACTTTATTGTACAGAGGCCCTAATCTAATTATAAGGGGGGGGGGGGGGGATAAGAGATCTGCACTGACGTCTCGTATTGGGGTTAGCCCCCTTCTAACATAACCCCAGCCATCCTAAGGACTTTGGGTTGGTGGCAGCAGCTTTCCAGGGTTCCCGTGGATGTTGATGTAGTAGCGGTGTTGGTGGAAGATGAGGATTCGATGACCCCTTGCAGACCCGTTCTCAGTCTGGCATCGTTTGTGGCAGTGCAGTGTAGTGCTCCACAGTCTCTTCCTCCCGAAGGCATCCCGCGACAAAGCCCACTCTCCGTAGCTCCGGTCTTCAGGAGGTGATGGTTAAGTTCGCAGTGTCCCGTGATGATTCCCACCATCATCCTTAGATCTTCGCGTTTCATCTTTAGCAAGGTGTTTGTTGTTTTTCTGTTTTTTTCCGGAAGCATTGTCTTTGTCTGCTAGCAGTCGGCTCTACGTTCCCAGTATTTCTGACAATCATTCTGGCAGTCTTTTCGGAATTCATCCTCAGTCTGTTTTTGATTTCCGCAGTTGGCGGATTGGAGAGATTAATATCATGACATGTTTTTGGTATTAGCTTGGCTCCTTCTCTTGCTAGGGAAGGAGTCTGCCTTGTTATACAGTGATACAGTGGCGAAAACTCACTTTTTATTTCTGTTGTGTGAGTTAATTTTTATATTGTTTTTTTTATGTAACTACCTACTAGTAATAACACTTTGGCCTTCATATACTGTAATGTTCTTTCTGGAGTATTTTGAATAAAACAACATAATGTTAGTTGTTAGGACTAAGTAGGTACTTAAGTACCTACTATAATTAAAGGGGGTTGGTTAGTGAGCTAGTACCTACGTCACGCAACTAACGTCCTTTGTGGACAGTTGAAGAGAAATTGGATAGGTACCTATCTTTAATATAACCTACAAACAAAATACAAATTAACTCTCAGTAAGACAGGCAAAATCGTACAGTCACGAATTTGGGCGATAAGGATGGCAGCATTATAATAATGACATGTGAAAAAGAGACGGCATTACATACCTCTCGGCGTTCCCACGGTGTATTACCCGTGCGTGATAAGTTGGGACCTGAGCGCGGTGACGTCATATTGGCGTGTTTGTACCGCCCGCAAAAAAGTGAACATAACAAGCAGCTGCAGGCTACAAGCAGGCTTCGTCTTTGTTTTTTTAACCTAATTTATTATGTTACTCAGGGAGGACGCTGCTTTTTATCTAATCTTTTTTACACTATTTGAATAAAATAAAAATACAATGTTTAAGTTTATACATTTATTTTATCTATTATTTACATTATCTCATCTTCGTCACTACTTAGTGGATTTATGCCTTCTAGAGGTTGTTCTTCGTCCTCTGTCTCACTATAATCACTTGATGAAGAGGTATCCGATAAATTTACAACATTTACTATAACAACAAAAACTACAACAACAAAACAATAACACAAACGAAAACTAAAAGAATTTCAGAGCGCGTCGTTACGTGACGTAGGCCAGTACGAGACTAAAAACCCTAGTAAAAAATAGTGATGCAAACGGTACAATACGGGCGCCACGGGGAAGTGCAGGGGAAGCGGTCGGGGAGTCGCATTTCTAGCAGGTCCCAAGTTATCGCGCACGAGTAATACACTTAGTATGAATATTATAAATAAGTACCTACTTGTAGGTATGTAGGTACGTGTACTAACTGATGTTGGATAATTCTATAATGTCTTGGGATAATCTTTGAGAGATAGGTTGGTAATTATTTTAACATCATCATCATTGGATGTTCCACTGCTGAACATAGTCTATTGTCACTTGAAGTCAATAAATTAATTTGAATAGGCTTCCTTTCCTCATTATAATCCAGAGCGAAAGGTCTTGTGCGACCTTCATACAACCAACGGCTATCAGCACCCAACCTTCTTTGCCCAACCTGTAGTAAATGATGAGCTGAGGACCCTTTCGCCACCACATTAGCAGTTAGTTATAATTTTAGAAAATAAGTATTAGTGTTTTTATTTTTCTCAAACATGCTTGGAAAGAGCATTGTTTTGACAACCTTCTTCGAGATAAATCGAAATTGCTGTAGGCCAAACACTTGCGAGCAGCGGCCGGCAAAAGTTGTGTGAAAATCCATATCTGTCGTGGTTTAGCGGCCAAATGAATTATACTTAACATAGTAAAATCATGTCTTTCATTCAAAATCAATTTAATTTAAAAATAGAACGATCTTTTACTCGGAAACATGGCTACCAAGGAGGTAACTTATCAAAGGTTTTATTTAAATTTCTAACTGGCTTGCAAATAGAAAGCTGTTTAGTGAAGAAAAAAAAATGAGCACTTCAACGCGTGAAAAATTTTTGTTGTTCGTTGTTCGTCATTGGTTTTGAAAAGTAATTGTATTTCTTTTATTTTAAAATTTCCGCGCATTATTTGAGAAAAATACTCAAATAATACATACTTTTCTATATATATAGGCATTGATGGACTTTACACGTTCGTCCATCAATGCCTCTTTTGCTGGCCGCTGCAGTAATGTACCTACTATTGTATCATTTGTTTCTTGTGACGGTATAAAAGATTTTTCTTTCTTCTTTTTTCCATCAGTGGGGCGCGCCGCTGCTGGTGCCCGTCGGTCGTCGCGTATCTCGCGGTCGTTGTTGCGTCGGTCGCCCGCGTCCGTCGTGGGAGTGAATACACTAGGAAGCTCTAAAAAGTACCTACATACATAGTACTTACCCACCAGTGGCGTAGCGTGCCTTGTCGGGGCCCCGTATAAAAATTTTTTTGGAGGCCCTTATATGGAGGTAAAGATTTTTCACAAAAGAAAAAAAATATTGTGAGAAGTAATATTTATTTATCACATAATTTACCCATTTTACAAATAAAAATCGAATTTTAAATATTCACTCTCCTTGCCTTTTTATCGGCAAACTGATTTATTAAATCATTTATGGCTGATGATGATTTTAGTTTTTCTAAAGTTTCTGCCTCTATGGACAATAGTGAGATGTCTGACAGCCGTTCTTGTCCCATCGAAGTTCTTAAGTAATTTTTTATTAGTTTTAATTTTGAAAAACTTCTTTCTGCCGTTGCGGTTGTAACTGGAAGGGTCAAGAATAAAAAGCATGCTGTGATTACCTCGGGAAAACTGGATGCAAGACTATTGAATTTTACTAGCAATAATTCAATGAGTTCTTTAATGGAATAAATTTTTTTAATTTCAGAATTTAAGCATGTTTTAGAGCCTTTAATTGGTCACAAAGATTAAGTGAGATGTCTTTACTGTATTTAGCAGACAGTTTTCCGGAAGCGTTTAATATCTCTTCGCTTGAAGAAGATAGGAGTTTCTCCGGTTGTAATATTTCGAATATACTACTCAGGTTGCAAAGGCTCTGAAATCTTTCTTTAGTTTGAGAAATTAATATATCTAAACAGCAATAGTATACATTGACTTTGAAATAGGATTCCGGGTCGGAAATTCTCTCATCTTGTGATAACTCATCAAAAAAACGCTTCGTTATCTTTCGCCTACTGTTTTTAAAAACAGTTGTTACCCCCCACTTTTTGCTAAATCTTTGGATTCATTTAGCAAACTATTAAATGAATTCTGATTTCTTAATTGGCACAGTCTATTTAAAAGATTACTTAATAAAATACTAGATTTCTGTAAGTCATTATTTTCATGCTGTAGAGCTTTAGAAACAGGATTAATAATTTCAAATAGTGAAGAACAAAATGTAACGAGCACTAAGAAATCAAAACTCTCTAAAATATTAATTATACTTTTACATTCTTCACGTTCATCTTTTTTATTTGAAATTAAATTTAGTTGGTACAAAGTTTTCATGATTAGTAAAAAATTTTTCTTTACTGCTAATAAAGCGTCGTTCCTAGAAGACCATCTGGTAGGACATACCTTTTTAAGGGTAATCAAATATTTTTCAGATGAATCGTCACTTAGCATAGCCCAGCGTTTTATACTATTGCCAAAAAAAGTATATATTTTTTCTAAATTATCGAAAAAAGTCGATACTTCACGAACATGTCTCGCAGCATCGTTCAAAACCAAGTTTAAAGCGTGCGCAGCACAATGAACATAATCGGCATTTGGAGCATGCTCTTTTATTAGGGTTTGTAATCCTCCATACACACCCGACATAACATTTGCTCCATCGTATCCCTGTCCTCTACATTTAGTCAAATCAATTCCATATTCTTTAGTCAAATTTAAAATGACAGTTTTCAGACCTGCAGCACTGCAATCGGTTACTGCTATGAATCCTAAAAAGGACTCACAGATTTTTATTTCTTTAGGCACATTATCATCATTTTCTGTAACCGAGATATATCGAAAAACTACAGATAGTTGGTCAATTTTTGACAAGTCTTGTGTTGTATCCAGAATTATTGTCAGAAATGGAGCTTTTTTAATTTCTGAGATAATACTGTTCCTAACGTTAGTACCAAGCAAACTAATAATTTCGTTTTGAATCGTAGAGCTTAAATAATTTATTTCACCTTTCGGTTTTAGAAAAAGTTCTTTTAAAGTTGCATCATAGTTAGATAGCAGACGTGAAATTGCCATAAAATTGCCAGAATCAGAATCATGCCCCCTCAAAGGTAGATTACAAGATACTAAGGTAATTATAACATTAATTATACGATGCAGTACATCTCTCCAGAATGTAATTTTACTATCGATTTCACTTTTCAATAGAGTATCGATGGTATTTCCTTGCAACCAATTATTATAAGAGAGTGAGGCACTAATATGCTGCTGTGACTTTTCATGGTCAAGAATAGTTTGTGTGAAATTGCTTCTAACCGAAACACCGTTAACCCAAGCAGAGGAGTACGATTTGTTTTGACGATCTGCTAATAACCAACAGAAGTGACAGTACGGTTTGTTTAAAACGTTAGAATAACATAACCATGGTCTTATAATTTTTATGCCTGCCTGATTGAAATATGAATAATAATAAGCTGAAAAAGGTCGGTTATTTTCTGAAACTTTTGGAAATGGTCCTTGTGGTTTAAATGGACCCAATTTAAAAATTATTTTTCGTTCGCATTCAGTTAAATTGTCACCAAAATTTCCTCTATCTGATGAAATTATATTACAATCTGCATTATCTGCAGATATATCAGAATCGTTGACTTGGGGTTCCTCGATTTCTGGATGGACATCCGATAAAGTATGTGCTTGGCTTTCTTCTATTTCCGGATGGATATGTGACGAAGAACATGCTTCAGAAGAATCTAAAAATAAACGAGTAATTGTTAAAAAATAAATACGAATGCTTTGATACTAAACTAAAAAGAGTTATATATAAATAAATAACGTTACTAAGGGTCACAGTTAGAGAGTGTTCAGTTCAGACGCACACAGATTCTACGCGGATTGTGCTCGTACCTATTAGTAGATACAAAATCACCTGCAGCCCGTCCGTGCATTACTATACACCTGCGTGCTATTTAAACGCAGCGCGTAGTGTAGTGGCCATACAAAACGAGAACCCGAAAGCGAGTCTGCACATCTGAAGTTCTCAACACGCAATTAACGATACGATACGGACTGATAAACAAACAACAAAACAAATCGATCCTATAGATAAGTTAGAATTTTGTTTTTTTTAATCAAGGCACGGAACCCTAAAAACAGTATAATTGTGAAAATCGAGGGGGGAGACAACTTTTTGTGACGGACAGATGGACAGACCGAAATTAAAAGATTTCCTTGTTTATCACTACGGGCCCCTAATAAATGGGTTGGGTAGTAGTGTAGTACTTACCTTTCCAATCTAAATCACTCACAGTATCTTGTCTCTGAAAAAATGAAGAAATTTTGGGCACTTTTTTATAACCTCGTCCCTTTTCTGTTTAATTTTTCTTTTCTCAGCGCCGCTGGGATAATCTCTTTTCCTTTCACTCATTTCTTTTACAAATCGTTACTAATACTGCTAAACCAGAAGAACAATATTGTTTGTACTGAATTACAATGTAATGCACATTTATATAAAGCGCGTAAATAAACAGTGCACTGCACTCCGTGGTTTAACATCCTTTGCAAAGTACAACAACGTACACGTACATCGCGATATCGATGAAGGATTCCCGGGGATTCCCCGCTGAGTTGAAGATGAAGTAAGTAAAACGGGGAAGTCCCGCAGCCCGCCATAACGATGTAGTGTTGCCAACTTTTGAACGCACGCTTAAGGCGGGAAAAAAAGGAATTGCTTTATAGAATTTTGTCATTTGTAAAATAAAATAAATTAGAAAGTTTTTATTCTTTTTCCTTACACACTTTGGGGGCCCCCGTGGCCCGGGGGCCCCGTATAATTGATACGGCAAATACGGCGGTAGCTACGCCCCTGTTACCCACGACTGCTATGATAATCAGGTTTTTGATTGAAAATCCCATCCCTATAGTTTGACAGACTGCATTTGGTAGTCTATTGCCTTGGTCAAACAACTGTCAAATATGTCAATGTCTGACTGATCTGGGTTTTTGCTAAGGGATGTTGCCGTATTTACCCCCCAACGCAAAAAGAGGGGTATTTTAGATAAGTTTGACGTCCATATCTGTCTGGCTGTGACATCGTATCTAGTTCTTAACGGATGGATCGATTCAAACGCGGCATGTTACCATTTTGGTGATGGGAAAAAATATTTTGTTTTTTTACTAAGTCTTAGGGCTGTTTTAAATTTTGTAAATATCTATTAATATTAAGATGCTATTTACTTACATTGATTAGACATGTACCTAGGTATCATAACTAAAATTGTAACGTCTAACACACTACCTAGCTAGGTACCTACTTTCATAATTATGAATATACCTTATCTACTGAAGACGTTCATCATTTAAATCATTCAAAGAAAAGCAAGATTTATGACTCAATTTGACTCAACAAACAAGATAGGCTGTCGGCACACACAAACAGACAGACAGACGTCATGCAGTATGATTAATGACCTGAGTTACAAATGCCGACAAGGCTTAAAGTCTGCTCGTAGGTACACGATGTTTTTAATGTTATTGTACTAGCTGTGCTGTATGTAGGGAGGTTCTGAATACTTATGAAGTGCCAGCCTACCGAAACTCATCGCATTATACCAATAAATTGACCGCAAACAATCAATTGTATGCGCTCTGATTCTACAACTTGTGGGAAAACAAAAGAATCCGAAATCATGGAACTAGACAGCCTACGACTTGCCGACGCCATTTACTTCTCGACTGTTACAGAGTAAAACTAGATTATGAACAGATGGGCCTTTGGGACAGAAAAGTTCTCAAGTAGATACCAGTAGGTAGGGCTTCGATCATCGTCTTCGTCTAGTCTCGATAGATGGTACCTATCGAGACTAGACAAGACGATGATCAAAGCCAAGTCAGACCTTAGGCCTCAATATATTAACCTAAGATAGAAGAAGAAATGATACTTTACGAGTAAGTTGTCATAAAATAAGTATTTTATGTTGTTACTATCTGACCAATCCGCAGTTTCGCACGCGTTTTCAATAAAAACATTACCCTCCTTCTGCGCAGTTGGGTAAAAAGTAGTGTATGTTACTCAACGTGAATGTAGCTTTCCCATCGTGAAAGAATTTTTGAAATCGAACCAGTAGTTTTTGAGTTTATTCATTACAAACATACACACAAAAATACAAATCTTTCCTCTTTTATAGATAAATAAATTTCAGGACTGACCAATGAACTTGGTACATATTTAGATCTCACTTCTTTTGTCGTTGAAGTCAATAACCAAGGCAAATATTGAATTGCATTATTGAACTTGGCTCTCATTTCACATTTATGTTTTTGATGGGATATTAATTTTTGTACAGAGATATTATTAGTAGGTGCGTTATTCTTAATACAATTTATTTTAGGACTGGCTGTCATCAGATTTGATTGCTGATTCTTACATTTCATGCACTATAAGTATTCCTAATCAATTAATTGTAAAACTATCATAAAATGATAAAAATTTACTAGATTCCGATTTATTTATTTATTTATTAGGTTTACCAACAGTTAAGCACATGATTGCTTACAAAAAAAAACTTATTATCTAAATGCTCTATGCTACATGTGAAACCAGTAACAGGCAAACACAACATGCTCAGTAATCTAACATTTTAGTTAGGTAAACATACACGTAGGTATCGTAACTAGGTAAGAAGGTAAAATATTAATAGTACAATAGGTGGCCACTTCAAGCCAGTGATTAATTTGATTGTCTAGTAAACAAACAAAAACGGTGCCTGCACAACGACCCCCAAATTTATTCCTTTGTGTTCACCCAACTACCTATCTGCATAGCAGTTTATTATTATTAATTCGAACTTTCCAGATCATCTGGAACTGGGTTAAAGTTTTGATCTATAGGTCAGTGATAAAAATGACGATTTTTGGACGTTATTATCTAAATAACCGCTTGAGGTGTGTTTATGAAATTTGGAGCACATATTTATGTCGCAAGTCCCAATCTAAGAGACAAATTTGACATGTTTAACGCGCCGGCGAACACTGAGCGCAACTTCAATTCGGCCACGTCAAAAACTTCGCCCTGAATATCGCTATCCCTGTTTAGTGACGTAGTTTAGCCACGCAAAGCGACAATGATAGCAATAGAACGATTCTAAATTTGATTAGATTTTGACCGTGTTCCGTAATACCAAAAATGATGACTGAAAACTTGTTGTATTTTTCTCATTGTGTTGTTATTCTGTAACTAGACGATATAATCTATGTTCCCATGACTAGGATACGTAAGATGTTGTTGTTTTTAATACGAAACAATTAGGTTGAAAACAGGTCTTGTAATGCAGAATGCGATACGCTTCTATTTTATTTTAGGTAAGTATTTTGATCTAATATATGGTTGGGAACCTAGATAAATACTATTCAAATTAAAATAATAACTTATTAAGGTAGAAATATGCTCCAATTAGAAATGATCTTGGTAGTGCGTGTTGTATGGGCGATTGTCCCTCCGGTGCCCCCTTTAAGCTATGAGAGGGTCAAAAGTGGCTCCAAAATGGTTCGCGTAATATTACACACGGTGCTGCTCGCCAGTTCTGTTAGCTTCAACTTGATTTGACACACTACCGTGTCTAGATATTACTTGAATTAGCCCCCAGGCGGAGCGTTCGGACATCATGGTTGAAAAGACAATTTAAAAAAGTTTGCTGGGAGCCGTTGCGTGTAGAGCTGACACTCATAAAATAAGGAATACATGCTGATATATCTGAGGTATTGTGAGATGTATGAATGGTCTATATTTAATTTAACAATTCAATTTAATGTTTGTGTGTGTTATCTGATGAATTTATTTGTATTATTTTCATTCAATTTTATAGTTAATAATTTTTGTATAAATATGTCGATGTTTAATGCAATTTATATTTTTATTTGACAATTTATGTTATTAATGTTTAGAATACTTTTAAATTAATTTGTGTACTTAATTGGGTGATCCGGTCTGATTACTAAATAGATAAATACATAAATAAAATCAGATTTCGTCGATAAAATCGTTTATTAGATTTTCAAACACATCCTCTATTTCCAGCTTTCCATCTGGCAACCCCAGTTGCGTTGATACAGGCGATCGCTCGTGCTGCAAATCTATGAGAAATGCTAAGTTTAGTACGTAGTGGATGTTCTTTGGCTGATAATGATGATGGGCAGTTAGCTAACTCCGTATAACTAGTGGTTCGCTCCGAACTAAGATCTCGCGAGTCTCACATAAAAACTAATCTTTGAATACCATCAAAATAGTGCCACGAAATGATTTACCAAATAACTTGACCTACAGTTTCATTCAAAATTACAAGAAACGGGAGTTCATGTAAATTATAGTTAAGTACTCTTTTAGGGGTAGAAATTGCATTATATAGTAGATTTCAGACTTTTCCCTATATTTGTCCCACTAAAGCTATACGCATAGACAATTTCAGCAGTGTGGGGTCACTGGTGAAATTTGTTAAAGTTAAGTTTTTTTAGTTAAGCCATTTGACCGAATAGTCCGAACCATTAGACCGTTTTGTTTTATTTTTACCCCTCTTGAACCCCAATTTTTCAACAACCCCCCCCCCCCCCCCCATTTTTAGCTCATTTAATCACACCAAAAAATTGTGCCAATACTACCTACCTATGTACCAAATTTCACGATGAACGGATAAACGCTTCGAAAGTTATCCTCGGACAAACCAACATACATACATACAACGCCGATTTGCCCAAGTTAAATTAAGGCGGGTTCCTATATCCTTCTTCGGTAACCGACTACGACTCGTATCTCCTTGAAAAGTGTCAAACTCGATCAATTTTAACAAAATTATGTGTGATGTTGGTTTTTATGATGACGGAAAATAGGACACTGCCAAGTTTTACGTAGGTACACTATAGTCTAACTTTTTATTAGCTGCAGTAAAATGACGTTTTGTGGGTTGCCGGTTTTTGAAGAAAAATAAATAGGGATGTAGCTAAATGAGTGAATCATAAATGAATAATCAGTTTGGTTTTTTTTTTGAGATTTAATATTAAGTTGTAATGTATTTTTTTAACCTATTATTATTACTATACTAGAGGATTGATCTTTTTTAGTGGAAGTATAGGGAGGTACATTCAAAATGAAACAAAAACGTCATAATAATGATATTTAATTAATTTTTGTGAACTGAATCACATCCCTATTGAGATTAGGCTGGCAACATTATTTTACGGAATGACATTTAGAAACGTCATTTTACTGCAGCTAATAAAAAGTTAGACTATATAAGTAATCGAATCAGTTGCTAAAAACAAAGAATCAATGAATGACACGGTACCCTAGGTCAAAGGTTCCCAATTTTATTTGGCTATGGAACCTTAATTTATCATATTTTTTTGGCGTAACCCTAGGGGCTATTTTGATACCTAAAGTGTTTACCTACTTTGTAGTTTGAATATACTCGAAGAATGAACAAATTGTAAATTAAAAATAATTATTAAGTATATGTATTGCAAAACATTTACTGTAACAAAACAAAATACAATATAGATAATAATGTATTGTGAAGAATGAAACAAATAAAATTAGGCTTTATGTCTGACAATTGAACGCAAACCAGTCACGCATCGGTAAGTCGTCACAAACAGAAGCAGAACCAAGATAGTCTTCTCTACGATTGCATTGTATTTATCTTTAAGTAACTTCCAACTTTAACTCTCGGACAGACCGCGGGGACAAACTCTCGGAACCCCAGGGTTCCGCGGACTACCTTTTAGGAATCGCTGCCCTAGGTGACCATAAACATAAGTAAAAACTTAGGTCAGTCAGTAGCTATAGTCTAACTTTTTATTAGCTGCAGTAAGATGACGTTTCTAAATGTCATTCCGTAAAATAATGTTGCCAGCCTAATCTCAATAGGGATGTGATTCAGTTCACAAAAATTAATTAAATAACATTATTATGACGTTTTTGTTTCATTTTGAATGTACCTCCCTATACTTCCACTAAAAAAGATCAATCCTCTAGTATAGTAATAATAATAGGTTAAAAAAATACATTACAACTTAATATTAAATCTCAAAAAAAAACCAAACTGATTATTCATTTATGATTCACTCATTTAGCTACATACCTATTTATTTTTCTTCAAAAACCGGCAACCCACAAAACGTCATTTTACTGCAGCTAATAAAAAGTTAGACTTTAGGTTATTTTCTTCGTCCCCTTGTTTTTAAGAGTACCTACCTATGCACTAAATTTAAGGTAGGTAATTTTACAAGGTTGATCTAGTCTGGACATTTCTTGTTCTATGACAAAATGTGTGTGTTCTTGGTTCTAATGTGTTCAGAATCCTATGTTATTCACGGTCATTACAAAAATTGCTTCATATTGAAGTAATTTCTTCTGTAATTTGAGGGGAATGTGTGGAATGATGATTATTTTGACTGGTATTAATAAGAAACGTGAATGAATAGGAACAATTTTTGACGGCGGCTTTTGAAAAGAAAGGTTGAGTACCTAAGTGAGTTTAAAACAAATTTGATGCAAGTATTCTCTACCTACATAATCTTCTTTACATAGTATAAAAATGAAGTCGCTTCCGCTGTCTGTTACGTTAGTTCTTTTAAACTACTCAATGGATTTTAGTGTAGTTTTCAGCAATAGATAGAGTGATTCAATAGGAAGGTTAATATGTATAACTAACTTCCACCAGCGGCTTCACACGCGTTGTTTGTTGACAAAAAGTAGCCTATATGTTAATCCAGGTTATAATCTACGTAGGTACATACCGATTTGAAAGTAACTCTGTATCTCTGTCTGTTACATTTTAAAGACTTAACGGCTCGACCGATTTCGATGGAAGTTGGTACCTATATACCTAGATAGATTAGGAATGGACTTCATACATAGGATACACTTTACGCGACTGCATAGGAGGAGGGTAATGTTTTATTGACAAACCACACGTACCTACCCTACGAAGCCGCGGGCGGGTCAGCTAGTCATTTGTTTATTGTAATATATTTAGATACTTATGTTCAAGCACTCTATAACACTCAAATTACTGAAAGCCACTAAGCACGAACTTGGTTTTAAAGGTCTGAAATAAAACACCAGATTTTTGTACGATTTGTAGTTGATTCTAATAATAAAGGTAGGCACTTAGTTTTTTTTGGCGTTTTTATATAAATAGCATACTTTTGATGGAATCGATCGTTCAATACAATCAAAACTTAAAATGCGTATTCCCAAACTTTTAGTTTTGACTTCTATGTAGCAGTAAGCCGACGGTGTGGGTAACTAGCTACTTTCATAACTTAGATAATTCTTACTGAAATACGGCTTAGAATAATTATTATTAGAAATCTGTAGGTAAGTAGACAAAGTTAGTAAGTAGGCCTAGGTATACAACCTTTATTATTTTATTTATTTAATTTAGGAAAACCATCAGCACATATTAAACACAATAGTTACAGTGAATAGTAATAAACAGGCCATTTAAAGGTCTCCACTGATAGAACCACATTATACTAACAAGCAACAACAAAATAACAAAAGACAAAATCTAACCGAACACTGTACGGGTCACTCACGTTCACGATACCAAATCAGGGGTGCCATTCACTCAATTTACAATTAAATATATTACAAAACTAGTTATCAAAAACTCATCCTCACTCAGTCACACATGTCCTAAATCGATCAAAGAAGATATTATTAATTCGATATGTACGATATATAGCTACATATCTATCTAGGCAATCGTAAGGAAGCCAATCACATCATAGTCATGTCACAGCGTTGGCAGGTGCTGAAAATTGTGCTTGTGGCTCCTAGAATGCTCAACTCTTGATATTAGCACAGACCAGTAATTTAATAGGATGGGTAAAGTTGGTATACATATTATTTCTGTGGTAAAGTATGGGAATAACTGTCATCTTACGGCATACGCTGGAACTAAAATTTGTTTCAAGATTTTTAGGAGGTAATCACTTAGTTCATAAAAGCTAACATAGGTGGCGCTTTCTATGAAACAAAAATTACTTGTGATAATACGGTGAACTTGATAAATTGTTTTTTTCCAGAGATTTTAATACTAAGTTAGTAAGGTAACAGATTACTACAGTTACTAGTATGAAACTATTGATATGTATTTGATTGTAAATAGAAGCTTCTACTCATTCTGCCATCTAGGACTTGCAACACGATTGTGTGGACATGATATGTTACATTGAAAATATCATCAATGTATCAGCCATAGTACACCCACTTCTGAACATATCCAATCTGCATAGATTTCCAGAGCGACCGGTCACTTGCGGTCTAACCAACAGCTCCCAGCAACCTTTCATCTTTCCAGGGGCCTTCCAATGCATGTTCTACACTCGAAAAAGTTTCTGCCTAAACAGCCTGTTCTTCAAATTTAAAATAATAATAATGAAATATTGAATTGTATATTTTACTAGTGGACCCGCCGACCTTCGTACCGCCTAGACATGCATATAACGCGGGCTGTCAATATACGTTACCCTGGTAGAATTGTCAATTGTTGTCCCCGGCCATCATTATGTATGAGAAAATGAACGACTTCCACAAATAATCCAATACCAAAATTAGCCAAATCGCTCCACCCGTTCTCGAGTTTTAGCGAGACTAACGAACAGCAATTAATTTTTATATATACATATAGACAATATCTCAGGATAACTCCGACCGAAGCATCTGTTTCAAACAATATTCATTTTTTTTACATCCTCTTTGACGATATTTGCAGCACGCATTCTGTCAATTCTATGTCAAACGTCATAAGGTTACATTATAAAAGGTTAGATTTTATATGGTGGTTAAGTATTCTTAAATTTTCTAATTTTGCGCGCAATTTTCTTGAATTTTTACTTTCATAAGAACCTTCTCCTGACAATAATACAACAAAAAAAGAATTAGCGAAATCGGTCCAGCCGTTCACGCGTGATGGCGTGACCAAGGGAAATAGGGATTCATTTTTATAGAGATTATTATAAAAGTACTATGTACAACATTTTCAGTGTTTTTAGTTGCAAGAAAATTGTGTAGGCTTGCTTTTGATTTTAAACAATTCAAAAGCTTGAATATATTGACCACAACATTCAATCCTACTACATACATACCTACTAATTGTTATAGTATACATTTTAAATGAACTGTCAACAAACCTTTAGGCACCTTTGGATGGCCTGATTTGAAAAGAACTTAATCTGAATACTTTTTTGAATTACTTATATAACTCCCTAAAGTGGACACTTCTGCCTCCAGGCCCTGCGTAGACCATAGGGCCCAGCAATAAAAACTGTATTCACTATGCAAATCACTCTTATCTCTGAGTGGTGCAGCTGCTCATGCTCCACTGTATTTAATCCTGGAGGCATCCGAATATAGTCCACTATATATGGCCCCTGTCTTCAGTAAATGGTGATTTATCACAATCACTCATATAATAGCAAAATGGAAGCCTGTGAAAGTAAACATTTGATACTGTCAATTTGTTTATTTTCTCTATGATCCAAGCAATAAAAACCATAGAAATAGGTCCAGTTTAAAGAAAATTCAATCACAGTTATTAAAGATATCTTTTGTGTATGATGGTGGATGCTGAAGGTATTTTTCAGGTACACTCAGAGGGTTGTAGTTCTGCTGCGCAGCTAAGTATCTCAGCGCCGACTGTCCGCCGTCCTTAGTTGGGCGAGCGATATTGATGTTACACATCCGCCCCAATGTATCTTGCAACTCATTCATCGGAATATACGCTTTACTCATCGCAGATGTTTCCATAACACAGTGATTGAACACATCTGCTGCTAAAGGATCATCCGGTAAAGGTTTTCCTTCCATAGCATCAGCTATGTAGTGGTATAGCTTCCTGAAATCGATTTTCTCACAGAGTGATGGATGGGGAAAGTCTTCGAAGTCAGCAATGATTCTGACTGCAGTCGCAAACTCCGTTTGCAGTTCCTTGTAGTCGTAAGTATCGGTCATGAGGTCAGCCCACTTGGCTAGAGGTACCTGAGGCAGTGGTTTGCTTCTTCTCCTTTGACGATGAGATGACGGCTGTATGGAGATCTTTTTACGCAACTCTCCCTTGAAGTAGTCAATCGCCGCCTGGATTTGCGCCTCCGATTTGCTAGGAATACGCTTTTGAATCTCTTTGGTGTTGCATCCGTGGAGTTTTAGGGCGAAATTCAAGTCGTATTTCTCGTGTTTGGTCCAGCCTTCCAGTTCCGGCGGTATTATTTGCTGGTATTCCGTGTACATGAGTTTTTCATCGTCTGGTAAAGGTTTACTTGTTGTAGTCATAACTATTTAGTTGTACCTGAGGCAAACAATGGAAGACGTAAAATAAATCTCAGTCTTCAACTCCAGTACCGCAAGCAAGCAACAAAATAACCACACCACACAAAAGGCACACAATTCATTCAAGAACCAGTGTGACCAGATTAAATTTTGCGAAAAAACCGAAGCACCTCAAAAAATACTGAAATATACCAACTTGCACAGCCAAAATATACTAATAAAAATACTGATTTTCAAACCAGGTTTCATTCATTCTTCATCACAATAAATTTCAGAATTATATTTTAACATTCTATTCGAAGGGTTAAATTTTACACAGCCTCCTTTATATGTTACACCTTGCTTTGTTTTTAAAATTGCTGATATATTTTTGTTTATAGATCGGTTTCTTTGTTCCGTTTTTATTAAATTTATCTGTGAAAATATGCGCTCGCATGCAGCATTCGATACCAGTATACATAATAGAGATTTACTGAAACAAGTTATATTTTTGTATTTGAACGTGCCAAATCTGTTAGAAATTTTCCTAACTTCTAACCAAAATTGTTCCCAAGAAAGGGGTGAGCCACTACTTGAAGATGGTAACAAATTACTTACTTCGCTATCAAGTTTGAGAGTTCTATAATCTTCGTCAATTAGCTGCATTTTTTCTGGCTGTACTTCGTGTGGGAAAGTTTCTATTACATTTCTTAAGCTGCGAAATTCTTTATTCACGGCGGTATGTACTAAATCCGGGAAATTCCCTGAACATCGTTCGCGAGACGATCGCTATGGTGTTGCCAAAACTTTTTATCCATAATATACCCAAAAATACTGACTTCGGTCAATATACCTACAAAAATACTAATGCTTGGAAAAGTCGATAAAATATACCGAAAACATATAAAAATACTGAATCTGGTAACACTGTCAAGAACCACTGTGACAGTGACATACCTACAAAATTGTTTCTACTGCTGACACTGACATTACTAACAGACACTAACAAATTTGTTGTTTGGTTTGCTTATAAAAAATCCCTAAACATTTTTTTTTCAGCCTAATGTTTGGATCAAACCAAAATCATTAGGCGATGGCATAAATGTTTACTTAAACTCGTGACGATATGATAGGCCCGATTTGACGTCTGTCATTTGTCTCGCCGTGATAACTTTGAACGAACGTCTACCTACACAAGAATTCTAAAAATCAACCATGTAATGCTTCGATCAACAATACACCTAGATGTTGGGTCGGCGCATAAAATCCGTCTCGGTAAATAAGAGCTCACTTGCAGCGAGCGTGAGCTCTTATTTCGTTTTAGTCTGGATGAAACACAGACAACGTCAACTCGTGCCGCAATGCCTCAATGCGCATTTAAAAGTTGTAAAAATAATGCCCAGAAAATTAATTTATTAGCCGGAGTGTCTTACTTACGGTAATTACATGTGGAATAAGTTATATTTTAAGCTTTATACTGACGATTAATATCAATTTTTTTAACAAAATTACCGATTTTAAACCACCGCTAAGAATGTTGGGCCAACATCAAACGTGTGATATAGCATTGGGCCAACAGACGCGGCAAACATTGTATTCATCAGAACAGCAAATTGCATGGAGTAGATTTGTTTTTTAATACTTTTTAATACCTATCTTGTTATATATTTATTTTTTGAATTTTTAGCAACTTTTTAACAACACAACAAACTTATATTCTCTATAAATTAACTTGATGTAAGTGAAGAGAGAAACTTAAGTGAACAGAGCTTTTAAACAACAGACACGTACAACAAAGTTTTCAAAAGTATCAAATAAATTGCAACAACCTTTCTTCCACATTGGATGAAAATCCATCTTATAGTGTTATGCTGCAAATAGTAGGTTATATTTCGGGATTTGTTGTCAGTAAATTGGTAAAAAAACTAAAGTGTCACCAGTGTATAAAGAACTTGTGTGCAACAGAGAAAAAAATATTTCACAAATTAATAGACTTAAGAGACATGGGAGGGTTATTCTATGCCTCTAACAATGTATTTAATATTTGCATGAAAACTGAAAGCGTGATTCGTAAGTTTATTCGCGTGAGCGGAGGTAAATCTCTACAAAAAAAGTATGATAGCTACTTTATATGTACTGATGAAGTTTTAAATCAAATCAAATGTATTTATTGCTTGAAATATATGTCATGTTACAAGATGTCAGAAGTAAATTGGTATCAATACATTTCTGCCTTTCCGGCATGCAATATTAAAATTACAAAGTCCTAAGTAATAATAACACCTGAACAAAATCTTTGCTACAGAAGATGCTTTTGTGCATTAAGGCGGTTTTAAATTATGAATTATAATATATATTGTTTAAAAATATATATTTACAAGAATTTGTTTCCTGGAGGAGATGAACACCTACACGAAATACATTTACTCAAATCAGTGGTTGAAAAATGTATTGACGTAAGGTTACATTATATCTGTAAAAAAGAAACGGGATATATCAAAAACAAATCAAAACGACAAATGTACAACAAACTCAATTTATTAAAAGTAAATTAAATTCACTAGAGTTTATCTTAATACTTAATCATAATATTTGACTACTAAAATAGTGCATACAACGCCGAAAGCGTAGGTAATTCCATTTTTATGCTGATGTTACCTTTTTTTTTTACCACCCATTGTAGGTACTAAAACTATTTTTAAAAATTATGATCTGTGTTTTACTTTGGTGTACAATAAAAAGTTATCTTATCTTATCTTTTTATATTTTAGTTTACGATACATAAACAAATATAGATGTCCCAAACTTAGTTAATTTCTAAAACTTTTACGTACTTATTATTATTTTGAGTTCAACGTGACTCCATACCTCCTGCAGGCAGATTCGAAGAAGCAAACAGAAACGAAATAAAATGATGTAGCTCGCAAGACAATAACAAGAAAAAGTACTTTATTTATTGCTAGATAAGGTTGATTTTACAATAAATGTTATGTAACCTACGTCTTTTTATTTTTAAGTGATTTATTACTATGTTGGTTTTTTGAGACGAATGATCGTAACATATAGGATTTATGATTTTACTACAAGGTGCTGTGGTTGTGATTAGGTTGAATTTAAATCTTTTGTCTCAGTCTGGTGGTAAACGAATGTGGCTGTATAATTATTAAATATATGTTTACGCGGACAGTATTTAGCTTTGATTTTGCATGAGACCCGTTATCTAGGTGTATTGTTGATCGAAGATGTAATGCAAAATAATTAATAAGATATCCGACGCTATTCCAATGTTGTAAAATTGGGTGCAATGCCGTAAAGTTGCCATGGTTTTAACCACTTCGGAACCAAACAGAATCGATTAATATATTATTAAAAAACCAAACAATTACTAAACTTTAGATTTATAAAACAGAAACGTATTTATATTTTATATAGGGCGTTTTATACATAAGAACCGATTATAGATATTGATGCACACACAATGAGGGGTTTTTATTTTAGCAGTGCAATACAGAATTTCCAAATACCTATAATCTACATAACATTAACGCCAATATTTTCTTGAATGAGAAACGATATTATGTATAATATGTATAGCCAAGCTAGTTTGATATTAATTTAACCTAAGTTAAACTAAACGATAGCAGACTCATATTACAATATATCAAAATGTCTCAAGAATTGGTTTTTCTAGCAGCTGATTTTTTATTTCTACTCTAGTTTCTCTCTGTATTTTAACAACGTCAAATCGGGCCTCACAGAACGTCAGGAGTTTAGCTATCTTACCTAGGTAAAACGAATTTTATTATAAGATGATATTACATTTTTACTTGATATTGGTATACCATTTTCGTATAGGTAGGTACCTAAATAGTATTAAGTACCTAATTATGTTTTGGACTTAATTTTTGAAGTAAAACTTCATTACGCACGCTTTTCTTGGGGAGTAAGCTGGTGAATGCGTTACGAAAAGTGCGAACGGAAGTTGAGAGGGAGATTTAAGTTAGTGAAGGCAAGAGAGAGAGAGAGAGTTACGTTTCGTATATTTTTAAACGTTAATGTGCGAGTGCGAGTTGCGTCTGTCCAGAATGAACATTTTTTGTAATTTCATTTCGTTCTTGAACATTTTCATAAATTATAATTATATTTTGAAAAAGAAGTTTTAGTTCAGTCGTGTGGTCTAAAGCGCACTCGTTTTTTAAACATATTTTGTAAAAAAAACATTTAACTGTAAATAAATATCTTTATTTAATCATTAGTAACGCACCGCAGGTCGGCGTTGGATGCAGGCCACTTCCAACCGCAGTTCCTGGAGATCAATGAGGGAGGCCTTTGTCTAGCAGTGGACGTCCTACGGCTGATATGATGATGATGATGAATCATTAGTAGTGGTCCAGTCTGAAAACATGTATCACCCCTAATTTTGGTAAAAAACCTACTACCTGGTAACATTTTTTATTTTTAAGGCTTGGACTAATCATCCTTTTGCTATTCAAACTTTATACCGCCATTTTTACTTTTTAGGGCCGTCTGGAGTTTTTTCAACATTAAAATATGCTGTTTTGTAAGGAGCCCTCATTAAATATTTTCCAAAAACTACCTTCTATTAACTAAATGCAAAAAGCCTAAATTTTACCAATTAAGGTATTCAATTATTTACAAGCTACCGCTCTACAACGTTCTCTTATAATCCAGACCACTTAAAGATTAATTGGTAGAGGTAGCTTTTAGCGATAACACCACCACGTGTGTGTACGCGTGTCTATTTGTTAATTTAAGTGTGGTGTACTTGTAGCGTTTATATCTATGTACTTACACATAACTTATTTGAAGGTAAATAGGGAACTAACTGAAGGAATCGTATAATTTTGACAGATTGCAATGAAAACTGAAAATGAACTGTCAAAAATCTTGACTTATTTTTGAGCTCAGTGTTAGAATACGGCCCTAAACGTATTAAGCGACTAAATATGTTTATCTTTGACGTGTTTGTATGATTTGACAACTCTTTAGATTAGATCATTAACCCGTTGCGCAAGACGCCCTCAGACTTGGAAGATGTTTTAGCACATTAAGATCTTTGAAGCTGCTTTAAATTATTATTATTTTCATTCTCCATGACAACCTGCTTACCCATATAAACTAGACAACTGGCTACCTCTTTGCAGAGATTAATTATATCTGCTAAATGAATCAAAATAGTATAAAAAAAATATTAACAAAGCATTTGACTCAGGGTTATTTTTAATCCATAACATATCAATAAAGCCCTCAATTTATGTAGCCAAAGGTTTAGAAAATGCTGTATAATCTTTGTTTATTGGGTTTTGCAACAAAAGATATACAATGCATCAGTATTATATAGAGGTTATGACCGATTTTCGGCCGTAGATAGTTTTTTTTCGTGACTTCGCATGGGGTGCGCGGGATTATGTTTT
The DNA here is from genome assembly GCA_918857605.2 of Philereme vetulata. Classification (NCBI taxonomy): domain Eukaryota; kingdom Metazoa; phylum Arthropoda; class Insecta; order Lepidoptera; family Geometridae; genus Philereme; species Philereme vetulata. The sequence continues at coordinate 2,135,985 of OU975482.1, forward strand.
ATCTACGTCACTACCGGTTGGAAATCAAGTGAGTGAATGATCGGGGATGATGACTGACAGTTTTAAATAGGATCATTGCGTATTAATTTCGCGCAATTATGAGCGCAGTAGGTATCTACTTTTTACACCAAATGAAAAAAAAATTACAGAATTGTCTATGGACCACGTTGGATGGGAGGAGAGAGAAGGGAAACTTTGCCCAGCAGTGGGTCAATGTTCAAATAACCTAAAAAGTAATCTAAAAAGTATGTACACACGGCTACACATCAAGCTATACATTTCCAGTATAAGCTGACCTCTCATTCTACGAAAAGCCTACACAATGCGAGGTCAGATTATACTTGATACTTATAGCTTGATGTGTAGCCGTGTGTACCCTGTAAGGGCGTAGCAAGGTACAAAACAGTTTTAATAACTTATAAACTAATGGATACTTATCAAATATGATACCTATTTGAAACAAATAAAATATTTATTCACGTAAATACTATAGTAATACCTAAATACTAATCGTGCCTTAGTTACATAAAGGTGGGTATAGACATCCTGCATCATTAAACTATCATAACTCGACGACCTCCGTGGTGCAGTGGGCGAATAGCCGGCTGAGACGCATGAGGTAGCGGGTTCGATTCCCGCCGCGGTACAAATGTTTGCACAATCTACAGATATTTGTTCCGGGTCTGTATGTTTCTCTATATATTATAAGTACCTATGTATTTTAAACAAAAAGTATATAAGTATTCTATCAGTTATCTGGTTCCCATAATACAAGCTCTGCTTAGTTTGGGGCTAGATAGCGCTGTGTGAAATGTCCAGAAATATTTATTTATTATTTTTATTCATTATTACCTTCAAAAAAATCTTTATCGTTTCTAATAAAGGACGTATTTTACCTAATCCACGTAGGTAATTCCGTCCTTTTAAGCGAACCCTTCCTATGTACTTACTTTGCTAATAATATCTTGTTTGACGACAAAGCGGCGCCTTAGGGCTCCGAAATCCAATGATATTTGTTGGAATTGTTGATCAATAGGACTTTCATTTATTTAAATTCTCATATTTACATAAAAATTGGGTTAATGAAATTAATAGTCGCTCTAGGCTACTGTGCTCTAGGCCAGTGATTCCTAAAAGGTGGTCCGCGGAACACTGGGGTTCCGTGGTTGGGGCACAGGGGTTCCGCGGTCTCTCCTAGTGTTAAAATTTAATTGTGCTTGCTTGCCGGTCCGTGGCCTCCATTTGAGAACTTTCCGGCCCCATCGGCCATCTGTTCTGCGCGCTATATGGCCTGCCCATTGCCATTTCAACATGCTTATCCGTCGGGCTATGTCGGTGACTTGAGTTCTCCTACGTATCTCCTCATTTCTGATTCGATCCCGTAGAGAAACCCCGAGCATAGCCCTCTCCATAGCTCGTTGAGCGACTCTGAGCTTATTCATAAGGCCAATAGTGAAGGACCACGTCTCGGTTCCATATGTCATCACTGGTAACACATACTGATTGAAGACTTTCGTCTTAAGGCACTGAGGTATGTTGGAAGAAAAGACGTTGCGAAGTTTCCCAAACGCTGCCTATCCGAGTTGGATTCGACGACTTCTTTCTCGAAGTTGGACCTACCTAATTGGACTGTTTGTCCTAGGTATACATACGCGTCGACAACTTCAAGAGCCGAGTTCTCAACCATAACTGGGGCAGGGACGACATGGACATTCGACATGATTTTCGTCTTGTCCATGTTCATTTTAAGTCCTACCCGTTGGGAGCCTTCGAGCATCGTGCTGAGCTCTTTCATCGAATTTGCCATGACCATAATATCGTCGGCAAACCGAAGGTGAGTGATGTATTCGCCGTTAATATTGATGCCCAGTCCTTTCCATTCCAGAAGCTTGAAGGCATCTTCCAAAGCGGTCGTAAACAGTTTCGGAGAGATGACATCTCCCTGTCCTGTGTGACGCCTCTTTTTAAGGGAATCGCCTTCGAGCTCTGTTCGTGTACTCGGACTGATATAGTGGCGTTTTTATACAAACACTTCAACACTTCGATGTACCGATAGTCAATACGGCATCGTTGGAGAGACTCAAGCACTGTCCATGTTTCGATCGAATCGAAGGCTTTCTCATAGTCTACAAACGCGAGACATAGCGGCAAGTTATACTCTTCGGTCTTCTGTATGACTTGCCGCAACGTATGTATGTGGTCTATGGTACTGTAGGCTTTACGGAACCCGGCTTGTTCGAGAGGCTGGAAGTCATCAAACCTGCGTTCGAGACGGTTCGCGATGACCCTTGAAAACAGCTTATAAACATGGCTCAAAAGCGAGATGGGTCTGTAATTCTTAAGCAAGGTGTTGTCACATTTCTTGAGGAACAGAACCACCACGCTTTCGTTCCATGCTTTTGGCGTCCTACCTTCAAGCAAGGCGGAATTAAAGATCTGCTGAAGGACTTTAAGTACCGGTGATCCACCCGCTTTCAGAAGCTCTGAAGTGATTCCGTCCTCACTCGGCGCCTTGTCGTTCTTAAGCTGCTTCAAGGCCATCCTGATCTCATACAGGCTGATGTCCAGAATATCTTCGGTATAATGTCGGGTCAGTTTAGCTCTTGGGTCGTTGGCCGCACTGCAAACAGGTTTAGTGACCGAATCGTAGAGTCGTCCATAGAACCTTTCGACTTCCCTTAACACTTCCGCTTTACTTGACGTTATGCTGCCATCTTCCCTCTTCAGCTTCGTCATGCGGCTCTGCCCAATATAATTATCTCTCGCGAACACTTTGGAGTCTTTATTCCGCTCTATCGTATCTTTAATACGAGATGTATTAAAGGTACGAATATCGTGCCGCAAGGATTTCCAAATCTTTCTATTGAGCTGCCTATGTGACTGAGCATCATCGGGAGACTGCAGTCGCAAAGAACGTCGTTCAGCCATGAGGTTAAGGGTGTCATCAGCGAGTTTCTGAGGTCTATTGGTACTTAAAGAACTGGGACCCCACCGTATGGACGGTTTCTACGAACCTGTTATTGTTCTCGTCCACTGATGCATATACTTCTAGACAGTCAAAGCGATTTGCAAGTTCAAGTTGAAAGCTCTCGAGGTTTTGGATATGTGCGCGAGTGGGTCGGAGCGTAGACTTTATCAAACGGGACCTTTCAAGTTTAACGTTCATATTCAATGTGGCTCTAACAATTCGGTGATCACTGCCGGTTTTCACCCTGTGAATCACAGAGACATCATTGAATATCCGTTTCTTGTTAGTCAAGATGAAATCAATCTCATTTCTCGTGGAACCGTTGGGACTCATCCAGGTCCATTTCCTGTGAGGCGGCTTCTGGAAAAAAGAATTCATCATAAAGAGCTTATTTGAACTGTCAGTGGGTCTATAGCGGCCGTTTCTAATCCATTTCAAAAAAAAGGAGGCGTTTCTCAATTAAATTGTATAGTTTTTGGGTAAATTCCTGACTCCTATTCGGAAACAGCAAGGAGACGCGCACGATCTGTGGAGCTGGGACACGTTTGTAATAGACAATTCCGCGCCAACTCGCACAGAGGCCCGTCCCGTTGCCGTTCAGACGAAAGACGATTGGGGGGATCAGTATTTTGCCAAGGGCAAGCACTTTGCCAAGTCATTCGTCAAGAAAAGATGTGAAAATGTTGCTAGAAAAACCGAAGCAGGAGTTAGAGTTTGATTTACTAAGTAAGCAGCAACTTATTAAGCAAACCATTATCCTAGTGTCCTTTAATATTCATATGGACCTATGTACATTTTGCTGATAAAACAATATTTAAATATATTATTCATATTTTTTCTCATTATTATTTAAACTAGGGGTTCGCCCCGAAATAAATTCTCGCGAGTCTCAGATTAAAACAAATATATATAGTATTTGTAATTTTTGATCATCAAAATAGTGCCACCAAATGTATAACCAGCTCACTTGGCTTACAGTTTCATTCAAATTACAGGTAACGGCAGTTCATGTAATTTGGTTATGTTTTTGAAGTAGCAATGGCTGTTATTCTGGATTTCAGACTTTTGCCTATATTTGTGTCACATAAGCTACACGCATACCAAATTACAGTACTGTGGGGTCACTGGTGTACCCTGTGAATATTGTCAAAATTCAGTTTTTATTATTTCTAATAAATAACTCAAAAACTATAAGGACTTCACTAAAAATAAAAACGGAATCTAAATGTACTAATGGAGTCCTTTTATTTGACGTCCCATTTGTCCTAATAGTCTCATTTTAATTTTTTTACCCCTCTTGAACCCCAATATCTCAACAACCCCCTAATATTTTTAAGTAACTGAGGCACACCAAAATTGTGCGATCTATGTATTAAATTTCACGATGATCGGATCAAGGCTTCGAAAGTTATCCTCGGACAAACAAACTTACATACTACCTACAACGCCAATTTGCCCAAGTTGATTTAGAGATTAGATTTATTTTTATTTTTTATTTTATTTGTTTAACAAAATCCACAGCCCTTATTATTTACGATACAAACTTATACCTACTACGCGTAGCATACGGCCAAAAACGGATTAACTTTATAATAAAAAAGAATTTATAAATTAAACTATAAACGAACAAAACAAATTACGTGTAAAAACACAAAATGGTTGACAAAATACATAGAATACATATATATATAAGTAGTTGTATCATAAATTTATATATACATACTGTTCGCAACTTCTCCACCCAGTGACTTTTGCTCAAGCAACCAATCTATAAAATACCGTGCGAAACGTTGTTCGAGGGCAGTTAAACCCTCCGTCGTCCGAGACAAGTTCTCGGAGACCCGGATGACGAAATCACTTCCGCTAATGTGGAAGAGTCATCCTCATTAGACAGAGCAAACACTCCACAAATACATCGACCTCGCCGGCGAGGTCAACGAGTCCCTTTAGTCGCCGCCTACACGAGGTACAAGCACGTACCCGGACGTTTCTCTCCTATCCCCGTCCCGGCAACAGCCCAAGCCGAGGTTCGTACCTAAGTGGTGCCCTTGCGCTAGTTGCCTCATCAAAAATAAAAATTATAGGGCTGAGCGCCTTCTGCGCTCGCCAAAAGCTCGGTTAAGCTGCAACGGCCTCAGAGGCCAACAACGAGATTAGTCCTTTCGAAAAAAAAAAGTTCGCGGGCAGTTTGTTTGTGTCGCTCAACAGTGTAACAACTAAGGACAGTCAAACTATATTGTTTTCGTATAAAGGTCACGTGAGTTACTTTGTGATTTGTTTCCGTTTTATGTGTAATCAGATCATTTTCAGTGTGTGTGTTTCTAATTATGTTTTTATGTGATTAATTTAGTTTTGTATTGATTAAAAGATCGAAGCTCGTGTAACGTGAGATACTTCGGCTGCCTTTGTTTACCAACACTAGGGGTCAACCACGCGTCGTATCCACGCTAAAATCCTTGTTATTTTATTAAACGAACTGTGACGGGTAAGTAAATCTTCGACGATGCTGCTGTTATCGGAGATGTTACTAATTACGTTCACGTGCTTTTTAACCTCTTCGTTCGTAGTAAAATCATTCTTTGCTGTTTTGGTTTAAAATTGAGTGACGATAAGAATGTAGGTCCTTGCCACCACAACTTATGCTCTTTGAGCTGTAATGTCGGCAGACCTCTGCTTGCAGCGTCAGCTGGATTCTCTTTGGTATTTATGTAATGCCCAACACTCTGGTGGCAAAGTGGTGATGATTTTCTTCACCCTATTTGCTACAAAGAACTTCCAGCGCTCCGGAGAACCTTGAATCCAGCTGAGCGTTACTTGGGAGTCGCTCCAACCATAAACTACGACATTGAAGTTACTGATGCTTTTGACGATTATTATCATAAGTTTTGTCAGTAGTTCAGCTGCACAAAGCTCCAAACGGGGCAAAGACACGGCCTTGCTGCTAGGTACTAACCGGGTTTTTGCTGCGGCTAGCACTACTGACACTGAGTCATGTGTTACGATTCTCGCGTATACTACACATGCGAATGCTTTTATGGATGCGTCACAGAACCCATGAAGTTCGATCACGTCACCGTTTTTGCATTTTAACCACCGGGGAATTGTAAACTGATTTATGATGTGTAAATCTTTTTTCAGTTGAATCCACTCTTCCTTGATATTTGGCGAAACTTCATCGCTCCACTGAACGTCTGAATTTTGCCAAACTTGTTGGAATAATAGTTTTAATTTTGTTATCAACGGAGCTAACCATCCCAAAGGATCGAAAATCTTAGAGATTTCAGACAGAAGCATTCTCTTGGTCAGCTTTGTTGTGCTAGTTTTTGTTAGATCACATTGAAAAGTGAACTCGTCATCGGTGGAGTTCCATTGTATACCTAATGTTTTTGCTGTGCTTTCTGTTTTAAAGGTAAACAATAGCGGCTGATTGTTATTGTTTTATTCGACTTCTTCTAATAACTGTTTGTCATTTGAGGATCATTTTCTTAATGAAAAGCCTCCGCTCTTGAGGCACGTGTTCATTTCCGCTATCCTCTGTTTCCCTTCTTCAATGCTGTGGGCCCCTGATACCTAATTATCCATGTAAAGCTGCTCTTGGATGCACTTAGCTGCATTATGGAAATTATTTTGCTCGTCTTCTGCTAACTTTCGGAGAGTCATCATGGTAAGGAACGGTGCTGATTTCGTTCCATAAGTTATCGTGCTTAAGGTGTAAGCTCTGATAGGTTGATTCTCATGATCTCTCCACAAAATTTGCTGCAGATATTGGTCCTGCTTATTGACCAATATCATGCGGAAGCATTTTTCGATATCTGCTGTGTATACAAAACGATATTGCCTCCACTTGAGAATAATCTCTAGTAGATCCTGCTGTAGGTTCGGACTCTTGTACATCAGGTCGTTGAGACTGTTTCCTGATGAAGTTTTTGCGGATGCATTAAAGACCACTCGTAGCTTTGTTGTACTCGAGTCTTCTCTTAGCACCGCATGATGAGGTAAGAAGCATTCTAGTTCCACCTTCACCTGGCTGCTTGAAGTCGCTAACTTCATGTGATTAAGCTGATCATATTCACTTGTAAACTGCTTATATTGCTTGGCTAAATTTTCTTGTTTTCCTAACTTACGCTCTAAGTTTTTAAATTGTGCTATAGCTATCTCCTTAGACGATCCCAATTTCTCCTTTACATCCGGTTTTATTAATATTATAGATGATACCATCATGTGCTTTGCTATACTAATATAGCCTGCCAAATAAAATGAGCTTACTAAATAAGTTTATTGCTTTATTCGGACAAACTATGCAAAATTAGAAAAAAATCTTGTGGAGCCGCGTCGCGTCTCGCAGTAAGTTCGCGACTACCCTCAATCAAAAAAAAATAATTATCATTAACAACGTGTGTCGTCTACAATCCACCCTCTTAGTGCTGAACTGAGCTGACAAAACATAATAGAAATCAAATGAATACAAAAAGTGTCAGATCAGCATTAACATTCCGTTGGTGCAAGTAGTGCGACACGCGTTACCGGGCGGCGCACCAAACCAGTACGGGTGCGCACGTCCACAACTCGCACGCGACCATCGTCACCCGCATGGGTCGCACTCACCACTCCGTGCCGCCAACATCCACGATCTAAATTAGGTTCCATTATAAGAACATAGTCCCCATCTCGCAATGCTCTCTGATCCCTAAACCATTTTTGCCTAGGAATTAAAGTAGGGAGATATTCTCTAACCCATCGCGCCCAAAACATATCGGTCAACCTTTGCGCTAGGCGCCATTGTTTTCGCAGACATAGATCGTCGTCATCATACCTACCAAACACGGGACCGTTCGATGACTTACCTAACAAAAAATGATTAGGCGTTAAGGCTTCAGGGTAATTAGCGTCACATGAAACATGTGTAATTGGGCGACTATTAACTAGGGCTTCTACTTCAGCGAATAAAGTAGACAGCGTCTCAGGGTGTGGAGCGCGTTCCTTAAGAACAACTTTCAAGGCCGTTTTCACCGTGCGTATCATACGCTCCCAGGCACCGCCTTTCTCAGGGGCCCCAGGGGGTATGAACCTCCACTCGATACCTCTTACGGTACCGTCTTCACGGAGTTTACTCTCATTGAGTTCCGATAGACTCCGCTTTAACTCGTTATCTGCGCCGCGCAGGTTCGTCCCGTTATCTGAGTAGATAACGCTGGGCGTACCGCGGCGAGCTATCATACGTCTGAGCGCCATGATGGTGGAGTCTGTACTCAGATTCTCACTAATTTCCAAATGAATGGCGCGTACCGTTAGGCACGTAAACATTACGCCGTACCTTTTTACTCTTTTTCGTCCGATAGTGACCTCCATCGGTCCGAAAAAATCCACCCCCGTGAACGTGAATGGGTGTCGATTGTGCTGCAGACGAGCAGCTGGCAGGTCCGCCATACGCTGCGGCTGCGGCGTCGCACGCCGGTATCGGCAGAACAGGCAGCGCGCCGCGACCGTGCGTACGGTAGGACGCAGCTTCAAAATCCAGTAGCGTTGTCTTAACTCGTTAACTACAAGTTCGTGGGCACCATGCATAGCTTTCCTATGATAGTATTCGACTAATAGACGAGTTATTTTGTGACGACAATCGAGTATGGTGGGTCTCATAGTCAAGTGGGATACACCTTCGACTTTATCGATTCGACCGGCTACTCGTAACACATTAGTGTCGTCTAAATAGGGTGTCAATGTTAACAAACGACTGTTTGATAACAAAGGCTTATTTTGCTTGATAAGCTCAATGTCTTGTGCAAACGAATCCTGTTGAGATTTACTCAGCAGAAGAAGTTCTGCTTCGTTCATGAGTTCAACATTCAAAACTAATATCAATTCGTTGACATCGTTTGATAAACAATAAAATTCGAGCGGTTACTCGGACGAGTCGTAACCAAGACGAGTAGTCATTTTCGTTAGGTAAGGAATATTCAACGACCTGAGTCGTGACCACATTCAAGCTCCTTTGCTCGAAGACTACATCTGGTGACGGCTTCTTTGTGGACTTACAATCCTTAGGCCATGCATCTTCAGGTTGCCGTAAGAATTGTGGTCCTAGAAACCATACGCTATCGTATGTCAGAGGTGGCGTGTCGTCTTTGGTAGCTATGTCAGCTACATTCAACTTAGTTGGGACGTATCGCCACTCTGATAACGTCGTGAGCTCATCAATTTCACCTAAGCGATGAGCTACGTACGGCTTATAGCTTCTTGGATCACTACGGATCCATTGTAAAACCGTTTGTGAATCAGTCCAGAAGTACCGTTTATCAGCCTTCATATTTTTATGTTCCCGCTGCAGTGAGTCTGCGAGGCGTGCGGCTGTGAGCGCGCCTTGCAGCTCCAGTCGAGGAACTGACACAGGCCGCAGTGGAGTCACTCGGCTCTTACTGGCGGCTAGACAAACCAAAACATTCCCGTCTGCTCGAGTAAAACGCCAATAAATAACTGCGGCGTAAGCTTTAATAGAAGCGTCACAAAATATGTGCAGTTGCTTATTTACAATAGACTCGGCACTTCTACCTATATCTATCTCTAACTGATAGCACTGAGTCCAACTATCAGTATTGTTATACCACCTAGGTATACGTAGGGATTCTAAAAGTTTTAATTCATCGAGCCACTTCACCCATTTGGTGTGCTCATCAGAATGGATGCGGCATTTCCAATCAACTTTAGATCTGTGCACGTCTTGAAAAATGATTTTACTTTTTATAACAAATGGCGATAAAAATCCGTGTATGTCGTAAACAGACATAATAATGCTAAGCATTTTAGCTTTCGTAGGTGGCGTAGAACCATTTAAAATATCACTAGGAATTCTGTCAAGCGAAATCTGAAACCCAAATGAGTCGTCTGCAGGATGCCATATCAAACCTAAAGTGCGCTCACTCGTATTCATGGCTCCATGCTTAAACTGCACAGCTGTGTGCGCGAGCGCTTCCGTAGGAATTGAATCTAAAACCGGTTTGCTATTACTCGACCAACCTCTTATTTCAAAGCCACCTTTAGCGTGAATAAAAGTTATGTCTTTTATTAATTGAATAGCCGTACTTTCATCACACGTAGAATAACAACAATCATCCATGTAGTGGCTATTCACAATTACATCTACAGCCTCAGGATTTATATCCTCGTATTTCAAGGCATTTTTATTTTTGACATATTGGGCAATGAAAGGTGAGCATGTTGCACCGAAAATTAAACTTTGCTTAAGACAAACTTTAATCGGACCATTCGATTCTTGCCACAAGAACCGAAGAACATGCTGGTCTTCAGGGCGAATCTTAATTCTGAGAAACATATCACGAATATCCCCAATAATTACAATTTTATTCTCGCGAAATCTTAGCATAATTCCGTATAATGAATTATACAAGTCCGGTCCGGTTAATAAATAATCATTTAGGCACACACCGTCTACCTTAGCGGCGGCGTCAAACACTAACCGTAACTTATCTGGTTTATTAGGATTCTGAACACCAAAATGTGGCAAATACCAAACATGATCAGCTGAGAGGCTGTTATCAGTTAGTTCTCGAGCGTAACCATTATCCATCAATTTAGATATTTCTTTCTTATACCTATCAGCGTAGTCAGCATTCTTATGGAATTTACGTAACAATAACTGCTGACGCGAGTAGGCATTATTGTATGAGTCAGGCATGATAAAATCATCCTTTTTGAACGGTAAACCTACTTCCCATTGATTACCTACCTGACGGGCTGTGCTATCTAAAATATCAATAGCGTGAATATGATCTGTATTTTCACGAGATACGGGTGAAATACCAGTCAAGTCAAAATTAAAAGAATTCTTAATCAGGTCATTAAGTTCGCTGAGTTCAGACATATCATTATCACGAGAGTGAGCGAGATGAAAGACATTTTGTTCACTTACTCTGGACTTTGTGGAGGAGTGAGTGCGGCCACGATGGAAACCGTGGATGGTCCATCCCAACCGACATCGTGATGCGTACAGCGAGTCCCTATCTCCATGTATAACCTCGAAAGGAGCTATTAGGAAATAATTATCCTCACCAATTAACATTTTCGGCTTTACACTTGCATTGGTGCAAATCATATGTTTGATATGCGATAAGTGCGTGCTATTTACACTATTCAAGATAGACAAATTTTGTGAACACAATTTTAACTAAGCACATTTACGTAACTTACAGTCATAACTAATATTGTCCTGTCCCGTTATTTCTGCTCTTACACTAGGCACTTCTGATTGGTACACTGACAAACCGAATGCATCAGTAAACTTTATAGGACGCGCACTAACACACTCTAAGCCTAGGGTATCTGCCAGCTCGGCATCGATCACTGACACTTCAGCACCATCGTCCAGAAGTGCGTAGGTATTCACTACACCTTTAGGGCCACGTAATTGAACCGCGATCACTTTCAACAGTGCGAATTCATCCGGGGCGATGCTCGCGTCGTCACTATCTCGAGCGAAATGCATCATAGACGCATCGGGTGCAGTTACAGGTACAGGTTCCGGGTTCACGGTCATCTTATCAGTTGATTGTGACGTCATCTCGGGTTTCGTCCAGTGTAGCAGGCGGTGATGTGCCATGCCACAGTTATCGACGTCACACATTGGTGCGGGGCACGTATCTTTATTGTGTCGAGTTAGTAGACAACAATAACATAGGCCGCGCGTTTTTACAAACCGCCATTTGTCTCTTCGCATTGCTCGTTTGAATATGCGACACTCTGGCAGGGTATGACTGCCCTTCTGGCAGAATCTACATACATTATTATCAGCTGTTGCAGCGACAGAAGATGTGTAGACAGTACGATGATGATACTTGTCTTCAGTGCGCTTTGTAGGAGCGTCCATCGGCTTCTTGTCTCGCGGAGGTATACATCCGACGACTGATAACATTTCAGCTTCCATCTTTAAGAACATAGCTAGTAGTTCGAGCTTCGATCTGACTTCGCGTAGACGATTGTAGGCAAACTCCGTCCATCTACCTATCAGGGTGCTCGGCAATTTTGATATTATGGCTGCAGCGAGCTCTGGACTTCGTAGGTAGTCATTCTGGTGTAGTGCGCGTATTGTAGCCACGCAATTGTTGACTTTGACGGACAAATTTATTAAGTCATATTGATAACAAGTAGGTAACGAAGGTAGCTTTTTCAATTGCATCGTTATGTTGTTAATAATAATATCAGCTCGGCCAAACCTTAGTTCAAGTGCTTCTATAACTGCTGACGGCGGAGTGTTGCCGATCAGCAAGTCAGTCACTGCTTCCTTGGCTTCACCTCGTAGAGATTTACGGAGTCTCCACAGGTTCTCACTGTCACTGAATCTACACACTCGTGACGAATCATCATAGGCACTTTTGAAATGTAGCCACTCAATACAGTCACCACTGAAGATCGGTAGCTCTCGTGGCGTGGCAAGGCGGCTCAGAAGTTTATCTTCGTGCTTTGATGAAGATTGGGTCATCAGATCCTTCAACGTGTTAGCTAGTTGTTGGATACTGTTGTTGTGCTGGACTGGTGATGCACAGTTCGTGTCCAGCCATTTCTCCACGTTATCGTGCACTTCATTTTCACTAGGGAGGGATGAACAATAGGTACCAACTTTTTCATCTGGAGCGACATCAGTGCCGACATGATGAGCTTTTTCACTCTCCTGGTCGACTTTGGCAAGGTCAGCTTGTAACTTCTTGTCAATTAACTCCATCTGAATCTTGGCTTTTGCTTCCGCAGCTTCTAATTCGAGTTGTTTACGACATGCAACTGATGACGTAGTAAATTTTTTTTGTCTGAATAGTGGTTTTTGAAGCACATTTCGAATGCTGCTCAGTGTCACGCGCTGACATCTTGCACGGTACTGGCGTCGATACGTGTCCTTCCCGCGACGATTAGAGATCATTGGTGCCGCTAGGAAGAATCAACTTCTTCAACTCTTCTTCATAGGTGCGCCTTCCAACTTGTTGGTTTTCATATGAACATATTATGTTCCTGGCGTTCACGGCGAGTAAGAACCTTCGATAATGGCGTCACACCCGACATGACGGTATTGCGCAGTTCACTGATTTTAAATCTGGCTCTGAAGGATCATATTATAGATGATACCATCATGTGCTTTGCTATACTAATATAGCCTGCCAAATAAAATGAGCTTACTAAATAAGTTTATTGCTTTATTCGGACAAACTATGCAAAATTAGAAAAAAATCTTGTGGAGCCGCGTCGCGTCTCGCAGTAAGTTCGCGACTACCCTCAATCAAAAAAAAATAATTATCATTAACAACGTGTGTCGTCTACAAATATAATAATAAATATATATAATAAAATAATATAAAAATAAAATACATTTATTTCAAGCAATTATGTAGCTCATATAGGAAAGCGCACAACACAATAAGTAAACTTATGTTTATACAGGGTTTTTGAGAGCATGCCTGTGACAGCAATGTCTGGTGTACGGGCAGTCTACTCTGCCGGCTATCATTGCCAAGACCTGTGCAACCTGTGCACCAGGGAGGCAACTCGCTTGCACATGACGGTATGGAAGCAGTCGACCCGCGCCGCCGCGAACATCCCTGATGCACTGCAGTAGCAGGGCAGCCTCAGCATCGCCCTGAGTGCATTGTTATACTGTACGCGGAGTGCGCTGTACGCCGCCTGCGTTTACTTCGCCCACAGGCTGCACGAGTATAGAGAGGTACAGTACGCCCGAAATAAAGTCAGCTTAACCCCCTCTGAACTACGCGCAAACCTGCGAGCAATCATATTCGCACGCACGGACAGCGCCATCCGCTCCCGTTCGATGTCTTCATTGTCTTAGAGGTCTGTAGTGACAACGTGCCCAAGATATTTAAATTTATATACTCTGTCTAAGATAATCCCGTTAAGACTTAAGGTTGGGACACTTTCAAGACGTTTCGTACCGGCCTCAACGACCATGAACTGACTCTTTTTAGAGAAATATTTTAACTCATGACCAGTAGCGTATTCCTCACACGTCCTCACCAGCTCTCTTAATCCACAGACCGAGGCGCTCAGCAGCACCATATCATCAGCATAACTCAAATTATTGACGCATACACCATCAATATGACATCCAATATGCCGGCTGCTGAGCGCCACGATCAGCTCGTTCAAATAAAGGTTAAAGGGAGCGGGAGAGGTCAACCCCCCTGTCTCACTCCACACTCCAGCCGATAAGGTTCTGACATTGCGCCCGCCCAACGTACGGTATTTATCTGGTTCCTGTACCAATACTTAAAGATATTCACAAGCTCAGGAGGAAGGTCGATGCTCTCAAGCTTCTCCCACAAGATTTTATAGGAAACCAGATCAAAGGCCTTGGACAGGTCCAGAAAGCAGGCAAATACTGGAGTCTTTCTATCTGTATAGTATCTGACGGTATGCTTAAGACACAGTATAACACTTTCAGTGGACAGTTTAGGGCGGAACCCGATTATCATGCAAGGTTAGGTATTCATCTAACTGCATATTAAGCAAACCGTCAAACACTTTTGCAATAATAGTTGCCAGTGACATGGGTCGGTAGTTGGACTTGTCAGCCATATCTCCAGTCTTGTTCTTTACTACGGGTACTACAACTGTCTTCATTAAATCAACTGGCAAGTAGGAATGACCGACACACAAGGTGTAGAACATGGCCAAGACATGCTTTATAAGCATAGTCGGTCTCATCTGTGTCAGCGTTTTTCGCTTAGTTGGGTGCTCCGTATCTGCGCTAGTCGCATAGTCGGACTTACCGTATCTGCTTTATAAGCATAGTCGGTCTCATCTGTGTCAGCGTTTTTCGCTTAGTTGGGTGCTCCGTATCTGCGCTAGTCGCATAGTCGGACTTACCGTATCTGCTTTATAAGTATAGTCGGTCTCACCTGTGTCAGCGTTTTTCGCTTAGTCGGGTGCTCCGTATCTGCGCTAGTCGCATAGTCGGACTTACCGTATCTGCTTTATAAGCATAGTCGGTCTCACCTGTGTCAGCGTTTTTCGCTTAGTCGGGTGCTCCGTATCTGCGCTAGTCGCATAGTCGGAGAACCGTATCTTCTTTATAAGCATAGTCAGTCTCACCTGTGTCAGCGTTTTTCGCTTAGTCGGGTGCTCTTTATCTGCGCTTGTCGCATAGTCGGACTTACCGTATTTGCTTTTTAAGCATAGTCGGTCTCACCTGTGTCAGCGTTTTTCGCTAAGTCGGGTGCTCCGTATCTATGCTAGTCGCATAGTTGGACTCACCGTATTTGCTTTATAAGCGTAGTCGGTCTCATCTGTGTCAGCGTTTTTCGCTTAGTCGGGTGCTCCGTATCTGCGCTAGTCGCATAGTCGGAGAACCGTATCTTCTTTATAAGCATAGTCAGTCTCACCTGTGTCAGCGTTTTTCGCTTAGTCGGGTGCTCCGTATCTGTGCTAGTTGCATAGTTGGACTCACCGTATCTGCTTTAAAAGCTTAGTCGGTCTCATCTGTGTTAGCGTTTTTCGCTTAGTCGGGTGCTCCGTATCTGCGCTAGTCGCATAGTCGGACTTGCTGTATCTGCTTTACAAGCATGGTCGGTCTCACCTGTGTCAGCGTTTTTCAATAAGTCGGGTGCTTCGTATCTGCGCTAGTCGCATAGTCGGACTTACCGTATCTGCTTTATAAGCATAGTCGGTCTCGCCTGTGTTAGCGCTTGTCGCTTAGTGGGGTGCTCCTTATCTGCGCTAGTCGTATAGTCGACTTGCCGTATCTGCTTTATAAGCATAGTCGGTCTCACCTGTGTCAGCGTTTTTCGCTTAGTTGGGTGCTCCGTATTTGCGCTAGTCGCATAGTCGGACTTACCGTATCTGCTTTATAAGCATAGTCGGTCTCACCTGTGTCAGCGTTTTACACTGAGTCGGGTGCTCCGTATCTGCGCTAGTCGCATAGTCGGACTTACCGTATCTGCTTTATAAGCATAGTCGGTCTCACCTGTATCAGCGCTTGTCGCTTAGTCAGGTGCTCCGTATCTGCGCTAGTCGCATAGTCGGACTTACCGTATCTGCTTTATAAGCATAGTCGGTCTCACCTGTGTCAGCGCTTGTCGCTTAGTCAGGTACTCCGTATCTGCGCTAGTCGCATAGTCGGACTTGCTGTATCTGCTTTATAAGCATAGTCGGTCTCACCTGTGTCAGCGTTTTTCGCTTAGCCGGGTGCTCCGCATCTGCGCTAGTCGCATAGTCAGACTTGCTGTATCTGCTTTATAAGCATAGTCGGTCTCACCTGTGGCAGCGTTTTTCGCTTAGTCGGGTGCTCCGTATCTGCACTAGTCGCATAGTTGGACTTACCGTATCTGCTTTATAAGCATAGTCGGTTTCACCTGTGTCAGCGTTTTTCGCTTAGTCGGGTGCTCCGTATCTGCGCTAATCGCATAGTCGGACTTGCTGTATCTGCTTTATAAGCATAGTCGGTCTCACCTGTGTCAGCGTTTTTCGCTTAGTCGGGTGCTCCGTATCTGCGCTAGTCGCATAGTCGGACTTAACGTATCTGATTTATAAGCATAGTCGGTCTCACCTGTGTCAGCGCTTGTCGTTTAGTCGGGTGCTCCGTATCTGCGCTAGTCGCATAGTCGGACTTACCGTATCTGCTTTATAAGCATAGTCGGTCTCACCGATGTCAGCGTTTTTCGCTTAGTCGGGTGCTCCGTATCTGCGCTAGTCGCATAGTCGGACTTGCCGTATCTGCTTTACAAGCATGGTCGGTCTCACCTGTGTCAGCTTTTTATCAATAAGTCGGGTGCTTCCTATCTGCGGTAGTCGCATAGTCGGACTTACCGTATCTGCTTTATAAGCATAGTCGGTCTCACCTGTGTCAGCGCTTGTCGCTTAGTCGGGTGCTCCGTATCTGCGCTAGTCGCATAGTCGGACTTACCGTATCTGCTTTATAAGCATAGTCGGTCTCACCTGTGTCAGCGTTTTTCGCTTAGTCGGGTGCTTTGTATCTGCGCTAGTCGCATAGTCGGACATACCATATTTGCTTTACAAGCATGGTCGGTCTCACATGTGTCAGCGTTTTTCGATAAGTCGGGTGCTTCGTATCTGCGCTAGTCGCATAGTCGGACTTACCGTATCTGCTTTATAAGCATAGTCGGTCTCACCTGTGTCAGCGCTTGTCGCTTAGTTGAGTGCTCCGTATCTGCGCTAGTCGCATAGTCGGACTTACCGTATCTGCTTTATAAGCATAGTCGGTCTCACCTGTATCAGCGTTTTTCGCTTAGTCGGGTGCTCCATATCTGCGCTAGTCGCATAGTCGGACTTGCCGTATCTGCTTTACAAGCATGGTCGGTCTCACCTGTGTCAGCGTTTTTCGATAAGTCGGGTGCTTCGTATCTGCGCTAGTCGCATAGTCGGACTTACCGTATCTGCTTTATAAGCATAGTCGGTCTCACCTGTGTCAGCGTTTTTCGCTTAGTTGGGTGCTCCGTATCTGCGCTAGTCGCATAGTCGGACTTGCTGTATCTGCTTTATAAGCATAGTCGGTCTCACCTGTGTCAGCGTTTTTCGCTTAGCCGGGTGCTCCGTATCTGCGCTAGTCGCATAGTCGGATTTACCGTATCTGCTTTATAAGCATAGTCGGTCTCACATGTGTCAGCGCTTGTCGCTTAGTCGGGTGCTCCGTATCTGCGCTAGTCGCATAGCAAATTGATAATAGTTACTATTACGCTATGATAATACTGTTAACTTAAACTAGCAGGCTTTTAAACTATAGTGGACCCATTCGCCCATGCAGCTTTTCGCAAAATGCTCTCTGCAAAGGCAAGGAAATGGGTTCGGCAGTTGTCGTCGTCGATGGAGTCTCATATAATATCCTTTATTAGCTTCAGACCCGCCTTGCACTCGTACTCATGCCGCTCCAAGGTGTATTATATAATAAAATATATACTATTGTTTCAGGACTCGTGTCATCGCAAGTGCAAAACGGATCATCTGCCAACTTAAAACGATTAAGGTAAGCTCTTATTCCTTTTTGTCCGCTAAACAGTTGCGTTCTCAATGCGTTTGTACTAATCTTAGATAGGACTCTGTAGGCTTGTTTTACTTCGGGCAAAAACATCTTCGTGACTTTTCCTGTTGCGGCTTTAGTGTATCTTCACTGCCACTCTCCCAATACCGATAGGAGTCCGATAGGGCGGTACGATTTGGGTCCGGTGTAGTCCTCTTTGCCTGGCTTAGGAATGACTTTTATTCTCGCTGTCTTCCATCTGTTAGGAAAGTATCCGGTTTTTAGGCAAAGATTGAAGATTCCTAGTTGTACCAGTGGGGCCACCTCGAAGCAGATCTTGCATATGTCGGAGGTAAGTCCGTCCTCCCCTGGAGATTTGTTTGGGTTCATTCTGGAGTATACCACCCGGAGCTCGTCATGGGTGAATTTTGAGCAACCCTGCGGGCATTCCTGGTCAATATCAATATTCCGGAAGAGGTCAAGCATTTCACTTCGAACCTTGGTTTGTTCTCCGTTATCCGTGGCTTCCTCGTCCCATGGGTAGAAAGTCCTGGCCATAAGCTCAGCAGATCCCACTGGGTCCAGGGCGTCTGCATCCGGAGTTGAACGAAGAAGCTTCTCCACTGTATTTCCCTCGCATAATTTGAGAATGCGGTATGAGCGTTGCCAGACAGTCTCTTTTTCTTCTTTGGTGCAGAATTCCGTCCAGCTGCTATTTATTGTGGCTTGAATAAGGTCTTTGTATTCTTCCATTGCCTTTTTGTACTGCTCCATGATCAGTGTTTTTCTGGCTGGATTAGCTTTCCGAATTTTATTTCTGCATCACAGCATTTCTCCTTTTTTCTCTGTTAGTTTCTCTGTCCACCATATTATTTTCTTTCCCCTCTTTTTTAGAGGAATAATCGGGATTGTCTGCTTGCACACCTCCAGCACAGTGTCCGTATAGAGACTCACTATTTTGTCTATCACGGCTTTAGTGTCAATCGCATCCACAGTCTCTGGGTTTATCCTCTTCTCCTGTAGTTTTTCCCTAAGAATATCCCGAAATCTCTTCCAGTCAGCCTTTGTCATGTTAAAAATCCGTGTCGCCTTCCTCTTTCTCGCAAGGTCCGTTTGGCCTAGCTCTATGTCAAAATTAATCTGACTGTGGTCACGGCTTCCTTGTTGACATGCCAGTTTTTGATTTTGCCCAAGAGGCTGGTTGAACATACAGTGAAATTAGGTATGCTTGTGTAGAGTTTGCCTCCTCTGTGAATATAAAAAGTTGGTGTAGCACCTTCGTTTAGCACATGAGGTCACACTGTGACGCAAATTCTATGAACTTAGTACCCCTTCTGTCCTCCTCTCTACATCCCCACCAGGGACTTGCCGAGTTTATGTCTCCACCGATGATGATGTCTTGAGTTCCCAACTGTGTCAGGATGTTCTGAAGCTTTTGAATGTTTTCCTCGATATCAAGAGTCCCATCTAAGTAAACGTTTATTATACCTATTTTACTAAGACCTGTTTTAAAAATAATTTGGTTTGCAAAGTTTTTTGCTAGGGACGCCCTTAACAATAGGCTATAGTTGCCCTGGCCAATGCATCCCATCTCCTTCTAACCGGGCATTCTTGGGCAAAGACATTATGTCCTGCCCTATCTATTTTTGCCTGCACGCAATTACGGCACGATGGGGCCGTACCAGCGAGCCAATCAGCACACTCTCTCCTGGTGTGTGGTCCTCCACAGTGGCTGCATTTTTCTTGGGTCTCCCTACAGAAACGCCTGCTATGACTATATCCCAGACATAACGAGCACTGTACGAGTGGCGACTGATCAGTTACTCGTACACGTTGCAAATCTATAAAGAGGGAACCAACATCGACCATGCGCTGCCAGATCGCGGGGGACACCTTCATCACGATGTGATTGGTGTGTGGGTTGTGTGTTGGCTTCCTGAATAATATCTGCAGTTTGTCATCTTTTCCTTTGAGAATATTTTTATTTTGATTCCTCAGGGCACTCAGGACATCCTCGTCGCTGTTGAATTTCAGCACATCCCTAAGGATTACCATCGGGTCTTTATTCTTCATCTCTTCAACGTTATGGTGCTAATCGGCCCCTTTAAGTTTTTGCTTAATTTTTTCCCTCTCTTCTTCAGTTCTGCATCCCACTATGACTTTTCTATCTTTTGCTTTCCTGATCTTTTCGACCACTATTCCTCCTTCCTTTCGCATTCACGGCCTTTCTTACTCTATTCAGCACTTCTTCCCCTGTCTCGGTTTCATCCTTGGCGGTTATGACTACCGAGTGAAGTGCGGTTTGCTCTGGGGCATTTCTTCTGGTGAACGCGTCCTTGATTCCTCGAACTCTTGGTGCTTCTCTATAGCCTCTTTCAGCTTCTCCATCCTTTCCGTACTCTCCCTCATTAGCCTCGTATGCTCTTCTATTACTTTTTTCGATTCGCTATCCTCCCTTTCCTGTTCCGGCTATTTATCTGGTCCCTGCTCAACCTCTTTCACTTTCTCCTCTATGGATATCTCTCTCGGCTTGCCTTGTCGTTTTATGCTGTCCGCCTCTTTGACCAATTGATACAGCCTATCTATGGCTTGCGTAACTCCAATTTTAACCTCCGTTCTGAGATTTCTTGAATTTCCGAGGTTGAGCTTTGCCTTTGTGACACATGCCTTTGCCTCCGTGAGCCTGTCCCTATATTTCCGGGGTATATTATTTTCAGGGTTCCACCGATACAATTTTTTCCTCATCAGGCTTCCGGTTAGGGGCTGGCTAAAGGATCTTCTGGTGGGGTAATCCCCACCAGAAGATCCTCCCGCTCTTGCCACCTTCGGAGGCGTTCTATGCCCGAACATCTTAAAGACAGCCCCGCCAGTTATTAAAGTCAACTATTATTAAATCCCACGCGTCTTAATGACCCTAACCTACAATATTAAAACTTAAAAATAAAAACAAAAATATACACCAGTCCAAGATTTTCTACTTTACCCAATGCGCTGCGCAGTTCAAAATTTTACTGTCACAAAGAACCCCCGGACCTGGAACACCCCCCGGACCTGGAACACCCCCCGGACCTGGAACACCCCCCGGACCTGGAACACCCCCCGGACCTGGAACACCCCCGGTCCTGGAACACCCCCCGGACCTGGAACACCCCCCGGACCTGGAACACCCCCCGGACCTGGAACACCCCCCGGACCTGGAACACCCCCCGGACCTGGAACACCCCCCGGACCTGGAACACCCCCCGGACCTGGAACACCCCCCGGACCTGGAACACCCCCCGGACCTGGAACACCCCCCGGACCTGGAACACCCCCGGACCTGGAACACCCCCCGGACCTGGAACACCCCCCGGACCTGTATGAAATCATTTCCTTGTACGCGACAGTAATTTTACTGTCACAAGGAAATCCGCATCAACAGCACGAAGGCATCCAGGTCCAGGGGGGCATCCAGGTCCAGGGGGCATTCAGGTCCAGGGGGCATCCAGGTCCAGGGGGGCATCCAGGTCCAGGGGGGCATCCAGGTCCAGGGGGGCATCCAGGTCCAGGGGGCATCCAGGTCCAGAGGGGCATCCAGGTCCAGGGGGGCATCTAGGCCCAGGGGGGCATCCAGGTCCAGGGGGGCATCCAGGTCCAGTGGGCATCCAGGTCCAGGGGGGCATCCAGGTCCAGGAGGCATCCAGATCCAGTGAGCATCCAGGTCCAGGGGGGCATCCAGGTCCAGGGGGGCATCCTGGTCCAGGGGCGCAACTAGGTCCAGGGGGGCATCCAGGTACTAAATAATACTAGCCGTAAAGGTAGAAGAGTCACTTCAAAGAGCTCGTCCGGGGAAGTACTACCATCACACCCAATTCTGCCGCCAAACAGCTTTGCTGTGTTTCGGTTAGGAGGGTCTGATTGCCGGCTAAATTACAGGCACGAAATTTAACATCTACCTCGAAAAATTTTACAGCTAGTATTAAGTAGAACAACTTAGTATTTAATTTTATAAATAAGCAATTGTATTTATTAATTTTAAAACAAAATGTCAGCCAAATCCGTGACCGGATCCGACCCAAAGTCGGAAGTGGCACCTCAGGTGATTCTCCAACCAAAGATATCGCTGCGTGAAAAGGTACTGAAGAAGGAAACGGCCGCCAAGTCACTAAAATTAGAAAAGTCGACGTGGCTATCAGTACCCGAAGCGAAGAAGGCATCAACGATCGGAGCACAATCGGAGGAAGTCAGCCCAAAGGTCCCCGCGAGAAGGAAGTGGACATCGCCTGCGAAACCGCCGAGCGAACACCTAGCCACATCCTCAGACCGGTTCGCGGTGGAGTCGGTCACAGATAAAATTATCAACTGGGAACAGTGTGGGATATCACCACCTAAGCCCGTAGAGTCCGACGACGACTCGGTTGCGTCTTGCTTAGACCTAGACACCTCCGTGAACAGGCCCAGACTACGACAGAGCATGCTCGTCGTGCAAGCGGGTCGACGAACGGGGGTGGAGATGGACCTAGCCACAAAGATGGCAAACGAGACGCTGCTGAAAGGGAAGGACGCGTTGGAGTCTGCAGGCAATATGGAGAGGGAGTGCAATGTCGTCGCACTCGAAAGCCTGCAGACTCTTTACGAAATAGTCCTCTCACTGTCGGACTCAAGATCCAGACATATCACCAGTCTGGAAAAGGAAAGGACGAGACACGCTACGGAGCTCGTAAGGGTGGAGAGAGCCCATACTAAACAATTAATAGATATTACCACCAATCTCACGTCGGAAATGTCAAAGGCCAGAACGGACATCGGCGCATCGCTCAAGGAGATACAAGCGGTGCAAAACTGGCAGGGGTATGAGACCCAGGAGCCCCACAGGCTTATAAAGGAAACGTCAGAAGCGCTCCAGGACCTCGACAAGCGTGTCAGAGCATTGGGAGAGCTCGTAACCAGCGGGCAAAAGGGGAAAGAGGAAGACCATCTGGAAAGACCACTCGAGCCTCAAGGCAGGAGTAGAATCTCTCCAGAATCAGCTAGAAGAGCTCCGAAAAGAGACCAACAAATACACGCACGAGATCCTGGAGTCCAGAGATGATATGTCGATTACTTATCTAGATCGGACGTGCCAATAATTTGCTCAAATTAATAAATCAACTTAAAATCTGACCTAGATTTGAGTCAGCAAAAGTGTGAAGTTAAGAAGTGATTCATTGCTATCTAATTGAGTATGTTGTGATAAATTTTTCTAACATAAATATCAACATGGACAGCCCTTTTTTCCGAAGTAGTAAAACGGTTCGAAGTCCCCCGCCCACCCCCCAACCTGAGCCCGCGTTACCACTGCGCCCGCCAGCGCCGCCGAGGGATGAAGCGACCATTGAAACCGTGTCTACATCAGAGATACAGACCTGGATGATCACCATCGAACAGTGCCTCAATGAAGTGACCTCGATTGCTACCGAAGGTAAACTAAACTCTGACCAAAAGCTAAGAATAAGTAATCTGTGCAGAAAGGTAGCCAATGGTACATCTCAAATGGCTGTAGAATACCAAGGCCTAAAGCAGAAGACCACCCAAGCACAATACTACATTAAAAGCTTCAAGGAAAAGGCAAGCCTATCTCAATGCATTCAAGACCTTCAGCAAAGCGTTAAAGAGTCATCGCAACCAGCAGTTAAAGCCTCATTCGCAGAAATGGTAAAAAACAGCAGTAATACCCTAATCCGCCCTACCTGAGCTCTGTAGCTATTTATCCCAAGGATAAATAGCAGACCAGTGACGACACTAAGTCTTTGGTACAAAAAATTATCAGCCCTGAGGGAATGAGGCTACATGTTAGAGGACTTCGTAAGACGATTAATGGGGGCGTCATCATCAGCACAGACACCAAGGACGATATAGAAAAGCTGAAAAACTCAGTGAACTTAACCACATCTGCCCTAACCATCGATGAACCACGCAAGCGCAGACCACGAGTAGTGATTATTGGAGTACCATCAAAAATGCAGGAACTAGAGGTCTATAACTGTATGTACGAGCAGAATCTGGCAGAGAAACTCTCGGGAATGACGAGAGAAAAATTTCTGGGTTCTATAAAGTTTAGCCACAAATCTGGAAAGAAGGATGCTGAAACCTGCAACTACATAATTGAGATTTCTGCCATCATTCGTAAAGCCCTCGTAACTCAAAGCAGAGTCTATATAAATTGGTCATCATGTCCTGTGCGAGACTTTACATTGGTGACAAGATGTTTTAAGTGCCAACAATATGGCCATGCGGCTAAGTCGTGCAAGGCTGAGTCCTACACTTGCGGACATTGCGGCGATCAAGGACACCAAGCCAGCGAATGCCCAAAGAAAGCGGAGCCTGCAAAATGTGCAACCTGCCTGCGCTACAAAAAACCGTGCAACCATAAGACAGGTGATTTAGATTGCCCTGCCAAAATTTTAGCGGAACAACGGTACATCAACTCCATTGATTATGAAGGCGCCTAAGAGCGCCACCTTAATTGTATAATCGAGCCTTAACTTTAGTTACCTATGACTGATAGCTTAATTATTGACCTAGACAATTTCTCAGTTTCCGAGTCAAGGTCATGCGATGTTGAAAACTGTAAACAACATGTATCTGCCTACCGTAACGCATTAACTATTCTAACACAAAATATTCGCAGTATTTACAAAAATATTAACAATCTCAGCACTTTTTTGCAAAGGCTTAATGTGACCTAATCATCCTAACCGAATGCTGGCTTGTTATTCATAATAATAACTTGCCTATAATGGAAGGTTATAGAGCTCATAATACCACTAAAAGTCACAATCAAAACGATGGAGTAGTAGTTTATGCTAGAAACTCATTATATAACATATCTGTAGAAGAATTGAACATCTTGGACTGCACCTGTTTGTTGGTAAAAATTGGAGCAAGTATTGCTATTTTAGCTGTGTATAGATCACCTTCATTTAATAATATAGATTCTTTTTTTGACTCTCTGCACTCCCATCTCCAAACACTATCGCCATTTAAAAATATTGCTATAGTAGGCGACATTAATATTAATATTCGCCCAGGGTTTTGTGACGGGACAGCCCAAGAAACCGCTGCTTTTTCAGCGGCTTACTTCCAGGACACACACTACCGACACATCAAAGTGGCTCTTGTTTGGATCATATTATGCTCAAAACAGACTTGCCGGCAATCACCATAGTGACAAATT
This sequence comes from Philereme vetulata, assembly GCA_918857605.2. Classification (NCBI taxonomy): domain Eukaryota; kingdom Metazoa; phylum Arthropoda; class Insecta; order Lepidoptera; family Geometridae; genus Philereme; species Philereme vetulata. The sequence goes on from OU975482.1 coordinate 2,161,131, forward strand.
CCTCGGTTACCGACCACAAGGCCGCTTTACTAACACTCAGCCTAAAACTGCTTAAACCCAAGCATGCAAAATCAACTAATAAATTAGATCATAGTAAATTAGAAGACGATTTACGTAATATTGACCTCGAATCTATTTACAATTCAGCTGACGCAGAAACATGTATAACACACTTAATAAACAACATACAGAATGTTCTACAAATAATACTAGAAACATAAAAATATGTAGCAAAAATATAAACATTAAGCCCTGGATTACCACGGGGCTTCTCCGTTGCATGAGACATCGAGATAAGCTTCATATGAATGCCAAAAGATACCCAAATAATATAACAATACAAACAACTTACAAGAGGTACCGAAACTTCTGTAACGGTCTCCTCAAAAAAATTAAGTGTGAATACGATAAAATGCTATTAGATAAGGCTGGTCAATATAGCAAAAAAATTTGGAAAACCATAAAAAACGTTACTTTTACATGAAAACAACATGAATCATCTTCGAATTTATTAAAATCACATCCCTCCCCGCTTGTAGCTGCTAACAACGCTAACGACTTTTTTGTTAACATTGGTCGAAAGCTAGCAGAAAAGTTTCGAAACCTGTCCTCTGCGCCTACTGTAGACAACGTCCAGTCACAGAATAAATCTTTTGTGTTACTGGATTTTGACACTCCGGAAATTAAAAGAATTATAATGGGGCTTAAAGACGATTGCGCAACTGGGTGGGATAATATACCGACCAAAATACTTAAGCAGTACAAACATGTACTTGCCCCATCTTTAACTTTTGCCTTTCATAAATGGTTAGACGAGGGAACCTTTCCAAAATGTCTTAAAAAGGCGGTGGTCATTCCCGTTCATAAGTCAGGGAGCAAAACAGAAATTGCAAATTACAGACCAATATCCATACTATCTTCAGTTTCTAAAATATTAGAAAAAATAATAAACAATAGATTAGTTCATTTCTTAGAAAGCAAATCACTCTTATCTAACACTCAATTTGGGTTTAGGCCTAAACTGTCTACCTCTGACGCTGTACACCAGCTCACTGATTTTATAGGGAAGGAACTTGACAAAGGTAATAAGACATTAGGCATATTTTTAGATCTAGCAAAAGCCTTCGACACCGTTTCTATTCCTGCTCTGCTCAACAAGTTGGAAAACATAGGCATACGAGGTAATCAGTGAAAGCTGCTTTCCAGCTTTTTGAGCAGTCGTAGTCAATGCGTCAAAATAGACAATGTCATCAGCTCAGATCTGGGAAATACTTCTTTTGGCCTGCCCCAAGGAAGTATTTTATCAAGTACCTTATTTTTAATATACATTAATGAACTATGCAACCTCCAACTAGACCACGGAAAATTTTTATCCTATGCTGATGGATACTGCTCTACTTTTCTCAGCGGATACGGAAGCTAAAGTGCTTGAACTTGCACAACGCGGCTTCAATACTGTGAACAATTGGCTCCAAGCTCACCTACTAACCCTTAACGCTGATAAAACAAAATGCATAAAATTAACTATGCGGAAATCAAAGTCAGCACCAATGACTAACCCAGATATACATATTTTTGCACATCAATGCAATTGTGCAATTAACGATAATTTATGTAAATGCCCTGTTATCTCATTTACTAATAATATTAAGTACCTTGGCGTTATTATAGATGAAAATCTCTCGTTCAATAAACATGTAAAAACTTTAAGTAATAGAATACGAAAATTAATATTTGTTTTTAAGAAGTTACGCTGTATTGCAGATTCAAAGCTAGTTATGCGAGTATACCTTGCTTTATGTCAGTCAATTATAACCTACTGTATAACGTCTTGGGGAGGAGCGTGTAAAACCTTTATATTAGCCGCAGAAAGGGCACAAAGAGCAATCCTTAAGATATCCACTTTTCGTCCCTTTCTCTATCCAACCAACTTATTATATAAGTCATGTAAAGTTCTGACAGTTAGGCAGCTATTTATACTTAACATAGTTTTAAGACAACACAGAGCACTTCCCTATAGCACTGAAAGTAGTAACAAAAGACGAAAAGATATCGTCCCCACTAACAACACCCCAGTTAAGCATGCTTTTGCATCCAGATTTCTAATGTTCCTAGGACCATTGCTGTACAACTGGCTAAATCGTAAATTGAGCATCCACTCAATGAACTTATCAAACTGTAAAAGAGCCTTACAGACTGCTCTATCCAATCTATCTTACGAGGAAACTGAAGAATTACTAAACGTAATAAAGTAAGATTTTAAAGATTATATAGTACGTAAACTCATACCTTCCATGTTGACACTTAGTTTATTAGTTATTTTTATTTTTCTTCATTATGTAAAAAGATTCTAAGTTTTCTTAATTTGAGTATTCATAAGTTACGCCAGTCCAGCCTTTTTCGCCTGAGATACAGGTTTTCCTAGTTCAGGCATTGTATAAAATCTAACCTATAAGTAGATATTAATCCCTAATCTTAATCTTAGCTATATGAAAAAATATGAATAAAGATTTATTAAAGATTTATTATTATTATTATTATTATGAAATTAATTCAAAATAAAATTGACTCTCCACATCTCCTTTCTCAGATAAGTCTGAGAGTACCTACAAGGTCTGTCAGGCATCAGACTTACTTGCACATTCCCTATTATTCAACAAACTATAGGCAGAACCCGTTTTTTTGTAGATCAGCAAATTTCATAAACAAATTGGATGACTCAGCCGAAATTGACTTATTTAATTCATCTTCAAATCCATTTAAAAACATAATCTCAAAGAACTGGTTTGATGTGACTTCTTAACTATCCGTTACTCACTTTTGTCTTGTTAACATTACATGTAATATCTTTTCTTTAACATTCAAGCTAGCAAATAGACTCAATATGCGAAAACGTCTCAATGGTGATAAGCTATAAGTATAAACTAACTATTAAGTATTTTATCACTGTATGTTTTCCGAAGAAAATAAAATAAATAAAATAAAATAGTCGGTCTCACCTGTGTCAGCGTTTTTCGCTTAGTCGGGTGCTCCGTATCTGCGCTAGTCGCATAGTCGGACTTACCGTATCTGCTTTATAAGCATAGTCGGTCTCACCTGTGTCAGCGTTTTTCGCTTAGTCGGGTGCTCCGTATCTGCGCTAGTCGCATAGTCGGACTTACCGTATCTGCTTTATAAGCATAGTCGGTCTCACCTGTGTCAGCGTTTTTCGCTTAGTCGGGTGCTCCGTATCTGCGCTAGTCGCATAGTCGGACTTACCGTATCTGCTTTATAAGCATAGTCGGTCTCACCTGTGTCAGCGTTTTTCGCTTAGTCGGGTGCTCCGTATCTGCGCTAGTCGCATAGTCGGACTTACCGTATCTGCTTTATAAGCATAGTCGGTCTCACCTGTGTCAGTGTTTTTCGCTTAGTCCGGTGCTACGTATCTGCGCTAGTCGCATAGTCGGACTTACCGTATCTGCTTTATAAGCATAGTCAATCTCATCTGTGTCAGCATTTTTCGCTTAGTCGGGTTTTCTTTATCTGCGCTAGTCGCATAGTCGGACTTACCGTATCTGCTTTATAAGCATAGTCAGTCTCCCCTGTGTCAGTCTTTTTCGCTTAGTCGGGTGCTCCGTATCTGCGTTAGTTGCATAGTCGGACTTAACGTATCTGCTTTATAAGCATAGTCGGTCTCACCTGTGTCAGCGTTTTTCGCTTACTCGGGTGCTCCGTATCTGCGCTAGTCGCATAGTCGGACTTGCCGTATCTGCTTTATAAGCATAGTCGGTCTCACCTGTGTCAGCGTTTTTCGCTGAAACGGGTGCTCCGTATCTGCGCTAGTCGCATAGTCGGACTTACAGTATCTGCTTTATAAGCATAGTCGGTCTCACCTGTGTCAGTGTTTTTCGCTTAGTCGGGTGCTCCGTATCTGCGCTAGTCGCATAGTCGGACTAACCGTATCTTCTTTATAAGCATAGTCAGTCTCACCTGTGTCAGCGTTTTTCGCTTAGTCGGGTGCTCTGTATCGGCGCTTGTCGCATAGTCGGACTTACCGTATTTGCTTTATAAGCATAGTCGGTCTCACCTGTGTCAGCGTTTTTCGCTTAGTCGGGTGCTCCGTATCTGCGCTAGTCGCATAGTCGGACTTACCGTATCTGTTTTATAAGCATAGTCGGTCTCACCTGTGTCAGCGTTTTTCGCTTACTCGGGTGCTCCGTATCTGCGCTAGTCGCATAGTCGGACTAACTGTATCTGCTTGACAAGCATAGTCGGTCTCACCAGTGTCAGCACTTATCGCTTAGTCGGGTACTCCGTATCTGCGCTAGTCGCATAGTCGGACTTGCCGTATTTGTTATATAAGCAAGATCGGTCTCACCTGTGTCAGCGTTTTTTGCTTAGTCGGGTGCTCCGTATCTGCGCTAGTTGCATAGTCGGACTTACCGTATCTGCTTTATAAGCATAGTCAGTCTCACCTGTGTCAGCGTTTTTCCCTTAGTCGGGTGCTCTGTATCTGCGCTTGTCGCATAGTCGGACTTACCGTATCTGCTTTATAAGCATAGTCGGTCTCACCTGTGTCAGCGTTTTTCGCTTAGTCGTGTGCTCCGTATCTGCGCTAGTCGCATAGTCGGACTTACCGTATCTGCTTTATAAGCATAGTCGGTCTCACCTGTGTCAGCGTTTTTCGCTTACTCGGGTGCTCCGTATCTGCGCTAGTCGCATAGTCGGACTTACAGTATCTGCTTTATAAGCATAGTCGGTCTCACCTGTGTCAGTGTTTTTCGCTTAGTCGGGTGCTCCGTATCTGCGCTAGTCGCATAGTCGGACTAACCGTATCTTCTTTATAAGCATAGTCAGTCTCACCTGTGTCAGCGTTTTTCGCTTAGTCGGGTGCTCTGTATCGGCGCTTGTCGCATAGTCGGACTTACCGTATTTGCTTTATAAGCATAGTCGGTCTCACCTGTGTCAGCGTTTTTCGCTTAGTCGGGTGCTCCGTATCTGCGCTAGTCGCATAGTCGGACTTACCGTATCTGTTTTATAAGCATAGTCGGTCTCACCTGTGTCAGCGTTTTTCGCTTACTCGGGTGCTCCGTATCTGCGCTAGTCGCATAGTCGGACTAACTGTATCTGCTTGACAAGCATAGTCGGTCTCACCAGTGTCAGCACTTATCGCTTAGTCGGGTACTCCGTATCTGCGCTAGTCGCATAGTCGGACTTGCCGTATTTGTTATATAAGCAAGATCGGTCTCACCTGTGTCAGCGTTTTTTGCTTAGTCGGGTGCTCCGTATCTGCGCTAGTTGCATAGTCGGACTTACCGTATCTGCTTTATAAGCATAGTCAGTCTCACCTGTGTCAGCGTTTTTCCCTTAGTCGGGTGCTCTGTATCTGCGCTTGTCGCATAGTCGGACTTACCGTATCTGCTTTATAAGCATAGTCAGTCTCACCTGTGTCAGCGTTTTTCGCTTAGTCGGGTGCTCGGTATCGGCGCTTGTCGCATAGTCGGACTTACCGTATTTGCTTTATAAGCATAGTCGGTCTCACCTGTGTCAGTGTTTTTCGCTTAGTCGGGTGCTACGTATCTGCGCTAGTCGCATAGTCGGACTTACCGTATCTGCTTTATAAGCATAGTCAGTCTCATCTGTGTCAGCATTTTTCGCTTAGTCGGGTTTTCTTTATCTGCGCTAGTCGCATAGTCGGACTTACCGTATCTGCTTTATAAGCATAGTCAGTCTCCCCTGTGTCAGTCTTTTTCGCTTAGTCGGGTGCTCCGTATCTGCGTTAGTTGCATAGTCGGACTTAACGTATCTGCTTTATAAGCATAGTCGGTCTCACCTGTGTCAGCGTTTTTCGCTTACTCGGGTGCTCCGTATCTGCGCTAGTCGCATAGTCGGACTTGCCGTATCTGCTTTATAAGCATAGTCGGTCTCACCTGTGTCAGCGTTTTTCGCTGAAACGGGTGCTCCGTATCTGCGCTAGTCGCATAGTCGGACTTACAGTATCTGCTTTATAAGCATAGTCGGTCTCACCTGTGTCAGTGTTTTTCGCTTAGTCGGGTGCTCCGTATCTGCGCTAGTCGCATAGTCGGACTAACCGTATCTTCTTTATAAGCATAGTCAGTCTCACCTGTGTCAGCGTTTTTCGCTTAGTCGGGTGCTCTGTATCGGCGCTTGTCGCATAGTCGGACTTACCGTATTTGCTTTATAAGCATAGTCGGTCTCACCTGTGTCAGCGTTTTTCGCTTAGTCGGGTGCTCCGTATCTGCGCTAGTCGCATAGTCGGACTTACCGTATCTGCTTTATAAGCATAGTCGGTCTCACCTGTGTCAGCGTTTTTCGCTTACTCGGGTGCTCCGTATCTGCGCTAGTCGCATAGTCGGACTAACTGTATCTGCTTGACAAGCATAGTCGGTCTCACCAGTGTCAGCACTTATCGCTTAGTCGGGTACTCCGTATCTGCGCTAGTCGCATAGTCGGACTTGCCGTATTTGTTATATAAGCAAGATCGGTCTCACCTGTGTCAGCGTTTTTTGCTTAGTCGGGTGCTCCGTATCTGCGCTAGTTGCATAGTCGGACTTACCGTATCTGCTTTATAAGCATAGTCAGTCTCACCTGTGTCAGCGTTTTTCCCTTAGTCGGGTGCTCTGTATCTGCGCTTGTCGCATAGTCGGACTTACCGTATCTGCTTTATAAGCATAGTCGGTCTCACTTGTGTCAGCGTTTTTCGCTTAGTCGTGTGCTCCGTATCTGCGCTAGTCGCATAGTCGGACTTACCGTATCTGCTTTATAAGCATAGTCGGTCTCACCTGTGTCAGCGTTTTTCGCTTAGTCGGGTGCTCCGTATCTGCGCTAGTCGCATAGTCGGACTAACTGTATCTGCTTGACAAGCATAGTCGGTCTCACCAGTGTCAGCACTTATCGCTTAGTCGGGTACTCCGTATCTGCGCTAGTCGCATAGTTAGAATTACCGTATCTAGTTTATAAGCATAGTCGGTCTCACCTGTGTCAGCGGTTTTCGCTTAGTCGGGTGCTCAGTATCTGCGCTAGTCGGATAGTCGGACTCACCGTATCTGCTTTATAAGCATAGTTGGTCTCACCTGTGTCAGCGTTTGTCACTTAGTCGGGTGCTCCGTATCTGTGCTAGTCACATAGTAAGACTAACCGTATCTGCTTTATAAGCATAATCGGTCTCACCTGTGTCAGCGTTTTTCGCTTAGTCGGGTTTTCTGTATCAGCGCTAGTCGCATAGTCGGACTTACCGTATCTGCTTTATAAGCATAGTCGGTCTCACCTGTGTCAGCGTTTTTCGCTTAGTCGGGTGCTCCGTATCTGCGCTTGTCACATAGCCGGACTTACCGTATCTGCTTTATAAGCATAGTCGGTCTCACCTGTGTCAGCGTTTTTCGCTTAGTTGGGTGCTTCGTATCTGCGCTAGTCGCATAGTCGGACTTGCCGTATCTGCTTTATAAGCATAGTCGGTCTCACCTTTGTCAGCGTTTTTCGCTTACTCGGGTGCTCCGTATCTGCGCTAGTCGCATAGTTGGACTTACTGTATCTGCTTGACAAGCATAGTCAGTCTCACCAGTGTCAGCACTTATCGCTTAGTCGGGTACTCCGTATCTGCGCTAGTCGCATAGTTGGACATACCGTATCTAGTTTATAAGCATAGTCGGTCTCACATGTGTCAGCGGTTTGCGCTGAGTCGGGTGCTCCGTATCTGCGCTAGTCGGATAGTCGGACTAACCGTATCTGCTTTATAAGCATAGTCGGTCTCACCTGTGTCAGCGCTAGTCACTTAGTCGGGTGCTCCGTATCTGCGCTGGTCACATAGTCGGACTAACCGTATCTGCTTTATAAGCATAATCGGTCTCACCTGTGTCAGCGTTTTTTAGCTTAGTCGGGTTTTCTGTATCTGCGCTAGTCGCATAGTCGGACTTACCGTATCTGCTTTATAAGCATAGTCGGTCTCACCTGTGTCAGCGTTTTTCGCTTAGTCGGGTGCTCCGTATCTGCGCTAGTCGCATAGTCGGACTAACCGTATCTTCTTTATAAGCATAGTCAGTCTCAACTGTGTCAGCCTTTTTCAATTAGTCGGGTGCTCTGTATCTGCGCTTGTCACATAGTTGGACTTACCGTATCTGCTTTATAAGCATAGTCGGTCTCACCTATGTCAGCGCTTTTTGCTTAGTCGGATGCTACGTATCTGCGCTAGTCGCATAGTCGGACTTACCGTATCTGCTTTATAAGCATAGTTGGTCTCACCTGTTTCAGCGTTTTTCGCTTAGTCGGGTACTACGTATCTGTGCTAGTCGCATAGTTGGACTCACCGTATCTGCTTCATAAGCATAGTCGGTCTCATCTGTGTCAGCGTTTTTCGTTTAGTCGGGTGCTCCGTATCTGCACTAGTCGCATAGTCGTACTTACCGTATCTGCTTTATAAGCATAGTTGGTCTCACCTGTGTCAGCGTTTTTTGCTTAGTTGGGTGCTCCGTATCTGCGCTAGTCGCATAGTCGGACATACCGTATCTGCTTTATAAGCATAGTCGGTCTGAACTGTGTCAGCGCTTGTCACTTATTCGGGTGCTCCGTAACTGCGCTAGTCGCATAGTCGGACTTGCCGTATCTGCTTTATAAGCATAGTCGGTCTCACCTGTGTCAGCGTTTTTCGCTTAGTCGGGTGCTCCATATCTGTGCTAGTCGCATAGTTGGACTCAACGTATCTGCTTTATAAGCATAATCGGTCTCACCTGTGTCAGCGCTTGTCGCTTAGTCGGGTTTTCTGTATCTGTGCTAGTCGCATAGTCGGACTAACCGTATCTGCTTTATAAGCATAGTCGGTCTCACCTGTGTCAGCGTTTTTCGCTTAGTGGGGTGCTCCGTATCTGCGCTAGTCGCATAGTCGGACAACCGTATATTCTTAATAAGCATAGTCAGTCTCACCTGTGTCAGCGTTTTTCGCTTAGTCGGGTGCTCTTTATCTGCGCTTGTCGCATAGTCGGACTTACCGTATTTGCTTTTTAAGCATAGTCGGTCTAACCTGTGTCAGCGTTTTCCACTGAGTCGGGTGCTCCGTATCTGCGCTAGTCGCATAGTCGGACTTACAGTATCTGCTTTATAAGCATAGTCGGTCTCACCTGTGTCAGTGTTTTTCGCTTAGTCGGGTGCTCCGTATCTGCGCTAGTCGCATAGTCGGACTAACCGTATCTTCTTTATAAGCATAGTCAGTCTCACCTGTGTCAGCGTTTTTCGCTTAGTCGGGTGCTCTGTATCGGCGCTTGTCGCATAGTCGGACTTACCGTATTTGCTTTATAAGCATAGTCGGTCTCACCTGTGTCAGCGTTTTTCGCTTAGTCGGGTGCTCCGTATCTGCGCTAGTCGCATAGTCGGACTTACCGTATCTGTTTTATAAGCATAGTCGGTCTCACCTGTGTCAGCGTTTTTCGCTTACTCGGGTGCTCCGTATCTGCGCTAGTCGCATAGTCGGACTAACTGTATCTGCTTGACAAGCATAGTCGGTCTCACCAGTGTCAGCACTTATCGCTTAGTCGGGTACTCCGTATCTGCGCTAGTCGCATAGTCGGACTTGCCGTATTTGTTATATAAGCAAGATCGGTCTCACCTGTGTCAGCGTTTTTTGCTTAGTCGGGTGCTCCGTATCTGCGCTAGTTGCATAGTCGGACTTACCGTATCTGCTTTATAAGCATAGTCAGTCTCACCTGTGTCAGCGTTTTTCCCTTAGTCGGGTGCTCTGTATCTGCGCTTGTCGCATAGTCGGACTTACCGTATCTGCTTTATAAGCATAGTCGGTCTCACTTGTGTCAGCGTTTTTCGCTTAGTCGTGTGCTCCGTATCTGCGCTAGTCGCATAGTCGGACTTACCGTATCTGCTTTATAAGCATAGTCGGTCTCACCTGTGTCAGCGTTTTTCGCTTACTCGGGTGCTCCGTATCTGCGCTAGTCGCATAGTCGGACTAACTGTATCTGCTTGACAAGCATAGTCGGTCTCACCAGTGTCAGCACTTATCGCTTAGTCGGGTACTCCGTATCTGCGCTAGTCGCATAGTTAGAATTACCGTATCTAGTTTATAAGCATAGTCGGTCTCACCTGTGTCAGCGGTTTTCGCTTAGTCGGGTGCTCAGTATCTGCGCTAGTCGGATAGTCGGACTCACCGTATCTGCTTTATAAGCATAGTTGGTCTCACCTGTGTCAGCGTTTGTCACTTAGTCGGGTGCTCCGTATCTGTGCTAGTCACATAGTAAGACTAACCGTATCTGCTTTATAAGCATAATCGGTCTCACCTGTGTCAGCGTTTTTCGCTTAGTCGGGTTTTCTGTATCAGCGCTAGTCGCATAGTCGGACTTACCGTATCTGCTTTATAAGCATAGTCGGTCTCACCTGTGTCAGCGTTTTTCGCTTAGTCGGGTGCTCCGTATCTGCGCTTGTCACATAGCCGGACTTACCGTATCTGCTTTATAAGCATAGTCGGTCTCACCTGTGTCAGCGTTTTTCGCTTAGTTGGGTGCTTCGTATCTGCGCTAGTCGCATAGTCGGACTTGCCGTATCTGCTTTATAAGCATAGTCGGTCTCACCTTTGTCAGCGTTTTTCGCTTACTCGGGTGCTCCGTATCTGCGCTAGTCGCATAGTTGGACTTACTGTATCTGCTTGACAAGCATAGTCAGTCTCACCAGTGTCAGCACTTATCGCTTAGTCGGGTACTCCGTATCTGCGCTAGTCGCATAGTTGGACATACCGTATCTAGTTTATAAGCATAGTCGGTCTCACATGTGTCAGCGGTTTGCGCTGAGTCGGGTGCTCCGTATCTGCGCTAGTCGGATAGTCGGACTAACCGTATCTGCTTTATAAGCATAGTCGGTCTCACCTGTGTCAGCGCTAGTCACTTAGTCGGGTGCTCCGTATCTGCGCTGGTCACATAGTCGGACTAACCGTATCTGCTTTATAAGCATAATCGGTCTCACCTGTGTCAGCGTTTTTTAGCTTAGTCGGGTTTTCTGTATCTGCGCTAGTCGCATAGTCGGACTTACCGTATCTGCTTTATAAGCATAGTCGGTCTCACCTGTGTCAGCGTTTTTCGCTTAGTCGGGTGCTACGTATCTGCGCTAGTCGCATAGTCGGACTAACCGTATCTTCTTTATAAGCATAGTCAGTCTCAACTGTGTCAGCCTTTTTCAATTAGTCGGGTGCTCTGTATCTGCGCTTGTCACATAGTTGGACTTACCGTATCTGCTTTATAAGCATAGTCGGTCTCACCTATGTCAGCGCTTTTTGCTTAGTCGGATGCTACGTATCTGCGCTAGTCGCATAGTCGGACTTACCGTATCTGCTTTATAAGCATAGTTGGTCTCACCTGTTTCAGCGTTTTTCGCTTAGTCGGGTACTACGTATCTGTGCTAGTCGCATAGTTGGACTCACCGTATCTGCTTCATAAGCATAGTCGGTCTCATCTGTGTCAGCGTTTTTCGTTTAGTCGGGTGCTCCGTATCTGCACTAGTCGCATAGTCGTACTTACCGTATCTGCTTTATAAGCATAGTTGGTCTCACCTGTGTCAGCGTTTTTTGCTTAGTTGGGTGCTCCGTATCTGCGCTAGTCGCATAGTCGGACATACCGTATCTGCTTTATAAGCATAGTCGGTCTGAACTGTGTCAGCGCTTGTCACTTATTCGGGTGCTCCGTAACTGCGCTAGTCGCATAGTCGGACTTGCCGTATCTGCTTTATAAGCATAGTCGGTCTCACCTGTGTCAGCGTTTTTCGCTTAGTCGGGTGCTCCATATCTGTGCTAGTCGCATAGTTGGACTCAACGTATCTGCTTTATAAGCATAATCGGTCTCACCTGTGTCAGCGCTTGTCGCTTAGTCGGGTTTTCTGTATCTGTGCTAGTCGCATAGTCGGACTAACCGTATCTGCTTTATAAGCATAGTCGGTCTCACCTGTGTCAGCGTTTTTCGCTTAGTGGGGTGCTCCGTATCTGCGCTAGTCGCATAGTCGGACAACCGTATATTCTTAATAAGCATAGTCAGTCTCACCTGTGTCAGCGTTTTTCGCTTAGTCGGGTGCTCTTTATCTGCGCTTGTCGCATAGTCGGACTTACCGTATTTGCTTTTTAAGCATAGTCGGTCTAACCTGTGTCAGCGTTTTCCACTGAGTCGGGTGCTCCGTATCTGCGCTAGTCGCATAGTCGAACTTATCGTATCTGCTTTATAAGCATAGTCGGTCTCACCTGTGTCAGCGCTTGTCACTTAGTCGGGTGCTCCGTATCTGCGCTAGTCACATAGTCGGACTAAACGTATCTGCTTTATAAGCATAATCGGTCTCAACTGTGTCAGCGTTTTTCGCTTAGTCGGGTTTTCTGTATCTGCGCTAGTCGCATAGTCGGACTTACCGTATCTGCTTTATAAGTATAGTCGGTCTCACCTGTGTCAGCGTTCTTCGCTTAGTCGGGTGCTCCGTATCTGCGCTAGTCGCATAGTCGGACTAACCGTATCTTTTTTATAAACATAGTCAGTCTCACCTGTGTAAACGTTTTTCGCGTAGTCGGGTGCTCCGTATCTGATCTGCGCTAGTCGCATAGTCGGACTAACCGTATCTTCTTTATAAGCATAGTCAGTCTCACCTGTGTTAGCGTTTTTCGCTTAGTCGGGTGCTCTGTATCTGCGCTTGTCGCATAGTCGGACTTACCGTATCTGCTTTATAAGCATAGTCGGTCTTACCTGTGTCAGCGTGTTTCGCTTAGTCGGGTGCTCCGTATCTGCGCTAGTCGCATAGTCGGACTCACCGTATCTGCTTTATAAGCATAGTCTGTCTCATCTGTGTCAGCGTTTTTCGCTAAGTCGGGTGCTCCGTATCTGCGCTAGTCGCATAGTCATATTTACCGTATCTGGTTTACAAGCATAGTCAGTCTCACCTGTGTCAGCGTTTTTCGCTTAGTTGGGTGCTCCGTATCTGCGCTAGTCGCATAGTCGGACTTACAGTATCTGCTTTATAAGCATAGTCGGTCTCACCTGTGTCAGCGCTTGTCGCTTAGTCGGGTGCTCCGTATCTGCGCTAGTCGCATAGTCGGACTTGCCGTATCTGCTTTATAAGCATAGTCGGTCTCACCTGTGTCAGCGTTTTTCGCTGAGTCGGGTGCTCCGTATCTGCGCTGGTCGCATAGTCGGACTTACCGTATGTGCTTTATAAGCATAGTCGGTCTCACTTGTGTCAGTGTTTTTCGCTTAGTCGGGTGCTCCGTATCTACGCCAGTCGCATAGTCGGACAACCGTATCTTCTTTATAAGCATAGTCAGTCTCACCTGTGTCAGCGTTTTTCGCGTAGTCGGGTGCTCCGTATCTGCGCTAGTCGCATAGTCGGACTAACCGTATCTTCTTTATAAGCATAGTCAGTCTCACCTGTGACAGCGTTTTTCGCTTAGTCGGGTGCTCCGTATCTGCGCTAATCGCATAGTCGGACTTACCGTATCTGCTTTTTAAGCATAGTCGGTCTAACCTGTGTCAGCGTTTTTCGCTAAGTCGGGTGCTCCGTATCTGTGCTAGTCGCATAGTTGGACTCACCGTATCTGCTTTATAAGCATAGTCGGTCTCATCTGTGTCAGCCTTTTTCGCTTAGTCGGGTGCTCCGTATCTGCGCTAGTCGCATAGTCGGACTTACCGTATCTGCTTTATAAGCATAGTCGGTCTCACCTGTGTCAGCGTTTTTCGCTTAGTCGGGTGCTACGTATCTGCGCTAGTCGCATAGTCGGACTAACCGTATCTTCTTTATAAGCATAGTCAGTCTCAACTGTGTCAGCCTTTTTCAATTAGTCGGGTGCTCTGTATCTGCGCTTGTCACATAGTTGGACTTACCGTATCTGCTTTATAAGCATAGTCGGTCTCACCTATGTCAGCGCTTTTTGCTTAGTCGGATGCTACGTATCTGCGCTAGTCGCATAGTCGGACTTACCGTATCTGCTTTATAAGCATAGTCGGTCTCACCTGTTTCAGCGTTTTTCGCTTAGTCGGGTACTACGTATCTGTGCTAGTCGCATAGTTGGACTCACCGTATCTGCTTCATAAGCATAGTCGGTCTCATCTGTGTCAGCGTTTTTCGTTTAGTCGGGTGCTCCGTATCTGCACTAGTCGCATAGTCGTACTTACCGTATCTGCTTTATAAGCATAGTTGGTCTCACCTGTGTCAGCGTTTTTTGCTTAGTTGGGTGCTCCGTATCTGCGCTAGTCGCATAGTCGGACATACCGTATCTGCTTTATAAGCATAGTCGGTCTGAACTGTGTCAGCGCTTGTCACTTATTCGGGTGCTCCGTAACTGCGCTAGTCGCATAGTCGGACTTGCCGTATCTGCTTTATAAGCATAGTCGGTCTCACCTGTGTCAGCGTTTTTCGCTTAGTCGGGTGCTCCATATCTGTGCTAGTCGCATAGTTGGACTCACCGTATCTGCTTTATAAGCATAATCGGTCTCACCTGTGTCAGCGCTTGTCGCTTAGTCGGGTTTTCTGTATCTGCGCTAGTCGCATAGTCGGACTAACCGTATCTGCTTTATAAGCATAGTCGGTCTCACCTGTGTCAGCGTTTTTCGCTTAGTGGGGTGCTCCGTATCTGCGCTAGTCGCATAGTCGGGCAACCGTATATTCTTAATAAGCATAGTCAGTCTCACCTGTGTCAGCGTTTTTCGCTTAGTCGGGTGCTCTTTATCTGCGCTTGTCGCATAGTCGGACTTACCGTATTTGCTTTTTAAGCATAGTCGGTCTAACCTGTGTCAGCGTTTTCCGCTGAGTCGGGTGCTCCGTATCTGCGCTAGTCGCATAGTCGAACTTACCGTATCTGCTTTATAAACATAGTCGGTCTCACCTGTGTCAGCGCTTGTCACTTAGTCGGGTGCTCCGTATCTGCGCTAGTCACATAGTCGGACTAAACGTATCTGCTTTATAAGCATAATCGGTCTCAACTGTGTCAGCGTTTTTCGCTTAGTCGGGTTTTCTGTATCTGCGCTAGTCGCATAGTCGGACTTACCGTATCTGCTTTATAAGTATAGTCGGTCTCACCTGTGTCAGCGTTCTTCGCTTAGTCGGGTGCTCCGTATCTGCGCTAGTCGCATAGTCGGACTAACCGTATCTTTTTTATAAACATATGCAGTCTCACTTGTGTAAACGTTTTTCGCGTAGTCGGGTGCTCCGTATCTGATCTGCGCTAGTCGCATAGTCGGACTAACCGTATCTTCTTTATAAGCATAGTCAGTCTCACCTGTGTTAGCGTTTTTCGCTTAGTCGGGTGCTCTGTATCTGCGCTTGTCGCATAGTCGGACTTACCGTATCTGCTTTATAAGCATAGTCGGTCTTACCTGTGTCAGCGTGTTTCGCTTAGTCGGGTGCTCCGTATCTGCGCTAGTCGCATAGTCGGACTCACCGTATCTGCTTTATAAGCATAGTCTGTCTCATCTGTGTCAGCGTTTTTCGCTTAGTCGGGTGCTCCGTATCTGCGCTAGTCGCATAGTCATATTTACCGTATCTGGTTTACAAGCATAGTCAGTCTCACCTGTGTCAGCGTTTTTCGCTTAGTTGGGTGCTCCGTATCTGCGCTAGTCGCATAGTCGGACTTACAGTATCTGCTTTATAAGCATAGTCGGTCTCACCTGTGTCAGCGCTTGTCGCTTAGTCGGGTGCTCCGTATCTGCGCTAGTCGCATAGTCGGACTTGCCGTATCTGCTTTATAAGCATAGTCGGTCTCACCTGTGTCAGCGTTTTTCGCTGAGTCGGGTGCTCCGTATCTGCGCTGGTCGCATAGTCGGACTTACCGTATGTGCTTTATAAGCATAGTCGGTCTCACCTGTGTCAGTGTTTTTCGCTTAGTCGGGTGCTCCGTATCTACGCCAGTCGCATAGTCGGACAACCGTATCTTCTTTATAAGCATAGTCAGTCTCACCTGTGTCAGCGTTTTTCGCGTAGTCGGGTGCTCCGTATCTGCGCTAGTCGCATAGTCGGACTAACCGTATCTTCTTTATAAGCATAGTCAGTCTCACCTGTGACAGCGTTTTTCGCTAAGTCGGGTGCTCCGTATCTGTGCTAGTCGCATAGTTGGACTCACCGTATCTGCTTTATAAGCATAGTCGGTCTCATCTGTGTCAGCCTTTTTCGCTTAGTCGGGTGCTCCGTATCTGCGCTAGTCGCATAGTCGGACTTACCGTATCTGCTTTTTAAGCATAGTCGGTCTAACCTGTGTCAGCGTTTTTCGCTAAGTCGGGTGCTCCGTATCTGTGCTAGTCGCATAGTTGGACTCACCGTATCTGCTTTATAAGCATAGTCGGTCTCATCTGTGTCAGCCTTTTTCGCTTAGTCGGGTGCTCCGTATCTGCGCTAGTCGCATAGTCGGACTTACCGTATCTGCTTTATAAGCATAGTCGGTCTCACCTGTGTCAGCGTTTTTCGCTTAGTTGGGTGCTCCGTATCTGCGCTAGTCGCATAGTTGGACTTACCGTATCTGCTTTATAAGCATAGTCGGTCTCAACTGTGTCAGCGCTTGTCACTTATTCGGGTGCTTCGTATCTGCGCTAGTCGCATAGTCGGACTAAACGTATCTGCTTTATAAGCATAATCGGTCTCACCTGTGTCAGCGTTTTTCGCTTAGTCGGGTTTTCTGTGTCTGCGCTAGTCGCATAGTCGGACTAACCGTATCTGCTTTATAAGCATAATCGGTCTCACCTGTGTCAGCGTTTTTCGCTTAGTCGGGTGCTCCGTATCTGCGCTAGTTGCATAGTCGGACTTACCGTATCTGCTTTATAAGCATAGTCGGTCTCACCTGCGTCAGCGCTTGTCGCTTAGTCGGGTTGGTCCGTATCTGCGCTAGTCGCATAGTCGGACTTGCCGTATCTGCTTTATAAGCATAGTCGGTCTCACCTGTGTCAGCGTTTTTCGCTTAGTCGGGTGCTCTGTATCTGCGCTAGTCGCATAGTTGGACTTGCCGTATTTGTTATATAAGCAAGATCGGTCTCACCTGTGTCAGCGTTTTTTGCTTAGTCGGGTGCTCCGTATCTGCGCTAGTCGCATAGTCGGACTTACCGTATCTGCTTTATAAGCATAGTCGGTATCACCTGTGTCAGCGCTGGTCGCTTAGTTGGGTGCTCCGTATCTGCGCTAGTCGCATAGTCGGACTAAACGTATCTGCTTTATAAGCATAATCGGTCTCACCTGTGTCAGCGTTTTTCGCTTAGTCGGGTTTTCTGTGTCTGCGCTAGTCGCATAGTCGGACTAACCGTATCTGCTTTATAAGCATAATCGGTCTCACCTGTGTCAGCGTTTTTCGCTTAGTCGGGTGCTCCGTATCTGTGCTAGTCGCAGAGTTGGACTCACCGTATCTGCTTTATAAGCATAATCGGTCTCATCTGTGTCAGCGTTTTTCGCTTGGTCGGGTGCTCTGTATCTGCGCTAGTTGCATAGTCGGACTTACCGTATCTGCTTTATAAGCATAGTCGGTCTCACCTGTGTTAGCGTTATTCGCTTAGTTGGTTGCTCTGTATCTGCGCTAGTCGCATAGTTGGACTTACCGTATCTAGTTTGTAAGCATAATCTGTCTCACCTTTGTCAGCGCTTTTCACTTAGTCGGATGCTACGTATCTGCGCTAGTCGCATAGTCGGACTTACCGTATCTGCTTTATAAGCATAGTCGGTCTCAACTGTTTCAGCGTGTTTCGCTTAGTCGGGTACTCCGTATCTGTGCTAGTCGCATAGCTGGACTCACCGTATCTGCTTTATAAGCATAATCGGTCTCTTCGTGTCAGCGTTTTTCGCTAAGTCTGGTTTTCTGTATCTGCGCTAGTCACATAGTCGGACTTACCGTATCTGCTTTATAAGCATAGTCAGTCTCACCTGTGTCAGCGTTTTTCGCTTAGTCGGGTGCTCTGTATCTTTGCTTGTCGCATAGACGGACTTACCGTATTTGCTTTATAAGCATAGTCGGTCTTACCTGTGTCAGCGTTTTTTGCTTAGTCAGGTGCTCCTTATCTGCGCTAGTCGCATAGTCGGACTTACCGTATCTGTTTTATAAGCATAGTCGGTCTCATCTGTGTCAGCGTTTTTCGCTTAGTCGGGTGCTCCGTATCTGCGCTAGTCGCATAGTCGTACTTACCGTATCTGCTTTATAAGCATAGTCGGTCTTACCTTTGTCAGCGTTTTTCGCTTAGTTGGGTGCTCCGTATCTGCGCTAGTCGCATAGTCGGACTTACCGTATCTGCTTTATAAGCATAGTCGGTATGACCTGTGTCAGCGCTTGTCACTTAGTCGGGTGCTTCGTATCTGCGCTAGTCGCATAGTCGGACTTGCCGTATCTACTTTGTAAGCATTGTCGGTCTCACCTTTGTCAGCGTTTTTCGTTTAGTCGGGTGCTCCGTATCTGTGCTAGTCGAATAGTTGGACTCACCAAATCTGCTGTATAAGCATAGTCAGTCTCACCTGTGTCAGCGTTTTTCGCTTAGTCGGGTGCTCCGTATCTGCGCTAGTCGCATAGTCGGACTAACCGTATCTTCTTTATAAGCATAGTCAGTCTCACTTGTGTCAGCGTTTTTCGCTTGGTCGGGTGCTCTGTATCTGCGCTTGTCGCATAGTCGGACTTACCGTATCTGCTTTATAAGCATAGTCGGTATGACCTGTGTCAGCGCTTGTCACTTAGTCGGGTGCTTCGTATCTGCGCTAGTCGCATAGCTCGACTCACCGTATCTGCTTTATAAGCATAATCGGTCTCTTCGTGTCAGCGGTTTTCGCTAAGTCTGGTTTTCCGTATCTGCGCTAGTCACATAGTCGGACTTACCGTATCTGCTTTATAAGCATAGTCAGTCTCACTTGTGTCAGCGTTTTTCGCTTAGTCGGGTGCTCTGTATCTTTGCTTGTCGCATAGACGGACTTACCGTATTTGCTTTATAAGCATAGTCGGTCTTACCTGTGTCAGCGTTTTTTGCTTAGTCAGGTGCTCCTTATCTGCGCTAGTCGCATAGTCGGACTTACCGTATCTGTTTTATAAGCATAGTCGGTCTCATCTGTGTCAGCGTTTTTCGCTTAGTCGGGTGCTCCGTATCTGCGCTAGTCGCATAGTCGTACTTACCGTATCTGCTTTATAAGCATAGTCGGTCTTACCTATGTCAGCGTTTTTCGCTTAGTTGGGTGCTCCGTATCTGCGCTAGTCGCATAGTCGGACTTACCGTATCTGCTTTATAAGCATAGTCGGTATGACCTGTGTCAGCGCTTGTCACTTAGTCGGGTGCTTCGTATCTGCGCTAGTCGCATAGTCGGACTTGCCGTATTTGCTTTGTAAGCATTGTCGGTCTCACCTTTGTCAGCGTTTTTCGTTTAGTCGGGTGCTCCGTATCTGTGCTAGTCGCATAGTTGGACTCACCGTATCTGCTGTATAAGCATAGTCGGTCTCATCTGTGTCAGTGTTTTTCGCTTAGTCGGGTGCTCCGTATCTGCGCTAGTCGCATAGTCGGACTTACCGTATCTGCTTTATAAGCATAGTCAGTCTCACTTGTGTCAGCGTTTTTCGCTTAGTCGGGTGCTCTGTATCTGCGCTTGTCGCATAGTCGGACTTACCGTATCTGCTTTATAAGCATAGTCGGTCTCACCTGTGTCAACGTTTTTCGCTTAGTCGGGTGCTCCGTATCTGCGCTAGTCGCATAGTCGGACTAAACGTATCTGCTTTATAAGCATAATCGGTCTCACCTGTGTCAGCGTTTTTCGCTTAGTCGGGTTTTCTGTGTCTGCGCTAGTCGCATAGTATGACTTACCGTATCTGCTTTATAAGCATAGTCGGTCTCACCTGCGTCAGCGCTTGTCGCTTAGTCGGGTTGGTCCGTATCTGCGCTAGTCGCATAGTCGGACTTGCCGTATCTGCTTTATAAGCATAGTCGGTCTCACCTGTGTCAGCGTTTTTCGCTTAGTCGGGTGCTCTGTATCTGCGCTAGTCGCATAGTTGGACTTGCCGTATTTGTTATATAAGCAAGATCGGTCTCACCTGTGTCAGCGTTTTTTGCTTAGTCGGGTGCTCCGTATCTGCGCTAGTCGCATAGTCGGACTTACCGTATCTGCTTTATAAGCATAGTTGGTATCACCTGTGTCAGCGCTGGTCGCTTAGTTGGGTGCTCCGTATCTGCGCTAGTCGCATAGTCGGACTAAACGTATCTGCTTTATAAGCATAATCGGTCTCACCTGTGTCAGCGTTTTTCGCTTAGTCGGGTTTTCTGTGTCTGCGCTACTCGCATAGTCGGACTAACCGTATCTGCTTTATAAGCATAATCGGTCTCACCTGTGTCAGCGTTTTTCGCTTAGTCGGGTGCTCCGTATCTGTGCTAGTCGCAGAGTTGGACTCACCGTATCTGCTTTATAAGCATAATCGGTCTCATCTGTGTCAGCGTTTTTCGCTTGGTCGGGTGCTCTGTATCTGCGCTAGTTGCATAGTCGGACTTACCGTATCTGCTTTATAAGCATAGTCGGTCTCACCTGTGTTAGCGTTATTCGCTTAGTTGGTTGCTCTGTATCTGCGCTAGTCGCATAGTTGGACTTACCGTATCTAGTTTGTAAGCATAGTCTGTCTCACCTTTGTCAGCGCTTTTCACTTAGTCGGATGCTACGTATCTGCGCTAGTCGCATAGTCGGACTTACCGTATCTGCTTTATAAGCATAGTCGGTCTCAACTGTTTCAGCGTGTTTCGCTTAGTCGGGTACTCCGTATCTGTGCTAGTCGCATAGCTGGACTCACCGTATCTGCTTTATAAGCATAATCGGTCTCTTCGTGTCAGCGTTTTTCGCTAAGTCTGGTTTTCTGTATCTGCGCTAGTCACATAGTCGGACTTACCGTATCTGCTTTATAAGCATAGTCAGTCTCACCTGTGTCAGCGTTTTTCGCTTAGTCGGGTGCTCTGTATCTTTGCTTGTCGCATAGACGGACTTACCGTATTTGCTTTATAAGCATAGTCGGTCTTACCTGTGTCAGCGTTTTTTGCTTAGTCAGGTGCTCCTTATCTGCGCTAGTCGCATAGTCGGACTTATCGTATCTGTTTTATAAGCATAGTCGGTCTCATCTGTGTCAGCGTTTTTCGCTTAGTCGGGTGCTCCGTATCTGCGCTAGTCGCATAGTCGTACTTACCGTATCTGCTTTATAAGCATAGTCGGTCTTACCTGTGTCAGCGTTTTTCGCTTAGTTGGGTGCTCCGTATCTGCGCTAGTCGCATAGTCGGACTTACCGTATCTGCTTTATAAGCATAGTCGGTATGACCTGTGTCAGCGCTTGTCACTTAGTCGGGTGCTTCGTATCTGCGCTAGTCGCATAGTCGGACTTGCCGTATCTACTTTGTAAGCATTGTCGGTCTCACCTTTGTCAGCGTTTTTCGTTTAGTCGGGTGCTCCGTATCTGTGCTAGTCGCATAGTTGGACTCACCGTATCTGCTGTATAAGCATAGTCGGTCTCATCTGTGTCAGTGTTTTTCGCTTAGTCGGGTGCTCCGTATCTGCGCTAGTCGCATAGTCGGACTTACCGTATCTGCTTTATAAGCATAGTCAGTCTCACTTGTGTCAGCGTTTTTCGCTTAGTCGGGTGCTCTGTATCTGCGCTTGTCGCATAGTCGGACTTACCGTATCTGCTTTATAAGCATAGTCGGTCTCACCTGTGTCAACGTTTTTCGCTTAGTCGGGTGCTCCGTATCTGCGCTAGTCGCATAGTCGGACTAAACGTATCTGCTTTATAAGCATAATCGGTCTCACCTGTGTCAGCGTTTTTCGCTTAGTCGGGTTTTCTGTGTCTGCGCTAGTCGCATAGTCGGACTTACCGTATCTGCTTTATAAGCATAGTCGGTCTCACCTGCGTCAGCGCTTGTCGCTTAGTCGGGTTGGTCCGTATCTGCGCTAGTCGCATAGTCGGACTTGCCGTATCTGCTTTATAAGCATAGTCGGTCTCACCTGTGTCAGCGTTTTTCGCTTAGTCGGGTGCTCTGTATCTGCGCTAGTCGCATAGTTGGACTTGCCGTATTTGTTATATAAGCAAGATCGGTCTCACCTGTGTCAGCGTTTTTTGCTTAGTCGGGTGCTCCGTATCTGCGCTAGTCGCATAGTCGGACTTACCGTATCTGCTTTATAAGCATAGTTGGTATCACCTGTGTCAGCGCTGGTCGCTTAGTTGGGTGCTCCGTATCTGCGCTAGTCGCATAGTCGGACTAAACGTATCTGCTTTATAAGCATAATCGGTCTCACCTGTGTCAGCGTTTTTCGCTTAGTCGGGTTTTCTGTGTCTGCGCTACTCGCATAGTCGGACTAACCGTATCTGCTTTATAAGCATAATCGGTCTCACCTGTGTCAGCGTTTTTCGCTTAGTCGGGTGCTCCGTATCTGTGCTAGTCGCAGAGTTGGACTCACCGTATCTGCTTTATAAGCATAATCGGTCTCATCTGTGTCAGCGTTTTTCGCTTGGTCGGGTGCTCTGTATCTGCGCTAGTTGCATAGTCGGACTTACCGTATCTGCTTTATAAGCATAGTCGGTCTCACCTGTGTTAGCGTTATTCGCTTAGTTGGTTGCTCTGTATCTGCGCTAGTCGCATAGTTGGACTTACCGTATCTAGTTTGTAAGCATAGTCTGTCTCACCTTTGTCAGCGCTTTTCACTTAGTCGGATGCTACGTATCTGCGCTAGTCGCATAGTCGGACTTACCGTATCTGCTTTATAAGCATAGTCGGTCTCAACTGTTTCAGCGTGTTTCGATTAGTCGGGTACTCCGTATCTGTGCTAGTCACATAGTTGGACTCACCGTATCTGCTTTATGAGCATAGTCATTCTCATCTGTGTCAGCGTTTTTCGCTTAGTCGAGTGCTCCGTATCTGTGCTAGTCGCATAGTTGATTTCACCGTATCTGCTTTATAAGCATAGTCGGTCTCACCTGTGTCAGCGTTTTTCGCTTAGTCGGGTGCTATGTATCTGTGCTAGTCACATAGTTGGACTCACCGTATCTGCTTTATGAGCATAGTCATTCTCATCTGTGTCAGCGTTTTTCGCTTAGTCGAGTGCTCCGTATCTGTGCTAGTCGCATAGTTGATTTCACCGTATCTGCTTTATAAGCATAGTCGGTCTCACCTGTGTCAGCGTTTTTCGCTTAGTCGGGTGCTATGTATCTTTGCTTGTCGCATAGACGGACTTACCGTATTTGCTTTATAAGCATAGTCGGTCTTACCTGTGTCAGCGTTTTTCGCTTAGTCAGGTGCTCCTTATCTTCTCTAGTCGCATAGTCGGACTTACCGTATCTGTTTTATAAGCAGAGTCGGTCTCATCTGTGTCAGCGTTTTTCGCTTAGTCGGGTGCTCCGTATCTGCGCTAGTCGCATAGTCGTACTTACCGTATCTGCTTTATAAGCATAGTCGGTCTCACCTGTGTCTACGTTTTTCGCTTAGTTGGGTGCTCCGTATCTGCACTAGTCGCATAGTCGGACTTACCGTATCTGCTTTATAAGCATAGTCGGTATGACCTGTGTCAGCGCTTGTCACTTAGTCGGGTGCTTCGTATCTGCGCTAGTCGCATAGTCGGACTTGCCGTATCTGCTTTGTAAGCATAGTCGGTCTCACCTGTGTCAGCGTTTTTCGCTTAGTCGGGTGCTTCGTATCTGTGCTAGTCGCATAGTTGGACTCACCGTATCTGCTTTATAAGCATAGTCTGTCTCACCTGTCTCAGCGTTTTTCGCTTAGTCGGGTGCTCCTTATCTGCGCTAGTCGCATAGTCGGACTTACCGTATCTGCTTTATAAGCATAGTCGGTCTCACCTGTGTCAGCGCTTGTAGCTTAGTCAGGTGTTCCGTATCTGCGCTAGTCGCATAGTTGGACTCACCGTATCTGCTTTATAAGCATAGTCGGTCTCATCTGTGTCAGCGTTTTTCGCTTAGTCGGGTGCTCTGTATCTGCGCTAGTCGCATAGTCATACTTACCGTATCTGGTTTTTAAGCATAGTCGGTCTCACCTGTGTCAGCGTTTTTCGCTTAGTTGGGTACTCCGTATCTGCGCTAGTCGCATAGTCGGACTTACCGTATCTGCTTTATAAGCATAGTCGGTCTCACCTGTGTCAGCGTTTTTCGCTTAGTTGGGTACTCCGTATCTGCGCTAGTCGCATAGTCGGACTTACCGTATCTGCTTTATAAGCATAGTCGGTCTCACCTGTGTCAGTGTTTTTCGCTGCCACGAAGCATCGGTCCACTCAGGATCCCGCAAGGAAGCTGACCCATACAGCCGACTCACGGAAACCCAAGCGGAAAGACGCCAAGCAATACTTCTCTACTCTAAGTAGGGGAGTATTGGAGGGCCTGCATCACATCTCTCTCGCTTCGCTCGAGCGATGTGATGCAGGACCCTTAGTCTCCTATGGTAATCTGTTTGTGTCGCGATTTGCACAGGCGCGTTCGACCAACAGCGATGCGCGATGCAAATGATGCAAACTTGCGAGAGAGCTGTGAGGCAGCTCCCCCAATCTTCCTATGGTTACCTGTTTGTGCCACGATTTGCACCGGCACGTTCGACATGCGACACAGCGATGCGCGATGCAAATGATGCAACCTTTTAGTGCGCTGTAATATTTTATCACACCTGACAACAATTTTTTGTTACACGATATTGTATCGACATGGCATTGTGTAGCTAAGGAGCCTTTGTTTTGCTTATCAAAGAATGATAATAATGTTATGTTCAGTTTACAACACAGTTAAGAAAATTATGAAAGAGAATGGTAACTTTTACATTAGGCATTTCCTACCAAATAGGTAATAAATAACACAGGTCTGCGGTGAAAAAGTTAATTAAATAATTTCATATCAAACGTGTAGATGTTGACCAATATATTGCAAAAAGTAAGCTTTGTTTTAATGTAGTACGACACATTTTTTTTGCATCTTGATAAAATATTGTTTAGGAAATGTTAGACGCGTATAAAACTTATAGGCTATATTATAATTAATAACAGTTTAAAATATAATTTTTTGAAATTTCACATGGAGTGTTTTCCTAATAATCTAGGAGAAACAAGGTGAACGGTTCCGTTAAGATATAAAATAAATATAAAGAAGGTATCAAGGTCATTGGGACGTTAATAATTGGTGGTGGACTATTGCTGGAGGATGCAAAGAGATGAAGTAAAGAAACAAACGAAAACAAACAACACGCAGCTTTTTTTCGAAAACAACGTTATGATTAATCCTTTTTATTTGTATGTTTTGTTTATACTTTTGTCTTTTATATTGATCGCTATTTTTTACTGAATAAAACTTTGGAAAATATTCTCAAATTATTCTCATTCATTTATTTGTACTAAACACTGTCCACATGAATCTGGTAAGTTTGATGTGGTATATATCGTATGAATACCGTTTTATATTACTTTTAAGTCAATTATAACAAATAATAAGCGACCAATAAAAACATTCCAAAAAAATATTTTGTAGACCTGTGTAATTATTTGGATTTTATTCAAGTCCTGGATTATTTTAAACGTGATAAGTACTTAGGACTTCCTTATAAAAATTTCGTCTCAGGTATCTGCGACAACTTGGCGCCGGGCCATAAATGTAAAAAGTAAGGCACTGATCACGGTAAGCGATCAATGTGTAATCGAATTTAATCTCTACTTGCGTAGTGAATAAAGTTGATTATGAATACTGTAACAAAGGTAACTTTATTAGAATTCAAATAAGAAATTAATGAAATGATGGATGTGTACGCGGTTTAATAAATCGATGTGATAAATAGCAGTGCATTACACAATTTGCTTACAAATTCTATTGTTCGACGATCAGTGAAGTGCCGTTTGGATCAGAGAGTATGTAAGTGTTTTTTATTACATAATTTTTTTCTAATTCTCTTCTAATAATCATTGAGTTTTCCTTATAAAATAATTATATATATTATTTGGTTACAAATACTGAATCTTTAATCATCTTTATGTATTCATTCCTTTCACTAATGTCAAATAAGGCGTTAATTATTTTTATGTTGACTTTATTATAATAATGTGACTAATTATTGTGTTAATATGTCTCGAAGCTTAAAATCAGTCCAAATTAGTAATTTATCCAAACTGATAAACACTATAATTGCGAAAGTAACTCTGATGTCTGTGCGACTGTCTGTTCCGTTTCCCTTTTAACGGCTAAACACCTGTACCGACCTTCATGAAATTTTGGTAGGGAGAGGGTTTGAACTCTGGGGACGGACATTGGATACTTTTTATCGTGATAAACTTTATTTTAATAGCCCTTTTGATTGTAACTTTTTTATTGAAAGTACCGAGCTTTATTAACCATTGATAATTATGACTTTTCAGGCCTGGTTGGTCTCAGAATCCGTTTTGGGCTGATGAGACTCAAATCTCAGATGAGGAGCACGCTGAGTTTGGAAGCGCACCTGCTGCTGCTCCGCTGAAAAAGGTCACCCAGGATAAGAAAAAGGACGGCGCCAGCGCATCGAAAAAGCGGACGCCGAGCAGCGCGGAGCGCACGTCTTCATCAAAGAAGAAACGAGTGCCGGCGCCGAAAGATCTATTTGGATCCGATACTGAAGACATTGACTTACCCTTAGGGCAACCCTCGGTTACACACCAGGTAGGTTATTCATAAAATCTTTTCTGCACTCATTTCAGGGTATGCGTGAAGGTCTTGAAATAAATTTGACGCTAAATGGTAGTATGAGTTAGTAAGCGTTTGTTTTGTTTGTTTGTTCACGCCGTTTTCTGAAACGGAGTAAACAGAATAATGATACGTACTAATTACCTTTTCCTTTATTCGACTTTTACGACTCATTGAGAGGATATGCAGTTGGTTAACTCTATGTTTTTGTTTTGCTTCCAGATAGACGTGGAAGGAATAAATAGATTTAAAAAAAATATTTTTCTATTTCAGGATTCAGAAGATAGCAGCTCTCTGAAGCTGGCACGGGCAGCTACATTGCGTAGCTTCTTCTTCCAGCGTGGGACATCCGGATATACCACTCAACGGGACCTCGCCCGCGTCGGGGAATACTACGTGGAGCTGAGAGTTTACAACTCTCAGGAAGTAGAGCATGAGCCCGGCGATGAGCGCTGGAAACGCGCGCTCGTCACTCTAAAACTGTGTACCGACACCAATACGGCTGTATGGCGTAGTATACAAAATTTAGTGCAAGTAGGGAGGCAGGAGTTTAAGGCAATACAGCCAATCATGTACCCTATGAAGCCGCAATAAGTTTTCCATTTATTAGGTATGGATAAAGTTTGTGTAACATTTACCTTACTTTTTAAAATTATAATCTTATTACTTACTCGCATTTATATTCATATACTTTTGAACTATATCAATAAAAGATAATTATCATTCCTTACGTTATAATGAAATGATTGTTTTTCTTTTAAAGCTACGACAAAACCTTAAGAGTTCTCTGATCTTTTGTTTACTGATATTTCTGTTGTGTCATTTTATTGTCTTATTTACAGCAATTTGGCAAAATTGAAATATTGAAAAATGGCAAAATTGAAATATTGAAAAATGGCAAAAATTTGAATACAGAAATATTGAAAATTTGAGATATAGAAATTTTGATATATTAAAATACTTATTCAAATTGATCCGATCCAATCTTGAAGAGTTTCCTCTAGCATCAGTAAAATATGTTATGTTAGTTTGAACTAGGCTAATATTAAATCATTTAAGTAATTACCTACTTCATACCTATATAAAGTAGACAATTTCTAAGCACCTACCAGTTATAAGTGAGGCAAAATGGTGTTTTGTAAGGAATGTAATATAAATGTGTCTCGCCTCTCTTCACATAAGAAAAGTAGTATTCATAAATCAAATTGTTTGATCAACTCTGAGTTTCCAAATGTACAGATCATCGCTAGCGCATTTAAATCTAGAATCGTAAGTTATAAAATAAATCCCGTGTCAAAGAATATAGTGCCCGAGCAGTTTTTAAACAACGCTTTTACATTAGTGTTTCAGTTAATTAAGAAGTCACTTAATCGACACAATGCTTTAAAAGTTAACATGGAACTTTTTGTGTCGTATTATTTACCTAAAAATGATGAAAAGGATATTAAGGCATTCAATGTACCATACACAAAAATATATTTAAATTCAGATTTAACTACTTTTTATCAAGAATCTGTCGAGAAACTGATGACAAAGTGTTCAGAATTTGAACAGTCAGAATCTGGATGGGCCATAGATGCTGTAAGTCATTTAGAATTAAATATTAACCAGTATAATCCATTAAGAGCAGGCTCATATGTGAAACTGCCACGGGAAATTCAAAACACCAAGTCCTGTTTGAACATTCAGAACAGAGATGAACATTGTTTCTTATGGAGCATTATTGCGCATTTGTATCCAGCAAAAAATAATCCAAATAGAGTAACATCATATCCTGACTATAAAAATATTCTGAATACTTCAGGTATGACATTCCCTATGAGTTTAAATGACATTAAAATATTCGAAAACATGAATCCTCTCATTTCGGTAAATGTTTACGGTTTAGAAAAAAACTACCTTGTCTCAGGGCCACTTTATAAAACAGCGCGCCGTAAATTTACACATGTAAGCCTTCTTTTAATAGAAAATAATGGGAAGAACCATTTCTGTCTAATAAAGGATTTTGCAAAGCTTGTTCACAAACAACTTACACAACATAAATGTAAAATATTTTTGTGTGATGAATGCTTTATTTATTTTGAATCCGAAGATAAACTTGTAAACCATGATTGCGCCAGAGTTAAAACAGTTTTACCTGAACCAAGCAGTAAGTTATCTTTTTCGCATGTTGAAAGAACTCGAAGAATTCCTATTGTAATCTATGGCGATTTTGAGAGTTTACTTAAAGAATATTCTGATAAAAGTAAATCAGAACATGTTGAAAATGTGCAAATACATGAAGCAACCTGTTTTGCTTATTACATATGCTGCGAATCTAGACCAAATCTAAACAAATTTGTGTCCTATCGTGGTCCAAATTGTGCAAAAATGTTTGTAGAAACTCTTACTAACGACATAATAAAATTATATCAGTTATTGTCCATAAATATTCCCATGGTACCATTAACTAAAAATGATCTGAAATCTTATAGAAATACAACCGTTTGTCACTTGTGCAAAAAAGAATTTTTAAGTGATGACGTAATTTGCGCAGATCACGACCATTTCACTTCGTTATTTTTGGGACCCAGTCATGTTTCTTGTAACTTAAATGCCAAATCATGTAAATTTATTCCAATTATATTTCATAATCTTTCGGGATATGACTGCCATTTATTTATTAGCGAGTTATCAACTATAGTTGGTCGCATTAATTTAATTCCAAAAACAAAAGAGAAATACATTTCAATAACAAAATTCATACCAATCGATGCTAAGAATGCCGCTCAGTTAAAGTTCATCGATTCTTTTAATTTTATAAGTAGCGGGTTAGATAAGTTGGTTAAAACAGCCTGATGATTTTAAAAACTTGAAAAAACATTATTCTGATACCAAATCATTTGATTTGTTGCGTCAAAAAGGGATATATTGCTATGATTATTTAGATTCGTTGAAAAAATATGATGAGCCATATTTACCAAACAAAAACAATTTTTTTAATAAGCTAACTTCCGAGGAAATATCCGATAAAGATTTCAAACACGCGCAAACCGTGTGGAAAGAATTTAACATAAAAAATTTAGGAGAATACACTGACTTATACTTGAAATGTGATGTATTACTATTATGTGATGTTTTCGAAAAATTTAGAGCAATGAGTTTAACTTATTATATCTTAGACCCTTGCCATTATGTGTCATCTCCTTCATTAAGTTGGGATGCAATGTTATTGTTCACAAAAGTTGATCTTGATTTGATTTCTAATGTCGAAATGTACCAAATGCTTGAAAAAGGCATTAGAGGAGGCCTGGCACAGTGCTCTCTCAGAAATACAAAGGCAAATAACAAATATTTATCAGATTACAGAAATAATGAGCCAAATTCATATCTTCTCTACTTTGACTGTGTCAACCTATACGGTTACGCAATGATGAAATATCTTCCCACAAATAACTTTTGCTTTTTGAATGATAAAGAAATTAAAGCTCTAAAAGATATTGAAATGATACCAGATTGCAATGATCGCGGCTACATACTTGAAGTAGACCTCGAATATCCCACAACAGTTCATGATAATCACTCAGATTTGCCATTTACACCCGAAAAATGTGTTCCACCCAGCGGAAAATGTAAAAAGCTTATCGCGAACTTACATAATAAATATAAATATGTAATACATTATACACATCTTAAAGAATGTATAAAAAATGGACTCGTGCTTTTAAAAATTCATCGTGTTTTAGCGTTTGATCAGAAACAATTCTTAAAACCTTATATTAAATTGAACACAAAACTGAGACAAAATGCAACATCTGAGTTTGAAAAAGATTTTTTTAAAAAACAAAATAATAGCATATTTGGCAAAACTATAGAAAACAAGAGAAATCAGATTGATGTTAAGTTGGTTAATGTATGGAAAGATATTTCAAACAAAACTAATAAATTTTGCGGTGCAGAAAAATATATTAGTGCTCCAAATTTTAAAAATTTGTCAATTTTTTCTGAAAATTTGGTAGCTATTCAATTACAAAAAACAAAAATTATTTTAGATAGACCAATATATGTTGGCTTTACAGTCCTAGAGCTCGCGAAAACTCATTTATATAGATTTAATTACTCTATAATGAAAAGAATTTACAAAGAAGATATATCCCTTTGCTACACAGATACTGATAGTCTCTTATATTTGATAAAAACTGACGATTTCTACAAAGACATGAAACAAAACCTTCAATACTTTGATACTAGTAATTTTAAAGAAGATAATGTATATAACATACCTCATGTTAACATGAAATTACCCGGTTATTTTAAAGATGAAATGGGTGGTGAATTAATTTCAGAATTTACAGGACTACGTGCAAAACTTTATTGTATAAATACAGAAACATATTCACTTAAAAAGGCTAAGGGAGCAAAAAAATGCATTACGAAAAAACTAGACATGGCAAAATACAAACAATGTTTGTTTAAGAATGTTGATTTTAGAGATGATATGTACATAATAAAATCAAAAAATCATAAAATCTTTACTCAGATATTGAACAAATTAATTTTAAATAAATCAGATGATAAGAGACAGGTTCTGACAGGTACTGTAACTACCTTACCTTGGGGTCACTATAGCAATATATTATAAATAAAATCAATATTTTATAAGAAAATTATAATGTCACTTTATTGCATAGATACAAATGTTATAAGTGTAAATTTATAAGTGTAATATGTTAACAATAAGAAATATACGTAAGAGGTTATTCTATATTACCTACCAATTTAAGTAATCTTAAAAATACTATTGTTTTAATAACTTTAAATATAATGTGTAATTAGTGTGTGACCATCTAATTTTGCAATATTCAATATATTTATACTTAATTTTATAACATTGTGTTTGCATTTATTACCTCTTCCTACTGACCTGTCTAAATAATTAGGGATAGGATGAGAAATAACTGAAATCAAACAACCAAAGTACAGGAAATTAGTTTATTTATTAATAATTGATGAATATTTAATATAAATTTGGTGATAAAGGTATTTATCAAAAGTCTAGTCACAATCATAAAGTTTTTTTCGTATCTGTCTTATGAGTGCGTTAGCTGCGTCCATTATTACATCATGGATATAGTTTTCTTCTATAACATACTGAGCACTTACACTTGAGTTTTCGCTATCACTATAGTAACTGTTATCATCTTCTTGATCCTTGACATCATAAATACAGATCTTGATTAACTTTTGGCCTTTCTTCAAGTGAGTGCGACGTACAATGTTTGTTGTTATTGAAGATGATGTAGATATGAAAGATTTTCTCTTTCGCAACGGCTTTCTTGGTTTTACTAACGGTTCTTCCTTATGTTTGTTGGTATTTGCAGGATCTTTAATTTGATGAACCTCCATGTTTTCAAAGTACCTATCCGTATCTTGTGCATAGTAAAATGGGTTAATGATAAAATCTTCGTTGTCGTGAGACATATTCATCTGCAAAGAGAAAAATTGATTAAGTAATTATTATGTGATACACACGGTAGTTAATTATTTTTAATCGACTTTAGTAATATTATTGATTAAAAACAAACTTACTTAGTAACGCGTTCCGAACAAATTGGAGACGAGTATCAGGTTCAAATATGAGTAATAAAATAAAAAGATAATTTTAAATTACAATATGAAATTTGATTGTTAGGTATATGCTAAGTAAGTCACGTGCTCATTCCATGCTATTACAGTAATCCAATAACCCAACACAACTGATCAAATGAATGATTACCTGGAAATAAGATGAAGGTGTCATCTTACCTATCTTACCTAAAAGCCGAGTAAAAGTAGTATAATTGGAGTATTAATGTAATGCTATTTAATAAGAATACGCTTTATACTAGTCTCAGACATCATCATGAAGTTAGTCAAACAGCCCACTACGTTAGAAATTAATAATATAGATGTGAGATCACAACCCCAGACCGTCAGACACAGCGTTTTACTCCCTAATACAATTCGTTGTATTATTTGCGGACCATCTAATTGTGGAAAAACAAATGTTATGATCAACCTGTTATTACACAAAAATGGACTTAAATTTCATAATGTTTATCTCTACTCAAAAACAACATATCAACCAAAGTACCGTTATTTGAGTGAAGTCTTCAAGTTAATTCCACATGTAAATTATTTAATGTTTAACGACAACAAAGATGTTATTGATCCTGAAAGTGCTTTACCGAATTCTGTTTTTATTTTTGATGATGTTGCATGTGAGAATCAAGTTAATATTCGCAATTACTTTTCTATGGGACGCCATAAAAAATCGATTGCTTCTACTTGTCTCAGACTTATTCTAAAGTCCCGAAGCAGTTAATACGAGATAACGTTAATTTGTTAATTGCTTTTAAGCAGGATAAAACTAACTTAAAACATATTTATAATGAACATGTAAATACTGATATTGATTGGCTTCAATTTAAGAAAATATGCTCAGAAACATGGAAAGGACCACTTTCTTTCTTAATTATAAATAAAGATAGCACTTTAAATAACGGCAGATATAGACTTGGGTTCGATACGTTTATTACATTCCAATGAGTTTATAAAGAAAAAACAAGGACTTTAGATATTCAGTCCTGCAGCGTCACTTCAAATTAACGGTTGTGAATATACTAAACGTCAAACATGGAAAAAAATATGAAAAAGCAAATACTTACAACAGTCAAAACTATTAAAAATAAAATAAAGGCTGTGAAGAATAATGAAGATACTATCAACTATAATTTAAATAAAGTATTTAAACCTCTTATTAATCCACTGAATAAAATTGTTGAGAATAACAAAATTAAGTCACCAATTAGTGATAAATCTACTTTTAACGCGGATTCACCAAAAAATTCATCAATACTCTCTAATGGTTCTGACGTTATAAGCGAAGACAACTTTTCCAGTGACTCTGATTCGTATAAAAGTGGAAATACAAACGTATCACGCGAAGACCATAAAGAAGAACACTTAACACCCGTTAAAGTTGAAAACAATGTTGTGACCACGTTAAATACACCTTTAAAGTCTATGTTTAACAACGATAATTTACTTGACGAAAATAATACTTTAAATGTGCCGTTTGGTATACGAAGTGAAAATAACAAATTGTGGATGGGAAACATACCAATTTCTTTTAAAGTAATTGATACTCCTTTTAGCGGATCGCATATATCTTTGATTTCCATACAGGACAAAAATTATGAAATGACAAATGGAATAAAAGAACTATTGTTTAAAAAGAAACCAGACCTGAATTTAGTTTCAGAACAAGACCGGATTGTTTACAAAGACATATTAGAAAACACTCATGCTCATAAACGGGATTTTAAAAGTACTGGTCAAATTAAAGGCGATAAAGGCATGAAATACAGTCAAGTAATTAAACCATTATTTTATGAATACGCGCAAAACTTAGAAAACAAAGTTATTAAACGTGGAGGTAGTATGCCTAATTTAGAAAAAATATATACGAAGAATACCGATTTTATTTATTGGGATGACCCTAATGAACTGATCGAAAGACTTAAGCTATTAGTAGCATCCAGAGATGCTGGTAATACTAACCATGACAATGAAATTATATCAATAATAGAAGAATTAAATGAAGCAGGTATAATTATAGAATAAAATGATAAGATCCCGTGACACTTGCTTAGTTTCAACATTCCATTCAAACATGAATGTCAATAAATTCGGTCTCCATATTCACAAAAGACAGAAAAAATATTATGATTTTAATTTACCTCATGAATGTACGATAAAACAAGTTGATGCAGATAACTTAGATGCTCAAAGTAAGCGATTAAACAATCTTAAAAATCCATTGAATTCATATGATGCTGCAACTAAAGATTATGTTGATAAATGTATGAATGACCTTTGGAACAAAGTTTCAACGAACATTAAATTAACTACAGAAATAAGTAACAGATTAAATAAATTACCAGACTGCCCCCAAAACACTACTAAAAATGACCAAAAGAAGCGTGGTAAATGAAATTAATAAATATGCAAGGGTAAATTTTCCCAGAAGGCATGTTGTGATGAGAGATATTGACGATCTTTGGCAAGCTGATTTGATAGATATGCAATCTGTTTCAAGATTTAATGGAGGCTACAATTACATTTTAACTGTCATTGATACATTTTCAAAATTGGCATGGGCGATTCCACTGAAAAATAAAAATAAAGATCTAGTTGCCGAAGCTTTTCAATCTTTATTACAAAAAGGTCGTATTCCTAAAAATTTACAAACTGATCGTGGCACTGAATTTTACAATAATAAATTTAAAAGTATTGTTAATTTGCACCATATAAATCATTACTCAACATACTCTACTAAAAAGGCATCGATTGTCGAAAGGTTTATTAGAACTTTGAAAAATAAGCTTTACAAAGAATTCAGTTTACAAGGATCTTACAAATGGGAGGATGGATTAATAGATAACATTATCGAAATATACAATAACAGCGTTCATAGAACGATCGGTATGCCACCAGTACAAGTCGGAAAAAATAATAAAGATCTTATATTGAAAAGGTATAATATAGCTTACACTCGTAAATGTTATAACAGAAAAGAAAGCAGAAAATTGAAAATTGGTGATTTTGTGCGTATCAGTAAGTACAAAGGAACATTTGAAAAAGGTTACACTCCAAATTGGTCCACAGAAATTTTCAAGATTGTCAAAGTTCAAGAATCTAATCCAGATACTTATTTAATTAAAGACATGAGGCAACGCCCCATATTTGGTGCATTTTATAAGCAAGAACTTCAAAAAACTCAACACCCTGATGTATATCTTGTAGAAAAAGTATTGAAAAGAAAAGGAAACAAATTATATGTTAAATGGTTAGGTCTTCCATCATCCAGTGAAAATAGTTGGATTGATAAAACAAATAAATTATAAAGTAAGCGCTACACGAAAAATTGATCAGTTTCTATTTGGTTATGAAAGAGAATAGTCATCTGAATAGTTTAATTAACAAATTGACATTTGAACTTCACCTGCCAGGGTATAATTATTGCGGACCAGGAACTCGATTGGCAGAAAGACTTGCTCAAGGAGATAAAGGCATCAATCAGTTAGACGAATACTGTAAATAGCACGATATAGCTTATAATAACTCATCTAATTTGGTTGACCGACATAAAGCGGACATCATTTTATTAAAAATGGCAAATAAGAGAGCAACTTCTTCGAATGCTAGCTCTGGAGAAAAAATTGCTGCTAATTTAGTGAAAACAGCTATGCTAGCAAAAGTTAGTTCAGGAGCAGGACTTAAAAAAAGTTTTAAAAGTATTGTGACGCATACAAAAAAACATATTCGTAAAATGAAACCGAAATGCAAGAAAATGGCAATCGAATTGGCTTTTGCTGCTGCCAAAGAATTATCTAAGGATTTGGCAGTACAACTACCGCGCGTTATACCTGTGCCCAAATCAGGAGGCGTTCTTCCTTTAATACCAATTTTCGCTGGATTATCTGCTGCTGGAAGCCTCGCTGGTGGTATTTCGGGAATCATGAAAACTTACAATGAATACAAGGCTGCGAAAAAACGTCTTTTAGAGTTAAAGAAACATCATGATAAAATGGAAGGACTAACCATAGGCAAAGGTTTATGTCTAAAACCCTACAAAGAAGGTTATGGAATATATATATCTAAAAAAAAAACCCCTAGGTTACCTAAGCGAGCTCTCACTAATATAGATTTAAAGAAATATTCTAAAAATATTCCATATTTTAGAGGTATTTTTATGAGAGATGACTTACCTCAAATTACATTTCCTATTGAATGTGGTATTATTAATTTGGACAGCTCACAAAACTCCGGCACACACTGGGTAGCCTACGTTAAAACTAGTGATTATGTTGAATATTTTGATAGTTATGGAAACTTGAGGCCACCAAAAGAATTTATTGAGTATATGAAAAAATGTAAAGTTGTTTATAATTATGATAATTATAAAAAAAATAATTCATATAATTGTGGTCACTTGTGTCTTAAGTTTTTAAATAATTTCTGGCGAAAACTTAACATAAATACCAAATAAATAGCATGTTTTATGTAAATTTTTCAGTCTTTGTAAAATCATAGTTCAGTTCAGGACAATGTCATTCACTTTAACATTTTCCGGAAACCAGTCCGTGTTAGAGACAACGTTTCATCCTCCTTTGATTTTAGAAGACCGTTATGAATGTGGTTTATTATATTTTTCTGTTTACAATGCTATACCAAACATAACTAGCAATAACAATGTATTTATTTATGGTGAGAATGATAATCAAATCAAAATACCAAATGGTTCGTACGATTTACAAGATATTTATGAATACATAAATAATATTATTAACTGTGAACTAAAGATTGAATCGAACTGCAATACTTCAACAATCTCTATATATTGCACAGAGAGCATAAATTTCCAAGCATCGAACAGTATCGGCAGTATCTTAGGATTTCGAAAAGAAATACTAGAACCAAATAAATGGCATGTATCAGTAAACCCAATCAACATTCTTCCAGTGTCAGTGATAAGGATCGAATGTGATTTAGTGCAAGGATCATACACTGACGGTGTATCATCTCATGTTATTTATGAATTTATACCAAACGTGTCTTCATGCTATCGATTTATTGAAAAACCAATAAATATTATATATTTTCCAATTAAAAATAAGAGCATTACATCAGTTACAGTAAAAGTTATTGATCAAAACGGAAACAACATTAATTTTGGTGGAGAAAATATTCAAATGTGTCTTCATTTACGAAAACCAACATGATTGTGTTTAATAGTCAAAACACTAATAATATAACATCAAAAACTAAATTAAAAAGAGTTATTCGAACAGAAACGTTCAAGAAACAAAGACGTATCAAGAAATTAAAGATTACAAAAGAAAATAAAGATTTCTTACGAGCTCTTGGGTTCAAAACATGAGTATCTTAAATATTGATGATTCACCTCATTTTGACAACTCTATCGAGAGTTATGAAATTCATACCTACAACCCGTACAGTAACAGCTTCAACGAAAATGATGAAATCCGCATTTCCATTCATCAGCAGGACATATACGTATTACCGTCTTCAAGTTTTATTTACATTGAAGGACGCGCCATCGTTTCTACAAAGGATGCCGCAGGCAAAGTCACAAAAAAGAATTTCAAATTCACAAATAATCCTGTATCATTCCTCTTTCAAGACATTCGTTATGAGATTAATGGTGTTGAGATAGATCGTATAAGAAATGTTGGAATTACTTCTACAATGAAATCATACGTCTCTATGAACGATGGAGACAGTAAAGTTGCTGGTGTATGGGGCTGGGATATGAATGGGTTTAAAGTTAAAGATGTCTCCTTTAGTGTTCTGATACCACTTAGTAAGTTGATTAGGTTCGCGGAAGATTATAATAAAATAATTTTAAACTGCAAGCATGAAGTTATTATGAGTAGAAGTAATACTAACAGAAATAATCTGTGATCAAAATGATAATATTCAAATTGATATTCTAAGGGTTCAATGGAAAGTGCCACACATCAAAGTATCTGATCGTACAAGGCTTTCCTTATTAAAACATTTAGAAAAAGATAAACCTATACAAATGGCTTTTAGGAATTGGGACTTGTACGAGTATCTTTTATTACCTAAAACTACAAAGCATTCATGGTCTGTAAAAACAGCAACTCAATTAGAAAAACCTAGGTATGTTATTTTTGGCTTACAAACTGACAAAAAAAATAATATAGCCAAAAATAGTTCTTTATTTGACCATTGCCGCCTAACAAACGTGACATTGTTTTTAAATTCCCAATATTATCCTTATGATTCGCTTAATATAAACTTTGAAGAAAATAAATATAGTATATTATATGAACTGTATGCCAAATTCCGTCAGTCGTACTACAATCTCCCAATGGACCCGTTGTTAGACATCAGAGAATTTAAAGAAAAAGCTCCTCTTTTCATAATAGACTGTTCAAGGCAAAATGAAAATCTGAAATCTGGACCCGTAGATGTCCGTTTGGAAATAGAAAGTTCCCAAGATATTCCTGATAATACAGCTGCCTATTGTCTTATCATCAACGATCGACTTGTTGAATATAAGCCTTTGAGCAATATTGTGCGTAAAATATCATGAGTGTATTTGTCGACGTGCAAGGATTCAAAACGGATTATAATGATTTCATCATAAAAGAAATAGCGGTAAAATCTAGTCAACAGATAAATACTCTCTTATTTATGCCGCCATTTCCCTACGAAGAATTAACATATACAGAAAAAAACAGGTTTGTTGGATAGAACGAAACAGGAAGATATTTTGGAATCAAGGATCTATACCATACTCTTATCATAAAAATTATATTAGAGGACACATAAATAACAAAAATATTATATACGTTAAAGGTTTAGAAAAAGTGATGTGGTTAAAAAAAATTTTAGAAGATAACATGGATTATAATTTATGTATTTTTATTCTAGAGGATAAAGGTTGTCCTAGTTTGCTAGCTTTATATGAAGACTACAAGTCTTGCTTAGATGTGTATCGATGTGAGTATCACACTTCACATTGTGCTTTAAAAAATGTTTCTTATATGCAAAAATGGTGCTTAGAATATAAATGTGTTTAAAAAATATATATTTTGTTTTGAATTGTACCCACAATACCATGCAATAATACAACAACAGAACAATATTCCATCAGTTCATTTTGTGTAAGTGAACTGAATCAGTCAGTTCTGGTTCAGACAACGGACTGGTAAATCAATTAGGTATATTTTAGCGCAGTAGTTTTAAGCCGAATGAAAAGCAGAACCAGTTAAGATCACCCAGATTAAATACAAGCGGTTTATGAAACAATAGCATAATGTTCCAGCAGATCATTTTGTGTAAGTGAACTGACTAATAACTGACTGGTAAATCAATTATATTTTACCGGAGTAGTTTTAAACCGATTGAAAAACAGAACCAGTTAAGATCATCCAGATTAAATACAAGCGGTCTAAGAAACCATAGCCTAAGTAGTTTTCGATTAGCGTGATTCGTTGAAGATTAGCGATGTCATGTAGAAGAATTGGAACGATCTGTCTAAACCAAGTGAGGCTGTGGTTAGCCGATTTCTATGACAGAATCAGTCCACAGTTTACCATAGGAGAATTGGGGGGTCCTGCATCACATCGCTCGAGCGAAGCGAGAGAGCTGTGATGCAGGCCCCCCAATATTCCCCTACTTTCCTCTTCCCACTGCGCGATCTCTCGTGGATGTGGTAGGTCGCCCTCCTCTTGCGCTTCCACGCCCCGCCAATACCTCGCCGCGAGCACCTGCGCGTCGAACTCCCACGGCGGGACACCGGCAAGGACACACGCCCTTAGCGTGCGATACGGTGCGGTACGCCCTAGCCACCCTGAGTGCCATTCCACGCTGCGGCTTCCGCAGCAGTGGCACGTTTCGGGAGCACAGGGCATCCGCCCATATCGGCGCACCGTAGAGCGCCATCGACCTCACTACACCGGTATATAGGCGACTACATGCCCCTCCTGGACCCCTACATTAGAGAGCCCACGCCCACGCCCACGCCCACGCCCACGCCCACGCCCACGCCCACGCCCACGCCCACGCCCACGCCCACGCCCACGCCCACGCCCACGCCCACGCCCACGCCCACGCCCACGCCCACGCTTATGCCCAGCTTCACACAAACAAACTAGCACGATTTATAAAGTTGAATCGTACGTTACAACAACGTATCTTCCAAAGAATAGCCAATTCGTATAATCAGAATCATCACCCACAGTGGGCGTGAGCGTAAGCGTGGGCGTGGGCGTGGGCGTGGGCGTGGGCGTGGGCGTGGGCGTGGGCGTGGGCGTGGGCGTGGGCGTGGGCGTGGGCGTGGGCGTGGGCGTGGGCGTGGGCGTGGGCGTGGGCGTGGGCGTGGGCGTGGGCGTGGGCGTGGGCGTGGGCGTGGGCGTGGGCGTGGGCGTGGGCGTGGGCGTGGGCGTGGGCGTTGGCGTTGGGCGTGGGCGTGGGCGTGGGCGTGGGCGTGGGCGTGGGCGTGGGCGTGGGCGTGGGCGTGGGCGTGGGCGTGGGCGTGGGCGTGGGCGTGGGCGTGGGCGTGGGCGTGGGCGTGGGCGTGGGCGTGGGCGTGGGCGTGGGCGTGGGCGTGGGCGTGGGCGTGGGCGTGGGCGTGGGCGTGGGCGTGGGCGTGGGCGTGGGCGTGGGCGTGGGGCGTGGGCGTGGGCGTGGGCGTGGGCGTGGGCGTGGGCGTGGGCGTGGGCGTGGGCGTGGGCGTGGGCGTGGGCGTGGGCGTGGGCGTGGGCGTGGGCGTGGGCGTGGGCGTGGGCGTGGGCGTGGGCGTGGGCGTGGGCGTGGGCGTGGGCGTGGGCGTGGGCGTGGGCGTGGGCGTGGGCGTGGGCGTGGGCGTGGGCGTGGGCGTGGGCGTGGGCGTGGGCGTGGGCGTGGGCGTGGGCGTGGGCGTGGGCGTGGGCGTGGGCGTGGGCGTGGGCGTGGGCGTGGGCGTGGGCGTGGGCGTGGGCGTGGGCGTGGGCGTGGGCGTGGGCGTGGGCGTGGGCGTGGGCGTGGGCGTGGGCGTGGGCGTGGGCGTGGGCGTGGGCGTGGGCGTGGGCGTGGGCGTGGGCGTGGGCGTGGGCGTGGGCGTGGGCGTGGGCGTGGGCGTGGGCGTGGGCGTGGGGCGTGGGCGTGGGCGTGGGCGTGGGCGTGGGCGTGGGCGTGGGCGTGGGCGTGGGACGCCCACGCCCACGCCCAGCTTCACACAAACAAACTAGCACGATTTATAAAGTTGGATCGTACGTTACAACAACGTATCTTCCAAAGAATAGCCAATTCGTATAATCAGAATCATCACCCACAGCGTGGGCGTTAGCGTGGGCGTGAGCGCGGGCGTGGGCGTGGTCGTGGGCGCGGTCGTGGGCGCGGGCGTGGGCAAAGGCGTG
The DNA here is from genome assembly GCA_918857605.2 of Philereme vetulata. Taxonomy (NCBI): domain Eukaryota; kingdom Metazoa; phylum Arthropoda; class Insecta; order Lepidoptera; family Geometridae; genus Philereme; species Philereme vetulata. The sequence continues at coordinate 2,202,714 of OU975482.1, forward strand.
GGCGTGAAAGTGGGCGTAGGCGTGGACGTGGGCGTGGGCGTGGGCGTGTGCGTTGGCGTGGGCATGGGCGTGGGCGTTTATTGGAAGTTGAAGTCCACTCGTCGAAAGAAAGACTAAATCTTTCACCTGCACAACAGTGACGGCTGACTTTGGTAAATCCGTGTATTTTGCTAAGAGTATTTTTCTCAAATCATCTGAGGTTATGAATACACTGAATGGAAATCCATCTAATGCAATAATTCTTGCCAAAATATCATCTAGGCTATCGTCGGCACTTTTAGTAAGATAATCATCTAACTTTCGCTTGGCTGGCGGCGGTGCTGTGTACAGATTTTCAGAATCTGGACTTGTTGAAGCTGATATAACCTTGATATTATGTTTTGATAACAAATGTGTATGTAATCCCTTAGTTGATCCACCCAGTCTTGAGGATGGCTGGGCATCGCTTACATTTAGCACTATTCCCGTCCTTCGCAACTAAATAATAACTCCACACTGACGTCGTATCACTGTCTTTTTTATGTTTAACAAAGTCTCCCGCCATTTGAAATACTTAATTTCAGATAATTGACTTTTAAATTTTAATGACGTAGCCTACGTAACCCGTCGTCACTGACGTAGCCTACATAACCCGTCACTGACAGAACAATAAATGAAAAAATAAAACCTGATTTGCATATTTATACTTTCGTACAGGGAATCCTCGACGGGAAATACCCGCAACAATATTATGATATGAGATGATAGGGTGATTCTTCTGTTGGTTCGTTGGGGAATTACCTTAAGAGTATTGTATTAAAGTATTCCAAGTGGGGAAGTCCCTTCTAAGTTCTACGACAAACATATTATTAGGACTGTACCTGTGTAGTAAAGAGTGGGTACCTACGTATTGTACGAGTTGGTTTTTGTCGTATTGTATTAAAATAATCTAGGCAAGGTTATTTTCAAGGCGCAACGGACTACGGAGTACAAACTAGACTTGTTTGTGGCAATCCAGAAAATCCCGAGATTAGCCAAGTACAGTCCCGGGATTTTCGAGGCCAGAAAACGGTCGGGATCCCGGGATCCCGAGATTTGGGATCTCGGGATCCCGGGATCCCGACCGTTTTCTGGCCTCGAAAATGGAAATTGTAATCTCTAGGTATAGGCCTCCCTATGTTGTGCCCATTCGTATACGTTCAAATAATTAGCGCGATACGTAACGTATTTGGTTCTGGTTTTGTTTTGGTATTACCGTTCAGAATTAGCGCGATTGCCCCCAAGATTAGAGCGATTGCCCCCCTCACGGTTGTCCGTCATTTTGTACGAAGAGAGAGGTACTATGTCCGTTAGGTTATCTAACTAAAAGGTTATTTTTCTAACGTTGAATAACATTTGATCGATGTTAATTGAGAATGTTATCTAAGATAAATAATTGAAGTTCAGTTGGTTTTCCTAAATCCTCAATGACCACCGTGCTGGATGAACAAACTAGCTAGACAAGCCATTCCGCGCGTGGCAGCCGTCCGGCTCACTCGTGCCGGTTATGGAAGATTGGAAGAGCGACCGAGAGAGCGATAGTCACGGCTTGCACGCGCAAATTTCAAAATATATGGCGGTCCACGCCCACGCCCACGCCCACGCCCACACCCACACCTACACCCACACCCACACCCACACCCCACACCCACACCCACACCCACACCCACACCCACACCCACACCCACACCCACACCCACACCCACACCCACACCCACACCCACACCCACACCCACACCCACACCCACACCCACACCCACACCCACACCCACACCCACACCCACACCCACACCCACACCCACACCCACACCCACACCCACACCCACACCCACACCCACACCCACACCCACACCCACACCCACACCCACACCCACACCCACACCCACACCCACACCCACACCCACACCCACACCCACACCCACACCCACACCCACACCCACACCCACACCCACACCCACACCCACACCCACACCCACACCCACACCCACACCCACACCCACACCCACACCCACACCCACACCCACACCCACACCCACACCCACACCCACACCCACACCCACACCCACACCCACACCCACACCCACACCCACACCCACACCCACACCCACACCCACACCCACACCGACACCCACACCCACACCCACACCCACACCCACACCCACACCCACACCCACACCCACACGCACACCCACACCCACACCCAGACCCACACCCACACCCACACCCACACCCACACCCACACCCACACCCACACCCACACCCACACCCACACCCACACCCACACCCACACCCACACCCACACCCACACCCACACCCACACCCACACCCACACCCACACCCACACCCACACCCACACCCACACCCACACCCACACCCACACCCACACCCACACCCACACCCACACCCACACCCACACCCACACCCACACCCACACCCACACCCACACCCACACCCATACCCATACCCACACCCACACCCACACCCACACCTTCGTCCACGCCCCCACCGACGCCCACGCCAACGCTCACGCCCACGCTCACACGCCCACGCCCACACCTACGACCACGCACACACCCACGCCCACGCCCGCGCCCGCGCCCACGCCCACGCCCACACCTACGCCCACGTCCACGCCCACGCTCACGCTCACACCCACGCCCACTGTGGGTGATGATTCTGATTATACGAATTGGCTATTCTTTGGAAGATACGTTGTTGTAACGTACGATCCAACTTTATAAATCGTGCTAGTTTGTTTGTGTGAAGCTGGGCATAGGCGTGGGCGTGGGCGTGGGCGTGGGCGTGGGCTCTCTAATGTGGGGGTCCAGGAAGGGCATGTAGTCGCCTATATACCGGTGTAGTGAGGTCGATGGCGCTCTACGGTAACGCAGATCCTCCGGGCTCCGGGTAACGTGGCTCCGCGCAACGCCCAGTCGAAGCCGATGTTCCATAGGAGCGGCCCGAGGACCGAACCCTGTGGGACACCGCATGACATCGCTCTCCTCCCCCAGCCATCCTTGGTTTGGAATTCGACCACCCTGCCGCTGAAGTAGTCGGACACGACTGCCCGCAAATATCGTGGCACGCCGTGATACTGAAGAGCTGCCTTCACTGTTTCCCATGGAAGAGTGTTGAAGACGTTGGAGATGTCCAGCGATACTGCCCACAACACTCCGCCACTAGCAACCTCTTCCTCGGCAATATCCCTTACTCGCGCGATTGCGCTAAGCGTAGATCGGCCCCGGCGGAAGCCAAATTGCGCGTTGTGCAGCCCCGACTCCATGTTTTCGACTAAGCGAGAGGCCAGCACACGCTCAAAGAGCTTGCTCACCTCGTCGAGCAGGACAATGGTGCGATAGGCCGACGGCAATTCAGCCGACTTCCCCTTCGTCCTTGTGTTTGAAGGGGAAACGGGCGGGTCGAAGACATCGTCCTCGTGTGAATTCCCCTTCCTCAAAAACATGGCGCGCTTGGACCCCGGAAGGTCCGAGGCGCCATCCTCTGGCTTTCTCCCTCGCTTCCGCGCGGTGCGGGATACATCCGACGCCGTCGAAGCAAACGAGCAGACGGACATGCTGAAGCAGTCCAACTCCTCACCACCAACACTGGCCACACTAGACGACCTAGTGACTGGCTTTCTAAAGAAGCCCGCTCCGGCAGCGGTTGTCGAAGGGGAAGACCCCTCGCCAACCGCTTTCGGAACAATCATCTTCCGCGCCGGTGCGCGGGAAGACCCCCCTACGTCTTGGCATTTCTTGTCCCCCTCAGATACGATGGAGCTGAGTGCCGTAGCACTGTGGGATTCTTCAGCGTCGGAGACGCTGATACCCACCTGAGGTATTTGTTTTTTTTGAGATGCCATCATTTTTATGTTCCTTTTTTTATAGGGTCAGGTCCCCTGTGTGGCGCCCTATAGGCCGGGTTCCCCCCGACCATACCGCGCAAGTAAACCCGAAGCAGCACTAGCATAGAATGCAGCAGCGCAGGTCCGGATTTACACACGCAATACTCCCTTCGGCAGGCGCCGAAACCATATATTGAGATTTGGCCCTCCACTGATCCCGACGAATCTATCACATGGGCAGCTTAAAACATGCCGCCCCACCTTCCCGGCGGAGTAGGAAACTCCTTTCCTTCGCTAGGCTTCATCCACTGCGCCCTATGCTAATTTCATAGAGACACGCGGAGAAGCCTCCCCTTTTCCTCCCCGAGGCCCCCAATCCGCTAGTGAAGCGCCGACCCACCCAGAATCCCGCAAGGAAGCTGACCCATACAGCCGACTCGCGGGACACCGAGCAGGACGACGCCACACCAACAGTTCGGGAACCACCCCATTTCCCCCCCAGTGTTTGGTCCGCGCCGGTAAACCAGTAACTATCATTTCTGGGAGCCGTTCCCCTATCCGCCGCCCGGGGACGCGCCGCGTTGGGGTACACCTCCCAACCTATTGTGACAACCCAGCAGGTCCGCGGAACTTAACGTAACCTAACCTACCCTAACATAACCTAACCGCAGAGAGGAACCGAGAACGCCCTCTATAACCTGTTAGAGCACATAAAAGAAGGAGTAAATAGTAAAAACATAGTACTAGGAGTACTATGTTTTTACTAACAAAAAGCAGTATTGGTTCATGCCGCAGAGAGGAACCGAGAACGCCCTCTATAACCTGTTAGAGCACATAAAAGAAGGAGTAAATAGTAAAAACATAGTACTAGGAGTACTATGTTTTTACTAACAAAAAGCAGTATTGGTTCATGCCGCAGAGAGGAACCGAGAACGCCCTCTATAACCTGTTAGAGCACATAAGAGAAGGAGTAAATAGTAAAAACATAGTACTCGGAGTACTATGTTTTTACTAACAAAAAGCAGTATTGGTTCATGCCGCAGAGAGGAACCGAGAACGCACTCTATAACCTGTTAGAGCACATAAAAGAAGGAGTAAATAGTAAAAACATAGTACTAGGAGTACTATGTTTTTACTAACAAAAAGCAGTATTGGTTCATGCTGCAGAGAGGAACCGAGAACGCACTCTATAACCTGTTAGAGCACATAAAAGAAGGAGTAAATAGTAAAAACATAGTACTAGGAGTACTATGTTTTTACTAACAAAAAGCAGTATTGGTTCATGCTGCAGAGAGGAACCGAGAACGCCCTCTATAACCTGTTAGAGCACATAAAAGAAGGAGTAAATAGTAAAAACATAGTACTAGGAGTACTATGTTTTTACTAACAAAAAGCAGTATTGGTTCATGCCGCAGAGAGGAACCGAGAACGCCCTCTATAACCTGTTAGAGCACATAAAAGAAGGAGTAAATAGTAAAAACATAGTACTAGGAGTACTATGTTTTTACTAACAAAAAGCAGTATTGGTTCATGCTGCAGAGAGGAACCGAGAACGCCCTCTATAACCTGTTAGAGCACATAAAAGAAGGAGTAAATAGTAAAAACATAGTACTAGGAGTACTATGTTTTTACTAACAAAAAGCAGTATTGGTTCATGCCGCAGAGAGGAACCGAGAACGCCCTCTATAACCTGTTAGAGCACATAAAAGAAGGAGTAAATAGTAAAAACATAGTACTAGGAGTACTATGTTTTTACTAACAAAAAGCAGTATTGGTTCATGCCGCAGAGAGGAACCGAGAACGCCCTCTATAACCTGTTAGAGCACATAAGAGAAGGAGTAAATAGTAAAAACATAGTACTAGGAGTACTATGTTTTTACTAACAAAAAGCAGTATTGGTTCATGCCGCAGAGAGGAACCGAGAACGCACTCTATAACCTGTTAGAGCACATAAAAGAAGGAGTAAATAGTAAAAACATAGTACTAGGAGTACTATGTTTTTACTAACAAAAAGCAGTATTGGTTCATGCTGCAGAGAGGAACCGAGAACGCACTCTATAACCTGTTAGAGCACATAAAAGAAGGAGTAAATAGTAAAAACATAGTACTAGGAGTACTATGTTTTTACTAACAAAAAGCAGTATTGGTTCATGCTGCAGAGAGGAACCGAGAACGCCCTCTATAACCTGTTAGAGCACATAAAAGAAGGAGTAAATAGTAAAAACATAGTACTAGGAGTACTATGTTTTTACTAACAAAAAGCAGTATTGGTTCATGCCGCAGAGAGGAACCGAGAACGCCCTCTATAACCTGTTAGAGCACATAAAAGAAGGAGTAAATAGTAAAAACATAGTACTAGGAGTACTATGTTTTTACTAACAAAAAGCAGTATTGGTTCATGCTGCAGAGAGGAACCGAGAACGCACTCTATAACCTGTTAGAGCACATAAAAGAAGGAGTAAATAGTAAAAACATAGTACTAGGAGTACTATGTTTTTACTAACAAAAAGCAGTATTGGTTCATGCTGCAGAGAGGAACCGAGAACGCCCTCTATAACCTGTTAGAGCACATAAAAGAAGGAGTAAATAGTAAAAACATAGTACTAGGAGTACTATGTTTTTACTAACAAAAAGCAGTATTGGTTAATGCCGCAGAGAGGAACCGAGAACGCCCTCTATAACCTGTTAGAGCACATAAAAGAAGGAGTAAATAGTAAAAACATAGTACTAGGAGTACTATGTTTTTACTAACAAAAAGCAGTATTGGTTCATGCCGCAGAGAGGAACCGAGAACGCCCTCTATAACCTGTTAGAGCACATAAGAGAAGGAGTAAATAGTAAAAACATAGTACTAGGAGTACTATGTTTTTACTAACAAACAGCAGTATGGGTTCATGCTGCAGAGAGGAACCGAGAACGCCCTCTATAACCTGTTAGAGCACATAAGAGAAGGAGTAAATAGTAAAAACATAGTACTAGGAGTACTATGTTTTTACTAACAAAAAGCAGTATTGGTTCATGCTGCAGAGAGGAACCGAGAACGCCCTCTATAACCTGTTAGAGCACATAAGAGAAGGAGTAAATAGTAAAAACATAGTACTAGGAGTACTATGTTTTTACTAACAAAAAGCAGTATTGGTTCATGCTGCAGAGAGGAACCGAGAACGCCCTCTATAACCTGTTAGAGCACATAAAAGAAGGAGTAAATAGTAAAAAGATCGTACTCCTAATCTCTTTGGACATAGAGGGTGCCTTCGATAACGCGTGGTGGCCAGCATTAAAATACCAACTTGTCGAAAAAAGGTGTCCGGGAAATCTGTACCGGATGGTATGTTTGTATCTCACAGACCGAAAGATCACGGTCAACTATGCTAGAGCAGCTTACGAGAAGGAAACTACAAAGGGTTGTGTCCAAGAATCCATAGGAGGACCAATCTTTTGGAACGTCATCCTAGACTCGTAGCTGCAAAGCCTAGAGATTGATGGAGTATACAGCCAGGCCTTTGCAGATGATGTGGTTCTCGTTTTCACAGGAGAGTCGGTGAACAGCCTAGAGTGGTCTGTCAACTCAACGCTGGATAAAGAGGCAACGTGGGGAAATTACAACAAACTCAACTTCGCACCGCATAAGACCAACGCAATGCTACTAACGAAGAAGTTGAAATATGAAATCCCACAGCTATTTATGGCCGGAACAAAACTGGACCTCGTTGAAGAGATAAAGTTGTTGGGCCTGATCATCGACCGAAACCTAGTCTTCAAATCCCACGTATCCGCGCAATGCAAGAAAGTAGCTGATATCTACAAACAGCTGGCATGCGCTGCGAAAGTAACGTGGGGTCTAAACTGCGAGATCACGAGAACCATTTACATCGCGGTGGTGGAGCCTATTATGACATACGCCTCAAGTGCCTGGTACCAATCTGTAGAGCTGCAAATGGATAAAATTTCAATTCAATGCGCTCCAGAGAGGATTTGCACAAAAGGTCTGTAGGTCATACCGAACGGTCTCACTCACCGCAGCACTGGCACTGTCGGGTCTGCTGCCACTGGATCTAAGGATCCAAGAGGCGGCGAACCTATACAGAGCCAAAAAAGGTCTGGCGAAAGACTATCTCCCACCCGAAACGGAGCTCGAACTCCGAGTGGGATATCTGGAACAGCCCCATGCATCTACCCTAACATCCGTAGAGTACGTACTGCTAGAAGACACCGTCCAGCAGATCACCGGACCCCAAATATACACTGACGGCAGCAAAATCGACGAAAAGGTGCTGCTTTAACCCAGTGGGAGGAGGGAAGGGCGTCAAATTTCGCCACCTTTAAGCTTCACCCTGCGTGCACAGTCTTCCAGTCGGAACTCTATGCACTCCACAGGGCTCTTCAGATGGTAAACTCGAGCATGGACCCCGTAGTTAGCATACTGAGTGACTCAAGATCGTCACTCGACCTGCTCCGGAACCCCAGCTTGAATCACCTTCTGGCGAGAAGCATAAAGGAGAACATTGCCAGGATCCAAGAAGGAGGACGAGAGATCCGAATGTTCTGGCTAAGGGCGCACGTAGGCACTGTCGGAAATGAGAGAGCGGACGAGTTAGCGAAAGCTGCAGCGCTCGAGGACACCACACAGGACTATGGAAGGATTCCCCTGTCTTACGTTAGGAGGAAGATTCGTGAAGAATCGATCCGCAAATGGCAGGATCGATACGAAACCTCCAGCACAGGTGCGGTAACGAGAAGGTTCCTTCCAGACGTCCACAATGCATATCGGATAACTCGCTCTACAAAATGTACACCAATCCAAGTGCAAGTCTTAACAGGTCACGGGGGGATAGCTGAGTATCTTCACAGATTCAAGCTGAAAAACAGCCCGGGATGCGAATGCGACCCGGAAATCTGTGAAACCGTATGACACATCATACTCGACTGCCCTCGTTTCCTAGCGGCTCGAACAGATCTAGAAGCCCTGATTGACAGAAACCTGGTCGAATCGGAACTGCACAACATCGTTGCAGATCCTGATTGCAGACCGCATTTTCTGTAGTTCGCCGAGAAGATCTTTAGAGCTGCGGTCAGTAGACGCACTGATCTTCTGCACACTTTTTTTTTCGAGGAGTAAATCTGCATCCAGGTACCCGTATTGCATGCTAGGGTTTAATACGGGTTATGTGGGGTTGTCGAACTAGACGACCCACTAAAACCTCCCCGGTGGCCGGCCTCCGTGCATGTCAATGGACTCTGGGACCTCACAAGAAACGCACCAGAGCCCCCTCTCACGCATCGCCCATAAAGAGCACGTCCCGGGAGCAGTTGCACTCAGCACCCTCGCGGTGCACAGTTGCACATGCCACATTGTGCGGCTGCCCTCCCTAAGTCCGCTATCCGGGTTGGCCAGAGCCCTCACTCCGACTATCCACGGACCAGAAAGGTCCCCTGTTTGGCAGGGGAAACCATTACTCTGCCCCTTTATGGGGCGGGCGGCGCGGGGCGGTTGTTGCCTGCCTCCCGCTGCCGCCTTCTACGAGCAGGATCGGCCCTCTCCCGATCTCGCTCAGCGGCCTCTTTCCGAACCAATACGGTCTCCCAGAAAGAGGCCACGGCCCTCCAGACATCCTCGTCTGCCAACATAGCCGCTACTACGCTTGGCAGACGGAGTTCCTGCCCGATCCTGGTGATCAGGTTCCGCCTTTCCATGAACCACGCTGAGCATTCCTCGAGCGTATGCTGGGCGGAATACCGATCCCTCCCACAATGGTGACATTGCGGTGTCCGTTCTCGTCCAATCCTATTCAGGTACTCACCGAAGCACCCGTGCCCGGTAAGTACCTGAGTAAGTCGATAGGTGAAATTACCATACTCCCTCCCTAGCCAGGCTTCGAAGCTCGGCAGAATTGCGCCAACGATGCGCTGGCGCGAGTACCGCGGTTCGTCGAACCGCTCGCGTCATTCGACGAGCGCATGTTGTCGCTTCTCATGCCTCACCTCCACCGGCGTTACTCTGCCCCCGTCATCCTGTCGAAGACGAACGTACACACGTGCGTCCATCGCCGCCAAGATGTCAAAGGGCGGAAACCGCGCCAAGAGAGTTGCGGAATCCTGATCCCTCCCACAATGGTGACTTTGCGGTGTCCCATGGCGGAGAGCGACGTATGTCACCCACCCGCACGTCGTCGGCTGAGCAGTCCCCGGCCTTAGCCACCGCGGCGGCCACCTCCTGCTAAGTGACACTGTCGTCCAGGTTTTTCAGCCGCAGCTCACCCGTCTTGACGGGGCGCGAAATGCGCACACCCATCTCGACAAGGGCTTCCCGCAACCGACAAGCCAGTGCGTCTGCTTTGGAGGTGCAGTCAGGACCTGGCACTTCCATGATTAGACCCCCCGAAATAGCTCGCTTGAAGCCGACTGTGTTCAATCCGACTTCGGCCAGCTGAATCCGAGCCTTTGCGGCCGCCATCACCGCTTCATAGGTGACATCCGATCCCTCCGGAACTGTCACCGCAATCGCCGCAGATGTCGGCAGCTGCATCGGCTTCGGCGGACGTCCTACCTTAGAGGCAGCTTTTGGGCCAGCTTTTGGGGCAGGCCTCACTGGGGGGGGGGGGGGGGGGGGGCTGCCTTTTTAGGAGGCGAAGATTTCTTCGCCTTCTTCCTCGTGACGGTCGCCTACGTGCTCTCCGGTGCCAGTGGTGCCCGCGCTTCGGAAAGCCGCAACTGCAACGCAGACACAGAAACTTCCGGCACCGGGTGCGCCTGCTTCCCGTTGCCCTCTTTATTACCCTTGGCTTTGCCCTTCTTGGGAGGGCCTGAAGCCACGGGGACTGCACTGACCTGAGAGGTCGAAGGCTGGACCTTAAACGCCGTTGCTAAGTTCCTGTCCATAAGCGCTCAAATGCGGTCCATGAACTGGCCCTCCCAGTCTTTTCCACCGGCGGCAGGTGATAACGCCGTCGGCTTGGTTACACTTACTGCGCTGGCCTTGGAAGGGGTCTTCTCACGGATCGCATCCGTCAGCTGGTCTATCTTTGTGGAAAGGGCCGCCATCTGCGCACGCAGGTCGGCGTTCTCCTTTTCTAGGCGCTCCACGTTGGCGTCCGAGGACGTTCTCTGCGTCAACTCAAGGACGCCAGCCATCGCCTTCCTCACGGCTAAACGCAGACCGTGAACGTAGTCGCCCCTCAAATTCTTGGACTTGTCGGCGATCTTTTCGATCGTGTCCAAGTTGACTAGGATCGCAGCGACTACATCCTCAGGTGGCTGCACCTCCATCTCTCTCTCCAGGTCAGCTTGCTTTGGCAGCTTCCCTTTCGTCCTCGAGTTCAAGGGGAGGACAGACGGGTCGAAGACATCGTCCTCATCCGGCCTCTCCTTGTCCTTGAGGAAAATGGCGCGCTTAGACCCTTGAGAATCTGACACTCCATCTGCCTTCCTGTCACGCTTTTGAACAGCACGGGACATGTTCGACGCTGTCGACGCGTACGAGGAGACGGACATAATAGAGCAGTCCGACTCCTCCCCTCCATCGCTCACCACAACCGCTGCGCTCGCCACGCTCGCGGCACTTGCCGCCCTCGTGGCGCTCGTTGCGACCGAACGAGTCCTTGGTTTCACGAAAGAACCCGCCGTCTTCCCCGAAGACAGCGCTTTCGCTACACCCGCATCACCTCCATCTTCCGAAACTGAAGCAGCCGTCTTCCGCACCGAAGCGCGGGAGCTGACTTCTTTTGTCTCCCTACCCACATCACACGTCGACCGAGCCAAAGCATCGGAAGACCCACGTTCTTCAGCAACCATAGGACGATCGGTTTCCCCCTCAGAATACGATCTGGGGAACAACGACGTAGCTGACGCTACGCCGCTATGGGATTCTCCAACTGCGGAGCAGCTGGTACCCGCCTGAGGTAGTTTTTTGCGATTCGTCATTTCCATAGCTTTATTTTCCTTTTTAAAGGGGTGAGGTCCCCTGTGATGGGTTCGGCCGGGTTCCCCCCGACCATACTCCACGTGTGAGCCCGGATCCATGCCGCATCCCCCCGTCCACAACTGCAGACGCAGTTGTGCACGAGGAGCAGCAACACAAATCCAGACTCACACGTGCAATACTCCCTTAAGCAGGCGCCGAAACCTTGAGATATGGTCTTTCCTACACACACTCCGATCCTCAGACGAATCCTCGGATCTTCTATCTCCACCAGACTGCTCTTCGAGCACGTCCCTGCCTTCCCCATGGCTGTACGCCAACCACACTGCCGGCGAAGCCCCAGTCCACTCAGGATCCCGCAAGGAAGCTGAACCATACAGCCGACTCACGGAAACCCAAGCGGAATCGACGCCAAGCCGACAATGCCTCCCTCTATGACGGCTCTAATAGCCCGTCCCTGTTTCATCCACTGCGCCTTCTGCTAGTCAGAGGGACGCGAAGAAAAGCTTCCCCCTCCTACCCCACCGACCAAGTGCCGGCGCCTGGTGGTTTTAGTTACGTCTATTTCTGATGGAAATAGACCAATAGCTGGCAGCAACCGCGAGAAGGAACGACCCCACCAGACTTGCCTTGAGGATTTACACGACCTGCGCTCTCCCTCAAGACCATACGCCTCCCTACTCGCTCCCAGAGTCGAGTAAGGAAGGCCTGGATTTATCCAAAACAAGCGGCCGAGGCACGCAAGCTAGGCATAGCAACTACTAATGGATAAATCCAGACCCGCCCAACCTAACCTTTTTTTTTTTTTTTTTTTTTTTTGCGCTGGGAAAAATGCGTTACGCATGCCCCCCCATTGGGGGATGGGGGGGGGTATGTGGGACTCCCCGATCCGAAAGGACCGGTATACCCACTAAACAACCCAGCGGCATTCCAGCATCGTCTGCGTGGAGGAGGACTGGGAAACTGGCTTTCTTCCAGTCCCCCGCCGACGACCGCCCGCCTTTACAGCGGGGCCCACACGCCCCTCCCTAAAGGGAGAGGCCCTGGAATGACCGTTAATGCTCGGCCATCCCCGCCCGGCGGAGATGGAGGATCTGCAATGCAGGAGAAGACGCCCCCGCGCCTGTCTCCCGCTATCCTCCACCAGGAGGGGGAAGGCGGTTGTCGTACAAACGCCTTCTCCCACCCCTTCTTCGCCTGCGGAGCGGTGCTGCGAGGGGGTCATCCTCCCGCGCGCGCTCCGCTGCCTCCTTTTGGGACATTACGTCCTCACAAAAGGAGGCTACGGCTGTCCAGGCCTCCTCACTTCCCAGCATGGATAAGACCACGCCTGGAAGCGAGAGGTCCTGACCAACCACCGCTACCATGTCGCGGCGCGGTTCGGACCACGACGGACACACTTCGAGGGTGTGCTGCGCCGTGTCCTTTGCCGCGCCACATTCATGGCACGACGGGGTCTCCTCTCTTCCTATCCGGTGAAGGCATGATCCGAAGCAACCATGCCCGGACAAAACCTGCACCAGACGGAAAGAGAGGGCACCATGGGACCGCCCCAGCCAGTCTTGCAGGACTGGACCTAGAGCGTCCAGCGTTCGGCGGCCGAAGGTGGCGGAGGCGAGGTCCTCCGTCTAATGTTGGACGATCGCGTCCCTCGCCTCTCGCCGGACGGCTTCCCGCTCTTCTCGGGTAGGGTGCTCTCCGAGCGCCCTGCGTCCCGCCGTCCACTCGTACACTCTGGCGAGCACCCACGCCTCGAGCTCCCAAGGAGGGGTACCCGCCAGAGCGCACGCCGCCGCGAAGCCCACCGAGCGGTAGGCCCTCGTCACCCGCTGCGCGATAGCCCTCTGGGGCCTGCGGATCGCGGTTGCGTTCTCCCTCCTTTGGAGGGAGTCCGCCCAGATGGGGGCCCCGTATAGGGCCATGCTCTTCAAGATGCCGGCGTATAATTGCCGGCATCGCGCTTTGGGCCCCCCCAGATTTGGGAGGAGCCAAGCGAGCGCGCCCGCGGCCTTTAGCAGGCGCGTCGATAGCCCGCTGAAGTGCGGGCCAAAGCGCCACCTGCTATCGAGAACTAGGCCCAGATATTTCATCGGGGCCTTCACCTCGACCCTGACGCCCTCTACGACAATGTGGGCGTCAGTAGGGGTGCGCTGCCGGGGCCCGTGGAAGAACACGGCCCCGGTCTTATGCAGCGCCACCCCCAATCCTAGGCGGCGGATCCTTCCCGCAACTAAGGATCCACCGGCCGAGGCCAGGCTCGCCGCCTCTCTGAAGTCTCTCCCCCGAGCAGTGAGAAGAGTGTCATCCGCGTAGCAGATGACACTCGTGCCGCGGAGGAGAGTTCCCCGCAGGAGCCAGTCAAACCCGATGTTCCACAGGAGTGGTCCTAGGACGGACCCCTGTGGAACACCGGACTCTGCGCTGTACCGCCGAAGCTGGCCCGCTTTGTCTACAAGGAGGACTGCTCGGTCCTCCAGGTAGTCGGCCAGGAGGCTCCGTAGATACTGAGGCACTCCATGGTAGCGGAGCGCCTCGAGTATTGTCGGGCGGGGAATGGAGTTGAAGGCGTTGGCTATGTCAAATGACACAGCCAAAACTCCGTCCCCTGCCTCCACGGCCTCCCTCACCTGACCCTTCAGCCGGGACAGCGCGTCAACCGTCGAACGCCTTCTTCGGAAACTGAATTGGGCTTCCAACAGGTTCGGCCCTATCCCCCCCAAGTGGCCATTAAGCCGAGCGGCGACGATCCCCTCGAATAATTTACCAGCCTCATCGAGCAGGACGATGGGCCGGTATGCCGAGGGGGAGTCCGCCGGGCGATCCTCCTTCCGCAGGAGGCACAGCTGCCCCTCCTTCCAAGGTTTCGGGAACCTCCCAGCCGCGAAGCACGCGCTGAAGATGTCCCGAAACCTTTCCTCCATTTCGGTGGTGGCGATGGCCACCACCCGTGCGGGGACGCCGTCCGGCCCGGGGGCCGTCTTCTTGGCGCGGAGGCGGAGCGCCGCCACTCCAAACTCCACCTCCGTTACCGGAGGGACCTCTGCCTGCGGCGGAACCGCCTCCTGCGGGGGGTCCATCACTGGTGGGGTGAATCTGGTCCCAGTTGGAAACAAGGACCGAACCACCCCATCCAGCAATGACGGCTCGAGGGTCTCCGCAATTCGGGGAACAAAGGGGCGCAGTTTATTCCGCGCCGCCTTATACGGTCTCCCGTACGGGTCACTGTCGAGACCCTCGAGCATCTCCGCTCTAGCCGCGTCTTCGGCGGCAAACATCGCCACCTTGAGGACCTTCTTTGCCTCTACATATGAGGCGTATAGAAGGTCCTCGTTCTCCGGGTTCCGCAAACTGCGTCATCGGCTCCGCGTGTAGGCCCTCCTGGCCCTCACGCAGGCGGCCCGGAGCCCCGCTAGTTCCTCCGACCACCAATAGACGGCGCGACGGGGAGGTGGTCGGCGAGACCGAGGCATGCTGGAGTTGCACACCTCGGTCAGGGACTTTCGCAGCTGGACCGCTGCGGCGTCCACGTCCTGGACATTGGTGGGAGGCGTGAGCCAGTCCTGGAGGAACGCCGCCTCCCTGGCCGCTCCCCGGTCCAGGTGAGTGAGGGCCCACCGTGGAAAGGGGGATCGGCCCGAGCGGGCCACCCCCCGGGGGCTCTGGGTGGAGATGTCGAACCGCACATATCGGTGGTCCGACAAGTTCTCCACCATCTCCACCCGCCAGTCAACGACGCGGGCGGCAAGTGTGGGGGTGGCAAACGAGACATCGACCACCGACCCTCCCAGTTGCCGCACACACGTGTGGACTGTCCCTCTGTTAAGGAGGGACAAGCCGGACGAGGTCGCCCAAAACTCGACGGCTCGTCCGCGAACGTTGCAGGTGGTGGCCGGGTTGCCCCAGGCCGCCGACTTGGCATTTAGGTCGCCCAATACGACGACTTGGCGCGGCGCCGCCCTCCCGACGACTGCGGTGAGGATTTCGAGAAAATTCTCGAAATCCGATAGAGGGCGGTTTGGGGAGAAATATACACCCACCAGAGCAATATTCCCCCACGCGGCGGCCACGTATCCCGGTCCCCTCTCTAAGAGCGAGAGGGGAGGGGAGTCCGTGGAAGGCCGCGAAACCAACGCAACCAAGCCATCCGGATCGCCTAGCCAACGGCCAGGGACCGAGTATGGCTCGGCAACCACTGCCACGTCCACCAACCACTCAGCTATGGCCTGCATCCTGCCCAACCTAACCTAACCTAACCAGTAACAGCCCAACCTCGCCACACACTCACACAGCTCCGTAGAAAAAATTCAATTTTATTAAAATTATTTGAGCTAGCGCAAAAAATTTTTTATCGTCGGTTTAAGTAGTGCATGACTCATAAGGATTATCGTTTTCCACATCCTGCACTAAGGCGTTTTGGAACAGGGGGCCCGGGACTTTGGACTACCATATCTACCAGGAGGACGGAGGAAACATCCAACAAACACCAACATCAGACGGAACTCTACGAGGTCTATCTAACGGAGTTGGAATTTTGAAAATCCGTCCAAGCCAGAAGAAGATACAAGGTACCAAAAATTCAGGAAAATAACCTCACACACCGCGTGGTCGACACACGTGTAACCTAGTTACACTCAGTTGGCACGAGGCGTGACGTCGGACAACCAAGGTGAAGACTCGGAAGCCGGCCTTAGGACTGCGCCACTGCGGAACATCAGCAGCGGAGCACCTTCGTCGGACCTTCAGGTGAACCCTGGTGTAACTCCTGAACCCAGAGTCCTAGGACACCCGTGTTTGGACTCCTTTTAAAGGGGATACCAGACTCGTCCTAAATTTCCTCACCCCCACCCCCTTATCCCAACTTCAATTTTCCCCCCTTTTGCCTTGAGGCTACCTCACCCCTCCGTGTTGTGCCTCCGGGGTCATATTACCTAAAGGAGGTAAACCGCTGGTGTTTGGTATGCAACACCGGACACAGGAGCCCCACTACCTCGCTCCAAGGGATCCCTACCCCCGTCCCCAACCCCTACAGTGTGGGATATCACCACCTAAACCCGTAGAGTCCGACGAAGACTCGGTCGCGTCTTGCTTAGACCTAGACACCTCCGTGAACAGGCCCAGACCACGACAGAGCATGCTCGTCGTGCAAGCGGGTCGACGAACGGGGGTGGAGATGGACCTAGCCACAAAGATGGCAAACGAGACGCTGCTGAAAGAGAAGGACACGTTGGAGACTGCAGGCAATATGAAGAGGGAGTGCAAAGTCGTCGCACTCGAAAGCATGCAGACTCTTTACGAAATAGTCCTCTCACTGTCGGACTCAAGATCCAGACATATCACCAGTCTTGAAAGGGAAAGGACGAGACACGCTACGGAGCTCGTAAGGTACGGTAAGTCGTACGTAAAAGCTCGTGGAGAGAGCCCATACTAAACAATTAATAAACATTACCACCAATCTCACGTCGGAAATGTCAAAGGCCAGAACGGACATCGGCGTATCGCTCAAGGAGATACAAGCGGTGCAAAACTGGCAGGGGTATGAGACCCAAGAACCCCATACGCTTATAAAGGAAACGTCGGAAGCGCTCTAGGACCTCGACAAGCGTATCAGAGCATTGGGAGAGCTTGTAACCAGCAAGCAAAAGGGGAAAGAGGACCCCATCTGGAGAGACCACTCGAGCCTCAAGGCAGGAGTAGAATCTCTCCAGAATCAGCTGGATGAGCTCCGAAGAGAGACCAATAAACACACGCGCAAGATCCTGGAGTCCAACCTTAAAGCCATGCAGAAAATGGACTCCAAACCCCCACCAGCACAGCCAGAACCTGGCCTGAGGCAGGAAGTGGAGGAGATGAAGGGCATCCTGAAAGCGATGTCAGCTGAACGAGCGCCCCCATCTGAGCCACCGCAGCCCATTCTAATCAACATGGAGGAGCATATGCATCCTCTAACGGAGAGAATGGAAGCGGTGACATCTGAGCTCCGAACCCTTCGGGAAGAAAAGATGAGGGCACCACAACCGTCCCTCAACCTCGAAGCGGAGCTCACCAAAGCTGAGGAAGGAGGCAGCTCGAAAGGGAAGCTGACCTACACCAAAGTCGCCGCCAAGCCACCACCGCCCTTAAAACCAAACCACACCCTGATCATCACATCAGACAAACCCCAAAACACCGGGGAAAATGTGATCGACAGTATCAGGGTGGCTCTTGACACCAAAAAAACTGGAACTAAGGTAGACAGAGTTAGGAAGGCTAAAAATAAAAAAGTCATCCTAAGCTGTAGCTCCAGAGAAGACCTGGACCTGGTGCAGAGCAGGGTTAGGATGGATAGGGGCCTAAAGGCGGAAGTGGCGAGGGCAGCAAACCCTCTAGTCATCGTCAGGGATGTCCTGTCCTACCACACCGACGGAGACATCGTGGATAATATACTGGCGCAAAACAAAAACATTTTAAAATACGTTAACTTGAAGGATAGCACCGTCAAGATGCGGTACCGTAAAAAGGCACGTGACCCGCTCGATTGCCATGTGGTACTGGAAGTCTCCCCTTCCATCCATAAAAACCTGGTAGAGGCAGAGAAAATCTATATAGGGATGCAGCGCAGACCTGTATTTGATCAGACCCCACTGGTGCAGTGCACCAAATGCCTTGGCTTCGGCCACACGAAGGTTGTCTGCCGAGAGAGAGATGAGCTCTGCAGTCACTGCGGAAAGGCTCACTCCTCGGAGAAATGTAAGGGGAGACAGGAGGGGAACCCTCCAAAATGCAAAAACTGCTCGGCCGCGCACGGAACCAGCATCAACCTGGCGCACAACGCTTTTAGCAAAGAGTGCCCAGAGAGACTTAAATGGGATGCAATAGCGCGGTCTCGAGTATCGTATTGCTGAGGGCGTCTCACAGTACCAAAGCTCGGTCCCTCAAAATTTGGGCGGAACAGGTTTGAGGTTTATCCAAGCGAACCTGCAACGCTCAAAACTGGCCACGACGGAATTACTCCAGGTTGCGGTGGACAGGGGCACCACGGTTGCCCTAGTACAGGAACCGTACGTCGGAAAGACCGGCGTCCTCAAACAACATCCTGGGACTAGGGTAATCCAATGCACCCTGAATAGGCAAAAACCGGTGAAGGCTGCCATTATAATTTTCGGTAACCGGCTGGAAGTCATACACGACCCACAGCTGGTAACTGAAACTGAAGCGGCAGTCTTACTAATCGGGGGAGGCCTAAAACTAGGAGTAATATCCGTCTACCTAGAGGGGGACCAGGACATAGTACCGTATCTTGACCACATCTAAATAGTTTGCAACAAGTTGAACACCCAAAACCTCATCATCGCGGGAGATATAAATGCCTGGAGCCACTGGTGGGGCAGCATATCTGAGGATGACAGAGGAGTGGCGTATAATGCGTTCCTAAACGAGAAGGAACTCCAAATTTTAAACACCGGAGACACACCGACCTTCGAGACTTTCAGAAAGGGTAGAGCCTGCACAAGCATAGTGCTTGCAGCACACCCTTGCTTGGACGAATCAAGGGATGGAGAGTGGAGAGAGGTCTCGTGACGTCGGACCACAACGCTATCACTTTCACCTTGCGCTTGGGGAGAGCCTTGGAAGTTCTTGGGCCAGTCACAACGCGCAAGTATAAACCACCGTAAGTACCACAGTAAGTAAAGTATATAGTAGCACCAAGAAGGCAAAGTGGACCGAATTCACACATCTGCTAAAAACCATCCTAGCGGAAAGAGACATCACCACCGTCTCAATTTTTGAGTCCGAAACCCCGAGGGACCTCGAAGATAAGATCACAGCTTACACTGAAGCCATCCACAAAGCCTGCGAACAAACCATCCCCATCGCAGGAAATAGGGCGGGCAATCCCAGGCCCCCGTGGTGGTCGAAGAAGCTAGAAGATCTGAAAAGAGAGGTCTTTAGGAAAAAGAGGAGGATCAGGAATGCAACCCCTTGCAGGATAAAAAATGGTTATAGAAGAATACCAAAAATGCAAGGCAGAATACGCAGTCATCGCAGATAAAGCCCAAACAGAGAGCTGGAAGGAGTTCTGCACGACTCAGGAAAAGGAGAGTATGTGGAATAAAATCTACAGAGAGATCAGGAAAACGTCAGGAAGGCAGGAGGACATGCTCCTGAGAAGCTCTGAAGGTAAAACCCTAACTCCAAAACAGTCGGCTGAACTCTTAGCCAGAACTTTCTACCCAAACGACTCCGAGAGTACCGACCAGCCGTTTCAATCGAACCTCTGGAAACAGATGAAGGAGAGTGCCTTGGAAGACCTTTCGGATGATGATCCACCATTTACGGCAGCGGAATTGGAGCAAGTGCTGCAAGCACACAACCCCAAAAAGGCTCCCAAACCAGACGGGCTAACCGCTGACATCTGCGCCGCAGCCATAAGATGTGACAGGGAAGTGTTCATGGCGATAGCAAACAAATGCTTGTCGCTAAACCACTTCTCCACTCACTGGAAAATGGCACATGTGGTCATCATTCGGAAGCCAGGAAAGGCAGACTACACTTATCCTAAGTCCTACAGACCAATCAGACTACTATCTGTTCTCGGAAAGACCATCGAGAAGTTAATGATTGGTCGACTCAAATGGCATTTACTTTCTACCCTTAACAAAAAGCAGTATGGGTTCATGCCGCAGAGAGGAACCGAGAACGCGCCACATTCATGGCACGACGGGGTCTCCTCTCTTCCTATCCGGTGCAGGCATGATCCGAAGCAACCATGCCCGGACAAAACCTCTACCAGACGGAAAGAGAGGGCACCATGGGACCGCCCCAGCCAGTCTTGCAGGACTGGACCTAGAGCGTCCAGCGTTCGGCGGCCGAAGGTGGCGGAGGCGAGGTCCTCCGTCTAATGTTGGACGATCGCGTCCCTCGCCTCTCGCCGGACGGCTTCCCGCTCTTCTCGGGTAGGGTGCTCTCCGAGCGCCCTGCGTCCCGCCGTCCACTCGTACACTCTGGCGAGCACCCACGCCTCGAGCTCCCAAGGAGGGGTACCCGCCAGAGCGCACGCCGCCGCGAAGCCCACCGAGCGGTAGGCCCTCGTCACCCGCTGCGCGATAGCCCTCTGGGGCCTGCGGATCGCGGTTGCGTTCTCCCTCCTTTGGAGGGAGTCCGCCCAGATGGGGGCCCCGTATAGGGCCATGCTCTTCAAGATGCCGGCGTATAATTGCCGGCATCGCGCTTTGGGCCCCCCCAGATTTGGGAGGAGCCAAGCGAGCGCGCCCGCGGCCTTTAGCAGGCGCGTCGATAGCCCGCTGAAGTGCGGGCCAAAGCGCCACCTGCTATCGAGAACTAGGCCCAGATATTTCATCTGGGCCTTCACCTCGACCCTGACGCCCTCTACGACAATGTGGGCGTCAGTAGGGGTGCGCTGCCGGGGCCCGTGGAAGAACACGGCCCCGGTCTTATGCAGCGCCACCCCCAATCCTAGGCGGCGGATCCTTCCCGCAACTAAGGATCCACCGGCCGAGGCCAGGCTCGCCGCCTCTCTGAAGTCTCTCCCCCGAGCAGTGAGAAGAGTGTCATCCGCGTAGCAGATGACACTCGTGCCGCGGAGGAGAGTTCCCCGCAGGAGCCAGTCAAACCCGATGTTCCACAGGAGTGGTCCTAGGACGGACCCCTGTGGAACACCGGACTCTGCGCTGTACCGCCGAAGCTGGCCCGCTTTGTCTACAAGGAGGACTGCTCGGTCCTCCAGGTAGTCGGCCAGGAGGCTCCGTAGATACTGAGGCACTCCATGGTAGCGGAGCGCCTCGAGTATTGTCGGGCGGGGAATGGAGTTGAAGGCGTTGGCTATGTCAAATGACACAGCCAAAACTCCGTCCCCTGCCTCCACGGCCTCCCTCACCTGACCCTTCAGCCGGGACAGCGCGTCAACCGTCGAACGCCTTCTTCGGAAACTGAATTGGGCTTCCAACAGGTTCGGCCCTATCCCCCCCAAGTGGCCATTAAGCCGAGCGGCGACGATCCCCTCGAATAATTTACCAGCATATCTGAGGATGACAGAGGAGTGGCGTATAATGCGTTCCTAAACGAGAAGGAACTCCAAATTTTAAACACCGGAGACACACCGACCTTCGAGACTTTCAGAAAGGGTAGAGCCTGCACAAGCATAGTGCTTGCAGCACACCCTTGCTTGGACGAATCAAGGGATGGAGAGTGGAGAGAGGTCTCGTGACGTCGGACCACAACGCTATCACTTTCACCTTGCGCTTGGGGAGAGCCTTGGAAGTTCTTGGGCCAGTCACAACGCGCAAGTATAACACCAAGAAGGCAAAGTGGACCGAATTCACACATCTGCTAAAAACCATCCTAGCGGAAAGAGACATCACCACCGTCTCAATTTTTGAGTCCGAAACCCCGAGGGACCTCGAAGATAAGATCACAGCTTACACTGAAGCCATCCACAAAGCCTGCGAACAAACCATCCCCATCGCAGGAAATAGGGCGGGCAATCCCAGGCCCCCGTGGTGGTCGAAGAAGCTAGAAGATCTGAAAAGAGAGGTCTTTAGGAAAAAGAGGAGGATCAGGAATGCAACCCCTTGCAGGATAAAAAATGGTTATAGAAGAATACCAAAAATGCAAGGCAGAATACGCAGTCATCGCAGATAAAGCCCAAACAGAGAGCTGGAAGGAGTTCTGCACGACTCAGGAAAAGGAGAGTATGTGGAATAAAATCTACAGAGAGATCAGGGAAACGTCAGGAAGGCAGGAGGACATGCTCCTGAGAAGCTCTGAAGGTAAAACCCTAACTCCAAAACAGTCGGCTGAACTCTTAGCCAGAACTTTCTACCCAAACGACTCCGAGAGTACCGACCAGCCGTTTCAATCGAACCTCTGGAAACAGATGAAGGAGAGTGCCTTGGAAGACCTTTCGGATGATGATCCACCATTTACGGCAGCGGAATTGGAGCAAGTGCTGCAAGCACACAACCCCAAAAAGGCTCCCAAACCAGACGGGCTAACCGCTGACATCTGCGCCGCAGCCATAAGATGTGACAGGGAAGTGTTCATGGCGATAGCAAACAAATGCTTGTCGCTAAACCACTTCTCCACTCACTGGAAAATGGCACATGTGGTCATCATTCGGAAGCCAGGAAAGGCAGACTACACTTATCCTAAGTCCTACAGACCAATCAGACTACTATCTGTTCTCGGAAAGACCATCGAGAAGTTAATGATTGGTCGACTCAAATGGCATTTACTTTCTACCCTTAACAAAAAGCAGTATGGGTTCATGCCGCAGAGAGGAACCGAGAACGCCCTCTATAACCTGTTAGAGCACATAAAAGAAGGAGTAAATAGTAAAAAGATCGTACTCCTAATCTCTTTGGACATAGAGGGTGCCTTCGACAACGCGTGGTGGCCAGCTTTAAAACACCAACTTGTCGAAAAAAAGTGTCCGGGAAATCTGTACCGGATGGTATGTTCGTATCTCACAGACCGAAAGATCACGGTCAACTATGCTGGAGCAGCTTACGAGAAGGAAACTACAAAGGGTTGTGTCCAAGGATCCATAGGAGGACCAATCTTATGAAACGTCATCCTAGACTCGTTCCTGCAAAGCCTAGAGATGGATGGAGTATACAGCCAAGCCTTTGCAGATGATGTGGTTCTCGTTTTCACAGGAGAGTAGGTGAACATCCTAGAGCGATCTGTCAACTCAACGCTGGATAAAGTGGTAACGTGGGGAAATCACAACAAACTCAACTTGGCACCGCATAAGACCAACGCGATGCTACTAACGAAGAAGTTGAAAAATGAAACCCCACAGCTATTTATGGCCGGAACAAAACTGGACCTCGTTGAGGAGATAAAGTTGCTAGGCCTGATCATCGACCGAAACCTAGTCATCAAATCCCACGTATCCGCGCAATGTAAGAAAGAAGCTGATATCTACAAACAGTTCAACAAAATCTACAATTACATTTTAATTGTCATTGATACATTTTCAAAATTGGCATGGGCGATTCCACTGAAAAATAAAAATAAAGATCTAGTTGCCGAAGCTTTTCAATCTTTATTACAAAAAGGTCGTATTCCTAAAAATTTACAAACTGATCATGGCACTGAATTTTACAATAATAAATTTAAAAGTATTGTTAATTTGCACCATATAAATCATTACTCAACATACTCTACTAAAAAGGCATCGATTGTCGAAAGGTTTATTAGAACTTTGAAAAATAAGCTTTACAAAGAATTCAGTTTACAAGGATCTTACAAATGGGAGGATGGATTAATAGATAAACATTATCGAAATATACAATAACAGCGTTCATAGAACGATCGGTATGCCACCAGTACAAGTCGGAAAAAATAATAAAGATCTTATATTGAAAAGGTATAATATAGCTTACACTCGTAAATGTTATAACAGAAAAGAAAGCAGAAAATTGAAAATTGGTGATTTTGTGCGTATCAGTAAGTACAAAGGAACATTTGAAAAAGGTTACACTCCAAATTGGTCCACAGAAATTTTCAAGATTGTCAAAGTTCAAGAATCTAATCCAGATACTTATTTAATTAAAGACATGAGGCAACGCCCCATATTTGGTGCATTTATAATAACTCATCTAATTTGGTTGACCGACATAAAGCGGACATCATTTTACTAAAAATGGCAAATAAAAGAGCAACTTCTTCGAATGCTAGCTCTGGAGAAAAAATTGCTGCTAATTAAACAGCTATGCTAGCAAAAGTTAGTTCAGGAGCAGGACTTAAAAAAAGTTTTAAAAGTATTGTGACGCATACAAAAAAACATATTCGTAAAATGAAACCGAAATACAAGAAAATGGCAATCGAATTGGCTTTTGCTGCTGCCAAAGAATTATCTAAGGATTTGGCAGTACAACTACCGCGCGTTATACCTGTGCCCAAATCAGGAGGCGTTCTTCCTTTAATACCAATTTTCGCTGGATTATCTGCTGCTGGAAGCCTCGCTGGTGGTATTTCGGGAATCATGAAAACTTACAATGAATACAAGGCTGCGAAAAAACGTCTTTTAGAGTTAAAGAAACATCATGATAAAATGGAAGGACTAACCATAGGCAAAGGTTTATGTCTAAAACCCTACAAAGAAGGTTATGGAATATATATATCTAAAAAAAAAATAACCCCTAGGTTACCTAAGCGAGCTCTCACTAATATAGATTTAAAGAAATATTCTAAAAATATTCCATATTTTAGAGGTATTTTTATGAGAGATGAATTACCTCAAATTACATTTCCTATTGAATGTGGTATTATTAATTTGGACAGCTCACAAAACTCCGGCACACACTGGGTAGCCTACGTTAAAACTAGTGATTATGTTGAATATTTTGATAGTTATGGAAACTTGAGGCCACCAAAAGAATTTATTGAGTATATGAAAAAATGTAAAGTTGTTTATAATTATGATAATTATAAAACAAATAATTCATATAATTGTAGTCACCTGTGTCATAAGTTCTTAAATAATTTCTGGCGAAAACTTAACATAAATACCAAATAAATAGCATGTTTTATGTAACTTTTTTCAGTCTTTGTAAAATCATAGTTCAGTTCAGGACAATGTCATTCACTTTAACATTTTCCGGAAACCAGTCCGTGTTAGAGACAACGTTTCATCCTCCTTTGATTTTAGAAGACCGTTATGAATGTGGTTTATTATATTTTTCTGTTTACAATGCTATACCAAACATAACTAGCAATAACAATGTATTTACTTATGGTGAGAATGATAATCAAATCAAAATACCAAATGGTTCGTACGATTTACAAGACATTTATGAATACATAAATAATATTATTAACTGTGAACTAAAGATTGAATCGAACTGCAATACTTCAACAATCTCTATATATTGCACAGAGAGCATAAATTTCCAAGCATCGAACAGTATCGGCAGTATCTTAGGATTTCGAAAAGAAATACTAGAACCAAATAAATGGCATGTATCAGTAAACCCAATCAACATTCTTCCAGTGTCAGTGATAAGGATCGAATGTGATTTAGTGCAAGGATCATACACTGACGGTGTATCATCTCATGTTATTTATGAATTTATACCAAACGTGTCTTCATGCTATCGATTTATTGAAAAACCAATAAATATTATATATTTTCCAATTAAAAATAAGAGCATTACATCAGTTATAGTAAAAGTTATTGATTAAAACGGAAACAACATTAATTTTGGTGGAGAAAATATTCAAATGTGTCTTCATTTACGAAAACCAACATGATTGTGTTTAATAGTCAAAACACTAATAATATAACATCAAAAACTAAATTAAAAAGAGTTATTCGAACAGAAACGTTCAAGAAACAAAGACGTATCAAGAAATTAAAGATTACGAAAGAAAATAAAGATTTCTTACGAGCTCTTGGGTAAATATTGATGATTCACCTCATTTTGACAACTCTATCGAGAGTTATGAAATTCATACCTACAACCCGTACAGTAACAGCTTCAACGAAAATGATGAAATCCGCATTTCCATTCATCAGCAGGACATATACGTATTACCGTCTTCAAGTTTTATTTACATTGAAGGACGCGCCATCGTTTCTACAAAGGATGCCGCTGGCAAAGTCACAAAAAGGAATTTGAAATTCACAAATAATCCTGTATCATTCCTCTTTCAAGACATTCGTTATGAGATTAATGGTGTTGAGATAGATCGTATAAGAAATGTTGGAATTACTTCTACAATGAAATCATACGTCTCTATGAACGATGGAGACAGTAAAGTTGCTGGTGTATGGGGCTGGGATATGAATGGGTTTAAAGTTAAAGATGACTCCTTTAGTGTTCTGATACCACTTAGTAAGTTGATTAGGTTCGCGGAAGATTATAATAAAATAATTGAAACTGCAAGCATGAAATTATTATGAGTAGAAGTAATACTAACAGAAATAGTGTTATCTCTGATCAAAATGATAATATTCAAATTGATATTCTAAGGGTTCAATGGAAAGTGCCACACATCAAAGTATCTGATCGTACAAGGCTTTCCTTATTAAAACATTTAGAAAAAGATAAACCTATACAAATGGCTTTTAGGAATTGGGACTTGTACGAGTATCCTTTATTACCTAAAACTACAAAGCATTCATGGTCTGTAAAAACAGCAACTCAATTAGAAAAACCTAGGTATGTTATTTTTGGCTTACAAACTGACAAAAAAAATAATATAGCCAAAAATAGTTCTTTATTTGACCATTGCCGCCTAACAAACGTGACATTGTTTTTAAATTCCCAATATTATCCTTATGATTCGCTTAATATAAACTTTGAAGAAAATAAATATAGTATATTATATGAACTGTATGCCAAATTCCGTCAGTCGTACTACAATCTCCCAATGGACCCGTTGTTAGACATCAGAGAATTTAAAGAAAAAGCTCCTCTTTTCATAATAGACTGTTCAAGGCAAAATGAAAATCTGAAATCTGGACCCGTAGATGTCCGTTTGGAAATAGAAAGTTCCCAAGATATTCCTGATAATACAGCTGCCTATTGTCTTATCATCAACGATCGACTTGTTGAATATAAGCCTTTGAGCAATATTGTGCGTAAAATATCATGAGTGTATTTGTCGACGTGCAAGGATTCAAAACGGATTATAATGATTTCATCATAAAAGAAATAGCGGTAAAATCTAGTCAACAGATAAATACTCTCTTATTTATGCCGCCATTTCCCTACGGAGAATTAACATATACAGAAAAAAAACAGGTTTGTTGGATAGAACGAAACAGGAAGATATTTTGGAATCAAGGATCTATACCATACTCTTATCATAAAAATTATATTAGAGGACTCATAAATAACAAAAATATTATATACGTTAAAGGTTTAGAAAAAGTGATGTGGTTAAAAAAAATTTTAGAAGATAACATGGATTATAATTTATGTATTTTTAATCTAGAGGATAAAGGTTGTCCTAGTTTGCTAGCTTTATATGAAGACTACAAGTCTTGCTTAGATGTGTATCGATGTGAGTATCACACTTCACATTGTGCTTTAAAAAATGTTTCTTATATGCAAAAATGGTGCTTAGAATATAAATGTGTTTAAAAAATATATATTTTGTTTTGAATTGTACCCACAATACCATGCAATTATACAACAACAGAACAATATTCCATCAGTTCATTTTGTGTAAGTGAACTGAATCAGTCAGTTCTGGTTCAGTCAACGGACTGGTAAATCAATTAGGTATATTTTAGCGCAGTAGTTTTAAGCCGATTGAAAAGCAGAACCAGTTAAGATCACCCAGATTAAATACAAGCGGTTTATGAAACAATAGCATAATGTTCCAGCAGATCATTTTGTGTAAGTGAACTGACTAATAACTGACTGGTAAATCAATTATATTTTACCGGAGTAGTTTTAAACCGATTGAAAAACAGAACCAGTTAAGATCATCCAGATTAAATACAAGCGGTCTAAGAAACCATAGCCTAAGTAGTTTTCGATTAGCGTGATTCGTTGAAGATTAGCGATGTCATGTAGAAGAATTGGAACGATCTGTCTAAACCAAGTGAGGCTGTGGTTAGCCGATTTCTATGACAGAATCAGTCCACAGTTTACCATAGGAGAATTGGGGGGTCCTGCATCACATCGCTCGAGCGAAGCGAGAGAGCTGTGATGCAGGCCCCCCAATATTCCCCTACTTTCCTCTTCCCACTGCGCGATCTCTCGTGGATGTGGTAGGTCGCCCTCCTCTTGCGCTTCCACGCCCCGCCAATACCTCGCAGCGAGCACCTGCGCGTCAAACTCCCACGGCGGGACACCAGCAAGGACACACGCCCTTAGCGTGCGATACGGTGCGGTACGCCCTAGCCACCCTGAGTGCCATTCCACGCTGCGGCTTCCGCAGCAGTGGCACGTTTCGGGAGCACAGGGCATCCGCCCATATCGGCGCACCGTAGAGCGCCATCGACCTCACTACACCGGTATATAGGCGACTACATGCCCCTCCTGGACCCCCTACATTAGAGAGCCCACGCCCACGCCCACGCCCACGCCTATGCCCAGCTTCACACAAACAAACTAGCACGATTTATAAAGTTGGATCGTACGTTACAACAACGTATCTTCCAAAGAATAGCCAATTCGTATAATCAGATTCATCACCCACAGTGGGCGTGAGCGTGAGCGTGGGCGTGGACGTGGGCGTGGGCGTAGGCGTGGGCGTGGTCGTGGGCGTGGGCGTGGGCGTGGGCGTGGGCGTGGGCGTGGGCGTGGGCGTGGGCGTGGGCGTGGGCGTGGGCGTGGGCGTGGGCGTGGGCGTGGGCGTGGGCGTGGGCGTGGGCGTGGGCGTGGGCGTGGGCGTGGGCGTGGGCGTGGGCGTGGGCGTGGGCGTGGGCGTGGGCGTGGGCGTGGGCGTGGGCGTGGGCGTGGGCGTGGGCGTGGGCGTGGGCGTGGGCGTGGGCGTGGGCGTGGGCGTGGGCGTGGGCGTGGGCGTGGGCGTGGGCGTGGGCGTGGGCGTGGGCGTGGGCGTGGGCGTGGGCGTGGGCGTGGGCGTGGGCGTGGGCGTGGGCGTGGGCGTGGGCGTGGGCGTGGGCGTGGGCGTGGGCGTGGGCGTGGGCGTGGGCGTGGGCGTGGGCGTGGGCGTGGGCGTGGGCGTGGGCGTGGGCGTGGGCGTGGGCGTGGGCGTGGGCGTGGGCGTGGGCGTGGGCGTGGGCGTGGGCGTGGGCGTGGGCGTGGGCGTGGGCGTGGGCGTGGGCGTGGGCGTGGGCGTGGGCGTGGGCGTGGGCGTGGGCGTGGGCGTGGGCGTGGGCGTGGGCGTGGGCGTGGGCGTGGGCGTGGGCGTGGGCGTGGGCGTGGGCGTGGGCGTGGGCGTGGGCGTGGGCGTGGGCGTGGGCGTGGGCGTGGGCGTGGGCGTGGGCGTGGGCGTGGGCGTGGGCGTGGGCGTGGGCGTGGGCGTGGGCCGCCCACGCCCACGCCCAGCTTCACACAAACAAACTAGCATGATTTATTAAGTTGGATCGTACGTTACAACAACGTATCTTCCAAAAAATAGCCAATTCGTATAATCAGAATCATCACCCACAGCGTAAGCGTTAGCGTGGGCGTGAGCGCGGGCGTGGGCGTGGTCGTGGGCGCGGTCGTGGGCGCGGGCGTGGGCAAAGGCGTGGGCGTGAAAGTGGGCGTAGGCGTGGGCGTGGGCGTGGGCGTGTGCGTTGGCGTGGGCATGGGCGTGGGCGTTTATTGGAAGTTGAAGTCCACTCATCGAAAGAAAGACTAAATCTTTCACCTGCACAACAGTGACGGCTGACTTTGGTAAATCCGTGTATTTTGCTAAGAGTATTTTTCTCAAATCATCTGAAGTTATGAATACACTGAATGGAAATCCATCTAATGCAATAATTCTTGCCAAAATATCATCTAGGCTATCGTCGGCACTTTTAGTAAGATAATCATCTAACTTTCGCTTGGCTGGCGGCGGTGCTGTGTACAGATTTTCAGAATCTGGACTTGTTGAAGCTGATATAACCTTGATATTATGTTTTGATAACAAATGTGTATGTAATCCCTTAGTTGATCCACCCAGTCTTGAGGATGGCTGGGCATCGCTTACATTTAGCACTATTCCCGTCCTTCGCAACTAAATAATAACTCCACACTGACGTCGTATCACTGTCTTTTTTATGTTTAACAAAGTCTCCCGCCATTTAAAATACTTAATTTCAGATAATTGACTTTTAAATTTTAATGACGTAGCCTACGTAACCCGTCGTCACTGACGTAGCCTACATAACCCGTCACTGACAGAACAATGAAAAAATAAAACCTGATTTGCATATTTATACTTTCGTACAGGGAATCCTCGACAGAAATACCCGCAACAATATTATATAACAATATGAGATGATCGGGTGATTCTTCTGTTGGTTCGTTGGGGAATTACCTTAAGAGTATTGTATTAAAGTATTCCAAGTGGGGAAGTCCCTTCTAAGTTCTACGACAAACATATTATTAGGACTGTACCTGTGTAGTAAATAGTGGGTACCTACGTATTGTACGAGTTGGTTTTTGTCGTATTGTATTAAAATAATCTAGGCAAGGTTATTTTCAAGGCGCAACGGACTACGGAGTACAAACTAGACTTGTTTGTGGCAATCCAGAAAATCCCGAGATTAGCCAAGTACAGTCCCGGGATTTTCGAGGCCAGAAAACGGTCGGGATCCCGGGATCCCAAATCTCGGGATCCCGGGATCCCGACCGTTTTCTGGCCTCGAAAATCGAAATTGTAATCTCTAGGTATAGGCCTCCCTATGTTGTGCCCATTCGTATACGTTCAAATAATTAGCGCGATACGTAACGTATTTGGTTCTGGTTTTGTTTTGGTATTACCGTTCAGAATTAGCGCGATTGCCCCCAAGATTAGAGCGATTGCCCCCCTCACGGTTGTCCGTCATTTTGTACGAAGAGAGAGGTACTATGTCCGTTAGGTTATCTAACTAAAAGGTTATTTTTCTAACGTTGAATAACATTTGATCGATGTTAATTGAGAATGTTATCTAAGATAAATAATTGAAGTTCAGTTGGTTTTCCTAAATCCTCAATGACCACCGTGCTGGATGAACAAACTAGCTAGACAAGCCATTCCGCGCGTGGCAGCCGTCCGGCTCACTCGTGCCGGTTATGGAAGATTGGAAGAGCGACCGAGAGAGCGATAGTCACGGCTTGCACGCGCAAATTTCAAAATATATGGCGGTCCACGCCCACGCCCACGCCCACGCCCACACCCACACCTACACCAACACCAACATCCACACCCACACCCACACCCACACCCACACCCACACTTACACCCACATCCACACCCACACCCACACCCACACCCACACCCACACCCACACCCACACCCACACCCACACCCACACCCACACCCACACCCACACCCACACCCACACCCACACCCACACCCACACCCACACCCACACCCACACCCACACCCACACCCACACCCACACCCACACCCACACCCACACCCACACCCACACCCACACCCACACCCACACCCACACCCACACCCACACCCACACCCACACCCACACCCACACCCACACCCACACCCACACCCACACCCACACCCACACCCACACCCACACCCACACCCACACCCACACCCACACCCACACCCACACCCACACCCACACCCACACCCACACCCACACCCACACCCACACCCACACCCACACCCACACCCACACCCACACCCACACCCACACCCACACCCACACCCACACCCACACCCACACCCACACCCACACCCACACCCACACCCACACCCACACCCACACCCACACCCACACCCACACCCACACCCACACCCACACCCACACCCACACCCACACCCACACCCACACCCACACCCACACCCACACCCACACCCACACCCACACCCACACCCACACCCACACCCACACCCATACCCATACCCACACTCACACCCACACCCACACCCACGCCCACGCCCAAGCCCACGTCTACGCTCACGCTCACGCCCACTTTCACGCCTACGTCCACGCCCCTACCGACGCCCACGCCAACGCTCACGCCCACGCTCACACTTACGCCCACGAACACGCCCACTCCTACACCTACGACCACGCACACACCCACGCCCACGCCCGCGCCCGCGCCCACGCCCACGCCCACGCCCACGCCCACGCCCACACCCACGCCCACGCCCACGCCCACGCCCACGCCCACGCACACGCCCACGCCCACGCCCACGCCTACGCCCACGCCCACGCCCACGCCCACACCTACGCCCACGCTCACGCTCACACCCACGCCCACTGTGGGTGATGATTCTGATTATACGAATTGGCTATTCTTTGGAAGATACGTTGTTGTAACGTACGATCCAACTTTATAAATCGTGCTAGTTTGTTTGTGTGAAGCTGGGCATAGGCGTGGGCGTGGGCGTGGGCGTGGGCGTGGGCGTGGGCGTGGGCGTGGGCGTGGGCGTGGGCGTGGGCTCTCTAATGTAGGGGGTCCAGGAAGGGCATGTAGTCGCCTATATACCGGTGTAGTGAGGTCGATGGCGCTCTACGGTAACGCAGATCCTCCGGGCTCCGGGTAACGTGGCTCCGCGCAACACCCAGTCGAAGCCGATGTTCCATAGGAGCGGCCCGAGGACCGAACCCTGTGGGACACCGCATGACATCGCTCTCCTCCCCCAGCCATCCTTGGTTTGGAATTCGACCACCCTACCGCTGAAGTAGTCGGACACGACTGCCCGCAAATATCGTGGCACGCCGTGGCAATACTGAAGCGCTGCCTTCACTGTTTCCCATGGAAGAGTGTTGAAGGCGTTGGAGATGTCCAGCGATACTGCCCACAACACTCCGCCACTGGCAACCTCTTCCTCGGCAATATCCCTTACTCGCGCGATTGCGCTAAGCGTAGATCGGCCCCGGCGGAAGCCAAATTGCGCGTTGTGCAGCCCCGACTCCATGTTTTCGACTAAGCGAGAGGCCAGCACACGCTCAAAGAGCTTGCTCACCTCGTCGAGCAGGACAATCAATGGTGCGATAGGCCGACGGCAATTCAGCCGACTTCCCCTTCGTCCTTGTGTTTGAAGGGGAAACGGGCGGGTCGAAGACATCGTCCTCGTGTGAATTCCCCTTCCTCAAAAACATGGCGCGCTTGGACCCCGGAAGGTCCAAGGCGCCATCCTCTGGCTTTCTCCCTCGCTTCCGCGCGGTGCGGGATACATCCGACGCCGTCGAAGCAAACGAGCAGACGGACATGCTGAAGCAGTCCAACTCCTCACCACCAACACTGGCCACACTAGACGACCTAGTGACTGGCTTTCTAAAGAAGCCCGCTCCGGCAGCGGTTGTCGAAGGGGAAGACCCCTCGCCAACCGCTTTCGGAACAATCATCTTCCGCGCCGGTGCGCGGGAAGACCCCCCTACGTCTTGGCATTTCTTGTCCCCCTCAGATACGATGGAGCTGAGTGCCGTAGCACTGTGGGATTCTTCAGCGTCGGAGACGCTGATACCCACCTGAGGTATTTGTTTTTTTTGAGATGCCATCATTTTTATGTTCCTTTTTTTATAGGGTCAGGTCCCCTGTGTGGCGCCCTATCGGCCGGGTTCCCCCCGACCATACCGCGCATGTAAACCCGAAGCAGCACTAGCATAGAATGCAGCAGCGCAGGTCCGGATTTACACACGCAATACTCCCTTCGGCAGGCGCCGAAACCATATATTGAGATTTGGCCCTCCACTGATCCCGACGAATCCATCACATGGGCAGCTTAAAACATGCCGCCCCACCTTCCCGGTGGAGTAGGAAACTCCTTTCCTTCGCTAGGCTTCATCCACTGCGCCCTATGCTAATTTCATAGAGACACGCGGAGAAGCCTCCCCTTTTCCTCCCCGAGGCCCCCAATCCGCTAGTGAAGCGCCGACCCACCCAGAATCCCGCAAGGAAGCTGACCCATACAGCCGACTCGCGGGACACCGAGCAGGACGACGCCACACCAACAGTTCGGGAACCACCCCATTTCCCCCCCAGTGTTTGGTCCGCGCCGGTAAACCAGTAACTATCATTTCTGGGAGCCGTTCCCCTATCCGCCGCCCGGGGACGCGCCGCGTTGGGGTACACCTCCCAACCTATTGTGACAACCCAGCAGGTCCGCGGAACTTAACGTAACCTAACCTACCCTAACATAACCTAACCTTACCCGCAGAGAGGAACCGAGAACGCCCTCTATAACCTGTTAGAGCACATAAAAGAAGGAGTAAATAGTAAAAACATAGTACTAGGAGTACTATGTTTTTACTAACAAAAAGCAGTATTGGTTCATGCCGCAGAGAGGAACCGAGAACGCCCTCTATAACCTGTTAGAGCACATAAAAGAAGGAGTAAATAGTAAAAACATAGTACTAGGAGTACTATGTTTTTACTAACAAAAAGCAGT
The DNA here is from genome assembly GCA_918857605.2 of Philereme vetulata. Classification (NCBI taxonomy): domain Eukaryota; kingdom Metazoa; phylum Arthropoda; class Insecta; order Lepidoptera; family Geometridae; genus Philereme; species Philereme vetulata. The sequence goes on from OU975482.1 coordinate 2,237,462, forward strand.
ATTGGTTAATGCCGCAGAGAGGAACCGAGAACGCCCTCTATAACCTGTTAGAGCACATAAAAGAAGGAGTAAATAGTAAAAACATAGTACTAGGAGTACTATGTTTTTACTAACAAAAAGCAGTATTGGTTCATGCTGCAGAGAGGAACCGAGAACGCCCTCTATAACCTGTTAGAGCACATAAAAGAAGGAGTAAATAGTAAAAACATAGTACTAGGAGTACTATGTTTTTACTAACAAAAAGCAGTATTGGTTAATGCCGCAGAGAGGAACCGAGAACGCCCTCTATAACCTGTTAGAGCACATAAAAGAAGGAGTAAATAGTAAAAACATAGTACTAGGAGTACTATGTTTTTACTAACAAAAAGCAGTATTGGTTCATGCCGCAGAGAGGAACCGAGAACGCCCTCTATAACCTGTTAGAGCACATAAAAGAAGGAGTAAATAGTAAAAACATAGTACTAGGAGTACTATGTTTTTACTAACAAAAAGCAGTATTGGTTAATGCCGCAGAGAGGAACCGAGAACGCCCTCTATAACCTGTTAGAGCACATAAAAGAAGGAGTAAATAGTAAAAACATAGTACTAGGAGTACTATGTTTTTACTAACAAAAAGCAGTATTGGTTCATGCCGCAGAGAGGAACCGAGAACGCCCTCTATAACCTGTTAGAGCACATAAAAGAAGGAGTAAATAGTAAAAACATAGTACTAGGAGTACTATGTTTTTACTAACAAAAAGCAGTATTGGTTAATGCCGCAGAGAGGAACCGAGAACGCCCTCTATAACCTGTTAGAGCACATAAAAGAAGGAGTAAATAGTAAAAACATAGTACTAGGAGTACTATGTTTTTACTAACAAAAAGCAGTATTGGTTCATGCTGCAGAGAGGAACCGAGAACGCCCTCTATAACCTGTTAGAGCACATAAAAGAAGGAGTAAATAGTAAAAACATAGTACTAGGAGTACTATGTTTTTACTAACAAAAAGCAGTATTGGTTCATGCTGCAGAGAGGAACCGAGAACGCCCTCTATAACCTGTTAGAGCACATAAGAGAAGGAGTAAATAGTAAAAACATAGTACTCGGAGTACTATGTTTTTACTAACAAAAAGCAGTATTGGTTCATGCTGCAGAGAGGAACCGAGAACGCCCTCTATAACCTGTTAGAGCACATAAAAGAAGGAGTAAATAGTAAAAACATAGTACTAGGAGTACTATGTTTTTACTAACAAAAAGCAGTATTGGTTCATGCCGCAGAGAGGAACCGAGAACGCCCTCTATAACCTGTTAGAGCACATAAAAGAAGGAGTAAATAGTAAAAACATAGTACTAGGAGTACTATGTTTTTACTAACAAAAAGCAGTATTGGTTAATGCCGCAGAGAGGAACCGAGAACGCCCTCTATAACCTGTTAGAGCACATAAAAGAAGGAGTAAATAGTAAAAACATAGTACTAGGAGTACTATGTTTTTACTAACAAAAAGCAGTATTGGTTAATGCCGCAGAGAGGAACCGAGAACGCCCTCTATAACCTGTTAGAGCACATAAAAGAAGGAGTAAATAGTAAAAACATAGTACTAGGAGTACTATGTTTTTACTAACAAAAAGCAGTATTGGTTCATGCCGCAGAGAGGAACCGAGAACGCCCTCTATAACCTGTTAGAGCACATAAAAGAAGAAGTAAATAGTAAAAACATAGTACTAGGAGTACTATGTTTTTACTAACAAAAAGCAGTATTGGTTCATGCTGCAGAGAGGAACCGAGAACGCCCTCTATAACCTGTTAGAGCACATAAAAGAAGGAGTAAATAGTAAAAACATAGTACTAGGAGTACTATGTTTTTACTAACAAAAAGCAGTATTGGTTCATGCCGCAGAGAGGAACCGAGAACGCCCTCTATAACCTGTTAGAGCACATAAAAGAAGAAGTAAATAGTAAAAACATAGTACTAGGAGTACTATGTTTTTACTAACAAAAAGCAGTATTGGTTCATGCTGCAGAGAGGAACCGAGAACGCCCTCTATAACCTGTTAGAGCACATAAAAGAAGGAGTAAATAGTAAAAACATAGTACTAGGAGTACTATGTTTTTACTAACAAAAAGCAGTATTGGTTCATGCTGCAGAGAGGAACCGAGAACGCCCTCTATAACCTGTTAGAGCACATAAGAGAAGGAGTAAATAGTAAAAACATAGTACTAGGAGTACTATGTTTTTACTAACAAAAAGCAGTATTGGTTCATGCTGCAGAGAGGAACCGAGAACGCCCTCTATAACCTGTTAGAGCACATAAAAGAAGGAGTAAATAGTAAAAAGATCGTACTCCTAATCTCTTTGGACATAGAGGGTGCCTTCGATAACGCGTGGTGGCCAGCATTAAAATACCAACTTGTCGAAAAAAGGTGTCCGGGAAATCTGTACCGGATGGTATGTTTGTATCTCACAGACCGAAAGATCACGGTCAACTATGCTAGAGCAGCTTACGAGAAGGAAACTACAAAGGGTTGTGTCCAAGAATCCATAGGAGGACCAATCTTTTGGAACGTCATCCTAGACTCGTAGCTGCAAAGCCTAGAGATTGATGGAGTATACAGCCAGGCCTTTGCAGATGATGTGGTTCTCGTTTTCACAGGAGAGTCGGTGAACAGCCTAGAGTGGTCTGTCAACTCAACGCTGGATAAAGTGGCAACGTGGGGAAATCACAACAAACTCAACTTCGCACCGCATAAGACCAACGCAATGCTACTAACGAAGAAGTTGAAATATGAAATCCCACAGCTATTTATGGCCGGAACAAAACTGGACCTCGTTGAAGAGATAAAGTTGTTGGGCCTGATCATCGACCGAAACCTAGTCTTCAAATCCCACGTATCCGCGCAATGCAAGAAAGTAGCTGATATCTACAAACAGCTGGCATGCGCTGCGAAAGTAACGTGGGGTCTAAACTGCGAGATCACGAGAACCATTTACATCGCGGTGGTGGAGCCTATTATGACATACGCCTCAAGTGCCTGGTACCAATCTGTAGAGCTGCAAATGGATAAAATTTCAATTCAATGCGCTCCAGAGAGGATTTGCACAAAAGGTCTGTAGGTCATACCGAACGGTCTCACTCACCGCAGCACTGGCACTGTCGGGTCTGCTGCCACTGGATCTAAGGATCCAAGAGGCGGCGAACCTATACAGAGCCAAAAAAGGTCTGGCGAAAGACTATCTCCCACCCGAAACGGAGCTCGAACTCCGAGTGGGATATCTGGAACAGCCCCATGCATCTACCCTAACATCCGTAGAGTACGTACTGCTAGAAGACACCGTCCAGCAGATCACCGGACCCCAAATATACACTGACGGCAGCAAAATCGACGAAAAGGTGCTGCTTTAACCCAGTGGGAGGAGGGAAGGGCGTCAAATTTCGCCACCTTTAAGCTTCACCCTGCGTGCACAGTCTTCCAGTCGGAACTCTATGCACTCCACAGGGCTCTTCAGATGGTAAACTCGAGCATGGACCCCGTAGTTAGCATACTGAGTGACTCAAGATCGTCACTCGACCTGCTCCGGAACCCCAGCTTGAATCACCTTCTGGCGAGAAGCATAAAGGAGAACATTGCCAGGATCCAAGAAGGAGGACGAGAGATCCGAATGTTCTGGCTAAGGGCGCACGTAGGCACTGTCGGAAATGAGAGAGCGGACGAGTTAGCGAAAGCTGCAGCGCTCGAGGACACCACACAGGACTATGGAAGGATTCCCCTGTCTTACGTTAGGAGGAAGATTCGTGAAGAATCGATCCGCAAATGGCAGGATCGATACGAAACCTCCAGCACAGGTGCGGTAACGAGAAGGTTCCTTCCAGACGTCCACAATGCATATCGGAAACTCGCTCTACAAAATTTACACCAATCCAAGTGCAAGTCTTAACAGGTCACGGGGGGATAGCTGAGTATCTTCACAGATTCAAGCTGAAAAACAGCCCGGGATGCGAATGCGACCCGGAAATCTGTGAAACCGTATGACACATCATACTCGACTGCCCTCGTTTCCTAGCGGCTCGAACAGATCTAGAAGCCCTGATTGACAGAAACCTGGTCGAATCGGAACTGCACAACATCGTTGCAGATCCTGATTGCAGACCGCATTTTCTGTAGTTCGCCGAGAAGATCTTTAGAGCTGCGGTCAGAAGACGCACTGATCTTGCGCACACTTTTTTTTTCGAGGAGTAAATCTGCATCCAGGTACCCGTATTGCATGCTAGGGTTTAATACGGGTTATGTGGGGTTGTCGAACTAGACGACCCACTAAAACCTCCCCGGTGGCCGGCCTCCGTGCATGTCAATGGACTCTGGGACCTCACAAGAAACGCACCAGAGCCCCCTCTCACGCATCGCCCATAAAGAGCACGTCCCGGGAGCAGTTGCACTCAGCACCCTCGCGGTGCACAGTTGCACATGCCACATTGTGCGGCTGCCCTCCCTAAGTCCGCTATCCGGGTTGGCCAGAGCCCTCACTCCGACTATCCACGGACCCGAAAGGTCCCCTGTTTGGCAGGGGAAACCATTACTCTGCCCCTTTATGGGGCGGGCGGCGCGGGGCGGCCGTTGCCTGCCTCCCGCTGCCGCCTTCTACGAGCAGGATCGGCCCTCTCCCGATCTCGCTCAGCGGCCTCTTTCCGAACCAATACGGTCTCCCAGAAAGAGGCCACGGCCCTCCAGACATCCTCGTCTGCCAACATAGCCGCTACTACGCTTGGCAGACGGAGTTCCTGCCCGATCCTGGTGATCAGGTTCCGCCTTTCCATGAACCACGCTGAGCATTCCTCGAGCGTATGCTGGGCGGAATACCGATCCCTCCCACAATGGTGACATTGCGGTGTCCGTTCTCGTCCAATCCTATTCAGGTACTCACCGAAGCACCCGTGCCCGGTAAGTACCTGAGTAAGTCGATAGGTGACATTACCATACTCCCTCTCTAGCCAGGCTTCGAAGCTCGGCAGAATTGCGCCAACGATGCGCTGGCGCGAGTACCGCGGTTCGTCGAACCGCTCGCGTCATTCGACGAGCGCATGTTGTCGCTTCTCATGCCTCACCTCCACCGGCGTTACTCTGCCCCCGTCATCCTGTCGAAGACGAACGTACACACGTGCGTCCATCGCCGCCAAGATGTCAAAGGGCGGAAACCGCGCCAAGAGAGTTGCGGAATCCTGATCCCTCCCACAATGGTGACTTTGCGGTGTCCCATGGCGGAGAGCGACGTATGTCACCCACCCGCACGTCGTCGGCTGAGCAGTCCCCGGCCTAAGCCACCGCGGCGGCCACCTCCTGCTAAGTGACACTGTCGTCCAGGTTTTTCAGCCGCAGCGCACCCGTCTTGACGGGGCGCGAAATGCGCACACCCATCTCGACGAGGGCTTCCCGCAACCAACTAGCCAGTGCGTCTGCTTTGGAGGTACAGTCAGGACCTGGCACTTCCATGATTAGACCCCCCGAAATAGCTCGCTTGAAGCCGACTGTGTTCAATCCGACTTCGGCCAGCTGAATCCGAGCCTTTGCGGCCGCCATCACCGCTTCATAGGTGACATCCGATCCCTCCGGAACTGTCACCGCAATCGCCGCAGATGTCGGCAGCTGCATCGGCTTCGGCGGACGTCCTACCTTAGAGGCAGCTTTTGGGCCAGCTTTTGGGGCAGGCCTCACTGGGGGGGGGAAGCCGCAACTGCAACGCAGACACAGAAACTTCCGGCACCGGGTGCGCCTGCTTCCCGTTGCCCTCTTTATTACCCTTGGCTTTGCCCTTCTTGGGAGGGCCTGAAGCCACGGGGACTGCACTGACCTGAGAGGTCGAAGGCTGGACCTTAAACGCCGTCGCTAAGTTCCTGTTCCGGCGGCAGGTGATAACGCCGTCGGCTTGGTTACACTTACTGCGCTGGCCTTGGAAGGGGTCTGCTCACGGATCGCATCCGTCAGCTGGTCTATCTTTGTGAAAAGGGCCGCCATCTGCGCACGCAGGTCGGCGTTCTCCTTTTCTAGGCGCTCCACGTTGGCGTCCGAGGACGTTCTCTGCGTCAACTCAAGGACGCCAGCCATCGCCTTCCTCACGGCTAAATGCAGACCGTGAACGTAGTCGCCCCTCAAATTCTTGGACTTGTCGGCGATCTTTTCGATCGTGTCCAAGTTGACTAGGATCGCAGCGACTACATCCTCAGGTGGCTGCACCTCCATCTCTCTCTCCAGGTCAGCTTGCTTTGGCAGCTTCCCTTTCGTCCTCGAGTTCAAGGGGAGGACAGACGGGTCGAAGACATCGTCCTCATCCGGCCTCTCCTTGTCCTTGAGGAACATGGCGCGCTTAGACCCTTGAGAATCTGACACTCCATCTGCCTTCCTGTCACGCTTTTGAACAGCACGGGACATGTTCGACGCTGTCGACGCGTACGAGGAGACGGACATAATAGAGCAGTCCGACTCCTCCCCTCCATCGCTCACCACAACCGCTGCGCTCGCCACGCTCGCGGCACTTGCCGCCCTCGTGGCGCTCGTCGCGACCGAACGAGTCCTTGGTTTCACGAAAGAACCCGCCGTCTTCCCCGAAGACAGCGCTTTCGCTACACCCGCATCACCTCCATCTTTCGAAACTGAAGCAGCCGTCTTCCGCACCAAAGCGCGGGAGCTGACTTCTTTTGTCTCCCTACCCACATCACACGTCGACCGAGCCAAAGCATCGGAAGACCCACGTTCTTCAGCAACGTAGGACGATCGGTTTCCCCCTCAGAATACGATCTGGGGAACAACGACGTAGCTGACGCTACGCCGCTATGGGATTCTCCAACTGCGGAGCAGCTGGTACCCGCCTGAAGTAGTTTTTTGCGATTCGTCATTTCCATAGCTTTATTTTCCTTTTTAAAGGGGTGAGGTCCCCTGTGATGGGTGCCCTAGCGGCCGGGTTCCCCCCGACCATACTCCACGTGTGAGCCCGGATCCATGCCGCATCCTCCCGTCCACAACTGCAGACGCAGTTGTGCACGAGGAGCAGCAACACAAATCCAGACTCACACGTGCAATACTCCCTTAAGCAGGCGCCGAAACCTTGAGATATGGTCTTTCCTACACACACTCCGATCCTCAGACGAATCCTCGGATCTTCTATCTCCACCAGACTCCTCTTCGAGCACGTCCCTGCCTTCCCCATGGCTGTACGCCAACCACACTGCCGGCGAAGCCCCAGTCCACTCAGGATCCCGCAAGGAAGCTGAACCATACAGCCGACTCACGGAAACCCAAGCGGAATCGACGCCAAGCCGACAATGCCTCCCTCTATGACGGCTCCAATAGCCCGTCCCTGTTCCATCCACTGCGCCTTCTGCTAGTCAGAGGGACGCGAAGAAAAGCTGCCCCCTCCTACCCCACCGACCAAGTGCCGGCGCCTGGTGGTTTTAGTTACGTCTATTTCTGATGGAAATAGACCAATAGCTGGCAGCAACCGCGAGAAGGAACGACCCCACCAGACTTGCCTTGAGGATTTACACGACCTGCGCTCTCCCTCAAGACCATACGCCTCCCTACTCGCTCCCAGAGTCGAGTAAGGAAGGCCTGGATTTATCCAAAACAAGCGGCCGAGGCACGCAAGCTAGGCATAGCAACTACTAATGGATAAATCCAGACCCGCCCAACCTAACCTAACCTAACCAGTCCAACCTCGCCACACACTCACACAGCTCCGTAGAAAAAATTCAATTTTATTAAAATTATTTGAGCTAGCGCAAAAAAATTTTTATCGTCGGTTTAAGTAGTGCATGACTCATAAGGATTATCGTTTTCCACATCCTGCACTAAGGCGTTTTGGAACAGGGGGCCCGAGACTTTGGACTACCATATCTACCAGGAGGACGGAGGAAACATCCAACAAACACCAACATCAGACGGAACTCTACGAGGTCTATCTAACGGAGTTGGAATTTTGAAAATCCGTCCAAGCCAGAAGAAGATACAAGGTACCAAAAATTCAGGAAAATAACCTCACACACCGCGTGGTCGACACACGTGTAACCTAGTTACACTCAGTTGGCACGAGGCGTGACGTCGGACAACCAAGGTGAAGACTCGGAAGCTGGCCTTAGGACTGCGCCACTGCGGAACATCAGCAACCGAGCACCTTCGTCGGACCTTCAGGTGAACCCTGGTGTAACTCCTGAACCCAGAGTCCTAGAACACCCGTGTTTGGACTACTTTTAAAGGGGATACCAGACTCGTCCTAAATTTCCTCACCCCCACCCCCTAATCCCAACTTCAATTTTCCCCCCTTTTGCCTTGAGGCTACCTCACCTCTCCGTGTTGTGCCTCCGGGGTTATATTACCTAAAGGAGGTAAACCGCTGGTGTTTGGTATGCAACACCGGACACAGGAGCCCCACTACCTCGCTCCAAGGGATCCCTACCCCCGTCCCCAACCCCTACAGTGTGGGATATCACCACCTAAACCCGTAGAGTCTGACGAAGACTCGGTCGCGTCTTGCTTAGACCTAGACACCTCCGTGAACAGGCCCAGACCACGACAGAGCATGCTCGTCGTGCAAGCGGGTCGACGAACGGGGGTGGAGATGGACCTAGCCACAAAGATGGCAAACGAGACGCTGCTGAAAGAGAAGGACACGTTGGAGTCTGCAGGCAATATGAAGAGGGAGTGCAAAGTCGTCGCACTCGAAAGCATGCAGACTCTTTACGAAATAGTCCTCTCACTGTCGGACTCAAGATCCAGACATATCACCAGTCTTGAAAGGGAAAGGACGAGACACGCTACGGAGCTCGTAAGGTACGGTAAGTCGTACGTAAAAGCTCGTGGAGAGAGCCCATACTAAACAATTAATAAACATTACCACCAATCTCACGTCGGAAATGTCAAAGGCCAGAACGGACATCGGCGTATCGCTCAAGGAGATACAAGCGGTGCGAAACTGGCAGGGGTATGAGACCCAGGAGCCCCATACGCTTATAAAGGAAACGTCGGAAGCGCTCTAGGACCTCGACAAGCGTGTCAGAGCATTGGGAGAGCTTGTAACCAGCAAGCAAAAGGGGAAAGAGGACCCCATCTGGAGAGACCACTCGAGCCTCAAGGCAGGAGTAGAATCTCTCCAGAATCAGCTGGATGAGCTCCGAAGAGAGACCAATAAACACACGCGCAAGATCCTGGAGTCCAACCTTAAACCCATGCAGAAAATGGACTCCAAACCCCCACCAGCACAGCCAGAACCTGGCCTGAGGCAGGAAGTGGAGGAGATGAAGGGCATCCTGAAAGCGATGTCAGCTGAACGAGCGCCCCCATCCGAGCCACCGCAGCCCATTCTAATCAACATGGAGGAGCATATGTATCCTCTAACGGAGAGAATGTAAGCGGTGACATCTGAGCTCCGAACCCTTCGGGAAGAAAAGATGAGGGCACCACAACCGTCCCTCAACCTCGAAGCGGAGCTCACCAAAGCTGAGGAAGGAGGCAGCTCGAAAGGGAAGCTGACCTACGCCAAAGTCGCCGCCAAGCCACCACCGCCCTTAAAACCAAACCACACCCTGATCATCACATCAGACAACCCCCAAAACACCGGGGAAAATGTGATCGACAGTATCAGGGTGGCTCTTGACACCAAAAAAACTGGAACTAAGGTAGACAGAGTTAGGAAGGCTAAAAATAAAAAAGTCATCCTAAGCTGTAGCTCCAGAGAAGACCTGGACCTGGTGCAGAGCAGGGTTAGGATGGATAGGGGCCTAAAGGCGGAAGTGGCGAGGGCAGCAAACCCTCTAGTCATCGTCAGGGATGTCCTGTCCTACCACACCGACGGAGACATCGTGGATAATATACTGGCGCAAAACAAAAACATTTTAAAAGACGTTAACTTGAAGGATAGCACCGTCAAGATGCGGTACCGTAAAAAGGCACGTGACCCGCTCGATTGCCATGCGGTACTGGAAGTCTCCCCTTCCATCCATAAAAACCTGGTAGAGGCAGAGAAAATCTATATAGGGATGCAGCGCAGACCTGTATTTGATCAGACCCCACTGGTGCAGTGCACCAAATGCCTTGGCTTCGGCCACACGAAGGTTGTCTGCCGAGAGAGAGATGAGCTCTGCAGTCACTGCGGAAAGGCTCACTCCTCGGAGAAATGTAAGGGGAGACAGGAGGGGAACCCTCCAAAATGCAAAAACAGCTCGGCCGCGCACGGAACCAGCATCAACCTGGCGCACAACGCTTTTAGCAAAGAGTGCCCAGAGAGACTAAAATGGAATGCAATAGCGCGGTCTCGAGTATCGTATTGCTGAGGGCGTCTCACAGTACCAAAGCTCGGTCCCTCAAAATTTGGGCGGAACAGGTTTGAGGTTTATCCAAGCGAACCTGCAACGCTCAAAACTGGCCACGACGGAATTACTCCAGGTTGCGGTGGACAGGGGCACCACGGTTGCCTTAGTACAGGAACCGTACGTCGGAAAGACTGGCGTCCTCAAACAACATCCTGGGACTAGGGTAATCCAATGCACCCTGAATAGGCAAAAACCGGTGAAGGCTGCCATTATAATTTTCGGTAACCGGCTGGAAGTCATACACGACCCACAGCTGGTAACTGAAACTGAAGCGGCAGTCTTACTAATCGGGGGAGGCCTAAAACTAGGAGTAATATCCGTCTACCTAGAGGGGGACCAGGACATAGTACCGTATCTCGACCACATCTAAATAGTTTGCAACAAGTTGAACACCCAAAACCTCATCATCGCGGGAGATATAAATGCCTGGAGCCACTGGTGGGGCAGCATATCTGAGGATGACAGAGAAGTGGCGTATAATGCGTTCCTGAACGAGAAGGAACTCCAAATTTTAAACACCGGAGACACACCGACCTTCGCGACTTTCAGAAAGGGTAGAGCCTGCACAAGCATAGTGGACGTCTCTGCTTGCAGCACACCCTTGCTTGGACGAATCAAGGGATGGAGAGTGGAGAGAGGTCTCGTGACGTCAGACCACAACGCTATCACTTTCACCTTGCGCTTGGGGAGGGCCTTGGAAGTTCTTGGGCCAGTCACAACGTGCAAGTATAACACCAAGAAGGCAAAGTGGACCGAATTCACACATCTGCTAAAAACCATCCTAGCGGAAAGAGACATCACCACCGTCTCAATTTTTGAGTCCGAAACCCCGAAGGACCTCGAAGATAAGATCACAGCTTACACTGAAGCCATCCACAAAGCCTGCGAACAAACCATCCCCATCGCAGGAAATAGGGCGGGCAATCCCAGGCCCCCGTGGTGGTCGAAGAAGCTAGAAGATCTGAAAAGAGAGGTCTTTAGGAAAAAGAGGAGGATCAGGAATGCAACCCCTTGCAGGATAAAAATGGTTATAGAAGAATACCAAAAATGCAAGGCAGAATACGCAGTCATCGCAGATAAAGCCCAAACAGAGAGCTGGAAGGAGTTCTGCACGACTCAGGAAAAGGAGAGTATGTGGAATAAAATCTACAGAGAGATCAGGAAAACGTCAGGAAGGCAGGAGGACATGCTCCTGAGAAGTCTGAAGGTAACACCCTAACTCCAAAACAGTCGGCTGAACTCTTAGCCAGAACTTTCTACCCAAACGACTCCGAGAGTACCGACCAGCCGTTTCAATCGAACCTCTGGAAACAGATGAAGGAGAGTGCCTTGGAAGACCTTTCGGATGATGATCCACCATTTACGGCAGCGGAATTGGAGCAAGTGCTGCAAGCACACAACCCCAAAAAGGCTCCCAAACCAGACGGGCTAACCGCTGACATCTGCGCCGCAGCCATAAGATGTGACAGGGAAGTGTTCATGGCGATAGCAAACATATGCTTGTCGCTAAACCACTTCTCCACTCACTGGAAAATGGCACATGTGGTCATCATTCGGAAGCCAGGAAAGGCAGACTACACTTATCCTAAGTCCTACAGACCAATCAGACTACTATCTGTTCTCGGAAAGACCATCGAGAAGTTAATGATTGGTCGACTCAAATGGCATTTACTTTCTACCCTTAACAAAAAGCAGTATGGGTTCATGCCGCAGAGAGGAACCGAGAACGCCCTCTATAACCTGTTAGAGCACATAAAAGAAGGAGTAAATAGTAAAAAGATCGTACTCCTAATCTCTTTGGACATAGAGGGTGCCTTCGACAACGCGTGGTGGCCAGCTTTAAAACACCAACTTGTCGAAAAAAGCTGTCCGGGAAATCTGTACCGGATGGTATGTTCGTATTTCACAGACCGAAAGATCACGGTCAACTATGCTGGAGCAGCTTACGAGAAGGAAACTACAAAGGGTTGTGTCCAAGGATCCATAGGAGGACCAATCTTATGAAACGTCATCCTAGACTCGTTCCTGCAAAGCCTAGAGATGGATGGAGTATACAGCCAAGCCTTTGCAGATGATGTGGTTCTCGTTTTCACAGGAGAGTAGGTGAACATCCTAGAGCGATCTGTCAACTCAACGCTGGATAAAGTGGTAAGGTGGGAAATCACAACAAACTCAACTTCGCACCGCATAAGACCAACGCGATGCTACTAACGAAGAAGTTGAAAAATGAAACCCCACAGCTATTTATGGCCGGAACAAAACTGGACCTCGTTGAGGAGATAAAGTTGCTAGGCCTGATCATCGACCGAAACCTAGTCTTCAAATCCCACGTATCCGCGCAATGTAAGAAAGAAGCTGATATCTACAAACAGCTGGCATGCGCAGCGAAACTAACGTGGGGTCTAAACAGCGAGATCACGAGAACCATTTACATCGCGGTGGTGGAGCCTATTATGATATACGCCTCAAGTGCCTGGTACCAATTTGTTGAGCTGCAAATGAATAAAAATCAATTCAATGCGCTCCAGAGAGGATTTGCACAAAAGGTCTGTAGGTCATACCGAACGGTCTCACTCACCGCAGCACTGGCACTGTCGGGTCTGCTGCCACTGGATTTAAGGATCCAAGAGGCGGCGAACCTATACAGAGCCAAATAAGGTCTGACTCTCTCCCACCCGAAACGGAGGTCGAACTCCGAGTGGGATATCTGTAACAGCCCCATGCATCTACCCTAACATCCGTAGAGTACGAACTGCTAGAAGACACCGTCCAGCAGATCACCGGACCCCAAACATACACCGACGGCAGCAAAATTGACGGAAAAGTAGGTGCTGCTCTAACCCAGTGGGAGGAGGAAAAGGAGTCAAACTTCGCCACCTTTAAGCTTCACCCTGCGTGCACAGTCTTCCAGTCAGAACTCTATGCACTCCACAGGGCTCTTCAGATGGTAAACTCGAGCAGGGACCCCGTAGTTAGCATATTTAGTGACTCCAGATCGTCACTCGACCTGCTCCGGAATCCCAGCTTGAACCACCCTCTGGCGAGAAGCATAAAGGAGAACATTGCCAGGATCCAAGAAGGAGGACGAGAGATCCGAATGTTTTGGCTAGGGGCGCACGTAGGCACTGTCGGAAATGAGAGAGCGGACGAGTTAGCGAAAGCTGCAATGCTCGAGGACACCACACAGGACTATGGAAGGATCCCCCTGTCTTACGTTAGGAGGAAGATTCGTGAAGAATCGATCCGCAAATGGCAGGATCGATACGAAACCTCCAGCACAGGTGCGGTAACGAGAAAGTTCCTTCCAGACGTCCACAGTGCATATCGGATAACACGCTCTACAAAATTTATACCAATCCAAGTGCAAGTCTTAACAGGTCACGGGGGGATAGCCGAGTATCTTCACAGATTCAAGCTGAAAAACAGCCCGGGATGCGAATGCGACCCGGAAATCTGTGAAACCGTATGGCACATCATACTCGACTGCCCTCGTTTCCTACACGATCTAGAACAGATCTAGAAGCCCGGATTGACAGAAACCTGGTCGAATCGGAACTGCACAACATCGTTGCAGATCCTTATTGCAGGCCGCATTTTCTGTCGTTCGCCGAGAAAATCTTTAGAGCTGCGGCAAGTAGACACACTGATCTTCTGCCCCTCGAATCACAACCAATACCCGTTAGTCAAGCTACAAGCAGCATCGGCTCTCGGCAAGAACCTATAACCAAAAGCGTCACTGTCCACACACTCCTCGCTTGCGGGGAGAGAGGACTGCCTGGGATTAGAATCCGAGGAGTGGCACTCTTCATGGACAGCGCCAACGAGCGGCTTGGAATAGGCTTCTGCCGGACCGGGGCTAGAAATCCCTTTTCGATTTCACCTGGCTTGGCAACACTCATAAATGAAAGCACTTCAAAAACGACCATGAGGCGCAAAGTATATAGCGCGTTACCTGAAACGGAAGTGGTGGGCCACCGATGTCGATTAGTCCGATCGCACAACAAGACGATCGTTCTGCTCGCATTGGAAGGCAACTATACCCCTTTCGCACAGGCATGTTCGATGCTCACCATGTTGGGAGAAACGGGCGGAGGATCGGGAGATCCCCGTGTAATAAGTGTAGACGCGATGATGGTCGGGTATGAGCAGGGACAAGTCGTAGACCGGCTATGCTGTTTAAAAGCCTCAGAACAACATGAGGTGGTCGTGTACGAAAACAGAGGAGAAAACCTAAACTTTCTCAAAGCACACGACCCAAAAACAGCAACCGATAGCTGGGGACATCCCATGCCAACCTCGATCAGCGAATCCAAACGTGTCCAACAGAAAGCAGCCGCCGCTTTAGAGCACCCGACTAAGTGACAAGCGCTGACACAGGTCAGACCGACTATGCTTATAAAGCAGATACGGTAAGTCCGACTTTGCGACTAGCGCAGATACGGAGCACCCGACTAAGCGAAAAACGCTGACACAGATGAGACCGACTATACTTATAAAGCAGATACGGTGAGTCCAACTATGCGACTAGCACAGATACGGAGCACCCGACTTAGCGAAAAACGCTGACACAGTTGAGACCGACTATGCTTAAAAAGCAAATACGGTAAGTCCGACTATGAGACAAGCGCAGATAAAGAGCACCCGACTAAGCGAAAAACGCTGACACAGGTGAGACTGACTATGCTTATAAAGAAGATACGGTTCTCCGACTATGCGACTAGCGCAGATACGGAGCACCCGACTAAGCAAGAAACGCTGACACAGGTGAGACCGACTATGCTTATAAAGCAGATACGGTTAGTCCGACTATGCGACAAGCACAGATACGGTCCACCCGACTAAGGAAAAAACGCTGACACAGGTGAGACCGACTATGCTTATAAAGCAGATACGGTAAGTCCGACTATGCGACTAGAGCAGATACGCAGCACCCGACTCAGCGAAAAACGCTGACACAGGTGAGACCGACTATGCTTATAAAGCAGATACGGCAAGTCCGACTATGCGACTAGCGCAGATACGGAGCACCCAACTAAGCGACAAGCGCTGACACAGGTGAGACCGACTATGCTTATAAAGCAGATACGGAAAGTTCGACTATGCGACTAGCGCAGATACGGAGCACCCAACTAAGCGAAAAACGCTGACACAGGTGAGACCGACTATGCTTATAAACCAGATACGGTAAATATGACTATGCGACTAGCGCAGATACGGAGCACCCGACTAAGCGAAAAACGCTGACACAGATGAGACAGACTATGCTTATAAAGCAGATACGGTGAGTCCAACTATGCGACTAGCACATATACGGAGCACCCGACTAAGCGAAAAACGCTGACACAGGTGAGACCGACTATGCTTATAAAGCAGATACGGTAAGTCCGACTATGCGACTAGCGCAGATACGGAGCACCCGACTAAGCGAAAAACGCTGACACATGAAAGACCGACTATGCTTATAAAGCAGATACGGTAAGTCCGACTATGCGACAAGCGCAGATACAGAGCACCCGACTAAGCGAAAAACGCTGACACCGGTCAGACTGACTATGCTTATAAAGAAGATACGGTTAGTCCGACTATGCGACTAGCGCAGATACGGAGCACCCGACTACGCGAAAAACGCTGACACAGGTGAGACCGACTATGCTTATAAAGCAGATACGGTAAGTCCGACTATGCGACTAGCGCAGAAACGGAGCACCCAACTAAGCGAAAAACGCTGACACAGGTGAACCGACTATGCTTATAAACCAGAAACGGTTAGTCCGACTATGCGACAAGCGCAGATACGGAGCACCCGACTAAGCGAAAAACGCTGACACATGTAAGACCGACTATGCTTATAAAGCAGATACGGTTAGTCCGACTATGCGACTAGCACAGATACGGTGCACCCGACTAAGGAAAAAACGCTGACACAGGTGAGACCGACTATGCTTATAAAGCAGATACGGTTAGTCCGACTATGCGACTAGCACAGATACGGTGCACCCGACTAAGGAAAAAACGCTGACACAGGTGAGACCGACTATGCTTATAAAGCAGATACGGTAAGTCCGACTATGCGACTAGCGCAGATACGCAGCACCCGACTCAGCGAAAAACGCTGACACAGGTGAGACCGACTATGCTTATAAAGCAGATACGGCAAGTCCGACTATGCGACTAGCGCAGATACGGAGCACCCAACTAAGCGACAAGCGCTGACACAGGTGAAACCGACTATGCTTATAAAGCAGATACGGAAAGTCCGACTATGCGACTAGCGCAGATACGGAGCACCCGACTAAGCGAAAAACGCTGACACAGGTGAGACCGACTATGCTTATAAAGCAGATACGGTGAGTCCAACTATGAGACTAGCACATATACGGAGCACCCGACAAAGCGAAAAACGCTGACACAGGTGAGACCGACTATGCTTATAAAGCAGATACGGTAAGTCTGACTATGCGACTAGCGCAGATACGGAGCACCCGACTAAGCGAAAAACGCTGACACATGTAAGACCGACTATGCCTATAAAGCAGATACGGTAAGTCCGACTATGCGACAAGCGCAGATACAGAGCACCCGACTAAGCGAAAAACGCTGACACCGGTGAGACTGACTATGCTTATAAAGAAGATACGGTTTGTCCGACTATGCGACTAGCGCAGATACGGAGCACCCGACTACGCGAAAAATGCTGACACAGGTGAGACCGACTATGCTTATAAAGCAGATACGGCAAGTCCGACTATGCGACTAGCGCAGATATGGAGTACCCGACTAAGCGATAAGTGCTGACACTGGTGAGACCGACTATGCTTGTCAAGCAGAAAAAGTAAGTCCGACTATGCGACTAGCGCAGATACGGAGCACCCGACTAAGCGGAAAACGCTGACACAGGTTAGACCGACTATGCTTAAAAAGCAAATACGGTAAGTCCGACTATGCGACAAGCGCAGATAAAGAGCACCCGACTAAGCGAAAAACGCTGACACAGGTGAGACTGACTATGCTTATAAAGAAGATACGGTTCTCCGACTATGCGACTAGCGCAGATACGGAGCACCCGACTAAGCGAAAAACGCTGACACAGGTGAGACCGACTATGCTTATAAAGCAGATACGGTTAGTCCAACTATGCGACTAGCACATATACGGAGCACCCGACTAAGCGAAAAACGCTGACACAGGTGAGACCGACTATGCTTATAAAGCAGATACGGTAAGTCCGACTATGCGACTAGCGCAGATACGGAGCACCCGACTAAGCGAAAAACGCTGACACATGTAAGACCGACTATGCTTATAAAGCAGATACGGTAAGTCCGACTATGCGACAAGCGCAGATACAGAGCACCCGTCTAAGCGAAAAACGCTGACACTGGTGAGACTGACTATGCTTATAAAGAAGATACGGTTAGTCCGACTATGCGACTAGCGCAGATACGGAGCACCCGACTACGCGAAAAACGCTGACACAGGTGAGACCGACTATGCTTATAAAGCAGATACGGCAAGTCCGACTATGCGACTAGCGCAGATACGGAGTACCCGACTAAGCGATAAGTGATGACACTGGTGAGACCGACTATGCTTGTCAAGCAGATACAGTAAGTCCGACTATGCGACTAGCGCAGATACGGAGCACCCGACTAAGCGAAAAACGCTGACACAGATGAGACAGACTATGCTTATAAAGCAGATACGGTGAGTCCAACTATGCGTCTAGCACATATACGGAGCACCCGACTAAGCGAAAAACGCTGACACAGATGAGACCGACTATGCTTATAAAGCAGATACGGTAAGTCCGACTATGCGACTAGCGCAGATACGGAGCAATTAACTAAGCGAAAAACGCTGACACAGGTAAGACCGACTATGCTTATAAAGCAGATACGGTGAGTCCAACTATGCGACTAGCACAGATACGGAGCACCCGACTAAGTGAAAAACGCTGGCACAGGTGAGACCGACTATGATTATAAAGCAGATACGGTAAGTCCGACTATGCGACTAGCACAGATACGGAGCACCCGACTAAGTGAAAAACGCTGACACAGGTGAGACCGACTATGATTATAAAGCAGATACGGTAAGTCCGACTATGCGACTAGCGCAGATACGGAGCACCCGACTAAGCGAAAAACGCTGACACAGGTGAGACCGACTATGCTTATAAAGCAAATACGGTTAGTCCGACTATGCGACAAGCGCAAATACAGAGCACCCGACTAAGCGAAAAACGCTGTCACAGGTGAGACTGACTATGCTTATAAAGAAGATACGGTTAGTCCGACTATGCGACTAGCGCAGATACGGAGCACCCGACTAAGCAAAAAACACTGACACAGGTGAGACCAACTATGCTTATAAAGCAGATACGGTAAGTCCGACTATGCGACTAGCGCAGATACGGAGCACCTGACTCAGCGAAAAACGCTGACACAGGTGAGACCGACTATGCTTATAAAGCATATACGGCAAGTCCGACTATGCGACTAGCGCAGATACGGAGCACCAGACTAAGCGACAAGCGCTGATACAGGTGAGACCGACTATGCTTATAAAGCAGATACGGTGAGTCCAACTATGCGACTAGCACAGATACGTAATACCCGACTAAGCCATAAACGCTGAAACAGGTGAGACCGACTATGCTTATAAAGCAAATACGGCAAGTCCAACTATGCGACTAGCGCAGATACAGAGCACCCGACTAAGCGAAAAACGCTGACACAGGTGAGACCGACTATGCTTATAAAGCAGATACGGTAAGTCCGACTATTCGACTAGCACAGATACGGAGCACCCGACTAAGCGAAAAATGCTGACACAGGTGAGACCGACTATGCTTTTAAACTAGATACGGCTAGTCCAACTATGAGACAAGCGCAGATAAAGAGCACCCGACTAAGCGAAAAACGCTGACACAGGTGAGACTGACTATGCTTATAAAGAAGATGCGGTTCTCCGACTATGCGACTAGCGCAGATATGGAGCACCCGACTAAGCAAAAAACGCTGACACAGGTGAGACCGACTATGCTTATAAAGCAGATACGGTTAGTCCGACTTTGCGACTAGCACAGATACGGTGCACCCGACTAAGGAAAAAACGCTGACACAGGTGAGACCGACTATGCTTATAAAGCAGATACGGTAAGTCCGACTATGCGACTAGCGCAGATACGCAGCACCCGACTCAGCGAAAAACGCTGACACAGGTGAGACCGACTATGCTTATAAAGCAGATACGGCAAGTCCGACTATGCGACTAGCGCAGATACGGAGCACCCAACTAAGCGACAAGCGCTGATACAGGTGAGACCGACTATGCTTATAAAGCAGATACGGAAAGTCCGACAAAGCGACTAGCGCAGATACCGAGCACCCAACTAAGCGAAAAACGCTGACACAGGTGAGACCGACTATGCTTATAAAGCAGATACGGTTAGTCCGACTATGCGACTAGCGCAGATACGGAGCACCCGACTAAGCAAAAAACGCTGACACAGGTGAGACCGATCTTGCTTATATAACAAATACGGCAAGTCCAACTATGCGACTAGCGCAGATACAGAGCACCCGAATAAGCGAAAAACGCTGACACAGGTGAGACCGACTATGCTTATAAAGTAGATAGGGCAAGTCCGACTATGCGACTAGCGCAGATACGGAGCACCCGACTAAGTGACAAGCGCTGACACAGGTCAGACCGACTATGCTTATAAAGCAGATACGGTAAGTCCGACTATGCGACTAGCGCAGATACGGAGCACCCAACTAAGCGAAAAACGCTGACACAGGTGAGACCGACTATGCTTATAAATCAGATACGGTAAGTCCGACTATGCGACTAGCGCAGATACGGAGCACCCGACTCAGCGAAAAACGCTGACACAGGTGAGACCGACTATGCTTATAAAGCAGATACGGCAAGTCCGACTATGCGACTAGCGCAGATACGGAGCACCCGACTAAGCGACAAGCGCTGACGCAGGTGAGACCGACTATGCTTATAAAGCAGATACGGTAAGTCCGACTATGCGACTAGTGCAGATACGGAGCACCCGACTAAGCGGAAAACGCTGACACAGGTTAGACCGACTATGCTTAAAAAGCAAATACGGTAAGTCCGACTATGCGACAAGCACAGATAAATAGCACCCGACTTAGCGAAAAACGCTGACACAGGTGAGACTTACTATGCTTATTAAGAAGATACGATTGTCCGACTATGCGACTAGCGCAGATACGGAGCACCCGACTAAGCGAAAAACGCTGACACAGGTGAGACCGACTATGCTTATAAAGCAGATACGGTTAGTCCGACTATGCGACTAGCGCAGATACAGAAAACCCGACTAAGCGAAAAACGCTGACACAGGTGAGACCGATTATGCTTATAAAGCAGATACGGTTAGTCCGACTATGCGACTAGTGCAGATACAGAAAACCCGACTAAGCGAAAAATGCTGACACAGATGAGACTGACTATGCTTATTAAGCAGATACGGTAAGTCCGACTATGCGACTAGCGCAGATACGGAGCACCCGACTAAGCGGAAAACGCTGACACAAGTTAGACCGACTATGCTTAAAAAGCAAATACGGTAAGTCCGACTATGCGACAAGCGCAGATAAAGAGCACCCGACTTAGCGAAAAACGCTGACACAGGTGAGACTGACTATGCTTATTAAGAAGATACGGTTGTCCGACTATGCGACTAGCGCAGATACGGATCACCCGACTAAGCGAAAAACGCTGACACAGGTGAGACCGACTATGCTTATAAAGCAGATACGGTTAGTCCGACTATGCGACTAGCGCAGATACAGAAAACCCGACTAAGCGAAAAACGCTGACACAGGTGAGACCGATTATGCTTATAAAGCAGATACGGTAAGTCCGACTATGCGACTAGCGCAGATACAGAAAACCCGACTAAGCGAAAAATGCTGACACAGGTGAGACTGACTATGCTTATTAAGCAGATACGGTAAGTCCGACTATGCGACTAGCGCAGATACAGAAAACCCGACTAAGCGAAAAACGCTGACACAGGTGAGACCGATTATGCTTATAAAGCAGATACGGTAAGTCCGACTATGCGACTAGCGCAGATACAGAAAACCCGACTAAGCGAAAAATGCTGACACAGATGAGACTGACTATGCTTATTAAGCAGATACGGTAAGTCCGACTATGTGACTAGCGCAGATACGGTGCACCCGACTAAGCGAAAAACGCTGACACTGGTGAGACCGACTATTTTATTTTATTTATTTTATTTTCTTCGGAAAACATACAGTGATAAAATACTTAATAGTTAGTTTATACTTATAGCTTATCACCATTGAGACGTTTTCGCATATTGAGTCTATTTGCTAGCTTGAATGTTAAAGAAAAGATATTACATGTAATTTTAACAAGACAAAAGTGAGTAACGGATAGTTAAGAAGTCACATTAAAACCAGTTCTTTGAGATTATGTTTTTAAATGGATTTGAAGATGAATTAAATAAGTCAATTTCGGCTGAGTCATCCAATTTGTTTATGAAATTTGCTGATCTACAAAAAAACGGGTTCTGCCTATAGTTTGTTGAATAATAGGGAATGTGCAAGTAAGTCTGATGCCTGACAGACCTTGTAGGTACTCTCAGACTTATCTGAGAAAGGAGATGTGGAGAGTCAATTTTATTTTGAATTAATTTAATAATAATAATAATAAATCTTTAATAAATCTTTATTCATATTTTTTCATATAGCTAAGATTAAGATTAGGGATTAATATCTACTTATGGGTTAGATTTTATACAATGCCTGAACTAGGAAAACCTGTATCTCAGGCGAAAAAGGCTGGACTGGCGTAACTTATGAATACTCAAATTAAGAAAACTTAGAATCTTTTTACATAATGAAGAAAAATAAAAATAACTAATAAACTAAGTGTCAACATGGAAGGTATGAGTTTACGTACTATATAATTTTTAAAATCTTACTTTATTACGTTTAGTAATTCCTCAGTTTCCTCGTAAGATAGATTGGATAGAGCAGTCTGTAAGGCTCTTTTACAGTTTGATAAGTTCATTGAGTGGATGCTCAATTTACGATTTAGCCAGTTGTACAGCAATGGTCCTAGGAACATTAGAAATCTGGATGCAAAAGCATGCTTAACTGGGGTGTTGTTAGTGGGGACGATATCTTTTCGTCTTTTGTTACTACTTTCAGTGCTATAGGGAAGTGCTCTGTGTTGTCTTAAAACTATGTTTAGTATAAATAGCTGCCTAACTGTCAGAACTTTACATGACTTATATAATAAGTTGGTTGGATAGAGAAAGGGACGAAAAGTGGATATCTTAAGGATTGCTCTTTGTGCCCTTTCTGCGGCTAATATAAAGGTTTTACACGCTCCTCCCCAAGACGTTATACAGTAGGTTATAATTGACTGACATAAAGCAAGGTATACTCGCATAACTAGCTTTGAATCTGCAATACAGCGTAACTTCTTAAAAACAAATATTAATTTTCGTATTCTATTACTTAAAGTTTTTACATGTTTTTTGAACGAGAGATTTTCATCTATAATAACGCCAAGGTACTTAATATTATTAGTAAATGAGATAACAGGGCATTTACATAAATTATCGTTAATTGCACAATTGCATTGATGTGCAAAAATATGTATATCTGGGTTAGTCATTGGTGCTGACTTTGATTTCCGCATAGTTAATTTTATGCATTTTGTTTTATCAGCGTTAAGGGTTAGTAGGTGAGCTTGGAGCCAATTGTTCACAGTATTGAAGCCGCGTTGTGCAAGTTCAAGCACTTTAGCTTCCGTATCCGCTGAGAAAAGTAGAGCAGTATCCATCAGCATAGGATAAAAAATTTCCGTGGTCTAGTTGGAGGTTGCATAGTTCATTAATGTATATTAAAAATAAGGTACTTGATAAAATACTTCCTTGGGGCAGGCCGAAAGAAGTATTTCCCAGATCTGAGCTGATGACATTGTCTATTTTGACGCATTGACTACGACTGCTCAAAAAGCTGGAAAGCAGCTTTCACTGATTACCTCGTATGCCTATGTTTTCCAACTTGTTGAGCAGAGCAGGAATAGAAACGGTGTCGAAGGCTAGATCTAAAAATATGCCTAATGTCTTATTACCTTTGTCAAGTTCCTTCCCTATAAAATCAGTGAGCTGGTGTACAGCGTCAGAGGTAGACAGTTTAGGCCTAAACCCAAATTGAGTGTTAGATAAGAGTGATTTGCTTTCTAAGAAATGAACTAATCTATTGTTTATTATTTTTTCTAATATTTTAGAAACTGAAGATAGTATGGATATTGGTCTGTAATTTGCAATTTCTGTTTTGCTCCCTGACTTATGAACGGGAATGACCACCGCCTTTTTAAGACATTTTGGAAAGGTTCCCTCGTCTAACCTTATGAAAGGCAAAAGTTAAAGATGGGGCAAGTACATGTTTGTACTGCTTAAGTATTTTGGTCGGTATATTATCCCACCCAGTTGCGCAATCGTCTTTTAGCCCCATTATAATTCTTTTAATTTCCGGAGTGTCAAAATCCAGTAACACAAAAGATTTATTCTGTGACTGGACGTTGTCTACAGTAGGCGCAGAGGACAGGTTTCGAAACTTTTCTGCTAGCTTTCGACCAATGTTAACAAAAAAGTCGTTAGCGTTGTTAGCAGCTACAAGCGGGGAGGGATGTGATTTTAATAAATTCGAAGATGATTCATGTTGTTTTCATGTAAAAGTAACGTTTTTTATGGTTTTCCAAATTTTTTTGCTATATTGACCAGCCTTATCTAATAGCATTTTATCGTATTCACACTTAATTTTTTTGAGGAGACCGTTACAGAAGTTTCGGTACCTCTTGTAAGTTGTTTGTATTGTTATATTATTTGGGTATCTTTTGGCATTCATATGAAGCTTATTTCGATGTCTCATGCAACGGAGAAGCCCCGTGGTAATCCAGGGCTTAATGTTTATATTTTTGCTACATATTTTTATGTTTCTAGTATTATTTGTAGAACATTCTGTATGTTGTTTATTAAGTGTGTTATACATGTTTCTGCGTCAGCTGAATTGTAAATAGATTCGAGGTCAATATTACGTAAATCGTCTTCTAATTTACTATGATCTAATTTATTAGTTGATTTTGCATGCTTGGGTTTAAGCAGTTTTAGGCTGAGTGTTAGTAAAGCGGCCTTGTGGTCGGTAACCGAGGAATTTG
The DNA here is from genome assembly GCA_918857605.2 of Philereme vetulata. Lineage (NCBI taxonomy): Eukaryota > Metazoa > Arthropoda > Insecta > Lepidoptera > Geometridae > Philereme > Philereme vetulata. The sequence continues at coordinate 2,262,044 of OU975482.1, forward strand.
TCACTATGGTGATTGCCGGCAAGTCTGTTTTGAGCATAATATGATCCAAACAAGAGCCACTTTGATGTGTCGGTAGTGTGTGTCCTGGAAGTAAGCCGCTGAAAGAGCAGCGGTTTTTTGGGCTGTCCCGTCACAAAACCCTGGGCGAATATTAATATTAATGTCGCCTACTATAGCAATATTTTTAAATGGCGATAGTGTTTGGAGATGGGAGTGCAGAGAGTCAAAAAAAGAATCTATATTATTAAATGAAGGTGATCTATACACAGCTAAAATAGCAATACTTGCTCCAATTTTTACCAACAAACAGTGCAGTCCAAGATGTTCAATTCTTCTACAGATATGTTATATAATGAGTTTCTAGCATAAACTACTACTCCATCGTTTTGATTGTGACTTTTAGTGGTATTATGAGCTCTATAACCTTCCATTATAGGCAAGTTATTATTATGAATAACAAGCCAGCATTCGGTTAGGATGATTAGGTCACATTCAACATTAAGCCTTTGCAAAAAAGTGCTGATATTGTTAATATTTTTGTAAATACTGCGAATATTTTGTGTTAGAATAGTTAATGCGTTACGGTAGGCAGATACATGTTGTTTACAGTTTTCAACATCGCATGACCTTGACTCGGAAACTGAGATATTGTCTAGGTCGTTAATTAAGCTATCAGTCATAGGTAACTAAAGTTAAGGCTCGATTATACAATTAAGGTGGCGCTCTTAGGCGCCTTCATAATCAATGGAGTTGATGTACCGTTGTTCAGCTAAAATTTTGGCAGGGCAATCTAAATCACCTGTCTTATGGTTGCACGGTTTTTTGTAGCGCAGGCAGGTTGCACATTTTGCAGGCTCCGCTTTCTTTGGGCATTCGCTGGCTTGGTGTCCTTGATCGCCGCAATGTCCGCAAGTGTAGGACTCAGCCTTGCACGACTTAGCCGCATGGCCATATTGTTGGCACTTAAAACATCTTGTCACCAATGTAAAGTCTCGCACAGGACATGATGACCAATTTATGTAGACTCTGCTTTTAGTTACGAGGGCTTTACGAATAACGGCAGAAATCTCAATTATGTAGTTGCAGGTTTCAGCATCCTTCTTTCCAGATTTGTGTCTAAACTTTATAGAACCCAGAAATTTTTCTCTCGTCATTCCCGAGAGTTTCTCTGCCAGATTCTGCTCGTACATACAGTTATAGACCTCTAGTTCCTACATTTTTGATGGTACTCCAATAATCACTACTCATGGTCTGCGCTTGCGTGGTTCATCGATGGTTAGGGCAGATGTGGTTAAGTTCACTGAGTTTTTCAGCTTTTCTATATCGTCCTTGGTGTCTGTGCTGATGATGACGCCCCCATTAATCGTCTTACAAAGTCCTCTAACATGTAGCCTCATTCCCTCAGGGCTGATAATTTTTTGTACCAAAGACTTAGTGTCGTCACTGGTCTGCAATTTATCCTTGGGATAAATAGCTACAGAGCTCAGGTTAGTAGGGCGGATTAGGGTATTACTGTTGTTTTTTACAATTTCTGCGAATGAGGCTTTAACTGCTGGTTGCGATGACTCTTTAACGCTTTGCTGAAGGTCTTGAATGCATTAAGATAGGCTTGCCTTTTCCTTGAAGCTTTTTATGTAGTATTGTGCTTGGGCGGTCTTCTGCTTTAGGCCTTGGTATTCTACAGCCATTTGAGATGTACCATTGGCTACCTTTCTGCACAGATTACTTATTCTTAGCTTTTGGTCAGAGTTTAGTTTACCTTCGGTAGCAATCGAGGTCACTTCATTGAGGCACTGTTCGATGGTGATCATCCAGGTCTGTATCTCTGATGTAGACACGGTTTCAATGGTCGCTTCATCCCTCGGCGGCGCTGGCGGGCGCAGTGGTAATGCGGGCTCAGGTTGGGGGGTGGACGGGGGACTTCGAACCGTTTTACTACTTCGGAAAAAAGGGCTTTCCATGTTGATATTTATGTTAGAAAAATTTATCACAACATACTCAATTAGATAGCAATGAATCACTTCTTAACTTCACACTTTTGCTGACTCAAATCTAGGTCAGATTTTAAGTTGATTTATTAATTTGAGCAAATTATTGGCACGTCCGATCTAGACAAGTAATCGACATATCATCTCTGGACTCCAGGATCTCGTGCGTGTATTTGTTGGTCTCTCTTCGGAGCTCTTCCAGCTGATTCTGGAGAGATTCTACTCCTGCCTTGAGGCTCGAGTGGTCTTTCCAGATGGTCTTCCTCTTTCCCCTTTTGCCCGCTGGTTACGAGCTCTCCCAATGCTCTGACACGCTTGTCGAGGTCTTGGAGCGCTTCTGACGTTTCCTTTATAAGCCTGTAGGGCTCCTGGGTCTCATACCCCTGCCAGTTTTGCACCGCTTGTATCTCCTTGAGCGATGCGCCGATGTCCGTTCTGGCCTTTGACATTTCCGACGTGAGATTGGTGGTAATATCTATTAATTGTTTAGTATGGGCTCTCTCCACCCTTACGAGCTCCGTAGCGTGTCTCGTCCTTTCCTTTTCCAGACTGGTGATATGTCTGGATCTTGAGTCCGACAGTGAGAGGACTATTTCGTAAAGAGTCTGCAGGCTTTCGAGTGCGACGACATTGCACTCCCTCTTCATATTGCCTGCAGACTCCAACGCGCCCTTCCCTTTCATCAGCGTCTCGTTTGCCATCTTTGTGGCTAGGTCCATCTCCGCCCCCGTTCGTCGACCCGCTTGCACGACGAGCATGCTCTGTCGTAGTCTGGGCCTGTTCACGGAGGTGTCTAGGTCTAAGCAAGATGCAACCGAGTCGTCGTCGGACTCTACGGGCTTAGGTGGTGATATCCCACACTGTTCCCAGTTGATAATTTTATCTGTGACCGACTCCACCGCGAACCGGTCTGAGGATGTGGCTAGGTGTTCGCTCGGCGGTTTCGCAGGCGATGTCCACTTCCTTCTCGCGGGGACCTTTGGGCTGACTTCCTCCGTTGTGACTGGCCCACGAACTTCCAAGGCCCTCCCCAAGCGCAAGGTGAAGGTGATAGCGTTGTGGTCCGACGTCACGAGACCTCTCTCCACTCTCCATCCCTCAATTCTTCCAAGCAAGGGTGTGCTGCAAGCGGAGACGTCCACTATGCTTGTGCAGGCTCTACCCTTTCTGAAAGTCTCGAAGGTTGGAGTGTCTCCGGTGTTTAAAATTAGGAGTTCCTTCTCGTTCAGGAACGCATTATACGCCTCTCCTCTGTCATCCTCAGATACGCTGCCCCACCAGTGGCTCCAGGCATTTATATCTCCCGCGACGATGAGGTTTTGGGTGTCCAACTTGTTGCAAACTATTTTGATGCGGTCAAGATACGGTACTATGTCCTGGTCCCCCTCTAGGTAGACGGATATTACTCCTAGTTTTAGGCCTCCCCCGATTAGTAAGATTGCCGCTTCAGTTTCTGTTACCAGCTGTGGGTCGTGTATGACTTCCAGCCGGTTATCGAAAATTATAATGGCAGCCTTCACCGGTTTTTGCCTATTCAGGGTGCATTGGATTACCCTAGTCCCAGAATGTTGTTTGAGGACGCCGGTCTTTCCGACGTACGGTTCCTGTACTAGGGCAACCGTGATGCCCCTGTCCACCGCAACCTGGAGTAATTCCGTCGTGGCCAGTTTTGAGCGTTGCAGATTCGCTTGGATAAACCTCTAAACTGTTCCGCCCAAATTTTGAGGGACCGAGCTTTAGTACTATGAGACGCCCTTAGCAATACGATACTCGGGACCGCGCTATTGCATCCCATTTTAGTCTCTCTGGGCACTCTTTGCTAAAAGCGTTGTGCGCCAGGTTGATGCTGGTTCCGTGCGCGGCCGAGCAGTTTTTGCATTTTTGAGGGTTCCCCTCCTGTCTTCCCTTACATTTCTCCCAGGAGTGAGCCTTTCCGCAGTGACTGCGGAGCTCGTCTCTCTCCCGGCAGACAACCTTCGTGTGGCCGAAGCCAAGGCATTTGGTGCACTGCACCAGTGGGGTCTGATCAAATACAGGTCTGCGCTGCATCCCTATATAGATTTTCCCTGCCTCTACCAAGTTTTTGTGGATGTAAGGGGAGACTTCCAGTACCGCATGGCACTCGAGCAGGTTACGTGCCTTTTTACGGTACCGCAACTTGACGGTGCTATCCTTCAAGTTCACATCTTTTAAAATGTTTTTGTTTTGCGCCAGTATATTATCCACGATGTCTCCGTCGGTGTGGTAGGACAGGACATCCCTGACGATGACTAGAGGGTTTGCTGCCCTCGCCACTTCCGCCTTTAGGCCCTTATCCATCCTAACCCTGCTCTGCACCAGGTCCAGGTCTTCTCTGGAGCTAAAGCTTAGGATGACTTTTTTATTTTTGCCTTCCTAACTCTGTCGACCTTGGCTCCAGTTTTTTTTGTGTCAAGAGCCACCCTGATCCTGTCGCTCACATTTTCCCCGGTGTTCTGGGGGTTGTCTGATGTGATGATCAGGGTGTGGTTTGGTTTTAAGGGCGGTGGTGGCTTGGCGGCGACCTTGGCGTAGGTCAGCTTCCCTTTCGAGCTGCCTCCTTCCTCAGCTTTGGCAAGCTCCGATTCGAGGTTGAGGGACGGTGGTGGTGCCCTCATATTTTCTTCCCGAAGGGTTCGGAGCTCAGATGTCACCGCTTCCATTCTCTCCGTTAGAGGATGCATATGCTCCTCCATATTGATTAGAATGGGCTGCGGTGGCTCTGATGGAGGCGCTCGTTCAGCTGACATCGCTTTCAGGATGCCCTTCATCTCCTCCAATTCCTGCCTCAACCAGGTTCTGGCTGTGCTGGTGGGGGTTTGGAGTTCATTTTCTCCATGGCTTTAAGGTTGGACTCCAAGATCTCGTGCGTGTGTTTGTTGGTCTCTCTTCGGAGCTCTTACAGCTGATTCTGGAGAGATTCTACTCCTGCCTTGAGGCTCGAGTGGTCTCTCTAGATGGTCTTCCTTTTTCCCCTTTTGCCCGCTGGTTACGAGCTCTCCCAATGCTCTGACACGCTTGTCGAGGTCCTGGAGCGCTTCTGACGTTTCCTTTATAAGCCTATGAGGCTCCTGGGTCTCATACCCCTGCCAGTTTCGCACCGCTTGTATCTCCTTGAGCGATGCGCCGATGTCCGTTCTGGCCTTTGACATTTCCGACGTGAGATTGGTGGTAATGTCTATTAATTGTTTAGTATGGGCTCTCTCCACCCTTACGAGCTCCGTAGCGTGTCTCGTCCTTTGTCTTACCCGTTAGTCAAGCTACAAGCAGCATCGGCTCTCGGCAAGAACCTACAACCAAAAACGTCACTGTCCACACACTCCTCGCTTGCGGGGAGAGAGGAGTGCCTGGGATTAGAATCCGAGGAGTGGCACTCTTCATGGACAGCGCCAACGAGCGGCTTGGAATAGGCTTCTGCCGGACCGGGGTTAGAAATCCCTTTTCGATTTCACCTGGCTTGGCATCGCTCATAAATGGGAGCACTTCAAAAACGACCATGAGGCGCAAAGTATATAGCGCGTTACCTGAAATGGAAGTGGCGGGCCACCGATGTCGACTAGTCCGATCGCACAACAAGAAGATCGTTCTGCTCGCATTGGAAGGCAACTATACCCCTTTCGCACAGGCATGTTCGATGCTCACCATGTTGGGAGAAACGGGCGGAGGAGCGGGAGATCCCCGTGTAATAAGTGTAGACGCGATGACGGTCGGGTATGAGCAGGGTCAAGTTGTAGACCGGCTATGCTGTTTAAAAGCCTTAGAACAACATGAGGTGGTCGTGTACGAAGACAGAGGAGAAAACCTAAATTTCCTCAAAGCACACGACCCAAAAACAGCAACCGATAGCTGGGGACATCCCATGCCAACCTCGATCAGCGAATCCAAACGTGTCCAACAGAAAGCAGCCGCCAAAAAAACTGCATTACATCAAAGCAGTGTGCAGGAGCAAAAGAAGAGAGCCAAAGTCGGAGGCCATCTTAACGGATTTCTAGACACCTTCAGCTCAATGCTGCAAGGGCTGTCAGGAAATCCTTTTCCAACAACGAGATCGAAAGACAAAGAGGCACTCGAAGAAGCTCTAGCAAAAAAGGCGAAACTCAAAGCTCCACTAACGACAGTAATAACTAAGTCCAAAATCCCAACAAAACCGGCACCAATGCAGGCGAAAAGAACTAAAGCCGACATGGGGCAGGTCGTTCCACTTCGTCTAGTAAATGCAACGTCACCACAGGATCACGCGTACAACGCCTTCCTCGAGTTTCTAGCTATCACCAAAGGAACCGCAGATGTCAACCTCGGAGTGTGCAAAACCATCTTGCAACACTTTGAGCAGGGCAATGCGAAACTGCTAGAGGAGAAACTTGAGGAGGCAGAGGCTGCAATATACAACAACGGCAATTCCCAAGTCATAAAGGGAAAAATGACAGGTAGTTATATGGCGCCTTACAACGCGACCAGTGGTTTTGTGGAGATGTGCATTGAGGGAACCAAGAGCGGAGCACCTAAGTTCAATACTCCACAAGGAGACCCCTTAGTTGTTGTCGCAAAGTGCACAAGGATCCTACTGGATGGCAGGATTCTCGATATGTCGAAAACCATATCGGTTAATCAGGACACTGCTTCCGGCTGGAAGGACTGGGCACTGCCAACAATTGAGTGGGTCAATGGAGTTCCGGGGTGTGGAAAGTCAACCTGGGTGGTAGGGCACTTCGATGCTGACAAGGACGCCATCATCACCACAACATCAAATGCAGCTAGCGACCTAAGGGAGAAGCTAGCGCCTCGTGTTGGTGGCCTTGTCAAGACCAGGGTACGCACCATGGCTTCAGTCTTGGTGAATGGCTTCAGAGAGTCCGACAAATTCAACCGTCTCATGGTTGACGAGGCTCTCATGAACCATTTCGGAGCCATCGTCATGGCTGCCAAGCTGTGTGATGCCAAAGAAGTGGTCCTCATCGGAGATGTCAACCAACTACCTTATAAACAAAAAAAATCTTACAAAGAAAATCTCTTCGAACTGAGGTACTGCCGCCCAAACCTGGTAGCAAACATCAGCCAAGAGTTGCTCTGCACACACCGGAACCCCTTGGACGTCGCCTACGCCCTACGTGAGGTTTATTCCGGGATTCACTCTTCAACCCCAAAAGCTCACTCGTTGAAGGTGAAAACCTACACTGGTGCTCAAATGCCGTTTACGCTCCCCAATACGCTTTTCCTAGTCCATACTCAGGGCGAAAAGGAAAACCTTATTGGACAGGGCTGTGGTGAAGGCACAGGTTCGCGAACGCTCACCATCCATGAAGCGCAGGGGTTAACGTTCGAAACAGTAATCATTGTTCAAACTAAGGGCAGAACAATTGGATTACATCATAGCGTTCCCCATGCGGTAGTAGCAGTGTCACGGCACACCACCAGCTGTACCTACTACACCAATGATGACAACGACGCAATAGTGTACTTCATCAAGAGAGCTATGACCGCGTCCACTAAGAAGATCTTGGAGTATAATCTTAAAATGTCAATAAAGCACCGAAACGCAGCGGTCGTCGAAAAGTTGGCTCAGGAGATGAGGTGTGCCAATTTGTAAACTAAAGTTGTAATAATAGTCCATAGTAAAGTTAATGTCAATGTTATCAATAATTTCAATTGTAAGTAAAAATAATTTTAAGTAAGTAAATTCCCATAATGTAAAGTTAACAAAGAACAGAACACAATGTAAATAAACAAAAGCCAAAATAAAAACAATAATTATATATATATATATATATATATATATACAGTCAAAATCTGTTTTAACTACATCGAAGGGACTACTCATATTGAGTCGTAAAAATCGATAGTTGTAACAACCGGTAACAGGTATTGAAGTTTACGGGAACGTTAGAAGTGTTTTTAAAAACTAAACTTTTATATTTTGATAAAAGAATTTAATTAAAATAATGTTACAGTGAAACGTCTAAGACTAATTTCATTCTCGAGACGAATGATTTATTTAGTATTACAATAATACGGCCAAGAGGCACATAACACTTGGGTGGTCGCTGATAAGCGGCCAGCCAGACATATGAGAATGCAGAGTTTGCGTCTTTATGCGTTCAATGTAGTTATGCGTATCTCAGCTGGTTGCATAACTCCTCCCTCCTCAAGAGCGAAATTATCGGGTCTCGCGGAAGTTCTGATCCGATCATTTCGCTTAAGCATAAAACAATAAACAATTAAACCAATAATAAAAATGCTTAAGATTAAGTACAATAATAGAGTGCCTAAACTAACACTGTTTACTCTGACGCCACTGATATCTTTTTCACTTTCACTGAACACTCTTTCTTTTAACTTTAGAATACGTGAAAATTGTTTGATTTCCTCCAAATCAATGTTCTTGATGTTAATAGTAGGCAATGAAGTAAAGTTCATCATTTTTAACTTTTGAAACGTAATAATTGGAGTGATCTTATACTGTACACGTTCTGTGAATGTTCTGCGATAATTTAGTTTAATCTCGTCCAGAATAATCTCGCAGTCTTCATTTGTTGTTATAATATATGTACCATAGAGCGACTCTCTTGTGTTATCATGATTACATTTTTCCACCAATACTGTTGGTTTACGTGTAAAAACAATCCAGCTATCCAAACTGATTCTCTGAACCTTTGTGTCTTCGATGTCAACTGCGTATGGTATAGATGAGGTAAGATCTGTCTGGAACTCCAGAAGCTGCTCTGCACACGTCAGTGTTGTAAACTGAACCACGTTATTCTCGCTGCATAAGAAGTTGTTATCTGCAGAAACTTTCTCGCATGGCCTCGAGACCGGCAGGTATTTCGAATCTTTCACCAAAAGGTAAGGGAATTCGGGAAAAACTACAATTGTCTTGTTTATAGAATCCTTATAAATCGGTAATAAATAAATTTAAAATAATTGTAGATTAACTTCATAAACTAAACTATTTACTTGCTCTATGGATTTTAACACTTGAAGTTATTCTATAGGATTTACGATAGACCGATGTAGTACAGACACTTTACTAAATGCCAAAGCTGTCTCTATTTCATTAACCGTTGCATACATAATCCTGAACATACTCATAAATGTATCAAACATGCTTAGGGTGTACATCAAAAAGAGACTGGCGTTTTCTTTAAAATCTTTATATTTTAGTAATTCTTCAATTCTTTTCAATCTTTTTTCCAATATTAACGTATTTTCTTGTAAGGTTTCTGTACTATTCACAAAGTTATCTAACATTCTGGTGATCAAGGTTATCTTTTTATCAATTGCGTTTTATTTAGAGCCAATTCGCGAAATAAGAGTGTCATATCGAATAGCGTCATCGTTATCTAAATTTCCAGAAACTGCCTTAATTAATGATCCGGGGGACTAGGCCTCTCTTATATCTATGTAATGGAACCAACTGCCGAAATTTCTCTACAGTTATGTTACGCATGTACTCTACTTGAGTCCTAATACCTAAAAACTCATGGGCATATGGTGTATGACCATCTACTAATCTAAGAAACTGATTAAACTTTAATATATGATAATCTAAATCGCTACTAATACCGCTCAAATCTAAAATCTTAACTATTAACCATTTATCTTCCTCCTTAAACGCTTGTCCTTCTTTAACGGGTAATATCCCGGGATTGTTTTCAATCCTTTAAAGATGAAGGCCCTGATTTTGGGAAAGCAGGGTCAGTACGACCAAGCACCACCTGTGGAGGACGTTTTACATTTTTAATAGCTACTTTTGTCTCTTTCTTACCTATTTGCATTGAAGCTACGTTACGCTCTACTCTTCCTGTCACTTTAGCTTTCCTATACCTTGGTTTTTCCTTACTTTTCCTAGTGTTGATATCCTTTGCAAACACAGTATCGCTTGGTTCTAACTCTACAGTCTCCCCTACTCTCTTTTCTCTCGTTTTTTGCTTTTTATCCAATATTTTATCCGAAAGGTACTGATAGAGGTATTTTGTCCGTTTAGCGTGGTCATTCAACAATTGTTGCATGTAAGCCTTTTCAAATTCACCGTCAAACAATTTATTAGAATCCGTGTGCCCAAATACTATCTCAAAAGGAGTCAATTCCGTTGTTGAATGGATCGTGTTATTATAAGCCATTATAGAGTATGTCATTACTGAAGCAGCGTCTCTACATTTTTGATCGTATTTTGCCAAACGATAGATTTCTATTATTGTTGAATGAAAACGTTCAACAATACTAGTTGAATTTGGGTTATTAGTGGTACAAATGTGTAGCTGAATTTTGTACATGTCGGCAAATTCTTTCATCAATTCGTTTTTAAATTCAGAACCAGGATCAGAACTAATTTTATTAGGTACACCGTACATTGAAATGTATTTAATCAATGCACGAACAACTTCCGGTGTTGATTTGTTTTCTATCTCTATGGCCTGTCCTAATTTACTAAACGCGTCTACTATTCTCAAATAAATCTTATTTTCAATCGAAAAGAGATCAATAAATATTTCCTGAAACGGTGCTGATTGTGTTTGAGTTAATTCTATTGTTGGTTTGAACGGTTTTCTGTCATACTTCATCTTTTGACAAGCATCACACGAGTTAATTACAGCTGATGTCATTTCCTGCATATTGTGCCAAAAGTAATTCCTTTTTATCCTAACCATTGTTTCCTTTATTCCCCGGTGACACGTTTTACCTTCATGATGTTGCTTTACTATCGCTTTCTGTTCATTTTCATCTTCCATATATACTACTCTCTCGGTGCATTCATATAAATCTACCATACCTGCTTTGAATAATTTTATAATTATACTGTTAAAGTCTTTCCTGTGTTGCTCGTTTTCAAAATAGATAAAGTATTTAGTTTTAGGTTTGATGTATTCTTTTAAAAATTGTTTTATTAATTCCTGGTCATTTATGAGCATAAAAACTTCAAGGACTTTTTGCTTTTCCCTAGATATTTTTCTTACGCTTGTTTCCTTCCTAAACCAATTATAGATAAGTATCTGGTTTGGCTTTGTGTCAACGGCCTCATTCAGAATAGGAATTCCTTTAGATTCAAGATCTGCAGCTGAATAAACTGTTCCTCCTGAGCTACTTGATAAAGGTGGTAATAGGTCCTGCTCTCGTTCAAAAATATTGCGAATTGTCTCTGTATCGGAATTATCAGATAATACTATTGTTTCTATGGGTTCATCGTCAGTGTCATTAGCTTAATCAGTAATTTTGTCAGTTACGCCCTGAAGGTGTTTTTGAAGTCGCTGTTCCTTTTCGTCTACATTAACTACCATTGATCCGTCCGATGAATCACTATCAATAGCATTTACCTTGATGCGCGATAAGGCATCAGCGTTTGTGTTATGTTTTCCCTTTTTATACTTAGTTTCATAATCGAATTCCTGAAGTCGTAATCGCCAACGTGTTAATTTGCTATTTGGTTCTTTTAAGGAATCTAACCAAGCCAGAGGGCGATGGTCAGTGTAAATGATTAATTTATTACTATATAGATATGGTCTAAAGTGTTTTACGGCCCATATCACTGCTAAGAGCTCGCGCTCTATAGTGCTGTAGCGCATCTCAGTTTCACTGAGAGTCCTACTCGCATAAGCTATAGGTCGGTCTGTACCTACAGTACCCTGTGATAATACGGCACCAACAGCGACAGCTGAGGTGTCTGTTGTAAGAATGTAGGGCTTTGATGGATCGTGATACTGAAGTAGAGGCGCGTGCGTTAAAAGTTCTTTGCAATGATGGAAAGCGTCCATATATTTCTGATCTATTATTATTTTATTTCCCTTCTTAAGACAATTCGTTAATGGTTTTGTAATTTTGGCAAAGTCTTTGATAAAACGCCTATAATAACCAATTAATCCCAGAAAGCTCTTAATTTCGGTTACAGTTTTTGGTAGTGGGTAATTAAGAACTGCCTTTATCTTGTCATCATTATGCTTAAGGCCTTGGTCAGTGATAGTATGACCTAAGTACAGTACTTCCTTTCGTAAAAATTCGGATTTATTGAGCTGTACCTTTAAGTTGGCTTCCCTCAGTCTGTCAAAGATGGTTTTATTTAATACTTTATTGCACAAAAATACAAATTACATGTACAAAAGGTGGGCTTAATGCTAACAGCATTTTCTACCTGCCAACCTCAGAGGTAACAAAAAAGGTTGGCGTGCTAACTTTTAACAATATTAATGTTTATTAAAAAAAACAAAAGAAACACAAATAACAATAAACTCCGATTACAGTTAGAATAAATACATAAACCTACTTGATATAACAATAATAATACATAGAATATATATATGAGAAATATAACAAATATATATATATATATATTTATATATATATATATATTTATATATATATATATATTTATATATATATATATATATATTTATGGATATAAAACAAAAAATACTATTACATACAACACACATAGGTACTACGTTTTCATATATTTTAACAGCCAGTGGAGGACTGCAAGAAATGACTATAGACTAGTCGTCTGAAAACCGGTTTACTAGGCGCCTTTTTAATATGAGTAGGGAGAGAGTTCCATAGACCGACAGCTACCACCTCAAAAGATGGTTCTTAAGTCTTTAATGTGTTCCTGCATGCTAGTACTGTAAACAATTATGTCATCCATGTATAAAAACCACGATAGATCTGCACACTACCAAAATGAAGGTTCGTAGCGCTGAGGTATTGGTTAAGCCGTGGATGACCTTAGGTCTCTTGAAATGTGTCCGTAAAAGAGACTTACTTCATAGAATAGCAAGGAAAACCCCAAGGACAAGCTCATCCAAAACAAATATAAAGCTTACAGGAATTACTGTAACAATATAATAAAAAATCTTAATGCGGCGCATAATAAGGAGCGTTTACAGAACAACAAGGGAAACACCAAAAAACTATGGAATACAGTCAAAGACATCTGCAATATCAGACCCATGTCCAACAGTAATAAAATTGATACCATCTGCAGCAATGTCAATGATTCAGCCAACGCAGCCAACGTCTTTTTTAGTAATGTTGGTAAACAACTTGCTAACGATATTCTAAATAGGTTAAACACAACAGAAGAACAACTTACGGCGAATATAAATAGTTCTATTGCTCCTGTGAACTCACTTTATCGCAGCCCAACGGATGATATTGAGATTAAAAAAACCATTGAAGGTCTGAAGATGTCCTATGCCTCTGGATGGGATGGAATAAGCAATGTTGTCATAAAACATTGTAAGAATATTATTGCACCAATACTAACACATATATGTAATCTAAGTATGTCGAGCGGAGTGTTTCCTGACTGTCTCAAAGTGGCAAATGTATGTCCAATTTACAAGTCTGGAGATGCTTCATAAATAACGAACTACAGGCCAATCTCTCTACTATCGACCATTTCAAAAATTGTTGAAAAGATCGTCAATAAAAGGCTTCTCCGCTTCTTTGAGGACCATGACCTTTTATCGAACAACCAGTATGGCTTTCGCCAAAACAGATCTACTGAAGACGTTATTATAGATCTGGTTGATAACATCACAGAAAAAATTGACAATGAACAAAAATGCATTGGCGTGTTCATCGATTTGGCGAAGGCATTCGACACTGTGTCAAGGCCGATGCTGCTCAGGAAACTGGAGATCCTAGGTGTTCGCGGAGTTGCTCTAAGTTGCTTCCACTCTTACATAAACAATAGGTCTCAAAGTGTTACTCTAGTCAACGGGAACGTAAAAAGTGAGCGATTAACCGTTGAATTTGGGGTACCACAAGGAAGTGTTCTTGGACCTACCCTTTTCCTGGCATACATCAACGATCTATGCAACTTGCATATTGATGGTGCTCGTGTTACTACTTTCGCTGATGACACAGCACTTTTATTCAGTGCAGCGACTTGGGATGAGGTCTTTGCTGCAGCCGAAAGAGGTCTTGTACAAGTAGCCGATTGGCTGCAGGGTAATTTACTGACCTTAAACGCTCATAAGACTAAATACGTCGCATTTAGAATCTCTGAACGTATGGCACCTGCTTCAAGTTTAAGGTTAAAAATACACACATGTAATAACCTGCCAATCTGTAACTGTACGGAAATTGAGCCAGTGTCAGATATTAAATATCTAGGTATCGTTATTGACAATCAGCTGAATTGGAAATGCCAAATCGATAAACTTACAGCTAGGACTCGTAAACTTATGCATATTTTCAAAAAACTAGGACAAACTGGTGACACTGATATTCTTAGGACCATATACTACGGTCTCTGCCACCCCATTCTAACATATGGCACCATCTCATAGGAATCAGCCGCTAAAACACATCTTATCAAACTGGAAAGAGCCCAGAGAGCCGTACTAAAAGTTTCATATCGAAAACCATACCGTTATCCTACCAACGCTCTCTACCAAGAAACCAAAGTTCTGAGAGAAAGACAAGTTTTTATTCATCAAACTGTTATGCGCTTCCATCGTTGCGCATGCAATAATCTAAGACAATTTCAAAGGCCGACCAGGATAAGAAAATTTGAAATCTCACCAATAAGAACGAGATTTGGAGAGAGATCGTTTAATTTCATTGGCCCATATTTATATCAGTTAGTAGATAAGAAGCTTGATGTGTTCCCTTGTAGTAGATACATCTGTACAAGAAGAGTAGCCACATGGCTTCAAGAACTGGATTACGACAAAACCGAATCACTCATTGTGGTAGGGATGGTTTAGGCTAACCCTTGACACGCTACTTACATTCCGACATACCCATACATATACACATTCCTATACATATAATTGTACCCATACCTATACCTACCTACCTACACCTATATCTTTATCCATATCTATTCCCATACCATACCCATACCTACTATACCCGAACTCAAACATATATTATTTGCAAAATATCTGCCCTAGGACACCCGCTGAGCATGGACCTCCCCTACATATTACTATATTATACCTAAACCTGTGCCTACATTTTCACGTACATCTATAACTACCCCTGTACTTATTTATACCCTATACTTTATACCTATATCTATACATTTTAATTTAATATTAATTAAGTTAGACAGGAACTTAATTAAGTGCCCACTTATGTAATATAAGCCTCTTATTTGGACACATTTAATTTATGTTTTTTTTAATCATGATCTGTGAGTTTTTCTGCTTTTAGTACAAATATTTTTCTTAGCCATGTAAGTTTCAAAAGTTACATTTATATATGCCTAAAATAGAGACACACACTCCACAACACAGGTTATCCTAGTGTGGAGTTTAGAGAACCATCCTACTATCTGACTTCATCCTAGTATGTAGCACGCTGCACGAATATTGGCGAGACAACATGTCAGATCGTAGGTACGTGTACATATCACTGACACCCACGACACAGGGAATCCTAGTGTGGGTTCAGGACTGTGTGCCTGTGAGCCTGCCCAACGTGCTACCTACTAATATTTTATTATGATGATTTTATGTAAGTTAAGTTTTTTTGCTCTTTATTAGTTGCAATAAAGATTTTTTGTATTTTTTTTTGTATTTGTATACAAGGCAATGTAAACCTTGGAGTCCTCTAAGAACGTTGTCCATAGCTCGTTGGAAGGTTGCGGGGGCGGTTTTAAGGCCAAAAGGCATCCTTAGAAATTCGTAGTGTCCTGCTTCTGTGCTAAAGGCTGTCTTTTGTCTATCAGTCTCGTTGATTTCAATTTGGTGGTAACCGTTAGCTAAATCTAAAGTCGTGAAATATTTACTTTTGCCCAATTTGTCAAATAAGTCCGTGATGTTAAGTAAGGAATATTTGTCATCTGTCGTAATGTCATTGAGTCGTCGGTAGTCAATAACCATTCTAAATTTTGTTTCACTTGAAGCGTCCATTTTCTTGGGTACAAGATGAACTGGTGCGTTCCATGGTGAATGTGATTCCTGGATAACATTGTTTTTTAATAATTTATCTACTTGAACTTTAATCTCTTGCGTTTGCACAGGAGGTTGTCTGTATGGTTTTACATAAATTGGATCTTCATTTTTGGTTCGAATAAAATGTTTCACCTGATTTGTGAAACTTAAAGGAATCTGATCACTATAAAAAATATCCTTATATTCTTTGCATAATTCAGAAATGTATGTTTGTTCCTCTTCGTTCATGTGGTCAAGTCTAAGTCTCTTTATCCAATTTACCTTTAAAATGTCATCTACTTCCATGTCTTTCATTTCAATGTCATTATAGCAGTTTATGTTTATAATGTCCTTGGCGATTTCCTCTACCTTAAACGGTGATGAAATTGCTAAAGTCATTTGTTTGTCTAATAAGTTTTGAATAACTGTGGTCGCATATCCATTGACACAATGGACTATAGCGGCGGGCATTCTAACCCCTTCACAGAATTGTTTGTATTTCATGAGGGCTTCCCCGGAATATAAGTTGGTGGGTAATTTTACTCGTTGTTCAGAGCGTGCGGCTAACTCTATTACATGATTTGTTATACGTTTTACAATAGGTATAGTCGCTGTCTTGGTCCGAAGTTTGTGATGTTTTAAGTCAATAACTGCTTCTAACTGTACCAATAAGTCGTTACCTATAAGTCCGTCGTATTGAGAGTCAACGTCGTAAACATAGAATTTGTGGTATTCGCTGCAGTTGAAAGATGGCATCAATGGAATTTCAATGACTTCGTTATGTGTACTTGAAGCATGAGTACTGATGACAGTAAACGGTTCACACAGAACATAGTCAGCGAAAAACTCATGTACTTTTCGTGGACTGATGAAAGATCGCGTACTGCCCGTATCAATCATAAATTTTGCATCGATTTCTGATAAATATATATATGGCAGTTTTAATTTAATATTACAGTTTAAGTTTATCACTTCCGGTTCACTATACTAGAGGCACGTATGTGAAAATTTTCAGCTTCAATTACATTTTCTTCCGTAGGTGACTGAATATTGTCTGTTGTGAATTCATTTTGTGAATTATAATAATCCGCATAATCATCTTCAGTGAAATGATTATCCTGATCATCATAATTTTCCAAATCGTAATTTTCACATAACTCAAGCTCATTCAATCGAAATCCCTGAGGTTGTTGTGCCTGTATTTGTGGTTTTTGAGGAAGAGCGGTCCTCATTGTGACATCGGTATTGAATTTTTGTTGAAATGGTTTATGACCAAATTGTTTCTGATTTAACTGGGGCCTATAACCAAACTGCGGCTTCGGATTAAAATTTTGTGGTTGCATGAACCTTTGCTGGCCAAACTGTGATGGCTGCATCAACTGTGGTCTATACCCAGTTGAAGTCTGCGGTGTGAATTTGTTTACAAAAGGTTGCCTATACTGACTGTTACTTGGAATGACAAAATTAAAACGTGGGGGTGTATAGAAGGTGGGTCTAAAGCCACTAGGCTGCATGGGCACGTTCTGAGATGATGAACCTGTACCAAATTTCGTAAATGTTGTTGCACCTGCTGTTTGTAGAGGTCTAAGCATTTTATTACGGAGAGTATACTGCTCTTAAAAGTTCACAAACTCTAAAGCCTTTTCCAAAGTGGAGGGCATTTTCATTCGCACTGACCTGATAAGGTTTTCGGGCAAGTTGTATTAGAATACATTAAGTGCCAGGTGGTTATAGATGCTAACCTTACTATTCCGTATCTCTACATCCAGCAATTGGTTCACTTTTGATATGAGTACTGATCTAACAGACTGTACCCTGTTACAAAACTCTAAATAGCTTTCCCCATGTTTCATTTTTAAAGTTTCCAACTCTATCGCGATACATTCCTCACTTCTTGGATCACCAAAGTGTTGCACTAAAACAGATTTTAATTTTTCCCAAGATGTTATGTCATTCCGCTCACTAGCCAATGCTGCGGCTTCATCTGTCAATTTACTTGTGATTGTGTGTAATACATAAATATTTTGCTCTGTATTTCCTTTAAATTTTTCTACCACATAATCACATTTCCTTATAAATAGATTAAGGTGGCGTTTATTACCATTAAAAAGAGGTACTATATTCACTATTTATTTTGGTATTGGGGTAAGAGTCGACATTTTCACATTTTATTTATTTAATATAATTTATGATATATATAAACTATTTTTAGGGCTAAAATCGTTACCAAACTAATCATAAAATTTTATGTGGATAAACTAGATTTTAAATTAATACTAAACTTATTTCCTTGGCTATTTATGAATTTTAATACATAATACCAAATACTATAACAGGCATAAATTTTGATTTGCACTGTTTACTTAATTCTACCTATTCTATAATAACAAATTCGTACAATAGGAAACCAGATAACGTTATAACGAAAAAAGTTTTATTCCAAAAATAACAAGACACGAAAACATGAAAAAGGTAGGCAAGAGTGGCAAAAATTCTACTCACCAGCCAGTCACCAACATGCTCGTTCAATCCCAGGATGCTTCACTTATTTATTTGTTCGAACAGATCCGATACGTTCGAAAATTCACGGAAACACGTGAAAACCTACGCGGAAATTCGGAAAATCTGCCCCGCCTGCGCCATTGAAGTTTACGGGAACGTTAGATGTGTTTTTAAAAACTAAACTTTTATATTTAATAAAAGAATTTAATTAAAATAATGTTACAGTGAAACGTCTAAGACTAATTTCATTCTCGAGTAGAATGATTTATTTAGTATTACAATAATACAGCCAATAGGCACATAACACGTGGGTGGTCGCTGATAAGCGGCCAGCCAGACATATGAGAATGCAGAGTTTGCGTCTTTATGCGTTCAATGTAGTTATGCGTATCTCAGCTGGTTGCATAACTAGGTATTAATAGGAAAGATAATATGTATATTCATGTATGAAATTAAACCGCATTTTGTTTACTTCAATACAAACGTATAATATAAAAGAACAATATCATTTTTCCATCATTTTTGTATGCATAAAATCTGTAATTTTAGTTTGTTTGAAACACTTCTGTCGTGCATACACATTTTGTAATTCACGTTGGATTTTAATCAGCGTATCGTCACAATTTCCCTGCATGTGGAACTCTTCATTAAAAAGAACAATCTTTCGTAATACACTAACAGCATTGAGACCGTCAATCAAAGTTGGCACTCTAAATTGTTCTTCCGAGTCTTCCTGTTCATTTTCATTTTCCTTTTGAACTTCACGTACAATATCATCCTCCGTAGCTGGTGCACAAATTGCAATAGACTGATCTACATCAATGAACTCGTCTGTTTCAGTAGTAGATAAAGCAGTACGTAAATTTTGGGCTAATTGAGCCAAAAAAATATTGTCCTCTTCATCATCGTCAATCACATCATCTGCGGTTCTTGTTATAAGACTTGTAAGATCTTTAAAACCTGCATTCCCAAAGCAGTTATCTATAGTTTTTTATGAAACTTTTTTCCCATGCTTCTGATATCATCAAGAACCGTAAAGCTGTTCTGATTATTACTGTCAATGCTTTGTATTAACTTTAACACTTGCAGTCTTCTATAATGAGATTTTAAACATCTTATTACACCTTGGTCCATGGGTTGCAGTACAGATGTAACATTTGGTGGTAAGAACACGAGTTTAATACACTTCAGATTAGTAACAGCCGGATGAGCAGGACAATTATCAACTAAAAGAAGAACTTTCTTATTGTTTGCTTTTAATTCAGCGTCCCAGTTTCGTAAACATCTTTCAAAAATTTCCGATGTCATCCATAACGTCACATTGTTTTCATACGTTACCGGCAGTGAGCGTATGTTTTTAAAGCATCTTGGTTTCTTAGATTTCCCAATAACTAAAAGCTTCCTTTTACAGAATCCTGTCATATTTGCCGCAACCATGATCGTTAGTCTCGTCTTGGACATTTTTCCTCCCGAACAATTCTCTCCTTTGAATTTTAAAGTCCTATCTGGTGTCATATTGTAAAAAAGTCCGGTTTCGTCTGCGTTATAAATGTCTTCTGGACTGTAGCCTTCGCATAATGTAGGCCACTTTTGCGTAATCCATTCGTCTACAGCATCTTTATCCACACTGGCAGCTTCACCACTGATTTTCCCGCCGACAATGCCATGTCGAGCCCGGAAACGTTGAATCCAACTAGACGAGCAAACAAAATCTTCACCAAAACGTTGAGCAAAATCGTTTGCTTTTTGTTGAAGAATTGGTCTATTTATTGGCACATTATTTGTCCTTTGATATTTAAACCACTTTAACAAAGCTTCCTCAATCTTCGTATGCCGCGTTGTTCTGGCTTGTTTCATTTTTAAAAAATTCTTGTCATTAAGGATTTGAATTTTCTCCCTGTCTTTCCAAATGGTTGTGAATTGTCGAGTGTGATACACCATATTCTTTTGCCAGGTCTTTGTTTGGAATTCCTTTCTCTAGCTTTGAAATAATACGCGATTTTTCTTCGATATTGATTTGTTTTCTTTTTTGCGACATGTTACAATTTTCACAATTAACTCAACAATATGTTTTTGTGCATCTTGTCTAAAGATAAGTAACAAACTGACTTAAGAGATATGACGAAGCGGGCCTTGAGGCTACGGCATGCATGTGCTTTGTTTCTAAGAATTACAAAAGACCCTAAACTTTGTTTACTTTTACGATAATAGCCATTGACTATTATACTGTGCCAGATGTGGATACAGTTACCTATTCAAATTGTTTACAATACAGCTGAGCCGGTCGTTCTACAGATATAATTCTCCGAAAACATTAACCAAATGTGGTCGCTTAATGCGGTATGTCGTAGTAAACAATGTCGTAAAAACCAATGTTTTCGATAAGGCGGTCATAAAACATTCAGCCGTGACCTTTGATTTTGGTCAATTTAACCGGTATGTTGTTCTAAACGATGTCGCCATAAACGGTTTTGAATGTATATAGATCTACTTAAAAAAAAAATAGAATCAATAGAATAAGTAAATTTTTCCTTAGAAATATATATGTAACCTTAAAATTTAAAATTTATATAGAGTCAATAATATAAGTCTTTTTCCTTACTGAGTAAGCTTTTGTCAATATAAGTAGTAATAAAGTTAATAAATAAAAATAACAAAAAAAAAGAGCTCGGACAACAGAGTCTGTGAAGAGCAGCTGTATTAAAAAAAAAAAAACCTAACCTAACCTAACCTAACCTAACCGCTTACATCAGTCCTCTGTTTGGCGGGACTGCTGCCCCTGGACCTCAGAGTAAAGGAAGCTGCTAAGCTGTATGAGTTCAGACGTGGAAGACTCCCCGAGCTACCGGGACGTGAAATAGAACGAAGGGTGGGGGCCTTTGAGTTACTTCACCCAGCCAAGAGACACGCTACGAACTGCTAAGGACTGAGCAAGAGGTCAACAGTGTAAATTCACATCCAAAACTCTTTACAGACGGAAGCAAAATACAAGGCAAAGTTGGAGCAGCAGTGACCTGGTGGGAGGAGGGTGAAGAAAAGCGACACTCAAATTTCATCTTGCTCCCTACGGCTCGGTTTACCAAGCTGAACTGGCAGCTATCCTCAGAGCGCTTGAAATGATAGCGAAATCCAAAACACAAAGTGCTATTATAATAAGCGAATCAAGATCCTCTCTGGAGTCTATCGCTGACCCCGAAAGTACCCATCCTATTGTGGCAGAAATACAGGCGCAGTTTCGCCAACTAGAGGCAATAGACAGGCAAGTCCATTTGTACTGGATCAAAACCCACGAAGGTCTTGCTGGCAATGAAAGAGCCGATGAACTAGCAAAGGTGGCCGCACTAACCAAGAAGACAAGCCCCGCGTATGATAAAGTCCCTGTGTTCTACGTCAAGTACTCCCTCCGTCAGGAAACTATTGATCTATGGAACAAGCGTTACATGGAAGCCGAAACAAAAAAAATAACCCAACTGTTCTTCCCCAATGTCCGGGATGGACACATAATCATCCTGAAGACCAAAATGTCAAACATACTTGCGCAATTGTTTACCGGACATGGAGGCTTCCGAGAATATCTGCACCGTTTCAAGTTGGCCAAATCACCAAACTGCACCTGTGACTCAGTCACACCGGAGACTGTTCCCCACCTTCTTGACGACTGTCCTAGGTATGGCGCATGGCGCCAACAAGTTACTGATAGGTTTCGTAAGGATGTATCATGTACGGTTTACAGCGAGTTTGTTGGGGAATATAGGAAAGAATTTTTAAAATATGCGGAACGTGTTGTAAGATCGGCCGGAAAAGCAAACGGAAGCACTATTTGCAAACTCTCGCTTGCAGACGTAAACAGGAAAATTACAAAGTATTAAGTATCCATTGCCGTGTGGTCCCGGCGTAATAATAGGGCCACCCCTTCTCATCCCGCGGGAGCCGTGTAAGCCGGCAAAGGGAGTTGTTCCAGGGAATGGGCAGCAGCATTCTTCTGTGTACTAAACACCAACCACTGCGATCACCAAGCCGCCTGCCAAGCGTGGTGATTATGGCAAAACCCCCCCTATGACAGACACAACACACAAACGGCCCTCAGTCCCCGGCGGCTCCGTCATCCCTGGAAGTGGTAGCAACCAGGGCAGTGGCGGAGCAGGGGGTGCTAAGAATCTAAGACCTGGCAACGTACAACACACGAACGCTCAGGGCTGACGAGAAGATTGTCGAGCTGGAAGAAGAACTGAGCAAGCTACGTTGGGACATCCTAGGATTGTCGGAAGTCCGAAGACAGGGTCAGAACACGATGATCCTTAACTCCGATAACTTACTCTTCTACCGGGAGGGAGATCAACTATCCCAGGGTGGTGTCGGGTTTCTCGTCCGCAAGTGCCTCGTTAACAACGTGACAAAAGTCGACAGTGTGTTGAAGAGGGTAGCATACCTTATACTCAGAATTACCGAAAGGTGTTCGTTGAAGGTCATACAGGTATATGCGCCGACCTCGACACACCCAGACGATGAAGTGGAAGCCATGTATGAGGAGATCTCCGAGGCCATACATACTTCCAAGACTCATTTCACGGTTGTAATGAGGGACTTCAACGCAAAGCTAGGCACAAGGAAAGACGATGAGCTGAGAGTGGGGCCATTTGGATTCGGGTGGCAGAACCGAAGGGGCCAGAGACTGGCCGACTTCATGGAGAAGGAGGGCCTCTTCATGATGAACTCCTTCTATGAGAAGCGGCCGGCCAGAAAGTGGACGTGGATAAGCCCCGACGGTTTGACTAGAAATGAGATAGACTTCATTATGACGACCAAGAAGCAAATACTTAATGATGTCTCTGTGATCAGCAGGGTGAAAACCGGGAGCGATCACCGCATTGTTAGAGGCACATTGAATATCGATGTTAAGCTTGAAAGGGCACGTCTGATGAAGTTTGCGCTCCGTCCAAATCCTGCCCAAATCCAAAACCCCGAGAGCTTTCAGCTAGAACTGCACAATCGCTTCCAGTGCCTAGCCAGCTGCAATGATATTGACGAGATAAACAACGGGTTGGTGGAAACTGTCCAAGCGGTGGGATCTAAGTTTTTTAAGGCCCCCCGCCGAACTAAGCACCAGAAACTCTCAGATGAAACCATTAAGCTAATGGAGGACCGGGATGAAATGAGATTGCAGTTTTCAGCTGATATGTCAGCATACGGCGTGCTAAATAGACGAATCTCGAAATCTATGCGACACGATCTGCGTACCTTTAATGCATCTCGTATTAAGGTCGCAATAGAAAGGAACAAAGGTTCAAAAGTGTTTGCAAAGCATTTGTCTATAGGGCAAAGCCAAATGACTAAGCTGAAGACCGACAGCGGCACTATCATTTCGTCGAAACCGGATATTCTGAGAGAGGTCGAAAAGTTCTATGGACAGATGTACACCTCAACACAAAACCCCGTTGGTCAGTTGGCTCAGGACACCAGAGCCAAACTAACCCGACACTATACCGAAGACATCCCGGACATCAGCCTGTACGAGATTAGGATCGCTCTGAAACAGCTTAAAAACAACAAGGCACTAGGTGAGGATGGAGTTACGACAGAACTTCTGAAAGCCGGTGGAAAACCGGTACTTCAAGTCCTCCAGAAGTTATTTAACTCCGTCGTCCTCGAAGAAACCACGCCAAAAGCGTGGGATAAGAGCGTGGTGGTGCTTTTCTTTAAAAAAGGTGATAAAACCTTATTAAAGAACTACAGGCCCATCTCGCTCTTGAGCCACGTTTACAAGCTGTTTTTGAGAGTGATTACGAACCGTCTCGCACGCAGGTTCGATGACTTCTAGCCTCCCGAACAAGCCGGTTTCCGAAAAGGCTTTAGTACCATAGACCACGCTACGCCAGATTATACAGAAGACCGAGGAGTTTAATCGGCCATTATGTCTAGCGTTTGTGGACTATGAAAAAGCCTTCGATTCAATTGAGACCTGAGCGGTACTGCAGTCCTTCAGCGATGCTAAATCGACTATAGGTATATCGAAGTGTTGAAGTGTTTGTATAGTAACGCCACTATGTCAGTCCGTCTACAGGACCAGAGTACGGAACCAATCCAATTGCAGAGAGGCGTGAGACAGGGAGACGTAATTTCTCCGAAACTGTTCACGAACGCATTGGAGGACGTTTTCAAACTCTTGGTCTGGGACAGACTTGGCATCAATATCAATGGCGAATACATCACTCACCTTCGTTTTGCCGATGATATAGTCATTATGGCCGAATCGCTCGAGGAACTCGGTACCATACTCAACGACCTCAGTAGGGTCTCCCAACAGGTGGGTCTTAAAATGAACATGGATAAGACGAAAATCATGTCAAATATCTATGTTGCGCCCGTACCGGTAGTTGTTGGGGGCGATACTCTCGAAGTTGTCGACGAATATGTATACCTAGAACAAACTGTCCAATTAGGTAAGTCCAACTTCGACAAAGAGGTCGCACGAAGAATCCAACTCGGCTGGGCAGCGTTCGGGAAACTTCGCGATATCTTCTAGTCCAAAATTCCCCAGAGCCTGAGACTAAAGTCTTCAACCAGTGTGTGTTGCCAGTGATGACCTATGGCACTGAAACGTGGTCCTTTACTCATGGCCTCATGACCAAGCTCAAGGTCGCTCAACGAGCTATGGAGAGGGCTATGCTCGGGGTTTCTTTGCGTGACAAAATCCGCAATGAGGAAATCCGCAGAAGAACTAAAGTTGCAGACATAGCTCTCAAAATTAGCAAGTTGAAGTGGCAATGGGCAGGCCACATCGCTCGTAGAACCAATAACCATTGGGGAAGAAAGGTTGTCGAGTGGAGACCACGGACTGGAAGACGCAGCGTAGGCCGGCCCCCCACAAGGTGGAGCGACGATCTAGTAAGAATCGCGGGGAGCCGTTGGGCGCAAGCGGCTACCAACCGCTCGTTGTGGCGATCTAAGGGGGAGGCCTATGTTCAGCAGTGGACGCCTTCCGGCTGATGATGAAGTATCCATTGAGGAGTGTAATGCATTTTAAAAATTAATTTGTCAATGTATAATTCAAGTGAAATAAATAAAACAATAATCAATAACTCCATTCTAATCTTTAATTTTAATCTATTTTAATCACAATTTACGTTGACAGTAAAAATATGTAAAGAAATTATAAATGTTGATCAGCGTAATCAAAAGCGTATGTAATCGTTAAAATTTAACAAACTTTAGTATAAATTTATTTGATAAATTTATTAATTTATAATGAGGGAACTTAGATAATGAAAGCAGGATACGCATTAAACTAATTTATAGTTTGTATATATTGTATAAATGTTAATATGGTATGAAATATTAGGTACAAAAGGAAAATAAAAGTTTAAACCGTTGCATAATAAATAGCAACGATAAAAACCTTTTTTTTTTTTTGACGCTGGGAAAAATGCATTACGCATGCCCCCCCATTGGGGGATGGGGAGGGTATGGGGGACTCCCCGGTCCGCCAGGACCGGTATACCCACTAAACGACCCAGCGGCACTCCGGCATCGTCTGCGTGGAGGAGGATTGGGAAACCGGCAGAGCCTTTACTTCCAATCCCCCGCCGACGACCGCCCGCCTTTACAGCAGGGCCTGCACGCTCCTCTCTGTAGGAAGGGGCTCAGGAACGACCGCGAGTGCTCGGCCGATCCTGCCTGACGGTGGCAGTGATTATGTGCAATGCGGGAGAAGTCGCCCCCGTGCCTGTCTCCCGCTATTCACTACCGTGGGGAGTGAGAAAGCGACTGTAATCGCCGCCTTCTCCTACCCCTTCTACGCCTACGCAGCGGCGCCGCGAGAGGGTCCTCCTCCCGCGCGCGGTCCGCCGCCTCTTTGTGGGACATCACGTCCTCACAAAAGGACGCTCCCCAGGCCCCCTCGCTTCCCAGCATAGAGTTGACCACGCTCGGGAGCGAGAGGTCCGGCCCGACTGCCACCACTAAGCCGCAACGCGGCTTGGACCACGATGGGCACACCTCGTGGGTGTGCTGCGCCGTATCCTCTGCCGCACCGCAATCGTGGCAAGACGGGGTCTCCTCTCTTACGATCCGAAGCATCCATGCCCGGAAAACACCTGCACCATCCGGAACGAGAGGTAACCGTGGGACCTGTCGAGCCATTCTGGTAGGATTGGCACGAGAGCGTCTAACGTTCGGCGGCCAAACGCGGCGGAAGCGAGGTCCTCCGTCCAATGGTGGACGATTGCGGCCCTCGCCTCACGTCGGACAACCTCCCGCTCTTCCGGGGCGGGGTGCTCCCCGAGCGTCCTACGCCCCGCCGTCCACTCGTACACTCTGGCGAGCTCCAAGAAGAAGTGCCCTCCAGAGCGCACGCCGCCCGCCAGAGCGCACGCCGAGCGACGCCAACCTAACCTAACCTTTTTTTTTTATTTTTGACGAGGGGCAAAATTTGCAACCAGATACCCTACTGCATAGAGGGTACAGTAGGGTTATGTGAGGTTCACGGACTCGTGTACTCACTAAAACCCCCCCGGTGTCCATCCTCGACGCTTGTCAGGGAAGCTCCGGGATCTCCGAGGGAACGCACCGGTGCCCCCTTCACGCTGTGCCTTTGCACGTCCAGGGGGAGGCTATCTAGCCACTACCGCTGCCGCTGTGAACACCGTGGTGTACAGGGGTACACCACGGTGTTCACAGCGGCACATTGCCACAATGTGCCGCCGCCCTACCGGGGCCCGTTTAACGGACAGCCGAAGCCCTCACACCGACCACCCACGGACCCGAAAGGTCCCCTGTCTGGCAGGATACCACACAAAAGCCCCTTATGGGGCAGGCGCAGCGGGGTGGCCACTGCCACCTCGCCGTCGCCTCCTTCTCCGAGCGGAATCAGCCCTCTCCCGATCTCGCTCGGCGGCCTCTTTCCGAACCATAACGGTCTCACAGAAAGAGGCCACCGCCTTCCACGCCGTCTCATCTACCAGCATAGACTCTATTACACCTGGTAGAGAGAGGTCCTGCCCAATCCTGGCGATCAGGGTCCGCCGCTCCTCGCACCACGCCGAGCATTCCTCAAGCGTGTGCTGGGCGGAATCCCGATCCCTCCCACAATGGTGGCATTGCGGTGTCGGTTGGCGTCCGATCCTATTCAGGTACTCACCGCAACACCCGTGCCCGGTGAGTACCTGTGTAAGTCGATAGGTGACGTTACCCATTTCCCTCCCCAGCCAAATTTCGAAGCTCGGCATAATCGCGCCGACGGCGCGTTGGCGCATGTTCCACGGCTCCTCGAGCCGCTCGCTCCACATTCCGAGCACACGTCAACGCTCTTGCGCCCGCACTTCAGCCGGCGCGACTCCGCTCCCGTCATCACGGCGGAGGCGCACGTACACACGTGCGTCCATCTCCGCCAAGATGTCGAAGGGCGGAAACCGCGCCAGGAGAGTTGCCGCCTCGAAAGATATCTTCCGATATCCTCGTGCGATCCGGATGGCGACAATACGCTGCAGGCTATAGAATATAGTCCTACTGCGTCGGAGCGCCAGTCGCTCCCACCAGACGGGCGCTCCGTATCCTAGAGTGCCATCGACCGCACGACTCCGGCGTAGAGGCGGCGACCTCCTTGCCTAAGTCCCGCGAGATTAGGCAGCAGTCTGTGCAGAGCACCCACCACCTTCTGGATCCGAGGGACGAAGCGACTGAAGTGTTCCTCGAAACCCCAGCGACTATTCAAGATGAGGCCCAGGTACTTCAGGTACCGCCCCACTTGGATGTCAACGTCACCCACATGAACCGATAAGCTGGGTGGTTCCCTTACCCTAAGGAACTTGTGGAACCACAGCGCCTCGGTCTTGTGCGGCGCTGTCTGCAGTCCCAGCTCGTGGACCTTGTCCACGACACAAGGCACATCAAGCTCGGCGAGCTCCTTGGTCCCGTCAAAGGAGTCCCCGTTGGCTAACACAAGAGTGTCATCCGCGTAGCAGACGACGTGTACGCCGACGGGGAGATCGACACGCAAGACCGCGTCGTATGCAAGGTTCCACAGAAGTGGACCCAACACAGAACCCTGCGGAACCCCGCAACTGACGTCCCTCTCATGCAAAGCACCGTCCCTGCTCACATACTGCACACATCTGTGCTGCAAGTAGGCGCTGACTATGCGCTGCAGGTAGGGCGGCACTCCGTGAAACACGAGCGCCTCCTTGAACGCCCTCCAGGGCAGGGAGTTGAATGCGTTAACGATGTCCAAGGACACCGCCATCGCCTTCCTGCCCTGGAACACCGCCTGGTTCGACAGCGTATGGACACGAAAAATCGCGTCCACTGTCGAACGAGCACGCCGGAAACCAAACTGGTTGTCCGACAAGTCGGGGCCTACCTGCCACAGGTGTGTGCATAGACGAGCCGCAATTATTCTTTCGAACAACTTGCCGGCCTTGTCCAGCAGGCAAATGGGCCGGTACGCAGAGGGCGAGTCTGCGGACCTGCCATCCTTCTTCAAGAGGACCAACTTTGCCTCCTTCCAGCCCTTGGGGAACACCCCGCGGCGTAAACAACTGTCAAACAGTTTTCGCAGTCGGTCCCCCAGGCTGACAGATAGAGCCAGCACCCAAGCCCGACCAGGTATTCCGTCAGGGCCTGGTGCTTTATTGCGAGCCCTGAGGAACTTCACAGCGCGAACCAACTCCTCCTCGGTTACCCCCAGATCATCGGACCAGATGGTTAGTTTCGACGATAGCCCGGGAGAAACTAACATTTTTTTTTTTTTTACAAAGGGAAATCCTTTATGGATACCCACGACCACGGGGGGTAGCCGGGGGTTATGTCGGACTTCACGCCTCTGGCGGGCTACCGACTAAAACCCCTTGTAGTGCCTTCCTTACGCCTTTTGTGGCGCGGCACGGGATCGCGCTGGCACTCTACCGCACCGCACCGGCGTTCAGCCCAGCCAATGCCGGACCTCCTGCGCCAGGGGGGAGACAGCTCAGACATATGGAGCTGTCTCCCAGACGAGGCGAAACTGTGCAATGCAGGCTAGGGTCCCCCGACCCTGCACCCGCTAGTCTCGCCTACGAGGGGGGAAGGAGTTGGGCAAACCGCCTTCTCCGGCCCCCCTCTCGCCTGCGCCGAAGTGGGTCGGCAAGGGCGTCAGCCTCTCGAGCCCGCTCTGCGGCCTCTTTTTGCGACATCACATCCTCGCAAAAGGAGACCATGGCCGCCCATGCCTCCTCGCTGCCGAGCATAGCGTTTACGATGCTCGGCAGCGAGAGGGTCGCGCCTATAACCGCCGTTAGGGCAGTGCGCTGGGTGGCCCACGACAGGCACACCTGGAGGTTGTGCTCCACCGTGTCCACCACAGCGCCACAGTAATGGCACTGCGGCGTCGATTCCCTTCCGGCGATGCGGTGCAGGTACTTACCAAAGCATCCGTGCCCGGTAAGCACCTGCACCAAGCGGAACGTCAGGGCACCGTGCCCACGCTCCACCCATTGCCAGAGAACTGGCAGTATGGCCTCTATAGTTCACTATCCAAAGACGGCGGACGAGAAGCTCTCCTCCCACCGCACCATCAGCTCCTCTCTAGCGCGGAGTCTCTCACCCCCTTCGGTCGCCTCCGCTGAAATGGTCTTCAGGGCCGAGAGAGCGTCTATTGTTGACCTCCCGGCCCTGAAACCATATTAGGCCTCAGACAAGTCCGGCCCTATCACCGTCAGGTGCTGAACAAGGCGGGACGCCACGATTCTCTCAAATAGCTTCCCCGCGTCGTCCAGCAGGACGATGGGCCGGTAAGCGGACGGGGAGCTAGGCGGTCGGCCGGCCTTCGGAATGAGGACTAGGCGCCCAATCTTCCATTGGTGCGGAAACTGCCCGGTCTCTAAGCACCGGTTTAGCAGCTCCCGCATGTCGCCCTCGAGGTGTTTGAGGGCGACGGCCAGCACTTTGCCGTGGACCCCATCGGGGCCGGGGGCCGTTCTTTTCTCCCGGAGGCGGACCGCCGCTACCTTGAGTTCCTCCTCTGAGACGAGAGGGCGGGATCGTCTGGGGAAGGGTCTGTCGGGGGGGGCATGCAAGGGGGGTCGTGCTCCGGGCAGTCTGGGAAGAGCCCCTCGATCACCCGGCTCAGCAGCTCCGGCTCGAGGGTTTCCGTTACGGGGACGGCGGCTGCAGTGCAGATTTTGTTCCGCACCGCTCGGTATGGCCGTCCCCAGGGATCCCTGTCCAGGCCTGCAAGCGATTCCTCGCGAGCTGACCTCTTCGCTCTGGCAATTGCCAGCTGCAGTGCAGTTTTTGCCTCTACCAAGGACGCATAGAGCCGGTCCTCCGCCTCCCTATTCCTTACCCTCCGCCGGCGGCTGCGGGTGTAGGCCCTTCTCTTCGCATTGCAGGTGGTCCGGAGGTCGGCGATGAACGCCGACCACCAGTACAACCGCGAGAGCGGAAGGCGCGGGCCGGCTCTGGGCATGGCCGCATCGCAGATTGCTTCGAGAACGTCGCGAAGGCGGCCAGCGGCTTCTTCGACTTCAGTGGGCGTGGAGTCTTGGGAGCACCATGCCTCTACGATGGCCGCCTTCTCGGCCGCCTCTCGGTCCAGACGGCTCAGCGCCCATCGAGGAAACGCCTCCTGGTCACGGTCCCGGCGGTGACGGCGGGTCTCAGGCGAACCCAGCGAGGAGGAGATCTCGAACCACACATATAGGTGGTTCGAGAGGGTCTCCTCCCCATCGAGAACCTTCCATCCCTTCACACGGCGTCGCAGGCCTCGCAGGTCAGTGCGAGTCCCGTCCCCCCCCCCCCCAGGCCCGGGATTTGGCGTTAAGATCGCCCATGAACACCACGGGGAGGAGGTGCCGCCCTGCGGATGGCCTGTTGGGGGAGAAGTACGCGCCAACCACCGCATACCCTCCCTATTCTGCTACCACGTAACCCGAGCCCCTCTCTTTGATAGAGAGGGCCGGCAACGATCTACACACTATAGCCGCGGAGCCGTCGAGGTCCCCTGCCCAGTTAGAGCGGGGAACCACAAAGTCTGGCTCCGCATTGACGGTGATGTCGACCTCACGCTCCGCCATGACCTGCAGGAAAAGGTCCTGGGCTCTGGCGGAGTGATTGAGGTTTGCCTGCAGAAAGTAAGCAGTCCGACCTCTCATTATTCGGACATACTTACTTCCTCCACGGCTTGCGCGGGGCCGGCAACCGGCAAGGGGCCGGCGAAAGGCGCAGGGTCAGCGGGCGCATGGGTACTAGGAACCACGGATCCCTTCGTTTGGGGAGGCTTGCAGCTCCTCCCTGTCATTTTGTGGCCCGCAGGTCTGCCCGCGCTGGCGCATATAGCGCAGTGGGCCGTTGCCTGGCAAAGTGCCCCGCTAGCCCGAAGCAGAAGCACAGCTGGCTGCGGTCCGTCTGCGAGGGGCACATCGGAGCGGCATGGCCCGTCCCCATGCAGCGGAAGCAGCGCATAGGAAGGGGCGCCAGTGCCACAACCCGCGCGGGACTCCAACCGACCTCTAACCGGCCTAAGGTGGCCAGGACCTTCGCCGCCGCTACCGGGCAGGAGAGGCGCAGAGAGCAGCTTCC
The DNA here is from genome assembly GCA_918857605.2 of Philereme vetulata. Classification (NCBI taxonomy): domain Eukaryota; kingdom Metazoa; phylum Arthropoda; class Insecta; order Lepidoptera; family Geometridae; genus Philereme; species Philereme vetulata. Next base: position 2,293,977 of record OU975482.1, read on the forward strand.
CCGCCCTGCTGGTTGCATCTCCCCGGTCCGGATCTGCTCTACCGAGCAGCCCGCTTTGGCCGCCGCAGCGGCTACCACCTCCGCCTTTGTGATGGAGATGTCGAGACCCGAGATGCGCAAGTCCGCGAATTTCGTGGGCCTCGACACCTGTGCCACGTCGGACAGGACCTCTGTCAGACGTGAGGCCAGGCGATCTGCTTTTTCAGCATTTTGGGGGCCCTTTACTTCGAGCATCCTGGCCCCCGCAGCCGTTTGGCGCATCCGTAGCTGGGATACTTCTATCCTTAGACCGGATAGCGCCACGTTCTCCCTCGCCTTGAAAAGAGCCTTCTTATAGCTCACCCCTTTTTCCGCTGCCTCCGGCTGTAGCTTAAGAACTACGGCCGAGGAGCGTGGGGGTGTGAGCTTGACACTCTTTTTGGCGACTGCGGCTTTCGGCTTGGCCTTGGGTTCAGTCGTCTGAGCGGCGGCCTTCGGAGCGGGACGTTGTATCGCTGGGGCGAGGCTTTCTTTTTCATTCCCCTTTTCGTCACCGTGGCCCAAGACTCCGTAATTGCGGGGGCAGCTTGCGGTTGGCTGGGGGCCTGAGGCGGGGTCTGATTTAGGCTTGGGCTTGGCCTCTTGTTGTGGGCAGGCGCCGAACCGCTAGCGCCGGTCCTGGCTGCCGCCCTTTTAGCGTCCGCCGCCAGTGGCGGGCGCAACGTCTTCTTGGGGAGGAGGCGCTCCTCCAGACCTTCGTATCGGGTTTCCAACATGGTCCCGACTGATTCCAGTAGAGAGCGCCTCACACTCTCCAGGGAATCCGCATCCACTGCCGACATCTGGCGAGAAGGGCTTGGGGGCTTAGAGCTCGCTTTGGAGTAAGCCTGCCGCACAGCCTTCATCTCTTCCTTTAAGCCATCTACCTCATTACGGAGGTTTTGGTTGGCCACCCTGAGGCGCCGGACCTCCTCGGACGTGTTCCGGACGCAGAGCACATCTAAAATATTTTGAAGGGTCTTTGCCGACTTTTTCAGATCGCGAATGTATCCCCCTTTCAAGTTGCGTGATGTCGCTGCAACGTCGAGGATTTTCACGATAGTCTTTTCTGCCTCTGCCCTGAGGGACTCGCCATCTTTGGCCTCGAAGTGGGCCTCGGCCTCCGCTAGATCCTTATTGGTCGAAGCCTCCTTTAGGTAAGAGACCCGTGTACTGCGCTGATGGTCATCATTGCCGGCGGTTATCGGCTCCTCCTCCCGTGACCTGAGAGCTGACTTAGCTCGCGATAGCCTGGTCTTGCGGCTAGGGGCTGAGATTTTGCCTCGCCTAGCCGTGTATATTTTGGAACTCGGGACTCGAGGCTGTGCCTCAGAGCAATCTGAGTCCGTCACCTCCGAGAGGACCACCTCCTCTACGCGCTTCCGGTTTGCGCCTTTCGGCCGAACCACGCTCTCAAGTCCTTCTCCCGCATCGACGTCATCGTCCACCATGCTGTCGACCGACGCCTCCTACTCCTTCGTCTCCTTCTCCTCCTCCATCTTCCCGTCGCGGCTAGCTTCTGTGGCAAAGTGGCACCGTCAGCAGAGCCCTGAAAAGGGTTTTTTGATTGGCCCTTAGAAGCGCCTTTTTTAAACGCCCTAAGGCGTCCCGCAATGGACACGACGTCCTCACAGACGAAAGCGTTCTACTGGTGGTATCGTGCGCAGACGCGCATTTTACCTCCTCACTACTCTCTGCGCTCATGCTAAGGTCAATGGTGTCAGCACACGCCTTCCGGGCGCATGCTTTCACCTCCATTTTGTCAGTATCCTTGTCATTTGCGAATTCATTGTCCAGTTGCGATAAGCCAGATTCGTGTTTACGAAGACCAGCGGAACGCTGGCCTACGAAGCAGTTGCTGCCCCCCCCCTCCAGAGTACGAGGGGCAGTCCTCCACTCCGGTTGAAGTGGAGGAGTGGGATTCCCCCTTTCGGGGACCCACCTGGGGACCATTTTCACAGTTGCTTGTATTCATGATGCTAACTCCGATGCTCCACATCGTCGTCTCTTTTTTCAAGGGTGAGCTCCCCTATCAGCACGCCCTGAAAAGGGCGCCTACTCCCGCACTACCAGTGAAGCACCAGTCTACTCAGCATCCCGCAAGGAAGCTGACCCATACAGCTGACTTACGGAAACCAAGCAGTACGGTGCCTCCCTCACAAGAGACGGCTTCACCAGCCCCTCCCAACTTCATCCACTGCGCCCTCTGCTACTCAGAGGGATAAGCGGAGAAGTTACAACCCAACCCAGCCTACCCCACCGACAAAGTGCCGGGGCCTGGTGGTTTCAGTTACGTATATTTCTGATGGAAATAGACCTAAAACGGGCAGCAACCGCGAGAAGGCCAACCCCACCAGACTTGCCTTGAGGATCTACATGACACGCGCTCTTCCTCAAGACCATACGCCTCCCTACTCGCTCCCAGAGCCGAGTAAGGAAGGCCTGGATTTATCCAAAACAAGCGGCTGACAGCACGCAAGCTAGGCATAGCAACTACTAATGAATAAACCCAGACCCGCCCACCCAGACGGGACCTAACCTAACCTAACGTTTTTTTTTTTTTTTAGCAGGGGAAATCCTTTTTGGATTCCTTCCCGTCGGGAGGCGGAAAAGATATGTTGGACTCAGCTAAAAGCGCTATACCGACTAAAACCACCTGGGTGTTCCTAGTCCCTCGCGTCGGCGGGGTCACGAGAAAGCTATAGCTCGAACCGCGACCCCGTCAGCGTTTGATCTGCCCCGTCAGGCCGGTCTTCATAGGAAGGGGCTGAAAAGCCCTGCTCACACTCCGCTTAAAGCGCCTCAGAACACTAAAGGCGCCTTCCAGCTCAGGACCTTACAATACGAGTGATAGACCCCCGATCCATCACGCGCAGGTCCTTCATGGCGGCATTAGCGCTACATACGCCAAGCGACGCCGGCCATGTCGTCTGCGGCGAATCAGGAGGGAGTTTGGATCTTGCTCCCGCTCCCGTTCCGCCACCTCCTTCTGCGAGATCTACTTCTCCAGGCCTCCTCGTTGTTTGCCATGGCATTAACCAGGGCCGACAACGACAAGTCCTGCCCAACAATTGCAGATACGGAAGCGCGAGGCTCCGCCCAAGCTGGCCACTCTTCACGCGTATGCTGTGCCGTATCTGCGACACCCACTCCACAGTGTTGGCACGCCGTTGACGGCTTTCGACCACCTCGCACAGATACTTGCCAAAACCTCCGTGTCCGGTTAGCATCTGCGCCAGGTGATAGGTGAGCGCACCGTGTTTGCGTTTGACCCAACTCCTGAGGATGGGTCGAACTGCCTCCACTAGTTCCCGGCTAGCCCCCGGGATTTCAAGTCGCCCCGTCCACTTCCGGAAGAGATCGTCGCGTGCCTCTACTTCCCACTGCGCGATCTCACGCGGATGCGGACGGTCGCCCGCTTCTTGTGCCTCCACGCTACGCCAGTACCTGTCCGCAAGCACCTGCGACTCCAACTCCCACGGTGGGGTACCAGCAAGCAGACAAGCACCGGTATGTGATACAGTGCAGTACGCTCGAGCTGCCCTGAGTGCCATCGCCCGCTGCGGGCGCCGCAGCAGTGGCACGTTTCGGGCGCTCAGAGCGTCTGCCCATATAGGTGCACCATAAAGCGCCATAGAGCGCACTACGCTATTATATAATCGCCGGCACGCACCTCCCGGACCCCCTATATTTGGTAGAGTCCTTCCCAACGTTCTGGCTACAGCCAACAGCCTAGGGGCCAAACGCCGGAAGTGTTCGTCGAACTTCCATCTGCTGTCGAGGACGATTCCAAGATACTTCATCGTCGACCCAACGGCTATGGAAGTTCCCCCAACTATTATCGCCGATCCAGGCGGTGGCGCATTCCGGGGCCCATGCAACACCGGGGTCTCAGATTTGCTCAGGGCCACCTCCAAGCCCAGAGCCCGGATTTTGTGGATCATCTGGGCAACGCTCGCCGTAGCGAGGTGGGCCGCCTCCCGATGAGTCCCTCCACGGGCCGTCTTGAGCGTGTCGTCCGCGTAACACGTTACGTTTACTCCGGGTAACGTGGCTCCGTGCAACACCCAGTAGAAGCCGATGTTTCACAGAAGCGGCCCGAGGACCGAACCCTGTGGGACACCGCATGACATCGCTCTCTTCCCCCAGCCATCCTTGGTTGGGAATTCGACCACCCTACCGCTGAAGTAGTCGGACACGACTGCCCGCAAATATCGTGGCACGCCGTGATACTGAAACGCAGCCTTCACTGTTTCCCATGGAAGAGTGTTGACGGCGTTGGAGATGTCCAGCGATACTGCCCTCAACACTCCACCACTGGCAACCTCTTCCTCGGCAATATCCCTAACTCGCACGATTGCGCTGAGCGTAGATCGGCCCCGGCGGAAACCAAATTGCGCGTCGTGCAGCCCCGACTCCATGCTTTCGACTAAGCGAAAGGCCAGCACACGCTCAAAGAGCTTGCTCACCTCGTCGAGCAGGACAATGGGGCAATAGGCCGACGGCAATTCAGCCGGGCGCCCAGCCTTCCGAAGAAGTATGAGCTTTCTCGTCTTCCACGCCTGCGGAAACCGACCCCGCTCCTGGCATGCAGTGAAAAGGGCCCTCACCCACTAACCCATCGTTCCCAGTGCAAGCACTAAAGCTCGTCCTGGCACGCCATCTGGACCCGGGGCAGTATTCTTCGACCGAAGTTTTAGAACAGCCACCCCAAATTCTACATCAGTCACTGGAGGAACGGTGTCCATCTGATTCTCCGATTGTGATTCGCCCATTGGTGGCGGCACCCACTTATCCCTTTGAGGAAACAGAGTGCCTACCACTTTGTCTAGGAGCTGCGGTTGGAGTGTGCTCGTCAGTGGAGGGGCCCACGGTCGGAGTTTTTGCCATATAACTTTTTTCGGTCTTCCCCAAGGATCCCTGTCGAGCATCCCCAACCACTCATTCCACGCTTCTTCCTTGACCTGTGCAATGGCCACCTGCAGAGATTTGCATTTGGCCCTATAAGCTTCGTAGATAACGTCCTCTTGGCTCTGGACGCGGATCCTCCTCCTCCTGTAGCGGGTGTACTGTCGGCGCGCAGTCGCGCAAGCTTTCCGCAACACCCGTAGCTCTGGGCGCCACCAACGTACTGCCCAATACGTTGGTGGCGCCCAGAGTTACGCGCAAGCTTTCCGGAACACCCGTAGCTCTGGGCGCCACCAACGTACTGCCCAGTACGTTGGTGACGCCCAGAGCTACGGAAAGCTTGCGCGACTGCGCGCCGACAGTACACCCGCTACAGGAGGAGGAGGATCCGCATCCAGAGCCAAGAGGACGTTATTTACAAAGCTTATTGGGCCAAATGCAAATCTCTGCAGGTGGCCATTGCACAGGTCAAGGAAGAAGCGTGGAATCAGTGGTTGGGGATGCTTAGGTGGTAAAGGTTTTGCCCTCGGCATCGCTGCGTCGCAAACTCGGGTCAGTGTATCCCTCAGTTGCTCCGCCGCGCTATCCACCTCCTCGATGGGATCCGAACCAGTAACCCAGGCTTCCACTATCGCGGCCTCTGTTGCGACATCTCTTTGAAAACGCCCCAGTACCCAGCGCGGACCACCCCCAACAGGGAAGTGTCTACACCTCTTGAAGTGGTGGAGAACGCGGAGACATCGAATATATCGGTGGCCTGACAGCGTCTCCACGTCCTCCAGCACTCTCCATCCCTGAACACGGTGCACCAGGCGAGGGGACGCGAACGTGAGGTCCAAAAGCTAGTCCAATGGACACTGCCCACTCCTCCAACGTCTCCCCCTTTACGTATGTTACTGGAGATCCCCACGCGGTTGATTTAGCGTTAAAATCTCCAGCAACAAGCACAGGGTAGGAGTCTACCTGCCCAATCAGGGCCCCGACCTCTACGAGCATTTGCTCGAAATCCGACAGGCTCAGATTGGGCGGAAAGTAGACCCCTATCACCGCAGTACCATCAATGATGGCCAGAACATACCCCCGGCCCCTGAGCACCCGATCAATAGATGGGAACCCCGCGGCCGCCGGCGCAATGATAGCAACCAAGTCGCTGAGGTCACCCAACCAGTCGTTCCGGGGAGGAACCACGTACGGCTCGGCAACCACAGCTACCTTTATCATGCACTCTGCCATGCTCTGAACCAGAAGGTCTTGAGCACGGGCAGAGTGCATGATGTTCGCATGCAGAAATGGTAGCCCCATCTAAATAGATGTGTTCATGGTCTCCTCCCCCGCTTTGCGCTGGGACGATTGAGAGGCTTTGGCCCCCTCTTTGATTTTCCCCCTCCTTTTTCGGCCTGTGCGGCTCTTTTGTTGCCTGGATTTGGCATCAGGACACTCCTTACCACCAATTGTGTGCGCCACTGGCCTGTCAGCCGCCGCACATACAGCGCAGTGTGGCTCAGCTTTCCAGTCTCTTGCCCGGTGGCCAGGTTTTCCGCAACGATAACAGAGACCGCTGCGGTCTACCCCAACTGTACACTTACTCCCAAAGTGGCTGGTCTCGAGGCACCGGAAGCACCTCAGTGGCAAACGGTCGAGCAACACCACTCGTGCAGATATCCAGCCCACCTTTAGCCGGCCGATACTTACCACCTTTTTGGCCGCGACAACTGGGCAGCTCAGCCATAATGAGCCACGGGGGCCTATTACACCGGCCTTGATGGTGTCGGCAGAGCAGCCACCTTGCGCCACCACGGCCGCCACGACCTCTTCCGTTGTTGCAGAGTCGTCGAGCTTCATGACTCAAATGTCGGCGTGCATCACCGGCCGCTGCACGCGTACTACGTCTGCGCTCAAGACCTCTCGGAATTTCTCCACCAGGTCCGACAAGGTCTCCACCATTTCGACCTGCCAGTCAACAACTCGGGCGGCAAGTGCAGGGGTGGCAAACGAGACATCGACCACCGACCCTTCCCGCTGCCGCACACACGTGTGAACTGTCCCTCTATTTAGGATCTATAAGGGACACGCCAGACGAGGCCGCCCAAAACTCGACGGCTCGTCCGCAAACGTTACAAGTGGCGGCCGGGTTACCCCAGGCCGCCGACTTAGCGTTCAGGTCGCCCAATACGGCGACCTGGTGTGGTGCCGCCCTACCGACGACTGCGGTGAGAATTTCGAGAAAATTCTCGAAATCCGATTTAGGGCTGTTTGGGGAGAAATAGATCCCCACAAGAGCTATATCCCCCCACGCGGCGAACACGTATCCCGGTCCTCTCTCTAAGAGCGAGAGGGGAGGGGAGTCTGTGGAAGACCGCGACACCAATGCCACCAAGCTTTCCCGATCACCCAGCCAACGTGCGGGGACCGAGTACGGCTCGGCGACAACCACCACGTCCACCAACCACTCAGCCATGGCCTGCATCAGCAGATCCTGGGCTGCCTTGCAGTGATTGGTGTTCGCCTGGAGGATGCGACGCTCGACCCTATCCATTAATCGGACATCGCACCCCCCTCATCGGCCGCCGGGGTTTCCGCTTCAGGGGCGGCGGTTGCAGCGGCAGGCGGGCTTGGTGCCTGCGCTTTGCCCTTCTTAGGGGGAGGATTGCTGTTCCTCCCCTTCATTATGTGACCCGGTGGGCGGCCACTGGCAGCGCACACTGCGCAGTGTGGCATGGCAACCTTGCAGGAGGCGGACTTGTGCCCCTCCTTGCCGCAGCGGTAGCAGCTGTCCGTCCTATCCACCTTGGACGGACAGAGGGCCCGCGTGTGCCCGACTCCAAAGCACTTGAAGCAGCGTAGAGGCTGATCTTCAAGCGCCTGGACTCTGCAGGAACTAAACCGTATAGAAAGCCGCCCTTTGGCGAGGACGGCTTTAGCCGCGGCGACGGGGCACTCAAGGCGGATAGTGCCCATGCCGCCGCGGCCGGGCCTAAACCTAACCATTTTTTTTTATTTACGTGGGAAAATCCTCATGGATACCACTCCCGCGCGGGGGCGCTAGAGTGGTTATGCCGGACTCTTACCGGCTAAAACCACCACGGTGAGCAGTCATTCCGCCGAGGTGGGGCAAGGTGGGGTCGCGATAACATTCACTACTCAGCCCCGGCGGTTGCACCGGTTGCAGGCAACCAGACCCCGACATGGAGGGGGCAGCCTTTCTCATAAAGACCCCCCCTCAATACGACGTGCGAGGTCGTGTATGCCGGCTGTGAGTCCTCCGACTCGCAGCCAGTGACCCCGCTTATGAAGGAGGAGTGAAAAGGCGAGCAAACCGCCTTCTCTTTGCTCCTGTTCGTCTATGCCGGAGCGAGTCCGAAGCGGCGTCGTCCTCCCTGGCCCGCTCCGCGGTCTCCTTCTGCATCATAAATTCTTCGCAGAAAGAGACCATCGCCTGCCACGATGCCTCATTGCCGAGCATGGCGTTCACCACGCTCGCCAGAGAGAGATCCCCTCCGATGCACGCTTAGAGTATGTGCCGCTGCGGGCCCCATGCAGCACACACTTCCAGCGTGTGCAGCGCCGAGTTTTCAGGTGCTCCGCACTCACGGCAGGTTGGGGTCACCTCCCTCTTTGCGATTCCATGCAGGTACTTTCCGAAACATCCGTGTCCGGAAAGCACCTGCACCATTCGGAAGGTCAGCGACCCAAACCGCCGCCTTACCCACCTACTGAGGACCGGCCTCGCGGCATCCACCGTCCACTGTCCCGGCACTGGTGGCGCCAGGTCTTCCGTCCACCGCCGTAACAAAGCGGTCCGCGCCTGCCTCAGCATGCGCGTGACCTCCTCCCACATTGAAGGCTCCCCTCGGGATTTCCTTGCCGCCACGAAGTGGTAAACTTCGGCAAGGATCTCCGCTTATAGCTCCCAGGGGGGATCCCCGGCCAACACGCACGCTGCCGTCCATGACACCGTCCGGTATCCGCGTATCGCCCTCGTCGCGATGACCCGCTGCGGACGTCGCAGCAGGGTCTTGTTTTGGCGGTTGAGGGCGTCCACCCAGACGGGTGCCCCATACATGGCCATACTCCAGATCACTCCGGAGTACAGCTGACGGCAGTTGGCGCTCGGGCCATCCACGATTGGCAGCAGCCTTCCCAAAGCGGCAGCAGCCCTTATGACTCTCGGGGCCAACCCTGCAAAATGGGCCCCAAATGCCCATTTCCCGTCTAGAATGAGACCCAGAAATTTCATCTGGGTCCCAATTCTGACCGAGACTCCGTCCAAGACCACCCGCGTACCTGGAGGAGGTCCTCCTCGAGGCCCATGAAACAACAGGGCCTCGGTCTTGGAGAGGGCAACCTCCAGCCCCAGAGTGCGTATGCGGTCGACCACGAGTGTTGTACCCACCGTGGCCAACCGCGTCACCTCCCCGAGGTCCCTTCCTTTAACGACGACTAGGGTATCATCTGCGTAGCACGCGACCCGCACACTTACGGGCAGCGTCCCGCGGAGCACCCAGTCGTAGCCCATGTTCCAGAGGAGCTGTCCCAACACCGACCCCTGTGGAACCCCGCAAGAGACGCAACGGCGCTTCAGACCGTCTCGTCCTACCACCAGGACCTCGCGGTCTTGGAGGTAATCCTCTAACAGCCTCCAGAGATACAGGGGCACTCCGTGATAGCGGAGCGCTTCCTGTATACTATTGTGTGGGAAGCTGTTAAAGGCGTTGGCTATATCGAAAGAGACAGCCAACGCCATTTTCCCCTCACCGACCACCTCCTGCGTCCACTCCTTGAGCCAGAGCAGGGCATCCACTGTAGAACGCCCCGCTCTGAAACCGTACTGAGCCTCTGAGAGGCCAGGTCCAGTCCTTTCCAAGTGCTGGATGACACGAGAAGCCACTAGTCTCTCAAACAGCTTGCCCGTATCATCCAGCAGCACTATTAGCCTGTATGCAGAAGGCGAGTCGACAGGTCGTCCCTCCTTCCGCAACAGGCACAATCGTCCGTCCTTCCAGGGCTTCGGGAACCACCCCGACGTGAGGCACGCACTAAAAAGTTCCCGAAGCCAATCATTCATTTCCCTTAAAGCGATTCCGAGGACCCGCCCTGGGATCCCGTCTGGACCAGGCGCCGTCTTCTTACCTCGTAGGCGATTGACAACTACCGCCATTTCCACCTCTAACACAGGCGGGATGGAGGCCAAGTCCAACTCTTCGGAGAAGGAGATGACACTCGCTATCGGCGGAAGAGTGTAAGTAGGGTCTCTGTCGGGGAAAATCCCACCCAACACCCTGTCGAGGAGGTCTGGCTCCATGGACTCCGCGACTGGGGGCGCCCGGCACCGGAACATTTTCCGAGCTGCCTTGTACGGACGGCCCCAAGGATTTCTATCAAGGCTGGTCAGGGCTTCGCCAAACGCCTGTGACTTGGCCCTGACAATAGCCACCCTAAGCTCTCGCTTGGCGATGCGGTAGGCTTCGTGCAGCTGGCCCTCAGCCTCCAGTTCTTCGGCCTATAGCTGCTCGTCGGTCCGGCCGTGACGCCGCCTCCTACAGTGGGTGTAGGAGCGCCGCGTCGCCGAACAGGCAACCCGGAGCTGCGCAATCTCCGAGCACCACCAGTATACTTCGCGGCGCTCGGGGTGGCCCCGCGACCTCGGCATGGCCGCGTCGCAAACGGCCGTCACCGCTTTGCGGAAACGGCCGGCAGCGACATCGACGTCTTGGTGCGTGGGAGCAGGAAGCCACGACAGACGGGGTGGCGAACGATAAGTCCACCACGGACCCCCCGTTGTGTCGCACGCAAGTGTGTACCGACCCTCTGTTGAGCAGGGTCAGTCCCGTGGTAACCACCTACTCCCTGACAATCTCCCCGCGAGATTCAGTTGAGGGGTTGCCCCAATCCCGGGCCTTGGCGTTCAGATCCCCTAGAAGGAGGATCTGACATGGCGCCTGTCTTCTCACCGCTGCGGGCAAGAGGTCCACAAAGACCTCCAGTTCCGCAGCTGTTTTGTTGGGGGAGAAATATGTGCCCACTACAGCATACTCTCCCCACTGCGCCACCACGTATCCAGAACCCCTCTCTTTGACTAAGAGGAGTGAACCACCCGATCGTCCCACAATGGCAACGGAACCGTCCAGGTCCCAAGCCCAATAGGGATGGGAAGAGGGGACGCAATACGGCTCCGCCGCTACCGCCACATCTATTTGCCACTGCGCCAAGGCCTGCATGAACAGGTCTTGGGCCTGGGCGCAGTGGTTAAGGTTCGTCTGGAGGAAGTTGTGATGTCGGACTTCATCCATCAGTCAGACATCACAATCTCCTCGCTCACCACCGGGCGAGCGACTTCCGGCGCGACTTGGCTAACAGCCACGGGATTGGCCTGGATCCTGGTGGCCTTGCCCTTCGTCTTCGGGGAACCGTAGCTGCACCCCCCCATTACATGGCTGAAAGGCTTTCCTGCCTCTGCGCATATTGCGCAGCATGGGTTGGCCTTCTTACAGCTGGCCGACTTATGGCCCGAGCTTCCACATCGAAAGCACAGGTCTCCCCTGTTGGCTGATGCTGGACACTGGGGGCGCGTGTGCCCCAACCCCATGCACCTGAAACAGCGCATGGGACGCGCCTCCAAGAGCACCACTCGCACCGAAGTCCATCCTACCAACAGCCTACCCTTTCCTGACAGCACTTTAGCTGCCAAGATCGGACAGGTCACAATGGTGGAGCCGGTGCCGCCAAAGCCGCGACGGATTTTGCCAACTTTTTTTGCAGCCAGATCGCAGTCCCCTGCCTTAGAAACCGCCGCTGCCACTTTCTCTTTCGTGGCTGCATCTTCCAGGCCTGTAATGCTCAAATCAGCAGATTTCACGGGCCTGGCGATGTCGGCCACCTCGGACAGGACACCACTGAGTTTCTCGGCGAGCCTGTCCGCCTTCTCTGAGTTTTGAGAGCCAGAGATTTGCAGTAGCCTGGCTCCCATTGCCGTCTGGCGAAAGCGGAGCCGGTCAATCTCCAGCTCCTGGAAATCAACTTTATCCTGCGCCAGTTAAAGGACGGCACCGTATGTGACCCCCTTCTCTGCGGCTTCGGGCTGTAATGATAGCACAACAGCCGCACTCTTAAGGGCCCTCAGTGCTGTCCTAAGCTTGGCAGTAGCCTTCGGCTTTGGTGCAGTGGTGGCGGGACGAGTTAAGGGGGTAGCTACCGAAGCAGACGGTTTGCCCTTGCCTTTACCCTTCCCTTTTTTCTTCCTGCTTACTGTGACCCACGGTTCTGCTTCGGGAACAGCGGGTTGGTCAGTCTCAGTAGCACTTTTGGTCCCCCCAAGATTGGAGGGACCCGCAACCGGTTCCACTGCAGGAGTGGCAGCCATGTTTGGGCGTTGACCAGCCCGCTTATCCGCCTTAGCCGCGGACTTACGTGGTGGCTCAGGTGTCGGCTTGGGTTTGGCGGCAGCTGCCGCCACTTTTTTGGCGTCCGCTCTTAAAGGCGGACGAACTATCGGGGCTGGCAGAAGCCGGTCCTCGATCCCAGCAAGTTGGGCGTTGAGCATTTCCCCAAGCGTGCTGGTCAAGGACCGCCTTAGATCTTCGATTAGCTCCTCTACTCCCATCGCGGTCAGGGGTGGTGCCCGCATCTCGGAAGTAGCCACAGCGGCAGCGTTGTTGGTCGCAACTGCCTCCGACTTTTGCAATCCTCCCCCTAAGAAGGGCAAAGCGCAGGCACCGAGCACGCCTGCCGCTACCGCCACCGCCATCGTCCCTGAAGCCGGGACCTCGGTGGCTGACGAGGAGGGTGCGATGTCCGAATAATGGATGGGACCGGACATCGCATTCTCCAGGCGAACACAAACCACTGCAAGGCAGCCCAGGACCTGCTGATGCAGGCCATGGCTGAGTGGTTGGTGGACGTAGTTGTCGTCTCCGAGCCTTACTCGGTCCCCGGACGTTGGCTGGGTGATCAGGACGGCTTGGTGGTATTGGTGGCGTGGTCTTACACAGACTCCCCGCCCCTCTCGCTCTTAGAGAGGGGACCGGGATACGTGGCCGACGCGAGGGAAGATATAGCCCTGGTGGGCGTCTATTTCTAACCAAACCGCCCTCTCCAGGATTTCGAGAACTTTCTCGAAATCCTCACCGCGGTTATGGGTAGGGTGGTGCCGCGACAGGTCGCCGTTTTAGGTGACCTAAATGCAAAATCGGTGGCTTGGGGCAACCCGGTCGCCTCCTGCAACGTCCGGGGTCCCGCCGTTGAATCTTGGTCAGTTGCGTCTAGAGAGTCGCTCCTCAACAGAGGGACGATCCAGACGTGTGTGTGGCGATGGGGAGGGTCGGTGGTTGACGTCTCGTTCGCCACCCCCGTTTTGGTCGCCCGCGTTGTAAACTGGCGGGTGGAGATGGTGGAGACCTTGTTGGACCACCGATATGTGCGGTTCGACATCTCCACCCAGAGCCTCCGGAGGTCGCGCTCCTCGGGTCGATCTGCCTTTCCACGGTGGGCTCTCACCCGCCTCAACCGTGAGGCGGTTAAGGAGGCGGCGTTCGTCCAAGACTGGCTCACGCCTCCTGTCGATGTCCTGGACGTCGATTCCGCAGCGGCCTAACTTAGGAGGTCCCTGACCGAGGTGTGCAATTCCAGCATGCCTCGGTCTCGCCGTCCACCTCCCCGTCGCGCCGTCTATTGGTGGTCCGAGGAGTTAGCGGAGCTCCGGGCCACCTGCGTGGCGGCAAGGCGGCAATACACGCGGAGTCGACGGCGCAGCCGGCGAGACCCAGAAAACGAGGACCTTCTCTACGCCTCTTACGTGAGGCAAAGAAGGTCCTCAAAACGGCAATGGCCGCCGCCGAAGACGCGGCGCGAGCCGAGATGCTGGAGGGTCTCGACATGGACCCGTATGGGAGACCATACAAGGCGGCGCGGAACAAACTGCGCCCCTTTGGTCCTTCGCTGACGGAGTCCCTCGAGCCGGCATTGGTGGATGGGGTGGTTCGGTCCCTGTTTCCACCCGGGACCAACTTCACCCCACCAGTGATGGACCCCCCGCGGGGAGCGGTTCCGCCGGAGGAGGAGATCCCTCTAATCACGGTGGAGGAGCTTGCCGAGGAGACCCTTTACCTCCGTGCCAAGAAGACGGCCCCAGGGCCGGACGGCGTACCCGCGCGGGTAGTGGCCATCGCCGCCACGCAATTGAAAGAGAGGTTTCGGGATCTTTTCAACGCGTGTTTTGCGTCTGGGAGGTTCCGGAAACCTTGGAAGAAGGGGCAGCTATGCCTCCTCCGGAAGGAGGGACGCCCGGCGGTCTCCTCCTTGGCATACCGACCCATCGTTCTGCTCGATGAGGTCGGTAAGTTGTTCGAGGGGATCGTCGCCAGGCGACTTAATGGCCTCCTGCTAGAGGTGGGACCGAACCTGTCGGACGCCGAATTCGGTTTTCGAAGGAGACGTTCGACAGTTGACGCACTGTCTTGGCTCAAGGGCCAAGTAAGGGAGGCCGCGGAGGCATGGGACGGAGTTTTGGCTGTGTCATTTGACATAGCCAACGCCTTCAACTCCATCCCCCACCCGACAATACTGGAGGCGCTCCCCTACCATGGAGTGCCTCAGTACCTGAGGAGCCTCTTGGCCAATTACTTGGAGAACCGAGCAGTCCTACTTGTTGACAAAGCGGGCCAGCTTCGGCGGTATGGCGCGGAGTCCGGTGTTCCACAGGGGTCCGTTATAGGGCCACTCCTGTGGAACATCGGGTTCGACTGGCTCCTGCGAGGAGCTCTCCTTCGTGGCACGAGTGTCATCTGCTACGCGGATGACACTCTTCTCACTGCCCGGGGGAGGGACTTTAGGGAGGCGGCGAGCCTGGCCTCGGCTGGCGGATCCCTGGTCGCGGGAAGAATCCGCCGGCTGGGATTGGGGGTGGCGCTGCAAAAGACCGAGTCCGTATTCTTCCACGGGCCTCGTCAGCGCATACCCATTGACACCCACATCGTCGTGGAGGGCGTCAGGGTAGAGGTGAAGGCCCAGATGAAATATCTGGGCCTAGTGTTCGACAGCAGGTGGCGCTTCGGCCCGCACTTCAGCGGGCTGTCGACGCGCCTATTGAAGGCCGCGGCTGCGCTCGCGTGGCTCCTTCCAAATCTGGGGGGGCCAAAAGCACGATGCCGGCAGTTGTATGCCGGCATCTTGAAGAGCATGGCCCTCTGGGCGGACTCCCTTCAAAGGAGGGAGAATGCTAGCGCGACCCGCAGGCCCCAAAGAGCAATCGCGCAGCGGGTGGCGAGGGCCTACCGCTCGGTGGGCTTCGCGGCGGCGTGTGCTCTGGCGGGCACCCCTCCTTGGGAGCTTGAGGCGTGGGTGATCGCCAGAGTGTACGAGTGGACATCGGGGCGTAGGGCGCTTGGGGAGCACCCCGTTCCGGAAGAGCGGGAGGCCGTCCAACGTCAAGCAAGGGCCGCAATCGTCCACCATTGGACGGAGGACCACGCCTCCGCCGCGTTTGGCCGCCGAACGTTGGACGCTCTCAGGCCAATCCTGCGAGAATGGCTATCAGGCCTCACGGATACCTCTCGTTCCGGATGGTGCAGGTGTTTTCCGGGCATGGATGCTTCGGATCGTACCTGCACCGGATCGGAAGAGAGGTGACCCCGTCGTGCCAGGATTGCGGTGCGATGGAGGATATGGCGCAGCACACCCTCGAGGTGTGCCCGTCGTGGTCCGAGCTGTGTCGTGACTTAGTGGTGGCAGTCGGGCTGGACCTCTCGCTGCCCGGCGTGGTCATATCCATGCTGAGAAGCGAGGAAGCTTGGGCAGCCGTAGCCTCCTTATGCGAGGACGTTATGTCCCAGACGGAGGCAGTGGAGCGCGCGCGGGAGGATGATCCCCTCGCTGCACTGCTTCGCAGGCGAAGAAGAGGTTAGAGAAGGCGATTGCACGAAAATCACCTTCCCCCTCCTGGTAGAGGATAGCGGGAGACAGGCGCGGGGGCGCCTTCTCCCGCATTGTACTTATTCTTCACTTCCGCCGGGCGGGAATGGCCGAGCACTCACGGTCGTTCCCGGGCCTCTCCCTGTCGGGAAAGGAGTGAAGGCCCCGCTGTAAAGGCGGGCGGTCGTAGGCGGGGGATTGGATGTAAAGGCTCTGCCGGTTTCCCAATCCTCCTCCACGCAGACGATGCCGGAGTGCCGCTGGGTCGTCTATATGGGTATCCTCGACCACGGGGGGTAGCCGCGGGTTATGTCAGACTCCACGCCTCTGGCGGGCTACCGACTAAAACCCCTTGGAGTGCCTTCATTACGCCTTATGTGGCGCGGCACGGGATCGCACTGGCACTCTACCGCACCGCACCGGCGTTCAGCCCAGCCAATGCCGGACCTCCTGCGCCAGGGGGGAGACAGCTCAGATATATGGAGCTGTCTCCCAGATGGAGCGAAACAGTGCAATGCGGGCTAGGGTCCCCCGACCCTGCACCCGCTAGTCTCGCCTACGAGGGGGAAAGGAGTTGGGCAAACCGCCTTCTCCGGCCCCCCTCTCGCCTGCGCCGAAGCGGGTCAGCGAGGGCGTCAGCCTCTTGTGCCCGCTCCGCGGCCTCCTTCCTTGACATCACATCCTCGCAGAAGGAGACCATGGCCGCCCATGCCTCCTCGCTGCCAAGCATAGCGTTTACGATGCTCGGCAGCAAGAGGGTCGCACCTATAACCGCCGTTAGGGCAGTGCGCTGGGTGGCCCACGACGAGCACACCTGGAGGGTGTAATCCACCGTGTCCACCGCAACGCCACAGTGGTGGCACTGCGGCGTCGATTCCCTTCCGGCGATGCGGTGCAGGTACTTACCGAAGCATCCGTGCCCGGTAAGCACCTGCACCAAGCGGAACGTCAGGGCACCGTGCCCACGCTCCACCCATTGCCAGAGGACTGGCAGTATGGCCTCTATCGTCCACTGTCGAAAGACGGCGGACGAGAGGCTCTTCTCCCACCGCACCATCAGCTCCTCTCTGGCGCGGAGTCTGATGGCACGTTCCTCTGCCGCCATGCGCAGCCCTCCCTCGGCCCTCTTCGCCGCTTTATATTGGTACACGGCGGCGAGGACCTCCGCCTCTAACTCCCACGGGGGGAATCCGGCCAGGGCGCAGGCCACATCCGAGGACACCGTTCGGTATGCCCGTATTGCCCTCAGCGTTATGATTCGCTGGGGTCGCCGCAGCCGCGCCCTGTTCCCTCTATTGAGGGCTCCAGCCCAGACAGGGGCCCCATAGAAGGCCATGCTCTTGATCACCCAAGCGTACAGTCGGCGGCAACTGACGCTGGGGCCCCCTACATTGGGCAGCAGCCGGCCTAAGGCTGCCGCAGCACCCACCAATCTTGGCGCCAAACCTTCAAAGTGAGCTTGGAAGGTCCAACGCCCATCCAGAACAAGGCCCAGATATTTAATCTGGGCCTTGACCGGGACCGCCACCCCTTCGACGGTAATGTGAGCCCCTGGGGGTGGCCCACACTGAGGCCTATGGAACATGATGGCCTCGGTCTTGGGGGGCGCCACCTTTAGCCCCAGCAGTCGAATACGTTCGACCACCAGGGCCGTACGCACTTCCGCCCTTCGGGCTACCTCCCTGAAGGTAACCCCTTGGGCTACGACTAAGGTGTCATCCGCGTAGCATAGGACGCTCATCCTTGGGATGAGTGTCCCACGGAGAACCCACAGGAAGGGTCCCAGCAGACCCCTGCGGAACTCCACACCTCATCGGCCGCTGGACCACCGCCCCCGCCCCGTTCACGTACCGGACTTTTCTCCCCCGGAGGTAGTTCTCTAGGAGGCGCCTTAGGTAGGGAGGCACTCAATGGAACCGGAGTGCTTCCCTAATCGTGCCGAAGGGGAGGGTGTTGAACGCGTTGGCGATGTCAAGTGACACCGCTAGCACTCTCTCACCCCCTTCGGTCGTCTCCGCTGAAATGGTCTTCAGGGCCGAGAGAGCGTCTATTGTTAACCTCCCGGCCCTGAAACCATATTGGGCCTCGGACAATTCCGGCCCTATCACCGTCAGATGCTAAACAAGGCGGGACGCCACGATTCTCTCAAATAGCTTCCCCGCCTCGTCCAGCAGGACGATGGGCCGGAAAGCGGACGGGGAGCTAGGCGGTCGGCCGGCCTTCGGAATGAGGACAAGGCGCCCAATCTTCCATTGGTGCGGAAACTGCCCGGTCTCTAGGGACCGGTTTAGCAGCTCCCGCATGTCGCCCTCGAGGTGTTTGAGGGCAACGGCCAGCACTTTGCCGTGGACCCCATCGGGGCCGAGGGCCGTTCTTTTCCCCCGGAGGCGGACCGCCGCAAACTTGAGTTCCTCCTCTGAGACAGGGGGGGGGGCGGGATCATCTAGGGGAGGATCCATCGGGGGGGAGGAATGTAGGGGGGGTCGTGGTCCGGGCAGTCCAGGAAGAGCTCCTCGACCACCCGGCTTAGCAGCTCCGTCTCGAGGGCTTCCGTTACGGGGACGGCGGCTGCAGTGCAGATTTTAATCCGCACCGCTCGGTATGGCCGTCCCCAGGGATCCTTGTCCAGGAAGGCAAGCGATTCCTCGCGGGCTGACTTCTTCGCTTGGGCGATTGCTTACTGCAAAGCTTTTTTTGCCTCTACGAGGGACGCATAGAGCCGGTCCTCCGCCTCTCTGCTCCGCACCCTCCGCCGGCGGCTGCGGGTGTAGGCCCTTCTCTTTGCATTGCAGGTGGTCCGGAGGTCGGCAATGAACGCCGACCACCAGTACACCTGCGAGTGCGGGGGGCGCGGGCCTGCTCTAGGCATGGCCGCGTCGCTGATCGCTTCGAGAGCGTCGCGGAAGTGGCAAGCGGCTTCTTCGACCTCGGTGGGGACGGAGTCTTGGGAGCACCATGCCGCCTCCTCGGCCGCTTCTCGGTCCAGGCGGCTCAGCGCCCAGCGGGGGAACGCCTCCTGGCCACGGCCCTGGCGGCGGCGGCGGGTGTCGAGCAAACCCTGCGAGGAAAAGATCTCGAACCACACATATAGGTGGTCCGAGAGGGTCTCCTCCCCTTCGAGAACCTTCCATCCCTTCACACAGCTTGCAATGGCCAGGGTAGCGAACGATATGTCTACCACGGACACTCCCTGCCGTCGCACGCACGTTTGGACCGTCCCCCGGTTGAGGACGACCAGACCGAGCTCCGTCGCCCACTCTTCAATCGCCTCGGGCGAGCCCCCCCCCCCCCCCCCCCCCCCCCCAGGCCCGGGATTTGTCGTTAAGGTCGCCCATGAAGACAACGGGGAGGGGTGCCGCGCTGCGGATGGCCGGACCTAGAGTGTCGAGGAACGCCTCTATGTCCGACAGGGGCCTGTTGGGGGAAAAGTACGCGCCAACCACGGCATACCCTCCCCATTCGGCTACCACGTACCCCGAGCCCCTCTTTAATAGAGAGGGTCGGCCCCGACCTACACACTATAGCCGCGGAGCCATCGTGGTCCCCTACCCAGTTAGAGCGAGGAACTACGAAGTATGGCTCCGCAGCGACAGCGATGTCGACCATACGCTCCACCACGACCTGCAGGAAAAGGTCCTGGGCCCTGGCGGAGTGGTTAAGGTTTGCCTGCAGAAAGTTAGCAGTCTGACCTCTCATTATTCGGACATACTAACTTCCTCCACGGCTGGCGCGGGGCCGGCAACCGGCAAGGGGCCGGCGAAAGGCGCAGGGTCAGCGGGCGCATGGGTCCTAGGAACCACGGCTCCCTTCGTTTGAGGAGGCTTGCAGCTCCTCCCTGTCATTTTGTGGCCCGCAGGTCTGCCCGCGCTGGTGCATATAACGCAGTGGGCCGTCGCCTGGCATGTCGCCGCAAAGTGCCCCGCTAGCCCGCAGCGGAAGCACAGCTGGCTGCGGTCCGTCTGCGAGGGGCACATCGGAGCGGCATGGCCCGTTCCCATGCAGCGGAAGCAGCGCATAGGAAGGAGCGCCAGTGCCACAACCCGCGCGGGACTCCAACCGACCTCTAACCGGCCTAAGGTGGCCAGAACCTTCGCCGCCGCTACCGGGTAGGAGAGGCGCAGAGAGCAGCTACCCCGCCCTGCTGGTTGCATCTTCCCGGTCCGGATCTGCTCTACCGAGCAGCCCGCTTTGGCCGCCGCAGCGGCTACCACCTCCGCCTTTGTGATGGAGATGTCGAGACCCGAGATGCGCAAGTCCGCGCATTTCGTGGGCCTCGACACCTGTGCCACGTCGGACAGGACCTCTGTCAGACGTGAGGCCAGGCGATCTGCTTTTTCAGCATTTTGGGGGCCCTTTTCTTCGAGCATCCTGGCCCCCGCAGCCGTTTGGCGCATCCGTAGCTTGGATACTTCTACCCCTAGACCGGATAGCGCCACGTTCTCCCTCGCCTTGAGAAGAGCCTCCGTATAGCTCACCCCCTTTTCCGCTGCCTCCGGCTGTAGCTTAAGAACTACGGCCGAGGAGCGTGGGGGTGTGAGCTTGACGCTCTTTTTGGCGACTGTGGCTTTCCACTTGGCCTTGGGTTAAGTCGTCTGAGCGGCGGCCTTCGGAGCGGGACGTTGTACCGCTGGGGGAGAGGCTTTCTTTTTCTTTCCCCATTTGTCACTGTGGCCCAAGACTCCGTAATTGCGGGGGCAGCTTGCGGTTGGCTGGGGGCCTGAGGCGAGGTCTGATTTAGGCTTGGGCTTGGCCTCGTGTTGTGGGCAGGCGCCGAAGCGCTAGCGTCGGTCCTGGCTGCCGCCCTTTTAGCGTCCGCCGCCAGTGGCGGGCGCAACGTCTTCTTGGGGAGGAGGCGCTCCTCTAGACCTTCGAATCGGTCTTCCAGCATGGTCCCGACTGATTCCAGTAGAGAGCGCCTCACACTCTCCAGAGACTCCGCATCCACTGCCGACATCTGGGGAGGAGGGCTTGGGGGCTTAGAGCTCGCCTTGGAGTAAGCCTGCCGCACAGCCTTCATTCCCTCCTTTAATCCGTCTACCTCTTTACGGAGGTTTTGGTAGGCCACCCTGAGGCGCTGGATCTCCTCAGACGTGTTCCAGACGCAGAGCACATCCAAAATGTTCTGAAGGGTCTTCGCCGACGCCTTCAGATCGCGAATGTACCCCCCTTTCAGGTTGCGTGATGTCGCTGCAACGTCGAGGATCTTCACGATCGTTTTTTCCGCCTCTGCCCTGAGGAACTCGCCATCTTTGACCTCAAATCAGGCCTCGGCCTCCGCTGGATCCCTATTGGCCGGAGTGTCCTTTGGGTAGGAGGCCAGTTAACTGTGCTGAGGTGCATCGCCGGCGGTTGTCGGCTCCTCCTCCCGGGACCTGAGAGCTGACTCATCTCGCGACAGCCCGGTCTTGCGGCTAGGGGCCGAGATTTTGCCTCGTCTAGCCGTGTTAATTTTGGAACTCGGGACTCGAGGCTGTGCCACAGAGCAATCAGAGTCCGTTACCTCCGAAAGGACCACCTCTCCTCCGCGCTTCCGGTTTGCGCCTTTCGGCCGAACCGCGATCTCGGGTCCCTCTCCCGCATCCACGTTATCGTCCACGGTCCTGTCGACCGACACCTCCTTCTCCTCCTCCATCTTTGGGTCGCGGCTAGCTTCTGACGGCAAAATGGCGTCGTCAGCAGAGCCCTGAGAAGGGAACTAAACCTTACCTAACCTAACCTCACCTCACCTCACCTTTTTTTTTTACCAGGAGAAATCCTTTATGGATTCCTTCCCACCGGGGGGCGGAAAGGATATGTCGGACTCAGCTTAAAGTGCCATACCGACTAAAACCACCTGGGTGTTACTTCTCTCGCTTCCGGTCGGGGCCGCGGGTAAGTTACACACTCTTCCGTAGCCACCTCCCTTAGAGTCTGCCCTATTGGGCCCTTCTTCTAGGCTCGAAAGCCCTTCTTCACTCCGCTTAAGACACCTTAGGAACACATAAGGTGTCTTCCAGCTCAGGACCTCATAGCGCGGGTGACAGACCCCCCGATCCGTCGCCCGCAGGTCCTCGTTATGGCGGTGTTCTAGCAATGTAGGCCAGAAGCCGCCGGCCGTGCCGCCTGCGGCGAATAGGTAGAGAGTTCGGGTCTTCCTCCCGCTCCCGTTCCGCCGCTTCCTTCTGCGTCAAAATAAATTCGCAGAAGGTTTCTACCGCACTCCACGCTTCCTCGCTTTCGGCCATGGCCTTGACCAGGACAGCCAGCGATAGGTCTCCTCCAACAATAGCCGATACGGCAGCGCGAGGCACCACCCAAGCTGCGCACTCTTCGCGCGTATGTTGCGCCGTATCAGCGACTCCCCCTCCACAATGGTGGCACTCCACCGACGGTTCTCGTTTCGCCACTTCGCACAGATACTTGCCGAAACAGCCATGTCCGGTCAGCATTTGCGAGATGTGGTAGGTGAGTGCACCGTGCTTCCGTTCGACCCAAACCGGAAGAATGGGTCGAACTGCCTCCACCAGTTCCCAGCTAGCCCCCGGGATCTCTAAACGCGCTGTCCACTTCCGGAAGAGATCGTCGCGTGCTTGCTCTTCCCACTGCGCGATCTCTCGTGGATGTGGTCAGTCGCTCTCCTCTTGCGCTTCCACGCCCCGCCAATACCTCGCCGCGAGCACCTGCGCGTCAAACTCCCACGGCGGGACACCGGCAAGGACACACGCCCCAGCGTGCGATACGGTGCGGTACGCCCTAGCCACCCTGAGTGCCATTCCACGCTGCGGCTTCCGCAGCAGTGGCACGTTTCGGGAGCACAGGGCATCCGCCCATATCGGCGCACCGTAGAGCGCCATCGACCTCACTACACCGGTATATAGGCGTCTACATGCCCCTCCTGGACCCCCTACATGAGAGAGCCCACGCCCACGGCCAAGCCCACGCCCACGCCCACGCCCACGCCCACGCCCACGCCCACGCCCACGCCCACGCCCACGCCCACGCCCACGCCTATGCCCAGCTTCACACAAACAAACTAGCACGATTTATAAAGTTGGATCGTACGTTACAACAACGTATCTTCCAAAGAATAGCCAATTCATATACTCAAAGTCATCACCCACAGCGTGGGCGTTAGCGAGGGCGTGGGCGCGTCGTGGGCGCGGGTGTGGGCAAGGGCTTGAGCGTGGGTGTGGGCGTAGGTGTGGGCGTAGGCGTGAAAGTGGGCGTAGGCGTGAAAGTGGGCGTAGGCGTGAAAGTGGGCGTAGGCGTGGGCGTGGACGTAGGCGTGGGCGTGGGCGTGGGCGTGTGCGTGAGCGTAGGCGTGGGCGTGGGCGTGGTTATGGGCGTGGGAGTTGGCCTGGGTGTAGGCGTGGGTGTGGGCGTGGGCGTGAAAGTGGGCGTGAAAGTGGGCATGGGCGTGGGCGTGGGCGTGGGCGTGGGCGTGGGCGTGAAAGTGCGCGTGGGCGTGGGCGTGGGCGTGGGTGTGGGCGTGGGCGTGGGCGTGGGCGTGGGCGTGGGCGTGGGCGTGGGCGTGGGCGTGGGCGTGGGCGTGGGCGTGGGCGTGGGCGTGGGCGTGGGCGTGGGCGTGGGCGTGGGCGTGGGCGTGGGCGTGGGCGTGGGCGTGGGCGTGGGCGTGGGCGTGGGCGTGGGCGTGGGCGTGGGCGTAGGCGTTAACGTGGGCGTTGGCGTGGGCGAGGCCAGAAAACGGTCGGGATCCCGGGATCCCAAATCTCGGGATTCCGGGATCCCGACCGTTTTCTGGCCTCGAAAATCGAAATTGTATTCTCTAGGTATAGGCCTCCCTATGTTGTGCCCATTCGTATACGTTCAAATAATTAGCGCGATACGTAACACAGCGTCATAAATCTACTGCTTTCCGAGGAAGTTTCCGCTACGCTGCATCGAAATGTTGGAATAATATTCCTCCGCCAATAAGGAAGCTGCAGAGTGTTTATGAATTTAAATTAAAACTTAAAAATTATATGACCAACTGGCAGAAAAATCAGGAAAGGCTTTTACACGATACGAGTGCTATATAGTTGTTTGTGTTGATGTTATTGCTCTTATAAAATTAAGTTCGTCTAGGGTACCACTGAAGTATGTAAATTAGTTTAATTTAATTTTTTTATGTAAATTTCTTTCACACTTTTATTTATTTATTTTATTTTGTTTGTTTTTATTTGTTGTCTTATTTTGTTAAACATGTCCGCAACTAGTGAAATGGCCTTGACGGAAGACCAGCGCTGGTTGTTGCAACCAGCACATGCTGAGTTAAGGACCATTTTGCAACTATACTTTGTGCATAAGTATATTTAGATTTGTTTTGTGTTATGTGCTTTTTTTACTTTACTTGTTTTTTTTTTTAAATTGTTTTTCTGTGTTAAATCTGTATTTTGCAAATAAATAATATTCTATTCTTCTATTCTATTCTATAACGTATTTGGTTCTGGTTTTGTTTTGGTATTACCGTTCAGAATTAGCGCGATTGCCCCCAAGATTAGAGCGATTGCCCCGCTCACGGTTGTCAGTCATTTTGTACGAAGAGAGAGGTACTATTCCGTTAGGTTATCTAACTAAAAGGTTATTTTTCTAACGTTGAATAACATTTGATCGATGTTAATTGAGAATGTTTTCTAAGATAAATAACTGAAGTTCAGTTGGTTATCCTAAATCCTCTATGACCACCGTGCTGGATGAACAAACTAGCTAGACAAGCCATTCCGCGCGTGGCGGCCGTCCGGCTCACTCGTGCCGGTTATGGAAGATTGGAAGAGCGACCGAGAGAGCGATAGTCACGGCTTGTACGCGCGAATTTCAAAATATATGGCGGCCTACGCCCACGCCCACGCCCACACCCACACCCACACCCACACCCACACCCACACCCACACCCACACCCACACTCACACCCACACCCACACCCACACCCACACCCACACCCACACCCACACCCACACCCACGCCCACGCCCAAGCCCACGCCTACGCTCACGCTCACGCCCACTCCCACGCCAACGCCCACGCCCACGCTCACACTTACGCCCACGAACACACCTACGACCACGCACACGCCCACGCCAACGCCCACGCCCACGCCCGCGCCCAAGCCCACGCCCACGCCCACGCCCACGCCCACGCCCACACCCACGCCCACGCACACACCCACGCCCACGCCCACGCCCACGCCCACGCCCACTACGAATCCCACGCCCACGCCCACGCCGACGCTCTCGCCCACGCCTACGCTCACGCTCACGCCCACTCCCACGCCAACGCCCACACTAACGCACACGACCACGCCCACTTTTACGCCTACATCTACGCCCACGCCCACTGCCACGCCCACGCTCTAGCTTACGCCTACGATCACGCCCACTCCCATGCCAACGCCCACGCCAACGATCACAACAACGCCCACGCTCACGTCCACGAACTCGCCAACTTTCACGCCACGCCCACGTCCACGTTCACGCCCAAACCACGCCCAAACCACGCGCAAACCACGCCCACGCCAACCCCACGCTAACCAAACCTAACCTAACCTAACCTTTTTTTTTTTACCCAGGAAAATCCTTTAAGGATACCACCTTCCCAAGAGGGGGGTAGATGGTTATGTGAGACTCTCCGCCAGAGTGGCGGAGAGTCTCACATAACCTGGGGTGTTCTACTTTCCGCATTTGATGAGGGGCCGCGAGTTCACTGTATCTTCGGGTAACTTTTTATAGAGGTTGTCTTCCTCGTAGCCCGGGCGACCAAGCCAAGACCTATCGGTCCCGCTCAGATTGCAAAACATGACTGCGACCGTGTTGCGGGGTTACGACTTTGGAGCGGTGGCAGGGAAGAAAACTCCTACCGCCTGCCCGGTGGCAGGGTGAGTGCACACCAAGGCCCAACTCCTCTACTCCAGATTAGCCAGTAAAGGCTATCCACTACCTACAAAGACGGCTCAACCAGCCCATCTCGCCTCCATCCAATGCGCCCTGTGCTACTGAGAGGGATGCATGGAGAAGTTTCCCCAAACCCAATCCATCCTACCCCACCGACAGAGTGTCGGCGCCTGGTGGTTTCAGTTACGTCTATTTCAGACGGAAATAGACCTAAAACGGGCAGCAACCGCGAGAAGGCCGACCCCACCAGACTTGCCTTGGGGATCTTCACGACTGATGCGCTCTCACCCAAGACCATACGCCTCCTTACTCGCTCCCCTGAGCCGAGCAAAAAAGGCCTGGATTTATCCAATACAAGCGGCCGAAGCCGCAAGCTAGGCATAGCAACTACTAATGGATAAACCCAGACCCGCCCAACCTAATCTAACTGTTGTAATATTTAAATTTTGGTGCCTTCTATTTACTCTGTATCTAACGTCAGTGTCAATGTCCTACTGTCAGATGTCAATCATCATGACTGATTACTTGTTTTGTCGGATCAATGTGTAACAAACAAAACAAGCACTTCTTGCTTGACCACTCTGCTAGCAATAAATACGCCGTCTATCTCCAAAAGTAAATCTGGTTTTATTCACAAAATCCAACAGGTTATGGGCCCAGAAATCATTTCTAATCACGCTAAAGGCCACAGTGAATAAAAAGTGTAAATATTTCCGAGTTATTTTCAAGTTCGCGAAAAGTCAATCGCGCATGTGCGTATGCACACCGGTGCCCCGGCATTCTGGCATTCTTTTTTCAGCTTTTCAGCAATTCTATGATGTCTATCACAAATAGCAATGTACACGGAATGCAGATTGAGAAGTTGGTGGGAAGATCCAACTTTGCAACTTGGAAGTTTGCTATCCAAACATACTTGGAGCATGAGGAACTCTGGGAATGTGTTACCGGCGTTGAAACCGACAAGAAGAAGATCCTAAAAGCTAAGTCAAAACTCATTTTACTATGTGACTCATCAGTTTATGTACACATAGAGGAAGCCAAAACCGCACAAGAAGTGTGGAATAACCTAACAAAAGCATTTGATGACTCAGGGCTAACTAGGAAAGTTGGTTTGTTGCGAGACCTGATAACCACAAACCTCGACGGGTGTCAAAACATCGAGGAGTATGTATCAAAAATAATGAGCACTGCACACAAACTCAGAAACATCAATTTCAAAGTAGATGATGAGTGGTTATGTACACTATTATTGGCCGGCCTGCCCGATATCTATAAACCGATGATTATGGCTTTGGAAATTTCCGGTGTAGCGGTCTCAGCCAATTTGATAAAGACAAAGTTATTGCAAGAAGTCAAAACAGACACAGTGGCATTATATACAAATAATAAGAAAGATCAGAAACAAAAGACTAAAGGACCTAGATGTTATGCATGCAATAAACATGGACACATTGCAAAGCACTGTAAATCTAAGAGAGCAGGTAATAAATCACAAGATAATGCAAATTTCATTGCCGTGCTTTCAGCTACTCAACAGAATCATGATGGCTGGTTCATCGACTCGGGCGCCTCCATGCACATGACAAAGCACAGGGAGTGGCTATACGATGAAACCTGTCCTCCGGTGAGCAGCATTCGAGTAGCAAATGACAAAGTCCTTCCGGTGCAGAGTTCAGGATGTGTTGACATTCAAATTTCCAATGGAGAGAAATTGAAGGTAACAAATATACTGTATGTTCCTGAACTAGCTACAAATCTTTTGTCCGTGAGCCAGATGATCAGTAAAGGATGCCATGTCAAGTTTGATAGCCACGGTTGTAAAATAATCAACAAACAGAATAAAGAAGTGGCTACAGCCAAACTCAGTAATAATATGTACAGGCTAAACACTACAAGCAGTGTTGCATACATATCAGAAATAAATGAAAATGATTCTTATTTATGGCACCAAAGAATGGGCCATCTGAACTTCTCGGATCTGAAGAAACTGCCTGGATGTGCTGAAGGTATCACACTGAGTGACAAGGTCGACAAAATGATATGTGTATCATGCCTTGAAGGAAAACAGGCCAGACAGAAGTCCCAAGTGAAGGATCGAGAGCTGATGGATTACTGCAGATAGTACACTCTGATATATGTGGCCCCATGGAAGTAAAGTCAATTGGAGGGGCAAGGTACTTCGTCACCTTTATTGATGATTTTTCAAGGAAAGTATACATTTATTTCATGAAAAACAAGTCTGATATGATTGAAAAATTTAAAGAGTTCAAAAGCAATGTAGAAAATCAGTTAAATTTAAAGATTAAAGTTTTCCGCTCAGATAATGGAACTGAATATACAAGTAAAAATTTTTCAAACATTCTGAAAGACTCAGGTATTTTACATCAAACCACAAACCCATATACTCCAGAACAAAATGGGTTGGCGGAGCGTGCTAATCGCACATTAGTTGAAAAGGCTCGATGTATGCTAATAAATGAAAATTTACAGAAGCAGTATTGGGCAGAAGCTGTGTCAACTGCAGCTTATCTTATAAATCGCTCACCGACACGCACACTAAACTTTTCAACTCCAGAGGAAATGTGGTCCGGAAAGAAACCTGATGTAAGTCACTTAAGAATTTTTGGTTGTGAAGTAATGGTGCATGTTCCCAAAGAAAAATCAAAGAAATGGGACTCAAAAGCACATAAAATGATTTTTATTGGCTATTGTGAAAATACAAAAGGGTATAAAGTCATTGATCCAAAAACTAGAACAGCCACTAGAAGTAGAGATGTTGTTTTTCTTGAAGGTTCAGTAAAAAGAAACTTTGCAACAGTACCAATATCAGAAATAATATCAGAATATGAAATCGATTCAAAATCAGCAGCAGTTGTTGAAGAACAACATAGTTCAAAAAATGAAAGAGTCAGTCACTCCAGTTCTACTGATTCTGATGAATCATTTTATTCAAATAATGGTTCACCTAAAAGGTCCGAGAAACCACATCCAAATGTCACAACGAGGTCAAGGAAAATTAATAAGAATGAAGACTCATATTTTTGTTCATATGTGAACACAGTTTTGATTCCATAGACATATAATGAAGCAGTAAATTCACCGGAAGCCAGTGAATGGAAAAAGTCAATTGAGGAAGAGCTGAAAGCGCATGAGAAGAACAAAACATGGGAGCTGGTGGAGAAACCATCTGAAACAAAAATAATTGGATGTAAATGGGTATTTCGCACCAAGGAACAAAAATCAGGTACTCTTTACAAAGCCAGACTCTGTGCCAAAGGCTGTGCTCAGAAAAAAGGCATTGATTACAATGAGACGTTCTCTCCCACAGTAAGGTATGATTCAATTCGTATGGTTCTCTCAGAAGTAGCTCAACATAACCTAAAAATGGTGCAATTTGACATTAAAACTGCATTTTTGTATGGTGATATTCAGGAAAACATCTACATGAAACCACCAGAAGGTCTGAAAGTTCCTGAAAACAATGTTTGTAAACTGAACAGATCGCTTTATGGGCTGAAACAATCCCCACAATGCTGGAATCACAAATTTGACTCTACACTGAAACAATATGGTTTTGTCAACAGCCATGCAGACCGATGTGTGTACACAGCTTGGATGAATGAGAAGAAGACATATTTGCTATTGTTTGTCGATGATGGACTTTTAATTTCAGATGCTGAAACCATTTTGAACAGGATCATTAAAAGTCTCAAAGAGGACTTTGAGATAAAATTATGTGAACCACATAATTTTGTAGGAGTACAAATAGAAAGAGTAGATGGGAATCTATTCATTCATCAACAAAAGTATATTGAACAGGTACTTGTAAAATTTGATTTGTGTAATGCTAATTCAAGTCAAATTCCAGTTAACCCACACACGAAGTTGGAGAGGGCTGAGCAGCCGGAGGACAAAAATATTCCATACCGGGAAGCTGTTGGCTCTCTGATGCACCTGGCCATCGTCAGTCGGCCAGATATCATGTATGGAGTCAGCTTGGTCAGTCGCTACCTCAACTGCTATGACCATACTCACTATGCCGTTGTGAAGAAGATCATGAAGTACTTGAAAGAAACCAAGGACTACGGGCTGAGGTATACAAGCACACTGCCGAATCCGGTGGTTGGATACAGTGATGCTGACTATGCCAACGACACAAGTACGAGACGCTCAATGACAGGGTACGTGTTCATGAAGAATGGTGCAGCTGTGAAGTGGGCCAGTCAGAGACAGGCAAGCGTTGCCTTGTCTACCACAGAGGCGGAGTTTATGGCTGCCTGTGCTGCAACCAAGCAAGCTATGTGGATTCAACAGTTACTGAAAGACATTGGTGAATATAATCAGAACTCTATTTGTTTGAATATTGATAATCAAAGTGCAATTTGTGTAATAAAAAATGTAGATTATCATATAAGATGTAAACATATTGAAGTAAGATATAATTTTATAAAGGAAAAATATGTAAACAAACAAATTGATTTAAAGTATATCTGTACTAATGAACAAAATGCTGATATTTTTACAAAAGCTCTGTCTAAAGAAAGATTTCAATATTTGAGAGCAAAGCTTGGTATATGTAAAATAGAAAGATAAGATTAATATACTTTGCTATGTAGGTATATTTTACAGCTTACTAGTTTATAATGTGAAACTATCTCTTAAAGATCTGATTGCTTAAGTTGAAATAAGCTTATGTTTCTCATTACGTTTAGTACTACTACTAGATAAGTAAGTACTGTTACTATGTTTTGTAAGTTTATTTAATTTTGTTAGTGCATTTAGTAGTGCAATGGATTGTTTAAACTTTTGTAAGATTTTTAGTCTAAACATTAGGTCAGAGACGTTGATTTGTATACATACCTTGCTATGTTTAATTCTATATTGTGTATGTATAGATAGGTATGTACTTTAAGTAAAAATTAAGTAATATTAGCTAGAAGGCTTAAATTTGGTCAGAGTGTTGTAATATTTAAATTTTGGCGCCTTCTATTTACTCTGTATCTAACGTCAGTGTCAATGTCCTACTGTCAGATGTGTAACAAACATGTGTAACATCATGACTGATTACTTGTTTTGTCGGATCAATGTGTAACAAACAAAACAAGCACTTCTTGCTTGACCACTCTGCTAGCAATAAATACGCCGTCTATCTCCAAAAGTAAATCTGGTTTTATTCACAAAATCCAACACGAACCTATATTTTTTTTTTGACGCTGGGAAAAATGCATTACGCATGCCCCCCCATTGGGAGATCCCCCGGTCCAAACAGGACCGGTATACTCACTAAACGACCCAGCGGCACTCCGGCATCGTCTGCGTGGAGGAGGACTGGGAAACCGGCAGAGCCTTTACTTCCAATCCCCTGCCGACGACCGCCCGCCTTTACAGAGGGGCCTTCATACCTCTCCCGATAAGAAGAGGCCCGGGAACGACCGTGAGTGCTCGGCCATTCGTGCCCGGCGAAATTGAAGGATGCGTGCAATTCAAGAAAAGGCGCCCCCGCGCCTGTCTCCCGCTATCCTCCACCAGGAAGGGGAAGGCGATTTTCGTGCAATCGCTTTCTCCTACCCCTTATTCGCCTGCGGAGCGGTGCAGCGAGGGGATCATCCTCCCGCTCGCGCTCCGCTGCCTCCTTTTGGAACATTACGTCCTCGCAAAAGGAGGCTACGGCTGCCAAAGCCTCCTTGCTTCCCAGCATAAATGTGACCACGCCGGGCAGCGAGAGGTCCTGCCCAACCACCGCTATCATGTCAAGGCGCAGTTCGGACCATGACGGACACACTTCCAGGGTGTGCTGCGCCGTGTCCTCCACCGCGCCACATTCGTGGCACGACGGAGTCTCCTCTCTCCCTATTTGGTGCAGGCATGATCCGAAACAACCATGTCCGGACAACACCTGCACCAGACGGAAGGAGAAAAACCCGTGGGACCACCCGAGCCAGTTTTGCAGAACCGGTCCAAGCGCGTCCAGCGTTCGGCGACCAAAGGCGGCAGAAGTGAGGTCCTCCGTCCAATGGTGGAAGATTGCGGCCTTCGCTCTCCCGCTCTTCCGCTTTTCCGGGGCGGGTTGCTCCCCGAGCGCCATACGCCCCGCCGTCCACTCATATACTCTGGCGAGCACCAACGCCTCCAGCTCACAAGGAGGGGTGCCGGCTAGAGCGCACGCCGCCGCGAAGCTAACCGAGCGGTAGGCCCTCGCTACCCGCTGAGCAATGGCCCTTTGAGGCCTGCGGATTGCGGTCGCGTTCTCCCTTCTGTGGAGACAGTCCGCCCTGATGGGTGCCCCGTAAAGGGCCATACTCTTAAGTATGCCGGTATATAAATGCCGGCATCGTGCCTTGGGCCCTCTCAGGTTTGGAAGGAGCCACGAGAGGGCGTTCGCTGTTCTCAGCAGCCGCGATGATAGCCAGCTAAAGTGTGGGCCAAAGCGCCACCGGCTATCTAGAATGAGACCCAGGTATTTCATCTGGGTCTTCATCTCGACCCTAACGCCCTCCACAACAATGTGAGCATCAGGAGGGATGCGCTGCCGAGGCCCATGGAAGAACACGGCCTCGGTCTTGTGCAGCGCGACCCTCAAACCTAAGCGGCGGATCCTTCCCGCGACCAAAGATCGGCCAGCCGATCCCAAACTGGCCTCCTCTCTAAAATTTCTCCCCCGGGCAGTGAGGAGAGTGTCATCCGCATAGCAGATGACACTCGTGCCACGGAGGAGGGTTCCTCGCAGGAGCCAGTCGAAGCCGATGTTCCACAAAAGTGGTCCTAGGACCGACCCCTGTGGAACACCAGAATCTGCGCCGTACCTATGTATTTGACCAGTTTTGTCTACGAAGAGGACGGCTCGTTCCTCCAAGTAGCTGGCCAATAGATCCTGCAAGTACTGAGGCACTCCGTGTTACCGGAGTGCCTCCAAGATCGTCGAGTGAGGTACGGAAATGAAGGCGTTGGCTATGTCAAATGACACAGCCAACACTCCGTCCCCAGACCCCACGGCCTCCTTTACTTGACCCTTCAGTCGGGCCAACGCGTCCACCGTCGAACGCCCCACTCGGAAACCAAATTGGGCGTCCGACAGGTTCGGCCCTACCGCCTTCAGGTGGCTATTCAGCCGAGCGGCAACGATCCCCTCGAATAATTTACCAGCCTCATCGAGAAGAACTATGTGCCGGTATGCCGAGGGGGAGTCCACCGGGCGTCCCTCCTTACGGAGAAGGCAAAGTTGCCCTTCTTTCCAGGGTTTCGGAAACCTTCCAGCCGCGAAACACGCGCTGAAGAGGTCCCGAAACCTCTCCTCCATTTGGGAGGCGGCGATAGCCACCACTCGTGCTAGGACGCCGTCCGGGCCGAAGGCCGTCTTCTTGGCGCGAAGACGGAGCGCTACCACTCCAAATTCCACTTCCGTGACCGAAAGGACCTCTTCTTGAAGCGAAGCCGCCTCCCGTGGGGGGTCCATCACTGGCGGGGCGAAGCTGGCCCCACTCAGGAACAAGAACCGAACCACCCCATCCAGCAATGATGGCTCGAGGGTTTCCGCAAGTGGAGGACCGAAGGGACGCAGTTTGTTCCGCGCCACCTTATATGGTCTCCCATACGGGTCTCTGTCGAGACCCTCCAGCATCTCGGCTCTCGCCGCGTCTTCGGCGGCAAACATTGCCACCTTGGGGACCTGCTTTGCCTCTATGTATGAGGCGTAGAGAAGGTCCTCGCTCTCCGGGTCTCGCAAGCTGCGCGTCGGCTCCGCGTGTAGGCCCTCCTGGCCGCCACACAGGCAGCCCGGAGCCCCGCCAGTTCCTCCGACCACCAATAGACGGTGCGACGGGGAGCCGAACGGCGAGACCGAGGTATGCTGGAGTTGCACACCTCGGTCAGGGACTCTCGCAGTTGGACCGCGGCGGCGTCCACGTCCCGGACATTGATTGGAGGCGCGAGCCACACCTGGATGAACGCCGCCTCCCTGGCCGCCCCCCGGTCCAGGTGAGTGAGAGCCCATCGCGGAAAGGGAGATTGGCCCGAGCGGACCATCTCCCGGTGGCTCTGGGTAGAGATGTCGAATCGCACATATCGGTGGTCCGACAAGGTCTCCACCATTTCGACCCGCCAGTCAACAACTCGGGCGGCAAGTGCAGGGGTGGCAAACGAGACATCGACCACCGACCCTCTCCGCTGCCACACACACGTGTGAACTGTCCCTCTATTTAGAAGTGACACGCCAGACGAGGCCGCCCAAAACTCGACGGCTCGTCCGCGAACGTTACAAGTGGCGGCCGGGTTGCCCCAGGCCGCCGACTTAGCGTTCAGGTCGCCCAATACGGCAACCTGGCGTCGGCACCACGCCAGGTTGCCGTATTGGCAACCTGGAGATGGTCCCTACCGACGACTGCAGTGAGAATTTCGGGAAAATTCTCGAAATTCGATATGGGCGGTTTGGGGAGAAATAGACCCCCACAAGAGCTATATACCCCCACGCGGCGGCCACGTATCCCGGTCTCCTCTCTAAGAGCGAGAGGGGAGGGGAGTCTGTGGAAGACCGCGACACCAATGCCACCAAGCCTTCCCGATCACCCAGCCAACGTGCGGGGACCGAGTACGGCTCGGAGACAACCACCACGTCCACCAACCACTCAGCCATGGCCTGCATCAGCAGATCCTGGGCTGCCTTGCAGTGATTGGTGTTCGCCTGGAGGATGCGACGCTCGACCCTATCCATTAATCGGACATCGCACCCCCCTCATCGGCCGCCGGGGTTTCCGCTTCAGGGGCGGCGGTTGCAGCGGCAGGCGGGCTTGGTGCCTGCGCTTTGCCCTTCTTAGGGGGAGGATTGCTGTTCCTCCCCTTCATTATGTGACCCGGTGGGCGGCCACTGGCAGCGCACACTGCGCAGTGTGGCATGGCAACCTTGCAGGAGGCGGACTTGTGCCCCTCCTTGCCGCAGCGGTAGCAGCTGTCCGTCCTATCCACCTTGGACGGACAGAGGGCCCGCGTGTGCCCAACCCCAAAGCACTTGAAGCAGCGTAGAGGCTGATCTTCAAGCGCCCGGACTCTGCAGGAACTAAACCGTACAGAAAGCCGCCCTTTGGCGAGGACGGCTTTAGCCGCGGCGACGGGGCACTCAAGGCGGATAGTGCCCATGCCGCCGCGGCCGGGCCTAATGTCCCGACTCTGCACCTCTGTGACGCCACAACACCCTGTTGCTGCGATCATCGCCACCACCTCCTCTTTAGTGACCGAGTCATCCAGATCGGTCTCCTCCAAAGCCGCAGACCTAACGGGCCTGACGACCTTAGCCGCGTCCGCGATGACCTCTCGCAATTTGCTAGCGAAAAGGTTCGCGTTGGCGCCACCCTGAGCCTCCGGGAACTCAAAGATTCGAGCCCCGGCTTGGGTCTGGCGGCACGCGACGGCTCCGATCCCTAGTTTAGTGGAATCGACGTTGGTACGAGCCCGCTTGAGGACGGACTCGTACGTCTCACCCCGCCCCGCAGCCTCCGCAGTGAGTGTCACTACGACGGCCGCGGTTTTGGGAGGAACCAAAGGCAGATGCGGGCTTGGGGGCCGACTTTTTCCCTTTCCCCTTTCCCTTGCCGGTCGCCTGGGACGGGCCGGAAGGAGTGGCGATGGGAGTAGCAGGGGTGGCGGCTGTTTTCGTTTTCTTCTTGGCCTTGCCCTTTCCCTTTTTAACCACTTCCGTCCACGGCTGGTTGGACGGAGTAGTCGAAGGTAATTGGGCGTCCTCCTTTTGAGAGGATGGCCCCGGCTTGTTCAGCCTCTTGTCCGCTGGAAGTGGCGGTTGGAGGCGTTTCTCCGGTAGGAGCCTGTCCTCGATGCCAGCGAAACAGGCTCTCGTAAAGGCCCTTTCCTCCATGACCACCTTGCGGATGATATCCTCAAGGTTGGAGGAGGGGCCTTCAGCCGCCGGTCCAGGGTCGGCCTGAGCAGGCTGGGCCATGATTTCAGCCAGCTTCTTGTGTAGCTGGCTGACTTCCAATTGCAGGCGGTCGACTTTTGCCTGCAGTTGCCGCGTCTCCTCCGTTTCTGTGCGCTGCACGAGCTCTCGGACGATACCGCGCATGCTCGCGGCTCTGCACTTCAGGGACTTTTGGAGAGTCCCCTTTTAGTTCGAGGACTTAGAGGCAACCACCACTATTTCCTCCGCGTCCTCCTGAGCCATGCGCTCTAGCTCGGTTAGGGAATAGTCCGCATACAGTACGCAGGACGCACCGTACCCGGACTTGGCCCGCAAAGCGCGCGCCCGCTGTTCCTTAGCAGCGACCTTCTCCTCTAGGTTCTGCTGAAACTGCGTCTGCTGAGCCAAGTTCAGCTGGCGCTGTGCGTCGACCAGACCCACGTCATGGGTGTCAGCAAGGGCTGTAACGGCGGAGCGCTTTTTGGCCTTTGCTTTCCGCTTGGTTTTGCTCCCCTTGACTGGCGAGTCTGAGAAGCCGGACCCGTCCTTCAGGAAGGCCCGCTTCCGCGAATGCCCAATGGCTGTCGCCGTCGAACCAGCGTCCGACCCAGACGTGACGGACTCGTCGGAGTCCGTCAATTCATCCGCCCTGCCATAATGGCCTGCCGCAGATTCCAACGCCGACGATGTGCCTTTGTCGGTTTGGCTCTGAGAAGGGCTTTTCGGTTGGCCCTGAGAAGGGCCTTTTGGTTGGCCCTTAGAAGGGCCCTTTATGAATTTGCCCTTCGCATTCCGCAACGAGTGCAAGGTCCCTGGCACCAAAGTGCCACACTCCTACTCAGCGCTTCTACTCTCTACCGCGCCCTCCAACTCCATACCGTCATTATCCAAATCGTGAGCGATCTCGGAGTCCAGTTCAATTTTGCCTTGGTCGTGTTCACGAAGACAAGCGGAACGCCGGCCTACGAAGCAGTTGCTGCCCCCCCCCCCTAGAGTACAAGGGGCAGTCCTCCACTCTGGTTGAAGTGGAGGAATGGGATTCCCTCTTTCGGGGACCACTTTTACAGCTGCTTTGATCCATGTTTTCTAACTCCAATGCTTCACA
This sequence comes from Philereme vetulata, assembly GCA_918857605.2. Taxonomy (NCBI): domain Eukaryota; kingdom Metazoa; phylum Arthropoda; class Insecta; order Lepidoptera; family Geometridae; genus Philereme; species Philereme vetulata. The sequence continues at coordinate 2,330,682 of OU975482.1, forward strand.
TCGTCGTCTCTTTTTTCAGGGGTGAGCTCCCCTATCAGCAAGCCCTGAAAAAGGCACGCTCGCCCCGCTTGGCAGTGGTCCGCCCGGAATCCCGCAAGGAAACTGACCCATACAGCCGACTCACGAAATACCAGGCAAGACAACACCGCACCAGCAGTGCCTCTCACACTAAAGACGGCTCTACCAGCCCTTCTTCCTAACTAAACCCCTTTTCCAACCAAACCCCCCTCCCACCACTCAATCCCCATCCAACTCTAACTCCCTCCCATGTAAATCATGCCCCCCCCCCAACCCACCCACTCGCCCAAATCCTACCCCACCGACAGAGTGCAGGCGCCTGGTGGTTTCAGTTACGTCTATTTCAGATGGAAATAGACCAATAACGGGCAGGAACCGCGAGAAGGCCAACCCCACCAGACTTGTTTTGAGGATCTACACGACCTGCGCTCTCCCTCAAGACCATACGCCTCCCTACTCGCTCCCACAGCCGAGTAAGGAAGGCCTGGACTTATCCGAAACAAGCGGCCGAAGCACGCAAGCTAGGCATTGCAACTACTAAAGGATAAACCCAGACCCGCCCGAGACAACCTTTTTTTTTTTTTACCAGGGGAAATCCTTTATGGATTCCTTCCCACCGGGGGGCGAAAAGGATATGTCGGACTCAGTCGGAAAAGGATATGTCATGACTCTTATATCTGCGCGCATCACCGGCCGCTGTACGCGTACCACGTCCGCGCTTAAGACCTCTCTGAATTTCTCCGCCAGAGAATCGGCCTTCACAGCACCCGTGGCGCCGGCTATCTCCAGCACCCGAGCACCAGTTGCCCCCGTCCTGAAACGCATCTTCTCAATGCCGAGGCCCTTGAGGTCAACGCGTTCGTTGGCTTCTCTGAGCAGCGCCTGATACGTGACGCCGCTTTCCACAGCACCTGGCAACAGGGTGAGGGTAAGGGTGATGCTGAACGAGGTGGGCGGAGCTTTGCTTTGGGAGCAGACGCGTGAACGCCAGCCACCTTTTGGCCAGTCTTTTTGGCCGTCTTCTTCGTGCCTTTACGGACTACCGTACACCACGCCTCGCCTGTTGGCGGAGGCGCAGAGCATTCTAACCGCGGCACACTTGCCGCAGCCGCCTCCTTAGCCGCCAGGCTCACCTTCTTTCCCTTTTTTGGGATGAGGTGGAGGCTTTCAGCACCACAGTCGGCACCTCACGTTCGGGCCCAGCCTCCGCTCTGCTTAGGCGGGTTTTGTCCGCAGCTAACGGTGGCCGCAGACGCACTTCCGGTAGAAGCCTACTCTCTAGGGCTTCCAGCCTAGCGTTCACCATGGTCCCTACTTGAACCATGATGGCGCGCGACAATCCCTCCACGTCCAGTTGCCAACTCGCATCCTGGGGATCCGTTGTAGGTCGAAACGGCCGCAGCTTCGCCCTTAACTCCGCAAACTCCTTTCGCAGTGCGGTGAGCTCCATTTGCAGGCGTGTGTTGTCGGCCTGCAACTTAGCCGTCTCGTCAGAAATGGAGCGCTTACTCAACACCTCCACTGCCTCCACTATGAATTTAGTCGCCTCGTTAAGGGACTTTTGGAATGGGTCACTCAAGTGGCCAGACTTGCGGGACACCGTTTTGATGACGTCCACGCAATCTAGCACCTGCTTGTTCAGGGACGTCGCAAGTTGGTCATCGACCTCCCCTGCCAAAAGGCTTGCCAAACGCGATGGGAGCGTCACTCTCCCTTTCCGCGTCTTTTGCATTGCAACCGTCACCTCCTCGCTTGCGTCCAGAAGGAATTCTTCTCTTCTGGCCACCTTTTCCCTCGCCGCGGCCACGAACTTCCCAGAACTGGTCTGGCGGCCGCTGCCTCTTCCCTTCAACGATTTCGTCACTTTAGGTGACGACACGTCCCCGGTAACAGTTACGTCCGAATCCGATTCAGAGCAATGGCTCGGGCTTGCTGAGCCTGGCCTCTTTCGCCAAAATCTGGCGGGATCCAACGCGGGTCCAGGTGACACCATCACCATGCTCCTGTCAGATTCAGAATCCGACAGGCGCGTTACCACCACTTTCAATTCCTTCATCATGCAGGGGTCGTTTGCTTCCACGCACAACTTCGGGGTGCGCGCTTCCGCTTCAGTGTCCTTATTTAGGCCAGCGTTAGCGGTGTCAACACATGCCTTCGGGGCGCATGCTTCCACCTCCATCACAACGTTGTCCATATCGCTTGCTATATTATCCAGTGTCAGAGTTTTGCCAGAGTTGCGTTCACGGAGCCGGGCGGATTGCCTGGCTACGAAATAGTTGCTGCCCATCCCCCCCGGAGTACGTGGGGCAGCCCTCCACCTCGTTAGAAGTAGAGGGGTGGGATTTCCCCTTTCGGGGACCTTTCGGGGATACCTTCCGCCCTAGGGGAAGCGAAAGGTTATGCCAGACTCCTACTGGCTAAAACCTCACGGGGTTCCATCTGGACTCCAAACGTTAGAACTGTGAGCTCGCTTGCGCATACGCATGAGCGTAAAGAGTGGTGAGGAGGTAGAATGTGCGTCTGCGCATAATACTACCTGCAGGACGGTTGCGTCTGTGGTGACGACGCGTCCATTGCGGGACGCCTTCGGGCGTTTTAAAAAAGGCCCTTCTCGAGGCTTGGCTGACGATGCTACTTTGGCGTCACAAGCTAGCCGTGACGGGAAGACGAAGGAGAATAAGGAGACGAAGAAGTAGGAGGTGTCGGTCGACAGGAACGTCGACGATGACGTCGATGCGGGAGAGGCACCCGAGAGCGTGGTTTGACCGAAAGGTGCAAATCGGAAGCGCGTAGGGGAGGTGGTCCTCTCGAAAGTGACGGACTCGGATTGCTCTGAGGCACAGCCTCGAGTCCCGAGTTCCAATATAAACACCGCTAGGCGAGGCAAAATCTCAGCCCCTAGCCGCAAAACCGGGCTATCACGAGCTGAGTCAGCTCTCAGGTCACGGGAGAAGGAGCCGACAACCGCCGGCGATGCCCCTTTAGCGCAGTACATGGGCCTCCTACCTAAAGGAGGCTTCGGCCAATAAGGATCCAACGGAGGCCGAGGACCACTTCGAGGTCAAAGATTGCGAGTCCCTCAGGGCAGAGGCGGAGAAAACGATCGTGAAGATCCTCGACGTTGCAGCGACATCACGCAACCTGAAAAAAGGATACATTCGCGATCTGAAGAAGTCGGCAAAGACCCTGCAGAACATTTTGGATGTGCTCTGCGTCCGGAACACGTCCGAGGAGATCGGGCGCCTCAGGGTGGCCAACCAAAACCTCCGTAAGGAGGTAGATGAATTGAAGGAGGCAATGAAGGCTGTGCGGCAGGCTTACTCTAAGGCGAGCTCTAAGCCCCCAAGCTCTTCTCGCCAGATCGCGGCAGTGGATGCGGATTTCCTGGAGAGTGTGAGGCGCTCTCTACTGGAATCAGTCGGGACCATGTTGGAAACCCGATACGAAGGTCTGGAGGAGCGCCTCCTCCCCAAGAAGACGTTGCGCCCGCCACTGGCGGCTTACGCTAAAAAGGCGGCAGCCAGGACCGACGCTAGCGGTTCGGCGCCTGCCCCCAACACGAGGCCAAGCCCAAGCCTAAAGCAGACTCCGCCTCAGGCTCCCAGCCAACCGCAAGCTGCCCCCGCAATTACGGAGTCCTGGGCCACGGTGACAAAAAGGGGAAAGAAAAAGAAAGCCTCTTCCCCAGCGGTACCACGTCCCGCTCCGAAGGCCGCCGCTCAGGCGACTGCACCCAAGGCCAAGCCGAAGGTCGCAGTCGCCAAAAAGAGCGTCAAGCTTACACCCCCACGCTCTTCGGCCGTAGTTCTTAAGCTACAGCCTGAGGCAGCGGAAAAAGAAGTGAGCTATAAGGAGGCTCTCCTCAAGGCGAGAGGGAACGTGGCGCTATCTGATCTAGGGATCGAAGTATCCCAGCTCCGAAAGCGCCAAACGGCTGTGGGGGCCAGGATGCTCGAAGTAAAGGGCCCCCAAAATGCTGAAAAAGCAGATCACCTGGCCTCCTGTCTGACAGAGGTCCTGTCCGTGGCACAGGTGTCGAGGCCCACGAAATGCGCGGACTTGCGCATCTCGGGTCTCGACATCTCCATCACAATGACGGAGGTGGTAGCCGCTGCGGCGGCCCAAGCGGGCTGCTCGGTAGAGCAGATCCGGACCGGGGAGATGCAACCAGCAGGGCGGGGTAGCTGCTCTCTGCGCCTCTCCTGCCCGGTAGCGGCGGCGTAAATCCTGGCTACCTTAGGCCGGCTAGAGGTCGGTTGGAGTCTCGCGCGGGTGGTGACACTGGCGCCCCTTTCCATGCGCTGCTTCCGCTGCATGGGGACGGGTCATGCCGCTCCGATGTGCCCCTCGCAGGCGTACCGCAGCGAGCTCTGCTTCCGCTGCGGGCAAGCGGGGCACTTTGCGGTGACATGCCAGGCGACGGCCCACTGCGCGATATGCGCCAGCGCGGGCAGACTTGTGGGCCACAAAATGACGGGGAGGAGCTGCAAGCCTCCCCAAACGAAGGGAGCCACGGTCCCTAGGACCCACGTGGCCGCTGACCCTGCGCCTTTCGCAGGCCACTTGCCGGTTGCCGGCCCCGCGCCAGTCGTGGAGGAAGTTAGTATGTCCGACTAATGGGAGGTCGGACTTGCTTTCTGCAGGCAAACCTCAACCACTCCGCCAGAGTCCAGGACCTTTTCCTGCAGGTCATGGCGGAGCGTGAGGTTGACATTGATTGATTGATTGAAAATACTTTATTGCACTTATAAAACTAGTACAAAGGCGAACTTAATGCTAAAGAGCATTCTCTTCCAGATAACCTTTGTGTATTGTAGACAAAGATGTGTAGGTAGTGCACAGAAAAGGTAAAAAAGAAAATTCGACATCGCCGTCGCTGCGGAGCAATACTTTGTGGTTCCCCGCTCTGACTGGGCAGGGGACCTCAACGGCTCCGCGGCTATAGTATGTAGATCGGGGCCGCCCCTCTCTATCAAAGAGAGGAGCTCTGGGTACGTGGTAGCCGAATGCGAAGGGTATGACACCTTAGTCGTAGCCCTAGGGGACACCTTCAGGGAGGTAGCCCGAAGGGCGGAAGTGGTTACGGCCCTGGTGGTCGAACGTATTCGACTGCTGGGGCTTAAGGTGGCGCCCTTCAAGACCGAGGCTAAATCATGTTCCAAAGGGCTCAGTGTGGGCCACCCCCAGGGGTTCACATACCGTCGAAGGGGTGGCGGTCCCGGTCAAGGCCCAGATTAAATATCTGGGCCTTGTTCTGGATGGGCGTTGGACCTTTAAGCCCACTTTGAAGGTTCCGCGCCCAGATTGGTGGGTGCTGCGGCAGCCTTGGGCTGGCTGCTGCCCAATATAGGGGGCCCCAGCGTCAGTTGCCGCCGACTGTACGCTGGGGTGATCAAGAGCATGGCTGCGCTTCGGCGCAGGCGAGAGGGGGGCCGGAGAAGGCGGTTTGCCCAACTCCTTCCCCCCTCGTAGGCGAGACTAGCGGGTGCAGGGTCGGGGGACCCTAGCCCGCATTGCACAGTTTCGCCCCGTCTGGGAGACAGCTCCATATATCTGAGCTGTTTTCCCCTGGCGCAGGAGGTCCGGCATTGGCTGGGCTGAACGCCGGTGCGGTGCGGTAGAGTGCCAGCGCGATCCCGTGCCGCGCCACATAAGGCGTAAGAAAGGCACTCAAAGGGGTTTTAGTCGGTAGCCCGCCAGAGCCGTGGAGTCCGACATAACCCCCGGCAACCCTTCGTGGTCGAGGGTACCCATAAAGGATTACAACTTGTAAAAAAAAAAAAAGGTTAGGTTAGGTTGTCCGGCTCCCCGTCGCGCCGTCTATTAGTGGTCGGAGGAACAGGCGGGGCTCTGGGCTGCCTGTGTGGCGGCCAGGAGGGCCTACACGCGGAGCCGATGGCGCAGCTTGCGAGTCCCGGAGAGCGAGGACCTTCTCTACGCCTCTTACATAGAGGCAAAAAAGGTCCTCAAGGTGGCAATGTTTGCCGCCGAAGACGCGGCGAGAGCCGAGATGCTGGAGGGTCTCGACAGAGACCCGTATGGGAGACCATATAAGGCGGCGCGGAACAAACTGCGTCACTTCGGTCCCCCACTTGCGGAGACCCTTGAGCCGTCATTGATGGATGGGGTGGTTCGGTCCTTGTTCCCGACTGGGGCTAGCTTTAGCCCGCCAGTGATGGACCCCCCACAGGAGGCGGCTCCGCCGCAAGAATAGGTCCCTCCGGTCACGGAGGTGGAGTTTGGAGAGGCGGCGCTCCGTCTCCGCGCCAAGAAGACGGCCCCCGGCCCGGACGGCGTCCCAGCTCGAGTGGTGGCCATCGCCGCTTCTCAAATGGAGGAGAGGTTTCGGGACCTCTTCAGCGCCTGTTTTGCGAATGGAAGTTTCCCTCCCCCGGCAGACTCCCCCTTGGCATACCGGCCCATCGTTCTGCTTGATGAGGCTGGTAAGTTATTCGAGGGGATCGTCGCCGCTCGGCTGAATGGCCACCTGAACGGGGTAGGGCCGAACCTGTCGGACGCCCAATTTGGTTTCCGAGTGGGGCGGTCGACGGTGGACGCGTTGGCCCGACTAAAGGGCCAAGTGAAAGAGGCCGTGGGGTCTGGGGACGGAGTGTTGGCTGTGTCATTTGACATTGCAAACGCCTTCAACTCCATACCTCACTCGACGATCCTGGAGGCACTCCGGTACCACGGAGTACCTCGGTACTTGCAGAACTGTTGGCCAGCTACTTGAAGGATCGAGCCGTCTTCCTCGTCGACAAAACTGGCCAAGTGAACAGGTACGGCGCGGAGTCTGGTGTTCCACAAGGGTCGGTCCTAGGTCCACTTTTGTGGAACATCGGCTTCGACTGGCTCCTGCGAGGAACCCTCCTCCGTGGCACGAGTGTCATCTGCTACGCGGATGACACTCTCCTCACTGCCCGGGGGAGGAATTTCAGAGAGGCGACCAGTTTGGCATCGGCTGGCGGATCTTTAGTCGCGGGAAGGATCCGCCGCTTAGGATAGAGGGTTGCCCTCCCCAAGACCGAGGCTCTGCTGTTTCATGGGCCTCGGGGGGGACCCCCTCCAGGTACGCAAGTGACCCTGGACGGTGTTAGCATCAGGGTTGGGACCCAGATGAAGTATCTGGGTCTCGTTTTAGATGGGAGGTGGGCCTTTGGAGCCCACTTTGCAGGGTTGGCCCCCAAAGTCATGGGGGCTGCAGCCACCCTGGGAAGGCTGCTGCCGAACGTGGGTGGCCCGAGTGCCAACTGCCGTCGGCTGTACTCCGGAGTGATCCGGAGTATGGCTATGTATGGGGCACCCGTCTGGGTGGACGCCCTCAACCGCCAAAACAAGACCCTGCTGCGACGTCCGCAGCGGGTCATCGCGACGAGGGCGATACGCGGTTACCGGACGGTGTCGTGGACGGCAGCGTGTGTGTTGGCCGGGAATCCTCCCTGGGAGCTCCAGGCGGAGATCTTTGCCGAAGTCTATCACTTCGTGGCGGCGAAGAGATCCCAAGGGGAGCCTCCAGCGTGGGAGGAGGTCACGCGCATGCGGAGGCAGGCGCGGGCTGCCTTGTTAAGGCGGTGGTCGGAGGACCTGGCACCACTGGTCCCGGGACAGTGAACGGTGGACGCCGTGAGGCCGGTCCTCAGTAGGTGGGTGAGGCGACGGTTCGGGGCGTTGACCTTCCGATTGGTGCATCAGGTACTTTCCGGACACGGATGTTTTGGGAAGTACCTGCATGGAATCGCAAGGAGAGAGGTAAGCCCAGCTTGCCACGCAGTGGAGCGCCCGAAGACACGGCGCTACACACTCTGGAAGTGTGTGCGGCATGGGGCCCGCAACGGCACGCGCTTTCGGCGAGCATCGGAGGGGATCTCTCTCTGCCGAGCGTAGTGAACGCCATGCTCGGCAGTGAGGGATCGTGGCAGGCGGTGGTCTCCTTCTGCGAAGAGGTGATGATGCAGAAGGAGACTACGGAGCGGGCCAGGGAGGATGACGCCTCTTCGGATCCACTCCGACGCAGACGAACTGGAGGTAGGAGGAGGCGGTTAGCCCGCCTCGTCACTCCGCCTTCATAAGTGGGTCACTGGCTGAGAGTCGGGGGACTCTCGGCTGGCTTGCACGACCTATGATGTCTTCTTGAGGGGGGCGTCTTTGTAAGGAAGGCGATCCCTCTCCATGCTGGGGTCTAGTTGCTCCCAACTAGGCCAGCCGCCGGGGCAGGGTGGTGAATGGTAGCCCGACCCTACCTTGCCCCATCTGGGCGGATGATTGCTCACCGTGGTGGTTTTAGCCGGTAAGAGTCCGGCATAACCACACCGGCGCCCCTTACCCCCTTGCACATACCCCCCCCCCATTCCCTGATAGGGGGGCATGCGCATTTCATTTTTCCCAGCGTCAAAAAAAAAAAACGGTTTAGGGGGGCGGGTCTGGGTTTTCCCATCAGTAGTTGATATGCCTAGCTTGCGGCTTTCGTCGCTTGTATTGGATAAATCCAGGCCTTCCTTACTCAGCCCAGGGAAGTGAGCGAGTAGGGAGGCGAATGGTCTTGGGGGAGAGCGCATCAGCCGTGAAGATCCCCAAGGCAAGTCTGGTGGGGTTGGCCTTTTCGCGGTTGCTGCCCGTTTTAGGTCTATTTCCACCAGAAATAGACGTAACTGAAACCACCAGGCACCGGCACTTTGTCGGTGGGGTAGGGTGGGTGGAATTAGGATTCTGTGTTGGGGTTTGGACTGAGTTGGGACATTCCAATTTCTTATCCGTTGGATAGGGTTTGGAATGTAGGAGGGAATATGGATAGGTAGAAGGATATCTTCTCCGCACGTCCCTCTGATTAGCAGAGGGCATAGTGGATGAGGATGGGACGGGCAAGCCGTCTATTGAGGGATCCAAGAATTCGTCCGAGGATTGTGGCTGGCATTGCTGGTGTGGTGTCGTTCGGCTTGGTTTCCCGTGGGTCGGCTGTATGGGTCAGTCTCCTCGCGGGGTCCCGGGTTGGCCGGCACTCTGCTGGCGGTGTTGCCGCGGTGAGAGGAGTTTAGCTTTAAGGCTAACTGGAGAGGAGTCGGGCCTTGGCGTGCACTCACCCTGCCGCCGGGCAGGCAGTGGGAGTATCTTCCCTGCCACCGGCTCAAAATCGTAATCCCGCAACGTGGCCGCAGTTATGTTTTGTGGTCTGAGCGGGACCGATAGGCCTTGGCTTGGTCGCCCGGGCTACGAGGAAGACAACCTCTATAAAAAATTACCAGAAGGCAAGCGGCAGCGCGGTGTGAGGTCTGGAAGGCTGAACGGAGTTTCAGTCGCTACTGCGTCCCCTGCCAGGGAATTGTCGCTCCTCTGAGCGAGTTACGTTAGACTTCCCCGGTTACAGTGGGCACTGTCCGGGGCGACCCACCCTTCCCACTTACTCGTGGAATCTAATTATGAATTGTGAATATCTAGGTTAAGGTCGGTAGAGAATGGTGAAGAAGGAGAGGTAAAATGCGCGTCTGCGCATAGTGACGATGGAAAGACGCTTGCGTCTGACGTGGCAATGCGTCCATTACGTCATGCGAAGGGCAAATTTATTAAACGCCCTTCTCAGGGCCGACCAAGAAGCTCTTCTCAACATGATTCTGACGTTTCAGACGGAGCGTCTGAGTTAGACGTGTCAAGCGGTACTGAGGCCGTCATTGGGAAGACAAGTGGCCGAAAGCGGCCGTCTTCTTCGTTCTTCGTGCCTGAAGGTTTAGACTCAGACACGGAGACCGAGGGTATGGCGGCTGCCAAGGTAAACTCGGCAAGTAGAGGAAGACGAAACACTGTCAAGGCAAGATCTTCGCGAGCGGATTTCCTCAAGCCTGCTCCGGTGCCCAAGGCCCGCTTCGTCATATCTCTTAAGTTAGTTTGTTACTTATCTTTACACAAGACGCACCAAAACATATTGTTGAGTTAACTGTGAAAATTGTAACATGTCGCAAAAAAGAAAACAAATCAATATCGAAGAAAAATCGCGTATTATTTCAAAGCTAGAGAAAGGAATTCCAAACAAAGACCTGGCAAAAGAATATGGTGTATCACACTCGACAATTTCAACCATTTGGAAAGAAAGGGAGAAAATTCAAATCTTTTACGACAAGAATTTTTTGAAAATGAAACGAGCCAGAAAGACGCGGCATACGAAGATTGAGAAAGCTTTGTTAAAGTGGTTTAAATATCAAAGAACAAATAATGTGCCAATAAATGGACCAAGTCTTCAACATAAAGCAAACGATTTTGCTCAACGTTTTGGTGAAGATTTTGTTTGCTCGTCTAGTTGGATTCAACGTTTCCAGGCTCGACATGGCATTGTCGGCAGGAAAATGAGTGGTGAAGCTGCCAGTGTGGATAAAGATGCTGTAGACGAATGGATAACGCAAAAGTGGCCTACATTATGCGAAGGCTACAGTCCAGAAGACATTTATAACGCAGACGAAACCGGACTTTTTTACAATATGACACCAGACAGGACTTTAAAATTCAAAGGAGAGAATTGTTCGGGAGGAAAAATGTACAAGACGAGACTAACGATCATGGTTGCAGCAATTATGACAGGATCCTGTAAAAGGAAGCTTTTAGTAGTAGTAGTTAGAGTTGTCTAGCACTCGAGGCGTTTCATTGAATCACAACATGGTGACAGCGGTTTTACTGTTATTTGTGGTGTGAACTATCTAAATTGCAGAAATTATAATATTTTGGTTAACCAGTGGTGTGAGTGATATTGGATATTGGTTTTGGAGCGATTACCTCGCGTATTTTAGTGATTTACAAGTACAATGGAGCACGCGCGACCGCCATCAGAATTAAATATGGACGGCGCCGGTGGGCCAGTCGGTCGGGCCGATGCTTGGAAAAAATGGAAACAACAATTCCTCCTGTTTGTAAAGGCATCGGGAGTACAAACAGAGCCCTTGAGTGTCCAAGCTAGTTTATTAGTAAACCTTATTGGCCCGGACGGATTTGATGTATATCAAACATTTACTTTCGAGAAAGAGGAAGTACGCGATGACGTAAATGTGCTGGTTTAAAAATTTGAGAGCTACTTTGGTAAAAAGTCCAACGTTACACTTATGCGATATAAGTTTTTTACACGTAATCAAGAGGACGGCGAATCTATTCAACAATACGTCACAGCATTACGTCTTCCGAGTAAAAAGTGTGAATTCTCGAAGTTGGAAGAGGATCTTATCAAGGACCGAATCGTGTGTGGTATCCGTCAGGCTACGGTCAGGGACCGTTTACTGAGATGCGAGGAACTAAATCTGGATAAAACTATAAAGATATGCCAGGCGGTGGAGGCGTCACGGGAAAGTGAGCTTCAAATGTCGAGCACGAGCGGTGCCAGGGGCACCGCGCACGTTGACAGTGTTGCCTTCAGAGGACGCGGGCGGGGGACGCGTGCCTGGGCTGCACCAACACCAGGTGGGCGCGCTGCGTTTACTGGATTCGGGCGCGGACGCGGCGCTGGCGGCGGCGGCGGTGCGGGCCGCGCTTCCTCCTACCGAGCGCAGGCAGCGCCGCCGGCTCCGTGTGCGGGCTGCCCTTATCAGGGCTCGCTGATAAAGGAGCTCACCCCTGAAAAAAGAGACGACGATGTGAAGCATTGGAGTTAGAAAACATGGATCAAAGCAGCTGTAAAAATGGTCCCCAGGTGGGTCCCCGAAAGGGGAAGTCCCACTCCTCCACTTCAACCAGAGTGGAGGACTGCCTCTCGTACTCTGGGGGGGGGGGGGCAGCAACTGCTTTGTAGGCCGGCGTTCCGCTGGTCTTCGTGAACACGACCAAGGCAAAATTGAACTGGACTCCGAGATCGCTCACGATTTGGATAATGACGGTATGGAGTTGGAGGGCGCGGTAGAGAGTGGAAGCGCTGAGAAAGAGTGTGGCACTTTGGTGCCAAGGACCTTGCACTCGTTGCGGAATGCAAAGGGAAAATTCATAAAGGGCCCTTCTAAGGGCCAACCAAAAGGCCCTTCTCAGGGTCAACCGAAAGGCCCTTCTCAGAGCCAACCCGACAAAGGCACATCGTCGGCGTCGGGATCTGCGGCAGGCCATTATGGCAGGGCGGATGAATTGACGGACTCCGACGAGTCCGTCACGTCTGGGTTGGACGCTGGTTCGACGGCGACAGCCATTGGGCAATCGCGGAAGCGGGCCTTCCTGAAAGACGGGTCCGGCTCCTCAGACTCGCCAGTCAAGGAGAGCAAAACCAAGCGGAAAGCAAAGGCCAAAAAACGCTCCGCCGTTACAGCCCTTGCTGACACCCATGACGTGGGTCTGGTCGACGCGCAGCGCCAGCTGAACTTGGCTTGGCAGACGCAGTTTCAGCAGAACCTAGAGGAGCAGGTCGCTGCTAAGAAATAGCGGGCGCGCGCTTTGCGGGCCAAGTCCGGGTACGGTGCGTCCTGCGTACTGTATGCGGACCATTCCCTAACCGAGCTAGAGCGCATGGCTCAGGAGGACGCGGAGGAAATAGTGGTGGTTGCCTCTAAGTCCTCGAACTAAAAGGGGACTCTCCAAAAGTCCTCGCAATTACAGAGTCTTGGGCCATGGTGACGAAAAGGGGAAAGAAATAGAAAGCCTCTCCCCCAGCGGTACAACGTCCCGCTCCGAAGGCCGCCGCTCAGACGACTGAAACCAAGGCCAAGCCGAAAGCCGCAGTCGCCAAAAAGAACGTCAAGCTCACACCCCCACGCTCCTCGGCCGTAGTTCTTAATCTACAGCCGGAGGCAGCGGAAAAGGGGGTGAGCTATAAGGAGGCTCTTCTCAAGGCGAGGGAGAACGTGGCGCTATCTGGTCTAGGGATAGAAGTATCCCAGCTACGGATGCGCCAAACGGCTGCGCCCGCTGACCCTGAGCCTTTCGCCGGCCCCTTGCCGGTTGCCGGCCCCGCGCCAGCCGTGGAGGAAGTTAGTATGTCCGAATAATAAGAGGTCGGACTGCTAACTTTCTGCAGGCAAACCTTAACCACTCCGCCAGGGCCCAGGACCTTTTCCTGCAGGTCATGGTGGAGCGTAAGGTCGACATCGCTGTCGCTGCGGAGCCATACTTCATAGTTCTTCGCTCTAACTGGGTAGAAGACCTCGATGGCTCCGCGGCTATAGTCTGTAGGTCGGGGCCACCCCTCTCTATTAAAGAGGGGCTCGGGGTACGTGGTAGCCGAATGAGGAGGGTATGCGATGGTTGGCGCGTACTTCTCCCCCAACAGGCCCCTGTCAGACATAGAGGCGTTTCTCGACACTCTAGGTCCGGCCATCCGCAGGGCGGCACCCCTCCCCGTTGCGTTCATGGGCGACCTTAACGACAAATCCCGGGCCTGAGGGGGAGGCTCGCACTGATCTGCGAGGTGAGGCGATCGAAGAGTGGAAGACGGAGCTCGGTCTGGTCGTCCTCAACCGGGGGACGGCCCAAACGTGCGTGCGTCGGCAGGGAGGGTCCGTGGTAGACATATCGTTCGTTACCCCGGTCGTTGCACGCTGTGTGAAGGGATGGAAGGTTCTCGAAGGGGAGGAGACCCTCTCGGACCACCTTTATGTGTGGTTCGAGATTATTTCCTCGCAGGGTTTGCCCGACACCCGCCGCCTCCGCCAGGGCCGTGACCAGGCGTTCCCCCGCTGGGCGCTGAGCCGCCTGGACTGAGAAGCGGCCGAGGAGGCGGCCATTGTAGAGGCGTGGTGCTCCCAAGACTCCGTTCCCACCGAGGTCGAAGAAGCCGCTTGCCGCTTCCGCGACGCTCTCGAAGCGATCAGCGACGCGGCCATGCCTAGAGCAGGCCCGCGCCCCCCGCACTCGCAGTTGTACTGGTGGTCGGCGTTCATTGCCGACCTCCGGACCACCTGCAATGCGAAGAGAAGGGCCTACACCCGCAGCCGCCGGCGGAGGGTGCGGAGCAGAGAGGCGGAAGACCGGCTTTATGCGTCCCTCGTAGAGGCGATGGGGTCCACGGCAAAGTGCTGGCCGTCGCCCTCAAACACCTCGAGGGCGACATGCGGGAGCTGCTAAACCGGTGCCTAGAGACCGGGCAGTTTCCGCACCAATGGAAGATTGGGCGCCTAGTCCTCATTCCGAAGGCCGGCCGACCGCCTAGCTCCCCGTCCGCTTACCGGCCCATCGTCCTGCTGGACGAGGCGGGGAAGCTATTTAAGAGAATCGTGGCGACCCGCCTTGTTCAGCACCTGACGGTGATAGGGCCGGAATTGTCCGAGGCCCAATATGGTTTCAGGGCCGGGAGGTTAACAATAGCCGCTCTCTCGGCCCTGAAGACCATTTCAGCGGAGGCGACCGCAGGGGGTGAGAGAGTGCTAGCGGTGTCACTTGACATCGCCAACGCGTTCAACACCCTCCCCTTCGGCACGATTAGGGAAGCACTCCGGTTCCATGGAGTGCCTCCCTACCTAAGGCGCCTCCTAGAGAACTACCTCCGGGGGAGAGAAGTCCGGTGCGTGAACGCGGCGGGAGCGGTGGTCCAGCGGCCGATGAGGTATGGAGTTCCGCAGGGGTCGATGCTGGGACCCCTCTTGTGGAACATAGGCTATGACTGGGTTCTCCGTGGGACACTCATCCCAAGGATGAGCGTCCTATGCTACGCGGATGACACCTTAGTCGTAGCCCGAGAGGGCACCTTCAGGGAGGTAGCCCGAAGGGCGGAAGTGCGTACGGCCCTGGTGGTCGAACGTATTCGACTGCTGGGGCTAAAGGTGGCGCCTCCCAAGACCGAGGCCATCATGTTCCATAGGCCTCGGTGTGGGCCACCCCCAGGGGCACACATTACCGTCGAAGGGGTGGCGGTCCCGGTCAAGGCCCAGATTAAATATCTGGGCCTTGTTCTGGATGGGCGATGGACCTTCCAAGCCCACTTTGAAGGTTTGGCGCCCAGATTGGTGGGTGCTGGGGCAGCCTTGGGCCAGCTACTGCCCAATGTAGGGGGCCCCAGCGTCAGTTGCTGCCGACTGTACGCTGGGGTGATCAAGAGCATGGCCCTCTATGGGGCCCCTGTCTGGGCTGGAGCCCTAAATAGAGGGAACAGGGCGCGGCTGCGGTGACCCCAGCGAATCATAACGCTGAGGGCAATACGAGGATACCGAACGGTGTCCTCGGATTCGGCCTGCGCCCTGGCCAGATTCCCCCCGTAGGAGTTAGAGGCGGAGGTCCTCGCCGCCTTGTACCAACATAGAGCGGCGAGGAGGGCCGAGGGAGGGCTGCGCATGGCGGTAGAGGAACGTGCCATCAGACTCCACGCTAGAGAGAAGCTGATGGTGCGGTGGAAGTAGAGCCTCTCGTCCGCCGTCTTTCGACAGTGGACGATAGAGGCCATACTGCCAGTCCTCTGGTAATGGGTGGAGCGTGGGCACGGTGCCCTGACGTTCCGCTTGGTGCAGGTGCTGACCGGGCACGGATGCTTCGGTAAGCACCTGCACCGCATCGCCGGAAGGGAATCGACGCCGCAGTGCCACAACTGTGGCGCTGCGGTGGACACGGTGGAGCACACCCTCCAGGTGTGCTCGTCGTGGGCCACCCAGCCACTGCCCTAACGGCGGTTATAGGTGCGACCCTCTCGCTGCCGAGCATCGTAAACGCTATGCTCGGCAGCTAGGAAGCATGGGCGGCCATGGTCTCCTTCTGCGAGGATGGAGGCCGCGGAGCGGGCTCAAGAGGCTGACGCCCTCGCTGACCCGCTTTGGCGCAGGCGAGAGGGGGGCCGGAGAAGGCGGTTTGCCCAACTCCTTCCCCCCTCGTAGGCGAGACTAGCGGGTGCAGGGTCGGGGGACCCTAGCCCGCATTGCACAGTTTCGCCCCGTCTGGGAGACAGCTCCATATATCTGAGCTGTCTCCCCCCTGGCGCAGGAGGTCCGGCATTGGCTGGGCTGAACGCAGGTGCGGTGCGGTAGAGTGCCAGCGCGATCCAGTGCCGCGCCACAAAAGGCATAAGGAAGGCACTCCAAGGGGTTTTAGTCGGTAGCCCGCCAGAGGCGTGGAGTCCGACATAACCCCCGGCTACCCCCCGTTGTCGAGGATATCCATATAGGATTTCCCCTTGTAAAAAAAAAAAAAAAAAAAGATTGGTTGGGTCTGGGTTTATCCATTAGTAGTTGCTATGCCTAGCTTGCGACTTCGGTCGCTTGTATTGGATAAATTCAGGCCTTCTTTACTTAGCTCAGGGAAGTGAGCGAGTAGGGAGGCGAATGGTCTTGGGGAAGAGCGCATCAGTCGTGAAGATCTCCAAGGCAAGTCTGGTGGGGTGGGCCTTCTCGCGGTTGCTGCCTGTTTTAGGTCTATTTCCATCAGAAATAGACGTAACTAAAACCACCAGGCACCGGCATTTTGTCGGTGGGGTAGGCTTCTTAGGATTCTGTGTTGTGGGAGTTTGAATTGAGTTGGGTCATTCCAATACCTTAGCCGCTGGGTAGGGCTTGGAATGAAGGGGGGAATAGTTAGGGGGAAATTGTAGGAAGATATCTTCTCCGCACGTCTCTCTGAGTAGCAGAGAGCGTAGTGGATGAGGATTTGACGGGCTAGCCGTCTGTGAGGAGATTCTAGGATTCGTCTTAGGATGGTGGCTGGCACTGCTGGTGAGGTGTCGTCTGGCTTGGTTTCCTGTGGGTAGGCTGTATGGGTCAGTCTCCTCACGGGGTCCCTAGTTGACCAGCGCTCTGCTGGCGGTGTTGCCGCAGTTAGAGGTGTTTAGCTTTAAGGCTAACTGGAGAAGAGGAGTCGGGCCTTGGCGTGCACTCACCCTGCCGCCGGGCAGGCAGTGGGAGTTTCTTCCCTGCCACCGGCTCAAAATCGTAATCCCGCAACATGGACGCAGTCATGTTTTGTGGTCTGCGCGGAACCGATAGGCCTTGGTTTGATCGCCCGGGCTACGAGGAAGACAACCTCTATAAAAAATTACTATAAGGCAAGCGGCAGCGCGGCGTGAGGTCTGGAAGGCTGAACGGAGTTTCAGTCTCTACTGCGTCCCCCGCCAAGGAATTGTCGCTCCCCTGAGCGGGTTACGTTAGACTTCCCCGGTTACAGTGGGCACTGTCCAGGGCAACCCACCCTTCCCACTTACTCGTGGGATCTAATTATGAATTGTGAAAATATAAAAAACCTTAGGTTAAGGACGGTAGAGAGTGGTGAAGAAGGAGAGTTAAAATGCGCATCTGCGCATAGTGACGATAGAAAGACGCTTGCGTCTGACGTGGTAATGCATCCATTGCGTGATGCGAAGGGCAAATTTATAAAACGCCCTGCTCACGGCCGACCAGGAAGCATTTCTCAGCGTGGTTCTGACATTTCAGACGGAGCGTCTGAGTTAGACGTGTCGAGCGGTACTGAGGCCGTCATTGGGAAGACGAGTGGCCGGAAGCGTCCGTCTTCTTCGTTCTTCGTGCCTGAAGGTTTAAACTCAGACACGGAGACCGAGGGTATGGCGGCTGCCAAGGTAAACTCGGCGAGGAGAGGAAGAGGAAACACCGCCAAGGCGGGATCTTCGCGAGCGGATTTCCTCAAGCCTGCTCCGGTGCCGCTAGATAGCGAACTGGAGGACGTACTGTGTCGCAGGCAGTACGAGAGAAAGAAAAAGGGGGCAGGTGCTGGTTCAGACCTCGCGACAGTCACGGGCAACGAGTCCGATATCATCGTGAGGGCTGATGATATCAGCACGCTAAACGCCCAAGAACTGAGGGCACACGCGGGCAAAGGGCTCGCCGGCATTCTGGAGGTGGCCAAGAAGTCGGGCAACCTGAAGGGCGAGTTTGTGGCTAGCCTGAAATGGTCCGCATCGGCTCTTTGGGAGGTTGTGGACGCTCTGGCAAGCAGAAGCAAGGCAGAGGAGACGCGGCGCCTAAGGGCGGAAAACAGCCGCCTGCGACTCGAAGTGGAGTCGTGCAAAGCGGAGGTGAAGGCGCTGCGTCGCGGCTTTAACGAAGCTAAGTCAGAGGTAGCTGCGGCCAACACCGCCGTGGCCACTCCTGGAACGCGGGCAATACCCTTGGCTGGGATTGGGGCGGAGGAACTAGTCGAGGAGCTGAAGCGGTCCTTGACTAGCACGCTCGGGCAAATGCTCAACTCCCGACTTGCTGGGATTGAGGACCGGCTTCTGCCAGCCCCGATAGATCGTCCGCCATTAAGAGCGGACGCCAAGAAGGCGGCAGCAGCTACTGCCGCCAAACTCAAGCCGACACCTGAGCCGCCTCGTAAGTCTGCTTCCAAGGCGGATAAGCGGGCTGGTCTAGGCCCAAAGATGTCTGCCACTCCCGCAGTGGCACCGGTAGCAGGCTCCTCCAATCCTGGACGGACAAATAATGTTACGGAGACTGGCCAACCCGCTGTTCCCGAAGCGGAAACGTGGGTTACAGTGACTAGGAAGGAAAAAGGGAAGGGGAAGGACAAATCTTCTGCCCCGGTAGCTGCACTCTCAGCTCGTCCTACCGCGGCTATACCGAAGTCAAAGGCTAACGCCAAGCCCAAACTGGCGTTGAGGGCCCCTAAGACGGCGGCTGTGGTGCTGTCGTTGCAGCCTGAGGCCGCAGAGAAGGGGGTCACATACGGTGCCGTCCTCCAACTTGCGCAGGATCAACTCAATTTCCAGGAGCTGGAGATTGACCAACTCCGCTTTCGCAAGACGGCTACCGGAGCCAAGCTACTGCAAATACCTGGCTCCCAAAACTCTGAGAAGGCAGACAGGCTCACGGAGAAGCTCCGTGGTGTCTTGTCTGAAGTGGCCAACATCGCAAGGCCCGTGAAATCTGCTGATTTGAGCATCACGGGTCTAGATGATGCAGCCACAAAGGAGAAGGTGGCGGCGGCAGTCGCTAAGGCAGGTGGCTGCGACCTGACAGCAGTAAAGGTAGGAGAAATTCGCCGCGGGTTTGGCGGCACTGGCTCCATCATTGTGTCTTGTCCGATCTCGGCAGCCAAAGTGCTGTCGGGTAAGGGTAGGCTTTTGGTCGGTTGGACTTCGGTGCGAGTGGTGGCCTTGGAGGCGCGTCCCATGCGCTGTTTCAGGTGCATAGGGCTGGGGCACACGCGCCCTCAGTGTCCAGCATCAGCCGACAGGGGGAACCTGTGCTTCCGATGTGGAAGCACGGGCCACAAGGCGGCCAGCTGTGTGAAGGCCAACCCGCGCTGCGCGATATGCGCAGAGGCAGGAAAGCCTTCCGGGCACGTAATGGGGGAACGCAGCTGCGTTCCCCCAAAGACGAGGGCAAGGCCGCCAGGACCCAGGCCAACCCTGCGGCTGTAAGCCAAATTCCGCCGGAGGTCGCTCGCCCGGAGGTAAGCGAGGAGGTTGTGATGTCTGACTGATGGATCAAGTCCGACATCACAGCTTCCTCCAGACAAAACTTAATCACTGCACCCAGGCCCAAGCCGTGTTCATGCAGGCCCTGGCGCAGTGGCAAATAGACGTGGCGGTAGCGGCGGAGCCGTATTACGTCCCTTCTACCCATCCGTATTGGGCTTGGGACCTGGACGGCTCCGTTGCCATTGTGGTCCGATCGAGTGGTTTACCCCTCTCAGTCAAAGATAGGGGTTCTGGATACGTGGTGGCGCAATGGGGAGAGTATGCTGTAGTGGACACATACTTCTCCCCCAACAAAACAGCTGCGGAACTGGAGGTCTTTGTGGACCTCTTGGCCGTAGCGGTAAGAAGACAGGCGCCATGTCAGACCCTCCTTCTAGGGGATCTGAACTCCAAGGCCCGGGACTGAGGCAACCCCTCAACTGTCACTCTTGGAGAGATGGTCAGGGAGTGGGCGGTTGCCACGGGACTGACCCTGCTCAACAGAGGGTCGGTTCACACGTGCGTGTGACACAATGGGGGGTCCGTGGTCGACTTATCGTTTGCCACTCCAACTGTCGCCGCACGTGTCCGGGCCTGGAGGGTGATGTCGGAGGTGGAGATTCTCTCGGACCATAAATATATAAGGTTCGAGATATCCACCTCCCACAACGCGGAAGGTTGCAACGCGGTGCGTGGCTCGAGCCAAACTTATGGCCCGTGCTTCCACATCAAAAGCACAGGTCCCCGCTGTCGGCTGATGCTGGACACTGGGGGCGTGTGTGCCTCAACCCAATGCACCTGAAACAGCGCATGGGACGCGCCTCCAAGAGCACCACTCGCACCGAAGTCCATCCTACCAACAGCCTACCCTTTCCTGACAGCACTTTGGCTGCCGAGATCGGACAGGTCACAATGGTGGAGCCGGTGCCGCCAAAGCCGCGACGGATTTTGCCAACCTTTGTTGCAGCCAGATCGCAGTCCCCTGCCTTAGAAACCGCCGCTGCCACTTTCTCTTTCGTGGCTGCATCGTCCAGGCCTGTGATGCTCAAATCAGCAGATTTTGCCACTACCCGCGCGGGTACGCTGTCCGGCCTTAGGGCCGTCTTCTTGGCGCGGAGGCAAAGGGTCTCCTCGGCAAGCTCCTCCACCGTGATTGGAGGGATCTCCTCCTCCGGCGGAACCGCTCCCCGCGGGGGGTCCATCACTGGTGGGGTGAAGTTAGTCCCGGGTGGAAACAGGGATTTAACCACCCCATCCACCAATCCCGGCTCGAGGGACTCCGTCAACGAAGGACCAAAGGGGCGCAGTTTGTTCGCGCCGCCTTGTATGGTCTCTCATAAGGGTCCCTGTCGAGACCCTCCAGCATCTCGGTTCGTGCCGCGTCTTCGGCGGCGGCCATTGCGGTTTTGAGGACCTTCTTTGCCTCACGTAAAAGGCGTAGAAAAGGTCCTCGTTTTCTGGGTCTCACCGGCTGCGCCGTCGACTCCGCGTGTATTGCCGCCTTGCCGCCACGCAGGTGGCCTGGAGCTCTGCTAACCCCTCGGACCACCAAAAGACGGCGCGACGGGGAGGTGGACGGTGAGACCGAGGCATGCTAGAATTGCACACCTTGGTCAGGGACCTCCTAAGTTGGGCCGCTTCGGAATCGACGTCCAGGACATCGACAGGAGGCGTGAGCCAGTCTTGGACGAACGCCGCCTCCTTGCCGCCTCACGGTTGAGGCGGGTGAGAGCCCACCGTGAAAAGGCAGATCGACCCGAGGAGCGCGACCTCCGGAGGCTCTGGGTGGAGATGTCGAACCGCACATATCGGTGGTCCGACAAGGTCTCCACCATCTCCACCCGCCAGTTTACAACGCGGGCGGCCAAAACTGTGGTGGCGAACGAGACGTCAACCACCAACCCTCCCCATCGCCGCACACACGTCTGGATCGTCCCTCTGTTGAGGAGCGACACTCCAGACGCAACCGCCCAAGATTCAACGGCGGGACCCCGGACGTTGCAGGATGCGACCGGGTTGCCCCAAGCCACCGATTTCGCATTTAGGTCACCTAAAACGGCGACCTGTCGCGGCGGCGCCGCCCTACCCATAACCGCGTTGAGGATTTCGAGAAAGTTCTCGAAATCCTGGAGAAGGCAGTTTGGGGACAAATAGACGCCCACCAGGGCTATATCCTCCCACGCGGCGGCCACGTATCCCGGTCCCATCTCTATGAGCGAGAGGGGCGGGGAGTCTGTGTAAGACCGCGCCACCAATACCACCAAGCCCTCCTGATCACCCAGCCAACGTCCGGGGCCGAGTAAGGCTCGGAGACGACTACTACGTCCACCAACCACTCAGCCATGGCCTGCATCAGCAGGTCCTGGGCTGCCTTGCAGTGGTTGGTGTTCGCCTGGAGAATGCGATGTCCGGTCCCATCCATCATTCGGACATCGCACCCTCCTCGTCAGCCAACGAGGTTCCGGCTTCAGGGACGATGGCGGTGGCGGTAGCGGCAGGCGTGCTCGGTGCCTGCGCTTTGCCCTTCTTAGGGGGAGGATTGCAATTCCTCCCCTTCATAATGTGCCCCGATGGGCGGCCGCAGGCTGCGCACACTGCACAGTGTGGCGTGGCGGCCTTGCAGGAGGCGGACTTGTGCCCCTCCTTGCCGCATCGGTAGCAGCTGTCCGCCCTATCCACCTTGGACGGACAGAGGGCCCGCGTGTGCCCGATTCCAAAGCACTTGAAGCAGCGTAGAGGCTGATCTTCAAGCGCCCGGACTCCGCAGGAACTAAGCCCTACAGGAAGCCGTCCTTTGGCAAGGACGGCTGTAGCCGTGGCGACGGGGCACTCAAGGCGGATAGTGCCCATGCCGCCGCGGCCAAACCTTTTTTTTTTTTTTTTTTTTTTTACGTGGGGAAATCCTCATGGATACCACTCCAGCGCAGGGGCGCCGGTGTGGTTATGCCGGACTCTTACCGGCTAAAACCACCACGGTGAGCAATCATCCGCCCAGATGGGGCAAGGTAGGGTCGGGCTACCATTCACCACTCTGCCCCGGCGGCTGGCCTAGTTGGGAGCAACTAGACCCCAGCATGGAGAGGGATCGCCTTCCTTACAACGACGCTCCCCTCAAGAAGACATGATAGGTCGTGCAAGCCAGCCGAGAGTCCCCCGACTCTCAGCCAGTGACCCACTTATGAAGGCGGAGTGACGAGGCGGGCTAACCGCCTCCTCCTACCTCCAGTTCGTCTGCGTCGGAGTGGGTCCGAAGATGCGTCATCCTCCCTGGCCCGCTCCGTAGTCTCCTTCTGCATCATCACCTCTTCGCAGAAGGAGACCACCGCCTGCCACGATCCCTCACTGCCGAGCATGGCGTTCACTACGCTCGGCAGAGAGAGATCCCCTCCGACGCTCGCTGAAAGCGCGTGCCGTTGCGGGCCCCATGCCGCACACACTTCCAGAGTGTGTAGCGCCGTGTCTTCGGGCGCTCCACACTCGTGGCAAGCTGGGCTTACCTCTCTCCTTGCGATTCCATGCAGGTACTTCCCAAAACATCCGTGTCCGGAAAGTACCTGCTGCACCAATCGGAAGGTCAACGCCCCGAACCGTCGCCTCACCCACCTACTGAGGACCGGCCTCACGGCGTCCACCGTCCACTGTCCCGGGACTGGTGGTGCCAGGTCCTCCGACCACCGCCTTAACAAGGCAGCCCGCGCCTGCCTCCGCATGCGCGTGACCTCCTCCCACGCTGGAGGCTCCCCTTGGGATCTCCTCGCCGCCACGAAGTGATAGACTTCGGCGAGGATCTCCGCCTGGAGCTCCCAGGGAGGATTCCCGGCCAACACGCACGCTGCCGTCCACGACACCGTCCGGTAACCGCGTATCGCCCTCGTCGCGATGACCCGCTGCCGACGTCGCAGCAGGGTCTTGTTTTGGCGGTTGAGGGCGTCCACCCAGACGGGTGCCCCATACATAGCCATACTCCGGATCACTTCGGAGTACAGCCGACAGCAGTTGGCACTCGGGCCACCCACGTTCGGTAGCAGCCTTCCCAGGGCGGCTGCAGCCCCCATGACTTTGGGGGCCAACCCTGCAAAGTGGGCTCCAAAGGCCCACCTCCCATCTAAAACGAGACCCAGATACTTCATCTGGGTCCCAACCCTGATGCTAACACCGTCCAGGGTCACTTGCGTACCTGGAGGGGGTCCCCCCCGAGGCCCATGAAACAGCAGAGCCTCGGTCTTGGGGAGGGCAACCTCCAACCCCAGGGTGCGTATGCGGTCGACCACGAGTGTTGTACCCACTGTGGCCAACCGCTTCACCTCCCCGAGGTCTCTTCCTTTGGCGACGACTAGGGTGTCATCCGCATAGCACGCGACCCGCACACTTGCAGGAAGCGTTCCGCGGAGCACCCAGTCATAGCCAGCGGAGCGCCTCCTGTGTCGTTTGGTGCGGGAGGCTGTTGAAGGCGTTGGCTATATCGAGGGAGACAGCCAACGCCTTTTCCCCCGCCATGACCGCCGCCTGTGTCCAGTCCTTCAGCCAGAGCAGGGCATCGACTGTGGATCGCCCCGCTCTGAAACCGTACTGGGCCTCCGAAAGGCCAGGCCCAGTCCCTTCCAAGTGCCGGATGACACGAGAAGCCACCACTCTCTCGAACAGCTTGCCCGTGTCATCCAGCAACACTATGGGCCTGTATGCAGAAAGCGAGTCGACGGGTCGTCCCTCCTTCCGCAACAGGCACAATCGCCCCTCCTTCCACGGCTTCGGGAACCGCCCTGACGTTAGGCACGCGCTGAAAATTTCCCGAAGCCAATCCTCGATTTGCTTCAGGGCGAGACCGAGAACCCGCCCTGGGATCCCGTCTGGGCCGGGCGCCGTCTTCTTACCCCGTAGGCGGTCGGCCACCACCGCCATTTCCACCTCTGACACAGCTGGGATGGGGGCCGCTTGCAACTCTTCGGGCAAAGATACGGAACCCACTATCGGAGGAGGGGTGTGGGTAGGGTCTCTGTCAGGGAAGAGTCCGCCCAACACTCTGTCTAGGAGCTCAGGCTACATGGACTCCGCGACTGGTGGCACTCGGCACCGGAACATTTTCCGAGCTGCCTTGTACGGGCGTCCCCAAGGATCCCTGTCTAGGCTGGCCAGGGCTTCGCCGAACGCCTGTGACTTGGCCCTGACAATAGCCACTCTCAGCTCTCGCTTGGCGACGCGGTACGTTTCATGCAGCTGGTCCTCAACCTTCAGCTCTTCAGCCGACAGCTGCTCGTCGGTCCGGCCATGACGCCGCCTCCTACAGTGGGTGAAGGAGCGCCGCGCCGCTGAGCAGGCAACTCGGAGCTCCGCGATCTCTGAGCACCACCAGTACACCTTGCGGCGCTCGGGATGGCCGTGGGACCTCGGCATGGCCGCGTCACAGACGGCCATCACCGCCTCGCGGAAACGGACAGCAGCGACGTCGACATCTGGGTGCGTGGGAGCAGGAAGCCACGACTGGACGATCGCCGCCTCCTTTGCCAGTTCGACATCAAGGCGGCTAACAGCCCAGCGCGGGAAATCCGCTCGAGCCACGCACCGAGACCCTCCCGCGTTGTGGGAGGTGGATATCTCGAACCTTATGTACTTATGGTCCGAGAGAGTCTTCACCTCCGACATTACCCTCCAGGCCCGGACACGTGCAGCAACAGACGGGGTGGCAAACGATAGGTCCACCACGGATCCCCCGTTGTGTCGCACGCACGTATGGGCCGACCCTCTGTTGAGCAGGGTCAGTCCCGTGGCAACCGCCCACTCCCTGACAATCTCCCCACGAGAGTCAGTTGAGGGGTTGCCCCAATCCCGGGCCTTGGCGTTCAAATCCCCCAAAAGGAGGATCTGACAGGGCGCCAGTCTTCCTACCGCTGCGGCCAGGAGGTCTACAAAGACTTCCAGCTATGCAGCGGTTTTGTTGGGGGAGAAGTATGTGCCCACTACAGCATACTCTCCCCACTGTGCCACCACATATCCGGAACCCTTTTCTTTTACTGTGAGGGGCGGACCACCCGATCGGCCCACAATAGCAATGGAGCCGTCCAGATCCGCAGCCCAATAGGGATGGGAAGAGGGGACGTAGTACGGCTCCGCTGCTACCGCCACGTCTATTTGCCACTGCGCCAGGGCCTGCATTAGCAGGTCTTGGGCCTGGGCGCAGTGGTTGAGGTTCGTCTGGAGGAAGTTTTGATGTCGGACTTGATCCATCAGTCAGACATCACAACCTCCTCGCTTGCCACTGGACGAGCAACTTCCAGCGCAATTGGGCTTACAGCCACAGGGTTAGCCTGGGTCCTGGTGGCCTTGCCCCTCCTCTTCGGAGGAACGCAACTGCGCCCCCCCATTACGTGCCCGGAAGGCTTTCCTGCCTCTGCGCAAATCGCGCAGCGTGGGTCAGCCTTCTTACAGCTGGCCTCCTTATGGCCCGTACATCCACACCGGAAGCACAGGTCCCCCCTGTCGGCTGATGCTGGACACTGGGGGCACGTGTGTCCCAGCCCCATGCACCTAAAACAGCGCATGGGACGCGCCTCCAAGACCACCACTCGCGCCGAACTCCATCCGACCAAAAGCCTACCGGTTCCCGACAGCACTTTGGCTGCCGAGATCGGACAGGTCGCAATGGTGGAGCCGGTGCCGCCAAAGCCGCGGCGAATTTCGCCCACCTTAATTGCGGCCAGGTCGCAGCCACCTGCCTTTGCGACCGCCGTCGCCACCTTCTCCTTCGTGGCTGCATCGTCTAGACCCGTGATGCTCAAATCGGCCGATTTCACGGGCCTTGCGATGTTTGCCACCTCGGACAGAACTCCACGGAGCTTCTCGGCAAGCTTGTCCGCCTTCTGACTGTTTTGGGTGCCAGAAATTTCCAGCATTCTGACACTTGTGGCCGTCTGTCGGAAGCGAAGTCGATCAATTTCCAGCTCCTGGAGATTGACTTTCTCTTGCGCCAGTTGGAGGACGGCGCCATATGTGACCCCTTTCTCCGCGGCTTCAGGCTGTAATGACAGCACCACAGCCGCAGTCTTAGGGGCCCTCAGCGCCACCTTGGGCTTGGCGGTGGCCTTCGGCCTTAGTGTCGTCGCAATTGTACGAACCGAGGGGGCAGGTACCGGGGTAGAGGATTTGCCCTTCCCCTTTCCTTTCCCCTTCCTGCTTACTGTGAACCACGTTTCCGTCTGGGAAACGGTGGATCGGGCAGCTTCAGTGGCACTTTTGGAAGGCCCAGGATTAGAAGGGCCCGCCACCGGTGCCTCTGCAGATGCGGCCAAAATCTTTGGGCCTTGACTAGCTGGCTTATCCGCCTTGGAAGCGGACTTTCGAGGCGGCTCAGGCGTCGGCTTGGGTTTGGTGGCCTTCTTTGCCTCCGCTCTCAACGGCGGACGAACTACCGGGGCTGGCAAAAGCCAGTCCTCGATCCCAGCTAATCGGGCGTTGAGCATTTGCCCAAGCGTGCTGGTCAAGGATCGCTTCAGCTCCTCGACTAGTTCTTCCACCCCCCCAGCTCCAGCGATGGGTGGTGCCCGCGTCCCAGAAGTGGCCACAGCGGCGGCGGTGTTGGCCGCAGCTACCTCCGACTTGGCCTCGTTGAAGCCGCGGTGCAGCGCCTTCACCTCCGCTTTGCGCGACTCGACTTCAAGTCGCAGGCGGCTGTTTTCCGCCCTTAGGCGCCGCGTCTCCTCTGGTTCGCTTCTGCTAGCCAAGGCATCGACAACCTCCCTTATGGACGACGCAGACTTTTTCAGTCGAGCCACAAACTCGCCCTTTAGGTTGCCCGACCTCTTTGCTACCTCAAAAATGCAGGCGAGCCCTTCGCCCGCGTGCGCCCTCAATTCCTGGGCGTTCAGCGTGCTGATATCATCAGACCTCGCGATGACATCGGACTCGTTGCCCGTGTCTGTCGTGAGGTCTGAACCAGCACCCACCCCCTTCTTCTTTCTTTCGTACTGCCTGCGACGCAGTACGTCCTCCAGTTTGCCGTCTAACGGCACCGGATCAGGCTTGAGGAAATCCGCTCGCGAAGTTCCCGCCTTGGCGGTGTTTCCTCTTCCTCTCCTCGCCGTGTTTACTTTCGCAGCCGCCGTCCCCTCGGTCTCCGTGTCCGAGTCCAAACGTTCGGACGCGATGAACGGAGAAGGCGGCCGCTTACGACCACTCATCTTTCTAGTCGCGGTTTTGATACCGCGCGACACGTCTAACTCAGACGCACCGTCTGAGACGTCAGAGTTGCGTTGCGAAGAGCCAACCGAACGGCCCTGAGTAGGGCGTTTTATGAATTTGCCCTTCGCATCACGCAATGGACGCACCGTCACGTGAGACGCAAGCGTCTTGCCGTCGTCACTATGCGCAGATGCACATTCTACCTCCTCTTCGCCACTGCTTATCATCCTGACCGTCCTACCGCTATCCAAATCACGAGCGATCTCGGAGTCCATAGTCGAGTTGCCATTGTCGTGTTTACGGAGGTCAGCGGAGCGCTGACCTACGAAGCAAGAGTTGCCTCCCCCAGAGTACGAGGGGCAGCCCTCTACCTCGGATGAGGCAGAGGGGTGGGATTCCCCCTTTCGGGGACCCACCTGGGGACCATTTTCACTTTTGCTTTGGTTCATTTTGTAAACACCGATGCTCCACATCGTCGTCTCTTTTTTCAGGGGTGAGCTCCCCTGTCAGCGCGCCCTGAAAAGGGCACGCCCACCAACAACACCGCCAGCGAGACATCGATCAACTCGGGATCCCGCAAGGAAGCTGACCCATACAACCGACTCGCAGGAAACCCAAGCGGAAAGACGCCGCACCAACAGCCTCCCTACTCATGGACGGCTCCACGAGCCCGTCCCAGCCTCGTCCACTGCGCCCTCTGCGTTCAGAGGGACGCGCGGAGAAGCTTCCCCTTCTCCATCCTACCCCACGGACAAAGTGCCGGTGCCTGGTGGTTTCAGTTACGTCTATTTCAGATGGAAATAGACCAATAACGGGCAGCAACCGCGAGAAGGACGACCCCACCAGACTGGCCTTGAGGATCTACACGACCTGCGCTCTCCCTCAAGACCAAACACCTCCCTACTCGCTCCCAGAGCCGAGTAAGGAAGGCCTGGACTTATCCAATACAAGCGGCCGAAGCGCGCAAGCTAGGCATAGCAACTACTAATGGATAAACCCAGACCCGCCCAACCGCGGCCAAACCTTTTTTTTTTTTTTTTTTTTTTTGCGCTGGGAAAAATGCGTTACGCATGCCCCCCATTAGGGGATGGGGGGGGGGGGGGGGGTATGTGGGACTCCCCGATCCGAAAGGACCGGTATACCCACTAAACATTCCAGCGGCATTCCAGCATCGTCTGCGTGACGGAGGACTGGGAAACTGGCTTACTTCCAGCCCCCGCCGACGATCGCCCGCCTTTACAGCGGGGCCTTCACGCCTCTCCCGACAGGGAGAGGCCCGGGAATGACCGTGAATGCTCGGCCATCCCCGTCCAGCGGAGGTGGAGAATCTGCAATGCAGGAGAAGACGCCCCCGCGCCTGTTTCCCGCTATCCTCCACCAGGAGGGGGAAGTCGGTTGTCGTACAAACGCCTTCTCCCACCCCTTCTTCGCCTGCGGTGCGGTGCCGCGAGGGGGTCATTCTCCCGCGCGCGCTTCGCTGCCTCCTTTTGGGACATTACGTCCTCACAAAAGAAGGCTACGGCTGTCCAGGCCGCCAGTTTATTCCGCGCCGCCTTATACGGTCTCCCGTACGGGTCACTGTCGAGACCCTCGAGCATCTCCGCTCTAGCCGCGTCTTCGGCGGCAAACATCGCCACCTTGAGGACCTTCTTTGCCTCTAAATATGAGGCGTATAGAAGGTCCTCGTTCTCCGGGTTCCGCAAGCTGCGTCGTCGGCTCCGCGTGTAGGCCCTCCTGGCCCTCACGCAGACGGCCCGGAGCCCCGCTAGTTCCTCCGACCACCAATAGACGGCTCGACGGGGAGGTGGTCGGCGAGACCGAGGCATGCTGGAGTTGCACACCTCGGTCAGGGACTATCGCAGCTGGACCGCTGCGACGTCCACGTCCTGGACATTGGTGGGAGGCGCGAGCCAGTCCTGGAGGAACGCCGCCTCCCTGGCCGCTCCCCGGTCCAGGTGAGTGAGGGCCCACCGTGGAAAGGGGGATCGGCCCGGGCGGGCCTCCCCCCGGGGGCTCTGGGTGGAGATGTCGAACCGCACATATCGGTGGTCCGACAAGGTCTCCACCATCTCCACCCGCCAGTCAACGACGCGGGCGGCAAGTGCGGGGGTGGCAAACGAGACATCGACCACCGACCCTCCCAGTTGCCGCACACACGTGTGGACTGTCCCTCTGTTAAGGAGGGACAAGCCGGACGAGGTCGCCCAAAACTCGACGGCTCGTCCGCGAACGTTGCAGGTGGTGGCCGGGTTGCCCCAGGCCGCCGACTTGGCATTTAGGTCGCCCAATACGACGACCTGGCGCGGCGCCGCCCTCCCGACGACTGCAGTGAGGATTTCGAGAAACTTCTCGAAATCCGATAGAGGGCGGTTTGGGGAAAAATATACCCCCACCAGAGCTATATTCCCCCACGCGGCGGCCACGTATCCCGGTCCCCTCTCTAAGAGCGAGAGGGGAGGGGAGTCTGTGGAAGGCCGCGCAACCAACGCCACCAAGCCATCCGGATCGCCCAGCCAACGGCCAGGGACCGAGTACGGCTCGGCAACCACTGCCACGTCCACCAACCACTCAGCTATGGCCTGCATCAGCAGGTCCTGCGCTGCTTTGCAGTGGTTGGTGTTCGCCTGGAGGATGCGATGACCGGTCCCATCCATCATTCGGACATCGCACCCTCCTCGTCGGCCACCGAGGTCCCAGCTACAGGGACGACGGCAGTGGCGGCAGGCTGAGCCGGAGCTTGTGCTTTGCCCTTCTTTGGGGGAGGATTGCAATTCCTCCCCTTCATGACGTGGCCCGCTGGGCGGCCACTGGAGGCGCACACCGCACAGTGTGGCGTGGCGGCCTTGCTGCAGGAGACGGATCTGTGTCCCTCCTTGCCGCAGCGGTAGCAACAGTTTGACCTGTCCACCTTGGACGTGCAGAGGGCCCGAGTGTATCCAATGTTAAAGCACTTGAAGCAGCACAGAGGCTGCTCTTCAAGTGCCCGAACCACACTCGAGCTAAACCCGACGGTGAGCCGTCCCTTGGCGAGGACGGCCTTGGCCGCGGTGACTGGGCACTCAAGGCGAATGGTGCCCATGCCACCGCGACTGGGCCTGATGTCCCGACCCAGTACCGCTGCGACGCTACAGCCCCCCATGGCTGCGACCGCCACCACCACCTCCTCTTTGGTGACCGAATCGTCCAGATTGGACACCTCCAAGGCGGCGGACTTGACGGGCCTGACCACTTTGGCCGCATCTGCAATGACCTCTTGCAACTTGGTTGCGAAGAGGTCCGCGTTGGCGCCGCCCTGAGCCCCCGGGAACTCGAAAATCCGAGCCCCGGCTTGGGTCTGACGGCACGTTATTGCGCCGATTCCCAGGTGGGTGGGATCGGCGTTGGTACGAGCCCGTCTCAGCACTGACTCGTACGTTTCCCCTCGCTGTGCAGCCTCCGCGGTCAGCGTCACCACGACGGCCGCGGTCTTGGGAGCAACAAGAGGCTTCCTTCCACCGGCAGAGGCCCTTTTAGCTGCGGGAGCAGCGGTGCTGGGCTTAGAGGCCGACGTTTTCCCCTTCCCTTTACCATTCCCCTTCCCCTTGCCAGTCGCCTGGGACGAGCTGGGAGGAGGGTTGTTGGCGTGGGAGGCAGGGTCGGCGCCCGTTCCTGTCTTCTTTTTCTTGCCCTTATCCTTCCCCTTCTTGACCACTTTCGTCCACGGCTGATTAGACTGGGTGGTCGAGGGGAGCAGAGCGTCTTGCTCCTGGGAGGATGGCCCCGGCTTGGACGGCCTCTTGTCCGCTGCGAGAGGCGGCCGGAGGCGTTTTTCCGGCAAGAGCCTATCCTCTATACCGGCGAAGCAGGCTCTCGTGAAGGCCCTTTCCTCCATGACTGCCTTGCGGATAATATCCTTAAGGTTGAAGGAGGAAGGACCTTCGGCCGCAGGTCTCGGTTCGGCTTGAGATGGCCGGGCCATGACTTCAGCCAGCTTCTTATGCAGCTGGCTGACCTCCGACTGCAGGCGATCTACCTTCGCCTGCAGCTGCCTTGTTTCCTCGGTCGCTGTGCGCTGCACCAGCTCCCGGACAATGCTGGCCATGCTGGCGGCCCTGCACTTAAGGGACTTCTGTAGAGTCCCTTTAAGATTAGAGGACTTAGAGGCGACCTCCTTAATTTCCTCTTCATCCTCTTGCGCCATCCGCTCTAGCTCGGCCAGCGAGTGGTCCGCGTAGAGGACGCTGGACGCGCCGTACCCAGTCTTGGCCCGGGCGGCGCGTGCCTGCTGCTTCTTGGCGGCAACCTTCTCCTCCAGATCCTGTTGGAGTTGCTTCCGCCGAGACAAATCTAGCTGCCGTTTGGCATCCGCTAGACCCACGTCGTGGGTGTCCGCTACAATCGAAGACGATGTCGGCTTTTTGGCCTTCACCTTCTTCGACTTGGTGCTCTTCGTCGAGTCCGAAGAGCCCCCACTACCATCCTTTAGGAAAGCCCGCTTACGCTTTTGGAGGCGATTTTCGACCTCCATCGCCGAACTTGAGTCCGACTCAAGCGCGTTGTCTGACTCTGACAACTCGCCAGCCCTGCTATAAAAGCTGAAAATAAATTTGGTTGGCCCTGAGAAGGGCCTTTTGGTTGGCCCTGAGAAGAGCCTTTTGGTTGGCCCTTAGAAGGGCCTTTTTTGAAACGCCCGAAGGCGTCCCGCAATTGAGGCGTCGTCGCCTCCTCAGGCGCTAGCGCCCTACCACTGTTGCTATGCGCAGACGCGCATACAACCTCCTCACCGCTCACTACCGTCTCACCTAACCTAGATTTGTTTAAAGATTTATTCATAATCAGATCCCACGAGTAAGTGGGAAGGGTGGGTCACCCCGGACAGTGCCCACTGTAACCGGGGAAGTCTAACGTAACCCGCTCAGGGGAGCGACACTTCCCTGGCGGGGGACGCGGTAGCGACTGAAACTCCGTTCAGCCTTCCAGACCTTACGCCGCGCCGCCGCTTATCCTCGGGTAATTTTTTATAGAGGTTGTCTTCCTCGCAGCCCAGGCGACCAAGCCAAGGCCTATCGGTCCCGCTCAGATCGCAAAACATGACTGCGACCATGTTGCGGGGTTACGATTTTGGGGCGGTGGCAGGGAAGAAAACTCCCACTGCCTGCCCGGCGGCAGGGTAAGTGCACGCCAAGGCCCGACACCTCTCCGCAAGCATAAGAAGGCTATCCTCCGCTCAAGCTCAAGCTTGAACTCAAGCCAAGCACCTGTCCACTCGGCATCCCGCGAGGAAACTGACCCATACAGCCGACTCACGGGAACCAAGATGGACGGCATCCCAGCTCTAAATCCCCCCCCCCATCCCACCCCAGTGTTTGGTCCGCGCCGGTAAACCGGTAACTCCCATTTCTGGGAGCCGTTCCCCTATCCGCCACCCGGGGACGCGCCGACGAGTTGGGGTACACCTCCCCACCCACTGCGACTACCCAGCAGGTCCGCGGAACCGCGGCCAAATCTTTTTTTTTTTTTTTTTTTTTTTTTACGTGGGGAAATCCTCATGGATACCACTCCAGCGTGGGGGCGCCGGTGTGGTTATGCCGGACTCTTACCGGCTAAAACCACCACGGTGAGCAATCATCCGCCCAGATGGGGCAAGGTAGGGTCGGGCTACCATTCACCACCCTGCCCCGGCGGCTGGCCTAGTTGGGAGCAACTAGACCCCAGCATGGAGAGGGATCGCCTTCCTCACAAAGACGCCCCCCTCATGAAGAGATGATAGGTCGTGCAAGCCAGCCGAGAGTCCCCCGACTCTCAGCCAGTGACCCACTTATGAAGGCGGAGTGACGAGGCGGGCAAACCGCCTCCTCCTACCTCCAGTTCGTCTGCGTCGGAGTGGGTCCGAAGAGGCGTCATCCTCCCTGGCCCGCTCCGCAGTCTCCTTCTGCATCATCACCTCTTCGCAGAAGGAGACCACCGCCTGCCACGATCCCTCACTGCCGAGCATGGCGTTCACTACGCTCGGCAGAGAGAGATCCCCTCCGACGCTCGCCGAAAGCGCGTGCCGTTGCGGGCCCCATGCCGCACACACTTCCAGAGTGTGTAGCGCCGTGTCTTCGGGCGCTCCACACTCGTGGCAAGCTGGGCTTACCTCTCTCCTTGCGATTCCATGCAGGTACTTCCCGAAACATCCGTGTCCGGAAAGTACCTGCACCAATCGGAAGGTCAACGCCCCGAACCGTCGCCTCACCCACCTACTGAGGACCGGCCTCACGGCGTCCACCGTCCACTGTCCCGGGACCGGTGGTGCCAGGTCCTCCGACCACCGCTTTAACAAGGCAGCCCGCGCCTGCCTCCGCATGCGCGTGACCTCCTCCCACGCTGGAGGCTCCCCTTGGGATCTCCTCGCCGCCACGAAGTGATAGACTTCGGCGAGGATCTCCGCCTGGAGCTCCCAGGGAGGATCCCCGGCCAACACGCACGCTGCCGTCCACGACACCGTCCGGTAACCGCGTATCGCCCTCGTCGCGATGACCCGCTGCGGACGTCGCAGCAGGGTCTTGTTTTGGCGGTTGAGGGCGTCCACCCAGACGGGTGCCCCATACATGGCCATACTTCGGATTACTCCGGAGTACAGACGTCGGCAGTTGGCGCTCGGGCCACCCACGTTTGGCAGCAGCCTCCCTAAAGCGGCAGCAGCCCCCACAACTCTCGGGGCCAACCCTGTAAAATGGGACCCAAATGTCCACCTCCCGTCTAGAATGAGACCCAGGTATTTCATCTGGGTCCCAACCCTGATGCTGACTCCGTCCAGGGTCACTTGCGTACCTGGAGGGGGTCCCCCCCGAGGCCCATGAAACAGCAGAGCCTCGGTCTTGGGGAGGGCAACCTCAAACCCCAGGGTGCGTATGCGGTCGACCACGAGTGTTGTACCCACTGTGGCCAACCGCTTCACCTCCCCGAGGTCTCTTCCTTTGGCGACGACTAGGGTATCATCCGCATAGCACGCGACCCGCACACTGGCGGGAAGCGTTCCGCGGAGCACCCAGTCATAGCCAATGTTCCACAGGAGCGGTCCCAGCACCGACCCTTGTGGAACCCCGCAGGAGACACGACGGCGCCTCAAACCGTCGCGTCCTACCACCAGGACCTCGCGGTCTTGGAGGTAATCGTCCGACAGCCTCCGCAGATACAGTGGCACTCCGTGATAGCGGAGCGCCTCCTGTATCGTTTGGTGCGGGAGGCTGTTGAAGGCGTTCGCTATATCGAGGGAGACAGCCAACGCCTTTTCCCCCGACATGACCGCCGCCTGTGTCCAGTCCTTCAGCCAGAGCAGGGCATCGACTGTGGATCGCCCCGCTCTGAAACCGTACTGGGCCTCCGAAAGGTCAGGCCCAGTCCCTTCCAAGTGCCGGATGACACGAGAAGCCACCACTCTCTCGAACAGCTTGCCCGTGTCATCCAGCAACACTATGGGCCTGTATGCAGAAGGCGAGTCGACGGGTCGTCCCTCCTTTCGCAACAGGCACAATCGCTCCTCCTTCCACGGCTTCGGGAACCGCCCTGACGTTAGGCACGCGCTGAAAATTTCCCGAAGCCAATCCTTGATTTGCTTCAGGGCGAGACCGAGAACCCGCCCTGGGATCCCGTCTGGGCCGGGCGCCGTCTTCTTACCCCGTAGGCGGTCGGCCACCACCGCCATTTCCACCTCTGACACAGCTGGGATGGGGGCCGCTTGCAACTCCTCGGGGAAAGAGACGGAACCCACCATCGGAGGAGGGGTGTGGGTAGGGTCCCTGTCAGGGAAGAGTCCGCCCAACACTCTGTCTAGTAGCTCAGGCTACATGGACTCGGCTGGTGGCACTCGGCATCGGAACATTTTCCGAGCTGCATTGTACGGGTGTCCCCAAGTATCCCTGTCTAGGCTGGCCAGGGCTTCGCCGAACGCCTGTGACTTGGCCCTGACAAAAGCCACTCTCAGCTCTCGCTTGGCGACGCGGTACGCTTCATGCAGCTGGCCCTCAACCTCCAGCTCTTCAGCCGACAGCTGCTCGTCGGTCCGGCCATGACGCCGCCTCCTACAGTGGGTAAAGGAGCGCCGCGCCGCTGAGCAGGCAACTCGGAGCTCCGCGATCTCCGAGCACCACCAGTACACCTCGCGGCGCTCGGGATGGCCGTGGGACCTCGGCATGGCCGCGTCACAGACGGCCGTCACCGCCTCGAGGAAACGGACAGCAGCGACGTCGACATCTGGGTGCGTGGGAGCAGGAAGCCACGACTGGACGATCGCCGCCTCCTTTGCCAGTTCGACATCAAGGCGGCTAACAGCCCAGCGCGGGAAATCCGCTCGAGCCACGCACCGAGACCCTCCCGCGTTGTGGGAGGTGGATATCTCGAA
Source organism: Philereme vetulata (assembly GCA_918857605.2). Lineage (NCBI taxonomy): Eukaryota > Metazoa > Arthropoda > Insecta > Lepidoptera > Geometridae > Philereme > Philereme vetulata. The sequence goes on from OU975482.1 coordinate 2,366,513, forward strand.
TCTTATGTACTTATGGTCCGAGAGAGTCTCCACCTCCGACATTACCCTCCAGGCCCGGACACGTGCAGCAACAGACGGGGTGGCAAACGATAGGTCCACCACGGATCTCCCGTTGTGTCGCACGCACGTATGGGCCGACCCTCTGTTGAGCAGGGTCAGTCCTGTGGCAACCGCCCACTCCCTGACAATCTCCCCACGAGAGTCAGTTGAGGGATTGCCCCAATCCCGGGCCTTGGCGTTCAAATCCCCCAAAAGGAGGATCTGACAGGGCGCCAGTCTTCCTACCGCTGCGGCCAGGAGGTCTACAAAGACTTCCAGCTCTGCAGCGGTTTTGTTGGGGGAGAAGTATGTGCCCACTACAGCATACTCTCCCCACTGTGCCACCACATATCCGGAACCCTTTTCTTTTACTGTGAGGGGCGGACCACCCGATCGGCCCACAATAGCAATGGAGCCGTCCAGATCCGCAGCCCAATAGGGATGGGAAGAGGGGACGTAGTACGGCTCCGCTGCTACCGCCACGTCTATTTGCCACTGCGCCAGGGCCTGCATTAGCAGGTCTTGGGCCTGGGCGCAGTGGTTGAGGTTCGTCTGGAGGAAGTTGTGTAGTCGGACTTGATCCATCAGTCAGACATCACAACCTCCTCGCTTGCCACTGGACGAGCAACTTCCAGCGCAATTGGGCTTACAGCCACAGGGTTAGCCTGGGTCCTGGAGGCCTTGCCTCTCCTCTTCGGAGGAACGCAACTGCGCCCCCCCATCACGTGCCCGGAAGGCTTTCCTGCCTCTGCGCAAATCGCGCAGCGTGGGTCAGCCTTCTTACAGCTGGCCGCCTTATGGCCCGTACATCCACACCGGAAGCACATGTCCCCCCTGTCGGCTGATGCTGGACACTGGGGGCGCGTGTGTCCTAGCCCCATGCACCTAAAACAGCGCATGGGACGCGCCTCCAAGACCACCACTCGCGCCGAACTCCATCCGACCAAAAGCCTACCGGTTCCCGACAGCACTTTGGCTGCCGAGATCGGACAGGTCGCAATGGTGGAGCCGGTGCCGCCAAAGCCGCGGCGAATTTCGCCCACCTTAATTGCGGCCAGGTCGCAGCCACCTGCCTTTGCGACCGCCGTCGCCACCTTCTCCTTCGTGGCTGCATCGTCTAGACCCGTGATGCTCAAATTGGCCGATTTCACGGGCCTTGCGATGTTTGCCACCTCGGACAGAACTCCACGGAGCTTCTCGGCAAGCTTGTCCGCCTTCTGATTGTTTTGGGTGCCAGAAATTTCCAACATTCTGGCACCCGTGGCCGTCTGTCGGAAGCGAAGTCGATCAATTTCCAGCTCCTGGAGATTTACTTTCTCTTGCGCCAGTTGGAGGACGGCGCCATATGTGACCCCTTTCTCCGCGGCTTCAGGCTGTAAAGACAGCACCACAGCCGCAGTCTTAGGGGCCCTCAGCGCCACCTTGGGCTTGGCGGTGGCCTTCGGCTTTAGTGTAGTCGCAATTGTACGAACCGAGGGGGCAGGTACCGGGGTAGAGGATTTGCCCTTCCCCTTTCCTTTCCCCTTCCTGCTTACTGTGACCCACGTTTCCATCTGGGAAACGGTGGGTCGGGCAGCTTCAGTGGCACTTTTGGAAGGCCCAGGATTAGAGGGGCCCGCCACCGGTGCCTCTGCAGATGCGGCCAAAATCTTTGGGCCTTGACTAGCTGGCTTATCCGCCTTGGAAGCGGACTTTCGAGGCGGCTCAGGCGTCGGCTTGGGTTTGGTGGCCTTCTTTGCATCCGCTCTTAACGGCGGACGAACTACCGGGGCTGGCAAAAGCCGGTCCTCGATCCCAGCTAGTCGGGCGTTGAGCATTTGCCCAAGCGTGCTGGTCAAGGATCGCTTCAGCTCCTCGACTAGTTCCTCCACCCCCCCAGCTCCAGCGATGGGTGGTGCCCGCGTCCCAGAAGTGGCCACAGCGGCGGCGGTGTTGGTCGCAGCTACCTCCGACTTGGCCTCGTTGAAGCCGCGGCGCAGCGCCTTCACCTCCGCTTTGCGCGACTCGACTTCAAGTCGCAGGCGGCTATTTTCCGCCCTTAGGCGACCGCGGCCAAACCTAACCTAACCTAACCTAACCTTACCTTTTTTTTTTACGTGGTGAAATCCTTTTAGATACCACTCTCGCGTGGGGGTAGTAGAGTAGTTATGCCGGTCTCTTACCGGCTAAAACCACCACGGTGAGCAAACATTCCGCCGAGGTGGGGCAAGGTGGGGTCGCGCTAACATTCACCACCCAGCCCCGGCGGTCGGTCCAGTTGGGACCCCGACATGGAGGGGGCGGCCTTTCTCACAAAGACCGCCCCTCAAGGAGACGTGCAAGGTCGTGCAAGCCGGCTGTGAGTCCCCCGACTCGTAGCCAGTTACCCTGCTTACGAAGGAGGAGTGAGGAGGCGAGCAAACCGCCTCCTCCTTGCTCCCGTTCGTCTGCGCCGGAGCGGGTCCGATGAGGCATCGTCCTCCCTGGCTCGCTCCGCGGTCTTCTTCTGCGTCATCACCTTTTCGCAGAAGGATACCATCGCCTGCCACGATCCCTCACTGCCGAGCATGGCGTTCACTACGCTCGGCAGAGAGAGATTCCCTCCGATGCACGCTAAAAGTGTGCGCCGCTGTGGGCCCCATGCAGCACACACTTCCAGCGTATAGCGTGCCGTGTCTTCGGGCGCTCCGCACTCATGGCAGGTTGGGGCCACCTCCCTCCTCGCGATTCCATGCAGGTACTTTCCGAAACATCCGTGTCCGGAAAGCACCTGCACCATACGGAAGGTCAGCGACCCAAACCGCCGCCTTACCCACCTACTAAGGACCGGCCTCACGGCATCCACCGTCCACTGTCCTGGAACTGACGGCGCCAGGTCCTCCGTCCACCGCCGCAACAAGGCGGCTCACGCCTGCCTCTGCATGCGCGTGACCTCCTCCCATATTGGAGGCTCCCCTCGGGATCTCCTCGCCGCCACAAAGTGGTAAACTTCGGCGAGGATCTCTACTTGGAGCTCCCAAGGGGGATCCCCGGCCAACATGCACGCTGCCGTCCATGACACCGTCCGGTGTCCGCGTATCGCCCTCATCGCGATGACCCGCTGCGGACGTCGCAGCAGGGTCTTGTGTCGGCGATCGAGGGCGTCCACCCAGACGGGTGCCCCATACATGGCAATACTCCGGATCACTCCGGAGTACAGCCATCGGCAGTTGGCGCTCGAGCCGCCCACGTTCGGCAGCAGCCTCCCCAAAGCGGCAGCAGCCCCCACGACTCTTGGGACCAACCCAGCAAAGTGAGCCACAAAGTTCCACCTCCCGTCTAAAGTGAGACCCAGGTATTTCATCTGGGTCCCAGCTCTCACCGGGACTCCGTCCAGCAGGACCCGCGTGCTTGGAGGGGGTCCTCCCCGAGGCCCATAAAACAACAGGGCCTCGGTCTTGGAGAGGACGACCTCCAGCCCCAGGATGCGTATGCGGTCGACCACGAGAGTTGTACCCACCGTGGCCAACCGCGTCACCTCTTCCAGATCTCTCCCCTTGGCTACGACTAGGGTGTCATCCGCGTAGCACGCAATCCGCACACTTGCGGGAAGCGTGCCGCGGAGCACCCAGTCGTTACCAATGTTCCACAGGAGCTGTCCCAGCACCGACCCCTGTTGAACTCCGCAAGAGATGCGACGGCGCCGCAAACCATCGCATCCTACTACCAGGACCTCGCGGTCTTGGAGGTAATCCTCCAACAGCCTCCGCAGATACAGGGGCACTCCGTGATAGCGTAGCGTTTCCTGTATCGTTTTGTGTGGGAGGCTATTGAAAGCGTTGGCTATATCGAGTGAGACAGCCAACGCCTTTTTCCCCTCACTGACCGCCGCCTGCGTCCACTCCTTGAGCCAGAGCAGAGTATACACTGTAGACCGCCCCGCTCTGAAACCGCACTGGGCCTCTGAAAGACCAGGCCCAGTCCTTTCCAGGTGCTTGATGACACGAGAAGCCACCACTCTCTCAAACAGCTTGCCCGTGTCATCCAGCAGCACTATTGGCCTGTACGCAGAAGGCGAGTCGACAGGTCGTCCCTCTTTCCGCAACAGGCACAATCGCCTGTCCTTCCAGGGCTTTGGGAACCGCCCCGACGTGAGGCGCGCACTGAAAAGTTCCCGAAGCCATGCATTCATTTCCCTAAGGGCGAGTCCGAGGACCCGCCCTGGGATTCCATCTGGGCCAGGCGCCGTCTTGTTGCCCCGTAGGCGATCGACGACTACCTCTATCTCCACCTCTGAGACAGGCGGGATGGAGTCCAACTCCTCGGGGAAGGAGACGGCACTCGCCATCGGCGGATGGGTATAGATAGGGTCTTCGTGGGGGAAGAGCCCACCCAACACCCTGTCCAGGAGATCTGGCACCATGGACTCAGTATTTGGGGGCACCCGGCACCGGTACATTTTCCGAGCTGCCTTGTACGGACGCCCCCAAGGATTTCTGTCCAGGCTTGTCAGGGCTTCACCAAACGCCTGTGACTTGGCCCTGACAATAGCCACCCTAAGCTGTCGCTTGGCGATGCGATAAGCTTCGTGCGGCTGGCCCTCAGCCTCCAGCTCTTCGGCCGACAGCTGCTCGTCAGCCCGGCCATGACGGCGCCTCCTACAATACAGTGAGTGTAAGAGCGCCGCGCCGCCGAGCAGGCAACCCGGAGCTCCGCGATCTCTGAGCACCACCAGTATACTTCGCGGCGCTCGGGGTGGCCCCGCGACCTCGGCATGGCCGCGTCGCAAACGGCCGTCACCACTTCGCGGAAACGGCCGGCAGCGACATCGACGTCTTGGTGCGTGGGAGCAGGAAGCCACGACTGGACGATCGCCGCCTCCTTTGCCAATTCGGCATCGAGACGGCTAACGGCCCAGCGCGGGAAATCTGCTCGAGCCACGCACCGCGTTGCACCCTCCCGCGTTGTGGGAGGTGGATATCTCGAACCTTATATATTTATGGTCCGAGAGAGTCTCCACCTCCGACATCACCCTCCAGGACCGGACACGTGCGGCGACAGTTGGGGTGGCAAACGATATGTCGACCACGGACCCCCCGTTGTGTCGCACGCACGTGTGGACCGACCCTCTGTTGAGCAGGGTCAGTCCCGTGGCAACCGCCCACTCCCTGACCATCTCTCCGCGAGTGACAGTTGAGGGGTTGCCTCAGTCCCGGGTCTTGGAGTTCAGATCCCCTAGAAGGAGGATCTGACATGGCGCCTGTCTTCTTACCGCTGCGGCCAAGAGGTCCACAAAGACCTGCAGTTCCGCAGCTGTTTTGTTGGGGGAGAAGTATGTGCCCACTACAGCATACTCTCCCCATTGCGCCACCACGTATCCAGAACCCCTCTCTTTGACTGAGAGGGGTAAACCATTCGATCGGACCACAATGGCAACGGAGCCGTCCAGGTCCCAAGCCCAATACGGATGGGTAGAGGGGACGTAATACGGCTCCGCCGCTACCGCCACGTCTATTTTCCACTGCGCCAGGGCCTGCATGAACACGGCTTGGGCCTGGGCGCAGTGATTAAGTGTCGTCTGGAGGAAGCTGTGATGTCGGACTTGATCCATCAGTCAGACATCACAACCTCCTCGCTTACCTCCGGGCGAGCGACCTCCGGCGGAATTTGGCTTACAGCTGCAGGGTTGGCCTGGGTCCTGGCGACCTTGCCCCTCGTCTTTGGGGGAACGCAGTGGCCCGTGCTTCCACATCGGAAGCACAGGTTCCTCCTGTCGGCTGATGCTGGATACTGAGGGCGCGTGTGCCCAGTCCCATGCACCTGAAACAGCGCATGGGACGCGTCTCCAAGGCCACCACTCGCACCGAAGTCCAACCGACCAAAAGCCTACCCTTACCCGACAGCACTTTGGCTGTCGAGATCGGACAAGACACAATGAAGGAACCGGTGCCGCTAAACCCGCGGCGAATTTCTCCCACCTTTACTGCCATCAGGTCGCAGCCACCTGCTTTAGCGACTGCCGCCGCCACCTTCTCCTTTGTGGCTGCATCATCTAAACCCGTGATGCTCAAATCAGCAGATTTGTTGGCCACTTCAGACAAGACACCACAGAGCTTCTCCGTGAGCCTGTCTGCCTTCTCAGAGTTTTGGGAGCCAGATATTTGCAGTAGCCTGGCTCCCGTAGCCGTCTCGCGAAAACGGAGTTGGTCAATCTCCAGCTCCTTGAAATTGAGCTGATCCTGCGCAAGTTGGAGGACGGCACCGTATGTGACCCCCTTCTCTGCGGCCTCAGGCTGCGAACGACAGCACCACAGCCGCCGTCTTAGGGGCCCTCAACGCCAGTTTGGGCTTAGCGTTAGCCTTTGACTTCGGTATAGCCGCGGTAGGACGAGCCGAGAGGGCAGCTACCGGGGCAGAAGATTTGCCCTTCCCCTTCCCTTTTCCCTTCCTAGTCACTGTGACTCACGTTTCCGTTTCGGGAACAGCGGGTTGGCCAGTCTCCGTAACAGTAACATAGTAGTAGTAGTAAGTCTCAGTAACATTATTTGTCCGTCCAGGATTGGAGAGGCCTGCTACCGGTGCCACTGCGGGAGTGGCAGACATCTTTGGGCCTTGACCAGCCCGCTTATCCGCCTTGGCAGCAGACTTACGAGGCGGCTCAGGTGTTGGCTTGAGTTTGGCGGCAGTAGCTGCCGCCACCTTCTTGGCGTCTGCTCTTAATGGCGGACAAACTATCGGGCCTGGCAGAAGCCGGTCCTCAATCCCAGCAAGTCGGGCGTTGAGCATTTGCACGAACGTGCTAGTCAAGGACCGCTTCAGCTCCTCGACTAGTTCCTCCGCCCCAATCCCAGCCAAGGGTATTGCCCGCGTTCCAGGAGTGGCCACTGCGGCGGCGGTGTTGGCCACAGCTACCTCTGACTCAGCTTCGTTAAAGCCGCGACGCAGCGCCTTCACCTCCGCTTTGCACGATTCCACTTCGAGTCGCAGGCGGCTGTTTTCCGCCCTTAGGCGCCGCGTCTCCTCTGCCTCGCTTCTGCTTGCCAGAGCATCCACAACCTCCCTAAGAGCCGATGTGGACCTTTTCAGGCTAGCCGCAAACTCGCCCTTCAGGTTGCCCGACTTCTTGGCCACCTACAGAATGCCGGCGAGCCCTTTGCCCGCGTGTGCCCTCAGTTCTTGGGCGTTTAGCGTGCTGATATCATCAGCCCTCACGATGATATCGGACTCGTTGCCCGTGTCTGTCGCGAGGTCTGAACCAGCATCCGCCCTCTTCTTCTTTCTCTCGTACTGCCTGCGACGCAGTACGTCCTCCAGTTCGCTATCTAGCGGCACCGGAGCAGGCTTGAGGAAATCCGCTCGCGAAGATCCCGCCTTGGCGGTGTTTCCTCTTCCTCTCCTCGCCGAGTTTACCTTGGCAGCCGCCATACCCTCGGTCTCCGTGTCTGAGTTTAAACCTTCAGGCAAGAAGAACGAAGAAGACGGACGCTTCCGGCCTCTCGTCTTCCCAATGACGGCCTCAGTACCGCTAGACACGTCTAACTCAGACGCTCCGTCTGAAATGTCAAAATCACGCTGAGTAATGCTTCTTGGTCGGCCGTGAGAAAGGCGTTTTATAAATTTGCCCTTCGCATCACGCAATGGATGCATTGCCACGTCAGACGCAAGCGTCTTTTCATCGTCACTATGCGCAGATGCGCATTTTAACTCTCCTTCTTAACCACTCTCTACCGTCCTTAACCTAAGGTTTTTTATATTTTCACAATTCATAATTAGATACTGCGAGTAAGTGGGAAGGGTGGGTCGCCCCACGCGGGGGCCACGGATCCCGGTCTCCTCCCTAAGAGCGAGAGGGGAGGGGAGTCTGTGGAAGACCGCGACACCAATGCCACCAAGCCTTCCCGATCACCTAGCCAACGTGCGGGGACCGAGTACGGCTCGGAGACAACCACCACGTCCACCAACCACTCAGCCATGGCCTGCATCAGCAGATCCTGGGCTGCCTTGCAGTGGTTGGTGTTCGCCTGGAGGATGCGACGCTCGACCCTATCTATCAATCGGACATCGCACCCCCCTCATCAGCCGCCGGGGTTTCCGCTTCAGGGGCGGCGGTTGCAGCGGCAGGCGGGCTTGGTGCCTGCGCTTTGCCCTTCTTAGGGGAAGGATTGCAGTTCCTCTTCTTCATTATGTGACCCGCTGGGCGGCCACTGGCAGCGCACACTGCGCAGTGTGGCATGGCAACCTTGAAGGAGGCGGACTTGTGCCCCTCCTTGCCGCAGCGGTAGCAGCTGTCCGTCCTATCCACCTTGAACGGACAGAGGGCCCGCGTGTGCCCAACTCAAAAGCACTTGAAGCAGCGTAGAGGCTGATCTTCAAGCGCCCGGACTCTGCAGAAACTAAACCGTACAGAAAGCCGCCCTTTGGCAAGGACGGCTTTAGCCGCGGCGACGGGGCACTCAAGGCGGATAGTGCCCATGTCACCGCGGCCGGGCCTAATGTCCCGACTCTGCACCTTTGTGACGCCACAACACCCTGTTGCTGCGATCACCGCCACCAACTCCTCTTTGGTGACCGAGTCATCTAGATCGGTCACCTAACGGGCCTGACGACCTTAGCCGCGTCCACGATGACCTCTCGCAATTTGCTAGCGAAGAGGTCCGCGTTGGCGCCACCCTGAGCCCCCGGGAACTCGAAGATTCGAGCTCCGGCTTGGGTCTGGCGGCACGCGACTGCTCCGATCCCTAGTTTAATGGGATCGACGTTGGTACGAGCCCGCTTGAGGACGGACTCGTACGTCTCACCCTGCCCCGCAGCCTCCGCAGTGAAAGTCACTACGACGGCTGCGGTTTTGGGAGGAACTAAAGGATTCCTTCCACCGGCTGAAGACCTTTTGGCTGCGGGGGCAGCAGCGGCGGGCTTGGGGGGCCGACTTTTTTCCTTTCCTCTTTCCCTTGCCGGACGCCTGGGACGGGCCGGAAGGAGTGGCGATGGGATTAGCAGGGGTGGCGGCCGTTTTGGTTTTCTTCTTGGCCTTGCCCTTTCCCTTTTTAACCACTTCCGTCCACGGCTGGTTGGACGGAGTAGTCGAAGGTAATTGGGCGTCCTCCTTTTGAAAGGATGGCCCCGGCTTGTTCAGCCTCTTGTCCGCTGCAAGTGGCGGTTGGAGGCGATTCTCCGATAGGAGCCTGTCTTCGATGCCAGCGAAACAGGCTCTCGTAAAGGCCCTTTCCTCCATGACCACCTTGCGGATGATATCCTCAAGGTTGGAGGAGGGGCCTTCAGCCGTCGGTCCAGGGTCGGCCTGAGCAGGCTGGGCCATGATTTCAGCCAGCTTCTTGTGCAGCTTGCTGACCTCCAATTGCAGGCGGTTGACTTTTGCCTGCAAATGCCGCGTCTCCTCCGTTTCTTTGCGCTGCACGAGCTTTCGGTCGATACCGCGCATGCTCGCGGCTCTGCACTTCAGGGACTTTTGGAGAGTCCTCTTTTAGTTCGAGGACTTAGAGGCAACCCCCACTATTTTCTCCGCGTCCTTCTGAGCCATGCTCTCTAGCTCGGTTAGGGAATGGTCCGCATACAGTACGCAGGACGCACCGTACCCGGACTTGGCCCGCAAAGCGCGCGCCCGCTGTTCCTTAGCAGCGACCTGCTCCTGTAGGTTCTGCTGAAACTGCGTCTGCCGAGCCAAGTTCAGCTGGCGCTGCGCGTCGACCAGACCCACGTCATGGGTGTCAGCAAGGGCTGTAACGGCGGAGTGCTTTTTGGCCTTTGCTTTCCACTTGGTTTTGCTCCCCTTGACTGGCAAGTATGAGGAGCTGGACCCGCAACTACAAAGGATAAACCTAGACCCGCCTGAGACAACCTCTTTTTTTTTACCAGGGGAAATCCTTTATGTATTCCTTCCCACCGGGGGGCGAAAAGGATATGTCGGACTCAGCTTAAAGTGCCATACCTACTAAAACCACCTGGGTGTTCCTTCTCTCGCTTCCGGTCGGGGCCGCGGGTAAGTTACACACTCTTCCGTAGCCACCTCCCTTAGTGTCTGCCTTATTGGGCCCTTCTTCTAGGCTCAAAAGCCCTTCTTCACTCCGCTTAAGGCACCTTAGGAACACATAAGGTGTCTTCCAGCTCAGGACCTCATAGCGCGGGCGACAGACCCCCCGATCCGTCGCCCGCAGGTCTTCGTTATGGCGGCATTCTAGCAATGTAGGCCGGGCGCCGCCGGCCGTGCCGAATGCGGCGAATCGGTAGAGAGTTCGGGTCTTCCTCCCGCTCCCGTTCCGCCGCTTCCTTCTGCGTCAGAATGGTTTCGCAGAAGGTTTCTACCGCATTCCAAGCCTCCTCGCTTTCGGCCATGGCCTTGACCAGGACCGCCAGTGATAGGTCTCCTGCAACAATAGCCGATACGTCAGCGCGAGGCACCGCCCAAGCTGGGCACTCTTCGCGCGTATGTTGCGCCGTATCAGCAACTCCCTCTCCACAATGGTGGCACTCCACTGACGGCTCTCGTTTCGCCACTTTGCACAGATACTTGCCGAAACAGCCATATCCGGTCAGCATCTGCGTGATGTGGTAGGTGAGTGCACCGTGCTTTCGTTCGACCCAAACTCCAAAGATGGGTCGAACTGCCCCCACCAGTTCCCAGCTAGCCCTCGGGATCTCTAACGGCGCTGTCCACTTCCGGAAGAGATCGTCGCGTGCTTCCTCTTCCCACTGCGCGATTTCTCGTGGATGTGGTCGGTCGCCCGCCTCCTGCGCTTCCACGCTCTACCTCGCCGCGAGCACCTGTGCATCAAACTCTCACGGCGGGACACCGGCGAGGACACACGTCCCAGCGTGCGATACGGTGCGGTACGCCCTAGCTACCCTGAGTGCCATTCCACGCTGCGGTTTCCGCAGCAGTGGCACGTTTCGGGAGCACAGGGCATCCGCCCATATCGGCGCACCATAGAGCGCCATCGACCTCACTACTCCAGCATATAGGCGTCTACATGCCCCACCAGGACCCCCTACATTAGGGAGTAATCTCTCGAGCACTCCGGCAGTAGCTAAAAGTTTCGGGGCCAACCGCCAGAAGTGCTCGTCAAACTTCCAAGTGCCGTCGTGGACGATGCCTAGGTACTTCATCGTCGACTCGACGGCAATGGAAGTTCCCCCCACCATTATTGAGGAACCGGGCGGTGGCGCATTCCGAGCTTCATGAAAAACTAGAGCCTCAGATTTACTGAGGGCCACCTCCAGTCCCAGAGCTCTGATCCTATGGACCATCTGGGCAACGCTTGCCGTAGCGAGGCGAGCCGCCTCCCGATGAGTCCTTTCGTGGGCCGTCACGAGCGTGTCATCGGCGTAACACGTGACGTGTACTCCCGCCAGTATTACACCTCGCAACGCCCAGTCATACCCGATGTTCCACAGGAGTGGTCCAAGGACCGACCCCTGTGGAACACCGCACGACATCGCCTTCCTCCCCCAGCCGTCCTTCGTCGGGAATTCTACGACCCTGCTGTCAAAGTAATCTGCCAGCACTCTCCACAGATACCCTGGTACGCCGTGATACTCGAGGGCCACCTTAACCGTTTCCCAGGGCAGAGTATTGAACGCGTTGGATATATCCAGAGATACTGCCCACAACACTCCACCCTCGGAAACCACCTCTTCTGCCAAGTCCCTGACCTGGGTGATCGCGCTCATAGTAGAACGGCCCCGGCGGAAGCCATATTGTGCATCATCGAGCCCTGGGTCCATGCTCTCGACGAGGCGAGCAGCGAGCACACGCTCGAAGAGCTTGCTTACCTTGTCCTAAAGCACGATGGGGCGATAGGCCGATGGCATTTCAGCCAGGCGCCCGTCCTTCCGAAGAAGTACGAGCTTTCCCGTTTTCCACGCCCTCGGGAATCTACCTTCGTTGAGGCACGCATTGAATAAGGCCCGCACTCACTCCCCCATCTCGCCAAGCGCGAGCACCAAGGCTCGGCCTGGTACGCCATCTGGTCCTGGGGCAGTGTTCTTCAGCCGAAGCTTCATAACAGCTACCCCAAACTCCACCTCAGATATTGGAGGTGCCGCCTCAGCGTCACTTTCGCCCAAACCTTATCCCAGAAGAAGGGAAAGAAGGTGAGCCTGGCGGCTAAGGAGGCGGCTGCGGCAAGTGTGCCGAGGTTAGAATGTTCTGCGCCTCCGCCAACAGGCGAGGCGTGGAGTACGGTGGTCCGTAAAGGCACGAAGAAGACGGCCAAAAAGACTGGCCAAAAGGTGGCTGGCGTTCTCGCGTCTGCTCCCAAAGCAAAGCTCCGCCCACCTCGTTTAGCAGCCATCACCCTCACCCTGTTGCCTAGTGCTGTGGAAAGCGGCGTCACGTATCAGGCGCTGCTCAGGGAAGCCAAGGAACGCGTTGACCTCAAAGGCCTCGGCATTGAGGAGATGCGTTTCAAGACGGGGGCAACTGGTGCTCGGATGCTGGAGATAGCCGGCACCACAAGTGGACAGCGCGGTTAGAGATCCCGGGGGCTAGCTGGGAACTGGTGGAGGCAGTTCGACCCATCCTTCAGGTTTGGGTCGAACGAAAGCACGGTGCACTTACCTACCACATCGCGCAGATGCTGACCGGACATGGCTGTTTCGGCAAGTACCTGTGCGAAGTGGCGAAACGAGCGCCGTCAGTAGAGTGCCACCATTGTGGAGGGGAAGTTTCTGATACGGCGCAACATACGTGCGAAGAGTGCCCAGCTTGGGCGGTTGCTCGCGCTGCCATATCGGCTATTGTTGGAGGAGACCTATCGCTGGCGGTCCTGGTCAAGGCCATGGCCGAAAGCGAGGAGGCGTGGAGTGCGGTAGAAACCTTCTGCGAATTTATTCTGACGCAGAAGGAAGCGGCGGAACGGGAGCGGGAGGAAGACCCAAACTCTCTACCGATTCGCCGCAGGCGGCACGGCCGGCGGCGCCTGGCCTACATTGCTAGAATGCCGCCATAACGAAGACCTGCGGGTGACGGATCGGGGAGTCTGTTGCCCGCGCTATGAGGTCCTGAGCTGGAAGACACCTTATGTGTTCCTAAGGTGCCTTAAGCGGAGTGAAGAAGGGCTGGAGCCCCGGCCAACACGCACGCTGCCGTCCATGACACCGTCTGGTATCCGCGTATCGCCCTAATCGCGATGACCCCCACGCGGGAGTGGTATCCATGAAGATTTCCCCACGTTAAAAAAAAAAAAAAAAAGGTTAGGTTAGGTTTGGCCGCGGCAGCGTGGGCACTATCCGCCTTGAGTGCCCCGTCGCCACGGCTAAAACCGTCCTTACTAAAGGACGGCTTCCTGTAGGGCTTAGTTCCTGCAGAGTCCGGGCGCTTGAAGATCAGCCTCTACGCTGCTTCAAGTGCTTCGGAATCGGGCACACGCGGGCCCTTTGTCCTTCCAAGGTGGATAGGGCGGGCAGCTGCTACCGCTGCGTCAAGGAGGGGCACAAGTCCGCCTCCTGCAAGGCCGCTACGCCACACTGTGCAGTGTGCGCAGCCGGCGGCCGCCCAGCGGGGCACATTATGAAGGGGAGGAATTGCAATCCTCCCCCTAAGAAGGGCAAAGCGCAGGCACCGAGCACGCCTGCCGCTACCGCCACCGCCATCGTCCCTGAAGCCGGGACCTCGGCGGCTGACGAGTAGGGTGCGATGTCCGAATGATGGATGGGACCAGACATCGCATTCTCCAGGCGAACACCAACCACTGCAAGGCAGCCCAGGACCTGCTGATGCAGGTCATGGCTGAGTGGTTGGTGGACGTAGTTGTCGTCTCCGAGCCTTACTCGGTCCCCGGACGTTGGCTGGGTGATCAGGAGGGCTTAGTGGTATTGGTGGCGCGGTCTTACACAGACTCCCCGCCCGTTTCGCTCTTAGAGAGGGGACCGGGATACGTGGCCACCGCGTGGGAGGATATAGCCCTGGTGGGCGTCTATTTCTCCCCAAACCGCCCTCTCCAGGATTTTGAGAACTTTCTCGAAATCCTCACCGCGGTTATGGGTAGGGCGGCGCCGCGACAGGTCGCCGTTTTAGGTGACCTAAATGCGAAATCGGTGGCTTGGGGCAACCCGGTCGCCTCCTGCAACGTCCGCGGTCCCGCCGTTGAATCTTGGGCGGTTGCGTCTGGAGTGTCGCTCCTCAACAGAGGGACGATCCAGACGTGTGTGCGGCGATGGGGAGGGTCGGTGGTTGACGTCTCGTTCGCCACCCCCGTTTTGGCCGCCCGCGTTGTAAACTGGCGGGTGGAGATGGTGGAGACCTTGTCGGGCCACCGATATGTGCGGTTCGACATCTCCACCCAGAGCCTCCGGAGGTCGCGCTCCTCGGATTGATCTGCCTTTTCACGGTGGGCTCTCACCCGCCTCAACCGTGAGGCGGCTAAGGAGGCGGTGTTTGTCCAAGACTGGCTCACGCCTCCTGTCGATGTCCTGGACGTCGATTCCACAGCGGCCCAACTTAGGAGGTCCCTGACCGAGGTGTGTAATTCCAGCATGCCTCGGTCTCGCCGTCCACCTCCCCGTCGCGCCGTCTATTGGTGGTCCGAGGGGTTAGCGGAGCTCCGGGCCACCTGCGTGGCGGCAAGGCGGCAATACACGCGGAGTCGACGGCGCAGCCGGCGAGATCCAGAAAACGAGGACTTTCTCTACGCCTCTTACGTGAGGCAAAGAAGGTCCTCAAAACGGCAATGGCCGCCGCCGAAAACGCGGCGCGAGCCGAGATGCTGGAGGGTCTCGACAGGGACCCGTATGGGAGACCATACAAAGCGGCGCGGAACAAACTGCGCCCCTTTGGTCCTTCGCTGACGGAGTCCCTCGAGCCGGCATTGGTGGATGGGGTGGTTCGGTGCCTGTTTCCACCCAGGACCAACTTCACCCCACCAGTGAACTTCACCCATCGCGCGGAGCGGTTGTTCGAGGGGATCGTCGCCAGGCGACTTAATGGCCTCCTGCTAGAGGTGGGGCCGAACCTGTCGGACGCCCAATTCGGTTTTCGAAGGAGACGTTCGACAGTTGACGCACTGTCCCGGCTCAAGGGCTAAGTAAGGGAGGCCGCGGAGGCAGGGGACGGAGTTTTGGCGGTGTCATTTGACATAGCCAACGCCTTCAACTCCATCCCCCACCCGACAATACTGGAGGCGCTCCGCTACCATGGAGTGCCTCAGTACCTGAAAAGCCTCTTGGCCAACTACTTGGAGGACCGAGCAGTCCTCCTTGTTGACAAAGCGGGCCAGCTTTGGCGGAATGGCGAGTCCGGTGTTCCACAGGGGTCCGTTCTAGGGCCACTCCTGTGGAACATAGGGTTCGACTGGCTCCTGCAAGGAGCTCTCCTTCGTGGCACGAGTGTCATCTGCTACGCGGATGACACTCTTCTCACTAACCGGGGGAGGGACTTTAGAGAGGCGGCGAGCCTGGCCTCGGCTGGCGGATCCCTGGTCGCGGGAAGAATCCGCCGTCTGGGATTGGGGGTGGCGCTGCAAAAGACCGAGTCCGTATTCTTCCACGGGCCTCGTCAGCACATTTCCATTGACGCCCACATCGTCGTGGAGGGCGTCAGGGTAGAGGTGAAGGCCCAGATGAAATATCTGGGCCTAGTGCTCGACAGCAGGTGGCGCTTCGGCCCGCACTTCAGCGGGCTGTCGACGCGCCTATTGAAGGCCGCGGCTGCGCTCGCGTGGCTCCTTCCAAATTTGGCGGGGCCAAAAGCACGATGCCAGCAGTTGTATGCCGGCATCTTGAAGAGCATGGCTCTCTACGGGGCCCCCATCTGGGCAGACTCCCTTCAAAGGAAGGAGAATGCTAGCGCGATCCGCAGGCCCCAAAGGGCAATCGCGCAGCGGGTGGCCTACCGCTCGGTGGGCTTCGCGGCGGCGTGTGCTCTGGCGGGCACCCCTCCTTGGGAGCTCGAGGCATGGGTGATCGCCAGAGTGTACGAGTGGACAGCGGGGCGTAGCGCGCTTGGGGAGCACCCCGCCCCGGAAGAGCGGGAGGACGTTCAACGTCAGGCGAGGGCCGCAATCGTTCACCATTGGACGGAGAACCTCGCCTCCGCTGCGTTTGGCCGCCGAACGTTGGACGCTCTCAGGCCAATCCTGCAAGAATGGCTCGAAAGGCCTCACGGATACCTCTCGTTCCGGATGGTGCAGGTGTTTTCCGGGCATGGATGCTTCGGATCGTACCTGCACCGGATCGGAAGAGAGGTAACCCCGTCGTGCCACGATTGCAGTGCGGTGGAGGATATGGCGCAGCACACCCTCGAGGTGGGCCCGTCGTGATCCGAGCTGCGTCGCGACTTAGTGGTGGCAGTCGGGCCGGACCTCTCGCTGCCAGGCGTGGTCATATCCATGCTGGGAAGCGAGGAAGCTTGGGCAGCCGTAGCCTCCTTGTCGGGAAAGGAGTGAAGGCCCCGCTGTAAAGGCGGACGGTCGTAGGCGGGGGATTGGATGTAAAGGCTCTGCCGGTTTCCCAATCCTCCTCCACGCAGACGATGCCGGAGTGCCGCTGGGTCGTTTAGTGGGTATACCGGTCCTGTTTGGACCTGGGAGTCCTTTAGTTACTTAATCGAGACTTTCTCGAAGTTGCAGCCATTGTCGCAACCTGGCCAGAAGGCCATGCTGAAGAGGATTTGCCCGATCCTGAGAGGGAGGCGGCCTGGTTCCGGGCAACGATGACGTCGATCTGCGACTTCTCGATACCCCGAGCCAGGCCACCCCAGCGTAGGTCGGTGTACTGGTGGTCAGAGGAGATAGAGCGGCTGCGGGAGACATGCCTGCGCTCCAGACGCCTGTACACTAGAGCTAGGAGAAGGTGACGAGTTCCTGCCGAAGTAAAGGAAAGAGCCTACGAGGTATACCGAGGCCCTACGACAGTGCTACAGGCGGCCATCGCCAACGCGAAGGCTCAGTCCTGGAGTGAACTCCTCGAGGGACTGGATAGGGATCCGTGGGGGCGCCCGTACAAGATGGTACTAGGTACGCTGCGCCCATGGATCCCTCCTTTGACCGAAACTCTGGACCCTGATCTGGTGGGGAGTGTGGTTGACACACTATTTCCTAGGGTCCAGGACAGTCCCTCTCCCCCCGGGCTATCGTCGGAACTGACCATCTGGTCCGATGATCTGGGTGTAACCGAGGAGGAGTTGGTCCGCGCTGTGAAGCGCCTCAGGGCTCGCAATAAAGCACCAGGTCCTGACGGAATACCTGGTCGGGCTTGGGTGTTGCCTCTATCCGTCAGCCTGGGGGACCGACTGCGAAAACTGTTAGACAGTTGTTTACGCCGTGGGGTGTTCCCCAAGGGCTGGAAGGAGGCAAATTTGGTCCTCTTGAAGAAGGATGGCAGGTCCGCAGACTCGCCCTCTGCGTACCGTCCCATTTGCCTGCTGGACGAGGCCGGCAAGTTGTTCGAAAGAATAATTGTGGCTCGTCTATGCACACAGCTGTGGCAGGTAGGCCCCGACTTGTCGGACGACCAGTTTGGTTTCCGGCATGCTCGTTCGACAGTAGACGCGATTTTTCGTGTCCGTATGCTGTCGAACCAGGCGGTGTCCCAGGGCGGGAAGGCGATGGCGGTGTCCTTGGACATCGTTAACGCATTCAACTCCCTGCCCTGGAGGGCGATCAGGGAGGCGCTCGTGTTTCACGGAGTGCCGCCCTACCTGCAGCGCATAGTCGGCGCCTACTTGCAGCACAGATGTGTGCAGTATGTGGGCAGGGGCGGTACTTTGCATGAGAGGGACGTCAGTTGCGGGGTTCCGCAGGGTTCTGTGTTGGGCCCGCTTCTGTGAAACCTCGCATACGACGGGGTCTTGCGTGTCGATCTCCCCGTCGGCGTACACGTCCCGCCTGCCACCACTGCGACTGCAGTGAGGATTCGGCCCAGCACAGGCTGGCGATCTGCCCCGCATGGGCGACGCAGCGCCGGGCCCTCACTGCAGTCATCGGAGCGGATCTCTCGCTACCGGCCGTAGTTCGCTCCATGGCCGGTAGCGACAGTTGTTTTACCGCGGTCGCAACCTTCTGCGAGGAAGTAATCTCGCAGAGGGAAACGGCGGAGAAGGCCTGGGAGGACGACCTCCACTCGGACCCGATCCGCCACCGGTGAACCGGGCGGCGGAGGCGCGCTTTCCTGCGCCTCATGCCGCCCTGAGTGTGGCCGCGGGTGGACGGGATGAGTTCTCTCCTCCACCCGCATTAGTTTGGCCAGCCGCGAGGGGGCGGCGTCCGCGTGTGCCGGACGTCGCCTAAGAGAGGTCCTTGAGTCGGAGCCCGCGCCAGGAGCGGGCCGGCGCTGGGAGGGGTCCAGAAGGCGATAACTACCTGGACCCCTCCTAATCTGGAAGCGCAAAGAGGGCACACCGTGTGGTTTTAGTCGGTTCGAGTCCGACACACCGCCCTGCCGAACGAGAGCCCCGGCGGGGTGACGGTCCGAGGGGATTTCCAGACGCTAAAAAAAAAAAGGTTAGGTTAGGCAAGGTTTTTTTTTTTTATTATTCCTGTCCGGACGCTGAGGTCCGGCCCGCGAGCTAGCCTACTCTGCCCTCCGACATGGGGGTCAGAGTCCTTTTTTGCAGTTTGCTCTTTCTTTCTAGTCATCTTTTATTATTTCTTTCATTCCTCATACTATTTGTTTCGTTCATTCATCCTCTTACATACTTCCATTGGTGGGATGCCAATGTTGAACTGTTCTATTCTGTTATCTATTTCTTTTTCTTTTATAATTCATAATAACTCATTATTCTTAATTGTTCGTGAACCTAGGTACATAATTGATGGTTGAACTTATATTAAAGAACTATTTTATGTTCTGCTATTTAAGCGTACAAACATCTACATAACAATTACACAATATTTATCATAATAATACACATTTTTTTCATAATAAGATTAATACAGTTTAGAATCACATGAAATAAGTACAGCAAACAGTTATTAAAAGTTGATGAACAAATGACAAAAGATTTGCATATTTAAGAATAATAATAATTAGAATAATAGATAATAATAATAATTGTGTCAAAATGGATATGTCAATGAATTAAAAGTAATTGCAATAATAACAAATTTATATAAATTAATGTTAAATAATATTACGGTCATCAAGAAATTCGCTTACAGTGTAGTATGCTTTTCCAACTAGAATATTTATTCTTATAGGGATGGGATGGTTTGGGTACATTTTATTTACTTTAATAATCTCCCAATTTGGGTTACAATATTTCTTATTCTATTTTAACAAATTTATTTACATTATATTTTTACAAGATCTTGGCGGCACAATATATACAATATCAGTCGCATTATCATAAAGTACTTTTTATTTCCTATTTTCCTATTTATAACAAGTACATTAACCTAGTCCTATATTTATTGTATTATATCTAAAATCTTATCCTCTAAATTATATTAATATGCATTTTATATATATATTAAATAATATATCTAAATCATATTATTATCTAACTTTATTTATTTCTTTTTATAACTTTATTTGCTAATTTTGTACAATATTTGAGGAACATTGGCCTCATACACTTGTTAGAGGTACTCTACTCTACTTGCGTTTTTAGCATTTATGTCGCAGTCTATTAAGTTTGAGTCCTCGTATCTCTCGAGACCATACACTGGGCATTCAAAAAGATTATGCGGGACCGTTTCTTCGTCAGGTTCACAGATGCACGATGGGTTCCCCTTACACTTAAACTGAGTTAGGTATTCTGAGAACCCAAATCCCGCGCCTGGGGGGGGGGGCTTGCACTGATCTGCGAGGTGAGGCGGTCGAAGAGTGGGCGACGGAGCTCGGTCTGGTCGTCCTCAACCGGTGGACCGCCTACACGTGCGTGCGACGGCAGGGAGGGTCCGTGGTAGACATATCGTTCGCCACCCCGGCCGTCGCACGCCGTGTGAAGGGATGGAAGGTTCTCGAGGGGGAGGAGACCCTCTCGGACCACCTATATGTGTGGTTCGAGATCTCTTCCTCGCAGGGTTCGCCCGACACCCACCGCCGCCGCCGGGACCGTGGCCAGGAGGCGTTCCCCCACTGGGCGCAGATACCGTGTATAACTTTAATTAGATGCATAACACTATGTAAAAGTTGCGTGGGGAATATGAAATTTAAACACAATACATATTATTATTCATCTCTTATCCTATATTTATTTACACACGTCTTATATTTTATCATATAAGTATATGATCTGTTGAATATTGCTAATATTTAATATATTTATTTATCTCCATTTACAAACTAATTATTCAACTCTACTCTAGGCAAATAAGTTAAACAGTTCGAGCGTCACATGCATAGTAATAGGAAAATTTTATAATTTTTCTAATGATTGAATCACGGCCTTGGATTGCATTGAAGCTGCCCTCCCTTGGATTACAGATACAGTTAAATGTATGATAAGAATACGTGACAACTACCATGCTAGACACAGATCCCTTCGAACAGAAGTACTTAAAACCTCTTATAAGGAAATGAAGCATCTTGTGAATTCCGCTATAATTAGTGAGAAAAAGGCCTACTTTACATAGCATATAAATAATAACCTAAACAATTCTAATAAATTATGGAAAAACTTAAATAATACAATCTTATCTAATAAAAAACAGGCAGCTGAGCTTCCAACGCAGTTCAACAATCCGGATGTAATAAATTCTCACTTCCTCAAGGTGCCTAGGGAAGATTATATCACCATCTTACAGCTCACCTTCTACGAACACCACAGGTATAGCTCTGAGATCTTTTCGCTAAGTCCTGTAAGTGAAGACATAGTACTGGCTATAATAGGCAATCTCAAATCAAATGCACAGGGAGTGGATGGCATCTCACTAGAGATGCTTCGGTTGACCTTGCCTGAGTCTTTGAAAGCAATCACTGCAATAGTAAATAGTTTACTGATGAGCGGGGTTTTTCCTGAGTGCTGGAAGGTGGCGATAGTAAGGCTAATCCCGAAAAAATCTAATCCCTCAACCTGCCAAGATCTTAGGCCTATCAGTCTGCTGCCCTGCTTGTCGAAGATTCTTGAAAATGCAATGAGCATGCAGCTTACTAAATACTTAGAAGACAACGATATTCTTCCTCAGGCTCAATCTGGTTTTCGCAAAGGCCACAGCACCTCAACTGCTCTTCTTGATGTTGTTGACAATCTACTTGAGGCTCAAGACCAGGGTCTAATCAACATTCTGGTGCTTCTTGATTTATCTCGTGCGTTTGATTCTATAAATGTCTCTCTTCTACTTTCCAAACTTTCTTTCTATGGATTTGATGCACTGGCTGTGAACTGGTTTTATAGCTGTTTAAATCGTAGACAACAGTTGGTGGAACTTGCAATGCCAGATGGTAGTAGGTTTCAGTCCTCTTTACAGCTAGTGCCCAGGGGTGTACCACAAGGACCAATTTTATTTGTATTATATGGCGCAGACATTATAAAGGCCATAACTCACTGTAAGTATCATCTCTATGCCGATGACCTGCAACTTTACCTCGCATTCCCACCTTCTGATCTTGATATTGCTGTAAACAAAATCAATTCAGATTCAGCCCAGATTTCAAGTTGGTCTAGATATAATTCCCTAGTCATCAACCCGAAAAAATCCAAATTTATGCTTGTTGGTACCAGGCAAAAAATGCAAAGAGTTCCATGCAGTTCTTATAATGTATTGGTTGACGGAGAATTGGTAGAGGGTGTCTCGAAAACCAAAAATCTTGGGCTGATAATGGACAGCAACCTACACTTCGAGAAACACGTTGCTGAGAGTGTACGCAATTGTTTCTATAAGCTGAAGCTTCTCTATAAGATACGACCATTCCTAAGTGAGGCAGTGAAGATCAACCTATGTGAGTCTCTCATACTTTCCAAACTAAACAACTGCGATGTGGTCTATGGACCATGTCTGTTGAATAGGACTGAGAAACTCATCCAACGTGTTCAAAACGCCTGTGCCCGCTTTTGTTTTCACGTACCACCACGTGCTCATATCACACCTTTTATATACTCGTCCAAGCTACTAAAAATGACAGCGCGTAGAAAGCTTCATCTAGCGGTCTTACTCTTTGGAGTTATCAACTTGCAACATCCTAAGTATCTCTTTGATAAGTTTGTGTGGGCACATGCCAATTCGAGATACCCAAGCCGGGCATGTACCTGTATCTATGCCACGCCGAAGCACAAAAGCGTGGCATTCCGTGGATCCTTCAAATTTGCCGCTACTCGGTGTTGGAATGATTTGCCTTCGCCACTACGTGCTCTGAAAACAGTTAATGTCTTCAGGAAAGCGCTCAGAACACATTTGTTTAAAGAGCAATCATGCCAATGTAAATAATATACTCGCACAAACACCTTCTTATTTCTACTCATCTTCTGTGTATGCACGACGAGCCGGAAGAACTACTTGCTTTTACTCACCTATCAACAATCCTCGATAATTCAATGTCACACAATTTCCAGCAGCCTCAACACAAATAGATTAATCATTCTGAACACTTATCCCATGTTTAAAACGCTTTTTTCGTATGTATTATCATGGTATGTGGTTTATTGCTGTGTATGTTTATGTTGTTATATTATTATTATTTTTAAATCCAAACATGTATTGTTATCTTATTAGGCACCGTCATAGATAACTCAGTTTAATTTATATAATGGTGACTGGCAATATTTATTTAGTTTTATATAGGTACTCGTTTACCAGTATTCGTGTCCTCACTTAGGCCCTGTCAAAAAACCAGCGCTGAATCGTACCCAACAAGGTTCGAAGCAGCCCATGCTGAGACAGGGACCATTTTGTCCCCACGCAACACCACCATTGTCTGTGTTATTGTATTATTGAACACTGTCTGTGGGAGCAAATAAATGTATTTTCTTTCTTTCTTTCTTTCTTCTTCTAAACCGGTCCCTAGAGACCGGGCAGTTTCCGCACCAATGAAAGATTGGGCGCCTAGTCCTCATTTCAAAGGCCGGCCGACCGCCTAGCTCGGCAAGGAGAGGAAGAGGAAATACTGCCAAGGCGAGATCTTCGCGAGCGGATTTCCTCAAGCCTGCTCCGTTGTCCTTAGATAGCGAATTAGAGGACGTACTGCGTCGCAGGCAGTACGAGAGAAAGACGGGGGCGTGTGCTGGTTCAGACCTCGCGACAAACACGGGCAACGAGTCCGATGTCATCGCGAGGGCTCATGATATCAGCACGCTGAACGCCCAAGAATTGAGGGCGCACGCGGGCGAAAGGCTCGCTGACATTTTGGAGGTGGCCAAGAAGTCGGGCAACCTGAAAGGCGAGATTGTGGCTCGCCTGAAAAGGTCTGCATTGGCCCTGAGGGAGGTCGTGGATGCTCTAGCGAGCAGAAGCGAGGCAAAGGAGACGCGGCGTCTAAGAGCAGAAACCACCCGCCTGCGACTCGAAGTCGAGTCGCGCAAAGCGGAGGTAAAGGCGCTGCGTCGCGGCTTCAACGAAGCTAAGTCGGAGGCAGTTGCGGCCAACAATGCTGCCGCTGTGGCTACTTCCGAGATGCGGGTACCACCCGTAACCGCGATGGGAGCAGAGGAGCTAATCGAGGAGCTGAGGTCGAGGAATCGGTCCTTGACCAGCACGCTTGGAGAAATGCTCAACGCCCGACTTGCTGGGATCGAGGACCGGCTTCTGCCAGCCCCGATAGTTCGTCCGCCATTAAGAGCGGACGCCAAGAAAGCGGTGGCAGCTACTGCCGCCAAGCTCAAGCCGACACCTGAGCCGCCTCGTAAGTCCGCAGCTAAGGCGGATAAGCGGGCTGGCCAAGGCCCAAAGATGGCTGCTACTCCCACAGTGGAACCGGTTGCGGGTCCCTCCAATCTTGGGGAGACCAAAATTTGCAGTGAGGCTGCCCAGCCCACCGTTCCCCGGGTAGAAACCTGGGCAACAGTGACCAAAAAGGGAAAAGGGAAGGGGAAGGGGAAGAGCAAACCCTCTGCCCCTGTAGCTGCCCCCTTAGCTCGTCCCACCGCCTCTGCACCAAAATCGAAGGCTAACGCCAAGCCCAAAGTAGCGCAAAGGGCTCCTAAGACGGCGGCTGTGGTGCTGACGTTGCAGCCTGAAGCCGCAGAAAAGGGGTTAACATACGGTGCTGTCCTCCAATTGGCGGAGGATAAGGTAAATTTTCAGGAGCTGGAGATCGACCGGCTCCGCTTTCGCCAGACGGCCACGGGAGCCAGACTACTGGAAATATCTGGCTCCCAAAATTATGAGAAGGCGGACAAACTCGCAGAGAAGCTCCGTGCAGCTCTATCTGAGGTGGCAAACATCGCCAAACCCGTGAAATCTGCTAATTTGAGCATCACGGGTCTGGACGATGCAGCCACGAAGGAGAAGGTGGCAGCGGCGGTCGCAAAGGCAGGTGGCTGTGACCTGGCTGTAATAAAGGTGGGCGGAATTCGCCGCGGCTTTGGCGGCATCGGCTCCACCATTGTGACCTGTCCGATCTCGGCAGTCAAAGTGCTGTCGAGAACGGGTAGGCTCTCAGTCGGATGGAGTTCGGTGCGAGTGGTGGCCTTGGAGGAGCGTCCTATGCGCTGCTTCAAGTGCATGGGGCTGGGGCACACACGCCCTCAGTGTCCAGCATCAGCCGACAGGGGGGACCTGTGCTTCCGATGTGGAAACATGACCATAAGTCGGCCAGCTGCGTGCAAGCCAACCCGCGCTGCGCGATATGCGCAGAGGTAGGGAAGCCTTTTGGCCATGTAATGGGGGGGCGCAGCTGCGTTCCCCCGAAGACGAAGGGCAAGGCCGCCAGGACCCAGGCCAATTCCGCGGCTGTAAGCCTACTCACTTCGGAAGTCGCTTCGGAAGTCGCTCGCCCAGTGGTGAGCGAGGAGGTTGTGATGTCTGACTGATGGATCAGGTCCAACATCACAATTTTCTCCAGACGAACATAAACCACTGCGCCCAGGCCCAAGATCTGCTCATGCAGGCCCTGGCGCAGTGGCAAATAGATGTGGCGGTAGCGGCGGAGCCGTATTACGTCCCTTCTTCCCATCCCTATTGGGCCGGGGACCTGGACGGCTCCATTGCCATTGTGGGCCGATCGGGTGGTTCACCCCTTTTAGTCAAAGAGAGGGGTTCTGGATACGTGGTGGCGCAGTGGGGAGAGTATGCTGTAGTGGGCACATACTTCTCCCCCAACAAAACTGCTGCGGAACTGAAGGACTTTGTGGAACTCTTGGCCGCAGCGGTAAGGAGACAGGCGCCATGTCAGATCCTCCTACTAGGGGATCTGAATGCCAAGGCCCGGGATTAGGGCAACCCCTCAACTGACTCTCGCGGGGAGATTATCAGGGAGTGGGCGGTTGCCACGGGGCTGACCCTGCTCAACAGAGGGTCGGTCCACACGTGCGTGCGACACAACGGGGGGTCCGTGGTGGACTTATCGTTCGCCACCCCGTCTGTCGCCGCACGTGTCCGGGCCTGGAGGGTGATGTCGGAGGTGGAGACTCTCTCGGACCATAAATATATAAGGTTTGAGATATCCACCTCCCAAAATGCAGGAGGGTCTCGGTGCATGGCTCGAGCGGATTTGCCGCGCTGGGCCGTAAGCCGTCTCGATGCCGAATTGGCAAAAGAGGCGGCGATCGTCCAGTCGTGGCTTCCTGCTCCCACGCACCCAGACGTCGATATCGCTGCAGGCCGTTTCCGCGAAGCGATGACGGTCGTTTGCGACGCGGCCATGCCGAGGTCGCGGGGCCACCCCGAGCGCCGCGAAGTATACTGGTGGTGCTCAGAGATTGCGGAGCTCCGGGTTGCCTGCCCGGCGGCGCGGCGCTCCTACACCCACTGTAGGAGGCGGCGTCATGGCCGGACCGACTAACAGCTGTCGGCCGAAGAGCTGGAGGCTGAAGGCCAGCTGCACGAGGCGTACCGCGTCGCCAAGCGTAAGATGAGGCTGGCTATTGTCAGGGCCAAGTCACAGGCGTTTGGCGAAGCTCTGACCAGCCTGGACAGGGATCCTTGGGGGCGTCCGTACAAGGCTGCTCGGAAAATGTTCCGGTGCCGGGCGCCCCCAGTCGCGGAGTCCATGGAGCCAGAGCTCCTGGACAGGGTGTTGGGCGGGCTCTTCCCCGACAGAGAACCTACCTACACCCCCCCGCCGATGGCGATTGCTGTCACCTTCCCTGAGGAGTTAGACTCGTCCTCCATCCCGCCTGTGTCAGAGGTGGAGATGGCGGAGGTGGTCGATCGTTTACGGGGCAAGAAGACAGCGCCTGGCCCAGACGGGATCCCAGGGCGGGTCCTAGGACTCGCCCTAAAGAAAATGAATAAATGGCTTCGGGAAATCTTCAGTGCGTGTCTCACGTCGGGGCGGTTCCCGAAGCCCTGGAAGGACGGACGATTGTGCCTGTTGCGGAAGGAGGGACGACCTGTCGACTCGCATTCCGCATACAGGCCAATAGTGCTGCTGGATGACACGGGCAAGCTGTTTGAGAGAGTGGTGGCTTCTCGTGTCATCCAGCACCTGGAAGGGACTGGGCCTAGCCTCTCAGAGGCCCAGTACGGTTTCAGAGCGGGGCGATCTACAGTGGATGCCCTGCTCTGGCTCAAAGAGTGGACGCAGACGGCGGTCGGTGAGGGGAAGAAGGCGTTGGCTGTCTCACTCGATATAGCCAACGCCTTCAACAGCCTCCCACACAAAACGATACAGGAAACGTTCCGCTTTCACGGAGTGCCCCTGTATCTGCGGAGGCTGTTGAAGGAATACCTCCAAGATCGCAAGGTCCTGGTGGTGGGACGCGACGGTTTGAGGCGCCGTCGCGTCTCTTGCGGGGTTCCACAAGAGTCGGTATTAAGCCCGCTGCTGTGGAACGTGGGCTACGACTGGGTGCGCCGCGGCACACTTCCCGCAAGTATGCGGGTCGCATGCTACGCGGATGACACCCTAGTCGTCGCCAAGGGAAGGGACCTCGGGGAGCTGACGCGGTTGGCTTCGGTGGGTACAATTCTCGTGGTCGACCGCATACGCACCCTGAGGCTGGAGGTCGCCCTCTCTAAGACCGAGGCCCTGCTGTTTCATGGGCCTCAAGGAGGACCCCCTCGCGTGTGCTGCTGGATGGAGTTTCAGTTACTGTTGGGACCCAGATGAAATACCTGGGTCTCATTCTAGACGGGAGGTGGACATTTGGGTCCCATTTTACAGGGTTGCCCCGAGAGTTGTAGGGGCTGCTGCCGCTTTGGGGAGGCTGCTGCCAAACGTGGGTGGCCCGAGCGCCAACTGCCGACGTCTGTACTTCGGAGTAATTCGAAGTATGGCCATGTATGGGGCACCCGTCTGGGTGGACGCCCTCAATCGCCGTAACAAGACCCTGCAGCGACGTCCGCAGCGGGTCATCGCGACGAGGGCGATACGCGGATACCGGACGGTATCATGGACGGCAGCGTGCGTGTTGGCCGGGGATCCCCCCTGGGAGCTCCAAGC
Organism: Philereme vetulata; assembly: GCA_918857605.2. Classification (NCBI taxonomy): domain Eukaryota; kingdom Metazoa; phylum Arthropoda; class Insecta; order Lepidoptera; family Geometridae; genus Philereme; species Philereme vetulata. The sequence continues at coordinate 2,393,942 of OU975482.1, forward strand.
GGAGATCCTCGCCGAAGTTTACCACTTCGTGGCGGCGAGGAGATCCCGAGGGGAGCCTCCAATATGGGAGGAGATCACGCGCATGCGGAGGCAGGCGCGGGCCGCCTTGTTGCGGCAGAGGACGGAGGACCTGGCGCCACCGGTTCCGGGTCAGTGGACGGTGGATGCCGTGAGGCCGGTCCTTACTAGGTGGGTGGGGCGGCCGTTTGGGTCGCTGACCTTCCGATTGGTGCAGGTTCTTTCCGGACACGGATGTTTCGGAAAGTACCTGCATGGAATCGCAAGGAGGGAGGCAACCCCAGTTTGCCATGAAAGCGGAGCACCTGAGGACACGGCGCTTCACACGCTGGAAGTGTGTGCTGCATGGGACCCACAGCGGAGCATACTGTCAGCGTGCATCGGAGGGGATCTCTCTCTGCCGAGCGTAGTGAACGCCATGCTCGGCAGTGAGGGATCGTGGCAGGCGATGGTCTCCTTCTGCGAAGAGGTGATGACGCAGAAGGAGACCGCGGAGCGGGTCAGGGAGGACGACGCCTCTTCAAACCCGCTCCGGCGTAGACGAACAGGAGCAAGGAGGAGGCGGTTTGCTCGCCTCCTCACTCCTCCTTCATAAATAGGGTCACTGGCTGCGAGTCAGGGGAACTCACAGCCGGCTTGCACGACCTCGCACGTCGTTTTGAGGAGGGGTCTTTGTGAGAAAGGCCGCCCCCCTCCATGTCGGGGTCTGGTTACCTCCAACTGGACCGACCGCCAGGGCTGGGTGGTGAATGTTAGCGCGACCCCACCTTGCCCCACCTCGGCGGAAGGACTGCTCACCGTGGTGGTTTTAGCAGGTAGGAGTCCGGCATAACCACTTTGGCTTCCCCGCGCTAGAGTGGTATCCATGAGGATTTCCCCATGATAAAAAAAAAAAAAATAAAGGTTTAGGCGGGCGAGATGCGAAGGGCAGATTTAAAAAGGGCCCTTCAAAGGGCAAACCACGAGGCCCTTCTCAGGGCCAACCAAAAGGCCCTACTCAGGGCCAACTAAAAGGTCCTTCTAAGGGCCAACCAAAAGGCCCTTCTCAGGGCAAACCAAAAGGCCCTTCTCAGGGCCAAGCCGACAAAGGCACATCGTCGGCGTTGGGATCTGCGGCAGGCCAATATAGCAGGGCGAACGAGTGGTCGAACTCTGACGAGTCCGTCACGTTTGGGTCGGACGCTGGTTCGACTACGACAACCATTGGGCAATCGCGGAAGCGGGCCTTCTTGAAGGACGGGTCCGGCTCCTCGGACTCGCCAGCCGGGAGTAAGCCCAAGCGTAAAGTGAGGGCTAAAAAGCGTTCCCCTGTTGCCGCCCTTGCCGATACCCACGACGTGGGTCTTGTCGACGCGCAACGCCAGCTAAACCTGGCTCGGCGGACGCAGCTCCAGCAGGACCTGGAGGAGCAGGTCGCCGCTAAGGAGCAGCGGGCGTGCGCTGCGCGAGCCAAATCTGGGTACGGTGCGTCCTGCGTCCTGTACGCGGACCACTCCCTGGCCGAGCTGGAGCGCATGGCTCGGGAGGACGCGGAGGAGATAGAGGTCGTTGCCTCTAAGTCCTCCAACCTAAAGGGGACTTTCCAAAAGTCCCTGAAGTGCAGGGCCGCGAGCATGCGCGGCATCGTCCGGGAGCTGGTGAAGCGCACCGAAACGGAGGAGACGCGGCAGCTGCAGGCGAAGGTCGACCGCCTGCAATTGTTGGTCAGCCAGCTGCACAAGAAGCTGGCTGAAGTCATGGCCCGGCCTGCTCAGGCCGACCCCGGACCGCCAGCTAAAGGCCTCTCCTCCAACCTTGAGGATATCATCAGCAAGGTGGTCATGGAGGAAAGGGCCTTTACGAGAGCCTGCTTCCATCTGGGCGGACTGTCTCCACAGGAGGGAGAACGCGACCGCAATCCGCAGGCCCCAAAAGGCCATTTCACAGCGGGTAGCGAGGGCTTACCGCTCAGTGAGTTTCGCGGCGGCGTGCGCTTTGGCTGGCACCCCTCTTTGGGAGCTGGAGGCGTGGGTGCTCGCCAGAGTATATTAGTGGATGGCGGGGCGTAGGGCGCTCGGTGAGCTCCCAGCCCCGGAAGAGCGGGAGGCCGTCCGGCGTGAGGCGAAGGCCGCGATCGTCCACCATTAGACGGAGGACCTCGCCTCTGCCGCCTTTGGCCGCCGAACGCTGGACGCGCTCGGGCCGGTTCTGCAACTGGCTCGGGCGGTCCCACGGCTTCCTTTCTTTCCGTCTAGTGCAGGTGTTGTCCGGGCATGGTTGCTTCGGATCATGCCTGCACCGAATAGGAAGAGAGGTGACCCCGTCGTGCCACGATTGTGGTGCGGCAGAGGATACGGCGCAGCATACCCTCGAAGTGTGCCCGTCGTGGTCCGAGCTGCGCCGCGACTTAGTGGTGGCAATCGGGCTGGACCTCTCGCTGCCAGACGTGGTCATATCCATGCTGGGAAGCGAGGAGGCTTGGGCAGCCGTAGTCGCCTTTTGCGAGAACGTAATGTTCCAGAAGGAGGCATCGGAGCGCGCGCGAGATGATGATCCCTTCGCTGCACCGCTTCGCAGGCGAAGAAGGGGTAGGAGAATGCGATTGCACTTATTCTTCACTTCCGCCGGGCGGGAATGACCGAGCACTCACGGTCGTTCCCGGGCCTCTCCCTGTCGGGAGAGGTGTGAAGGCCCTGCTGTAAAGGCGGGCGGTCGTCGGCGGGGGATTGGAAGTAAAGGCTCTGCCGGATTCCCAATCCTCCTCCACGCAGACGATGCCGGAGTGCCGCTGGGTCGTTTAGTGGGTATACCGGTCCCGTTTAGACCGGGGAGTCCCACATACCCCCCCCCCCCATTCCCTGATGGGGGGGCATGCGCATTGCATTTTTCCCAGCGTCAAAAAAAAAAACGGTTTAGGGGGGCGGGTCTGGGTTTTTCCTTCAGTAGTTGATATGCCTAGCTTGCGGCTTTCGTCGCTTGTATTGGATATATCCAGGCCTTCCTTACTCAGCCCAGGGAAGTGAGCGAGTAGGGAGGCGAATGGTCTTGGGGGAAAGCGCATCAGCCGTGAAGATCCCCAAGGCAAGTCTGGTGGGGTTGGCCTTTTCGCGGTTGCTGCCCGTTTTAGGTCTATTTCCACCAGAAATAGACGTAACTGAAACCACCAGGCACCGGCACTTTGTCGGTGGGGTAGGGTGGGTGGAATTAGGATTCTGTGTTGGGGTTTGGACTGAGTTGGGACATTCCAATTTCTTATCCGTTGGATAGGGTTTGGAATGTAGGAGGGAATATGGATAGGTAGAAGGATATCTTCTCCGCACGTCCCTCTGATTTGCAGAGGGCATAGTGGATGAGGATGGGACGGGCAAGCCGTCTATTGAGGATCTAAGAATTCGTCCGAGGATTGTGGCTGGCATTGCTGGTGTGGTGTCGTTCGGCTTGATTTCCCGTGGGTCGGCTGTATGGGTCAGTCTCCTCGCGGGGTCCCGGGTTGGCCGGCACTCTGCTGGCGGTGTTGCCGCGGTGAGAGGAGTTTAGCTTTAAGGCTAACTGGAGAGGAGTCGGGCCTTGGCGTGCACTCACCCTGCCGCCGGGCAGGCAGTGGGAGTTTCTTCCCTGCCACCGGTTCAAAATCGTAATCCCGCAACGTGGCCGCAGTTACGTTTTGTGGTCTGAGCGGGACCGATAGGCCTTGGCTTGGTCGCCCGGGCTACGAGGAAGACAACCTCTATAAAAAATTACCAGAAGGCAAGCGGCAGCGCGGTGTGAGGTCTGGAAGGCTGAACGGAGTTTCAGTCGCTACTGCGTCCCCCGCCAGGGAATTGTCGCTCCCCTGAGCGAGTTACGTTAGACTTCCCCGGTTACAGTGGGCACTGTCCGGGGCGACCCACCCTTCCCACTTACTCGTGGAATCTAATTATGAATTGTGAATATATAAAAAACTCTAGGTTAAGGTCGGTAGAGAATGGTGAAGAAGGAGAGGTAAAATGCGCGTCTGCGCATAGTGACGATGGAAAGACGCTTGCGTCTGACGTGGCAATGCGTCCATTACGTGATGCGAAGGGCAAATTTATTAAACGCCCTTCTCAGGGCCGACCAAGAAGCTTTTCTCAACATGATTCTGATGTTTCAGACGGAGCGTCTGAGTTAGACGTGTCAAGCGGTACTAAGGCCGTCATTGGGAAGAAAAGTGGCCGAAAGCGGCCGTCTTCTTCGTTCTTCGTGCCTGAAGGTTTAGACTCAGACACGGAGACCGAGGGTATGGCGGCTGCCAAGGTAAACTCGGCAAGGAGAGGAAGAGGAAACACTGTCAAGGCAAGATCTTCGCGAGCGGATTTCCTCAAGCCTGCTCCGGTGCCCTTAGATGGCGAACTGGAGGTCGTACCGCGTCGCAGGAAGTACAAGAGAAAGAAGACAGGGGCGGGTGCTGGTTCAGACCTCGCAACAGACACGGGCAATGAGTCTGATGTCATCGCGAGGGCTGATGATATAAGCACGCTAAACGCCCAAGAATTGAGGGCTTACGCGGGAGAAGGGCTCGCGGGCATTGTGAAGGTGGCCAAGAAGTCGGGCAACCTAAAAAGCGAGTTTATGGCTCGCCTGAAAAGGTCCGCATCGGCCCTTAAGGAGGTCGTGGATGCTCTAGCGAGCAGAAGCGAGGCAGAGGATACGCGGCGTCTAAGGGCGGAAAACATCCGCCTACGACTTGAAGTCGAGTCGCACAAAGCGGAGGTGAAGGCGCTGCGTCGCGGCTTCAACGAAGCCAAGTCGGAGGCAGTTGCGGCCAACAACGTTGCCGCTGTGGCTACTTACGAGATGCGGGCACCACCCCTGACCGCGATGGGAGCAGAGGAGCTAATCGAAGAGCTAAGGCGGTCCTTCACCAGCACGCTTCGGGAAATGCTCAACGCCCGACTTGCTGGGATCGAGGAACAGCTTCTGCCAGCCCCGATAGTTCGTCCGCCATTAAGAGCGGACGCCAAGAAAGTGGCGGCAGCTGCCGCCAAAACCAAGCCGACACCTGAGCCACCACGTAAGTCCGCGGCCAAGGCGGATAAGCGGGCTGGTCAACGCCCAAAGATGGCTGCCACTCCTGCAGTGGAACCGGTTGCGGGTCCCTCCAATCTTGGGGGGACCAAAAGTGCTACTGAGACTGACCAACCCGCTGTTCCCGAAGCAGAAGCGTGGGTCACAGTAAGCAGGAAGAAAAAAGGGAAGGGTAAAGGCAAGGGCAAACCGTCTGCTTCGGTAGCTACCCCCTTGGCTCGTACCGCCACCACTGCACCAAAGCCGAAGGCTACTGCCAAGCCCAGGACAGCACTGAGGGCCCCTAAGAGTGCGGCTGTTGTGCTCTCATTACAGCCCGAAGCCGCAGAGAAAGGGGTCACATACGGTGCCGTCCTTCAACTGGCACAGGATAAAGTTGATTTCCAGGAGCTGGAGATTGACCGGCTCCGCTTTCGCCAGACGGCAATGGGAGCCAGGCTACTGCAAATCTCTGGCTCTCTAAACTCAGAGCAGCAACGGTGGACAGGCTCGCCGAGAAACTCCGTGGTGTCCTGTCCGAGGTGGCCAACATCGCCAGGCCCGTGAAATCTGCTGATTTGAGCATCACAGGCTTGGACGATGCAGCCACGAAAGAGAAAGTGGCAGCGGCGGTTTCTAAGGCAGGGGACTGCGATCTGGCTGCAACAAAGGTTGGCAAAATCCGTCGCGGCTTTGGCGGCACTGGCTCCACCATTGTGACCTGTCCGATCTCGGCAGCCAAAGTGCTGTCAGGCAAGGGTAGGCTGTTGGTAGGATGGACTTCGGTGCGAGTGGTGCTCTTGGAGGCGCATCCCATGCGCTGTTTCAGGTGCATGGGGTTGGGGCACACGCGCCCCCAGTGTCCAGCATCAGCCGAAAAGGGGGACCTGTGCTTTCGATGTGGAAGCACGGGCCATTAATCGGCCATCTGTGAGAAGGCCAACCCACGCTGCGCAATATGCGTAGAGGCAGGGAAGCCTTCCGGCCATGTAATGGGGGGGCGCAGCTGCGTTCCCCCGAAGACGAAGGGCAAGGCCACCAGGATCCAGGCCAATCCCGTGGCTGTTAACCAAGTCGCGCCGGAAGTCGCTCGCCCTGTGGTGAGCGAGGAGATTGTGATGTCTGACTGATGGATCAAGTCCGACATCACAACTTCCTCCAGACGAACCTTAACCACTGCGCCCAGGCCCAAGACCTGTTCATGCAGGCCTTGGCGCAGTGGCAAATAGATGTGGCGGTAGCGGCGGAGCCGTATTGCGTCCCCTCTTCCCATCCCTATTGGGCTTGGGACCTGGACGGCTCCGTTACCATTGTGGGACGATCGGGTGGTTCACCCCTCTTAGTCAAAGAGAGGGGTTCTGGATACGTGGTGGCGCAGTGGGGAGAGTATGCTGTAGTGGGCACATATTTCTCCCCCAACAAAACAGCTACGGAACTGGAGGTCTTTGCGGACCTTTTAGCCGCAGTGGTAAGGAGACAGGCGCCATATCATATCCTGCTTTTAGGGGATCTGAACGCCAAGGCCCGGGATTGGGGCAACCCCTCAACTGAATCTCGCGGGGAAGTTGTCAGGGAGTGGGCGGTTGCCACGGGACTGACCCTGCTCAACAGAGTGTCGGTACACACTTGCGTGCGACACAACGGGGGGACCGTGTTGGACTTATCGTTCGCCACCCCGTCTGTCGTGGCTTCCTGCTCCCACGCACCAAGACTTCGATGTCGCTGCCGGCCGTTTCCGCAAAGCGGTGACGGCCGTTTGCAACGCGGCCATGCCGAGGTCGCGGGGCCACCCCGAGCGCCGCGAAGTATACTGGTGGTGCTCAGAAATCGCGGAGCTCCGTGTTGCCTGCTCGGCGGCGCGGCGCTCTTACACTCACTGTACTGTAGGAGGCGCCGTCATGGCCGGGCCGACGAGCAGCTGTCGGCCGAAGAGCTTGAGGCTGAGGGCCAGCTGCACGAAGCTTATAGCATCGTCAAGCGAGAGCTTAGGGTGGCTATTGTCAGGGCCAAGTCACAGGCGTTTGGCGAAGCCCTGACCAGCCTGGATAGAAATCCTTGGGGGCGTCCGTACAAGGCAGCTCGGAAAATGTTCCGGTGCCGGGCGCCCCCAGTCGCGGATTCCATGGAGCCAGAGCTCCTGGACAGGGTGTTGGGTGGGCTTTTCCCCGACAGAGACCCTACTTACACTCCTCCGCCGATGGCGAGTGTCATCTCCTTCTCCGAGGAGTTGGACTTGGCCTCCATCCCGCCTATGTTAGAGGTGGAAATGGCGGTAGTTGTCAATCGCCTACGAGGTAAGAAGACGGCGCCTGGTCCAGACGGGATCCCAGGGCGGGTCCTCGGAATCGCTTTAAGGGAAATAAATGATTGGTTTCGGGAAACTTTCAGTGCGTGCCTCACGTTGGGGCGGTTCCCGAAGCCCTGGAAGGAAGGACGATTGTGCCTGTTGCAGAACGAGGGACGACCTGTCAACTCGCTTTCTGCTTACAGGCCAATAGTGCTGCTGGATGATACGGGCAAGCTGTTTGAGAGAGTAGTGGCTTCTCGTGTCATCCAGCACTTGGAAAGGACTGGACCTAGCCTCTGAGAGGCTCAGTACGGTTTCAAAGCGGGGCGATCTACAGTGGATGTCCTGCTCTGGCTCAAGGAGTGGACGCAGGCGGCGGTCGGTGAGGGGAAGAAGGCGTTGGCTGTCTCACTCGATATAGCCAACGCCTTCAACGGCCTCCCACACAATAGTATACAGGAAGCGCTCCGCTAACACGGAGTGCCCCTGTATCTCCGGAGGCTGTTAGAGGATTTCCTCCAAGACCGCGAGGTCCTGGTGGTGGGACGCGATGGTCTGAAGCGCCGTCGTGACTCTTGCGGGGTTCCACAGGGGTCGGTGTTGGGACCGCTCCTCTGGAACATGGACTACGACTGGGTGCTCCGCGGGACGCTGCCCGTAAGTGTGCGGGTCGTGTGCTACGCAGATGATACCCTAGTTGTCGTCAAAGGAAGGGACCTCGGGGAGGTGACGCGGTTGGCCACGGTGGGTACAACACTCGTGGTCGACCGCATACGCACTCTGGGGCTGGAGTTTGCCCTCTCCAAGACCGAGGCCCTGTTGTTTCATGGGCCTCGAGGAGGACCTCCTCCAGATACGCGGGTGCTCTTGGCCGGAGTCTCGGTCAGAGTTGGGACCCAGATGAATTTTCTGGGTCTCATTCTAGACGGGAAGTGGGCATTTGGGGCCCATTTTGCAGGGTTGGCCCCGAGAGTCGTGGGGGCTGCTGCCGCTTTGGGAAGGCTGCTGCCAAACGTGGGTGGCCCGAGCGCCAACTGCCGTCGGCTGTACTCCGGAGTGATCCGGAGTATGGCCATGTGAGTGGCACCCGTCTGGGTGGACGCCCTCAACCGCCAAAACAAGACCCTGCTGCGACGTCCGCAGCGGGTCATCGCGACGAGGGCGATACGTGGATACCGGACGGTGTCATGGACGGCAGCGTGCGTGTTGGCCGGGGATCCCCCCTGGGAGCTCCAAGCGGAGATCCTCGCCGAAGTTTACCACTTCGTGGCGGCGAGGAGATCCCGAGGGAAGCCTCCAATGTGGGAGGAGGTCACGCGCATGTTGAGGTAGGCGCGGACCGCCTTGTTACGGCGGTGGACGGAAGACCTGGCGCCACCAGTACCGGGAAAGTGGACGGTGGATGCCGCGAGGCCGGTCCTCAGTAGGTGGGTAAGGCGGCGGTTTGGGTCGCTTACCTTCCGAATGGTGCAGGTGCTTTCCGGACACGGATGTTTCGGAAAGTACCTGCATGGAATCGCAAAGAGGGAGGTGACCCCAACCTGCCATGAGTGCGGAGCACCTGAAAACTCGGCGCTGCACACGCTGGAAGTGTGCTGCATGGGGCCCGCAGCGGCACATACTCTCAGCGTGCACCGGAGGGGATCTCTCTCTGGCGAGCGTGGTGAACGCCATGCTCGGCAATGAAGCATCGTGGCAGGCGATGGTCTGGATTCGGGACCTCTTCAGCGCATGTTTTGCGGCTGGAAGGTTTCCGAAACCCTAGAAAGAGGAGCAACTTTGCCTTCTCCGTAAGGAGGGACGCCCGGTGGACTCCCCCTCGGCATACCGGCCCATCGTTCTGCTCGATGAGGCTGGTAAATTATTTGAGGGGATCGTTGCCGCTCGGCTGAATAGCCACCTGAGGGCGGTAGGGTCGAACCTGTCGGACGCCCAATTTGGTTTCCGAGTGGGGCGTTCGACGGTGGACGCGTTGAAAGGGGGATACATTCGTGATCTGAAAAAGTCAGCGAAGACCCTTCAAAACATTTTAGATGTGCTCTGCGTCCGGAACACGTCCGAGGAGATCCGGCGCCTCAGGGTGGCCAACCAAAACCTCCGTAACGAGGTAGATGGCTTAAAGGAAGAGATGAAGGCTGTGCGGCAGGCTTACTCCAAAGCGAGCTCTAAGCCCCCAAGCTCTTCTCGCCAGATGTCGGCAATGGATGCGGATTCCCTAGAGAGTGTGAGGCGCTCTCTAGCTAGTTCTTAAGCTACAGCCGGAGGCAGCGAAAAAGGGAGTGAGCTATAAAGAGGCTCTCCTCAAAGCGAGGGAGAACGTGGCGCTATCCGATCTGGGGATCGAAGTATCCCAGCTCCGGATGCGCCAAACGGCTGCGGGGGCCAGGATGCTCGAAGTAAAGGGCCCTCAAAATGCTGAAAAAGCAGATCGGCTAGCCTCCCGTCTGACAGAGGTCCTATCCGACATGGCACAGGTGTCGAGGCCCATGAAATGCGCGTACTTGCGCATCTCGGGTCTTGACACCTCCATCACAAAGGCGAAGGTGGTAGCCGCTGCGGCGGCCAAAGCAGGCTGCTTGGTAGAGCAGATCCGGACAGGGGAGATGCAATCAGCAGGGCGGGGAAGCTGCTCTCTGCGCTTCTCCTGTCCGGTAGCAGCGGCGAAGGTCCTGGCCACCTTAGGCCGGCTAGAAGTCGGTTGGAGTCCCGCGCGGGTGGTGGCACTAGCGCCCCTTCCCATGCGCTTCTTCCGCTGCATGGGGACGGGCCATGCCGCCCCGATGTGCCCCTCGCAGACGGACCGCAGCGAGCTCTGCTTCCGCTGTGGGCAAGCGGGGCACTTTGCGGCGACATGCCAGGCGACGGCCCACTGCGCGATATGCGCCAGTGCGGGCAGACCTGCGGGCCACAAAAGCCGCCGGCGGAGGGTGAGGAATAGGGAGGCGGAGGACCGGCTCTATGCGTCCTTGGTAGAGGCAAAAACTACACTGCAGCTGGCAATCGCCAGAGCGAAGAGGTCAGCACGCGAGGAATCGCTCGCAGGCCTGGACAGGGATCCCTGGGGACGGCCATACCGAGCGGTGCGGAACAAAATCTGTACTGCAGCCGCCGTCCCCGCAACGGAAGCCCTCTAGCCGGAGCTGCTGAGCCGGGTGATCGAGGGGCTCTTCCTAGACTGCTCGGAGCACGACCCCCCCTGCATGCCCCCCCCCCCGACGGACCATTCTCAAGACAATCCCGCCCCCCCGTCTAAGAGAAGGAACTCAAGGTCGCGGCGGTCCGCCTCCGGGGGAAAAGAACGGCCCCCGGCCCCGATGGGGTCCACGGCAAAATACTGGCCGTCGCCCTCAAACACCTCGAGGGCGACATGCGGGAGCTGCTAAACCGGTGCCTAGAGACCGGGCAGTTTCCGCACCATTGGAAGATTGGGCGCCTAGTCCTCATTCCGAAGGCCGGCCGACCGCCTAGCTCCCCGTCCGTTTACCGGCCCATCGTCCTGCTGGACGAGGCGGGAAAGCTATTTGAGAGAATCGTGGCGTCCCGCCTTGTTCAGCACCTGACGGTGATAGGGCCGGACTTGTCCGAGGGTCTGCTGAAATTGTCTTCAGGGCCGAAAGAGCGTCTATTAATGACCTCCCGGCCCTGAAGACCATTTCAGCGGAGGCGACCGAAGGGGGTGAGAGAGTGCTGGCAGTGTCACTTGACATCGCCAACGCGTTCAACACCCTCCCCTTCGGCACCATTAGGGAAGCACTCCGTTTCCATGGAGTGCCTCCCTACCTAAGGCGCCTCCTAGAAGACTACCTCCGGGAGAGAGAAGTCCGGTGCGTGAACGGGGCGGGGGCGGTGGTCCAGAGGCCGATGAGGTGTGGAGTTCCGCAGGGGTCGGTGCTGGGACCCCTCCTGTGGAACATAGGCTATGACTGGGTTCTCCGTGGGACGCTCATCCCAAGGATGAGCGTCCTATGCTACGCGGATGACACCTTAGTCGTAGCCCGAGGGGACACCTTCAGGGAGGTAGCCCGAAGGGCGGAAGTGGGTACAGCCCTGGTGGTCGAACGTATTCGACTGCTGGAGCTAAAGGTGGCGCTCCCCAAGATCGAGGCCATCATGTTCCATAGGCCTTGGTGTGGGCGACCCCCAGGGGCTCACATTACCGTCGAAGGGGTGGCGGTCCCGGTCAAGGCCCAGATTAAATATCTGGGCCTTGTTCTGGATGGGCGTTGGACCTTCCAAGCCCACTTTGAAGGTTTGGCGCCCAGATTGGTGGGTGTTGCGGCAGCCTTGGGCCGGCTGCTGCCCAATGTAGGGGGCCCCAGCGTCAGTTGCCGCCGACTGGACGCTGGGGTGATCAAGAGCATGGCCCTCTATGGAGCCCCTGTCTGGGCTGGAGCCCTCAATAGAGGGAACAGGGCGCGGCTGCGGCGACCCCAGCGAATCATAACGCTGAGGGCAATACGGGGATTCCGAACTGTGTCCTCGGATTCAGCCTGCGCCCTGGCCGGATTCCCCCCGTGGGAGTTAGAGGCGGAGGTCCTCGCCGCCGTGTACTAACATAGAGCGACGAGGAGGGCCGAGGGAGGGCTGCGCATGGCGGCAGAGGAACGTGATATCAGACTCCGCGCTAGAGAGGAGCTGATGGTGCGGTGGGAGGAGAGCCTCTCGTCCGCCGTCTTTGGACAGTGGACGATAGAGGCCATACTGCCAGTTCTCTGGCAATGGGTGGAGCGTGGGCACGGTGCCCTGACGTTCCGCTTGGTGCAGGTGCTTACCGTGCACGGATGCTTCGGTAAGTACCTGCACCGCATCGCCGGAACGGAATCGACGCCGCAGTGCCACCACTGTGGCGCTGCGGTAGACACGATGGAGCACACCCTCCAGGTGTGCTCGTCGTGGGCCACCCAGCGCACTGCCCTAACGGCGGTTATAGGTGCGACCCCGGAGCTCCCCTGACAAGCGTCGAGGATGGCCACCGGGGGGGTTTAGTCAGTACACGAGTCCGTGAACCTCACATAACCCTACTGTACCCTCTATGCAGTAGGGTATCTGGTTGCAGATTTTGCCCATCGTCAAAAAAAAAAAAAAAGGTTAGGTTAGGTTCGCGTCGCTCGGCGTGCGCTCTGGCGGGCGGCGTGCGCTCTGGAGGGCACTCTTTTTTGGAGCTCGAGGCGTGGGTGCTCGCCAGAGTGTACGACTGGACGGCGGGGCGTAGGACGCTCGGGGAGCACCCCGCCCCGGAAGAGCGGGAGGTTGTCCGACGTGAGGCGAGGGCCGCAATCGTCCACCATTGTACGGAGGACCTCGCTTCCGCCGCGTTTGGCCGCCGAACGTTGGACGCTCTCGGGCCAATCCTACCAGAATGGCTCGAGAGGTCCCACGGTTACCTCTCGTTCCGGATGGTGCAGGTGTTTTCCGGGCATGGATGCTTCGGATCGTAAGAGAGGAGACCCCGTCTTGCCACGATTGCGGTGCGGCAGAGGATACGGCGCGGCACACCCACGAGGTGTGCCCATCGTGGTCCAAGCCGCGTTGCGGCTTAGTGGTGGCAGTCGGGCCGGACCTCTCGCTCCCGAGCGTGGTCAACTCTATGCTGGGAAGCGAGGGGGCCTGGGGAGCGTCCTTTTGTGAGGACGTGATGTCCCACAAAGAGGCGGCGGACCGCGCGCGGGAGGAGGACCCTCTCGCGGCGCCGCTGCGTAGGCGTAGAAGGGGTAGGAGAAGGCGGCGATTACAGTCGCTTTCTCACTCCCCACGGTAGTGAATAGCGGGAGACAGGCACGGGGGCGACTTCTCCCGCATTGCACATAATCACTGCCACCGTCAGGCAGGATCGGCCGAGCACTCGCGGTCGTTCCTGAGCCCCTTCCTACAGAGAGGAGCGTGCAGGCCCTGCTGTAAAGGCGGGCGGTCGTCGGCGGGGGATTGGAAGTAAAGGCTCTGCCGGTTTCCCAATCCTCCTCCACGCAGACGATGCCGGAGTGCCGCTGGGTCGTTTAGTGGGTATACCGGTCCTGGCGGACCGGGGAGTCCCCCATACCCTCCCCATCCCCCAATGGGGGGGCATGCGTAATGCATTTTTCCCAGCGTCAAAAAAAAAAAAAGGTTTTTATCGTTGCTATTTATTATGCAACGGTTTAAACTTTTATTTTCCTTTTGTACCTAATATTTCATACCATATTAACATTTATACAATATATACAAACTATAAATTAGTTTAATGCGTATCCTGCTTTCATTATCTAAGTTCCCTCATTATAAATTAATAAATTTATCAAATAAATTTATACTAAAGTTTGTTAAATTTTAACGATTACATACGCTTTTGATTACGCTGATCAACATTTATAATTTCTTTACATATTTTTACTGTCAACGTAAATTGTGATTAAAATAGATTAAAATTAAAGATTAGAATGGAGTTATTGATTATTGTTTTATTTATTTCACTTGAATTGTATATTGACAAATTAGTTTTTAAAATGCATTACACTCCTTAATGGATACTTCATCATCAGCCGGAAGACGTCCACTGCTGAACATAGGCCTCCCCCTTAGATCGCCACAACGAGCGGTTGGTAGCCGCTTGCGTCCAACGGCTCCCCGCGATTCTTACTAGATCGTCGGTCCACCTTGTGGGGGGCTGGCCTACGTTGCGTCTTCCAGTCCGTGGTCTCCACTCAAGAACCTTTCTTCCCCAACGGTTATCGGTTCTACGAGCGATGTGGCCTGCCCATTGCCACTTCAACTTGCTAATTTTAAGAGCTATGTCGGCAACTTTAGTTCTTCTGCGGATTTCCTCATTGCTGAGTTGGACGCCTTTTTGTGACGTCGGTCATTTATATATAGGTAATTGTGAGACACACATTTGTTGGGTATTGCTGTTTTTGTGTGTATTATATTGTTATATTGCGTGTATCTTACTTGAGTGCTGTGCATGTTTTGTACCGTCACAAATAAATGTTTTTCTTTCTTTCTTTCATTGCGGATTTTGTCACGCAAAGAAACCCCGAGCATAGCCCTCTCCATAGCTCGTTGAGCGACCTTGAGCTTGGTCATGAGGCCATGAGTAAAGGACCACGTTTCAGTGCCATAGGCCATCACTGGCAACACACACTGGTTGAAGACTTTAGTCTTCAGGCTCTAGGGAATTTTGGACGAGAAGATATCGCGAAGTTTCCCGAACACTGCCCAGCCGTGTTGGATTCTTCGTGCGACCTCTTTGTCGAAGTTGGACTTACCTAATTGGACAGTTTGTCCTAGGTATACATATTCGTCGACAACTTCAAGAGTATCGCCCCCAACAACTACCGGTACGAGCGCAACATGGATATTTGACATGATTTTCGTCTTATCCATGTTCATTTTAGACCCTACTGGGGTCGTTGAGCATGGTACCGAGTTCCTCGAGCGATTCGGCCATAATGACTATATCATCGGCAAAACGAAGGTGAGTGATGTATTCGCCATTGATATTGATGCCAAGTCTGTCCCAGACCAAGAGTTTGAAAACGTCCTCCAATGCGTTCGTGAACAGTTTCGGAGAAATTACGTCTCCTTGTCTCACGCCTCTCTGCAATTGGATTGGTTCCGTACTCTGGTCCTGTAGACGGACTGACATAGTGGCGTTACTATACAAACACTTCAACACTTCGATATACCTATAGTCGATTTGGCATCGCTGAAGAAACTGCAGTACCGCCCAGGTCTCGATTGAATCGAAGGCTTTTTCATAGTCCACAAACGCTAGACATAACGGCCGATTATACTCCTCTGTCTTCTGTATAATCTGGCGTAGCGTGTGGATGTGGTCTATGGTACTAAAGCCTTTTCGGAAACCGGCTTGTTCGGGAGGCTGGAAGTCATCGAACCTGCGTGCGAGACGGTTCGTAATCACTCTCGAAAACAGCTTGTAAACGTGGCTCAAGAGCGAGATGGGCCTGTAGTTCTTTAATAAGACTTAATCACCTTTTTTTAAAAAAAAGCACCACCACGCTCTTATCCCACGCTTTTGGCGTGGTTACTTCGAGGATGACGGCGTTAAATAACTTCTGGAGGAAACGAAGTACCGGTTTTCCACCCGCTCTCAGAAGTTCTGTCGTAACTCCATCCTCACCTGGTGCCTTGTTGTTTTTAAGCTGTTTCAGAGCGATCCTAATCTCGTACAGGCTGATGTCCGGGATGTCTTCGGTATAGTGTCGGGTTAGTTTGGCTCTGGTGTCCTGAGCCAACTGACCAACGGGGTTTTGTGTTGAGGTGTACATCTGTCCATAGAACATTTCGACCTCTCTCAGAATCTCCGGTTTCGACGAAATGATAGTGCCGCTGTCGGTCTTCAGCTTAGTCATTTGGCTTTGCCCTATAGACGAATGCTTTGCAAACACTTTTGAACCTTTGTTCCTTTCTATTGCGACCTTAATACGAGATGCATTAAATGTACGCAGATCGTGTCGCATAGATTTCGAGATTCGTCTATTTAGCACGCCGTATGCTGACATATCAGCTGAAAACTGCAATCTCATTTCATCCCGGTCCTCCATTAGCTTAATGGTTTCATCTGAGAGTTTCTGGTGCTTAGTTCGGCGGGGGGCCTTAAAAAACTTAGATCCCACCGCTTGGACAGTTTCCACCAACCCGTTGTTTATCTCGTCAATATCATTGCAGCTGGCTAGGCACTGGAAGCGATTGTGCAGTTCTAGCTGAAAGCTCTCGGGGTTTTGGATTTGGGCAGGATTTGGACGGAGCGCAAACTTCATCAGACGTGCCCTTTCAAGCTTAACATCGATATTCAATGTGCCTCTAACAATGCGGTGATCGCTCCCGGTTTTCACCCTGCTGATCACAGAGACATCATTAAATATTTGCTTCTTGGTCGTCATAATGAAGTCTATCTCATTTCTAGTGAAACCGTCGGGGCTTATCCACGTCCACTTTCTGGCTGGCCGCTTCTCATAGAAGGAGTTCATCATGAAGAAGCCCTCCTTCTCCATGAAGTCGGCCAGTCTCTGGCCCCTTCGGTTCCGCCGCCCGAATCCAAATGGCCCCACTCTCAGCTCATCGTCTTTCCTTGTGCCTAGCTTTGCGTTGAAGTCCCCCATTACAACCGTGAAATGAGTCTTGGAAATATGTATGGCCTCGGAGATCTCCTCATACATGGCTTCCACTTCATCGTCTGGGTGTGTCGAGGTCGGCACATTTACCTGTATGACCTTCAACGAATACCTTTCGGTAATTCTGAGTATAAGGTATGCTACCCTGTTCGACACACTGTCGACTTTTGTCACGTTGTTAACGAGGGACTTGCGGACGAGAAACCTGACACCACCCTGGGATAGTTGATCTCCCTCCCGGTAGAAGAGCAAGTTACCGGAGTTAAAGATCATCGTGTCTTGACCCTGTCTTCGGATTTACGACAATCCTAGCATGTCCCAACGTAGCTTGCTCAGTTCTTCTTCCTGCTCGACAATCTTCTCGTCAGCCCTGAGCGTTCGTGTGTTGTACGTTGCCAGGTCCAGTCGTCGGTGGTGGTAGCTGGATCGCTGCCGGGGATTCTTAGCACCCCCTGCTCCGCCACTGCCCTGGTTGCTACCACTTCTAGGGATGACGGAGCCGCCGGGGACTGGGGGCCGTTTGTGTGTTGTGTCTGTCATAGGGGGGGTTTTGCCATAATCACCACGCTTGGCAGGCGACTTGGTGATCGCAGTGGTTGGTGTTTAGTACACAGAAGAATGCTGCTGCCCATTCCCTGGAACAACTCCCTTTGCCGGCTCACACGGCTCCCGCGGGATGAGAAGGGATGGCCCTATTATTACGCCGGGACCACACGGCAATGGATACTTAATACTTTGTAATTTTCCTGTTTACGTCTGCAAGCGAGAGTTTGCAAATAGTGCTTCCGTTTGCTTTCCCGGCCGATCTTACAACACGTTCCGCATATTTTAAAAATTCTTTCCTATATTCATCGTCCCCAACAAACTCGCTGTAAACCGTACATGATACATCCTTACGAAGCCTATCAGTAACTTGTTGGCGCCATGCGCCATACCTAAGACAGTCGTCAAGAAGGTGGGGAACAGTCTCCGGTGTGACTGAGTCACAGGTGCAGTTTGGTGATTTGGCCAACTTGAAACGGTGCCGATATTCTCGGAAGCCTCCATGTCCGGTAAACAATTGCGCAAGTATGTTTGACATTTCGGTCTTCAGGATGATTCTGTGTCCATCCCGGACATTGGGGAAGAACAGTTTGGTTATTTTTCCTGTTTCGGCTTCCATGTAACGCTTGTTCCATAGATCAATAGTTTCCTGACCGAGGGAGTACTTGACGTAGGACACAGGGACTTTATCATACGCGGGGCTGGTCTTCTTGGTTAGTGCGGCCACCTTTGCTAGTTCATCGGCTCGTTCATTGCCAGCAAGACCTTCGTGGGTTTTGATCCAGTTCAAATGGACTTGCCTGTCTATTGCCTCTAGTTGTCGAAACTACGCTTGTATCTCTGCCACAATAGGATGGGTACTTTCGGGGTCAGCGATTGACTCCAGAGAGGATCTTGAATCGCTTATTATATTAGCACTTTGTGTTTTGGATTTCGCTATCATTTCAAGCGCTCTGAGGATAGCTGCCAGTTCTGCTTGGTAAACCGAGCAGTAGGGAGCAAGATGAAATTCGAGTGTCGCTTTTCTTCACCCTCCTCCCACCAGGTCACTGCTGCTCCAACTTTGCCTTGTATTTTGCTTCCGTCTGTACAGAGTTTTGGATGCGAATTTACACTGTTGACCTCTTGCTCAGTCCTTAGCAGTTCATAGCGTATAGGGTGTCTCTTGGCCGGGTGAAGTAACTCAAAGGCCCCAACCTTTCGTTCTATTTCACGTCCCGGTAGCTCGGGGATGGGTCTTCCACGTCTGAACTCATACAGCTTAGCAGCTTCCTTTACTCTGAGGTCCAGGGGCAGCAGTCCCGCCAAACAGAGGACTGATGTAATCGGTTAGGTTAAGTTAGGTTAGGTTTTTTTTTTTTAATACAGCTGCTCTCGACAGACTCTGTGGTCCGAGCTCTTTTTTATTTTGTTATTTTTATTTATTAACTTTATTACTACTTATATTGACAAAAGCTTACTCAGTAAGGAAAAAGACTTATATTATTGACTCTATATAAATTTTAAATTTTAAGGTTACATATATATTTCTAAGGAAAAATTTACTTATTCTATTGATTCAATTTTTTTTATATGTATATCTATATACATTCAAAACCATTTATGGCGACATCGTTTAGAACAATATACCGGTTAAATTGACCAAAATCAAAGGTCCTGCCTGAATGTTATATGACCGCCTTATCGAAAACATTGGTTTTTACGACATTGTTTACTACGACATACCGCATTAAGCGACCACATTTGGTTAATGTTTTCGGAGAATTATATCTGTAGAACGACCGGCTCAGCTGTATTGTAAACAATTTGAATAGGTAACTGTATCCACATCTGGCACAGTATAATAGTCAATGGCTATTATCGTAAAAGTAAACAAAGTTTAGGGTCTTTTGTAATTCTTAGAAACAAAGCACATGCATGCCGTCGCCTCAAGGCCCGCTTCGTCATATCTCTTAAGTCAGTTTGTTACTTATCTTTACACAAGACGCACCAAAACATATTGTTGAGTTAACTGCGAAAATTGTAACATGTCGCAAAAAAGAAAACAAATCAATATTGAAGAAAAATCGCGTATTATTTCAAAGCTAGAGAAAGGAATTCCAAACAAAGACCTGGCAAAAGAATATGGTGTATCACACTCGACAATTTCAACCATTTGGAAAGAAAGGGAGAAAATTCAAATCCTTTACGACAAGAATTTTTTGAAAATGAAACGAGCCAGAACAACGCGGCATACGAAGATTGAGGAAGATTTGTTAAATTGGTATAATTATCAAAGGACAAATAATGTGCCAATAAATGGACCATTTCTTCAACAAAAAGCAAACGATTTTGCTCAACGTTTTGGTGAAGATTTTGTTTGCTCGTCTAGTTGGATTCAACGTTTCCGGGCTCGACATGGCATTGTCGGCGGGAAAATGAGTGGTGAAGCTGCCAGTGTGGATAAAGATGCTGTAGACGAATGGATTACGCAAAAGTGGCCTACATTATGCGAAGGCTACAGTCCAGAAGACATTTATAACGCAGACGAAACCGGACTTTTTTTACAATATGACACCAGACAGGACTTTAAAATTCAAAGGAGAGAATTGTTCGGGAGGAAAAATGTCCAAGACGAGACTAACGATCATGGTTGCAGCAAATATGACAGGATCCTGTAAAAGGAAGCTTTTAGTTATTGGGAAATCTAAGAAACCAAGATGCGTTAAAAACATACGCTCACTGCCGGTAACGTATGAAAACAATGTGAAGTCATGGATGACATCGGAAATTTTTGAAAGATGTTTACGAAACTGGGACGCTGAATTAAAAGCAAACAATAAGAAAGTTCTTCTTTTAGTTGATAATTGTCCTGCTCATCCGGCTGTTACTAATCTGAAGTGTATTAAACTCGTGTTCTTACCACCAAATGTTACATCTGTACTGCAACCTATGGACCAAGGTGTAATAAGATGTTTAAAATCTCATTATAGAAGACTGCAAGTGTTAAAGTTAATACAAAGCATTGACAGTAATAATCAGAACAGCTTTACGGTCCTTGATGATATCAGAAGCATGGGAAAAAGTTTCACAAAAAACTATAGCTAACTGCTTTGGGCATGCAGGTTTTAAAGATCTTACAAGTCTTATAACAAGAACCTAAGATGATGTGATTGACGATGATGAAGAGGACAATATTTCTTTGGCTCAATTAGCCCAAAATTTACGACCTGCTTTATCTACTACTGAAACAGACGAGTTCATTGATGTAGATCAGTCTATTGCAATTTGTGCACCAGCTACGGAGGATGATATTGTACGTGAAGTTCAAGAGGAAAATGAAAATGAACAGGAAGACTCGGAAGAACAATTTAGAGTGCCAACTTTGATTGACGGTCTCAATGCTGTTAGTGTATCATCTGTATAGTGTATTACAATCTTTCGTAATAACGAAAGATTGTTCTTTTTAATGAAGAGTTCCACATGCAGGGAAATTGTGACGATACGCTGATTAAAATCCAACGTGAATTACAAAATGTGTATGCACGACAGAAGTGTTTCAAATAAACTAAAATTACAGATTTTATGCATACAAAAATGATGGAAAAATGATATTGTTCTTTTATATTATACGTTTGTATTGAAGTAAACAAAATGCGGTTTAATTTCTTACATGAATATACATATTATCTTTCCTATTAATACCTGTCACCGGTTGTTACAACCATCGATTTTTACGACTCAATATGAGTAGTCCCTTCGATGTAGTTAAAACAGATTTTGACTGTATATATATATAATTTTTGTTTTTATTTTGGCTTTTGTTTATTAACATTGTGTTCTGTTCTTTGTTAACTTTACATTATGAGAATTTACTTACTTAAAATTATTTTTTCTTACAATTGAAATTATTGATTTACATTATGGGATTTAATTACTTACAATTAATATATTATTGATAACTATGACATTAACTTTACTATGGACTATTATTACAACTTTAGTTTACAAATTGGCACACCTCATCTCCTGAGCCAACTTTTCGACGACCGCTGCGTTTCGGTGCTTTATTGACATTTTAAGATTATACTCCAAGATCTTCTTAGTGGACGCGGTCATAGCTCTCTTGATGAAGTACCCTATTGCGTCGTTGTCATCATCGGTGTAGTAGGTACAGCTGGTGGTGTGCCGTGACACTGCTACTACCGCATGGGGAACGCTATGATGTAATCCAATTGTTCTGCCCTTAGTTTGAACAGTGATTACTGTTTCGAACGTTAACCCCTGCGCTTCATGGATGGTGAGCGTTCGCGAACCTGCGCCTTCACCACAGCCCTGTCCAATAAGGTTTTCCTTTTCGCCCTGAGTATGGACTAGGAAAAGCGTATTGGGGAGCGTAAACGGTATTTGGGCACCAGTGTAGGTTTTCACCTTCAACGAGTGAGCTTTTAGGGTTGAAGAGTAAATCCCGGAATAAACCTCACGTAGGGCGTAGGCGACGTCCAAGGGGTTCCGGTGTGTGCAGAGGCAACTCCTGGCTGATGTTGCTACCAGGTTTGGGCGGCAGTACCTCAGTTCGAAGAGATTTTCTTTGTCGATATAAGGTAGTTGGTTGACATTTCCGATGAGGACCACTTCTTTGGCATCACACAGCTTGGCAGCCATGACGATGGCTCCGAAGTGGTTATTGAGAGCCTCGTCAACCATGAGACGGTTGAATTTGTCGGACTCTCTGAAGCCATTCACCAAGACTGAAGCCATGGTGCGTACCCTGGTCTTGACAAGGCCACCAACACGAGGCGCTAGCTTCTCCCTTAGGTCGCTAGCTGCATTTGATGTTGTGGTGATGATGGCGTCCTTGTCAGCATCGAAGTGCCCTACCACCCAGGTTGACTTTCCACACCCCGGAACTCCATTGACCCACTCAATTGTTGGCAGTGCCCAGTCCTTCCAGCCAGATGCAGTGTCCTGATTACCCGATATGGTTTTCGCCATATCGAGAATCCTGCCATCCAGTAGGATCCTTGTGCACTTTGCGACAACAACTAAGGGGTCTCCTTGTGGGGTATTGAACTTAGGTGCTCCGCTCTCGGTTCCCTCAATGCACATCTCCACGAAACCACTGGTCGCGTTGTAAGCCGCCATATAACTACCTGTCATTTTTCCCTTTAAGACTTGGGAATTGCCGTTGTTGTATATGGCAGCCTCTGCCTCCTCAAGTTTATCCTCTAGCAGTTTCGCATTGGGCTGCTCAAAGTGTTGCAAGATGGTTTTGCACACTCCGAGGTTGACATCTGCGGTTGCTTTGGTGATAGCTAGAAACTCGAGGAAGGCGTTGTACGCGTGATCCTGCGGTGACGTTGCATTTACTAGACGAAGTGGAACGACCTGCCCCATGTCGGCTCTAGTTCTTTTCGCCTGCGTTGGTGCCGGTTTTGTTGGGATTTTGGACTTAGTTATTACTGTCGTTAGTGGAGTTTTGAGTTTCGCCTTTTTTGCTGGAGCTTCTTCGAGTGCCTCTTTGTCTTTCGATCTCGTTGTTGGAAAAGGATTTCCTAACAGCCCTTGCAGCATCGAGCTGAAGGTGTCTAGAAATCCCTTAAGATGGCCTCCGACTTTGGCTCTCTTCTTTTGCTCCTGCACACTGCTTTGATGAAATGCAGTTTTTTCGGCGGCTGCTTTCTGTTGGACACGTTCGGATCCGCTGATCTAGGTTGGCATGGGATTTCCCCAGCTATCGGTTGTTGTTTTTGGGTCGTGTGCTTTGAGGAAGTTTAGGTTTTCTCCTCTGTCTTCGTACACGACCACCTCATGTTGTTCTGAGGCTTTTAAACAGCATAGCCGGTCTACGACTTGTCCCTACTCATACCCGACCGTCATCGCGTCTACACTTATTACACGGGGATCTCCCGCTCCTCCGCCCGTTTCTCCCAACATGGTGAGCATCGAACATGCCTATGCGAAAGGGGTATAGTTGCCTTCCAATGCGAGCAGAACGATCGTCTTGTTGTGCCATCGGACAAGTCGACATCGGTGGCCCGCCACTTCCGTTTCAGGTAACGCGCTATATACTTTGCGCCTCATGGTCGTTTTTGAAGTGCTCCCATTTATGAGTGATTCCAAGCCAGGTGAAATCGAAAAGGGATTTCTAGCCCCGGTCCGGCAGAAGCATATTCCAAGCCACTCGTTGGCGCTGTCCATGAAGAGTGCCACTCCTCGGATTCTAATCCCAGGCACTCCTCTCTCCCCGCAAGCGAGGAGTGTGTGGACAGCGACGCTTTTGGTTATAGGTTCTTGCCGAGAGCCGATGCTGCTTGTAGCTTGACTAACGGGTATTGGTTGTGATTCGAGGGGCAGAAGATCAGTGTGTCTACTTGCCGCAGCTCTAAAGATCTTCTCGGCGAACGACAGAAAATGCGGCCTGCAATAAGGATCTGCAACGATGTTGTGCAGTTCCGATTCGACCAGGTTTCTGTCAATCCGGGCTTCTAGATCTGTTCGAGCCGCTAGGAAACGAGGGCTGTCGAGTATGATGTGCAATACAGTTTCACAGATTTTCGGGTCGCATTCGCATCCCGGGCTGTTTTTCAGCTTGAATCTGTGAAGATACTCGGCTATCCCCCCGTGACCTGTTAAGACTTGCACTTGGATTGGTGTAAATTTTGTAGAGCGAGTTATCCGATATGCACTGTGGACGTCTGGAAGGAACCTTCTCGTTACCGCACCTGTGCTGGAGGTTTCGTATCGATCCTGCCATTTGCGGATCGATTCTTCACGAATCTTCCTCCTAACGTAAGACAGGGGGATCCTTCCATAGTCCTGTGTGGTGTCCTCGAGCATTGCAGCTCTCGCTAACTCGTCCGCTCTCTCATTTTCGACAATGCCTACGTGCGCCGTTAGCCAGAACATTCGGATCTCTCGACCTCCTTCTTCGATCCTGGCAATGTTCTCCTTTATGCTTCTCGCCAGAGGGTGGTTCAAGCTGGGATTCCGGAGCAGGTCGAGTGACGATCTGGACTCACTCAGTATGCTAACTACGGGGTCCCTGCTCGAGTTTACCATCTGAAGAGCCCTGTGGAGTGCATAGAGTTCCGACTGAAAGACCGTGCACGCAGGGTGAAGCTTAAAGGTGGCGAAGTTTGACGCCTTTCCCTCCTCCCACTGGGTTAGAGCAGCACCTACTTTTATGTCGATTTTGCTGCCGTCGGTGTATATTTGGGGTCCGGTGATCTGCTGGACGGTGTCTTCTAGCAGTTCGTACTCTACGGATGTTAGGGTAGATAGATGGGGCTGTTCCAGATATCCCACTCGGAGTTCGAGCTCCGTTTCGGGTGGGAGAAAGTCTTTCGCCAGACCTTTTTTGGCTCTGTATAGGTTTTCTGCCTCTTGGATCTTTAGATCCAGTGGCAGCAGACCCGACAGTGCCAGTGCTGCGGTGAGTGAGACCGTTCGGTATGACCTACAGACCTTTTGTGCAAATCCTCTCTGGAGCGCATTGAATTGATTTTTATTCATTTGCAGCTCTACAGATTGGTACCAGGCACTTGAGGCGTATGTCATAATAGGCTCCACCACCGCGATGTAAATGGTTCTCGTGATCTCGCAGTTTAGACCCCACGTTACTTTCGCTGCGCATGCCAGCTGTTTGTAGATATCGGCTACTTTCTTGCATTGCATTGATACGTGGGATTTGAAGACTAGGTTTCGGTCGATGATCAGGCCCAACAACTTTATCTCCTCAACGAGGTCCAGTTTTGTTCCGGCCATAAATAGCTGTGGGGTTTCATATTTCAACTTCTTCGTTAGTAGCATCGCGTTGGTCTTATGCGGTGCGAAGTTGAGTTTGTTGTGATTTCCCCACTTTGCCACTTTATTCAGCGTTGAGTTGACAGACCGCTCTAGGCTGTTCACCGACTCTCCTGTGAAAACGAGAACCACATCATCTGCAAAAGCCTGGCTGTATACTCCATCCATCTCTAGGCTTTACAGCAACGAGTCTAGGATGACGTTTCAAAAGATTGGTCCTCCTATGGATTCTTGGACACCACCCTTTGTAGTTTCCTTCTCGTAAGCTGCTCAAGCATAGTTGACCGTGATCTTTCGGTCTGTGAGATACGAACATACCATCCGGTACAGATTTCCCTGACACCTTTTTTCGACAAGTTGGTATTTTAATGCTGGCGACCACGCGTTATCGAAGGCACCCTCTATGTACAAAGAGATTAGGAGTACGATGTTTTTACTATTTACTCCTTCTTTTATGTGCTCTAACAGGTCATAGAGTGCGTCTTCGGTTCCTCTCTGCGGGTAAGGTTAGGTTAGGTTAGGTTAAGTTAGGTTGGGCGGGTCTGGGTTTATCCATTAGTAGTTGCTATGCCTAGCTTGTGTGCTTCGGCCGCTTGTTTTGGATAAAGCCAGGCCTTCCTTACTCGGCTCTGGGAGCGAGTAGGGAGGCGTATGATCTTGAGGGAGAACGCAGGTCGTGTAGATCCTCAAGGCAAGTCTGGTGGGGTCGGCCTTCTCGCGGTTGCTGCCCGTTATTGGTATATTTCCATCTGAAATAGACGTAACTGAAACCACCAGACGCCGGCACTTTGCCGGTGGGGTAGGATGGGAAGCTTCTCCGAGTGTCCCTTTGATTAGCAGAGGATGCAGTGGAAGGAGCAAGGACGGGCTAGTGGAGCCGTCACAGAGTAGGGAGGCATTGTTGGCTTGGTGTCTTTCCGCTTGGGTTTCTGTGAGTCAGCTGTATGGGTCAGCTTCCTCGCGGGATCCTGAGTGGACTGATGCTTTGCCTGCAGTGTTGTTGGCGGACACGCCCTTTTCAGGGCACGTTGGTGGAGGAAGCGAGCACGCCCTTTTCAGGGCGCTCACTCCAAACTTACAGGGGAGCTCACCCCTAGAAGAAAAAGAGACGACGATGTGGAGCATTGGAGTTAAGATAATGGACCCAAGCAGTTGTAATTTTGGTCCTCAGGTGGGTCCCCGAAAGAGGGAATCCCACCCCTCTACTTCTAACGAAGTGGAGGGCTGCCCCTTGTACTCTCAGGGGGGGGGGGGGGACAGCAACTTCTTCGTAGCCAGGCAATCCGCCCGGCTCCGTGAACGCAACTCTGGCAAAACCGTGACACTGGACACTGATATAGCAAGCGATATGGACAACAATGTGATGGAGGTGGAAGTATGCGCTCCGAAGGTGTGTGCTGACACCGCTTACCCTGGCCTGAATACGGACAGTGAGACGGAAGCGTGCACCCTGAAGGTGTGCGTGGAAGCAAACGACTCATGCATGAAGAAGGACGTGCGAGTGGTGATAACGCGCCTGTCGGATTCCAAATTTAACAGGAGCACGATTACGGTATCGTCTGAGCCCGTGTCGAAGGTCACTCGCCGATTTTGGCGCAAGATGCCATCGGCTACCAAATGCTCGGATTCGGACTCAGACGTCACGGTGATAGGAGGGACGGCGACACCCAAGGTGTCAAAGTCAACAAAAGGTAGAGGCAGCGGCCGTTCACCCACCGCTGGGCAGTTTGTTCGCGAGGCGAAGGCGAAGGCCGCTAGTCGAGAGGAGATACTTCTGGACTCTACTGAGGAAGTAACGCAAACGATAGAGAGGACGCGGCACGCGAAGGTGACACGCCCGTCCTAGATGCTCAAATTACTGGCTGGAGATGTAGACGACCAACTTGCATCGTCCCTTAATAAGCAGGTACTACAATGTGTAGAAATTATTAAGACGGTGTCTCGCAAATCAAATCACCTGAGTGGACCATTTCAGAAGTCCCTCAATGAAGCTGCAAAATTTATTGCGGAGGCAGCAGAGGTACTCAGCATGCGTTCCATCTCGGAGGAGACGGCCAAGCTGAGGACGGAAAACGCACGCCTGCAAAAAGAGCTCGATGCACTCCGCAAGAAGTTTACGGAGCTACAGGCAAATTTGCTGCAGGCTCAACTAGTAGCAAAGCCTCAGGCTGAAACTGGATGTGGAGGGGCTGTCGCATGCCATCATGGTTCAGGTCGGGACTATGGTGAATGCAAGGTTGGAGGCCCTCGAGGGAAGGCTTTTGCCTGAGGTTCGTCTGCGGCCTCCATTGGCTGCTGACAAAGCTCGACAAAGGAGACTTGAGGCTGTACCCCAGCGTGAGAAGTCGGTCGTGGCGCCATTGCCAGAGCCCTCTACCTCAGTTCCAAAGAAGGGCAAGAGGAGCTTGGCAGCCAAGGAGGTGGCTGTACTAAAAGAGCCACGCCCACCGCGCCCTACATCCCAACCTACAGGCGAGACGTGGAGCACGGTAACCCGGAAGGGCCGGAAGAAGTCAGCCAAAAGAGTGAAGAAAGTGACAACTGGCACTCTCGCGCCTGCTCATAAGACTAAACTCCGCCCGCCTCGTTTGGCGGCTATCATCTTGACATTACAGCCCGGTGCAGAAGAGAAAGGCGTGACGTACAAGTCTATTCTCAGGGAGGCTAGAGAACGCGTTGACGTCACAGAACCCGGCATTGAAGGGTTGCGCTTTAGGACGGTGGCAACAGGTGCTCGGGTGCTAGAAATAACCGGCGCCTCGGGAACCGAGAAGGCCGACTCCCTGGCGGAGAAATTCCGAGAGGTCCTGAGCGCAGACGTAGTACGCGTGCAGCGGCCGGTGATGCGCGCCGACATTCGAGTCATGGAACTCGACGACACTGCAACAGCGGAAGAGGTCGTAGCGGCCGTGGCGGGGCAAGGTGGCTGCTCTGCCGACACCATCAAGGCCGGTGTAATAGGCCCCCGCGGCTCATTATGGCTTTGTTGCCCAGTTGTCGCTGCCAAAAAGGTGATGAGTATCGGCCGGCTCACGGCTGGATATCTGCACGAGTGGTGTTGCTCGAACGTTTACCACTGAGGTGCTTCCGGTGCCTCGAGACGGGCCACTTTGGGAGTAAGTGTACAGTTGGTGTAGACCGCAGCGGTCTCTGTTATCGTTGCGGAAAACCTGGCCACAGGGCGAGAGACTGCAAAGCTGAGCCACACTGCGCTATATGTGCGGCGGCTGATAGGCCAGCGGCGCACGCAATCGGTGGTAAGGAGTGCCCTGATGCCAAATCCAGGCAACAAAAGAGTCGCACAGGCCGAAAACGAAGGGGGAAATTCAAAGAGGGGGCCAAAGCCTCTCAATCGTTCCAGCGCAAAGCGGGGGAGGAGACCATGGGCACCTCTATTTAGATGGGGCTACCATTTCTGCAGGCGAACATCATGCACTCTGCCCGTGCTCAGGACCTTCTGGTTCAGAGCATGGTAGAGTGCATGATAAAGGTAGCTGTAGTTGCCGAGCCGTACGTGGTCCCTCCCCGGAACGACTGGTTGGGGGACCTCAGCGACTTGGTTGCTATCGTTGCGCCGGCGGCCGCGGGGTCCCCATCTATCGATCGGGTGCTCAGGGGTTATGTTCTGGCCATCATAGATGGTATTGCGGTGATAGGGGTCTACTTTTCGCCCAATCTGCTTCGCCAAAGCTGTAGCCGGAGCGTTAGGAAGGATTCTCCCAAATAGAGGGGGTGCGTGCCGGAGCTTATACAATGGCATAGTACGCTCAATGGCGCTTTATGGCGCACCGATATGAGCAGACGCACGAAACGTGCCACTGCTGCGTCGCCAGCAGCGGGCGATGGCACTCAGGGCAGCTCGAGCGTACTGTACTGTATCACATACCGGTGCTTGTCTGCTTGCCGGTGCCCCGCCGTGGGAGTTGGAGGCGCAGGTGCTTGAGGACAGGTACTGGCGTAGCGTGGAGGCAAAAGAGGTGGGTGACCGTCCGCATCCGCGTGAGATCGCGCAGTGGGAAGTAGAGGCACGCGACGATCTCTTCCGGAAATGGACGGTGCGGCTTGAAATCCCGGGGGCTAGCTGGGAACTAGTGGAGGCAGTTCGACCAATCTTCAGAAGTTGGGTCGAACGCAAACACGGTGCGCTTATCTATCACCTGGCGCAGATGCTGACCGGACACGGTTGTTTCGGCAAGTATCTGTGCGAGGTGGTGGGTCGAGAGCCGTAAACGGCGTGCCACCACTGTGGAGTGGGTGTCGTAGATACAGCACAGCATACGCGTGAAGAGTGCCCAGCTTGGGGGGAGCCTCGCGCTGCCGTATCTGCAGTTGTTGGGCGGAACTTGTCGTTGTCGGCCCTGGTTAACGCCATGACCGACAACGAAGAGGCCTGGAGTGCGGTCGCAACCTTCTGCGATAGAGTAATCTCGCAGAAGGAAACGGCGGAACGGGAGCGGGAGCAAGATCCAAACTCCCTCCCGATTCACCGCTGACGACATGGCCGGCGTCGCTTGGCGTATGTAGCGCGAATGCCGCAATGAAGGATCTGCGGGTGATGGATCGGGGGGTCTATCACTCGCATTGTAAGGTCCTGAGCTGGAAGGCGCCTTTAGTGTTCTGAGGTGCCTTAAGCGGAGTAGGAGCAGGGCTTTTTAGCCTCTCCCTATGAAGATGGGCCCGACAGGGCAGACGAAACGCTGACGGGGCCGCGGTTCGAGCTACTCATTCTGCTCCTGGTTCCTACTCATTCGCGTTGGCGAGGTCACGGGAAGCTTTCCCGTGACCTCGCCAACGCGAATGAGTAGGAACACCCAGGTGGTTTTAGTCGGTATGGCTTTTAGCTGAGTCCGACATATCCTTTCCGCCCCCCGACGGGAAGGAATCCATAAAGGATTTCCCCTGGTTCTTTTAGGCGACTGCACCCAAGGCCAAGCCGAAGGTCGCAGTCGCCAAAAAGAGCGTCAACTTACACCCCCACGCTCCTCGGCCGTAGTTCTTAAGCTACAGCCGAAGGCAGCGGAGAAAGGGGTGAGCTATAAGGAGGCTCTCCTCAAGGCGAGAGAGAACGTGGCGCTATCTGATCTAGGGATCGAAGTATCCCAGTTCCGGATGCGCCAAACGGCTGCGGGGGCCAGGATGCTCGAAGTAAAGGGCCCCCAAAATGCTGAAAAAGACGATCGCCTTGCCTCCTGTCTGACAGAGGTCCTGTCCGACGTGGCACAGGTGTCGAGGCCCACGAAATGCGCAGACTTGCGCATCTCGGATCTCGACACCTTCATCACAATGACGGAGGTGGTAGCCGCTGCGGTGGCCCAAGCGGGCTGCTCGGTAGAGCAGATCCGGACCGGGGAGATGCAACCAGCAGGGCGGGGTAGCTGCTCTCTGCGCCTCTCCTGCCCGGTAGCGGCGGCGAAAATCCTGGCCACCTTAGGCCGGCTAGAGGTCGGTTGGAGTCCCGCGCGGGTGGCGTCCCTTCCCATGCGCTGCTTCCGCTGCATGGAGACGGGTCATGCCGCTCCGATGTGCCCCTCGCAGACGGACCGCAGCGAGCTCTGCTTCCGCTGCGGGCAAGCGGGGCACTTTGCGGCGACATACCAGGCGACGGCCTACTGCGTGATATGCGCCAGCGCGGGCAGACCTGCGGGCCACAAAATGGCAGGGAGGAGCTGCAAGCCTCCCCAAACGAAGGGAGCCGCGGTCCCTAGGACCCACGTGGCCGCTGACCCTGCGCCTTTCGCCGGCCACTTGCCGGTTGCCGGCCCCGCGCCAGCCGTAGAGGAAGTTAGTATGTCCGAATAATGGGAGGTCGGACTGCTAACTTTCTCCAGGCAAACCTCAAACACTCCGCCAGAGTCCAGGACCTTTTCCTGCAGGTCATGGCGGAGCGTGAGTTTGACATCGCCGTCGCTGCGGAGCAATATTTTGTGGTTCCCCGCTCTGACTGGGCAGGGGACCTCAACGGCTCCGCGGCTAAAATATGTAGGTCGGGGCCGCCCCTCTCTATCAGAGAGAGGGGCTCGGGGTACGTGGTAGCCGAATGGGGAGAGTATGCGGTGGTTGGTGCATACTTCTCCCCCAACAGGCCCCTGTCGGACCTAGAGGCGTTCCTTAACACCCTAGCTCCGGCCATTCGCAGGGCGGCACCCCTCCCCGTGGTGTTCATGGGCGATCTTAACGCCAAATCCCGGGCCTGGGGGGGAGTTCGCACTGACCTGCGAGGCGAGGCGGTCGAAGAGTGGGTGACGGAGCTCGTGCTGGTCCTCCTCAACCGGGAGACGGCTCACACGTGCGTGCGATGGCAGGGAGGGTCCGTGGTAGACATATCGTTCGCCACCCCGGCCGTTGCACGCCGTGTGAAGGGATGGAAGGTTCTCGAGTGGGAGGAGACTCTCTCGGACCACCTATATGTGTGGTTCAAGATCTCTTCCTCGCAGGGTTCGCCCGACACCCACCGCCGCCGCCGCGGCCGTGTCCAGGAGGTGTTTCCCCGCTGGGCGCTAAGCCGCCTCGATCGAGAAGCGGCCGAGGAGGCGGCCATCGTAGAGGCGTGGTGCTCCCAAGACTCCGCGTTCACCGAGATCGAAGAAGCCGCTGGCCGCTTTCGCGACGCTCTCGAAGCGATCAGCGACGCGGCCTAACCTAGAGCCGGCCCGCGCCCCCCTCACTCACAGGTGTACTGGTGGTCTCCGGTCCACCAGTACACCTGCAATGCGAAGAGAAGGGCCTACACCCGCAGCCACCGGCGGAGGGTGCGGAATACGGAGGCGGAGGACCGGCTCTATGCGTCCCTCGTAGAGGCGAAAAAAGCTTTCCAGCTAGCAATCGCCGCAAGGCGAAAAGCTCAGCCCGCGAGGAATCGCTCGCGGGCCTGGACAGGGATCCCTGGGGACGGCCATACCGAGCGGTGCGGAACAAAATCTGCAATGCAGCCACCGTCCCCGTAACAGAAGCCCTCGAGACGGAGCTGCTAAGCCGGGTGGTCGAGGAGCTCTTCCCAGACTGCCCGGAGCACGACCCCCCCTGCATGCCCCCCCGACGGACCCTTCCCCAGATGATCCCCCTCCCCCTCTCAGAGGGAGGAACTCAAGGTCGTGGCAGTCCGCCTCCGGGGGAAAAGAAGGACCCCCGGCCCCGATGGGGTCCACGGCAAAGTGCTGGCAGTCGCCCTCAAACACCTCGAGGGCGACATGCGGGAGCTGCTAAACCGGTGCCTAGAGACCGGGCAGTTCCCGCACTAATGGAAGATCGGGCGCCTAGTCCTCATTTCGAAGGCTGGGTGACCGCCTAGCTCCCCGTTTGCCTACCGGCCCATCGTCCTGCTGGACGAGGTGGGAAAGTTATTTGAGAGCATCGTGGCGTCCCGCCTTGTTCAGCACCTGACTGTGTTAGGGCCGGACTTGTCCGAGGCCCAATATGGTTTCAGGGCCGGGAGGTTAACAATAGACGCTCTCTCGGCCCTGAAGACCATTTCAGGAGAGGCGACTGAAGGGGGTGAGAGGGTGCTGGCGGTGTCACTTGACATCGCCAACGCGTTCAACACCCTCCCCTTCGGCACAATTATGGAAGCACTCCGGTTCCATGGAGTGCCTCCCTACCTAAAGAGCCTCCTAGAGAACTGACCTCCGGGGAAGAGAAGTCCGGAGTGTGAACGGGGCGGGGGCGGTGGTCCGGCGGCCGATGAGGTGTG
Organism: Philereme vetulata; assembly: GCA_918857605.2. Classification (NCBI taxonomy): domain Eukaryota; kingdom Metazoa; phylum Arthropoda; class Insecta; order Lepidoptera; family Geometridae; genus Philereme; species Philereme vetulata. The sequence continues at coordinate 2,426,373 of OU975482.1, forward strand.
GAGTTCCGCAGGGGTCGGTGCGGGGACCCCTCCTGTGGAACATAGGCTATGACTGGGTTCTCCGCAGGACGCTAATCCCGAGGATGAGCGCCCTTTGCTACGCGGATGATACCCTAGTCATAGTCCGACGGGACACCTTCAGGGAGGAAGCCCGAAGGGCGGAAGTGGGTACAGCCCTGGTGGTCAAACGTATTCGACTACTGGGGCTAAAGGTGGCGCCCCCTAAGACCGAGGCAATCATGTTCCATAGGCCTTTGTGTGCCCCCCCCCCTCCCCCAGGGGCTCACATTACCGTCGAAATGGTGGCGGTCCCGGTCAAGGCACAGATGAAATATCTGGGCCTTGTTCTGGACGGGCTTTGGACCTTCCAAACCCACTTTGAAGGTTTGGCGCCCAGATTGGTGGGTGCTGCGGCAGCCTTGGGCCGGCTGATGCCCAATGTAGGAGGCCCAAGCGTCAGTTGCCGTCGACTGTACGCTGGGGTGATCAAAAGTATGGCCTTCTATGGGGCCCCTGTCTGGGCTGGCGCCCTCAATAGAGGAACAAGGCGCGGCTGCGGCGCCCTCGGCGAATCATAACGCTGAGGGCAATCCGGGGATACCGAACGGTATCCTCGGATGCGGCCTGGCCGGTTTCCCCCTGTGGGAGTTAGAGGCTGAAGTCCTCGCCGCCGTGTACCAACATAGAGCGGCGAGGAGGGCCGAGGGAGGGCTGCGCATGGCGGCAGAGGAACGTGCCATCAGACTCCGCGCTAGAGAGGAGCTGATGGTGCGGTGGGAGGAGAGCCTCTCGTCCGCCGTCTTTGGACACTGGACGATAGAGGCCATACTGCCAGTCCTCTGGCAATGGGTGGAGCGTGGGCACGGTGCCCTGACGTTCCGCTTGGTGCAGGTGCTTACCGGGCACGGATGCTTCGGTAAGTACCTACACCGCATCGCCGGAAGGGAATCGACGCCGCAGAGCCACCACTGTGGCGCTGCGGTGGACACGGTGGAGCACACCCTCCAGGTGTGCTCGTCGTGGGCCACCCAGCGCACTGCCCTAACGGCGGTTATAGGTGTGACCCTCTCGCTGGTGAGCATCGTAAGCGCTATGCTCGGCAGCGAGGAGGCATGGGCGGCCATGGTCTCCTTCTGCGAAATGTGATGTCGCAGAAGGAGGCCGCGGAGCGGGCTCAAGAGGCTGACGCCCTCGCCGACCCGCTTCGGCGCAGGCGAGAGGGGGGCCGGAGAAGGCTGTTTGCCCAACTCCTTCCCCCCTCGTAGGCGCGACTAGCGGGTGCAGGGTCGAGGGACCCTAGCCCGCATTGCACAGTTTCGCCCCGTCTGGAAGACAGCTCCATATATCTGAGCTGTCTCCTTTCTGGCGCAGGAGGTCCGGCATTGTCTGGGCTGAACGCCGGTGCGGTGCGGTAGAGTGCCAGCGCGATCCCGTGCCGCGCCACAAAAGGCGTAAGGAAGGCACTCCAAGGGGTTTTAGTCGATAGCCCGCCAGAGGCGTGGAGTCCGACATAACCCCCGGCTACCCCCCGTGGTCGAGGGTACCCATAAAGGATCTCACCTAGTAAAAAAAAAAAAAGATTAGGTTAGGTTGTCCGGCTCCCCGTCGCGCCGTCTATTAGTGGTCGGAGGAACTGGCGGGGCTCCGGGCTGCCTGTGTGGCGGCCAAGAGGGCCTACACGCAGAGCCGACGGCGCAGCTTGCGAGTCCCGGAGAGCGAGGACCTTCTCTACGCCTCTTACATAGAGGCAAAAAAGGTCCTCAAAGTGGCAATGTTTGCCGCCGAAGACGCGGCGAGAGCCGATATGCTGGAAGGTCTCAACAGAGATCCGTATGGGAGACCATATAAGGTGGCGTGGAACAAACTGCGTCCCTTCGGTCCCCCACTTGCGGAGACGCTTGAGCCGTCATTGATGGATGGGGTGGTTCGGTCCTTGTTCCCGACTGGGGCCAGCTTCACCCCGCCAGTGATGGACCCCCTACGAGAGGCGGCTCCGCCGCAAGAAGAGGTCCCTCCGGTCACGGAGGTGGAGTTAAGAGTGGCGGCGTTCCGTCTCCGCGCCTCTCAAATGGAGGAGAGGTTTCGGGACCTCTTTAGCACGTGTTTTGCGGCTGGAAGGTTCCCTCCCCCGGCGGACTCCCCCTCGGCATACCGGCCCATCGTTCTGCTCGATGCGGCTGGTAAGTTATTCGAGGGGATCGTCGCCGCTCGGCTGAATGGCCACCTGAACGGGGTAGGGCCGAACCTGTCGGACGCCCAATTTGGTTTCCGAGTGGGGCGTTCGACGGTGGACGCGTTGGCCCGACTAAAGGGCCAAGTGAAAGAGGCCGTGGGGTCTGGGGACGGAGTGTTGGCTGTGTCATTTGACATTGCAAACGCCTTCAACTCCGTACCTCACTCGACGATCCTGGAGGCACTCCGGTACCACGGAGTAGCTTGGTACTTGCAGAACCTGTTGGCCAGCCATTAGAGGATTAAGCCGTCCTCCTCGTAGACAAAACTGGCCAAGTCCACAGGTACGGTGCGGAGTCTGGTGTTCCACAAGGGTCGGTCCTAGGACCACTTTTGTGGAACATCGGCTTCGACTGGCTCCTGCGAGGAACCCTCCTCCGTGGCACGAGTGTCATCGCTACGCGAATGACACTCTCCTCACTGCCCGGGGGAGGAATTTCAGAGAGGCGCCCAGTTTGGCATCGGCTGGCGGATCTTTGGTCGCGGGAAGGATCCGCCGCTTTGGATTGAGGGTTGTACTGCACAAGACCAAGACCGTGTTCTTCCACAGACCTCGGCAGCGCATCCTTCTTGATGCCCACATTGTTGTGGAGGGCGTCAGGGTCGAGATGAAGACCCAGATGAAATATCTGGGTCTCATCCTAGACAGCAGGTGGCGCTTCGGCCAACACTTTAACAGGCTGTCAGCACGGCTGCTGAGGACAGCGAACGCCCTCTCGTGACTCTTTCCAAACCTGGGAGGGCCCAAAGCGCGATGCCGGCATTTGTATGCCGGCATACTTAAGAGTATGGCCCTTTACGGGGCACCCATCTGGGCGGACTGTCTCCACAGGAGGGAGAACGCAACTGCAATCCGCAGGCCCCAAAGAGCCATTGCACTGCGGGTGGCGAGGGCCTACCGCTCGGTGAGTTTCACGGTGGCGTGTGCTTTGGCCGGCACCCCTCCTTGGGAGCTGGAGGCGTGGGTGCTCGCCAGAGTATACGATAGGATGGCGGGGCGTAGGGCGCTTGGAGTGCTCCCCGTCCCGGAAGAGCGGGAGGCTGTCCGGCGCGAGGCGAAGGCCGCCATCGTCCACCATTGGACGGAGGACCTCGCCTCTGCCGCCTTCGGTCGCCGAACGCTGGACGCGCTCGGACCGGTTCTGCAAAGCTGGCTCGGACGGTCTTACGGGTTTCTTTCCTTCCGTCTGGTGCAGGTGTTGACCAGACATGGTTGTTTCGGATCATGCCTGCACCGAATAGGGAGAGAGGAGACCCCGTCGTGCCACGAATGTGGCGCGGTGGAGGACATGGCGCAGCACACCCTGGAAGTGTGTCCGTCATGGTCCGAACTGCGCCTCGACATGATAGCGGTGGTTGGGCAGGACCTCTCGCTGCCCGGCGTGGTCACATCCATGCTGGAAAGCGAGGAGGCTTGGGCAGCCGTAGCCTCCTTTTGCGTGGACGTAATTTCCTAAAAGGAGGCAGTGGAGCGCGAGCGGGAGGATGATCCCCTCGCTGCACCGCTCCGCAGTCGAATAAGGGGTAGGAGAAGGCGATTGCACGAAAATAGCGGGAGACAGGCGCGCGGGTACTTTTTCTCGCATTGCACGCATCCTTCAATTTCGCCGGGCGAGAATGGCCGAGCACTCACGGTCGTTCCCGGGCCTCTTCTTGTCGTAGGGGTATGAAGGCCCCTCTGTAAATGTAAAGGCGGGCGGTCATCGGCGGGGGATTGGAAGTAAAGGCTCTGCCGGTTTCCCAGTCCTCCTCCACGCAGACGATGCCCGAGTGCCGCTGGGTCGTTTAGTGGGTATACCGGTCCTGTTTGGACCGGGGAGTCCCACATAACTCCCCCATCTCCCAATATCTGATCTAATTTAAAAAAAAAAAAATATACAACAAAAAAAAAGTTTAGATTAGGTTGGGCGGGTCTGGGTTTATCCATTAGTAGTTGCTATGCCTAGCTTGCGTGCTTCGGCCGCTTGTTTTGGATATATCCGGGCCTTCCTTACTTGGCTCTGGGAGCGTATAGAGAGGCGTATGGTCTTGAGGGAGAGCGCAGGTCGTGTAGATCCTCAAGGCAAGTCTGGTGGGGTCGGTCTTCTCGCGGTTGCTGTCCGTTATTGGTCTATTTCCATCTGAAATAGACGTAACTGAAACCACCAGGCGCCGACACTTTGTCGGTGGGGTAGGATTTGTATATATATATATTATATATATACCGTGATCTTTCATTTGCAACAACCTGTTGTTAAACATAAATAAATCTAATTTAATACACTTTTCTCTTAACAATCGAATACTAGGCTCTAATGAGTACCTTAATACCTATAACAATTTAATAATTCGCCCTGTTGACAACATTACATTCCTGGGTCTTAAACTTGATGCTTAATTGAAATGGAACACCCATATTGAACATCTGGCCAAAAGATTGAGTTCTGCTTGTTATGCAATAAAAAAGATTAAAGATTTCTGTGGTCAGGCTGCTTCCAAGTCTGTGTACTTTGCCTATTTTCACAGCCTGTTGTCATATGGCATACTAATATGGGGTAATGCAGCCAACACTAAAAGAATATTCATTTTGCAAAAACGTGCTGTTAGGTTTGTCCTTGGTCTCAAACCAAGAGAAACATGTCGCGAGGCTTTTAAGCAACTCAATGTTCTCACCTTTACTGGGGCTTACATCTTACACTGCCTACTGTATGTCAAAAAAAAACATAGGTGAATTCGAAACCTTATCTGCAGATAACATACATAGTACAAGACAAGGTGGCAGACTTCGGATCTAAAAATTTAGGTTAAGTAAATCATCAAGAAGCTTTTTGGGCAATGGTGTAATACTTGTTAATAAGCTACCGGACGAGCTCAAACCCTCAAGTATTAATCTATTTAAGAAAAAAATAAAAAAAAATATTAATACAAAAAAGTTATTACTCATTGGGAGAAGCTTTAAATGATGTTAATTTTAATGAGACCTGTTGAATTATTTAATTTTTTTTTTCTATTTCTTATCGTTTTTTTTTGTCCTTAACTTTTGTCTTTTTACAATACTGACAAGGCCTATTTACAGCCGCAATTTGTAACTTTTATAAAATTTATTTAATTTATATAATTTTATTTTGATAATTATTTTATGTTTTTTATTTTTATTTATTATTTTGTTTATTTACTTATAGATCTTTTGACATTCCGCAATTATTAGAATTTATCGTAATGACGAGGCTCCTTTACAGCCGCAAGTTGTATTAATTTGTTTTTGACATGACATAGGTACCTACTACCATAGGTATTACGAGTAAGATTTAGCATTGACATTGATTGCCTTATTTGACATTGTTTTTTTCTGTATTAAATTGATTTTTGTTTTATTTTTATTATTTTATGTTGACATTCAATGTATTTCAAGTTGAATAACATAATTAGTCCCGATACCTGTCTGTTTGAGCTACTGTAATTTTAATTTTATTGATGTATTCTAAATATGACGTAACTTAGTGTTCTTTAATGTACCTACAGTGGAAAATAAATGAAATGAAATTAAAACTACACCTACCTCAAAATAGACAACTAGCATCTAAGCAGTAAAAATCAAAATCAAAATCCAAATAATATATAATAAGTATATGTATATAGTATAGTAAGTAATATATAACTAACACAGCACAAAATGTCTTCAAAATCTGTGACTGGATCCGCCCCAAAATCGGACGCAGCACCCCAATCGGCCCTCCAGAAACAACGGTCGCTGCGTGAAAAGGTTTTAAAGAAAGAAGCAGTGTCGGCAAGGTCCGTTAAATCGGAAAAGTTGACGCGGCCACCAGTACCTAAAGCGAAAAAGGCGTTATCGGTGGGGGCACAGCCAGCGGAAGCCTGCCCAATTGTCCCTGCGAGGAGGAAGAGGACGTCGCCATTAAAAGACCCGTTGGAGCCGAGCGAAACTCTACCCTCATCCTCACAGCAAAACCGGTCTGTGACGGATTCAGTCACGGAAAAAATAACAAAATGGGAGCAGTGTTGGATATCTCCACCCAAGCCCATGGAGTCCGATGATGACTCAATAGCGTCGTGTCTAGACCTCGACACGCCCATGACCAAGTCCAAAGCACGACAGAGTATCCTGGTCGTGCAATCGGGCAGACGAACGGGCGTCGAAATGGACCTAGCTACAAAGCTGGCCAACGAGACACTGCTGAAGGGGAAGGACGCGGTAGAGTCTGCAGGCAACATGAAGAGAGAGAAAAAAGTCATCGCACTTGAAAGCCTGCAGACTCTATATGAAATTGTCCTCTCGCTGTCGGACTCCAGATCCAGACACATCACCAGTCTAGAGAGGGAAAGAATGAGGCACGCTACAGAGCTCGTGCGGGTGGAGAGAGCCCATAACAAAAAAATCTCAGAAATAACCACAAACCTTACGGCGGAACTTTCAAGAGCCAGGACCGACATCAGCGTGTCGCTCAAGGAAACGAATATACTATATATACTTATTATATATTAAATATTACTTGTATTTTGATTTTGATTTTTACTGCTTAGATGCTAGTTGTCTATTTTGAGGTAGGTGTAGTGTCTCTTATGCCTGTAATTTTACCGGCGATCAGACCCTTCTAACCGAAACACAGCAGTGCTGTTTGGCGGCAGAAAAAGGTATGATGGTAGTACTTCCCCGGGCGAGCACTTTCTCAGGTTACTCACTACCCTTGCTGCTTGTAAATTTTTATTTGCAGTGACACAATAATAAATTAGACGAACTATACACCTATTAGTTTAAACCAATTTTATATTGTACCTTACTGAGTAACACCTATATTAGCGCCAGGACCTCCAGAGGGGGTTCTGCGTGATGGGTGTTTTTTTGACGTCTTTGAGAAGGATGGTACTGTGTAAGATTTGTTTTCTTCTTAAGTGATGTGGTAGAGGATCTTCTCTCGATTGCGATAATACCAAACACCAGAGGTCTATCTCTTCTCGTTGCTGAGATAGGCTCCGGCGAAGGTGGTAACCTCGAGGGGGGAGGGGGATTTTGGGGATTCCCTCAGGGCTAGATTGTAGAGCTTTTGATGCCGATTGTGGGGATACCAAACAGTGTTGGTCTATCTGCTCTGGTTCCCGAGATATGGCGAGAGGGGGTAAATGGCAAAAAAAAAAAGGGAGGGGGGGGGGGGGGGGGTCGGGAAAAGGTGTTTAAGCAGGTTGGATTTTTTAGGGTGGAGGGGGTTGGGGGAGGAGGTTTCAATCCCTTGGAGCAAGGTTAGCGCTCCTAATCCCAGTTATGGGGATACCAAACACCAGAGGCGGAGTAGTGGGGTAACCTTCAGGGTTGGGGGATGATTAGACGGGGTTGGGGAGGGGAATTTTAAGGATTCCCTCGGGGCCAGATTGTAGGGCTCTTATTGCCGGTTGTGGGGATACCAAACACTATGGGTCTATCTCTTCTGGTTCCGGAGATATAACGAGAGGGGGTAAATGAGGAAAATTAGGAGGGGGGGGGGAGGTTTCGGGAGAAAAAGTTTGATGGGGGGGTTAAGGGGGGTCGGGGGTTGGGGGTGGGGGCAAGGTAGAGGGGCTCCTATACCCGGTCAGGCGTGACTCGAGGGTAAGGTCAATTTGAGTGGTGGGGGGGAAAGGGAAAATTGTGTTAGGGGGTAGGGGTGGGGGAATTTGGAATATGCCTGGTCTCCCCGTTATGAGGAGTCCAAACATGGATGTTCTAGGATTAGGGATTCAGGAGTTACCTCGAGGTTTACCTGATTTAGGTTAGGTTAGGTTAGGTTTTTTTTTTTTTATCTGTCCGGGCGCAAAGGCCCGGTGAACTGTCCTACTGAGTTCCTCCGATAATTGTTCAGAGACCTAGTTTACTTTTATTCTTTTCTGTATCTGCTCGGTTTTATTCTAATATTCTTGTATTCTTAATACTATGCATTACACACTATTCTTATGCTAATAATTATGCTATATTTTTTTTTGTTTTTTTTTTTATTCTATTTGCAATCATCTAAACTTAGTTTACAGCTATTTATTCTTATGTGCTACTTTTTTAACTACGATAATACAATATCTTACAAAACTATATCTTAGATCTATTTCATCCATTATCTTGCTAATGTTTACGTTATTTACGTCAAGCCCTATCTCACATTCTACGTCAAACCTCAGCTTTCTATAGATGGGACACTCCGTGATTACGTGTAACGCGCTTTCTTTTATTTCTGGGTCGCAGTCACACGCCGGGCTCCCCTTGCACTTGAAACGGTGTAAGTACGAGGAGAACCCGCCATGGCCTGACATTAACTGGACCATAAAGGGGTCGAGACTTTGCTTTCTCACCAGGGGATACGCCAGTACAGCGTCCGGGAAAAACACCTTGGTTGTTGATGCAGTTTCACCAGTTTTGTAACGCCGGTTCCATTTGTTAAGCGATTCCAAACGAATTTGTCGCTTGACGAATGAAACCGGGCATCTGCTATAGTCGGGCCGGGTCTTCTTGTGCAAAGCTGCGTTCTTTGCTAGCTCATTCGCTATCTCCTTTCCCTCCAGCCCCACGTGTGCTTTAATCCAAAATAAGCTTAGTATTGTGCCTTCATCTCGTATTTTGTTGATGTTGATGAGGGAAGAGGTGTTTACCACCACTTCAAGCGTCGAGCGTGAGTCACAGTAGATGTTGCATCTAGGTTCCAGGGACTTTAGTGCGTGTTTTGTTGCTTCAAGCAGGGCCAGTAACTCCGCCTGATAGACGGTGCAGCATTGGTCCAATTACAGTTTCTGGGTAATTGTCTCGGTCGCGCCGTTCCATATGGACAACGCGGCGCCGACTTTCCCCTCTATTTTGCTGCCATCGGTATAAATATTTAGGCCATTGTTGTGGTATTGTTCCAATGCTGCCCCGTCAACCACGCTTAGGAATTCCGACCCCGCCTGATCTGCGGGGTGTGGCGCGTCTTTGAAAGGAACTAGCCTTTCCATCTCACGGTCACCAACTATTCGCCGGGAGTAACATTTTCCTACTTCATAAAGCAATGCTGCTTCTCTGACTCTTATGTCCAGCGGAAACAGCCCGGCGAGCAATAGGGCCACGTTCAGGGAGACCGTTCTATATGCTTTCACCATTTTCTGCGCGAAGCCCCGCTGCACTGCGTTGAACTGTTTTTGCACGCACAGTTTATTTGTCGCCGGTGCCCACGCACTTGCCGCGTACATTATAGTTGGCTCTACAACCGCCGTGTATATGGTCCGTATGACCTCTGGCTGCAGACCCCAGTGAACTTTCGCGGCTCTCGACAGCTGTTTATAGAAGTTTAACGCCTTCCGGAAGACGTTTGCCACGTGCGAGTTAAATGCCAACTTGTCATCGATGGTCAACCCTAGCACTTTGATTTCCTTGGACATGCCAATGTCGGTCCCGCCCATGCTCAGACGTAGGGTGTCGTACTTTAATTTACGCGTTATAGCCATGGCCATAGTTTTTTGCGGCGCAAACTTTAACTTATTTCTGGCTCCCCACGTCCGAACGTATTCAAGAGCGTTATTGGCACGTAGCTCTATCTCCTGCGCTGTTTCCCCATCAAAGACAAGGATGACATCGTCGGCAAACGCCTGTACATAGTCCCCCCTGCTGTCGAGACCTTTCAGGAGCGGGTCTAGCAAGAGATTCCAGAGTATAGGGCTCCCGATGGAACCCTGGACGCATCCCTTACTGGTCTTTTTCCAGAACTCTTCACCAGCATACCTGACCCTGACTTGTCTGTTTGTCAAGTAGCTGCCGATTACTCTCCTCAGGTTTAGCGGGCACTTCTCTTCCGCTAGACGGACTTTGATGGCCGGCCACCAGGCACCATCGAAAGCTCCCTCTATATCCAAGGACACTAGGACGACCAGTTTCTTTTGGTCCAATTTTGACCGGATCCTCTGGATGAATAATAGAGGGAGTCCTCGGTGCTCCTCTGGGGCACAAATCCGTACTGGCATAAGCTCATCTTTGGCAGCAGGTGGAATTTGATTCGAGCAATCAGCATCTTTTCAAACAGTTTGCCGAGTACTGGCAGCAACCCTATGGGTCTGTAGGATTTAGGTGTGGAGTACTTGTCCTTTCCCAGCTTCCTTAGTACCACTACGACCGCCGCTTTCCACAGTTTTGGGAAATACCGCAGCGCCAAACACTTATTTAGAAGCCCCAGAAAAAGATCTGGGGAGTTTCGAACAGCGCGACTACATATCTCCGCAGTAAAGCCATCAGAACCGGGGGCCTTTTTCGGGTTAAAGGATCTCAGAGCACCTTCGAGCTCGGTCTGCATGAACGGTGGGTCACAAGAGTCATCTTGTTCCCCATCGTTCACTCTCTCCGCTAGCTGTCTGGTAATGCGGTGTTCCGTCGTGTCGCTATCTTCCGGGTCTTCAGGGTAAAATGTCTCCGCTAGCAGCTCAACGGAGCCTTTAGCGTCTAACGTACCACCCGCATATTCCAATGGTAGATCTTCTTCTCTACTTTTAGTTCTACCGATCACTCTGTAGATACCCTACCAGACCCCCTCCCTATTCTGCTTTCCGCAAAAATCCTTCCAGCTCTCGACCTGAGCCTTCAGAGCCTCCAACTCTACCTATTAAGCAATACCGTTAATAGGGAATAAAGAAAAACTTACCAAACCGTGGTGGTCCGAAAAGCTCGAGAAGATGAAGAAAGAGGTCAAAACCAGGATGCGTAGAATAATGTGCGCCCCGCCGATCCGCCGAGAAATGGGAGTCACCCATTACCTGGAAGCAAAGGAAGAATATGAGTTGGTTAGGTTAGGTTAGGTTCGTGGATGGAAGTGGTTAAAAAGGGAAAGGGCAAGGCCAAGAAGAAAACGAGAACGGCCGCCACCCCTGCTACTCCCATCGCCACTCCTTCCGGCCCGTCTCAGGCGACCAGCAAGGGAAAGGGGAAAGGGAAAAAGTCGGCCCCAAGCCCGCCGCTGCTGCCCCCGCAGCCAAAGGGTCTTCAGCCGATGGAAGGAAGCCTTTGGTTCCTCCCAAAACCGCTGCCGTCGTAGTTACACTCACTGCGGAGGTTGCGCAGCGAGGTGAGACGTACGAGTCCGTCCTCAAGCGGGCCCGTACCAACGTCGATCCCACTAAACTAGGGATCGGAGCAGTCGCGTGCCGCCAGACCCAAGCCGGGGCTCGAATCTTCGAGTTCCCGAGGGCTCAGGGTGGCGCCAATGCGGACCTCTTCGCTAGCAAATTGCGAGAGGTCATTGCGGACGCGGCTAAGGTCGTCAGGCTCATTAGGTCTGCGGCTTTGGAGGTGACCGATCTGGATGACTCGGTCACCAAAGAGGAGGTGGTGGCGACGATCGCAGCAACAGGGTGTTGTGTCGTCACAGAGGTGCAGAGTCGGGACATTAGGCCCGGCCGCGGCGGCATGGGCACTATCCGCCTTGAGTGCCCTATCGCTGCGGCTAGGGTTTTTTTTTCTTGCAGAGTCCGGGCGCTTGAAGATCAGCCTCTACGCTGCTTCAATTGCTTCGGAGTCGGGCATACGCGGGCCCTCTGTCCGTCGTAAGGTGGATAGAACGGACAGCTGCTACCACTGCGGCAAGGAGGGGCACAAGTCCGCCTCCTGCAAGGTTGCCATGCCACACTGCGCAGTGTGCGCTGCCAGTGGCCGCCCAGCGGGTCACATAATGAAGGAGAGGAACTGCAATCCTCCCCCTAAGAAGGGCAAAGCGCAGGCAGCGAGCCCACTGGCCGCTGCAACCGCCGCCCCTATGGGGGGGGGGGGGGGGGGTGCGATGTCCGATTGGTGGATAGGGTCAAGCATCGCATCCTCCAGGCGAACAGCAACCACTGCAAGGCAGCCCAGGACCTGCTGATCCAGGCCATGGCTGTGTGGTTGGTGGACGTGGTGGTTGTCTCCGAGCCGTACTCGGTCCCCGCACGTTGGCTGAGTGATCGGGAAGGCTTGGTGGCATTGGTGTCACGGTCTTCCACAGACTCCCCTCCCCTCTCGCTTTTAGAGAGAGGGCCGGGATACGTGGCCGCCGTGTGGGGGGATATAGTCCTGGTGGGTGTCTATTTCTTCCCAAACCGCCCTCTCCAGGATTTCGAAAACTTTCTCGAAGTCCTCACCGCAGTTGTCGGTAGGGCGGCACCACGCCAGGTCGCAGTATTGGTCGACCTGAACGCCAAGTCGGCGGCCTGGGGCAATCCGGCCGCCACTTGCAACGTTCGCGGACGAGCCGTCAAGTTTTGGGCGGCCTCTTCCGGCGTGTCCCTCCTAATCAAAGGGACAGTCCACACGTGTATGCGGCAGCGGGGAGGGTCGGTGGTCGATGTCTCGTTTGCCACCCCCGCACTTGCTGCCCGCGTCGTTGACTGGAGGGTGGAAATGGTGGAGACGTTGTCGGACCACCGATATGTGCGGTTTGACATCTCCACCCAGAGCCCCCGGAGGGTGGTCCGCTCGGGCCAATCTCCCTTTCCACGGTGGGCTCTCACTCACCGGGGCGGCCAGGGAGGCGGCGTTCATCCAGGACTGGCTAACGCCTTCTACCAATGTCCAGGACGTGGACGCCGCAGCGGTCCAACTGCGAAAGTCCCTGACCGAGATGTGCAACTCCATCATGCCTCGGTCTCACCGTCCAGCTCCCCGTCGCGCCATCTATTGGTGGTCTGAGGAACTGGCGGGGCTCCGGGCTGCCTGTGTGGTGGCCAGGAGGGCCTACACGCGGAGCCGACGGCGCAGCTTGCGAGACCCGGAGAACGAGGACCTTCTCTACGCCTCATAAATAAGGGCAAAGAAGGTCCTCTAGGCGGCGATAATTGCCGCTGACGACGCGGCGAGAGCCCAGATGCTGGAGAGTCTCAACAGAGACCCGTATGGGAGACCATATAAAGCGGCGCGGAACAAACTGCGTCCCTTCGGTGCCCCACTTGCGGAGACCCTCGAGCCGTCATTGCTGGATAGGGTGGTTTGGTCCTTGTTCCCGACTGGGGCCAGCTTCACCCCACCAGTGATGGACCCCCACGGGAGACGGCTCCGCCGCAAGAAGAGGTCCCTCCGGTCACGGAGGTGGAATTTGGAGTGGCGGTGCTCCACCTCCTCGCCAAGAAGACGGCTCCCGGGCCGGACGGCGTCCCCGCACGGGTGGTGGCCAACGCCACCTCCCAAATGGAGGAGAAGTTTCGGGACCTCTTCAGAGCGTGTTTCGCGGCTAGAAGGTTTCCGAAACCCTGGAAGGAGGGGCAACTTTGCCTTCTTCGTAAGGAGGGACGCCCGGCGGACTCCCCCTCGGCATACCGGCCCATCGTTCTGCTTGATGAGGCTGGTAAATTATTCGAGGGGATCGTCGCAGCTCGGCTGAATGGCCACCTGAGGGGGGTAGGGCCGAACCTGTCGGACGCCCAATTCGGTCTCCGAGTGGGGCGTGCGACGGTGGCCGCGTTGGCCCGACTGAAGGGCCAAGTGAAGGAGGCCGTGGGGTCTGGAGACGGATTTTTGGCTGTGTCATTTGACATAGCCAACGCCTTCAACTCCATCCCCCACCAGACAATACTAGAGGCGCTCTGATATCATGGAGTACTTCAGTACCTATAGAGCCTCTTGGCCAATTACCTGGAGGACCGAGCAGTCCTCCTAAGCGATAAGATGTCTCGATAAAGCGGGCCAGCTTCGGTGGTACGGCGCGGAGCCCGGTGTTCCACAGGGGTCCGTCCTAGGGCCACTCCTGTGGAACATTGGGTTCGACTGGCTCCTGCGGGGAGCTCTCCTCCGTGGCACAAGTGTCATCTGCTACGCGGATGATACTCTTTTCACTGCTCGGGGGAGGGACTTAAGGGAGGCGGCGAGCCTCGCCTCGGCTAGCGGATCCCTGGTCGTGGGAAGAATTCACCGGCTAGGATTGGGGGTAGCCCTGCACAAGGCCGAAGCCGTATTCTTCCACGGGCCTCGGCAGCGCATCCTTACTGACGCCCACATTGTCGTAGAGGGCGTTAGGGTAGAGGTAAAGGCCCAGATGAAATATGTGGGCCTAGTGCTCGACAGCAAGTGGCACTTCGGCCCGCACTTCAGCGGTCTGTCGACGCGCCTGTTAAAGGCTGCGGCTGCGCTCGCGTGGCTCCTCCCAAATCTTGGGGGCCCAAAGCGCGATGCTGGCAGTTGTATGCCGGCATCCTTAAGAGCATGGCTCTCTATGGGGTCCCCATCTGGGCAGACTCCCTCCAAAGGAGGGAAAATGCTAGCGCGATCCGCAGGCCCCAAAGGGCAATCGCGCAGCGGGTGGCAAGGGCTTACCGCTTGGTGGGCTTCGCAGCGGCGTGCGCTGTGGTGGACACTCCTCCTTGAAAGCTAGAGGCGTGGGTGCTCGCCAGAGTGTACGAGTGGACAGCGGGACGTAGGGTGCTCGGGGAGCACTCAGCCCCGGAAAAGCGGGAGGCCGTCCGACGTGAGACGAGGGCCGCAATCGTCTACCATTGGACGGAGGACCTCGCCTCCGCCGCCTTCGGCCGCCGAACGCTGGACGCGCTCGGGCCGGTTCTGTAGGACTGGCTCGGACGGTCCCACGGGTTCCTTTCCTTCCGTCTGGTGCAGGTGTTGTCCGGGCATGGTTGCTTCGGATCATGCCTGCACCGTATAGGAAGAGAGGAGACCCCGTCGTGCCATGAATGTGGCGCGGCGGAGGACACGGCGCAGCACACCCTTGAAGTGTGTCCGTCGTGGTTCGAGCTGCGCCGAGACTTAGTGGTGGCAGTCGGGCCAGACCTCTCGCTGCCCAGCGTGGTCATATCCATGCTGGGAAGCGAGGAGACTTGGGCAGCCGTAGCCTCCTTTTGCGAGGACGTAATGTCCCAGAAGAAGGCAGCGGAGCGCGCGCGGTAGGATGATCTACGCGCTGCACCGCTTCGCAGGCGAAAAAGGGGTAGGAGGAGGCTATTGTACGAAAATCGCCTTCCTCTCCTGGTGTAGGATGGCGGGAGACAGGCGCGGGGGCGCCTTTTCCTTCATTGCACTTATTCTCCACTTATTCCGGGCGAAAATGGCTGAGCACTCACGGTAGTTCCCGGGCCTCTCCCTGTCGGGAGGGGTGTGAAGGCCCCGCTATAAAGGCGGGCGGTCGTCGGCGGGGGATTGGAAGTAAAGGCTCTGCCGGTTTCCCAATCCCCCTCCACGCAGACAGACGATGCCGGAGTGCCGCTGGGTCGTTTAGTCCTGGGGCACCGAAGAGTCCCACATACCCCCTCCCCCCCATCACCCAATGGGGGGGCATGCGTAATGCATTTTTGCAAGCGTCAAAAAAAAAAAAGGTTACGTTAGGTTTTTTTTTTTTATTCAAGTTTCCCTGGCGTTACCTGCCACATTTTTTGCACAACTCTTGCATACAAGTTCTCGCTTTAATGCTTCTCGCACTTTCATTCCTCATAAGTGATCTTTCTTGTATACCTACATCCACTTTCTTGCTGTATTACTCTACCTACTTTTTATTTTATAATTACCGACCACTCTCGGTCTCACCTGTGTCAGCGTTTTTCGCTTAGTCGGGTGCTCCGTATCTGCGCTAGTCGCATAGTCAGACTAATGGTATCTGCTTTATGAGCATAGTCGGTCTCACCTGTATCAGCGCTTGTCGCTTAGTCGGGTGCTCTGTATCTGCGCTAGTCGCGTAGTCGGACTTAACGTATCTGCTTCATAAACATAGCCGGTGTCATCTGTGTCAGCGCTTGTCGCTTAGTCGGGTGCTCCGTATCTGCGATAGTCACATAGTCAGACTAATCGTATCTGCTTTATAAGCATAGTCGGTCTCACCTGTATCAGCGCTTGTCGCTTAGTCGGGTGCTCTGTATCTGCGCTAGTCGCGTAGTCGGACTTAACGTATCTGCTTTATAAACATAGTCGGTGTCATCTGTGTCAGCGCTTGTCGCTTAGTCGGGTGCTCCGTATCTGCGCTAGTCGCATAGTCGGACTTACCGTATCTGATTTATAAGCATAATCGGTCTCACCGGTGTCAGCGTTTTTCGCTTAGTCGGGTGCTCCGTATCTGCACTAGTCGCATAGTTGGACTAAGCGTATCTGCTTTATAAGCATAGTCGGTCTCACCTGTGTCAGCGTTTTTCGCTTAGTCGGGTGCTCCGTATCTGCGCTAGTCGTATAGTCGGACTTACCGTATCTGATATATAAGCATAGTCGGTCTCACCTGTGTCAGCGTTTTTTGCTTAGTCGGGTGCT
Organism: Philereme vetulata; assembly: GCA_918857605.2. Taxonomy (NCBI): domain Eukaryota; kingdom Metazoa; phylum Arthropoda; class Insecta; order Lepidoptera; family Geometridae; genus Philereme; species Philereme vetulata. The sequence goes on from OU975482.1 coordinate 2,442,787, forward strand.
CCGTATCTGCACTAGTCGCATAGTCGGACTAACCGTATCTGCTTTATAAGCATAGTCGGTCTCACCTGTGTCAGCGTTTTTCGCTAAGTTGGGTGCTCCGTATCTGCGCTAGTCGCATAGTCGGACTTACCGTATCTGCTTTATTAGCATAGTCGATCTCACCTGTATCAGCGTTTTTCACTAAGTCGGGTGCTCCGTATCTGCACTAGTCGCAAAGTCGGACTTACAGTACCTGCTTTATAAGCATAGTCGGTCTCATCTGTGTCAGCGCGTGTCGCTTAGTCGAGTGCTCCGTATCTGCGCTAGTCGCATAGTTGGACTTACCGTATCTGCTTTATAAGCATAGTCGGTCTCACCTGTGTCAGCGTTTTTCGCTTAGTCGGGTGCTCCTTATCTACGCTAGTCGCATAGTCGGACTTACCGTATCTGCTTAATAAGCATAGTCGGTCTCACATGTGTCAGTGCTTGTCGCTTAGTCGGGTGATCTGTATCTGTGCTAGTTGCATAGTCAGACTTAACGTATCTGCTTTATAAGCATAGTCGGTCTCACCTGTGGCAGCGCTTGTCGCTTAGTCGGGTGCTCCGTATCTGCGCTAGTCGCATATTTGGACTTACCGTATCTGCTTGACAAGCATAGTCAGTCTCACCAGTTTCAGTGCGTGTCGCTTAGTCGGGTGCTCCGTATCTGCGCTAGTCGCATAGTCGGACTTGCCGTATCTGCTTTATAAGCATAGTCGGTCTTACTTGTGTCAGCATTTTTTGCTTATTCGGATGCTCCGTATCTGCGCTAGTCGCATAGTCGGACTTAACGTATCTGCTTTATAAGCATAGTCGGTCTCACCTGTGTCAGGGTTTTTCGCTTAGTCGAATGCTCCGTATCTGCGCTAGTCGCAAAGTCGGACTTGCCGTATCTGCTATTTAAGTATAGTCGGTCTCACCTGTGTCAGCGTTTTTTGGTTAGTCGGGTGCTCCGTATCTGCGCTAGTGGCATAGTCAGACTTGCCGTATCTGCTTTATAAGCATGGTCAGTCTTACCTGTGTCAGCGTTTTTCGTTTAGTCGGGTGCTCCGTATCTGCTTTAGTTGCATAGTCGGACTTACCGTATCTGCTTTATAAGCATAGTCGGTCTCACCTGTGTCAGCGCTTGTCACTTAGTCGGGTGCTCCGTATCTGCGCTAGTCGCATATTTGGACTTACCGTATCTGCTTGACAAGCATAGTCAGTCTCACCAGTTTCAGTGCGTGTCGCTTAGTCGGGTGCTCCGTATCTGCGCTAGTTGCATAGTCGGACTTGCCGTATCTGCTTTATAAGCAAAGTCGGCCTTACTTGTGTCAGCATTTTTTGCTTATTCGGATGCTCCGTATCTGCGCTAGTCGCATAGTCTGACTTACCGTATCTGCTTTATAAGCATAGTCGGTCTCACCTGTGTCAGCGCTTGTCGCTTAGTCGGGTGCTCAGTATCTGCGCTAGTCGTATAGTCGGACTTACCGTGTCTGCTTTATAAGCATTGTCGGTCTCACCTGTATCAGCGTTTTTTGCTTAGTCGGATGCTCCGTATTTGCGCTAGTCGCATAGTCAGACTTATCGTATCGGCTTTATAAGCATAGTCGGTCTCACCTCTGTAAGCGTTTTTCGCTTAGTAGGGTGCTCCGTAGCTGCGCTAGTCGCATAGTCTGACTTACCGTATCTGCTTTATAAGCATAGTCGGTCTCACCTGTGTCAGCGCTTGTCGCTTAGTCGGGTGCTCCGTATCTGCGCTAGTCGTATAGTCGGACTTACCATGTCTGCTTTATAAGCATTGTCGGTCTCACCTGTATCAGCGCTTGTCGCTTAGTCGGGTGCTCCTTATCTGCGCTAGTCGCATAGTCGGACTTGCTGTACCTGCTTTATAAGCATAGTCGGTCTCACCGGTGTCAGCGCTTGTCGCTTAGTCGGCTTCTCCGTATCTGCGCTAGTCGAATTGTCGGACTTGCCGTATCTGCTTTATAAGCATGGTCGGTCTCACCTGTGTCAGCGTTTTTCGTTTAGTCGGGTGCTCCGTATCTGCTCTAGTCGCATAGTCGGACTTAACGTATCTGCTTTATAAGCATAGTCGGTCTCACCTGTGTCAGCGTTTTTCGCTTAGTCGAATGCTCCGTATCTGCGCTAGTCGCAAAGTCGGACTTGCCGTATCTGCTATTTAAGTATAGTCGGTCTCACCTATGTCAGCGTTTTTTGGTTAGTCGGGTGCTCCGTATCTGCGCTAGTGGCATAGTCAGACTTGCCCTATCTGCTTTATAAGCATGGTCGGTCTCACCTGTGTCAGCGTTTTTCGTTTAGTCGGGTGCTCCGTATCTGCTTTAGTTGCATAGTCGGACTTACCGTATCTGCTTTATAAGCATAGTCGGTCTTACCTGTGTCAGCGCTTTTCGCTTAGTTGGGTGCTCCGTATCTGCGCTAGTCGCATAGTCGGACTTACCGTATCTGCTTTGTAAGCATAGTCGGTTGCTCCTGTGTCAGGGCTTGTCGCTTAGTCGGGTGCTCCGTATCTGCGCTAGTCGCATAGTCGGACTTGCCGTATCTGCTTTATAAGCATAGTCGGTCTCATCTGTGTCAGCGTTTTTCGCTGAGTCGTGTGCTCCGTATCTGCGCTAGTCGCATAGTTGGACTTGCCGTATCTGCATTATAAGCATAGTCGGTCTCACCTGTGTCAGCGTTTTTCGCTTAGTCGTGTTTCCTGTATCTGCGCTAGTCGCATAGTCGGACTTACCGTATCTGCTTTATAAGCATAGTCGGTCTCACTTGTGTTAGCGTTTTTCGCTTAGTCGGGTGCTCCGTATCTGCGCTAGTCGCATAGGTGGACTTACCGTATCTGCTTGACAAGCATAGTCAGTCTCACCAGTTTCAGCGCGTGTAGCTTAGTCGGGTGCTCCGTATCTGCGCTAGTCGCATAGTCGGACTTGCCGTATCTGCTTTATAAGCATAGTCGGTCTTACCTGTGTCAGCAGTTTTCGCTTAGTCGGGTGCTCCGTATCTGCGCTAGTCGCATAGTTGGACTTACCGTATCTGCTTGACAAGCATAGTCAGTCTCACCAGTTTCAGCGCGTGTTGCTTAGTCCAGTGCTCCGTATCTGCGCTAGTCGCATAGTCGGACTTGCCGTATCTGCTTTATAAGCATAGTCGGTCTTACCTGTGTCAGCATTTTTCGCTTATTCGGGTGCTCCGTATCTGCGCTAGTCGCATAGTCTGACTTACCGTATCTGCTTTATAAGCAAAGTCAGTCTCACCTGTGTCAGCGTTTGTCGCTTAGTCGGGTGCTCCGTATCTGCGCTAGTCGTATAGTCGGACTTACCGTGTCTGCTTTATAAGCATTGTCGGTCTCACTTGTGTCAGCGCTTGTCGCTTAGTCGGGTGCTTTGTATCTGCGCTAGTCGCAAAGTTGGACTTACCGTATCTGCTTGACAAGCATAGTCAGTCTCACCAGTTTCAGCGCGTGTCGCTTAGTCCAGTGCTCCGTATCTGCGCTAGTCGCATAGTCGGACTTGCCGTATCTGCTTTATAAGCATAGTCGGTCTTACCTGTGTCAGCGTTTTTTGCTTAGTCGGATGCTCCGTATCTGCGCTAGTCGCATAGTCAGACTTACCGTATCGGCTTTATAAGCATAGTCGGTCTCACCTGTGTCAGTGTTTTTCGCTTAGTCGAGTGCTCCGTAGCTGCGCTAGTCGCATAGTCGGACTTACCGTATCTTTTTTATAAGCATAGTCGGTCTCACTTGTGTCAGCGCTTGTCGCTTAGTCGGGTGCTTTGTATCTGCGCTAGTCGCATTGTCGGACTTAACTTATCTGCTTTATAAGCATAGTCGGTCTCACCTGTGTCAGCGCTTGTCACTTAGTCGGGTGCTCCGTATCTGCGCTAGTCGCATATTTGGACTTACCGTATCTGCTTGACAAGCATAGTCAGTCTCACCAGTTTCAGTGCGTGTCGCTTAGTCGGGTGCTCCGTATCTGCGCTAGTTGCATAGTCGGACTTGCCGTATCTGCTTTATAAGCATAGTCGGTCTTACTTGTGTCAGCATTTTTTGCTTATTCGGATGCTCCGTATCTGCGCTAGTCGCATAGTCTGACTTACCGTATCTGCTTTATAAGCATAGTCGGTCTCACCTGTGTCAGCGCTTGTCGCTTAGTCGGGTGCTCAGTATCTGCGCTAGTCGTATAGTCGGACTTACCGTGTCTGCTTTATAAGCATTGTCGGTCTCACCTGTATCAGCGTTTTTTGCTTAGTCGGATGCTCCGTATTTGCGCTAGTCGCATAGTCAGACTTATCGTATCGGCTTTATAAGCATAGTCGGTCTCACCTCTGTAAGCGTTTTTCGCTTAGTAGGGTGCTCCGTAGCTGCGCTAGTCGCATAGTCTGACTTACCGTATCTGCTTTATAAGCATAGTCGGTCTCACCTGTGTCAGCGCTTGTCGCTTAGTCGGGTGCTCCGTATCTGCGCTAGTCGTATAGTCGGACTTACCGTGTCTGCTTTATAAGCATTGTCGGTCTCACCTGTATCAGCGCTTGTCGCTTAGTCGGGTGCTCCTTATCTGCGCTAGTCACATAGTCGGACTTGCCGTACCTGCTTTATAAGCATAGTCGGTCTCACCTGTGTCACCGTTTTTCGCTGAGTCGGGTGCTCCGTATCTGCGCTAGTCAGATAGTCGGACTTACCGTATCTGCTTTATAAGCATAGTCGTTCTCACCTGTATCAGCGCTTGTCGCTTAGTCGGGTGCTCTGTATCTGCGCTAGTCGCATAGTCGGACTTAACGTATCTGCTTTATAAGCATAGTCGGTCTCACCTGTGTCAGCGCTTGTCGCTTAGTAAGGTGCTCCGTATCTTCGCTAGTCGCATAGTCGGATTTACCGTATCTGCTTTATAAGCATAGTCGGTCTCACCTGTGTCAGCGTTTTTCGCTTAGTCGGGTGCTCCGTATCTGCGTTAGTCACATAGTCGGACTTGCCTGTGTCTGCGCTAGTCGCATAGTCGGGCAGACGCGTTCGTCGCGTCATGTTACAGATGGAACTTACCACTACTGATGCTGACGTCCGCAGAGCCGAATCCATTACGAAGTCACACCGGATTGAAGAATCGAGCAAGAAAAACAAGATCTTGTTCTCAAAACAAAACAAGTACTGGAGAGGCGTCTCCGTAGGTGATGACTGATGAAAGAGACGGTGTGAGTAGGTGGATGAATGAAATTTTATGAGTTGATGTATGAGTTTATTGAATGATGATGCCAGAAGAGTGTGTGAGCCAATACGTGTAACCTGACACTCTCTAAAAATAGTTCTCATTTCAGATGAAGATACAAGTGAACCAGAGGTTAGTCCAACAGGTCCTCCTGCACATGGATCCTGTACAGGTCCCTCCGTATACTCGTTGGACCCTGAACCAGAGACCGAGCCGTCATCGTAGACCACTACGAGTTCTGGCAGTACCACATGGATCAGGTCGAGGATGACCTTTAGTCAGGAGAGGCCGTGTCAGCAACTTCTTCACCCAGTGACTTTTGCTCAAGCAACCTATCTATAAATACCGTGCGGCACGTTGTTCGCGGGCAGTTTGTTCGTGTCGCTCGACAGTGTAACAACAAACGACAATCAAATTAGATTGTTTTCGTATAAAGGTCACGTGAGTTATTTTGTGATTTATTTCCGTTTTATGTGTAATCTGATCATTTTCAGTGTGTCTGTTCTAATTATGTTTTTATGTGATTAATTTAGTTTTGTATTGATTAAAATGGTCTGTTAACGATTAGGTTAACATATTGTTTTATTGTTTTTTATTCTATTAGACCTCTGATTCTAAAAATACCTTATCCCAGTATTTTGATCATTTTAATTTACAAATAGACGATGCTTTTGCACATCTTAACATAAGCTGTTATTATTTAGAACTGTTTCACTCTTTTCTTTTTATAAATTGTATTAACTATAGGTATGTGTCTGTTGATTATGTAATTATGTAACATATTTTAATTGTTTGATCTGATTTGTCCAAACACATGTAATTTGTCAAAGAATATGAATAAATGAAGTGAAACTAGATGTCGCAACATCACCTACCAGTCGGCACTTAACCCTACATGCGCCCTAGGTTGACGCACGGGTGTGTGAATAGTAGGTGAAAATACGTAGTTGCTACCTAACTCAGAGACACCTAGTACTTAGTAATTGGCCTGCGTATGCGAAGCACTAAGTGTCTCAACCTGACCCTGCTCTACCCTACTGTACCTGCCTACTTAGTTACGTCGCGTAGACAGAGTGTCTACGAATGGTGTGTGCCCTAACCTACCATATAAATATATAATGTATATATATATATATATATATATATATAGTACGGGATGTCTGTTACCATGAAACCTAAGGTAACAGGCGGAAGGTTGGTAGGAGAGGGGGTTGTGTACGGCGTGCAATGTACACAGGACAGGGATTTCTCACTGCCGGTCAAGCAGACTCACAAGACCGATCTACGGACGGCTAAAGGTGTCTTGGCCGCAGTGAGGGGATGCTGAAATTCAGAAGGGGCCGGTCGTCCAGCGGGCGCTGAATGTGACCGGGTGGCTCGTCCAGCGGGCGCTTGGGCCTGGGCTGCTCCTCTAGCGGCTGCTAGGTACTTCTGTGGGCGGCTGGACCAGCGGTTCCCCGGGTCTTCTAGTTAGGTAGCTTGGAGATGAGTGAAACTCGACGACTTGTTGGTAAGTGCTTTTATTTTGATATATATTTTGGTTTATAAATATATTTTTTTCTTATGAACACTAATACAATTTAATATTTGTGTGTCGTCGGTGTACATACCCAACACAACATCTGTTATTGAGTTTATAACCTTTGTATTAGTGTCGAGCTGACTCTGCAACGCTGAGCATTTCAATAACGCATAACTAGGTTTTTCAAGAATAATAAATTGAAGTGTGTACATGAATAGGGTAATGTTCGTACTTATGTATGAACATTCATGTTCAATGATTGTACACTAGATAAAATTTTTGATTTATAATGATTTTCTTACTGGCAGTAAATTAAATATACCTATGTATATACAAATGTATGGACATATCGACAATTATTTTATATTTTTTCAGCTCACCTTTGTGTAGATTGAGAAGAAGTTTTTTTATTTCATTTATTTTCCCCTGTAGGTACATTAAAGAACATTATGTTACGTCATATTTAGCATACATCAATAAAATTAACATTACAGTTAATTAACAGACAGGTATCGGGACTAATTATGTTATTCAACATAATTGAATGTCAACTTAACATAAAAAAATAAAACAAAAATCAATCCAATACAGAACAAAACAATATCAAATAAGGCAATCAATGTCAATGCTAAATTTTAATCAATGTAGGTATGTCATGTCAAAACAAATTAATACAAATTGCGGTTGTATTACGAGCATTGTCATTACGAGTGGTTTATAGAAAATAGATTTCGCAACATTCACACATTGAACTAAGCTTCGCTGGCACCGAAATGTCGTCGCAGAACGTAGCGGTGTATTTTTGTTAGAGTAAATACAAAACTAACCACTTGTTACAAATATTGAAGGAACCAAACACAAATAATGTATCTACCTACTTAATTTTATTGTTAATTTAATGCTAGTTGGGAGGAGTTCGCTTCACACAGGTCACCATCTATAATAATTAATAACATTAAAACTTTCGAAGAAAACCGACTTCATACACTCGATATGCTACCTACTAATATTTTTTATGAGGATTCTATGTAAGATAAGTTTTTTTGCTCGTTATTAGTTGCAATAAAGATTTTATGTATTGTATTTGTATATAAAGCGCCAGATACGTAAAGAAAGACCTAAGTACTCTTATACTTACCTTATAACGCAACAGGCCAACTCTATTGTGACACCTGTGATAGGATTTTTAAAACTAAGCTAGGTCTAGCAAGCCATATTAGGCCTCACGCTAGAATTTAAATATAAACGCAGTATAATTAAAATTATTGTAATTTTTATGCATTTAATTGCATTTTCTTTAAATTTAAATATAGTTAGGGCCACCGTCATCGAAATCGATGAGGACATAGTCCTCCTCATATATATACCTAGTCAGGTCATAAGTATTGTCACACAGTAAAAACTTTTCTTTTAGAATGCTGGCCACAAAAAAGTTTATAGAATTCGAATTTCGAATTGTTTATGAAAATAAAAATGTATACTTTTTAGAATTTTACTCATTTTTAAATATGGAGTGGACGCTTAAAGAAGACCGTGTTGCAGTTATTGCGTTGCATCGTTGCGGTTACGCGCCAATTCAAATTTTTGACATACTGAAAAATTTGAATATAACCAAAAGATTCGTTTATCGCACCATCAAACGATACAATGAAGACTCTAGTGTAGATGACTGGTCAAGAAGTGGTCGCTCTCGGTCTGTTAGGACTCCAGCAGTGATAAAAGCTGTGAAGGCGCGAATTCAAAGAAATCCCAAACGTAAGCAGAAACTGTTGGCCCTTCAGATGGGGTTAAGCAGAACCACGGTGAAAAGGGTGTTAAATGAAGACTTAGGGCTTCGGGCATATCGAAGAAAAACAGGACATCGTTTGAATGCTCGTCTAATGGACCTGAGACTGAAGAGATGCCGCGCTTTGTTGAAGCGGTATGCGGGGAAAAAATATCGGGAAATTCTTTTTTTGGATGAAAAAATTTTTACCGTAGAAGAGAGCTACAACAAACAAAATGATAAGGTGTACGCACACAGTAGTGAAGAAGCGAGCAACCGTATTCCGTGTGTCCAACGAGGTCTTTTTCCATCCTCGCTCATGGTATGGTTGGGAGTTTCTTAATGGGGCTTAACAGAGGTACATTTTTGTGAGAAAGGTGTAAAAACGAACGCAGTTGTGTATCAAAATACAGTCCTGACGAACCTTGTGGAACCTGTTTCTCATACTATGTTCAATAACGGGCACTGGGTATTCCAACAAGATTCGGCGCCAGCTCATAGAGCGAAGAGCACACAAGACTGACTGGCGGCGCGTGAAATCGACTTCATCCGGCACGAAGACTGGCCCTCCTCCAGTCCAGATTTGAATCCGTTAGATTACAAGATACGGCAACATTTGGAGGAAAAGGCGTGCTCAAAGCCTCATCCCAATTTGGAGTCACTCAAGACATCCTTGATTAAGGCAGCCACCGATATTGACATGGACCTCGTTCGTGCTGCGATAGACGACTGGCCGCGCATATTGAAGGCCTGTATTCAAAATCACGGAGGTCATTTTGAATAAACTTTAGTGTCATAAGAATCTATGTTTTGTTAAGTTCATTTTGGTATATAAATGGTTACATAATGAATAAACTTGTTTCAATTATTTTATAATAAACATGTGACAGAATTTATGACCTAACTAGGTATATATAGTATTTAGTTTTTTTAAGTTCTCAAATTAAGTGAATGCATAATTCTTTTTTAGAATAAAGTTTCTTAAACCGTAACATTAAACTATTTACAACACGATCAGCTGTGCCATTCAATTTCAGTATTTTTAGGTAAACAGAACGAAATAGCAAATTAAATAGTTATAAATGTGGGTCCATTGTGCCGCGCGAGCGGCGAGACCGATCGCCCGTGAGGGCACATTGTCCCATCGACATTAACAGCATTGTTTGGGACTTATTGAAATATACTTTAAATATCATGTACAGAGTGTCCTGCATTTATATTTCGGAAAAAAAACTTATATCTATTTATTTAGATAACCAATAACTACATATATGAAAGACAGTAGATAATAGAAAGCCAATAATAGGTTTTCACGGCTAATCAACACAATAAAACAATATTCGAAGTGAACAATAAAAAAGTCAAAACAAAGTGGTTAAATATATATAGATTTCAGATTTTCAGATTTATTTATTTCACCTTAATTATAACATTGGTTGTTACAGGCATGTCATTTTTTAAATTTTAAAACTTATAATAATTAAATTCAAATAATATAATTAAGATCATGTCAATAAAAATTATAATGATAATATATATGGATAATAATAAGTTACATAGAAGCTACTTAATAAGATGAGATAAGATAACTCGTTATTGTACACCATAGTAATATACAGAACATAATTCTTTCAAATAGATTTAGTACAATGGGCGGTCTTATCGCTAAAAGCGATCTCTTCCAGACAACCGTTGTATGGACAGGATCAAAATGTAACACATGACGGCGGTGCATATATATATAAATTTAAAAACATATCTACATACTATAAACCTAAATTACCAGTAATAACACCAATTTAATTTAAATAAGCAACTCTAAAAGTGGTTATTATGAATTAACAAGCAGCTACAACTTCAACACAAGGACAGATAATGGGTTGTGCACTTTTGTTTTAAAATTACTAATAGACTTGGATGTTCTTATAGAGAGCCTCAATCGAGTCTCCCAACGGGTAGGACTTAAAATGAACATGGACAAGACGAAAATCATGTCGAATGTCTATGTCGTCCCTGCCCCAGTTATGGTTGAGAACTCGGCTCTTGAAGTTGTCGACGCGTATGTATACCTAGGACAAACAGTCCAATTAGGTAGGTCCAACTTCGAGAAAGAGGTCAATCGTCGAATCCAACTCGGATGGGCAGCGTTTGGGAAACTTCGCAACGTCTTTTCGTCCAACATACCTCAGTGCCTTAAGACGAAAGTCTTCAATCAGTGTGTGTTACCAGTGATGACATATGGAACCGAGACGTGGTCCTTCACTATTGGCCTTATGAATAAGCTCAGAGTCGCTCAACGAGCTATGGAGAGGGCTATGCTCGGGGTTACTCTACGGGATCGAATCAGAAATGAGGAGATACGTAGGAGAACTCAAGTCACCGACATAGCCCGACGGATTATCACGTTGAAGTGGCAATGGGCAGGCCATATATCGCGCAGAACAGATGGCCGATGGGGCCGAAAGGTTCTCGAGTGGAGGCCACGGACCGGCAAGCGCAGCGTAGGACGTCCACCCACAAGATGGGCAGACGACTTGGTAAGAACCGCAGGTCGGCGTTGGATGCAGGCCGCTTCCAACCGCAGTTCCTGGAGATCAATGAGGGAGGCCTTCGTCCAGCAGTGGACGTCCTACGGCTGATATGATGATGATGAATAGACTTGGATGTTCTTATAGAGAGGGGCAAAGCGTTCCACAATCGTACGGCTGTTACAGTGAAGGATCGACTATAAAACTCTGTCGTATGGACAGGAAATACAAATACTACATAAATATATTTAAAGTATACGTGTATCGCCAAAAAACTCTCTGTTCAGCCGCAGTCTGGCTGAACTGACACTCGTCGAAACTCTTCATAGGGTTAAGCTCGCCTTTGTACATGTCCTCTATTTCTGTACTTAATAATGTATTTTCTTGTGTACAATAAAGAATAAAAAATAAAGAAACTCGTGCAGAATAGATCTATATCTAATCGCTTACTCAGCTTATTAAAGTTGTTGCGTGATCGCCACAAAAATGAATTTTGCCTGTAGTTGGTACGAACTACAGAGGATAGGAGGATTAAATCTCTTAGGCTTAAATGGTACACTAATTTTAATTATCCTTAACAAAGCGCATAGTTAATATGATGTACAGGTATCCTCCGGTCAACTTAAAAAGCGTAGGTATTTAACTATTGAAGTGAAAACTTCTTTAGGCGAGTTGCACATTGTTGAGATGGAAAAAAACATTGAACTCGCGACACCGTTCGTTATCGTTACTGACAAATCTGTATATAAGTATCTGTAGTGTCTGTCTGTAGTGTCTATAAGTGTCTGTTCAAGTTTTCACTTCTGTAGGCACTCGCGGAGTGCTGCTATTTTTCATTGTTCTAACTTTTGTGTGTTACGCTGCGTTGGTCACGTTACGCATCAGTTTATGTAAATATGTTTGCTGTTACCGTCCAACTTCGCCAGTAAAAAACATTAATATATATATACAAAAAAATTCAAATCCATTCATTCGATATTCTCGTATACTACATATGTCTATGTGTGCGTGAGCCTGGTTTCGCTCGTTGTACATACGAAACGTAACTTCTGCAACTATCCCTCTTGTGGTGGTATCCATGCAATATAAAAAAAAAAATATTGCTGGACATTTTATACAGCCCCAAACTAAGCAGCGCTTGTATTATGGGAACCAGATAACTGATAGAATACTTATATACTTTTTTTTTGTAAATACATACTTATAATATATAGAGAAACAACCAGACCCGGAACAAATATCTGTAGATCATGCAAACATTTGTTCCGCGGCGGGAATCGAACCCGCTCCTTTCTGCGTCTCAGCCGGCTATACGCCCACTGCACCACGGAGGCCGTCCTACTTTAAGGCGATATATAAAAAAAATTGAGCCGCTAAGTAACTGTAGTATTCAGTAACTAAAAATGTTACTGATTTCATATTTCAGCAATTCATTATCCGACTCTAGAAAAGATTTATAGTATTTTTTTACATAGTTATGTAGGTAATTATGGTACCTAAATTAATGGAATAGCATTTTTTTTTAATTTGTTGGTTCAATTCGATATTTTATCTTTTGTCACTTACGTCATTTACTCCTGAGACAATGCGGCGCGGCTATGATACATGTTTGTCTCGTTCTTCACTGTCACTTTTTTGCGTTTCCGGATGCTCCGCCCAATCGTCATCGAAATTAAATTTATCTATATCGTCTTACCAGGTAGGTACTTTTTCAACGTAGGTGTTCATGCGGTGTAGACGCCACAATGAAGCCGCGTAGATGCTACGTAGTCCCCGCGTAAGCGAAGCGTAGCAACCGCGTAGAGGCCTCGTAGACTTCTCGTAGATGCTGCAAGACGTAACTTTATACACCATCGATCACATCACATCTGCTCGTTTTTTCGTTTTTTCTGCATTTTTACAGTTCGTAATAACACACCCTGTTTATAAATTCTCGGCAATGTTGGTATTAAATTCATTTTTACTTCAATGACGGACTTATCGTACATTGTATTTTACTCTAATATAATATCTATTTAAGTGCATTTCAATGGACATGGTCCATTCGTTTGGGCGTATCCATCCACACTAATATCTATTAACTAGAAAGTAGCTCTGTCTCTCTGTCTGTTTGTTAGGTTTACATGATTAAACGGCTGGACCAGTTTTCATAAATAAATAAATAAATATTGCTGGACATTTCACACAGCGCTATCTAGCCCCAAACTAAGCAGAGCTTGTACTATGGGAATCAGATAACTGATAGAATACTTATATACATTTTTTTTGTAAATACATACTTATAATATATAGAGAAACAACCAGACCCGGAACCAATATCTGTAGATCGTGCAAACATTTGTTCCGCGGCGGGAATCAAACCCGCTACCTCCTGCGTCTCAGCGGGCTATTCACCTGCTGCGCCACGGACGTAAGTTTTTCGTAAAAGGTAAGTTTTGAAAAATCTCGCAAGCGATAAGCCACTAGAAATAGCCAGTTGGTAATAAAGTGTTTCAACCTCGAATGTTACCTTTCTGGGGTTGTTTGACCGAACGCGTACAGTCTACAAAGTTTCAAGAACATTTTAACTGATTTTGAGTCTTACATCAAGGTGTATAAGGTTGTATGTGTGAATGTGTGAGGTGTACTGTATAACGCATGCGTACAACCCCTTCTGAATTCAAATTAGCCGGTGCGCTACTTGCATCTGTTCGAAGGGTACACGTGAGGAGAGAAGTGACTTGGGAATGAAACTTTGAATTAACGAATTTCGAATGAATTTAACTACTTAGGTCGACTTGCGCAACGATGCCTAAACGTATTTAGTCCCTAAATATGATTTAAGGAGTCGTGCAATCATACAAATACGTTAAAATTAAAAATGATTAAGGTCTTAGCAGACATATCAACTTGGAAAGGGATCGTTACCGTATCGCCTTTCGCCTTGTCGTCAACCAGACGTCAACATAACATAAGCACGTAATCAAAGCGGATCAGCAGCTAGGCGGTGCCGCGCTTACGGCTCGCCGCCCGCTGGGTGACGGCTAGGCGGTACCAGTTTCACCGCTTGGGTACGGAGAGACGTAAGCGCGGGGACGGCGAGCCGTAACGCACCGCACCGCGGTTGTGAGCTTGTCCCGAGGCGAGGCGATTACGTTACGATTCCGATTAGTCTGCTTTGCAGTAGGGAGTTTCATACAAAGAATACAGAACCGCTCGAGTTGACACGGTGACGATCCCTTTCCGAGTTGATATCTAAATTTGTTTAGGGGTTGTTATGCATCCCGGGCTTATTGCCATATGTTTGCAGTAAGTATTGTGAAAAACTTAGAAATCATTTCATAAACACAACGCGGAGTAACGTTTAGAATTGAGTGTGGTAAGGAAAGATAAAAAAAATCTCGACGATATATATTTTCATAATATAACTATAAATAGTCAAATAAAGGTTGTCCTTTTATAATGTAATAATTGAAACACAGATTATGGGTATATTTACAGTATATTTGTTTGCATTAATAGTAATACCAAGTCGTCTGCCCATCTTGTGGGTGGACGTCCTACGCTGCGCTTGCCGGTCCGTGGCCTCCACTCGAGAACCTTTCGGCCCCATCGGCCATCTGTTCTGCGCGATATATGGCCTACCCATTGCCACTTCAACGTGCTAATCCGTCGGGCTATATCGGTGACTTGAGTTCTCCTACGTATCTCCTCATTTCTGATTCGATCCCGTAGAGAAACCCCGAGCATAGCCCTCTCCATAGCTCGTTGAGCAACTCTGAGCTTATTCATAAGGCCAATAGTGAAGGACCACGTCTCGGTTCCATATGTCATCACTGGTAACACACACTGATTGAAGACTTTCGTCTTAAGGCACGTCTTGGTAAGAACCGCAGGTCGGCGTTGGATGCAGGCCGCTTCCAATCGCAGTTCCTGGAGATCAATGAGGGAGGCCTTTGTCCAGCAGTGGACGTCCTACGGCTAATATGATGATGATGATGATGAATAGTAATATATTTTAAAACTAACATGACATTAGTAACAAATTAGAATTTAAAATTTAAATTAGGTCTATGTTCAGAAAATGCACCAATCGGTAAACCAATACTTTCACAAAAAAAAAACTTCTCAGTAAACTTTTAACTGTATATACCGAAACATAAATATTAATTTAATTTGTTTCGAATACCCAGTGGAGACCGCGTCTAGGCAAGCGAAGTGTAGGACGCCCTCCGACTAGATGTAGTGACGATTTGCGCGCTGTGGCTTTTTTATAAACTGTATAGATCTTCGTTTGACCACAATCTCACTTAATAAATGTATGAATGAAAATTCTTTATACAACAGATTTAAAGAAAAAAACAAATAAAAGTAAGCATAATGGGCGGTCTTATCGCTTAACAAAGCGATCTCTTCCAGACAACCTTTGGATGGAGAGGATCGTTGCTTAATAGAAGATTGACCGAGGTGTAAAAAGAATAAACTTAATAATAGAAAAAGAAATTAGTTATATACATACATATTAGGTACATAAATAATTTTAAATAAATAAATATCATATATAAAATAAATAAATATGTACTTACATACTTATACTTACATTAATAATATTTGAGATCAGATGAATCACTTAATGGTAAGCGATGATGTTGTCTAAGATGAAGCATGAAGATCTAGCAGAAACCTATTCATTCTTACGTTAAAAAGGCCTGGATTGAATTCTTTAGGAAAAACAGACGACGGCAAAGTGTTCCGTACCTTAGCTGTGCGCATCAAGAACGTGGAACCAAAACGGTGTGTGCGAATGGATGGTATATCAACTAGGTACGGATGGTACTAAGCCGTGCGCCTGCTTGTCCTTTGATGGAAGGGAGATGGCGGAATCAGATCGTAAAGTTCTTGGACACATTCCCCGAAATGAATGAATGAAAACACTTTATTGTACACAGTATAAACAAAAAAAAATACAAGCAAAATAGAAAATATAAAGCAAATAGTACAATGGGCGGTCTTATCGCTTAGGAGCGATCTCTTCCAGAAAACCTTTGGATGGAGAGGATTTTGTTATAACAAAGATAATGGTCGGGGGTGTACATTTATGGCCAAACTATTTATTAAGAGAGTGCGTCTAATACCAAAATAAAAAATATAACTAGATATACTAATACAAATAGAACATATGTACTTACATTAAATATACATATACATATAGAATATAATAAATACATATTATTATACATACTTAATATAACAATATGGTTTATAAAGATAAGCTGATAAATGCGATTACATATATAAATGAGTTGTGCGAT
Organism: Philereme vetulata; assembly: GCA_918857605.2. Taxonomy (NCBI): domain Eukaryota; kingdom Metazoa; phylum Arthropoda; class Insecta; order Lepidoptera; family Geometridae; genus Philereme; species Philereme vetulata. Next base: position 2,459,103 of record OU975482.1, read on the forward strand.
ACTACGACGTTTCTGACAAATACAAACTTTTAACCCTGGATTTAAATATGGCTAGGGATGGGGCTTGCCGTATTATTACTGGTAACGCGTTCCAGAGATGTACTGCACGGACGGTAAAGGATTTGTCGTAGAAGTCAGTACTGTGCACTGGAGTTTTGAGCAATAGATTTTCAGACGACCGGAGTAGGCGGGGGTTGGAGGAATGAAGGAACTCAAATTGCTTCTTCAAATAAGAAGGGGTTAAGGGATTTTGGAGGATGTTGTATAATAGGGAAAGGATATTAGCATTCCGGCGAAGACGAATAGGTAGCCACTTGAGTTTGAGACGAAATTCAGAGACATGATCGAATTTCCGGAGACCGAAAATAAATCTGATGCAGACATTTTGAAGTCGCTCAAGCTTGTTAAGCTGGTTCTCCGTAAGGTCAAGATAACTGGCATCAGCATAATCAAGGACAGGGAGGAGAAGATATTGTGCAAGCGCAAGGTTTTTGTTGCGGTAGGTAAGAAGTTACGCAGTTGTCTGAGTGAGCCCGCAGATGCATACATCTTCCGACTCACAGCATCCAACTGCGGACCCCAAGACATGAAGTTATCTATCAGTATGCCCAAGTTCTTGACATGTTTGCTAGGCAAAATAGTGACACCATTAAATTCTATGCTAGGGAGAGACGACCAGTCGATTTTTGATAGAGAACGAGAGCTACCTACTACGACCACTTGGGTTTTCGTGGTGTTCACTTTGATACCGTAAGCCTTACTCCAGTCCCGAATACGATTAAGGTCACTGTTCGTGCGATAAATTGCACCAACCAGGTCCTTAGGTGGAGCTGAAGTATAAATTTGGAGATCGTCTGCATAGAGATGGCAGGAAGAAGTAAGTTGGTGTGATATTGAAATAATAAAAAGCGGAAATAGAAGAGGAGATAAAACGCCACCCTGGGGGACACCGGCTGATGTGAAGCACCAAGACGAAAAAGATTCATTAACGCGAATCCACTGCCGGCGCCCGTGCAGATAACTGCGAAACCAGTCAATCACCGATGGAGATATGTTAATAGAGCGGAGTACACCAAGGAGTATATCGAAATAAACAGTGTTAAATGCATTGCTGAAATCTAATAACGTAAGGATGGTGAGTTGTCCGTTTTCCATACCCAGTTTTATGTCATCAGTGATTTTTACAAGAGCAGTAACCGTACTATGACCAGGTCAGAAACCGGACTGGAGAGGATTAAGTAAATTTGGTTGAACAAGGAAAGAGCTGAGCTGATTGTGGATCAGTCGTTCAAAGACTTTGGATAGGAATGGGAGAATGGAGATAGGACGGTAATCGGTAAAAGAAGAGGGCTTAGACTTTTTAGGAAGAGGAATTATGTGTGCCTCCTTCCAAACTGTAGGAACGGAGCCAGAGGAAGCGGAGAAATTGAGTAGGTGACAAATCATAGGAAGTACTTCATTCATGATAAGAATAAGTGTATTCCGACCGATGTTGTCACCTCCCACAGCACTGGATGTAATGGATAAGATGCTCTTCTTAACATCACATGCGTTGAATTGACTAAGTTCATAAGGTGGATAATTAGGAGTTGGCAACGAAGAAAGATAAGTTAAAATGTTAAGATTGTCATACGAGTCCATGTTCGTTGACGACGAAAAATGAGAGTTAAGAGAATTAATGTCGAAGTGTTCTTAAAAATTTCCAGACTTTAGCAGGATCGGTGTTTGTGTATTCTGTAAAAGATCGATATGCTTGCAACTTTACGGCGGTGTTCGAGACTTTGGGTTTTAGTCTCCACCATATATTGCTCACCTATAAGCCTAAAAACCCTACGTTCTATCGAGTCTAAGGTAGAGAGCTGGTATTTGGCCGAACCATCCCAAAGGTGACAGCTGTATTCCATACCAGACCGGACTTGTGCTTTGTAAAGACTAAGAAGCTGTCCTGGTGTGAAGTATCCCCTGACCTCGAGGAATGGGAACTAGGAGAAAATGAGTCTTTTTCGCTGCGACATACTTACGTTTAAGGCTGGCAAAGATTGGATGAGAAGAGCTGAGGATTGGGCTCAATGGCGCACCTGGGAGAGACCTACGTCCAGCAGTGGACTGTTATAGGCTGACGATGATGATGATCCAGTTTTTATTAGTGAACTTATTGCATTGCAATATAATTATGTTATTAATAAGGGGATATCAGGCTGTGGTCTATACTAAGATCTTTAAGTAGATATATTTGTGTATTTCGTTTATGTATGTGTATTATTATTATTTTTAATTTTTGTAAGTTTATTTCTAAGCTAAAGTTTGTTAAAATTTTCATTTTCTGTCACTACCACTTTCTCCACACTACACAAAGGTTAGCTGGAAAAAAATGCTAATCAGCATTAAGTTCGCTTATGTTTTATTTTATTAGTGCAATAAAGAATATTCTAACCTAATCTAATCTAAGATCTGGGGAAGTCACGGTGTGGACATCGATGATGATGACTTTTAGGTTTAATAAAACGTGTGTGTGTACTTGTGTACGCGCGTAAAAAGTTATACTTACTTCTTTGGCGTAACTGAACAAAAAGAGGCTAAAGATTTCATCCCGTACGCCACATCTCATTTTTTTTAAGTCTGTTTCTATTGCAGTGTTCAATAAAGTATTTACATTCATTCATTCATTCATGTTTTTAGTACTCTTTGTTTGTAGCTAACTTCATCATGTTGCTTTATGGCTGTCGGTGTGTGTGCGCATGAGACAGTTATCCAATTACCTTCTACATGTCGATTTTTGGTTGTCGGTGTGCGCGCGTATCGTAAATATTTTAATCTGATATTTTTTTCCAAACGCGCAACAAGAAGTATAACTTCAAACATACTTATTTTTTTCTAACAAACTCAAAGCACTTTTGCCACCACCTGTCCTTGCCTTAACCCTGCAACAGCGCACGAGGTATTTCGATCCAACTTAAGATATTTATTATTTGCATACAAAATTATCGTTTAACATACGCACGTCAGGCACGCATAGTCGAACGGTATTAGTTTGTGGTTGTGTTGTTCCATTTCACTGGTCGATTAAGTTTACGAGTGTTTTGGGTGAATATATTTTAATAAAATGAACAATAAATCGAAAAAGTCGTAAAAATACCCCGATGCTAATAAGTATTCATATCTAAAAGTCGTAATCTAAACCATTTCACTTATTTCGAACCTGATGTGATAAGAGCCTGTAGCACAATTGGTAGTGCAACCTCGTATCAAGAGGAAGGTTGCGGGTTCAAGTCCTGTCTAGGCTTGAAAATTTTTGAGATGTTTTTAAAATCTTGTGGAATTTTCCGGAAGTGCTCGGATAACACTATAAAAATAAAAATACTATTTGATATGACATGACATGAGTCAAAAAATACGTGTCTGTCAATCAATTTTTCATTTGACAAAATATAGAACGTTTGGGATGTTCATTACTTAGTTAATTTGTTTTATGTTGTTTATTTTTTTATTTCATATATTTATTTGTTCACAAAACAATTTACCAATTGTACTTGAAACTATATATTAAATAATTAAACTATCATAATAATTAAATACAAAAATAATCATTAAAACTTATAATCACTTAGATTAAAAAGTCAGAGAGATAGATAAAAAAACCGGCGAGTCGGACTCGAGCACGAATGGTTCCGGTACCATTATCAATAAAAAGGAAAAAAAATCACGTTTGTTGTATGGGAGCCCCTCTTAAATATTTTTTTTATTTCAATTTCATTATTTACTTTTAAAGTGAATATATAACTAAATTTTCTGTGAATATTTCAAATCAAAATCAAATCAAATCAAATATTTTATTTTGCAACACACATTATACAAAAATAACAACAAGAATAAAACAGTATAGCAATAAAAACAACATAAAAACTTAAAACTAGGTACACAAATTGGTTGCAAAAAAAGGTCTCAACTCAGCGTGTGCAGGACGTTAGAACCTGCGCTGGTCTTCCGTTGAGACCTTTAGGACCAAGAGAGACAAATAATTAAAAATAAATACATAGCGGACGCGATTTTAATGCACTTAAAAAAAAAAAAAAATAACACTCAAAAACAAATTTCAAGCGTCTACCTGTTGCCGTTATCAATATCAAGCAAAAACGAGCAATAAAATCACGTTTAATGTATAAGAGCCCCCTTAAATATTAATTTTATTCTGTCTTTAGTATTTGGTGTTATACCGGCAACAGAAATACATCATCTGTGAAAATTTCAACCGTCTAACTATCACGGTTCATGAGATACAGCCTGATGACAGACGGACAGATAGACAGTGAAGTTTTAGTAATAGGGTCCCGTTTTACCCTTTAGGTACGGCACCCTAACAAGAAAAAAAATGTCATAAATTAATAAAATAATGAAATCATTTTTCATTGCTTTGTAACTTGAAATCATCCACTGAATAAAAACACCCTTCTAGCAAAAGCCTTTTTATCCTAGTCTCAGTGGCGTAGCGTAGTATGGGCGGCAGGGGCGGTCCGCCCCGGGCGACACCTTTAGGGGGCGGCAAAATTTAACAATAAATAATAATCATATCTTATAAATATTTAGACCATTACATATTTTTGTCACTCAAACAATGGAATGCTGTCAAAGAAATTTATCAAAATTAAAACTGATTAAAAACTATTTAAGATTAACAATGAGTAGGTACTTTAAGGCTAACCAGTCTGACTATCGTGTCAATTGCTAGTAACAGTAGACATTGCTAGTGCAATAAAAGAATCTGCTCCTTAAAAAAGTAAACGATTAAAGTTTTAGTTAATGATAGAATTTATTATAGTGTATTAAATTGAAATACCTAAATAAGAGGGCGGCAAAATTTTCTTCCGCCCCGGGCGGCTGACACCAACGCTACGCCGCTGCCTAGTCTTAAATATAATTTTAGTTTTAGAGCATTTACCTTACAGACCATATTTAAAAGATGAATATGTTAAAACCATCATAAAACTAGATCACATAGTTATTAACCACCTTTTATTCACAATCTGATACCAAATGAGTTAATAAATATTAAAAAAAACTCACATCCTGGCCAATACGGCTGGTCCTAACAAACCCTTTGCTAAAATAACAATAACAAATTAGCCATAATTATACCTCAGAAATTCAATAACACGATTTTCATTGTCATCTCTTACAATATATCATTATTTTAACAAAATAATTAGGTTGTACTTAATACATGAATGGTCAAGCGTTTGTGTTCAATTGTTGTCGAAAAATAAATTTAAATGGTTGACAATAGGCGCGTGCCATAAAAATGTGTGATTAGGATAAAAATGGACGCGACGATGGAGGGTTAACATCTGCTTGTTTACAGTGGCTGGATTATAAAATCAAGTAGTGTACAACATATTCTGGAAAATACACAAGCCGTGTGACGCTAAATTTAGAGTAAGTCTATATCAAAAAGGTCGGAAAAAAGTATCTAATTAATGTATTAATTCAGTAGTGCGATGCATTTGTTTACGTTATTGTTATTTGTTTTCTATATTTATTTAATATAACTGATCGAGCGAAGCGAGATCTCTAAATCAACTTGGGCAAATCGGCAGTATGTATGTATGTTTGTCCGAGGATAACTTTCGAATCGTTGATTATATCATCGTGAAATTTAATACATAGGTGCGTAGTGATGGCACAATTTTGGTGTGACTCAATAACCTAAAAATCTTGGGGGGTTGTTGAGATATTGGGGTTCAAGAGGGGTAAAAAATGAAAATGAGACTAACTGGTCAAGTGGGACGTCAAATGAAAGTTATTTATTAGTACATTTAGACTTCGTTTTTATTTTTCGTGATTTCTTTATAGTGTTAGAGCCATAATAAAAACTGAATTTTACACCAGTGACCCCACCGTGCTGAAATTTAGTATGCATGTAGCTTTATTGAACAGATATAGGCAAAAGTCTAGGTTCTAGAATATCTGTAATTTGTACCCCAAAAAAGTATAATCAATTAACATGAACCCTTAAATCTTAAATCTGAAGCTCTTAAATCCATTTCAGTCTGGCTTTAGGAGAAGCCATCGTACCGCCTCGGCTTTGCTAAATGTCACAGAGGATATTCGGTTAAAAATGGAGGAAGGACAGGTAACCTTTCTAGTTTTAATTGACTTCAGCAGTGCATTTGATGCCGTCGACCATGACCTCTTACTTGCTCTACTCCCAAGATTGAATACTAACCAATCGGTAGTTTCTTGGTTTTATTTTATCTAAATGCCCGCCACCAGAGAATCCGTGATAGAGAAATATTTTCTTAGAGGCGGCGTGAGATTGACGCCGGCGTATCACAAGGAGGAATTTTGTCTCCGATCCTTTTCTCTCTACTTATTAATATACTCTCTCCAAACCTTCACAGTCAATTTAATATGTACGCCGATGATCTTCAACTCTACTATTCTGCGACAGTAGAAAACTTAGATCATGCTTTAAATGTGCTCAACCACGATCTGCTTCGCTTACTTTCATGGTCAAATTGTTTTGGCATTAAAGTCAATCCAAATAAATGTCAAGCCATTGTAATTGGTGGCTCACGTCAATTTTGTAAAACAGATTAATGCGAAACTCCCCCTCTTTATTACAACGGTACCTTAATCCCTTTCTCATCTACTGTTAAAAACCTAGGAGTTTGAGAACCATTTAAGCTGGATACCTGATGTGAAGGAGATATCAAGAAAGTTTTATGATTCGCTACACTCTCTTTTACGCCTGAAAAACTTCCTGCCAACTTCTGTCAAAATATCGCTCGTCAACTCTCTTCTAGTGCGCATTACTGATTATGCTGATGTTGCCCAGGAGGTCCAAGTCTAGGGAGTCTAGGTCCAGGAAGTCCAGGTCCAAAGGGTCAAGGTCCAGGGAGTCCAGGTCCAGGGGGTCTAGGTCCAGGTAGTCCAGGTCCCGGGAGTCTAGGTCCAGGGGGTCCAGGTCCAGGAGGTTCAGGTCTAGAGGGTCCGTTCCAGAGGGTCCAGGTCCAGGGAGTCCAGGTCAAGGAAGTCCATGTCCAGGAGAAATGTAGAGGTCCAGGCCAGGGGATCTGGTTCAAAGGCTCCAGGTCCAGGGGGTCCAGGTCCAGGGGATCCAGATCCAGGGTGTCTAAGTTCAGGTTCAAGGTGTTCAGGTCTAGGTGGTCCAGATCCAGGGGGTCAAGGTCCAGGGAGGATCCAGGGGTCCAGGTCCAGGGAGTTCAGGTCCAGATGGTCTAGGTCCAGGTCCTGGGAGTCCAGGTCCAGGAGTTTCAGATCCAGGTAGTCGAAGTCCAGGTCCAGGGCGTCCAGGTCCAGGTTCAGGGGGTTAGGGTCCAGGGGGTCCAGATCCAAGGAGTCCAGGTCAAGGGCTCCAGGTCCAGGGGTCCAAGTCCAAGGAATCCAGTTCCAGGGAGTCCAGGTCCATTCAGTCCAGGTCCAAAAGGAATCCAGGTCCAAGAGGTCCAGGTCGAGGGGGGATGCAGGTACAGTGAGCCCAGTTTAAGGGGGGATACAGGGGGTTCAGATGCAGAGAGTGCAGGTCCAAGGCTCCAGGTCCAGGGGGTCAAGGTACAGAGAGGATCCAGGGGGTCCAGGTACAGGGAGTTCAGGTCCAGGGGGTCTTAGCCCAGGTTCAGGGGTCCAGGTCCAGGGAGTTCAGGACCAGGGGGTCTTAGACCAGGTTCAGGGGTCCAGGTCCAAGGGTCCAGGTACAGGGAGTTCAGGTCCAGGGGGTCTTAGTCCAGGTTCAGGGGTCCAGGTCCAGGGAGTTCAGGACCAGGGGGTCTTAGACCAGGTTCAGGGGTCCAGGTACAAGGGTCCAGGTCTAGGGGTCCAGGTCCAGTGGGTCTAGGTCCAGGTCCTGGGAGTCCAGGTTCGGAAGTTTCAGATCCAGGAAGTCCAGGTCCTAGTCCAGGGGTCCAGGTCTAGGTCCAGAGGGTTCAGGTTCAGGAAGTCCAGATCCAAGGGGTCCAGGTCCAGAGTTCCAGGAGAAGGAGGTCCAGGTCCAGAGGGTTCAGGTCCAGGTGGTCCAAGTCCAGGGGTCCAGGTTCTTTTTTAAGGGTTCCAGGTCCAGGCAGTACAGGTCCAGGAGGACCACGTCCAGGGAGTTTAGATCCAAGGGGTCCAAATCTAAGGGGGATCCAGGTGGTCCAGGTCCAGGAAGTCCAGGTCTAGGTCTAGGAGTCCAGGTCCAGGTTTAGGGGGTTCAAGTACAGGAGGTTAAGAACCAGGGAGTCTAGGTCCAGGTAAAAGGGGTCCAGAACCAGGTACAGAAGGTTTAGGTCCAGGAGGTCCAGGTTCAGGTTCAGGGGGTCCAACTCAACGTCAATGGGTTCAGGACTGAAGGTCCAGATCCAGGGGGATCCAGAAGGTCCAGCTCCAGGGAGTTCAGGTCCAGGTCTAGGGGTCCAAGTCCAGGTCCAGGAGGTTCAGGTCCAGGGGGTTCAGATCCAGTGAGTCCAGGTCCAGGTCCAGGGGGTCCAAGTCCAGGTTCAGGGGATCCAAGTCCAGGTCAATGGGTTCAGGTCCGGGGGTCCAGATCCAAGGGGATCCAGGGGCTACAAGTCCAAAGAGTCCAGGTCCAGGTCTAGGGGTCCAAGTCCAGGTCCAGGGGGTAAGGGCCAGGGGGTTCAGATCCAGGGAGTCCAGGACCAGGTCCAAGGAGTCCAGGTCCAGAAATTCCAGGTCCGGGAAGTCCAGGTCCACAGGAAATCCAAAGGTCCAGGTTCATGAGGTCCAGGTCCAGGAAATTCAAATCAAATCAAATCAAATCAAATCAAATATTTTATTTTGCAACACACATTATACAAAAATTCAGGTCCAGGGGGTCTAGTTCTAGGTCTAGGGGTCCAAGTCCAGGGGTCTAGGTCAAAATCCTGGGAGTCCAGGTCCCAAAGGTTCAGATCCAGGGAATCCAGGTCCAGGTCCAGCGGGTCTAGGTAAAGGTCCAGGTGGTCCAGGTCTAGGGGGTCCAGATCGAGAAAGTTAAAGTCCAGGGTGTCCAGGTCAGGCAGTCCAGATCTAGGGGGCTAGGTCCAAGGGGTTCAGGTCCAGATGGTCCAGGTCAGGAGGTCCAGGTCCTGTTCCAGAAGTTCCAGGTTCAAAGAGTCCAGGTCCATGGAGTCCAGATCCAGGGGATCCAGGTCCAGGTGGTTCAGGTCCAGGGGGTCCAGTCCTGGGAATCAAGGTCTAGAGGTGATCCAGGGGCTCCAGGTCTAGGGCGTCTTGGTCCAGGGTGTCCAGGTCCAGAGGGTTCAGGTCCAGAGAGTCCAGATCCAGGGGGTCCAGGTTCAGGGGGTTCAGGTCCATGTCCAAGGGGTCCAGGTCCAGGGAGTCCAGATCTAGGGAATCCAGGTTCAGGGGGTCCAAGTACTGGGAATCAAGGTCCAAAGGATATCCAGGAGGTCCAAGTCTAGGGCGTCTAGGTCCAGGAAGTCCAGGTCCAAGGGGTCCAGGTCCAGGTAAACCAGGTCCAGGGGGTCCAAGTCCAGGGGTCCAGATGGTTTAGGTCCAGGGGGTCCAGGTCCTGTTCCAAGGGTTTCAGGGCCAGGGAGTCCAGGTCCAGGAGGGATCCAAGGAGTCCAGGTCCAGGTGGTCCAGGAACTAGAGTGTACGGGTGTTTTGAGGGATAAGTTTTCCGATGACCTGAGAGAAAAAGTATTGGAAGAATGGAGATAAGCAAAACTTTCTTTAAGATAGCAAGGGGAGAAAGGATTGAATAGAATAGAATAGAGAAGAGACAGAATATGAGAGTCACGGCGAAGGCGAATAAGGAGCCATTTGAGAATGATGTTATAAGAGGAAACATGGTCATATTTGCGCAACCCTAATAACACAGGTAGAAGAAGGGATTGTGAAAGTGCAATTTTCATGGTAGTTGGTAGAAAGTTTTGCAGTCGTCTCAGAGAGCGTACCGAGGCAAAGAGTTTTTGAGAGGTGACTTTAAGTTGATTTCCCCAAGACAAGTTACGATCCATCGTTAACCCAAGATTTTTAACAGTCTCACTGTATGGAATATGCATCCTGTCAAAAATCACTTGAGGAATGACCGACCAATCCAAATGGCACATTAATCTTGAGCTGCCAATGATAATAGTTTGGGTTTTGATAGGATTGATTGTCAGCCCGTATGCCTTGCTCTACTCAGTAATACGACGTAAGTCAGTGTTTGTCTCTTCTACAGCATCAGCTTTATGATTAAGGGGAGCCTGAGTGTAAATCTGAAGATCGTCTGCATAGAGGTGATAGGATGAAGTATCTTACTTCATCCTTGAGAAATTGAATTTATAAAAATAGCGAAAAGGAGAGGAGATAGCACGCCGCCCTGAGGTACACCGGCTGACGTGTTGCACCATGAGGAGAGAGACCCCTCAAGACGAACCCGCTGCCGGCGTCCGTATAAGTAACTGAAAAACCAGTCAGTCACCTCCAGCGAAACGTTAAGCGAGCGGAGTGTTGCAAGGAGTTTGTCGAAGTTAACGGTATTGAAGGCATTACTGAAGTCATGCAAGGTTAACACCGTAAGTAGCATATTTTTCATGCCTATTCAGATGTCGTCAGTAATCTTGACAAGAGCAGTGACTGTACTATGGCCTTTCCGAAAGCCAGACTGCATAGGATTAAGGAGATTGTGAGATGACAGAAAGGAGTTTAACTGGTTATCGACGACTGGTTATGGTTCGAGGACTTCAGAAAGGAATGGAAGAATGAATATTGGCCTATATTCGGATAAGGATTTAAGGTTAGGTTAGATCGATATCTAGATTGTTAGGGATATAATCTTGTTTGGATTTACCAACTCCTAAAGATCTAAGAAACTTTCAGACTTTAGCTGGATCCTCCTCAGAAACGGATTTATGGATGTGTCGACGTTGAGCGTCCTTGCACACTCTATTGCAGCGATTTCGTAATTTATCATATTAAGTCTTATTATTTTCACTAGGCTTAATCTTGTACTTGGTCTTAGCCACCGATTTTTTGTGCATAAGTCCCTTAATTTCAGCGGTAAGCCAGGGAAGATGTTTTAAATTTATAGTGCGGAAAGGAGCATGCTTATCAAAAATTTGCGTGATGATGCTATTGAAGATAGCAGTTTTATCATCAATCGAGACAGCCCCTTCCACCGATGACCAGTCCAATTCTCTGACATCATCAAGAAACCTTTCCTTGTCAATGTCACCAAAATTGCGCTATAGGATGACCTTGGGTTTAACTTTAGGAGGACGTAGTTTATACGAAATAAGAGGGAGTCTAGGTCCAGGAGAGATCCAGGGGGTCCAGGTCAAGGGGGGATCCAGGGGGTCCAGGTCTAAGGAGGCCAGGTCCAGGGATCCACGGGGTTCAGGTCCAGGGGTCCAGGTCCAGGAGGTTCAGGTCGAAGAGGTTCAGGTCTAGAGGATCCGTTCCAGGGAGTCCAGCTCCAAGGAGTTCAGGTCCAGGAAGTCCAGAACCAGGGGGGAACTAGAGGTCCAGGTCCAGGGGGTTAAGGTCTAGGGGGTCCAGATCCATGGGGTTCTGATCCAGGGGGTTCAGGTCCAGGTCCAAGAGATCCAGGTCCAGAAAGTCCAGGTCCAAGGCGTTCAGGTCTAGGGAGTCCAAGTTCTGGGAATCAAGGTCCAAAGGGTTCCAGAGGGTCCAGGTCTAGGGAGTTTGTAACTGGTATTTAGAGTAATGAGATATAAATGAAACTAGGTTATGGTTTAGTACATATATTAGAAGGAACAAGAGAAAGTCGGTAGAACGAGTAGGTTCTTAGATGCTATTTCTTATATATGTGGCAAGATAAACAGATGTTATATCAGAAATGACTTGGTTTAACGGTGTATCTATTACTTAGATTAAAGACTAAGGCTAGAGATTACAAATTTATAGAATTTAGATTACAGACTTGCAGATATGAAATTAACATATTACAGCGAGGGTAGTATAGCCCGACGCTGACTTGAAGAGCTTAGAAATTCTACGGCTTAGGGCCTACAGTGCAGCAATTACAGAATATTTGAGGAGCTGGTACAGCAGTTTAAGTTAATTTAAAGAAGTGGGCGCCATCTGACGTTAGCGTCAGAAAAAAAGAGAATAAAGTTACAAGGGCTCAACCCGGATAAAATACTGGAAGAGAAACACCTGGTGGTATTTTCGCCGAACGTCCCTGGAGTCTGCTTCGGAGAGGTGCAGTGGGCCTTGAGCTGCGCAGGCGTGGTCTTTTGGGTCTGTCGAGGCAGGAAGCAGGTCGTCTGGAGAACGGGCTCGTGGCGGTAGACTTATGAAGGTGTGATTTCAGCTAACAGGGCGACTCAAGAAACCACCACGCTTCTCGATGGCTCCAGTGATATAGCTTTGACGGGCGTCAGGTGTATAAGTCCACAGTAATTGGAGAAACCGACAAAGACTTCGCGACTTGGAAATTGATTTGATTTCACGATTGAAAAAGCAAGGAAATACTGTCCAATAAAAATAAGTTTGTAGCTCGTAGATTAGAAGTTTCACAGTTGAATCCAGGTGGGGTAGAGAGGCTGATTAGGTACGAAACTCTCCTTTTATAGCCGAAGTAACACTACCGGCGTTCTAAAAAAATTAAAATCGAATAATGTTCCACGAATTTCTAGAATGGCTGATGCAATAGCTCTTGGTGATACCATAAAGTAAAAATCTTGACACATATCTTGCGTCACTCTAGGCAAAGACAACTTTTACATCAGTCCCGCCTCAGTCATAGACACTGATTGAATTTTGTGATTTATTATTTAAAATTTTATTTCTATTTTGTTTCTAATAAGAAAAGGATTATTTAATTTGGTAAATTAAGCTGATTTTAATAATTAAAATAGATTATGCATACATGAAAGTAAGTGTTGAATAGTTACAAGGTATATGCAACGCCATCTGCGGTAGACTTGGCGAACTGCGTTGAGAAGACGCTTGTATCTCGATGTTTGAGAATCGAGTGTTTGGGCAGTAAGTACGCCGCCATACCGCTAGATGTCGTGGCATATGAGTGTAATAGTGGTTTCGTATTCGTATTCGGATGTAACGCGACAATAAGAATTGTCACGTTACAAGTTTAGGTCTAGGAAGTACAGGTCCAGAGGTCCAGTTCCAGGGAAAACAGGTCCAGAGGGTCAAGGTCCAGGGATTTTAGTTCCATGGGGGATCCAGAGGGTCCAGGCCCAAGGAGTCTAGCTCCAGGAAATCCAGGTCTTAAGGGTCCACGCGATCCAGGTCTAGGAAAGTTCCAGGGGGTCCCAGTTCAGGAGTTTCAATTCCACGATTCCAGGTCTAGGGAATCCAGATCCAGGGGGTCCAGATCCAAGGGGTCCAAGTCCAGGGGGGATCCAAAGGGTCCAGTTCTAGGGAGTCTAGGTCCAGGGATTCCAGGTCCAGGGGTCCAGTGCCAAGGAGTCCAGGCCCAGGGGATCCAGGTCCAGGGGTCCAGGTCCAGCGTTCCAGATCCAGGGGTCCTGGTCCTGAGATTCCATTTCCAGGGGGGATCCAGGGGGTCCAGGTCCAGGGAATCCAGGACCAAGGGGTCCAGGTCCAGGGAGTCCAGGTCCAGGGGGTCCAGGTCTTAAGGGTCCATGGGATCCAGGTCCATGAAGGATCAAGGGATCCCAGTCCAGGAGGTTCAAGTCCAGGGTTTTAGGTCCAGGGTATCCAAATCCAGGGGTCCAGATTTAAGGGTCTAAGTCCAGGGGGGATCCAGGGGGTCCAGGTCTAGGAAGTCTAGGTCCAGGGAGTCCAGGTTCAAGGGGTCCAGGTTCAGTGGTCCAGGTTCAGGGGTCCAGCTCCAGGGAGTCCAGTTCTTTGGGGTCTAGTTACAGGGGGGATCAAGGGAGTTAAGGTCCAGGGAGTCAAGATCCAGGGGGTCCAGGTCCAGGGAGTCCGGGTCCTGGTGGTCCAGGTCAAGGGAGTCCAAGGGAGTCCAGGTTCAGGTCCAAGGGGTCCAGGTCCAGGGTTTTTAGGACCAAGGAGTCTAGGGCCTGGGAGTCAAGGTTTAGAGAGGATCCAGGGGGTCTAGTTCTAATGAGTCTAGGTCCAGGGAGTCCAGGTCCAGGGGGTCCAGGTCCAGGGGGTTCAGGTTAAGCGGTCCAGGTCAAAGGGGTCCAGGTCCAGAGGGTTCAAGTCTAGCGGTCTGGAACGGACCCATTGGACCTGACCTCCTAAACATGGACCCTCTGGACCTGGACCCCTGGACCTGGACCCCGTGGACCTGGACCTCCTGGAACTGGATCCTTGGGCCTGCACTTCCTGCACCTGAACCCCCTGGATCCCCCTTGACTGGACTCTCTGTACCTGCATATCCCCTGGACTTAGACTCTTTGGACCGGGACTACCTGGACCTGGACCCCCTGGACCTGGACTCCTTGAACCTGGACCCTTTGGACCTGGACTTTCTGGACCTAGACTTTCTAAACCTGGACCTCCTGGTTGCCCTGTGGACCTGGTCTCCCTGGATCTGGACCCCCTGGACCTGGACTCCTTGGATCCTCCCTGGACCTGGACTCCCTGGACCTGGAACCCCTGGAACAGGACCTGGACCGTTTGTTAATTGCTGAGATAAGTTATTTTCCGTTCAACAATGGTACATCTAGATATAAATGTTTCTTTTTTTAATTAACTAGGTATGTTATAGATAAATAAACTTGAAACTTTATTTTAAATATTTGTAAACAAAAGATAAGTAATATGTTGTTTTATTTTATATGTATTTTATGGAGAGGGAAAGGATATTGTAGTCTGTGGTATGTGTATAACGGTATAATATGAGTTTTTTGAGGGTAGGGGTGTGTGTGTATGTGTTTATGTATGAAAGGGTTAAAGCGAGAGTGAGTGTGATAGTTTATGGGTCTATGAGTGTGATCGTGTGTTGGGATTATATGCATGATGAAGGTGAGATGTTTATTTATGCTAGTTCAGAAATCCTGGTGTAAAGCGGGGGCAATGCAGCCAGTGTCACTTTTCCTGGTGATCAGGAGCAGTTCAGCTATCTATAGATCGTTTGCAATGGTCTTTAGATGCTTCTTTATATTTTTTATAGACTTATATCAATAATTTTGTAAATTTTTGCTTGTTATAAATATCCGTACTTGTGGAAGTTAATTTTCTGTAAAATAACAGTACGTAACTTCAGTCGAGAAATATCATAAAACATTTGTCATAAAGTCATTAGACATTAGTCATATTTACTAAAACCCTTGATAATTTAATTAATATACTATGTTTTTTAATCTTTTTCTCCAGATGACTAATTTCATAAAAGATAAGTCTATAAATTGAAAATCTGTTATTGGCATTGAGCATTAGTTTAAGGATTGTTTACATTGGTAATAAGTGCTGTTGATTCTGTAATGAATAATAAAAAAAAAAGAAATTTACAGCTGATCTGAAGTGACTACATGACAAGACAAAGTTACCTGTGTAGTTCTTTAGATAAGTTATCTACATTTACCACCCGTGTGTCAGCCCTACGTTAAGAGAGCCTATTGCCGTGGTGAGACAAACCGCCGCTGTGAGGCAACTCTGCGGCGTCTACCGCCCGCCCGACCCGCGCCCTAGATACTCATTGATGCTTTTATTATTTATGTAGTTTCTAAAATGTTGTTTTGTTTATGTTAATGGCCGCTTTTGTCATTTTTTTTAAGGCTCAGTAGTCGAACTAAGTCGGACCAGAAGGCCAGTTAACATAACATAAAATAGTAAAATACAAGCTATACGATCTAGTCTCGATTTGTTAAATATTGTTACGAGCTGAGGGTTCGGGATAAAATAATGAAAATTAATCTAACACTAAATGAAAAAATAACACTTTTATTCAACACTAAAATGATAAATACACGATCTTAATCACAACACACTAATTCACCACACTATCGCACAATAAACCACTATAAGTCACCGAAATGTTTGCTCGTTCCAAATCCAGTTTGACTTTGCGGACGTCTCTACGCACTATTTAAACCGCACAACATTTCCAAAACCTTCTCGACGTTTCCACTAGTAACTAGAAAAGTGTAGGTATTTCGACCGACTACTATTTCTTATTTTGTGCAACTGTAGGTAAAAACGTAGAATGTAGGTATATTCCATACCAAGTATTACCTATTCAGTGACACAGTAGGTATAACTCCGAGATGCCGACTAATACTTTACTATTACTTATTCTATAACAGCTTCGGATTACGATATCTATAAACTGTGTCCACGTTATGACAACACAGTGGTATGAGTTGACCACGGATGAGGGAAGTAAGGGGATAGGGCGAAAGGGCGTGGCCCGTGTCTCAACAACAAGACCAAACTATCTATTTGTACCGGGTCTGGTTAGTTTCTCTGTATATTATATGTATGTATTTATAATAAAAAATGTATATAAGTATTCTTTCAGTTATCTGGTTTCCATAGTACAAGCTCTGCTTAGTTTGGGGCTAGATAGCGCTGTGTGAAATATAATAAGTTAACCTTTAGCTTGGCACTAGTCGCGCTTCATCTGTCTCAGACAAATTTACTCAAAATGCCAAGTTGTGCTGTGATTACATGCAAAAACAGGAGTAACAAAGTGAATTATAGCAAAGATGGGATATTGTTCCACATGTAAGTACCTACTCAAATTTACTTGTTTATACACGTTTTCATCTATAAAACATTTACAAGGCTAAAATTATTTTCAACGTCGTCAGTCATTATTGAAATCGGTGCGAAAAGCATTTCATATTCATTGTTTGAAATACATTGCTGCGTGTATGTTAAAACGAGTCATAATCCAAAAACAAATGGCACAATGGAATATATATCTAACGATACTCTCGATACCACATTCGTTGCGTGGTACGGCCACTGTTTTCTGCTGTGAGTTAGTGATGTACTAGTTCATTTATTATTTTCAACAAATGAATTTTTCGATAACTTTTTAATAGCCAAGACCAAACTAAAATAAAACTTGACGAGTAATTAGATATCTAACTTTGTAAATAATAAAAATAATAATCTTCTCAAATAGTTAAGAAGAGTTGTAATGTAGGTTTCAAAAAATTAGAAAAAAATTAGTCAATTCGGATCAAATTTCTCATTTAGTACTTGTGTTGTTGAGTATTTATTTGATTTCATAAAAAAATCCTAAAACATAAAGTTAAGATTGAATGTAGACGGTACATCTCTCAAAATCCGATGTAATCGGTAACACTTTATCGATAATGACAATCCCTAGTGGGTACGTGTGGTACGCATTAATAGGATGATTTGTTAGTGTGAGTTAGTCAAGTAGCCAATACTAGTGCTACGTTCAGTGTGTGTTGCGCGAGTGAACTATCGTACGTAATTAATACAAAATTAATTTTCATTATTTTATCTCGAACCCTCAGCTCGTAACAATATTTAACAAATCGAGACTAGATCGTATAGCTTGAATTTTAATATTTTAAGTTATATTAACTGGCCTTCTGGTCGGACTTAGTTCGGCTACTGAGCCTTAATAAATGCCAAAAACGGCCGTTAACATAAACAAAACACCATTTTAGAAACTACATAAATAATAAAAGCATCAATGAGTATCTAGGCCGCGGGTCGGGCGGGCGGTAGACGCCGCAGAGTTGCCCCACAGCGGCGGTTTGTCTCACAACGGCAATAGGCTCTCTTAACGTAGGGCTGACACACGGGTGGTAAATGTTGATAACTTATTTATAGAATTACACAGGTAACTTTGTCTTGTCATGTAGTCACTTCAGATCAGCTGTAATTTTTTTTTATGACTAATGTTTTACGATATTTCTCGACCGAAGTTACGTACTGTTATGAATTTTAAGAAAATAACTTCCACAAATACATAATCACAAACAAGAATTTACATTAATATTGATATAAGTCCATAAAAAAATTAAGAAGCATCTAAAGACCATTGCAAACGATCTAAAGATAGGTTAACTGCTCCTGATCACCGGGAAAAGTGACACTGGCTGCATTGCCCCGTTTTACACCATGATTTCTGAACTAGCATAAATAAACATCTCATCTTCATCATGCATATAATCACAACACACGATCACGCTCATACACCCACAAATTATCACACTCACTCGAACTTTAACCCTTTCATACATAAACACACACACACACCCAAACCCTAAAAAAACACTCGTATTATACCTTTATACACATACCACAGTCTACAATATCCTTTCGCTCTCTATAAAATCAATATCAAATAAAACAATATATTACTTACTTATCTTTTGTTAAAATAAAATTTCAAGTTTATTTATTTTTAACATACCTAGTTAATTAAAAAAAAGATTATACCTATAGTCTAACTTTTTATTAGCTGCAGTAAAATGACGTTTTGTGGGTTGCCGGTTTTTGAAGAAAAATAAATAGGGATGTAGCTAAATGAGTGAATCATAAATGAATAATCAGTTTGGTTTTTTTTTGAGATTTAATATTAAGTTGTAATGTATTTTTTTAACCTATTATTATTACTATACTAGAGGATTGATCTTTTTTAGTGGAAGTATAGGGAGGTACATTCAAAATGAAACAAAAACGTCATAATAATGTTATTTAATTAATTTTTGTGAACTGAATCACATCCCTATTGAGATTAGGCTGGCAACATTATTTTACGGAATGACATTTAGAAACGTCATTTTACTGCAGCTAATAAAAAGTTAGACTATAGATGTACCATTGTTGAACGGAAGAGAACTCCACAACCTAAGGTGGAGGTAAGTGCACTACCAAATTTGCACCCATGTGTCTGTCACGTACTTTATAAGTTTTATTATACTTTGTATTTCCCAATAACTTTGAGTTTTTATACCTTGTTTTATACACATTTGTTTAGATATATATTTTGAATAAATAAATTATTATAATATTCTGCTACCTATGTTTCCGATGTATTTCACGAACATTTTCTATTCTATTCGTCATTTTGTGTAACACTATGTATCATGAACAGCTAGACATACTGAACCATGAATTATTTATCCCTGGAGGCTGGTGGAAGCTAAGATATTTTCTTCAGAACTTGGCTCTTTTAGAACGAAATTGTTTCTAACAAATAAACAAATAAGTAATTGAAATATTTGTGTTTTTTAGTTTTTTAGGAGTCCTTATTGTGCCTTCTACTCCGTCCTACCTCAAAGAACGCTTTGACTTTCTTCACCTTTCCAACTCTCGATCCTTACGTTCCTCTGAAACCCTTCAACTAAAAACTCCCCACCATACCTCAGTATTTTATACGAGGGCTGCTATTTATGTATCCGGAATAAAATAAAATAACTATCATTGACTGTTAAATATGGTTTTATTGCTTTTCAAAATATTCGCCATGATGATCAATGCACTTTTGCATTCGGTGAAACCAGTTTTCATAGCACTTTTTCCAATCGGAAGACGGTATCTCCAAAACATGATTTTTGAATGCCTCAACGGCTTCTTCTCGGGTTGAAAATCGTTGACCACGTAATTTATTCTTCACGGTTAGGAATAAAAAGAAGTCGTTGGGTGCCAAATCAGGGCTATATGGCGGATGACCCGTTAATTCCACCGTTTCACCCTCCAAATATCGGGTCGTTTCACCCGAAGTGTGACAGCTTGCATTGTCGTGATGGAGAATGATTCTGCGTTGTGGATTATTCTTCCTGATTTCTGCAAAGACTTCTGGCAAACAAATGGTCGTGTACCACTCTGAATTAACAGATTTACAATTTTCTAGGGGTACAGTAGCCACGTGTCCATCTATACCAAAAAAACAGGCGACCATTTGCTTCAAAGTGCTTTTCGCACGAGCAACTTTTGTTGGGTTCGGCTCATGTTGGAAGACCCAAACTGTTGACTGTTGCTTAGTTTCGGGGTCATATGCATAAATCCAGGATTCATCACCTGTGTAGATATAATATACAGCTTTTGATGCACCACGATTGTATTTTTTTATCATTTTTTTGCACCAATCGACACGAGCCTGTTTTTGATCTATTGTCAAGTTGTGCGGTATCCAACGCGAACAAACTTTTTTTGCAGCCAAGTGTTCGTGTAATATCTTATGTATACTCGTCATACTAATGCCCAAGAACGCCTCTATCTCTCGATATGTCACATGACGATCTTGCATTATTAGTTTACGCACTGCGTCGATGTTTCGTGGCACAACAACTGATTTAGGCCGACCATCTTTAATTTCGTCCGTGAGCATACGACGTCCACGATTAAACTCACTAAACCAGTGATACACAGTAGTCTTCAATGGTGCTTTATCCCCAAAAGTCGAACTGAGTTGATCGATACACTGCTATTGAGTTAGACCACGTCGAAAATCATAAAAAATTATCGCACGAAAATTTTCTCGAGATAAATCCATTGTGATAATGACACGCAATTTTTGAAATCGCGCCACACAATGAAAACAATTGACAGACGGACAAAATAACCTGCATTCTACAGCCAAAGAGTTCCATTTTTAAACGTGATAATTTCTTTTTAAATATTATTTATGCAGTGGCCAGTTCCGGATTCTTAAATAGCAGCCTATGTAGTACCTCTTTTACTCTGCAGGCTACCAGACTCTGGAATGTCCTACTTGTCTCAATTCGTCATGCAAAATCTCTCCCTATCTTTAAAAACATGGTCAGACAACACTTTCTGTCATCCATCGCTCACTAGGCCATTTATTTATTAATACATTTTTATAATTTATGTATGTAGGTATGAGAATATATATATATATATATTATGTATCTTAATATTAATATTTATGTAATTTTATGATTATATTATTTAATATAATTAAGCATTTTATTTTATATTAACTATATTTTTTATAAATTGTAATATAGGCTTGTTTTTTAAAAAAACTGATTCTAAAAAGAAAAAAAATCTTATGCCGCCGTCCTTATTTGTTCATATAGATCCTGTCCATCCAAAGGTTGCCTGGAAGAGATCGCTTTTAGCGATAAGGCCGCTCATTGTACCTATGATTTAAAATTGTATTTTCTTTTATATGTTTGTATTTAATGGTGTGCAATAAAGAAATTATCTAATCTAATCTAATGTTTATGTAGGTTAGGTACCTACTTAACGCCACTGCAGCAGTGTTAGTAAGTAAAGTTGGAGATGAGAATTATTATTGAAATAAAACTTCTTTACGCAGGCTTGGGGAGTAAGCTGGTGAATGCGTGACGAGAGCGTTACGAAAAGTGTGATCGGCGAGACGAACGGAAGTTTAAAGGGAGATGTAAGTTAGTGAAGATGGAAAGAGAGAGAGTTATTTGTATATTACTGTAAGGGCAAGATAGACAGGTCTGAGCACACATTTTATTTCTCTCTTTCTCTCATAGCCAGTTACGTTTCGTATATCTAAGACCGCCCATTTTACTTACCTTCATTTTTGTGTATTTCTTTGTATTTTTAATGTTGTTGGTGAGCAATAAAGAGTATCCTATTCTATTCTATTCTAAGACACAGTGCAGACCTATTGTATGTATCACACTGTAGGAGCCAGAGATAGCAGTGCGCGCGCACGTTTTCTTTCTCTCTTCCTCTCATAGCCAGTGCATTAAATATATATATATCTCAGTTAGTAGTTCGTTTGCGAATTTGATAGCGTTACGCGAACGTTGATTTCTTGGTTACTTTTCGTAATTTCATTTCGTTCTTGAACAATTTTATAAACTAATATTTTGAAAAAGTAGATTTACTTCAGTCGTGTGGTCTAAAGCACACTCGTTTTTTTTTAATTTTCTGCTTTCTGTGTCCCATTGCTGGGAAAAGGCCTCCCCCATTCTTCCCAGTCACTTCTATAAGCACCAAGATGGTCTAATCCGCTCGGAATTTGTGGGCTTGTCCCTCCATATTTTTCTTGGTTTGCCATGACGTATTTGGGCTGTGTCGGGGTTCCACTCGGTGGTCAGCTTTGCCCACTGATCACCCTAATTACAATAAGCATAATTTAAACATGCCGAGATGAGCATAATTAAAAAACATATGTTTTTTTGGGATTGTGTGGCATGGCAACCCTATCAAAGGTCCCCAATCAAATACCGTCCTTGGTCGCGACGATTTTGTCCAATTATGTAAGTTACCACGATTTGGGGACAAGCCAGGGCAATTATCTAATAAGAATTTACAAGAAGTTTATCTTACTTCCTATTTAATTTTGATTGTTTTTGGTAACAATATTAATTTATACCCATACTTATGTTATAAAGGGTGTTTTTTTAGAGGTATAAAGCTTTGGAATGGAATAAAACAAGGATGAATTTTAAAATTGACATGAAATTGACTTTATTCACAAGATTACGTTTTGGAATTATAATTTAAATATGATTTCTGGCATATGACCGCCACGGCTGGCTCGGACGTACTCTAATCTGGAGGTCCAATTTTCAATCACTTTTTCCAACATTTGTGGCCGTATATCGGCAATAACGTGACGAATGTTGTCCTCCAAGTGGTCGATCGTAGCAGGTTTATCGGCGTAGACTAGCGACTTCATATATCCCCACAGAAAATAGTCTAACGGCGTTAAATCGCACGATCTTGGAGGCCAATTCACGGGTCCAAAACGTGAAAGTAGGCGGTTATCAAACATTTCCTTCAGTAAACCAATTGTGGCACGAGCTGTGTGGCATTTTGCGCCATCATCTTGTTGAAACCACAGCTCCTGCACATCATGGTTGTTCAATTGAGGAACAAAAAAGTCAGTAATCATGGCTCTATAGCGGTCACCATTGACTGTAACGTTCTGGCCAGCATCGTTTTTAAAGAAGTACGGACCAATGATTCCACCACCTCATAAAGCACACCAAACAGTCAGTTTTTCTGGATGTAACGGTATCTCAACATACACTTGAGGATTATCTTGACTCCAAATACGGCAGTTTTGTTTATTGACGTAGCCATTTAACCAAAAGTGAGCTTCATCGCTAAACAAAATTCTCTTATGAAAATCGGGATCAACGGCAATCTTGTTTTGGGCCCATTCACCGAATCTACGCCTTGTAAGGTGATCGTTTGGCTTCAATTCTTGCACGAGTTGGATTTTGTAAGCACGCAAACCAAGATCTTTCCGCAAAATCTTCCATAAAGTGGATGGACACATATCCAATTCCTGTGCACGATGGCGGATAGACTGATTTGGCTCTTCCTCTACGCTACGGTCTACAGCAGCAATGGCTTCTTCTGTATGCACTGTACGACGTCTCTGTGGATGCATATTATCATTTAAAGTAAACGTGGTGGGAAAACGGTCCTTAGTTAGTCGAATTAATTGCTCTGATGGACGATTATGTTGACCGTAAAATGGACGTAGTGCGCGATACGTATTTAGAACAGAACCATTATTTTCAAAATAAATTTGCACAATTTGGAAGCGTTGTTCAGGCGTCAGTCTATTCATTTTGAAATGCCAAACCAAACTAAACTCAAATCACTTGACAGCTGACAAAATGGCCGCCAGTTAAAACAGTGTTGCCAACTTAAAGTTCTATACCTCTAAAAAACACCCGTTACATATATTCGAAAGTAAATCCGTCGTTCTCTCCCAGTCTGATTGTCTCGTTTTCACGACTAAACAGCTTAACAGATTTTGATGAAGTTTGGTATTTAAATAGATTATGACCGGGATTGAGACATAGGCTACCTTTTACCCGACTGCGCAGAAGAAAGGTAATGATTTTATTGATAATGATAAACCACGCGAGCGAAGATGCAGTCGAGTCAGGTGCCTACTAGCTGAGAGCTACCTCAGATAAGGTATATACTACCTCAGACAACTTCATATATATTTGTCAGTATTATTCACTTTGTATTAAATATATGTAAAGGTAAATGAGTCAAAGTCAAAATCTTTTATCCATTAAAATCACAAGGATCACTTTGAAACGTCAATTTTACTGCCTGTTCCTTCGCGACCACGCCAGGAAAGAAAGGCAAGAAACAAGGCAGGTTTGTTTAATGATCCTTTTAAAATACATAACAATACAGGAAATAAATTACGTCTAAATTGTAACATTTTGAACGAGTTGGAGCAATTTCAATCCCAGGCTTCTGTATCATCTAAATATTCCGATATTTTATAGTAGGCTTTTTTATAAAGATTTTGATTAATTACGTTTTTAAATTTGTTAATTGCCAATTTTATACATCACTTGGGAGTTTGTTATAAGAGCGAACACCTTGCCATTTAAACGATTTACTGACTTTATGGAGTCTACAAGTGGCAACAGCGAGTTTATCTTTATTTCTAGTATTACGATTATCGCTATTTTTCTTAAACAAATTAATATTTCTGTGAACATACATTAGATTTTCATAGATGTATTGACAAGGGAATGGCATCATCATGACATACGCTTAGAGCAATGTGAAGCGAAAACACGTTTCGTTAAAATTTGCTCGATGTAAATTAATTCCAAAGTCACTTAAAAAACTTACAATAAACCCGTAGATACTATAAATGAAATCGTAAAAATCTGCATTGTTATTGATATTTATATGATGCAAGTAAAAGTGTGTGTGGTGCGGGGGAGGGGGGGGGGGGGTCACATATTCGTGGTCAAGTCACCAGAAGATATAATTTAATTTTTATAATCATGGATACATGTACAAAGTAGGTATTTTATTAATGTACTTACATACTGTACTTAAAAATACCTATATTTAGATAAGAAAATCAATTTTTCACATCAAAATATTATTTTTAATTATTTAAATAAAGAAAGTACTTACATAAAATCTATATTGTGACAAAAAATATAATAATATGAAAACATTAAGTTTTACATTTTTAATTAGTGGTCCACCTAGGTCCTGGACAAAGCCCAGGGGGGGTCATGACCCCCATGACCCTCCCCCTGGATCCGCCCTTGGTTGTTGAATCATCTAAAAACCGTTTAAAACGATCTACAGATAGCTCAACTGCTCCTGCTTACAAGTCAGATGTCCCCAAGACACTGGCTGCATTGCCCCGCGCAATGTGTTGAATGTGTATAAGGAGTTGTTTGATATGGTGCCTCCAGGTTTCTTTTCAGGCTACGGCAATTGCTTACCAATAGGTAAGCTGTATGCTTGTCTGCTATCTTAGTGGTAAAAAAATGCAATGCTTACGCGTTGACCCTGATAAGCACTAGGTCTTAGATCACACGTCGCTTTGAACAGACGCCTAGAAATATTTTGAAAACACGAAGGGGCAATGCCCCTCAGGTGCTCTTGGAGAATATTTACGTTAGACGTTAGCAAGAAAATAGTTATATTTAAAAAAGACACACGTGTGTAGATGTGCTTCGTAAAAAAAACAGTGTTTTGGTTTTATGACTTTGATGATGCAAAAACTGGCAATAGCTGCAAAAAATAGAAATGTTTTTCTTTGAATAGGGCTAGATAACTGAAATTAAACTGCCGAAAACAGTTCGGCCGGAAATTAAGCCGTAAAACCGGAAGAAGCACCAATCAGCACAAACGTCACAAATTGCATCTTGCATTTCGTAAATGCAAGGTTTTTGGGTAAGTAAAAACTATTCGGCTCTTTAATATTTTATGACTCCTATTTTTATAAGGTTATGTAGAATTATTTCTTGCCGTCTGTTCGAAGATACGTGTGCCCTGAGAGCTGGCGTTTATCTGGGTCAACGCTTATGCAATTCTTTTTCAATTTGCAATTCGTTGCAATTCAGCGGGGCAATGCAGCCAGTGTCTTGGGGACAATTCCGCCTGGTTGATCTGGAGCAGTTAAGCTATTTATAGCAGTTGTTTGTTACTCAATCGCGTCGGCTGAACTGATTTCGATCAAATTTAGTATGTACGTAGATTATAATTTGGATTACCACATAGGCTACTTTTATCCCATAAATCAAGTCCCATGGGATAAAAATGGGGTGTCAAGTTGCTACAGTGAGTTTAGCTTTATTTCTAGGTTACCTACGCATTTATTAGTGTAACGCGTACGAAGTCGCGGGCAACAGCTAGATAAATATATTTTGAAACAATTTCTGCTGTGAGATGGTCGAGAAGCCAATTGAGGCACGAAAGCCAGCGGGTTTAATTACCTTGGCAAATATGGCAAGATATGCAAATATTTTTTCCGGGTCGGGTATTGTGGTACACAGTGCAGACAATTCTCTGAACTCATACTTCTTGATTAACACGTTCCCAGCGGCACAGATTTATCTGTAATTTCCATTACTGTGTTACGGGTCGTTTTAAACCTTGTCCTAAACCAGAGATTGTGGTGGCACGAGGCATATTAAACCCCACCGTCTCCGTAGGAGACCAAAATCCTTTTTTTGGCGCCAAATAAGTCAAAATGTACGGTTTTTTTTGTGTGCGGCACGAGGTCTAAGAAAGATGGCATTGAGGTTGGTATACCATAGAACTAGGAATCAATAGCACATCTCAGATATATAGTTATCTCTTTCCTACACTGAACCAGATGGAAGTTATGACAGAGACGTTTAATTTTTTTCATACCGCTATAAAGACGAGACACGGACAGGGTGTTTCCAGCCCTGTTTCGCACTTACTGAGGAAGTATTTGAGTCAGCATTATGTGATCCACTAGATCCAAAAAAGATCTGATATAGGTTGCTGGGAGCCGCTTGGTGCTGCACAGGATCGGTCGCTCTGGAAATATAGTTGGGAGGTATATGTTCAGCACGTCCTGGTATGATGGTGATGTGACTGTTACCTTCCTTTCTGTTTTGAAGTAAGTACAGCTAGAGATCGCACACGAGCTAAGAATGTATATTTAATCAGTTCAGGAGCTTCGCAATTCCAAAGTCATGATTATTTAATGGTAGAAGCAGACCGATTTGCTGGCTGTAATGTAAAATGAAGGGCTCTGGGAACATGGGAAACTAGTATTTTAAAACTTTCGCGATGCCTATACCTAATTACTGATTTAAACCATTGTTGTAGGTAGTTCAAGAACTCTTAGCAAAATTGACTGGTCCACTCTCCCACAAGTGGTCTTTGACGGAATAGCAATTCCGTACAGCGAAATCATTTAGGTATTAGTTAATTATTATTTATTCAAATAATTTAGGTATCATCATTGACCGCAACTTTTCATGGAAACCTCAGCTTGAATTAACCAGCCGGAAGTTGTTTGCGTCAGTCGGTTCACTAAGGAGACTACGCAACTTTTTGCCTACGTCCACCAAGACTGCGCTTGCACAATCGCTTTTAAATCCCGTACTAGACTATGCCGATGCTTGTTATCTGGACCTCGCTGAGGAATAGCTTAGCAAGCTCGAGCGCCAACAAAATTTTTGTGCAGATTTGTATTTGACCTCCGTAAATATGATCATATGTCTCCCGTCCGTTCTTCCAAGTCGTTTTCGTCGGAATACGCATATCCTCTCTCTTCTCTATTCTATTCTTTTCAAACCCTTCTCTCCTCACTATCTAAAAGAAATCTTTAATTTCTTTATTCTTAAACCAATTATACTCTTAGGTCATTAGAAAACTGATACTCAGAACTCCTTCACACAGCACTTCCTTTTACAGCGCTCTTTTGCTGTCCAGGCTGTTTGGCTGTGGAATGCTTTGCCCTTAGTTATAAGACGGTCATCCTCCTTACACACATTCAAGTGGAGGTAAAACAACATTACCTGACGATGTCATCTTCCTAGCGTTATTTATTTACTAATTATGTATATTATCTGTTAGTATAGTTTGCTATATGCATATACCTATATACTAGTCTATTTTTTAACTATTTCAAGTATTAGAATTAATACTTTATCATATTTTTTAGTATACCCAAGAATATATGTGTACCTAAATGTATCCTCCAAAAGTACACCGCACTCTGTACTTTTAACATCGGGATAGCAAATAAAATAGGTAAATACTCGTTTAAATCAGTCTAATCTAATCTAAAGAGCCCGCTGGATCCCACTGCTGGGCAAAGGCCTCCCTTCCCTTCTTACATTCATCCCGGTCTAGGGCTTCTGTCGAGCAGTTCGCACTGTGCGCGTCATATTCGTCCCGCTATCCCCGCCTGGGCCGGCCACGCGGTCTCGCGCCTTGTGGGACCCACTCGGTGGTTATCTTAGCCCACAAGTCATCACTCATTTGACATCAATCAGTTTACATTATTCATGGAAAACTAGTGTAACATAATGCATGTTACGACTTATAGCAAACAAATCGAAGTACCTAGCTAAACCAAAATTACCTAATCAGAAATGAGTCACACACATCCAGTCTCGAATACCGCCGTAAAGTTGCATGCCTGTCGATGTTTTACTGGATACATTTTGGGGAATGACAGCCTAGAAACTGCATAACACAAATCAAATCAAAATGTATTTATTCATTAACATCACAAGGACTTCACTTCAATTTGAAACGTCAATTTTACTTCCTGTTCCATCGCGACGAAACGAGGAAAGAGAGACCTGAAACAAGGCTGGTTGCTCTTTTGATCCTTTTACAAATAACTAGCTGACAAATCCGCAGCTTCGCACGCGTATTTTTTCATTAAAAACATTACCCTCCTTCTGCGCAGTTGGGTAAAAAGTAGCCTATGTCACCCGGGGATAGTGTAGCTTCCAAACAGTGAAATATTTTTTTTAAATCGGTCGAGTAGTTTCGGAGCGTATTTAATACAATAACAATAAAGCCTTTAATAAACAATCTTATAAACACATATTTCTTACTAAAATAAAATATTTAACATACTCGCAGACACTAGTTTCGCAAAGATTGTCTTACTACTCAGCATAGACCTCCTCTAAAGCTTGCCATAAAGTGCGGTCTTGTGTCTTCCTTCTCCATGTGACGCCTGCTATTCATTTTATGTCGTCTTCCCATCTCTGACGCTGTCTCCCTCTCTTTCTTTTGTCTTGTCTTGGACACCATTCGGTCACATCCTTTACCCACTTGTCCTTTTTGTTCCTCATCATGTGGCCTGTCCACCTGTCCACATTCAATACAAACAAACAAATCTTTCCTCTTTATAATATTAGTATAGATATAACAATAACAATATAAATAATATAACTATAACAATAACGAAAGTAAAATTATTTCTATGTTATAACATTTTTGACCGAGTTGGAGCAATTTCAATCCTCTAGCGCTAAAATGGTTCTAAGGGCTACGGGTTATAATTTAAATTCGTTTAAGCTGCATCCAACGAGTAAAATTAAAAACAGTAATATAACGAACATTACAAATGACGACTCATTATGGGTGACCGCAGCGAATCAGAAGAGCAAACAGTAGCGTTGCACCCCATCTATTGGCATATTGCACCCCGTTGATGTTGATCGAATGGCAGTAATGATGTGCTTTGATGTAGACGCAGGGATGGTACTGTAATGTTTGTTATACATTGCTTCTTTTGTTAACAACATTTTAAGTAACCTAGAAGACCGTCAGAAATAACCACGTATCTCTAAATATTATCAGTTCCCTGTTTTTAGATAACTATTACTTGCAAGTCGTGGCTTTAGGTGGTTTGTCATTAGAAACATTACCCACATTCTGCGCGGTCAGGTAAAAAATAGCCTAGGGGCCGTTCATTAATTACGTGAGGTGATCAGGGGGGGGGGGGGTTATTGGGGGTATGGGGGGTATGGGGGGGGTATGGGGGGTATGGGGGGGGGGACCATAAACTAAATACTTATATTTTATTTTATCACTGTAAATCTAGATTACGAGAGAAGCCATCTTGACAGAATGAAGCCAATAGTAGTTTTTTTAAAAAACTATTGGCTTCATTCTGTCGAAACAAATCTCGCGACGTCTCACTGGGGGCAAGGGGGGTCTCACATAATAAATGGACTATATCCCAATCCTCGGTCAAGGCGTTTAGTCGTACAAATGTAACATACGAACCGACCGAGAGATTGACTTACTTTTGAATTTATATTACTAGTATACCTTGATATAAATTTATATCAAATTCTACAATAAAAAGACAATATTTTTATATATTATATGCTTGCGTTTGACCACGATCTCGCCTGATGGTAAGCGATGATGCAGTCTACGATGGTACACGCTTGCCTAGAAGAAACCTATTCACTCGCGACTTGAAGACCCCTAGGTTGTAGTTATCAGGAAACACAGACCCCGGCAAGGCGTTCTATTCATTGGCGGTGCGTGTAATAAAGATTATTATATAACTATCCACATAATTATCTAAAAATAAACATATATAAATCTCAAGAATAAAATACTTATATCAAATACAAATGTTTTATTTCCATAACTTGTGTTTACAACATCTTAACTAGTAGTTGAAACCTCTTTTTAAGTAAGTAATACTTAACTGTGTTAGGAGATTTCGCTCTTCCGCAATATAAAAAAATAGGCGTAATTTATAAAACAAGAAAAACCTTTAAGATTAACAAAATCATATATTCCAAAAAACTATGAATTTAAAATTCACTACTAACATTTTATCTATACATATTTTATATTATACAATATAGGTAATATTGGTAATATTATACACTGAAAATGTATGTGTGAGAGGGTGTGTGTGCGTGTGTGAGTGTGATACATACGTATGTGTATGTATGTATGTAAGTGAATGTATGTGCATCAGTATAGTGTTTGTATTTGGGCGTAATAAAAAAAAACCGTTAAGCCATGTTCTCATACACACCCCGCAATGTAAACTGTACAAATGCATTATCTCACTTTCACTTACCCATTCTCACTAGTGTTTATTGAGTGCGTACTATTGTTTATTTCATTGTCAGTGCCGAGGTGCGTATTTACAAAATCTATCTTGTGGAGACGCCGGTGACGTCACGGGCTTGAGTGCCTTTGAGTATAGTTGGGAAATTAGCTAAGCTAAGCTAACTTACCTTTGAGCAAGCTCATCCCACTTCTATATTTAATAGTGCTGTGTAAAAAGAAAGAAATACTGAACAGACCCTATTTCAGTATAAAGTGGTTATGATTAAAGCCGACTAGAAAGCGTAGTCATTAAAAATGTGTCTAAAAAAACAATTATCATGCAAACCATAGTTTTTGAATTTAAATACCTTGGGCATTTCCTCACCGACGACCTTAAAGACAATGTAGATATTGAGAGGGAGCGTAGGGCGCTGGCGGTCCGTGGTAATATGTTGGCCCGTAGGTTTGCCCGTTGTACAGATGAAGTTAAAATATCGCTTTTTAAGGCCTTTTGTCAGAGCTTCTACACGGGTAATCTGTGGGTAGCATATGCCAAAAGATCACTGGATGTCCTACGCATCCAATATAATAATATTTTTAGGATGCTGTTGAGGCTGCCGCGTTTTTGCAGTGCGTCGGAGATGTTTGCCCAACACAGGACTGATGGCTTTCATGCCATCATCCGTAAAAAGACAGCATCTCTGATGAGCAGATTACGGGATAGTCACAACAGCATCCTAAAAACTGTTGCTGAGAGATGCACCTCTCCTATTTGGAAGCATTTCGTAAAAAAAATGATTTATTAATTAAGTAGTTGATTGTCTGATGTGTTCTTTCTATTATTATCTTTATTATTTTGTCATGTCTTGTCTTTTACTAACCAATTATGCATAAGTTGTACTAACAAAATGGACTGTAAACCGTCTTAAATAAAAACTTTTGATTTGATTTGATTTGATAGGGGTCACTTTGAAACATTAATTTTACCGCCTGTTCTTCCGCGATAAACAGCAAAAAGTCAGCCTCGCGTCAGCATTCTAACTTAACCTATCCGAGTCGATTCTACCTTAGAAGTCTCTTAGAAGGTATATTTAGTAGTCAGGTAATATCAAAGTCAACGTTTCTTTCATCATCATCATCATCATATCAGCCGTAGGACGTCCACTGCTGGACAAAGGCCTCCCTCATTGATCTCCAGGAACTGCGGTTGCAAGCGGCCTGCATCCAACGCCGACCTGCGGTTCTTACCAAGTCGTCTGCCCATCTTGTGGGTGGACGTCCTACGCTGCGCTTGCCGGTCCGTGGCCTCCACTCGAGAACCTTTCGGCCCCATCGGCCTTGACGTGGTCCTTCACTATTGGCCTTATGAATAAGCTCAGAGTCGCTCAACGAGCTATGGAGAGGGCTATGCTCGGGGTTTCTCTACGGGATCGAATCAGAAATGAGGAGATATGTAGGAGAACTCAAGTCACCGACATAGCCCGACGGATTAGCACGTTGAAGTGGCAATGGGCAGGCCATATATCGCGCAGAACGTTTCTTTATTCAAAGATAATTTTATACAACTTTTAAGGCCTGCGCAGACGAGGGATTTTTGTCTGCGGACTTTTTTATTCACTAAAATAGATCGCTTACAACTGTATCGAGTAACGCAAATGAGGGATTAAAAGTACTGCGTACAAAAAGTCTCCCGAATAACCAAGGACATGCAGAGAGCAGACCGGACAAAAGTACGGGGTCCCCGAAAAAAATAGAACTCGTATGACTAGTCGAAGCAACGCACATGGCGGACTGTGCGCTCCTGTAGTGACGAACGTATGCACGACGTACGTGTGCGTTGAGTTCGCGGTAAATCCGCGGCGGACTTTTTATTCGCGGAGCGTACTTGTTTCACCGCCGCGGAGAAAAGTCTGTCGTCTGCGCAGGCCTTTAACATTAACAACATACTTAATTACAACACCTGAACTAGAGTATATTTAATACTAGCTTCTGCCAGTGGCTTCGCACGCATTGTTTGTCAATAAAAAGTAGCCTATGATTAAATCTATGTCATAATCTAATAAAAAATTGGTTGTCTGTAAAGTCGGTTTACGGACGATAATTTTACGTGATAACGAGTGGAAGAGAGATAGATGCGTCACAAGGTGAACGCTTAGGCCGATCGTGCCTCTCTATCGCTTGTTCCGCGCTCTCGCTTGCACGCTCGTCTCAAGCGGAACGTGATACTTTTTCGTGCGTGCAGCCGGCGTTCATAGATTTATGAAAACGTTACACGTTATCACGTCAAAACAAAATTTCATGAAAATCGGTGCAGCCGTTACGACGTGATTAAGTAACATACAAAAAATAAATAAACAAACATCCAAACTTTCACTTGTATAATATTAGTCTGATGTAGTATGCTTAACTAAGTGGCGAACTATATGTACCAGCCAAAACTCCACAAGGTAGATTTCGTAGAAACGCTGCACAGATAATTCATTTGTGGGTTCTGAGTTGAGATGCGGGCAGCAGATGTACTTGTTACTTTTTGCGGTTACTACCGATTTTTAAGAGTACTCGAACAAGCTATAGAATAATGAAAATGGTTATTTTTTAGCTGTTAATATAGACCCACGTGATACCTAATCGTTAAATATTTTATGCAAAAGAATCTATGATGATAGATAAATCATGAAAATTAGTACTTATACATATTGGCTCCACAAGCACAGCATGATTATTATCATCAGCCCGTAGAGTCCCACTGCAGGGCAAAGGCCTCCCTTCCCTCTTACCACGTATCCCGGTTATTGGCTAATTGGGGCCACTCTTTCTGGAATGCATCCAGTACATCCCTCCATATCCGCCTGGGTCTACCACGAAGCCGCCGCCCGTTTGGAACCCCTTCTGTAGTGGCTTTCGCCCATAGTTCCTCGGGCATACGACAAACGTGTCCTGCCCAGTCCCACTTCAATTTTGCGGATGTCAGAGCCACGTCAGCTATCTGTGTTTTGGAGCGCAGTGTTGAGTTTCTTATACGGTCTGTAAGCCTGACTCCGAGGATGCTGCGCTCCATAGCTCGTTGACAAACACCGAGGCGGGACTTTTGAATGTTGGTGTGCACCATAGGTACGTGAGAATGGGGAGAATGCACATGTCCATTAGTTTTCGTTTTAAAGACAGTGACAGATCTCCTTTCATAAGGTCTTTCATTAACCAATAGCTTTTCCAGGCGTTTTCTGTGCGGCGTGTAATCTCTTTATCCTGTCTGGCCTGGAAAGAGACTATTTGGCCCAAGTAGATATACTCCTGGACATATGCAATCTCCAAATCCTCGACTTTTATTTGTTTTTGACCTTCGTTTTTGACATATTCATCTTGAGTCCCACCTTGGCGCTCGCCCTGCTCGGATCTTGGAGCATCAACTCTAACTCTGATGGTGTTGAGGAGAATAGGACAATATCGCCGGCAAATCTTAGATTGGTTAGTCTCTTTTCGCCGACGATAATGCCCAGGTCTTCCGATTTAGTCGTCAAACTTTGAAAGACTTCTTCAAGGGTGGACGTAAAAAGCTTTGGAGACAGAGGATCGCCCTGTTTGACTTCTCTTTGGATGTTGAAGTGTGGCCCGTTTTTGTGGATGTGAATGCTTGCTGTACTATTGAGGTAAATGTTTCGCAAAAGGTTGATGTAAGTGGTTTCAATGTTTTGATTACTCAACGATTTAAATATTTCAGAGTGTTTGAGACTATCAAACGCCTTTGAATAGTCTACAAATACAAACGCAAGGTAGAGCGGAACTTTAAATTCTAAATGTTTTTCAATTATTTGGTTAAGTGAATGAAGATGATCAGTGGGTGGAGAGGCCACGTCGAAAACCTGCTTGTTCTGGTGGTTGTCTAAGGTCTAACTGACCAGATATTCTATTTTCTATTGTTTTGAACAAAACAATAGAAAATCGCAACATATATCTTTAAAAAAAATTTAAGCGTGATCCTTGACGGATTTAAGCTATTATCAAAAGCGGCCAAGTGCGAGTCGGACTCGCCCATGAAGGGTTCCGTAGCAGCAAGTAACATAATATAAAAGTTCTTGTAGTTCGTTGTAACTTTTTTATATTTGAGTTGATTGAATGAAAGGTAAATTGCGGTTTACGATTTACAAAAATAAAATGAAATAAAAAAAAAATATTTCAGACTACTAGAGTCCATATCTTAAGACTAAAATACACACAAAAAAATAAAACTACAAAGGAAAACAGTTAAATATACAAAAATAAAAATAGGCACTGGGTGAAAATAGAAAACACCATTTTGTGCTGTGGGTGACTAACTGAGGAAATTATTTCCTTCATTAATCACCCTCCGCACAACACACTTCCAGAGCGGAGATGTGCAGCACTCAGCCACTGTCCTCAGGATGCTGTTGCGACTGCCCCGAACTTTGCTCATCAGCGATGCCATTTTTTTGCGCATGATGGCGTGAAAGCCATCTGTGTGATAGTAGGCAAACATCCCCGATGCACTGCAGTATCGGGGCAACCGCAACATCATCCGGAAGATGTTATTATATTGGATGCGTAGGACCTCCAATGATCTTTTGGTATTTCGGAGCCACAGACTTCCCGTGTAAAAGCTCTGACAGTACGCTTTAAAAAGCGTAACTTTAACTTGTTCAGTACAACGGGAAAATCTACGGGCCAACATGTTACCTCGGACCGCCAAGGCCCTACGCTCCCTCTCAACATCTGCATCGTCTTTAAGGTCATCGGCAAGAAAATGTCCCAGATATTTAAATTTCGTAACACGATTTAAGTTCAAGCCGTTTAGGGTTATATTCACTGTATATGATATATATATCAGTATTTATGACGTATTAAAAAAAACTACTTATTAGATCTCGTTCAAACCAATTTTCGGTGAAAGTTTGCATGGTAGTAGTAGAAGTACATCATATATTTTTTTTTATTTTATCATTCTCTTATTTTAGAAGTTACAGAGGGGGACACACACATTTTACCACTTTGGGAGTGTCTCTCGCGCAAACTAATTAGTTTAGCAAAAAATGATTATAGAAACCTCAATATCATTTTTGAAGACCTATCCATAAATACCCCACGCGCATGGGTTTGATGAAAAAAAATTTTTGAGTTTCTGTTCTAAGTCTGGGGAAACCCCATAAGGGTTCGGTTTTTGCCATTTGGCTATGGAACCCTAAAAATTGCTCCACACCGCGCTGATTCCCGTAATTAAAAGTCTAGATAGGTTCTACTAGATAGTTTCGATCTTATTTAGATGCCTGGACCTCAACACCCGATGTGATGTCACGTTCAAGTCGTACAACCACGTTGCACTGTGTGTTGGGCTGGTCGGGCGCTGTAGAGCCAACGTATTCATTAATTTCTTTTTGAGTACGAGACGTCAAATCGGGTGATTAGGCCTAGCGAAACTGGGTCATCTGTATGCTTTTTAGCATAATGAAAGGCGATGATATCTCTATATATTGTAAACGATAGAACTTAGAGCTTTTAGGCGTATAGGAGACCAATATATGGCGGAGGCTAAGACCCAAAGTCTCGAACACCGCTGTAAAGTTGCAAGCTTATCGATCTTGTACAGAATACATTTGGGGAATGTGCCCAGGAACTAATATATATATATAACTAGGAAAGGGGATGATGGGATCAGGATCTGATCCCACCATCCCTTTTCCACCAAAGGACAAGCAGGCGCACGGTTCAGTACCATCCGTACCTAGTTGATATGAGGCCCGGATTGTATTCTTTAGGAAAAACAGACTACGGTAAAGTGTTCCATACCTTAGCGGTTCTACGTTCTTGATGTGGATGTGAACTCACAAATTATGTCATATCCCGTTTTTAGTACAAATAGTGTTCATAACCATGATAGTTGATGCAAGGCTGCTCAGCCTGGAGCATCGACGAAAGGTTGCTAGCCTCTCGGTTTTTTATCGAGTACATTTCGGGGAGTGTGCGGCGGAACTTTTCAACCTGATCCCACC
Organism: Philereme vetulata; assembly: GCA_918857605.2. Lineage (NCBI taxonomy): Eukaryota > Metazoa > Arthropoda > Insecta > Lepidoptera > Geometridae > Philereme > Philereme vetulata. The sequence goes on from OU975482.1 coordinate 2,495,726, forward strand.
ATCTCCTTTCTATCAACGGACAACCAGACGCTCTGCGGTGCGCCACCGTTATATAGTAGAAATGCCTCCCATTCGCACAAAGCTGTTCTCTTCGACCTTTATTATGCGCACCGCCAAAGAGTGGAACGCCTTGCCAGAGTCTGCGTTTCCTGATAGCTACAACCTGGGTATCTTTAAGTCGCGAGTGAATAGGTTTCTTCTAGGCAAGCGTGTACCATCGTAGACTGCATCATCGCTTACCATCAGGCGAGACCGTGGTCAAACGCAAGCCTATATATCGTATATAAAAAAATTAGTTTCAAAAGTTATATCTTATTTGATGATTGGCCCATGAAACAATACTTTTTCTAACCCTTATTAAGTTAAACCCTTCAATTCACCATCATATAGCACCATATGTCCAATTGTCCTTAATTTAAGAAGCCGGCGAACCCCGAGCGCAACTTCAATTCGGCCGCGTCAAAAACATCGGCCTGAATATCGCTATCCCTGTTTAGTGACGAAGTTTAGCCACGCAGAGCGACAGTGATAGCAAATGAACAATTCTAAATTTGATTAGATTTTGGCCGTGTTCCGTAATACCAAAAATGATGACTGAAAACTTGTTATATTTTTCTCATTGTGTTGTTATTCTGTAACTAGACGATATAATCTATGTTCCCATGACTAGGATACGTAATATGTTGTTGTTTTTAATGCGAAACAATTAGGTTGAAAACAGGTCTTTTATGACGTAAAAACATGCAGAATGCGATACGCTTCTCTTTCATTTTAAGTAAGTATTTTGATCTAATATATGGTTGGGAACCTAGATAAATACTATTCAAATTAAAATAATACCTTATTAAGGTAGAAATATGCTCCAATTAGAAATGCTCTTGGTAGTACGTGTTGTATGGGCGATTCCCCTCCGGTCTCCCCTTAATAACAATGCGTACATGCACCATTCTGATGCGTTTTTAAACGGTGCCACATGCATTTGTAATTATTTTATTTAAGACAATTTGTTTTGGCTCGCGCCAGATGAGCAGACACACTATTTCATGGTGACATTGTTTTTGAAATTAGTTTTGAGATAATTGTTAAATGACCCCACTAAAAATATCTATAAAAAACCATCTACTGTTTTTTAATAGATATTTTTAGAGTTGAAGTGGCAATGGGCAGGCCATATAGCGCGCAGAACAGATGGTCGATGGGGCCGGAAGGTTCTCGAGTGAAGGTCACGGACCGGCAAGCGCAGCGTAGGACGTTCACCTACAAGATGGGCAGACGACTTGGTAAGAACCGCAGGTCGGCGTTGGATGCAGGCCGCTTCCAACCGCAGTTCCTGGAGATCAATGAGGGAGGCCTTTGTCCAGCAGTGGACGTCCTACGTCTGATATGGTGATGATGATTTTTAGAGTATTAACTAGTACCTAGTACTAGTATATTTATATACTTATAACTTGGTATATAAGAGTACTTAGTATATTTATAACGACTGATAAATAAATAAATATAGCTGGACATTACACACAGCGATATCTAGCCCCAAACTAAGCTGAGCTTGCACTATGGGAACCAGATAACTGATAGAATACTTATATACTTTTTGATTGTAAATACATACGTATAATATATAGACAAACATCCAGACCCGCAACAAATATCTGTAGATAATGCAAACATTTCTCCCGCGGTGGGAATCGAACCTGCTACCTCCTGCGTCTCAGCCGGCTATGCGCCCACTGCGACACGGAGGTCGTCGTGATTAGCTGAAGGTTTTCTTGATTGCATCCCTTCAAACCTAAGGAAATGAACCATTCATGGTTCATCGTTTCTTTTGTATTTTTTTGTCTAGAATTTTTATGAATATTTTTAGTATCCACAGTTTTTACAAACAAATAACAAACAAATCGAATTGCATTTTTAATTGAACATTTGATTTTAGCACTTTCTAGGCTTACATGTATAGAATTCCGTACCAATTAGTCCATTCTTCAAGAACTCGGCATCAAGCAGCGTCTCTCTTCCACGGTACAATCTCGCATCCTCACCTACTTTGGACACGTGTCGCGGTGCGGGGAGCTCTCCATTGAACGCTTGGTGGTGCAGGGGAAGGTTCACGGCAAAAGAGCGCGTGACAGATCGCCTATGAGGTGGACGGATCAAATAAAGGCTGCCTTGTTATGTTGAACGAATGTGCCAGAAGAGCAGCGGTGCGAGAGGAGTGGCGAAGGGTAGTTAAAAAGTTCCCAGCGGCACAGATTTATCTGTACTTTCCATTCCTGCGTTACGGGTCGTTTTAAACCTTGTCCTAAACCAGAGATTGTGGCGGCACGAGGCATATTAAACCCCACCGCCTGTAGGAGAACAAAATCCTTCTTTGGCACCAATTAAGACAAAGTGTACGGATTTTTTTGTGAGGTTGGTATCAATAGCACATCTCAGATATATAGTTATCTCTTTCCTGCACTGAACTAGATGGAAGTTATACCTCCTGCACGACAGAGACGTTTAAGTTTTTTCTTACCGCTATAAAGATGAGACACGGACAGGGTGTTTCAAGCCCTGTTTCGCACTTATCGTGTTAAGCGCGCCACAACCCTGACATGACGACCACGACCATTCTGCCAAGAGTGCTACGACTAAGAAGAAGAGACTTATATGGATTTTTTATGTTTTATGCAATGTTGGTTTTCTAATTTTGCGCAGTAGGTATCTAAATAAAAAACACGCCATTTCACCTTGATTTAATACAGATTTCTGATAAAATTACTTTTCATTGTTAGGGTTATTCTGATAAATTATCGTGAGTTATTGCAAATAGTAACGTTAGGGTTTTTACAATCTTATCTCTTGATCGCGCACGCGCAACTAATACTGCGCATGCGACTGTGCAAATTATACATTTTATTATGTTGCTATGGAAACTGAAATGGCAATCAAAATATTCGATTGTCGCGGTTGATATTATTATTCCTTAAATCGTTTTTTGACGTCTCGTTCGCTATGGAATATACATATAAGGGTGGCCTGTAGTAACTATGAATATATTATTTGTCATACGTGAATATTGCTTTGGATGGTGTATCCCTACCAGTCTGCTCCAACTTTCGGTACCTTGGGTCATCGATCCAAAACGAGGACGACATAGACCGGGACGTTAAAAATAGAATAAATGCGGGATGGATGAAATGGTGACACGTGCGATCCTCGAATGCCCCTTAAACGGGGAAAATATACAAGACGATCATAAGACCTGTTGTAATGTATGGTTCTGAGTGTTGGACCACGAAAGGGACGGATGAAAGAAGAGTGCACGCGGCGGAAATGCGAATGTTGAGGTCGATGTGTGGTGTAATGAGAATGGATAAGTTAAGAAATGAGTATATTAGAGGCAGTTTAAAAGTAGCGCCAGTGATAAAAAAATTGAGGAGAATTGAGTAGGAACGCGACATACAAAAATTTTTTGCTGTCCCCCATTCTTCTACTAACTATGCCCAAAATTCACTCGTCAGTCGGTTGCATAAAAGCTATTATAAAACATTTAGTGGCATTGATATTTTCAACACCAGCAAATTAGGGTTCGAGCGGGAAGTTCTCCAAGTCCTAAATAAACATCTTAACTAATGAAACATACATACTTCTCTAAAGCTCACACAGTCAATATAGATGTGGACGGAGTATACACTACACTACTCTTACTCGTACTTACATTGGATAGTTAAATTAAGCATGTGTATGTTGTAGGTGTATAGGTGATGTATGAATGTGTATCTTATGTGTATGTATGAATGTATATCTTTAATGTTTAGTGTGCGTGTGTGGTTATGGTTGTTGTGTAAGTTATACTTATCTTAAGATTTTTTATATCGTAATTCCTTATATTTAAAATAATGGTCCTATTTAGTGCGATAAGTGATTTACGTCGTCAATTTATAAGTATTTGTATTATAAAATATAAATCCTTTATTGGCTGTAAGTTTTAACATAAGATACACCTGTTATATACAAAGAGCTGTGGATTTTGTTCAAAATAAAATATGGCCGATGGGGCCGGAAAGTTCTCGAATGGAGGCCACGTACCGGCAGGCGCAGCATAGGACGCCCACCTACAAGATGGGCAGACGACTTGGTAAGAACCGCAGGTCGGCGTTGGATGCAGGCCGCTTCCAACCGCAGTTCCTGGAGATCAATGAGGGAGGCCTTTGTCCAGCAGTGGACGTCCTACGGCTGATATGATGATGATGAAAATAAAATAAAAGAGTGTTAGAAATGAGTGTGGATGGATAAAGAAGTAGAGGAAGGCCGAAGAAGAGATGGACGGACTTTGTGGGTAGGAGGGAAGTATTACTCGTGCGCGATAACTTGAGACCTGCTAGGAATGCGACTCCCCGACCGCTTCCCCTGCACTTCCCCGATGGCGCCCGTATTGTACCGTTCGCATCACTATTTTTTACTAGGGTTTTTAGTCTCGTACTGGCCTACGTCACGTAACGACGCGCTCTGGAATTCTTTTAGTTTTCGTTTGTGTTATTGTTTTGTTGTTGTAGTTTTTGTTGTTATAGTAAATGTTGTAAATTTATCGGATACCTCTTCGTCAAGTGATTATAGTGAGACTGAGGACGAAGAACAACCTCTAGAAGGCATAAATCCACTAAGTAGTGACGAAGATGAGATAATGTAAATAATAGATAAAATAAATGTATAAACTTAAACATTGTATTTTTATTTTATTCAAATAGTGTAAAAAAGATTAGATAAAAAGCAGCGTCCTCCCTGAGTAACATAATAAATTAGGTTAAAAAAAACAAAGACGAAGCCGCGGGCGGCTGCTTGTTATGTTCGCTTTTTTGCGGGCGGTAGAAACACGCCAATATGACGTCACCGCGCTCAGGTCCCAACTTATCGCGCACGGGTAACAACGGAGATGGCGGCCGATAGAGTGATGTGGAGGAGGCATACATGTTGTACCGACCCCGCGTAATGTGGGAAAAGGGCAGGAAGAAGAAGAAAAATTTAACAACCTACTTCAAAGTTACCTGGAATATTTACACTGAAAACTCAAAAATATAGCTTGTCTTACTATAACACGCCTGTGATATCAACTGTTATTCATGAATTTTTTGTCATTTAGTTCTGTTTGGTATCTTCAAATCTCAAGGTAACAACTAACTTAGTTTTTTTAATAAAGTTATGATTAAGAATGTGCCCATTGGCACTTTTCTTGCAGTCTCTATTTAAGGGGAAGACTCACTTGTATGTAAATTTTGTCCTACGAATTTTTGTAAATATAATTTATCTGATATAACCGTACTTCCGGAGCCGGTATCTAGCTCCATGCATATATCTTTATCGTCCACTTTTACAGTTATTTTAATAGGATTATAGTTAACATACCTCAAATTAAACAGTTCACACTCACTGCAATCACCATCTTGAGACGTGTCCGTCTCCTCCGTGCCGATGATGTTATGTAAAACCGATGACTGCTTAGCCGTACATAACTTTTTCAAGTGCCCTTTCTGGCCGCACACCAAACATTTGTAGTTTTTAAATCTGCACTTGGCTGCGTTGTGATTTTTTAAACCACACACTTTGCACTGTACTGCGTCGTCGGTGGTGATCGATGCGCCGGCGCTGGTGGCCTGACGCGGGGCTCCGCTGCGCGTGGCGGCTGCGCCTCCAGCACGCACGTGGAACACCGGCTCCTCCTTCACGACAACAGCACCCGTGCTGACAAAGCCCGCGCCGCCTGCGTGCGCCTGCCGCGCACACATAGCCTTCTGTGCGACCTCCAACTCCTGCCCAAGCGTTAGGGTTGTTGAATCGCATTCAAAAAGTTTATCACGCTCATGTCCCGTTTTGAAGCCTAGCACGAAGCGGTCCCGCAGCAGCGTGTCCAGCTCCGTGCCGAATTCGCAGTACACGGCTAGCCCTCGCAGCCGTGCTGCCCATTCCTCGATGATTTCACCGTCGGATCTCATCGCTTCGTAGAACTTCGCCCTATCGGCGAACGTTGACCTTTTTGGCGTGAAGTGCTTATTGAGTACACCGACCAGCTCACTGTAGATTATCTCCTCGAGTTTCTTCGGATGCACAAGGTTCCGAAGCAGACGGTAGGATTCGTCCGACAAATGCGTTAATAACACTGCACTTTGATTAATGATTGAAATGTTATTGAGTTTTATAAACTGTGTCAATTTTCCGTAATAAACTTCCCATTCGTGGGTTCTATGATCGAAAACGTTTAAGTTCCCGAGAAAGTTTGCCATTTTCGAAAAAAAAAAAATTGTGGGTAGATCCCGGTCTCGTCGTCAGATAGTATGTCGGTTAGCAATAAAACGACCGTCTTACTCCGTAGCTGGTTTATTTCTGCGCTACCCACAGTTTGACACACAAGATATAGTTCAAAGACACTTTTGTCCTTGTGTTCTTTATGATTTAGCACTAACACTGACACTATATTACACTATTGCACACTATAATAACTCAAAAGGTTTTGTCCTTTTCAGTCTTGTCACTATATCCGTGTTGTCGAGGAGCTGGATTGCCTCGACGTTCACATGATGGTGCAGTCTTATACTTGAAAAAACATAGTTTGATCTCTGCGACATTTGATAAACTGACATTCCTAGGGTTGTTATAATGCAGAAAAAAATATCGATAGTAATTATCGATAGAAGCTTTGCAGTAAGACCAATTGTTGGACTTTTGGGGGCTCCAACAACCCGTAACGACTGCCATTAGATATTCGTATATTTTATATATACAGCCTTTCTTCTTTTTTTATTTGGCGGTGAAAGCTTTTTTTCCTCGTCTTCAGTCAATACTGCGGTTGAAGATTCGCCATAATTTTTTTTACTGATGCGAATTACTATCGCACGTCCAATGCCAAGAGCATCTGCAACTCTGTCACAAACTTTTGCCATGGGTAATAGCGGTCCACCATTTTGGTTTTCTCGCTCAAAATATTCACGCAAGCGAATCACAAACTCACGACTTTGACTGTTCAAAACAGTTTTATTCGTTCTCTTTGGCATTATGCCAACAAACAATAACAACAAAGAAACTAACAATAATAAATAAACTTCACAAATTAACAGCAATAGTAACAAAAACAAAATGATGAGAACGGAAAACACGTGGCGTATACAAGGCGTTAGCACTCGTACTGAAGAGAATTGTTCATGTCAAACAAGATGGCGGCGCGTTGGCGCCATCTTGCGGAAGAAGACACGCCGCGGCCAAACTTCTCTCGAACCCCAAAGTTGTCGGAAGGAATGTTACGAGTAGGTTAGAATTTAGATTTTATTTACTCATTATTGTAAATAATGTTATTTTTTTTAAATATTCAGTAATGTTTTTTTTAAATTAAATGATATATTAATTTTGAATTAAGTTTTATACAGAATATCGATAGTTTATAGTCTGTGGTCACGATGATTCATCGCTCATCACTATAATTAGCTCAGCATGCCCATAAAGTAAGACATTGACTGGTACGTTTGTCCGTACTGTTAAATTCAGAACTTCATAGGCGCGATTTTACTGACAGCTGTCCCAGAGATTAAGCTATGTTTTTTCTAGTAGATCGTGAGCTTCTGCATATTTTCGTATTACTCTATCGACGAAATCTATGTTGAGGTCCCGGTGAAGGTCGTCATTTCTAATATACCAGGGTGCACCTGCGATGTCGCTGAGTACTTTATTTTGGAATCGTTGGATGATTAGAATGTTACTTTTTTTGGTACAGCCCCAGAGCTGTATACCAATTTATACAAACAAGTATTGATGCCATTACGGAAAGCTTGTGATCTTTAATACTACCTAATACTCTCAAATACCCTAACTATGATACAATAACTAATACAATAGAATATTCGCTTGTAATTTAAAAAACAATTTGACTACCTCCGTGGTGCATTAGGCGAATAGCCGGCTGAGACGCAGGAGGTAGCGGGTTCAATTCCCGCCGCGGAACAAATGTTTGCATGATCTGCAGATATTTGTTCCGGGTCTGGTTGTTTCTCTATATATTATATGTATGTATTTAAAAAAAACGTAAATAAGTATTCTATCAGTTATCTGGTTCCCATAATACAAGCTCTGCTTAGTTTGGGGCTAGATAGCGCTGTGTGAAATGTCCAGCAATATTTATTTATTTATGTAATTACTACATTGCTACGCGTCATGTATTGAATTTTTAGTTTGTACTCCATAATCGGATCAGTACCAAACTTATATGAGACTACCCTGGAGATACACGTCTTAGAAAAAAAAAGAATCATCAAAATCGGTTATAGAGTAACAAACATACAGTCAAAATGAGTAAATTATAATCGACTTCAAAAAGGAGTTAAATTCAAATTACAGGTATAATGCGCGCAGCCAAAGATGAGACTTGACGGGTCACGTGATCATACCTGCGCAGTAGATAGTTCTTGGCGGTTTTGGCGGTATGCGAGGCAAGAGGGGAGGGACGGCGAGGTATGGCGTCACGCATGCGTATTCAGTCGTGTGTCATTCCCCGCAGTCCGCGCATACGCCGCTGTGGTTCCAAGTTATGGTGGGTATGACAGGTCTCATCTTTGGCTGCGCGCATTATAACGGGAGTTCATGTAAGGTGGTTATTTTTTTTTTGGGGTACAAATTACAGTTATTCTGGATTTTAGACTTTTGCCTATATTTGTTTCACTTAAGCTACACGCATACCAAATTACAGCACTGTGGGGTCACTGGTACCCTGTGAATTTTGTTAAAGTCCAGTTTTAATTATGGCTAATAACTCAAAAACTTTAAAGGATTTACGAAAAATAAAAACAAAGTCTGAATGTACTAATGAATACCTTTCATTTGACGTCCCATTTGACCGAATAACCTCATTTTCATTGTTTTACCCCTCTTGAACCCCAATATCTCAACAACCCCCAAACATTTTTAGCTCATTTAGTCACACCGAAATTGTGCGTCGCTACCTACCTATGTATTAAATTTTACGATGATCGGATCAACGTTTCGAAAGTTATCCTCGGACAAACAAACATAGGACATACATACAACGCCGATTTACCCAAGTTGATATATGGCGGGTTCCTATATCCGTCGGTAACCGACTACGCCTCGTATCTCCTTGAAAAAGTGTCAAACTTTTGACAGGTTTTCAAGGAGAAACGAATAGTTGCTGGTTACCGACGGATATAGGAACCCGCTATTAGAGATCTCGCTTCCCTCGATCAATTAAACACTAAAAACAACGAATTGTTTGTTTACATGCCAACTCGTACATACCCTCATATAATAGTGCAATTTCAATTATTGACGGTACGTAATTATAGATGGGAGATAGGGGTGGCAGATGCCACGTCCGACACGGGTGCTAGGAAATACCCAAACCATTAAAATGTTAAAACTTTCGTGTCATTTTTTAACATAAAAATACGGTTAATTCAATAAAATCCAATCATCAAAAATCCTCGCCATCTTAAGGTTGTCTAGAAGAAATCGCTTTAAGCGGTAAGACCGCCCGATTGTACATTTATATTGTATTTTTTTCTGTAAGTATCCCAGCTATTATATAAATGCGAAAGTAATTCTGTCTAATCTGTCTGTTTAGTACACACGGCTACACATCAACCTATAAGTATCCAGTATAAGCTGACCTCGCATTGTGTAGGCGTAGAATGAGAGTACAGCTTATACTGGAAATGTATAGCTTTATGTGTAGCCGTATGTACGTTGTCACGACTAAGCGGCTAAACTGATTTCAATGAAAAATTCTAGATCGAGACACAGGCTATTTTTATGATAAACCACGCGACTTCAAAAAATAGAGGAGTTTCTTAATAAATAGTAGTAAAAAAAAAACATTTTCCCCATCTCGGAAAGAGCATTTTTGCTCTTCGATATCTGAGTGCAAAAGCCGTTTTTATCCGCTAGAGCAGAGGTTCCCAATTTTATTTGGCCATGAGTTATTGATCATACTTTTTTTGGTGGAACCCTAGCTGGCTATTTCGATAACTAAAGTGTTTAACCTTGTAGTTTCAATACATTAATGTTGGACTCGGAAGGTAAGTATAGACTACAACATTCTCTCGAGCATTTCTGTGTAATGTAACGTTCTTACGAATGGTACAATACAGGCAAAAGCTCAGTTTCCAAAGCATTTCCATGTAATGTAACGTTCCTGGGAATGCTCGGCGTTGTTATGCTACGGGTACTCACAGCGAGTGTGCATTTACCAACATTTCGTTGTACCTTGCTTTCATTCTTCTTTGAAATTGCTCGTGCAAAGGCTCGACGAAATGTTACACCAATACGCTCGACGAAATGCTCACCAATATGCTCATTGGTTTGTACAATAGGCTGTAACAAAGAGGCGAGCGTGCTCGACGTTTAGGATGATACACTAGAACATATCACAGAGCGGCTCGTTGTTCTGTTACAAGTAGATGTTGTAGTCTATACTCACCTGAAGAATGAACAAATTATAAATGAAAATAATTATTATAAGTATTACAAATAATTTATTGTAACAAAGAAATACAATGTACCTAGGTAACAATTTATTGTGAAGAATTAAATTTTTTCACATTATTTCTTATAATAGCCGTAAAATTTGAACGCAAACCAATCTCGCATCGGTACCTACGTCGTCACAAACTTAATCAGAACCAGGACAGCTTTCTCAACGACTGCCGGGTATTCATCTGAAAATCAGCGTTGGATGCTTAACATCCAACATTATGCTGAACTGAACGCCATTTTGGTACGCAGACACATGAGTCGAACTGTTTTATTGGATTCAATTGTATCTATTGTTCCTTAAAATTATTTCATGTGTCATTTTGTGTGTGCCAAATAAATGATTATTCTGTTCTATTCTATTCATCTTTAAGTACAATTCAACTTTAACTCTCGGACAGACCGCGGAACCCCTGTGACCCATCCACGGGACCCCAGGGTTCCGCGGACCACCTTTTAGAAATCAATACGCTAGAGGATAAAATAAATTGAGGTAAGAACATCGTGTGCACTAAGTTTGTGAATTCAAACTTTTTTATTTCTACCTCTGTGGTGCCGAATTTTAATTTGTTAAAAACTAAGACTCTGAACCTTCTTGGTGTACCTATTACTTTTTTTTTGCATTTAGTCATTTCCTCGCTGAGGTGGGATGAAAAGTTACGTGTTGCACTCGAGCGTAATTATTTTTCACGTCATGCTCTTTTGATTCCCTCGCTATCGCTCAGGATTCTATTTTTTTATTTTAGAATCCTTCGCTTGCTCGGTCATCAAGATTGAGATCGCGGTTAAAAAGCAACTGTGCACTCTTGTATAACAAATATTTATTATTTCAAATAATTACGTAGCTCATATAAGGACTCCACAGAAAAGGTATCTTATCTACTTATATTAAACAGGGCCTTTAACAACATGTCTGCGTACGGACGTCTACTCTGCCGGCTATCATTGCCAAGGTGTTGGTGTTAAATTCAATGTGTTTGAATATTTTTCCATCCCACATGTTCTGAAAGATGGTCATTGTTAGCTTGATGCCTGATGCGTAAAATTTACGCCCCTAGTGGCGTAAGTAAATTTTAAAATACTTAGAATAAGGCTGCTTACATAATATACTAAAAAGAAAAAACGAGCTCGATGAAAATACTTATTTTTTTATAACCTATTTGTCCCACTGCTTGGCAAAGGTCTAACCCATTTCCTTACATTCCTTGCGTTCTCCAGAAATCTCCTGCCAGTCAGAGTGAAACCCATCCAGATCGTCGCGCCAACGTTTTCGTGTTCTTGTTGCCGTCGCGTCGTCCTATGTAGGTGGTATATACTTTATTATATTTTTAGGAATAAAATGTGAAAACTATTTTTTTTAAAAGGAAACTTCCATAAATTCAAAGTGATGTATTTTAACAATTATTGCAAACAAATTAACTAGCGTTCGTATATTAATTAAACACCACGTGATTAAACACGTTTTTTTTTTGAATGGACTTATCTCGCTGTTGGCCTCTGAGGCCGTTGCAGCTTAACCGAGCTTTTGGCGAGCGCAGAAGGCGCTCAGCCCTATAATTTTATTTTTGATGAGGCAACTAGCGCAAGGGCACCACTTAGGTACGAACCTCGGCTTGGGCTGTTGCCGGGACGGGGATAGGAGAGAAACGCCCGGGTACGTGCTTGTACCTCGTGTAGGCGGCGACTAATGGGACTCGTTGACCTCGCCGGCGAGGTCGGTGTATTTGTGGAGTGTTTGCTCTGTCTAATGTGGATGACTCACCCGCATTAGCGGAAGTGATTTCGTCATCCGGGTCTCCGAGAACGTGTCTCGGACGACGGAGGGTTTTTCTGTGCTCGGACGGTTCAATCGAATAGTCCGGAATGGTATGTACCAAAGGATTCGGATGATGAGTGGCGAGTTCATAATGTCGCTTGGAAGCGAGCTTGATGAATTTAGCTATTGACTATAATTTCAAATCACGATGCAGATCGTTATTGCGAAAATACCAAGGCGAGCCTGTGGCTTTTCGCAAGAAACGATTTTGTACTAATTGAATGGCAGCAACTTGACGGGAGTGGGCGAATACTACTGAAGAGTATGTCATGTTGGGGCGAATGCAGGTTTTGTAAAGGGTCACCTTATTTCTAAGAGACATTTTACTTTTTCTGCTTAGGAGTGAGGACAGTCGTCCTAAGGTGTACTTAGCTTGGTTGCACCTCTTAGTGATGTGCAACCTAAAGGAAAGACGTCTATCAAGGATGACACCCAAGTATTTGGCAGAGGGGGCCCAGCGGATGGGCACACCAAATAGCGAAATCGATTTTGGGGTGAGATTTCTCCGTGTAAAGTACACTGCTGTGCTTTTCGACGGGTTTACCTCAAACCGCCACTTGCGAAACCAAGCGGCAAGAGCGTGAAGGGCAGCTTGCAGCTTTATACCCACCCGATCGGGATTCTGATTGGATGTGTATAAGGCCGAGTCGTCTGCATATAGGGCTATTTCCACTTGAGGAGTGCGAGGGATATCGCTGGTGTACAGCGTGAACAGGAGGGGGTCGAGAACGGAGCCTTGAGGGACTCCGGCTCTAACTGGCCTGGGGTTTGAGAGTGTGCCTTCCACGGTGTACCGAAAGCTGCGACCTTGGAGATAGTCTCGTATGATGAGCACGAGTCTGTCTGGTACTCCGAGTTCGGAAAGCTTGTAAACCAAGCCATTGTGCCAGACCTTGTCAAAAGCTTTCGCTACATCGAGGAAGACGGCACCAGTATCTGAAGGCCAGGTACTTTGCCAATTGGAGAGGACGTGCTCCGTTATGCGGAGCACCTGTTGTGGACATGAGTGTTGGGCACGGAAGCCAAACTGCTCATTGGGAAGGAGTTTGAACTAATTGACATGGGACCAGAGACGCTTCATTAGAAGACGCTCATATATTTTACCTAAGCCATTAAGCAGGCTAATGGGACGATAACTAGTTGGGTCGTTAGCAGGGTTCTTGGGTTTACGGAAACCAATGACATTGGCTTCCTTCCAAGCATCAGGAAAGGTGCAGAGTTCCATAGCCACATTGAAGATGCTGACTAAAATATAGATAAGGGGAACAGAGAACTGCTTGAGTACTCTGTTGGAGATGCAGTCGGGGCCGGATGCTTTCGTTGGGTGTAAAGCCTTGATAATATCAAAGACTTCAGAGGCCTCAATTGGATTAAGTGGGGAGGTAGGAGGTAAGGAGGCTATACGGTCAACCTCGTTGTTCACCATGTCAAGGTGTGCAGGATCAACGGGTTCGAGACTGGGAGAGCATTGAGCTTCAAGGGTTTCAGCCAGGTAGTTGGCTTTTTCCTCGTCTTCGAATGCTAGGGTCTGGTTGGGTCGGATAAGCTATAAGTGTGGGCGCGCGCGGTCTGCGCAGTGCCTTATATATTCGGTTGGTCTCGGTCACTGTTATCAGCGCTGGAGTTGTCCAACAATATTGTTATATTTAAAATAAAACAGGTAACATTTAATAATATTGAAAACAAATACAACCTCCACGAAAAATCCTTAATTATATTTAAAAATGAAAGAGGCTTCATTCTAAATATACTTAAAATATATACAACTTCCATGACAAATCCTTATTTCTGTTAAATAAAAGAGGCCATAGTAGTAAGAAAAAAACAATGGATACCGGGAACGCAAATTGTCTTTTTTATCAACAAATTGATTAAAACACTTTTTTTAATTTCCTCGCATTCGCGATGTAAAACAACACATATTTTTTGTTGAAAGACATAACAAGACAAGACATTAGTAATTTCAGTCAATATATAATCAATGCACCTGCATGCGTCTAATTTTGTTCTACAAATTAGGAATTTATCTTTTGATCTTATTTAAATAACATAAAGAACAAATACAATAAAACACAGAATTGATAAAACACCAGAACAGGCATTCAGCTGTGATTGCAAGCCGTGCGCTGTGTCCATAAAACAAAACCCGCGTCCCGCGCCCACCTCACTCCCATCCGCGTAATGATGCTAGCTTAGTAATTATATACCCATTTTGCGGTAAATGTTTTTTGGTAAGATACAACTAATGTAACTATGGCACTATTTTATCAATCAAATACCAAGGCCAGTTTGCAAAACGATCCATAAACGTATTTAGCGACTAAACATGTTTAAATTTGACATATTTGTATGATTTGAGAACTCCTTAAATCATATTTAGCCACTAAATACGTGTAAGCATCGTTGCGCAAATCGCCTTAATTTTTTTGGTTTTTTGGGTGATTTGCGAGATCTCAGTGTGGGGCGAACCACTAGTATAATTTAAAACTACAATTAATAAATGTTTTTTAATCTCAGAATTCTAGAGTAGGGAAAATAATAACACTCGATATTTGGCAACACCAGCAAAATGGAAAATTGTTATTTGCGACAATTACAAACCGAACAATTTAAACAATAAACAAATAACACAACATCTAAATGCGCTACTTACGTATGAAATGTGATCCCATCATGTTTTTTTTGAGCCCAGCTAAATTTTTACACGTTGGGACGACACAAGAAGGCATAATTTAATTAAATTGAACACTGTAAAACACGTCAGGCGTGACTAGTAACTAATGGCGTTCGCGTGAACATCTACTCAATTTGAGTAGATGTTGATGCTTCAGTATAAGGCGCGTTCACTTTTTCTGGGGTTTTATCTACTCTGTGCAACAAAAATTAACACAGAATTTTGATGTTGGTCAGAGCATTTTGTACCCTGTGGTATAGATAATAAAGACTTATATTATCAAAAGTATTTTTATATTATGTAGGAGTCCTTTCCACTTGAGCAGATGTGGCTATAAAATTAAATCCGACAGGTTAATTTTGTTTTTGGTTTCTTTAAAACCGGCTTTATTATTTATGTATAAAATAGTTTGATTGTGTTACGCTAAAGTGTTGACAGTTACAATTTAGTCAATACGATAAGAAATTTTGATATTCTAAGCGGTTGTCATGGGAAAAAACTGTTTTATTGCCCAAAAAAATGTTTCATGTGTTTTTATTTACTAACACAGATCCTCTCCATCTAAATGTTGCCTAGAAAAGCTTTTGCGATAAGACTGCTTATTGTGCACCTAATGTTTGTTTTCTTATTTATTAAAATAGGCATATGTGAGGTAGAGAGATGTGGTTCGTCGTACTGAAAACGCCTGAAAAAGCAATTTATTATTTTAGGAACGATATTTGGTCATGAAGGACTTAATGAAGGGCAACCTTTCCCTCTGCCTCAAAAAACACCTCATCGACATATGCATTCTTCCTATCCATAACTACAGCACAAAACTGGTCTTTGACGGCTCTTCAAAAATCCAAACTTGGGGTCTGCCGGAGGGCGATGGAGCGTAGTATAATGGGAGTTAGACTTACAGACCGCATAAAAACACCATACTGCGCTCTAAGACATAAAAGCCGATGTCACGCAAAAAACAGCTAAATTGAAGTGGGACTGGGCAGGACACGTATGGCGAATGCACGATGGCTTGTAGGCTAAGTAAGCACCGCGTGGCCGGCCCAGGCGTTGATGGCGAGACGAACCTGATGCGCACAGTGCGAACTGGAACAGAAGCCCTAGACCGGGAGAATGGAAAAAGGGAAGGAAGGTCTATGTTCCGTATCGGAATTGATTACTAATGGATCACACAATTTGGAGGGTACATCAATCCTCATTTTTCTTGATATACCTACCCTCATTGGCTGAGCGAAGTGACATACCAAGGTGACTGTCAACGCGTCCCTACGGGCCGACCAGTAGTGTTTCCGAAATATCGATAGTTTCCCTATCGATAGTTGACGTCATAAATCAGTTACACTATCGATTATTCTATCGATAGTATCGATACTACCAATAGCGTGATATGAGGCAATAGCATCGACTTCGTCCAACACTATCGATAGTATCGATAGCATTGCATAAAAACTATCGACACAATTGATAGTATCGATACTATCGATAGCTGTGTACTGTCGATAATAGCATATATTTCGATAGTATTGACATTATACAGTGTTTTTTTTTTAACTGTAACAGTACGGCAGCACCCATAACCAGAGGAGATACAGGTGCAGTTTCTTTTAAAACATCAGCTCGTTTTCAAAGAAAAATATTTTGGCATTAAAATTTTTTGGTCAAGTGAGAGTAGCGCCTTAAAATGAATCAAGTTGGTAAACTTTTTTTTTGATGCCGATCGATGCAGTCCTTTGTAAGGATCATTTTATTGTATCGGATGAAAAAAATCTGAACAGTGAAAGTTAGTAAAATTTTATAAAATATGTATGTAAGAAAAATATAAAACTTTTTCTTATATAAAGAAAAAAGAAAGAGTATCTTTTATTAATTTTAATAGTTACTGCCTATTGCAACACAAAAAATATATACGTCTTTTATTTTCATCTGGAAACAGATAACCAGGGAATTAGTTTTATCCGTCGTTTATCGTTAATCGGAATTCGTGAAATAGGCACATCGGTACATAACACATAAAGGTCATATTTTTCTTTTAATTTAAGTAGTGTATTTTTTGTTAATTTTACATTAGTTAGAGATTCAAAGTTCTACAAAAAATAACAATAGATTTTCTTCACAAAAGGCGATTTAATGCACAATCGTTCGTGTTCTAACAATTCAATACAAATCGACGACAAATAATGTTACATTGTCCCTTTGAACATGTGAGTCCAAATCTTACGGTGTGAGTCTAAACTTTACCTTCAAAATTAACTGTTTTCCATACAAAATAAGGTTGAAAACCGCATAGCAAAATTCTTCGCAAAACCAGTGTATGAAATATCAATTCGCATACGGTTTTACGACAATCGAAAACCAACTTTACTTTTCCGTTTAGTTCTAAATTGGTTCAAAAGTTGTTTAAATTTCAAATCATCGGTGTGCAAATCTTTTTGACAGATGCAGAGTTAAGTTTGTTCTTACTGTACAAGTTTAAAGTCTTGGTAGAATAGTGGATGTATTTTTTGACAATCATAGAGCAAAAGAAAAAAATATTATAGAAATTGGAGCGGATCGGATAAGGCACGTGGCACAGCTGTTATTTTATTTTGTCCTAAGAAATGGAAATACGTACAAATAGATGATATAGATATCGCGAAATTACCTATTACGATTCTAAAAAAACGAAAGAAAATAGCAGGGTTTGAAGTTATTTGGACATTTTGATAACAATTGAATACAAAAATTAATTTCCTAGCGATAAATCCCTGGAATAATTTTATTAATTCTAATGTTGAATATCACACTAATTCTATAAATGCGAAAGCTTAGATGTTTGTTCGTTTGTTACTCAATCACGCCGTAACGGCTGAACCGATTTTAATGAAATTTGGTATATAAGTAGATTATAACCTGGATCATCACATATGCTACCATTTGTCCCATAAATCAGTTGCCATAGTATAAAAATGGGATGTCAAATTTTATACAGTGTGAACTCCATGTAACGTTTTAACGACAAACTCTCTAAAGCATCGAAATCACTCGGCTTTGGTTGGTTTAGCTTGTCTTGCATACAATGGTACACTCTATATAGCATTACACCCACTCTCAATAACGAAAACAATAAGTAATAAAAATTTCTTTTTAAGTTGCCAAATTAGTAAAAACTGCGCAGCTGTGTATATCTTTTTGTCGTTTTATTATCCTAGACCATAATAAACTCGACTGTCGGCATCATACACACCAAACTTTCTAAGAAATCCGTTCTTTTGTTTAGAAAATGGGATTGCTTGCACGTGTAGCTGCAGACTGTTGTTAGTAGAAGTGATGGGTTTTATCTATACGTTGTCATACAGATTTTACTTCTCTCCATTTAACGACAACTCTCTATAACGTCAAAATATGCTCAGTCCCTTGAGTGTCGTTATATAGAGTTTACACTGTATATGTATTTTGCACCCCAGAACAATGCGGGCGAAGCCGCTGGCAACCTACCTATTACCTATGTGCAGAACGCTGATTGAAATTGCACGTAATAAGGATGATTAAGGACAAACTCAAACTGTATCACTAACCCATGTCGCAATAAATAGATTGATTGATTGACAAATTCTTGGTTGTTGCAGACCCTATTAGGCACATCGGCATACAGAGGTGTACTTTGGTTAGATCCACAGACCACCTAGACGTACAGACGGTCATGTGACGTACATTGGAGTTGGAGCGTAGAGGAGTGAATGGACCGATGCCACAATAGATTTTGACAAGTGTTTTTTTTCCTTTTCGTTCACTCTTTTGTGGTAACTGCCAGCATGCGCATTCTACCAACGAACGAGGTTTTATTATACATACATACCTACATCCATATTATGTTGCACTACCAATATTACTTGACATCAAAGAAAGAAGAAAACAAGCAAAGCAGTCAAACTATTTTATTCAATCATAACATGAAAATTGCATTGGTACATTTTTTATTAATAGTGTAGATACATAATCTTCTATAACTTAGATATAGAAAACAAGTCCACTGACACTCACTCATCACGATATCTTCGAAACTACAAGAGTACGAGTTTGAAATTTTGCACATATGTTTGTTTTATAGTCTAACTTTTTATTAGCTGCAGTAAAATGACGTTTTGTGGGTTGCCGGGTTTTGAAGAAAAATAAATAGGGATGTAGCTAAATGAGTGAATCATAAATGAATAATCAGTTTGGTTTTTTTTTTGAGATTTAATATTGAGTTGTAATGTATTTTTTTAACCTATTATTATTACTATACTAGAGGATTGATCTTTTTTAGTGGAAGTATAGGGAGGTACATTCAAAATGAAACAAAAACGTCATAATAATGTTATTTAATTAATTTTTGTGAACTGAATCACATCCCTATTGAGATTAGGCTGGCAACATTATTTTACGGAATGACATTTAGAAACGTCATTTTACTGCAGCTAATAAAAAGTTAGACTATAGTATGTAGGCGTTATCCTTTTGGTCTAAAATTCAACATTCCTTTGACTTTTTATTCTTCTAAACATCTTGTTTAGAAGCTTGCATTTCATAGTCAAATATTTTAAATCTCTGATCAACCTCTTTTTCTGTTTCTTGGAGTTGAACAGTCTGAAAATAAAAAGATTTACAATGTTCTTTACGCTACACTTT
Source organism: Philereme vetulata (assembly GCA_918857605.2). Taxonomy (NCBI): domain Eukaryota; kingdom Metazoa; phylum Arthropoda; class Insecta; order Lepidoptera; family Geometridae; genus Philereme; species Philereme vetulata. Next base: position 2,515,375 of record OU975482.1, read on the forward strand.
GTACCCAGAATCTTTATATTGACACTAAAACCAAGAATTTTGCACAATATTTTGTCCATGAATATAATTTCTCTTTTAATTAAGTACCAGTTTTATCCTGCTTATTGAAGCTCATTAAATAACTCGAATCACCTTGTATATTTTGGATCTCAGTTTTATGTTTCAGCTGGTCAGGTATGGTGCTCTCTGTTAAATTTATGGTGTCCATTACTGCATCTATAAGAAAAATTATAACGTTTGCAAATAATGGGAATAATATTGAATTTATCAAGATATACATTTGTAAGAATTGACTGAAACAGATCTCGATTGAAAACGCTAAAAGGGGACTTCACCAAGAGGCACACTGAACTGAGCGACAAACTTAATGTGTGGAACAACAGGTAGGAATAATAACTTCAAGATGCCATGATTCACCAAACAAACATAACTATGTTTTACCAGATTCAATGCAAATAGAAGCTTCGTGAGCTGAATTGTTGATCAGTGATGTCTCGCTTTGTGTGCTGTTTGATGCATAGTGTGATCACGGTGAGGCTGCCTGTGGTCTGTGTGAATTTGCGGCACTGAAAATTACAATGAATTTAATTATTTCATGCTGCGCCGCCGAATAACATTAACTTCAGAGGCCATTATTCACTAAACAAACTGTACATATGTTTTACCTATTTCAATGCAAATGGAAGCTTCAGGAGCTGAACTGTCATTGAACTGTGAAATTACTGAATATTGTAGCAGAAATTAAAAAACAATAACAAAATAATCAACACGAAAAAACATAAATGTATATATGGCAGGTATTTCAATAAACAACTTATACATATCCGGCGAATGGATTAAATGAATGAATGGAAAAATATCGCACAGGTCACAGATTAGGACATTTAGCGTTTACCTGTTATCCGGACTATTGCATCGGTCTTTCTTTTATTTCTTACGGTCGTCGATCTTGTAAGGGATATTACCAGGCATGGTTGGATCTAAAACTTTAATCAAGAGCGCACTTTAAAGTCTTGTCAAATTCAAAATTAGATACTATTAAATCCTCGGAATAATATAATGTTCTGAGATTCAATTAACAATAACGCCGGTACCTCACGACCAAGCGAGCCTTAGTCGTAATTAATCGAGCCACGACCAATGAGGGCTTTTTATTTTTGATAAACGAACATTTGATCCAACTGGCGTAATAGATGGCGCTGTCTGGAGATTCGCTGTCACAAATATGATTTTTAAGCCAAAATCTCATAGCATTAATAACATATTAATAAAATTAGGACATATTTATAAAATTTGTCAAAAACAATCTCACTTCGTCAGTTAACAAACACAAATTAAAAAAAAAAGTTCTTTGGAAAATAATGTTGACGCGGCAATTGGCATTGACCTTTAAATAAATAATAAATAAATAATGCTGGACATTTCACACTGCGTTATCTAGCCCCAAACTAAGCAAAGCTTGTACTATGGGAACCAGATAAGTGATAGAATACTTACATACTTTTTTTTTGTAAATACTTAGCCTGGCCATAAATACTATTACAATTAAAAATAAACAAAAAATTACATTTGAATTTGGAATCTGTCATTTTTATATGATTGTTCATTGTGTTTTCTCATTTTGGCGCCAATACATTGTACAAAATTTTGCGATATTAAAATGGAGTGGGGTGATAAACAGAACCGAATCGCTGTGATTGCATTACATAAAGTAGGTATGGAGCCAAATGCAATTTTTAAAACTCTCCATACGCTTGGTATTAGTAAAATGTTTGTGTACCGGGCTATTAATAGGTACAATGAGACCTCCTCTGTTTGTGACAGAAAAAGATCTGGCCGTCCACGTAGTGTTCGTACGAAAAAAGTGGTCAAAGCAGTATGGGAAATAATTCGAAGAAATCCTGCCCGAAAGCAAAAAATTTTATCATGGGAGATGAAGATAGCACCTAGAACCATGTCGCGTATTTAAAAGATGATTTAGGACTTGCAGCCTCTAAAAGACGTACTGGTCATTTCTTAACTGATAATTTAAAAAAGAATAGGGTGGTAAAATCGGAAAATCTACTGAAGCGTAAAGAGAGATCACAGAATAGTTTTGTTTACGGATAAGAAAATTTTTACAGTTAAGCAACATTATAACAAACAAAATGACCGTATCTTTGCTCACAGCTCTAAGGAAGCTTCCCAATTAGTCGACAGAGTGCAACGTGGGCATTATCCGACTTCAGTGATGGTTTGGTGGGGTATTAGCTATGAAGGAGTGACTGAGCCATACTTTTGTGAAAAAGGTATCAAAACTTCGGCACAAGTATATCAAGATACCATTTTTGAGAAGGTAGTGAAGCCCTTTAATAACACCATGTTCAATAACCAAGAATGGTCCTTCCAGCAAGACTCGGCGCCGGGTCATAAAGCTCGGTCTACGCAGTCTTGGTTGGAAACGAACATTTCAGAATCATCAGAGCTGAAGACTGGCCGTCGTCTAGTCCTGATCTTAATCCGCTGGATTATGATTTATGGTCAGTTTTAGAGAGTACGGCTTGCTCTAAACGCCATGATAATTTGGAGTCCCTAAAACAATCCATACGATTGGCAGTCAAGAGTTTTCCCAAGGAAAGACTGCGTGCTTCTATTGATAACTGGCCTCAACGTTTAAAGGACTGTATTGCAGACAATGGAGACCACTTCGAATACGTTTTTTTTTATATTTTAAATTGTTTTATATTTATGTATTAAACTAACACACTGTAAATGTAATAAATGTTATTTGCAAGAAATAGATTTTTTCCTATGTTACAGTATTTATGGCAAGACTAGGTACATACTTACCCATAATATCATAAAAACATACCCAAACGCGGCACAAATATTATGTTGACCATACAAGCATTTGTCTCGCAGCGGGAATCGAACCCGCAACCTCCTGCGTCTCAGTCAGCTATTCGCCCACTGCGCCACAAAGGCCGTCGTCTTTGTAATTCAGCTTATAGCAGAGCAACGTCATCTGTTAGCAGTCTATTTATCTCAATGTTAGCAGGTTAGCAATAAACATGACCGTCAAAAGCCCTCATTGCAGGAAAGACTCAAACAACAAACCCGCCCCCTTATTACCTAAGCCAAATTGCTGTCGTGACGCTATCGCTAGTCAGGCCATTCCTTTCACACGTGAGGTACGTACGGTACGTGCGAAAGGGATGGCCTGACTAGCGATAGCGACAGGACCGGTTGGTTTACAAATAAACAAATTATTTATAGCAGACACAATTTCATCATCCATAATTTCATGCAAGAATACACTAAATTAAACAATACATCAAATATGCAATATATGTTTCATCTTAGGCGATCTTTATTGCTATATTAAATTCTTCATCATCATCATCCACAGCCTGACCCATTGTTGGGTATAGGCTCCCCAAGTTTGTGCCATCCACCACGATCCTGCGCTAGTCTCACCCACTGACGGCCCACAACCTTTACGATGTCGTCCACTCACCTCGCTGCTGGTCGTCCTACCCTTCTATACCCGCTCCTCGGCCACCATTCAGTCACTGTCCTGCTCCATCTGTCATCACCACGTCTAGCCAAGTGTCCCGCCCAAGACCATTTGAGCTCCATAACTCGAATCCGTACGTCAACCTTCGTTCGTCTACGGATCTCGACATTTGAAACTCGATCTAACAGTACAACTAACAGTTAACTTCTTCATTTTAGTATAATTCGTAGGCGCGCTAGTCCATTTAGGTCCTAGAAAACTTTTGTATAAGCAGCCAGAGAGCCTAGCAAAACCGTAGAACTATTGAAATATATCATAAAAGTATCTATTGTAGCAAGGATTGCTAGTACTGCTATCAAATTCATTTATTACCGTTGTTTATAAATGTTAGCTAAGCAGGATGTCTGATCAAAGAAGGTTAAAAATATGTTTATTTGACAAGACGTGTTTAGAGTTCCGCAGATACGTCTAAAAGAGAATTGTTAAAAAAATACTATTTTTATATGCTTAGAATAAGCTTTGACATTAAATTTAGGGTAATATTCGTTAAATTAAACTCTTAGTCAGAGAATATTCGTGAGAATCTATTATTGACAATCTGCAATATTCTCGAACTGAACGGTCTGATACGTGACGATGGTAAGCGGCCTGACGGTATGACTCTTAAACCTTGGGAGAAGGGTAGGTTTTTGGTGTGGGACGCCACGTGCGTCATCTCATCTGTCTGGTGCAGCAGTTGGGGCCAGTGCGGCGGCTAATTAAGCCAAAGATCTCAAGCGGCGCAATAATGGAAGTCTCGACAGAGCTTACGTATTTGAGCCATTTGGGGTCGAGACCCTGGGTCCATGGGGTACTGGGGCACATCGCGTTTTCAAAATTCTCTCTGGGAGTCTGGTCGAAGTGACGTGTGATCCGAGAGCTGGCGCTTATCTGGGTCAACGCATAAGCATTGCAATTCAGCGGGGCAATGCAGCCAATGTCTTGGGGATACTTCCGCCTGGTCGTGATCTGGAGCAGTTGAGCTATCGTTTGTTCTTCTTTAGATGATTCAACTGTTTCTTCTGTATTTTATTGTCAATAATTGCAAATAAATATGCAATATCTTTAATAGTTTGTTAACACTGAAATCATGTGCTGTTCATTCTGTAACGAATACCTACCTAAATAAAACATTAGAAATGAAACACAAAGTTTACTGAGCTAAGTACATAAATTATTGTTTCTACGACCAAGTCGTGAATCTTAGACGTAACATACCCTAAAGATTTATTAAGTTACGTATTCAATCTTTATATCTGTATTAATATAGGTATTTTAATTTTATATTAAATTACCAGATCGCTATTCAGCGATAAGGACGCCAATTGTGTTACATAGATTTATATTTCTCTAATTTAATTGTTTGTGGCGCAGTGGGCGAATAGCCGGCTGAAACGCAGGAGATAGGGGATTCGATTCCCGCTGCAGGATAAATGTTTGCATGATCTACAGATATTTGTTCCGAGTTTGGGTATTTTTCTCTATATTATAAGTATGTATTTACAAAAAATGTACATAAGTATTCTATCAGTTATCTGATTCCCATAGTACAAGCTTTACTTAGTTTGGGGCTTGATAATGTTGTGTGAAATATCCAGCAATGAATGAATGAAAATACTTTATTGTACACTTCAAAAAAAAAACAGACTTAAAAATAAAAAATCACAAAGCAACAAGTACAATGGGCGGTCTTATCGCTTAGAAGCGATTTCTTCCAGACAACCATTGGATGGAGAGGACTTTTGTGACATTACAATAATGGAGGAAGGTGTACATACATTTAACAAAACAAAAACTAAATTTTAAGAAAGCGCTGAACACTTACAATAAAATAAAACAATATACATAAATATACCTACTACAAATAAATTAAATAATTATAATATATACATATATATACATAAACACACATACATACATATCTATAGCGATACTACGACGTTTCTGAGAGATAAAATATTTTCACTCTAGTTTTAAATGTGGCTAATGATGCAGCTTGCCGTATTGAGACCGGTAATGTGTTCCAAAGACGTGTTGCTTGAACGGTAAAGGAATCATCATAGAATCTAGTTCCATGAACTGGGGTTTTAAGCATCAAATTTTCAGACGATCGGAGCGAGTGAGGATTAGAGCAGTGAAGAAACTCAAATCGTTCCTTCAAGTAGGAAGGGGTTAACGGGTTTCGGAGGATGTTGTACAGGAGGGAAAGGATATGAGCATTCCGGCGAAGACGAATAGGCAACCACTTGAGCTTGAGACGAAATTCGAAGACGTGATCAAATTTACGGAGTACAAAAATTAAACGAATGCAGAAATTTTGCAGACGCTCAAGCTTGTTTAGTTAGTCCTTCGTAAGGTCGAGATAGCTGGCGTCAGCATAATCAAGAACGGGGAGAAGAAGTGACTGTGCAAGCGCAATTTTTGTAGCGGTAGGTATAAAGTTATGCAGCCTTCTAAGCGAGCCAGCAGATGCAAACATCTTTCAACTCACAGATTCAAGCTGCGGAACCCACGACATGAAACTGTCTATTAGTATACCTAATTTTTTAACGTGTTTGCTGAAAGGAACTATCACACCGTAAAATTCTACGCTAGGAATAGCTGTCCAGTCTATTTTTGATAACGTGCGAGAGCTTCCTACTACAACTACCTGAGTTTTTGAGGGTTCACTGTAAGACCGTACGCCTTGCTCCAGTTCCCTATACGGTTAAGTTCGTTGTTGGTACGGTTGATTGCACCAAGCAGGTCATGAAGTGACGCTGAAGTATAAATTTGGAGATCGTCTGTATAGAAATGGTAGGAAGAAGTAATTTGGAGCGATATCGAATTAATAAAAAGTGCAAATAGAAGAGGAGATAACACACCACCTTGAGGTACACCGGCTGTAGTGACTACACCAGGATGAAAACGAATCGTCTAAGCGGATACGCTTCCGGCGCCCTTGCAGATAACTGCGAAATCAGTCAATCACCGATGGAGATATGTTAATAGAGCGTAATAGGGCAAGGAGGATGTCAAAATCAACAGTGTTAAAATCATTGCTGAAATCTAAAAGTGTAAGGAGGGTGAGTTGTCCGATTTCCATACCCAGTCTAATGTCATCAGTGATTTTTACAAGAGCAGTAACAGTACTATGACCGGGTCGGAAACCGGACTGGAGAGGATTAAGCAAATTATGATCATTGAGAAAGGAGCTGAGCTGATTGTGGATCAAACGTTCAAGGACTTTGGATAGGAATGGAAGGATGGAGATGTGACGATAATCTGTGAAAGAAGAGGGCTTAGGCTTTTTTGGAAGAGGGATTATGTTTGCATGCTTCTAAGCCGAAGGAACGGAGCCAGAGGAAGCAGGGAAGTTGAGTATGTGACATATCATAGGAAGAATTTCATCAATAATAAGAATTACCATATTCCGACCTATGTTGTCACCTCCCACAGCATTAGATGAAATGGACAGAATGCTCTTCTTAACATCACATGCAGTGAACTGACTAAATACATTAGGAGGATAGTTAGGAGTTGGCATAGAAGAAAGATAGTTAATTGTGCTAAGTTTGTCATGCAAGTCCATGTTTGATGAAAAATGACAGTTAAGTGAATCAATATCGAGGTCTTTAATAACGGTATCACAACGTGACTTGCCAACTCCTAGTGTTCTTAGGAATTTCCCGACTTTAGCGGAATCTGTGTTCGAAACAGAAGCGTGAATATGGCGACGTTGTGCATCTCTACATACATTATTGCAGCGATTCCGGGCGAGAAAATAGCTGTCTTTATTGGCATCGCTTCCAGACCGTTTGTATTTGGCTTTAGCGGTAGCTTTTTTATGAATAAGACTTTTTATTTCATCTGTAAGCCATGGAGTCGGCAGATGTTTCATTTTAATGGGACGGATCGGAGCATGCGTATCAATAAGTTGCGTTATTGTGGCATTGAATACTGCAATCTTGTCGTCAATAGTGTCAGCAGCCATCACCGGAAAGCAGTCTAGGTTTTGAGCATCAGCTCTTAACTTCTCTACGTCCATACCACTAAAATTGCGCTGTAGAAGAATTTTGGGTTTTGGTTTTGGAGGACGCACTTTATACGATATTTATTATTTAACAATATTAAACAACAATATTTAATTATATTAATATAATCTTTATTTTAACAGCAATATTTATTATTTATTTATCATTATATTACGTGGTCTTCACTAAGGTATCTCAGCGTGCTATGGCATTGATTGGTGTTTATTTTAATAAATAAAACTCGAATTTTTATAGATATTTTTTAATTACTTGCCTATGATTTTATCTAGATATATCACTCGCTAGCAACACGGGGCTAGAGAGCGCTGTGTGAAATGTCCAGCATTATTAGTTATTATTATTATACTAGACAGCCAACAAACAAAGCTTTCGTGAAGTACGGAACACCTACTTAAAACTTCGGTTCTTACTTGTCAGTCGGTGGCCGACAAAGAGCAAATATGTCTTTCCAACGCGTGCCGCACCTGGACCTAGTGATGTCATTTATCGATACAAAACTTATCGATAAAGCTGTCGATAAGCTAAGTGGACCAATATTTGTCTAAGATTTCAGACATCAATACCTAACAGTCTGGCGATTACGATTTATGAGTGATTTATTATCTACGAGCGAATTGCTAGTCTGTATAAGGTTTCATCATCATGGGTCCCCAACACTACAACCATTGTCTGGGAAGTGTGGGTAAGGGACCCTTTCGTGCTTAACCCTGGCTTGAACGTCAGAGACGACCACCTCTGATGAATTTGACATTATCTTCATTTTTCAGTATAGATAAAATAGAAAAATAAATGAAAAACTTATACCTTGTTACCCCAAAAAATTAAACAACTGTTTAATGCGTGTTTAACAATTCCTTAACACGTTCGTATGGGATTTTTTTAAGCACGAGCTAAACAGTGTTTATCTTTTTTATGGTAAGACCTTAGTTGACGATAATATTAGAGTTCACTTAGTTAATTTGCATAATTTTACCAGGTGGTATGATTATCTGAACAGTGTTCCCTTTCTTTGTTTTATCGGATAAATTACTGGTAAATTGATACCTAGCATGCAAGTTTTACCTCAGGTGCGTTTACACCTTACGTTTCGCGGTTACCTCCAAGTAATTGCATATTGTTGGAATTAAACACAGGTTTTTAGATACTGGAAAGACTGCAGTCGGACTCGACGGGCTGATAATATTAGGTTGGGAAAAAAGTTTCTTCGTATTTTTTAAGAAAATACAAAACATTGTTTAATATAGTTTATTTACATTTAATTAAAGTATGTAGATACCATTTTGTTTGATAACTTTTTGCCATCTTGTAAGTAGGGACATGATCCCATTGCTATATAAATTTTGGGGCTTCTGATCAAAATACCGCGACAAGTAGTTTTGGCAGTCCTATCGTGATGTTAACCTGACACTGCCTAAAGAATTCTGAAGAGACCGAAACAGGTGGAAATCTGAAGGTGCAAGGTCAGGACGATACGGCGGATGCATTAACACCTCCCAGCCAAACTCTCTTAATTTTTGCTGAGTGGCTAAAGATGTGTGAGGTCTAGCGTTATCATGATGAAAAATCACATCACTTCTGTTGATTAATTTCGGCCGCTTTAATCTCATCAGTTGGTTGCAGTAGAGTTCAAAATCGATGGTCCTGCCTGGTGGTAACAGCTCATAATGAATAATGCCCTTCCAATCCCACCACACACACAGCATCACCTTGTTGCGAGTTAACCCGGGTTTCGCCACAGTCTGTGAAGCCTGACCGGCCTTTGACCACGACCTTTTTCACACGTTCTTGTCGTACGTGATCAACTTTTCATCACCAGTTATCAGCTTCTTCAAAAATGGTTCGGTTTCATTACGTCGTAATAAAGAATCACAAATGAGTACACGATTCATTAGGTTTCTTTCAGTGAGCTCGTGGGGTACCCAAATATCGAGCTTTTTTGTGTACCCAGTTTTTTTCAAATACGCCAAAACTATTTTGTGGTCAATTCCCAGTTCTTCAGCTACGTATAAACTACTGATATGCCAATCTTGCTCCACTTTTAAAAAAATGACATCAATTTTATCCGTAATAGGGCGACCAGAGCGACGTGCATCTTTGACATCAAAGTTTCCGGATTGAAAACGCTTAAACCAAATTGGTGCTACTGTCACAGACACTGCACTAGGTCCATAAACATTGCAAATTTTTTTCGCGGCTTGCGTTGCATTTTTACCTTTTTTGTAGTAAAATTTTAAAATGTATCGAATTTTTTCATTAGATTCACTCATCTTTAATGTACGAAAAACAAATAAAAATCACACATTTTCCTAATTTGAATTTGGAATTACCTTCTTTAAAATTAAAACTTTGAATGATACCAAAACCAGCCAGATACAAATAGTACCTATGGCCAAAGAGATTTTATTACAAGTTCATACATACTATAATGCGAAAAGACTTTTTCCCCAACCTATTAATATTAATATTTAAGATTTATACATACATACATTAAATTATAGGCCAGCGGTTGACCACGATCTCGCCTGATGGTAAGCGATCATGCAGTCTACGATGGTACACGCTTGCCTAGAAGAAACCTATTCACTCGCGACTTAAAGATACCCAGGTTGTAGCTAACAGGAAACACAGACTTTGGCAAGGCGTTCCACTCTTTGGCGGTGCGCATAATAAAGCTCGAAGAGAACCGCTTTGTGCATATGGGAGGTATTTATACCATATAGCGGTGGCGCACCGCAGAGCGTCTGGTTCTCCGATGATAGAATGGAGATGGTTGGGTTAGGTTGAAAAGTTCCACCGCACACTCCCCGAAATGTACTCTAGGCTAGCAACCTTTTGTCGATGCTCCAAGCTGAGGAGCCTTGCATCAACTTCTTGGCTCTTGTCTCAATTGATTCCAGAGCTTCAAGTTGGTACTTCGCTGATCCGTCCCAGAGGTGAGAACAGTCCTCCAAACACGATCGGCTTGTGCTTGGTACAAGTTGAACAACTGTCCCGGTGTGAAGTAGTGCCTCACCTTGCGAGTATACTAAGCTTTTTAGCAGACAACTGGGCTTTCGACTCAATGTAGGAGCCGAAATTGAGAGTCGGAGTTAATGAGATACCAAGAAGCTCGAGGTGGTCGTATTTCGGCATGGATACATTTTGGAAAGTAGGAGTGAGAATAAATTGATTATATTTTTAGTAACCTTACCTACTTGAATAAAAAAATATATAAAAATAAATGACTACAATCCTTTTAACTTAGAAAACTTCAGTGATTGATTTCAATCATTATTATACATAGTATTGTCACACAGTAAAAACTTTTCTTTTAGAATGCTGGCCACAAAAAAGTTTATAGAATTCGAATTTCGAATTGTTCATGAAAATATAAATGAATTTTAGAATTTTACTCATTTTTAAATATGGAGTGGACGCGTAAAGAAGACCGTATTGCAGTTATTGCGTTGCATCGTTGCGGTTACGCGCCAATTCAAATGTTTGACATACTGAAAAATTTGAATATAACCAAAAGATTCGTTTATCGCACCATCAAACGATACAATGAAGACTCTAGTGTAGATGACAGGTCAAGAAGTGGTCGCCCTCGGTCTGTTAGGACTCCAGCAGTGATAAAAGCTGTGAAGGCGCGAATTCAAAGAAATCCCAAACGTAAGCAGAAACTGTTGGCCCTTCAGATGGGGTTAAGCAGAACCACGGTGAAAAGGGTAGTTAAATGAAGACATAGGGCTTCGGGCATATCGAAGAAAAACAGGACATCGTTTGAATGCTCGTCTAATGGACCTGAGACTGAAGAGATGCCGCGCTTTGTTGAAGCGGTACGCGGGAAAAAAATATCGGGAAATTCTTTTTTCGGATGAAAAAATTTATGTGACAGAATTTATGACCTGACTAGGTAAATACGGAATAACGTCTCGCCTTGCACTGACAGGCGAAGAGTGACATTATTGGGAGCGGATCGCACTCATCCTGATGAAGGTTCACGAATTGAACCGAAACATGGTCGGTTGAAACATCGATGAGACAGTACGTGATAAAATATAATAATGCTTGAATACAATCTTCCATTATTATACTTGTAATTACCGAGGGAGGGAAAACGTTTATTGCGTCTCGTCAGTTCATAATTAAAAAAAAAAATTTGCGGCTTAAATATCACTGAGTTTAAGAGGCCTATTGTGATAGAAACTGAATGATTTTCTTAGGATATAAACGGAGGATAACTTTTGGCACGCTCCGGGCTAAGGATGTGTTTGCCCAGATGAAGGCTACGCAGAGTTATATACATGACAAAAAAAATTGTAAGAAATTTAATTAGTAAAATCATAAAATTATTTGTATCGATAACGTCCATCGACCAAAAACCACCCCTAAATAATTCAAGCATTCAACCGCGTTTCTTCTTGCAAATTCTCTTTAAGACATTTTATTCTCAAACAAATAAAAGGTATGGCAGCTGATTCCGCTTTTTGTATTTGAAATACCATAAGAACCCAAACAGCTCATTAAAAATACCACTCAAAATTCAACCTTAACCCTTCGATATAAAGATGGCTGCTAAAACCGTGGCGACTGAGAACGGTTGTGGAATTCTCAAGACTATTAATTCTGAATTAGTACTCAAATTACTTGACTTGTAATTGAAAATCAGAGCTCCAGTTACGAAGGGTTAAGCTTTGTTTGCGGTAAACTTTTGAATTAAAAATAGTGTAAATGTCTTTAGAAAAGTGGGTGGTAATATTGGGTCTATTTACTCTTTGCAATTAGACGTGTTCGTTTCAAATGAGTCTAATGAAATATGACTAGTAGTGAATAGCTGGATTTTTATTTGATTTTATTGGAGCATTTGAGTAGCTATTTTTATAACTGACTTCAAAAAAGGAGGAGATTCTATGTTCGACTGTATATTTTTTTTTTATTTATTGAAAGATACATCAACATTACACATATTTTATCTCTTTATAGCCTAGTTACCAAATTTATGAATTACTAGCTGTTGCCAGCGGCTTTGCACGCGTGGTTTGCCAATAAAAAGTAGCCTATGTGTTAATCCAGGTTGTGATCTACGTACATACCAAATTTCATCGCAATCGGTTCAGCCGTTCCGGCGTGAAAGAGTAACAAACATCCATACATACATACATACAAACTTTCGCGTTTATAATATTATTAGTAGGACTAGTTGACCCGCCGAACTTCGTACCGCCTTGACATGCATATAGCGCGGGCTGTCAATATACGTCACTCTGGTATAATTGTCAATTGTTGACCCCGCCATCATTTTACAGCCATACTTAACCATAAACAAAATTACGTTTAGCTGTCATTTGCGTTTTGTTATTCCATGTCAGATGCGTTTTTGTTATACCACGTTTTATAGTGACTTGTATTCTCTTTGACGTTTTATATCACGAGAACGCGGTCGAACGGGATAAAAAGTATTCTTTGTGTTTCTCCTGGTTCTAAGCTACCTCCCCACCAATTTTCAGTCAAATCGGTTCAGCCGGTCTTGAGTTATAAATAGTGTAACTAACACGACTCTCTTTTATATATATAGATGACGATACACTATTTTGACACGTGCACCAATTACAGGTGTATACAAGATTCATTTCAACATATATTTGTTTTTATGTAACGATTTCTCCGTCAATTGTAGACCGGTTTTCAATATTATTTTTTTATTTGAAAGGATTTACTTTCAGATTGGTCCCATAGAAATTTCATCGAAATCGGTTCAGTAGTTTGTTTTTTATGTTATCTGAATTCGGTTATATTTTTGTTAAAAAGTTACTTGTAATAAACTATGGTTTAATGATCATACACCTGGCATTTTACAGCGGTAGCGTTTTAGCAGTTGCTGTATGAAGACTCGACAGAGCTGACATATTTGAGCCATTTGAGGTCATGAGCCAGGGATCGTAAGGTCTGGTTGAAGCGACGTGTGATCCGAGAGCTGGCGCTTATCTGGGTCAGTGCATAGCATTGCAATTGAGCGGGGCAATGCAGCCAGTGTCTTGGGGACACTTCCGCCTGGTAGTGATCTGGAGCAGTTGAGCTATCCATAGATCGCTTGTCTTTAGATAATTCAACAGTTTCTTTTGTATTTTTCGTAGCAACTTTTTTTACAAATTAACTTATTTATGCATAACGCAATTAAAAACTCATGTAGATAGTTAATGAGACACATTTGTTAGGTACATATTGTTTTTTGTATGTATAAATATATTTTATTTAGTGTGTAAGTACCTTACTTAAAGTCTAACTTTTTATTAGCTGCAGTAAAATGACGTTTTGTGGGTTGCCGGTTTTTGAAGAAAAATAAATAGGGATGTAGCTAAATGAGTGAATCATAAATGAATAATCAGTTTGGTTTTTTTTTTTGAGATTTAATATTAAGTTGTAATGTATTTTTTTAACCTATTATTATTACTATACTAGAGGATTGATCTTTTTTAGTGGAAGTATAGGGAGGTACATTCAAAATGAAACAAAAACGTCATAATAATGTTATTTAATTAATTTTTGTGAACTGAATCACATCCGTATTGAGATTAGGCTGGCAACATTATTTTACGGAATGACATTTAGAAACGTCATTTTACTGCAGCTAATAAAAAGTTAGACTATAGTGTGCTGTGTTTGTTTTGTTCCGACACAAATAAATGCTTTTTCTTATTCTAAATAACGAGAAATATCAATCAGTACTTAGTTAAATAGATAGATATAGATATTTATTTCGACACAAGTAACAAACACACAGAAACTACACACAGTGGATAATTAAAGACAGACAATTAAAAACACGTTAACATAGACAATAATATAAATGTAAAAAAATAGGAGGAAATCCGCAGAAGAACTAAAGTTGCCGACATAGCTCTCAAAATTAGCAAGTTGAAGTGGCAATGGGCAGGCCACATCGCTCGTAAAACCGATAACCGTTGGGGAAGAAAGGTTCTCGAGTGGATACCACGGACTGGATGACGCAGCGTAAGCCGGCCCCCCACAAGGTGGACCGACGATCTAGTAAGAATCGCGGGGAGCCGTTGGGCGCAAACGGCTACCAACCGCTCGTTGTGGCGATCTAAGGGGGAGGCCTATGTTCAGCAGTGGACGTCTTGCGGCTGATGATGATGATGATGATGATGAAAAACAAATATACGTACCCAGTCACTTAATCGGGCACACACAGCTTAAATCGTATAAAGGGCAAGGTGTTCGCTTTTATAACAAACTCCCAAGTGATGTGCAAAAATTGACAATTTACAAATTTAAAAACGCATTCAAACAAAATCTTTATTAAAAAGCCAATAAAATATCGGATTATTTAGATGCTAGCTTGGGATTGAAATTGCTTCAACACGTTCAAAATGTTACAATTTAGACGTAATTTATTTCCTGTATTGTTATGTATAAAGGATCATTAAAAAATAACAACCAGCCTTGTTTCTTGCCTTTCTTTCCTGGCTTGGTCGCGAAGGAACAGGCAGTAAAATTGACGTTTCAAAGTGATCCTTGTGATTTTAATGAAAAAACGATTTTGACTTTGACTATGAGCCCTGTGCAGAAAAAGGAGAATGGCTCAGCATCTGAACAATAAATTTGTTGCTCAATGCTTAGCAATCTGCTGTACATTTTCTTCCACTAATATTGAAATAGTCTCGAAATAAGAAATGTAAGATGAAAAAATGGTTACAAAAATACCCAAAGTAAAGGACAAGTTTTGTTATTATGTTCTGTTTGTGACGTTAATTTAAAACAGTTAAAAGAATATAGTAATTACATTGTAATTATTGTTTACTTACAGTTAGCTTATATACATTTTTACTGGCACGAAACACAACTGGAGATATATACAGTGTAAACTTTATATAACGACACTCAAGGGACTGAGCATATTCAAAATATGCTCAGTCGTTATAGAGAGTTGTCGTTAAATGGAGAGAAGTAAAATCTGTGTCACAGTGATTTTCTCTTACTAGCCATGATTACAATTTGAAAGTTTGTGAGCTACTAAGAATATGACCACGTATAGATAAAATCCATCACTTCTACTAACAACAGTCTGCAGCTACATACACGTGCAAGCAATCCCATTTTCTAAACAAAAGAACGGATTTCTTAGAAAGTTTGGTGTGTATGATGCCGACAGTCGAGTTTATTATGGTCTAGGATAATAAAACGACAAAAGGATATACACAGCTGCGCAGTTTTTACTAATTTAACAACTTAAAAAGAACTTTTTATTACAAATTGTTGTCGTTATTGAGAGTGGGTGTAATGCTATACAGAGTGTAGCATTGTATGCAAGACAAGCTAAACCAACCAAAGCCGAGTGATTTCGACGCTTTAGAGAGTTTGTCGTTAAAACGAGTGACGTTACATGGAGTTTACACTGTAATGATAAACTAGAAATTCCCTTATACAAATTAAAAGTGCTACAAAAATTCTGGATCCTGATGATTAGTATGGATAATATATATTTTTTTGAATGCTGGATATATAACACAACGCTATCTAGCCCCAAACTAAGCAAAGCTTGTACGGGCAACCATACTGATAGAATACTTATAATAATTTTACTTTTTTGTAAATATATACTTACTAGTTTCCGCCAGCTGCTTTGAACGAATTAACGGTTTGATAACAAAAAGTAGCCCATGTGTTAATCCAGGTTATAATCTACGTATATACTAAATATCATCGAAATTGGTTCAGCCGTTACGACGTGAAAGAGTAACAAACATCCACACATACATCCATATAAATTTTCGCGTTTATAATATGCATCATCATCATCATCATATCAGCTGTAGGACGTCCACTGCTGGACAAAGGCCTCCCTCATTGATCTCCAGGAACTGCGGTTGGAAGCGGCCTGCATCCAACGCCGACCTGCGGTTCTTACCAAGTCGTCTACCCATCTTGTAGGTGGACGTCCTGCGCTGCGCTTGCCGGTCCGTGGCCTCCATTCGATAACTTTCCTGCCCCATCGGCCATCTGTTCTGCGCGCTATATGGCTTGCCCATTGCCACTTCAAGGTGTTAATCCGTCGGGCTATGTCGGTGACTTGAGTTCTCCTACGTATCTCCTCAATTCTGATTCGAATATAATTCAATGATTATAATATTAGTGAAATGGGATTATATAGAGAAACCCAGCCCCGGAACAAATATCTATAGATCATGCAAACATTTGTTTTACAGTGGGAATTTATCCCGCAGCCGCCTGCGCCTCAGCCAGCTTTTCGGCCACTGCGCCACGGAGGTCGTCTATATTATTATGTATTTAACGTTTAACCCATCAAAAGCTACAAAAGAAGGGTTATTATTACCAACCGATTTTTAAATCTATTTCTTATTTCACACCCTTGTAAATGAAGAGCAGCAGACAGCAGTCAATCGTCATATTTAGCGCATTATATAAACGCATACGCACCGTTGAGTCGACAACGTTGAATTTGACACAACAAAAATGCATTCACCCAGTCACGATGATGAGTGACTTCTGACATTCCTAACTACTACAGAGTGTGATGATGCCTCTATCATATTTCGTATGTTGAACAAGAAGTTTTTTGTGTAAATGTACTTTTTCAAAACGAGCTTTTATAAAATTCATAATTGGAACCGCAAGCAGATTCAAATGAGCCCAAACACTACGCCTACTATAATCCATTCAGAAGTTCCGTTGTCTAGCATCCGTCCCCATCATGAGACCACCTCCGTGATACCATATTATTGCATTGTCACCGAAGTTACATATGTATTCCAAATTTCAGCTCAATCAGTTGAGGGGAACGGGTTTAAAATTCAGTTGCAAGTTTCCACCCGGACAAACATACATACATTGCAAGTTAATAAAAAGCTTGTACAAAATTATGTTCGACTGATCCGTGCTTATTTTTCAGCCCAAAAAAGCAAGGTTATTTGAATTATGATTTAAACATATAAATATATTGCATAAAACAAACTACTATAGTAGCTTGCATAACGATCGCTAAAACATAATCAGTGACTAAATATGTTTAAATTTGACGTATTTTTATGATTTGACAACTCTCTTACTCACATTTAGGCGTTAAATACGATTAGGCATCGTTGCGCAAATCGCCCATAGCATATTAGTAGGTTTTTGATTTTTGATTTGATGTACAATCATAAAAACCTCTAAGACACTTCGAAAAAAATAGGTTACCAAATTGGTAGCCTATATTATTTTGTGTGTAAGTACCTTACTTAAAGTCTAACTTTTTATTAGCTGCAGTAAAATGACGTTTTGTGGGTTGCCGGTTTTTGAAGAAAAATAAATAGGGATGTAGCTAAATGAGTGAATCATAAATGAATAATCAGTTTGGTTTTTTTTTTTGAGATTTAATATTAAGTTGTAATGTATTTTTTTAACCTATTATTATTACTATACTAGAGGATTGATCTTTTTTAGTGGAAGTATAGGGAGGTACATTCAAAATGAAACAAAAACGTCATAATAATGTTATTTAATTAATTTTTGTGAACTGAATCACATCCCTATTGAGATTAGGCTGGCAACATTATTTTACGGAATGACATTTAGAAACGTCATTTTACTGCAGCTAATAAAAAGTTAGACTATAGTGTGCTGTGTTTGTTTTGTTCCGACACAAATAAATGCTTTTTCTTATTCTAAATAACGAGAAATATCAATCAGTACTTAGTTAAATAGATAGATATAGATATTTATTTCGACACAAGTAACAAACACACAGAAACTACACACAGTGGATAATTAAAGACAGACAATTAAAAACACGTTAACATAGACAATAATATAAATGTAAAAAAATAGGAGGAAATCCGCAGAAGAACTAAAGTTGCCGACATAGCTCTCAAAATTAGCAAGTTGAAGTGGCAATGGGCAGGCCACATCGCTCGTAAAACCGATAACCGTTGGGGAAGAAAGGTTCTCGAGTGGATACCACGGACTGGATGACGCAGCGTAAGCCGGCCCCCCACAAGGTGGACCGACGATCTAGTAAGAATCGCGGGGAGCCGTTGGGCGCAAACGGCTACCAACCGCTCGTTGTGGCGATCTAAGGGGGAGGCCTATGTTCAGCAGTGGACGTCTTGCGGCTGATGATGATGATGATGATGATGAAAAACAAATATACGTACCCAGTCACTTAATCGGGCACACACAGCTTAAATCGTATAAAGGGCAAGGTGTTCGCTTTTATAACAAACTCCCAAGTGATGTGCAAAAATTGACAATTTACAAATTTAAAAACGCATTCAAACAAAATCTTTATTAAAAAGCCAATAAAATATCGGATTATTTAGATGCTAGCTTGGGATTGAAATTGCTTCAACACGTTCAAAATGTTACAATTTAGACGTAATTTATTTCCTGTATTGTTATGTATAAAGGATCATTAAAAAATAACAACCAGCCTTGTTTCTTGCCTTTCTTTCCTGGCTTGGTCGCGAAGGAACAGGCAGTAAAATTGACGTTTCAAAGTGATCCTTGTGATTTTAATGAATAAACGATTTTGACTTTGACTATGAGCCCTGTGCAGAAAAAGGAGAATGGATCAGCATCTGAACAATAAATTTGTTGCTCAATGCTTAGCAATCTGCTGTACATTTTCTTCCACTAATATTGAAATAGTCTCGAAATAAGAAATGTAAGATGAAAAAATGGTTACAAAAATACCCAAAGTAAAGGACAAGTTTTGTTATTATGTTCTGTTTGTGACGTTAATTTAAAACAGTTAAAAGAATATAGTAATTACATTGTAATTATTGTTTACTTACAGTTAGCTTATATACATTTTTACTGGCACGAAACACAACTGGAGATATATACAGTGTAAACTTTATATAACGACACTCAAGGGACTGAGCATATTTTGACGTTATAGAGAGTTGTCGTTAAATGGAGAGAAGTAAAATCTGTGTCACAGTGATTTTCTCTTACTAGCCATGTTTACAATTTGAAAGTTTGTGAGCTACTAAGAATATGACAACGTATAGATAAAATCCATCACTTCTACTAACAACAGTCTGCAGCTACACGTGCAAGCAATCCCATTTTATAAATAAAAGAACGGATTTCTTAGAAAGTTTGGTGTGTATGATGCCGACAGTCGAGTTTATTATGGTCTAGGATAATAAAACGACAAAAGGATATACACAGCTGCGCAGTTTTTACTAATTTGGCAACTTAAAAAGAACTTTTTATTACAAATTGTTGTCGTTATTGAGAGTGGGTGTAATGCTATACAGAGTGTACCATTGTATGCAAGACAAGATAAACCAACCAAAGCCGAGTGATTTCGACGCTTTAGAGAGTTTGCCGTTAAAACGAGTGACGTTACATGGAGTTTACACTGTAATGATAAACTAGAAATTCCCTTATACAAATTAAAAGTGCTACAAAAATTCTGGATCCTGATGATTAGTATGGATAATATATATTTTTTTGAATGCTGGATATATAACACAACGCTATCTAGCCCCAAACTAAGCAAAGCTTGTACGGGCAACCATACTGATAGAATACTTATAATAATTTTACTTTTTTGTAAATATATACTTACTAGTTTCCGCCAGCTGCTTTGAACGAATTAACGGTTTGGTAACAAAAAGTAGCCCATGTGTTAATCCAGGTTATAATCTACGTATATACTAAATATCATCGAAATTGGTTCAGCCGTTACGACGTGAAAGAGTAACAAACATCCACACATACATCCATATAAATTTTCGCGTTTATAATATGCATCATCATCATCATCATATCAGCTGTAGGACGTCCACTGCTGGACAAAGGCCTCCCTCATTGATCTCCAGGAACTGCGGTTGGAAGCGGCCTGCATCCAACGCCGACCTGCGGTTCTTACCAAGTCGTCTGCCCATGTTGTAGGTGGACGTCCTGCGCTGCGCTTGCCGGTCCGTGGCCTCCATTCGATAACTTTCCTGCCCCATCGGCCATCTGTTCTGCGCGCTATATGGCTTGCCCATTGCCACTTCAAGGTGTTAATCCGTCGGGCTATGTCGGTGACTTGAGTTCTCCTACGTATCTCCTCAATTCTGATTCGAATATAATTCAATGATTATAATATTAGTGAAATGGGATTATATAGAGAAACCCAGCCCCGGAACAAATATCTATAGATCATGCAAACATTTGTTTTACAGTGGGAATTTATCCCGCAGCCGCCTGCGCCTCAGCCAGCTTTTCGGCCACTGCGCCACGGAGGTCGTCTATATTATCATGTATTTAACGTTTAACCCATCAAAAGCTACAAAAGAAGGGTTATTATTACCAACCGATTTTTAAATCTATTTCTCATTTCACACCCTTGTAAATGAAGAGCAGCAGACAGCAGTCAATCGTCATATTTAGCGCATTATATAAACGCATACGCACCGTTGAGTCGACAACGTTGAATTTGACACAACAAAAATGCATTCACCCAGTCACGATGATGAGTGACTTCTGACATTCCTAACTACTACAGAGTGTGATGATGCCTCTATCATATTTCGTATGTTGAACAAGAAGTTTTTTGTGGAAAATGTACTTTTTCAAAACGAGCTTTTATAAAATTCATAATTGGAACCGCAAGCAGATTCAAATGAGCCCAAACACTACGCCTACTATAATCCATTCAGAAGTTCCGTTGTCTAGCATCCGTCCCCATCATGAGACCACCTCCGTGATACCATATTATTGCATTGTCACCGAAGTTACATATGTATTCCAAATTTCAGCTCAATCGGTTGAGGGGAACGGGTTTAAAATTCAGTTGCAAGTTTCCACCCGGACAAACATACATTGCAAGTTAATAAAAAGCTTGTACAACATTATGTTCGACTGATCCGTGCTTAATATGTTTTTCAGCCCAAAAAAGCAAGGTTATTTGAATTATGATTTAAAAATATAAATATATTGCATAAAACAAACTACTATAGTAGCTTGCATAACGATCGCTAAAACATAATCAGTGACTAAATATGTTTAAATTTGACGTATTTTTATGATTTGACAACTCTCTTACTCACATTTAGGCGTTAAATACGATTAGGCATCGTTGCGCAAATCGCCCATAGCATATTAGTAGGTTTTTGATTTTTGATTTGATGTACAATCATAAAAACCTCTAAGACACTTCGAAAAAAATAGGTTACCAAATTGGTAGCCTAATGTTTTCGAAGTTGCCAAGAAGCAAAAATAACTAAAACTCCCACAAAAGCTCAGTAGGTTCTTACGAATAATAAATACATAGAGACTAGAGATGTTATGGATATGATATTTCGGATCTGAATACGGATATGGATATAGGAATAAAATTATATCGGTTACGGATACGGTTACGGATATGTAATTATTTCGGATTATCCGTTAATTTCGGATACTTTCGGTTACGTATATTAGATTGAACTAAAATATGAACACAAATAGTATGTATTAATTTGATTTTATTTATAGGTTTTATCTAGTCTAGGTTATCGTTTGGTATTATAACAATCAAACTGCAAGATTCACATGTCTATAGTGTGACCATTAGTGCTGTGCACTCCCTGAGGTATGCGCACGGCGAGACGGGGGGGAGAATCGGCTGCTGCGCTCTGTCAGTTCGCCGTCAACGCTCGTGGCGGCAGGTAGTGTTATTTGTATCGGACTGTCTATGTCAGACGCACATGACATAGACAGTCCGATACAAATAACACTACCTGCCGCCACGAGCGTTAACGGCGAACTGACAGAGCGCAGCAGCCGATTCTCCCCCCCGTCTCGCCGCGCGCATACCTCAGGGAGTGCACAGCACTAATGGTCACACTATAGTTGCAAGATCCCTATGTTCTAGTAGATCTTTGTTTTTACTTACTCATGTTAATATGTGGGACTTCGACACTTCTCGTTGTACTCTTAGACTCTTTAACAGCTCCATATTTGTAACAAGTATTTGTTTTAATATGTGGATAACGTTGTGGGCTACATTATCAATAACTTTTACATTCCCAGAATGTACCTACACGATTTGTATTTAAATAGTATAATGTAGTTGTTTGTTGTTCCTCAATAAATTAAAATAAAAAATAAAATTCACGTGGCGCGCGAGCGGTGAAACAAAAACGTGTCGAAACATGTCGTTTTATTTAGACTCCGCCCTTATACGAAACTATCCGAAACTTGTGAAACGGATACGGTTACGGTTACGGATATATTTTTATTTCGGATATCCGATAGTTTCGGTTACGGAGCTCCATAACATCCCTGATAGAGACAGTGCACTTAAAAGTTGTTTTGATAATCCTATCTGTTTTTATTATCTTCAGACATTCACCAGTTGCAAACTTTTCTCTATGTACAATATTGAATCTAGAGTTACTGGAAATATATTCAAAAGTTTCTTGTTACTTTTTTTAGTACTTCTTATAGCTTTTAAAGTATCAGTTGCTTACTTCAAAGGAGAGGAAACAAGATTCTTATCTGACCTTCTTGCTTTGGAGATCTTTTAAATTGCGTTGTAACATCCTTTTATATCAAACCTTTTGAATAAACATTTATAGGAAAAAAATGTATGACAGTAGGTGCTTGGGTAATTTATACATCAATAAATGAAGCGAAAACTTTAAACCCCTTTTTATGTTTATTGGGCGCACATAGGAGTGTAAGATTTTGCATAGTTAGATATTTAGTCTAAGTAGAGAAGGTAGAGAAATTTATGTAGGGTTTAGGGCAAGATGTACGCTTTTATAACAAACTACCAAATGATGTAGGTACAAAAATTGACAATTAACAAATTTAAAAACGTAATTAAACAAAATCTATAAAAAAAAGCCTACTATAAAATATCGGATTATTTAGATGATAGAGAAGCTTGGGATTGAAATTGCTCCAACTCGCTCAATTTAGACGTAATTTATTTTCTTTATTGTTATGTATTCTAAAAAATCATAAAAAAACGACCTGTTTTGTTTTTTGCCTTTCTTTCCTGGCTTGGTCGCGAAGGAGCATTTAGTAAAATTGACGTTTCAAAGTGATCATTGTTATTTTAATGAATAAAATGATTTTGATTTTGGCGGGGCAAATGAGAAAAAAAATAATTACGGTCGAATTTCAACCACTGTGCACTAAAAAGTATAATTAAAGTCCCGTATTGAAGAAATAATGGATGGCATTTGTACAAATTAATAGGTCAACGTAACGAGTTTTGGGAGTCTCTAAAATATATATCTATTTGGGCACAAAAAGACTTGGGTTTAGAAATAATTGTCCAACTTTGGCTTATATTTTATAAGATACGAAAGGAGGCAATGAAACGAAAGTGCCAAACACAAGTTAGCCCAAGTACCTAATCGTATGACCAAGATCCTTTTAGCAAAATATTTTCTAACGACAATAACTTCTCAAATGAAATCAAGTTTTTTGCGAGTTTTCCCACTTCATTTCACCTTATTGTTACCTATTATCTATGAAATTTATTTAAATAATGTCTCATACAAATCGGGTTACAATACCCCTAGTAACAAACTTACTCAAGTACCAGCCGTAAATTCCCACCGACGATGCATTGTTGACGAAAATAAATCAAAATTTACATGAAAAAAAAACAAGTATCGCGGACACTGAAAAAAAATAAGAAGGGCGAACGTCTATTGTCATCGTCTTCGTGCGTTTTCGCACACGGAAGTTCCTGTTTGAATTTGGATTATGCTGGCAGTTTGGGGCAACAATAGTTACAATGGCAACTGACAATAGGCGGTTCGAACGAGAGCAAGCTTTTGTTTGAGAAGCAGCTGATAACTAAGATTGCGCATTCGTTGGAAGGGACAAGTAACGGTTGTTTAAATTTTCCGGAATTGTTTTCTTTTTGCTCCAATTTTTGTTGAGTTATATGTGTGCCCGCCTTTAGTTGCATCTGCCCCATGCAAAATATCGGAAGATGACCTTTCCTGGGAAAGATTATTTTTACACAAACTCATTCTTCCGTAACAGTTGGGAACTTCTGTTAAACTTTTTTTATTGGACCTAACTGGGTTGTGTTATGTAATTTATGTATATATATAATAAATATATATAAACATAATCGAAAATGTGTAAGTAATGAAATAATTATGTTTGCATTTATATCTAAAAAGTATTTTATAGGAAATTTGCAATGAATCATGTTTCTAACAAATACGTCCAAGGAGTTTAGTCGTTATCTAAAAAGTATTTTATATGAAATTTTATATGAAACGTTTTGGTCCAAGGAGTTCGGTCGTGGACTTGAGGCCATTCGGGTTTTGGAAGCGTGGATAGACAGAGGGAAGACAGGGAAAAACGGATAGATACTTACTTCGGGGCTTATTTGGAGTCCTTGTATTATTATTAATATTAGTATTATTCTAACTAGATTTTTTTTACACATGATAGAACTTCGTTTGACCACAATCTCACCTGATGGTAAGCGATGATGTGGTCTAAGATGTAGCACGAAGATCTAGAAGAAACCTATTCACTCTTACCTTAAAGAGGCCCGGATCGTATTTATTAGGAAAAACAGACGACGGTAAAGTGTTCCATACCTCAGCTGTACGCATCAAGAACGTAGAACCAAAACGGTGTGTGCGAATGGGTGGTATATCAACCAGGTACGGATAGTACTGAGCCGTGCGCCTGCTGGTCCTTTGATGGAAGGTGGATGGTGGGATCAGATCGTATAGTTGCTGGGAACATTCTCCAAAATGTATTCTGTAAATGATCGATAGGCTTGCAACTTTACGGCGGTGTTCGAGACTTTGGGTCTCTGCCATATGTTGCTCACCTATAAGCCTAAAAGCCCTACGTTCTATCGAGTCTAAAGTAGCGAGCTGGCATTTGGCCGAACCATCCCAAAGGTGGCAGCAGTACTCCATACCAGACCGGACTTGAGCTTTGTAAAGACTAAGAAACTGTCCTGGTGTTAAGTACCTCCTGACCCTGTTGAGCATGCCCAGCTTCATGGCAGCTGTTTTAGCCTTAGACTCGATGTATGAGCTAAAGTTAGATATTGCACCAAATCTAAATTAACAGGATAATTGTCTTATTGTTTCATTGGTGTAACACTGCATCAGTTGAATACTAACTTATTACAATATGTATTATCTTCTGAAGCGAAGTATAAAAAAATCGCTTTCGCGTAATTTATCTAATACAAAATTACCTGTAAATTATTGTACACACGGCTACACATCAAGTTATACACATCCAGTGTAAGCTGACCTCGCATTGTGTTGGCTTTTCGTAGAATGAGAGGTCAGCTGATACTGGAAATTAATAGCTTGATGTGTAGCCGTGTGTACAGTTTCGTCCTTTCGATTTACTATTTTAAAAATCTTTGACTGAACTTTTTCTGTTTTTTTAAGCACTGTAACATGTTTTAAAATCTATTCTCAACAATACTACTAATATGCGACTCACCATCAAGAATAGTAAAATTAAGATTATTTGAAATATGACAATTCCTACTTAATAATCCAATTTATGGGATGGGTCCTTGAGACATGACATTTATTGGCTGTAACTCAAAATATAATAAAACTATATATATTTAATTGTCATCCGATGGTCGTTAACGTGGGACCAAAATAAGAAATCCCCTAAGCTTCCTTCAAAACTATGAAGTCCCCTAAACCTATGAGGTTATAGGTCAAACAAAGTTGATTTATTTGAAAGCGTTGGACCCTAATGTGAAGACACTGGTTTCACGGTTAAGCCAGTTTTTTGTGAACTGGTGTGGGGAAAGGAAGTCGAGCTTTCTGGTGTTTTTATTACGATTGGCGGTGAATATACTAATGTAAGTTATTTTTAACTGACTTTGAAAAACGAGGAGGTTCTCAATTCGACTGTATTTTTTATGTTTCATCATATCAGCCGTAGCACGTCCACTGCTGGACAAAGGCCTCCCTCATTGATCTCCAAGAACTGCGGTTGGAAGCGGCCTGCATCCAACGCCGACCTGCGGTTCTTACCAAGTCGTCTGCCCATCTTGTAGGTGGACGTCCTACGCTGCGCTTGCCGGTCCGTGGCCTCCATTCGAGAACTTTCTGGCCCCATTGGCCATCTGTTCTGCGCGCTATATGGCCTGCCCATTGAGCAATTAAAACTAGTATATTATGCGCTGGTGGAATTTAAACTTCGTTGCAGTATAATGTTTTGGGGGAACAGTTACGATTATAACATTAATTCAGCGTTTATCATACAAAAGAGAGCGATATGGACAATGGTACGCATACCGCAAACTGAATCATGTAAAGAACACTTTATTAAACTTAGGATACTTACGATCCAGTGTCTTTACATGTTAGTAATTCTAACAGATCTGATAAAAAACCTAAATAAACTCGAAACTATACAAGAAAGAACAGTCAGAGAGAGCACTAGAAGGAAAGATATAACAAATGAGTTCGTACCCAAGCTGAGAATCTCAGAACATAGTGTTCGGTACCAAGCTATAAAGCTGTTTAATAACTTGCCTATCGTCTATAAAACCATGTACAGTTCATTTGAGTTCAAAATTAAATTGAAGGCATTCTTGTTGAAAAAGTGTTTCTACTCCATAGACGAATACTACAAAGACAAGTCACTTAATATCTGACGCAATTTTTTTATTTCTAGGTTTAGTTTTTTTTTTTTTACTTTGAAATATTTTTAATTTTATATTTTGACGCAAATCTTTTATTCTAACTTAGTTTTTATTTTGACATTGTAATAATGTTTAAACTTTATATTTTGACTATCCATACCATTTAGTATTAAGAATTTATTTGACATGTTATTAATCATTATTATTATTTTCCGTTGACATAATTTTAGTATCGTTTTTCATTGACATGACGTTATATCATAATGTATTTTTTTTACCTGTTTATTAATTATCATGTATTTACCAAAACCATTGTTCTTTCGCATTAATTACGTATTTGTAAAAGATTTCCTCACTGTAGAATGACAAAAGTTTCGACACAATATTTTATTGATTGAGAATAAATGAAACGAAATGAAATGCCACTTCAACGTGCTAATCCGTCGGGCTATGTCGGTGACTTGAGTTGTCCTACGTATCTCCTCATTTCTGATTCGATCCCGTAGAGAAACCCCGAGTATAGCCCTCTCCATAGCACGTTGAGCGACTCTGAGCTTATTCATAAGGCCAATAGTGAAGGACCACGTATCGGTTCCATATGTCATCACTGGTAACACACACTGATTGAAGACTTTCGTCACTGAGTATATTGGACATGTTTTTATGTTTGTTACCTCAGAACTTTTGAATGGGTGAACCGATTTTTATGATTCTTTTTTTTATTTTAAATCTTGTGCTTCCCGTGTGGTCACATTTCCATTTGGTTTAGTTCTGACAATGGCATCCATGAGAAACCCATATAATTATAAATATATATATAATATTTACTATTCCTACTACCTATTAAGGGTGAAGGGGGGTTACAAAACCGTTGGTGCGCACAAATGAGTACTTTAAATAATGTGAGCATTAAATCATTTATAAACGGGTTCTTTGTCGTTCCACTGGTTTTTTTCTTGGTTATAATCGTAAGGATAGTGATCAGGTTCAGGTATGGTGGCCTTATGGGTCTTAAGGTTCGCCTTTACATCTGTTAAGCGAGTGTGGTCACTAATGCGCAAACGTAGCATTCATCTGGGCAAACACATTCTTAGCCCGGAGGAGCTAACAGTTATCACCCCTAAGAATATTCTACACTTTTTAACAGCTGTAGGGGACTAGGCGATGAACTTTAAACGCCCCCATAAGCTAGGGGCGACATAAAAACAAGTGGCGATCACAATAGACCTCGTGACCGCACTGAAACTAACGCCGCAATAGCTAATAAAAAAAAACCACGATGAAATTTTCACAGATGATGTATTTCTGTTGCCGCTATAACAAAAAATACTAAAAATAGATTAAAACAAATATTTGAGGGGGGCTCACATACAACAAACGTGATTTTTTTGCTCGTTTTTGCTCGATATTGATAACGGCAACAGGTAGACGCTTCAAATATTCACAGAATATTAAGTTATATCTTCACTTTAAAAATAAATAATTAAATTAAAATAAAACAAATATTTAAGGGGGGCTCCCATACAACAAACGTGATTTTATTGCCGTTTTTATAGATAATGGTACGGAACCCTTCGTGCTCGAGTCCGACTCGCACTTGGCCGGTTTTATTTTCTTAGTTTTTTAATTTTACTTTAGTTTTTTAACTTTAATATTATTTTTTGTTCTTTTCAATTTTAATTTTTACCTAATTCTGATTTATGGACACTGTACTGTCTAGAATATATTATTATATATTCTATTGTAATCATCATCATATCACGTCCGCTGCTGACCATATGCCATAGATTTCCAAAGTGACTGAAATGTGCTGGCTATAGTGTGA
The DNA here is from genome assembly GCA_918857605.2 of Philereme vetulata. Lineage (NCBI taxonomy): Eukaryota > Metazoa > Arthropoda > Insecta > Lepidoptera > Geometridae > Philereme > Philereme vetulata. The sequence continues at coordinate 2,544,369 of OU975482.1, forward strand.
CCATTAGTGCTGTGCACTCCCTGAGGTATGCGCGGCGAGGTGGGGGGCAAAGAAAAAACTGCATGAGTTCACATGAGATCAATACATGTCGGACATATCTTACGATATCAGTTTGCATTTCTAAGGCAAGACTTGTGGCGGGACGATGGTCGGAGGCTATCGATCTGTAATATATTATACTTACTTAGTTGATTAAAATGTAACTTAAATATACTCATATTTTATTAAAAATATGCAGGTGATAAATAAGAACTAAACTTATAATTCAAAGGAATTGTTTTATTGAACATTTTTTATATTTACATACAATTATATATTCTAACGAAAGTTATTCTGACATAGATTCTGTTTCAACTTCATCTTCCATTTCATATCACGAGATAATGCACGACCCATCTTTGAATATTTATCCCGTGTGCGTCTGACATAGACCGTCCGGTACAAAAGCTACCTACCGCCGTGAGCGTTGACGGCAGACTGATAGATCGGAGCGGCCGACACATCCCCCCCGTCTCGCCGCGCGCATACCTCAGGGAGTGCACAGCACTAATGGTCACACTATACACCCAACAGCTCCTAGCAATCTTTAACAAGTCATCCATCTAATCAGGGGCCGTCTATTGTAATACTGTTACAAAATTACAATGTCCGTTTGATTATAGAAAACCCGGTTTTATTTTACAGTTAACTGCGAGCTGAACCGCTCGCAATCATCGAGCTGATCATTGAGCAGGTGGAAAGTGGAACTCTCCAATCCACCAGCTCATTTGGTTTATATCAGCCATACTGTTGCGTTATTACCCACTAGGAGAAGCGTGTTTTTAGCTTATTAACCCACTTCAAAAAAGGAGGAGGTTCTTAATTCGTCTGTTAACGGGTTACTAGAAGACGCCTGCACTGATTCCAGAAATTCTTTTTTTGTTTAAAAGGGCTTTACAGGTGGCTCCATTGGCACCAAGCAAGGATCTAACGATGGGATCCCAAAAAAATCGAGGGCAACCCTCAAATTTTATAGGGACGCATAATTGTTATATGTTTGGTTACCTCAGAACTCCGTCATTTATCAACCGAATTGGAATTTTGTTTATTTTATTTGAAAGGATACCTACTTTCATATTCATCATCATCACCATATCAGCCGTAGGACGTCCACTGCTGGACAAAGGCCTCCCTCATTGATCTCTAGGAACTGCGGTTGGAAGCAGCCTGCATCCAACGCCGACCTGCGGTTCTTACCAAGTCGTCTGCCCATCTTGTAGATGGACGTCCTACGCTGTGCTTGCCGGTCCGTGGCCTCCATTCGATAACTTTCCGGCCCCATCGGCCATCTGTTCTGCGCGCTATATGGCCTGCCCATCTTTCATATTGGTCTCATATAAATGTCATCAAAATCAGTTCAGTAGTTTGGTTATAGGTATTTTTGGTAATAAATTGTTTGTAATGACATCATCCTAAACAACCTGTTTTGTTATTACGACATTAATTTAAAACACATCCGGAATCGTATTGACTGAATTTAGAGGTGGGTTTAATACCGGTAGCTTGAATATTTATCCGGTACTCGATACATTTCCAATAAACATTGTACATCGGCGGCGCATTTGCGACGACGCTGCTTAGTCAGTTTAACAGGTACCTACCTACATGATTAACGAATATGATTTGTTCACCTATTTTATACAGGCTGTTTGATTCATATTTTAGGACCTGATATTAAGGTTATTTGAAAATATAAAATGTTCTATGGTTAATTTATAATGGTATTTCCCATCTTATTCTATGCAGCGGAGACGTGGACCCTTTAAAAAGCGAGAAGAAGAGAATAGATGCTCTCGAAATGTGGTGCTGGAGAAGAATTCCGTACCAATCAGTCCATACCCCAAGGATTCGGCGTCAAGCAGCGTTTTTCTTCTACTGTGCAATCTCGCATCCTCACGTTCTTCGGGCACGTGTCGCGGCGTGGAGAGGTGTCAATTGAGCGCCTCGTGGTGCAGGGGAAGGTTGAGGGTACGCGACCACGCGGTAGATCGCTAATGAGATGGACGGACCAAATCAAAGTAGCCCTTGACGGTCCCCTACACGAGTGCACCAGAAAAGCAGCAATACGAGAGGAGTGCACCCCTGAAGTGACGACCACGACCACTCTGCCAAGAGTGTAACGACTGAGAAGAATGAATTTGCAAAAAATATTTTACAACAACCTATTTTACGACAATAAAGAAAGAAAGAAAGAAAATACATTTATTTGACACACACACACAGGACAGACCCTTCAAAACAGAATAAATACAGAACAAACATACCTGCTTAGATAAAGATTACAATGATAAATAGAAAAATAAGTTAGGTTTTTTTTTATTCTACTCATATGACAAACGAGCATGCAGTCCACCAGATGTTAAGTGGCTACTGCAGCCCATGGATATCCTCATAGAATTCAAAACAAGCTAATAAATTGTCTTGATCTCTATGTAGATACGTTGCCATACTATAGGACTTAGCTTTTATGCCTACGTGCCAGTAATTACAGGAACATACCATTACTATCTAACCGGAACACAGCAGTACAAGTACTGCTATTTGGCGGCAGATAAAGGTAAGGCGGTGGTGCCCACTTCCTCGAGCCTGTTCACAAAAGCTCTACCATCAGTAGGTACAGAATTACAGGAAAAACACAAGATAAAAATTTAGTACTTAAACATAGGTAGGTACAGATAATATGGTCTTCCGTGCTGCCATACTCAATACTAGCCATTAGCCCTACCCGCATAACGAAACACGTAGTATTATAACAACTTGTGTCTAATTGTGACAGCTAGACGTTGAGCTATAAATGGCGTAATTGAGATAGCCGTTAGCAGATGCTTCAGCACGTGCCGGTTTTAACCTTTTCCAAATGTCAACAGTTCTTATAATTTGTAGTTTTATGTTATTGAGAACAAATTACCTACTATAAATAGGTTTTTTATGAGTAGTTGATATAAAAATCACACTAATATTATAAATTCGACGACCTCCGTGGCGCAGTGGGCAAATAGCCGGCTGAGACGCAGGAGGTAGTGGGTTCGATTCCCGCCGCGAAACAAATGTTTGCATGATCTACAGATATTTGTTCCGGGTCTGGTTGTTTTTCTATATATTATAAGTATGTATTTACAAAAAAAAGTATATAAGTATTCTATCAGTTATCTGGTTCCCATAGTACAAGCTCTGCTTGGTTTGGGGCTAGATAGCGCTGTGTGAAATGTCCAACTATATATATTTATTTAAATGCGAAAGTTTGGATGTTTGTATATTTATTTGTTCGTTTGTTTGTTACTTAATCACGTCGTAACGGTAATGTACGTTGATTATATTATAACCTGGATTAACACATAGGCTACCTTTTATCCCATAAATCAGTTCCGATAAAAATGGGGTGTCAAGTCAAGTTGCAACTGCGAGTTTAGCTTTATTTCTAGGTTACCTACACATTTAGTAGTGTAACGCGTACGAAGTTGCGGGCAACAGCTAGTAATAACAATAAAGTATTCTTTTGAACTTATTGATGCTAACTTATCGAAGCGACGTGTGATCCGAGAGTTGGCGCTTATTTGGCAGTGATCTGGAGCAGTTGATCTGTTGTTACGCCGAGGCTGTTACAGAATAAGTAATAGTCGGTTGTTCTCGAAGTTATACCTACTGTGTCACAGAATAGGTAATACTTCGTATTGAATGACCTACATACCACGTTTTGACCTACCGTTGCACAAATTAAGAAATAGTAGACAATCGAAATACCTATACTTTTCTTGATACTAGTGGAAGGTTCTGGAAATAATGTTCGGTATAAATAGTGCGTAGAGACGTCCGCAGATTTGGCGATACGTGCGAACATTTCGGTTACTTTTAGTGGTTTATTGTGCGATAGTGTTGTGAATTAGTGTGTTGTGAGTAAGATCGTGTATTTGGCATTTTTGTGTTGAATAAAAGTGTTGTTTTAGTTAGATTGATTTTCTTTATTTTACCCCGAACCCTCAGCTCGTAAAAATTTGGTGTCAGAAGTGGTTCAAAATAATGCTGGTTCTGTCAAAAGATAACGTGGACGGTGTAAGGACGAGAGGTCATACGACAACAAGAAATAGATGAAAGGCGATTTAGGGATTCCCCGATACAGATGGAATCAGCCGCCGCCGAAGCATTTGGAGCTTCATCATCATCATCATCCGTGGGTTAGCTCCTGTGACAGGCGATCTTGCTGCTATCATGGCAATGCTTTGTCGTCAAGAAGTAGAAGAAGAAGAAGAAAAAGAAGTCAAGAGGAGTAGCGTCGTCAACAGAAGGAGCAGGCTCGGTTTCAGGAAGAACAGCGACGTTGGCAGGAAGCACAGGCTCGGTTGCAGGAGGAACAGTGTCGTCAACAAGAAGAGCCGGCTCGGTTGATGAAAGAATTGTTCAGTTCAATGGGAAAGGAATTTCAGGGTGTAAAAGAGCAGATAGAATATCATGAGAGCCGTATTTCGGAAGCTAAAAGTCAGATCACTGATGTAAAAAAAGCTCTGAGTGTCCTGAAGTCTGGAGACAGCAATGTGGCTCCACCAATCGCTACATCTTTAGCACGAGGTTTTAAAACGCCACCATTTGATGGAAGTTCTTCGTGGTCAGCCTACAAGATCCAGTTTGAGGCAGTTGTCAAGTCCCACGGATGGACGACGGCGCAGGCCAAGACGGCTTTAACACTGGGCCTTCGTGACCAGGCACTTACGATTTTAGAGGCTCTTGGGAAGGATGTCACCTATGAACAGCTGTTGGAAGCGCTGGAGTCACGTTATGGTGATGCACACCTGGAACATGTTTTTCGAGCGCAGTTGAAGGACCGCAGTCAGCGTATTTCGGAGAATTTACAGCAGTGGGCTCTCGAGATAGAAAAGCTGGTTCGAAAGGCATACCAAACCTCTCCAGCACCCCTTGACGGTTATTTGGTCCAGGCATTCGTTGACGGAATACGTGACTTGGAAGTGAGAGCTGCTGTAAGGCTTGGACATCATGATACCTTGAAAAATGCCTTGGCTCATGCGTTGGAGGTGGAGGCCGTGCCTCAGGACCCCCGAGCTCACCGCATCAGAGAAGTTAAGGACTCTTGCACTCACGACAGTTGTCCAAAGTTTAGCCCTAGATGCTTCGGGTGTGGAGAGAGAGGACATCTGAGGTCAAGTTGCCCAAAAAGAGAAGAGAGTGCTCAAGTAAGTCCCGTCCAACATTAGCAGGGAAACGAGTAAGCGCTAGGACTGCGGGGCGAGTGCTGGCTGGTATTGAGAAAGCCCCAAGAATTACGATCTCACAAGTTCATGATGGGAATAGCCTGATTATCAAAGGCCAAATTAATGGAACACCTTGTCAGATGACTTTGGATACTGGTGCTTCGCGTACAGTGGTTAGTTCCCAACTGGCTCATCGGTTTCTTGGGAAATTCAACAGTAGCCATGAGCAAATTAGCTCTTGACGGCAACGGGTCAGCACATATCCGTCCTGGGTGAAAAGCGGGTGGAGGTTATGCTGGGTGAAAGGTCTTTCCAGCAAAACGTCATCATTGCCGATATAGTCGATGACTGCATTCTGGGTTTAGATTTCTTACGAGAGTACCATTGTAGAATTGACATAAATCAAGGAGTTTTACAATGTGGAGAGGAGGAGTTCTTTATGGAAGGTGGGACATGGGTAAGGTATACTGTCTGAAGAAAATTGTTCTTCCGCCAAGATCGGAAACCATTGTACCAGTAAGATTGTCACAAACTACGGGAGGTCAGAATCGATGTGTATTGGTGGAAAGATCAGACAATGGCATTCCGTGGATTATGGCTCGGATACTAGTGAGGACCACAGATACTGCAGTGGTGCAGATATTAAACCTTAGCAATGAAGAGCACCTCATCAAAAGGGGGACCTTGATGGGCACCTGCGAAGAAGTAGCCTGTCTGCGAAGATGTCAGGAATTGTCGAGCCCTAGCGGCGGTAAAGGGAATGGTAAGTTTGATGTGTCGTCACTGTTAGAAGATTGCCGTAAAAACCTTTCTAGGGAAGAAGTGGCTATGACTGAGAAAATGTAACATCGCTACGCCGATATTTTCTCTTCAAATGATGCTGATATTGGAAAAACTGGACTGGTTATGCACACAATAAGTACTGGGGATGAGCTCCGTCAACGACCTAGGAGACTACCGGTTGCCCGAGAAAAGGAAGTAGAGACCATGGTTCAAGGAATGATGAATGATGGGGTGATAGAACCTTCATCTAGTCCATGGTGCTCTCCTGTAGTTCTAGTCAGAAAGATGGATGAGAGCATGCGGTTTTGTGTAGATTATCGTCGACTTAATGCAGTTACCAAGAAGAACAGTTATCCACTACCAAGAATCGATAACACATTGAATACACTTACCGGGATGAAATGGTTTACAACTCTAGACTTGAAGAGTGGCAAGTGGAAATAGATCCTAAGGACAAGAAGAAGACTGCGTTTTCTACGGGAAAGGGTTTGTGGCAATTTCGAGTCATGGCATTTGGATTATGCAATCCACCTGCAACTTTTGAAAGGTTGATGGAGCAAGTTCTTGTCGGGTTGATCGGTGATGCGTGTCTTGTTTACTTGGATGACATCGTCATTGTTGGACGTACGTTTAAGAACCACCTAAAAAGAAAAGGGAAAAAAGCTACCCGAAGCTACCCCGAGGGCCTCCCGAACATCCTTCATGGTAGAGTTGTAGCACGTCAGGGACCTTGGCTTTGGGAACCTCCATTTGCAGATGACAGTAGTCTCCACGAGCGTTTTCCCATTTACGACACAACACTCCGTTGTGGATAACCAGAATGTCCTACTGTGCCTAATAACTCTTTGTTGTTGTGTTCATAGCAGCAATGCCACAAAGGCTTCGTGGCACCCGCTATGATCCTTTCAATGATGGGTTTAAGGTCTTTGTCGTCGTGTTGTGCCTGCTGCAAAGATTCCTTCCATTTGTCACTTAGGTCCGTTCTCAACAGCCTGACGGGTTCTGCTTCCTTAGACTCATATTTGACACAATCTTTGCAGTTCTCAGGGCAAGGTCTTCGTGATAGCGCATCCGCGTTCCCGTGAGATTTTCCACTGCGATGCCCAATGTCGAAGTTGGACTCCTGTAATTGTTCAATCCACCTTGCTACCTGTCCTTCAGGATTCTTGAACCGTAAGAGCCATTGCAATGCAGCATGGTCTGTTCGAAGTTGGAATTTACGATATATATGGGAGTAAAAAGGACACTGTTAAAAATAAGGCAGCGGTTTTACTGGATCCATTGTAGAGAAGATGTTGAAGACTGGTGCCGAAAATGTACCACTTGTGCGGCAATGAAAGGGTCCCATACGTGCAGCAGAGGAGCATTAAAACTGTATAACGTTGGAGCCCCATGGGAGCGTATAGCCCTAGATATTGCAGGACCAATCACTGTGAGTAAAAATGGAAATAAGAACTTCATGGTCGTTATGGACTACTTCACAAAATGGCCAGAAGTTTTTGTTATCCCTTATCAAGAAGCTTCGACGGTAGCGGATAAGCTAGTTCACGAAGTTTTCTGTCGTTTTGGAGTTCCCCTGGAGATTCACAGTGATCAAGGAAGGAATTTTGAATCACAAGTTTTTCAGGAGACATGCCGAATAATGGGAACTCATAAAACAAGAACCACTTCGTATCATCCTCAGTCTGATGGAATGGTGGAAAGGTTCAATCAGACGTTGGAAAGACATCTGGCCAAAGTGGTGGAAAATAAGCAAAACGATTGGGACCAGCACATACAACCGCTTTTACTGTTATACAGGAGTGCAGTCCATGAGAGTACAGGCGCCACTCCTGCATTGGCAAATTTTGGAAGAGAACTGCGGTTGCCTGCAGACCTGATAACTGGCATTCCCCCAGACTCTCCGCGTACCATCACAGATTATGCAAATGACCTGCGCAATAAGATGAACGACATCAATGAACACGTCCGATTAACTGGTCAACAAATGTCCGAGAAAATGAAGAACCGTTATGACCGAAATTCGAACAACTTAGGATTTGTTGAAGGATCGCAGGTCTGGTTGCACAATCCGATACGGAAGATTACTAGATAGATTCTAGATATAAATAGTGCGTAGAAACGTCCGCAGAGGCAGTCTTGATTTGGCGATACGTGCGAACATTTCGGTGACTTTTATTGGTTTATTGTGCGATAGTGTTGTGAATTAGTGTGTTGTGATTAAGTTCGTGTATTTTGAATTTTTGTGTTGAATAAAAGTGTTATTTTGGTTAGATTGATTTTCGTTATTTTATCCCGAATCCTCAGCTCGTAACACTATCTATAGATCGTCTTTAGATGATTCAACTGTTTCTTATGTATTTTAGTCATGTAAATATTTGTTATTATAGGCATTTTGCCCCTCTTAACTTATTAAATATAAATGCATGAATCAAAGTTTTAATACGCCTGAAATTCATGTGGCAGAAACTGAATTTCTACAGTTTAACCAATTGACGGTTAACCTATAAACTAAACCAAACCAATTATCACTCCATTTATTACAATATGTAATCATGAATTATCGTATCTATAAAATGCTTGTAAATATTTCTAAATCAAGAAAGCTATCAAATGTCCCACGCTAAGGCGATTTGGATTTTATAGCTTTGGGATAAAGGTCATTAGAGTTTTAATAGGGTATTTGAATAATTTTGTAAAAGTCCTTAACTGTTTTGTTTCGTTTATTGCAAGGGCGTTCCCAAAGATGGCACAATAGATGAAAGATCTCTGCTCCGCATAGATAACTGTCAAATTATTCATTTTGCAGGATGTGTACAAAAAGTGTACATGACCCCTTACGTAATGTATTTTTATATCTTCCGTGAATAAAAAACGTGGGTTTAAATAAGGAAGTCTCGGTGAGAAGCGAATGTATTGTCAGTAACATGTGAATGATTTAGTTAAGGAATGATTAAAAAAGTGCACGGTGGAACGGATTTTGAACGAAATTTTTTTTGGTGCAAATAATTGTGTAGTAACTATCTATCTATAATATAAAATTGAATCGCAAAATGTGTTGGTAAGCGCATAACTCAACAACGCCTGGACCAATTTGGCCAATTATTTTTTTATTGTATTTCTTATTGTCAGGAGAAAGTTTTCATGAAAGAAAAAATTAAGAAAATAGCGCGCAAAATTAGAAAATTTAAGAATACTTAACCACCATATAAAATTATTTATAATCTAACCTTAGCGCTTTTATAATGTAACCTTATGACGTTTGACATTGAATTGACAGAATGCGTGCTGCAAATATCGTCAAAGAGGATGTAAAAAAAAGTGAATATCGTTTGAAACAGATGTTTCGGTCGGAGTTATCCCGAGATATTGTCTATATATATAAAAATGAATTGCTGTTCGTTAGTCTCGGTAAAACTCGAGAGCGTGTGGAGCGATTTGGTTAATTTTGTTATTGAATGATTTGTGGAAGTCATTCATTTTCTCATACATAATGATGGCCGGGGACAACAATTGACAATTCTACCAGGGTGACGTATATTGACAGCCCGCGTTATATGCATGTCAAGGCGGTACGAAATTCGGCGGGTCCACTAGTATGGATAAAAATTACTTAAAGAAATTAATTTTAACTGTATTATTCTTACTAGATGCTAGTGCACAGTGCTCGAATTACGACCGTAATAATTATTATTAACCGACTACAAAAAAGGAGGAGATTCCTAATTCGGTTGTATTTTTACAAGCTTTTTAATAACTTGCAGTGTATGTATGTTTGTCCGGATGGAATCTTGCAACTAAATTTTAAACCCGTTCCCCTCAACCGATTGAGCTGAAATTTGGAACACTTATGTAACTTCGCTGACAATGCAATAATATAGTACTTACCTACCATTGAGGTGGTCTCATGATGGAGACGGATGCTAGACAACAGAACTCCTGAATGGATTATAGTAGGCTACTAGTGTTTGGACTCATTTGAATCTGCTCGCGGTTCCGATTATTATAAAAGCTTATTTTGAAAAAGTAATTTTTCAACAAAAAACTTAATTGATTTATTTTATTTTTATTACCTCAGAACTTTGACGACCTCCGTGGTGCAGTGGGCGATTAGCCGGCTGAGATTCAGGAGGTTGCAGGTTCGATTCCCGCCGTGGAACAAATGTTTGCAAGTTCTACAGATATTTGTTCCGGGTCTGGTTCTTTCTCTATATATTATAAGTATGTATTTACAAAAAAAAAGTATATAAGTATTCTATCAGTTATCTGGTTCCCATAGTACAAGGTCTGCTTAGTTTGGGGCTAGATAGCGCCGTGTGAAATGTCCAGCAATATTTATATGTATTTTGACATTTATCAACCGATTTGGAGAATTATTTTTTTTCAGTTGAAAGGATACACTTTCAGGTTATGTAAATTTTATTAAAAACAGTTAAGTAGTTTTTTGTTGTTATCTGAATTCGGTTATATTTTTCGTAAAAACTTACTTGTTAGCTTAGATTAACTATAGCATTTGTCCCTCCCTAAAAATCTATCAATTATAGATGATGTTTATAGTGCTTGGTGGAAAGTAGGGACCTTAAGTGGGTAAAGAACGCAAACTCTGTTATGCCTGCAGCAGAATTTTTAAATGGAATAGGCTTCATCGCATCATCCCAGTTAAGTCAGCATTAATTCGCATTAAAGACATGGCCAAAACGTGCTAACTAGTCTGACATTCGATTCATAATTTTGACGTTTAGCGGGTTGCTACTTTTAGAGAAAAATAAAAAACCGGCCAAATGCGAGTCGGACTCGCGCACGAAGGGTTCCGTACCATTATCTATAAAAACGGCAAAAAATCACGTTTGTTGTGTGGGAGCCCCCCTAATATTTGTTTTCATTATCATCATCATATCAGCCGTAGGACGTCCACTACTGGACAAAGGCCTCCCTCATTGATCTCCAGGAACTGCGGTTGGAAGCGGCCTGCATCCAATGCCGACCTGCGGTTCTTACCAAGTCGTCTACCCATCTTGTAGGTGGACGTCCTACGCTGCGCTTGCCGGTCCGTGGCCTCCACTCGAGAACCTTCCGGCCCCAACGGCCATCTGTTCTGCGCGCTATATGGCCTGCCCATTGCCACTTCAACGTGCTAATCCTTCGGGTTATGTCGGTGACTTGAGTTCTCCTACGTATCTCCTCATTTCTGATTCGATCCCGTAGAGAAACCCCGAGCATAGCCCTCTCCATAGCTCGTTGAGCGTTCTGAGCTTATTCATAAGGCCAATAGTGAAGGACCACGTCTCGGTTCCGTATGTAACACACACTGATTGAAGACTTTCGTCTTAAGGCACTGAGGTATGTTGGACGAAAATACGTTGCGAAGTTTCCCAAACGCTGCCCATCCGAGTTGGATTCGACGATTGACCTCTTTCTCTTAATATTTGTTTTATTCTAATATAATTATTTTTTTTAAAGTGAATATTAACTAATATTTCAAGCGTCTACCTGTTGCCGTTAATAAAAAAATAATAGTTAAAAGGTTTCCGCAGATATGTAAATACATAAATAGAATAAAAAACACAGTGAATGTAGACGACAGAAGATATAAAACAGAAACGGACATTAAATAAATTTAATAGTTAGTGTAAAAAGAAATCATCGCTGTCATCACGCATGTTTTTAATACATGCGTGATGACAGCGATGATTTCTTTCAGCGAAAAGTATATATGTAATCTATCAGTTATCTCGTTCCCATAATACAAGCTCTGCTTAGTTTGGGGCTAGATAACGCTGTGTGAAATGTCCAGCAATATTTATTATTATTTATTTATAACCATGATAGTTTGAAAAGTTATACGTATAGTATCATTTAATTTGCAGAAATAGCTACCTATTATAGGTAAGCTGAACCTTCCCACATTCTTTTCTAATTAATTTCATAGGCTGTGCGCGTGCGCAAAGGTCTGGCTGGACGTTACATTCCTTCACTGACCTTTGCTTTTTGTTAGAATTTCAATGAGGGTTTCCGTTTTATTGATTTATAAAGTGGAATAAAGTGCACGCTAGGTCACAAGAACAACATTAATAGTAATTTATGACTAATATTAATCTATTTAAAACATAACGTAGAATAATGTATGTAATGTACGCAAAACGGCAAAGAAATCCGCGACATAAACTCCGGCTATTAACTATCAACTCGATTCATATTTTTGACGTTTATGAAATGTCAAAATGCGTAATAATGTTGCCACTTCTCAACCGTTAACCTGTTGGTACAACACGGGATACTTCTTCATTAATTTAAATATTTCAAAAATGTTTAATAAACATTTTTTGTTTGTTGTAAACCATTTCTTGTAATTTTATTTTTTTAATTTTTGTAAAAATTTAGCTATAATAGGTATATTAAAGTTAACTGGCGGGCTACTTTGCCGCGTCAAATTTATAAAAGTTTAGTATTTCATTTAATGTAGATTCAATTTGGTTTATGTTCAATATTATGTTATTAAATGTATGGTATACGGTAATGTAACTGTGAATCTAAGTATTATTAAATGAATAAATAAACACAGATTTTAACGAATGAGTGATTCAATTCAGCTCAATGACAGTTATTATTGTCAGTATCTAAGTACTTTAACTCTCATCAACATATTAAGCCAATGTAGCTTGTAAGTAAAAATAATATATAATTTTCATTCGTTTATTTAAATCAACTGTTAACTTTTTACACTTGTTAGGGTAAACGGGACCCTATTACTAAGACTCCGCGGTCAGTCTGTCCGTCTGTCACCAGGCTGCATCTCATGAACCGTGATAGTTAGTTGAAATTTTCACAGATGATGTATTTCTGTTGTAATACAACAAATACTAAAAACAGAATAAAATAATTCTACGGCTCCCATACAATAAACACGATTTTTAAGCTCGTTTTAGCCCGATATCGATAACGGGAACGATATTGATAACGATAACGATATTGATAAGGTAGACGCTTAAAATATTTACAGAATATTTAGATGTAATATTCACTTTTAAAACAAATATTTAAAGTAAACTAAAACAAATATTTAAGGGGGTTTACAACAAACTTGATTTTTTTTGACGTTTTTATAGATAATGGGTACGGAACCCTTCGTGCGCGAGTCCGACTCGCACTTGGCCGGTTTTTATTTATTTCATTAAAATGTTATGTTTGATTTGGGTCTGGATGTTTTTTTTTATATATTATAAGCATGTTTTTATATAAAAAAAAGTATATAAGTATTCTATCAGTTAACTGGTTCCCATAATACAAGCTCTGCTTAGTTTGCGGCTAGATAGCGCTGTGTGAAATGTCCAGCAATATCGATTTTTTTTTATTATATTTGTGTGTGTTATTTTGTATTTGTACAATTTAAAATGTATTTTATTTTTAATCTAATATCAGTACCTATTGTTTTGTTCGAAAATATGTAACTTATTAATAATTATTCTTCTTTTGTTGCTATAAGATTTTCTTTAATCAGTATATTATTTTTAGTTTGCTAAAAACAGGAGTAATTTTTATAATTCTGTAGGATCTTTTTTTTAATTATGGAAGTAGCTAACATGGCAGGGGTTAATATAATATTTTGACATGTTTAAATTATTCAGCAACGTCATTATTTCTCTGAAATAAATGCTGCCCCATCACTGTATTAAAATTAAACAATCTCAAAAACTCTAAATAGTTAAGAGCTGTGCGTCTATTCACAGTATTTCATTTGGTATTATAACTCGTTGTGTCGGGGGTGTGGGCCCGCTGTGGACGCAGCGTGTGGGCCCTTTTGTCCTACCGATACTGGACAAAGGTGGCACTTGGGACCTCTACTATAAGTTTTCGTTCGACGAAAACTGAGTTATTCTACGCACGTACAAAATATATTCTCACACGCTCATTACTTTACCAATAATGTTCGTGTTTCTATGTGATTAATGTTCTGCTTGATCGTTTTTTTATTAAATTTATATTTTTTTTGCAAATAATGTGACTAAATACTTTAGTTACAAAACTTTGTCTTAGGAGCAGATCGCACTGACCCTGATGAAGGTTCACGAATTGAACCGAAACATTGTTAGTCGAAACACCGATAAAACGGTACGTGATAAATCCCGTAAATGAGTGACAAAATATTGTAACATTTATATAAAACTAGCTGATCCGCACCGCCTTGATATGCATATGGCGCGAGCTGCCATGTCGCCGGTAGAACTGTCAATCGGCCATCATTAGCTGCATCTATGTAAGCGAAAATGAATTTTCTTCATACTTTCTTTTTGCGTGAATTTTTCCGATATATTAATAGTTATTCTGTTATTTAAGGCGGAGACAAATCCATCAAATCAAAATCGGTCTAGCCGTTTTTGAGTTATAAATGGTGTAACTAACCCGAGTTTGTATTTTACGTTACAATACTGATTTTTTTATTTTTTCAAAACGTGATAATTATGCTTTTTTGCCCTCCTCATTCATAATAGACACGTTTGTCCCACGAACAATCGCGGACCGGGCGTCCGGAGTGAATGGTTTCATTAGTGCAAAACTTAGATATTTTCATTTTATGGTAAAATTAAAAGGTATTTTGAAAATTTAAAACCCACGAGCCTTTATTTATGTTGTGTAGAATTACTGTATAAAGTTTCAAGATCTACATTGAAGTATTCATCGCATAAGAACGGTTTTAAGATAAGTGTGTGACGGGAAATCCTACCGGCAGCCCTGTAACAGGATAGTCCATGATGATGGTAGATTTATAGAGCAGATTCACTCAATTTCTAAACTTAACAAGTCTAATTATTAAGTTTTTATTAAGTAATAATAAGTTTAACCAATGAAGTGGTGTTATCGCTTGAAGCTCTCATTTATATACATTTATAGCAAGTATGAGAAACGATACAATTCTCTCATGCAATACATGACCCGCGCTAGTCATACACCGAGCAATATTCGAAATTGATTCGAGAAACCTTAGTAGGGCTTCCATACAATAGGGCTAAATGAATCAATGTATAATGAGGAGTAACTATCGTCAATATCTCGACACGCGTTTATTGTTGCATGTTTTGCTGCTGGGGGCTATTTTGCTGCTGGGGGCTATTTTGTTGCTGGGGGCTATTTTGCTGCTGGGGGCTATTTTGCTGCTGGGGGCTATTTTTGCATTATACTTACACCTTTTGACCTGTACCTACTGTCTCGCACTGAATTCTCACGGATTTTTGATGACGTTTTTAAAATGGCTTCCATAGTGGGAGGCAATTAAAAAAACGAATGATAACAAAATCGGGGGATACAGTTTGGTGTTGCAGCTACATATCTATCATCTCCATCCAAAATTTTTAATTACACCACTGGATAGCTAAAGGATCAAAGAATTCGGTACGCTGACGACTGTGATGCATCGCGCGGGGTGGAGGGGGAAGCGCCGCCATTTTGAGGTCAGTTTCCTTGGTTCGAGATTTGGTTTGGCTACCTCCGTGGTACAGTGGGCGAATAGCGGGCTGAGACGCAGGAGGTAGTGGGTTGGATTCCCACCGCGGAACAAATGTTTGCATGATCTTTAGATATTTGTTCCGGGTCTGGATGTTTTTCTATATATTACAAGTAATTACAAAAAAAAGTATATAAGTGTTCTATCAGTTGTCTGGTTTCCATAGTATAAGCTCAGCTTAGTTTGGGGCTAGATAGCGCTGTGTGAAATGTCCAGCCATATAGTAAAAGTTAGTAAAAATATTACTTTTAACATGAATCATCTCATTTACCCTCACATACGAAATATGCTCAGATCCACATTTTATCACATCCAGGCCGGCTCTAGTATACAGGTCGAAAGAAGTAGACTAATACACACATATACACATACACATTATATGTATATATAAACTCTCCCCCTCATATAATACACACATGCTCACACCCGCATTCTCAACCACACACAACCCAAGACACGATCACACTCATACATCCGCAAACTATCACACTCACTCATACTTTAACCGTTTCATACATAAACACATATAAATTTATATCTAGATGTACCATTGCTGAACGGCAGAGAACTTATCTCCATAACACAGGAGAGGTGGGCAACACAGGTGGGCTCTAGAGTGGAGGTAAGTGCACTACCCATGTGTATATCACATACTTTAAGTTATATACACATTTTGTGTTTTTATACCTTGTTTTGTACACATGTGTTATATATATTATATATAATTAAAAAATATATACAGTGTAAACTCTATATAACGACACTCAAGGGACTGAGCATATTTTGACGTTATAGAGAGTTGTCGTTAAATGGAGAGAAGTAAAATCTGTATTAGAAAAAGAAAACGTTTATTTCTGATTTGTCTTGTTAAATTGTTTTTCTTGATTTGTGTTGTCTTGATTTGCGTATCATTCAAACTTTTTCGTCAATACACAGTGATTTTCTCTTACTAACCATGTTTACAATTTGAAAGTTTGTGAGCTACTAAGAATATGACAACGTATAGATAAAATCCATCACTTCTACTAACAACAGTCTGCAGCTACACGTGCAAGCAATCCCATTTTGTAAACAAAAGAACGGATTTCTTAGAAAGTTTGGTGTGTATGATGGCGACAGTCGAGTTTATTATGGTCTAGGATAATAAAACGACAAAAGGATATGCACAGCTGCGCAGTTTTTACTAATTTGGCAACCTAAAACGAACTTTTTTTTACAAATTGTTGTCGTTATTGAGAGTGGGTGTAATGCTATTCAGAGTGTAGCATTGTATGCAAGACAAGCTAAACCAACCAAAGCCGAGTGATTTCGACGCTTTAGAGAGTTTGTCGTTAAAACGAGTGACGTTACATGGAGTTTACACTGTATTTATTATTTATTTATTTATTCCATTTAGTATGGACCCAAAGGAATTCTTAGTGTTGGAACATGATTATAACATACATCAAATATCGTATTCTATATTTTGTTTAGAAAATTATACCCGTTACGTATTCACGTACATCACACAGCCGTATTTTTTATGAAAATAAAAAAAAGCCTAGGTATATGTCTCTGGCCAGTGTAGCTTTTAGTCATACCATCCAAGACATAGGTATTACCCGTGCGCGATAAGTTGAGACCTGAGCGCGGTGACGTCATATTGTCGTGTTTGTACCGCCCGCAAAAAAGCGAACATAACAAGCAGCCGCCCGCGGCTTCGTCTTTGTTTATTTTAACCTAATTTACTATGTTACTCAGGGAGGACGATGCTTTTTATCTAATCTTTTTAACACTATTTGAATAAAATAAAAATACAATGTTTAAGTTTATACATTTATTTTATCTATTATTTACATTATCTCATCTTCGTCACTACTTAGTGGACAGGTAAACAAAACTGTTTGTTCCGTTTTTCGTTTTCAAAAAACTCTAACACTTTTAGCACGAGGTTTCTTTCTCCGCTATGCAAAGGTTTACCCTTCATAATGATAACAAAAACACTTAACAAGAACTATAACAACAAAAACTACAACAACAAAACAATAACACAAACGAAAACTAAAAGAATTCCAGAGCGCGTCGTTACGTGACGTAGGACAGTACGAGACTAAAAAGCCTAGTAAAAAATAGTGATGCGAACGGTACAATACGGGCGCCATCGGTGAAGTGCAGGGGAAGCGGTCGGGGAGTCGCATTCCTAGCAGGTCCCAAGTTATCGCGCACGAGTAATAATACCTATTTCTGCCACAAAGCAACATTGCTGTGTTTGCGGTTTAAAGATTTTGTAGTTGCCGGTGAAGTTACAGGCTCACGAAGCTCTATACCTGTATGCCTCAAGTTGATGGACTCAATCAAGGCAGTACATCGTAGAGCACGTATCTAAGGTGCCTGAGCTATGAGACAATACTTTGTTAGGCGACTGTTACCATTTAACAGCAGGTGGACCACATGCTTGTCCCAATTCCAGGTAGACATTATTAAATGAATAAAAAAATGTTTTCTTTCAATATATAAATAATATTGCTGGACATTCCACAACGCGCTATCTAGCCCCTAAGAAAGAAAACATTTTATTCAAAAAGCACACAGAAATAGAGAAAAATAAAACACAACAACACTAAAATCTAACCTAAGCACTAACAAACTTAAAAGCTCTGTGTGGAGATGAATTGATACTCAGCTCAGCATGATGCTACGGCATGTTAATATACCGCAGCGCTGGTCTTCCGCTGAATCCAGTTTATATTACCTCACGTACCTCTTGATCAAGGGTAGCCATAATAAGACAAACACAACTACTGTTAAATTCAAACCAAACCATATTAAAAACATACATAACACAATTAAATACCTACTGTTTTAATCCAATAAAACTATCACTACTAACTATCATACTTAAGAACATTTCACTGGTAAAACTAAAACTAAGCAGAGCTTGTACTATGGGAACCAGATAACTGATAGAATACTTATATACTGTTATTTTCGTAAATACATACTAATAATATAACGAAAAACATCCAGACCAGCAAATATCTGTGGATCATGCAATCGTTTTTTCCGCGGCAGGAATCGAACCGACTACCTGCTGCGTCTCAGCCGGCTATTCGCCCACTGCGCCACGGAAGTTGTCAATCAGTAATAGAATTTTCATAATTGATTCTGTAAAAAACCGAGATTGTACGAATGTATCTCTGAGTTAGATAGATATATAATTCTTTATTGCACACCTTAAAACATTGCAATTAAACGAACAACGTATGTGATACAATAGCGGTCTTATCACTAAATAAAACCGGCCAAGTGCGAGTCGGACTCGCGCACGAAGGGTTCCGTACCCATTATCTATAAAAAACGGCATAAAATCATGCCTGTTGTATGGGAGCCCCACTAAAATATATATATACATACATATATATATTTTTATATTAAACTTGTAGACACACAAGCAGACGGGCCTCCTGATATTAAGTGGTCACCGTCGCCTTTAAACACCTGCAGCACTCGTGGTGCTGCAGTCGCGTTGCCTAGCACTTAATACCCTATTTACACCTCTCTTGAAGGCGTTCAGTTTGGAGCCCACCGGAAAAACCTCCGGAGGAAGGTCATTCCACATCTTGCAGGTGCGTGCATCTTGCATTTTATTTTATAGCACAATTTTATTTAATAAACTTTTCGGTTGGTGCCGATTAAGATAGTCCTCTAAATTGTATGAGCGCCCATACAACTCAGAGGACTATCTTAATTGGCGTCAACTATGTATGGGGGCACCCTTGAATTTTCAACTTTTTTCATTTTTTGGAATTTTTCCTTTATTTGTGCTGTAAGGCTGTGAGCTTTTTGCCAACTTTCGTGATTGTAGGTCCACGGGAACTACCATATAGATTTTCGATCCAAAACCTACAGGGTACTGCCGTTTAACCTAGAATTGTCAATTTTGGTTAAAATGTCTTATAGCACAAGTAAAGGGAGAGTTCCGTAAAATAAAAAAGTTGAAAATTAAGGTTAATTTTGGTACTCACAAGTTTTTGCGAAAATCTATATTTGCCCATAACTTTTTATCGTGTTGACTCAGGACCTTGATTTTTATACTCCTAATAGGGACTATAAACCTCAGTATCTGGTATAAATTTCCACTTGCTAGGTCCACCCGTGCCTGAGAAAATCGGTGGTGACACACGGACAGACAGACGGACAGACGGACAAGAGAGTGATCTTATAAGGATTTCTTTTTTTACCTTTTGAGGTATGGAACCCTAATACCGATACCCCCTTTCGCAACGCGCGATAAGGAACTTCGTTCCAAAAATACTAAAAACAGAATAAAATAAATATTTAAGGGGGCTTATATACAACAAACATGATTTTTTTGCTCGTTTGAGCCCGATATTGATAACGGCAACAGGTAGACCCTTGAAATATTCTCAGAATATTTAGTTATGTATTCACTTTAAAATAAACAATTGAGCTAAAATGAAACAAAATTAATATTTACGGGGGCTCCCATACAACAAACGTGATTTTTTTGCCGTTTTTTATAGATAACTATAGCTGACCAATCCGCAGCATCGCACGCGTAGTTTTTCAATAAAAACATTACCCTCCTTCTGCGCAGTTGGGTAAAAAGTAGCCTATGTCACCCGAGGATAGTGTAGCTTCCCAACAGTGAAAGATTTTTTTAAATAGGTTCAGTAGTTTCGGAGCCAATACAAATAAACTAACAAACAAATCTTTCCTGTTTTTAATATTAGTATAGATGGTACGGAACCCTTCGCGCGAGAGTCGGACTCGCACATGGCCGGTTCTTCTATTTATTCAGAATAGTTTAAAGTTTAAACAACTGTTCAACCACATCTGTTGCTAGATAATCTAATTTGTTCAAATCGGCCGTAAACCGATAAAAATAAAGTGGATTTACAACTGTCCGATACAAAAACCTCCGAGGGATTACATTACACGTTAACAACACCGTTAACAGTTGTAAACAATAATGAAACTGTTGGCTGAATGATTGGTTCTTTCCGTTCGTTCAAACCGATTTTGATAATACTACAGCATTCCGCACTTTACTAATAGAGCAAAGCAACAAGAAAAAGTATATTTAGAAATTTAAAAACCTTTTAAAACCACGTAAAAGTGATCTAGGTTAAAACCACCCCAGTTAAACTAGCTTTCTAGTAAACAAAACCGCGTCCAAATTGGTATTGTATTGTATTTTATTAATTTTTATTCCTTACTAGTGGTCCCGCCGAACTTTGTATCGGCTTGACATGCATAGGTATAACCCGGGCTGTCAAAATAAGTCAATAAGTCACCCTGGTAGAATTGTCAATTGTTGTCCCCGGCCTTCATTATGTATGAGAAAATGAATGACTTCCACAAATAATTCAATACCAAAGTTAGCCAAATCGCTCCACACGTTCTCGAGTTTTACCGAGACTAACGAACAGCAATTAATTTTTATATACATATGTATATAGACAATATATCTCGGGATAACTCCTACCGAAGCATCTGTTTCAAACGATATTAATTTTTTTACATCATCTTTGACGATATTAGCAGCACGCATTCTGTCAATTCAATGTCAAACGTCATAAGGTTACATTATAAAAGCGCTAAGGAAGATTATAAATAATTTTATATGGTGGTTAAGTATTCTTAAATATTCTAATTTTGCGCGCAATTTTCTTAATTTTTTCTTGCAAAAGAACCTTCTCCTGACAATAAGAAATACACCAAAAAAAGAATTGGCCAAATTGGTCCAGGCGTTGTTGAGTTATGCGAGTATGCCAACACATTTTGCGATTCATTTTTATATTATAAAGATAGATTGATATTTTAAATGTACACTAGGAAACGTCACAACAGAATACATTGTAAAGAAAGTATATCAGTATCACTATTAGTAGGTACCTACAATATAGGTAGGTACAAACGAAATAATTATTATTCACACGTTACTAAAGTAAGTGCTAATGTCATCAGCTATAGTCTAACTTTTTATTAGCTGCAGTAAAATGACGTTTCTAAATGTCATTCCGTAAAATAATGTTGCCAGCCTAATCTCAATAGGGATGTGATTCAGTTCACAAAAATTAATTAAATAACATTATTATGACGTTTTTGTTTCATTTTGAATGTACCTCCCTATACTTCCACTAAAAAAGATCAATCCTCTAGTATAGTAATAATAATAGGTTAAAAAAATACATTACAACTTAATATTAAATCTCAAAAAAAAAACCAAACTGATTATTCATTTATGATTCACTCATTTAGCTACATCCCTATTTATTTTTCTTCAAAAACCGGCAACCCACAAAACGTCATTTTACTGCAGCTAATAAAAAGTTAGACTTTAGTGCTTTGTCAATATCATAATATGATTTATCTAATATATAAGAATCGTTGTCCTGACTGACTGACACATAGACAACGCACAACCCAAACCGCTGGTCCTTGAGACTTGAAATTTGGATGGTATGTTCTTTGTAGTGTGAAAGTGAACTGTTAGAACGGATTTTTGGAAATTCATCCCTTATGGGGGTCAAAAAAGGTTTTTACGGTTGTATGAAAAACTGTGGTTCTTGGGTTTATAAACTAGAAACTTAACGAACATATTTTTCAACAAAAATAAAAATGGTATTTTTTTATTTTTCAAAATTCATCCCCTGGGTGGGTGAAAAAGGGTGTTGAACTTTGTATGGCAAAACATTATTTCTAGGGTTAATAGACTTAAACCTTTACTTAAATACTGAGCAAGGTGCATAATGAAACATGGGATAGTAATTCTATCTGAAGATCACCCCATAGGGTTGAAAAGGGATGTTGTAGTTTGTTGTAAAACAATGTTTTTTGCATTTACGAACGTATAACTTTGCATAAATACTTTTTATAGACAAATAATGAAACATTTTATTATGGTAAGACCACCAGGGTCTGATGATGGAGCTAGGAGGGAATCTACAGAACTCTTTATTGAATAACAGTAGATGTATCGTGTTTTAGTTCTATAAAATTGTTTCTGCGAGACGTTTTACGATACAATTGACTACCAGCGCCTGAAGACGGGGAAATAGACCGCTCTTAACCATCATTATCATCATCATCAGTATATTAAATAATCGTTACGAGACTGACAGACTGACTGAAAATAAACGCACAGCCTAAACCGCTGATCCTAGAGACTTGAAATATAGAAGGTGTGTTCTTTTCAGGGTGTACGGGTGGACTAAGAAAGGATGATTTTGATATTCGCACCCCAAGGGGTCCAAAATAAGAGTTTTAAATAAAACAAAAATAGTCTATTTTTCAGGTAACGTTAGTAGTACACAGGTTAAATTTTAAATGTAAATTCCCATAACATAATAAAAAAGTAGACATTTCAGCGCATTCAGAAACTTTCCTGAAAAAATGGCACAGGACCACTTCGTTTGCCAACCAAATCTCATTTTTCTTTTTAGCCAGATTTCAAAGTATTTTGAGATAGTCAAAGCTAGTTTTAGTAGCAGATGCTAGATTTTAAATATTTTCAGGAACCCAAGTACAAAATAAGACATTTTCTTATATGAAAAACTTGAGTGTGGTGTCGTTTTAAATGTCGTCAAATATACCTACAATTATTTTTTATATATTTTATGTTTGTTTTGAGGACCAGGGATAATGGAGCCAACAGGTGATCATCAGAATTCCTTAATAGAGAGAACGGTCGTGTTACTAAATGGCGTCGTAATGACTGAACCAATCTTGATAAAATTTGTTATGTACGTAAATTTAAACTTGGATATGCTACTTTTTATTCTATAAAAAGTAGTGTAAAGTAGTGACAGTATAAAAAGTCAGGTTTCATGGGATAAAAATAGTGTGTCAAAGTTTCTATAGAAAAATGATTTTGGTCTTTGCTGCCGCAAGATTTTAAAACCATCTTAAAAATTTTCAAGTCTAGACAGGACTTGAACCTGCAACCTTACTCTTGATACGAAGATGCATACAATTGTGCTACCGGGCTCTGTCACTGAGATACTGAGAGACACTGAGAGACTGTCAGTGAGATGATTCAGGTTACGGCTAAAGCGCTGTTAGTTTGTTACCCCATCATGACAAAACTAAGAGAGCGCCGTTAGCTCCATCTACAGGAAAACTTATACAGTTTTTGACCTGCTCAATGCCAAACGTTTCAGTTTAGTACATTGACAAGAGATGTCGCGTTGCTTATTTCGAATAGTATTTTTATTTTATAGTGTTATTCGAACACATACAAAAAATTCCAAGATTTTAAAACCATCTCAAAAACTTTCAAGTCTAGACGGGACCTGAACTCGCAACCTTCCTCTTGATACGAGGATGCACTATCCAATTATGTT
The DNA here is from genome assembly GCA_918857605.2 of Philereme vetulata. Lineage (NCBI taxonomy): Eukaryota > Metazoa > Arthropoda > Insecta > Lepidoptera > Geometridae > Philereme > Philereme vetulata. The sequence goes on from OU975482.1 coordinate 2,568,239, forward strand.
ACCGGGCTCTGTCATGTCAGGGTCGAAATTAGTGAGATGATTCAGATTACGGCTAAAGCGCTGTTAGTTTGTTACCCCTTCACGACACTGAACGTCGAAAAGTCGACTACTGAACGGATTGAGTTCAAACTTCGCAAAAGTTTAGTTTATTAATTACAAAATAATAAAGATTTTATTTTTTATCTCATAAATCAGTTTTCATAATCTTTGATACGCCTTGGGGTCAAGGTTAGTGTAGATATAAATACGTAGAAATAGAGATATATTTTCTCTACTAAATCCATATAAATAGGTAAATTAATAAAAAAAAAAATCAGCTGCACAAGCGTCCCTTTAAATTTAATTTTAATTTAATATAGTGAGCCATAGAAAATTTAGCCATCGCAGTGACCTCAGTCCACTGACTACATGTTATTTGTAGGCGCAATGATGAGGCATAAAAAATTCCAGCTACCGCAGCATCTGCCAGCACACTCTTTTTAACAAAAACACCTAGGGTCGCAGTGATGAATCATTTACAATTCAGCTACGGCAGCGACCTCCAACCAACTCACTACAAGAAAGATAAGGTCGCAACAATAAGTCATAAAAAATAATCCGTCTACCGCAGCATCTTCCAACCCCATCATTTCAAGATTTATAATGTTGCAATGATTAGTCATAAAAAAAACTTTTAAAGCAGCATCCCCCAGTGTATGATGCTGGAAGATGCTGTGTTAAAAGTTTTTAAATAGGGTTTCAAGGATGAATAATAATAAATAACAGCTACTGTAGCGTCCTGCTATCCACTTTCGTTAAGTTTGTTAGTGTCGCAGTAACAAGTCAAAATAAATTTGCAGCTACCGCAGCTTTTCCTATACTCTTTAAGTTAAATAGGATCACAATGATACAACAGTTACCGCAGCGTGTCCCAGCTCACTCTCTTTAACTAAAATGGGTATTAGAAATAATTTTAGGATAAATAGGATGGTGATAAGTCAAAAAATTAGCAGCTACCGCAGCATCCCCAAGCCCACCTTATTTAAGATAAGTAGGGTCGCAATGATGAATAGTAAACATATGCAGGTACGTATCGTTCCCCCAACCAACTAACTACAACAAACTACAAGTCACATGGGGCCGCAACAATGAGTTATAAAAAATCGGCTATCGCAGAATCCACCAGCCCCATCTTTATAAGATAAATTGGGTCGCAATTATTAGTCATAAAAATAAATCGGCTATCGCAGCCACCGTCATAGATAAATAGGTATAATAAACGCATCGTGCCCCACTCAACCCACTACAAATTAGGTAGAGCTATAAAATATGTGGCTACCGCAGCGTCCCGCAGCCCATTGCCTTTAGTTTTTAGTCAACACAGCGTCCCCACTTCCCAGGGTCCCAATGATCAGCCATAAACCATTGTAAAAACTGCAGCGTCCCCTAACCAACTCACAACAATATCCTATCTAACGATAGGGTTGAATGATAAGTCAAAAAAATTGAAGCGAGCGCAGCATCTCCCAGCCTACCTATAAGGTAAATAGGGTCGCAATGATGAGTGATAACAAATTTTCAGTTACGGTCGTGTTTTTCAGCTTGCTCTTTCTGGGTAGAGTCTCACTAGAGCCTCTTAAAATTAGCTGTATGTATATTTACATGTGCTGGAGTCACTACGGCTAGCATTTTGTATGGCTCACGATTGCGACAATATTAAACTTAAAGGGAGTGGACTGCACGACGACGTTTATGTAGCTGCAATTTGTTTATCTGATTTATGGGAAAAAAGTAACAGGTTAATTAGTAAGTTAACTCAGGTTAAAATCTGTGTACATAACAAATTTCATCGAAATTGGTTCAGCCGTTACGACGTGATTGAGTAACAAATAAACAAACATCCTCACTTAACACCATCACATAAATTAATATGATATGTTGTGATAAATTAGTACTCATTTAGTAGTGTAACGCGTACGAAGTTGCGGGCAACAGCTAGTACAATAATAACTTTCTAATTTTAAAATTATATTCCTTACAGTCTAAATCTCTTATAACTAAAGGTAACTTATTAAATAATTTTATGCTTAGGCATAAAAAGCTTTTATTTATTTTGTCAAGCCTGTGTGATGGAACAACAATATTGTTTTTATTACGTGTATTGTAACTATGTATGTCTTTGTTTGCTTTGAAATTGTCAATATGTAATTTAGCATAAATTAATTTTTTTTAAATATATTCACCAGTAAATGTCAAAATATCTAATTACCTAAATCAATTCCTAAAAGTCTACAAGAGTCTAATTGATCAATTCCTAAAAGTCTACAAGAGTCTAATTGATCAATTCCTAAAAATCTACAAGAGTCTAATTGATCAATTCCTAAAAGTCTACAAGAGTCTAATTGATCAATTCCTAAAAGTCTACAAGAGTCTAATTGATCAATTTGCAATATAATTCGTATTACTCGCTTTTGCAACACTTTATTTAAATAAATAAATAAATATTGCTGAACATTTCACACAGCGCTATCTAGCCCCAAACTAAGCAGAGCTTGTATTATGGGAACCAGATAACTGATGGAATACCTAAATACTTTTTTTTTATAAATACATACTTATGATACATAGAAAAATATCCAGACCCGGAACAAATATCTGTAGATCATGCAATCATTTGTTCCACGGCGGGAATCGAGCCCGCCACCTCCTGCGTCTCAGCCGGTTATTCGCCCGCTGCGCCACGGAGGTCGTCAATTTTTTTGGTTTGACTGTGATGCATTTCCCTAGGCTAGTATACCATACGTCATCAACGAGTGGAAATACGCATGATACACTGTTGTGGCAGCGGTTCTTCCGCTTGAGACCTATGATACAACAGACAGATAACAAGATTAGTTCAAGAGTAGTAGAGTTACTTGGGAAAAGCCTCGCCCGGGAAAGAACTACCTTCATTTTTTTACACTTTATAGATCTTCGTTTAACCACAATCTCACCTGATGGTAAGCGATGATGTGGTCTAAAATGAAGCACAAAGATCTAGAAGAAACCTATTCACTTTTACACCCGGCCCGGATTGTATTCTTTACCATACAATACCTATTTCTGCCGCCAAACAGCATTGCTGTGTTTCGGTATGAAGAGTATGGTTGCACGTGAAATTACAGGTACATGAGGCACAACTGTATATCTCTAGTCGATAGACGCAGGCAGTGCATCGTAGGACACGTTTCTAAGTAGCATGACCTACGAGGCAATACTTTGGTTTAGGCGATGGTTACCACCTAACATCAGGTGGGCCCGTGGGAAGCTTGTTCCATCTCCAAATTACATATCACACATATTGTAGATGCGTGGAAGTCTCATACGGTGCGTTTCACGCGCTCGTTTCTTCCACGCACTGCAAGATGTGGAATGCTTTTCCCCCGGAGGTTTTCTCGGTGGGCTTCAACATGAACATCTTCAAGAGGTATAAATAAGGCATTAAGTTTAAGCACCGCTACTGCACCCTCCGTCGTCCGAGACACGTTCTCGGAGACCCGGATGACGAAATCACTTCCGCTAATGCGGGTGAGTCATCCACATTAGACAGAGCAAACACTCCACAAATACACCGACCTCGCCGGCGAGGTCGACGAGTCCCTTTAGTAGCCGCCTACACGAGGTACAAGCACGTACCAGGGCGTTTCTCTCCTATCTCCGTCCCGGCAACAGTCCAAGCCGACGTTCGTACCTAAGTGGTGCCCTTCCGCTAGTTGCCTCATTAAAAATAAAATTATAGGGCTGAGCGCCTTCTGCGCTCGCCAAAAGCTCGGTTAAGCTGCAACGGCCTCAGAGGCCAACAGCGAGATAAGTCCATTCCAAAAAAAAAAAAAGCCCCGCTACTGCAGTACCTCGAGTCTTGCAGGAGTTTAAAGGCGACCGACGGTGACCACTTAACAACAGTAGGCCCATCAGGTTGTGTGTATAAATGTATAATTGATCGAGCGAAGCGAGATCTCTAAATCAACTTGGACAAATCGGCGTTGTATTTATGTATGTATGTTTGTCCAAGGATAACTTTCGAAGAGTTGATCCGATCATCGTGAAATTTAATACATAGGTAGGTAGTAATGGCAGAATTTTGGTGTGACTAAATGAGCTGAAAATGTTTGGGGGTTGTATGTTTGAGATATAAGGGTTCAAGGGAGGTAAAAAAATGAAAATGAGGCTAACTGGTCAAATGGGACGTCAAATGAAAGGTATTCATTAGTACATTTAGACTTTGGTTGTATTTTTCGTAAACTCTTTAAAGTTTTCGAGTTATTAGCCATAATAAAAACTAAAGTTTGACAAAATTCACAGAGTACACCAGTGACCCCACAGTGCTGTGATTTAGTATGCGTGTAGCTTAAATGACATAAATATAGGCAAAAGCCTTAAATCTAGATTAACTGCAATTTGTACCCCAAAAAAGATTTACCAAAATACATGAACTCCCGTTACCTGTAATTTGACTGAAACTGTAGGTCAAGTTATACGGTTATTTATTTCGTGACACTATTTTGATACTCAAAGATTAAGGCCGACTTGCACAACGATCCCTAAACGTATTTCGCGACTAAACATGTTTAAATTTTACGTATTTATTTGATTTAACAACTCCTTAAATCATATTTAGCCACTAAATATGTTTAGGCATCGTTGCGCGAGTCGCCTTAAGAATATTTTCTTTTGTGTTTAGGGAGACGCGAGATCTCAGTTCAGGGCGAACCACTAGTAAAAAAAAACTTCCGTAAAACCACGTAAAAGTGACCCATCTTAAAACTATCCCGGTTGAACTAGCTTACTATTAAACGAAACCGCGTCCAAGTCTGCGCCGTGACATCGGAGCGCTTAGCGTTTTCTATAAAATATATATTGGCGAATATTCTGAAGAGCTGTTCAATTTAATCCCTGCTTCCCACTTCTACCATCGAACCTCCCGCAATCGGCAACGAGCTCACCCACATATTGTAGATGCGTGGAAGTCTCACACGGTGCGATTCACCCGCTCGTTTCTTCCACGCACCTGCAAGATGTGGAATGATCTTCCTCCGGAGGTTTTTCCGGTGGTCTTCAAAATGAGCGCCTTCAAGAGAGGTGTAAATAGGGTATGAAGTGCTAGGCAACGCGACTGCGGTACCACGAGTGCTGCAGGAGTTTATAGGCGGCGGTGACCACTTAACATCAGGAGGCCCGTCAGCTTGTGTGTCTACAAGTTTAATATTAAAAAAAAGAATTCGTTCTTGCGTTTAGGACCTACGATACCACAGACAGACAACACACAGACAGACCCAGGCGACAAAGTAATAACACCACTAGTTTTCTTCAGGGATTAAAAAGACCACGTCCGAGTCTGTCCATCCGTTTGGGGACTACGCTGCCACAGACAGACTCAGATATGCGTGAAACTTATAACCCATCTGTTTGCGTAGGAGGTTAAAAAGTACGCAGAAGGTTAAGTTCAAACTTACCAGGCTAAGTTTACATACTTAGCCCAGCTTACATAAACATAGGTAATCGGTAAAGCACGCGTAAATTTACAAATACGTCTATTTATGCAGCGTCAAGCGTCCACTGTCGCTCACCGTCGGACTGTCGCCCTCCTCTATTACGCCAATCTAATTGGTCCTTAGCTTGGTCCAACTGCCGCTACGAGATCGTCCGACCATCTGTCCAAGATATACACAACTAGCTGACCCAGCGAACTTTGTACCACTTTGACATGCATATGACGCGGGCTGGCAATGTATATCGCTGGTAGAATTGTCATTCGGCCATCATTAGCTGCATCTATGTATGAAAAAATTAATATTCTTCATAATTTTTTTACGTGAATTTTTCCTGTATTTTTATTACTTATTCTGTTATTTGGGGCGGAGACAAATCAAAGATGATCAAACGCGGCCCACCCGTTCTTGAGTTATAAATGGTGTAACTAACCAGACTTTGTATATTTATAATAACTAGCGGCCCTTCCCAGCTTCGCATGGGTGGACATTTATTTTTAAACATTTCTTTTCGTAAATCGAGCATCTACTCAATCAACTTCTCAAACTGTAAAAGAGCCTTACAGACTGCTCTATCCAATCTATCTTACGAGGAAACTGAGGAATTACTAACCGTAATAAAGTAAGATTTTAATGATTACGGTACGTAAACTCATACCTTCCATGTTTGCATTTAGTTTATTTAGTTATTTTTATTTTTTTCGTTATGTAAATAAATTCTAAGTTTTGGTAATTTGAGTATTCATAAGTTACCCCAGTCCAGCCTTTTTCGCCTGAGATATAGGTTTTCCTAGTTCAGGCAATGTATATAATTTTACCTATAAGTAGACATTAATCCCTAATTAATCTTTGCAATATGAAAAATTAATTAAGATTTATTTATTTATTTATAGTTACGGTGCGCAAACATGGTCATTAACCGAGCTGCAGAACGCCAAGCTCAAGATTTGCCAAAGGGCAATGGAACGCAGCGTCCTAGGATTCCGGAGAACCGATCGGGTGAGGAATACCACGCTTCGTTCTTTAACTGGCATTGCCGATGTGGGAGACAAAACCGAGAAGCTCAAGTGAGATTGGGCCGGGCACGTAAGTCGAATGCTTCCGGAGAAATGGGCCAATATCATAACACCTTGGGTACCGGAGGATGGACAGCGAGGTCGGGGTCGGCCGCGAAAGCGTTGGCGCGACGACATCAGCCGATTCGAGAAGGAATGGTGGGAATCTGCCAAAGATCGCGATAGGTGGAAGGAGTTGGGGGAGGCCTTTGCCCAGCAATGGGAAAATGTAGGCCAGATAAAAAAAATATTTATGGCTAATTTTTGTACACCTTTGGTTACATTATTAAAGTTTTAGTAGAGATCCCTTAATTTTTCATTAATTTAACTTAATGTTACTCAGGGATAATGTAGCATTCTAATCGTGAAAGCATTTTTGAAATAGGACCAGTAGTTTTTGAGTTTATCCGTTACAAACATACAAAATACAAATCTTTCCTCTTTATAATATTACTTGTAGTGTACATTAGATGATTTTATAGTCAAAATTCAACGATAAAAACACAGTTACATTCACATGATTAATAAAATTTTTGGCCATGAAAATAAACAAGACTTTCTTTACTAAAACAGTGTGTATTTAGTATTTTGCAAGTAATGTGCGAAATTCGGCATACAAACTTTTATGGGTGTGAAAGTAAGCCTTTGTATTCTAAAGTATGAATTGCGGTAATTTTACTTGACACACATTCTAAGTAGCTGTTTTTAGATTAGTAGAGAAACTTTAGTTTATGAAGTAGGTAAAGATGCGGACTTTATTAGCTTGGATTATCTTTGTATCGAAACATACGTCAGCTTGTCTACTAGATATAGGTAGGAAATATATAGGCTGCGTCTTTCATCCTACTAGTGCTGCAACTGGTCACCGAGGGCTGTGTAATTCATACTCAATACTCAATCGTGTTTTGTAATAGTAGGTGGTTGATCATGCCAAATAGATTAGTAGTCGAATTTAATTGTAGGTTGTTCATCTGTCAAAGTCAAAGTCACAGTCTGTGATGTACGAAACCTATGACATAGGTAAATTCAAACCAAATAGAGCTCTATAATCAATAACATAAGGTGTCTTTTGATGATAACTGAATAGAAGAATTGGGTCCGAAAATCGTCATCTCATTGCATTTAATAGAGTACTAGGCCTCCATTTCTTTTTTGAAATTTGATAGAACTTCGTTAGACCACAATCTCACCTGATGGTAAGTGATGATGTGGTCTAAGATAAAGCTCTAAGATCTAGAAGAATCCTATTTACTCTTACCTAGAAGAGGCCCGGATTGTATTCTTTAGGAAAAACAGACGACGGTAAAGTGTTCCATACCTCAGCTGTACGCATCAAGAACGTATAACCAAAACAGTGTGCGCGAATAGGTGGTATATCAACTAGGTACGGATGGTACAGAGCCGTGTCCTTTGATGGAAGGGTTCCTGGGTACATTCCCTAAAATGTATTGTGTAAAAGATCGATAGGCTTGCAACTTTACGGCGGTGTGCGAGACTTTGGGTCTTAGTCTCCGCCATATATTGCTCACCTATAAGCCTAAAAGCCCTACGTTCTATCGAGTCCAAGGTAGCGAGCTGGTATTTGACCGAACCATCCCAAAGGTGGCAGCAGTACTCCATACCAGACCGGACTAGCAATCAATTGGAAATCAATGAAATGTACACTTAATCTTTAGTACACACGGCAACACATCAAGCTTTACATTTCCAGTATAAGCTGACCTCGCATTGGCTTTTCGTAGAATGAAAGGTCAGCTTATACTGGAAAATATAGTGTGATTTGTAGCCGTGTGTACATAGATAGAGTGATAAAAATATATTAAATCAAATATATAAAATATTTGTTTATTCATTGATTATCACTTAACAGCGAATAAAAACACTTCAGTAGAATAGATTTTTGACTAGTCCAGTCAAGCGTATAGAATTATAAGATTTCTCTGTAAGAAATTAATTTTAAAATATTTTTGGATATAAAATAGTTTATAACGTTTAATATCGTTACAGCTAGCGAGCATTCGCTTTGTTAATTTGTACGTCGTTATTGCCTCAAATTATGAAACTCACATAATTTGAAATAGTAGATTATTAACCAAGGGGATAAAGCAGTGTCTTCTGTCGCGGGTGACGATTTAAATCGCGAGCGTAACGAAGGACTCGAGGTTTACTCCCGAGCGTAGCGAGGGTGTTAAAAACTTAAATCACGAGCAAAGCGAGGGATTTAACAAAGCGAGGGGTTTAAGACGAGTCCTGAGTGTAGCGAGGGATTTAAGTTCACCCAAGACTAAGACAGCTTTATCACCCAGGAAAATACTCTACTTTTCGTACCATTTGCGAAAAAATTAACACAATAATAATATGTCACTGTCGCTTTGATTTAACATCGTAACGTATTTTTAGAACATTCACTTATTTATAAAAAAAAAAAAAAAAACTTAACGTTTATGTATTTGAAGAAAACAAAAACGCGGCAAATTCCTAGACTAATATTTTTTTGTGGGAAAAGCAAAGGCATCAAGCTCATTTTATTTAATAATCATAACTGCATAATAAATGCGTATTCCTTTTTCAAAAAGATGTATAATGCTTTATATACAAACTCAATGGTGTAAACACAGATGTAGTTCAGTATAAATTTCGGTAAGTATTCCAAATTTAAATCACATTCTCCCCCTAGAGGATGAATGAAATTCAGTACAATTGTCTTTCCCTGTATTTAACAGCTTAAAAATGACTATTGTTATGTTCGCTTTTTGTGGCATAGACAGTCACTTTTTTGAGCAAGTGGTACGAAAAAGCGATTTCGTACCACTTGCTCAAAAAAGTGACATTACCGAAAACGGACCGAAAAAGGAATACGCATTTATTTTGCAGTTATGATTATTAAATAAAATGAGCTTGGTGCCTTTGCTTTTCCGACAAAAAAATATTAGTTTTGGAATTTGCTGCGTTTTTGTTTTCTTTAAATACATAAACGTTAAGTTTATTTTAATTGACGACTTCCGTGGCGCAGTGGGCGAATAGCCGGCTGAGACGCAGGAGGTAGCGGGTTCGATTCCCACCGCGGAACAAATGTTTGCACGATCTACAGATATTTGTTCCGGGTCTGGTTGTTTTCTATATATTATAAGTATGTATTTACAAAAAAAAAGTATATAAGTATTCTATCAGTTATCTGGTTCCCATAATACAAGCTCTACTTAGTTTGGGGCTAGATAGCACTGTGTGCAATGTCCAGAAATATTTATTTATTTAATTTATTTTTATAAATAAGTTAATGTTCTAAAATACTCAAATCAACTCATCAACAATAAATGTACCAAACAAAAATGTAACTCTCTCTATCAATAATTGAACCAATGTTTTGAATTTTAACTTTTACTTTTAATTGTCATTATTTTTAATAAATGCTTATCTCATATTATTATTGTGTTAATTTTTTCGCAAATGGTACGAAACGTAGAGTATTTTCCTCAGTGATAAAGCTGTCATAGTCTTGGGTGAACTTAAATCCCTCGCTACACTCAGGACTCGTCTTAAATCCCTCGCTTCGCTTGTGATTTAAGTGTTTAACACCCTCGCTACGCTCGCGAGTAAACCTCGAGTCCTTCGTTACGCTCGCGATTTAAATCGTCCCCCGCGACAGAAGACACTGCTTTATCCCCTTGGTTAATAATCTACTATTTTAGTCGCCTTTTAATCTAATTAGAATTAAGGTAATCTAAGACGCCCACTGGATCCCACTGCTGGGCAAAGCATTCCCTTCTTCCATTCATCCCGGACTAGGGCTTCTGTCGAGCAGTTCGCATTGTGCGCGTCAAGTTCTTCCATCTCCGCCTGGGCCGGCCACGCGGTCTCGTGCCTCGTGGGACCCACTCAGTGTCTCACCCACTCAGCCCACAAGTCAAAGAATTAAGCTAGATTTATAAAATGAAAATAATCGTCAATAAACTATTTATATTAATTGCACTAGTACCTTGGCATGCCCATCCTATGTGTTCCGAGGCAAAGATCGCTTGCGACTAGTCATACGTTTTTAAACATAGAGAAAGGCGTCAAAGTATTTGATTGTACTTGGGGGCACACTAAAAGTTTTGCACTTCTAGCTAATCGGAACTATTTGAATTTCGAATGTTATATTTTTTTAAACGTTGCAACCTTCTTAGTAAACAAAAAAAAAATGGTGGGAAATTTGTCAATTGTTTTTATCACACATCAAAGTTCTACGTACGCAACGAAAATGGAATTAAGTCGAAAATATTTTAGAGCGATGATTTTTTAAGATTTTAAAAGTTTTCTCTCTCCTCAAGACTGTGCCGCTCGTCTTCAAAATACTTTTGGGAGAGAAGCACCTTGTATGAGCACCGTAAGGCGATGGTGGACTGAATTTGAGAGAGGTCGGGTTTCTTTACATGACGAATTTTGTGAAGGGCGGCCTTCAACTGCCGTCAACGAAAATAATGTGGCTACTGTTAAGCGGCTAATTGAAGAAAACCCGCGGATTACCTATGAGACAATTTGAGGACTATTGGGAATTGGTATGAGCCAAATTTAGAAACTTTTACACGAAGAATTGAAAGTTAGAAAACTTTGTTGTCGTTGGATCCCTCATGAACTGACAGCGGATCAGAAGCGGGCTCGCGTGGAATGTTGCTCACAGATGCTACTGAAGTACGACCACGGACATTCTAATGCTGTTTATGACATTGTCACAGGAGACGAAACTTGGATTTATTGTTTTGAACCCGAAAAAAAACAACAATCTTGTGAATGGTTGTTTGAAAATGAGAACAGTCCAACAAAAGTGAGGCAGGCGAGAAACGTTGGTAAAAAAATGATCGCGTTTTTCTTCTCAGCTACGGGTCCCATCTCCACAATTCCACTTGAAAATCAAAAGAGTGTTAATGCCGAGTGGTATTCTACCATTTGTTTACCCAGGGTGTTAGAATAAGTTCGCGAAAGACGACCAAAAAGCCGCGTTCTCCTACATCACGACAACGCTTCTTCACACACGGCCAACAAAACAAAGTCATTTTTAGCTTCCGAAAAAGTAAAACTCGTCACCCATCCTGCACATAGCCCTGACCTAGCAGCCTGTGATTTCTGTATTTTCCCCAAAATCAAAGATTTGATGAGAGGTTTCACTTTTACCAACTCCGAACCGAAGAGGCAGTGATAGCGTTCAATCAGCACGTAGAAAACATGCCTTCAGATCTGTGGTCCTCCTGTTTTAAAAAATGGTTTGATCGCATGAAAATATGTTTGAAATGTAAAGGAGAGTATTTTGTCAAACAATACACATAATATTTTGGTTATAACATGTTGTTTTTCTAAGTAACGCAAAACTTTGAGTGTGACCTTCGTATTTTAAATGTTTATTTTATCATATTTATTTAACAACAAAATCCACAGCACTTATTAATAAAAGTTTACAATACTTATGTGTCTATCCTACAGCCAAAAATGGATTTACAATTTATAGATCTAAAATTAACTAACGACAACCACCAAAAAAGAAACATACATCCATCTACCTAGTCAGGTCATAAATTCTGTCACATGTTTAATATAAAATAATTGAAACAAGTTTATTAATTATGTAACCATTTATATATCAAAATGAACTTAACAAAACATAGATTCTTATGACACTAAAGTTTATTCAAAATGACCTCCGTGATTTTAAATACAGGCCTTCAATCTGCGCGGCCAGTCGTCTATCGCAGCACGAACGAGGTCCATGTCAATATCGGCGGCTGCCTTAATCAAGGATGTCTTGAGTGACTCCAAATTGGGATGAGGCTTTGAGCACGCCTTTTCCTCCAAGTGTTGCCATATCTTGTAATCTAACGGATTCAAATCTGGACTGGAGGAGGGCCAGTCTTCGTGCCGGATGAAGTCGATTTCACGCGCCGCCAGCCAGTCTTGTGTGCTCTTCGCTCTATGAGCTGGCGCCGAATCTTGTTGGAATACCCAGTGCCTGTTATTGAACATGGTATGAGAAACAGGTTCCACAAGGTTTGTCAGGACTGTATTTTGATACACAACTGCATTCGTTTTTACACCTTTCTCACAAAAATGTACCTCTGTTAAGCCCCAATAAGAAACTCCCAACCATACCATGAGCGAGGATGGAAAATGACCTCGTTGGACACGCGGAATACGGTTGCTCGCTTCTTCACTACTGTGTGCGTACACCTTATCATTTTGTTTGTTGTAGCTCTCTTCTAAGGTAAAAATTTTTCCACCCGAAAAAAGAATTTCCCGATATTTTTTTCCCGCGTACCGCTTCAACAAAGCGCGGCATATCTTCAGTCACAGGTCCATTAGACGAGCATTCAAACGATGTCCTGTTTTTCTTCGATATGCCCGAAGCCCTAAGTCTTCATTTAACACCCTTTTCACCGTGGTTCTGCTTAACCCCATCTGAAGGGCCAATAGTTTCTGCTTACGTTTGGGATTTCTTTGAATTCGCGCCTTCACAGCTTTTATCACTGCTGGAGTCCTAACAGACCGAGGGCGACCACTTATTGACCTGTCATCTACACTAGAGTCTTCATTGTATCGTTTGATGGTGCGATAAACGAATCTTTTGGTTATATTCAAATTTTTCAGTATGTCAAAAATTTGAATTAGCGCGTAACCGCAACGATGCAATGCAATAACTGCAACACGGTCTTCTCTAAGCGTCCACTCCATATTTAAAAATGAGTAAAATTTTAAAAAGTATACATTTTTATTTTCATGAACAATGAAATTCGAATTTATAAACTTTTTTGTGGCCAGCATTCTAAAAGAAAAGTTTATACTGTGTGACAATACTTATGACCTGACTAGGTATTTATATAAGAATCTATCAATCCATACGTTTATCCATCTTTTTTTTTATGTTATTTGTGGGGAAACGGGCTCACGGCTCACCTGATGGTAAGCGGTCACCGTCGCCTATTGACACCCGCAACACCCGGGGTATTGTCGATGCGTTCCCTACACTGCAGTAACCTCTTTACATTTCTCTTGAAGCATGCCATGTCGTACAGCCTAATGGGAAAACCTCAGATAGTACCTCATTCCACATCTTGCAAGTATGGGGTAGAAAAGATCGCAAGTATGGGGAAAAAGAGAAGATGAAGCGTGTGGTGCATGATACCCAATTGTCGATGATATGTGGATGAGCTTTATTACGTTTTCGAGAAGTGCGGTGGTAAAATCTCGACGACGGGATGAGATCAAATAGCTCCTCAGAACATGCCCCATTATACAGGCGGTAGAATACATTGTACAGCAACAGCCGTTGTTGTGCCGTAAAATACTGTTTGGCACGGTTAAGGACTCCAAGTTTTTTGGAGGTGAGCACAGCTTTTGCAATCTTACATGTATTTATGTATACATCTAATTATTAAAGTTAACTTGCTTTTTTTTAATGCATCTACACGTAGAAGTAGTATAAGTATCCTGTCAATCTATCTATCCACATCTAAATACACAAACATACACATATGTTACCTTAATATCTGTCCATTTATCTGAAAGTCCATCCATCTATTACAATTTACCAAAACAACAATTTTATATTATTTATTAATGTATCTGCCATTATAAAGTACAGTGTAAACTCTATATAACAACACTCGAGGGACTGAGCATATTTTGACGTTATAGAGAGTTGTCGTTAAATGGAGAGAAGTAAACCTGTATTAGAAAAAGAAAACGTTTATTTCTGATTTGTCTTGTTAAATAGTACCTACAATAAAAATCTGTTTTAATTTTCTCTCCCGCCTCTATCGCGCGTATCATCAATACTTTTTCGTCAATACACTGTGATTTTCTCTTACTAGCCATGTTTACAATTTGAAAGTTTGTGAGCTACTAAGAATATGACAACGTATAGATAAAATCCATCACTTCTACTAACAACAGTCTGCAGCTACACGTGCAAGCAATCCCATTTTGTAAACAAAAGAACGGATTTCTTAGAAAGTTTGGTGTGTATGATGCCGACAGTCGAGTTTATTATGGTCTAGGATAATAAAACGACAAAAGGATATACACAGCTGCGCAGTTTTTACTAATTTGGCAACTTAAAAATAACTTTTTATTACAAATTGTTGTCGTTATTGAGAGTGGGTGTAATGCTATACAGAGTGTTCCATTGTATGCAAGACAAGCTAAACCAACCAAAGCCGAGTGATTTCGACGCTTTAGAGAGTTTGTCGTTAAAACGAGTGACGTTACATGGAGTTTACACTGTATATCTATTAGAAACAAGGCTATAGTACATAATTACAAGGTTCAACACCCTAGGTATCCTAGAACTATCTATACCTATATAAGTGCACTATGTATACCTTTTTACCAAATAAATATACATTCATTCATATTACAAGTTGAGTCCAAGGTAGAGTAGTGTATTAGTCACTTAGGAACAAGCGGTAAACTTAACGTTACAAAATAATCAACATCAATACAAAATAATTTATAGAGTTCCATACCCAAAGAGTAAAACGGGGCCCTATTACTAAGACTCCGCTGTCTGTCTGTGTGTCTGTCACCAGGCTGTATCTCAAGTACCGTGATAGATATTTGAAATTTTCACAGATAAAATGTATTTCTGTTGCCGCTATAACAACAAATACTAAAATGAGAATAAAATAAATATATAAGGGGGGCACCCATACAACAATCGTGATTTTTTTGCTCGTTTTAGCTCTATATTGATAATGGCAATAGGTAGACGCTTGAAATATTCACAGAATTTTTAGTTATATATTATATTAAAATAAAACAAATATTTAAGGGGGGGGGGGGGGGCTCCCGTATGGGTTGTTTTTATTTGGTTGGTTTTATAGATAATGGTACGAAACCCTTCGTGCGCGAGTCTGACTCGCACTGGGCCGGTTTTTTTATGTTTTAAATCTAATTTTAATACCTGTCTACTAACCTTAATTTTATTTGTAAATATTTCTATTTTTTGTTTGTTATTATTTTCATACAAATTTAATTTCTATAAACAAACTTGTTGGTACAAATCATCGACCGTTTTAAACGTATTTTCCCCATATTGTCCTAACAGGTGCCTAATGCCATGTAAATCAGGTAGACCTTATCTTCTAATTAAGTTTGGGGGATATAGCACGCAATGCATGTAAAGTTAACACTCAATTAACTTTTCTCGGTTATCTGTCAGATAGTTTCTGTCAGTCAACTTTATTGACGTAAAAAAAATTTTACATTCATGTCGACCGTATTGTATTATGTTTTTTAGGGTTCCTTAACCAAAGGGTCAAGGGACCCTATTACTAAGACTCCGCTGTCTGTATGTGTATCTGTCCGTCTGTTACCAGGCTGTATCTCATGAACCGTGATATTTAGACAGTTGAAATTGTCACAGATGATGTATTTCTGTTGCCGCTATAACAGCAAATACTAAAAACAGAATAATATAAATATTTAAGGGGAGCTCCCATACAACAAACGTGATATATTGCTGGTTTTTGCTCGATATTGATAACGGCAACAGGTAGACGCTTGGAATATTCACAGAATATTAAGTTATAATATATATTCAATTTAAAAATGAATAAATCGATGAAAATAAAACAAATATTTAAGAGGGGCTTCCATACAATAAACGTGATATATATTTTGCTCGTTTTTGCTCGATATTGATAATGGCAACAGGTAGACGCTTGAAGTATTTACAGAATATTGAGTTATATTATTCGCTTTAAAAATAAATAAATAAATAAAAATTAAATTAATATTTAAGGGGAACTCCCATAAAACAAACGTGATTTTTTTCCCAATTTTTTTCTCGGTTTTAATAATTATAGATAATGGTACGGAACCGACGCTAACTTTGCCGGTTTTATATATTAAAATAGGGTTTGTTCTAAATTTGAACATGTCAACCTCGAAGATACAGTTCACTAATGTATTCTACTTTAACAAATTTCAACAACAGTTTCGCTACTTCGGAGTCAGGTTTTTCTAAACATAATACCAAATACCTACTTCATTGAGGCGTATCTTATTAGCTATCCTAAATAAAATTCTTTCCGCTTCGTTTCGGACATACTCCACCATGATATACGTCTTACCTAATTAATAATTCCATGGTCAACATCTTACATAATCAGGACGCTATATTATTATTGGCAGAACTTATCAATCACCTTCATCATCATCATCATCATCATCATATCAGCCGTAGGACGTCCACTGCTGGACAAAGGCCTCCCTCATTGATCTCCAGGAACTGCGGTTGGAAGCGGCCTGCATCCAACGCCGACCTGCGGTTCTTACCAAGTCGTCTGCCCATCTTGTGGGTGGACGTCCTACGCTGCGCTTGCCGGTCCGTGGCCTCCACTCGAGAACCTTTCGGCCCCATCGGCCATCTGTTCTGCGCGCTATATGGCCTGCCCATTGCCACTTCAACGTGCTAATCCGTCGGGCTATGTCGGTGACTTGAGTTCTCCTACGTATCTCCTCATTTCTGATTCGATCCCGTAGAGAAACCCCGAGCATAGCCCTCTCCATAGCTCGTTGAGCGACTCTGAGCTTATTCATAAGGCCAATAGTGAAGGACCACGTCTCGGTTCCATATGTCATCACTGGTAACACACACTGATTGTAGACTTTCGTCTTAAGGCACTGAGGTATGTTGGACGAAAAGACGTTGCGAAGTTTCCCAAACGCTGCCCATCCGAGTTGGATTCGACGATTGACCTCTTTCTCGAAGTTGGACCTACCTAATTGGACTGTTTGTCCTAGGTATACATACGCGTCGACAACTTCAAGAGCCGAGTTCTCAACCATAACTGGGGCAGGGACGACATGGACATTTGACATGATTTTCGTCTTGTCCATGTTCATTTTAAGTCCTACCCGTTGGGAGACTCGATCAATCACCTTAAATCGCATAAATGCGGAAACGTCGTTTGCCCCGAACTCTGGTTAAACCTGAGCGCTTCTCACACCCAGTCTTACTTTTTAAGTTATAACTTAGTGTACTCTACAGATAGTGTTTCATTGCTCGTCAACTCTCTTCTAGTTCCCATTATTGATTATGCTGATGTTACCTTTTTAGATATCACTGAGGAACTCCTCAATAAACTCGATCGCCTTCTCAACACCTGTGTCCGTTTCATCTTCAACCTGCGCAAGTACGATCATGTCAGTGAGTTTCGGGCACAGCTTAAGTGACTCCCCATCTACGAACGTAGGAATTTGAGAATCATTTGCTTACTTTTTTTCCATTCTTAGAGATCCATTCACCCCCATTTCTCTAAAAGATCGCTTCCAGTTTTTAAATGATGCGCACGACCTACAGCTTAGGTCAGCTGACACTTTGCTTCCCCTTCCCATAAGACTTCTTATTTCTCCAACTCC
The DNA here is from genome assembly GCA_918857605.2 of Philereme vetulata. Classification (NCBI taxonomy): domain Eukaryota; kingdom Metazoa; phylum Arthropoda; class Insecta; order Lepidoptera; family Geometridae; genus Philereme; species Philereme vetulata. Next base: position 2,586,192 of record OU975482.1, read on the forward strand.
TTTACGGTTGTGGCGGTCCGGCTTTGAAATGACTTGCCATTATACATTAAAAAGGCTGAAACACGAGAGTCGTTTAAGAGATTGGTGCGTCAGTGCTTCCTTGAGAAGTTAAAGATAATTTAGCAACCGATACCATCATTGTGTTTGACTTGGATTTGTAATGTAATTTCTAGTATATTTCTTTTAGGATTTTAGGTAAGATATATATATATATACAAGATATAGATATGTACATTATGTATATACTTATTATGTTAGGCATTTATTTTGATTTTTTCATTTAGTTATTCAGGGTATGTATTTATAGTTCCTGTATGTCTGTATTTTTCTTTTTTTTCTGTAGCTTTGAAATACCTTTTTTCCTATGTCATGCCTTTACCTTCTTTTAGCACGACCAGGATGACTGGTAGATAATGCTATTAGCATTAAGTCCTCCTTGCACTATTCTGTTTTGTGTGAAAGTATTAAATAAATAAATAATAAGTTACATCAAGACCGGTCCAGCCGTTTATTCGTGAAAACGTAACAGACAGACAGATAGAGTTAATTTTAGTATGGAGTATTTGATCTCATTTTAAACAAGTACCTACATAATCCAAAGTGAAAAATAAAGGATATAATTGAAAGCGAACAGAGTTCTTTTCCAGTAAAATTTTGAGAATAAAAAGAGATGATAGATGTAAGAATCTAATATTATAAACGCGAAAGTTTGTATGTATGGATGTTTGTTCCTCTTTCACGCCGGAACGGCTGAACCGATTGCGATGAAATTTGGTATGTATGTACGTAGATCATAATCTGGATTAACACATAGGCTACTTTATATTGCCAAACCACGCGTGCGAAGCCGCGGGCAACAGCTAGTAATAACATATTATTAATCACTGTATAAATAAAAACCTTAATAAGTTTACCTGTCAATAGATATCTGTCAATTACCCAACTGTAATTTTACTAATGCACAAACAGACACACCAATAATTTGAGTGTATAGTTCTAACTAGAGTTCGAAATGATGTAATTTGAGTTCAAAGCGTTGTAATTTGATTGGAGAGTGTTGTAAATTGGTGGTATTCTCACGTGCGCTAATTAGACGGACACCTGCGCGTACGCAGCGTGACCGGCGCCTGCGCCGTTGATGCTAGTGTCATTGACTGATAGAAGTCTGGTAGTTTAAAAACACTACGATACTGTTTGCAGTTAAAACGGTATATTTACCATGATTTGTGAGTTTTTGAGTATCCCCTTACTACCTGAGTCAAATTGCTGTCGTGGCCTGACTAAGGATATCGCCACGACAGAAATTTGGCTTAGGTAATAAGGGGGCGGATATTTGAACGCAGTTGCATGCGCGATGATCACGGGTAAACTGAAGTCTGCGAGTGGTTGGTTATTGGCAGATATAACGACCGACCCTCTTTCGCAGTCTCTTGCTAGAAATGAATTCACTAATACCACGTGTGAAAGGGATGGAATGAGTAGCGATAGCGCTACGACAGCAATTTGGATTAGGTAATAAGGGGGCGGATATTTCAACGCAGTTGCATCTGCCATGATTACGGGTAAACTGAAGTCTGCGAGTGGGTGGTTATTGGCAGATATAAGATCTACCCTCTTTCGCAGTCTCTTGCTAGAAATGAATTCACTAATACCACGTATAAAAGGGATGACATTACTAGCGATGGCGCCACGACAGCAATTTGGCTTAGGTATTAAGGGGGCGGATATTTCAACGCAGTTGCATGCGCGATGATCACGGGTAAACTGAAGTCTGCGAGTGGTTGGTTATTGGCAGATATAACGATCGACCCTTATTCGCAGTCTCTTGCTAGAAATGAATTCACTAATATCACGTGTGAAAGGGATGGAATGACTAGCGATAGCGCTACGACAGCAATTTGGCTTAGATAATAAGGGGGCGGATATTTCAACGCAGTCTCATGCGCCATGATTACGGGTAAACTGAAGTCTGCGAGTGGGTGGTTATTGGCAAATATAACGATCTGCCCTCTTTCTCAGTCTCTTGCTAGGAATGAATTCACTAATACCACGTGTGAAAGGAATGGCACTACTAGCGATAGTGCTACGACAGCAATTTGGCTTAGGTAATAAGGGGGCGGATATTTCAACGCAGTTGCATGCGCCATGATCACGGCTAAACTGAAGTCTGCGAGTTATTGGCAGATATAACGATCTACCTTTCTCAGTCTCTTGCTAGGAATGAATTCACTAATACCATTACCGGTTTCATTCTAGATCATAACTCGATTCCGACACACAACACTCACGGTATCAGGACGCGTAATTGGCACTTCATTTCTTCGGTTCTTACACATTTTGCACCACAGGATTCCAGGCTCTAAATAGTTGAAAACCATCTTCGCGATTGTAATTCTTGTGTTTGGTAATCTCAATTGCTTCTTGAACCAGTCTTGGCATGTCACGTCGCTCAGTGATTAATTGTGGGTTGTGTAGCTCGATCCAGTGGTTTGAGCCTGAGTCCAGCAGATGTTCCGCTATGGCAGATTTTTAAACCGACTTCAAAAAAGGAACAAATATCTGTAGATCATGCAAACATTTGTTCCGCAGCGGGTATTGTATTGCACAAAGTACTGCCTCGTAGAAACATGCCTTACTATGCACTGCCCTGCGTTTATCAACTTGAGTCTTAAACTAAAGTCTCATGTGCCTATAATTCACTAATACCCTTCAAAGCGAAACAGCAATGCTGCTAGGCGGCAAAAATAGGTGCGCAATAACGGTACCGGTCTATGATTAGACTCGCAATAACGGTACCGGTCTATGATTAGACTATGACTATTGATTGTTATTAAAAAACAGTTATAAATAACGTATTCAGAATGGTGTTCCGACAACCTTTGTGCTTGACACCTGAATATTTTTATAAATGAGGCGAATCATTTACACCTGTCTCTTGCGCTATAATTAGGGATTCGTAAAAACATTTGGAATTATTTCGGAAGACAGCGTGAATGTTGTAGAGTTGGGAATTGGTTCTCAAACTGTTGTTTGCCGATATCTATTTTAAACTAAAGTATGTATAGAAAAAACTGATTGTAATAAACACTTTATTTTTGTCGGTTAGTTGACCTGTGTAAAAATAGACAAATAATTTTACTATAAATAGGTATTTAACACTGATATTAATATACCTGAAACTGTTACAGGACTATTCCCTGTTAAGACAGGTCTTAGAGGATTTGTATACAAAATCAATTGCGAGTGAGACTTCCGTTTCAAATTACAAGTTGATTGATTGCTTCAGTAGTGGCTGATATAAACAGCTACTACAGACGGACGAACAAAAACGCACCTTATGGACCTTTACAAAGAGTTTTGGCTGAAAAGTGTGTTGTTTTGTCGTTTTAGCAGGCAACTGCACGACACTGACTTTAGGTGTCAGCAAATAGTTTTAATTATTTTAATATATATGTTAGTCACCAAGGTATATAAGATAACTCTTTATTGTACACAAAAGTACAGAACATAGTTTTACAAATAGATTTAGTACAATGGGCGGTCTAATCGCTAAAAGCGATCTCTTCCAGACAGCCTTTGTATGGACAGGATAACAATTGATGGCGGTGCATATATGTATATAATATTAAAACATACCTAAATTTTATATATATTATACGTATATGTTGTATATATTCATATGGGCCGTAGAATTAAGTTTTAACCTCTTTTACTTTTCTATTGTTGCCTGAATTAAAGATTTATTATTATGAACCGACTTTAAAAAATGAGAAGGTTCTATGTTCAACTGTATATTTATTTATGTATGTTCACCGATTTCTCCGTCAATTGTGGACTGATTTTAATTTTTTTTTACTTTCAGATTGGTCCCATAAAAATTTCAGTAATCGGTTCAGTAGTTTATTTTTTTTAATTTATTTAGAGACACCAACGGCGATACAATTTGTTTGGATAAATAGCTTAGAACTAAACGTAAGGCTAATAACGGGTTTCTACGTTTGAACATTGTAAAGAAAGATAACGGGAACAAAAACAAAACAAAAACAGCCTAGTTCGCCTCTTTTAGAGTTACAATCAAAATAGTATTAGTAGGTTGTACACTGCACCAATTATTTTTTGTGTAATCTGAAATCGTTTATATTTTTGTTAAAATGTTACTTGTTTATTATAAGGGTTCCAATTTTACCACTCGAAAAGGTTAAACAAAATTTTCAAGTGGGTGGTCAAAAAGAAAAGTTTGAGAGCCGCAGAACTAAAGGCAGGTGCATAACATGCGTTCAAGTTTCTCTTGACTTTGACAGTAAACATGCTTCAACAAACTGTTAGATCGAGTCGTATGTTCCTGTCCGAATCTATAGATATAACCATCGCTTATATTTCTGAGTTTTATTGCTAGAGTTAATGTTGGTAGCTTGTTCTGATGAGGTGTGAAATGATCAAATGTATAGTTTTTTGTTTATAATTTGGTAGCGGTCATCGCATAAGCACTACAATTCAACGCAATGTAGCCAGTTTCTTGGGGACACTTCCGCCTGGTAGTGATCTGGAGCAGTTAAATATCAAATGCTCCAGATAGATTCCTTAAAAAAAGGAAATTTAGTGTATGTTTAATAATTCTCTCTAGATGACTAATTTTTTAAATGTTATGAGAATCTGTTATTGGCATTATGCAAGTTTGTTTACATTGATATCATTAGTGCTGTTGATACTGTAATGAATGAAATAAATAAAAAAACTGGTAAGTGCGAGTCGGACTCGCGTACGAAGGGTTCCGTAACGTTATCTATAAAAACACATTTCATAAAAATAATTTTTATTTTAATTATTTATTGTTAAAGTGAATATATAATTAAATACACTGTGAATATTTCAAGCGTCTACCTGTTGCCGTTATCAATATCGAGCTAAAGAGAGCAAAAAAAAATCACGTTTGTTGTATGGGAGCCCACCTTAAATATTTATTTTATTCTGTTTTTAGTATTTGTTGTTATAGCGGCAACAGAAATACATCATCTGTGACGATTTCAACAATCTAACTATCACGGTTCATGAGATATCCAGCCTGGTGATAGACGGACAAACATACAGACAGCGAAGCCTCAGTAATAGGTGTGTGTCATAATAGGGTGCTGTTTTACCCTTTGGGTACGGAACCCTAAAAATACAGTACCATTTTAAAATTATGTAGATCGTTTGCAACGATCTTTAGATTAAACTGCTTCTCATGTATTTTATAGTCTTGTAAGATATTTAATAGCCATTCCGAAATATATTTGATAGAGCGAAGCGATACCTCTAAATCAACTTGGGCAAATCGGCGTTGTATGTATGTATGTTTGTCCGAGGAAAACTTTCGAAGCTTTGATCGATCACCGTGAAATTTAATACATAGGTAGGTAGTAATAGCAGAATTTTGGTGTGACTAAAGGAGCTAATAATGTTGGGGGGTTGTTGAGATATTGGGGTTCAATAGGGGTAAAAAAAAAATGAGGTTAACTGGTCAATTGGGACGTCAAATAAAAGGTATTTAGTAGTACATTCAGACTTAGTTTTTATTATTTGTAAATTATTTATCGTTTTTGAGTTATTAGCCATAATAAAAACTAAATTTTGTCAAAATTCACAGGGTACACCAGTGACCCCACAGTGCTGAAATTTGGTATGCGTGTAACTTAAGTGATACAAATATAGGCAAAAGTCTGAAATCCAGAATAACTGCAATTTGTACCCCAAAAAAACCTCAATACATGATCTCCCCTGTAACTTGAATGAAACTGTAGGTCAAGTTAGATGGTTATTAATTTCGTGACACTATTTTGATAGTCAAAGATTAGACATAATATTTTTTTTGTTTAAATCGGAGACTCGCGAGATCTTATTTTAGGGCGAATCACTTGTATGATCATCATCATCACCGTATCAGCCATATGACGTTATCTGCTGAACATATGCCTCCCTCATAGATGTTCAGAGCTAAAGATCTTCGCGGCCTGCGCCCAACAACTCTCAGTAACCTTTGTATCCCACCGTACGAAACAAGGAAGCTTACAATGATGGAAAGCGGTCACCCAACCAAATAAGAACCACGCAGAATGTAGTTTACCTAGCTTCAATTTAACTTATTTACAACTAAGTAATTACAACTAAGTAATTACAAATCAAGTTAGTACATAATTGCTACAATTATGTACACTCATTTGAAACAGATCAGACATTACCAAATGAAGCTGCTCCGTTAGTCCAGTGCAGTGTTTCACTAAGAAATCGCGCTGTATTCCACTAGAATCAATATGGTATCAGGATGAAATCGCTATATTATTGCACTGTCTGGTTCATCATGATGTCATAGGCTTCCCCTATAGATTTAGTCACACCGGATCACTACCTACTTATATACTAAATTTCACGATTAAGAAGCCGGTGAACCCCGAGCGCAACTTCAATTCGGCCGCGTCAAAAACTTCGGCCTGAATATCGCTATCCCTGTTTAGTAACGAAGTTTAGCCATGCAGAGCGACAGTGATAGCAATAGAACGATTCTAAATTTGATTAGATTTTGACCGTGTTCCGTAATACCAAAAATGATGACTGAAAACTTGTTGTATTTTTCTGATTGTGTTGTTATTCTGTAACTAGACAATATAATCTATGTTCCCATGACTAGGATACGTAAGATGTTGTTGTTTTTAATACGAAACAATTAGGTTGAAAACAGGTGTTTTATGACGTAAAAACATGCAGAATGCGATACGCTTCTATTTCATTTTAGGTAAGTATTTTGATCTAATATATGGTTGGGAACCTAGATAAATACTATTCAAATTAAAATAATACCTTATTAAGGTAGAAATATGCTCCAATTAGAAATGATCTTGGTAGTACGTGTTATATGGGCGATTCCCCTCCGGTCTCCCCTTAAAGTACTATTAAAAAATACTATACATAATACTTATGTATATGTACGTATTCTATGTATTTTATCAACCTTTGTGTACTTATACACGTAATTTGTTTAGTTAGTATTATTAGTTTAATTAAGACTGTCTATTTATAAATTCTTTTTTATATAAAGTAAATTCGTTTTCGGCCGTATTTTACGCTTAGTATAAGTTTGTATCTCATATAATAAGGGCTGTGGAATTTATTAAATAACTATAATAAAAATAAAATAAAGTTTTTAAAGTTATCCTGGGTCAAACAAACATACATATTACTCGTGCGCGATAACTTGGGACCTGCTAGGAATGCGACTCCCCGACCGCTTCCCCTGCACTTCCCCGATGGCGCCCGTATTGTCATTGCATCACTATTTTTTACTAGGGTTTTTAGTCTCGTACTGGCCTACTTCCCGTAACGACGCGCTCAGGAATTCTTTTAGTTTTCGTTTGTGTTATTGTTTTGTTGTCTGGAAAAAAGAAGTCAACCATGTGGACAGGCTTCGACAAAAGTATTGGGACGATGACCTCTTGCAAGAGACGAATGCAATTAATTGTAAATTTATCGGATACCTCTTCGTCAAGTGATTATAGTGAGACTGAGGACGAAGAACAACCTCTAGAAGGCATAAATCCGGATTTATGCCTTCTAGAGGTTGTTCTTCGTCCTCAGTCTCACTATAATCACTTGACGAAGAGGTATTCGATAAATTTACAATTAATTGCGATTCATTCGTCTCTTGCAAGAGGTCATCGTCCCAATACTTTTGTCGAAGCCTGTCCACATGGTTGACTTCTTTTTTCCAGACAACAAAACAATAACACAAACGAAAACTAAAAGAATTCCTGAGCGCGTCGTTACGTGAAGTAGGCCAGTACGAGACTAAAAACCTAATCGAAGATGAGATAATGTAAATAATAGATAAAATAAATGTATAAACTTAAACATTGTATTTTTATTTTATTCAAATAGTGTAAAAAAGATTAGATAAAAAGCAGCGTCCTCCCTAAGTAACATAATAAATTAGGTTAAAAAAAACAAAGACGAAGCCGCGGGCGGCTGCTTGTTATGTTCGCTTTTTTGCGGGCGGTACAAACACGCCAATATGACGTTACCGCGCTCAGGTACCAACTTATCGCGCACGGGTAATACATACAACATCGATTTGCCCAAGTTGGTATAGAGATCTCGCTTCGCTCGATCAATTATATGATAAGAGAAGCCACTGGCACCTGAAACAGTTTTAACTAGTTCGCGAGGCAGCCTATGGATTCAAAATAACTATGTCAATAAAGAAATGTTTATTTCTGATGACTGGCGCAGTGGGCGAATAGCCGGCTGAGACGCAGGAGGTAGCGGGTTCGATTCCCGCCACGGAACAAATGTTTGCATGATCTACAGATATTTGTTCCGGGTCTCGTTGTTTCTTTATATATTATAAGTATGTACTTACAAAAAAATGTATATAAATGTATTTTATCAGTTATTTGGTTCCCATAGCTATAAGCTTTGCTTAGTTTGGGGCTAGATAGCGCTGTGTGAAATGTCGCAACATTACCGTAACTTAGTGAATAGCCATAACGGTGGCAAGTGACTATCTTGGCCAGTGGGATCCCGTTTGTAATTAAACAATGTTGACCAGTTGTCAGTGGTCAGTGTGTCGTCAATTGCTTGTGTGTTTATTCACAAGCGAGTGTAAAATGTGATTCAAAGTAGGTTAGGTGTTGGTGTTGAAGTAATGATTTGCCAATTCGGGGCCCGGGTGTAGTATCTGTGGGAAAAATTTTATTTCAAGAATTGCAATGTAAATTCTTCCAGAATTTTTATTTTTTGGGTCACAAATTGGGTCACAATTGTATAAAACGGACCCTTTTACTAAGACTTCTTCTGTCTGTTCTGCTGTCTGTCTGTCTGTCCGTCTGTCACCAGGCTGTATCTCATGAGCCGTGATAGTTAGTTGAAATTTTTACAGATGATGTATTTCTAGTACAAGCTCTTCTTAGTTTGGGGCTAGCTAGCACTGTGTGAAATGTCCAGCAATATTTATTTATTATTTATTTAATGGAAAGGTTGCCCTATTCTACGCTTTCCAGTGCGTGGTCTCCTCGAGAACCTTTCTGCCCCAACGGCCGTCAGTTCTGCAAGCTATGTCCCCTACACACTACCTCTTCAGCTTTCTAATCCTTTGATATAATTTTGTCCACGAATCTCCTTATTTCTGAGCTTACCTACTGCAGTCTTAGAAAACTATCTGCATAAAGATATTTATCACGTATACACCTTTTTATTAGGGTTCCGTACCCAAAGGGTAAAACGGCACCATATTACTGAGGCTCTGCTGTCTCTGTCTGTCTGTCTGTTTGTCCGTCTGTCACCAGGCTGTATCTCATGATCCGTGATAGTTAAACAGTTGAAATTTACAGTCACAGATGATGTATTTCTATTGCCGCTATAACAACAAAAACTAAAAACAGAATAAAATATATATTTGAGGGCAGCTCCCATACAACAAACGTGATTTTTTTGCTCGTTTTAGCTCGATATTGATAACGGAAAGAGGTAGACGCTTGAAACATTCACGGAATATTTAGTTATATATTTACTTCAAAAATAAATAAATAAATTAAAATAAAACTAATATTTAAGGGGGAGCTCCCATACCATAAACGTGATTTTTTTGCCGTTTTTATAGACAGTGATACGGAACCCTTCATGCGCGAGTCTGACTCGCACTTGGCCGGTTTTATTTATTTTCCGACGTTTTGACTAAGAGACCATGTTCAAACAAAAGCGATTAAAAAGTTATCTAGCGCCCGCACCAAAAACCCATTCAAAACTATAATGGCTACTTTATCAATGGACCTTATCAAACTGCGTTTATCAGCAGACCACAAAAGATAAGACAATGAAAAAAAAAGTCGTCTCAGCGACCGTTCCACCTTCAATGCAACTATTTCTGTCTCACTCCGGTATATTAAAACTAGGGTGGTGGAATGAGATGGACGAGCCATGTGGCGAATGTGACACCGTTGTCCCCAGGTGGATTCAAGTTCCGCTTTATTCATTCGTCGACGTTCCGCGGGAGAGTACGTTCGCTGCGCGCGCGCTTATTTCGGCGGTTTCATTCAAACTATTCGATTCAAACTGAAAATTTGTTCTGAAACTTTTGTTTCATTTTCTGTGATTAGAATGCTTTGTGACAGTGCGAGCGAATGACAGTTGGATGTGATGGACCGTCTTGTGCAATAAGGATTTCTTTTCTTCTCGGCAAAGGACGGGGTGAGTCGGGGTTCTATTCAATTCGAAACTCAAGTTGCAACAGTATATCTATAGAACGTGGAATTTATCTGTGAGATTTTTTGTCGAGATACGAATCCAGGCATTCGTTCCATTGAAAATAAAAAAATTATAGGGAATATTTTCTGTGTATATTTTCTTACGTTTTTCGATGACAAAATCTATAATAGCAATAAATAATAATAACATAAAATTATTAATAAATCCAAAATTAAGTTGGTTTTTTCTTCTTTCACCTTGCGCTACGAAGGTCTACGGGAAGAGCGTTTAAATCTTTTGTTGGCGCGTAGATCTGTAGAAAGAGCGGGCTTTTTCTTGACATTTCTTAAAGGCTATATATAACCCTACTGTTTTAACTGTAGATTTGCTGTTTTTACATTGATGCCCCTGTTTTCAGTTTCAATCCTAATTTTACTGTTTTTCAATTAGCGTTCAGCGCCACCTGTTACACTATACACAAAATCCGAAATAACCGATTGCTACTCATTTTGAAGCACAGAAAGGCACATGACGAAATTTAACAAAAATATGTATGATTTTATAAAATGTATATTGCTATTATACCAGGCATTTTAGGTAAATTATAAAAATTATCCTCATATTATTGGTCAGTTTTCGGCTGTAAATAAATATTTTTCATTTTTTTTTATTTTAAAAAGGCTGAAAATACTAAAGATGAAGAAAGTGGAAAATAGTTTCACTTTGACTTTTGTTGTTAGAGTTTCGTACCCAAAGGGTAAAACGGACCCTATTACTAAGACTCCGCTGTCTGTCTGTCAGTCTGTTGTCTATCACCAGGCTGTATCTCATGAACCGTGATAGTTAGACAGTTGAAATTTTCACAGATGATGTATTTCTGTTGCCGCTATAACAAAAAATACTAAAAACAGAATAAAATAAATATTTAAGGGGGGCTTCGATACAACAAATGGGATTTTTTGTCTGTTTTTATAGAATGGTCCGGAACCCTTCGTGCGGGAGTCCGACTCGCACTTGGCCGGTTTATTTATTATGTTGTGATCAATATTATAATATAACAATATATGTGAGTCCTGGTAACTAATAAAAGTAGGTGAATGTTTTATTATATGAGGACAGTATGTAATTTGCCTATTTTTACGTTACCTACTGTTTTGTTTTGTTTTTTTATTGGTAAGCTGTTGTTTTTTAGTTTCTTAGGGTTGGCAACACAGTTTTTATAAAACAACGAAGATCTGGCCGCCGTGGGCCACCAAACCCTCCGTCGTCCGAGACACGTTCTCGGAGACCCGGATGACGAAATCACTTCCGCTAATGCGGGTGAGTCACATTAGACAGAGCAAACACTCCACAAATACACCGACCTCGCCGGCGAGGTCGACGAGTCCCTTTAGTCGCCGCCTACACGAGGTACAAGCACGTACCCGGGTGTTTCTCTCTTATCCCCGTCCCGGCAACAGCCCAAGCCGAGGTTCGTACCTCAGTGGTGCCCTTGCGCTAGTTGCCTCATCAAAAATAAAATTATAGGGCTGAGCGCCTTCTGCGCTCGCCAAAAGCTCGGTTAAGCTGCAACGGCCTCAGAGGCCAACAGCGAGATAAGTCTATTCGAAAAAAAAAGCCGTCGGCCACGACGGCCAGACCTTCGTTATATTAAAGATGAAAGTTTTACTGTGCATGTCCCTTAGACAGGTAGGTACGACCAGCGACTATAGAGTTAGGGTTGTGGTTACTCGGACAGCAGTTAACAGGTAGTAAAGGTATTTAAAATAGTACCTAAAATTCGTTAAAGTATAAAGCTCAATTTTGTTTATATTTTCTTCGGGATAATTTTAGAAATCTCGTCATCCATTGCCGGACAGTTATGACAGTTGCTGCCCCCTGCCAGACACCTCTAAACTTTAATAGCTGGATAGCTGGTATGTACATCTTGCCAGACACATTGAAAGTTCAAAAGTGGAATCGCTTTTAGCGATAACACCGCCCGGTGGTACTTACCTTTATTTTCATAAACGTGATCTTCTTTGCTCGTTGTTGCTCGATATTGATAACGGCAACAGGTGGACGCTTGAAATATTTACAGAATATATAGTCATATATTCACTTTAAAAATAAATGATTAAATTAAAATAAAACACACATTTAAGGGGCTTCCATACAACAGACATGATTTTTTTGCCGTTTTTATACATAATGGTACGGAACCCTTCGTGCTCGAGTCTGACTCACACTAATTTTATTTGTTTTTACATGAAAACAGATAACGAGAATGATTTGTATCCAAATGACAGTTGCTCGGTCGTCGTGAAATAGGAACTTAGTGTAATAAATTCAATCTCAAAAATAATTTAATCCATTATTAATAACTAGCTATTGCCCGCGACTTCGTACGCGTTACACTACTAAATATGTAGGTAACCTATTAATAAAGCTAAACACGTTGCAACTTGACTTGACACCCCATTTTTATTTTATGGGAGCTGATTTATGGAATAAAATGTAGCCTATCTGGTAATCTAGGTTATAGTCTACGTATATACCGAATTTCATCGAAATCGGTTGAGCAGTTACGACGTGATTGAGTAACAAACAAACAAATAAATAAATAAACATCCAAATTTTCACATTTATAATATTAGTGCCGGTCATGCATATATTGATCAGGATGCCAACCTCCATTTCTTATAGTAATCATCATCATCATATCAGCCGTAGGACAAAGGCCTCCCTCATCTTATGGGTTGATCTTGTGCCGTGGGGCGCCGGCAATAGAATGTTGCCCCTCCGCTCTTGCCCGTGGATGCAGTAGGAGTCTGCTAAGGGATACCTCCGAAAGATGGGCAGCAGCGTCTTTTGGTGTTTTCAATACCTATACTGCGCTCGCCAACCCGCCTGCCAAGCGTGGCGAGTATGGCAACAACCCCTCATGGATTTACAACATAAAACCAGGCCCCGAGTCCCCGGCGGCCCCGCTAATCCTGGCTACGGTAGCAGTCACGGTAACGGCGGGGCTAGGGGTGCTAAGAAGTCCCGGGAGACGATCGGCTACCAAATCCTTATAGTAATATTAAAATACACTGACATATCGTACCGTGACCCTCAATTAGTAAGCTTACTTATTTATTGTACAGGCGAGGCAGTTTTGGTGATGTCACCATAAATCGTTCACTTAAAACATTTCACATTAGAGCTCAAATAAATCGTAATATTATCGTAAAAACCGGACAAGTGCGAGACGGAATCGCGCACAACGGGTACTGTTATCTATAAACACGGCAAAAAATTATGTCTGTTGTATGGGAGCCCCACTTAAATTGTTGTTTTATTCAATAGCATAATTTGATTTATTTACCTTATTTGAGGTTTGTGCCGATTAAGCTAGTCCTCTAAATTGTATGAGCGGCCATACAACTCAGAGGACTATCTTAATTGGCGTCAACTATGTGTCTATGGAGACACCCTTTAATTTTTTTTTTTTTTATTATTATTCTTTTGTTTTTTTTTACCTTGCATTTTGGCAAATTTCGTGATCCTAGGTCAACGGGAACTACCTTATAGGTTTTCAACCCAAAACCTATAGGGTACTTTCGGTTGACCTAGAATTGTCAATTTTAGTTAAAAGCAAGGCCTTATAGCAAAAGGGAAAATTCAGAAAAATAAAAACATTTGAAAATGAAGCTAAATATTGGTACTTAGAAGGTTTCGCAAAAATCTAAATTTGCCCATATCTTTGTATCGTGTTAACTCAGGACCTTGATTTTTATACACTTAATAGCGACTATAAACCTCAGTATCTGGTATAAGTTTCAACTTGCTAGATCAACTTGTTCCTAAGAAAATTGGTGGTGACACACGGGCAGACGGACAAGAGAGTGATCTTATAAGGGTTCCTTTTTTTACCTTTTGAGGTACGGAACCCTAAAAAGTGACTAAATCTTGTTTATTTTCGCAATATTTATACTGAGTATGGTGTAATCTCTAGAAGTTACTAAATATACAACAGTATTAGGCTTTTAACAGTAATATTTAAACTTTTTGTGGTTCAAATCAAAGTAATATTGCTACAAGCTTGAAACAAACATGATGCTTTCTAAAAGATTGTGGTTAGCGCCCAAAAACTATTTACGATATATTGTTCTGTAAACTTCAACCCCTACATTTGTAAGAATTTGTTGTAAAGAATATCTTAACGTATTTTTCAAACTTTCACGATCACTGTAGGTACCCGTTTTAATCGATAATTAAATATCTTAAAGTTCAAACTGTATTTTTAATATATACTTATATTACACATACTGTCCCTTTTGTATAACATCCTTTTTAACCCTTCTTCTCCCTTCTATCTTAAGGAGCGTTTTGAGTTTCTCCACCAGGCTAATGATCGCAATTTGCGTTCTTCAGATTCCCTCCAACTTAAAACTCCTGTCCATACGACAGAGTTTTATAGTCGATCCTTCACTGTAACAGCCGTACGATTGTGGAACGCTTTGCACCTCTCTATAAGAACATCCAAGTCTATTAGTAATTTTAAAACAAAAGTGCACACCCATTATCTGTCCCTGTGTTGAAGTTGTAGCTGCTTGTTAATTCATCATAACCACTTTTAGAGTTGCTTATTTAAATTAAATTTGTGTTATTACTGGTAATTTAGGTTTATAGTATGTAGATATGTTTTTTTCAATTTATATAGATGCACCGCCGTCATGTGTTACATTTATATCCTGTCCATACAAAGGTTGTCTGGAAGAGATCGCTTTTAGCGATAAGACCGCCCATTGTACTAAATCTATTTGTAAGAATTATGTTCTGTATTTTACTTTGGTGTACAATAAAGAGGTATCTTATCTTATCGTATCTTATCTTATCTTATCTTACTTTCAACCTAATGTTAATACATAAGACAGCAAATAAACACATGTATTTTAATTATGGCGGTTTTAAACTTCTTTTATAGCGAAAAATTAATTCCAAAAAAATAAATTGCACCTGCGGGAGCTGTTACTAATGTTAAAAGCGCGTTCAGGATTTAACTGCCTGCGGCTTCGCACGCATTTTTGTCCATATATATGTCGAAGTCAACTAGCTTAATTGGCCGTTCAATCAACAGCCTAGCCTCTTTACTAAACAGCGCCGTTCAACTAGCGGCCTTAATAATATTCAGGCCGTAGCGTTTGTTACAACTTTTCAATGCTAGTTGGGGGGGTTGTTCTCTCTGAATCTGCACTCTTAGTTTTCATACTTAATAAGGTGCATAATACATAATTCTTAATATTTATTATTGGCTAGACGTGGTGATAACAGATGGAGCAGGACAGTGACTGAATGGTGGCCGAGGAGCGGGTATAGAAGGGTAGGACGACCAGCAGCGAGATGGGTGGGCGACATCGTAAAGGCCGTGGGTGAGACTAGCGCAGGATCGTGGTGGATGGCACAAACTTGGGGAGGCCTATACCCAACAATGGGTGAAGTCAGGCTGTGGATGATGATGATTAAAAACCCTAACGACCTACTACCATACGGTGTGTCTGTGTGATATGTACCTCAAACCTCGTTTGAGGAAGATAGTTGAAGAGCACTGTTTAGTAAAGAGACTAGGCTGTTGATTAAACGCGCAGTCAGGTAAAAAGTAGCCAATATCTCAATCCCGGCCATAATCTATTTACATTGATACGTAATTTTATCGAAATCACTTAAGCTGCTTAGTCGTGAAAACGTATCAGACAGATAGAGAGAGAGAGTTTCTTTTAAATTTATAATATTAGCCAGGATTCATCGCTTTTCCCATAGATTTTCAGAGCGACCGATCTCGTGCGGCCTGCGCCCAACGGCTCCCAGCAACCTTTTTTTTATACGATTTGGGATGGAACAAACCTATGGCCCACCTGATGTTAATTAAGTATGTCAGTATATTAATAAAGCCTTTAACAAAGTGTCGCCTCGTACGCCAGGCACCTTAGGAACGTGCTCTACGATGCACTGCTCTGTTTCCATTAACTTGAGGCATACAGGTGTAAAGCCTCATGTGCCTGTAATTTCACCGAATTTGTAATTTTATATTGTATATAGTCGACTTTTTTTACCAACTCTACAGATCGCATTGCCAATTCTAAAGTGAAACGCGATCACAATCTAAAAGTCTCCTAAGAGCTCTTATACACACTTCAACCACTGCACAATAAAACAATGAATCACAACAACCTCTCCACTGCACTTCAAGAATATCTCCCTTAAGAGCTCACCTTCGAGGGTCAGTTATGCCCTTAATTATTGATAGAGGGAGATAGACATATGTGATCTGTTATAGAGTGAGAGAGATGCAAGTTGTAGATTATAATAAAACATCCTTGATGCTCAGCGGACCGTGTGCTGAGTTTTTGCGCAATTCACAACCTCTTTGGAGCTTTTAGGGTTCTGTGTGAAAGACTTAATAAAATACCTTAATCTAATAAGGAGCTTTTTTATCATTTCGCAACAAAATATCGTAGAAAACATTATCTACCATACCAATATTAAAATTACGCTTTCACGTCGTCATGGCTGAACCGATTTTAATGAAATTTGGTATAAAGATAGATTATTACTTAAAACCTTAATCATACTTTTTAATCTTACTCTTTAATCCCACTTCACCGTCTTATCTAAAGGAGCGTTTCGAGTTTCTGTATCAGGCACACTCTCAAACCCTTCGTTCTTCCGAAGCTCTACAGCTTCGAACTCCCATCCATAGTTCACGATTTTATGGTGACTCCTTCACATTACAAGCTGTGCGACTGTGGAACGCCTTACCTTTGTCTGTAAGGTCGTCCCAATCTCTTCCTATTTTCAAAGTCAAGGTATACAACCATTTCATTTCGTTGTCTCGTAACTGCTAGTTAGTGTTTATGTTATTTATCCTCTTTATGTAGTGTAGTTTAATTATATATTATTTGTATGTATTTAAGTCTATGTTTATTAGTATAATCAATAGGTATATTTTATTTTGTGGGTTCTGTTTATGTATGTACTCTTACACCGCCGTCTTTTGATTTTGTTTATCCTGTCCATCCAAAGGTTGTCTGGAAGAGATCGCTTTTAGCGATAAGACCGTCCATTGTACCTTTATTTATTGTTTATTTCCATTGTTACGGTATTTTGGGTTGGTTTGCAATAAAGAGTATTTCGTTCATTAATTATGATATGGATTAATACATAAGCTATTTTTTTGACAAATCATGCATTCTAAACCGCAGGCGGATGTTTGTTAACCATTAAAAGATTATAAAAACGAATATAAACTAACATTTCGTGAGACTATCAGTAGGTATATACAGTTATTTCACATTAATTCACCTATCTTTATGTAATACTAGCTGTTGCTAGCGGCTTCGCACGCGTGGTTTGCCAATAAAAAGTAGCCTATGTGTTAATCCAGGTTATGATCTACGTACATACCAAATTTCATCGCAATCGGTTCAGCCGTTCCGGCGTGAGTAACAAACATCCATACATACTAACTTTCGCGTTTATAATATTAAGTAGGACTAGTTGACCAATCCGCAGCTTCAGACGCGTAGTTTTTCAATAAAAACATTACCCTCCTTTGCGCAGTTGAGTAAAAAGTAGCCTATGTTACTCAAGGTGAATGCAGCTTTGCAATGGTGAAAGAATTTTTGAAATCGGACCCGCAGTTTTTGAGTTTATTCATTACAAACATACACACAAAAATACAAATCTTTCCTCGTTATAATAATAGTCTAGATAAAGTATTTCTTGTCGCAGAAGTACCATTCTGTGTTAATATATATTACTGGACATTTCACACAGCGTTATCTAGCCCCAAACTAAGCAGAGCCTGTATTATGGGAACCAGATAACTGATAGAATACTTATATACAATTTTTTTTGTAAATACATACTTATAATATATCGAATAACAACCAGACCCGGAACAAATATCTGTAGATCATGCAAACATTTGTTCCACGGCGGGAATCGAACCCGCTACCTTCTGCGTCTCAGCCGACTATTCGCCCACTGCGCCACGGAGGTCGTCAAAAACTTCACTTCATCAAAATAACTTCACTTGTTAGCTCTCGGACGTAAAGCTCAGCTCTGGAACTCTGAAGTGACACGTCGACTCTCACTTGACGTTTATTTTTTTTGTGTGAGAGTGTTTACAGTCTGCTGAGTTAGAACCTAGGTTCTGTATGAATGGTCGCCTACCACGGTATGGGAATTACGACTTTAAACGACTGCGTGTTTTTTCAATTTAATATTTTACGCTTCAGTGACTGAACGGGCTCGCGCTCTAAGAAGGTGACGCTTAAATAGTTCTTTTTTCTAGTTTCATGTAAAAAAAGGTTTTAATAAATGGTGTCATAAGTTTGTATTATTAGTATAGAATTATATAATTCAGACAAAGTCCATAGGATGTACAAGACATAAAAGTATTGAGTAGAATCATAAATTAAAAATACAAATTAGGCAAAGCAAAATAAGAACAATTCAGTAAAATTTAAAATTTAAACCTAAAATGTCATAACAAAAAAATAATAAAATCATTACAATCGATGTCAAATTTATATTATAGTGTGACCATTAGTGCTGTGCACTCCCTGAGGTATGCGCGCGGCGAGACGGGGGGGGGGAGAATCGGCTGCTGCGCTCTGTCAGTTCGCCGTCAACGCTCGTGGCGGCAGGTAGTGTTATTTGTATCGGACTGTCTATGTCAGACGCACATGACATATACAATCCGATACAAATAACACTACCTGCCGCCACGAGCGTTGACGGCGTACTGACAGAGCGCAGCAGCCGATTCTCCCCCCCCCCCGTCTCGCCGCGCGCATACCTCAGGGAGTGCACAGCACTAATGGTCACACTATAGTGTGTGCAGTTTTAGCTTAGAAATGTGTTTTGGGAGACGGTAATATCATAATATATTACATTTTTATGTAAGACTAGCCGACCCACTGAACTTCGTACCGCCTTGCATATGATGCGGACTGCCATCATTAGCTGCATCTATGTATGAGATAATGAATCATCATCATCATCATCATATCAGCCGTAGGACGTCCACTGCTGGACAAAGGCCTCCCTCATTGATCTCCAGGAACTGCGGTTGGAAGCGGCCTGCATCCAACGCCGACCTGCGGTTCTTACCAAGTCGTCTGCCCATCTTGTGGGTGGACGTCCTACGCTGCGCTTGCCGGTCCGTGGCCTCCACTCGAGAACCTTTCGGCCCCATCGGCCATCTGTTCTGCGCGCTATATGGCCTGCCCATTGCCACTTCAACCAGTGTTACCAGTGATGACATATGGAACCGAGACGTGGTCCTTCACTATTGGCCTTATGAATAAGCTCAGAGTCGCTCAACGAGCTATGGAGAGGGCTATGCTCGGGGTTTCTCTACGGGATCGAATCAGAAATGAGGAGATACGTAGGAGAACTCAAGTCACCGACATAGCCCGACGGATTAGCACGTTGAGATAATGAATATTCCTCATAATTTGTTTTTCGTGAATTTTTCGGATATTTTTATTACTATTCTGCTATTCGGGGCGGAGGCAAATACAACATTAGCAAAATCGGTCTAGCCGTTCTTGAGTTATAAATGGTGTAACTAATCCGAGTGTTTTCTATATATAGATGTTTAAATAAATGCTGCTTATATGTATAAAGAGGGTATTTTTACCGAAGTTTTGATGGATCATTCTTTCTTGATTGAATAAAATTAATCCTTTTCTGCCGACGTGAAAACAAATCGTTGCGCTTGTCAAGAAACAAAAAAAACTAACAAAAGAATCATCTTGCGGTAGTTCCGTAGACAGACTAAAATGATTGTAGGTATTGTCATTATAATGTATTTGTGTGTTCAAACAGTGGAGTGTGCATTTAATTACAAAATCTACAGGGGTCTACGATATTTGGGTCCTCAAGATAGGCATTATGTATTCATTAAAAATAATTTTAGTATATAATTGTGTACGCTTGTGTACCTTGCGCGCGTTTTTTTTAATATTAAACTTGTAGACACACAAGCTGACGAGCCTCCTGATGTTAAGTGGTCACCGCCGCCTATAAACTCCTGCAGGACTCGAGGTACTGCAGTCGCATTGCCTACCACTTAATACCCTATTTACACTTCTCTTGAAGGCGTTCATTTTGAAGCCCACCGGAAAAACCTACGGAGGAAGGTCATTCCACATCTTGCAGGTGCGTGGAAGAATTGAGCGGGGAGCGGGACCGTTTTGACTGTTTTTTTTAAAGGTATTTATTAGAGATTAAACGGATATCCGGTATCCGGACTATCCGGCCGGATAGTGCTAACAAGGCCGGATAGTCCGGATACCGGATAGTTACTATCCGGCCTTATTTACACTATCCGGCCGGATACCGGATAGTAACTCAGTATCCGGCCGGATTCCGGATAGTAAAATTAAAAGCAATTCATTATTTTACACAGGCAAATCATACCACAATAAGTTATCGACACCGTTTATTTTTATAATCGCACGTTAAAACGTTAGTTTTATTAATTAGTTTAGTACTCAAAATTAACATGTGGCAAATTGTGGTTTATGAAAACCAAATTATCCGCATTTGTTGCTAACTGCCAGGTGCTGAAACATAAATTCTACCAAAACTTGACAACTGCGGGTACTGATTCAAATTAACTGACCACCAAATTGATCGTGTAACGCCATAAAGGGCCATATATCTGGTAGTCGAATATCAGGCGCTCTGGCCTCGTAGCTTACCGAATATCCGGTATCCAGCCAAACAACTGTCCGTTTCAACACTAGAAATTATTTACAGAAATACATAGGTAACAAAATATTGCTAGACACAGTCTAGGTATTTTAAACTACTAATAATCCACTGACTCGACAGGCTGAAGCGCCTCTAAGAGTATTTTAACAAAATTGTCATTTATAACTATTTCACGTTATAAATCTATTATTTATATAATGTTTTTATGCATTAAACTTATTGACATAATTTTGTCTATAGTGTGACCATTAGTGCTGTGCACTCCCTGAGGTATGCGCGCGGCGAGACGGGGGAAGAGAATCGGCTGCTGCGCTCTGTCAGTTCGCCGTCAACGCTCGTGGCGGCAGGTAGTGTTATTTGTATCGGACTGTCTATGTCATGTGCGTCTGACATAGACAGTCCGATACAATGGTCACACTATAGCACACATTATTAAATTTTGGCCCGGTTTGACTGATCAAGGTTTAAAAAGACGTTTTATGTCAAATTACAGAACTATGTTGTCTTCACAGCATTAATGTACGCAGTCTCATTGTTCAATCTGTATTTTTTTATCATTGATTCTGATTACATGTATTTGGTATTGGGATTTAAATAGGTATTTCTATAGTTAATCTATACTAATACCTACTAGCTGACACGCCGTACTTCGTACCGCCTTGACATGTATATGACGCGGGCTGCCTATGTACGTAGCCCCGGTAGAATTGTCAATCGGCCATCACTAGCTTCATGTATGAGAAAATTAATTTTTCTCTATTTTTTTTGTGTATTTTTCTAATATTTTAATAGTTATACTGCTATTCGGGGCGGAGACAAATCTAACAAATCAAAGATCATCAAAATCGGTCCAGCCATTCTTGAGTTATAAATGGTGTAACTAACCCGACATTGTTTTATACCTAGATATAGATTATAAAGGCATTTTTGGGGCAAGATTTGTATTTTTGTATGCTTGTAACGAATAAACATAAAATCTACTGGTCCGATATCAAAAACTCTTTCAACATTAAAATGCTACATTATCTCGAAGTAACATAGGCTACTTATTACCCAACTGCGCAGAAGGAGAGTAATATTTTTATTGAAAAACTACGCGTACAAGCTGCGGATTGGTCAGCTAGTGTTTCAAATTGATCCTTGTGGTTTTAATGAATAAAAGAATATTGATATATATTTTTAAAAAGACTTATTTATATTTTTATTAAAAAACCGCACGTATGGAATTACAAAATTCAATTACAGCTTTGTTGTTAAATAGATATTCATTTCGTTTTACTTCTATACACGGTGTCCTTTAAATCACTGTTTTCCCAGAACAAACGTTGCTCAGACCATGGTCTAATAACTGTTTATTGCATATATTACGAGAATAAAGAAAAAAAATCTAGACCTTCTCAAATAAGTCTAACTTTGTTCAGTAACTAACCGTGACATAAATTTCATGAGTACGCCAGCCGTAGCGTATTACCTACTCCTTAGTTAGATAGATACCTAGTAGCTACCGGTCAGGTCGCTGACTGTGTTGTAGGGCGTAACGTTAAAATAGGCGTTTTTGAATCGCAACTTTTTATATTTTTCAAAGAGCGATTTCGTTTTGTTTTTGAATTTGATGTAATAAACAGTTATTAGACCATGGCCCGAACAACGTTTGTTCTGGGAAAACAGTGATTTAAAGGACACCGTGTATCATCACATAAAAAATATACATTAGCAGAAAAGTAGCCCTTTTGACACGAAGAGTCTACGACATATTTCTCACGGAAATACCAGTGATGAAAAAAAGTATCACTAAATTAAAAATGAAGGGGTGCGCAACGATCGTGTAGATACAGGACAAGCTGCAATTATTTTTTAATGACTTAGATTTGATGTTATTCCTTTGATAATTAGAGAAACGTTGCCAGAAGTAAAAGAACACTGATAAACACAAAATAAGTGACAAGTTGATCAGCATGACATCATCATTTCAGCCGTAAAACGTCCACTACTGAACACAGGCCTCCATGGATCTCAATGATGGGTAGTTGCCATACTCACCACGCTTGGCAGGCGGGTTGGCGAGCGCAGTACGGGATGTTGATACACGGAAAGACGCTGCTGCCCATCTTCCGGGGGTATCCCTTAGCAGGCTCATACTGCATCCACGGGCATGAGAGGAGGGGTAACATTCTACTGCCGGCACCCCACGGCATGACATATCACACCAAAATTACAAACTAACTGTCGCTCGCGACTACGTACGCGTTACACTACTAAGATAAGATAAGATAAGATAACTCTTTATTGTGCACCAAAGTAAAATACAGAACATAAGTCTTACAAATAGATTTAGTACTATGGGCGGTCTTATCGCTAAAAGCGATCTCTTCCAGACAACCTTTGTATGGACAGGATAAAAATGTAACACATGACGGCGGTGCATCTATATAAATACAGTATCTATACATTACAGTATTTAGTAATGTAATAATGTATATACTAAATGTGTAGGTAACCTAGAAATAAGGCTGAACTGTTGCAACGTGACACCCAATTTTTATCCCATGGGACCTGATTTATGCAATAAAAGTAGCCTATGTACTAATCCAGGTTATAATCTACGTACATACTACATTTTATCGAAATCAGTTCAGCCGTTACGACATGATTAAGTAACAAATATACAAACAAACATATAAATAAATAAACAACCATCCAAACTTTCGCATTTATAATATTAGTGTGATGCAAAAGTTTGGATGTTTGTTTGTTTGTTACTCAATCACGTCGTAACGGCTGAACTGATTTCGATGAAATTTGGTAAATAGATAGATTATGACCTGGATTAAAATATAAGCTACTTTTTGTTGACAAAACACGTGTGCAAAGCCGCGGGTGAAAGCTAGTTTTTCTATAAATAAGTAGAAATTTATAAATTAAAAAGATGTGTCTGTCTTCTTTTGAAGACCTCCGTGGCGCAGTGGGCGCATAGCTGGCTGAGACGCAAGAACCCGCTACCGGGTTCGGTTCCCGCTGCGGAACAAATCTTTGCATTATCTACAGATATTTCTTCCGGGTCTGGATGTTTGTCTATATATTTTAAGTATTCACAAAAAAAAGTATATAAGTATTCTGTCAATTATCTGGTTCCCATAGTACAAGCTCTGCTTAGTTTGGGACTAGTTATCGCTGTGTGTAATGTCCAGCAATATTTATTTATTTATTCATGAGATTCGATTTTTTAAAGGATATCATCGCTTTCATTTTTTTTTTGTTCATTTTCTCTAACAGATGTTTGACAGGTGTCAAATCTCTGTCCGATACTCGTCAAACTCCATACCTGTCGTCTAATAATCCTTTTACATAAAAGTTTTAAATACGGCCAGTCATATCGTAAATCGTAACCCCACAACGGTTGACACAACAGTTATGTCCTGGGAACACGGAATACCCTAATCCTCGAAACCAGAGGTCAAGGGAGTGTCAGAGTTGATTTATATTGATAAACTTGGACTGAGCCACTGTGTTCTAACTACAAATTTCTATTACTAGTTATAGCATACTGGATTGTCTATTTAGTTAAGGTTTTTTATACGTCGTATTAAAACTCGAAAACCTGAGTACCTATTCAACAAACTGGGTTGGTTTCAAGATGGGAACAGGTATAACACAACAGCTGCCTCTCAACTTCTACTGGCAACACCGTTACATGGTTCTGCAGCCTTCCATGTCAGCTTCCGCTATGCCGCTACCAGGTGTTGGAACACTATTCCGAACATGTATTGTTATCAAGATTTTTAAAATTACCACAAAAATGTATTGTTATCTTATTAGGCACCGTCATTAATAACTTAGTTTAATTTATATAATGGTGACTGGCAATATTTATTTAGTATTATATAGGTACTCGTTTAGCAGAGTTCGTGTCCTCACTTAGGCCCTGCAACCAGCGCTGCATCGTACCCAACAAGGTTCGAAGCAGCCCATGCTGAGACAGGGACCATTTTGTCCCCACGCAACACCACCATTTTCTGTGTTATTGTATTATTGTACACTGTCTGTCGGAGCAAATAAATGTGTTGTCAAATAATAAATTCTTTCTTTCTATTCCACCACCTCTAAGAAATATAAGTCATTCATTCATTTATTCATTCGCAAATATTTATAAAAACAGGTGAAAAATATTACAACATAGGTTCCAGGCATGTTTTACCATATTAGTTGGCCTGATTTATTTAGTCTATTAGAAACATTTCTAGAATTCAGTTTAATTAAGATTGAAGTATAAAAATATTAACAATAATAAAGATCAGGAAATTAAATTTAAAAAAGTATGTATATATAAATAAATGTAATGTCAAAAAAAAGAAACAAATTACGCTATTATTGAGTTTGTCTTTGTCCATAAGAAATTCATTTACAGTATAATAGCATCTAAATCTCAAAAATTTGAACATGGTATATTTCAAACTATCGCGATCACTGTACATAATTATTGATTAAAACGGGTATTTATCGTCGTATTATCAGTGAGCCCGAGACCATGACTGTTGCAATACAACCGAAACGTAAATAACAAATAAAAAAGGTATATACGCGATAAATACCCGTTTTAATCATTAATTTAAACATACTTGAATACAGTGATTTTTAATTGTGTTATTGTATTTGGTACTTTATTATATACAGTGTAAACTCCATGTAACGTCACTCGTTTTAACGGCAAACTCTCTAAAGCGTCGACGTCACATGGCTTTGGTTGGTTTAGCTTGTCTTGCATACAATGGTACACTCTGTATAAAATTACACCCTCTCAATAACGATAACAATTTGTAATAAAAAGTTCTTTTTAAGTTGCCAAATTAGTAAAAACTGCGCAGCTGTGTATATCCTTTTGTCGTTTTATTATCCTAGACCATAATAAACTCGACTGTCGGCATCATACACACCAAACTTTCTAAGAAATCCGTTCTTTTGTTTACAAAATAGGATTGCTTGCACGTGTAGCTGCAGACTGTTGTTAGTAGAAGTGATGGATTTTATCTATACGTTGTCATATTCTTAGTAGCTCACAAACTTTCAAATTGTAAACATGGCTAGTAAGAAAAAATCACTGTGACACACACAGATTTTACTTCTCTCCATTTAACGACAACTCTTTATAACGTCAAAATATGCTCAGTCCCTTGAGTGTCGTTATATAGAGTTTACACTATTTGGAGCCATACCGCACTTTTATTAAGAAAAGCAATGTTGCTTTTAACTAGGCATAGGTGGTATAAATACTGTTAACGTGTTTAGGTAATAGTTAAAAGTCCATGTTTTTGCCCTTCAAATCAGCCAACCATGGTCGCCATAGTGGCGTCTCTCTCACTCTCCACTCACATTCCTCTGTCGTCACTCTATTTATTATTAACTAGCTGATCTGCCCCGGCTTGGCACGGATTATTAATAAATTGTCAGTAATTTTTTATATGACTTATGAGTTAGTGATCTGTATAAGGTGCTAGATATCATCATCATCCACAGCCCGACTTCACCCACTGCTGGCTATAGGCCTCCCCAAGTTTGTGGCATCCGCCACGATCCTGCGCTAGTCTCTCCCACTGACGGCCCACGACTCTAACGATGTCGTCCACCCATCTTGCTGCCGGACGTCCAACACTTCTACAGCCATTCCTCGGCCACCATTCAGTTGCTACCCTGCTCCATCCGTCATCACCACGTCTTGCCAAGTGTCCCGCCTATGACCGTTTGAGCTCCATAACTCGATTCCCAACGTCATGAACCTTCGTTCTTATGCGAATCTCGTCGTTTGAGCCTCGATCTTAGAGTTTGATGATGTAATGTTGGATAATTATAATGTTAATGTTTTTAATCTTATAGTTATAGAAATATGTCTGGGTGTCCGTGAGGTCAACACTGGCCTCAGCCGAAGACCAGCGCTGCAGTATGGCAACATGCTGCAGCAAATGCTGAGCTGAGGACCCTTTCGCCACCACACTTATATTTTTTAGTTAGTTTAAATTTTGCTGTGTCATTTGTTTCTGTATCCATTGGTGGTGGACTGAATACATATTTTTGGTTCTTTTTTTCTATACGACTAGAGATTGAACAAGCATATGGCCCACATGATGATAAGTGGTTACCAGCGCCTGTAACAAATGATTGCCTCGTAGACGCATCTTAAAAACGTGCCCTACGGTGATGGATGATCCATCAACTTGAGGCATACAGGTGTAAAGCCTCATGTGTCTGTAATTTAACCCTTTAAACCGAAGCACAGCAATGCGGCGGCATAAATAAGTATGGTGGCAATATTCCCCGAACGAGCTCTTTCATAAGAAACTCTACTACTCTATACAGTATCTGTGGTTAGATGGCAAGCATTATGCAATCACACAACATAAGTTTCATAGCGACTCCTTTACAGTTCAAAGCTGTGCTGCTGTGGAACGCTTTACCTTTCTCTATCAGATCATCAAAATCTCTTCCTATCTTTAAAGCTAAGGTATACAACCATTTCCTTTCTCTGTCTACGCACTGCTAGTTTATCGTTATATTTATCTCCTTTGTTGTAGTTTATATATACATAAATATATATTATATTTGTATATATTTTTAGTTTATTAGTAAGTAGGTATAGGTAGTTTATGTAGGTTTATGAGCATAGATCCATCGCCGTCTTTTTGATTTTGTTTTGTCCTGTCCATCCAAAGGTTGGCTGGAAGAGATAGCTTTTAGCGATAAGACCGCCCATTGTACTTACCTTTATTTTTGTGTATTTCTTTGTATTTTTAATTTTGTTGGTGTTCAATAAAGAGTTTTCTATTCTATTATATTTTAATCTTAATCTAGTGTTATAATGTTTTTGTGTGGTAATGTATAATGCTTAAGTTATCTTATATATTAATGTCCCCGCCTAACATGGGAAAAAACACCTTTAAATGAAAAGGGATCAACTCAATCTGAGATTCAAAGGTCTCTACTGGCTACTTGGTAGTAACTCAAAACTCTCAGTCGATAATAAATTACGTGTAAACAAATAAATGATAAATAAATAAATATTGCTGGACATTTCACACAGAACTATCTAGCCCGAAACTAAGCAGAACTTGTACTATGGGAACCAGATAACTGATAGAAGATTGTTTTTTAACCTATATTTTCTCACTTCTGGGCAAAGGTCTCTCCCCTGCTCCTCCACATCTCACGATCACTCACCACGTCCCACCAGCCATCTTGGAATGCATGATAGAATACTTATATACTTTTTTTTTTGTAAATACATACTTATAATATATAGAAAAACATCCAAATCCAGTACAAATATCTGTAGATTATACAAACAATTGTTTCGTGGCGGGAATCGAACCCTCTCTGTCTCAGCAGACTATTCGCCTACCACGCCACGGAGGTTGTCAAGACTGTACTGAAGCCAAATTAGACTTGTGGGATCCAACTGTGGTGATCGGCCTGTACCTCTAATGTGAACTGCATCTAGCGCTACCAGAATGGCCGTTTGAAAAATAATTGAAATTCACCCTGGTTCATCATAAATACTGAGCTGCATGACATACTTCGAATCAACACGATCTCTGATAAGATAAAAGCTCTAGCCTACCAGAAAAAACCGAAAATACACCCAAATAATCTGGCACAACAACTCCGAAAGCCTTCATATAAGAAGTGACTGAAAAAAAAAGATGTCAAGTTACTTGGTGACTGGCAAGAATGAAGAGTGAGATATAGGGGTGCACTCTGCCCGACACAAAACCCAGAAACAATTTGCTCATAGTTGTAAAACTGATCGCAGATTGGAACAAAATATATATACAGGGTGTTTGGTAATATACTGACGATATTTAGGTAACGGTTTCTCAAAACATAAAAAAAGACTTCTCGAAAAAAAACTAGCAGTTATATTACCAAATTTTAAAGAAAATCGACTAAGTTTACGTGATTAATTCGATATAAAACTTACTGCCTACTCTTGCAATCGACATTCAAAAATAAAAGCCTGTACTAAAAGAGGTATTCTTTATCTCGGTCGTTACACTCTTGGCAGAGTGGTCATGATCGTCACTTCGGGTGTAGTGGCGCGCTTGATAATCCTTCGGCCGAGTGCCGAGTTCTTGAAGTATGGACTGGTTGGTACGAAATTCTGTCCATGATACCCCAAGCATTCTTTTTTAGTACCACATTTCAAGAGAGATCTCTTCTTCTCGCTTTCTCGAAGGTTCCACGGAGCATCTATTCTCTTCTGAAAAGAAGAGAATAGATGCTCCACTGCACAGCTTTTTCGAAGGGCTCCACTGCGTAGAGAAAGATGGGAAATATCAACGCTCTGACGAGCCGAGTTTTGGTAGCTTTCGTGATTCCCCCATATCGTTTTCAGCTTGTCAATAGCTAACCTTGAGAAAAAAATAGGTATACGGGAAAAAATATTAACAGAAAGAAAATTGGTTGTCTGTAGAGTCTGATTTACGGACGATAATTTTACGTGATAACGAGTGGAAGAGATGCGTCGCAAGCCGAACGCTTAGGCCGATCATGCCTCTCTATCGCCTATTCCGCGCTCTCGCTTGCACGCTCGGCTCAGGCTGGACTTAACACTTTTTCGTGCGTGCAGCCGGCATTCATCGATTTATAAGACGTTATCACGTCAAAAACATTAGTAATACAACTCTTAAATGCGACTGTGTTTATTAGTCAAAGGGATAAAGTTGTCAGACTGGGCCTATATTTTACCCATAAACCGTTGAAAATCGAACCATTTTAAAGAAACAGAAAACACAAAAATGACGAAAAAACCCTGCGCAAAAACTTCTAATGTCAAATCTACAATATTTTTTTTGCAATAGCTACGAAACAAGGGGCATACCTTTAACAATAAAATATTGTTCAGCGCTTAGGGGGAAAGGTTCGTAAATTCAAGTTCAACTTAAGATCACGTTTATTTGATGATGGATGACAGCTGCTTAGAGATACGTCATAAAATGATTTTACGACTCTATCATAGACTTGGCTAATCGCTGGACGTAGGTGTATTACATCGTAATTCGGCTTTAAGTACAATAATCTTTTATTGTTAGAAATACGTCATAAAATGATTTTACGACTCTATCATAGACTTGGCTAATCTCTGGACGTAGGTATATTACATCGTAATTCTGCTTTAAGTACAATAATCTTTTATTGTTAGAGATACGTCATAAAATGATTTTACGACTCTATCATAGACTTGGCTAATCTCTGGACGTAGGTATATTACATCGTAATTCTGCTTTAAGTACAATAATCTTTTATTGTTAGAGATACGTCATAAAATGATTTTACGACTCTATCATAGACTTGGCTAATCTCTGGACGTAGGTATATTACATCGTAATTCTGCTTTAAGTACAATAATCTTTTATTGTTAGAGATACGTCATAAAATGATTTTACGACTCTATCATAGACTTGGCTAATCTCTGGACGTAGGTATATTACATCGTAATTCTGCTTTAAGTACAATAATCTTTTATTGTTAGAGATACGTCATAAAATGATTTTACGACTCTATCATAGACTTGGCTAATCTCTGGACGTAGGTATATTACATCGTAATTCTGCTTTAAGTACAATACTCTTTTATTGTTAGAGATACGTCATAAAATGATTTTACGACTCTATCATAGACTTGGCTAATCTCTGGACGTAGGTATATTACATCGTAATTCTGCTTTAAGTACAATAATCTTTTATTGGGTGAACGACTAATAAAGCTTTTAGAGGGTAGTTTTATAGTCATTATTGCTTTATAATTCATAATAAGGGTTTAGAAATACATAATAAAATTATATTACATTAACTATTATTGTATCTACATAGATACGTTTTTTTCGGTGAAGTACAATAGTAGATTATTAAACGATAGATAAAGCAGTTTCTTGCGTCACGGGCGCCATATTGAATCCTGAACATAACAAAGGATTCTAGAGAATCCTGAGTGCAGAGATGATGAGCACGCCCAAGATGCAGACAGCTTTCCACGAAGAGAATACTCTACTTTTCACACTTACTGCGAGACAATAAAAACCAAATCTAAGTTGGTGCATTCTGTGTAGAGGTTAGTTCGATTTACAAATAAGTTCTTATTGCGTGGGTCTCTTTGGTTCATAATTTAATACAGATGAGGTTCCAAATTCAAATCTAAGTTGGTACATTCTGTGTAGAGGTTAGTTCGATTAACGAATAAGTTCTTACTGTGTGGGTCTCTTTGGTTCAAATTTTAATACAGATGAAGTTCCAAATTCAAATCATATTAACAGAGCATGTGGAAAAATTATAGTGTCAATAAAAATTATATCGTCCTTATCTCTTCAAATTTCTCTCGATATCTGGCAAAAACTCGAAAGTGGCTCGACTGATTTGTTTTTTTGTTGTATTTGTAATTTTCAAGACACGGTTTGTATGAAAATAAATATTAAAAGTTGCCTGGGAAATTTGAAAATTCTGGAAACACTAAGTGCTTTTTTTATGGGATTTTTGTATGAAATCAAGACCATAAGGCTATATTTCATTTTTAAATAGTGCAAAGCCGGGTAGGTCAACTAGTATTTCATATATTTGTGGGAACTGAACTATTTTTTTACTTAATTCTTGATTAATCAGTATAAAGGTACTTTCTCATGACTTGTATTAATTTCAAACGTACCCAACCATCTGCCATAATATAAATTACAACTGAATACCATAATCAAATTCTCAATAAGTACGCCCCTTAAAATTGGATCATAAATTCCCACAAGTCGACTTCAAGGTACGATTGTTGTCACAAATAAATCACGATCAAGTCCTTCGCTACAAAAAAAAAACAGTACTTTCTCAAACTTTTTCTTTTAAACTCTACGTACCGTGAAATGTGAGCTAAAATTGAATGGCACAGCTGTAGTTTTTCAGTTGCGTAAGGGTGCATCTTCATTGTCTCATTTTGCACACTTCTTTCAATAATCACGGAAGATGCAATGGACAAAAGGATGGAAGATGCAGAATCGTTTTCTGCCCTGGATTGGATAACAATCTCAGTATTATTACTCTAGTTTAGAAGGCAAAGGTAAAAGGTACGCAATTGTTGCGATGACAATGCTTCCAATTTTGTAAGGGTTACCTTCTTACTTTTGACATAGCATCTGCTTTATTTTTTTTGGGTCTAGGGAGTTGGAATAAAAATAGCAATTTTTAGATTAAGATGGGTGTATCTTTATTTTTTGACTTTGAAATTGATAAAAAACCATAGTACTCGTATACCTATTGATAAAAAACCACCAAAAATTAGTTATTTAGAGGTTCTCCTTCTCGGCGATATAACATATCGGATTATTTAGATGATAGAGAAGCATGGAATTGAAATTGCTCCAACTCGGTCAAAATGTTACAATTTAGACGTAATTTAATTTCTTTATTGTTATATATTCTAAAAGGATCATTGAAAAGAACAACTAGCCTTGCTTCTTGCCTTTCTTTCCTGGCTTGGTCGCGAAGGTGAAGGCAGTAAAATGGTTTTTTCAAAGTTAACCTTGTGATTTTAATGAATAAAATTATTTTATTTTTTTTATTTTGGCCAGTATTGGGCATATTATAGGTATGCTTAGCGGTTTCCAATGAGTTTTAATTGCGTAAATATTACTAGGTAATCAACCAGATAATCGCACTGTAAGTTTGCCAGGTTTTTGGCAATTATCCTAAACTGACATTCATCATCATCATCATATCAATCCCAATCTCTTCCTATTTTCAAAGTCAAGGTATACAACCATTTCCTTTCGTTGTCTCGTAACTGCTAGTTAGTGTTTATGTTATTTATCCTCTTTATGTAGTGTAGTTTATTTATTCTTATATTATTTGTATATATTTAAGTTTATGTTTATTAGTATAATTAATAGGTATATTTTATTTTGTGGGTTCTGTTTATGTCTGTAGGTACTCTTACACCGCCGTCTTTTGATTTTGTTTATCCTGTCCATCCAAAGGTTGTCTGGAAGAGATCGCTTTTAGCGATAAGACCGCCCATTGTACCTTTATTTATTGTTTATTTCCATTATTGTATTTTTATTTGGTGTGCAATAAAGAGTATTTCATTCATTCATATCAGTCTGCGGTTGGAAGCGGTCTGCATCCAACGCCGACCTGCGGTTCTTACCAAGTCGTCTGTCTTGTAGGTGGACATCCTACGCTGCGCTTCCCGGTCCGTGGCCTCCATTCGAGAACTTTTCGGCCCCATCGGCCATCTGTTCTACGCGCTATATGGCCTGCCCATTGCCACTTCAACGTGCTAATCCGTTGGGCTATTTCGGTGACTTTAGTTCTCCTGCGTATCTCCTTATTTCTGATTCGATCCCGTAGAGAAACCCTGAGCATAGCCCTCTCCGAAGCTCGTTGAGCGACTCTGAGCTTATTTATAAGGCCAATAGTGAAGGACCACGTCACGGTTCCATATGTCATCACTGGTAACACACACTGATAGAAGACTTTCGTCTTAAGGCACTGAGGTATGTTGGACGAAACTTACAATAGTGAAAACTATAATAAGGTTTGAGGTAATAGGTGTCTTTTAGTATTTATTAAACTTTCGCCATCGCTGTACATAATCTAAAAGGGTAACCACGCGATAAATACCCGTTTGGTATTAGAAATTAGGTGTCTTCTAAATCTTCGTGCTTAACACGCTTACCGAGCGATAGTGCAGTCAAACGAAGATCTATTATTATACGTATGTGTCATATTATTTTAAAAAGTTTATCTAAAAAGAAATCAAGAATATTTTATTTGTGTTAAACTAATTTTTACAATTCTGGTTGAAGCCGCTGGCTCCCGAACTAGCGTGAGCTGTATGTCAGAAGTCGGTTTCTTCCCACATTAAATGACAAAAGAATATACATAAGTGGTACAATAAATAAATACGAGATTTATCACGTACCGTCTTATCGGTGTTTCGACCGACAATGTTTCGCTCGCAACAGACGTTATTCGGAGCGGATCGCACTCACCCTGATGAAGGTTCACGAATTGAACCAAAACATTGTCGGTCGAAACACCGATAAGACGGTACGTGATAAATCCCATATTTATAATAATGATTGAAATCAATCACGAAAGTTTTCTAAGTAAAATAATAAATAAATCTGCTGGACATTTCACACAACGCTATCTATCCCCAAACTAAGCAGAGCTTGTACTATGGGAACCAGATAACTGATAGAATACTTATATACTTTTTTTTGTAAATACGTACTTATAATATATAGAAAAACACCCAGACCCGGAACAAATACCTGTAGATCATGCAAAAATTTATTCCGCGGCGGGAATCGAACCCGCTACCTCCTGCGTCTCAGCCAGCTATACGCCTATTGTGCCACGGAGGTCGGTTTCTCAATATATTAATTTAGGTAGATTTTATTCGAATCCTGGTGTAAGTGTTCATCTGTTTATTTATTTATAAAATTTTAACTTAAAAATACATATTATTAAATGTGTTGTGTGCAAGTAAGGGTAAAACTAAAAAAATATGAAGTGTCTGTGGATTCGGGTGTGTCTATTATATTCGTCATTATTAAATAAATCTATCGTTAGATAGAAATCCATCGTTAGAGCCGCGGACCGTCAATGGGTGAGACTAGCGCTGGATCGTGGCACAAACTTGGCCTATACCCAGCAGTGGGTGAAGTCGGACTGTGGATGATGATGATGAGATATATCTATTGTAAAATTGTTAATAAATTTTCTGTTTCAATGTATTTTAATGTACTTAACCATTGAAATAAAAAAAAATTATTTGCCAGAAGCATGGTGTTTAAGTTGTTACAGCTATATAAGTAGGTTTCACATACTTCGCCGATTAACATGCAAATTGCAGTTAGATAAAATTTAGTTATACATAAAAAATCTTCAGTTTAATACAAATCAATCAATAATATCATCAAGTATCGTGAAGATCGTAAAATAATCAATAATAAAAAATTTAAATTATAAAGACCATGAAATTAATAAATTAAAAATGAGTACTTATGTCGTCCCTGTCCCAGTTATGGTTGAGAACTCGGCTCTTGAAGTAGTCGACGGGTATGTATACCTAGGATAAACAGTCCAATTAGGTAGGTCCAACTTCGAGAAAGAGGTCAATCGTCGAATCCAACTCGGATGGGCAGCGTTTGGGAAACTTCGCAACGTCTTTTCGTCCAACATACCTCAGTGCCTTAAGATGAAAGTCTTCAATCAGTGTGTGTTACCAGTGATGACATATGGAACCGAGACGTGGTCCTTCACTATTGGCCTTATGAATAAGCTCAGAGTCGCTCAACGAGCTATGGAAAGGGCTATGCTCGGGGTTTCTCTACGGGATCGAATCAGAAATGAGGAGATACGTAGGAGAACTCAAGTCACCGACATAGCCCGACGGATTAGCACGTTGAAGTGGCAATGGGCAGGCCATATAGCGCGCAGAACAGATGGCCGATGGGGCCGGAAAGTTATCGAATGGAGGCCACGGACCGGCAAGCGCAGCGTAGGACGTCCACCTACAAGATGGGCAGAAGACTTGTTAAGAACCGCAGGTCGGCGTTGGATGCAGGCCGCTTCCAACCGCAGTTCCTGGAGATCAATGAGGGAGGCCTTTGTCCAGCAGTGGACGTCCTACGGCTGATATGATGATGATGACTTATGTCAGAATTTCATGTCAAAGAAATCATTAATCGTATAGATACATCCTTTTTTACCTTATACCATATATCTATCTATTCGTGATTTTAAAACACAATTCAGTTAAATAATTCGGATAATTGTAGGGTCAGATTTATTAACATAAATCTCAAATTAACATACATGAAGTATCTGTTTTTGTGAAAAACAACCTAGAACTATTTGAAGCGTTTGCAGTTGGAAGCCGCTTAGAAGGTAATCTGCGAAATGTGTCATGTAAAACGCAGTTGTTACACAATAGTGTGTTCTGTACGGCTCCCACTATATATAACAAAATCCCTAAATCTGTTCGCTTGCTCTCCAATAGTGAATTCAAGGGCAGATTAAGTGATATTTTGTTGAAAAAAAAGCATATTATACCGTTAAAGAATTTTTGAATGATCGAAATATTATCGAACATTAATTTTGACAAATACCTATATTGTTTCAATTTCTGTAAATAACTATTGACATCTATCTCCAATTTGACAGTATTATTATTTTATTAATAGGCATATCTAAATTCTTTGACGTTTTCAATTAACAATGTGCTTTTTATTTTTATTGTATTCTATTTAGGTATTTTTGAGTATAACTTTTTTTTTTTTTTTGTGATTATGACTTCTGACACGTATCTTACATCTTTGACATTTGTAATTAATTGTGTATTTCATTTAATTTTACTATATTAATTTATGTGACTATTGTAATGTTTGTACGCCAAAATGGCGAAACCTAGTATAGTTCTTTGTTAAGCTCAACCATCCTATGTACCTAGGTTTACAGACAATAAACGAATTATGAATTAAATACAATTTAAAATGGAAACTTTCCCATTCAATTCAATATTAAATTGATACCTTCTGAATAGATATAAGCATACTCTATAACTAGTCATGACCTAGTAACCCCAGTTGCCGTT
This sequence comes from Philereme vetulata, assembly GCA_918857605.2. Lineage (NCBI taxonomy): Eukaryota > Metazoa > Arthropoda > Insecta > Lepidoptera > Geometridae > Philereme > Philereme vetulata. Next base: position 2,622,783 of record OU975482.1, read on the forward strand.
TGGGGTAGAGCCACCCCATTAATTGTGACTAGCTACCACAAAATATCAGTTTAAAAAAATTCCCATGATTCAAAATCTTCAGTTAAATTAGAGGTGCTTCAAGGATAGTAATTTCATGGTGCATGACTTTGTTTGTAAATATTTAGGGTTAGTACATAAATAGACCAGATAAATGGCCGGCTGAGACGCAGGAGGTAGCGGGTTCGATTCACCGATTCCCGCCGTACTCCATCATACTCTGCTATTTTTAGGTAAAGGCAAGTATTTGAATTCTAAGAACGAAGAACAGTGTTTATAATTTTTTTATGAGAGAGTCATTTTTTTTTGTTTTAAAACTAATAATATTAATTTGCGCTATCCATATAGACTAAAAATTTTATTACAAATACCTACATTATATCTGCACTAATACTATAAAAAGGAAATATTTGTTTGTTTTGTATGCTTGTAACGAATAAACTCTAAAACAACTTGGCCGAATTCAAAAGTTCTTTCACTATTGGAACGCTACACTATCCTTGAGTATCATAGGTTATATTTATTACTAGAAAAAAATAGGGATCCCTACTAAAACTTCAATAAAGTAACGCAAGGTTTAAAAAAAGTTCTCATAAAACATGTTTCAAAAATGTTCACGAGGCGCTAGTAATAAATACACCGGAAACTTATTTAAACAAGAAAAATAAAAAAAAATATTTTTAGGGTTCCGTACCCAAAGGGTAAAACGAGACCCTATTACTAAGACTCCGCTGTCTGTCCGTCTGCCACCAGGCTGTATCTCATGAACCGTGATAGTTAGACAATTGAAATTTTCACAGATGTATTTCTATTGCCGCTATAACAGCAAATACTAAAAACAGAATAAAATAAATATTTAAGGGGGTACAACAACAAACGTGTTTTTGCTCGTTTTTATAGATATACGGAACCATTCGTGCGCGGGTCCGACTCGCGCTTGGCTGGTTTTTATTTTTAGTGCATCTTAATTTGAATCAACCCGTCAAAATTCAGCAAATAACTTTCTATGTTTAGTGCGGTATTTCTTAGCTTAAAATCGCAAAACCCTATCCGTAAGTTCGAGGCATTGTATGTGACTATGGTAACTGCATGATGTTTTGTAGCTTTGTGGATAAATATGCTGTCTATAATCGAGGTATTTAACAAACTTGTGTTGAATGCGATATACTATTTAAGTGTTAATCCCAGCTGGGCTCCTAATTAAGAAATCAATCCTAATACTAATTTAATATTGCCCCATTTCACCCCGCCAGCCCGCGCCATATGGTCAAAGATTGAAGATAATATTATATTAACATTGAGGAACATACTGTTATGACGTTGACTAGACTTAAATATAGTGTAAACTCTATATAACGACACTCAAGGGACTGAGCATATTTTGACGTTATAGAGAGTTGTCGTTAAATGGAGAGAAGTAAATCTGTATTAGAAAAAGAAAACGTTTATTTCTGATTTGTCTTGTTAAATAGTACCTAAAATACAAATCTGTTTTAATTTTCTCTCCCGCCTCTATCGCGCGTATCATCAAAACTTTTTCGTCAATACACAGTGATTTTCTCTTACTATCCATGTTTACAATTTGAAAGTTTGTGAGCTACTAAGAATATGACAACGTATAGATAAAATCCATCACTTCTACTAACAACAGTCTGCAGCTACACGTGCAAGCAATCCCATTTTGTAAACAAAAGAACGGATTTCTTAGAAAGTTTGGTGTGTATGATGCCGACAGTCGAGTTTATTATGGTCTAAGATAATAAAACGACAAAAGGATATACACAGCTGCGCAGTTTTTACTAATTTGGCAACTTAAAAAGAACTTTTTATTACAAATTGTTGTCGTTATTGAGAGTGGGTGTAATGCTATACAAAGTGTACCATTGTATGCAAGACAAGCTAAACCAACCAAAGCCGAGTGATTTCGACGCTTTAGAGAGTTTGTCGTTAAAACGAGTGACGTTACATGGAGTTTACACTGTAGTTCTGTTTTTTTGACCTCTTGGGCTTTTTTAAGGCAAAGTTTTTATTTAAGTATACTTCTGTTTTGTAGCACAGCTCTGTCGAAAGCGAATAAAAATATTTTATGTAAACAATACATTTTTTTTTTACTATTTTGTCAACTCAACCCTACAACTACAAGAAAATAAAGTTTGTATAACAAAATTTTGTTTGTAGCTTCTACAAATTACCATAGATAATTTTCAAAAAACCTTAACGCGCCGGCGAACTCTGAGCACAACTTCAATTCGGCGGCGTCAAAAACTTCGGCCTGAATATCGCTATCCCTGTTTAATGACGAAGTTTAGCCACGCAGAGCGACAGTGATAGCAATAGAACGATTCTAAATTGGTTAGATTTTGACCGTGTTCCGTAATACCAAAAATGATGACTGAAAACTTGTTGTATTTTTCTCATGGTGTTGTTATTCTGTAACTAGATGATATAATCTATGTTCCCATGACTAGGATACGTAAGATGTTGTTGTTTTTAATGCGAAACAATTAGGTTGAAAACAGGTCTTTTATGACTTAAAAACATGCAGAATGCGATACGCTTCTATTTCATTTTAGGTAAGTATTTTGATCTAATATATGGTTGGGAACCTAGATAAATACTATTCAAATTAAAATAATACCTTATTAAGGTAGAAATATGCTCCAATTAGAAATGATCTTGGTAGTACGTGTTGTATGGGCGATTATCCCTCTGGTGTCCCCTTAATATCAAGTCCTTAAATATCAATGAAACAGCCTGAATAAAATAGTGTGGGTGTGGGTACCATCGTACCCCAAGCGAGTTTTTTTTGAATTGAAAACTTCTTTAGGCGCGTTGGGCATTTTTTGAGATGTGAAAAAACCATTGAACTCGCGACACTGTTACCGTTACCGTTAACGACACCTCTGTTTATGAAGTGACAACTTCTTTAGGCGCGTTGGACATTTTTTGAGTTGGGAAGAACCCATTGAACGCGCGACACTCTTACCGTTACCGTTACCGATACCTCTGTATATAAAGTGAAAAATTCTTTAGGCGCGTTAGGCATTTTTTGAGATATAAAAAAACCATTGAACTCGCGACACTGTTACCGTTACCGTTACCGACACCTCTTTATATGAAGTGGCAACTTCTTTAGGCGCGTTGCGCATTTTTTGAGTTGGGAAGAACCCATTGAACGCGCGATATTCTTACCGTTACCGTTACCGATACCTCTGTATATAAAGTGAAAACTTCTTTAGGCACGTTGGGCATTGTTTGAGATATAAAAAAACCATTGAACTCGCGACACTGTTACCGTTACCGTTACCGACACCTCTGTATATGAAGTGACAACTTCTTTAGGCGCGTTGCGCATTTTTTGAGTTTTTACAGGTGAACTAGGCAAGTTCAGAATCTCCTCATACTGACTAGGAAAAAAACTACTATGTTCTATCTATTGTTTTTAGTAGAAAAGATTAGTTATTGGTACATATTTTGTTTGTAATTGTTTTTTTATCAATTAAGAGTGTGTATTTTTTGTAACAAATAACAAACTTTACGTTTAGAGGTAATATATATACATCAAAACTCTAACCCAGTTCCAGTTCCATTTATAAATGAATTATATTATAGCCTTCGCAAGTTCGAAAGCTGTAAGTTCTCATTTTATTCTTCCGTAAATTTGGCTTGCTGGTAGAAACTAGCCATCGAACATAGGGCTCTTCCATGACTGTTTTAGTAGGTATGGACTTAATAATAATTCGTATATGAGAACTAGCCAAGTCAGACCTTAGGTTTCAATATATTTTTTCTAATTTATAAGAAGAAATCATAATATAAGTTGTTATAAAATATTTTGTGTTGGTATAAATACATTTCAGGACTGACCACTGAACTTGGCGCCCATTTAAATCTCACTTCTTTTGTCGTTGAAGTCAACAACCAAGACATAATATATCCTAATATTGAACATCATTTCACATTTATGTTTTTGATGGGACTTTTATGACTATTCTCACCAGCCAACTATTTGCCAGTACTACCAACCAATCAAATGTCAAAACTCAAACTCAAACAGAAACCACAGTAATTGTAACACAATTATCAATCAATCAATTCATTTATTTCAGATGTCAAAAATCCATATTTGTTAGTAAACTTAATTATACATGTCAAATGGTTAGTACAATTGTGACATAACAACAATTAAATAACAATATATGTGGTATGTGAGCATCTAGTGTAGGTACTGCGCATGTACCATACAACAATGGTTTAGATGCTCACAGTCGAACCTGTTTGCGAACGTATTCAGTATACCGTTGGAGCTGGCCCAAATTCTGCGCCCCAGGGATGTGCACCGCTTGCGCATGGTGCTGTAGAAACAGTCCACTCGCGCCTCGGCGAACATCCCCGACGCGCTGCAGAACCGGGGCAGCCCAACCAGCACCCTGAACGCGTTGTTGTATTGTACGCGTAGGGCGCTGTACTGTTTTAATTATCGAATTGTAATACAAATTGTAATCCTTTGTGGAAGATACAAAGTTAAAGAAGGCGGGGGTGATGTCGACAGCTGCAGCGTAGGGTTAAATACCATCGAATTATTTGATCAAGTACTAATTTGTAGTTTTGTTTGCATAGAATTCTAGAATTTAGTTTCATCCACCCCTGCAAAATGTGAAATGACCTTCCTCCGGAGGTTTTTCCCAGGTTAAGTGGCATTCATCATCATCATCATCATATCAGCCGCAGGACGTCCACTGCTGGACAAAGGCCTCCCTCATTGATCTCCAGGAACTGCGGTTGGTAGCGGCCTGCATCCAACGCCGACCTGCGGTTCTTACCAAGTCGTCAGTAAGTGACATTAGTAGGTACACAATAGGCAAAAATAAAGCTAAAATTAAATTTAAATACAAGACACAAACAAAATTACAAAAGGTCTTCGCGCTGAGAGTGATCAAACTAGGTCGGTTTGATCACTCTCAACATGAAGCACTTCCATATCGGAGAGGTAACTCTGTACCATATGGTTTTTAGGATGATGTTTTGACTGCCCCGCTCTGTGAATCAGGGATGCAGTTTTCTTGCGTAGGATGGCTACGAAACCAGCTGTTTGATATTCTGCAAACATCCCTGGTCCACTGAAGAAGCGGGGCAATCCTAACATCATCCTGAATATATTATGATTTTGAACACACAGTGTCTCTAGCGGTGACTCTAGGTTTCCCGTGCTTTGGCAATATGCCTTAAAAAGTGTTAATTTAACCACTTCAGCACAGAGTGTATAACTACGAGTCAGCTTTTTGTTTAAACTATAAAGATCTTCGTTTGATCACAATCTCACCTAATGGTAAGCGCTGATGTGGTCTAAGATGAAACACGAAGATCTAGAAGAAACATATTCACTCTTACCTTAAAGAGGCCCGGATTGTATTCTTTAGGAAAAACAGACGACGGCAAAGTGTTCCATACCATAGCTGTGCTCATCCAGAACGTAGAACCAAAACGGTGTGTGCGAATGGGCGGTATATCAACTAGGTACGGATGGTACTGAACCGTGCGCCTGCTTGGCCTTTGATGGAAAGGAGATGGCGGGATGAGTTCGTAAAGTTTCTGGGCACAATCCCCGAAATGTATTCTGTAAAAGATACATAGGCTTGCAACTTTACGGTGGTGTTCGAGACTACCTGTTATCTAAGTGTAAAATAGGGCGATAAAACCACCCTCCTCTGTGTTAGTACTAGTATTTTAGGTTTAATAGTATGTAGGTATGTTTTTAATTGTATATAGATGCACCGCCGTCATGTGATACATTATAACCCTGTCCATACAAAGGTTGTCTGGAAGGGATCGCTCTTAGCGATAAGACCGCCCATTGTACTAAATCTATTTGTAAGAATTATGTTCTGTATTTTACTTTGGTGTAAAATAAAGAGTTATCTTATCTTATCCTTTGATATTTGGAAAAAACTTCCACAGTATGGCAAGAAAATATCACCTGGATATACTCGGAGCCATAACCGTGACCAATACGTAACCATATTTCAATAAATTATTCAAAAAATGTCGAATAAAATGTAGATCGATATGCAAGACCCCAGAAATGTCACCAATCGGTATGCTGTTAATATACCATAAAGCCACGTGGTGTAGTTACGGGCACATACGTGCTGCCGAAACGGAATGAATTATTCAAGACTTACAACGCCACCTGCTGTATAACCGACAAACTACCATTTGGCATCGTAAATAACTCTTTAGTAAATATTTTAGCTAGTTGTCCCCATTAGGGCAGTAATCGTGCCTAGTACACACGGCTACACATCAAGCTATACATTTCCAGTATAAGCTGACCTCGCATTGTGTAGATTTTTCGTAGAATGAGAAGTCAGCTTATACTGAAAATAAATAGCTTGATGTGTAGCCGTGTGTACATTTCAAGAAAAAGAAAAATAGGGGTGACATTTTGTCGCAAGAAAAAAAACTAACATTTTTAGGGTTCCCTAGCTAAATGGCAGAAAACGGAACCCTTATGGAATATCTGATGAATATATAATCTGTCATAGTCTGTCCGTCCGTATGTCACAGCCACTTTTGTCCGAACCTATAAGAACTGTAATACTGTTGAAACTTGGTAAGTAGGTATAGTCTGTGAACCGCATTAAGATTTTCACACAAAATTACAAAAAAAAAACAATACATTTTGGGGATTCCCCATACATAGAACTAACACTCAAAAAAAATTTTTCATAAAACCCATACGTGTGAATTATCTATGGAAAAGTCTTCAAAAATGATATTGAAGTTTCTAATATACCTATTATTTTTTTCTAAACCGAATAGTTTGCGCGAAAGACACTTCCAAAGTGCTAAAATGTGTGCCCCCTCTCCCCCTGTAACTTCTAAAATAAGAGAATGATAAAGCTAATAAAAATATATGATGTGTAAATATATACCATGCAAACTTCCACCGAAAATTGGTTTGAACGAGATCTAGTAAGTAGTTTTTTTTAATACGTCATACACAAACCATACGTAAACCACAATTTACCTTTCATTCAATCAACTCAAATATAAAGAAAAAAATTACAACGAACTACAAGAACTTTTATATTATGTTACTTCATGGGCGAGTCCGACTCGCACTTGGCCGCTTTTTTACTGCAGGTGTAACTTAGCTCACATATTTTTTGCGGACAAAAACCTTTGTACGTTTAAAAAATCAGCCGTAAGACGTCCACTGTTGAGCATAATAGCTCTCCCCCAATGATTCCCAGAACGACCGATTTTGTACGGTTTGCACCCAACGGCTCCCAGCAATCTTTATTAGGTCAAATAAAAGTTGCAACCTCTGTGAATAAAACGCATACATTTTACAATTTATGACAAAATATAAGAGTGGTCATAAATTATTTTACACTAGCTGACCAATCCGCAGCTTCGCACGCGTAGTTTTTTAATAAAACATAACCCTCCTTTGCGCAGTTGAGTAAAAATTTGCCTATGTTACTTAAGGTGAATGTAGCTTTCTAATGGTGAAAGAATTTTTGAAATCGGATCAGTAGTTTTTGAGTTTATTCATTACAAACAGACACACAAACATACAAATCTTTCCTCTTTTTAATATTATTTTATATTCTATATAAAACACTCATGTGTATTCATTCAAATCTGTCTCCATTCGCAAACATTACTGTAAATATGATCAAATCTTGACCGAAGCAAAAGACGGTTGACAACCTTTGTCTGGCTCTTCTGTTTATCATTTTGTTTGTATGTATCATGTGTCTCGACTCGCTAAACAAAGAAACGGCTGTCCCCTTGAAAATTAACCAAAAACCCTTTTAAGAAACGGTAAAAACTTAAAAATCGAAGTCCGCTAAAACGTGTTTCGTTATATACAGTCAGCTTTTGACATTTAGCACGTTCCTTAGAATACGGGGGAATAGCTCGAATCAATCTAGACCTTATTCTCAACTGCATTCGGGAACGTTTCGAGAACCCAACGGGATTCAACATCCTTGTATTCAGTAAGAAACTTTTTGTTCGCGACCCTATTTGTAGACGTGCATATTATAATACTCCAGAAGAAATCTTAAATTCAATAGTAATTTGGTATAAATAGGGAGAGAGGATAAAGAATTTACACCGTTTCTGCGGTGTTGTATGCTCGCGAATTTTCGCGGGTAGTATTGTGCTATACTGGTTTCCGCGCACAGCGTGAGTCTGTCTGCTATAACGTGTATACGCTCCAAGTTTCTAATTACACAGTCAATTTGATTCAAAGCGAAAAATATGAATTATTGCCCTGACCGTAACTGAGATGAAATCGGCCATTTTTAACCTAACAACAATGGAACTTTTGTGCACGATTTAGCATAATAAAAGGCATCTTTGATTATATTTTACAAGTGATTAGCTAATGTGATTAGGATGTAATGAGAATTTGAGAGGGTTTAATCCGTTCTATATTCATTGAGATCACAGGTGGTACGTCAACTAGTTGATTTGTTTCCGGAGGTAATCTTCTGACTTAGAAAATAGGTAGTTTATAATATTAATAGGTGCTGATTTCGTTACTAAAATGTAAAACTGTATTTAGTAAAACCAGACGACTATCTTAAAAACATTACCTGAACTTTTCTACCGAGTCGCAATAAAAAAAAACATCCAAGCTTTTGGGTTACAATTGGTTAGGAATATCCCAATAGTAACAGTATAGTCGAATGAACCGTATCTACAAACAGAAAAGTGTATGCGGTATGGCTCCAAAAATATATAATAAAGTACCAAATAGAATAAAACAATTAAATTTTACTGAATTCAAGCATTAATTGTTTAAATTTTTGAGAATTAGATGTTATTATACTGTGGATGAGTTTCTTATGGACAAAGACATGCAAACTCGATAATAGCGTAATTTATTTATTTTTAGAGATTTGACTGATTTTTTTTTAACATTGCATTCATTTTTATATACATACTTTTTTTAAATCTAATTTCCTGATCTTCATTATTGTTTTTTTTTTAAACTTTGACTTTGATTGAATTCAATTCTAGAAATGTTTCTATTAGACTAAGTTATATTATATTAACTGCATTTGCATGCCAACTAATATGGTAAAACATGTCTGGAACCTATATATTGTATTTGTCACCAGTTGTTGTACATATTTACCCATGTTTGCAAATGAATAAATTAATTATGAATTATGAAAAGACGTAAATAGTTTAGGTTTTTTTTTTTTTTTTCTATGCGACCTCAAGTGGGAACTAGCATAGGTAATGGCCCACCTGATGTTAAGTGGTAATCATCGCCTATAACAAAATATTGCCTCATAAGTCGCAAACATTACTAGAAATAAAGATAAACTCGCTCTGGCCACTTGTAGACTCTATAAAGTTCGTAAAACGTTTAAAGGGCAAGGTGTACGTTTTTATAACAAACTCGCAAGTGATGTACAAAAATTGACAATTAACAAAAAACAACCATATCCTTCAAACTGGAACAGCAATGCTGCTTGGCGGCAGAAATAAGTATCTCTTAAAGTCACATATCATAAAGTCTTTGTATAAACTCAATAAGCAATGAAAGGTGAAAATTTAGCACTCGGCAGTTAACCCCGTATTTTGTAAACTGTGAAGCCTACTACTCCACATTCTGAACACCATTAACCCATTGGAGATACCGCACGAAATAACGGACTTTTGTTAAATTCTTTACTGCAATTTTACTACTCATTCAGATCCCAGTGACCAATTTAACTATTATTGGTCATGGTGAGAGGCACAATAAGCAACCCTGATTTTATCAGTATGAAACATAGGAAGAGAGCAAAACTATATATCTAGTAGGTTTCTAAGATGATAAATTAGATGGCAGATATATAAAAAATGTTATTACTCTTTGTGGGAATACCAATAATGATCGTTATACCTTTATAATAGAACTGTTTGTCGCAAAATTTTATTACAAGCTTATTTTAAATTTGCAATGTATGTTTTGTCCGGGTGGAATCTAGCAACTGAATTTTAAACCCGTTCCCCTCAACCGATTGAGCATAAATTTAGAATACATGTGTAACTTCGGTGACAATGCAATAACATGGTACACACGGCTACACATCAAGCTATACCTTTCCAGGGTAAACTGACCTCGCATTGTGTAGGCTTTTCGTAGAATGAATTCGTAGCCGTGTGTACCATGGAGGTGGTCTCATGATGGAGACGGATGCTAGACAACGGAACTTCTGAATGGCTTAAAGTAGGCTTAGTGTTTGGGCTTATTTGAATCTGCTTGCGGTTCCGATTATTAATTGCATTAAAGCTTGTTTTTTTTAATTTAAAAAGTAATTTTTTAACTAAAAACTTATTTTTGTTAACGATTGTTTAGCTTATTTTAAATGGATATCCTAGTAATTTCTACTCTATTCTAACTAGTCTGTCAGATCCCACAGCAGGGCAAATGCCCTTCCGTATTCATTCATCACGATCATGAGATTCCGCTAGGCAGGAAATCGAAAAGACGTCGAGAAAATCCATCATCGATTTTGACACCTCGTCCTTGTCTTGTTTGCTCGCAATCAACCCGTCAATTATCACACCAATACATTTTTGTATGCTTGTGGTACCTGACTGATAACACTAAAAATTATAAACACTAGTAACTTTTTCGTTTCAAGTGTTTTCTTACGGTGCACTAACGTCCATGTTATTGGGCTTTTGTCGTATCGAATCGTGCACGACTTGCTACCGTTACTAAACATTCCTAGCAGAATGGCACTTTCGAAATGGTATCTGGTGATTTAAGATGAACCTATACAGTAACTGGATTAAGGAACTCGGTGACTGCAATAAAAAATTGATATTATAATCCCTATCTTCTAAGGAATCCCTATCTATGTTCTTCTATCGCAAACACAACTTTACTAAGGACTTGTTGATGACAAAATCTGATGTGTTGAAATGTTTTTGCACCCAAAGCTATTAACGTCACATCGAGGAAACACTTTACGCAAAGCATCAAATAAAATGTATTCTTATCACGAATAAAACATAAATCAATTTAGCTCAATTGTTTGGGGGGCGTGACGATAATGGTTTCTTTAAAAACAGACCCATTCGCCCAACCGTTCTACCCTCCTACGAAACTATGAAAGATTTTATCTACAAACAGATTAGTATGATCCGAATCCCTTATTATCCCACGATAAGCTCTGCTTTTCATCTCCAGGTCAGATCAATATTTGCAAGTGAGAAACTTGAGATGTTACTACGAGATGAGATTCGTACACAGATGTATTCGACCGTATTCGGGAGTAATAGAATCAAAATTAGAATTTTAAGTGTAAAATTCACGATGTCACATACTCGTAGAAGCTAGATAGAGGCCGTGAGAATAACACAACAGTGATAGATTAACAGTAATTTGTCATCGCGTTGATAAACTATCATCATAATTGCATAACTGTTTACCGTTTACTGATCGAGGCTTCTTATAAAAGCGAGTAATTATTGTACCAATCATGTTGGCGTTTCCATTATTGCAATTTACTTGCTAGGTTGATCCATAAATAACAGTTTGGAACGAATAGCTGGTAATGGAATGTACTGGAAGAATATCGTAACAATGATTTCTTATTCTGACTTTTTTTTACAGGTACAGAATGCTGAAGTGGGCTGTGTACGGTAAAAAGAACCAAGATAATTTGGCAAATAATTTTGAAAACGATGACTATGAAGACTGCAGAAAAGCCTTCGATAACACTGCTAGGAGATCACTCGACGCTGAAACAGTTAAGAAGAGTAAGAAACCTAGCAGGTATCAGAGAAGATCTCTTGGTGCTAATGCTAGAAAAAATAACGCTCTGATTTCGGATAAAGAGAATTTAAACTATATTGGTTGTACACCAAATTATTTCAAAGAAGGTTTTATCAAAAAGACTGAAGGGCTTGCTCTAAAAGATGTAAGCAATATAACACCGACTTCAGTCACTCCAGTCAAAAGTTATGAAAGGAGAAAATTCTATTTCAATAGTCCAAAGGATGATACTCCCCCAGAATTGCCCTCAACTCCACCGACATACAGCAGAAGAGTAAGAGAAGCAAAGAAGCGGAAATTAGAAATGACTAATGTAAATAATAATGATATATTTAACAGAGATAATTGTATTTATAGATCAGAGAGAAGAATAAGTGTAGATAGAAACTCATTATGCTCGCCAAGACTTAGTCACAGTATATCTGAACCATCATTAAATGATTTATCAGACCGCCTTAGTGAAGTAACAACTAATAACAGACATTCAATTGCTTTTAGCAAGCAAATAAAACCTACCAAGCCTGTATGCACCACCAAAACAACGAGTGAAGGTCTAGTGGAAATTGAATACGATAAGGATTTAGTTATAAACTGTATAGAAAGACCTGTTGATATCGATAAATCTAGCGAAGGTAAGACGTTGCCAATTTTTGGACATCACATTTTTCTGGAGAATCCTTTATATTTCAATAAACATGAAAATGGAGTCAACGATATAAGGCCTTTGAAACGTACTAGGAAGAAATCCAACGAGTTTCAAAGTTCTTTCAAATCACCCTCTGTAGACAAGAGAGATACACATACATTAGTAAGAGATGCTTGTTCACCCATGTCTATCACGCCTCTTTCTGTGAAGCTAGCGGCTTTGAGATTTAGTACGATAAGCACCCACACCAAGTCACAGAGAGTACCTTTTACTAATGACGTATCGGAGTATTTTCCCAAAATAGAGATCCCTTTCACGGTTCCTGTCAGAGATGAAGAAGTTTCTACTGAGATGGAAAATAAGTTCATTCTGGGGAAAGATTCAATAGCTCATGAATCGGAATCAACAGTTTCAACGACAGAAATGGGTGATGTTACTCTGGAAAGAATGATTGAGGATATAATTAAGAGTACAAAGATAGTAAAAACCAAGCGAAGAATATTAAACGGAATTCAACCAAACAGAATTCCCATTGAAGAAGAGATACCTACTCTTGAGGCTGTTAAAGATTTATTTGTAAATCCTCAAGCTGAGAATAGAGCAAATTTAATCAAAGAAGCTAAGTATGTCAACTTATCTAGAGAAAACTCGGTTTCTCCCAAAAACTCACCAGTGAAAAAGATAAAACCGGTGCATAGAGTTAATGATAGGTTACTGAAGAATCTGCCTATAGGATGTTTTATTTTAGACGATGGAGACGGTTATAATGAAAGAGAAGTATGTACTCCAGAAAATGTCATGTCTTTAAAGTCAAGAGTAGTTGCTGAAGTACCGAAAAGTATAACACTTGTCAGGTCGAGATCGATGTGTTCTTCAATGGATATAAGCAGTTTAGAAGACCTATCAGAGTCTACCCCAGATTTATATTCAGTAGCAAACAACCGCGCTAGTCTTAGACTTAAACGGCAAAGGTGCATTCGCAGGAAGAAATCTACAGTAAGCAACGAAAGTCAATGGAAACAAAAGGCAAAACCTAAAACTTCCATTCTAACTTTAGAAATTGGTTTGCCTAGTCCTTCATCAGAGCTGCCCAATACATCTCTATGCGAACCACTGACTTCCCCTTTGTGCTATCCACTTGGAAATGATGATGACTTCTTGCAATTCCCGAACAACTCAATTCGATCAAATGTGTCACACAGCAGCTTGATGCCAAACAAAGAACTAGGGTCACGGGAACATTTTGGTTTGACTCTATTGAATGGTATACCAAGTCCGATCACTCCAGTGCCTAATCTCAAAAGGCCTGGTAAAGTGCTTAGTGAGGAACGAGCACACAAAACCAGCAAATTAGATGAAGAGCTTCTAGCTGATGGATACACCCCTGTTATTGAACACAAATCGATTCGGAGATGCTTGACGTATTCTCCAGAAGAGAACAGTATATCGAGTAGTGAAGAGAAGCGAAGCAGCGTTGCTAGCAATCGGTTAGATACTTTAGATAAAAGTTACGATCGCTTCCAAGCGCTGAAAGGAACCATTGATTTGGAAATCATGACGAGGAATAACGTCATAGACGTTCACGGTGAGTGGTGACTATCGAACTCCATTTACTTCTAATTTTATTTTCATTGTTTTGAGAATGAATTTTATTTTTAATCTTGTTTTTTTTTCAGTAATTCGCTGCAGAGACTTACTACGTTCTACTGGTACTGGAAAGACGGACGACATTAATGCTTATGCTAAGGTTTGTCTAAATGTAACTAATCGAAATAAACAAACAAGCAGACACAAAGACATATTAGAAAAAATTAAACTAATCGATAAAATAACCGCTTAATACTATCTACATCTTTGACACATTCTTGTAATGTCCTACCTAATAACTCTCGAATTTTACCCTGGAATATATTGAACAACAACATTTCCATAACCTTTCGTAAATCGTAGGTCGTCATCAGTGGAATGAACGAGACTCAGCCGCTGCCTTCCCAAAGATCCATCTTTCAAAGGACATCGGTGTTGTACGGCAAGAGGGAGCCAGAATTCCAAAGACACCTAAGGCTGCCTCTACCGACGGCCGTGTACGAACACCAGATGATCCACATATCGGTGTGGCACAGGGATAAAAAATACAGGTATGTTCATTACTCATAACAGCCGCATTTGGGGCAGATGAAATTCCAGAGACGTTAGAAGTTTTGGGACCCAACATCATCACATCATCTAGACCTACTGCTGAGGCTTAAGGTCTCTCCTAACCTGTACCACTCTCCACGATGTTTGCAACCTAATGCAGATTCAACCCGCAATGCTTTCTACATCGCCTGCCCATCTTGCTGCTCAATCGCAAAGTCTATCTCCATTATACAAGGAGTTTGGTAAATATCCTGACGATATTCAAGGGACGTTTTTTCAAAACATAAAAAAGACTTCGAAAAAAAACTACTAGTTATATATACAAATTTTAAACAAAATCGATAAAGTTTAGGTGATTAATTCGATATAAAACTTGCAGCTTGCAGTTGACATCCAAAAATAAATGCCTTAATCCACAAGAGCGTAGATTTGCTACTTATGCCCTCTCTTTATGCGCTCTCTGCTTAGAACTTCGCTGCGAATGCACTGTAGAAAATAAGACATGCCGCTTGAGCGTTTCCACTAAAGCTGAGCGGAGAGATGTCGGAATATCGATATGCTATTAATTATTTTCGCATGGTATTCTCATCTCTGCAAATCTACGCTTTGGTGGACATTGGCCCGGAAACGCCTAGAAATTGTGCATCCGGGATTGGTTATCTGCAAACTGCCCACATTAGCCACTGCAAGCTTATTGAAATTATTTCAACTAGGTAAGTACCTACTTTATCCATTTATTTGAGAGATAGGCATCTAGCGTTCTATTTTGCGACGAACCAGCAAGATATAAAGTTCAATCATGTATGCATAACTTTAGTTTAAAAATAATAATTGAGGAATAAGGAGGTGAGTCGTTTAGGAGTTCATTGATCGGGAAATGTCACGTGTCTACCGTACATACATTATTATCACGTGGCTCGCCATAGAAATTGAAGTGTAAAGGCTTACTAACGTAATCACTCATTACAGGTAGCTGTAAATATACTTGTAAATATGATTTACTTTTTTCTAAAATTTCTATCAACGGACAACCAGACGCTCTGCGGTGCGCCACCGCTATATGATAGGAATACCTCCCTTTCGCACAACGCGGATCTCTTCGACCTTTGATATGCGCACCGCCAAAGAGTGGAACGCCTTGCCAGAGCCGGTGTTTCTTGGTAGCTACAACCTGGGTATCTTTAAGTCGTGAGTGAATAGGTTTCTTCTAGGCAAGCGTGTACCATCGTAGACTGCATCATCGCTTACCATCAGGCGAGATCGTGGTCAAACGCAAGCCTATAATGTATAAAAAAGTCTATACTATGTAAGTCACCTACTATAATTTAGAAAACACATGTTTCTCAATGATCAATCTTAAAATAAGGATTTCCAGCTGACTCGATATCGACCGGAACAATAAAAAATATATTCTGTTATAATATAATATCTAAGGTATACACGGTGTCCTGTAAATCACTGTTTTCCTAGAACAAACGTTGTTCAGACCATCGTCTACTAACAGTTTATAACATCAAATTAAAAAACAAAACGAAATCGGTCTTTGAAAAATATAAAAAGTTGCGAACTAAAAACGTCTATTTTAACGTTACGCCCTACAACATAGTCAGCGCGCTGACCGGTAACTACTAGGTACCTAAGCAGTAGGTAATACGCTACGGCTAGCGTACTCATGAACTTTATGTCACGGTTAGTTTTGAACAATGTTAGTCTTATTTGAGAAGGTCTAGATTTTTTAATTTTATTCTCTTATTTGATGCTACAAACAGTTAGTACACCATGATCTGAGCAACGTTTGTTCTGGGAAAACAGTGATTTAAAGGACACAGTGTATATTTATATGGGCCGTAGCGTAGACTTAGGTTTAACTTCTTGTATTTTTCTATTGTTCCCTGAATAAAGAGATATTATTGTTAATCTTGGGGCTAATAGATGATTCCCTAATCATAATTAGTTCCCAATGCACAAAGTCAAAGTATTTAATTCATTAAAACACAAGGATCACTTTGAAACGTCAATTTTACTGCCTGTTCCTTCGCGACCAAGCCAGGAAAGAAACAAGAAACAAGGCTGGTTCTTTTTTTTATGATCCTTTTAGAATACATAACAATACAGGTAATAAATTACGTCTAAATTGTAACATTTTGAACGAGTTGGAGCAATTTCAATCCCAAACTTCTCTATCATCTAAATAATCCGATACTTTATAGTAGGTGTTTTTTTATATTTTTAGGGTTACGTACCTCTAAAAGAAAAAATGGAACCCTTATAGGACCACTGTTTTCCGTCTGTCAGTCTGTCTGTCAATACCCTTTATCTCGGGAACGCATAGAAGTATCGAGTTGAAATTATAACTCATTTTTACAGTCCCTTGAAGCTGTGAAACAATCAAACTTCTAAGTTAACGTACAAAGAAAATATGGCCGTTTATGCCGCAAAAAACGTATACTTCGACACTCAAAGGAATAAACATTTATAAGGTACTTTCCGTTAACATACCTATAGAACTATGAAATTCGGCAACTAATATTGTCTTAAACAGTTATCAGTACAGGAAAAAATCTTTATACTATATATTTGTTTAATTAAAAAACATATTGTCCTTATTTAAAATACGTAATCAATCGTAATAAAAAAAATATCATTGAAACTGTCTGTACAAATTTGCACGTAACCCTCGGTGGGCGACTCGCACTTGTCCGGTTTTCAGATTTTTAGATTATTTTAGAATTAACCCCTTCTTCTCCGTATAAAATTTAACTATGTAAATCTAATTATTGATTAAAACGGGTATTTATCGCGTATGTTCCTTTTTTATTTGTTATCCCGACGTTGAAAAATACTATACTAAATCTGACCCTCCTCCGCGCGCGCAATGACCTTAAGGGCGCACGATGCCTGGGGAGACGATAAATCGCTTATTGAGAAACAATGTTTTGTTCAACAAATTTTGTGACTTCAATTTGAAATTCATATATGTTATAGTTAAGGATACGTGCTAGAGTGCCTGTGTTGTGAAAACACGATTCCGTAAAATTTTCTCAATAGAAAAAAAATCCAAAGATGACTCCAAATTTATCTTAAAATCGTTCTTATGCGATGAATACTTCAATTTAGATCTTGAAACTTTATACAATAATTCTACACAACATATATAAGAGCACATGTGTTTTAAATTTTCAAAATATTTTTTTAATTTTACCATAAAATTAAAATAACTAACTTTTGCACAAATGAAACCATTCGCTTCGGACGCCCAGTCCGCGATTCAGTCTGGCCTCGGCTTTCAGACGGGGTATCCGTGACGCTCGTCGCTCCAAACGAAATTCACGTAATCACGTAATTCTTAGATAGAATTTATATTAAGTTGGTTTTTGTAAAGACGTAGTAATGAGAAATAATCACAACAAGAAAATGAAGGGACTGAATGATAAAAAAACCGGCAAACATATGATCCACGGTGAGATAGGACGTGCAGCGGCGCGCGGAGAAGCGGGGGTGAAATACGAGTTTGGGCTGAGGTATAGTCAACTCTTAATTAGGGTTAAAGTAGGTACACCATTACACCACAGGCAATGTCCACACAATCCATTCCATCCAAATTTGTCTGGCAGAGATCACTATTTAGCAATAAGACCGCAAATTGTATCCATAGACTTGCGTTGTTCTATTGTTATTGTTTTATTGAGTGCTTGTTTTTTTAAGAATATCTAATCTAATCTAGAAAGTTTCTTCTTCACGTAATAATATATAGAAATAGGCACATTCGAAATATGGAAATGAAAAGCAGTAAGTACAGTAGCGTAGCTACCGGAGGGCTAGACGGGGCAGTGCCCCAGGGCCCCCAAGCTCAGGGGGCCCCTCGGACTCTGACTTACTAACTATAAATTGAACTAGTGAAAATTTCTACCACATTCGGAATATAAACGTACAGTTGGTTAAGAAAGTGGTGTTATTGGTTAACAATTCTTTTAAATTTAAAATTATTATAATAAAATAGTAGGGTGCTCAATAACAGGGTACCCTATCAACGTGTCTCCACTGTCAGTGTATCTGTCACAGGACTGTAATTTTTTGAACGGTAATAGGTAGATATTTTCTTTTATTTATAAAAATAGCTTTAATTTGTTAATTAAAATAAATTAAAGTTTGTATTTGGTTTTGAATTTTATTATGGAGTCGACTGTATTAGTACACACGGCTACACATCAAGCTATGCACTTCCAGTATAAGCTGACCTCTCATTCTACGAAAAGCCTACACAATGCGAGGTCAGCTTATACTGGAATTATATAGCTTGATGTGTAGTCGTGTGTACGAATCTGGAGTACGACAAATTTGGAGTACGTCGAATTCGGAACACGACGAATACGGAACAAACGATTTTAAATAGTTTAGATGGGGCCCTAGTTTAATTTTTTGCCCCAGGGTCTTTGGTTACCTAGCTACGCCACTGAGTAAGTACTTATACCGAGAGGCAAATCTTTCGTTTATTATGTATTTAAAAAATCAATGACCTTGTAAGTTGCAACTAAACAAAATATTAATTACTACAAGTTCAAAATTTAATTTGAACTTGTCAATGCATTTAAATGAAGTCTAAACACGAAATGCAGGTTTGTAAAAGACGCTGCCAAAATGCTAGTAATCTTCATTAAATCTAACTCACAACGCAGTCACCTCCTATTGACCTAAAATATAAGTCCTGAGAGAGTGAATGCGGGAAAAATGGCGCCTTTGAATTATGCATCATCCAAATGAACCAGTTTTAGGTTAATGGATGCCCTAAAGACCTGACGAGTTACAGAGATATGAAATTGTCTCACAAATCTGCGTTTTTACGCTCATGGAAGCATTTTATAATACATTTGTATTGCTTGGTACCTACTCAATTATGTAAGATAGTGTTGGCTTATTAATTGTAGAAATCTATCAGAATTCTGAATGTTTAAAGTTCAATCTTTAATAGCGATGAGTTCCCTTTATAATATTCAATAAAATTCAGTCTTGTACAACACAAGGGTCATAGAAGATCACTAGTTAGTGGAACATTGGCTAATAGAGCCTTTTTTCACTTTTTCCTCCGTATCCCACTCATACATAAGATATTGGGGGTCGGCATGACGCGGACAGCACTGCGCATGCGTACACCCATCGATTTCGCCCGGCGGCATACCCGAGCAGTTGCGCGGAAGATTCTAAGGGGACCGCTGTCGTTTCACCCTAGCTCACCCTGACAAAAAAATACGCATAGATTTTTTATATAATTAAAAAAAAGTGTTGTACTGTGCTGTGTCGTTATATATGAAAGTGCAGCCTTGTGCGTTGGTTTAGGTAAGGTTGGATTGGACCGTTGTTAGTAGACTTTTGATCTGATAAGGGCGAAATTCAAAATCTAGAGTTATACCTACTTACCTAGTTGAAGTTACCTCAAGACTTGTTAACCTAGTCTTCTCTCTTCATGTATATTTATAGTAGTGATCACAGATTTGGACATAATCATAAACCTGGATCAGAAGCTCATACCCCGTCCGCCCATTCAAAGACCTAAATGAGTCCACTAAAGAACCATAGACTATAACGCGCTATAGAATAAATATTAGTATATAGGTATAGTACGATTTTCATAACGCGGTGGAACAACCGTTTCAAATTCATTCTAATACAATCTGTACTTACAAATTGGTCAACGAAAGTAAAAGTATTCTACCATAAAACTCAATTTCGGTAATTTTCCATTAGCTACGACCGTTTTTCATTTATGGCTATGGGGAGTGTAGGATACTTATTTACATAATGTATTTATAGTCCGAGTGGTCAATTTAAGCAGCTATACCTTATCTTGTACCAGGATGAAGCGCGAAAACTGATATTAAAGAAGTAAGAATGCCAATGAAAATCCTGATAGGTATGTTATTTTTAAAAACGCTTCCTTCACTGTTTGAGTGGGCAGTGAAATTTATTTGTACAGTCAGCGACATAGTTGTTTAACGATTAGAGTCCCAATTTCGTTGCTGACAGTTTTTGAAATATACATGTTACTCTAGATTTCTAATAAGCTTATGATTTAAATGAACGTTCGAATGAAATGAAAATATTTCTGTTATATTAAGTACGTATATACATTATTTTTTGTTATTCATTAATAACATTAGATTTAGATGGCAATGCCCTTTTACAGCAGCTACGATTTGACATTATAAAATAAACTTTCTGTTGTACTCATTTATTTTGACATCTCTTTTGATGCAATATAATTTTATGACATCGCAATTTGGAGTATAGATTATCTTGACATTAATTTTCGAGTCAATTTACCAATTTTACTTCTTTGACAAAGCCGTTTTATTGTACAGGAGTCACGATCTGACATTTAATTTATTCCAGGGCCGCCGGTAGGATTTCCCGTCACGCTAGCTTTATTGATATCATCCGCCGGGCTTTTTGCAGCGTCAACGTTCCAGCCGTTCTCGAACCGAACGGTCTGATACGTGACGATGGTAAGAGACCTGACGGTATGACTCTTATACCTTGGGAGGAGGGTAGGCCTTTAGTGTGGGACGCTACGTGCGTCGATACCCTTGCGCCATCTTATCTGTCTGATACAGCAGTTGGGGCCGGTGCGGCGGTAAATTCAGCCGAAGATCTCAAGCGGCGCAAATATGGAAGTCTCGACAGAGCGTTACGTATTTGAGCCATTTGGGGCCGAGGCCCTGGGTCCATGGGGTACCGGAGCCCATCGCGTTTTCCGAGATCCGAAATGCTGGCGTTTATCAGGATCAACGCATGAGCATTGCAATTCAGCGGGGTAATGCAGCCATTGTCTTGGGGACACTTCCGCTTGGTAGTGATCTGGAGCAGTTGAGCTATTTATAGATCGTTTGCAACTGTATTTAGATGATGCAACTGTTTCTTCTGTATTTTTAATGTATAGTCATTCATTTAGTCATCTATATTTTCGATTTCTTGACGATCCTCAATATGTACCTAATGAATGACTAGTTAAATTAAATTTTTTTTGTTACCTATTGACATATATATCAATTTAAAACTTAAAGTAGGTATATATATACACTTTGACAATGCCCATCTTATGTCTATATGTCTATAATCTTAAATACCTATTAATCAGTGGTTAGATGCTTAAATGTACATATAATGATTATCTCTTTCTAGCACCTCCAAAATTATAGTGCTATGAGCTACTAGGTAGATAAAGCCTATGTAATTACATAAGCATTATTGACGTAACCATATGTTATATTTTGTCCTTAAGGTTTTAAATTTTATTTATTTATACCTTACAAGCTAGATACAACAAAACGCAAAACAATGTATAATGGGCGGTCTTACCGTTAGAAAAAGAGATCTCTCCCTGAAATCCTTCGTTTTCTTTTTAGCTTAATTTGTAGTATCATGTCATAATACAATATTTTCTGTTAATGCACTGCTAAGATTGATTTTATAAGAACTTAATCACTAACTTTATCAATAACTAGACCTGGCTCCGATAGAATTGCTGACGATACGGACAAAATTTATTAGGTCACAGTTTCCCAAATGACACTTTTGATTTAAATATTTTTTTACTGTCGATTCGGACACCATCAAATTATTGAAGCTGTTGAGTACAGTCAGGTAAAAAATGTTTAAGTAAAATATATTATAATATGATATAGCTAATCAAATTGCTTTTCGAGCGTGTGGTGACTTACATTAATGTTAAAAAAACACAAGTTTCATTCATAGCGTATATTTGGTATAAATCAACATCTTGTATACTTAGGCATCTATATACTGATCACTTAAAACTATCTCAATTAAAGAGATGTGAAAGACTGGGACCTTGCTATGCATCTATTTCGTCATCTTGCTGTTCCGTCGCCGCGCCTCGGTAACAACCTGTTTTTTTAACTGACTGTACAATGCAGCTACTTTTAATGGTGTCCGAATCGACAGTAACAAAAATATTAAAATAAAAAGTGTCATTTGGGACATAGCGTCCCAATATATTTTGACAGAATCGACAACAAATTCTCTGATAATCCTACCGTAAATTACTTCCTTATTTAAGCCTCAACGTAAAGAGAGGTTTTATCAGTTTGACATCTATTTCTTTCTTATGTCTGTGGCATCGTAGCTCCCAAACGTATGGACAGATTCAGATCGTTTTTTTAATAGTAAGCTAGTTACTACTGCTAGTAGCTGCTAGTAGCAGCAATTAGCTACTGGAGTAATTCTATGCTATCTAGCTTGAGATTATCAGCACTTTTCGTTTTTGGTGAAAGCATATCAGCTGTAAAATGGAAAATAATGGGTTTCTATACACGGTGTCCTTTAAATCACTGTTTTCCCAGAACAAACGTAGTTCAGGCCAAGGTCTACTAACAGTTTATAACATCAAATTAAAAAAACTAAACGAAATCGGTCTTAGAAAAATATAAAAAGTTGCGAACTTAAAATGTCTAGTTTAACGTTACGCCCTACAACATAGTCAGCGCGCTGACCGGTACCTACTAGATAATAAGGAGTGGATAATACGCTACGGCTAGCGTACCCGTGAACGTAATGTCACGGTTAGATTTTTAACAATGTTAGACTTATTTGAGACGGCCTAGATTTTTTAATTTTATTATCTTATTTGATGCTATAAACAGTTCGTAGACTCGTCTGAGCAACGTTAGTTCTGGGAAAACAGCGATTTAAAAGACACCGTGTATAATTTAAAATTAATAAGTTTATTCATAACACGTTTTAAAACTATCCTCATATTGCAAATAATTAAGGGGGTTTGACTTTGATGCAATATTGGGCGCGCAATTGAAGACTAGATGATTTACTGGTGTACCGGTGTTTATTAATACATTAAAGTTTCCTAATACAATAGAGTAGTTTAATGATGTGAGATAACTTACCATGTCCACTCGGTCTATTAAGCCTCAATCTATCACACAACAATGTGCCGTAGTGGCATATCTAGAGCTGAGAATTGACCTAGTTCTGAACCAGTCAATCAACTAGTTTCATGTTAATGTTGATGATTTTGGTTCGTCTACGAATCTCCTCATTTCTGATTAGATCTCGTAGAGAAACGCGAGCCTTCTTATGAGGCACATAGTGAAAAGCACAAAGGATTAAGTAGTAGGTACGCTGAAGTGGTAGTAGGCAGGGCAATCAGCTCGAAGAACAGACGGCCGTTGCGGCAGAAAGTTCTCGAGTGGAGACCACGCACTGGAAAGCGCAGCGTAGGATGATCCCGCACTAGACGGAAAGTACATCTGATATACTTTCCATCTAGTAGGGGACCGTCCTAGTTCGCGTAAAGCTTAGGGGTAAATAATCGTATGATACTTTGAGGTCTTATGCTATGATAATATTTGTGAACTTGATATCATATACAATTGGATATCTATGTTATTTGGCATTGCTGGATATAATGCTTTATACCATTAAATAGAACTGGTTTTTGCGATTAAAATGGTGTAAAAACAAGATTTTGAAAAAAGTGGAGATACTATTGTTTACC
The DNA here is from genome assembly GCA_918857605.2 of Philereme vetulata. NCBI lineage: Eukaryota > Metazoa > Arthropoda > Insecta > Lepidoptera > Geometridae > Philereme > Philereme vetulata. The sequence goes on from OU975482.1 coordinate 2,646,912, forward strand.
TCTGAGGTACAGATCTGATGAAAAAGGTTTCTGGCAGCCGTTGGGTGCAGGCTGCACAAGATCGGTTGGACTGGAAATATTTGAAGGAGGCCTATGTTTTAAATAAAATCAGCTTGTACATATTCTTCTTCTCAAAATAGTACCTAAAGTAAGTATTTTGTTAGCCTGCAAAATCGTATCGTTTGTATCACGCAATCAATGTTGGCCGTCACATATTTTTTTCTGCTCGTTTTACTTATTTCTTTTTCTACCTTGTATATCAATAAATTCTAGTACCTAGGTCATGAAACTAGGTGACATGTACATAGACAATCCTTCATTTGTTTCATATTACATATAGATAGATAATCTATTTATTGCACACCATTAAAAAATAAAACAAACAAAAGAGAATGAATGAATGAATGAATGAATGAATGAATGAAAATTCTTTATTATACCTTACAAGCTAGACACAACAGATTTATAGAAAAAAAAACAAATAAAAGTAAGCATAATGGGCGGTCTTATCGCTTAACAAAGCGATCTCTTCCAGACAACCTTTGGATGGAGAGGATCATTGCTTAATGGAAGATTGGCCGAGGTGTAAAAAGAATAAACTTAATAATAGAAAAAGAAATTAGTTATATACATACATATTAGGTACATAAGTAACTTTAAATAAATAAATAATTACCATATATAAAATAAATAAATATGTACTTACATACTTATACTTACAATAATAATATTAGAGATCAGATGAATCATGACTCTTCATGGAGATAAAAGTTTTTGAGTCTAGCTTTAAATACGGAAGGTGAGGGGGATACACAATTAAATCAAAAGTATCGCTAAAAGCGATCTCTTCGAAGTAATCTTTGGATGGTCAGGATCTGTGTGAACAAATTATGAGGACGACATACGAGTATAATTCACAACAGATGAGATAAAAGAAAGAAAGAAAGAAAGATGATTTAAATTATTAAACATTAAAAATATATTTAATAGTAGGTACATGCAAAAACATACTCCAAATAAGATACTCGTAATAATGATTTTTAAACATGAAGTATGTTGTGTGCAGGAAAAGCGCCTTGACTCCGCATTATTAGGTGGTTTGTACTTTGGAATTTAGATATATAGATAAAGATGTTTCGACACACGAAACACGCAGAAACTACCTACGGTGTATAATACAAATACCATAACTTAAAAAAAAATTCCAGGCACTATGAATGAGCCCTGTCACGAAAAAGGGGTATAGCTCAGCAAAAAGCTTAACAATATTGCTCAGCGCTGGTTTTAAGCGATGAAACCTGGTGCACTAATGCCACGGAAGTCAGTTAAAAGTGCCTTTGTTAAAAATGAGAATAAAAGCCGCATGCCTGGACTAAGTGTACCAACGATGTAGAGTGTTCCTACGCAAAGAACCCTTTTAACCTGCTTCGACGAATCTCTAACGTTTGAATCAACTCTTCAGGCATCCCTTTCATTTATAAACGCGCGTTAATTGAGTGTGATCTTAATCTTAACAGTGCTAAAGTAAAGATTAGGAAATGGCTGATCACACTCGACTATGACGAAACGGATTCAATCTTGGTCGCAATCACATAGCTAGCAACAACGCCACGCGTATTCACTTGCGCACGCCCGCCCCCCTCACACAACCACAAACACGCCCTCACTCACTCAAATGCATTACTTACCTACACGAGTCCCCAATTTTTCGTCTTATTAGTTTTGTAGTCCTATAATAGTAATGCTTATCTTTTATCATTATTTACCCAGAGACTAGTAATATCAATAGACTGTCAATGTCCATATAAGAAATCGTAGCCCGCAAAAAGCTCAAAATGCCGTATTATTTGTAGATGGCGCTGTCTCATTGCCTGGAAACTTTCATAGCTGCCATTGCACCCAACAAATAAAAATAAACTTCCACTAAAACACACGAAAATATTTCAATATTTTTTAAGATTAAGTAATATTGTCCATAAAATAAGATTTAACGATTTTATTTTATATTGATGATTTACCACTTTCATATGCTTAATCACAGATGGCGTGGGAAGGTAGCACATCGTTTTTACCTAGATGGCGTTTAACACAAAATTAACACAAAGTCCGAAACAAAGGGAACGAAAGAGAACCGTGAACTGACTGACATTGACAGCCGGGAAGCAAGCAAAGTCACGCTTTTTGTACCTAATTTTGTTACATGCTGTGTTGCCAAACCTCACTTCTCAAAAGCCGCGACTAGTAAGTCGATATTTTGTTGAATATAATGTTTTTATACAATATTTTGCACGTATTAAGTTCATTATTTTAGTAGTTATGTTTCCAGTTCAAATTAATAGAACGTATTATCTTGTAGTAGGTATGCATTTGCCGGGTACTTACAAATTAATTTTATTTTCTTTCAAAAGTGTTCTACTTATCTGTACCTCACTATAAATATGTATTCTTATTTTACAAATATGTAGATATTTCCGCATTTAAGTGATAATGGTACGATCATAGACGTATGTAGTGAATAAAAGATATCTATCCTTTCCTTTCCTAAAAAAATCCCTATTTTGACGGAAACTTTCATGTTCTGGCAATTCTGAGAAAATGTGCGCAAATCTCTAAAAATTGCTAGATACTAGTTTTAACGAAACTGAAGAGCGGCAACCTCGCACAACGTAAAGGTCACAACGTCGCAATAATATTATCGCGCACGTGTAATTAGAAATAGCGCCATCTATTTTTCTTCGTACCATTATGAGCGGTAGGTAGTAGGCTAAAGGATGGCATATATTTAACGATTTGTAACTCTTAGCGACATCTCGCGTCCTAGCCGGTAATCAAATATCGAGTTACATTATCTTGTTTGAGACTGTCAGTCTATTTAAATTATATTGGTCTGTGATGTAACATAAATTTGTTTATGTTTCTCTGTTCTCTTAATAGCCAAAATTTATACTTACTCGGTTTGGTCTCGCATATAATATATGTTTAACTTCTGCAAACCTATACAGGGCATCCGCGATACAGATGCCTACACCTAGTGCGGAGCTCATAATGTACGTACATGTTAATTCTGATTTGGAAAATAAAAATATTTGTATGAACCATTCTTAATCACTGATTAAAGCCGATAAACGCTATACAAACCGAATCTTCGCATTATAGCCCTAACTGGATATACTGTTAACTTAATAAGCTTAATGTTTAAGCTAGGGCTATGCGATACACAAACCTGCAGATTCTGTAATGAGGCGGCAGAATCGCCCTTACATCGGTTAGGCGAGTGTGCTCCACTAATGCGAAAACGTAGCATTCATCATCGAACACATTCTTAGCCCGGAGAAACTAACAGTTATCACCCCTAAGAATATCCTACAGTTTCTAACAGCTGTAGGGCTTAATGGTGAACTTATGAACTAGGGCGACATAAAAACAGTCTATTGCCTAGGAGAAACCTGTTCATTCGTGATTTAAAGACCTCTACATTTCTGTATATCTCAGGATGACTAAGCGCGAGTGATGCCTTTGATGGTAAACGTCCATGGCAACCACTTACCTTCAGATGAGTTGTATTCTTGTTTGCCTCCTAAAGTGTTTTTTAATTTTTTTATTGATGATAGTCGAGCTCTTGACCACTACCTCGCCTGATGGTAAGTGGTATGATTGAAGATAGAGCACGCTTGCAAAATAACTTGTTCACTCTGGACCAGAGTATAAAAAATGATGTCATTTATTTAAAAGAAATACGAGTTTATAGTAACACTAGGTGTTGCCAGCTGCTCCGCCCGCGTTGTTCTGGGGTGCAAAATACATATATAAACGTTGACATCCCATTTTTATCCCATGGGAACTGATTTATGGGATAAATGGTAGCCTATGTGGTGATCCAGGTTATAATCTACGTATATACCAAATTTCATCGAAATCGGTTAAGCCGTTACAGCGTGAGTGAGTAACAAACAAACAACCATCCAAACAAACATTCAAACTTTCGCATTTATAATATTAGTGTGACTAGTTATTGCCAGCGGCTTCGCGCACGCGCATGGGATGCAAAATACATATATAAACGTTGACATCCCATTTTTATCCGATGGGAACTGATTTATGGGACTGCCTTTACAGCGTGATTGAGTAACAAACAAACAAACATCCAAATTTTCGCATTTTTAATATTAGTGTGATAGTTGAAGTTCATGTTATGATGAAAACCCGCGGCGCTGGTCTTCAAATACGTCTGTATCTTTCGTATCTAAGTTACGAGTTCACCAGTCTATTCGTCTCCAAGTTTCGATAAGTTGGCCTCCCGCCAGAGGACGTTTTTGAAGATTAGTTTAGTCAAGTTATGGTACAGCATAATGTCGACGGACACTTCCGCTCAGGTATGAACTTGCCTGGCGTGCTACCGTACAGTTTTCAATTCAGGTTTTTTTTATACCACTAAATTAGCAAACAAGCATACGGCCTACCTGATGGTAAGCGGTTACCGTAGCCTATGGACGTTTGTAACACCAAAGTTATTACTTGTCTTCTAAGTGACTTCAAAACTGCACGTCACTGGAGATGTCGACACCCAGGATACCAATGCTCTTAGAGATAATTAAGGGTGTGTTTTGGAATTGTGGACCTACAGTAAATAGGGTTTTTTAAACAGTGAACGCACAAACTTGTGTCTTTGTGGGCTTGAACTGAACCCGGTTTAATTCTCCCCAATCGGAAACTCTGGTTAATATGCTCTCGATATCAGACACAAGTTGTGTTCGGCTTTCCTCCACAATGGAACGAGGGATGTTGGCACGGCCCGTATAAAAACCTTTAGTACCTTACTTGACAGTAATGGGGGCGCCATTACTGTCGAGTAAGGTACTAAAGGTTTTTACAACCTGGTGTGAAATTAAATGAAACTAAAAAATTTGTTGGTTCAGATAAATGCTGCGCTTGAGCATTAGTAGACCACACTCTCCTAACAGATGTAGGGGCGATTCTGCACCTCATGACAGAATCTGCAGGTTTGTGTATTGCATAGCCCTAGGTCGAACATGTGCTTGTTAATTTTTGACAACTTCCGTGGCGCAGTGGACGTATAGCCGACTGAGATGTAGGAGGTGGCGGGTTCGAATCCCGATCAAATGTTTGCATGATCTACAAATATTTGTTCCGGGACTTCTTAGTTGGGCTTAGTCGGTTGATGAAGTAGGCTTCAATTAAGTCTACTTTTTGCGTATTTGACAATGCCATGATAGGACAAATAATATGATGCAATGACTGATATCAAAGTCCGACAGATGCAAGAACCATGTTCGAAATTCAAAATTGTTCTGAAATACGAAATGTTTTTGAATTGCTCATAAGAGCATGGAGTTCCTAAACTTCTTAATCGCCACAGTATTAATACTTCTTTAATGTGCAATTAGAATCTAATAAAATGTTTGTAGAAGGAATTTTGTTTGTCCTGTTGTATGAGAATACTTTTTATCTAATTTGATTAACTTTCGCTGCTCAGATTTTTTTCGTCCTGTACAATAAAATGATCCTTACATAGGACTGCATCGATTGACATCGAAAAAAAAATTTACCAACTTGATTCATTTTAAGGCGCTACTCACACTTGACCAAAAAAAAAATTAATGCCAAAATGCTTTTCTTAGAAAACGAGCTGATGTTTTAAAATAAACTGCACCTGTATCTCCTCTGGTTATGGGTGCTGCCGTACTGTCCCAGTTAAAAAAAACACTGTATAAGTATTCTATCAGTTATCTGGTTCCCATAGTACAAGCTCTGCTTAATTTGGGGCTAGATAGCGCTGTGTGAAATATTTATTTTTATTTATTTATTTTAAGACGACAGTGCGCAGTTAGGGCTCGGACTATCCACAATACCCAGTCCTGGAAAAAATATGGTGATCATGCAAACTTGGTTGGTAATCAAACCCGCTTCTCTCGTCTTAGCTGACTGCTCGTCAACCACACCCCGGAGTTCAGTCCTCAGAGTCTGAGCAAACAATAATGAAAGCTTACTTCAAAAATGAATATGGCAAAGTTATTTGTTTATTTACCCATTCGGTCTCCAGGTTTATTTGGAATACATCTCAGTGATAACGCCGCTCATTTTATTTCCTTAGCTAATCGAATAACGAGTTATCTATCTGTCCAAGTAAAATACTAACGATAGGTACCTATTGATGAAAATAGAATGACCTTACATTCAATCTATTATTTATGTATGATAGAAGCCTTGTGCGTGATTGATAGGGCCTACGAATGTGATACATAATAAATACCTAAAGCCAACATTTTCATTTTTCTTGAATTACTAATCAAACCTACATTCAAAGTCTATTATGAATTCAGTCATTAATATTCACTACTTATTTAAAACCTTCATTGATTTATAGACAACTAGCTGTTGCCAGCGGCTTCACACGCGTGGTTTGCCAATAAAAAGTAGCTTATGTGTTAATCCAGGTTATGATCTACGTACATACCAAGTTTCATCGCAATCGGTTCAGCCGTTCCGGCGTGAAACAGTAACAAACATCCATACATACAAACTTTCGCGTTTATAATATTAATAGTAGGATTTAATGACATAATATATTTATTTATCGTGCTTTTAATCAACAATATTTGGTTGGTTTGGTGTTTTGAATACTGTTGTCACCTCTGGGACGGATCAGTGAAGTACCAACTTGAAGCTCTGGAATCAATTGAAAGAAGAGCTAAGAAGCTCATAGGATACGATGAGCTAGTTGATGCAAGGCTCCTCAGCTTGGAGCATCGACGAAAGCGGTTTTTTATTGAGTACATTTCGGGGAGACTGCGGCGGAAATTTTCAACCTAATCCCACCATCTCCATTCTATCAACGGACAAATAGACGCTCTGCGGTGCGCCACCGCTATATGGTAGAAATACCTCCCTTTCGCACAAAGCGGTTCTCTTCGACCTTTATTATGCGCACCGCCAGAGTGGAACGCCTTGCCAGAGTCTGTGTTTCCTGATAGCTACAATCTAGGTAGGTATCTTTAAGTTGCGAGTGAATAGGTTTCTTCTAGGCAAGCGTGTACCATCGTAGACTGCATTATCGCTTACCATCAGGCGAGATCGTGGTCAAATGCAAGCCTAAAATATATAAAAAAAATATATATAAAGTATAGATATTTCACACAGCACTATGTAGCCCTAAACTAAGCAACGCCAGAGTTCTAAAGTTATCTCGACAGGAACCAGTTATCTGAATAACACTTGTAGGTATTACTTTTTTGCAAATACCTACCTACTTATTATATACATATAGACAAACACCCAGACCCTAACGCCGGGAATCAAACTCACAACCAAGGAGGTTGTCGTGTCAGCCGGCTATTCGCCTCCTGCGTCAAGATGAATGTATTCTGTGCCCTAAATTGCTCTTCAAGTCTTCAAAGCCTCAATTTGGCGGTTTAATATGAATTTTTACAAAATTTAAAATACTTCTAAAAATAAGCCCTTCATTTTGCTTCGGGGGGTCAAAAACTGACGGAGTTAAGAACCACCTTAGTTATATTAGCTTTATATTAAAAAAAAAACGCGTCCGAATCGATCCATCTGTTTGAAATACAACGAAATTGATTAGAATACGTATCAATCATTGTAATACATGAACTATCGATAAGACCATAAAATGGGCCTAAATTTCGTATGATTTCGTTGCAAAGGTTACTTTTGTTCCGTATGTTAAGTCCTCCAAATTGTTTTATTGATCGAGCGAAACCAGATCTCTAAATCAACTTGGGCAAATCGGCGTTGTATGTATGTATGTTTGTCCGTGGATAACTTTCGAAGCGTTGATCCGATCATCGTGTAATTTAATATATATGTAGGTAGTGTTGGCACAATTTTGGTGTGACTAAATCAGCTAAAAATGTTGCGGGATTGTTAAGATATTAAGGTTCAAAAGAGTTAAAAAAATTAACTATTCAAATAGGACCGGAAATCAAAGGTATTTATACATTTAGACACCGTTTTTATTTTTCGTAAACTCTCTATAGTTTTTGAGTTATTAGACATAATAAAAACTAAACTTTCACAAAATTCACAGGGTACAGCGGTGACTCCCCCGTGCTGAAATTTGGTATGCGTGTAGCTTTGGTAACACAAATATAGGCTAAAGTCTGAAATCCAAAATAACTGCAATTTGTACCCCAAAAAAATGGAACTAATTAACAAGAACTCCCGTTACCTGAAATTTGAATAAAACTGTTGGTCAAGTTTTTTGGTTATATCACTATATTATTAGTCTAAGATTAAGGCCGGCTTGCACAACGATCCCTAAACGTATTTAGCAATTAAACATGTTCGTATGTATTTGTTTGATTTGACAACTCCTTAAATCATATTTAGCCACTAAATACGTTTAGGCATCGTTGCGCAAGTCGCCCTTAGAATATTTTTTTTTGTTTTGTGATACTAGCAAGATTTCAGTTCGGGGCGAACCAATAGTATTTTATTTTTTAATTCTATTATGTATGCGTATCACAAAAGTCACACGACATCTCATTCGCAGTTCTACATATATTTCTTTCAGGTCTGGGTGTTTCTATATATCACAAGTTTCCAAGCTTGTCAATAAAAAGTAGCCTTTGTCCAAATCCAGTTCATAATCTATCTGTATACCAAATTTCATCGAAATCGGTCCAGCCATTTAGTCGTGAAAACGTAACAAACGGTCAGACAGAGTTACTTTCGAATTTATAGGATGGATAAGTGTTTACAAAAAACATGTATTTATGTATTCTATCGGTGAACTGCTTCCCATTGTAGTTTGGGGCTAGATAGGGGCGCACTATACCTGGGGAGACGTTAAATCGCTTATTGAGAAACAATGTTTTGTTCAACAAATTGTGTGCTTTCAATCTGTAATTCATATATGTTATAGTTAAGGATACTTGCTAGAACGCCTGTGTTGTGAAAACACGATTCCGTAAAATTTTCTCTATAGAAAAAAAATCCAAAGATGACTCCAAATTTATCTTAAAACCGTTCTTATGCGATGAATACTACAATTTAGATCTTGAAACTTTATACAATAATTCTACACAACATAAATAAGGGCACCTGTGTTTTAAATTTTCAAAATACCTTTTAATTTTACCATAAAATAAAAATATCTAAGTTTTGCACTAATGAAACCATTCGCTCTGGACGCCCGTTTCGCGATTCAGTCTGGCCTCGGCTTTCAGACGGGGTACCCGTGACGCTTGTCGCTCCAAACGAACACGTAATTCTTAGGTAGAATTTATATTTAGTTGGTTTTTGTAAAGACGCAGTAATTAGAAATAAACACAACAAGATAATTAAGGGACTGAATGATAAAAAACCAGCAAACGCATGAACCACGGCGAGATAGGACGTGCAGCGGCGCGCGGAGAAGCGGGTGTGAAATTCGAGTTTGGGCTGAGGTATATAGTCAACGTGAAATGTCCAGCATTATTAATGATTTAATCAATAGTTATTTCAGATAGTTATGTAGTGTACTTTATATACAATCCCCTATGGATGCAAACAGATAGATGCGATAAAACACCCTTCTCAGTCAGACGATTCCGAACTACCATTTCGAGAAAATACTTCCTTATTTTAGATGAGAACCCGGGAAGGGTAGTTAAAGGATTAGTGATGAGTTTATCCGAGCTTTAGATACTCTCTTATTTTTATTATAAGATAAGATAAGATAACTCTTTCTTGTACACCAAAGTAAAATACAGAACATAATTCTTACAAATAGATTTAGTACAATGAGCGGTCTTATCGCTAAAAGCAATCTCTTCCAGACAACAGAATACTATGTATTATAATACATAGTATTCTTTACATAATATGTATAATACTATGTATTATAATACATAGTATTCTTTGATAATATTGAATGCAGAAAATGTTACCAACTAAATATATCTATGTACAGCGTCGCTGTCAGTTCAAAAGGTGACTATGTTAGTATGTATAAATAGTATGTTAGAATTCCTTTTTTTCCAAAAGGACGTATAGACCTGAAAATCATGTTTCAAGCGAAATTTGTTACCAGGCACTTTACAAATCCATAGATTTGTTTAATTTAAAGCTTGTCCTTGAATATTGTTAGTCTACGAGTCCTTAAAAATATAAGTACAGTTTTTTATGTCTCATGAAAACCTACTATTTTATCATACAATCTTTTGAACTGACAGCGACGATAGGTAATATATAACGAGTATTATAGTCGTATTTTTAATTAGACGAAGCCAACTGACAGTAGCTAATGTCACTTTGTAAAATAATGTTGCCATATTTAAAGTAATTGTGATGCAGTAATAGTTAATTATGTAATAAGCGATGTTTTTTTTTATTTTTATTACTTACCTACCTATAATTGTTATATTTTATACATCTATAGTTTCAATTACATGATGAAATAGGAGTCTTACAAGTTTCCTCGCAATGTTTTCCTTAACGTTTAAAACACTCGGTATTCAGTATAGGTAGATACTATAGGAACATAGTCGTCGAAAACTCGTTGGTATGTACAAAGCACGACTAAAATTCGAACCCCGTACCCGATATCGGCAGTTCGGCACACTAACTATTCACTAGACAATCGAGGCAATTTCATTCATTCAGGAGTTCTTTCAATCATTCTCTTTGTCACAACACTATTTTTATTTCATCAAAAACTGACAACACAGTAAACGTTAGTTGACTTAAAAATACGACTTTAGGTATTCTTCTTATCCGGCTTCTCTTATTTTCTGATATTAACAAAATCTTTCAGTTATACATTTTCGTAACCATTAAAAAATAATATGCAAACGCAACCATTTAATATAATTGATACAATATATAAATATAATTGATGAAAACTATAGTGTTTGTATATAACCGACTTCAGGTAACAGAAAAAACTACTAAACGTTTCTAATAAAATTTCTATAGGACCAATTCTTTGAAATAAAAAAAAATGGGAAATTGTTTTGTTCAGTTCAGTTGATCAGTTGATAAATGACGGAGTTCTGAGGAGGGGAACCTTTTCTAATTTGAAATTGTGGGGAAATTTTTTTAAGACGTGTAAAAAGAGTCTCTATAAAACCCCATAGTTTTAATCACCTATCGCTAGCAAACAGTGTTTGAATCCCATTTGTGACGTTATAAATCAGCCTCTGCCCAAAACTTCGCTCGCTGTATCCAGATTAATGGAGGGTTCCTATATCCATCGGTAACCCTCTACGACTCGTTTCTCTTTGAAAACATGTCAAAAGTTTGATACAAATTTGATGCTGTTTCAATGAGATTTTATTTTATACTTGATTTTACGTTGCTATGTTCTGGTATTAGATCTAATCCCACAGTCGATAACGGGTGGACAAACGCGCAGCGTAAACATGCTGGTAGCCTCAGGGTCTCATTACGCGGTTTACGAGCGGCCATCAAGGGGTCACATAAACCCCGCTCTGCGTTTGTTGGACCCCGAATGCGGTGAAAATGGATTAGAGGGTTTTTATCGTCAATGTTATGCGATGTGCCGTTTATTTTAATGTTTATGATGAAGTGAGATTGATTGGCGATTATGAAATACCCCAGTAAATCGTAAGTTAATTTGTTCGTGAAATGAGTTGTGTTAGAAGATTTGAAATCTTTGTCTAGGTATGTCGGTAATACGGTTTTTTAAGCTTTTGTTTGCGAGATGATGTCTTAGCTTAGTTTAGTGGTAATAGGTACAGCCAGTCCAAAAACCACGGGCCCATGGTAATTTCGGAAAACTTATCTATTAGAAATTCGAGCCACAAAATTGTCGTCACTCGATATCGTCCAACTGTTTCATTTTATTACCTCTAAAGAAGGGAATATTATTATGATTATTTGGAGCCTGTGCTGTCCCACTGCAGGGCAAAGGCCTCTCTTCCTTCCTTCCACTCCACTCTATCATGCGCATCTGTAATCCAGTCTTCCATATACGAGTCGAGTTCGTTTTTCCATCGGCGTCGCGGTCTGCCACGTGGTCGTTTTCTGTCTTGTGGGATCCACTCATTGATGGATTTTGCCCATATTTCCTCTGACATGCGGCAGGGAAGGGAATACACAATAAATTTAAAAACCCTGTTTCATTAGAGCTCACGTTTCGAAAAAGATTTTATTTCTTTTAAGGTACCGTCCAAAGAGCTTCAAATTACCTAAAACTCTGACATTTTACGTCCCCAGCCCCTTCTAAATTAATAAATTTTACTTGAATTCTGTTTATAATTTTCAAATATAATTTATGGCATTACATTTGCATCATAGTATTTTATTCATGCTTAGAGGAAGCACCGAATATCATTTGGCTAAACTTTCCTTGGATAAGGGTGTCTTTCCACCAGAGATATGCGAGGTAGTTAAGCGGTGAGCGAGGTTAAAGCTATATTACGAAATCGTCTATCGCGTTTTCTAAATTCTTTCTGGGCGTCTGTTCGAAGCGACGTGTGATCCGAGAGCTGGCGCTTATCTGGGTCAACGCATAAGCATTGCAATTCAGGTAAGAGGCCTGACGGTATGACTCTTATACCTTGGGAGAAGGGTAGGCCTTTAGTGTGAGACGCCACGTTTGTCGATACCCCTGCGCTATCTCATCTGTCTGGTACATCAGTTGGCGCAAATATGGAAGTCTCGACAGAGCTTACGGATTTGAGCCATTTGGCGCCGAGACCCTGGTTCTATGGGGTAACAGGGTTTATCACGTTTTCAAAATTCTTTCTGGGCGTCTGGTTGAAGCGACGTGTGATCCGAGAGCTGGTGCTTGTCTGGGTTAACGCATAAGCATTGCAATTCAGTGGAGCAAAGCAGCCAGTGTCTTGGGTACACTTCCGCCTGGTCACAGATCTGGAACAGTTGAGCTATATAAAGATCGTTTGCAACGTTCGCAAAACGCAAAATTCAACTGTTTCTTCTGTATTTTATTGTATATTTTTTCTGTTATTAAAGATATAATCAGTTACGAAATGATGTGTCTATTTCCACCGAAGCTACGAGTAAGTGTTGTAGCGATGAAGATGCACTTTTCGCGACGCTGAAGCGAGGACCTCTCGCTTCAACGAGTACCTATGTAAAAATACTTAGCTTTGTTGAGCCCCTTTCCATGAGAGCTAAGCTAAGCTATGAAAATCAAGCATTGGTGAACCCTATTGGTTGGTTTGGAACACTTCCCATTATAGCAACGTATTACATCTCAAGTGGAAATGCAGTTTAAGGTTATATCGTATTTGGACATTACAGTTATCTACAGAGTAAATGTGTAAACAGTTGACAAGAACGGCTTTGAACGCAACCCAGAATATATAACAGTCTATGATTATTCCAATTCATTCATTGCAATGAACACAGATTCGTTATCTACCTTGGCATATATTATGGCAGCTCTAGATAGTGCGGTTTGTATTAACTTAACAGCCATAAGACCGTCTTAGGGATGTTAAGTCTTATTAAAACGTCCACTGCTGAACATAGGCCATAGATTGTGAGAGCGACCGAACTTGTGCGGTCCGCATCCTGTTTGTATAAAACAGTGGAATTTTATTGGGTTGAAATAGACACAGATTATTAATCTGAATCACTGGCAGTTAGAGAGATGTATAACCCTTTATTAATAAAAACCCGCCAAGTGCGAGTCGGACTTGTGTACGAAGGGTTCCGTGACATTATCAATAAAAACGGAAAAAATCATGTCTGTTGTATGGGAGCCCCACTTAAATATTTATTTTATTCAATATCACAATTTTATTTATTTACCTTATTTGAGGTTGGTGCCGATTAAGCTAGTCCTCTAAATTGTATGAGCGCCCATAAAACTCAAAGAACTATCTTAATTGGCATCAAATATGTAGGTATGTATCGGGACACCCTTTAATTTTTAACGTTTTTATTTTTTGGAATTTTTCCTTTATTTATGCTGTAAGACCTTGCTTTTTGCCAAATTTCGTGATTCTAGGTCAACGGGAACTACTATATAGGTTTTCGACCCATAACCTATAGGGTACTTCCGGTTGACCTAGAATTATTAATTTTGGTTCAAAGCAAGGTCTTACAGCACAAGTAAAGGAAAACTTCCTAAAAATGAAAAAAGTTGAAAATTAAGGTAAATTTTGGTACTTACAAGTTTTCGCGAAAATCTAAATTTGCCCATATCTTCTTATCGTGTTAACTCAGGACCTTGATTTTTATACACCTAATAGGGACTATAGACCTCAGTATCTGGTATAAATTTCAACTTGCTAGGTCCACCCGTTCCTGAGAAAATCAGTGGTGTCACACGGACAGACGGACAAGAGAGTGATCTTATAAGGGTTCCTTTTTTTACCTTTTGAGGTACGGAACCCTAAAAACCATTAAAACACTGAAGTAGGTGGAAACACAACCGTCGTTTTAATCGCTGAAAGCTATCTTTTCCAGACAACCTTGGCTGAGATCGACGATGAAGGTTAGCAGAGTCGGTTCTCAAATATTTAACCACTGCCAAGTGCCAAGTGTGCTTACCAAGGCACCCCGAGTTTTATCTTGGTCTTTGAGCTTTAGAAACTGTTCATCCATCATCTGTTTAAAAGGAGACGTTGGTAATTTATTATTCTTTGTTTTCCTAGTTGCGCTGAAGTAGAGCCAAAATCCGGACAAAAACTTTGCTCTGATGTCTCTACAAACGCTGTACGGACCTAATATAAACTAATCATCGCTATAGCCGCGAGTGGACCTTACCATGGTCGAGTATACCACCAACCAAGTCTATGTTGCGCTTTTTCTCACCAGCCTCGAACTCAATAGCTTTATCAATAGTTCATACCAAACAGCTCATCACCTTGCTTATGCATATATGCATACTAGATTATCTGTTTTGAGATTTTAATCAAAATCTACCAAGCCGCGCTGCGAGGTACTCGTAATATAAATTGTTACTTCGCCATATAAATTATCCATAAACAAAGTAAAAAAAATTTAATCATTAAAATCACAAGGATCACTTTAAAACGTCAATTTTACTGCCTGTTCCTTCGCGACCAAGCCAGGAAAGAAAGGCAAGAAACAAGGCTGGTTGTTCTCTTTAATGATCCTTTTAGAATACATAACAATAAAGGAAATAAATTACGTCTAAATTGTAACATTTTGAACGAGTTGGAGCAATTTCAATCCCAAGCTTCTCTATCATCTTAATAATCCGATATTTTATAGTAGGCTTTTTATAAAGATTTTGGGAGTTTGTTATAAAAGCGAACATCTTACCCTTTACGGACGCACTATACCTGGGGAGACGATAAATCGTTTATTGAGAAATAATGTTTTGTTTAACAAATTGTGTACTTTCAATTTGTAATTCGTATATGTTATAGTTAAGGATACGTACTAGAACGTATGTGTTGTGAAAACACGATTCCGTAAAATTTACTGGATAGAAAAAAAATTCAAAGATGACTCCAAATTTATCTTAAAACCGTTCTTATGCGATGAATAATTAAATATAGATCTTGAAACTTTATACGGTAATTATATAAACGATTTACTAACTTTATGAAGTCTACAAGTAGGAACAACATACCCCTCCGACGGCTAAAGTAAACGAAATCTCTAAAACTCAAATTTATAACTCCATGAAAAGTTTTAAGCAATGCTAACTCTGCTGCCCTTTTTACATTGCTTAGGGGCTGCACGTTTTCTTTATGATTTAATACATACACTTTTATAAGGCGATAACTCTAGGCTCTCCAAGGCTTATCTTCGTGGTGGAGAATGTATTTATTGTTGGAAAAATTTAGAACATAGACATTATTTTCTCTTGAGAGGCTTAGCAGTGAATTACATAGCAGCAATCTTCGTGAAACGAAAAGGCAACTTCTTTAAGTCAGCCAGGAAGTAAGCACCTGAAGTAGATGATTAAATTTGGATTGCACTGTCAGCTGCTGTTGTCAATATTTAAACAATTTTGAAAATATATTTTCAGCAGCAGTTAAGTTAAGATATCTATGAACAGTTTGCAATTGTCTTTAGGTGACTGTTTCTTATGTATTTTTTAGTCATATATTAGATATTCTGAACGTAGTGGTGTGTTTTTGTTCGAGTAATACAAAACTATCCACTCTATACAAATATTGAAGGAAACAAACAGGAATAATGTACCTACTTAATTTTATTGTTAACTAACTAACCAATCCGCAGGTTGGTACCTTCCTTCTCCGCAGTTGAGTAAAAAGTAGCCTGTGTCACCCGGATATAGTGTAGCTTCCCAACAGTGAAAGAATTTTTTAAATCGGTCCAGTAGTTTCTGAGCCTATTCAATACAAACAAACATACAAATATTTTCTCTTTATAAATTACAAAGTTTTTTGTAGATTCTTTAATATTGTAGAACATACTTTAGTTATATCATCAATAGTTTCCGCAGCGCATGCGACGAAAGACGTTTTTTTACACCTTGGGTTACGTTACTCAAGTTTTAGTAAGGATCCCTAATCTTTTCTAGCAATAAATAGAGCCTATGTCACTCACGGTGAATATAGCTTGCCAATGGTGAAAGAATTTTTGAAATCGGCACGGTAGTTTTTGTGATTATTCATTACAAACATACACACAAAAATACAAATATTTCCTCTTTATAATATTAGTATAGACTAGTATATATTTAATGCGCTCTTTAATGTCATAGTTATATATACCTATTTAGTTTTTTTAAGTTCTCTTATTAAGTGATTGCATAATTCTTTTGTGAGAATAAAAGTTTCTTTAACCGTAACCCGTATTAATAAATAAATATTAACGAAATTACGTACACATAACAGTTAATATTACATTACCCGCTATAAAATATAATTTATGACATATTACATGCCTGAACCGAGCAAACAACCTTTTCCTAGTCCAGAAATCCAAGTCAACAAATCGCTGACAACCCTACCGTTTTGAACGGCCTGGTGGCGCCCCCTAAGCGCAAACAGGGGAGTTTAACCACATTTCCCCTGTTTCCTCACCAAATTATTTTATACAATCTTTCCTTGCTACATTGATAATGGTCTCTGAGTGATCATCCGACTTTGTGTAATGGTTATCGATGAAAGGGCAGAAGCAGTAATCACACGGTTTAAACTATATTGTGATCCGGCCATAAAGTTTTATAATTTATCAATTGGGCTTTAAAATCGATACTAATGATCATTTTATAGATTAAGCAGACAGAAACTAGCTTGACACTTAGATTGACAACCTCCGTGGTGCAGTGGGCGAATAGCCGGCTGAGACGCAGGTGGTTGCGGGTTCGATTCCCACCGCGGAACAAATGTTTGCATAATCTACAGATATTTGTTCCGGCTTTGGGTATTTTTCTATGTATTTACAAAAAAAAAAGTATTTAAGTAGTCTATCAGTTATCTGGTTCCCATAGTACAAGCTTTGCTCAGGTTGGGGCTAGATAGCGCTGTATGAAATGTCCAGCATTATTTATTTATTTAATGCGTTAGTCTTAAGATCCATATAATGCTTTAGCACTATTGTAGTTATTTAAGAATTAGAAGAATTAAACATTAAACACTAAAAAGGCTGAAATACGAGAGTCGTTTAAGAGATTGGTGCGTCAGCGCTTCCTTGAGAAGTTGAAGATAATTTAGCCACCGATACCATCATTGCGTTTATCTTAGGTTTCCAATGTAATGTCTATTCTATTCGTTTTTTTTAAACTTATTTATAGGTTTTTACGTAAGATTTATATATTATCTTACGTATTTATATACATATACAAAAGCTAATAATAAATACACACCCTAAATGACTAAATAAGCATTTAGGGTCTGTAAAATACAGTGTAAACTCTATATAACGACACTCAAGGGACTGAGCATATTTTGACGTTATAGAGAGTTGTCGTTAAATGGAGAGAAGTAAAATCTGTATTAGAAAAAGAAAACGTTTATTTCTGATTTGTCTTGAAACTTTTTCGTCAATATACAGTGATTTTCTCTTACTAGCCATGTTTACAATTTGAAAGTTTGTGAGCTACTAAGAATATGACAACGTATAGATAAAATCCACCACTTCTACTAACAACAGTCTGCAGCTACACGTGCAAGCAATCCCATTTTGTAAACAAAAGAACGGATTTCTTAGAAAGTTTGGTGTGTATGATGCCGACAGTCGAGTTTATTATGATCTAAGATAATAAAACGACAAAAGAATATACACAGCTGCGCAGTTTTTACTAATTTGGCAACTTAAAAAGAACTTTTTATTACAAATTGTTGTCGTTATTGAGAGTGGGTGTAATGCTATACAGAGTGTACCATTGTATGCAAGACAAGCTAAACCAACCAAAGCCGAGTGATTTCGACGCTTTAGAGAGTTTGTCGTTAAAACGAGTGACGTTACATGGAGTTCACACTGTATATAAATACGTAAGATAATATATAAATCTTACATAAAAACCATTAAATAAATAAAAATAAACTAATTATACAGAAATTACATTGGAAACCTAAGATAAACGCAATGATGGTATCGGTGGCTAAATTATACAATAATACCTTTTTCCTGTGTCACACCTTACCTTCATTTAGCATGACCAGGATGACTGGTGGATATTGCTATTAGCATTAAGTCCTCCTAGCACTATTCTGTTTTGTGTGAAAGTATTAAATAAATAAATAAGAATTAGAATTTAAGAAATTTTCGCGAGCTTTTTTTTCCCCGAAATAATGTGAAAAATTCTTTGGCAATGCCCCTCTACAGCAGCTACCTTCATTTAGCACGACCAGGATGACTGGTGGATAATGCAGCATTAAGTCCTCCTAGCACTATTCTGTTTTGTGTGAAAGTATTAAATAAATAAATAAGAATTAGAATTTAGGAAATTTTCGCGAGCTTTTTTTTTTCCACGAAATAATGTGAAAAATTATTTGGCAATTACAGCAGCTATAATCTTAAGTACCTATATAATTGATATTCAGTATTTAAATGCATAAATGTAAATGTATACGAAAAGCTTGTCTGTTTCTGGCACCTCCAAAATTATGGTGCAATGAGCTATTACTCGTGCGCGATAACTTGGGACCTGAGCGCGGTGACGTCATATTGGCGTGTTTGTACCGCCCGCAAAAAAGCGAACATAACAAGCAGCCGCCCGCGGCTTCGTCTTTGTTTTTTTTAACCTAATTTATTATGTTACTCAGGCCAGTATGTGACGTAGGCCAGTACGAGACTAAAAACCCTAGTAAAAAATAGTGATGCGAACGGTACAAAACGGGTGCCATCGGGGAAGTGCATAGGAAGCGGTCGGGGAGTCGCATTCCTAGCAGGTCCCAAGTTATCGCGCACGAGTAATAGTTGATTAAGTACTATTATTGACGTAACCGCAAGTGTTCTATTGTGTCCCTACGGTTTGAATAAATGAGTACGAGTATGAAGGGTGATGTCGGTATTATAATAGATAGTGTTGTCGGTAATTATTTTTCGGTCCCATATATATATATATGCCTGAAAAAAACCGCTGATTTCAAACTCTATATATATAGGTATATTTATAATAACCTATGAAATTGCCGTTCTTCAGTAGGCCATTTCAAATAGAAAAAAGTTTGGAATGGTTTTGTATTCTAAATTCAAATTAATTTTGTTTTAAAAACATGACATTCTTTTTACAAACTCAGTCGTTTGTTTATTGATTAGCGTTGTATTTTCATTACATTTGAACATTTTTCGACATAATGGATACTTTAAAAATACTTGTAATTATGGAATATGAGTTCCGTCGTGGCACCAACGCGACACAAACGGCACGTAACATCAAAAACGTTTACGGAGAGAACTGCACAAACGAACGCTCAACCCGTTATTGGGTTTCCCGGTTTCGTTCTGGAAATTTTGACTTGAAAAATGAAGCTCGTGGTTGTCCGGAGACTTTAGTCAACAATGATGAATTAAAGGCGATTGTGGAAGCTGACGAAACTCAATCTACAGCTGAGCTAGCAGCAGCTTTTGATGTTAGCATCAAAACAATTTTGATCCATTTGCGAAAAATAGGAAAGGTAAAAAAACTTGATAGATGGGTGCCCCACGAACTTAACGATCGCCAGCGCAACGTACGCGCCGAGACCTGCCTCGCGCTGCTCAATAGGCAAAGAAATGAATTTTGAACCGAATTGTTACGTGCGATGAAAAATGGATTCTGTTCGATAATCGAAAGCGCTCAGCAAGTTGGTTAGATCCTGGTTCAGCACCAAAGCAATGCCCTAAACCAAAAATGACCCCTAAAAAGGTGACGGTCACTGTTTGGTGGTCTAGTGCGGGTGTGATTCACCACAGCTTTTTACAAAACGGCATGAGCATTACTGCAGATGTGTACTGTGAAGAACTGGAGACAATGATGGGGAAGCTTCCACATCGGCAACCAGCTTTGATCAATCGGTCGTCCCCACTGCTCTTTCACGACAACGCGCGATCCCATACTGCACAACAGACAGTCTCCAAGCTGCAAAAGCTGGGGCTGGAAGCTCTCTCTGATCCGCCATACTCACCACACCTTGCACCTACCGACTATTATTTTTTCCAAAATTTTGACAACTTTTTAGTTTGTAAAAAAATCAATTCCCGAGAGGCAGTACAAAATGCCTTTGAAGAGTTGGTTGCCTCCCGTCTAGCTGATTTTTACAAGAAGGGCATCAATAAACAGCCAATGCGTTGGCAAAGATGCGTCGATTGCATGGGTGATTACTTTGAATAACAAAAAAAAAAGTTTAAAGAAATAAGTACTTTCATTTATTCCATACAAAACGGGAATTTCATAGGTAAAGTCCTCATAGTAAGATGTTTAATTCTCGATCAGTTAGTGGTTAAGCGGCAGATATTAATGAATGATAGCAGCTACCTGGTTATGCCTATCTTTATATTCTGTCTAGGTGATGGATCAGCTCCTGTGATATGTTGAATGGTTTCTGAGCTACAATGACAATGTCGGCAAAGGTCTGTTTCGTTCCTATCTCGTATAATGTATGTATTTCCTGTAATTATAAAAAATAATAAAATAAATACTTCTGGACATTTCACACAGCGCTATCTAGCCCCAAACTAAGCAGAGCTTGTATTAAGGGAACCAGATAACTGATAGAATACTTATATACTTTTTTTTTGTAAATACTTACTTATAATATATAGAGAAACAACCAGATCCGGAACAAATATCTGTAGATCATGTAAACATTTGTTCTGCAGCGGGAATCGAACCTGCTACCTCCTGCGTCTCAGCCGGCTATTCGCCCACTGCACCACGGAGGTCGTCAATTGCGAGTGTCGATTATCTGGTCTTGAATGGCTTGCATAAAACCTTCTCTTTCAGGGAATAACTCACCTTGTCTGAGCCGTGTATTTAAAAAAATATCAATGTTAAGGTCGATTAAGTTAGTCTACCATATAGTTAATATCTGCCTGTAGTGACCCACTGCAGAGCGAAGGCCTCTCTTCCTTCGTTGTTAATTATTGATGGTATTAATTTTGTTGGGCTGTCAATTTTAATTAGTGTTATTGGAGCATAAAAACACTTTGACCAAACGATCACGTTCTTTTAAAAAATCGGTAATTAAATTCTAGGAAAATTGATGATTGAATTTGGTTACGTACCTTCTTCACCCTACTAGTATTTAGCTCTGGCTGCGATGGTAACTGAGACTCACTAGTTGTCTAAAGAGGCCTTTGGATGGCCTAAAAGCTCCGACATGAGGGCTGGTCGGTAGCTTACTTAAAAAAACAGTTTCCGTTAATCCAACCCAATTATCCCTAGGCCTGTCACGTTTCATTCCCACTTAAAGGTCTATCCCTAATGAAACTTCACTCTAACTGATGGTTCATTATTCGCGGACAGTTACAGCGAGGAGTTGGCAGGACGCCATACTGGGGTTATTGAATTTTAAAAAGTTTCTTCGTTATAGCGGTGTAATTTACACTATTTAAACATTCAGTTCTTTGGCCTGAATAACTTAGAATTCAGGGTATGGACACTATATTTTTTTTTAATTTTTTTTTTATTATTACGACCACTTACAGTTAAAGATTACAAAAATGCTGTTTTGATCTGGATTGCAACATAAGCACATGTGCGTACAGCTTAAATGACTTGCAAATCAAGCAGACGTTAAGTAGAAACAGGTGACGACCTCCGTGGTGCAGTGGGCGAATAGCCGGCTGAGACGCAGGAGGTAGCGGGTTCGATTCCCGCCGGGGAACAAATGTTTGCATGATCTACAGATATTTGTTCCGGGTCTGGTTGTTTCTCTATATATTATAAGTATGTATATACAAAAAAAATGTATATAAGTATTCTATCAGTTATCTGGTTCCATTAGTACAAGCTCTGCTTAGTTTGGGGCTAGATAGCGCTGTGTAAAATGTCCAGCAATTTTTATTTATTTAGATAGAACATCAATATATTGTATAATATAACAAAATATCTAATCGAATATAGTGTGACCATTAGTGCTGTGCACTCCCTGAGGTATGCGCGCGGCGAGACGGGGGGGAGAATCGGCTGCTGCGCTCTGTCAGTTCGCCGTCAACGATCGTGGCGGCAGGTAGTGTTATTTGTATCGGACTGTCTAAGTCATGTGCGTCTGACATAGACAGTCCGATACAAAGTTACGATACAAAGTCCGATACATAAAAAAGTTATTTGTATCGGACTGTCTATGTCATGTGCGTCTGACATAGACAGTCCGATACAAATAACACTACCTGCCGTCACGAGCGTTGACGGCGTACTGATAGAGCGCAGCAGCCGATTCTCCCCCCCCGTCTCGCCGCGCGCATACCTCAGGGACGATTAGTGCACAGCACTAATGGTCACACTATAATATATAAACATATTTATTACAATTGGGAATGTAACCACTTAAATTAAGCATCTGAGTGACAATATTTATTATGATGGAGGATGTATATTGCAAGAAAGTATAAATAACAAAATAACGCATTTATAGATTTTTTAAAATCATCTCAAAAATGTCAAGCCAAGACGGGACTTGAACCCGCGACCTTCCTCTTGATACGAGGATGCACTACCATCTGTGCTACAAGGCAATTCACGTCTAGGTCGAAATTAGTGAGATCATTCAGAATTACGACTAAAGCGCCGTTAGCTCCATCTACAGGAAAACTTATATAGTTCTTTGTACCTGCTCAATGCCGAACGTTGCAGTTCAGTACATTGACAAGAGATGTCGCGTTGCTTATTTCAAATAATATTTTTATTTATAGTGTTATCCGAACACATGCGGAAAATTCAAAGATTTTTTAAAATCATCTCAAATTTTTTTTTTCGCGGGTTCAAGTCCCGTCTAGGCTTGAAATTTTGGAGATGATTTTAAAAAATCTTGGAATTTTCCGCATATGTTCGGATAACACTATAAATAAAAACGCATTTATAATCTATAGGTACACACGGCTACACGTCAAGCTATAACTTTCCAGTATAAGCTGACCTCGCATAGTAGGCTTTTCGTAGAATGAGAGGTCAGCTTATACTGGAAATTTATAGCTTGATGTGTAACCGTGTGTACTAAGAGGAAAGATTTGTATTTTGTATATTTGTAAATAATATACTTAAAACTACTGGACCAATTTGCAATTTTTAATTTGCTACATTATCCCTGCGTAACAGGCTACTTTTTACCTAACTACGCAGAAGAAGGGTAATGTTTTTATTGAAAAACTACGCGTGCAAAGCTGCGGATTGGTCAGCTGGTCACACTGTTTGTTACTCAATAACGGCAAAACGGCTGAACCGATTTCGATGAAATTTGGTATGAATGTAGATTATAACCTGTATTCCCACATAGACTACTTTTTATCCCATAAATAAATAAATATTGCTGGACAATTCACAGAACGCTATCTAGCCCCAAACTAAGCAGAGCTTGTATTATGGGAACCAGATAACGGATAGAATACTTATATACTTTTTTTTGTAAATACATACTTATAATTTATAGAAAAACAACCAGACCCGGAACAAATATCTGTAGATCATGCAAACATTTGTTCCGCGGCGGGAATCGAACCCGCTACCTTCTGCGTCTCAGCCGGCTATTCGCCCACTGCGCCACGGAGGTCGTCAAATCAGTTCCCGTTGGATAGAAATGGATATCAAAGTTTCTATATATTTTTTATAAATATGTATCATAAATACGGGATTTATCACGTACCGTTTTAACGGTGTTACAGCCGGTATGTTTCGGTTCGATTCATGTAACTTCAACAGGGTGATTTTAGGGTATTTTATATCCCACTAATAGTATAAACGGGAAAGTTTATATGGATGTATGTGTGGATGTTTGTTACTCTTTCACGTCGTAACGTTTCGATTTCAATGAACGTTGGTATATACGTAGATTATAACCTGGATCACCACATTGGCTACCATTTATCCCATAAATCACTTCCCATGGGATAAAAATAGGATGTCAAAGTTTATACATGTATATTGCACCCCGGAAAAATGCGGGCAAAGCCGCTGGCAACAACTAGTATAAGTATTATAAATACAAACATCCAAAGGCTGTTTGTTGTTCGTTACTCAACGTCGTAACTGCTAAACCGATTTGGTTAAAATTTGGTATATAGATAGATAATTACCTGGATTGATACATATATTACTTTTTATTAACAAACTACGCGTGCGAAGCCGCTGGCGGAAGCTAGTCATAAATAATAAGAGATCATAAAGTTTTAACACTGTCTAACTTCAACTTTGAATTAAGTTACAACTTCAGTTAATTAAAATTGATTGTACCTTAGCTGATCAAATGTTGAACGTAGTTTATTATAGGTATACAATGTTAACTCCATGTAACGTCACTCGTTTTAACGACAAACTCTCTAAAGCGTCGAAATCACTCGGCTTTGGTTGGTTTAGCTTGTCTTGCATACAATGGTACACTCTGTATAGCATTACACCCACTCTCAATAACGACAACAATTTGTAATAAAAAGTTCTTGTTAAGTTGCCAAATTAGTAAAAACTGCGCAGCTGTGTATATCCTTTTGTCGTTTTATTATCCTAGACCATAATAAACTCGACTGTCGGCATCATACACACCAAACTTTCTAAGAAATCCGTTCTTTTGTTTACAAAATGGGATTGCTTGCACGTGTAGCTGCAGACTGTTGTTAGTAGAAGTGATGGATTTTATCTATACGTTGTCATATTTTTAGTAGCTCACAAACTTTCAAATTGTAAACATGGCTAGTAAGAGAAAATCACAGTGTATTGACGAAAAAGTTTTGATGATACGCGCGATAGAGGCGGGAGAGAAAATTAAAACAGATTTTTATTGTAGGTACTATTTAACAAGACAAATCAGAAATAAACGTTTTCTTTTTCTAATACAGATTTTACTTCTCTCCATTTAACGACAACTCTCTATAACGTCAAAATATGCTCAGTCCCTTGAGTGTCGTTATATAGAGTTTACACTGTATATCTGTTTTAAAAGACTAAACAACGCTTATTTTAATTCCCAAGTTTTGTTAGTTAAATTATAATAGTCAGAATAGAATAGAATAACAATTTATTTGGTACACACAAAATGACACATGAAACAATTTAAAGGAACAGTAGATACAATTGAATCCAATAAAACAAGTTCGACTCATGTGTCCGCGTACCAAAATGGCGTTCAGCTCAGCATAATGTTGGATGTTAAGCACCCAACGCTGATTTTCAGCCGAAACCAGAAGCAAAGGTAGTGCAGCAGCTACATAGTAAAATAAAAAATAAATAAAGAAGTGAGTACATAAAAGGTGTGTACAGTTTTATTAAAATTTATATATAAATTTTATAAACATACTTTTCTAAAATAATATTATCACGTTTTGATTTTTTATATAAAGTTTTTATGATTTACTAGGTGACCCGGCGAACTTCATACCGCCTTGACATGCATATGACGCGGACTGTCAATATACGTCGGCCAGCATTATCTGCACCGATGTACGAGAAAATGATTTTTCTTCATAATATATTTTTGCGTGATTGTTTCCGATATTTTAATAGTTATTCTGCTATTCGGGACGGAGACAAATACAGCAAATTAAAAATCATTAAAATCGGTCCTGCCGTTCTCGAGTATAAGTGTTCGAACAAACCCAACTACGTTTTATATAGGTTTCGGTGGGACGAGTTGGATAAATTCCTAACGGATTACCCTCAAACAGCTCAGGGTTGCGAAGTCTTGAAGGAACGGGGGAAGGTCTTTGTCCAGCAGTGGGACACGAAGGCTGGTAATAAAAATAATAATTTTATATACGTCACAAAATAAAGTGAAAGATACACTAAGATTTTTTCCTAAAGTGGAAGCTTCTTCACGAACTCGCAATTGTTTATTTTTTGTTAGAACTGATAAAACAACTTTAGGGACAGTTTAGACAAAAAGCCAAATGTTTGTCTCCCTATGGCATAATACAAAAAAAATCTAACAAAATTGTGCCGAAGAAAGTAAAAACAACAGCTCTGTTTCTTAATTGGCTTCTATAAAACAAAGGAACTCCTACTTACTTTTACCACTTGGAGAAGCGTTTAAAACTTTAATTTTCTCATGTATTGACGAAGTTTTTGGCTTGTTGCCAGCCACGCCCTGTCCTTAAATATCCCTTACTCTTCGGCAAATATGGTCGATGATCTTATAAGCGCTTGGCGTAATAAGGTGAAGTTACAGTACTTACGTACACGGCATATAATTGTTTTATCAAAAAAATATAACACAGGAGGTGTTTTATAGTGAAATTGCCCAACATGTATGCCATCCTATCAGAAACATCATCTTAACAAATAAAATAAAATAAAATAATAGGCATACATTTTTACTACCTTGAGATGAAACAAGCATATGGCCCACGTGATGGCATGTGTAAAGTGGCAACCATCGCCTATATCAAAGTATTGCCTCGTAGGTCAAGCATCTTAGAAACGTGCCCTACGATGGACTATCCTTCGTCCATCAACTTGAGGCATACAGGTGTAAAGCCTCATGTGCCTGTAATTTCAATCATCAAACCGAAACACAGTAATGCAGGCAGCATTACTGTAATAAATGGTTATGCTATAATACCTCCCAGGCGAACGATATCTCGTATAACGTTCCCTTGCCTTCAGACCATCAAAGGCCCAGCAATTCATCCAAACTTCCAATCCATTACGTTTATCGACGTCCCGACGTCTACACGTCGCGTGTCCGATAACAATTTGTCCACTTATTTCCAGATATGCTATCAAGTACGAGAAACAGCTGAACAGTTAGATATATTTTATGTAACTCGACGGATCTGAGTTTAAGACAATGAAACTGTCACCATTGAAATTCAGCGAGCTTGATGCATAAGACATTTTGCAAAGCGGCTATATACGTTAAATATAGTACTAAAGAGATAACATTGAGTCTCAATTGTTATAGAGATTTCATTTGTCTAGAATTAATAGTAATTGAAGAATGATCTAGTGCAAAAATATATACGATGATAGAGAATGAAAAATACGTAACGTTTTACAAGCAAGTCAGTAAAACTCATAGAAATAGGAGTAAAAATGTAAAAAGTCCTGAAAAACCTGCCATTAATAACTTTTCAAGTTAACATGATCCTAAACATCCTTCTGATTTGCTAAGCTGTGCGTAACTCTAGTATATAATGTTTCATTTGATTCTGTTCCAAAGTTTTAAGAGTTATATACCTATATATGTATATGTTGTCGGAGAGTTCACAATGCAGTGTGTTATTAGCTTCGGTCCACTAACTGTTGTTTTAGCGGCTCCCATTAGAGGGACTTTTGAGAGATAGGCATGAATTTGATTCGTGCTCTTTAGCACTTTTGTACTTTTGTACATCAGAGGTTTATTTACAAAGTGTGGTCAATCAACAGCTCAACTCTTAACGGTTTGCACGTCAACTTAAAAGTAAATATATAAAAACCCTCAGTTGTAGAGCGCTTTTGTGAGTCGCAGAGCACGTTATGCTGTCTGTCCCAGCTTTAACGGCCAGCGTTATGTTTTGAAACATATAGGCGGTCTCTAAACTCGAGGAATATCCACTATCTCATAAAATTACTTACTTATCTAAATTTTACAGTCCAAAACTAAAGATGTCGTTCGTATCGCAAACGGTTGCTGGTCTCAGCCAAGCCCGCCGCCCTGATCCTGCGATCCCCCCTCGCCAGCACTGCTCGCACCAGCACGCCCATCGCTTCCAGCTGTCAAGGAAGAACAGTCTCCCAGAATGGGACCCTCCCGAACCGCGAACCCGCAAAAACAGCCTCCCAGCCGATATCATGACTGATGACAAACCATCACCGATTCTAGAAGAGTGACAGTCACCATCGTAAGTCCGCTTGGTGTCCCCAGTCACATAGTCGCATGGACGCACATAGCACCAGGACAGGACAGGCTTCTTGGATCAGGCCCCCTTGCATGCACGTCGGAATAGACTACGACACTCCTTGTGACACTGTCTCGTTCGCACTTGGGGTTTCATTTCGCAAACGCGGACAGTGAATATCGACACCAAGGAAGGTTTTCTACTAGAGCTGGGCGAGGAAACTGAGCGGTGAGAAAAAAATCCACCAATAGGAAAACTGCGCAGTTTAAGGCTAGGAAAACGAAGCAGTTCTATTGGTGGGTATTTTCCTCATTCACCGCTTTGCATCCTTGAATAGCTCTGGGAGAAAGTCAATTCTAAGTGTATTTTAAAGTGTCGTAGTCTATCTCGACCTCTAGAGGCTTCTGTGAGACCTTGGGCGGACCGTGCACGAATCCTATAGATGTTTGTATCGATGTTAAAATTAAGTTTTTGGAAAAGATAAATGTTGTCCTTGGTCCGTCCGTATATCCTTATAAGTGAAGAATGTTTGTGTTAAGATTCCCGAGACGTACTTACGAGAACCCTGTTGTATTCAAGGTTAATTTGACAAAATCAGGGCAGGAGAAATAATGTCTGAAATTTTATAATCTTTGAAGTATCTACTACAGTTTATGATGTGCATATTTGCTTACGCCATCGAGAATAACAGATGATGACTGATGCAAGATTATTTCGGTCATATATTTTAAAGTAACATAAAGCATGTTTTGAATGGAGAAGAATAAGAAATAAAATGTAACCTTGAAGAATCCTAAAGAAGAATTAATCAGTGACATGTGTTTCAATATCTAAACAGATACAAGATTTATATGGATGTTTTAATCTATTCAGCGAATATCAAATTATCGTTTTGCAAACAGCCTCGCAATATCCTAACGAAAGCAATCAGCAAAAAACCAATTATGCATCGATTTAGTCCACATCCTCTTAGCAAGGAAATCAGACGATTCCACTCTATTAGGCGGCAATGTGACCGGGAAACGTATTAATACTCATACTAGAGCAAGTTTTTGACAAAGATAAATAAGTGTTAGCTTAGCTTAACTGTAGCATAACTGAGCATCTATGCAACCACATTTATTATCTTGGCCTTAATCTAATCGTTATTTCAAAATGTCAAGATGCTAGTTAACAAATTCTTTTCTAACCGAAACTGGTATAGTTACCTCGCTAAACTCATTTTATCGACGTTGCAAAATCGTAAGATCTCCAAAAATAAACATCAATGTAACTAACTTTGATTTACCTTTTAAAAATACAATTTTCCGATGATATTGAAAAATACTTGATAATATTCTATTGGGACACCGGTAATATTCGCATAAACGTACCGACAACTTAAGAAATAATATTGTACAAATAGCACCCTTTTAGCAGTGAATTAGGTTCAAATTCAGTTCAGGTTTAGATTGCGAGAATGATTAATAAGGCACGGCAAGTTACCTACTATGAGGTAATTTTGCAATCGATGGTTTTTCTAGAGCAAGCCTTTAATAAATCGCCTTTTAAGTATCCTTATTAGACAGAATATGGCATGGACTGCAAACTGTCTTAATTTACTCCGTTATCAATAACACTTTTTTTTTTACTTATTCATTACAGAATCAACAGCACTTGATATCAATGTAAATAAACTCTTATAGTGAATGCTTAAGGGGAGACCGGAGGGGAATCGCCCATACAACATGTACCAAGATAATTTCTAATTGGAGCATATTTCTACCTTAATATGGTATTATTTTAATTTGAACAGTATTTATCTAGGTTCCCAACCATATATTAGATCAAAATATTTACCTAAAATGAAATAGAAGCGTATCGCATTCTGCATGTTTTTACGTCATAAAAGACCTGCTTTCAACCTAATTGTTTCGTATTAAAAACAACAACATCCTACGTATCCTAGTCATGGGAACATAGATTATATCGTCTAGTTGCGGAATAACAACACAATGAGACAAATACAACAAGTTTTCAGTCATCATTTTTGGTATTACGGAATACGGTCAAAATCTAATCAAATTTAGAATCGTTCTATTGCTATCACTGTCGCTCTGCGTGGCTAAACTTCGTCACTAAACAGGGATAGCGATATTCAGGCCGAAGTTTTTGATGCGGCCGAATTGAAGTTGCGCTCAGGGTTCGCCGGCTTCATAATGCCAATAACTGATTCTCATTTTATAGACATAACTTTTAAGAAATTAGTCACCTAAAGAAAATGATTAAAAACACAATATACTAATTAATTTTCAAGAAATTTAGTAGGTACGCATAAAGAACGAAAGAGATTGAGAGATGCAGTGTAAATGTGTATACTTGAAGGAGTGTAGTGTGTGTTGTGTGAGTTTCTGAATATTTTATGGAACACGTTATATATGATTAAGAATAGATATAATTTGTTCTTTAAAAGATGCTTTGCTATTAGAGAAGATATCTATTGATGAAAACACCTTGTTGTAATAGCTATCTAGCGTGTGACAGATGACAGAGTTTTGGGCATAGTTGGTGTGACTGAAAGGAACATGAAAAAGGGTGTGTGTCTAGAACGCATAAAAGGCGTTAAGAATTAATTCAAAACGCCTTTTATACGTACAAGACACACACTGTTACATTTGGAAAACGAGAGACGCTAATTCGGGGCTATCAATTATATTACTGCAAACGTCGTGTACAAACAAAACTATCGATTACAGCGGTAAAATGTATTCCAAGCCATTTCGAAACATCAAAATTTATAGGTACAAGGATTTCGCATTCAAAATTATGGATCTCACTTACCAATACTACAAAAAATAACAGAGATTTCATGCATTTAGAGATTCTGAATCTTTTTAGAGGTCAAACCGATTTATCCCAAGTCATAAAGTAGTATAATCTAAAACACAGACGCAAAGATGTAATCTTCGCGGCCGTATCAAATGATAAACGAAATGCTAGTACAAGCACAGAGAAGTCATTGAAATCTGTTACAGCATCAAAATAAATACAATCGACGTCCCAAAGAAAAAACTTAAACAATAACAAAAATACCAGACAAGAGTGAAAATAGTCGCCTATAACTGAAACAAAGTCTTGGCAAGCCCGCACTGACCCTAGACCAAGGCCACGCGAACTTTCGCCTTTAGCTTCATTATGGTAACACGCGAACATGCTACCGTATAAGTAGCGAAAGCAAGATGCCTTCAATAAGTGGTTGTTAGACGGTTATCTAGTTTCCAGTATTGTCATTAGATTGCGTTGAGAGTACACTAATGTAAGCGTCATTTTGTAACGTCAAATTCAATTTGTAGGAAGCGGATATAGCAAAATGTCCTCGCTTGTGAAATGTCCGTAACTTAAATCATCTATGTTAGCTGGTATGGTAGAGTCAATGGCATATATAAAAGCGAGGCAAAGCATAAAGCTACATCTAACTATTTTTATATTAATTATTATTTTTATGCTGAAAACTTTCAATGGCAATGGGCAGGCCACATCGCTCGTAGAACCGATAACCGTTGGGGATGAAAGGTTCTCGAGTGGAGACCACGGACTGGAAGACGCAGCGTAGGCCGGCCCCCCACAAGGTGGACCGACGATCTAGTAAGAATCGCGGGGAGCCGTTGGGCGCAAACGGCTACCAACCGCTCGTTGTGGCGATCTAAGGGGGAGGCCTATGTTCAGCAGTGCACGTCTTCCGGCTGATGATGATGATGATGAAAACTTTCTATCGTTATATGCAATTTTACTTATAAAACTTTCGTGGTTGATTTGAATCATTATTATAAATACGGGATTTATCACGTACCGTGTTATCGGTGTTTCAACCGACAATGTTTCGGTTCAATTCGTGAACCTTCATCAGGGTGATTGTGGTCCGCTCTGAATAACGTCTCGCGTTTCGCCTCGCAGAATTGAACCGAAACATTGTCGGTCGAAACACCGATAATACGGTACGTTATATGCAAGTTTATTTTCGTTTACTTTCAACTGTCAAACTAGTAATTTTGCGATCGTCGTATCGTAGTAGTTCTTTCTCGATCTCTGCGTTATTGGGCCCTTTGGGGTTCTCAGTGGTGGTAAAAGAACCCGGTTAGTTGCCTGGGGTCAAATAAATCATGCGCACAAAGCTTTGACGTCAATTTGACGTCTATCACGTGTGCAGCCTCCGAAACAACGTTCTAACAGCATGTTTTTGGAACTCAAAATTTTTACGTGTTGTACGTGTCACGGACAGTATCCAAAGGGTTCAATATTGAGTGTATGTAGAGTTCCCAGATTAAAAAATCGAACTTCCGAAGTAAATTCCTGATATATGATAAAAATTCCTGACTTTTTTGTAAATATATCCTTAATGTCGTTAGCATCGTACTTGTGAATGAATGAAGCATTCTGTCAATTCTAAATCAAACGTCTTAAGGTTACATTATAAAAGCGCTAAGGTTAGATTATAAATAATTTTGTATGGTGGTTACGTATTCTTAAATTTTTTAATTTTGCGCGCAATCTTCTCGTTATTTTCTTATTAAGAACGTTCACCTGACAATAAGAAAAACAACAAAAAAAGAATTAGCGAAATCGGTCCAGCCGTCCACGCGTGATATCGAGACCAAGGGAAATAGGGATTCATTTTTATATATAGAGATTTTACTCGTTACCTACTTAAATTGTAGAAATTCCCCCCGCATTCCGGACAAAGACCTATATTTCCGGACATGTCTGGAAAATTCCGGACGTAAGCCAACCCTGAGACTGAAGGCGTGCCTTAGCGTAGATATGAAGATTTAAGATAACTTAAAAATGAGTTTACTGTCTCCAATTTTACCTCTATTTTATGACTAATAGTAGGTACTAATGTTTCGACCGCTAGGCGAAATCGCACTGACTGGGTAAATCAAAAAATCAAAATGTTTTAATTTCTGTAACAGATAGTTTTTTACATAGTATTTTAAGGTTGGAACCTTCTTTTAAGTATAAAAACTTGTGTTAGAAGGCTCCGCTCTTCCATATCCAAGAGTATTTGTATAGGTTACAGATACCTATTTTACAAGTTACTTGCCTTAATAATTAGACATGCATTAATATTAAATATAAAAGTGTGTGTACGTGTGTGGGTGTATGTACGCGTGCGGGTGTGTATGCGTGAGTTGCGGATGCGTACATATGTGTAAAAGTGTGTGTGTGTGTGTGAGTATGTGTTTGTGTGTGTGTAGGTTGTGTAGGGTGAATGTGTGTGTGTGTATGCGCGTTTGTTTATGTTCTGCCTCTAGTCAAGTTTTTTGTAAATACAGTTTAAGTTGCTGGTCTGAAGTCCCCTTCAACAAAAAATAGTTTCAAGGTAATATGTAGCCGGCAACTCCTAAAACAACTGTCCGGCATCACATGCTCATTCTATTCTCCATGCAATTTGTGGCAGTTACAATTTTATGCTGGTAATTAAATGCATAATATTACTCACGATTTAACTTTAACATTGGGTTCCACGCTATCATCCGCAAAAAGACTGCCTCATTGCTCAGTAGAGTGCGAAGCAGCACCAACACCATCCTGCTGGCCATTGCAGACAAGTACAACTCACTGATTATGAAGGCCTTCAATCGGGTTCTGTTGAATAGTCTTTGTGAGAGACTATTGGCTCAGGCTTTGAGTGACAGACTTAAACTTATACTGTCGTTATTTAAATTTTGATTATTTTGTTGTGTCTATACTTTGTACTAACCCATTTGACACGTTTGATTTAAGGTTATACTAACAAATATGGATCTTTGACATCTGAAAATTGAATAAATGAGTAGAATTGAATTAAGTTTCACCGGCAATTATGTGTCAAAATGGACGGTAAATATGACAATGTCCAGAATCAGAAATATTTTATTGATTTTTGGCTTGGGCAAATCGGCGTTGTATGTATGTTTGTTTGTGCGACGGTAACTTTGGTAGCGTTGATCCCACCGATGAGGGAAGAAAGGTTGATCCGATCATCGTGAAATTTGATACATATAGGTAGGTAGTGATAGCACAATTTTTGTGTGACTAAAATAACTAAAAATATTGGGGGGTTGTTGAGATATTGGGGTTCAAGAGGGGTAAAAACAAATGAAAAATGAGACTATTAGGTCAAGTGGAACATCAAATGTAAGGTTTTTATTAGTACATTTCAACCTTGTTTTTATATTTGGTTAAATCTTTGTAGTTTTTGAGATAATAGCCATAATAAAAACAAAACTTTGACACAATTCACCAGTAACCCCACAATGCTGAAATTTGGCATGCGTGTATCTTTAGTGACAGAAATATAGGCAAAAGTCTGAAATCTAGAATAACTGCAATTTCTACCCATAAAAAGAGTGTCCATATATATGAACCCATATTACCTCTAATTCGAATAAACTGTAGGTCAAGTAATGTGGTTTTAATTTCGTGGCACTAATTTATTAGTCAAAGATTAAGGCCGGCATGCACAAAGATCACTTAACGTATTTAGCGACTAAACATGTTCAAATTTGACGTATTTATATAATTTGACAACTTCTTAAATCATATTTAGCCACTAAATACGTTATGGTATCGTTGTGCAAGTCGCCCTAAGAATATATATTTTGCTTTTTGGGAGATTCGCGAGATCTCTGTTCGGAGCGAACCACTAGTTATTAAACTGTTGTACAACATAGATAATAATTTTTAAATACCTTTTTAAATTTTTAAATACCAAAGTTTGCAAAGTGTATCCGTTTCGAGCTTCGGAAAATGACACTAACATTATAAATGCGAAATTTTGGATGTTTGTTTGTTTGTTACTTAAAGTCTAACTTTTTATTAGCTGCAGTAAAATGACGTTTTGTGGGTTGCCGGTTTTTGAAGAAAAATAAATAGGGATGTAGCTAAATGAGTGAATCATAAATGAATAATCAGTTTGGTTTTTTTTTTTTGAGATTTAATATTAAACTGTAATGTATTTTTTTAACCTATTATTATTACTATACTAGAGGATTGATCTTTTTTAGTGGAAGTATAGGGAGGTACATTCAAAATGAAACAAAAACGTCATAATAATGTTATTTAATTAATTTTTGTGAACTGAATCACATCCCTTTTGAGATTAGGCTGGCAACATTATTTTACGGAATGACATTTAGAAACGTCATTTTACTGCGGCTAATAAAAAGTTAGACTATAATCACGCCGTAACGGCTGAACCGATTTCGATGAAATTTGGTATATATGTAGAATATAACCTGGATCACCACATAGGCTACCATTTATCCCTTATATCAATTCCCATACGATAAATATGGGGTTTCAAGTCAAGTTGCAACCGTGAGTTTAGCTTTATTTCTAGGTTACCTACACATTTAGTAGTGTAACGCGTACGAAGTCGCGGGCAACAACTAGTACAATATAAATCAAAATAAATACAAAGACTAATATTGACGAGCATAGAGTACCTATAGCCGTAACCATAGTTGCTGGCAACATTTTGCCGTAAAAATGTTGTCACATCATACATGTAACTAATCTGATAAATAAATTTAAAATATAATTTGTAAAATTTAAATACAACTGTTTAAGTATGTTCTGTTTAATAAATTAATCTTATTCTTAAATCTATACCAGCTCGAGTTGATTGCAAGTGTATATTTTCTGTGAGAAATAAAAAACTTTTTACTGTTACTTTTTACTAGTTAGAAGCAGTCGCACATATCGGCTGCTTAGGTGCCCAGTAAATAAAGTATGAATGCGCTAGCCACTGCACTTTCACCTCTGGTCGCGTGAATGATCTGATAACGCTAAGCGGAAAGCTGTACTCGTAAACAGCTAACCAGGCCCTTAGACAAGCGATAAACGAAAGTGCCGACAGCTTAGCAAGTACAGATGACTTACGCCAACTATCAAACGTTTTGACAGTTGGTAACCAGTTGAAAAACGATTGGTTATTTGGAAAAGGGACTGCAGATCAGTGTTACCAACCCTACTGTTTTATCAGTAGATTTGCTGTTTTCACATTGATGCCCCTGTTTTCTGTTTCATTCCTAATTTTTACTGTTTTTAATTTAGCGTTCAGCGCCACCTATTTCACTATAGGTACATATACTAAATCCGAAATAACCGATTGCTACTCATTTGAAGCCACAGAAAGGCACAAGAAAAAATTTAACAACAATTTGTATGATTTTAATAAGGAAAATGAGTCTACAAATACTGAAGATAAGTTAATTGAAGATGAAAATGGAATATAATTTTACTTTGATTTTTGTTATGTTGTGATCAATAATATACCTAATATAACAATGTATCTGAGTCCTGGTAACCTAATAAAAGTAGGTGATTGTTTTAATTATATGAGGAAAGTATGAAATCTGCCTTTTTTTCTTTACCTACTATTTTCTCCTGTTTTTTATTGGTGAGCTGTTGTTTTTTAGTTTCTTGGGGTTGGCAACACTGCTGCAGATAGACATTTTAACTTAAAGGATCTGGATTTTTTCTAGGATCTCTTGCAAATAAATAGGATTATCGTTGACTTGACTCCATTTTGTTGTTGCTTTTTTTTTGGCAATTTTGTTAATCGTTAACGCGACGATTGCTTTATAAGTTACGGTTAATAATTAACTGGCCAAATATTATGTGGTATCTTAGATAAAAACAAAAAGGGAAGGTAGGGCACAAGCGTCTCGCAAGTGGGCAGCTCAAATTAGGTTCACGCACACAATTTCGCTTCAGTCACAATCGTGAGCTCGTGCTACGGTGACTCGGCGACGCAACTGACACTTGATTCTCTCTCGATTGCACTAAACATAGGCTATTCGCTCTGTCTCGCTCACCGGATTGACACTCGTACACTCGTACACGCGTAAAAGCGTGATGTAACTTACTTTTCAACACACTTGCTCATAAAGTGAGCCATAGTACATCGTTTTTAGGGCCATAAATCAAACTATAACACACGCGTGCGTAATAATATTACACACTATTGCATAATAGAATTATCCCTACAAATTTAAGTTAAAACCTAACTGCAAATTATATGCGAGTAAACAGAGCATTTTCAATTTAACCGGGTAACACAGTTTTTGTAACAACAAAGAGGTTTTATGCCGCTGAAAATCCTATTATTGATTGATTGATTGAAAATTCTTTATTGCACAGAATACATAAATCTGTACACAGGCGAACTTAATGCTAGCAAGCATTCTCTTCCAGTTAACCTTTGCGTAGTGTTGAAAAAATATTTATTACATTTACATACATTACTATTACATTTTTGAAATAAATAAATTTATCCCTAATTAAGACGAAAAAACATACATTATCAAATTACAATTCACAATAATTTGTTATAAAATATTTGCATTTTGTCACTAAAATTATAATTTTGAAATAGGCTGTATGTATGGCTATATGTAATCAATCACCTTACATTTGGCGCGTGCAAAAAAAACTTGCGCGCCATTTACCATTTTTGTTTGTATCACATTTATTGCTATGTGGTAAATAATTGTAAAAATATCAAGCTAAAGCTTGACATTACTAAAGAACTAAACTGACTGTACTAAAGTACAGAAGATTTGTTTTTCCCTCGCAAGTGTGTTGAAAAAGTGCGTATGAAACTCGTGAGTAACTTACTCATTAGACACTCGGCTGATTTACGCCCTCGCCTACGGCTCGGGCTGCAACCGACAGCCTCGTGTATGATGAGCAAATTAGCTCAATTGTATCATAATATACTATTATAAACGTGTGCATGAGATTATCTATGTAGTGCAGCAGGGCTTAGTTTGACTATTAGTTCCCTTTTTAGATTTCCCTTTTTGTTTTTATCTATGTATGGTATTTAAACATAGTGGTAGCTTAAAGTAGGTCATCCGTTTTGGCCTAGTTTCAAGAACTTTCCGCTGAACCTGAAGTGCATTTGCTGTATAGTTTAAACTTTTTTACGAGTTATTCAGTTATTCGGTTATATAAAGTTGTATTTAACTTCAATTATCTAGGGTCTAGGGTAATTGGTTTATTGAACAAGATTTTTTATTTTAAAGTAGGTACTCGAACCCATTATAACATGTGATTTTATCAATAATATTTTGGGCATTCATTCTAATATATTCGAAAGTAACTCTGTGTGTGTCTCTCTCTTTCTGTGTATGCTTGTTTCGTTTCATCACCACTAGACGGCTCGACCGATTTTGATGAAATTTGGCATATAGATAGAGATCTAGATGATCTGGATTGAGACAGGCTACTTACTAGTTGCAGCTGTTCATCATTTGTTTTTGATTCCTATATGTTTTTTTAAATCAAATAAATATTTTGATTTGACTTTGATTCGAAAGCTCTATCCTATTGCTGTCGCGCAGTATAGAGCAGTATGCGCGATAGAGACAACTGCAACTTGGACCGAAAATACCTATTAAAATTACACAAAATCAACACAGATGATGTTTGAACACAGCGGAAAATTTGACAAATTTTATACGTTTTTGAATGTTCATATCTCTTTTAATAATTAGTTTATGAAAAAAAACACAAAGCCAATAGTGGCCATAGATTTATGCGAAAAAAATTATTTCTCTACTGACATTATCCAGGGAGGAAACAGGGGACTACGTTTGTATGGAAAAACGGCCTTGGTGTTTCCTCTTAAATTGTCTTTTTTCTCCAACCTTCCGTCAGAGATAAACTTTTTTATGGCAGTCCTGCTTACCTGACTCGACATAACACGACCACTGCTGAACATAAGTCACGTCACCTTTTTCTAGAACTCTTCTAGACTCTAGAAGGCTCTAGAAGGGTGCAGGCCGCACAAGTTCGGTCCCTCTACAATCTAGAGGGACCGAACTTGTTCGGCCTGCATCCAACTAGCTGAGAAGGCCACAATATTTGTATAAGAAATTTCACCGTGTCTGCTGCAGATAGGAGCAATCTGTTAAATATTATGAACGTATCTTAAGGGGACACCGGAGGGACAATCGCCCATAAAACACGTACTACCAAGATCGTTTCTATTTGAAGCATATTTCTACCTTAATAAGTTATTATTTTAATTTTAATAGTATTTATCTAGGTTCCCAGCCATATATTAGATCAAAATACTTACCTAAAATTAAATAGAAGCGTATCGCATTCTGCATGTTTTTACGTCATGAAAGACCTGTTTTCAACCTAATTGTTTCGTATTAAAAACAACAACATCTTACGTATCCTAGTCATGGGAACATAGATTATATCGTCTAGTTACAGAATAACAACACAATGAGAAAAATACAACAAGTTCATCATTTTTGGTATTACGGAACACGGTCAAAATCTAATCAAATTTAGAATCATTCTATTGCTATCACTATCGCTCTGCGTGGCTAATATTCGTCACTAAACAGGGATAGCGATATTCAGGGCGAAGTATTTGACGCGGCCGAATTGAAGTTGCGCTCAGTGTTCGCCGGCGCGTTAAGACTCAAGTTTGGCATTACTGCTGAATGCACCCGTACGGTGCCGCCATCTTCTGAAGCTCTCTCGTCCTTTTCTCTCAAGGTGTAAAGATGCCGTGAATAAATTATTTAAGAAGTTACTAAATGTTTGTCCTCATGACTCCTCCATAAATCCATATTTAATAGGTTATGGGCCGAGTTCAGCAGTAATGTCAAACTACAGTCTTAATACATAATATTTAACACTCCCCCTCAATTATAAAGCGAATGTTTTCCAATAAGACAAAGCCTAAAACATGGTTACTTATTTTTGTAACATTTGGTTGTAATTGAATAAATCTAATTATAAAATTTTTTAACACAATTCATCATGTACACGATTGGAATTTATTCGGATCTAGCCACGAAAATTTGTCGCGTCTGCTCCAGACAAGATAGATAGGAACGAGTAAACGATGGGATTGCTTTGTGGCAGTAGTGCGTAGGTAGGGTGTGGTAGGATGCACTAGTCAAGTTAGACGACACAACCCATTACTACACCTCACTTACTCCATCCCTCCCTTCACCGCAACACAGAGCGCGTCGTCTCTAGCGCAGACAAGATTTTTTCTTAGTCAGCGCCGGAGCTATAATACACAGTTCGTGTGTAGAAACGACACGAATTCTTGCGTAGATCCGGCGACTTTTCTTAGCGTGTACAAGTAGCCTTATAGTATATACCATCCATGTCATGGTCAACAATCCCCGCGGCATGGCGGATAAGTGTTTCATTTCATTTTCATTGATTCCTTGCGAAAATAGGTACAGCTACATAGCAATAGATGATAAATATACTCGCACATAAAATTATTGAATCTCCATAATCAGCATAAGAGCGTGCATTATTAAACAATGTCTTTTATAAAAAAACATTATTAAATACAAAAAAATTACAACGAGTAGGTACAAAAAAACGTTACTGTTTGCTATCGCGCGGAGGGAGTTTGTTGGGGAAGACTGTAGTAATTCAGTCATTAGGCATACCTTTTCACCGACTATTTTCTAGAACAAATAATTAAGAATAATTGAAATATAAAAATAATTGAAACATTACCTATGCATAAAATATAAATAACTATAGTTGTTTATTTATCTTATATACATAAGTATTTAAAAAAATCAAACAAGTGGTTAAGTAGGTACCTATTTAAATAATGTTGTGCGGCTCGAGTGTCTCTAAGCACCGAAACAAACCTTTAAGGTTTTACGATAATAATAACAGCTATCCCAATCTTTAGAATATTTAGACCTGCCGAAGCACACTTACATTCTGCTACAAAAAGCAACTATTTTGAATACGTGTAGGATCGTGAGAAAGTTCCTACAGACTGAGCTTCCTAGCGAAGTTCGGACCACTGAGGTGCACTTGGCTTAGGCCCGTGGCCCCCAGTTATTACCGATTCTTTGAAAATCGAGTAGAGAAAATCTCTGATTACCATAGTAATAATAATAAAATATTGCTGGACATTTCACACAGCGCTATCTAGCCCCAAACTAAGCAGAGCTTGTATTATGGGAACCAGATAACTGATAGAATACTTATAAACATTTTTTTTGTAAATACATACTTATAATATATAGAGAAACTACCAGACCCGAAACAAATATCTGTAGATCATGCAAACATTTGTTCCGCGGCGGGAATCGAACCCGCTACCTCCTGCACTCCTCCTACGATGCTTTAAGTATTAAATAGGAGTTGTATGTTATTTTGTCAAATAAATAAATAAAATAATAAAACACTATTTTCACCCAAAACGGATATATTTGTGAATTTTTGGGTATCCCGAGATTTTGAAGCAGTTGCATAAACAGATATTGCCGAAGAAGTGAAGTGGCAATTATCC
Source organism: Philereme vetulata (assembly GCA_918857605.2). Lineage (NCBI taxonomy): Eukaryota > Metazoa > Arthropoda > Insecta > Lepidoptera > Geometridae > Philereme > Philereme vetulata. The sequence goes on from OU975482.1 coordinate 2,688,592, forward strand.
GATTCCGTGAGTGTTGTGTTTCGGAATCGAGTTATGATCGAGAATTAAACCGGTGGAACCATTAGTGAATTAATTTCTAGCAAGAGACCGAGAAAGAGGGTAGATCTATATATCTGCCAATAGCCATCCACTCGCAAAGACTTCAGTTAACCCGTGATATTGGCGCAACTGCGTCGAAATATCGGGATACTCAAAAACTCACAAATCATGGTAAATATCCCATTTTTAGTGGAAATAGTGTTCAATAACTATCATAGTTTCAAAATTTATACTTTCTAGAAACCGGAAATTATATTAGAACACATACGTGCAAACACATTAAGGATGTTGGCCACAAGAAACACCAGTCATGATGCATTAAGGTCACACCCATATTCGAACTTGTCATGTCTACTGTTTGGGTATCGTTAATGAGGGTCTATTGACTTTCCATCACTTTCGTTGTTCAGTGTCTCGTGTCGTTTACTTTTTTATGTTTCATCCAAATAATATGAGTGTTTCTTGGTGTCTTACTATTTTTTTCTATTAGCTTTTGCGTTATTGTTATTTGTTTTAGTTTCACAGAGGCCACGAAGTCTATTGTGATCGCCACTTATTTTTGTATCGCCCCTAGCTTATGGAGGCGTTTAAAGTTTACCACTTCAACTAAAACTTTTCTTTATCTGTGATGGTTTAAAGAAAGAAGAAAGAAAGAAAAAAACGTGTTATTTGTGACGGTACAAAACATACACAGCACACAAGTAAGATACACACAATACAACAAATTCATTCACACAAAAACAGCAATACCCAACAAATGTGTGTCTCACAATTACCTATATATAAATGACCGACGTCACAAAAAGGCGTCCAACTCAGCATTTGTTGTGCTTTTCGCACAACGCTGATCTTCCGTTGGAACCATTTAAAAATAGGATGTCACGGATGACTGCCCACACAGTACCATAATTACAAAAAATATGAATATATAGATAAATATAAGTTACCACACTAAGAAAAAATAAATAAATAAAAAATTAAAAAAGTAGCCAAGGATATTAAGTTATAATAAGAAAATGAACAAAAATTTAGACGATTGGGGAGAACTAGGCGAGAATGTGCATTAATCAGGTTTAAGCTTAGAATTTTAGTTTAAACTGCTATTGATCTTACGGGTCTAAGTCCTACAGCTGCTAAAAACTGTAGAATATTTTGGGGTTGATAGCTGTCAGCTCCTCCTCCTTACTTATTTCAATTTTAATTTATTTATTTATTAACCCGGCGAACTTCTTACTAGTATTGTCGAAATATCGATAGTTTCCCTATCGATAGTTGACGTCATAAATCAGTTACACTATCGATTGTTCTATCGATAGTATCAATACTATCATTAGCGTGATATGAGGTAATAGTATCGATTTCGTCCAATGTCCAAATCCAAAACGTCAATGGTAACGAAACTATTGACAGTATCGATACTATCGATAGTATTGCATAAAAACTATCGACACTATTGATAGTATCGATACTATCGATAGTTGTGTACTGTCGATAGTAGCATATATATATCGATAGTATTTGTTATTATATATAAGTCTATATCTATCGATAGCACACAACTATCGATAGTATCGATACTATCGATAGTTTCGTCACCATTGACGTTTAATACTATCGATAGTATTGGATGAAATCGATACTATTGCCTCATATCAGGCTTTTGATAGTATCGATACTATTGAATTTTCGTAAATATCGATAGACTATCGATAGTCCACTATCGATCGGCAACACTACTTCGTACCGCCTTGACTATGACGCGAGTTGTCAATGTACGTCACCCCGCCCCGGTAGAATTGAAAATCTACCATCATTATGTATGAGGAAATGATTTTCTTCACAATTTCATTTTTCTTGATTTTTTCCGATATTTTATTAATAATGCTATTCGGGATGGAGACAAATACAACAAATCAAAAACCATGTAAATCGCCGACAAACCCTACTTTGTTTCATATATTAATAAGATTAACAGTGAATGGCCTATACAAGGCAAGTCAAAACACAATATTGAAAAATTTCATGGTTAAAAACGAATAATTTTAATGAATGTTGTTTGTTTTTTTGATTGAAGATTTTTTGTCAGAAATGTACCTATTCCAGGTGTGTTCCATAAGTAGATATTGAGGCATTGAGCCTTAATTTCTTGTTTTTTACCTGTCCTTCTGTGTTTTTATAGCTATTTTTATACTGAGTGTTGCTTTAATGTCTTTTTTCAATGTATGTTTTATTTTATTACTGTTTTTTTCTGTGCCGTATCGTTGTTTCAAATAAATGTCTGTTATTTTACTTTTTAGCCTACGTTTTATGCAAAATTTAAGCTTTAAGTTTAACCTATACCTATTGTATTCATGAAAACTAATCGTTCTTTTTCTGTATTATTTAATTATTAGAATATTAAACCGAAATTCCGAACCGAATCAACGATAAAAATCTGTTATAAGTCGCTTATTGTGATACTGATATGAAGTGATTCTAGATTCTGATAAAATAATAAAGTCTCATCTTTGAATCATCGTTTCTTAAATCTTCTTTTCTTTTTTGCAGGCGGAGCGAGTTTCTAGGATGCGTCTCGTTTCCGCTAAAAGATGCAACTAAGGCCGACATCACTGGCACCTACTTCCTGCAGTCGAGTGGACGGCCGGCCCATGAGAAGGCCAGAGTGAGCGCCCGCAAGATGGCAACTGACAACACAGAGACCAGCACCAATGATGGCACTAAAGAGAATAATGATAAAGGTAATTATACTCTACCAGCTGAATTGTTATTACTAAGAAAAAAGATCGTCTCAGTTAACGACCTTCTTTTCGTGTTATTGATTCAAATTATAAGTATGTAAGTATCACATTAGTTTTGACCAGTAAGTGGCCACCTTTACGGCCTCAAAGGTTTTTGTTTTGTATATTCCCTCCGACATGAAGAACAACTTAATCAAGGTATTTTGTTTAGCAAATTTATCTATGTTTTAATCATTTGGAGTGTATCAGATCCCAAATTGATTTAATTTTTATAACATTAGTCACTTTATGATCTTATTTACATGCTAATTTACTATGGTACTATGGCTATATACTTACTAATGGTCTCAATGTGCTTTATTGAGCTGTTGGCCTAGGGTGCAGATGGTGGGGCACAAGGAGTAGACGAGAAAGTGTGACAAGTTGATGATACCCAGCCATAACAATTAAAAATGTGTCTATTCCTGGGTTTTGGGAGGTTAAGTGATCATTATTATAAATACAGGATTTATCACGTATCGTCTTATCGGTGTTTCGACCGACAATGTTTCGGTTCAATTCGTGAACCTTCATCAGGGTGAGTGGGATCCGCTCCGAATAACGTCTCGCCTCGCACTGCGCGCCGCTGCTCTCTGCGCGCGAGTGGACGGGTGGGGTGGTGGGGATTGGGTCAACAAAAGCACTGTGCGTTGACCCGCTGTGTCATCATCATTATCATCACTGCTGCTCTCTTCTGTAGTTCTTGGTACAGGTTATATGATATTCAAGGTCTGCCCTTTCTTGTCAAAGAAATTAAATCATAATGTTCCTGTTCAATTTATATTGTACCTAAAGGTCACTTCAAATGTAATCCATACCAATTGATTAGCAATGAGTGCCTATAATAAATATACTTTTATTCGGTACAGCAAAACTCTTCCAATAACCACAACTTCAGAGAGTTGGTAATAAAAAAAGTATATCCTTTCAAATAAAAAACTAATTTTCCAAATCGGTTGATATATAACGGAGTTCTGAGCTAACAAACATAACATAAAAATTAAACAAATTTAAGACTTATATGGTTTTCTCATGAATGCTATTGTCAGAAGTGGACCAAGTGGAAATGGGACTACACAGAAAGCTTACAAATAAAAAAAAATCATCACAATTGGTTCACCCAGACTAAAGTTCTGAGGTAACAACCATAAAAAAAATACCGTCGAATTGAGAACCTCCTCCTTTTTTGAAGTTCCCTTAAAAAGATAATAAAGTTGGTTAAATAGATAATTAGTGTGACAATCTATCATTATAAAATAACCTATATTAGTAAAAATCTGCAGGTCTAGAAAATATAATGGCAACTCCTCATTTTCTTCCAGGTGTAGCAACCAATGGCCCATCGTCTACCGCCAACAATGCCGCAGCAGTGGCAGCCGCGCTACAGAAAGAGGCAGATGAGCACCTGTTCCTACGATACTTGGAGTTGGATCCCCCTGATGAACCCAACGCGCCTAAGAAAACACAGAGAAGTGGACGGACACCTTTCACTACTACCAGGAAGTGAGTACACATGCCTACATTATCCATCCTCCGAGAAGGTTTCAAATAGAGAAGAAGACTTTATTTCTCTGCGCATAGCATAATACCTGTGGAAGTTGTTAATTAGCTTCTACTAAAACTTGATATCATCATCATCATATCAGCCGTAAGACGTCCACTGCTGGACAAAGGCCTCCCTCATTGATCTCCAGGAACTGCGGTTGGAAGCGGCCTGCATCCAACGCCGACCTGCAGTTCTTAACAAGTCGTCTGCCCATCTTGTAGGTGGACGTCTGCGCTTGCCGGTCCGTGGCCTCCATTCGAGAACTTTCCGGCCCCATCGGCCATCTATTCTGCGCTTTATATGGCCTGCCCATTGCCACTTCAACGTGCTAATCCGTCGGGCTATGTCGGTGACTTGGGTTCTCCTACGTATCTCCTCATTTCTGATTCGATCCCGTAGAGAAACCCCGAGCATAGCCCTCTCCATAGCTCGTTGAGCGACTCTGAGCTTATTCATAAGGCCAATAGTGAATGACCACATCTCGGTTCCATATGTCATCTCATCATTGGTAACACACACTGATTGAAGACTTTCGTCTTAAGGCACCGAGGTATGATAACTTGATATGAGTGACGATTAAATTGTATTCCTAACAAACAGGAATCCTAACATTATTTACCATTTTCTCGAGTTGTAACTCAGATAGTACCTACTTTGTAGATAGTAGGTACTCCATAAATTCATTTACAAATGTGTAAGAGTTTCCTACATTTTAAGTAAATTGTTATTTTAAGGTTCTGAGAGGAGTGCAATTCTAGCACATTCTTATTGCGAAATATTGTTTCAGACTGGTTCGTGGCACAGGCGGTGGATTCGGCTTCACAGTTGTTTGGACCCGTCCTCCGCGGGTCGAGAGAGTCGCACAGGGAGGCTCCGCCGAGCGGGCAGGTCTTCGAGCCGGGGATTACATAGTCTTTGTCGGCAACAAGAATGTGGTCACAGTCACCGAGGAGGAAGTCAGGGGTCTTGTCAAGTAAGTTGCTTTATCGAAGTTGTTCGTAGAACATTAAGATAAAATACTACAAGTCAAAAACTTGACTTACCAACAGATAGTTCTGTTTAATTATAAAATTCTATGTGATATCAAGATATCGCAATGCGAATATTTACTGAGTAGTTTTGAATTGGGAATCTCCTAATCATCAATGACGTATAAATGCAGAATCCTATAATGAATTTGCCTATTCTCATTTAACAAATTTTAATCATCTATTCCAGATCAGCAGGCCAGTCGCTCACACTGGAAACTTTCAGACGAATTTCAGGAAACGGATCCGCCAGCGCGGCAACTGTCAGGTCTAGACTGGCTTCAGTGGCAACTGGATCCTTTCAGCAAGAGTCGACGCCCCCGCCAGTTCCAAGGTCACCGCGAACCGCGGCTCTAGCGTCCCCAGCTGCAGTCGCCAGGCCGCCGACCGCCTGTTCCTCCACCAGCCAGTCCCTCGACCGACGCAAGCTCCACCTACCCCAAGTCACATTCTCCAAAGAGGTCGGTAACGGCATCATTGTCTGAACACTCCAAATTACAACAACTAGTCACGCGTTGTCGTTCGAATTTACAAACTTTTTTCGGTAAAAAAGTGGTGCTAGCATTAGACCTAGTGGGACTCTCAAAATTATATCTTTTAGATTTTATAGATTCACGAAATTGAACATAATTGCTTAGATTTTATAAATTGACTAAATAAATAATAATACTTGATTTGATATTTGTACATTTAAGTTTTAGCTAATATAAATACATTAAACACCACGGTATCGTCTATGATACTAAATTAAAGACAATTAATTGACGACCGGCTGAGACGCAGGAGGTAGCGGGTTCGATTCCCGCTGTGGAACAAATGTCTGCATGATCTATAGATATTTGTTCCGTGTCTGGTTGTTTCTCTATATATTATAAGTATGTATTTACAAAAAAAAAGTATATAAGTATTATATCAGTTATCTGGTTCTCATAGTACAAGCTCTGCTTAGTTTGGGAAATGTCCAAAAATATTTAATTATTTATTTAAAGATACATTTTGTTTTATTTTTTCATTTCTACGAAAGACTAGTTCTTTTAATTATTAAACTCTATGTCAACCAAATAAGGCTTAAAATTAAATAAGGTTGAAATATTTTGCCTTTAAATTTTTCATTTTTCAGTTATTTATTTTGTATACTTACTGACTTCATCATACATTCCAGTTAGAATTAATATGTGTGTTTTTAAATATTTTGTAGTTCTAGATTAAGATAAATCGATAACAGAGGCGTTATCACAGTTAAGGTGTAGGTTTAAGTCACTATCATTAAATGGGGAATCGTTACGTTTAAGCTGACTGTTTTCGTTATTATTTATTTTGTTATAATGTTTCTTTTCAATTTTCTTTTAGATTTTGTGTGTTGACTTTTAAATTTATACGGTTTTCATAAATCATAGTACTTGATCTTAGTTTTTATCATAATTTTGTTTTGTAGCCGACATGATTGTGTGTTTAATTTATTTCTGTAATCAATCAAAAATTTGTTCCTGTTATTTTTATTTCGTTTCTTTTTTATGTTTAGTGAATTTAAGTGCAAATAAATTTATTGCTTTTAATTTTTGGTTTGTTTACTTACATATTTTATCCTTAATCTATTTTCCTAGTTTTTCTTCCATACTTTTACATACATTTTTCATCACCATCCACAGCCTGACTTCACCCACTGCTGGGTATAGGCCATACATTTCTCTGAAATTAAAATCAACATCAATAAATACAATGATTTCTACTTTATCATAGTCTAGGGCAGAGGTCCCCAAACTTTTTGTCTCGGAGACCCCTTGCCAGGTTTTTCGGTTTTAGGTCGACCCCCTGCTCACTTAATATTATTATTTTATAAATTCCTCTACTTCAATGAGTTTTTGACAGTTGTAAATTTGGCCTAATACACATACTGTTTTACTACTTACTTGGAAATATTTATTTTATTAACTGTAGTATGAAAAAAATAAATAATAATGGGTACTTTGTGTGTAAGTATGTGAATTTTTATATTCGCGAAAAGCCCAAAACCAAGTTAGAATTAACCTTCTAAAATAAAACCTGCTTAAATGAGATCGTTATCGTGTATCCCCAATATTTTTGTTGGAATACATGGACCCCTTGGAAATCTTAGTTGAACCCTGGGGGTTGATATAGATCACTTTGGGTATCATCGGTCTAGGGTATCTCAATCATCATGTCGAAAAGCATTTAACTGTTTTCGATTAGGCACCACTTTCTTTATCCACCGAATACTATGTTTTTATAAATTTTAACTCATAAAGTTATTTAAAACGCTAGGTCAGTTTAGAAATGATAGTGGAATAAAAAAACCCATGCGATAACAAACACACATGAATGAATACAACAGACTTCATTGGCCTGTCGTTTAAACATCGAACAAAATAGATTTATCTTTCAACTTTTATGATTGTCTAAGTACTAAAGTGATTTGGTTGTTGGATTTAAGCGCATCATTTGAAAATGGCTAGAGATTTGTCTATTTTTTAATGTTCGTTTTTTTAATGTCTGAACATGTTTTTAGGAAAAAAAAATTTAATATTTGAATTAAAAAATTCTGGAATTGTATGAAATGTGAAAGTAAAGTGCTTTTTTCTATGGGATTTTCTGTATGTTTTCTGATTTTATTTTGAAATCCGTGCGATGCCGTGGCGGGTCAGTTAGTGATAATAAAATACACTGGATCAAGTTAATTCTTAGCACGATGACAAATCTCAAAGACAAAGGCATCCAATATTGACGACCTCCTTGGTGCAGTGGGCTAATAGCCGGCTGAGACGCAGGAGGTAGCGGGTTCGATTCCCGCCGCGGAACAAATGTTTGATCTACATATATTTGTTCCGGGTCTGGTTGTTTCTCTATATGTATTATAAGTATGTATTTATAAAAACAGTATATAAGTATGCTATCAGTTATCTGGTTCCCATAGCTCTGCTTAGTTTGGGGCTAGATAGAGCTGTGTGAAATGTCCAGCATTATTTATTTATTTTATTTAATATACTTTCTAAGCAGTTAGGTACCTAATGCCTAGGATAACGCCTGATTTCTGACCTTCATCTACCAGACACCAGGCCTGGCCACAAATGCACGCAAGCGGGCACTCCTCGCCGTAGTGGCTAGAGAGCAGCACTGCGCCACCTGCCTCCAATTTGGCCTGGTGAGGTTCGTGTCTCCACTCGCGGAGAGAGCAGATCTGATAGCGCCCAGCGACCATCACCTGCTGTTCCAGAACATTGAAGAAGTAAGTACTGAAAAAGATTTGCAACCGACTATGCAAAGCTAAGAATCGACGAACACAATTTCTAATTAGGACATGTGATTATGAGAACAGTTTGAAAGATAGGCCACAACTAATATTTAAACTGACTTTCACACTTATGTGTGTTAAAAACTCGGGACACTCGGAGTGTGTTTTTTTCTAGTTAGTTGTATCCGGTCCAGAGTTTTTAGACGTTTGTGCTCTCACAATAGACATCTTTAGAACTCCTACACTGTAAGCAGATCGTGTGGATGTTTCACGAGGTTATTACCAGTTAGAAACACGTCGAAGTTACTTAGGACATTCAGGAAATGTTACCTTTTTCATAAAAACAAGGTAGTAAAAATTTAAAACTATTACCAGCTAGTTCAGTAGGTCTGCAATTGAAAGCTCACCTACCCTCGCAGATCTTCAGGCTGTCAGAGGAGATCCTGGAACAGATAGTGCAGGAAGATGGAGAGATCCAAACCTCGACTGTCATCGCCGTGTATCTACAGAAGGCACAACTTTTCCTCAGCCTCTACAAGAAGTACTGTCTTGGGCTGAAGAGGGCTGACTGTGTATTGGTAAGCAATTTCATCATTTGCAAGAGGTGATTAAATTAAACTCTTTATCGACCATTTATTTTTATATAAATAAGGAAATATGTTTGAGATTTTTTGTTATCTTACATAATTTTAAGTTATAAGACCACAAATCTAACACCATATTCTAAATGGTGAAATTCTTGATCATTAGGACCAGATTCGTTTAACACTATTGCATTCATGTAATATTATACGATTAGTATCTGCTGTTCCATTCTTCGGAAAACTAACTTAATTTACGGTCAAAAAAATTCAGTTTTCTAATCCAACTGCTTACAGTCAGTATCAGAATCTAATATTTTGGTCTAGGTAAAAAAATCAAAAGACCCAAGCGGCGCGTTTTCCCGCTTCTGCACGAGTCCACCCATACCCCGTCGGAGGCCAGACATCACGTCCCTTATCCACAAGCCCCTAGAGCAGTTCCGGGAACTGCTGAGGCTGATGAGGACAGCGGCGGCCGCGACCGGCACCGGGCCGTATGACCAGCTGGAGAAGAAGCAATTGCAAGTTATTGTTGAACAGTTGCAGGTAAGCATCCAAACGTTAGAAAAAACTTGTCTTAAGAGTCCGTTCCTAAATCTGACGCTGTCAAGTTTAGGTATTTGCGAAGTCGGGCGGGCGCGCGGCTCGCTGCTTGCCGTGTGCGCGGCTGGCAGATGTGTGTGTTTGTGTCCTATACACTTCATTATAGGATAAGTAATATTGATCCTTTGTCATGTCGATCGAATGAAAATGCTCAAATATTTTTTTTTATATTTGATATTTATTCTATAAGCTATATACTTTATACTTTTTTTGTGTCTCCTGTGTGTATTTTTTTTGTGTCTCCTGTGTGTATTTCTTTTGTTCGTACTATTGGTGTTTTCACAAATAAATGTTATTTGATTTGATTTAATAAACTAACATTCTGACACCATAATTATGGCGATACTTATGATATATATCCCACTATTAGCCACTTACACTCGCAGTAGCATGTTACAGCATGTAAAGCAAATTTTTTATACGATAGAATTCAGTTATTGTTACTGGAAAATGGTGTATATATATATATATATATAAAAGAGTCGGGAAGAAATGTTGGGAGGCCTTTGCCCAGCAGTGGGACACGAATGGTGGATTATAATAAACCAGCAAACTCATAGTAGATGCTAACGAAAACTTTGTTACAGGCTGGCTACCAAGATGTAACTGCTGGTTCCGGTCTGATGGGTTTAGCTGGTGATGGCAAACCCCTGCTGTCTGTGTCAGACTTAGAGAGTCGACTCGTGTTCACCAGATGTAAGGTAAGCAATAACAACTGCCAAACAATGCCCATGAGAATGCCAAAGATCGTTGTTGCCAAACTTATTAGAGACATACGGTTCAGCTTAATTACTCACTGAAACCAAAACATACCATTTACAGTAGGTAATCTTAAAGATAATTTGATTGTGAACCTATTTGAATAATTTGAAATGTGGCCTGTGGTTTTCCAGCCGTTCGTCCTAAGCACAGCAGGTCGCCAGTGGATCTTCGGCGGCGAGCTCTCAAGAGTAGAAGGCCGAGCAGTAAGACCCTATTGGGCACTGCTGTTTAGTGACCTACTGCTTTTCGCCACAGTATCTAGAGATAGGGTGCTGTTCGTCACTGAGGAGCCAGTAGCTTTAGCAACGGTCTCGGAAGCACAGTTTAATGTTAGAAAGAAAGGTAAAAATAACTCTAATTTAAAACTATGGTATTATTTTATAAAAGGCCAACAAAGAAGTCTACTATTGCACTACTTCAAAAACTACAAAATATGGATAAGGTCATTCAAAAATATTTTATTTCCAGCCACTGAGTTCCGCCTGATTCTGGGAAGAAACGGTGGAGAGTCACCTCTAGTTTCTTGCTCCCCTCGAACACCAGGACGAACGCGCACAGTGGCATTGAGAGCTCCCTCGATAGATCTGAAAGCCGTATGGCAGAGTCTGTTGCAAAGGCAGATGTAAGTATTTAAATTTTCTAGCAACAGGTCCATAGCTTCTTCTGAAATCACTTACCACCAGGTGAGGTAGTGGTCAAGCACTTGACTATGATCAATAGACTAACACTGTTCCTCCGGTCTTGTTTGATGGAACACCCCTCACCTGGGTTAAGAAATTTAAGTACTTGGGCCACTGGGTCACTGAGGACATTAGTGATGATGCGGATATAGAGAGGGAACGTAGAGCGTTGTCGGTTCGATGCAATATGTTGGCTCGCAGGTTCGCACGTTGTTCTGCCCCGGTTAAAGTGACCTTGTTCAGAGCTAACTGCCAAAACCTGTACACGTGCAGCCTATGGGTCCGGCATACGCCGAAATCCTACAATGCTCTATGAGTCCAGTACAACAACGGATTCAGGGTGCTGCTGTGGCTGCGGAGGTACTGCAGCGCATCAGGTATGTTCGCAGACGCGCGAGTTGACGACTTTTATGCGATCATATGCAAAAGAACCGCGTCCCTGATGAGCCGCATCCGAGGCAGCTCCAACAGGATGCTGGCCGTTGTGGCAGATAATTTTAATTTTAATCCCGGCATCATTGGCTGCTGGGATTTAAAACACCAGCCATTCGCCCAGCTTGTGACTCAATAATTATATTAAAATATTATTTATAACAAAATGGATGACATATCTGAAAAATAAATGAATTAAATAAAACAAATATACTGTTTCAAATGGGACCCCATAATACAGTTGCAGTTGATTGGAATACGGAGTTTAAGAAAAATATTGGTAATTCCTGGTTAATAGCAACCTTGTTTCACCTCTTACAGATACAGAGCACACACGATGTCTGGTACGCCGCTAGGTTCACCGCTTGACTCGCCTGACCCCCAGCTGACATTTTCGCTGGCCACATTGGACTCTCAACAGCGCCAGGTATCCGCGTCTAGCATCCAACGGCACTCCAGCTTGGCTCTACTACCTGCCAGCTCTTACCGATCCCATCTCAATATGCTGGTGGAAGAACGCCCAGAGAAAGAAGTTAGAGTCAGCTTCGATATGAGAACTAGTTCCGCTAGTCCCGTGCCTCAGCCAGTCAGAGGCCCTCTAAGCACCGTTTGGAAAACAGCCCCAACTCCTGAAACGCCATCAGCGAATCTCTCCCCAGCGGAGTCCCAAACGTTTTCCTCTCATTTTGTGTCATCCTCCAGCATCGAGAGAAATTATGAGCGCCCAACTTCTCCAAGCGCGCAATTAACCCCAGACGGTGGGGAAGATTATTCTGAAATGTCTCCCTGTCGTTGGGAATCATTTGAAGCTGACCTAGCTCTAGCTGATTTAGATGTGGATCCGTCTTACAAACACGACGTCGAAGAGCGCATATTTTTACCCGAAGACCCTTTGCTGCCAAGGGTTGCTCTGCCAGAAAGGCCCACGCCACCGGCGTATTTGGAACTTTGATCCGCAGAGTCCGATCCAGAGTTAGCAATCTTTTGCTTCCCTCGATCGGGTCGGACGATGCGATAAAGCTCATTGAAGCTCAGTGAACAGTGAACCACTATTGGTTTGATCCCGTAGTATTACCTATACAAGTAGAGCCATGTATAGATCTCTTGATGTCTAGATTGGCAAAGCTTTCGTTGTGTAGACTGGCCGGCTACGGCACGGGCAGAGTTGTTGGATTGTTATGAAGTTCGCTTATAGTCGAAGTTAAGGTTGTGGTAACAAAATTTTGAGAGACATATTTTCGAACATTAGCAGTATTAAAACTTCGTATTTTGATTATGATAGAAAATCTAATTTATAAGTCTGACCCACTTATGAAAGATGAGTATGGAGAATAAAAAATGTATATTCCGAAAATTTTAACTGTTTAAACAGAACTGATTCGAATGGGGTAAACAACTTGCTTATTTACCGAAAAGTGTATGCCAATATGCCAACGTATTATACAATGTTAGAAATTCAGTGTCAAAATGTAACTATAGGGTACCAATAGGAAAAATATATGTGTACAACTAACAGGCATCTTTATCTTTATTGTATTTTTACGATTTGCTTCATGTCTTCCGTCCTTTACTAAGACGAAATTCAAAACGCTTCCCTTATTTTTGGTACGAAATCGATAATTATGAATAAAAATACGCTCTTTTTGCTACTACTAGTAATTCTATGACTTAACTGTTTAATGGAATATTTAATGCTATTTATAGATCTTACCCATACAATGAATGTTTTAATAGATGTACAGATCGATGCTGTTGTAAATCTGTACATACCCTTACTTGTACAGGTCATGTGGATATTTGGCGATCAGCTTCGCGAGATCAATCATGTAGAACTCATTGTAGACTTAGAGCATTTGACATAAAGCATATTATGTTTTACAAATATATATTATATTATGTTTAAACGTACTTACAAGAAAAATGGTAGATGATGAATTTGAATGTGAAATTGTCCGTTTACCGCTTGTTATCGATGTATTACTTAGATTAATAAATTTCATTATTAGTATTGTAAATGTTACATCCAATGTTCTGGATAGTCGTGTTTTCATTGTCGCTAGCATCGCAAAATGTTCACATAACCTATTTCTCGGGGTTATTTTATGTGTATGACCTCATTTTTACGAAAAACAAATTCGTAGTTAGAATCAGTAATTTTCGATGTCTTTGGCTGTGTGTAAATTTTAATATAGGAGTAATTAATGTACGAGGGGAAACCATAATTTTGAGAAAACGTTTTACTAATAGTTCTGGATTATTTGTGACGTAAATTTAATGAACTTAATAATATATTTGGATGTTTGTGTTTAGATCGGAACAGTATATTTCCAATATCCGTAAATAAAGTAAATTTGTCAATGGCGATCAATATTTTTATTTCATTTAGGTTCAGTTTTGCGACGCTAACGAAAACGAAAGATCTACCATTTTATTTTGTAATACATATTATTGTTTCGTTATTATTTATTTTAAGATTGTGTTAATATACGCATAAACGCCACCAAAACAAAATTAGAACGTCGAACATTTTTAAGATTGACCTATGTCTCTAATACGGTGAGTAAATTTAATATCACAGATATCCACATGACCTAAGATGAAATGATTAAAAGCGTTATCGGTAATTGAGCGGTAAATAAAAAATACGTCATTAAATTTCTAGACAAGAAGAAGTTCTCAAGAAACCCAAACGGGGGCTGGAGGTAGTGCGACAGAAGGAGGTCGTAGCATCAAGAGCAGAGGGTCCACTATGCACCTCCAGAGGTGGATGACGCAGCTGCCTGAGGCTGAGGAGATGGACCCTCCTGAACCTGATATGGAGGTACAATTACACATCATAAGTAATATCTACTGCGATATTGGTAAAACATTTTTTATGCAACTTAGACATAAGCAAATGGCTCATCTAATGTTAAGTGGTAACCAACCATCACCTATGTTAAAGCATTTCCTTGTACACGCACCTTAGAAACGTTATTTGTAAATTTTTATATTAGGTATGTAGTATTTGTATAAAGACGAGCTGCATTGTTGCTGTTGTTACATCACACAGTTTCAGTCACAAGCTGCGAAAGTTAACTTTTTTAGTAAGTAAATAGTTTTAATCTCCGAGTACAATATGAAGAGTAAATGTGTGGTTAGAAATAATATTATGCTCGCCTATAAATAACGCGTACGTTGTTCCACAGATGTGGAGTATTGAAGAGCTAAGAAAAAGATCCAGAGAACTAAATCTTTTAGAGGTGGCTGAAATTGTGCTTAACCATGAAAATAAAAACGCATCTCCAAACGAAAAGAAAGAAAGTGATCGAAGTCCGTCTAAAAGCAGTAACTCTGGAAGCCAAGTAAGTGATGCTTTACTGTAATTAGACGTTAACGTAGATATTTGTTGACAAAATGCTGATGTAGACATTATTTACAGATCACCGTCCGCACAAGTCCAGTTGTAGTTGACACGATACCCGTCTGCAGACAATGCCACAAAAAATGCCTGTCCAAGCCAAATAGTCCCCTAATATCACAGAAAGAACCTCCAGTCATTCCTGCCAAGCCAAAACTAGAAGCATCACCACAAAACTCCAACTCTAACAAGAGTTCACCTAGCACTTGTAGTGCAAACTGTGACAACAGAAAACCAAAGTTTTTCTGCCATTTAGAACGTAAGAATGCCATGAAGCTACGTCCAGAAGATGCGCCAAAGGCAGCAGCGAAAGTCATAGACTCTATTGAACAAAGTCAAAAGATGCTCAAATCGACGTCGTATGAACTAAAAACTGAATCGCCAATTCTTACAAGAAGTATGTCAAGGGGTCACACGAAGAGTCAGCTTGAACTGAGGAAAGACAATTCAATCAGATCACCAAGCCCATCATCTAGCAGTAGAAATAGTCCACTTTCCACAAGTCATACAACCTGTAGCTCAATGGTTTTTAACTCTAGTTCTAATGACCTTAGGATGTCCAATTCCAACATTGCTAATCAGGTCCAATGCGTAATAGCCCAAGAGAAATATCTTAACGAGGTTAAGTGTGTTGAAAATATTACTCTGTCAAAAACAAAGACTGTAACATCCAGCTATTCGCCAGCGTCAGCTAGAAAAGAGCAAATTACGAGGCAAAAAGCAGAAAATGTACTAAATAAAGTTTTAGGTATGAATATAATAACCAAAAGGGAAAACTTGGGTGCGTGTTTGAAAACTTCATCAGTCTTCTTAGAAGATGATCCAATACACGAAGATGAACCCGATTTTAGGATTGAAAGAGGAATGAGAAGGTCTCCTAGAATGGGTATTTCAGCTGTCAGTAAAATGAACGGAGACATAAGCAAAAAGACTGATAAAACAGAAGATCATAATGCTAATGATGTTTCCGATGACGATTTAGAGTTAGGGCCCTTGATGCTGATGGGTTTATCTGCTATTAACCCAGCGGCACATTTGATGAGAGTAGAGCCTTTTAAGAGATCGTCAGCTTCTAGTTTGAATAATCAGATTTCTAGACCTGCTAGCTTAGGATCTGTTAAATCAGAATCACCTGTTCCTAATATATCCGTAGTTCCCCCCACTCCGGACTACAATACCACTCATAAGACTGTAAGTAAAGTATCAAATCTTTCATCTAACAGGCACTATTAACTTTATAGTTACGCTTGCTAATTTTATTATGTATTACAGGATGTCCTTGTAGATGATTCTCCTGATTCCCCAGATGTCCCTGAAGACCTCCCTTACGTATCGCTCAAAAGGTATAAATCGTTATAAATATCAATCACCGATAGATAATTTTTTGTTCAGTGACAAATTTTAACTATTATAGGTATGGCACAATGTCAAGCCTCGAAAGACTACCGTCCGATGAGACTGACGATGGGAACGTAAGACTGACTGAGCCGGATCCTACTAAGAATTATAATCCAGGTATGGGTATAGAACCAAAGCAAAAAACAAGGAAAATATTGTTTACTCCACCAAGATCAGCTTTCAGCAGAGCTTTATTTTGTTTTAGTAGCTGGAGCTGCTGGTGGAATAATGGGATGGACCGCGAGAGCTGGTTCATTTGTGGTTGAAAAAATGAACATATTCAGTTACACTGAAAGCGTACCTAGCACTGCTATAGCACACAAGCAACCCTCATTTTTGGAAAGGTAAGACATTTTTTTCTTTTATGCAAAATTGTTGGTATACCTACTGAGACACTGATATTTTTATGATGCAAAATATTATTTCAATTTAATTACCATGATCCTGATCATGTTTTTTGATAACATATTTGCAATTAAAGTTTAGTTACCTCTTATTTAACCCTGGCAATATTTATTTACTACTATCTCAAATGCTATTTTTACATGATAGATGGCAACCTCTCCAATGGACAAAGCGGCGATAAGTATGAGTTTTATAGGATTAAATTTTGATGCGTAGCCCGTTTTGTCGGGATTTTTAGACAATATAATACCTAAATATTGGTAGAATGGTTACAGATGCTAATAATTTTCAAACAAGCTACGCTAGTATTCAAAATAACTATAACGGATATTTTAGTATTTAAATAGTATTGTAACTATTAGAATAGGTATTTTATTTGTAATAATCTTTGTAATAAATTGTACTCACGGTTTAGCTAAGAATAAGAAGTAGGTACCTACTTATTATTAAGTGCCGTACATTTTAATTTCTTAGTAGTTTAATTATCTAAAAAAATAGTATATATTTTTCGTAATTCTTGATGTGATGTTTCTGATAGATTTGATTTATCAAGGTTTTAAATTAATGAATTAAATAGATTAATTCTAGCTGTGTATACGTTAACCATAAAAGAAAACTTATGTAGCAGTAGTAACTTAAAATCATTAGAAATTAATAAATTTTGTAGTAGTGTGCATAAGATAATTTTAGGTACCTAGCTGAGATAGATAAATTGATTACGATATATATTCACAAATATATTTAAAAACAGATGTCTCGGCGTAAGTGATTGGAAAACAACCATCGGTACAGAAGATGGTGCTGGCGAGACTGGTGAAGGAAGCGGTGCCAGCGGAGAAGAAGCTTGGGGCACCCCGTCATCAGGAGACCTGTCGGACAACCTACCAGACTCAGAGCATGGTACTCTATCGGTAAGAAAAATAGATAAATAATGCCAGACATTTCACACTGCGCTATCTAGCCCCAAACTAAGCAGAACTTATACTATGGGAATCAGATAATTGGTAAAATAGTTCTATACTTTTTTAAATATATTTACTAAAAATATATATGAAAACATCCAGACCCGGAACAAATATCGAACCCCCTCCTGGGTCTCAGCCGGCTATTCGCCCACTGCGTCACGGATGTCGTCAATATCAAGAAAACCATCTTCTAAATGTGGTATAATAAAAAGAATACCTAAGCATACACTAAGAATCAGTCTAAACAAAACAGTAGGCAAAGCTATCAACGTTACAACTAGTTTAGTTTTTACAAGCTAATACAAGGGAATGGAAAATCTCGCCTTGTTCCAGTCACCTACAAAGTCATCGTCATCGTATGCTGGGGATGATGATACAGAACTGATGATGGACGAACTTTTAATGGCACCAACCATCACAGGACCTACTACTCTGAGGCCCTTGTTACCTAGGTAAATAAAAATAGCTATTTTTATCTGTATAATGTTGTCTATTGAATAGAGCTGCACTTAGTTTGGCCTATGTAATGCTTCCACAATCTCACAGGACGTTGTGCTTTTCTTACTGCATTAGTAGTATTTGACTATACCTACCACAATACTTCTAACACTTACTAATGTTACTTTGTAACGTAGGGATGTTTTTAGAAGAAGACTGGAACCACTGCTTGAGGAAGACGGATCAGACAGTGGCAGCGAAGACAATAAGGCGACCCCCACTAACTCTGACGACCAGGTGAATATCTTAGAAGTTAAGATACTCAAAAATCAAATATTTACGAAACTGTATATTTTGTTGATACCACTCCCTGTAATAATAGAAATCCAAGTTAATTGTGTGTGTACCTAAATCAATGTATTGTGTTGAACCTTTCTTAATATAAAAGTATTTATAATAATCTGAACTATTTCATATATTTGAGAATAATATTAATCTGATTTGTTTAGCAAAAAAATATCGAACGTTTGATGAATGCTTTAGAACTTAGTTATCAAACTATAACAAGAGACATTGTCAAAGCATGCAAAATACAAAACAATAGCTATAACGCATGCTTGTTGCATGAAATATTGCCACCAACAAAACATCTAATGATCTAGATTATATGAAATCGCCTTAGAAGTCAGCACTAGTAAAAGCTTTTCAATTCCTTTTATGAGTAAATTGGAATAACGAATTGGCGATCACACTCAAAATTCAAATATTAAACTCTAGATACGAGCCAGAGTTTTTGACAAATGTCTGTAGTAGTCGCGTAGACAGTAGCTAGGTGTAATCTCACATTGTGACTGGTCCGCTGGTGCGGCGATTGGCGCAGGACAGCGAGTTTGGCCCAGATGCTGACGACTGCTGCGACGTGCCGCACCTGCCGCCCTCTGCTACAGCATCAGGTCAGTTACATTTGTACCTATATGTGTTCATGTTCATGGATGATAACAGTACGGACTTTTATTAACTTTGGGACAATAGTGATTTGAAAGATGAATGTAGCTACAGAAAGCCATCTAGAGGGTGATTAATAGATAAACTTGATACTAGTGATGCATGTAATACACTGACTACAAAACTTCAACACGCAACTCATAACAGAGCAGTAAGACGCACCAACTCATATTAGTACAGAACTAATAAAGTAATATACATTTTGACAGAAAAGCAGACCACTTGACTATTAATCAAAGGTGAGGTCGCAGTTTATGATCACAGCTCCAGAACACAATGAATTCATGCAAGATTATGTAGCACGATGCATGTTTTAAACGGGCTATACTTACATTTATTACATGGTTGTTAGTAAACAGTAATTCCTTCTATTCTTCTACTTTATTCTAATTTAGTTTTAACTAATCTTGCTCTCACACGAAAATGAAATGATCTTGTAGATTTGACTATTCCCGTAAATTAAATAACAAAGCACCATAACAATTATGTAGTGGAAATTGCACATTACTAGTATTTAATCTACTTTACATAGTTTTTGCGTTTTCTTACTCTTTTAAGTTTATAATTTATTCAGTGTTTACACTCTTATTGTTCTAATAAATAGTCAGGATTAGGAATTAGAGTAACTGTCGGTAATAAATATAAGATATTTGTTGAAATAGTGATGAAAGACGTTTGATAGTTGATTGTTATTAATGTGTATATTGAGCGTTATGTGGTTAGTATAAGGTTATTTGTTCTACGGAAGCAGGGGACGGGGGTGCGGGCGCCGCACAAACTGTTGGAGAGGAGGACGATGGTGGCGTCGTGTCCGATCTGAGCCCAGACCGGACACCCACCAACGAAGCACCTTTGATGCCCTTACTATCTGGTAACAATTCGGAACAATTCTTATTATTGTTTTATTATTTGTCTAATTTAATTTAAATGAGAGCACCAACATCACTTTTCACTATTATTTTTATAGCCAACTTGTTTTAACTCTCTTGATCTCTTATTTTCTCAATTAAAAAGCCTTGTCCTCAACTTTTCTTTTCCACTATTTATTTTAACGTTTTACTGTTTCGATCAACATAATAGATTATGCTTAGAGCGATCGGTTCAAGAATAATATGTAGAAGGTTTATTGTTTTTATATATTCCATCGTTGGATGCTAACAATATCTTTCTTAATAAGCTTACTTTGTATGTCCAGTTTCAAAAGAGTTTGCGGAGGCTCGTGTCGCCATGTCCAGTGCTGCGCCACGTCGGGGCTCAGCGAGCTCAGCAAGCACGCCCTCAACACTCGAGCGCACCGCCATCCACATCTCAACAACGAGCGTGTTGCCACACGAACCAAGTAAGGAATTTTCAGAAGTACCGAGAATATGACAAAAGTCTATCTTATATTCGTTTACTGAAAGAACGAGAATCGAATACAAAATCACCAATCAGTACTTTAATACATCTGGAGCATTTAATACATCTGGGTCTTTATATGATTCAATTGTTTTTCCTTTAATTTATTGTATTGCCCATTTATTTAATACTTGTTAGCTGGTTACTCTGGTAAAATATAATTTATATTGCAAAGCCTCGGAGCAAGTACAAGCAGCGGAAGAATCTACACCACCGGCGGAACGGAAACCAGCGATGCCGGAAGAACGACTGAGTCCTCGAGCGGAGATGAGGCTGGCGCTCGACCAGGGGAAGGATATGCTGGCAGACCAGGAGGTGTCCTGGGTAAGCTAGCCAAAGCTAATAATTTTGAAAAAAAGATTTGTAGTATCCTACCGCGTGAAGTCTTTGGTACCATTGCTTTGGTGTAAAACAATATTAAAAGAAATAACCAATGCGAAATCTCTCGTCAATGTACCTACTGAACTGCAATGTTGGTCATTGAACAGATGAAAAACTGTATAGTTTTTATAGTTTTCTCTTTAGATGGAGCTAGCGACGCTTGAAAATTTCGCGCCTAGCGTAAGCCCATCAGGAAATTGGAAGAGCAAGCACCCTCGCTTGTATCAAGCCAAAGGATGTGGATTCAGGTCCAGTACGTAAAAGTATTTTCGTAATTGTTGCAGCAGGGTGGCGGGTCCGACCCCTGGTCGTTTCGCGCAGCCTGTCAGCGCTCGCTGCTGGGGCGCGTGGCGAGTGCCGACGCAGTGACAATGTGCCGCGCCCTCCCGCGCCGCACCGCCCCTCGTACTACTTCGCGCAGTTCTGTATATGCTTGGAAACGTACGTTTACACCACCTTTATGGTTTTCTTCTATGTCAGAAGTTTCTCCATCATCTGAATGATTTTTAAGGTCATGGTTATTAAACTTATCTTATATTATTAACTACTATCTTCAAAATGTAATTTTCGTCATAGTCACTTTGCCTCTTATTTTCTACAAGACTCCGGTTCAACGCTCGGTTCTATTTTTTAATCTTTTGTTTCATTTATTTATTTTTCTTTATTAAGGACAACAAAAAATTATACAATTAGGTTACTTAATGCTAATACTAAATAAGATTTAATGCCTGTCTCGCTATTTCGTCTGTGGATTGAGTTTTGTTACATTAGTTCCAGAAAGCGAGAAACCTATGGAGATGGAGCAACTGGCACGAGCGGAAGTTCAGACGATGCGTTCGCGGACGCGGTCTCTATGCCAGAACGGGAAGATGTAAGTACCTACTAGTATCATTTAATGTACACATTTGTTTCTCTTGCTTTTTTACAGAAACATTCGTTGTGTTTTCATGATTTTCATTTAATTTATGAGTTCTTTACATAACAGTTTTCCTGTAATTTCCAGAATGGGCTTTCTCCGGCGCCGCGCTTCTTCCGATAGCCCCCGCCGGGAGCCGTTCATCATCAGCTCTCTCAGCGCAAAGCCATTCTCCCCTCGCCGGACGACCGTGAGCAACAACCTTGAGAACGGCTATTACAAGATTTGCTTTGTCAATGGCTCTGTGTGAAAGCACCGCTTGTGCCAACCTACCATCAGCTGGATTTAAACTATTTTCGATCCCCGACGTGTTTAAAATCATGGTCTGTCTGCCTGTGTCTGTTTTAGCTCAAAGACGGTTATTTGGTTTGAAAATTACAGTGATACATTACAGTGGAAATCTAAATGGAAAATTGGAAACCCAATTTCAAATTCGTGTCGGGGTTTATATTGAAATTTTACCATAAAACATCATTGAATTTTTGATTTTTTTAATGTATTTTGATGATAGTAAAAAATAATTATAAGGTTAACAGTTTCTAAAACTAGGCGTTCGTTAACTCGTTGAAGAGATTAAATTTTTAAATGAGTAGGTAAAATAATTAAATTTTTGAAGCTGAAAATTTATAAGCTGATCGTTTCGAGAAAAAATAAATGTGAACTGTTTGCTACTTTCAACTTTATAATGTTGTCTAGGAATACCATTATAATCATAATAAGTAAGGTAAGAAAACATAAAATTCAACGCAGAAAAATGTTTTTCCTGGAGATTTTAGACAAATTTATTAGTATTTCACTACCTAAGAAACTCGAGTAAGAATTTAAATCTTTAGTTTTTTTGGATATGATTACAAATATACTAAAATCTACCTTTTAAATGATTAGAAGATACTGGTAATAAAATAATTAAACACTTAAAATCCATTACATAGAAATTGGGAATTCAAGAAATCCGAATTCCGTGTTAAATTCACTCTCATTATAGTTTATGAGAAAACGAAATAAATAGATGTAAGGGATAATAATAACTGGATTAAATTAAACGAAGCTTTTAAAGTTAAAATCAATTGTCTAAATATCTATACTTAACATAGTTATTATATAATAATAAATATTAAAATAGAGTGTATTGGAAGTCTTTGATGAAAATTAGTGAATTGAGAAATGTAGTGAGAATGTATGTCAAATTTTTAGTCAATATTGCCAATAAAATGCCTTTAAAATTTTAAAATTTACTTTGTTAATACTATATAGGTTAGTAAAGGTTTAGATTATAGTATTCTTGTTTATAATATATATCTTTGCTTGAGTCAATCGCTGTCTTAAATTGTTATCGTATTATCCGTTACCTTCTACTTTTATAAATGTCTTGGCACTAAATCTCATGTCAATTCTAAATATCACTAAGTAATGTTTAAATCCAGCTTATAACGATGCTGTTTATGTTTTGTTGGTTGTTAAAATCTGTCCACTTCAATTGGAGCGAAAATTCTTGAAAATATATTTTATTAAAATATCTTTGCGCTTTTCATTCTTCATCCCGCAGCTTAGCTGGTCCTTCCTTTAGTTTATACTTTCTTCGGCTATTAAGACGTGCAATTTCACTGTTGTTTATTTTGATAGTTTTCAATGACGTATTTTTAGTTCCGATGCCTTTTAGAAATATATGTTATAATATTATAAATCTTGTATAACTTTAGCGTAATGTTATAAGTTATAAACTAGTTCACCAGTTGCATTTACACAAACACCATTTAGCTGAGAACGATGTCACTAAATAAAATATGTTTCTTGGTAACTATGACCATTTTTCCAGGAAAAACAGCTCGACAAAAGATTTTGGAAACAAGTGACGAGAAGACGTCAATCGTTCGGCTCCATAAGCCAAATATAAAGATGTGGAAATAAAATGTGAAGACAAAGTTTCAAATAAAAGTGTTCATGATAGTATAGTCATTGGTGTAGATGTTAAAGATAATGCAGACGCACTGGACTGCTTAGATTGTGAACTAAACGAACTAATTGAACTGGGAATAATATTGGTGGGAGATATAGGTGATTCGGAAAGGATGCCAAAGGTGCCGGAAATGCCAAACTAAGAGGACCTGTCAACTTATTTCATATCGTAGTTAGAATACCAATTGTATAATTGGTATAGAAGCAATATTTACTTCGTTTTCGGCCCAGTTGGGCCTGTATATAATATCGAAGAGCGGTCTAAAGTTTCTTGAATTAGCTAGATGTACAGTTTTGAAGATAATTTTCGTTTTACTGAGCTTGTAGGCTATGTGATAGACTTAAGCGAATTGTACTGTTAGTTATTTTAAACTATGTATATAAAATATTTTCTTGTTTTAACCTGTTGTAGTTATACTGTTTTTCTAATTGATATTGATTATTTGACCATATTTATCTAGGTATATTTTTAGCTTGATTTTTTGATTGGCACAATATTATATTTAACTAGATAAGTGTTTTAGGAAAAACTTTCTAACTATAATAAAATGTGAGGCTTCATTGTTTCGAAATGTAATTTTATGACTTTGTAGAAAATTTTAAAGTTATCGAATTTAACATAATTATTGTACGAGTTTCACTTGTTTGTTTCAAAATAAAGAATTACAAATGTAACTGAAAATTGTGTGATTTTAGATACTTTTCGTAGATGCAGGCTAGTGAGGTTAAGATAAAATGGTTTCATCTGCACAATAATAAATACTAAAATTTAGACTGGGTCTATCTGGTCTACTGGGTGTATTTAAGTAACCTATTCATTTTAATTTTACCGACTATTCAGGTCCTCGACTAAAACATAAAGTACGCAAATGAAACACAATATAGAAATGTTATAGTACGTATATTGATCTAAAATTATCAAAATAGGTACAGTATTTAATAAACTGTAAATACAAATCTACATTGTAAAATTAATTATTTTAATGATAAAAAATATTAATTTTTTTTCGCTTAGCACCAAATTATTTTCTAACTGGAAACATTATTTTAAAATTATTCGCTTGAAAGAGTGACCAAGATCTTAAAACTTCTGAATCTAAACGGCTATCACTTTATTTATTAAAGCAAACGTCATTAATCCCAGAACACTTCCCACAGATGGCGCTACTAGTATATATAACCCGTAATGTTATGTACGACATTAATTAAAACACACATCCGGAATAGTATTTTTACAGGTTCTAGAGGTGGATTTAACACCGATAGCTTGAATATTTATCCAGTAATCTATTTTTAAGATGTTTAAACATCAAATCGGCGGTGCCTATGCGACGATAAAAAAATAATAAAAATAAATATTGCTGGACATTTCACACAGCGCTATCTAGCCCCAAACTAAGCAGAGAATGTACAATGGGAACCAGATAACTGATAGAATACTTATATACATTTTTTTTTGTAAATACATACATACTTATAATATATAGAGAAACAACCAGACCCGGAACAAATATCTGCAGATCATGCAAACATTAGTTCCGCGGCGGGAATCGAACCCGCTCCCTCCTACGTCTAATGATGAATTAATATGATTTGTTTACCTATTTAAAACAGGCTATTTCATTGATATTTCTAGGACTTGATAAGTTTATTAAAAATTTACTGTCGAAACGCATTAAAAAAAACCCTATTTTACATCAATACTAGCCGTGTTTTCGTTTCATGTCGTACATATCATAACATGTTGTAAATAACTCTGTTGTGGACTGTATTTGGTAAAATTTAAACCTTCGATCACTGTTAATTAATATTTATTTCTTAGAACTGTTCAAAGCGAAGTCACAATGCTGAATCATTTTGAGGGCGGGCGCCGCTGCCTTTATAGGCCGGTATCTGCAATATAATACTGCCGATCCGATAGTGTGGGAGAGGGACGGGTTGCGCCCTCTCGCTCGCACACTATAAATATACAAAACGGCGGCGCCCGGCTGCTGCGCCCAGTTCGGCGACAGCGACCCTATCGTTCGCCTCTAATCTCTACATCTATACAATGCAATGAAACATAACATTTTCCTAAATTAATCTATAGCTCGGCGTCCGCTACAAACTCAAACTTATGTTTTCCAGTTAGAAAACCCCCTACTACTACAACCATATCGTTGAGCACGTCTTTTACCATTGCCCTTATCCACACACATAGCAATCAAGGCAAGAGTGTGGGCAGTCATGACAGTACCTTCTGATTCTGACGCAGTCGGGTAGCCGCCATCTTGCCTTTACTGCTAGGTATTACAAACAGTATATTAATATTTACAAACTAATTTAAGCGAACGATAAAATGAGTTAATGTACAGTAGTACCGGTGAACAAGCATTTCTGTTACTTTGTCACTTATTAGTGAAAATATATTAGTATTAAAAACAATAATTCTGTTAATTTTATACACGGTGTCCTTTAAATCACTGTTTTCCCACAACAAACGTTATTCAGACCATGGTCTACTAACAGTGTACGATATCAAATAAAAAAAAAACGTAATCTGTCTTTGAAAAATATAAAAAGTTGCGAACTTAAAACGTCTATTTTAACGTTACGCCCTACAACATAGTCAGCGCGCTGACCGGTAGCTACTAGTTATCTAACTAAGGAGCAGGTAACGGCCAGCGCACCCATAAACATTATGTCACGGTTAGTTTTTAATCAATGTTAGACTTATTCGAGAAGCTCTAGATTTTTATTTTTTATTCTCTTATTTGATGCTATAAACAGTTAGTATACCATGGTCTGAGCAACGTTTGTTCTGGGAAAACAGTGATTTAAAGTACACCGTGTATAGAATATGGTACTTAAATGATATAGAATATATTTTCGATAAAAAATATCTTACTATGTTCATGTTTAGTTGCATTATAATAATTTTTAAAAACTAATGTTAATTATATTTTCAAAGCAAAGATTCAATACACTAAATACTATCATTAGTATGTCACTTTATCAGGTATAAGTCACAAATGGACAGAAACGTGGAATGCGCTAAAATCAAATAGGCAGTGAGAATATCACTCGAGTCATCATTTTGAGCATAAATTCATAACAGCAAAACTTAGAATAACTTACAGAAAAAAAGTACACGCGCGAAAATTAGGCCAGATATGGCCCCAAACGACGCGTTGGTTTTTGAGCGGCTCACGGAAAACAAAAAATATTTTATTAAATAAGTTTTTACGGTGAAAATGTCCATCCGTATGCTGCATTACTGTGTGTTGTGTTCTGGCCTGCGTTTCGTTTATTTGTTCGAAACTTTTGTTCTATATGTAGTTTTTCTAAAACTTTATTAAAACTATTAAGTACAATAAGATGTGATGCCATCTAGAGACCAATTGGACAAATTAAAAATGCTAATACACCATAAATTTGATTCGTAATTGTATGCTATAGTGTGACCATTAGTGCTGTGCACTCCCTGAGGTATGCGCGCGGCGAGACGGGGGGGATGTGTCGGCCGCTCCGATCTATCAGTCTGCCGTCAACGCTCACGGCGGTAGGTAGCTTTTGTACCGGACGGTCTATGTCAGACGCACACGGGATATATATTCAAAGATGGGTCGTGCGTTATCTCGTGATATGAAATGGAAGATGAAGTTGAAACAGAATCTATGTCAGAAGAACTTTCGTTAGAATATATAATTGTTTGTAAATATAAAAAATGTTCAATAAAACAAGTCCTTTGAATTATAAGTTTAGTTCTTATTTATCACCTGCATATTTATAATAAAATATGAGTATATTTAAGTTACATTTTAATCAACTAAGTAAGTATAATATATTACAGATAGATAGCCTCCGACCATCGTCCCGCCACAAGTCTTGCCTTAGAAATGCAAACTGATATCGTAAGATATGTCCGACATGTATTGATCTCATGTGAACTCATGCAGTTTTTTCTTTGCCTCCCACCTCGCCGCGCATACCTCAGGGAGTGCACAGCACTAATGGTCACACTATAGCAAACGATCGTTCTGATTTCTGAACGCCATCTTTAAAAGATGTTACAAACATAATTTTAAATAGTCCAGCCGAAAAGTTAAAAAAATTTTGACCTGCCTTTGAAATGAGCATATTTGTTTGTTTTTTTTTCTATTTGTCACAGTGTTGTATATTTTTTAGGCAAACTGTGTTGATCTGCTACGCTATCTTCTGTAGCCCAAGCCCATAGGGTTTTTTATCTTTTCTTTGTGCCTTACTCCCTCCATTCCCTGGACGAAGCTTGGAATGTCCTCACTTCAGAGGACGTGAAAGTGGACAAGCCCTGAGGTCCTGAAAAAACACAAGTATTATGAAATATAATAATAATACATAATAAAAACATACATATAAATAACATACATATAACGGTGGCGCAATGGGCGAATGACTAAGACGCAGGAGGTAGCGGGTTCGATTCCCGCTGCGGAACAAGTGTTTGCATGATCTATAGATTTTTGAATGAATGAATGAAAATACTTTATTGTACACTTCAAAAGAAACAGACATACAAATAAAAATTCATAAAGCAGAAAGTACAATGGGCGGTCTTATCGCTTAGAAGCGACTTCTTCCAAGCAACCTTTGGATGGAGAGGACTTTTGTAGCATTACAATATTGGAGGGGGGAGTACCTACATTACAAAAAATAAAAACTAAATTTTAGAAGAGCGTTGAACACTTATAATAAAATAAAACAGTATACATATGTATATATACCTACAATAAATAAATTTAAAAAAAATTGTTCCGGGTCTGGATGTTTTTCTATGTATGCATTTACAAAAAAAGTATATACATAAATAATATTCTATCTCTGCTTAGTTTGGGGGTAGATAGAGCGATGTGAAATGTCCAGCAAATATTTATTTATACAGTAAAATCTCTTTATTCACGTGGTATATGTTCAGTAAATATGCCGCTAATACAGAAACCGTGAATATGCAATGGTAATTTATATGGGATTATAGGGGATACGTTCTTAGGCGACAAAATAAAAAATATATATACAAAAAAATCAATTTAGTTGAAGTTTTGACCATATTGGTTAATTATTGTCTTCAGGTTTAGGCAATGGTTTAAAGAATTTTCTAATTTTTTCTTGCTTGGCAGTTTTTAAAAGTACTGTTACGCCGAGGTTGTTACAGAATAAGTAATAGTCAGCTATTCTCGAAGTTATACCTACTGTGTCACAGAATAGGTAATACTTGGTATGGAATATACCTACATACCACGTTTTTACCTACCGTTGCCCAGAATAATAAAGAGTAAACGTGTGGAATGCCTTTCTAGTTGCTATCGCATCGTTCTCGAACGTTCTAATAATTTTCTAGTAACTGTGTGTGGTATAAATAGGGCGTGGAGAGTCCCGAAAGAGTCAGTCTTGATTTGGCGATACGTGCGAACATTTCGGTGACTTTTAGTGGTTTATTGTGCGATAGTGTTGTGAATTAGTGTGTTGTGATTAAGTTCGTGTATTTTGAATTTTTGTGTTGAATAAAAGTGTTATTTTGGTTAGATTCATTTTAATTATTTTATCCCGAACCCTCAGCTGTTCTTTCCTGTTTTTTACATACACAAAAACACCGACCGCGGAGCAGGCGGCTTACCGGCCGGATATACCGTTTAGATCCGCGAATAAAGTAATCTTTCGCCGCGAATATAGGAATTGGGTCGCATTTTTTTTATCTGCGAATATCTAGTGAAAACACGAATGAAGGAAGCGCGAATAAGGGGCTTTTACTGTATAACAAAATATATTAATGTGCATGCTGGATCTTAATTTAGTAACAATATGTTTTACTAAGAGTGGTATGCGAATATTAAAATGGCGTGCCAGAACACAGTTTCAAGAATTTTATCAGGAATATGCAACTAAAAAAAACATATCAAAAATATACAAAAAATTTAAATATACCTATTATTTGCAATAGATTAATTTATGTCGAATAATAAATATTGCTGGACATATCACGCAGCTCTATCCAGCCCCAAACTAAGCAGAGCTTGTATTATGGGAACCAGATAACTGATAGAATACTTATATACTTTTTTTTTGTAATAAGTATTATAGTAATAAGTCAGGTCATAAGTATTGTCACACAGTAAAAACTTTTCTTTTAGAATGCTGGCCACAAAAATTTTTTATAGAATTCGAATTTCGAATTGCTCCTGAAAATAATAATGTATACTTTTTTGAATTATACTCATTTTTAAATATGGAGTGGTCGCTTAAAGAAGACCGTGTTGCAGTTATTGCGTTGCATCGTTGCAGTTACGCGCCAATTCAAATTTATGACATACTGAAAAATTTTAATATAACCAAAAGATTCGTTTATCGCACCATCAAACGATACAATGAAGACTCTAGTGTAGATGACAGGTCAAGAAGTGGTCGCCCTCGGTCTGTTAGGACTCAAGCAGTGATAAAAGCTGTGAAGGCGCGAATTCAAAGAAATCCCAAACGTAAGCAGAAACTGTTGGCCCTTCAGATGGGGTTAAGCAGAACCACGGTGAAAAGGGTGTTAAATGAAGACTTAGGGCTTCGGGCATATCGAAGAAAAACAGGACATCGTTTGAATGCTCGTCTAATGGACCTGAGACTGAAGAGATGCCGCGCTTTGTTGAAGCGGTACGCGGGAAAAAAATATCGGGAAATTCTTTTTTCGGATAAAAATTTTTTTACCGTAGAAGAGAGCTACAACAAACAAAATGATAAGGTGTACGCACACAGTAGTAAAGAAGCGAGCAACCGTATTCCGCGTGTCCAACGAGGTCATTTTCCATCCTCGCTCATGGTATGGTTGGGACTTTCTTATTGGGGCTTAACAGAGGTACATTTTTGTGAGAAAGGTGTAAAAACGAATGCAGTTGTGTATCAAAATACAGTCCTGACGAACCTTGTGGAACCTGTTTCTCATACCATGTTCAATAACAGGCACTGGGTATTCCAACAAGATTCGGCGCCAGCTCATAGAGCGAAGAGCACACAAGACTGGCTGGCGGCGCGTGAAATCGACTTCATCCGGCTCGAAGACTGGCCCTCCTCCAGTCCAGATTTGAATCCGTTAGATTACAAGATATGGGAACACTTGGAGGAAAAGGCATGCTCAAAGCCTCATCCCAATTTGGAGTCACTCAAGACATCCTTGATTAAGGCAGCCGCCGATATTGACATGGACCTCGTTCGTGCTGCGATAGACGACTGGCCGCGCAGATTGAAGGCCTGTATTCAAAATCACGGAGGTCATTTTGAATAAACTTTAGTGTCATAAGAATCTATGTTTTGTTAAGTTCATTTTGGTATATAAATGGTTACATAATGAATAAACTTGTTTCAATTATTTTATATTAAACATGTGACAGAATTTATGACCTGACTAGTTATAAAAACATCCAGACCCGGAAAAAAATATCTGTCATGCAAACATTTGTTCCGCGGCGGGAATCGAACCCGCTACCTCCTGCGTCTCAGTCGGCTATTAGCCCACTGTGCCAAGGAGGTAGTCAATACATAAAATAATATAAAATAAATAAAAACAATATAAATAAAATTAGAACTTAATATTGAAATAATGTAATTAAAATGTATTTTAATTTTATAGTGTTATCCGAACAAGAAAATTCTAAGATTTTTATAACCATCTTAAAAACTTTCAACTCAGACTTAAACCCGCAATCTTCCTCTTGATACGAGGATGCACTGCCAATTGTGCTACAGGCTCATGTCACGTCATCATACAAATACAAAAAAAATTATTTACCGAAAATTACATTCTCACCATCATCATCCTCGGCCCGTGTCGGCCCACTGCTGGGCATAGGCCTCTCTTCGTTTCTGCTATTCTTCCCGATCCTGTGCCAGTCTGAACCACGTACGACCCACGGACTTATTGAGATCGTTGACCCATCTCGCTGGTGGACGTCCCCTATTTCGATGGCCAGTTCTCAGCCTCAACTCTGTTAGTGCCTTAGTCCAGCTGTCGTCACTACGTCTGGCCAAGTGTCCTGCTCAACTCCACTTGAGCTCCAATATTTGCTTGCTGAGATCTTGTACTTTAGTCTGTCTTGCTTGTCACGTCAGGGTGATTAAAATTTGTCATTTACAAATACCTTGGTATTGTAATAACACTTACAGTTTAATTTATTTTATTGTAATTTAATAAATTGATGATGGAAAAGGTTACCTGTGGCTCTGCGGCCGGGAGTGGGTGTGACGTCACCCTCGGGAGCCGTCCACCTCTCGACCACCTCGCCGGCGGAGCGCGCCAGCGACGGCTGACTGGCTGAGCGGTGCAGCGAGTGCCGGGACCATGACCTAACAAAACAACACATTTTAATGTGCTTACTTATCAAGCGATGGGCATTGCAACCTGTTACGTGAATTCTTTAAGCAAGTGGGCAGGTGTTAACCCCCCGTCCCTCCCCCTCTCCCATTACCCCTCTCCCCACGCCGACGAATATATTATATTGAAATAAGGAAAGGGGACGATTACATGACATTCATTTTAGCATTCATTTTTATCGCTTCCCGATTATGTTTAAAACTGTTTGTACGAAAGAAGGGGTATTTATCTTATATGATTTGTGAACTGCGTCGAAATAACGGGATCCTCTAAAACTCACAAATCATGGTAAATATCCCGTTCTTAGTACAAATAGTGTTCAAAACCAGGATAGTTTCAAAAGTTATGTTTTTACACATTTTTCCATGTTGTTTAACCTCCTCCCAACCGATACTAAAACCTGCTTGCGCCCGTGCCTATTAGTGTGGTGTAAACAGGTAGGCACTCACTGGTTCTGGTGGAAGGGATGCTCGGAGTCGCTGTCGTCGTCGTAGTACCTCCCGAGCAGAGTGCCCGCAGACACCTCTGAGTGGGTGTCGGCTTGCTCGCGCGCGTAGTCCACCATCATCTCCGACATAGACCTGCAAATAACATTACAGTGAGTTATCAACTTATTAATAACTAGTGGTTCGAACTGAGATCCCAATAATCTTTGACTAATAAAATAGTGCCACCGAAACACACGACCAACTTACTTGACCTACAGTTTTCTTCAAATTGCAAGTAACGGGGATTCTGCAATCTTTGCACATATATCTATCAATCATATTAATTTCAGATTTTTCACTTTGCATAAGTCGGATATCAACACGTCTGTAGGTCGATCAGTCTATTATATGTTCATTCTGGACAGACACAATTCGCACTCGAACATTAACTTTTAAAAATATACGAAACGAAACTTTCTCTCTTTCTGTCTTCACTAACTTATATCTCCCTCTCAAATTCCGTTCGCACTTTCATAACGCATTCACCAGCTTACTCCACAAGTCAAGCGTACGTAAAGAAGTTTTACTTCAAAAATACAATAATGATTTAACATGACAATGGAAAAAAAAACAATACAAACTGATGAGAGATTAAACAAGTGCCAAAGTAGCACATAGGGCCATGGGTAGGTCAAGTTTTGTACCTCATGTCAACATGGTCACTGCGGTAAGAAGAACGACGGGACCTCTGCGGGTCGCGGAGGGAAGTCGCGTCGCTGTCGTACTCGTAGAGGGTAGGCAGGGAGCTGCGGCGAGAACGAGAGTCCCACTCGGACTTCTTGCGGTAACGGTTCTGAAATTACATCAAAAACAGGCATATGAGTTACAGGCTGTTGAAATTACAGGCCAATTTACAAAGTCTAGAGCACAGGCGCCGAGTAGCCGGACTTTCAGTTTTTTACAAGATACATTTTGGTCAATGTGCGCAAGATCTTCATTACCTTATCCCTCCTTCCCCCTTCCACCACTGGACAAACAGACGTACCGAGAAGTACCACCCATACCTGGTCAGCATACCACCTTGCCGCACCAAACGATTTGCTTCAACTTTTCTTCTTAGCACATGTAAGGAGTGGAACTCACTTCCGGCGTATGTTTTTCCGAACCAGTATAATCATAGAGTCTTCAAGTCCAGAGTGAATAGATTCTTTCTAGGCAAGCGTGCTCCATCTTCGATCGTACCTTAACTTACCATCAGGTGAGGTAGATCACCACCAGCGCTACAAGCGCTTAGCTATCATCAATAAAAAAAACAGGCATATAATACTTTAGAAAGAAAGAAATAATTTTATTCAAACAGTTAACGAAAAAATAACTAAAAACAACATCTTACTTACGAGTAAGCACTAATAAACTAACAAACTTATAAAAACTCTGTGTGGGGATGTATTGGTACTCAGCTCAGCTTGATGCTACGATTAACACCTGTATGTGTCAGGATGACGGGCAAAATGCAATGCCACGAAGGCCAAGTCTTAATTGCTAATAACCTGTGAGGTAGTGTAAATTTTTTGTATATTACTTGTGGGGAAACAAGCTTACGGCCTACCTGATGGTAAGCGGTTACCGTCAGCGCCAACCGAAACACAACAGGCAACACCTGGGTATTTGTCGATGCGTTCCCTACCCTGTAAAACCTTTTTTCATTTTTCTTGAAGCGTGCCATGTCGTAGCCTAACGGGAAAACCTCAGATGGTAGCTCATTCCACATCTTGCAAGTATGGGATAAATAATAATAAACAAGGTGTTCACTTCTCCTATATTAATGTAAGTATCACTCGTTATTTTTTTATCTCAGGAGCAAGCAAGATACAAGTACCTGAAGGCGTCCTGCAGGAATTCATATTAAATCTACCTACTTACGGTTCTAATAAATACTAACGTTTATAAGGCAGTATTAAGTGCTTCTGTCTTAAAACTCTGAGATGGTGGACATCACTCTGCCTTGTTTAATGCATCGGGGCACACATTTGAAGTAAGATTTATTTTTAATTTCAATGAACTACTTAGATGGAGCAATACGGGCCAGCTCATCAGTAAGGACACTAGAGTACATCATATTACCTTCGGTTTGTCTGGAGGAGGTGCCAGGATCCTTATGATGACCTCCCACTTGGGTGGAGCGTACAGTGGAGCAAAGCGGTGGTCATGGGCTACTCGGGAGAACTCCTCGCGGGTCGATGACCGCGCCAGCTCGCGACGAAGGGTACTCTCGTGGGTTATCACCTCGCGCCAACGGAGACGTTCTTCTCGTGTCAAACGGTACGCGCGCTCGGTTTCTGATAGAACCTGGGGAAAAGTGTGTTAATGATTATTTTGCACAATGTACCATACTTATGGAGTTGACAGGATGGTCTTCTCTTCCGTTCTAAAAGACTGAAATAAATCATGCCAAAAGTCGATAATGGTAGATAGCATAGCGAATTCTTAGAGTTATATATAGAAGCCTAAATCCAGATCCACTGTCCAGCAATCATCGTTCAGCTTGTGATGATGTAGTCCTAGATCGGTTCTGCAATGAAACTCGCACTTCTAATCTCATCTGGTTACTCTCAATAATAAAGTTCATTTCTTCATCTCTTGTCACTTTTTTATTTATTCCTGTGAAAATACCAGTGTAGTAGAATACCACTAGTGCATACCTCATCCTGAGCTTCGGTCTTCAGCACCCTAGTAAGAACACTCCAGTTGACCGGCACAGGTGGAGCTGGAATCGGTTCCGGTACATCCTCATCATCCTCCTCTCTGTAGAGAGGGTTGCGTGCGGGAGGGAGTTCGGGGAGGAGCGGTAGTTCTCCATGGGATGCCGGGTGGTAGACGCTGGTGGATGCTGTTTGTTTGATAAGTTCCGGGGAGAAAAGGTCGGGGCCGCCTTTACCTGGATTTCATAAAACGTTTTAGAGGACAGCATAATAAAATTAAGAACATAATTCATACAAACAAACTTACACCATGAATTAAAATAAGCAGGTCAATAAATAATCAGGGATGATCATACCTTAAAGTTTTTCCATTAACACAATACGAGAAGACTAATCAATGACTTCACTTACCAATATACTTTTGAGGCGGAAGAGACAGTGGAACCCTTTCCATCTTCGGCGTCAAGGTCATGCCAGAAGCACTGCTGATATCAGAGAAGTTCTCCCATTGAGCGTCAGGCATCGTATGGTTCCTGATGGTGACGTCAAACTGGGGCGGTGGCGCCGGCACTTGCTTATACTCTGTGACGAGACGCTTGTGCCGTTCTATGTCTTCTATAGTCTTCTTTTCAGTGATCGTTCGCAGGAAGACGTCATCGACCACGTGGGAGGTTATTTCTGGTTTCCTGTTTAAAATAAAAAAGAATTTTGTCACTTTGTGTGGCAATAGATTGTTTCTAATGATAACTTATCCTTGTGAAAGTTTGTGTTGACATTTAGTTGTTTAGATACCTGCTGTTCAACCCTTTCCAATCAGCTCAAACGGTTTTATTAAAATTCTGAATAGATGTAGTTCTTGAGTAGAAGATTTAATATTTTTTCGTATGGGCAAATTACCTGACTGGCATAATGGGTGTCACAGGCATGGGCTCGATGCTCTCCATCAACATTTCCGACTCCTGGGTATGAAGGCGTTCCGACATCACTGGAGGTGGTGGAGGTGGTTTCTGGATACAAAAACATGGTTAGACAATACAAAAAATACTATGATTGGTGTAGAGAATAAGATTCAGGAGAATGTTTCCTTCCCTTACAATTTTACTGATTATTGCAGGCGTTTAACTTGACTGTTATGACACAAGAAATTCACATGCATCTTGATCTTTCAATTTTCAAAAACTATATTATCACCGTCCAGCTTTGCAAGGGTGCGGTAGCAATTCTTTAGTTAGTAGTTATAGTTAATGATGATGAGCATACCTTGAGGTGGAACATCCTCGCGTGAGACATATCGGTGACTTCTGTGACGGAGTGTGTGTCCGTCATCTCTGTATTCAGGGAGACGATGGACCGCGGCCGTCGGGACCATTCCTGGGTTAGTTGTGAACATGATATGAGGTGGAGCTTATGTGATAAGTGATATATTATCATAGAGCCAGTACGAATTATTCACGTTAGTGTATTGCAAAATGATATCAAACGCCAACAACAATCAATCAATATAAATCTTTATATTCATTAAAATCACAAGGATAACTTTAAAACGACAATAATACTGCCTGTTCCTTCGCGACTAAGCCAGGAAGCAAACAAGAAACAAGGCTAGTTGTTCTTTGTAATGCTCTTTTTAGAATACATAAGATTAAAGAAAATAAATTGCGTCCAAATTGTAACATGTTTGATCGAGTTGCAGCAATTTTAATCCTAAGCTTCTCCTAACATCTAAATAATCATTTAAGTTATAGTAGGCTTTTTAAAAAGATTTTGTTTAATTACGTTTTTAAATTTGTTAATTATCAATTTGTACATCACTTGGGAGTTTATTAATATGTATACAAGCGTACACCTTGCCCTTTAAACGAGTTACTAACTTTGTGGAGTCTACAAGGGGCAACAGCGAATTTCTCTTTATATCTAGTATTATCATTATGATTAATGGGTGTGTGACTAGATGAACTCGTCTGTTGGTGATGATTTGCTATTGTCTATCACAAATAATTCGTGCTAGGCCTCCAATGGTACTACAGTAAAGTTATATGACAAGTTAACACAAAAAACACAAAGGTTAACAGAACACAAAAAGTATTAGTTCATATGTATGATTAAAAGTTATGTTCTTCGTCAATATATCATGTCTCATGTAAAAACCAGCTATGAAAAAAAAATCAAATCATGGTGTGCAATCTGACCGGTGAAGTTGGTTATATATTATTTCATTTTGATAGTCCATGATTAGTGAAAATTCCAGCTGAATCAGAGAGGTTACTAGTCTGCAGACAACGCTTCTGCTGCAAGTTTTTTTGGTTAAGTGCCATTTAGGTCAATAAATGACCTGCCTCACTCATTATTCGGGAAGTCCCATACGTTCTGTCTAATTATCCGTCCCTGGTGCCGAGGAATTCAGAAGTTTTATCATACCTGGCAGCCCCAGAACTCGTTAAGGATGGCACAGATTATTTAGTACCTTTTGCCCTGGTAATTCGAGCAGATTTGCGCTGGACACTGTGCACTGACTCTAGTTCTAAGACGTTACCTGTCTCTCCCTGTTGACTTGCGAGTAGAGAGCGGGGCGAGGCGGTCTCTCCGGCGGCGGGAGGTGCGCGGCACGCGCTGGCAGCGGTAGTGCTACCGGGGAAACTGTGCGGACTGATTCTTGACGCTCATGCTCCTCGTGCATCATGTGTCTGTAGGAAAAGGTAGCTGATGAAATCTTACTGGATCACTTTACAATTTTAGAACAATCCCTTCCTATCTAAGTTTGTATCGAGGCCAACTCTAGAGTCTAGGTTTTTAGGCTACCTATAACCTTGATACTTTTAAACTTGGTCACCAGGAACACGTCTATCTAAAAACTGAAACTTCAAAGACTTGAGATCCAGAGGTCAAATCTAAAGAATTACAATTCTTTCTGATGGGGATTCAGTAAAACTAAATGCCTTTATTATCGATGTTGGATCAAAACTTCATGACGTGCAAGCTTATTTCTATCTGTCTCTCGGTGAAGGGATATCTAACACGAGAATAGTTAATGGTTGTGTGTTCGAGTAAAAAAAAGTGTTCTAATACTACACGAGTGTTATTTGAATACATTTTGTTTTCACGATTTTTCATCTGTTCTACAATTCAATAAGATCTTTTGTAAAATCTAAATTAGATTGCCTAAAGAAGTTTTCAGTGGGGATAAAGTTTGTACTTTACATTTTTTTAATAAATAAATGTAGTTTTCTTACCTGACACTTCCCCCATCTGTCTCAGTGGCTGTGATGGTTGACAGTGGGGACGGTGGTGCTGGCGGGCGCTGAACCCGTACTCGCACATCGAATGCCGGAGCTACACCTGCGCGTAAACGGCCGTTAGACGCGTGAGTCTCGTGGGACTCTCCGTATCCTGTTAGGATTTAATGAAGTTAGTTTTGTTATTATTAAGTGATTTAATTTTTTATTATTATATTCCTATTGTACACTATAAATAACACTAGTAATATAGTTACAATCTAGCCATGTAAAGGTCAATGAATAATTTGATTCAAACCCAGTCTTTTCAAACTATAGTCTAAGAATGAGTTCAATAGCACTAGTTCTAATTCATTATTTTTAAATACCTCTAGAAGTTATTGATAAGAGACAAAACCACCATTAAGTGAATCGACACGCGAAATACAACGGTGACAATGGAAAGACGAATAGACTGGGAAGACTTGACAACACTAACGCTCAATAAAAAGAAGTGAAAAGAAGGAAGGAAATCTTCCTTTGCCCTTTGAAAGAGACATTTCAGACTCCTAATAGACCTGCAGATCACGCTTGTGGTTGCAACACTATGGAGCCTCATTACTCTCTGGGGTCAACAGTGACCCCTGAGTCTTGGCTTGCCTCAGCCGGCAAGTTGAGTGTTGAGGCGCAATGCTCTTATAGTTGAACTGTTAAAGGCATAAACCCGGAAGTGGCGTGAGTGAAACTGCAGTACGTTGCCCTTTACACTGACTAAGATGAATCATCTCTTACTTCACTCTATGCCCCCAGATCTTATTAGATCCTCAAAAATATACCAAATCATTTCATAGTCATAGTAAGTTTAGCGAGTATGGTAAACGAGTATGAGGAAAGGGTGGTCTCGATCTCGTATGTCGGCAGGATTTTGACATGCCAAAAATGCGGTCGGACCTTTACAAACAAAATCAGTTATATAAGCCACGATAGGGCGCATCGAAGGGCGGACCGGTGAGGTCCTCATTGAAAATTATATTGTTGTCCCCTATAATATAACGGAGTTAAATATGCCTGTCCAGGATGAATGCAGTCGTCGTGGCCGAAATCGGCAAGGATATCATCGTCATCAAGTTTAGCAAAACATTATGACTTGAAAAGTTTTAATTGCAGCAATGTTTAGGTTAGGATAATAGATTGGTTATATAGATTTGTAATTGTTATTTCTCAGCAAGAATTATGGGAAATATGTATCAGTCTGGCATTTTATTTGTTTCATAGTCTCGTCTCTCTTCACCCTCCGTGGTTTCGTAACCTTGAGACATTCTGTTCCCTGTTTCTTTCGAACCGGTTTTCCAGCAGCCCCATTTATTTTATTCATTGCTTTTAATACGAGTAAACTCAAATGCGACAACACCACTAGCTAATTGTAAGATATAATGCGGAACAGTCCACAGATCCTGTCCCATAAATGACGGTGATATGCAACGGTATGTCTTTGCTGTGCAAATCACAAATAAACTCGACCCCACTAAATTAGGGGATTATTAAATTTATATTATATATTTATATATATATAATTAAATTAGGGGATTAATTAGGGGATTTACCCCACCAAAACCAACTATTAATTGACATGTATGCAATCGAATTGAGACTTGGAAATGTCGTTATTTTCGGTTGCATTAGAAATTTGGAAGGACCAGAGTTTCAAGTAATATTAATCCTATTAAATCCTGACCCAAGCTTAGGGTATCCAAATACCTACATTGGATATTTATTAGAACCTTTTCTAAAAACTCTAGGGTCTTATCTCGCACATATGGGTAAGTTCAAATGACCGCGCGGCACCGAGCGTCGCCACGCGGTTGGTGCTTTCACATGACAGTATTGCACGCGAGCCAACATTGATTGAGAATGGACGTGGAGAATCAACCTTCTTATAAATTAATTTTTCAGGCAAATAATATCAGGCATACATAAATAACATACGCACACACACACATACACACGCAACCACATCAATATGTTATTTATTACGTAGGCATAAACGCCTGCATAGTGAATGATCATATTGGTGTGGACCATAGGCCCATTTCATAGTTATGGATTCATCTTTGGTTATTGTTGTTTTTTTAAGGATTTTTCAATAAATTTGACACTGTTTTTATTGTTATATAAAAGGTGATAAATTAAGTAATCATATTTTTGGCCTTACATTAAAACAAAAAAAATGAGTACTATATTTTTTATTACGCTGTTGGATTACGGAAATAAATAATATAAAAAAAAACTTTTTTTTCCAATTTCATTGATAAGCAAATCGATTGAGTTGTAGATGGCGCTAGGTTTGAAGAGTGTATCTTTAATTTATTTTATTAATATTTATTTATTTATTTTTGGTTTCCTCTTTGTATTTTTTGTTGTGTGTTTTTAAAGTACCTATTTGCCTAAGTAATGTTCGTGG
This sequence comes from Philereme vetulata, assembly GCA_918857605.2. Taxonomy (NCBI): domain Eukaryota; kingdom Metazoa; phylum Arthropoda; class Insecta; order Lepidoptera; family Geometridae; genus Philereme; species Philereme vetulata. Next base: position 2,729,723 of record OU975482.1, read on the forward strand.
CTATTTATTTTGCAATTCGTGTATTTTATGTATTGTTAATTTATTGAGTATCTTCTCCTTTTAATTTGTCTACATGTTATTTATATTTTATTCTATTTGTATTGTCTTTTCAAATGATCGTGTCGTCACCTAGGCCCTGTCAGAAAACCAGCGCTGCATCGTATCCATCGTGGTACGAAACAGCTTATGCTGAGACAGGAACCATTTTGTCCCCACGCAACACCAGTATTGTCTGTCTGAGTGTATTTTGACTTTGCCTTTGTTTTTATTGTGTGTGATGTCAAGTGGGTTCAAATAAATATATTTTCTTTCTTTCTTTCTTCTTTCTTTATAGATCATTATCGCTACTCTTTTTTCTTAAATCAGTGCGTCAGTCCATCACAAACCGCGCCGATCAATTGAACGAGTCGATACAGGTTTGTAGAACTTGTACCGCGCGTTTACCACGGGGTACAAGTTCTACATCTGGATCTTCCGCGCGGGACGGAGTGCGCCGCGCTGTGTCGCGCGTTAGTGCGCGGTAGTGTAGACGATAAACACTATTTAGTTTGATCGAGCGGAAGTACTAACCGCGCGGTACCCTGTGGTCATATGCACTTAGCCTAAGAGTAGACGCTCCTAAACTCGTATCTCATATTTTTCATATCAAATTAAATAAAATTGCATTTATTGCTTAATATGGGTAATAACAAGGTGTTGTACAGTTGTTGTGTAGGCGCAGCCATATTCAGCGTTCGCATGCAATGTTAAAGCTTTACACATTCATTTTATTATAACGTTTTGTATTGGTAAAGGACAGAAATAATTTACAATTGTGTAGTTATGTACACCATTCATGTTTTTAAGACAAAACGGGTCCTTTCGCGCACAGATTTATATCAAAATTATAATTTTGACTAACCTCGACGTTTCGGCCAATCGTGCAATCAATCCAATCGTCATCTGCATCGTGGAATCCAGTTAAAGTTATAAAAAATAAAAAAAAATTAAAATAAAAATATTTTATTTCAGACAACTAGAGTCCATATCTTAAGACTAACATACACACAAAAAATATATATATATATATAACAACAAAGAAGAACAGCTAAATATACAAAAATAAAAAATAGGCACTGGGTGAAAATAGAAAACACCATTTTGTGCCAAGGGTGACTAACTGAGGAAATTATTTCCTTCATTAATCACCCTCCGCACAAAACACTTCCAGAGCGGAGATGTGCAGCACTCAGCCACTGTCCTCAGGATGCTGTTGCGACTGCCCCGAATTATGCTCATCAGCGATGCCGTTTTTTAGCGCATGATGGCGTGAAAGCCATCTGTGTGATAGTAAGCAAACGTCCCCGATGCACTGCAGTATCGGGGCAACCGCAACATCATCCGGAAGATGTTATTATATTGGATGCGTAGGTCATCCAATGATCTTTTGGTATTTCGGACCCACAGACTTCCCGTGTAAAAGCTCTGACAGTACGCTTTAAAAAGCGTAACTTTAACTTGTTCAGTACAACGGGAAAATCTACGGGCCAACATGTTACCTCGGACCGCCAAGGCCCTACGCTCCCTCTCAACATCTGCATCGTCTTTAAGATCGTCGGCAAGAAAATGGCCCAGATATTTAAATTTCGTAACACGATTTAAGTTCAAGCCGTTTAGGGTTATATTCAGTGTATAACCGTGACATTTACCGGCGGCCTTAAAAACCATGTATTCGCTCTTCTTCGCATTATATATAAGCCCGTGCTCAACAGCATAGGCTTCACAGACCCTCAGTAATTCCCTGAGACCCCCCACCGTCGGGCTCAGCAGCACCATGTCATCGGCGTAACTAATGTTGTTGATGCTAACGCCGTTCATCCGGCAGCCGACACGCATGCTGCTCAGCCCGACGATGAGGTCGTTTACATAGAGATTGAAGAGCTTGGGAGAACTTAAGCCCCCCTGTCTCACCCCGCTCTCCAACCTATATGCATTTGAGAGAGAATTGGCCCATCTCACATAGTTGGTCTGATTGTCATACCAAAATTAAAATATATTTTGGATTTTAGCCGGTATACCCAGGTCCCTCAACTTTCTCCAGAGCACATCATAAGACACAAGGTCAAAGGCTTTGGAGAGGTCAAGGAAGCAGGCGTATATATGCGTCCTACGGTCTGTATAATACTGGACGGTATGTTTGAGACTTATAATCGCACTTTCAGTAGAAAGTCCGGGCCGAAACCCGAACTGGGCGTCATGGAGATTTAAATGTTTTTCTAAGCAAGAATCAAGCAAACCGTCCAGTATTTTAGCAATTATAGTTGCCAGCGAGATTGGGCGGTAGTTTTTAATGTCTGCGACATCCCCAGTCCTGTTCTTCACAATGGGCACTACGATAGTTTTCATTAAGTCTGGTGGTAAGTAAGAGTGACTAATGCACATTGTGAAGAACACGGCTAAAATGCTCGGAAGGTGTACTCCCGCTTGCCTCAAATGCTCAACACTGAGCCCGTCATGCCCGGGAGACTTGCCGCCGCTCATTTTCCTCAGGACCTCCCTAACCTGTCCTGCAGTAAAAAGAACAAGCGGCTCATCGCCCGCACACCCAGACACATCCATCGAGGCAGATGAGGGTCCTAGCGGCGAGGACACTTTGAAGTGCTCCATGAACATATTAGAGATGTCCACAGCTTCACTCATTCCACCCACACTCACCGGGAGGCCAGGCCTAATCTCCTGCTTTCCAGTAGCTTTCCAAAACTTACTAAAGTCATTTGCCGATCTGTGTTTAGCCAAAATGTCCATCTTTAGTTGCTCCTGGTTTTTCTGACACCAACTCAGGCGACTTTTGAAAATTTTTCGTGACTCGACCATTTCTTTATAAATCAGTCCTGAAGCAGGTCGGTTATATAATAACCAAATTTTAAACTTAAGCCTGGCCTCACGATGGGCCTCACCAACATGCTTATTCCATCCACACAGTTGTCTCTTCTTGGTATTTTTATTATTTGCCTTCCTACTTGTTCTCACGGCCGCGCTACACAAATTATCAACAATATTATTATACATTTTGTCTAGCACAAGCGTATGTTCCGCCAAACCACATGACCCACGACTGCACTCCAGAAACTCAATAGGAAAGTCAATGTCACGAAGTCTATTGTGACACATCTCCTGGTATTTACCTATTTGAGACTCATTTCTCACTCCCCATATTATTGAGCTACGGAGCAAGGCGTGCGTCACTATTTTAGGTCTCACAATATTTAAATACATTTAACAAATATAGGTAGATGATCGGATACGAAAACATCTTCTATGACACCTACCTCGACAACAGTTTGCCAGGCCGACAGTGATACAACACAGTGATCTAGCCATCTCCTACAACCGTGGGCTTCGCTGACAAAAGAGTAGGTATCCGACTGCAGGCCTAGTTTTTCAAAATCAGCACAGATCCAAGATTGATCCAGACAGAAATTACACAGTTCGTCATAAAATAATTCGTAGGGGTGAGCGTTAAAATCCCCTAATATATATACACTTTCGACATCTCCGCTCGCTACAACTGCACTAATTTCACCCAGTACCTCAGAAAAAATTGGCAAATTATCCAGCGAGTCGGTTGGCATATATACCGAGAATATAATAATAGAACGCCCACTAATTGTAGCTCTGATGGCTACCAGACGGGCGCTATTATACTCTAGGACCGTTACATTTTCGAAAATGCCTTTCGTCCAAAGAATGGCCACTCCCCCATATGGTCTTTCCTTCAACAGACCAGCGGACGTGTCTACAGCAGACTTTCCGGTGTATTCAAAATTACTAGATATAGTTCCTAGCAATGGGACGTCATGGGGCAGTAGCCATGTCTCTTGAAGAGCCAATACGTCAGACACCTTACACATGTCCCGTATATTATCAATCGACCGCTTCAAAGATTTACAATTAAAACTAACGAAATTAAAATATTGGTTAGGGCTTAAATACATCAAATAAATTGTTAATTAAGTTTAACTAAATGCTCTGGTGTAGGCGATTTGTACATGAAATACACAAAACGCCTGAACGTAATACCACTTGGCCACAGCTTATCGTTTAAAAACAAGTCTAATTTACACTTAGAAACGTACAGCTTATAGGCATTATATCTTTTAGTTTTCTTCATATTTATCATTTTAAGAGATACAATTTCATTTGTTTTGTCCTTTATATAAGAAATTATATCCTCCTCCCTTGATTCTTTACAAACATTAGAAATTAAAAGCGGCACCTTAACATCAGCCGCTTTGAATTTACTGTCCGGTGCAGCACAACCCCTTTGGCCAATCAGTTTATAACGCTTAGCGGACTTACTACTCACTACTTGCCATTCCGAGTTGCATTCCCCTACTTGGTTACACTTTTCACTGAGATCTGGAGCATGCATACCACCTCTCGCATCATATTTGTCACGCTGCGAAGCTATGAAGTCAGGCGCACGCGTAGACTCTTGTAAAATAGACGATCTATTAGCGCTGATAGCAAGCGCACTCGACGCCGACGTGCGCGCGCAGGTAGCCGACGCAAATGTTTGTGACGAAACCGCTGTACTCTCCGGCGGAGTCTCCACACACCTAGCTTCCGTCTCGCTTACACTCGCACTGACGCTGCACTCAAGGCTTACCGGGCAGGTGCTCTCATTCATCCATGTTGACACCGTGATGTGCGCAGGCGCCGTCTCCACGCGCTGTGTTGAGTCTGTCGCTTTATTTTTCACGCAAATGATGGGGGTAGAAATACATATGTTCCTCGCTTCTGTTCAAAGATGAATGTCTTACGAGCGCAGTTCGGTCATTATACTTTACATCAGCTGATAATTGCGATGTTTTTATAGGTACATATTCAGGCACATAATGTAGAGCAATATGACTACTATTACATATGAAACTTTCTTGCAAACACGCTCCTCTTTTCTTGTTAACATTTGATGAGTAGTTATCAATAATAGATGCGTTTTTCATATATTCTACCTCTTGTTTTAGCATTTCAAACTGTTCTGATGTAACTACTTTCTCCTCCAATGCACATATTTGATTTTTAAGGCACAGTATATCTCTTAGAAGCCCAGTAACATTTACACTATCAAAGTTTACGGGGGGTAGTTTATGTAGTCTCCTAGCCACAAAAACTGGAAACTTCTCTGGATCAGAGCCTTTCATTAGGCCAATAATGTCATCTAGGTCTCTTGACTTTTTCTTCTTCCCCGCTTTCCGACGCAGTGGCATTTTCTTTGCATTTGGAATAGCGTCAAAAAGCAGCGCTTTAGCCGTCTCAATATCTTCCGACGTGAAAGAGGTGGTACACAACTGGTGTATACTCTCTTCATCCATGAAGTCCATAACATTTTGCAAAAATATTAGAGGTCATTGTCCCTTGCAAATGAGTCACCGAGTTATCGATAATAAACACGTCCGCGTACTGCCGCACACCACGCACTATATTTCATCCCAAGAATTAGTTTTCTGAACAACGCACAACCCATATTTTTCCAACTCTGCATAAAAATATTTTTATATTTTTTATCATTTTTATCACTCCAATGGGGTTGTCATAGCAACGAATGACGAGTTATGTGTTCACGTCGCGATTTAGATCCACGCGTAACATCAGATACTGTTAGTATTGTATGTCGAAACAGCGATACGTGCGATTCAGAAAACCAAGTGCGGGTAGTTGGTGACAACGTTCGCGCTTCCGGCAATTACACCCGCCCGCTTTCAGTCTCTCGTGACCACGGCAGATGATTTTGATATAAATCTGTGCGCGAAAAGACCCGTTTTGTCTTAAAAACTTGAGTATAGTTTGCGAAAATTTAAAAAGTTTTATACAACACTTATAATAAAGAGTTGAGCTATATAAAGAACATTCCAAACGACCAGTAAGACTGCTTAAAAGCGCCAGATAATCGAAAGTGTCCCGACAAAACTGGCTGCATTGTCCCACTGAATTGCAATGCAGTTAACCCAGTTATACACCACGGATAACATATCACAATTTTATAGAAGACTTTACCTTCGCTATGGTAAGAGTCGTCCATCATGAAGGCCTGGTTGACCTGTGCGTGTTCCGCTTCGCTCGGCGTCTCCGATGGATAGTCTGAGGGTATGGTGTCTGAAGCCACGCTGGCGGCTTCGGCGGTGACTGGGTACACGGGGTGGGCGCGAGGGATTTTCACCTCTGAGGCAAGAAGATAATATTATTATTTAATTCATTACATCAGGCACACAAAACACAAAGAGAAATAAATTACATTAACAAGGGTATTGATTTAGACAGTCTTCCAAACTTTGTGTATACAAATCTATTGTTCTGTGTGTAATCTATTAAGTTAATATTTTACTGTCACGTAGATAACTGCGTGAACAGTAAAAGCTAAAGGAAGCAAAAGAGAAAACTAAAGTTGATAAAAACTTTATCTAAAGTAGAGTAAAAGACATTTATTTAGGACAACAGTACAGCACAGAAAAAAAATAAAACATACATTGAAAAAGACATTAAAAATAACACTGGTTAAGAATATGGTAGGTACCTATTACCCGTGCGCGATAAGTTGGGACCTGAGCGCGGTGACGTCATATTGGCGTGTTTGTACCGCCCGCAAAAAAGCGAACATAACAAGCAGCCGCCCGCGGTTTCGTCTTTGTTTTTTTTTAACCTAATTTATTATGTTACTCAGGGAGGACGCTGCTTTTTATCTAATCTTTTTTACACTATTTGAATAAAATAAAAATACAATGTCTTAAAAATTGTTTATACATTTATTTTATCTATTATTTACATTATCTCATCTTCGTCACTACTTGTTGTTCTTCGTCCTCAGTCTCACTATAATCACTTGACGAAGAGGTATCCGATAAATTTACAATTAATTGCGATTCATTCGTCTCTTGTAAAAGGGCATCGTCCCAATACTTTTGTCGAAGCCTGTCTAAAAAAACTGTCTGAAAGAACTCTAACACTTTTAGCACGAGGTTTCTTTTTCCGCTATGCAAAGGTTTACCCTTCATAATGATAACAAAAACACTTAACAAGAACTATAACAACAAAAACTACAACAACAAAACAATGACACAAACTATAATAACAAAAACTACAACAATAAAAGAATTCCAGAGCGCGTCGTTATGTGACGTAGGCCAGTACGCGACTAAAACCCCTAGTAAAAAATAGTGATGCGAACGGTACAATACGGGCGCCATCGGGGAAGTGCAGGGGAAGCGGTCGGGGAGTCGCATTCCTAGCAGGTCCCAAGTTATCGCGCACGAGTAATACGTATAAATAATTTGAATAAAATAAATAAATAAAGGACGGAATTATGGAAGGAACGATTAAGAAAAGAACAGAGAGACCAATCAAAAACAGGTTGACGACCATCTATGAAGAGTATAAGCAGAATAACCCACCAATACTCGAAGCGCATTGTCCAGTGAGTGAAGCACGCGTTATATGCATTTCTGGCGAAGAATGAGTTTCTTATGAAGTCTATGTGTCATATCTAACTTATGAAGTCACTCATTTGACCCTTAATTTTTAATTTATATAATTTGGACCCCCTAGTTAGGTTACTTATAATTATTTGTTAATGAATTATCAATTGTACTAACATCATCATCATCATCAGCCGTTAGACGTCCACTGCTGAACATAGGCCTCCCCCTTAGATCGCCACAACGAGCGGTTGGTAGCCGTTTGCGCCCAACGGCTCACCGCGATTCTTACTAGATCGTCGGTCCACCTTGTGGGGGGCCGGCCTACGTCGCGTCTTCCAGATTCTGTCTTCCATTATTCCAAAAATTCCCCAGAGCCTGAAGACCAAAATCTTCAACCAGTGTGTGTTGCCAGTGATGACCTATGGCACTGAAACGTGGTCCTTTACTCATGGCCTCATGACCAAGCTCGAGGTCGCTCAACGAGCTATGGAGAGGGCTATGCTCGGGGTTTCTTTGCGTGACAAAATCCGCAATGAGGAAATCCGCAGAAGAACTAAAGTTGCCGACATAGCTCTCAAAATTAGCAAGTTGAAGTGGCAATGGGCAGGCCACATCGCTCGTAAAACCGATAACCGTTGGGGAAGAAAGGTTCTCGAGTGGAGACCACGGACTGGAAGACGCAGCGTACTAACATAGTTATAAGAATTTTATTTTTTACTAACAACATATGGATGTATCTGAGAAATATATATAAATGTATGTAGGGAACTTGACTACGTAGGGAATTTGGCACTACAACTTTCCATCCCTGTTCGAAGATCTAGAGGTAGACCCAAGACAAGGTGGAGAGATGTAATGTCAAAAGACATGAGAGAGTGCCAAGTTTCTGATGACGACGTCGAGGATAGAGCGAAGTGGAGAAGAACGACCAGGAAAGCTGACCCCACCACCATGTGGGATACATAGCTGGGAAGAGAGAGAGAGAGATTTTCGAATGTCTTTAGAATAGTGATTATTAATTAAAAATTATGGTTAATGGCGACACATGTCATTCTAACCAAAGATTTGTAAAAGAACGTGTTTTCGTGAAAATATGAAGAGCAATGTATTTGAAAAAAAAAGAGCAAAAATAAATCTCTCCGGCGGGGAATCGAACCCCGGTCTCCCGCGTGACAGGCGGGGATACTTACCACTATACTACCGAAGACTTGACAACGAAGGTAAAATTATTAATCACACTTCAAAATTAAATTAAGAATCATACAAATTTACAAAAAATGTGTATCTTTACGATTGTGGATTGGTAAGACGACCTGATAAAGGTTGCTTGCTGGGAGCCGTTGGGTGCAGGCCGCACAAGACCAATCGCTCTGGAAGTCTATGGGGGAGGCCTATGTTCAGCAGTGATCGTTCTATGGCTGATATGATGTTGGTTAATCCCGTGTAAAAATCAATATATACACAACTAGCCGACAAATCCGCAGCTTCGCACGCGTAGTTTTTCAATAAAAACATTACCCTCCTTCCGCGAAGTTGGGTAAAAAGTAGCCTATGTCCCCCGGGGATAGTGTAGCTTCCCAACAGTGAAAGAATTTTTTAAATCGGTCCAGTAGTTTCGGAGCCTATTCGTTACAAACAAACAAATCTATCCTCTTTATAATATTACTAGCTGACCAATCCGCAGCTTCGTACGCGCAGTTTTTCAATAAAAACATTACCCTCCTTCTGCGCCGTTGAGAAAAAGTAGCCTATATTACCCAAGGTGAATGTAGCTTTCCGATGGTGAAAGAATTTTTTAAATCGGATCAGTAGTTTTTGAGTTTATTCATTACAAACATACACACAAAAATACAAATCTTTCCTCTTTATAATAACAGTATAGATAGTATAGATTAGCTGACCGCAGCTTCACACGCGTGGTTTGTCAATTACGAGTAGGTACATACATTACCCTGCTGTGCCCTAATCCCGGTCATAATCTCAAATGTTTTGCGTTGCGTGTTCCAACTGCAGATATGTCGACCTTTACAAAGGAAGAGTTCTGGCCGTAAAGTGTTTCGTCGTTTTCGCGGGCGACTACACGACACAGCGCAAGTGCGTCACACGTCGCAGACTTTACGTGTCAGCAAATAGTTTTAAGTATATATGTTTTAATTAGGTTTTAACATGTTGTACTTTTCTATTGTTGAACATAACTATTTATTATTATAATCTATATACCAAATTTCATCGAAATCGGTCCAGCCGTTTCGTGAAAACGTAACAAACATACAGAGAGCTTTCGAATCACACTAATAATAAAAATGCGAAAGTTTGGATGTATGTTTATTTATTTGTTTGTTTGTTTGTTACTCAATCAAAAGGTTGCCTGGAAGAGATCGCTTTGAGCGATAAGGCTGCCCATTGTACCACCATGTTTTTAAGTTTTCTAGGTTAAGTTATTTTAATTTGGTGTAACAATAAATAATTATCTCTCTCTCTATCTCTCTCTCTCTCTCTCTTTCTCTCTCTTTCTCTCTCTCTCAATCACGTCGTAAAGGCTGAATGTCGATGAAATTTAGAATGTACGTAGATTATAACCTGGATTAACACATAGACTACTTTTATCACATAAATCAGGTCCCATGGGATAAAACAGGGAAATAACTAGGTATAACTTAATAACTATAGTAATAACTAGGTTAGCTACACATTTAGTAGTGTAACGCATACGAAGTCGCGGGCAACAGCTAGTTTATAATATGTATAGTATTAGTATAGATATTTTGTACCTTGTATGCTCTCCCTGCTGATGATGGAGGCCGAGGAGTCATCAATGAGCCTCCTGGGCGGCGGCAGTGCTCGCCTCCTGAGACAGAGATACGATACTCCCAGTCCTAGCAGCAGCAGCGTGAGGAACAGGATCGCGCAGATTATCATCAGGATCGAGGAGCCTGCAAGGGGGGCTGCGGGCCGGAGGGGGCCTTTCTCGGGCCTGCAAATTACAAAAACATCTTTCTTTATATGTTGTTACTTTGAACAACAGAAACAAAATACTTTTGATCGTGCAAGCATTTGTTCCGCGGCGGGAATCGAATCCGCAACCTCGGAGCGCCAAGGAGGACGTCAAAATGACATATTCGAATGCCTGTTTGATTTAGTGTAAGATTTTGAATGTTTCCGAATTCAAGTTCCATGACATTTGTTTAGTTTTATTCAGTGACATTTTTATTTTTGATTTAATAATCGTATTTTATAATTCACATTGCACGATAATATGCTAATTAAGTAGATTCTAAATTTTATGTGTGTTTATCATTTGTTGCTTTGTAACTGTACTCAGTTTCGCAAGAAATAATTGAACCGAAATGACAGTGGACCAACAGAAGACTGCGAAGATTGTATTTAGCGCTAAGATTCGGTTTGTAGAGAGTAGATTAATAAACGAAGGGATAAATCAGTGTCTTGCGTCACGGGCGCTTTATTGAATCCCGAACGAAACGAAAGATTTTAGAGTTAACACACGAGCGGAGCGAGGGAGTTACGAGAATCCTGAGTGCAGAGGGGATTTAAGCACGTCCAAGATGCAGACAGCTTTATCCACGAGGAGAATACTCTACTTTTCAGTTCAAACTTTTTTTTTCTTGGCGTCACACTGTTTTGTGCACATTGGCAAATAAAAAATTAAGGAAACAGACCAGACGCAAACCCCGGGATATATCTACACTAAACTAGGAAAGGATCAGGAGAGAAAAGTAACACAAAACAAACATGACAAGAGATATTTACAAAATTAATATTTATGTACAAATTTGTGATTTTATATATTAATAATATTATTTGTACAAATAAATGATTCTAGACATTGGTACACGGATGGATCTAAGGAGGAGAGGATTTTAATATTTGATGGAAGCGGAACATGGAGGTGTACCAGATCTTTGTAAAATAGAACGTGGGCATTGTTATTACAAATTCATCTCCACAACTACAAGATGGGTCATCTAAGATTTTCATCCGCGCCAGATGTGCTGGCGTGTACGTGTGTCCTAGTCGCATTCTTATTAAGATAGTAGTGGCACGTTTACTAAGTTTAATTTAAAAAAAAAGCATGGTTTGATGGGAAATATTGTTTGAATTTGTCTCTATTATCTACCCTTAGTAATGCTGGAGTCGTCCCAATCTGTATTCCAACATTCCTTAATATAAACCTTGGGCAGAGCAATTAAATCATGAGAAAAGTTTTTGTAAGTGAAAAGGTATCCGTACTCCACAGCTTCAGTAACTAATTTATCAGCATACTCATTTCAGTTCACACTTTCTGCGAGCCATTAACAACCAAATCTAGGTTGGTTCATTCTGTGCAGAGGTTAGTTCTATTTACGAATAGTTCTTATTGTGTGGGTCTCTTTGGTTCAAATTTTATGAGTTGGTGGTTGAGGATGAGGTTCCAAATTCAAAGGAAATTCAGTACAACTTTACACCCGTCTCAGCCGTCGCACGGTTTGTGCATTTGACATTGGCAAATAAAAAAAAATTAGGGAAACAGAATAAATACAAAACCCGGGTTATATACACTAAACTAGGAAAGGATCAGGAGAAGAATGAGAAATTATACAAGATAAGAGATATTTACAAAATTTACATTCACAAATTTGTGATTTTATGTATTAATATTATTTGTACAAATGAAAGATTCTAAACATTGGTACACAGATGGATCTAAGGAGGAGAGAAGGATTTTAATATTTGAAGGAAGCGGAACATGAAGGGATACAAGATCTTTGTAAAATTGAACGCGGTCATTGTTAATACACGAAAAGAAAATGTGATTTACATCACCAAATTTATCTCCACAACTAGAAGGTTTTTATCATCTAAGATTTTTATCGGCGCTAAAAAGCTACCGTTGGGATTTAATCACCTGCTTTTATTGAGGTGTACATGACAAATTATTTGTCATTGTCGAGCAGGTGGTGTGAAAAGGTTTTAATCAGTGATTTGGAATAGGTAGATACTTACTGGAATATGAGAGGGTTGAAAACAGGCTTAGGTACGATAGGAGGAGGGTATCGGCAGACGATGGTGATGACCTCGTCTCCGTCCATCTCCAGGCCGGGATGGAAACGCACCACGATGTTGTTGGTGAATACTCGGAGAGGATCCTGAAACACATATTAATTATGTTCAAAATTGATCTATTTATTGGGAGAGGACTATGTCTAAAATTAATATTAAAATGTATCGTAATAGGACAACGTAATTAGACAAGTACCTATTTAAATAATAACTCAAAAGATTCATGCAATCACAATTTTCCATAAAAAAACATTTATACACATATCTTTAAATATAAAAATTAAATGAATCCCTGTATCCCTTAATCACGCCTTAACTTGAGAACGATCTTACCGATTTGAAAACTTATTTTTTTTTGTGTGTGAGTGGGTCTCTGTATGGTTAAGATTCACAATTGGACCCGGTAGATGGCGCTGTTGTCAAGATCCAGAAAATTGCAAACGAAGTCGCGGGCATACAACTGTTGTTTGTTTTTTTTTTTGTTTTCAAAGGTAACAGAAATTAATAATTAATAAAATATCCCTAAACACAGTTTAGGTATTTTAAACATCTAATAATCCAACTATTTGCATACAACATTGGCATACGCCTAGTTTGTAATATAAATACATTTATTAACAGCAAGAAGATACAATAGAAATAGTTGAAACATCTTAAAACCGTTCTGCGATCTATTTGTGATTTCAAATTAAGAACGTAAGGTAAAAAAAATTGCGTTCTACAAAACAGATAAACTGCTTCAAATGAGGCCTTCTTGCATCTAATTTTTGCTCCAAAAAAAGACAAGAAGTCCAAAAAGAAGTCTCTCCGGCGGGGAATCGAACCCCGGTCTCCCGCGTGACAGGCGGGGATACTTACCACTATACTACCGAAGACTTGAAGATTACGACGAAATTAATATACACAAAGCTGACCTAAAGATATATTTATATCTAGACATATTTTCGCACAAATGTAAAAACAAATCGTTGCAATAACCTTTGAGAAATCAATATGCATATTCAATACCAAATTCCTCAAGGACGTTGGTAGATTGCCTGAGTACAGAGAGCGCGTATATTGTCATCATCATCATCATAGAAGCCACAGGACATCCCCTAATGAACATAGGCATCGCCCATAAATATTCCAGAGCGACCGATCTTGTGCGGCCTGTACCCAACGGCTCCCAGCAATCACCTAAATTGTCTCTCCATCTAGTGGGTGGCTGAATAGATAAATACGTAGGTATATCTCTCTGTCTGGCTGGTCGGCTGGACAGATTTCGATGTAATCTGGTATATAGATAAATTAGATTCGGGGATTGAGATATAAGCTACTTTTTACCCAACTCCGCAGAAGGAGGGTAATGTTTTTATTGACAAACCATGCGGGCGAAGACGCGGACGGGTCAGCTAGTAATGAATTATCTTACATAAGACCTAAGGATATAAATAATTTATTCGTCGAAAGTTAGTTGATACAATTTTACACTGGTCTTAATGTATACAATTTAAGCTCTTAACATTCTACCAGATAATGTCAACATGTGTGCAAATATTACATATAAAACAACTAAAAGTTATAATTAACTATTCCTACACAATACGAGTATACACACAATACTAGGCCAAATAATATCTCCCACAGACCTCACAACAAAAGAATTTAACAATAGAATAAACATAGGATGGAAAAGAAACTGGGCTCTAAAAAATGTCATGCAAAACTCGGATATACCAATCAAAGGAAAAAAGCAAAATATTCAATACATGTATCCTGCCAAGCATGACCTACGGATGTCAGACATGGAGTTGCACAAATAATAACATAACATCATTAGAAACTTGTCAACACAAAATGGAAAGAAGTATACATACAATTAAAAGACAAAGTTAGATTAACAACAATAAGGAAACAGACAAACATTAGAGATATTAAATACCGAATCCAACAACTAAAATGGAAATGGACTGGGCATCTAGTAAGAAATAAGACAGAAAAAATGGGCAAAAGAAGTGACAGATTGGTGCCCTAGATATAAAACGAGAAGTAAACTTAGACAGTATCGTAGATAAATAATAAATAAATAAATAAATATTGGTAGACATTTCACACAGCGCTATCTAGCCCCAAACTAAGCAGAGCTTGTACTATGGGAACCAGATAACTGATAGAATACTTATATACGTTTTTTTTTTGTAAATACACACTTATAATATATAGAAAAACATCCAGACCCGAAACAAATATTTGCAGATCATGCAAACATTTGTTCTGCGGCGGAAATCGAACCCGCTACCTCCTGATATAAAGATATAGATATAGATGGGACGATGATATTAAAAAAGTGGCGGGAACGACTTGGGCGAGAAAAGCAAGACATACATCTTTGTGGAGAACACTCGGGGAGGCCTATGCTGAAAAGCAAGAAATTCAAAAAACTGGGGTCTAATCTGAAAATATTATATTTTTATATCTATACATAAACCAATTTTGTAGTATTAAGTAGAAATATGTAATGTGTATTTAAGATTGTTAATAAAGGCTTTATTCATATTATTATTTATTCCTACACAATATAAAAATGACAATAAAATAAAATAAATTAATTTCACGTCTAGTACTTATAATTAAAATATTCCACAATAGTGAAAAACATTTGGATATTAACCATTTATTAATTCGACGTTTATATAAAGTCAAAGGTTCATCTTTCAATTCGTCTGGTAATTTAATAAATATTTTTACTTTCCTACTGTTGTATTTACTATATTCTGGTAAATAAACGTTATCTAATTTAATCTTATCTTATCAGGTTTATTTGTTTCATCATTTCAGCCGTAAAACGTCCACTACTAAACACAGGCCTCCATGGATCTCCATGATGGGTAGTTGCCATACTCACCACGCTTGGCAGGCGGGTTGGCGAGCGCAGTACGGGATGTTGATACACGGAAAGACGCTGCTGCCCATCTTCCGGGGGTATCCCTTAGCAGGCTCATACTGCATCCACGGGCATGAGAGGAGGGGTAACATTCTACTGCCGGCACCCCACGGCATTTATTTGTTTGATTACACTTAATTAAATTGTTTCTAGTAGAACTTATTTTAGATAGAGTTCTCAGTAATTGAAATACGTATCTATTGCGATATTTATCTGGTGAATACCAAAATCGTGTATGACACCGCAGCGTCGCACAGACTCTGAGCTCCTAAGAATGTTGGTAGGGTTTTTTTATACTACTTATATGGCAAACGAGCATGCAGTCCACCAGATGTTAAGTGGCTACTGCAGCCCATGGATATCCACATAGAATTCAAAACAAGCTATTATGTTGTCTTGATCTCTATGTGGATACGTCGCCATACTACAGGTCTTAGCTGTTATGCCTATGTGCCAGTAATTACAGGAACATACCATTACCATCTAACCGGAACACAGCAGCATTTCGCATTGCTATTTGGCGGCAGATAAAGGTAAGGCGGTGGGTTGATTCTATTCAATTTTAGTTTGATTTGTACTTATTGCCAACCTTAATAAACTAATTAAAATAGGTCATTTTTGATCATTTAAAATGACTAATGACTATACTCGTAAGTATCCGATATTTTTTTATTACTCTAGATATTAATAACTATACTACTATTTCGATTTCTTTATTTTCTCGATGACAGTTCTAATTTGATAGTTGTAGTGTTGTGACCAAATAAGTAATGATATCGATCGCATATAATTATTATATTTTGAACAAAGACAAATACGACAAAAACATTTAATTACATTTTTTCAAGGTTAGTATTTATTTCGTTTCATCGTCGAGTACCTACCTATACCTACTTATTTTACAACAGCTACGAAAATTTTAAAGAATTTGGCATTATCAATCAAGAATTAATACGTGTAACATCTTGTAATGAAATATAATATTAGTTATAAATAAATTTGTACAAAAGTATCCGGCAGTAGTTTAGTTTCTTACATTTTGTAAAAAAAAATCGGGTCTGTTATCGTGTTACTTTTATCGATAGCTCCATCCCTATCAGTTTCTCCGACTCTGGTATAACATTGTACGTGAGTAAGCGTCATCTATAATATAAAAATGAATCGCAAAATGTGTGTGTAAGCGCATAACTCAACAACGCCTGGACCAATTTGGCCAATTCTTTTTTGTTGTATTTCTTATTGTCAGGAAAAGGTTCTTATGAAAGAAAAAATTAGGAAAATTGCGCGCAAAATTAGAAAATTTAAGAATACTTAACCACCATATAAAATTATTTATAATCTAACCTTACCGCTTTTATAATGTAACCTTATGACGTTTGACATAGAATTGACAGAATACGTGCTGGAAATATCGTCAAAGAGAATGTAAAAAAATGAATATCGTTTGAAACAGATGCTTCGGTAGGAGTTATCCCGAGATATATTGTCTATATATATAAAAATTTATTGCTGTTCGTTAGTCTCGCTAAAACTCGAGAACGGGTGGAGCGATTTGGTTAATTTTGGTATTGAATTATTTGTGGAAGTCATTCATTTTCTCATACATAATGATGCCCGGGGACAACAATTGACAATTCTACCAGGGTGACTTATATTGACAGCCCGCGTTATAACTATGCATGTCAAGCCGATACGAAGTTCGGCGGGACCACTAGTATTTTTATAAAGTAATATAATACATAATGTAAAAAAGACGCTCGTTCAAGTTTTCACAGGAGCTGTCATCGAGAAAATAAAGAAATTAAAATAGTATAAATTAATGGATATGTATAAATTTAGCTCAGGTTATAACAGGTATAGAATATAGGCAAGCTACAAAGGTTTACCTGCTTGGTTCCGCATCCCTTCAAAGGCAGCTCTAGTTTATAAGATAGGGCTCCCTTGCCGGCCACCTGGCACGCTGAATGTCTATCGAAGTCCGCGTAGGCGATGCCGTAAAATTTTTCGTTGAACTTTAGTTCGATCTGAAAGTATATAGGTGAAGGTAAGTTATACGCGATGGTTACCAGTTAACATCAGATGGGCCATATGTTTGATCCCCCTCGAAGTCGTATTTTTGAAGTAAAACTTCTTTACGCACGCCTGACTTGAGAAGTAAGCTGGTGGATGCGGACGAGAGCGTTACGAAAAGTGTGATCCGGCGAGGTGAACGGAAGTTGAGAGGGAGATATAAGTTAGTGAAGATATAAAGAAAGAGAGTTACGTTTCATATATTACTGTAGGGGCAAGAGAGAGAGAGAGGTGCGAGCACACATTTTCTTTCCCTCTTTCTCTCATATCCAGTGCATGAAATATATATATATATATATATATATATATATATTTCATATATATATATATATATATATATCAGTCAGTAGTTCGTTTTCGTGTTTGCTAGTGTTACGCGAACAATGATTTCATGATTATTTTTCGTAATTTAATTTCGTTCTTGAACAATTTTATAAATTAATATATTGAAAAAGAAGTATTACTTCAGTCGTGTGGTCTAAAGCATACTCGTTTTTTTTTATATTTTTTTGTCACCTTTTTAATGGTATTGTCGGTCGTAACAAGCCAGGTACAAACAGTCAAAAGAAATAAATTTATTTAGAAATTCATACATACAAAACACGAAAAGACAGAAATCAAACATGGACTCAACATTGTTCTTTAGATGTAAATTTTTTTCAGAAAAAAGGAATAGTACGTAGTAGTGTAAATGTATAGATGACGTTTCACACGAAACTTAGTTCCTTCCTTCGTAAACAGATAGCGCTAGTATATTAGAGAGTAACTGACAGTATTTTGTATATGCTTAGTTCCGCACATTACCGCAAATTTTATTTGTGTTATTGTCTCTAGTTGTTGCTTTGGCGTAAATCTAGTGGCGCGTGCGGGGTAAAGTGAGGGGTAAAAACTGAAATCTACGCGTTGAAACTCTGGGCCTGAATACAAGGGGCGTAAGCGATCAATTGCACCCGTGATATTGCGAGCGAGCGAGCGAGGACGCTACAGAATTGATGTTGCTATTATCGATTTTACCCGATGAAAACACATAACTTTTCATCACGAATGCGAGGCGATTTTTATTTTAACAACTTTTTTTTATTTAACAGTGTGTTTCTAAAAAGAAGTTTTTAGTTTCCCGTATTCATTTTTTTTTCACAATTAAACTATGTCCTCTTTTATTTATAGAAATAAGGATTTGTCACGGAGGTTGTATTTCACCAAAGCATATTATGAATGTGATCTCTTTAATTTTTAAATGGAAATAAGAATTTATCATAGAGGTTGTATAAAATATAAAATACGCTTTTTTTGTATCATCAATCATGTTTGAACACTAAGAAGTGCTTCGGCTAAATGGAAATCTCGAAACGAAGCAACATGACCTCAAAATGGCGGCGATTCCACCGCGCGCGATGCGTTAGAGACCTCAGCGTTACGAATTCTTTGATCCTTTAGCTACCCACTGGTGTAGTTAAATTTTGGATGGAGATGACAGATATGTAACTGCAACACCAAACTGTATCCCCCGATTTTGTTAACATTAGTTTTTTGAATTGCCTCCCACTGTGGAAGCAATTTTAAAAACGTATTCACGTCGTAACTAAAAACATACGTCTGGTTGAATAACAATTGAGGAAAGTATAAACGAGATTTACCTGCATAGAGCCAGCTGCGCAGTTGAGGGCAGCCTTAGTTCTGTTCAAAAAGATAACTGGACTCAAGTCGTCTAGTTTCGTGACCTGGAAGTAAAAAAAATAACAAATATAAAAATTATAAAATTTAAACAACAGTCACAGTTAAAAATACTAACTTTTTCATGTTTAAGTATATAATTAGTGCAAAATATCTTCACTAATATTATAAATTCGAAAAAACTCGTTAGTTTGTTACGTTTTCATGACTAAAGGCTGGACCGTTTTCAATGAACTTTGGTATATAGATAGATTATAATCGGGATTGGGACATAAGCTACTTTTTACCTAACCGCGCAGGAGGGTAATTCTTTAGAGACAAATTCACGCGTGTTTATTCGCAGGCGATAACACCTAATTAAGGCAAATATAGTAGCTGATTGGTCTTATTTGGAGGCTTTCTCCTCAGGGAGGAATCAGTTTTATGTGCTCAAAAAAATATATGTCATTCATTGACCTTTTATCTGCAAAGTGAACATACAAAAAAATTCTACCTGTTTATTTACTATGAGAAACAAAAATAACAAAATGTAGCTGTTTTCTACTTTCAATTTTATTCAACTTCTAAACGACGTAAAATTTTGTAATTTTTCTTTCACCTATATTTGGGCAAACACTATACCTTCAAGTTGAACATATGATGCTGTGCTGCGACGCTCGTTTACGTGGCAATTAATTATTTTCAATTTTTCCGAATAATTAGCGGGCGTACCCGTTGAAACTATTTTTGACTGAAGCACACAAAAACGACTTACTTATGCAAGCTCGTAATTTACAACAGAGATAATGAGATAATTTTTTACGTGTTGCCGGTTCAAGTTTAATTTTATCACGAACTTGCACAATCGCTTCAGGCATATTAATATTTCATATTATATATGAAGCCATAAAGTATAAAGTAACATAAATCCCACAAGCCGTGAGCCAAAATGTTATGTTCTATATATAGATAAGTTTCAGCGACGTCGACATAAATCTATATGGCTAATTATTGGCCGTGGGCAGTATCTATCTGCATTCTTGCAGTGTGTTTCCATTGTCCTACGAGATTACTGCCAGCTAGCAATTTTCAACGTACATTAAGGGGAGACCGGAGGGGAATCGCCCATACAACAATCTACCAAGATCATTTCTAATTGGAGCATATTTCTACCTTAATAAGGTATTATTTTAATTTGAATAGTATTTATCTAGGTTCCCAACCATATATTTGATCAAAATACTTACCTAAAATGAAATACAAGCGTATCGCATTCTGCATGTTTTTACGTCATAAAAGACCTGTTTTTTGACCACGAATTTGGCACCCCCTGAAATTGCCGCCCGGGGCAAGCGCTCTGGTTTGCCCCTCTCTAGATGCGGAGCTGGCGATGATAGCTACTCCGTCAAAACCGTCCAACGAAGCCCAGGCTTAGAGCCAGACAACCCGCGCCATTTAGCACACAAGACCAATGTAGAAATGGATTTTGAAACTTCTAACAATTATTAAAATTATGTTTTGTATTTTATCATGGTGAACAATAAAGAGTTACCTTATCTTATCTTAATATCCTCCAACGATGCAGCACTGGCGCAGAAGTACAAGGAGGCACAACCCCAAATATAAGTGGGAAGAGAGCAGAAGGAAGAAAGAAGAAGAATAGTTTACGTATATTCATAATAAAATAAGATATAGATATAGATATATATATAGAGGTTCATTTTTTTTATAGAAAGTCTCTGTCTTTCAGACTTCACTGCATAAGGGCTTTACATTTTCGTTTAAAAAAAACTAGTTTCAATTAGCGTAACAGATGGCGCTGTCTAGAGATAATAAAATAAATAAAATAAAAAAGCCTTTATTTCTGCTGTGTATTCTTACATTACTTACTTAATAACTTATATTTACATACTAATCAATTATACTATCACTATTTTGGTCTTATGTATCTATTTCTTCCGCAATAGTCGCCTCCACGGCGTAGGCCTCCCCTAAATCACTCCATACATCCCTCTCTTTCGCTGTTCTCATCCATACCGGTCCACATCGTTGGGTAAAATATCTCTCCATCCCCTTTTTGATCTACCCTGTCTCCTTTTCCCTTCCAGTGGGATCCACTCTGTCACCAGTTTTGTCCACCTATCGTTTTCCAATCTACAGATGTGTCCTGCCCACTGCCATTTTAACTGTCTCATACGTTTTCCAATCTACAGATGGGTCCTGCCCACTGCCATTTTAACTGTCTCATGCGTTTTCTTATCTACAGATGTGTCCTGCCCACTGCCATTTTAACTGTCTCATGCGTTTTCCAATCTACAAATGTGTCCTGCCCACTGCCATTTTAACTGTCTCATGCGTTTTCCAATCTACAGATGTGTCCTGCCCACTGCCATTTTAACTGTCTCATGCGTTTTCCAATCTACAAATGTGTCCTGCCCACTGCCATTTTAACTGTCTCTTGCGTTTTCCAATCTACATATGTGTCCTGCCCACTGCCATTTTAACTGTCTCATGCGTTTTCTTATCTACAGATGTGTCCTGCCCACTGCCATTTTAACTGTCTCATGCGTTTTCCAATCTACAAATGTGTCCTGCCCACTGCCATTTTAACTGTCTCATGCGTTTTCCAATCTACAGATGTGTCCTGCCCACTGCCATTTTAACTGTCTCATGCGTTTTCCAATCTACAAATGTGTCCTGCCCACTGCCATTTTAACTGTCTCATGCGTTTTCCAATCTACATATGTGTCCTGCCCACTGCCATTTTAACTGTCTCATGCGTTTTCCAATCTACAAATGTGTCCTGCCCACTGCCATTTTAACTGTCTCATGCGTTTTCCAATCTACAGATGTGTCCTGCCCACTGCCATTTTAACTGTCTCATGCGTTTTCCAATCTACAAATGTGTCCTGCCCACTGCCATTTTAACTGTCTCATGCGTTTTCCAATCTACAGATGTGTCCTGCCCACTGCCATTTTAACTGTCTCATGCGTTTTCCAATCTACAAATGTGTCCTGCCCACTGCCATTTTAACTGTCTCATGCGTTTTCCAATCTACAGATGTGTCCTGCCCACTGCCATTTTAACTGTCTCATGCGTTTTCCAATCTACAGATGTGTCCTGCCCACTGCCATTTTAACTGTCTCATGCGTTTTCCAATCTACAGATGTGTCCTGCCCACTGCCATTTTAACTGTCTCATGCGTTTTCCAATCTACAAATGTGTCCTGCCCACTGCCATTTTAACTGTCTCATGCGTTTTCCAATCTACAGATGTGTCCTGCCCACTGCCATTTTAACTGTCTCATGCGTTTCCTTATTTCTATTAACTTAGTTTTTTTCCTTATATCTCTGTTCTTTATTTGATCAGATATTTAAAGTCATTATATTATATATCATTCATATTCAAAGTTCATGCTCCTCTCCATTTGTCTCTGGCAAACAGCTAATTTTGCTTCGTCTTTTTTTCTTAGTGCCCAAGTTTGACAACCGTACGTGAGATGTCTGGAGATACGCCAGCAAAAATATGATTTTTATGCCAAAATCTTAATTAAAGACTCAATATCAAAATTTGACTAAAACCATCACACAGGTAATCAGTGACACCAGTTTCCCCGGTCTCTCAGAAGAGCAACTTAATAAGCTTGAGCGCCTTTAAAACATTTGCATTCCCTCCCCCTCATTCGTTTGGATTTTTTCAACTGAATCTAAATAGCACGATACGACTTAATAACGAAAGTAGTATCTTACTTAACAGTGGAAACAGACACGAGTCCTGTCTACAGGCTATTTGTTCGTAATAACCGCAGCAATGTTCTTACAATAATATCTCATTCGGCTCCGCATCGCACTGACAGCGTGTAGCGAACACAACTTTACTTGAGAAAAATGGAGCTAAACCCTATGCAACCCTACGCTAGCTATTAGCAAATAGCATGGTTGCGCTTATATTTTCTTTCTTATATTTTATTTCATCACCTTATTGATTGAGAGGCATTGATTTAACAGTCTTATTTATTGCATAAGTGTCACTATACCGTTGTTTTGGTGATTCTCTGTGCATTTCGCCGCCAACTTTGCCGGCTTCCGGCCAGTCTCGAAAATACAATCGTATCGTGCGCATCGCTTGCGCATTGATCCATACACCATCGGACGAGCATTTTATCGCCCGAAACCCTGAACTGAACTTACATCAAGACAAGTGTTATCTGTATTCTAGATTCTGTGGTTTTTATCGCTGGCCAGCATAGTGCATCTAGACTGAACTTTTAAGCTATAACGCGGCATTGTATCTGTGTCGGGGTTTGCTGAAATAAAGGTATGTGGCATATTGCTAGTAAATTGGACTATAATTCATTGCCTTAACTCACCTTGTGTTTCTTTCGCCTTAAGTAAGCATCGCTGAATCAGCTGTTAATAGCCTAGATTTTTCTAATAATCTAGGCTCACGCGCGTGTGACATTACTAGTAATTTACGAGTCAATATTTAAGTTATAGAAGTTACACGCACCATAGCTATTAGCACTAATAAAGCTTACAGCTTTTACCGGTATCCACTGAA
Source organism: Philereme vetulata (assembly GCA_918857605.2). Lineage (NCBI taxonomy): Eukaryota > Metazoa > Arthropoda > Insecta > Lepidoptera > Geometridae > Philereme > Philereme vetulata. Next base: position 2,753,445 of record OU975482.1, read on the forward strand.
GCTCAGAGGAAAGATGTCAGTTAACATAATCACGTCAAAATGGCATGACGTCATCTACGTGCGTTAGTAACTGTTTGTTGATATATAGATATCCTTTTCTCTCGCTTTGATGATTATATATTCTTAATACTGCTGCTTGATAATGACTTGTAATAGTATATTATGATACAAGTGAGCTAAGCTGCTCATTATACACGAGGTTGTGGGTTGCAGCCCGAGCCGTAGGCGAGGACGTAAGTCAGCCGAGTGTCTAGTGAGCAAGTTGCTCGCGAGTTTCATCCGCACTTTTTCAACACACTTGCGAGGAAAAACAAATCTTCTGTACTAAAGCTTGACATTTTTATAATTATTTACCACACAGCAAAAAATTTAATACAAACAAAAAAATGGGAAATGGCGCGGGAAAGTTTTTTTTTTTGCACGCACCAAATGTAAGGTGATGTATTACATATAGCCATACAGCCTACTTCAAAATTATAATTTTAGTGATAAAATGCAAATATTTTATAACAAATTATTGTAAATTATAAGTAATTTGAAAATAATAAATGTTATTTCATATTAATTAGAGGTACATTTATTTATTCCAAAAATGTAATAGGATTTTCAGCGGCATAAAACCTCTTTGTTGTTACAAAAACTGTATTACCCCGTTAAATTGAAAATGTTGTTTACTCGCATACAATTTGCAGTTAGATACTAACATAACTTTGTAGAGATAATTCTATTATGCACTAGTGTGTAATATTATTACGCACGCGTGTGTTATAGTTTGGTTTATGGCACTAAGAACGATGTACTATGGCTCACTTTACAAGCAAGTGTGTTGAAAATGATTTTATTAATAAATTAATTATTTTAATATTATGATAAAATAAGAACACAAATTAGATAATATCATCATCATCATCTCAGCCCACATCCACCCCATGGGTATAGACCTCCTCGTTATCACGCCATTCTCTCCTGCCTTGTGCCAAGCGCATCCATTGCCTTCCCGCAACTCTCGTGATGTCGTCCGACCATCTGGCTGGTGGTCTACCAATTGATCTGCGCCCTTGCGGCCACCACTCGGTTGCTGCCCTCGTCCATCTTCCGTCTTTCCTCCTTGCCAAGTGTCCAGCCCATCTCCACTTCACCTGGTTGATCCTTCTACCCACCAGATGTTATCTACCATTCTACTAATATATGTTATACTAGCTGACCAATCCGCAGCATCGCACGCGTAGTTTTTTAATAAAAACATTACCCTCCTTCTTCGCAGTTGGGTAAAAAGTAGCCTATGTCACCCGGGGATAGTGTAGCTTCCCAACAGTGAAAGAGTTTTAAATCGGTCCAGTAGTTTCGACGCCTATTCAATACAAACAAATCTTTCCACTTTATAATATTACGAAGTTTTTTGTAGATATTGATATGTTCTTTAATATTGTAGAACATACTTTTGTTCTATCATCAATAGTTTCCGCAGCGCATGCAACGAAAGACGTTTTAGGGCACTTTTTTACACCTTGGGTTACGTTACTTATGTTTTAATAAGGATCCCTAATATTTAGTAGCAATAAATATAGCCTATGTCACTCAAGGTGAATGAATCACACACAAATTTCCAATGGTGAAAGAATTTTTAAAATCGGCACAGTAGTTTTTGAGTTTATTCATTACAAACATACACACAGAAATACAAATCTTTCCTCTTTATAATATTAGTATAGATTAAAATCCCTAAGGTTATGTACTAGTAAATTCCTAGATATAAAAATGTTAAAAATCGCTGCCCGCTTTTAATCAGACTCCATTTCTCACCGCTACAGATTAATTCACTGACTCTTACGTGTATTGCATTAAACGCTTTGTTTTTCTTTAATACTGACAAGCAGCCGTATGATATATGATTCTTCAAATAAATTGCATTTACAATATTGGTCAATGGTTGTACTGAAATCATAAAATTGTATAGTTAACTGAACATTGTTTGTCCCTGTTCTAATGATAATGACATCAAGCTTTGCAATGCACAAAAAATAACCCATACAAATGCTATAGCCTTTTTCCTGTGAATGAATGTACATAGAGTCCATTTGAGGCAAGACATTTGTTTGTAAGTATATGGTATACTATGTCTCTCATGACCACGGCCGATGTAACTTGACCGAAACGTCGAGGTTAGTCAAAATTATAATTTTGATATAAATCTGTGCGCAAAAAAACCCGTTTTGTCTTAAAAACATGAGTATAGTTCGCGAAAATTTAAAAAGTTCTATGGTATAGCTGACCTATTTCAGCCGCCAAGCAGCATTGCTGTGTTTCGGTTTCAAGGGTATGGTTGCCGGTGAAATGAGGCTTTACACCTGTATGCCTCAAGTTGATAGACGCAGTACATCGTAAGGCACATTTCTAAGGTGCGTGACCCACGAGGCAATTCTCTGTTAAAGGCGATGGTTACCACTTAACATCATGTGAGCCATTAGCTTGTTCCATATCCATGTAGCATAAAAATTTTGCCTTGGTATTTATTTTTTCCATTCAACAACCTATTAGACACTAAATAGCGTCCTTTTTGTTTGAATATAAATATTTTTAAATAAAATAAATAAATATTGCTGGACCTTTCACACAGCGCTATCTAGCCCCAAACTAAGCAGAGCTTGTACTATGGAAACCAGATAACTGATAGAATACTTAAATAACCGACCCGGAACAAATATCTGTAGATCATGCAAACATTTGTTTCGCGGCGGGAATCGAACCCGCTACCTCCTGCGTCTCAGCCGGCTTAAGATGTGTCAAAATACTGTTTTAGCCTCCGAGTTGTATCAAGAACGCAGCCTATATTTGAAGTCACGTTCAAGTCATCTCATTTTCTATTCGAACGCTGCGGTTTGACCTACAGCACGCTTCATTCAGCGTTTAGGTTTTTTATAGATGATCTATTCTTAACAAAAAGTTTAAAACACTGGCAACCAAAGAGTTCGCAACTAGACTTTTTTCTGGCGACACTACTGTCTTTGAGTAGAACAACCGTTACTTTAAACCTACTTTTAATACAAAATATAACAACATAAAGCAAAGAATACAAACTATAAAACTTTCTAAGGACGACTTGCGTATCCATTTTTTTTTTACGTGGTGGATTCCTTATGGATACCGCTCTGAACCCAGGGAGAGGTATGTCGGACTCCTACCGGCTAAACCTCCACGGCGTTCCTCCGCTCGCTTTATACTGATTTGGAAATTAAGAAATTGTTTATGAATAAATGAATTATGAATTACCGGGGACACGGGTACAGAAAACATTCTTCCGCGATCCCGGTGGCGTTAGTCCGCTCTTGCGGGCCCCATCTTATAGGGTTTAGGGTCATCTCTACTAACTATATACAATAGTATTACTCGTGCGCGATAACTTGGGACCTGCTAGGAATACGACTCCCCGACCGCTTCCCCTGCACTTCGCCGATGGCGCCCGTATTGTACCGTTCGCATCACTATTTTTTACTAGGGTTTTTAGTCTCGTACTGGCCTACGTCACGTAACGACGCGCTCTGGAATTCTTTTAGTTTTCGTTTGTGTTTTGTTGTCTGGAAAAAAGAAGTCAACCATGTGGACAGGCTTCGACAAAAGTATTGGGACGATGACCTCTTACAAGAGACGAATGAATCGCAATTAATTGTAAATTTATCGGATACCTCTTCGTCAAGTGATTATAGTGAGACTGAGGACGAAGAACAACCTCTAGAAGGCATAAATCCACTAAGTAGTGACGAAGATGAGATAATGTAAATAATAGATAAAATAAATGTATAAACAATTTTTAAGACATTGTATTTTTATTTTATTCAAATAGTGTAAAAAAGATTAGATAAAAAGCAGCGTCCTCCCTGAGTAACATAATAAATTAGGTTAAAAAAAACAAAGACGAAGCCGCGGGCGGCTGCTTGTTATGTTCGCTTTTTTGCGGGCGGTACAAACACGTCAATATGACGTCACCGCGCTCAGGTCACAACTTATCGCGCACGGGTAATATTATAGTTAGGCCACTGCTATGGGGGATGGAGGTCGGCATACGCTCTCGCATACGCCCATCCTACTTCGACCCGGTCTCGTGCGGCGGGTTGGGAGAGTGCTTCCAGATTCCCTGTCCCTATCCGCTGCTTCCTTCTACTGCACTACATTTTCGCAGAAGTACTTAACAGCTTGCCACCACCTATCGCTCTCGACCATTGTGCAAACTACGGTCGAGAGAGAGAGGTCGTGACCTACCACGTCACTGAGAGCTTGGCGCTCTTCAACCCAGGCAGGGCAGCACTCGAGGGTGTGCTGAGCCGTGTCCTCGAGGCAATCGTCACAGTGGTGGCACATCGGTAACTGTTCCCTCTCAATTCGGCACAGGTATTCGAAACAGCCGTGTCCTGAGAGCACCTGCGCCATCCGGAAGAAAACGGTACCATGCTCCCTGTCCATCCACTGTTGAAGCACTGGGCGGATCGCCTCGATGGTCCGGATACCGGCTCTTGACCTTGCAAGCCTCTCCTGCCACTCCTCTAAGAGGATCTCACGGAGTTCAACTCTTTGCTCCTCTACTTCTCTCGGTGCCGGTTCCTCACCCTGAGCTATAGCGTTCTCGCGCCAAAAATAAATTGACGCAAGGATCCTCGCATCCATGTCCCAAGGCGGTGACCCCGGCAGCACACATGCCGCCTCGAAGGGGATGGTGCGGTATCCCCGTATCACCCTGATTGCCATCGCTCTTTGAGGCCTGCGTAAAAGAGTGACAGACTTGCGCATCCATGCCTCAACGTGTTTAGTGGCTAACTATGATTTAAGGAGTTGTCAATTCATACAAATACTTCAAATTCAAACATGTTTAGTAGCTACATACGTTTAGGGATCGTTGTGCACACAGTACCTAAATGTAACGTAAACTTTAGAAACACTTGTCTGTTTTCTTGTCTTAGTGAGAAAAGTATAAATCCTAGTAAAAATATCAAATCCATCGATATATTAAACCAAAACTAGAGTGTACGCACCATTTTTTTTTATCTATACAAAACTAGTGGGTCGCTCCGAACTTAGATCGCGCGAGTCTCCCAAAACACAAAAAAAAATCTTAGGGCGTCTCGTGCAACGATGCCTAAACGTATTTAGTGGCTAACTATGATTCATACTCATACTCATTTATTCAAATCATAGGGACACAATGGAACACTTGGTCACGTCAATAATAGTAATTACTCATTACATGTCTTTATCTAAGTAGAGGTGCCAGAAACAGACAAGCATTTCATATACATTTTATATTTCAGCATATTAATACTGATTAATAAGTATGTTGGTACATGATGGTATGAATATAGCTGCTGTAGAGGGGCATTGTCAAAGAATTGATTATAATAGGTACCTATTTTGAATTCTAAATTGCTGCGTATGTCAGTAACATTAAGGATTTAAGGAATTGTCAAATCATACAAATACGTTAAATTTAAAAATGTATAGTCACTAAATACGTTTAGGGATCGTTGTGCAAGCAGGGCCACGTATCTAAATGTAACGTAAACCTTAGAAACATTTGTCTGTTTTCTTGTCCTAGGGACAAAAGTATAAATCCTAGTAATAATATCAAACCCATAGATAAATTAAAACTAGAGTATACGCACCATCTTTTTTTAAATATATAAAACAAATCAATGTTGTTCATTGGTTCATTTGCAAAAAAAATGTTCGTAATAGTCAGGTATAAGATTTTTAGAGAGAGAAAAATTGAAAAAGTTTCCCGAAAAACTAGAAAATTCTGGTTAAACTTAAAGTCCATTATTCTATGGGATTAAAAGTCATATAATAATAATAGGTTATCTCTTATTTTAAAAGACGTGTGAAGCCGGGGGCGCGGCGGGTCAATATTTTTTAATAAGATTAGAAGAGAAGTTGATAACGTACCTTTCCATCAAGTACAGTCTGCTCCGGCAGCCCTTCCCCTTGGTACTCAATATCGTTGGCCTGGGAGCCGTAGTTCGACTGCGCCTGCGCAGCGGCCAGCGCGCACGCTATCACACACCATAGCAGCGCCATCTCTGATCTGTAACAAGGAAAATGTACGTTAGTTTTCCAGACCTATTTTAGTCGCAAAGCAACATCGCTGTTTCGGTTTGATGGTGCCAATGAAATTACGTCCACTGCTGAACTTAGGTAATTTTGTTTCGAGGATACTGCACTTCTCTATATGCGTGTCTTCTATCTATTTGCAGCCTGTATATTAATAGTATATTATTGCACTCAGGGCGGTGCTGGAGCTGCCCCGCTACTGCAGCGCATAGGGGATGTTCGCGGAGGCGCGACTCAACTGCTTCCACACCATCATGCGTAAGTGCGCCACGTAACAGGGCGCTGTTGTGAGTGAACCCTATTAGTTTTTAAGCTATTTTGTATGTCCTGTATCAGACTTAGTTCATCATCAGCCGGCAGACGTCCACTGCTGAACATAGGCCTCCCCCTTAGATTGCCACAACGAGCGGTTGGTAGCCGTTTGCGCCCAACGGCGTCCCGCGATTCTTACTAGATCGTCGGTCCACCTTGTGGGGGGCCGGCCTACGCTGCGTTTTCCAGTCCGTGGTCTCCACTAGAGAACCTTTTTTCCCCAACGGTTATCGGTTCTACGAGCGATGTGGCCTGCCCCTTGCCACTTCAACTTGCTAATTTTTAAAGCTATGTCGGCAACTTAGTTCTTCTGCGGATTTCCTCATTGCGGATTTTGTCACGCAAAAAAACCCCGAGCATAGCCCTCTCCATAGCTCGTTGAGCGACCTTGAGCTTGGTCATGAGACCATGAGTAAAGGACCACGTTTCAGCTATTCTGTATTCAAGCTATTTTGTATAAATATATATAAATAAATAAATAATGCTGGACATTTCACACAGCGCTATCTAGCCCCAAACTAAGCAGAGCTTGTACTATGGGGTCCAGATAACTGATAGAATACGTATATAAATTTTTTTTAAATGCATTTTTAAAATATATGTATAGAGAAACAACCAGACCCGGAACAAATATCTGTAGGTAGACCATGCAAACATTTATTCCCGCTACCTTCTGCGTCTCAGCCGGCTATTCGCCCACTGCACCACGGAGATCGTCAGAGCTATTTTGTATGTCCTGTATCAGTCTTAGTTACATGAAATAAATGTATTATATTTATTTCTAGAGGCCTACCATGCGAGTTTACTATTTTAGTTGATATGTTATTCAAAATCGCGACCTTTCCTATTTCTAACTTCCGTCTGAAAGAGGGATACTTTGACGCCTGTCTGTTTTTTGTGTCTATCTGTCTCACTGTGGCGTCGTAGTTCTAACGGATGGACCGATCGGACGCGGTTTTGATAGAAAGCTAATTTAACTATGGTTCTTAGGTGTGGTGAAAATCAGATCATCCGATCCGAAGATTAACAGCCGTTTTCCTTCTTTGTGCGGGGATTTCTGCTGTAAAATGGAAAATTAATTGATTGATAATTCTTTCATCATCATCATCAGCCGGCAGACGTGCACTGCTGAACATAGGCATCCCCCTTATATCGCCACAACGAGCGGTCGGTAGCTATTTGCGCCCAATTTCGAAAATTTGCGAAATATATTTGACCTGCGATTATTACCAAGTCGTCTTCCCATCTTGTAGGTGGACGTCCTACGCTGCGCAAATTCTTTATTGCACACAAATTAACATATCTGTTTACATGCTAGCAAGCATTCTACGGGTTTTTTGTTTGTCATTTTTTTTTATTTTTAATGTATACTTGTAACTAAGTGAAATTATGCTTTTGCAAAGCTAATCAATTATTAGAATCAGTGTTTTTCCTGCGCGTCGTAACAGAAGGTGCCGTTCGCACATTAGTCGCTCATTATCGAGGCTACAGTTATCTATAACAGAAGACCATAATTCCCATGGTCCCTCCGACCTAGGGTAACCATATGACAGGCAATTTTGCGCATTTAAACAGGCATTATTTAAGGCAGACAGGCATGCGTCTGGCATTGCACTGAAACAGGCATTTTTGAAATTCGCGTTGGGCATTGTTGGATCTTGACTTGATAGACTGTGATAAAAAAGATTTATGGAAAAAAGTGTCTCAAAATACCAGTCGTATTGTTACTAGGTACTTAATTAAATACATATTTATTTTAAAATAAATAAAAAGGTTTAACACGTTCCCAGCTGCACAGATGTATCTGTACTTTCCATTACTGCGTTACGGGTCGTTTTAAACGTTGTCCTAAACCAAAGATTGTGGCGGCACGAGGCATATTAAACCCCACCGCCCTTAGGAGACCAAAACCCTTATTTTGGCGCCAAATAAGACAAAGTGTACGGTTTTTTTGTGTGCAGCACGATGTCTAAGAAACCCGGCATTGAGATTGGTATACTATAGAACTAGGAATCAATAGCACATCTCAGATATATAGTTATCTCTTTCCTACACTGAACCAGATGGAAGTTATGCCTCCCGCACGATACAGACGTTTAAGTTTTTTCTTACCGCTATAAAGACGAGGTACGGACAGAGTGTTTCAAGCCCTGTTTCGCACTTATTGTGTTAATACATTTTTTTGTAATTCTGTACAGGTTTTAATTTAAAAATCAGGCATTTTAAGAACCCTAGACAGGCATCCCTCCCGTTTTAAAATGGCAGCCCTACTCCGACCAGTGAATATAAATGTTACATCCAGGTGATTTACAGTTTTGCACGGTCCATAAGCGTATCAAGGGAATTCGATACATACTTATAGATTCGAAAAAAATTTGAACAATTGTAAACGCTCAGCGGTAAAGGATATTATCGTATTGTTACGCCGAGGCTGTTACAGAATAAGTAATAGTCGGCTTTTCTCGAAGTTATACCTACTGTGTCACAGAATAGGTAATACTAGGTATGGAATATACCTACATACCACGTTTTTACCTACAGTTGCACAGATTAAGAAATAGTAGCCAGTCGAAATACCTATACTTTTCTAGTAACTAGTAGAAACATTGAGAAGGTTCTGGAAATAATGCGCGGTATAAATAGTGCGTAGACTCTCGAGGGGTCAGTCTTGATTTGGCGATACGTGCGAACATTTCAGTGACTTTTAGTGGTTTATTGTGTAACAGTAGAGTGATTTAGTAGAGTTGTTTAGTGTGTTGTGACTCTGTCTGATAAAGATCGTGTATTTATCGTTTTAGTGTTGAATAATAGTGTTATTTTGGTTAGATTCATTTTAATTATTTTATCCCGAACCCTCAGCTCGTAGCAGTATGGTCAATTTCTCCATTTCGCTATTTCTCGTCTGTAAAGGCCAGTACAAACAGAATTCACGCTCACGCCACGCGCCAATGGTAACGTATGAAATTCTAAGAAACATGTCATAACACCTTTTGCCTTGACCGTTCAAAGCTAATTTCTGAATTTAGCTGAAAAACACGCATAGAAATATTGACGTTTCAAAGACAAGTTTTATGTCCTTTCTTTATTCTTTATTGTACACTAGCTGACCAATCCGCAGCTTCGCACGCGTAGTTTTTCAATAAAAACATTACCCTCCTTCTGCGCAGTTGGGTAAAAAGTAGCCTATGTCACATGGGGATAGTGTAGCTTCCCAACAGTGAAATAATTTTTAAATCAGTCCAGTAGTTTCGGAGCCTATTCAATACAAAAAAACAAATCTTTACAAGAAAATACATATTAAAAAGTACAGAAAAAGAGGACATGTATAAAGGCGAGCTTAACCCTAAGAAGAGTTTTCTTCCAGCAGGCTAGAGTGAGAGAGATGATTTTAAAGGTAAGTGCGTGTACAAGAATCATAAATATGTGGCTTTGTCTTAAACAAATAAAACGAAATACACATACCTAAAGTAACTGAGAATATTATGAATATAAAAATTAAATTAATAAACTAATATATACAAAAATAAATATATGCCTACATTAAAATAAAATTACAGAGAAAGATAGTACTCTTTAACATTCCGTTAGAAAGTGTTAAACGATGGACTATAGTGTGACCATTAGTGCTGAGAGAATCGGCAGCTGCGCTCTGTCAGTACGCCGTCAACGCTCGTGGCGGCAGGTAGTGTTATTTGTATCGGACTGTCTATGTCAGACGCACATGACATAGACAGTCCGATACAAATAACACTACCTGCCGCCACGAGCATTGACGGCGTACTGACAGAGCGCAGCAGCCGATTCTCTCCCCCGCCTCGCCGCGCGCATACCTCAGGGAGTGCACAGCACTAATGGTCACACTATAGCGCAAACTTCATGGGGCAGGGCATTCCAAATTTTCACCGCATAAACGGTAAAGGCCATAGCGGCTTGAAGTGTGTTGAGGTCCTTTATCTCCCTCCAAAGTTTTCTCACCTCAGCCATAAGACTCATACACCTGAATTTTAATATATATAATTTTTATCTATTTAATACTTAATGTATACCTACTGACAAGTCTTAGTTTTATAGCGTTTAATTTTGTACCTTGTAATTAGTGTGTTGTACCTATCTTATTAATGTTATTTTACTATGCTTCAATTATATATTAAGAAGCTATGTTAATGTTAGGTCCTATATTCCCATAGGTTTTATAATTCCAAATTATTTATTTTTGCAAAAGTTGTTACAATTAGGTATTTAGGAGTATGTGCATGCTGTGATCTGCTCTAGCTGTATAAATTTATCTATACTAATATTACAAAGACGAAAGATTTGTTTGCTGGTTTGTATTAAATAGGCTCCGAAAGTACATATTTATTTTATTTTATAAGGCATACATTACAAGCAAAAAAATACAACTTAACTAACATAACAATTTTATCTGGCTTGAAACGTAACTTATGTGGGCACACTACTGAACCGATTTAAAAAAATATTTCACTGTTGGGAAGCTACACTATCCCCGGGTGACATAGGCTACTTTTTACCCAACTGCGCAGAAGGAGGGTAATGTTTTTATTGAAAACTACGCGTGCGAAGCTGCGGATTGGTCAGCTAGTTACATAATAAAAAGTGCTGCGCCCCTCATCAGTGCCAGTTCGGTTCGGCAGTCAAACAGCTTGGTCACCATGGATTATCGTGGGCTACCGGTAGGATTTCCTGTCACACTAGCCTTACTGATATCATCCGCCGGGCTTTTTGCAGCGTCAACGTTCCAGCCGTTCTCGAACCGAACGGTCTGATACATGACGATGGTAAGAGGCCTGACGGTATGACTCTTATACCTTGGGAGAAGGGTAGGCTTTTGGTCTGGGACTCCACGTGCAACGATACCCTTGCGCCATCTCATTTGTCTGGTACAGCAGTTGGGGCCGGTGCGGCGGCAATTTCAGACGAAGATCTCAAGCGGCGCAAATAAGCCTCGACAGAGCTTACGTGTTTGAGCCATTTGGGGTCGAGACCCTGGGTCCATGGGGTACCGGGGCCCATCGCGTCAAAATTCATTCTGGGCGTCTGGTCGAAGCGACGTGTGATCCGTGAGCTGGCGCTTATCTGGGTCAACGCATGAGCGTTACAATTTAGCGGGGCAATGCAGCCAGTGTCTTGGGGACACTTCCGCCTGGTAGTGATCTAGAGCAGTTGAGCTATTTATAAATGGTTTCAACGTAGATGATTTAACTGTTTCTGCAGTATTTTAGTCATGTAAATATTTATTATTATTAAAGGCATTTTGCCCCCCCCCCCCCCCCCCCCCCCCACCCCTCATAATAAAATAAGTAATATTCAATATTTGTGTAATGATGTGGTAATTAACCAATTGTGTACATTCCTTAAAAAAGAGCAAATGTGTTAATGTCAATCTACACGGTGTCTTTTAAATCACTGTTTTCCCAGAACAAACGTTCCTCAGACCATGGTCTAATAACTGTTTATAGCATCAAATAAGAGAATAAAAAAATCTAGACCTACTGAAATAAGTCTAACTTTATTCAAAAACTAACCGTGACATGAAGTTCATGGGTATGCTAGCCGTAGCGTATTACCCACTCCTTAGATAGGTACCTAGTAGCTACCGGTCTCAGCGTGCTGACTATGTTGTAGGGCGTAACGTTAAAATAGACGTTTTAAGTTCGCAACTATTTACAGTTTTCAAAGACCGATTTCGTTTTGTTTTTAATTTTATGTTATAAACTGTTAGTAGACCATGGTCTGAACAACGTTTGTTCTGGAAAAACAGTGATTTAAAGGACACCGTGTATAAATAAATGTCAAAACATACAATAAAATTGAATATTTTTCATTTAGAAATTCGTCAATGGAGTAGTAGGCTTTTCCCCATAACAATTTGGTCAGAGAATTTAATCATTTACCTCTGATATTATATCAATGGCAAAGTGTAACTGTTTTGAAGCATACAAATCGTAATTGCCGTTTCCCAGTACACGCGGCATCTTATTTTATGAAATAAATATTTATTAATCGTTCGTTTCAATACCGAAGGTGCTATCTTGAATCTTGAGGCCTCCAAGCAGCTGTGGGTTGGTATCGTTGACCTGTTCATTGCTTTATTTTTTAACATACATACATATTACTCGTGCGCGATAACTTGGGACCTGCTAGGAATGCGACTCCCCGACCGCTTCCCCTGCACTTCCCCGATGGCGCCCGTATTGTACCGTTCGCATCACTATTTTTTACTAGGGTTTTTAGTCTCGAATTTGGTCAAGCAAAGAGTAGCCGATAAAAATATGAACCAGTCAGAAAAAGAAATAGAAAAATTAACGAGAGATGCAATTACCAGCATAAGTGAGAGTGACTGGAAAAAAGAAGTCAACCATGTGGACAGACTTCGACAAAAGTATTGGGACGATGACCTCTTACAAGAGACGAATGAATCGCAATTAATTGTAAATTTATCGGATACCTCTTCGTCAAGTGATTATAGTGAGACTGAGGACGAAGAACAACCTCTAGAAGGCATACATCCACTAAGTAGTGACGAAGATGAGATAATGTAAATAATAGATAAAATAAATGTATAAACTTAAACATTGTATTTTTATTTTATTCAAAAAGTGTAAAAAAGATTAGATAAAAAGCAGCGTCTTCCCTGAGTAACATAATAAATTAGGTTAAAAAAAACAAAGACGAAGCCGCGGGCGGCTGCTTGTTATGTTCGCTTTTTTGCGGGCGGTACAGACACGCCAATATGACGTCACCGCGCTCAGGTCCCAACTTATCGCGCACGGGTAATACATACGTACATTTAGTACATACGCCCTTTACTCGCCTTCATCACTTATGCTACGAAAGTTGTTCATTGTTAGCTCGATACCTGACGCGTAAAAGCGGTTTACGCCCGGACGCAAGTAAACTTGAAAATAGAATGAGTCTCAATGCATTCATAATATACTAAAATGAAATAAACCTCTATGATAAATCCTTATTTCTATTAATAAATAAAATAGGCCACATCCAGGATATGCTTTTTTTTGGCGTCACACTGACATGCATTTGCGGCGGTGCATTTGCCATAGACAAATAAAAAATTAGGGAAACAGAACAGACACAATACCCGTGATATATTTACACTAAACTAGGGAAGGATCAGGAATACAAATTATACAAGACGAGAGATATTTACAAAATAAAAAATATGGAACGCTTCACGATTTTACGTGTCATCCTTGCGCAGGGACCATGCAAATCTTCTCTGTATCGTTCCAACTTTAGTATATGTACTGCCGAAGCAGGCACCAGGATATGCTTTAATGAAATACAACCTCCATGACAAATCCTTATTTCTATTAAATAAAGGAGGCCATATTTTAGTAGTGAATGGATACCGAGAACGCATATTTTCTTTTTAGTAATAAACTGCTTTTTAAAGACAATTTCAATTTCTTTATTTGTAAAACACAGGTTATTATAGATGTTACTCGTAGATACAAAGTGTTAAGGGGACACCGGAGGGACAATCGCCCATACAACACGTACTACCAAGATCATTTCTAATTGGAGCATATTACTACCTTAATAAGGTATTATATTAATTTGAATAGTATTTATCTAGGTTCCCAACCATATATTAGATCAAAATACTTATCTAAAATGAAATAGATGCGTATCTCATTCTGCATGTTTTTACGTCATAAAAGACCTGTTTTCAACCTAATTGTTTCGTATTAAAAACAACAACATCTTACGTATCCTAGTCATGGGAACATAGATTATATCGTCTAGTTACAGAATAACAACACAATGAGAAAAATACAACAAGTTTTCAGTCATCATTTTTGGTATTACGGAACACGGTCAAAATCTAATCAAATTTAGAATCGTTCTATTGCTATCACTGTCGCTCTGCGTAGCTAAACTTCGTCACTAAACAGGGATAGCGATATTCAGGCCAAAGTTTTTGACGCGGCCGAATTGAAGTTGCGCTCAGGGTTCGCCGGCGCGTTAAGTGCACTGTGATCTGCACTAGGCGTACAAATTTGAACAAAAGTTAAACTTATAAACATGCTAAGCCTTTAATTGCCTATAATAATATATTATAGCGAATGAAATTAAAATAATGTCAAAAATTGTTAAAAATGTCAATTATTAATCCTTAGCATCAAAAAATTCCTGTATTGTATAAAATGTATTCTCTACTAGATAATGTAAATAGCTTTGCTTTGAATGTTATAAAGTCAATACATCCGTAGCGACGAATCTGCAAGACCACACTTTAAGAGTCTAGGAATTCTAACATTGCCCTGTATAGTTATCTATCAAGTGGCAACCTACGTTAGAATCAACCTGGGACCCAATTCTACTAAACCAATCGCTTCACTATGACAATGGTATCGTCGCAAAATGGCCGCTATAGTTACCTTTTGGTATTCCACTAACACAATCTTTGTCAAAAACCGCCGCCCGGTGTTATGACAACACCATTGAAAATTTGGCAACTTATGACAGGAACAATCAATGATTATTTATCATTATTTTGACATGGATTGTGTAGTAGAATACCAAAAGTTAACTATAGTGGCCATTTTGCGATGATACCATTGTCATGGTGAAGCGATTGGTTTAGTAGAATTGGGCCCCTGGACTCTTATGAAATACTCGGCCACTCCCATACGTATGGCACCCGCAATCGGCACAGGCTCGAGTCGATATCGAGATCACTTGCCAAATCGTCGAAGCTGACGCATGTCATGGGTCCGGCCGTCTATAATAAGCTTCCAGACGCAATCACGCAGGCTCCTAGCTTATTTATTTTCAAAAAAAGAATAAAACGCTGGCTTATTGAGCAAAATTTTTATAACTACGACGAGCTTATAGCTCGTAGATGAAGGATTATTTATTTTGTATAAATTTATTGTTATTATTGTTGTTTTTATTTATGAATTAATTAATTATATTATATTAGAATTTTATTAAAATTGTACAAGATGTTGACTTATAATGATTATTATCAATAAATCACTATTATGACTCAATTGAACCGAAACATTGTCGGTCGAAACACCGATAGGACGGTACGTGATAAATCCCGTATTTATAATAATGATTGAAATCAATCACGAAAGTTTTCTAAGACGTTGAGACATTAGTCCTATGTTGCAAGAAGTCACATCTTCGTGCGCTTGACACATGGGGTATATTAGAATGACGTTTTAAATATATCATATAGTTTCATATATATATATTGATGCTAAAGTCAGTAAATTAAACTGTTTGAAGACAACGTCATAAGTGTTATACTCGGGTTTCAATCCCCCCCCCCCTACTCTCCTCCCCCTACCCATCCCCCAAATATATTCAAATTATAAATTATTATATTACACGAGAGCATTTTTATCGCTTGCCGGTTCGGTTCATGACCGACAATCAACCTTATGTTATTTAGGTATCCATATTTTTAATTTAATTTTGACCATGAATAGATAATAATATCATTAATTAAATAATATAGTTTTATTTTCTTGAAATCTAGCATAATATTTTAAAAACATGACCCATCCACCACGCACCAGTTGGGACGTAGCGGTAGGAGATTTTGAGCATAATCCGTCTCGATTTGGTCAATCGAAAACAAAGAATACTAAGAAAATAAAGATAACATCTCTCAAAACTCACAATACGCCTGTCCTTTTTTACAAGTATAATTCCAAAAGCATGATAAAATTGCATCATACAAACACATTATCTCCCAAATTTATGTTTATATAAAACTGTGCAGCTCCGGCCATCGAACCAGATTTTTATGCAAATATATTATTTATTTGAGATTATTTTACCACAAGATAATATTTTTCGAGCAGTATTATGGTTCGAATTTATTTTATAAATAACTAACTGCTACCCACAGTACCCACGGCTTTGCGCGCGTGGTTCGCCACTAAAAGTTCATCATCAGTCGGAAGACGTCCACTGCTGAACATAGGCCACCCCCTTAGATCGCCACTACGAGAGGTTGGTAGCCGTTTGCGCCCAGCGGCTCCCCGCGATTCTTACTAGATCGTCGGTCCACCTTGTGGGGGGCCGGCCTACGCTGCGTCCAGTCCGTGGTCTCCACTCGAGAACCTTTCTTTCCCAACGGTTATCGGTTCTACGAGCGATGTGGCCCGCCCATTGCCACTTCAACTTGCTAATTTTGAGAGCTATGTCGGCAACTTCAGTTCTTCTGCGGATTTCCTCATTGCTGATTTTGACACGCAAAGAAACCCCGAGCATAGCCCTCTCCATAGTTCGTTGAGCGACCTTGAGCTTGGTCATGGGGCCATGAGTGAAGGACCACGTTCATAGTGCCATAGGTCATTACTGGCAACACACACTTAAAAAAAAATTTATTTACAGCCAAAAACTTACCAATAAGATTAGATAACATGAGGATAAATTTTGTAGTTTACCTAAGATGCCTGGTATAATAGCAATATACATTTTATACAGTTTGAGGCAGAAGGCACTACCTACGATCACAATTAAGCAGCGGCCTTCACACTTACAGGCAAGCCTGTATCGTGAAGACCAGTTAGATAGAATTAGCAATTTTATTTCGTGACCTCGGGCATAACACAATTTTACCAATAACTAAAACTAATTTTACACATATTCTGACAAAAAAAAATATTATATAACACAAAGAAAATCATAAGTAACTATTTGAATTATTTTATGGAAACATAAGTATTTATAGGTGCTATAAATAATAAAAATATTACACATAACATAGTGACACGAGAAGATATCGCAAAATTTCCGGAACGCTGTCCAGCCGAGTTGGATTTTTCGTGCGACCTCTTTGTCGAAGTTGGACTTACCTAATTGGACAGTTTGTCCTAGGTATACATATTCGTCGACAACTTCGAGAGTATCGCCCCCAACAACTACCGGTACGGGTGCAACATGAATATTTGACATGATTTTCGTCTTATCCATGTTCAATTTTAAGACCCACATGTTGGGAGTTAAAATTAGCCTACGGTTAACCGATCTCAATGGTATTTGGTTTAGAGATTGCTCTAAACCAAATACCATTGAGATCGGTTAACGCAAGCCATAGACTTTACGTGTCAGCAAATTGTTTTAAATATTATATAATATGTATGTTATTGTAAATACTGGATCTATCACTGTCTGTTTACTGGTGTTTCGACCGACAATGTTTCACTTCAATTCGCAAGCCTTCAACAGGGTGAGTGCGATCCGCTCCGCACTGCGTCTCGCCACTCACTCAGAGCGAGAATGTTTCTGTTTGAAACATTGTCGGTCGAAACACCAATAAACGGTACGTGATAAATCCCGTATTTATAATAATGATTGAAACGAATCAAGAATGTTTTTTAAGTAAAACTAGTTGACCCGCCGAACTTCGTACCGCCTTGACATGCATATAACGCGGGCTGTCAACATACGTCACCCTGGTAGAATTGTCAATTGTTGTCCCCGGCCATCAGTTTACAACCATACTTAACCATAGACAAAATTACGTTTAGCTGTCATTTGCTTTTGGTTATTCAATGTCAGATGCGTTTTTGTTAAACCACGTTTTAAAGTGACTTGTATTCTCTTTGACGTTTTATGTCACGTCACACAGGAACGTAGTCGAACGGGATAAAAAGTATCCTATGTCCGCCTTTTGGTTCTAAGCTACCTCCCCATCAATTTTCAGCCAAATCGGTTAAGCCGTTCTTGAGTTATAAATAGTGTAACTAACACGACTTTCTTGTATATATATAAGTTAAGTATGTTATATGGGACGTAGAATTAAGTTTAACATCTTGTATTTCTATGGTTGCCTGAAATAATGATTAACGCGCCGGCGAACCCTGAGCGCAACTTCAATTCGGCCGCGTCAAAAACTTCGGCCTGAATATCGCTATCCCTGTTTAGTGACGAAGTGTAGCCACGCAGAGCGACTGTGATAGCAATAGAACGATTCTAAATTTGATTAGATTTTGACCGTGTTCCGTAATACCAAAAATGATGACTGAAAACTTGTTGTATTTTTCTCATTGTGTTGTTATTCTGTAACTAGACGATACAATCTATGTTCCCATGACCAGGATACGTAAGATGTTGTTGTTTTTAATACGAAACAATTAGGTTGAAAACAGGGCTTTTATGACGTAAAAACATGCAGAATGCGATACGCTTCTATTTCATTTTAGGTAAGTATTTTGATCTAATATATGGTTGGGAACCTAGATAAATACTATTCAAATTAAAATAATACCTTATTAAGGTAGAAATATGCTACAATTAGAAATGATCTTGGTAGTACGTGTTGTATGGGCGATTGTCCCTCCCCCCTCCCCTTAATAATAGTATTATTATTACTAACCTGTTAGCCGTAAAAACGTAACAAGCAAACAAACTGACAATCTTCTTTCAAACGCTTATAAAATTATAGTTCCAATACGATAAAGTTTAAATTGTTTCGAGCATAGTAAACGGATACAAAAGAACTCATTTGGATACTCAAAAACTCGTTTTAGTACAAATAGTGTACACACGGCTACACTACAAGCTATATTACCAGTATAAGCTGACCTCTCATTCTACGAAAAGCCTACACAATGCGAGGTCAGCTTATACTGGAAATTTATAGGTTGGGGTGTAGCCGTGTGTACATAATAATTCATTTATTCGTAAACAATTTAAAAAATCTATTTTTTATTTTTGTAATACAATAAATTAAAAAAAATGTCTCAATATAAATAATGTGAATACAAATAATGTCAAAAGAAGTCTCGAAATACTGGTGTTGGGGATGAATATAGGGCGCTGGTAAATGAGTTTAAATAATATCGAAGGACCTTTTAAATTGAAATGATAAGTGTAAATTCTATGTAGGTATGCTATATGAAAAATAATCTTTGCTCAATTATACAAGGTAGACAAACAAGGAATGCCACCTACCTTAATTACTTCAAACCGCACGTTCAAAACGTGGATTTGTTCAGCACAGTGTCCTGATGGCAGAATGTCTTTTGAAGCACAATTGAAAAATGCACAGCACTTCACGAGAACGTCTCGTTCACAGGATTTACAAAATAGAGTTAAAACTTGTCTATTCACGGAATAGTTTTTTCAGAAGGTAAGAACGCGGCCAGCATGGTGCAGTCGTGCAAGTCAACTGGACGGCGCCCGCGCTGCTATTGAGCGGCGCGGGAGGGGGGGCGGCGCGGGGCGAGGCACGGCAGTTATCGCCGACCTCCTATCCAAACTTTTTTCAAAACGACGGTAGCCGTAGAAAAAGCGGATGACAAACAGAATTCATCTACCTTATATTTTTAATGAGCAAAGATCCAACAACTCTGGTATGAACATCAAGTTTCAGACGGTAAAAATGATTCAATTATCACATATATCACAACCTTCGCAGCACAAACTCCCACGAAGGTTGTGTAGTTGATGTAAATTTTTTGTGAATTGTTGAATTACAAAAATAAATATAAGCATTCTTCAAATAACTATACTCTTAGGTCATCAGAAAACTTGATACTCAGAACTCCTTCGCACAGCACTTCCTTTTACAGCGCTTCTTTTACTGTCCAGGCTGTTCAGCTGTGGAATGCTCTGCCCGAAGAAGTAAGACGGTCATCGTCCTTACACGTCTTCAAATTGAAGGTGAAACATCATTACCTGACGATGTCATCTTCCTAGCGTTATTTATTTACTATTTATGTACTTATTTTATCTGTTAGTATAGTTTGCTATATGTATATACCTATATATTAGTCTATTTTATAAGTATATTAAGTATTAGGATTAAAACTTCATATTATTATTATATCTTAGAATATATTATGTGTAAACGTAATGTATCCGCTAAAGTACAACGCACTCCGTAATTTTTAAAAATTTCGCTCCATCCAAAGGTTGCCTGGAAGAGATCGCTTTTAGCGATAAGGCCGCCCATTGTATTGCCTTATTTATTTTAACCCAGTACTTATTTTTTTATTATTTCTGTTTGTGTGGTAATTCAATAAAGAGTTATCTATCTATCTATCTATCTATCTATAAGCCCTAGCTCCACAGGTCACATTGGCTGTCTATAAAGCATTCATTTTCATCAACTTAAGTATGTATTACGACACGCCTACCCTTTGACGACCTCTGTGGCGCAGTGGGCGAATAGCCGGCTGAGACGAGGAGGTAGCGGGTTCGATTTCCGCCGCGGAACAAATGTTTGCATGATCTACAGATATTTGTTCGGAATCTGGATATTTTTCTATATATTCAGTTTCGCAAACAATACATATTGTGTCGGAACATTTAGCACAGTAAAAAAACAAATAAATAAATATTGCTGGACATTTCACACAGCGCTATCTAGCCCCAAACTAAACAGAGCTTGTACTATGGGAACCAGATAACTGATAGAATACTTAGGTATATACATTTTTTTTTGTAAATACATACTTATAATATATAGAGAAACAACCAAACCCCGAACAAATATCTGTAGATCATGCAAACATTTGTTCCACGGCGGGAATCGAACCCGCTACCTCCTGCGTCTGAGTCGGCTATTCGCCCACTGCACCACGGAGGTCGTCGTATATTATAAGTAGGTATATGCATTTACATGTATATAAGTATTCTATCAGTTATCTGGTTCCCATAGCACAAGCTCTGCTTAATTTGGGGTTAGATTATTATTATTAACCTTTAGGTATGAAGTGTTTACGTGTGCGCAGGGCCAAACACACCGGTTCCTGTAAGCGAGACTCCTACTTATTTTCCTACACAGGTGCATTGTTCCCTCAATGCTAATACATCAGTTAAATATTCATTCTGTCTGTTTGTCCTTTATTAATGTTTATTGAGATTTTATGATAATTTCTTGACAGGAGCTATTCGTCTTGCGTGTTGGAGAACTTAGTCGTATGCCACTGTTAGATCTGTGGCCGGGGCCTTATTTTAAAATCGAAGTCAATAGTTCAACCGGGTTTAACCGGGAACGAGGGCAATAAAATAAATATTATGTCCCACCCTATTTTGTGTGATCTATAGGTTTTTTTTTAACTGGTTAGATCTTTGTTTGACCACAATATCACCTGAAAGTAAGCGATGATGTGAGTAAGATGAAGCACGAAGATCTAGAAGAAACCTATTTACTCTTTATGAGGTCCGGATTGTATTCTTTAGTTAGGAGAAACAGACGACGGTAAAGTGTTTCATACCTTAGCCGTACCCACCAAAAATAGACTGCAAACATCAAACTGATAAACTACAGTCCTCGAAACTAGAAGTTAAGGGTCTATACAGACGGACTACATCATAACTGCACGCTGCAAACAATCTGCGTAGTCCGTTTGCAGTTGGCGTGTAGTTAGCGAACAGTTCATAAATACGGTTCGTAGTTTCGATGCAGTGCAGTAAAACCCTCCGTCGTCCGAGACACGTTCTCGGAGACCCGGATGACGAAATCACTTCCGCTAATGCGGGTGAGTCATCCACATTAGACAGAGCAAACACTCCACAAATACACCGACCTCGCCGGCGAGGTCGACGAGTCCCTTTAGTCGCCGTCTACACGAGGTACAAGCACGTACCCGGGCGTTTCTCTCCTATCCCCGTCCCGGCAACAGCCCAAGCCGAGGTTCGTACCTAAGTGGTGCCCTTGCGCTAGTTGCCTCATCAAAAAAATAAAATTATAGGGCTGAGCGCCTTCTGCGCTCGCCAAAAGCTCGGTTAAGCTGCAACGGCCTCAGAGGCCAACAGCGAGATAAGTCCATTCGAAAAAATTAATAAAAAAAGATGCAGTGCAGTATGATGCAGTCTGTCTTTCTAGACAGTCAAGTTTCACCTTCCGTATTTAAAGCTAGATTCAAAAACTTTTATCTCCACGAAGAGTCGTGATTCATTCATCTGATCTATAATACTAATAATATATGTATATGTATGTAAGTACATATTTATTTATTTTATATATGATATTTATTTATTTAAAATTATTTACGTACCTAATATGTATGTATATAACTATATAATATGTCTATACAGTTTTTTTTTAACTGTAACAGTACGGCAGCATCCATAACCAGAGGATATAGAGGTGCAGTTTCTTTTAAAACATCAGCTCGTTTTCGAAACAAAAAATTTTGGCATTTAAATTTTTTTGGTCAAGTGTGAGTAGCGCCTTAAAATGAATCAAGTTGGTGAAATATTTTTTGATGCCGATCGATGTAAGTCCTTTGTAAGGATCATTTTATTGTATCGGATGAAAAAAATCTGAAAAGCGAAAGTTAGTCAAATTTGATAAAAAGTATTCTCATACAATAGGACAAACAAAATTCCTTCTAAAAACATTTTATTAGATTCTAAATGCACATTAAAGAAATATTAATACTGTAGCGATTAAGAAGTTTAGGAACTCCATGCTCTCATGAGCAATTCAAAAACATTTCGTATTTCAGAACAATTTTGAATTTATAACATGGTTCTTGCACCTGTCGGACTTGTATATCAGTCATTGCATCATCTTATTTGTCCTATCATAGCATTGTCAAATACGCAAAAAGTAGTCTACTTTTTGCGTTAATTGAAGCATACTAAACTACTCAAAACAAAATAGGGCCCACCCAATAAAATATGCTTTAAATTAAAATAAAAAAAAAACGTACAATATATTTCAAGTTTAATTTTAGAAATAAGTTAACACATTCAGAATCATTCAAAAAACATAACAATGCCTTATTTTTGCCAAAAAAATCGTCAAGAAATGCACGTTTTACACATTAACTTAAAATTACACGATTTTCCAAAACAACACGTTGAAGACAAGAGCACATTTTTTTTTAAACATGTTCTTAGGGTTGCTTCAATGCATTATGTTTAGTAACGCGTAGGTCCTCCCCTATTGCGCACACACTCTCTGAGTCGGTTCGGAACACTCTCTATAAGGTGGATGACGTTTTTATCTGGAATTTGCTCCCAACACACTTTTAAAGCAGTTATCAACTCCTGTCGGCTATGAATTTCAGTGTGGTTGCCTTTAAGGCTTCTTTTCAACTGGTCCCAGATATGCTCGATTGGATTCAGGTCCGGACTCATGGCAGGCCAGGGTAGAACTGCGATACCAGCTTCGGAGATTGCACTTTGGGTTACTCTGGCAGTATGTGGGCGAGCGTTGTCTTGCATCAGAATAAAGTTAGGGCCTACTCGCTGTGAATATGGGATCACATGAGGTCGGATGACATGCTGAACATAGCTGGCGGCCGTTACATTGCCCTCATCCAAAATCACTAGCTCGGTTTTGCCCATTATGCTAATCCCACCCCATACCATAATACTGGGTCCACCAAAGCGGTCAGTTTCACGAATACATGGTTCTGTAAAACGTTCTCCAGGTCGTCGCCAAACTCGTACGCGTCTGTCATCATTAAAAAACTTTACTTTAGATTCATCTGTAAAAAGCACTGTCCTCCAATTATTCATGGTCCATTAGAGGTGATCACGTGCAAACCTTAATCGCGCTGCACGGTGGGCTCTGGTCAATTTGAGCCGAACAACTGGCATTCTGGAGCGTTGTTGGTCTTCATAAAGTCTGTTGCGAATAATTTGGTCACTCACTCGCGTTCCAGTGGCGTCACGTAAGCGATTTCTCAATATGTGTGCAGTTACAGTTCGCTCGCGACGTGCAGAGAGTCGGATGTATCGGGCTTCTTGGGAGGTTGTCGCTCGGGTTCTACCTGAACCGCGCCTCCTACTCACACTACCTGTCTCTTGAAAGCGTTCCCACACATTTCGAATAGCTCGTCTTGACACACCTAAGCTTGAAGCTACCGATCTTTGCGAATTTCCCTGCTGAAGCAAAACAATGGCTCTAGTCGCGGATTCCGTGTTCATGTGATGTCGAGAACCAAACCAGGCATTGTTTATGCAAACAGTAATGTAATCGATAATTAATCGATAATTAAAGTAAGGTTACGATAACTTCTTCGTTAGACACAACAAACCCCACTGAGCAACAATGTAATGGCACTCACAGATTCTGCGGTATATCGTAAGATTTTGTTTCTTGTCTACCCACTTAAGAACTACCCTAAACTTGGCGTTTAAGTGTTAGTTTATGATCAATAAACATGTCTACTTAACATTTCCATACATCAGTATGCCAACAACTCGCAAAAAAAATGTGTCGGGCAAAATATCGAAATATTTCAAGTGGGCCCTATTTTGTTTTGAGTAGTTTATATATACCGCAATACCACACTGCGCGCGAAGACCGGCTTCGCAGATGTTAGCGACAGTTAGCCAGGCTGAAGTGGGACTGGGCGGGTCACGTCAGTCGTATGGTTACAGACAAATGGGCAACAGTCGTCACACAATGGGTGCCTGCAGATGGGCGTCGAAGCCGGGGCAGGCCGAGGAAGCGTTGGCGTGACGATCTCGATGCATTCCAAGATGGCTGGTTCCAAGATGTGGAGGAACGGGGGGCCCAGCAGTGGGAAAATATAGGTTAAAAAAATAAGATTCACAATTACATTAGCGTATATCATAAATCAATGAACATAGCAACTTAAACCAAATCGAATCTACATTAATGGTAAAACATTATTTTGAGACCACATTTTTCAGTGATCTCACAGTAATTGTATGTGATCTAAACAATAATGTATCAAAATACACGAAATATTTTAAAACACCATGCATTTTTGGTTCAACGAACGAAACGAACGGCTTTCCGTGAGAGAACTTAAAAGAAAACCGGTTTTCTAGATTTGTTTATAACTTCTATCTATTTCTTCATCAAGTCTATTAATATTAGTTTTTATTATGCAATATTAAACCTTGACACAACGATAGAAGATTGAAAGTCGAGAGTATGAAAGTTATCTACGAAACGATGACATCACGCTATAAAAGTAAGCGACTTTTTGACTAAATTGTCATTCCTAAACATATTTAGTTTTGTTTTTGTATCCGATTGTGGAGGGCTTCGTTTATTCATAACATACAATCATACATAACACTTTATAAATGTAGCTAGGTATGTGGTCATCATCATCATCATACCAGCCATCGAACGTGCTGAACAAAGGCTGCATATATTTCAGAGCGACCGATAGGCAGCCGGCACCCAACAGCTCCCAGCAACCATTATGGGGTATTTCCATCTCAAAATTTAAAAAAAACAAAAACTTTTTATTCATTAAAATCACAAGGATCACTTTGATAAGTGAATTCTACTGCCTGTTCCTTCGCGACAAAGCCAGGAAAGAAAGGCAAGAAACAAGGCTGTTGTTTTTAATGATCCTTTTAGAATACATAATAATTAAGAAAATAAATATACGTCTAAATTGTACCATTTTTGAACGAGTTGCAGCAATTTCAATCCCAAGCTTCTCCATCTTCTCTATCCGATATTTTATAGTAGGCTTTTTTTTTAAGATTTTGTTTCATTATTTTTTTTTAAATTTGTTACGTGTCAATTTTTGTACATCACTTGGGAGTTTGTTATAAAAGCGTACACCATGCTCTTTAAACGATTTACTAACTTTATGGAGTCTACAAGTGGCAACATCTTTATTTCTAGTATTAAAATTATGATTATCGCTTTTTCTTAAAAAAAATTGAATATTTTTGTGAGAATGTCGTAATATTTATTTCTATAATCTAGTGGGGGGCATCCTTTTCTGCACTTTCCAGTGCGTGGTCTCCACTCGAGAACCTTTCAGCCCCAACGACCATCAGTTCTTCGAGCTATGTGCCATGCCCACTGCCACTCCAGCTTACTAATCCTTCGTGCTATGTTAATTACAAACGCAACTGTTCAGTAGATGCTGTCGACTGCAGAGATAATTTGGTCGCAAATCGCAATCTGAGAAGTTGCAATATAACCATTTTTGACAATCAACGTACTTAGAACGTCAGTATCTATCGAGAACAATAAAACTTTTGAAGTTAAACTTTTTTTATTTTCCGTCCAAGCTGTCCGATTATGGAACGCCTTGCCGGTCTCCATTAGGAAATCCCCCTCACCTTCCGTATTTAAAGCTAGACTCAAAAACTTTTATCTCCAAGAAGTTTCGTGATTCATCTGATCTCTAATATTATTAATATATGTATAAGTATGTAAGTACATATTTATTTATTTTATATATGATGTTTATTTATTTAAAATTATTTATATACCTAATATGTATGTATATAACTGTTTAGGGTTAAGTCATTTTTCTTTTTCTGGCCAATCTTCCATTAAGCAATGATCCTCTCCATCAAAAGGTTGTCTGGAAGAGATCGCTTTGTTAAGCGATAAGACCGCCCATTATGCTTACATTTATTAGCTTATTTCTTTAAATATGTTGTGTCTAGCTTGTAAGGTATAATAAAGAATTTTCATTCATTCATTCTTTTAACGGGTTTGGAAAAAAATATGAGAGTACAATTTTTACGATACGCGCGCACACCTATAGCTAAAAAGCGACATGATGAAGTTAGCTGATAACTGTCTCTCAAGTTTCAGTGAAAACTCATAACTATATTTTATAATTTATCATTCCTTTTACAAACACCAGAGTTGTGGCATACGAGAAGAAATCTTTAGCTATTCTTCTTCTCTTACACCGAAGATGTATAACTTCTTACGTGCGTACACACTAGGGAATGCAACCCCGACTCGAGATTGCAAATTCGAGATCCCGCGGGATTGAAATTTCTACCGGAATTTTTGGGATCCCGTCTAGTTTAAAAAAAATGTTAAATTCTGATGACTGAAAAAGCTAATAACAGCTTGTTTGTGATAGTGAGGTTAACTAAAATAACATATTACTCGAAAGAAAATAAAAATCTTTATTCTTTAATCTTACCAACTAAATAATTATCGTCACCTGTCGCTAATATTCGGAAATAGTCGGAATAGTTTTCTAACGTTGTTTGGCGTTCCTGCCGCTCGCGGCCGTCAGTCAGCGCGCCGCTTGCGCCCCGAGTGGACGTGTGTAGCGTCGCTGACCACTGCCGCCCAATCCCGTCAATCTCGAACGGGATCTCGTCATATGATGCGTCGGGATTGATCCCGAAAAATTACACGAGATCGGGATTGCATTCCCTAGTACACACACGTTTTTTTATCGGGAATGAATAGCCTTTATTAAAAAAAGATTACTTTTCCAAACCTTTTGGTCAGTACAGATAATAATTTACTCTCAACCTTAAGCCTGGCTTACACAACGACCACTAAAAGTATTTAGCAACTAAGCATGTTTAAATTTGACGTATTTGTATGGTTTGATAAGTCTATTAAACATCACAAATGAAAAATTATACACTTTTTTTAGGAAATTATTTCTATAATTTAAATGAATTTATGAATCTAAAAGGACTAATCCTCTTCTTTTCTTAATAAATAAAACTTTAGTAATTTTTAATCAATTATATGTTGTACACACGGCTACACATCAATTATCCACTATAAGCTGAACTCTCATTCTACGAAAAGCCTACACAATGCGAGGTCAGCTTATACTGGAAGTGTATAGCTTGATGTGTAGCCGTGTGTACAACCATTTTTTTTTATATTTTATTAATAACAACATTATTATTACGTATTATTGTCTAGAACAGGTCATATGCCATTAAAAATGTTTGCGTTCTTAATGCGGAAGGCTGACACACTGAATTGTCACATGTGGAGTGGTGGAGGATGCGCACCATTTATTGGTAGAATGTGTCCGCTTCTTTTTTTTTATTATTCATTACAGAATCAACAGCACTTGTTAACAATGTAAACAATCCTTATAACTAATGCACAGATTCTCAATCTATAGACTTATATTTTATGAAATTAGTCACCTAGAGAAAACGATTAAAAAACATAGTATATTAATTAAATTTTCAAGGATTTTAGTAATTTTAGTAGGTACGCATTTGAAGAACAAAATAGAGGTAGAGATGCTGTGTAAATGTGTGTACTTGAGAGGGTGTGGGAGAGAGTGTAGTGTGTGTTGAGTGAATTTCTGAATATTTTATAGAATCCAGCGGGAAAAGTCACTGGTGGCGACTTACAACTTAACAGATTCGACGTGGGTATCTTCAATGAAATCTTAGCTGACCCTACATCAGACAGATGCAGCTAAGGAATTATTTAGTGGTGTAAGTCATCACAAGTGACATACATAATAGATAGATATTATCGTTTTTTTAAGTTAGCCCGACAAGGATCACATCTTTACATTTTTGTATGGTTGTGGTTCCGGACCGATTTAAATAAGATTTAGTTCGTAATATGTGTATGTTTTGTTTAACTTCGGTTTAAAGTGTTTATTCTCATAAGAACAAATTACAGTTCACTTAAAATGAGCTTAAATATATTTAATTTATAACAGTAAGTTTAGGCTAGTGTACAAAAGCATGCATTCATCATGTAGGTATTTAATTTAAACATTGTAATAACATTGTAGAAACTTGTACATCAAAGGTTTTCCAAAATTAGCTACCAACACATTCAAACTATAACGGTTTTAGGTAGGTTATTGAAATTTAAAATCTGTTAGCACTGACCAAAAGTATTTAGACCCTTCTATCATAATTTTTTTTTTGGTTATGTGTGAGTGAAATGGTGTGACGAGACGAAATTGCATTCCAGTCGGTATGTTTGTGTGCGCAGCGTAAGCTATTGAGGAAGTGTATTGAGTTGCATTCGTTTATGTGCTTATTGTACGGCCCCTTACTAAGTTGTATATAATTTAATTAGACTATAATTCATAATTCATTTATTCATTTGCAAACATGGGTAAATATATATAAAAACATGTTTTACCATATTAGTTGGCATGCAAATGCAGTTAATATAATATAACTTAGTCTATTAGAAACATTTCTAGAATTGAATTCAATCAAAGTCAAAGTTAAAAAAAAAATTAGTCAAATCTCTAAAAAATTAAACAAATTACGCTATTATCGAGTTTGCATGTCTTTGTCCATAAGAAACTCATCCACAGTATAATAACATCTAATTCTCAAAAATTTAAACAATTAATGCTTGAATTCAGTAAAATTTAATTGTTTTATTCTATTTGGTACTTTATTATATATTTTTGGAGCCATACCGCATACACTTTTATTAAGAAGAGCAGTGTTGCTTTTAACTAGGCTCAGGTGGTATATGTCGCGTCTGCTGCGTGAATGGGTAAATAAGTCGGGATTCATTTTGACAAAAATTGATATTTCGTAAATGTATAGTGAGGGTAAAGTTAAAATATTAAGTGATAGAAAGTAAGGTTTGCAGCTATCAGTTGTTTTCAGACCATACATTGCCCTGATACATCCTATAGGATTAGCATTTACCTAGTCAGGTCATAAATTCTGTCACATGTTTAATATAAAATAATTGAAACAAGTTTATTCATTATGTAACTATTTATATACCAAAATGAACTTAACAAAACATAGATTCTTATGACACTAAAGTTTATTCAAAATGACCTCCGTGATTTTGAATACAGGCCTTCAATCTGCGCGGCCAGTCGTCTATCGCAGCACGAACGAGGTCCATGTCAATATCGGCGGCTGCCTTAATCAAGGATGTCTTGAGTGACTCCAAATTGGAATGAGACTTTGAGCACGCTTTTTCCTCCAAGTGTTGCCATATCTTGTAATCTAACGGATTCAAATCTGGACTGGAGGAGGGCCAGTCTTCGTTCCGGATGAAGTCGATTTCACGCGCCGCCAGCCATTCTTGTGTGCTCTTCGCTCTATGAGCTGGCGCCGAATCTTGTTGGAATACCCAGTGCCTGTTATTGAACATGGTATGAGAAACAGGTTCCACAAGGTTCGTCAGGACTGTATTTTGATACACAACTGCATTCGTTTTTACACCTTTCTCACAAAAATGTACCTCTGTTAAGCCCCAATTAGAAACTCCCAACCATACCATGAGCGAGGATGGAAAATGACCTCGTTGGACACGCGGAATACGGTTGCTCGCTTCTTCACTACTGTGTGCGTACACCTTATCATTTTGTTTGTTGTAGCTCTCTTCTACGGTAAAAATTTTTTCATCCGAAAAAAGAATTTCCTGATATTTTTTTCCCGCGTACCGCTTCAACAAAGCGCGGCATCTCTTTAGTCTCAGGTCCATTAGACGAGCATTCAAACGATGTCCTGTTTTTCTTCGATATGCCCGAAGCCCTAAGTCTTCATTTAACACCCTTTTCACCGTGGTTCTGCTTAACCCCATCTGAAGGGCCAACAGTTTCTGCTTACGTTTGGGATTTCTTTGAAATCGCGCCTTCACAGCTTTTATCACTGCTGGAGTCCTAACAGACCGAGGGCGACCACTTCTTGACCTGTCATCTACACTAGAGTCTTCATTGTATCGTTTGATGGTGCGATAAACAAATCTTTTGGTTATATTCAAATTTTTCAGTATGTCAAAAATTTGAATTGGCGCGTAACCGCAACGATGCAACGCAATAACTGCAACACGGTCTTCTTTAAGCGTCCACTCCATATTTAATAATGAGTAAAATTCTAAAAAGTATACATTTTTATTTTCATGAACAATTCGAAATTCGAATTCTATAAACCTTTTTGTGGCCAGCATTCTAAAAGAAAAGTTTTTACTGTGTGACAATACTTATGACCTGACTAGGTATATTAGTTTTATTTGTGATAGGTTAATCGATATTGTATTTTATTATTTAGATTTTAAAAAGGTATGTACATTAAAATGGTGCTCGTACAATAATATTAGTACAAATACACAAAGTAAGAGTTTTTACCGCGCCGGCGATCCCCGAGCGCAACTTCAATTCGGCCGCGTCAAAAACTTCGGCCTGAATATCGCTATCCCTGTTTAGTGACGAAGTTTAGCCACGCAGAGCGACAGTGATGGCAATAGAACGATTCGAAATTTGATTAGATTTTGACCGTGTTCCGTAATACCAAAAATGATGACTGAAAACTTGTTGTATTTTTCTCATTGTGTTGTTATTATGTAACAAGACGATATAATCTATGTTCCCATGACTAGGATACGTAAGATGTTGTTGTTTTTAATACGAAACAATTAGGTTGAAAACCGGTCTTTTATGACGTAAAAACATGCAGAATGCGATACGCTTCTATTTCATTTTAGGTAAGTATTTTGATCTAATATATGGTTAGGAACCTAGATAAATACTATTCAAATTAAAATAACACCTTATTAAGGTAGAAATATGCTCCAATTAGAAGTGATCTTGGTAGTACGTGTTGTATGGGCGATTGTCCCTCCGGTGCCCCCTTAAGGTCATCTGCATAGTGTAGAGAGTTGGCAAATTTAATATTCTTATCCAGATCATCGACCATTATGGTGAAAAGCAGACGTCCTAATGATGAGCCTTGGCTAATACCTGGTCTAGTGTGATACGGAGAGGAATAGTAACACCCGAGACGCACGAATTTCTGACGGTCGCAATTAGCAAATAGTTCTATCAGCATGGGAGAGAGCACAAATGCATCGAAATTGCTAAAGAGGACGTCGTTATCTATCCGATCGAATGCTTTTTTAAAGTCCAAGTAAACTACATCGACTTGCACGCAGGTTTTGATGACTGAGACGCAGGAGGTAGCGGCTTCGATTCCCGCCGCGGAACAAATATTTGCATGATCTACAGATATTTGTTACGAGTTTGGATGTTATTCTATATATTACAAGTACCTATGTATTTACAAAATAAATAAGTATATATGTATTCTATCAGTTATCTGGTTCCCATAGTACAAGCTTTGCCTTAGTTTAGTGCTGTGTGAAATGTCTAGCGTGTTGTATGGGCGATTGTCCCTCCGGTGTCCCCTTAACTTTATTTTGTTTGCTTTGTGATCAAATTAATTGTACATACGATAGGACCAACATGTACCTTTATAAAGGTCTTTATAATAAATTGGAAAAAAAAAAAATATTGTCTAACTCTTGACATTTTTCTATATTATATTGTGTTTTGACTTACCTTGTATAGCATTTCTCTGTTATATGGTTGGTAAATACATATCTTGAAATTATTTAGGCGCTAAATACAATTAGGCATCGTTGCGCCCGTGATTTGTTAAGTAAAAATGATTTGCTTTGACTTATCTCAATATTAAAATATGCTATTGTCTTGTAGTTTATCATTACGTTACATAAACATACCCGCAGGTAGCCAGAGTACTTGCACTGCCAAAAGTGAAAGTCGCCCCGACCAAAAACGAATGGATGAGGTCGTCAACTATTACATCACGAAGAACTTAAATCAATCTCAACTGTATTACTACAATAATTAGGGTAGATTTTAGCTTGAATTACATCGTATTCAAGATAAGTTGGTAAGAGTGGTTTAGGTACCTTGTATTCATGTCTTTAAATAGATGTAAGTCTGGAAGGTTTTTTGTTCAGTTTCAGGTTCACTTTTATTCTTTCGAACCGGATAAGTTTAAAAAAGTAAGTACATATAAAGAGGTAGAATGTTTTAAACTCTTTTTCATCCTTCACTCTGACAGTTGGTTATTGTTCAAAATAGAATGAGGCAATGCATTCATTAATAAGCCACAAGTAACTTTCTAACAAAAATATAACCGACTTAACCAAACTACTGAACTGATGTTGATGAAATTTATGTATTCTTGTTGTCCCCATTGACGCTGTCCCCATCATGGGGACAACGGGAAGTCAAAAAAATTCCTTCCGTTGTCCCATATTGACGCTTTCTCAATATGGGGACAACGGGAAGTCATAAAATTTCCTTCCTTTTGTCCCCATTGACGTAGACACGCATTGTTTATATACATACAAATGAAACAAATTTTTAATATGAGAAAGTTAAAAATAAAAAAAAAATACAAATCGGTTGATAAATAACGGAGTTCTGACTGTTCTGAGGTGAAAACATACAAACGAATTGCGTCCCTATAAAGTTTGAGGGGTGCCCTCGATTTTTTTGGGATCCCAGGATCAGATCCTGTCTCGATCTCAATGGGACTACCTGAGAAGTAGCCTGACTACCCTTTTAAACAAAAAAATAATTTCTCGAATCGGTCCAGGTGTCTTCGAGTAATCGAGGAACATAAAAAAATTATTCCGGCGAATTGGAACCTCCTCCATGACAAATACTTATTACTATTAAAAAATGAAGGAGGCCACATTCTTAATATGCTTTAAGTAATTAAATACAACCTTCATGGCAAATCTTTGTTTCTATTTAAATATAATATTACATAGGCTATAGTTTAGTACATAAAAAACATTGGATATCGGGAACGCAAATTTTCTCACTATAGTCTAACTTTTTATTAGCTGCAGTAAAATGACGTTTCTAAATGTCATTCCGTAAAATAATGTTGCCAGCCTAATCTCAATAGGGATGTGATTCAGTTCACAAAAATTAATTAAATAACATTATTATGACGTTTTTGTTTCATTTTGAATGTACCTCCCTATACTTCCACTAAAAAAGATCAATTCTCTAGTATAGTAATAATAATAGATTAAAAAAATACATTACAACTTAATATTAAATCTCAAAAAAAAAACCAAACTGATTATTCATTTATGATTCACTCATTTAGCTACATCCCTATTTATTTTTCTTCAAAAACCGGCAACCCACAAAACGTCATTTTACTGCAGCTAATAAAAAGTTAGACTTTAGCAACAATGGTTATGATTTTTTTTTAATTTTCTCGCATACGTGATGAATTCTTTATATGTATGTTACACTCGGGTGTAAGTGATCAAATTCATTTCATTTATTCATCAAAATAAAAGATAGGTACAGGTTTAAGGGGCTAACTAGACACTAGGTAACTATGTAACTGATGTAAATGGTAACTATGTCGCAATTAAAGGATATGAATATAAATAGGTTCTCGATTATCAATGTTGTTTAGATTACTTTAGTTATTTTTTTTTTATTTAATAAAATCCACAGCCCTTATTATGTAAGATACAAACTTATAATAAGCGTAGTTAGTAAATTACTTTATATACTAACGCAATACAGATTGTTTTATCACTAACTGATAAAAAAATTAACAATAAGACCGCTTACTTTGCCAATATAATATCGCAGGCTTACAATAGATCGCTTACAGCGGCGTACGTGGGTGTCGGACGCCCGGGGCGAAAGACAATTTTGCCGCCCTCTTATTTAGGTATTTCAATTTAATGTATACTATTACATAAATTAATTCTAGAGAACTTTTCCGCAAGAACAGTCATAATTATTTTGCATTATACAGGTTAGATTTTAAAATAAAAAGTTTATCTAAGTTTTACAAATACGTTTATTAGTACAAAAAATATTTTACTTAAATAAGTAATTAAAAATTCCGTACTCTTTACAATCGGTCCGAATTTGTAGTTCCAATAAAAATATGAAATGGTTCAAATATTTTTATTATTTATTGTGAAATTTTGCCACCCACTAAAAAGTGCCGCCCTGGGCGGGCCGCCCCTGCAGCCCTCACTACGCTACGCCACTGCTTACAGCCCTCGTATAACAATGGTAAAATGCCAAAGCGCCACCATTTTATCTATTCAGGAGGACAAAATTGGAACTAGAACCGACAAGTACAAAATACAAACAGCTGTTCAGAAGACACTTAGTGACGCTGTCAATGAACAAGATGGCGGGGGTGTAGCTACATACTTGACATTTAACCTTTGATGACAGATGATCTTGGAAGTAGTTGGCATTTGTAGGTGTTCATCAAAGGTCAAATCAGTTGCAAAGAATTCGTCTTATATATCTTTCTATACAAAATTAATATGAATAATGAACTATGTACAAGACCTTAAATTATCAAATAGGTACACACGGCTACACATCAAGTAATACATTTCCAGTATAAGCTGACCTCGCATTGTGTAGGCGTAGAATGAGAGGTCAGCTTATACTGGAAATGTATAGCTTGATGTGTAGCCGTGTGTACTAACTAATACAAGAAGCAGATTGTTTTGAAGAGATATTTGATAGGCCGGCAGAACCACGTTACTATACACTAGCTGACCCATCCCGACTGCGCACAGAGTTTTATCAAAATAAAACATAGCCTTATACACTCAGGGATAGTATAGCTTTCTATCAGGAAACGAAATTTCAGAATCGGTTCAGTAGTTTTTCTGTTAACCACTACAAACCTACAAACAACAAACTTTATTTCTTCAAAATAATAAGTAGGTATAGATAATATTACATAACCGAACAAGTTTATTTACAAGCAGTCAGAATAACCAGTAAGGCACTATCGCCCACACGCAGCCTTGTGTTCACTGGCCCACTTCAGTATCCGCCAGTTACTTAGATTTGGCCACTACCGCATATTTGAGGTGAAGGGTTTCTTTGTATTACTTATTAGAACTATATTTAATTCAGATCATCTTCATCAGGTTCGTACCTTGAAATAATCGCTGATGGCTGATCTTAAACAGTACATGTTTGTTATACCGAACTGTACTGAATATACAGGTGAGCGAGCATTACAGAAATCAGTGTTGCCACCTTAGCCCTTTTCGGGCTCTTCTTGCAGCGGGAGAATCCGTTTATTACAAGCTTTTTATTAACTTGCAATGTATGTATGTTTGTCCGGGTGGAATCTTGCAACTGAATTTT
The DNA here is from genome assembly GCA_918857605.2 of Philereme vetulata. Classification (NCBI taxonomy): domain Eukaryota; kingdom Metazoa; phylum Arthropoda; class Insecta; order Lepidoptera; family Geometridae; genus Philereme; species Philereme vetulata. The sequence goes on from OU975482.1 coordinate 2,789,474, forward strand.
AAGCCCGTTCCCCTCAACCGATTGAGCTGAAATTTGGAATACATATGTAACTTCGGTGACAATGCAATAATATGGTACCATGGAGGAGGTCTCATGATGGAGACGGATGCTAGACAATGAAACTTCTGAATGGATTATAGTAGGCTACTATTGTTTGGGCTCATTTGAATCTGCTTGCGATTATGAGTTTTATAAAAGCTTGATTTGAATAGTATTTTTTCAACAAAAAACTTATTTCACTGTTTAGCCTGATATGGGCAATCTAGCTCTTTTTGACACATCCCTATGTATCCCTAGGTATGATTCAAACTATTCATTTCTATTCATACTACAAACTATACACAAATAGCAAAATGGTTATTGAATTACCTATAATTTGAATTGATTTGTTGTATCGAATTTTGTTTTAGAAAATGTTTTTTTACAAATCGTTTAATGAATATCAATTAAAATTACAAATACAATTAACAATCACACTAATATTATAAATGCGAAAATTTGGATGTTTGTTTGTTACTCAATCACGTCGTAACGGCTGAACCGATTTCGATGAAATTTGGTATGTAGATTATAACTTGGATTAACGCATAGGTTACTTTTTGTTGACAAACAACGCGTGCGAAGCCGCTGACGGAAGCTAGTTATGAATAAATTAAACCACAAATAAAACAAGAAAATTAAATGATGTTACAAATTACTTTTTCCCAAAGAGCATCTATGCAAATCTGATGTATGTTCACAAAAATATTAATTTGTTTAAGAAAAATAGCGATAATCATAATTTTATTACTAGAAATAATGATAAACTCGCTGTTGCCACTTGCAGACTCCCATAAAGTTAGGAAATCGTTTAAAGGGCAAGGTGTTCCCTTTTATAACAAACTCCCAAGTGATGTACAAAAATTGACAATTAACAAATTTAAAAACGCAATTAAACAAAATCTTTATAAAAAAACCTACTATAAAATATCGGATTATTTAGATGATAGAAAAGCTTGGGATTGAAATTGCTCCAACTCGTTCAAAATGTTACAATTTAGACGTAATTTATTTACTGTATTGTTATGTATTGTAAAAGGATCATTAAAAAAAAACAACCAGCCTTTTTTCTTGTCTTTCTTTCCTGGCTTGATCCTGAAGGAGCAGGCTGTCAAATTGACATTTCAAAGTGATCCTTGTGATTTTATTGAATAAAATATTTTGACTTTGAGCAGTACTATTTGCGTTTCAGTCGGCTAACTCGGCTACTCACCGCCTTTCTTTGAAAGTTGCGTAAATATTGATTTTTGTTATTAAATTGATCAACGTTATCAATTTTTTAAGCAACCTTTTCGGCATAAAAATCATTACGCGTCTTTTGAAAATAGATTAGATTAGAAAATTCTTTATTGCACCAATAAAAAGATACATAGGCGAACTTAATGCTAATTAGCATTTTCTTCCAGCTAACCTTTGTGTAGTGTGGAGAAAGTGGTAGTGCCAGAAAAAGGAAATTTAATCAAACTTTAGTTTAGAAATAAACTTGGAAAATTAAAAATAATAATAATACACATACATAAACGAAATACACAAATATATCAACATAAAGTGCTCAATTTTGTTGGGTATCTTGAAGAGAGATGAAGTATTTAAAGAGTTTGGATTTGAAGATTCCCATAGAGGCGGCCTTGCGGATTTCCACTGGAAGAGAGTTCCACAATAGTTGTAATGTCTGCCGTATGATCTCATCTGAAACCTCTATAGCACAGCTATGCACTCACGCGCAACCTAGCGTGTTCTGTGAATATGTGATAACATCTTAGCTAGTAAATATACAACTTTAACTATATTAGGAACAGGTTTTCATATATATCAATTTTATAACGAGTAGGTAATATTTATGCAGGGTGAGTTGCCCAACGATACCAAAACGTATTTAGAGGCTAAATATAATGTAAGGAGTAGTCAAATCATACAAATATTTCCAATTTAAATATATTTTATCGCTAAATACGTTTAGGGATCGTTCTGCAAGTTTGTGTAAGGTTACGTCACTAGTACAGCCTATAACGACCGCTATGAAGTTAGCCGTTTGGCAGCACAATTATTTCAGGCAATATTTTTGTCTCGCACTAACTTCAGGGCGGGTTAGTTCGTATCCGCTGATCGTATAGATTATCCAATTGAGAATTAGGATATAACTGATTTTTGTAACATACCCCCGCCGCCCGCGGCTCGCAAAAACATTACCCTCCCTCCGCAGACGGGTAAAAAGTAGCCTGTGTGACAAATAAGGTCTTAATCTATATAGGTACATATATATCAAATTTCATCGAAACGGTCCCGTAACATAGGCTGCATTCCGAATCACGCTAAAATCGATATCATCGCGCTAACAAGCGTTCCGAGTCACCGTGAGCGCGACAACGATGTCCCGTGAATCGTCATAGATGACGTCATTCTTTCCGCCATTTTGCGCTAACAACGTCCATGCTCCAAACCGATATCACTGTGAGCCTCTCTGTCAAAAGTGACGTGACAGCCGGTTGGTTGGTTGCTTGTGAGTAATAGTGTTCTGTGGTTGGTTGGTTTATTGTTGTTATAAAAATAAAGAAACATTGACTTGCAGCGCGTTCACGAGCGTTCCGAATCTTTGAGAGCACTCAACTGTCATCAGCGCCATAACTGAATCGGCACGCAAAATAACTACGTGAACGCTAGCAGCGATTATGTCGTGATTCGGAATGCCGGGGTAATAAACAGAAAGTCAGACAGAGTTACTTTCGAATTTATGATTATATAGATTTATTTTAGAGTACAATAAATAGAGAATTCATAATACAATGAATGTCGAGGTCACAATATAAATGCAAACTTTTTGCGTACCCACATGCAATGCAGCAGGCAAAGTAAGCTATGGCATTCTGCCATAAAATTTCGAAAAGTGGTAGAATAGCATTTTTCATCTCTTGCATATATCTTGCATAGAATTGGTCTGATTGGGCCACAATCCACTAGGTAAAATTATTTTTTAAAATGATAAAGTTTATCTGGGGCAGAAACGCTAGCTACTCGAACAGCGACAAGAAATTCTTAGGAGACCACTCGAATCTTTTATAATGACTTCTGCATTTACTGATTATATAAATGTACAGTTACGGAGAAACTTTCACACATAGTTTAGAAATTATTTGCTAAAATTCTATAGATCTTGGTCTAACTTAAAGTATTTTTTTCGTTAAATCTATGATTGTTTTAAAAAGATTGATTGATTGATTGTCGGGCCATAAAATAATTGAAACTTAAAACAATGGTTTAAACTTTTATCCGCAATTTAGACCGACCCAAATTATTTGGTATTACATTCGGGTCGGTGCGGTACCGGGTCGAATGTATCGTAATCCAAACGTCCAAACTTTACTACGTATAGTTCTCTTAACCGATTTCCTAGTCATCTCTCCAAAACTATACTGCAAAAGTAAACCTTTATCCTTTTTTCAAAACTTCTTCAAAGTCGTTGACATTTAAACTGGAAACGACCGACTAACGACCAACACAAAAAGTAAACAAAATTCTCATAAATTTTAATGACAACAAATAAAGTCCCAAAAATCCAATAAGAAAAGTCGTCGAAATGACATCACTCCTATATTTGGACCAAGGTCAACCACAGCGTCCAATCTCGACTGTCAAGTATCAGTTCATTAGTGAGCCCACATTTGGACTGACTTTTAAAGCTTGAAGTTGGATAGTGCCCATAGATGGAGCCACGGTGGGGCAAAGGTGGGCCGCTGCCTCTTGCGGCCCTGCCTGAGGAAACGAACAAAAACATAATAATTTCAAAATGAGGAGTTTTTACGGTCATATCGAATCAATTTTCTATTTTCAAAATATATGACACTAGCTGACAAATCCGATCCGGCTCACCCGTCAGCTCGACGAGGCCCAGCCTATCGAACAAGCCGGCTTCCGGAGCGGATACTCTACCACCGACCATATCCACACGGTAAAGCAGCTGATGGAGAAGTGTCACGAATACAACCGGCCCCTTGCCATGGCCTTTATCGACTACGAGAAGGCCTTCGACAGTGTCGAGCATTTGGCCGTGATCCGCGCTCTCCATCGCTACCACATCGATTCCCGCTACGTGGAAGTATACTATACTTCGCCTACACTGCAAGTGCGAGTTCACACGCTAATAGATCCTGTGCTCATCCAGCGGGGGGTGAGACAAGGGGACACAATTTCTCCAAAGCTTTTTACACCTGTCCTTGAAAATGGAATGAATGGGAAAGACATGGAATAAACATCGATGGTGTCAACTTGTCTCATCTTAGATTCGCAGATAATCTCGTACTATTTGCAGAAAACTTTAGTGATCTCCAGACAATGCTGCAAAATCTTTTTGATGCTTCTTTGAGTGTAGACCTTAAGATGAATATGTCCAAGACGAAGGTGCTCTCGAATGTCTCCGTTGTCACAAACCCCATTGTAACAGTGGGAAATGAGAGGCTGGAGACAGTCGACCAGTATGTTTATCTTGGACATATTCTATCGTTTGGTAAAGAGCATCAGTAGAAGGAGATCTCTTAAAAGGATCCAATTGGGATGGGCTGCATTCGGCAAATTAGATGACATTCTGATGACGACCTCCGTGGCGCAGTGGGCGAATAGCCGGCTGAGACGCAGGAGGTAGCGGGTTCCATTCCCGCTGCGGAACAAATGTTCGCATGATCTACAGATATTTGTTCCGGGTCTGGTCGTTTCTCTATGTATTTTAGATATGTATTTACAAAAAAAAGTATTCTATCAGTTATCTGGTTCCCATAGTATAAGCTATGCTTAGTTTGGGGCTACATAGCGCTGTGTGAAATGTCCGGCAATATTTTTTTTATTTTTTTTTATTCTTAGGTCGCCTAAAACTTTACAGTGTCTGAAGACCCGCTTATTCAACCAATGTGTTCTGCCCACCATGACCTACGGTGCTGAGACATGGACGCTCACGCAGGAGGCTGTGTACAGGTTAAGAGTTGCACAGAAAGCCATGGAGCGTACCATGCTTGGCATCAGACTGTTAGATCGAGTTCCAAACGTCGAGATTCGTAGATGAACGAAGGTTCATGACGTTGGGATTCGAGTTATGTAGCTCAAATGGTCTTGGGCGGGACACTTGGCTATACGTGGTGATGACAGATGGAGCAGGACAGTGACTGAATAGTGGCCGAGGAGCGGGTATAGAAGGGTAGGCCGACCAGCAGCGAGGTGGGTGGACGACATCGTAAAGGTCGTGGGCCGTCAGTCGGTGAGACTAGCGCAGGATGGCACAACCTTGGGGAGACCTATACCCAACAATGGCCGAAGTCAGGCTGTGGATGATGATGCTGACAAATCTGCAGCTTCGCACGCGTAGTTTTTCAATAAAAACATTACCCTCCTTCTGCGCAGTTGGGTAAAAAGTAGGCTATGTCACCCGGGGATAGTGTAGCTTCCAAACAGTGAAAGAATTTTTTAAATCGGTCTAGTTGTTTCGGAGCCTATTCATTACAAACAAACAAACAAATCTTTCCTACTGTTTACCCAACTGCGCAGAAGAAGGGTAATGTTTTTATTGAAAAACTACGCGTGTGAAGCTGCGGATTGGTCAGCTAGTATATTATAAATGTGAACGTTTGAATGATTGTTTATTTGTTTGATCTCAATCACGTCGTAACGGCGAAACCGATTTCGATGAAATTTGGTGTGCTGAAAGATTATGACCTGCATTCAAATATAGGCTACTTTTTAGTGTCAAACAACGCGTGCGAAGCCGCTGGCGGAAGCTAGTTTATTATAAAAGAAAACCGTTTATAATCATCTTATCCTACGCAATATGCGTGACGGCAAACTATTCTTTATTCTTACTTTTGACTCTTGTCAATTATAGATATACAACATCGTACTTAGAGAATACAATCCCGAATCTCGGGATCCCGGAATCGCGACCGTATTCTGGCCCCGAAAACCCCGGGACTGTCCTTGACTTATCTCGGGATTTTCGGGATTGCCACAAACAAGTCTAGTTTGTATTCCGTTGTCTGTTGCGCCTTGACAATAACCTTGCCTAGATTATATTATTAGCATTTATATACATAACGACAAAAAATAACCCTTAGATACACCGTCGTACGTTACGTACCTACTATACAGTACACAGGTACAGTCCTAATAATATGTTTGTCGTAGAACTTAGAAGGGACCTGAGCGAGCGTTTTCAGCTGCAGCTTATGTTGGCAATAAACTACGAAGCAGGCTTGGAAGTCAAACATTGCATGCTTGATATTTCTGCGATTACATTTTTGAAATTCAAAATAGTTTTTATGTGTTGTCTTTTTGATTTCTTGCAAAAGTATAGTTTTTTTTATTTTACTATTTTCTTTTCTTAATATATTGTAATGTGTTTTGTGCAAACATTAAAAACATTTTTATGAAACTTCTCAAGTTTTTTCATTTGAGCCCAATTAGAAACCACATAGTTTAATCCCGGGATAGGCCTGAGATCCCGGGATTACGGTTCAAAAATCCAATCCAAATTGAAAAATATGTATGAGATTGTATTCTCTAATCGTACCCTTATAAATGTAAATAAATTAATGATAAAAAATCTTATCCTCATTCTATTGGACGCATGCCGTCATGGCGTGACGACATACGAGTCGGTTTTACCCCCAAGGCACGCCTATAGATGTTGTCACATAAAAAAACTTGTGTCATTTAAGATCCTCGCATGCTAGTGGTGAAAAAAGCTTTTTTTCTAAAGGACATTGACTAGCCATTGACGATACGTTCATCAATCCAAATGGAGTGGACGTCTTCCAAAATGGTTCCGTGAATGTGATAAACGTATGGCAATCAAATGGACACCTTCCAGCTTTGGATTTCTAAATGGATTGAAATCCATGTATCCAAACCAAAAGTACCTCCTTAAGGAAGTCTTCCATTTAAAAGCATTCCAAACAGACGTATCGTCAATGGCTACCTTAAGATATTGCTATGCGTTGCCCATGCGTTTGCTTCCCCCTGAAGCCAACCCTGGCTACGACCAACCCAGTGAGCGTTCGAAATATACAATCGTGAACAAATATTTTTAATCGAACTGTCAAATTCGGTGTCATAATGACAGATTGTTATTGGTTTCCAAACAAAAGTATGGGGCTAACTGAAGCTTGTTAAGTTTTGACACATTAATTTATGGGACTGTGTTCGATATTAAATGCATAATTAATGCTGATTCTGACTGCACCATGTTTTGCCTGTAGTTAAAAGCGTCGCATCCACTAACATTCATTCCTGTCGGAATCTACAATTGTTATGGAATGAAGACCGAGAAAGAATGACGGTATTACTCAGAACATATTTCCCTTCAGCTAGTCTACACAGAACTGTTCTAGAATTGTCATGCTATTGTCCACATGCTTTGGGATACAATCTAGGTCAAAAAGTTACAATCTAGGTCTAAAAGTTGATATTATATTTTGAATCTGTTTGATTGTACATATTCTGTTTTGCGTGCCTTAATAAATGCAATTAAAATTAGAACAATGTTCTGAGTTTTATTTGTCCCTCTGTGGTGTTTCAGTGTTAACTTAGAGTTTGACCGACAGATTAAGTCAGAAGGAATGAATGAAGGAATGAACGCTAGTGGATACCTACATGTTACTACAGGACAGGAATGATAAGCCGAAAATAGCAGATTATACACATGAATATAAAATTACATTCTCACAGGCATACTATACAAATATTAGCTGGTTTTTTTAAATATCAAGAATAAATATTCACAAACAAATCATCGCATCGATGATATGGTCTAAGATAAAGCACGGAGATCTAGAAGACATCTATTCACTCTTATCTTAGAGAGACCCGGGTTGTTGTAGTCTTCAGGAAAAACAGACGACTGTAAAGTGTTCCATACCTTAGCTACGCCTACGCATTAAAAACGTAGAACCAAAACGGTTTGTGCGAATAGGTGGTAGGTATATTAACGAGGTATGGATGGTACTGAGCTGTGCGTCAACGATCCCTAAACGTATTTAGCGACTAAACATATATACATTTGACGTATTTGTATGATTTTTCAACTCCTTAAGTCATATTTGCCACTAAATACGTTTAGGCATCGCCATCGTTGTGCATGTCGCCCGTAATATCTTGTTTTTAGGGTTCTGTACCCAAAGGGTAAAACGGCACCCTATTACTGAGGCTCCGCTGACTGTCGGTCTGTCTGTATGTCTGTCCGTCTATCACCAGGCTCTCTCATGAACCGTGATAGTTAGACAGTTGAAATTTTCACAGATGATGTATTTCTGTTGCCGCTATATCAACAACCAGAATAAAATAAATATTTATAGGGGGCTACCATACAACAAACGTAATTTTTTTGCTCGTTTGAGCTCGACATTGTTAACGTCAACAGGTAGACGCTTGAAATATTCACAGAATATTTAGTTATATATTCACTTTAAAAATAAATAATTAAATTAAAATAAAACAAATAATTAAGGGGGCTCCCATACAACAAACGTGATTTCTTGTCGTTTTTATAGATAATGGTACGGAACCCTTCGTGCGCGTTTCCGACTCGCAGTTGGCCGGTTTTTTTATTAAATTACTTAATGCATTTTGCTTTTAAAAACGAATGTAAGTGTACATAATGAAGGCTTTTAGTCCTAATGGACTTATCTCGTTGTAGTTATCTGATTATATTATAAAGAGGTTTTATTGTTTGTATGTTTGTAGCAGGTAATCTCAGAAATTACAAATTTTAGAAAACTATATCTATTCTTATAATAAAAAGAGGAAAGATTTGTATTTTTATATTAGATTAGATAGTTTCTGTATTGCACACCATTATATTTAGGTAAACATATAAAATAAAATACACTTTTAAGTCATAGTTACAATGGTCGGCCTTATCTTTAAAAGCAATCTCTTCCAGGCAACCTTTTTGAATAGACTAGAATAGAATAATATTTTATTTACAACATACTTAAAGTTAATATGTATTTAAAAAAATTTAAACACATGTGCACTTATTTATGTTGTGTAGAATTACTGTATAAAGTTTCAAGATCTAAATGGAAGTATTCATCGCATAAGAACGGTTTTAAAATAAATTTAGAGTCATATTTGAATTTTTTTTTCTATAGAGAAATTTTTACGGAATCGTATTTTTACAACACAGGCGTTCTAGCACGTATCCTTAACTATAACATATATGAATTACAAATTGAAAGTACAAAATTTGTTGAACAAAACATTGTTTCTCAATAGGCGATTTATCGTCTCCCCCGGTATAGTGCGCCCTTAAGTACATAAGAAAAATTATTATTTGAATATCTCTTGCTCTTGTAATAACAAATCCTTGATTGCACCAAATGCCTTATTTTGTATGCAGAGCACTGCACTGGACTGGCTTAGTACAGTCAGAGAGAAACGAGGGCTTTTATTTTTCGATTTAATAATACTAGTTCCAATTAGCGTAATAGATGGCGCTGTCTGGAGATACACCGGCCAAAAATATGGTTTACATGCTTTAATCTCAATGACTCATTATCATTGTCTAAAACAATCTCACATCGTCAGATAAACAAACAAAATTTTTTTTAATATCTAGTTTCTTGGAAAATAATCATGGCAATTGACATTGACAATTCAATTTCCTTTGATAATCAGCGTATAACAGAGCAACGCCATCTGTTAGCAGTTGAAAAAACATGGTGAAACCCCCTCATTGTAACATGACGAGATATCTTTTATTAAAAAAAAAAGAAAAATAAGGTATATTAAACCAAACTCACTATTAAAAAGTATTGTTAGTGATTTTTAGAAAAACACAAAAATTAATTTGGTTGCTATGAGTACTACGGCATCACAGACTAATACAGAGATACATAGACTTAAATTTAAAAGCTTCGAACTTTGTACACACCTTTTCGCGTCAAAAGTTAAAATGAAGATTTTAAGCATCATGGGAAAATGGTAAAACATTCGACTTTTGTCACTGAATGTACAAAAGTGCATAAGAACCTCTTTACTATAAAAATATTCAGCTCGTTATGCAGAATCCTAATTATGTATAGCTTGTTCCGTCAGTAAGGTCTGAATCAATTTACCTTTTTAAAAATAAATATGGTAAAACATTTCAGCACTTATTTTCCATACACAATTAGGAATTATAAAGGAGAACGAACATTCATATATGAATAGTGTACCTAAAAATTGACAATGCAGCAAATACATTTACAAATACAGCTACTTTACAAAACACATTTTGGGAAATATGCCCAGGAACTATACGATCTAATCCCGTCATCTCCCTTCCAACAAAGGACTAGCAGGCGCACGGCTCAGTACCATCCGTACCTAGTTGATATACCATTCGCACACACCGTTTTGTTTCTACGTTCCTGATGCGTACAGCTAACGTATGGAACACTTTACCGTCGTCTGTTTTTCCTAAAGAATACAATCCGAGCCTCTTTAAGGTAAGAGTGAATAGGTTTCTTCTAGATCTTCGTGCTTCATCTTAGACCACATCATGATTTACCGTCAGGTGAGATTGTGGTCAAATGAAGTTGTATCCAGTTAAAAAAACGAGTCTGCTTTAGACCACACGACTGAAGTAAAACTTCGTTTTCAAAATATTAATTTATAAAATTGTTCTATTACAAAATTGTCCACACGTCTGTAGGTCGATCAGTCTATGTTCATTCTGGACAGACGCAACGCAACTCGCACTCGCGCATTAACGTTTAAAAATACACGAACCGTAACTCTCTCTCTTTCTATCTTAACTAACTTATATCTCCCTCTTAACTTCCGTTCGCACTTTTCGTAACGCATTCACCAGCTTACTCCCCAAGTAAAGCGTGCGTAAAGAAGTTTAACTTTAAAAAACACTAACTGAAATAACCGTGTGTTTATTAAGAAACAATATGCATTTTTGTATGTAGAGTTTGTAAAAATACTGAAGTTATTAAATAAATCCACATTCGATGTGGAAAATTACGAGCTTTGGTTGCCTTCACAGAGTCAGCACTGGGAGTGCACCTATTACATATATCGTATATACATCTCATTGGCAATCCTTAATAAACAAAATATATGAGCAAAACAGCCCTCACAAATAGTTCCACTTCTAAATATTTCCAATCTCAACTTATCAATTACAAAGATGCGGTGGAATTTTAACAACCAATAGTAATATTTTTTATTTATCCACCAGATAAACGTCCATTCTTTTTGCGCGGACGTTAAACTTATGTATCCTTATCAAATACCAGTTTCTGCACTATTGAAGTGTCTGCTAGGTAACGAGTCGATCGAAGATAATGCCTTGACTGTAGGGTTGCAAGATGTCCGACTTTTAGGTCCATTCATCTCTTTTTATGTATATAACCAATCACTTACCGGATTTTTTTTCATAGTGCAAAATTTTTGGTGAAAGATTGAGAAGATTTGTTTTATTAAACTTCATTTTTTTAATAAATCTTTAATAACTAAAAGAATATACAATTATATAGGAACAATAAAATACAGGAGAAACCGTTGAATCATCTAAAGACCGTTGCAAACGATCTATAGATAGCTCAACTGCTTTAGATCACTGACGGAAGTGTCCCCAAGACACTGGCTGCATTGCCCCGCTGAATTACAATGCTTATGCGTTGACCCATGCGAGAGCCAGCTCTCAGATCACACGTCGCTTCGACCAAACACCTAGAAAGAATTTTAAAAACGCGATGGGCCCCGGTAGCCCATGGACTTGGTTTTGACCCCATGGATTTGCGCCGCTTGAGATCTTCGGCTGAATTTGCCACCACACCGGCCCCAACTGCTGTACCATACAGATGAGATGGCTCAAGGGAATCGACGCACGTGGCGTTCCACACCAAAGGCCTACCCTTCTCCCAAGGTAAATGAGTCATACTGTCAGGCCGCTTACCATCGTCACGTATCAGACCGTTCGGTTCGAGAACGGCTGGAACGTTGACGCTGCAAAAAGGCCGGCGGATGATATCATTGATATCATCTCTTATGGCGGGTTCCTATATCCGTCAATAACCAGCTACGACTCGTTTCTCCTTGAAACCCTGTCAAAAGTTTAACACTAGTTTGTCACTTTTTCAAGGAGATACGAGGCGTAGTCGGTTATCGAGGGATATAGGAACCAGCCATTAATTGTATTTGCGAGATCACCGCTATAACTTATACCGTAGTATAAGTTTCTATATTAATACTTAATTATGCGCCTTATTTATGCCTACGTCCGAAATAGGCAACTTTGTTTACGAACTGAAAGGTGATTAGGGAATGCAATCCCGATCCCGCGGGATCCCGATCTCGTGTAATTTTTCGGGATCAATCCCGACGCATCATATGACGAGATCCCGTTCGAGATTGACGGGATTGGGCGGCAGTGGTCAGCGACGCTACACACGTCCACTCGGGGCGCAAGCGGCGCGCTGACTGACGGCCGCGAGCGGCAGGAACGCCAAACAGCGTTAGAAAACTATTCCGACTATTTCCGAATATTAGCGACAGGTGACGATAATTATTTAGTTGGTAAGATTAAAGAATAAAGATTTTTATTTTCTTTCAAGTAATACGTTATTTTAGTTAACCTCACTATCACAAACAAGCAGTTATTAGCTTTTTCAGTCATCCGAATTAAAAATTTTTTTAAACTAGTGGGGATCCCGAAAATTCCGGGATCCCGCGGGATTGATATTTCTAATCCCGCGGGATCTCGAATTTGCAATCTCGAGTCGGGATTGCATTCCCTAAAGGTGATACACCTTAGAATAGAATAGAAGAGAATAATTCTTTATTGTACACCAGGAATACTTAAAAAAATTATATTAAATATAGTACAATGGGCGGCCTTATCGCTGAAAGCGATTTCTTCCAGGCAACCTTTGGATGGAAAGTAAAGAGCGAAGCAGTAATTGACGGCGGTGCACAGAGTATATTTACAAATGAAAGAAATGCTTATAATCCTAATACATAAATAAATACGTGCAGATAGACTAATATATACGACTAACTAACTAATAACCTAAATCAATATTCTTACAAATCCAATAAACCTTTTGTCACCTTTTTTCAAAACAATTTTACAATAAAGTAATATAGTAAGTACTCTAAGGGCGACTTGCACAACTATGCCTATAAACGCATTTAGTGGCTAAATATGATTTAGAGAGTTGTCAGATCATACAAATAAGTCAAATTTAAACATATTTAGTCGCTAAATACGGGATCGATGTGCAAGTTCATAAATGCATAACAAAACGTAATTTAACAATCTCGATAAATTAATGTTTTGTGTATTCTCAGTTTGGAGCTCTTCAAATGTATTCGTTGTTTACAGAATACATTTTAAAAATACTAAATGAAAAAAATTGTTAGAAGTATTTAATTTCTCATACCTCTACTCTATTTGCATGGGCTTGTTAGGCCTATGCGATAGGAAAACAAGCTTATTGCAATAAAGCTAAGGACTAGTATCGATTCACAGTATCAAGGGTATTTCATACTAGGTAAACACGAAAGAATCTCGAAAGACAAGTTTTTAACACATAAGATCAGTGGCGTAGCGTGGGTGTCAGCCGCCCGGGGCGGAAGAAAATTTTGCTACCCTCTTATTTAGTTATGTCAATTTAATAGACTATAATATAATAACTTCTGTGTTTAACTAAAACTTTAATCTTCTAATTTTTAAGAGCAAATTCTTTTATTGCTCTAGAAATGTCTATAGCATCACACACCTCTTGCTCAATAGATAAGATATCCAGATTGGTTAGCCTTAAAGTACTCATTGTTGATCTTATAAAGTTTTTCAAATTCAAATTCAAATTCATTTTATTTCAGATAGTTACAATCCATATTACAATATATAAAAAACAAATAATCACACAAACACATCAATAAAATAAAACATTTAAAAACTAAACTTAGAACTAATTAAAAACATACGGCGCCGGCGGTTTAGATCGCCCTCCGCACAAAACATTTCCAGATCGGAGAGGTGAACCTGTCCGATATAGTTTTCAGGATGCTGTTTTGACTGTCCCGCACTCTGCGAATCAGGGATGCAGTTTTCTTACGTAGTATGGCTTCGAAAGCATCCGTCTGGTATACTGCAAACATCCCTGACGCACTGCAGAAGCGAGGCAGCCCTAACATCATCCTGAAAATATTATTATATTGGACACGAAGCCGGTCCAAAGGCTTTTTCGAGTAGTTGACCCATAGGTGTAGAAGCTCTGGCAATAAGCTTTAAAAAGTGTCAGCTTGACTTCTTCAGTACATCGGGCAAACCTACGGATCAACATGTTTCCTCGGACGGCTAGAGCCCTGCGTTCTCTCTCTATGTCAATTTTTGATCAATTTCAATTGTGATAAACTTCTCTTACAGCTGGCATTGCTTAAGTGACAAAAATTTGTGATGGTTTAAATATTTATAAGATATTATTATTATTTATTGTTAATTTTTACGGCCCCCTAAAGGTGCCGCCCGGGGCGGGCCGCCCTTGCATAAAATGCATAAAGCTAAAATGGTTAATGTTAAGTCAATTCAAATTAGCATAAATTACTTTTTGAAGTAAAACTTCTTTACACACGCTTGACTTTGGGAGTAAGCTGGTGAATGCGTGACGAGAGCGTTACGAAAAGTGTAATCAAGCGAAGCGAACGGAAGTTGAGAGGGAGATATAAGTTAGTGAAGATAGAAAGAGAGAGAGTTACGTTTCGTTAATTACTGTAGGGGCAAGAAAGAGAGGTGCAAGCACACATTTTCTTACTTTCTCTCGCTCTCATAGCCAGTTACGTTTCATATATCTAAGACACAGTGCAGGCCTATTGTCTGCATCACACTATATGGGCAAGAGGGAGCAGTCCTCTCACAGGCAGTGCATGAAATAAATATATATCTCAGTCAGTAGTTCGTTTGCGAGTATGCTAGCGTTACGCGAACGGTGATTTCTTGATTATTTTTCGTAATTTCATTTCGTTCTTGAACAATTTGATAAGTTATTATTTTGATACAGAAGTTTTACTTCAGTCATGTGGTCTAAAGCACACTCGTTTTTTTAAAAGAAGCTTTTGTTAAATTCATAATCAGAACCGCGAGATGATTCAAATCAGCTCAAACACAGTACCCTATTATACTCCATTGAGAAGTTCTTATTGTCTTATTTCTCTAATCTTACGAACTTAAATATACAAAAACAAAATGATGAGAAACATATTAAAAAAAAACCCCGACTGCAAAACCAACTAAAAAGAGAGCTTGCACATTTTGATAACGCAGGTGAGGACTTTATTCAACACCAATATAAATAGATATATATATATATATGTATTGAATGGTGAAACTATTATTATCTGTGATTTACAGACGATTATAATAGCCCCAACCGCTTTTTCTCTCACAAATGTTTTCTGTGAGAAATAAGCGAGTTTCAATAGTACTCTATAAAAAGCTAAGAGCAAACCGAAGTCAAGAGTTGGTATCCTATAGTAAAGTGTTCTTACATTGTACCTGTCACCTGTCACTGTAAATCGGACGCGCCTGAATTACTAGGGGCGTGTGTCATCGCCTATCCAGCATAGAGAAATATAGATATGTACTTTCTTTATTAAATAACTAGTTGACCCGCCGAACTTCGTACTGCCTTGACATGCATACATATAACGCGAGCTGTCAATATACGTCGCCCTGGTGGAATTGTCAATTGTTGTCCCCGGCCATCATTATGTATTAGAAAATGAATTTTCTTCGTAATTTCTTTTTGCGTGATTTTTTTCCAATATTTTAATAGTGATTCTGCTATTTGGGGCGGAGACAAATCCAAGAAATTAAAGATCATCAAAATCGGTCCAGCCTTTCTTGAGTTATAGATGGTGTAAAATGCGCGCAGCCAAAGATGAGACTTGACTGGTCACGTGGTCATACCTGCGCAGTAGATAGTTCTTGGCGGTTTTCGCGGTATTCGTGGCAAGCGGGGAGGGACGGTGAGGCATGGCGTCGCGCATGCGTATTCAGTCGTGTGTCGTTCCCCGCACTCCGCGCATACGCCGCTGTGGTCCCAATTTTTATTTACAACCATACTTAACCATAGACAAAATTACGTTTAGCTGTCATTTGCGTTTCGTTATTCCGTGTCAGATGCGTTTTTGTTATACCACGTTTTATAGTGACTTGTATTGTCTTAGATGTTTTATGTCACGTCACACGGGAACGCGGTCGAACGGGATAAAAAGTATCCTCCATTTCCTGGTTTTAAGCTACCTCCTCACCAATTTTCAGCCAAATTGGTTAAGCCGTTCTTGAGTTATAAATAGTGTAACTAACACGACTTTCTTTTATATATACATATATAGATAGATTATGGATATTTTCTGTTTAATGGTGTGTATAAGTATACACAAAACATTATGAGATCTTACTCATTCGTAAACATTGAAATTGGTACTGAATAATACGCAACTATGGCTGAATGTGGTGAATCTATTAAGTGTATAACATTTGTATAATTAATTACTGAAATGGGTATTTAATGCGTACCTATGTACTTTTCTTTAATCATTGAACTTCATGATCCTTATTATCTCTAGTGAACGCCATTATTACAAGAGAATGGTTCGTGAAGCGATTGAAATCAAGAAATTTTCAAAATTCAATAGGCAAGATGGCTATAGACTCTCAGCGTCCCCGGTGATTGCTAGGTGTGCTTGTCGTGATCGGTCGTCTCAGTGCGCAGATACGGTTAGTGTAGTGTGTCGTAATATGAACGAGAACATTTCTAATTCTGAAGACCAAGTGAGGGTAGTTGCTGCAGCTGCCGTAACTTCTCAATAGTGCTCCAGTCCCCCGTGACCACGGCTGTTGTAACACAGCCGAAACGTCGGGATAACAAATAAAAATGTACATAGGCGATAAATACCCGTTTTAATCAGTAATTATGTACAGTGATCGCGAAAGTTAGAAAAATACTATCTGTATAATTCTACCCATGTTCTGGCAAATAAATAAATCTTAACCTTTCATCTATACTCTCTATACTAATATTATAAAGAGGAAAGATTTGTATTTTTGTGTGTATGTTTGTAATGAATAATACTAAAACTACTGTGCCGATTTGAAAATTTCGTTCACCATTGGAAAGCTACATTCACCCTGAGTGACATAGGCTATATTCATTGCTAGAAAAGATTAGGGGTCCTTACTAAAACTTAAGTAACGTACCCCAAGGTGTAAAAAAGTGCCCTAAAACGTCTATCGTCGCATGCGCTGCGGAAACTATTGGTGATAGAACAAAAGTATGTTCTACAATATTAAAGAAGATTCTACAAAAAACTTCGGGATACCATAATTCTTAATATTGTAAAGAGGAAAGATTTGTTTGTTTGTAACGAATAGGCTTCGAAACTAATGGACCGATTTAAAAAATTCTTTCACTGTTGGGAAGCTACACTATCCCCGGGTGACATAGGCTAGTTTTTACCCAACTGTGCAGGAGGGTAATGTTTTTATTAAAAAACGACGCGTGCGAAGCTGCGGATTGGTCAGCTAGTTGTTTATAATTCGTCATTTTTGTATACAAAACCGTTGTCTTACCTTTAAACACTTGTGAATCAAGATGGCTGACAATTAGTTGTGGGTCGGCACTTCATTACATCGCGGCTCGTTACTGCAACAAAAAAAACTATGTTTAAAACAGCTATTTTTATAAAATATTTCTTTATTTATTTTAATCTATCTAACAGCTACAGCAGTTAAGGTCAAATTGCTAAAGAATGAATAACGAAAAAAATAATTTTGAACAAAAAAAGGCTCTCATTATGACCAGTATGATGTTGGACCATAGACTTAAAGTAGAGTTTTTTATAAGTTTAACATCAGAATAGACGTCTTAGTAACAAGGGAGTTTGAGGGGTGGACGACACAAAAGAAAAAAATGCACCTCAGCAAAACTGCATCTAACTTACAATTATTGATAGAGCGAAGCGAGATCTCCAAATTTTTTTTTAAACTAAATTTATCTTCGTTTGACCACAATCTCACCTGATGATAAGCGATGATGTGGTCTAAGATGAAGCACGAAGATCTAGAAGAAACCTATTCACTCTTACCTTAAAGAGGCCCATATTGTATTCTTTAGGAAAAACAGACAACGGCAAAGCGTTCCATACTTCAGCTGTACGCATCGAGAACGTAGAACCAAATCGGTGTGTGCGAATGGGTGGTATATCAACTAGGTACGGATGGTACTGAGCCGTGCGCCTGCTTGTCCTTTGATGGAAAGGAGATGGCGGAATCAGATCGTAAAGTTCCTGGGCATATTCCCCGAAATGTATTCTGTAAAAGATCGATAGGGGGAATCAAATCAAATCAACTTGGGAAAATCGGCGTTGTAGGTATGTATATTAGTCCGAAGATACTCGTAACTTTCGAAGCATTGATCCGATCATCGTTAAATTTGATACATAGGTAGGTAGTGATGGCACAATTCTGGTGTGACTAAATAAGCTGAAAATGTTTTGGGGTTGTTGAGATATTAGGGTTCAAGAAGGGTAAAATAAAATGAAAATGAGACTATAAAGTCAAATGGAACGTCAAATGAAAGGTCTTTGTTAGTACATTCCGCCCCTATTTTTATTTTTAATTTATTTTTTGCAGTTTTTGAGTTAATAGCCATAATAAAGACTGAACTTTGACGAAATTCACAGAGTACACCAGTGACCCCAAACTGCTGAATTACGTATGCGTGTAGCTTTAGTGGCACCAATATAGGCAAAAGTCTTAAATCCAGAATAACTGCACTTTGTAATCCCAAATAGACCAATTAACACCCCGTTTCCTGTAATTTGAATGAAACTGTAGGTCAAGTTATATGGTTAATATTTTGTGGCATTATTTTGATAGTCAAAGATTAGGCGAGACCTCAGTTCGGGGCGAATCACTAGTAAATTGGCTAACTGTATAATGATAGATAGATAGATAATTCTTTATTGTTACACCAAATTAAAACAACTTAACCTAGAAAACTTAAAGACACATGGTGGTACAATGGGCGGCCTTATCGCTCAAAGCGATCTCTTCCCGGCAACCTTTGGATGGGCTGGATTGAAGAGACATGTGAGAAGGCGGTGTTTCAATAAATACCTATTTATGTAGGATAAAAATAAATACTTAAACCTAAAATATACCTACATATACTTACATAAATAAATATAAAATATATATACATATACTTTTACAAACAATATCGCAAGGAAATACAATGTTTACTCTAAAGAAGCCGCTAAGTATAATTTGCAGACCTCATTTTTAAAAATAGGTAAAGATTTAGCAAGTCTGATGGAAACGGGCAAGTCATTCCATAATCCGACAGCTCGTACCGTAAACGAGTTACTAAAGAAGTTGGAATTATGTTGTGAAAAATGGTGTTTTCGTACCACTTGCTCAAAAAAGTGACATTTTTAATCTGTTAAAAACAGGGAAAGAAAATTGTACTGAATTTCATTCATCCTCTAGGGGGAGAATGTGATTTAAATTTGGAATACTTACCGAAATTTATACTGAACTACATCTGTGTTTAAACCATTGAGTTTGTATATAAAGCATTGTACATCTTTTTGAAAAAGGAATACGCATTTATTATGCAGTTATGATTATTAAATAAAATTACGAAAACCGACAAGGCCGTATGAGCTTGATGCCTTTGCTTTTCCGACAAACAAATATTAGTCTAGGAATTTGCCGCGTTTTTGTTTTCTTCAAATACATAATCGTTAAGTTTATTTTAATTGTCATTATTTTTAATAAATGCTTATCTCGTATTATTATTGTGTTAATTTTTTCGCAAATAGTACGAAAAGTAGAGTATTTTCCTCGGTGATTAAGCTGTCTTAGTCTTGGGTGAACTTAAATCCCTCGCTACGCTCGGGAGTAAACCTCGAGTCCTTCGTTACGCTCGCGATTTAAATCGTCACCCGCGACAGAAGACACTGCTTTATTCTAGTTGTTCTTGTTTGCTGATTTATTTTTTGTGTGTGTTTTAGTCTTAAGATATGGACTCTAGTTGTCTGAAATAAAATATTTATATACATATATTTAATATATAACATTATATAATATAATATTAATATATAACATATAATATAACATTTATTTATAAGTTGTTAACCATAGAAGATTTAAAATAATCAAACAATTTATTCTAATACCAAGAGTATTTGGACATTTCCGATAACTAGAAATCACGCCATGTTATTTTTCAATTCTTCAACAGCGCTATCTAGCCCCAAACTAAGCAGAGCTTGTACTATGAGAACCAAATAACTGATAGAATACTTATATATACTTTTTTTTGTAAATACATACTTATTATACTTATACAGAAAAACATCCAGACCCGGAACAAATATCTGTAGATCATGCAAACATTTATTCCGCGGCGGGAATCGAACCCGCTACCTCCCGCGTCTCAGCCCACTGCGCCACGGAGGTAGTCATTACATCTGATACTTTTTTACAACAGATAACAAAAGAGCAATTGATATTGAAGCGCACAAGTCATTTTCGCAATAACAAAACAATTTAACCTTTTTCTCTCGACAGTACGCTAATTAATTCGCATCCTTTGGAGGCAGTAATGTGGAACAGGTATGTATGAGTAGGCATACTTGCTATCCTTGCGGCTCGATTCAAGCCATTAAACAACATAAAAAAACGAAACCTTTAATAAATAATTGCATTTGTAATCTTATTATAGAGAATGTGCGTTTAATTGAGAAAGATAGGCTAGAATATCTTTTTTATTGAGCGCTCGGAGAAGTGTGTGAGATTTGACATTGTTAAAGTGAATAAATAAATAAATATTGCTGGACAGTTAACACAGCGCTATCTAGCACCAAACTAAGCAGAGCTTGTACTATGGGAACCAGCCAGATAACTAATAGAATACTTATATACTTTTCTTTTGTAAATACATACTTATAGTATATAGAAAAATATCCAGACCCGGAACAAATATCTGCAGATCATGCAAACTTTTGATCCGCGGTGGGAATCGAACCCACTACCTCCTGCGTCTCAGCCGGCTATTCGCCCACTGCGCCACGGAGGTCGTCGAATATGTAGAAAATAATATTAATAATGTAGGTATTTCGAACACTGCACTGGCAACTAGAATGCAGTATTTCAATAAAAATATTACCCTTCTTTTGCGCACTTTAGTAAAAGTAGCCTATGTCTTTCCCCAGGATATAATCTATTTCCTTGTCAAATTTCATTATGATCCGTTCAGCCGTTTAGTTATGAAAATGTAACAAACAAACTAACAAACAAACAATTATTACTCGTGCGCGATAACTTGGGACCTGCTAGGAATGCGACTCCCCGACCGATTCCCCTGCACTTCCCCGATGGCGCCCGTATTTTACCGTTCGCATCACTATTTTTTACTAGGGTTTTTAGTCTCGTACTGTCCTACGTCACGTAACGACGCGCTCTGGAATTCTTTTAGTTTTCGTTTGTGTTATTGTTTTGTTGTTGTAGTTTTTGTTGTTATAGTAAATGTTGTAAATTTATCGGATACCTCTTCGTCAAGTGATTATAGTGAGACTGAGGACGAAGAACAACCTCTAGAAGGCATAAATCCACTAAGTAGTGACGAAGATGAGATAATGTAAATAATAGATAAAATAAATGTATAAACTTAAACATTGTATTTTTATTTTATTCAAATAGTGTAAAAAAGATTAGATAAAAAGCAGCGTCCTCTCTGAGTAACATAATAAATTAGGTTAAAAAAAACAAAGACGAAGCCGCGGACGGCTGCTTGTAATGTTCGCTTTTTTGCGGGCGGTACAGACACGCCAATATGACGTCACCGTGCTCAGGTCCCAACTTATCGCGCACGGGTAATACCTTCGCAGTTACTATGTATGTATTATACACTAGCTGACAAATTCGCAGCTTCACACGCGTAGTTTTTCAATAAAAACATTACCCTCCTTCTGCGCAGTTGGGTAAAAATGTCATCCGGGGATAATGCTTCCCTACAACTTCCCAACAGGGAAAGAATTTTTTAAATCGTTCCAGTAGTTTCAGAGCCTATTCAATACAAACAAACAAACCTTTCCTCTTTATAATATTAGTATAGATAAACCTTCCTCTTGAATCACACTATCTATTGCTGAAAACTGCATTCAAATCCGTTGAGTAGTTTAAAAGATCTAAGCGAACCACGAAGCGAACAGACAGCGAAAGCGACTTCATTATATAAATTTTTTTTTTTTTATTTTATATTCATTATACTATGTAAAGATTAAAGTTATGAGAGTGAGATGTACCCCACTAGAAAAAAGTCAGACTAAGCTCTATAGTATTTTTTACGTTCTTTAGTTAATTAGTTTGTTTTTGTTTAATGAACTAAAACGGAGGTTCTCAATTCGTCCATATTTCAGACGAGCCTTTATAAAAAAACACAAACAGATCTTTATCACTCCTCACCAAAAACCCCTTTTATCATTCACTTCTGTGTATGACAAACGGGCATTTTTTGTTGACGATCAGAACAAAAAGCAACATCTCGTCAAACAGAAGCCAAATCATTTCTTCTTAAAAAAATGCCCTCAATTTAAAGACAGGTAGGCGTTAAATAGTGACAACTGACAGGCGTGAACTGATACGATTGTGGACCTGTCATCACATCTGCATACAAAGAGTGTAGGGAGCCATGAGTCTGTTTTTCACTTGATACTGTGACTAAAACATAGGTTTTTGTCGTTATCTAGCAAGTTTTTGATATGTAACATCTTTCCGCTCGGTGTGCGGGAGTGATTTTGGCAAAAAGGACGGAAATCTATAACAGGAAACCGGGGAAGCGCTTTGACCAATGAGCGCGCGCGGTGGTAACATGTTTTTCGCTACGAGATTATATGGCCACTTTCATCTCTATATATAAAAATGAATCCCATTTCCCGTGGTCACGCCATCACGCGTGAACGGCGGGACCGATTTCGCAAATTTTTTTGTTGTATTTCTTATTGTCAGGAGAAGGTTCTTATGAAAGAAAAAATTAAGAAAATTGCGCGCAAAATTAGAAAATTTATGAATACTTAACCACCATATAAAATTATTTATAATCTAACCTTAGCGCTTTTATAATGTAACCTTATGACGTTTGACATAGAATTGACAGAATGCGTGCTGCAAATATCGTCAAAGAGGATGTAAAAAAATGAATATCTTTTGAAACAGATGCTTCGTTAGGAGTTATCCCGAGATATTGTCTATATATATAAAAATTAATTGCTGTTCGTTAGTCTCGCTAAAACTCGAGGACGGGTGGAGCGATTTGGTGAATTTTGGTATTGAATTATTTGTGGAAGTCATTCATTTTCTCATACATAATGATGGCCGGGGACAACAATTGACAATTCTACCAGGGTGACGTATATTGACAGCTCCCAACTAGTTTAATATAAATAAGGGTTTTTCATGGAGGTTATATTTCATAATAGCATATTAATAATACAATGAGCCTCATTCCATTTTTAAATTTACTTACGGTTAATCGCATTTATGGAGCCTTTATCGAGTTCTCAATTACCAACTAAAACCGCAATAACATCAACACTAATAACTATATAGCACACGTATCGTGTAAAAGGCCTTCCTGCTTTTTCTGCCAGTCAATCAAATAATATTTAAGTTTTAATCTAAATCCATAAACACTCTGCAGGTTCCTTATTGGCAGAGGAATATTATTTCAACATTTCGATGCAGCGTAGCGAAAACTTCCTCTGAAAGCAGTCGATCGACGCTGTGTTAAAAGCTGCATCGAACGCTGTCGGGGCTCGCAGGACCTCAAACTTGATGCACTGTCTAGTCTGTTAATAAGGTACGTAGGGGCCTCGTGCTTTAAAACATTAAACATTAAAGTAAGTAGCTGGCCAACCTAATGTTAAGTGGAAACCATCGCCTATAACACAGCAATTGCCATTGTCTCGTAGATCACACACACTTTACCATGTTTATATTGTCTATTAGGAATATTCACGTTAGAAATTCGAGAAAGAGGTCAATCGTCGAATCCAACTCGGATGGGCAGCGTTTGGGAAACTTCGCAACGTCTTTTCGTCCAACATACCTCAGTGCCTTAAGACGAAAGTCTTCAATCAGTGTGTGTTACCAGTGATGACATATGGAACCGAGACGTGGTCCTTCACTATTGGCCTTATGAATAAGCTCAGAGTCGCTCAACGAGCTATGGAGAGGGCTATGCTCGAGGTTTCTCTACGGGATCGAATCAGAAATGAGGAGATACGTAGGAGAACTCAAGTCACCGACATAGCCCGACGGATTAGCACGTTGAAGTGGCAATGGGCAGGCCATATATCGCGCAGAACAGATGGCCGATGGGGCCGAAAGGTTCTCGAGTGGAGGCCACGGACCGGCAAGCGCAGCGTAGGACGTCCACCCACAAGATGGGCAGACGACTTGGTAAGAACCGCAGGTCGGCGTTGGATGCAGGCCGCTTCCAACCGCAGTTCCTGGAGATCAATGAGGGAGGCCTTTGTCCAGCAGTGGACGTCCTACGGCTGATATGATGATGATGATGATGACGTTAGAATCACTTTAGGTAAATATAACCTCTTTGGATGATATAGCCACAAAAAAAAAACAAACAATACCCACCACAGATAATTAATAGTTGAACCGATGAGTTCTGATTTAACGGTGCAGTTTTTGCTAATTTTAGATCAGTATCGATAGGTAGTTCGTATTGATTTAACCGAGCTATAGTTTTTGCGGGATTTCACAGTTCTAGAGTTCAATGGTAGAGTTGTGTTAGAAAAAAAAAACCGGCCAATTGCGAGTCGGTGTCGCGCACGAAGAGTTCCGTATCATTATCTATAAAAACGGTAAAAATATAATGTTTGTTGTATGGGCACCCCCCAAGCTATTAATTAATTATTTTAAAGTGAATAATATAACTCAATATTCTGTGAATATTTCAAGCGTTTACCTGTTGCCGTTATCAATACCTAGCAAAAAAGATCAAAAAAATCACGTTTGTTGTATGGGAGCCCCCCCCTAAAATATTTATTTTATTCTGTTTTAGTAATTATTGTTAAAGCGGCAATAGAAATACATTATCTGTGAAAAATTGCCTGGTGACAGACGGACAGACAGACAGCGAAGACTTAGTAATAGGGTCCCGTTTGACCCTTTCGGTACGGAACCCTAATAAAACAATGACTCTGTAAATGCGTATAGTTGAATTGTTAATTAGGATTAATAATTTATATCATGTGCCCAACAGAGTGCATAATGATCATGACTTTATTTGCTGGCATTATAGCTGTAAAGCTGAAATTTTGCATGACCATACATTTCGGTGACCCATAACCAAAATTAACTTTGTATTGTAAAATGAGTATCAGTCAGCCGTAATGTGTGTAATCGGTCCGACACACGCTTAGCCAATGTATTATTTTTAATATTTGTCTTGTACTGTCACTCTCGAGAACTCGACAATTGTTTTTCATCCCATCTATTCAATTGGGTCATTCCGGTGCACTTAATAACAGTGACGAAATTATTTTTGAAATTTGAACACTTTTTTTATAACGCAATTCGCTTTGATAAAGTGCTGGCCGGTAATAAAATGAACGCACCTGCCGACGCGGCTTTGGTTAAGCAAATTAAAAAAAATACGCAGGACCTTCTTATTTGATTTTTTATTACTTTTATGAAAATATTACAGATATTTTAATTTTATTCACACAAATTAAATAAAATATGAGTTCTAGCAGTGAAAATGAAATATTAACATCAAAGAGTGTAAAATTAACCGCAGAAACTGTCATAAGCAATTTTCTACCAAACAAATCGAAAAAAATATATCTAAAAGCCTATGAAAACTTAAATACATGCAAAAATTAAAACGAAGCATTCATTATTCATTTTTTTTATTAAACTTTGACTTTGATTGAATTTAATTCTAGAAATGTTTCTATTAGACTAAGTTATATTATATTAACTGCATTTGCATGCCAACTAATATGGTAAAACATGTCTGGAACCTATATATTGTATTTGTCACCAGTTGTTATACATATTTACCCATGTTTGCAAATGAATAAATGAATTATGAACTATTATCAAAAACTGTATTCAAAATAGCGTGAAATATCACCATTGACTCAACATGATCATCAAACAGAGTCTTAAGTTATTACGAATACCCAAGTGATAATTAAGTCAACGACTTTCCAACAGCTACAATAAACTTTCAAAATTACGAAAACGTATCTAATATTAATACAAATTTGTAATTTGGTTATGTAACTATAAATATTCGTCACTACTAAGAGCATCTCTTATTTATTTTACTGTCCGAGGGGGTTTAAAAAATGTTTTAATTCTGCTGTATGATAATAATAATGCTACTGTTAATACTATTAGAGTTTAATATTGGATTTAAATAAAATTTAACAATATATATATTTAACCCCCGGACGCAACCGCTATGACGAAAGATCTGACCGTGACTGAGTATGTGCCAATGCTGAGAAATACACAAGGAATATAATATGCTGGGTACCGGATGGTAGGCTACCGGATGGTCTTGTAAGCATACCTGCTTACAATATAGGGATATAATAGTTTGATGCGCTCTGAATTCAAACAATCGCTCTTGCCCTCAAAACATTATTTTGATCCCTTATGACACAATCTACTATTGACGCCTCATTCCTCAAAATCCATTTAACAATAGTTATTTGTTTAACAAGAGTGCAAAGTTGCTTTTCAACCGTGTGCTCAATTTTGATGACCGAGCAAGCGAAGGAGCGTTAGCGAGGGAATCAAAAGAGCACGGGGTGTAAAATGTTTGCACTCGAGTGCAACACGTAACTTTTCATCCCACCTCAGCGAAGAAATGACTAAATGCAAGAAAAACAGTAATACACCAAGAAGGTTCCGAGTCTGAGTCTTTAAAAAATTTAAAAAGTGTGTATGATAAATTCGGCACCATAGAGGTAAATAGGTTTAATGATGTTTTGAATTCACAAACTTAGTGCACACGATGTTCTAAATTCAATTCACTTTATTCTCTAGCGGATAAAAACGGCTTTTGCATATCGATATCGAAGAGCAAAAATACTCTTTCCGAGATGGGGGGATGAAAAATTATTTTATTATTGACTGTAAAACGATGAGGCAATGAGTAGGTATATGATATCTAACCTTTGGCAGTCGAGCAACAATTTATGCATCATGTCATATGTATGATAATCGACATTGTCACCATCATGAAATGTATGATGAAGAGTTGACTACCGACGCAACATGACTATGCAGTAAAATTACCACATTGTCAAGTATGCAGAGGTTATAGTCAATACCGGTAGCGTGTGGAATCGTAATGTGATTTAATCATGAATCACGGTTATTCTGAGGTTAGAAATACAAGGTACAGGGTACAGGTACAAAGGTGCGCTTACATCTCTTTCAAAAATACTAAATAAAAATTGAGCCATCTAACGATCGTTGCGATCTCGAAAGATCTAAGATATTACATAGGCTAGATGTATATGCCAGGATTAAACTCAAAACTGAATCATACCTAGATATAGATATGACAGTTTTAGGGGTTCCTAAAACAATGGTCTACGAATAGGCGAACGGCTGTTGTAACTGGTTGGACAGACAGACACATGGCGGAACTACAAGGGTTACTACCTGACAACGGATCCCTTAAAAACAGCTACATATTACTCGTGCGCGATAACTTGGAACCTGCTAGGAATGCGACTCCCCGACCGCTTCCCCTGCACTTCCCCGATGGCGCCCGTATTGTATCGTTCGCATCACTATTTTTTACTAGGGTTTTTAGTCTCGTACTGTCCTACGTCACGTAACGACGCGCTCTGGAATTCTTTTAGTTTACGTTTGTGTTATTGTTTTGTTGTTGTAGTTTTTGTTGTGACATGATGACCTCTTACAAGAGACGAATGAATCGCAATTAATTGTAAATTTATCGGATACCTCTTCGTCAAGTGATTATAGTGAGACTGAGGACGAAGAACAACCTCTAGAAGGCATAAATCCACTAAGTAGTGACGAAGATGAGATAATGTAAATAACAGATAAAATAAATGTATAAACTTAAACATTGTATTTTTATTTTATTCAAATAGTGTAAAAAAGATTAGATAAAAAGCAGCGTCCTCCCTGAGTAACATAATAAATTAGGTTAAAAAAAACAAAGACGAAGCCGCTTGTTATGTTCGCTTTTTTGCTGCCGGTACAAACACGCCAATATGACGTCACCGCGCTCAGGTCCCAACTTATCGCGCACGGATAATATGTAAGTATATCATTGACTTTGTTCAAGAATAAAATAACATTTTACAAGTGGGTAAAATGGACCCAAGTGGCAATCTAAGTTCATCAGTATAGATATTTAGAATGCCTATATTTTAATGCAAGCGCAGTGTAGGACGTCCACCTACAAGATGGGCAGACGACTTGGTAAGAACCGCAGGTCGGCGTTGGATGCAGGCCGCTTCCAACTGCAGTTCCTGGAGATCAATGAGGAAGGTCTCTGTCCAGCAGTGGACGTCCTACGGCTGATATGATGATGATGATGATATTTTAATGCAAATATGTATTAATAAAAATGTTAAAAGTCACGTTTTGTTAACAATAATACTCAATCATTTATTGTGAGTAAGTATTCCACAATAATAAGTCGAAATAAGATTGGTACATGATCATAGCTAGTCTATACTATGTACTATAATATATATTTATTTTTTTAAGTATTTTTGTATGTTTGTAACGAATAAACTCAAAAATTACGAGACCGATTTCAAAAATTCTTTCGCCATTAGACTGCTACATTACCCCTGAGTAACATAGGTTATTATTTATCCAACTGCCCAGAAGAAGGGTAATGTTTTTATTGAAAAACTACGCGTGCGAAGCTGCGGATTGGACAGCTAGTTACATAATATGTAGGTATGTTT
The DNA here is from genome assembly GCA_918857605.2 of Philereme vetulata. Classification (NCBI taxonomy): domain Eukaryota; kingdom Metazoa; phylum Arthropoda; class Insecta; order Lepidoptera; family Geometridae; genus Philereme; species Philereme vetulata. Next base: position 2,818,550 of record OU975482.1, read on the forward strand.
ATATGCTTATGAGCCGTAGAATACGTAAGTTGACATCTTGTACTGTTCTTTAGTTCCTTGAAATAAAGCGCACGAGTTTTAAGTGCGGCTGTTTTTTCGGAATGGACAGATAAATGGGCGTAATGGTCCGTAGTTATCCCTTCACCTCTATGTAATGTTAGTTCAGTTAATTTGTTTAGATTAAAACTCAAAGCTGATATTCTGTCAACACAGTAACACAACACAGTCAACACACTAAACCAATCGTAGTGGCAGTAGCTGAAGCTCTCTCTTTCTCTCTCTCTTCCCGGTCTCCATGTCTTGTTTAAATATATCAGTGAAATGTTCTTAAGTGTGATAGTTAGTAGTGGTAGTTTTATTGGTTTAAAATACATTTTTGTTATTGATCCACAAAAGCATTTTTATGTAATGATTGAAACACAAATCAGATACCACTGGATAGGTATTAAAATAGACTATGAATCTGCATTACAGAAACATAATATTTTTTGTTTTTTTTTTAGTTATGTCAAAAAATCATGAATGTGCGATTTTTTTGCTCTCAAGTTTAGTATACTAATTTTGTTATCCATGTATTTAATATGGTTCGATTTGAACAATAGTTGTGTTTGTCTTATTATGGCTACCCTTGATCAAGAGGTACGCGTGAGGTAATATAAACTGGACTCAGCGGAAGACCAGCGCTGCGGAATATTAACATGCCGTAGCATCATGCTGAGCTGAGTAGTACTTAGGTTAGGTTTTATTGTTATTGTGTTTCATTTTCCTTTATTACTGTGTGGTTGTTGAATAAAATGTTTTCTTTCTTTCTTTCTTTTAGTTTGAGAAAGGAACTCTAAAAATGGCGGCCATTAGGTACAATATTATCATTTAACTTTTTAATATTGATGTTTTGTTTATTGACTTCTCTGTCGGAAGTACTTACAAGTGTTCATAGAATGAAATTGAAACCGGTAAATAAGGATATTGCTTAAACAGTGAAGGAAAACACCGTTTTGTTTTTCCGGTAACTCCAGTAACAGCTTGTTTTGTAAAATTCAAACAACAATTAACTATTAAACACTAGCTTCCGCCAGCGGCTTTGCACGCGTGGTTTGTCAATAAACAGTAAATAAAAACCCGATCAGGTGCGAGTCGGACTCGCGCACGAAGGGGTCCGTACCATTATCTATAAAAACGGCAAAAAAATCACGTTTGTTGTATGGGAGCCTCCCCGTACGTATTAATTTTATTTTAATTATTTATTTTTGAAGTGAATCTATAACTAAAAATTTTGTGAATATTTCAAGCGTCTACCTGTTGCCGTTATCAATATCGAGCAAAAACCAGCAAAAAAATCACGTTTGTTGTATGGGAGTCACCTTTAAATATTATTTTATTCTGTTTTTAGTGTTTGTTATTTTATTATAGCAGCAACTGAAATACATCACCAGTGAAAATTTCAACTGTCTAACTATCACGGTTCATGAGACAGGTGACAGACGAACAGACAGACAGACAGAGGAGTCTTAGTAATCCGCAAGGCCGCCTCTGTGGGAATCTTCAAATCCAAACTCTTTAAATACTTCATCTCTCTTCAAGATACCCAACAAAATTGAGCACTTTATGTAGATATATTTGTGTATTTCGTTTATGTATGTGTATTATTATTATTTTTAATTTTTGTAAGTTTATTTCTAAGCTAAAGCTTGATTAAATTTCCTTTTTCTGGCACTACCACTTTCTCCACACTACACAAAGGTTAGCTGGAAGAAAATGCTAATTAGCATTAAGTTCGCCTATGTATCTTTTTATTAGTGCAATAAAGAATTTTCTAATCTAATCTAATAGGGTCCCGTTTGACCCTTTGGTTACGGAACCTTAAAAAGTTAGATTATAACCTGGATTAACACATAGGCTACTTTTTTTGACAAACCACGCGTGTGAAGCCGCAGGCTGAAGCTAGTTTATAATATTAGTGTGATTCGTAAAATTTAAATATGCGTGAAGGATTTTGTAGTCAGTGCGGCTGTATCTTAGTCATTCTAAAATAGGTATAGAGATAAATTTCTGGTTGATTTATTACATAAACTCTATTTTCACTAAAAACGTGATCATCATATCGTTATTTTATTTGGCTGGTTTATGGCGGGTTCCTATATTCGTCCGTAACCAGCTACGACTCGTTTCTCCTTGAAAACGTGTCAAAATTTTGACACTAGTTTGATACTTTTTAGGAGATACCGAGGCGTAGTCGGTTACCGACGAATATAGGAACTTAGTTGTTTTCAAGCTGTTTCTATTTTTTTTTATTTTAAACCCTCCGTAGTCCGAGACACGTTCTCGGAGACCCGGATGACGAAATCACTTCCGCTAATGCGAGTGAGTCATCCACATTAGACAGAGCAAACACTCCACAAATACACCGACCTCGCCGGCGAGGTCGACGAGTCCCTTTAGTCGCCGCTTACACGAGGTAAAAGCACGTACCCGGGCGTTTCTCTCCTATCCCCGTCCCGGCAACAGCCCAAGCCGAGGTTCGTACCTAAGTGGTGCCCTTGCGCTAGTTGCCTCATCAAAAATAAAATTATAGGGCTGAGCGCCTTCTGCGCTCGCCAAAAGCTCGGTTAAGCTGCAACGGCCTCAGAGGCCAACAGCGAGATAAGTCCATTCGAAAAAAAAAGCTGTTTTTATTAGAAGGCGGATATCCGTAATTCACCCAAAGAGGCTCTATCGGAAGACCAGCGCTGGTAAGCCATTGCTCTAACGATGAGTCACACACTCTGCAATGTTATTTTTCATCATATATGTATTTTTTAACTCACATTATCCTTTCCATCCAAAGGTTATTTGGTAGAGATCGCTACTTGGCGATAAGACCGCCAATTGTATGCATATTCATTTGAATACTGTTACTTGTAATTATTATGGTATGCAATAAAGAATTGTGTATTTATCTATAAATTTTATTGTAAGTTAGTTTTTATTTATTGTTCAAGCTTTTTATTAACTTGCAATGTATGTATGTTTGTCCGGGTGGAATCTTGCAACTGAATTTTAAACCCGTTCCCCTCAACCGATTGAGCTGAAATCTAAAGATAACCTAAAGAGGAACGATTTGTTAGTTTGTTTGTTTGTATTGAATAGGCTCCGAAACCACTAGACCGATTTAAAAAAATCTTTCACAGTTGGGAAGCTACACTAACCCCGGGTGACATAGGCTACTTTTAACCCAACTGCGCTGAAGGAGGGTGATGTTTTATTGAAAAACTACGCGTGTGAAGCTGAGGATTTGTCAGCTAGTTTGGAATACATATGTAACTTCGGTGACAATGCAATAATATGGTACCATGGAGGTGGTCTCATGATGGAGACGGATGCTAGACAACGGAACTTCTGAATGGATTATAATAGGCTACTGGTGTTTGGGCTCATTTGAATCTGCTCGCGGTTCCGATTATGAATTTTATAAAATTTTGTTTTGAAAAACTAATTTTTCAACAAAAAAACTTATTTTTATTTAAGTCTTTAAGTGTTAGTTTTGTTCGCGCTATATAGGTAGGTGTTGTCAAATAAATGATTGTATTTGATTTCATCACATCAGCCATAGGATGTTCGTTCACTGCAGAACATAGGCCTCCCCCATAGATTTCCAGAGCCGATCGTGTATCGCCTGCACCCAACGGCTCCCAGCAACCGCTATCAGGTCGTCTTTCCATCTAGTGAGGGGCCGCCGCTTTCTAGTGTTAACCAATCTAGAACCTTTCTGCCCCAACGGCAGTCAATTTTTCGAGCTATTTGCCCCACCCTCTACCCAAACATGAGGTATTTACCATGTTTTCTGAGTTTAAAACTTAAATATCATGATATACGAAGCCTTTAAATCTAAGTATTAGTTATTGAAGACTAGCTTCCACCAGCGGCTTCGCACGCGTTGTATGTCTACAAAAACAGCTTATATTTCAATTCAGGTCATAATCTATCAACACACCAAATTTCATCGAAATCGATTCAGCCATTACGACGTGATTGAGTTACAAACCATTAAACAATCATCCATACACTAGCTTCGCCCGCGGCTTCGCACGCTTGCCAATAAAAAGTAGCCTATGTGTTAATCCAGGTTATGATCTACGTACATACCCCAAAGTGTGTCAAGGTTGTCTGGAAGAGATCGCTTTTAGCGATAAAACCGCCCATTGTATCTTTATTTATTGTTTATTTCCACTAATACTGTATTTTTGTTTGGCGTGCAATAAAAAGTATTTCATTATAATACATACCAAATTTCATCGCAATCGGTTCAGCCGTTCCGGCGTGAAAGAGTAACAAACATCCATACATCCATACATACAAATTTTCGCGTTTATAATATTAGTAGGATATTAGTGTGATGTTCTAAAGAGTTCTTGGCAGTGTTGTTATTGATATTTTCATCACTTTCTTGTATAGTAGGGTCGCCATTCGTCCCGATACGTCGGAACATGTCACCGTTATTTACAGTGGTGTCCCGACCAGCTCCAAAATGTCCCTACATACGTAATCCTGCGTCTCGGATACTTTTTTCAGGTGTGTAGGTTCCTTACATCTAGCTAGAGATACAGATGTGTATGACATAATAATACATATCTAGAATTTTTTTCCATGATTTCTGTTACACGCTGTATACAAAAAAAGGACTCCTAATTGTAAATGTCCCGACGGGGCCTTGGGGATTTATGGCAACCCTATTGTATAGGTACACACGGCTACAAATCAAGCTATACATTTCCAGTATAAGCTGACCTTGCATTGTGTAGACTTTTCGTAGAATGAGAGGTCAGCTTATACTGGAAATGTATAGCTTGATGTGTAGCCGTGTGTGCATTATATTATATTAAAAGCATTGTCACGTGACGTGCTTTATAAAAATTAGTGGGTTTTAATGCACCTCTAATGCTAGCGCAGTTAAGGTTGGTTGAGAGGCCATTCTAAAAAGCATTCATAAGATTTCCCAAATGTTTAACGGCAAAATACCTAAGCTATCAGTCATTCACATCAAGTAATTGGAATTCCTCACACGTGCGCGACCGTTCGTCATACGCACGCCGTGCGCAAGCGCATTCACTGTACAAAACTTCTTGGTAAAGACATGACTTTATTCGACTATACAAGAACAATAAATATTTTTTTTTTATTCTACTTATATGGCAGACGAGCATGCAGTCCACCAGATGTTAAGTGGCTACTGCAGCCCATGGATATCCACATAGAATTCAAAACAAGCTATTATGTTGTCTTGATCTCTATGTGGATACGTTGTCATACTACAGGACTTAGCGGTTATGCCTATGTTCCAGTAATTACAGGAACATACAATTACAATCTAACCGGAACACAGCAGCACAAGTACTGCTATTTGGCGGCAGATAAAGGATACTGAAACGATATTTGACGATCACCGTGGCGCAGTGGGTGAATAGGCTGAGATGCAGGAGGTTGCGGGTTTTGTCTCCCACTGCGGTACAAATGTTTGAATAGAATAGAATATTATTTATTTTCAACATACAGATTTAACACAGAAAAACAAATAAGGTAAAAAAATCACATAACACAAAACAAATCTAAATGTACTTATTCACAAAGTATAGTTGCAAAATGGTCCTTAACTCAGCATGTGCTGGTTGCAACAACCAGCGCTGGTCTTCCGTCAAGGCTATTTTACTAGTTGCGGACATGTTTAACTAAATAAGACAACAAATAAAAACAAAGAAAATAGAATAAATAAATACAAGAGTGAAAGAAATTTACATAAAAAACAACGATAAAATTAAATTAAACTAAATTGCATACCTCAGTGCCTTAAGACGAAAGTCTACAATCAGTGTGTGTTACCAGTGATGACATATGGAACCGAGACGTGGTCCTTCACTATTGGCCTTATGAATAAGCTCAGAGTCGCTCAACGAGCTATGGAGATGGCTATGCTCGGGGTTTCTCTACGGGATCGAATCAGAAATGAGGAGATACGTAGAAGAACTCAAGTCACCGACATAGCCCGACGGATTAGCACGTTGAAGTGGCAATGGGCAGGCCATATAGCGCGCAGAACAGATGGCCGTTGGGGCTGGAAGGTTCTCGAGTGGAGGCCACTTGGTAAGAACCGCAGGTCAGCGTTGGATGCAGGTCGCTTCCAACCGCAGTTCCTGGAGATCAATGAGGGAGGCCTTTGTCCAGCTGTGGACGTCCTACGGCTGATATGATGATGATGATGATGATGAAATTGCATACTTCAGTGGTACCCTAGAAGATAATTTTATAACAGCAATAACATCAACACAAAAACTATATAGCAATCGTATCGTGTAAAAGGCCTTCCTGCTTTTTCTGTCAGTCAATCAAATAATTTGTAAGTTTTAATCTAAATCTTCAGGATGGTGATGCGGCTGCCTCGCTTTTGCAGCGCATCTGGGATGTTCGCGCACGGACGGCTACCATGCTATTATTCGCAAGACAGTCGCTTCCCTAATCCAGCGGGTGCGAGGCAGCGGCAACAACATCTTGCAGATGATCGCAGCTCGCGCGGACTGTCCCATCCAACATAAGTGGATGCGGATTGTGATGGGCTCCTCATAAATTTAATTAAGTTTTTGTTCAGAATTGTGTAAAAGTGTTTGTAACTTTATTGTACCTACTTCTAACTATGGATCTCGGTGTCTGATAATAATAAATCCATAAAGACTGCAGGTTCCTTATTGGCAGAGGAGTATTATACCAACATTTCGATGCAGCGTAGCGGTAACTTCCTCGGAACGAAGTAGAACTATGAAGCTGTGTTTGCATGATCTACAGATATACGTTCCGGGTCTGGTTGTTTATCTATCTAGTCTATATATTTGCGATAAAAACGTATATAAGTATTCTATCAGTTATCCAATAGTATCCCATAGTACAGATTTGCTTAGTTTGGGGTTAGATGGTGTTGTGTGAAATGTCCAGCATTATTATATTATTTCTATCTTTTACTAAATATAGTTAAACATACTTAGATTTCAAACTGAGAGTAATTAATAGAAAAATACTAGAGATACTAAGAAAAATACTTTTTGCTTGCATTAAGATCTCGGGGTGCCTCAGGGCATTACCATAGGACCACATTGTTCTTGGCATGGAGGTAGAATAGATTAAGTGATGTCTCATCTTTCTCGATCCTTGTTTGAGTAAAATATAAACATGGGGAGTATTTTGTACAGTTTATGACAAAAATTACCAAAAGTTATGTTAATATAGTACCTAATGAATGAATGAATGAAAACACTTTATTGTACACAGTATAAACAAAAAAAAATAGAAACAAAATAGAAAATATAAAGCAAATAGTACAATGGGCGGTCTTATCGCTTAGAAGCGATCTCTTCCAGACAACCTTTGGATGGAGAGGATTATGTTATATCAAAGATAATGGTCGGGGGTGTACATTTATGGCCAAACTATTTATTAAGAGAGTGCGTCTAATACCATAATAAAAAATATAACTAGATAATAAATTATATAAATAAATACTAATACAAATAGAACATATGTACTTACATTAAATATATATATATATATATAGAATATAATAAATACATATTATTATACATACTTAATATACACTTATATAACAATATGGTTTATAAAGATAATTCGAATTTTATAAACTTAAAATATATAAATAATAAATATATTTATAACTATAAATTTTATAAATAATTCGAAATTCGAATTCAATAAACTTTTTTCTGGCCAGCATTCTAAAAGAAAAGTTTTTACTGTGTGACAATACTTATGACCTGACTAGGTATAAATGAGTTGTGCGATACTACGACGTTTCTGACAAATACAAACTTTTAACCCTGGATTTAAATATGGCTAGGGATGGGGCTTGCCGTATTGTTACTGGTAACGCGTTCCAGAGATGTGCTGCACGGAAGGTAAAGGATGTACTCGTGCGCGATAACTTGGGACCTGCTAGGAATGCGACTCCCCGACCGCTTCCCCTGCACTTCCCCGATGGCGCCCGTATTGTACCGTTCGCATCACTATTTTTTACTAGGGTTTTTAGTCTCGTACTGGCCTACGTCACGTAACGACGCGCTCTGGAATTCTTTTAGTTTTCGTTTGTGTTATTGTTTTGTTGTTGTAGTTTTTGTTGTTATAGTTTGTGTCATTGTTTTGTTGTTGTAGTTTTTGTTGTTATAGTTCTTGTTAAGTGTTTTTGTTATCATTATGAAGGGTAAACCTTTGCATAGCGGAGAAAGAAACCTCGAGAAGACCGAGAGACTGAGGACGAAGAACAACCTCTAGAAGGCATAAATCCACTAAGTAGTGACGAAGATGAGATAATGTAAATAATAGATAAAATAAATGTATAAACTTAAACATTATATTTTTATTTTATTCAAATAATGTAATAAAGATTAGATAAAAAGCCGCGTCCTCCCTGAGTAACATAATAAATTAGGTTAAAAAAAAACAAAGACGAAGCCGCGGGCGGCTGCTTGTTATGTTCGCTTTTTTGCGGGCGGTACAAACACGCCAATATGACGTCACCGCGCTCAGGTCCCAACTTATCGCGCACGGGTAATAATGATGTTAATGAGTAAGGCACATAGAGAAGAATCTTATAGACTAAACAAATAATAAATACTATTGTTATCTACTGATTTAGTTAAAGTGGTTGTGACATTCTTCTAAAAAAAAATTAAAGTGTTATTCGGGAAGGTTTTGAGAATGTATTAATCATCCCCGAAATTACCAACCAGACAGGAATCGACGCCATTTTGAATATTTTTATCCCTTCTTACAGCCTATGTCTTGATGATTATTTTAAGTAAACACGTCATTTTTTGTTTATAACATACTACGCGGTATAAATACAACGTTACTTTGTGCTCATAGACAAAAATGTATTACCTTAGACAGTTAAGTCCAAGAAAGAACTTGTAACACGACAAACGGACATCAAAATAAAGTAGAAAAGATCCCGTAAGTCTTCCAATAACTTGCCATAACAGGCGTGTATTCCAAACAACATTTTCCAGAACAGATAAGCCAGCTATTGACATGTTCTAGGAACGACGCCGGCGCATCCGTGCTGTCATACGTGATGACACGCGGACGGCTCCATGCAACATGTTGCCAAGTAATTTTATTATTTGTTATATACTTGTTATATGCATAAAATCAGAGAAGCAGAGGAATATCGAAATTCGACGTCGCACAAATGTTGTGGACGTAGGTATGCGGAAGTGTAGATGGGCGGGACGCTTGGCAAGAAGGGAGGACGGACATTTTTTTTATTATATTATTTTGTTATTTGTGAGGAAAAAGGCCCACCTGATGGTAAGCGGTCACCGTCGCCTATTGACACCGGCAACACCCGGGGTATTGTCGATTCGTTCCCTACCCTGTAGAAATTCTCTACATTTATCTTGAAGCGTGCCATGTCGTAGTCTAATGGGAAAACCTCAGATGGCAGCTCATTCCACATTTGCAAGTATGGGGTAGAAAAGATCGCGTGAAGCGTGTGGTGCGCGATACCCAATTGTCGATGATATGTAGATGCGCTTTATTACGTCGTCGAGAAGTGCGGTGGTAAAATCTCGACGACGGGATGAGATCAAATAGCTCCTCAGAACATTCCTCATTATACAGGCATTAGACTAATGCGATAACAGAATGGTGGCTGAGGGGTGCACGGCGACTAAGAGGCAGACCTCCCGATGATCGAGTGACGTTATAAACGTAGGTGGATGTCAATGGATGAGACTCGCAAGAGTCCGGAAAGAATGGTATAATAAAGAGGAGGCCTTTGTGGGTGCAGACGGGAAATGATGATGATAGATACTTGTTTTGATAAATATAATAAATTTTGAACAACGAAGGGTTCTAAATTTAAATCTATAATGTTACAAACATATACATAATAATAAAGCTGGCTGCTTTAAAATACTTCCACAAGATCTCAGGTAAGTGGACAAAAAGACTGTAAACACCTCTAACTTAATAAAGCAATTTAATGGCAAAGAAATAGTCAAGAATTTTATTATCAGACGTTAATACTGCATTTTTGTATGTAAACATGATAGTTTGTTTGGCAAGTTAATTGAAAACACGTTGCCAATGGATTTTATGAGCCTATTCGATGCAACACCATAGTAAAACATCCAACAAAAATAGCGAAAGACATTCATACCGCTGTTAAATTAATTGAACTCAGGTATACGTATTTTTAAATCATCTTAAGTACTTTCAAGATAGACTTACACAGAGGCTTACATTTGTATGTGTTAAAGTCTAATTTAAATTGTATTTTTTCATTCAGTGCAAATTACCGATTACTCTTCTCTTAATTACCTACTTACCTTTCCTTTACTCTTCAAAATCACGTTTTGTTCTATTGGTAAAAGCCGTTTGAGTGTATTGAGGTAAGAAAGAGTCCCTTCTTTCTGCCCTTTTCCCACATTACGCGGGGTCAGCACAACATAATTATATTCCTCATCCACATCTCTATCAGCCGTCGTCTCCGTGACACTTCCTTCCTACCCATATCATTCTCCACACAGTCCGTCCATCTCTTCTTCGGGCTTCCTCTACTTCTATACCTATCCATCCACACTCATATCTAACTCTTAGTCACATGATTTTCTTCCCTACGCATGAAATGCCCATACCACGCTAGACTCTTACTCCTCAATTTTTCTATCCCTGGCGCTACTTTTAAACTTCCTCTGATATAATCATTCCTTATCTTATCCATTCTCGTTACCCCACACATCCATCACAACATTCGCATTTCCGCCACGTGCAGTCTTCTTTCATCTGTCCCTTTAGTGGTCCAACACTCAGAACCATACATAACGGCAGGTCTTATGATCGCACCCCTCATTTCTTTTTTTAACGTTCGAGTCTTTAACGAGGTAAGAAAGAGTATTACATCATTATCTTCCTGCATTTATACTACATTACGTAGGGTCTGCATATTTGTTCCTCTTCCATATCATCATCAGCCGTCATTGGAAAGACGACCTGATAAAGGTTGCTGGGAAGGCAAATGCACAAAACGTGCGACGCCACAAAAAAAAAGGTGGCTGGGAGCCGTTGTGTGCAGGCAGCACAGGATTGGTCGCTGGAAATCTATGAGGGAGACTCTATGTTCAGCAGTAGAATTCCAAGCAAACACGAATAAAATAACCCTTAGTCTGCTTTACTGGTGGTAGAGCTTTTGTGAACAGGCTCGAGGAAGTGGGCACCACCGCTTTACCGCCTGCCGCCAAATAGCAGTACTTATGCTGCTGTGTTCCGGTTAGATGGTAATGGTATGTTTCTGTAATTACTGGCACATAGGCATAACAGCTTAGTCCTATAGTATGGCAACGTATCCACATAGAGATCAAGACAACATAATAGCTTGTTTTGAATTCTATGTAGATATCCATGGGCTGCAGTAGCCACTTAACATCTGGTGAACTGCATGCTCGTCTGCCATAGAAGCAGTATAAAAAAAAAGTTGTTCAAAAATAAGGTATATTCGTTTCATCATCATGATCCACAGCCCATAAATACCCACTGCTGGGTGTAGGCCTCCCTTAGTTAACGCCATTCTTCCCGGTCCTGTGCTGCGCGCATCCAGGAGCTGCCCGCGACTTTCTTTATGTCGTCGACCCACCGCGCCGACGGACGTCCTGAACTTCTTAGGTCTGTTCTTGGCCACCATTCGGTCAAAGATTTACTCTACCTGCCATCACCTCGTCTAGCCAAGTGTCTTGCCCAGTTCCACTTGAGTTCCACCACCCTTGTTCCGACGTCTTGGACTTTCGTCTGGCGTCTGCGTCCAAGCATTGCGCGCTCCATGACTCTCTGTGCGACTCGTATGTATATTCGTTTACGTAGAGTTAATTCTTGAGACTGTAGATAGAGAACAGCTAAGGTATGGAACACTTTACCGTCGTCATCCGACTACAATTCGAGTCTCTTTGGTAAGAGTCAATACCTAGAAGTGTTCGAGAACTTCGTGCTTCAACTTAGACAACACTTACCGTCAACAATAACAACAACTTAGACTTCATCGTCAGGTGAGATATAACGAAGAACTATTCTTGTTAATAAATATATGTCTGGAACTTAGTCACTGATTATATATCAACGTTTTTCATAAATACGTTTGCGTCGTCGTCGTCGGTGAATTTCTGCCTGTGATATTTTAACAATTTATTTACGTCGACTTTTCAATCGACAAGTTTCTTCATTGCACTTCGACTAAATACAACGATTATTGCAAATATAGACATATTTACTACTAGCTTCCGCCAGCGTCTTCGCACGCGTTGTTTGTCAAAAACACAAGTGTGCTTTAGACCACACGATTGAAGTATAACTTTTTTTTTAAAATATTAATTTATAAAATTGTTCAATTACAAAATTCTCCACACGTCTGTAGTTTGATCATTCTATGTTCATTCTGGACAGACGCAACTCGCACTCGCACATTAATGTTTATAAAATATGCGAAACGGAACTCTCTCTCGTTCTATCTTCACTAACTTATATCTCCCTCTCAACATCCGTTCGCACTTTTCGTAACGCATTCACCCGCTTACTCCCCAAGTCAAGCGTGTATAAAGAAGTTTTCTTCAAAAGTAAACTATGCGTGAATCCAGGTTATAATCTACGTACATACCAAATTTCATCGAAATCGGTTCAGCCGTTACGACGTGATTGAGTAACAAACAAACAAACATCCAAACTTTCACATTTATAATATTAGTGTGATTAGTGATATTCACTATTTGATGTTAGTCTCCAGAATTGAGTCTACTTATGTAGCCAAGTGGATTAACACGCTGAGGTGGCAGTGGGAGGGCATATAGCTCGAAGAACTGACAGCCGTTGTGGCAGAAAAGTTCTCGTGGAGACCTCGCACTAGAAAGCGCAGCGAAAGATGACCTGGTAAAGGGGGAGGAGTCTATTCAGCAGGGGACGTCCTACGATTGAAATGATGATGATGAAGCAATCCAAAGCTACGTTCCTTTTATAGCAGGCACATTTCCAGCTGTCATGTCACTAACTTGCGCATGACAAAAAATCTCACCTATCCATACATTACTCAAGGCCGGCGATTAAAATTTACAATCCGTATTCTTGAACGGAAACTGACTCATTAAAAGTGACGCCATGTTGTAAAAACTTGTGGCTAACTTAAGTAAATAGTTTCTCGTCGCGTTCTGAGAAACACAATTTTCAACTAATAGCTCGCGCCTACGCAGAAATATAATACGTTTTATGATGAATAATAGATTATTACTAACTTATATAGATATTTTTACTAGGACCCCGGATAATGGCATAAATGGGCCAAGTAGTTTTAAATTAAACAATTAGATACCTCAAAAACATCTAAATAAGATTGAAAATATACATAAAGTAACACTCCGGGAGTGCCGACAGAAGTGAAAACTTGAATAAAAGCAGATTACAGATACTTATATACAGAGGTGTCGGTAGCGGTAACAATGTCGTGAATTCAATGGTTTTTTCCCCTCTCAAAAAATGCCCAACGCGCCTAAAGAAGTTTTCACTACATATATACAGAGGTGTCGGTAACGGTAACAGTGTCGCGAGTGCAATGGTTTTGTTCCCATCTCAAAAAATGCCTAACGCGCCTAAATAAGTTTTTACTTCAAAAATAATGTTATAATGAAATAAATTTTTTACCCTATAACATTATATAACAGAAATAATATATTATTTACAAGGCTATAAATTACAAAATAAACAGTTGAATATAAGCACTGTTTCAAACTATCTATAGCTAGCTCAGCTGCTCCAGATGACTACTATTCAAGGTTCAAAAACAAACTTGCAACGAGAAAAGGAATTCAATCAAAAGCCGATGACCTAAACTTCATTTTATATCCAACTAGTGGTCCCGCCGAACTTCGTATCGGCTTGCCATGCATAGGTATAACGCGGGCTGTCAATATAAGTCACCCTGGTAGAATTGTCAATTGTTGTCCCCGGCCATCATTATGTACGAGAAAATGAATTACTTCCACAAATAATTCAATACCAAAATTAGCCAAATCGCTCCACCCGTTCTCGAGTTTTAGCGAAACTAACGAACAGGAATTAATTTTTATATATATAGACAATATATCTCGGGATAACTCCTACTGAAGCATCTGTTTCAAACGATATTCATTTTTTTTACATCCTCTTTGACGATATTTGCAGCACGCATTCTGTCAATTCTATGTCAAACGTCATAAGGTTACATTATAAAAGCGCTAAGGTTAGATTATAAATAATTATATATGGTGGTTAAGTATTCTTAAATTTTCTAATTTTGCGCGCAATTTTCTTATTTTTTTCTTTCATAAGAACCTTCTTCTGACAATAAGAAATACAATAAAAAAAGAATTGGCCAAATTGGTCACTGCGTTGTTGAGTTATCCGCTTACCAACACATTTTGCGATTCATTTTTATATTAAACACAACACAAAGTCATTATAATCAAAGTGTTAGCACAGATTATAAAATTGCTAATTTAAGGTTGGATGCACAACTACAACCTTGTACAGACCTTCGGGTCAGTGCATAGATATAAAATAAACAGAGGTATTGTAGACTTTAATTTGAATCCTGTGTTTGAATCAAAAATGTTCATACGTCTTTTATTAAAACAAGCATAAAATGAGAAATAATAGAAATATCTTGCATGTAAAAAACTAGATACCTAGGAATGTAAATTTTGAATGAATCCTTATTATAAATTAATTATGTGTTTAGTGAGTTTTTGAGAGTCAGCTAATCTCGTGATCATGATGTAACTGTGTCAAAATATGGACTCCTAATAATAACAGTTTTTTGTTACAATATTAAAACAAGATGATTTCGAAAACTCAATAAAAACGTGACACTCCGGAAGTGGTGACAGAAGTGAAAACTTGAATAAAAGCAGACTACATTACAGGTATTACACGTGCGCGATAACTTGGGACCTGCTAGGAATGCGACTCCCCGACCGCTTCCCCTGCACTTCCCCGATGGCGCCCGTATTGTACCGTTCGCATCACTATTTTTTACTAGGGTTTTTAGTCTCGTACTGGCCTACGTCACGTAACGACGCGCTCTGGAATTCTTTTAGTTTTCGTTTGTTTTATTGTTTTGTTGTTGTAATTTTTGTTGTTATAGTTCTTGTTAAGTGTTTTTGTTATCATTATGAAGGGTAAACCTTTGCATAGCGCAGAAAGAAACCTCGTGCTAAAAGTGTTAGAGTTTTTTGAAAACGAAAAACGGAACAAACAGTTTTGTTTACCTGTTGTTAATTGTAAATTTATCGGATACCTCTTCGTCAAGTGATTATATTTTATTCAAATAGTGTAAAAAAGATTAGATAAAAAGCAGCGTCCTCCCAGAGTAACATAATAAATTAGGTTAAAAAAAACAAAGACGAAGCCACGGGCGGCTGCTTATTATGTTCGCTTTTTGCGGGCGGTACAAACACGCCAATATGACGTCACCACGCTCAGGTCCCAACTTATCGCGCACGGGTAATACTTATATTATATGACAGGTGTCCACAGTCAGTGTCAGTAGTCAGGTGTCGGTAACAGTGTCGCGAGTTCAATGGTTTTTTTCCCATCTCAATAAATGTTCAACGTGCCTAAAGAAATTTTCACTACTTACTCGTATGACCAAACGCGCCTAAAGAAGTTAATATTTCAAAATAAGCTCCCATACAAAAGACATCAACGCGCTCTATGCTACGGGGTGCTATGATTTTTAATGTTTTTATTTTTATCACATTATACTAAGCGCAATAGCCCCGAACTACGCAAAGCGCGGTAAGCACTGCACAGGTGTAGCGTAAGAATAGCCAGCTGACGCAGCAGAATGCGGGTTAGATTCCCGCCGCGGAACAAATGTTTGCATTATCTACAGATATTTATTGTGGGTCTGGGTGTTTTTCTACGTATTTTAAGTGTGTATTTACATAAATAAAAGTATACTATCAGTAGTTTTGGTTTCAACTTCCAACAAAGTACAAGCTTTGCTTAGTTTGGGGATAAATAGCACAGAGTGAAAGGAAAATACTTTTACACACAGTACTTCAAAGTTACATGTTTCTGCGGGATTGAAAATCATGAATTAATATTAGAAAGCTGTACTCTTCCATCTTTATTATGCGCACCGCCAAGGAGTGGAACGCCTTGCCTGAGTTTGTGTTTCCTGATAACTACAACCTAGGTGTCTTAAAAATAAATAAATTAATAAAAATAAAATTTGTTTATTGCAGGCACAAAAATACGACCCATATCACATACAAATATAAACAAACATAAATAAAATACACTACATACAACAGAATTGATACCTCCTCCTTTTTTGAAGTTGGTTAACAAATACCGCATATGCCACGGAGCAGACGCTCCAGTGTAGTCATTTTTTATTTCCGTCCAAGTGGACGGAAATCCAATACTTATAAATTCCATTTTTATATATCTGGTCAGAGACAGCTCTCTGTACGCTATTGTTGGAGCGACTCAGCCTACTCCAAAACGACGCTATGCGAGTTCGGATGATAGCGAAAAAGTCAGGAACACCCGCCTCGGAGAACATTCTCGACGCACTGCAGTACCTCGGCAACCTCATAAGAGCCCGGTAGGCATCATTGTACTGGACCCTTATGATGTTGATGGCCTTTCTAGTGAAATTAGACTAAAGTTGGCATGTGTACATACCAAGACAATATGCCCGGAATAGGGACTGCAGTTTGTATAGCGGCGTGCGAGCATGTTACCCCGGACGGCGAGCGCTCTCCGCTCTCGCTCGATGTCGTCATCATCTCAGAAAGTGACCTAGGTACTTGAACTGTTTTACCAATTTAATAGTTGGTCATGGTTGGTCATTTTAATGGTTTAAGTCGCGAGTGAATAGGTTTCTTCTAGCAAGCGTGTACCATCGTAGACTGCATCGTAGCTTGCCATCAGGCGAGATCGTGATCAAAAGCTGGCCTATAATTTATAAAAAAAAAACATAAGAATGCATTCACACACATGTAGTAGGTAGTTAGAATTAGTATTACTTAGATACAAACACAACCCTTTTATTTTCAAATCTATTGTTCAATCGAATCATAAAAGCTTATGAAAATTCCTTCGCCATATTTAATGCTCGGTATTTGCATACGTGGGCTACTCCTTACCTTTATTTTTCTTTTTAAAACTAGTATTGGAATGTAGAATCAACAAATCGAAGATAAATATTTGCTACGCCGTTGGAAACACAAAAATGTCGAGAATTTAAAGTGCGATTGGGTTCCGTATATTGTCATCATCATCTTCAACAGCCTTAGGATGTCCAATGTTGAAAATAAACCTTTCCTTTACCAGAGCGGCCAAATTTGTTGGCAATAAGACCACCCATTATTTATTTGTCTCTTTTTCTTTTTTCTATTGTTGTGTCTAGTTTATAATGTATATTATTCATATTCTGTTTGTATAAGAAGTTAACTAAATATATACTTTTAATTTAATATTATTCTTATGTATACTCATACTCTTCTCGATAAAGGTTTTCCTTTGAACATTTACAAGTGAAACCTTAAAAGCGATAGGTGCAACAAACTTTACACAGCTAGCTATTGCTAATTGTCTCTCAGAGCGACGATTCCACAGATAACATAAAAACTTGTAAACTCGTAGAAATAACACTTCAGAATGAATGCGTTGAGATCTGTGGCATGATAAAAGAATTGTAACATTTTTTATGCATTTAGCGTGCCTTTACTTCTAGAAAAAGGAGGTAACAAACCCACTTTTAAATGATAGTAGTGGCCGTATCGTGGGCGTATAATGCGAAGAATGGCCGTTAGAGCATAAAGAGAGAGAGAGAGAGATAATTCTTTATTGTTACACCAAATTAAAATAACTTAACCTAGAAAACTTAAAGACATGGTGGTACAATGGGCGGCCTTATCGCTCAAAGCGATCACTTCCAAGGCAACCTTTGGATGGACTGGATTGAGAAGACGTGTGAGGAGGCGGTGTTACAATGAATACCTATTTATGTAGGATAAAAATAAATAAATACTTAAACCTAAAATATAGCTACATATACTTACATAAATAAATATATAATATATACCTATACATATAGGTACTTTTACAATAAATATCGAAAGGAAATACAATGTTTACAATGTAATAGAAATGTCCTTGAGTAAACCACTGGAAAGTACAGCGTAGTTGTATCTAGCTTGTAACGTAGAATATAGACTGTTTTGTTGTTTATACTTTATAGTGTTCAATAAAGTAATTGACTTTCATTCATTCATTCATTCTAACATCACATGCCTATTATTGATGCAAAGTTATATCGCTATCGTGGCTCAGTTGTGTAAACGAGAGGCTGAGCTTAGATACCGTTATGTTTACGTCTGTGAATGCCTTCGACCATGTTTCTGATACCGTGCCAACATTAGGTCATGTCAGAACATGGTGTATTTTCTATTTCATAAGTAATTAAGTTTATTTAAATAGATTCAATACAATATTAACTAACAGTAAGAATTAACTACATCTCTTTTGAAAATGGAAATGATACAGTTGATTCAGCTAAAGACCATTTCAAACGATCTAAAGATAGCTCATTTGCTCCAGATCACTACTAGGTGTGGAAGTGTCCATTAAATACTGTGCATTTTACAGACATAGGTGCTTACTATAGTCATTTAAAAGATAATACTTAGCCATAATAGTATTTTTAGGGTTTCGTACCCAAAGGGTAAAACGGGATCCTATTACTAAGACTCTGCTGTCTGTCTGTCTGTCCGTCTGTCACCAGGCTGTATCTCAGGAACCGTGATGAAGACTGTTGAAATTTTCACAGATGTTGTATTTCTGTTGCCGCGTTAACAACAAATACTAAAAACAGAATAAAATAAATATTTAAGGGGGCTCGCATGCAACAAACTTGATTTTTTTGCTCGTTTTTGCGCGATATGTATAACGGCAACAGGTAGACGCTTGAAATATTCACAGGATATTAAGTTATATATTCACTTTAAAAATAAATAATTAAATAAAAATAAAATAAATATTTAAGGGGGGCTCCCATACAACAAACGTGATTTTTTTGCCGTTTTTATAAATAATGGTACGGAACCCTTCGTGCGCGAGTACGACTCGCACTTGGCCGGTTTTTTTTATTTTAATCATTATTAACACAAGAAGGGTACTGTAGAAAAACCTTCATCTTCACAGAGTGGCGAACAGGAAGGCCCTAATAGATGAAAGGCAAGACGATCTTGTATGGTTGCTGGGAGCCGTTGGTTGCACAAGACAGGTTGATCTGGTGGAGACCTATGTTTAGCAGCGGAAGTCCTATGGCTAAAATGATGATAATAAATTTGATAAAATCATATATCCAGAGCGCTGCCTTGAAGACGGTACTGATAGCTATTTATTATTTAAATTCAGTTACAGCATTACTTACAGCCACTCATAAATAGAAAGGTAGGAACTAACTTAGGAATCGAATACATGAATTTTTATTTATTTTATTTTATTTAATAATACTTAGATTCACAGTTACATTACCGTTTATCATACATTTATTAACATAATACTGAACTTAAACCAAATTGAATCTACATTATGTAATACTAAACTTTTATAAATTTGACGCGGTAAAGTAGCCCGCCAGTTAACTTAAACATACCCATTATTACTAAATTTATAAAAAAAATAACAAAAAAATTACAAGAAATAGTTTACAACAATAAATAAGTGAGTATTACAAATTTTTATATACAGTGTAAACTTTATATAACGACACTGAGCATATTTTGACGTTATAGAGAGTTGTCGTTAAATAGAGAGAAGTAAAATCTGTATTAGAAAAAGAAACTAACTTCACTAATTCACTTCTACTAACAACAGTCTGCAGCTACACGTGCAAGCAATCCCATTTTGTAAACAAAAGAACGGATTTCTTAGAAAGTTTAGTGTGTATGATGCCGACAGTAGAGTTTATTATGGTCTAGGATAATAAAACGACAAAAGGATATACACAGCTGCGCAGTTTTTACTAATTTGGCAACTTAAAAATAACTTTTTTTTACAAATTGTTGTCGTTATTGAGAGTGGGTGTAATGCTATACAGAGTGTACCATTGTATGCAAGACAAGCTAAACCAACCAAAGCCGAGTGATTTCGACGCTTTAGAGAGTTTGTCGTTAAAACGAGTGACATTACATGGAGTTTACACTGTATTTAAATTAATGAAGAAGTCCCCTTGAGCTGCAATGTTTGCTGAAAAAACATTTCATTATGTGTTGAAAAAAAATGTCATTTTCAGACGATCTATCAGATTAGATTACTTTATGTAAAAACTCTAGAAAGTTGCCAGTGGACACAAATACGTTAATAGTAGATTATTAACCAAGGGGATAAAGCAGTGTCTTCTGTCGTGGGTGACGATTTAAATCGCGAGCGTAACGAAGGACTCGAGGTTTACTCCCGAGCGTAGCGAGGGTGTTAAAACCTTTAATCACGAGCGAAGCGAGGGATTTAAGACGAGTCCTGATTGTAGCAAGGGATTTAAGTTCACCCAAGACTAAGACAGCTTTATCACCGAGGAAAATACTCTACTTTTCGTACCATTTTCGAAAAAATTAACACAATAATAATATGACGTAATATAATAACATTAACTTATTTATAAAAATAAATTAAAATAAATTAAAATAAACTTAACGTTTATGTATTTGAAGAAAACAAAAACGCGGCTAATTCCTAGACTAATATTTTTTTGTCGGAAAAGTAAAGGCATCAAGCTCATACGGCCTCGTCGGTTTTCGTAATTTTATTTAATAATCATAACTGCATAATAAATGCGTATTCCTTTTTCAAAAAGATGTATAATGCTTTATATACAAACTCAATGGTTTAAACACAGATGTAGTTCAGTATAAATTTCGGTAAGTATTCCAAATTTAAATCACATTCTCCCCCTAGAGGATGAATGAAATTCAGTACAATTTTCTTTCCCTGTTTTTAACAGATTAAAAATTACTATTGTTATGTTCGCTTTTTGTGGCATAGAATGTCACTTTTTTGAGCAAGTGGTACGAAAAGTTACTTTGTGTCTTCTTTCCTCACATCTAATTACCATTATATCAGTTATATGACGTCCACTGGTAAACACAGGCCTCCCATGGATTTCCAGAGATCAGGCGCTCCATCTAGGTAAAGATCGTCTAAATTATACACATATTTTAATCTGTCATTCCGCTATAGAGTTGTTTATCCTCAAGAGTTAAGAGTTAATAATAACATGTTATAGGGTGTTTGATAATATGCGCACAAAAAGGAAAGGGTTATTTTAATAAATAAATCTGTGAAATGCCTACCATAGACATGTGAAATTTATTACGATATGTAAAAACAAACACTTATTAAACTTATGTTGTGCTATTGCATAATGTTTTCCATCTAACCACAGATACTGTATCGGTGACGTCTCGAGATATCTCTTGTTGTCCCTTTCTAACCCAAAATCCGCAGCCATTTCCGAAACAGATATCAAATCGGCCTTTATTTTTGGATGTCGATTGCAAGAGTAGGCAGTAAGTTTTATATCCAATTAATCACTCGAAACTTAGTCGATGTTCTTTAAAGTTTGATAATTAACTATTAGTATATTTCAAACTGTCGCGATTGATTAAAACGGGTATTTATCGCGTATGTACCTTTTTTATTTGTTATCCCGACGTTTCGGCTGTGTTGCAGTCATGGTCTCGGGCTGACTGATACGTCGGGATAACATACGCGATAAATACCCGTTTTAATCAATAATTAAATAAACTAATAGTTTTTATCCGAGAAGTCCTTTTTTATGTTTTGAGACACCGGCACTTGAATATGATCAGTATATTATCAAACATCCTGTATACTGCGATCAACAATTATCAAATTACAACTCATACAAGCAACATTCCAAGTCGTGACCGTACAATCTAGACTAATATTATAAAGAGGAAAGATTTGTATTTTTGTGTGTATGTTTGTAATGAATAAACTCAAAAACTACTGGTCCGATTTCAAAAATTCTTTCACCATTGGAAAGCTACATTCACCCGAAGTAGCATAGGCTTTTTTTTACCCAACTGCGCAGAAGGAGGGCAATGTTTTTATTGAAAAACTACGCGTGCGACGCTGCGGATTGGTCAGCTAGTAATTAATATAACAAAGAATGATATTTTTTAGCAATCTCTGTCAAACAGGGATACATCATGCAAGTAGGGATGATTATAGGCTTGTTATTACAGAAATTGTGCCGTAATAACAGTATTACGAAGCATTACGCCGCTGTTTTGTCGAATTATCATATGTGTGTGGTTGAACTTGTACGCACGATGTGGTGCACGCGATGCCACCTTGTTGGTGTAATTTGGGTGCCAGTGGTTAATTGCGAAGAACCGGGCGCTCGATTTGGTTGTAATTTTGGCATTGACTTGAGTCTCTACTTCTTTAACTTGGACCGAACGATTGCTGAAAAACTCTGCATTATTAATGAAGCGAAACGAGATCTCCAAATCAACTTGGGCGAATCTGCATTGTATGTTTGTTTGTCCGATGATAACTTGCGAACGGTTAATCCGAGCATCGTGAAATTTGGTACGTAGATAGGTAGTGATGGCACAATCTTGATGCGACTTAAATGAGGTAAAAATGTGGGGTTGTTGTTGAGATGTTGGGGTACAAAAGGGGTAAAAATATCAAAATGAGACAATCAGGCTAAGTGGGACGTCTGAACATTTCAATCCGGTTTTTATTTTTAGCTTAAGCGTTGTAGTTTTTATGTTATTAGCCATATTAAAATCTGAACTTTGACGAAATTCACAGGGTACACCAGTGATCTCACAGTGCTAAAATTTGGTATGTGTGTAGCTTTAGTGACACAAATATAGTAGGGAAAACTCTGAAATCCAAAATAACTGCAAATTTTACTCTAAAAAAAGGTTGGTGATGATTTTTTTTTTAATTTTAACGTTAGACTCGCGATGTTCAGGGCGAACCACTCGTTATTTTTATTCATCCCCTTTGAACCTTAATAGAACCTTCAAAATTATATGACCTCAATTAATCTTAAGGATACCACTTTGAAGCTATACTGAGCCCAACGCAAAATAATCATTACAAAATTTTCATAAAGAAAGAAGATATGGTAGAGCCTTCACTTAGAGCAATGCTAACTTTACCTACGAGCTTTTTTTAAGTAGGTTTTCTTTTATTTTCTGCCTTGAGTTCCACAAGAAAGCTTAAAATAAATGTCTACTGCGAATACATGAGCAGACAAACAAAAATAAATCCTAAAAAACTGCACATGCGCCTGAGCAAAAATTACAAGTGCTTATTATGTTTTTGTGCGCAGTCGGCACGCTTAAGCATCCTAACAAAAACCATTAAAAACTATTCTTAAAGGGATGTCCAGGAATTATGGAAATATCCAACGAATTCGTAGAGAAGCGTTGATTGCTGGATATTCTTAGAAATTATAATGACGTAGTTTCTCTCTGCTTAGTTATTATTAGTTACCTACGTAATTTTTTGGTTAGATTCGTCTCAGCAGGTCATACAACGCAATATGCAGAACAAGAAAGAACGTACCCAACCTAATTAAGCTCTTTTTTCTAGAGTGGCAATGCTTTGTTTAAAAACTGACCCGTCCGCGGCTTCGCACGCGTGGTCTACCAATAAAAACATTACCCTCCTACGCAGTCCGATAAGAATAACCTAGTATCTATCCCGGTCGTATTCTATCTATATACCAAATTTCATCGAAATCGGTCAAGCCGTTTAGTCGTGAAAATGTAACAAACACACAGAGAACCAAAGTTCTTTTCGAATTTATAAAATATCAGTATAAATGTGTAAAAACTGTTGGCGCACCTTGGGGGTAAGACGGAGTCGTATAGCATCACGCCGTGACGACATACATCACATAGGCGAATTAGAATTTGATATATTGTATTTATTTTATTATATATACACATTACAAGCAAAAAAATACAACTTAACTAAAATAACAATTGTATACGGCTTGAAACGTAACTTATGTGCGCACAGAAAAACAGAAATATACTCGTCGAGGAAACAAAAGGAAAAGCATGTTTAAGAACATAAGTACTACTAAATAATTAAAATGAATAGACACAAAACTGAGAATCAGAAGCAAAAAAAATAATAAACAATAGTTAAAACAAACACGTAATATATACAAAATTCCTAAATATACTATCAACCGACTTGGAAGCCCACGACGCTATTATGAGCGTCTGTATCCCGGTTAAAATGGAGGATGTCTTTGAGTTGTGTGACAAAATATAGTTTAGGGTTAAAGATATCCAGCTATGTATATAGAACAAACGCACCTTGGAACAGGCATGATGTCGTATATCAATAATTTTCAAAAATCAAATGTACGGATAAAGAATTGTTTGCCATCGCGCGTATATAACGTATAATGCTTATGTTAATATTTGGCGGAACATTTAAACTCTACTTATCATTTCAAATTAAATTTTTTGAACATCGAATTTTTATTTCTTATTTAACTGGGATGTTATTATTATTTTTCAAAGGCCGTATTTTCAATTCCATCTGCTTCCCATAAAAAAATATAAAAACAGGCTGCAATTCTGTAGTTCATAAGTCATAAAAACCATGAAAAGATGATGGTGATAATAAGATAACACAAAAATATAGACAGAAAAAATACAGTGTAAATACTCGCGCTATAAATTCGCAACAATAGACAACCAACATGGCCGCCCATTCTATATTGTCTCTGGCCCACATATTCAATCCTTTTTCGCATTACAAGCTTACAGTCTGTTTACAGCTTAGATTTAATGTTGACTCTATTTTCTTGTAATAAGGTTGATATTGTCTAAATTATATCAGTAAATATATTTGTATTCTCTGGTCATAGCGATGACAATCGCTGCCGATCTCCTGCGGTTTTATTGAGCACAATGCGTAAGTTTATGACCAACAAAGGAATTTTTATTATTTATTCATCGTATTACTCTAAGATGGAGCCAGTATGGTAAGGAAATAATGTTACTTGATAGGTAAATTAAGTATGTAAGTGTTATAAAAAGTTTGTAAACGCTTAGCGACTAGTTCTATTATTTAAATGAGATGACGGCATAATTCCATGGCCCACCTGGGCTGCATTCCAAATCACGTTAAAATCGATATCATCGCGATTACAAGCGTTCCGAGTCACCGTATGCGCGACAATGATGTCCTGTGCATCGTCATAGATGACGTCATTACATCTGCCGTTTTGCACTAACAACGTCCATGCTCCAAACCTAAATCACTGTGAGCCTCCCTGTCAAAAGTGACGAGATAGCTGGTTGGTTGGTTGCTTGTGAGTGTGTTATGGTATTCTGTGGTCGGTTGGTTTTATTGTTGTTATGAAATTATAGGAACACTGACTTGCAGAGCGTTCATGAGCGTTCCGAATCCTTGACAGCACTCAACTGTCATCAGCGCGATAACTAAATCGGTACGCAAAATAACTACGTGAACGCTAGCAGCGATTATGTCGTGATTCGGAATGTAGCTCTGGTATTATACAATTACGCTGGCTATACAAATCTCAAGTTGGTGGACGCAGAGCAGTTCATCGTAGGGCACGTTTCTAAGGAGCGTGATCTACGAGACAATACTTTGTTATAGGCGATGATATTAGGGCCATATGCTTGAACCATCTCCAATCGTAAGAATAAAATCTAAACCAACCTCGTTTTAGACGTCTCTTCTGCTACGGACCTTGAATAAAACCTGCATTGAAGACGTTCGAAATCTGAAACAAAACAAAAGAATCGTTATTAGACGAATTCTAATTGCTTGAGGCACTGAGGAGAATATAGTAATATATATATATGTTTAATTCTGATTATTATAATTTTTAATTATGATTATTATATATATGTATAATATTTAAAAAATACACGTCGCCGAAATGAGAATGTTGAGGTGGTCTGCCGGAGTCACCCTTTTAGACAACGTGCCTGACCATTATATCAGAGGAACCTTCAAAGTAAGACCCATACCAGACAAATTAGTAGAGTCATGACTACGATGGTACGGCCATATCATGAGGAGGCCGGTAGACCATATGACTCGAAAAGTTCTGGATCGAACCGAGAAAACGCGGAAGACCCCGTCTAACATGGATGGCTGTAATAAAGAAAGATCTGGAGATTGACAATATAGCCCCAAAAGAAAAGACAAAAGACATATCTGGAGACAAGTGATTAGGAGAGCCGATCCCAAATAAAAATGGGGAAAGGCCTGAAGAATAAGAAGATAATATTTAAAAAAGAAACTATAAGAGGGATGTAGATGATAAAGCGAATGGCGGTTATAAGACCCTATATATTTTAGATTTAAATACGGCCAAATTGTCATGAAATATATCAATAGTATTTATTGTCTATACTTTGAAGACCTACAGATGTATTTACTATGTTCTCGCAAATAAATGTTATCTTATCTTATCTTCCTTGAGTAAGCTGCATAGTCTACGCAACAAAAAGAGATTTGATTAGATTTTTATTTGATGACTAGCTGACCAATCCGCAGCATCGCACGCGTAGCATTTCAATAAAAACATTATCCTTCATCGCAGTTGGGTAAAAAGTAGCCTATGTCACCTGGGGATAGTGTAGCTTCCCAACAGTATAAGAATTTTTTAAATCGGATCAGTAGTTTCGGAGCCTATTCAATACAAACAAACAAATCTTTCCTTTTTATAATATTAAGTATAGATGACCCTCTACTCTCAACACTCTTTATACTCAAAGATGCACTGTTATTTTTAGGTCCCAAAACATTTTTCCAGTTCTCAGAGGTCTAATGAATGTGACTCCTTTGACACTCAAAGGCCGGTTTCGAACCTTTCAACAAACTAATGCAATTATCGAACTTACTAAATTAAGAAAAAGGTTTATATTTGCTTGCCCGGTGCATCTTTGAGATGGAAAGTGATCAAATAACCTTGAAATATTCTTTGTTTTTCGAGAACAATGTGTATGTGGACGGGTAGGTAATAATTTAGGGTAATTTTATTCCAAGAGACTTGGTAAGAGGATGAAACTTTGGTAATGATTTATTAGCTTCAGCCTACAGCTTCGGTTACGTTATTGATAAAAAAAACAAGCTAAGTAGATTGAATCGGCTCGAATGACCAGTATTTATGAGGAATTGAGGACACTGCTATACGCATCATACAATTTTTTGGTCGCCCATTACCACTGAGCCAGATTAGATTTATTTATGTGAACTATAGTATTTCCATTTCTTTATTTTCTCGATGACAGTTCTAATTTGATAGTTGTAGTGTTGTGACCAAATAAGTAATGATATCGATCGCATCTATTTATTATATTTTGAACAAAGACAAATACAACAAAAACATTCAAATATATTTTTTTCAAGGTGGGAACACTCAATGACCCACCCACCGCCATTTTGTGTTTGTTTTAATCTGTCACTAGCAACAAGACGGTCGTGCTAGTCACTACATTTCTGTTCGCTGAGTTTTTTCACATTATCCATACGTTACGTTGTGTATTTTGTGTTCCTCCGTGTTGTACAAACACGGTCGTACAAAAGTATCCGGCAGTAATTTAGTTACTTATATTTTGTAAAAAAAATATCTGGTCTGTTATCGTGTTACGTTTATCGATAGCTCCATCCCTATCAGTTTCTCCGGCTCTGGTATAACCTTGTACGTGCGTAGGCGTCATATTTTTATAAATTATTGCATACATAATGTAAAAAAGACGCTCGTTCAAGTTTTCACAGGAGATGTCATCGAGAAAATAAAGAGATAGAAATAGTATAGTTCAGTGCACAGTGGTAGGAATTCAACGGTAATGCATTTATAACTTATTTCTAGCATTTAAGCATACCTTTTCCATATAAAATTTAACTATATCAAATCTCACCCTCCTCTGTGCATGCAATTAGCTTATAATGGACTACAAAGATGTTTTCACATATTTATATGTAGACTAGCTGTCTAACCACGCGCAATTTGAAATAAAAACATTACTCTCTTTCTGCGCATTTGGTTGAAAAGCAGCTTATGTTTCAATCCCGTTCATAATCTATCTATGTATCAAATTTCATCGAAATCGGCTCAGCCGTTTAGTCGTCAAAACGTAACAAACAGACAGAGAGACAGTTACTTTCGCATTTATAATATTACTAGCTGACCAATCTGCAGTTTCGCACGCGTAGTTTTTTAATAAAAACATTACTCTCCTGCGCAGTTGGGTAAAAAGTAGCCTATGTCGCCCGGGGATAGTGTAGCTTCCCAACAGTTAAAGAACTTTTTAAATCGGTCCAGTAGTTCGGAGCCTATTCATACAAACAAATAAACCTTTCCTCTTTATAATATTACGAAGTTTTTTGTAGATATTGATATGTTCTTTAATATTGTAAAACATACTTTTGTTCTATCATCAATAGTTTTCGCAGCGCATGCGACGAAAGACTTTTTAGGGCACTTTTTTTACACCTTGGGCTACGTTACATAAGTTTTAGGAAGGATACCTAATCTTTTCTAGCAATAAATATAGCTTATGTCACTCAGGGTGAATGTAGCTTTCCAATGGTGAAAAATTTTTTGAAATCGGCACAGTAGTTTTTGAGTTTATTCATTACAAACATACACACAAAAATATAAAAATAAAAATCTTTCTCCTTTATAATATTAGTATATATATATATATATATAGTACAAATGGATTTTGCTTAATATAGTATGGGTTCTGCTTAATTTGTTAGCTAGAATCAATCCTTTGGTTTTTAACTGAAACCAAAAACGAACCAGGAAGCAACACGAGAAACCAGGAACGGTTTTATCATGATTCATATCTTTGGTAGAGCAGTTTTACTTATTGTATTTCTAATAGTCGGATATATGAATATTTTTTGTTACTCAATAAAAGATCAGATCAAAAGTGGTCAGCTTGAGCAATCAAAAAATACTTAAATAGAGCCTCGATTACGACAGACTGTCCAAATACAGCCACTGGTCCTTGCCTTACAAGACTAGTATAAGTCTGTCACCGCAGAGCACAGATTAGTTACTAAGCATTGGACCATAGACTATAAAACAGCTCTAAACAATGAGGAGTTTTCAAATAAAAATCACCGACTAACTACTTTTTCTTTAAATATTCGCACAACTCTTCTACCCTAATACCAAATTTTAATTCGAGGGTTAATTTCTAGACGAAAAGATCTGCACAAATGGGCATAGGAGCAGCAGTTTCTCAATGTCTCCTACGTCGATGCTGACATCGAAGATCAGTCGATGTTCATGCAGTTGTCTCTAAACACCTTTAGATGCATACTGCAGGGGATTTAGCGTCGGAAAGTTGTCGGATCGCTCCGACATTTTTTTCTGATTCCATTTCTAATCCAAAACCCTATTTTTGAACTATTTTGGATTGATCATAGAGCTCCGATACCTTTCCAACGCGGATTCAAAAGTTAGTTACAATATAGCGTTCTCATAGCATAGCAGCTAAGGTATGGAACACTTTACTGACTGTTTTCCTGAAATCCAGGTCTCTTTAAGGTTCACAAAAATATTAATTTGTTTAAGAAAAATAGCGATAATCATAATTTTAATACTAGAAATAAAGATAGACTCGCTGTTGCCACTTGTAGACTCCATAAAGTTAGTAAATCGTTTAAAGAGCAAGGTATTCGCTTCTTTAACAAAAACCCCAAGTGATGTACAAAAATTGACAATTAACAAATTTAAAAACGTAATTAAACAAAATCTTTATAAAAAAGCCTACTATAAAATATCGCTTGGGATTGAAATTGCTCCAACTCGTTCAAAATGTTACAATTTTGACGTAATTTATTTCCTGTATTGTATGTATGTATTCTAAAAGGATCATTAAAAAAAAACAACCAGCCTTGTTTCTTGCCTTTCTTTCCTGGCTTGGTCGCGAAGGAACAGGCAGTAACATTGACGTTTCAAAGTGATCCTTGTGATTTTAATGAATAAAAGATTTTGACTATGTAAGAGTGAGCAGGATGTCTTCTAGATATTCGTGCTCCATTTTAGACTTCATCATCGCTTACCAATAGGTGAGATTGTGATCAAACGAAAATATACACGAGTAAATAAAATCTTACGTTTCTAATAAGCATGACTATAAGCAAGGCATAGGTCGTAATATCCTTAAATAGCTACTAATATCTACTAAATCTCTCCTCACTATCTGAAAGATTGATTTGAATTTCTCCATTCTTCAAATAACTATACTCTTAGGTCATCAGAAAACTTGATACTCAGAACTCCTTCGCACAGCACTTCCTTTTACAGCGCTTCTTTTACTGTCCAGGCTGTTCAGCTGTGGAATGCTCTGCCCGAAGAAGTAAGACGGTCATCGTCCTTACACGTCTTCAAATTGAAGGTGAAACATCATTACCTGACGATGTCATCTTCCTAGCGTTATTTATTTACTATTTATGTACTTATTTTATCTGTTAGTATAGTTTGCTATATGTATATACCTATATATTAGTCTATTTTATAAGTATATTAAGTATTAGGATTAAAACTTCATATTATTATTATATCTTAGAATATATTATGTGTAAATGTAATGTATCCGCTAAAGTACACCGCACTCCGTAATTTTTAAAAATTTCGCTCCATCCAAAGGTTGCCTGGAAGAGATCGCTTTTAGCGATAAGGCCGCCCATTGTATTGCCTTATTTATTTTAACCCGGTACTTATTTTTTTATTATTTCTGTTTGTGTGGTAATTCAATAAAGAGTTATCTATCTATCTATCTATCTAATACATGAAATTTACCAGCAAAGCATTTACCAGAAACCACTACGGAACCCAACAAAGTTGCTAATACTCCGTGTTATGGGAACCTGAAGTGTTAAGATCAAGTTTAGCCGTTTACAATCCAAGATTTTATTGGAAGAGTGCACGCGGCGGATTTTTCTTTTAACTAAATAGATCTTCGTTTGACTACAATCTCACCTGATGGTAAGCGATGATGTGGTCTAAGATGAAGCACGAAGATCTAGAAGAAACCTATTCACTCTTACCTTAAAGAGGCCCGGATTGTATTCTTTAGGAAAAACATACGACGGCAAAGCGTTCCATACCTCAGCTGTATGCATCAAGAACGTAGAACCAAAACGGTGTGTGCGAATGGGTGGTATATCAACTAGGTACGGATGGTACTGAGCCGTGCGCCTGCTTGTCCTTTGATGGAAAGGAGATGGCGGAATCGAAATGCGAATGTTGAGATGGATGTTTAGGATAACGGGATTGGATAAGATAAGGAATGTGTATATTAGAAATTTGAAAGTAGCGCCAGTTACAGAAAGATTGAGGAGTAAGGCTAGCGTGGTATGGGCATTTCAGGCGAAGGGAAGAAAATCATGTGACTAGAAGAGAGTTAGATATGAATATGGATGGATATAAAACTCGAGGAAAGCCGAGGAAGAGATGGATGGACTGTGTGAAGAATACGTAATAAAGAAGTGACAACGAAGATGACGGCTGATAGAGGGGTATGGAAGAAAAATACATGTTGTGCCGACCCCGCGTAGTGTGAGAAAACGGCAGGAAGAAAAAGACTCTCAGGGATATGCATTTGTATGCGTCGGCTTTGATTCGAAGAGATGAAACAAAAACAACCAAAAACTTTGGTAGCGACAATAGAAAGCGATCATTTTTTAAATACCACATAATTCTTTACCAATCTTAATGCTAGAGAACAAATAAAACAACTAATGAATTAAAAATTATTATTATTAATATTAATAATCCCGGCGAGCGCAGCGCAGGACGTCCACCTACAAGATGGGCAGACGACTTGGTAAGAACCGCAGGTCGGCGTTGGATGCAGGCCGCTTCCAACCGCAGCTCCTGGAGATCAATGAGGGAGGCCTTTGCCCAGCAGTGGACGTCCTACGGCTGATATGATAGATAGATAGATAGATAGATAGATAGATAGATAGATAACTCTTTATTGAATTACCACACAAACAGAAATAATAAAAAAATAAGTACTGGGTTAAAATAAATAAGGCAATACAATGGGCGGCCTTATCGCTAAAAGCGATCTCTTCCAGGCAACCTTTGGATGGAGCGAAATTTTTAAAAATTACGGAGTGCGGTGTACTTTAGCGGATACATTACATTTACACATAATATATTCTAAGATATAATAATAATATGAAGTTTTAATCCTAATACTTAATATACTTATAAAATAGACTAATATATAGGCATATACATATAGCAAACTATACTAACAGATAAAATAAGTACATAAATAGTAAATAAGCAACGCTAGGAAGATGACATCGTCAGGTAATGATGTTTCACCTTCAATTTGAAGACGTGTAAGGACGATGACCGTCTTACTTCTTCGGGCAGAGCATTCCACAGCTGAACAGCCTGGACAGTAAAAGAAGCGCTGTAAAAGGAAGTGCTGTGCGAAGGAGTTCTGAGTATCAAGTTTTCTGATGACCTAAGAGTATAGTTATTTGAAGAATGGAGAAATTCAAATATATCTTTCAGATAGTGAGGAGAGAAGGGATTGAAAAGAATAGAATAGAGAAGAAAAAGGATATGCGTATTCCGACGAAGACGAATCGGAAGCCATTTAAGCTTTGAACGGAAGGGAGACACATGATCATATTTACGGAGGCCAAATATAAATCTAATACAAAAATTTTGTAAACGCTCGAGCTTGTTAAGCTGTTCCTCAGTGAAGTCCAGATAACAAGCATCGGCATAGTCTAGTACGGGATGTAAAAGCGATTGTGCAAGCGCAGTCTTGGTGGACGTAGGCAAAAAGTTTCGTAGTCTCCTTAGTGAACCAGCTGACGCAAACAACTTCCGGCTGGTTAGTTCAAGCTGAGCCTTCCATGAAAAGTTGCGGTCAATGATGATACCTAAATTCTTAATATATGTTCTTCTTAATATATACCTAAATTCTATAAGATATGATGATGATTATTATTAATATTAACGACGAGATGGGTGGACGACATCGTTAGAGTCGTGGGCCGTCAGTGGGTGAGACTAGCGCAGGATCGTGGTGGATGGCACAAACTTGGGGAGGCCTATACCCAACAATGGGTGAAGTTAGGCTGTGGATGATGATGATTATTGTTAATAATTGGCGGTCTTATCACTTTCTTCCAGCCAAGCTTCGGATGGAGGCCTATTATTACCCATTATACCTTGTATTTGCTTTGTGTCCTCTATTTTTTATTTTTATGGTGTTTTCATTCATTTGAAAGAAACGACGACCTCTGTGGCGCAGTGGTCCAATAGAAGTTAAAAATATCGTGTCGTCTTATCTAAAAGCAACAAGTACCGTTGTGTGTCGGGAACGGTATCCACAGTCGTGTCTAGCCAGCCCGCCATCACTGACTGTGATATAGGCAACTCTTATGTAATTGGTTCATAAAATACACGCTCTGTGGTTTTGGCGATTGAATGATTGATTTGTCAAGAGAAGCACGTCGTCGTATCCTCACAGACCTAAATGTTCTCAGGAAGTTATACTAAAGCATTGTTTTCAAGTAATTTCAATTAAATAGGGTCCTACTTTGTTATAGGCGATGGTTACCACTTAGCATCTAAAATGTTAGGGTTCGTCATAAGAAACAGTAAACTTTTTAGAAAACCCCGTACCAAAATACTATTATACAACACTATGCAACTCATATACTGAGGATCGAGCGGATTCAAAAACGTTTTCTGTGGCATCTTGTCTACGCTGCAAATATTGCAAAAAAAAAGGTATCCTATGCAGAGAGGCTAAAGTATTTTAAAATATCGTCCCTGGAAAAACGTAGAACGCAGAACCTCACATTTCTATATAAAATTTTGAATTCACAAACAGATTCTCCTCAACTACTGCAAATGTTTGACTTTAGAGCTCCACGCAGAACGCCTCGCCAACCGATTGCACCACTTGTCCCTCCGCTCCGCACTACAGTCCTTGGTAGCAACTCCCCAATCCCCAGGCTTTGTAAAGCCTTGAATAACTGCAAGGACATTGATGTTTTTTTCTGTAGATATAAAGAAGTTCCGTCGTTACTTAGATGAGAACTTACACAATTAAAATCGGATTACAATGTTTAGTTTAATAGTTTATGTACTGATGTACATCGCACGTTATATAATTTACTAATTAGTTTACGTCTTAGTTCTATTTAATAGTATAGTTATTCTTAGGTTTATTTTCATTTGCATGCAGTGTTGACCTGTAATTGATTGTGCAATCAGCTCTAATATGTAATATAAAATATTAATTGAATGTATCGTTGTAACTATCGTTGGTTGACCTAAATAAATAATGGCCTGCTCCATAGAAAAATATAAGCAGGAGCATGACAGTCGACAAGCCATCTATATAGCCATCAAATTCCACAAGGTCGCCTGAAAAGTCGTAAGAGTTTTCAGCGTTTCACGCAGGCCATCAGCGACGACCCATCCGTTGCTAGACGCGCGACTGTGGATAGATAGTAACCCCCCACCACCAGACTTCATTCCCCTCAAGAACAGCTTCCACCAGGGCACGACCTGCCGTGGCCAGTGTGGAAGTCCTTAAATAGGCTTCGCACACAGGTTAGTCGCTGCAGAGTCAATATGTGCAAAGGGGGGTTCAAGGACCCCAGACAAACGCAATGCGACTGTGGTGACCCCACACAGTCGATGAAACACCTGTTAATTTGCCCTCTGTGCCCGAACACCTGCACAATGGTTGACTTAAAAATGGCTTCTCCTGACGTCATCAATGTAGCCAAGTACCTATCTAACATAATATAAGTTGAACTATTGACACTCTAAGAAGAAGAAGAAGAATACCTAAATAAATAAAATAAAATAATCGCAGACGGGTAAATAGCTTGTTCCATCTCCGTTTGTGTTGGAAAAACAGTCACTGCGGTTATGATATTTTTGCATTTGTTTTTCGTCATTTTTAAAATAGCTAGATACTTTAAAAAAAAGAGGAAGCAAATATGTATATTTGTCTTACTCATACTTAAAGAACTTTACACGTTAGAGCCTCCCGCAAGGAGTGAAACCACACGATTATAGTCAACGCACAATACAAAAGTCCTGCAAGAGATCTGATAGATCTCGTAATGCAACGAACGTGTTAAATGAGGCAGTTATTAGGCCCTCTATCGTACAGGTGTTCGGGCACAAAGGGCACATTAGCAAGTGCTGCATTGACTGCGCGGGATCACCGCAGTCGCACTGCGTGAGATTAATATATTTCATAATTAGCTGCCGTACCGCCTTGCCATGCATGTGACGCGGGCTGCCAATGTAGTCGCCGGTAAAATTGTCAATCGACCATCATTAGTCGCATCTATGTATGAGAAAGTGAATGTTCTTCATATTTTTTTAACACAAATCCAACAAATCAAAGATCATCAAAATCGGTCCAGCCGTTCTTGAGTTATAAATGGTGTAACTAACCCGACTTTGTTTTATATATTTAGATTATGCGTCACCAGAATATAATGTAGAAAGAGTTTTTTTTTAAACTGTATAGATCTTCGTTTGACCACAATCTCACCTGATGGTAAACGATGATGTGGTCTAACATGAAGCACGAATATCTACAGATGGTACTGAGCCATGCTCTTGTCCTTTGATGGAAATGAGATGGCGGAATCAGATCGTAAAGTTCCTGGGCACATTCCACAAAATGTATTCTGTAAAAGATCGATAAATTTGCAATTTTACAGCGGTGTTCGAGACGTTGGGTCTTAGTCTTCGCCATATATTGCTCACCTATAAGCCTAAAAGCTCTACGTTCTATCGAGTCTAAGTTAGCGAGCAGCAGGGCTAGCACAGCGGTTTCCTTGTCTACTCGTCGAAGAAACGACAAGACTCTGACTGCCACTTGTATTTCTGCATGTATTGTTATTTGTTTTAGTACTTATATTGTTTTTAAATTTGAGTGTAATGTACAATAAGACGTTATTCTATTCCGTTTTCTGTCGATTCTTCCGAAATTGTCTTTGCCCCGAGCAGGCTCAATAAGTTTTTTTCCTAGCCAAGAGAAGGATACTCTGTCTATAGCAACGCACGTTGTGTATATAATTTATTAAATATCTAACCAAAAATTGGTGGCAAGCGCGCCATTGAAAAGAGTACAAAAGAGACAACTTGAGAAGACAGTGTAGTCTAGGCATCGCAAGACCTAGACAATTTCAGAAGAAAGTTATCCATCTTTAAACATCAAAGATAGAGAAAATGATGGCTATCGTTCTCGGCGTTGTAGATTACTGTCGAGGAAGTGTCGACAACATTTATTCCCGTTCACTCTAGCAATCGCCGTGCTAGAGACGGTCGATATATGTCTTCTATGTTCCGAAAAATGACTCATGATTAAATTCTTCTCTACAGTTACTGTGCCAGGCCTACTGGTGTTTGGCCGAGCCACCGTGTAAAATCTAAAAAGTATTTAAACATAGCAAAAATGTTGCTTGCTTCGATAATCTTCGCAAACATAATAAGAGCAATAGAAAGCCTCGATCACCGTTTGTAAAGTTATGAAATCTTCCCATGAGGCATAACTCACGGTGAAACTGAGCATAATTTCTTTGCACTTATTGTCTCGTTTTTATTATTATGAGAGTTGCATTTGTGAGAAAATCGCCTTTCCCCACTTTTCAATCATTTTATAATCATGATACAGAGTTTGATATCTTAATTTAACGACTTTCTCTATTCATCACTTATAACGGTAAATTCTCCTTTACTGTACAAGCTATCCGTTTATTTTTTTTTTTTTTCGAATGTACTTATCTCGCTGTTGGCCTCTGAGGCCGTTGCAGCTTAACCGAGTTTTTGGCGAGCGCAGAAGGCGCTCAGCCCTAAACTAGCGCAAGGGCACAACTTAGGTACGAACCTCGGCTTGGGCTGTTGCCGGGACGGGGATAGGAGAGAAACGCCCGGGTACGTGCTTGTACCTCGTGTAGGCGGCGACTAATGGGACTCGTCGACCTCGCCGGCGAGGTCGGTGTATTTGTGGAGTGTTTGCTCTGTCTAATGTGGATGACTCACCCGCATTAGCGGAAGTGATTTCGTCATCCGGGTCTCCGAGAACGTGTCTCGGACGACGGAGGGTTTGCTATCCGTTTATGGAACTCTCTTCCTTCTTTTAAGAGATCTGCCAAATCCCTTTCTATCTTTAAAACGCTATTGTTTAAGCACTATTTGTCTGCATCAGAGAGCTGAGTAATCTTATTTTGTTATCATATATGTCGTTCTTACTGTTTGTATTACAGCTGTTTCATATTTTATTTATTGTTAGTATATTTAATATCATAGAATGTTTATGTATAATATATATATTAATATTACCTACCCTGGTATCTATTTATTCTGTTTTGCTTATGTAAGTATACCTACGATTAAATAAAAAGCTTATGTTATAAAGCTACCGTCCTTTAACGTTCTCGTAAAATCCAGTCCATCCAAAGGTTGTCTGGAAGAGATCGCTTTTAGCGATAAGACCGCCAATTATACTATCGCGTGTCTAGTTTAAAGTGTTTTAATTATGATTTGTTAATTTAAGTGTGGTATACAATAAAGCGTTTTCTATCTATCTAACGGTAATTTTTACATTCATTCTGGTTTCAATTAGTGGAATGTGATTTTTTTTTAATTTATTTCCGTAATCTCGTGCCTTCTCGTAAATACTAGCTTTTGAACAAAAACATCCGACTAGAAAACGATACATCCACTTGAAATCGACATTTCTACTAACCTCAAAAGTTTCTAACATGTTATGTGGTTCCTAAGGTTGTCTGGTAGAGATCGCTACCTAGCGTTAAAACCGCAAATTATATAAATTCATTTAAATATTAATATTTTATTTATTTATATATATGTTTTAACTGTTTAGTTGTTAATGCTGTGCAAATAATTATTATCTATCTATGAGGCTCTCCCAATTGATTACCAGATAAGAAAAAGACGAAATTGACAAAATCACACTAATATTATAATTGTGAAAGTTTGGATGTTTGTTCGTTACTCAATCACGTCGTAACCGCTAAACCGATTTGGATGAAATTAGGTGTGTTGATAGATTATGTAATCGTAAGCCATTTATTCCAAACTTAGGGTTTACATATTTTCTTTTTCTCAGTTTTTATTATAGAATGTCCCGCAGTTCGGTGTGCTTCTTGGCATAGGCCTCCTCTAACACTTTCCACTGGGTTCTATCTTGTGCTACCCTTTTCCAGTGCTGTCCAGCTGTGAGTTTTAGGTCGTCTTCCCATCTTGTTTGTTGACGCCCTCTATTGCGTTTACCATCTCTGGGGTACCAATCAGTGACCCTTTTACACCATTTGTCTTGAGGATCACGAGGATAGATTATGACCTGGATTCAAACATAGGCTACTTTTTATTGAGACAACGCGTGTGAAGCCCCTGACAGAAGCTAGTATTAAATGAAACTAGGAAATTACTATGATTATGATACAATAATGTCTTCCTTTCTGAATAATATTGTTGTGCCCAACAGGGTCCATAATGATCATGTTATCACCTATTATTAAATTGTGGAATACAATAAATTATTACTATTAAAGTCATTTATTTTCTCTTGACAATTAGTGACAAATATCACTTAAATAATATAAGACTCAGGTATATAATAACAAACTGTATAAGTGCACCTGTTTTGCGAGAACCTGGTGCCGGAGATGGTTTTAATTTTTTTTTTAAATAAATATTAATATAGTAATCGATCGCCGTATCGAGAATGCCTGGAAGAGCTACTGGTCCATGAAGGAGCACATGAAGGGTGACCTTCCTCTGACACTTAAGCGCCAACTCATCGACATGTGTATCCTGCCCATCCTAACTTACGGTGCGCAGACATGGCCTCTGACTGAAGCCCAAAAGTCAGAGACCAAGATTTGTCAAAGGGCAATGGAGCGCAGCATTCTCGGCTTTAAACGTGTCGACCGAGTGCGTAACACCATGCTGCGCTCACTTACCGGCATTGCAGATGTAGGGAAGAGATCGGCTGGGCTTAAGTGGGAATGGGCGGGCCACGTTGCCCGAATGCACTCCGAGAAATGGGCCCATATTGCAACATCATGGACGCCTGAAGACGGAAGGCGACGTCGGGGTCGGCCGAGAAATCGTTGGCAGGACGATTTCGACACCTTCCAAAGAGGATGGTGGGAAATAGCGACAGATAGGAATGCTTGGAGGGACTTGGGAGAGACATTTGCCCAGCAGTGGGACGAGATAGGTTAGGAAAAAATAAATTGATGGACATGTGTTGACACACTAAACACAGCCCGAAACTAAGCAGAGCTTGTACTATGGGAACCAGATAGGTAACTGATAGAATACGTATATACTTATTTTAAATAAGTACATAGCATAT
Organism: Philereme vetulata; assembly: GCA_918857605.2. Lineage (NCBI taxonomy): Eukaryota > Metazoa > Arthropoda > Insecta > Lepidoptera > Geometridae > Philereme > Philereme vetulata. Next base: position 2,858,083 of record OU975482.1, read on the forward strand.
ATAGAAAAATATCCAAACCCGGAACAAATATCAGTAGATCATGCAAACATTTGTTCCGCGTCGGGAATCGAACCCGAAGTAGTAATTGCTTCTACAGTAGTATCAGTTAGTCCAACAAAGTATCAAATCGTGACGTCGTCCGTCAGGAAGTCAGAACTATAAAACAACCCAGAATGGTAGCAATCTAAATACAAAAGCTGAGAAGATGGTTTCTAAATGTCCACTTAGTGAGGGATCAGGAAGCGAAACCAGTCAGACTAGTTCGCAACCTAGTCAGTCTAGCTAGGAATGTGCCTAGGTAGCTAGTACACCTGGACAAACAAATGAATTACCACTTTGGAAATTAAATATACTACCTAAACTATATATACCATTCCTCTTCAAAAAAGGTTATTTTATTTACTGAAAATAGTGAATAAAAATCACTTTTAATCACTATTTTTATATTATAGTTTAGTATTAGAATAAAAACTGTTTTGTGTTACTCACATTAGTAAATTGGCGCTATTTTTAATGCTGTAAGTTGTACGAATACAAAGAATAGTTTTATTTTATAATAAGTCGATTGAAAATGCATTCAAGTGATGAAGAAGATGTGTTAACACCCGAGTTTATGAAAGAGAGGCCGGCCGATATAGTAGAAACTTGCTACCCAACAAATCACGGCTGGTTTACATCAATGGCGACCTCCGTGGTGCTGTGGGCGATTATCTGGTTGAGATGCAGGAGGTAGCTAGTTCGATTCCCACCGCGGAACAAATGTTTGCATGATCTACAGATATTTGTTCCGGGTCTGGTTGTTTCTCTTTATATATTATAAGTATGTATTTACAAAAAAAATGTATATATGTATTCTATCAATTATCTGGTTCCCATAGTACAAACTCTGCTTAGTTTGGGGCATGATAGCGCTGTGTTAAATGTCCAGCAATATTTATTTATATTATCAAAGCCTACGATGAGTTTTGCAAAAAGAAAAATGAAAATCAAGCTTCTGACACATTTTCAGAGTATGTTTTCCTAACTTATTTTAATGTGCATTTTAATTAATTTAACCTTCCTTTTTTCTTCATCTCTCTTTTTTTTTGTAGTCACAGTATAATAGTTATTTGTTATAAATGATTGCGAAATCTTTGCACTCGAGTGCAACACATAACTTTTCATCCCACCTCAGCGAGGAAATGACTAAATGAAAAAAAAAATACACCAACAAGGTTCCGAGTCTGAGTTTTTAACAAATTAAAAAAAGGTTGTATGATAAATTCGGCACAATGGAGGTAGAAGTAAATATGTTTAATGATGTTTAATTCACAAACTTCCACACGATGTTCTAAATTCAATTTACTTTATCCTCTAGCGGATAAAAACTGCTTTTGCACTCAGATAACGAAGAGCAAAAATACTCTTTCTGAGATGGGGGGATGAATAGTTGAATATATTATCTAAAAAAACAGTAAAAAAGAGCATAGTAAGTTTTAAAGGTTTTTAAAAAGCACAGCGTAAATCACTATTCAATTTCATATTCTAACTTTTTTATATAAAATTCTATTTACTTCTTCTTCTCCGCCGTATCTCAAACAATGCTTTGAATTCCTAAATCTATCCCATACCCGCAATCTGCGTTCTTCCACTACTCTCCAGTTGAAAACTCCATCCCATAATTCCAACTTCTTTAGTAACTCGTTTACGGTACGAGCTGTCGGATTATGGAATGACTTGCCCGTTTCCATCAGACTTGCTAAATCTTTACCTATTTTCAAAAATGAGGTCTACAAACTATACTTAGCGGCTTCTTTAGAGTAAACATTGTATTTCCTTTCGATATTTATTGTAAAAGTATATATGTATATATTTTATATTTATTTATGTAAGTATATGTAGGTATATTTTAGGTTTAGGGATTTATTTATTTTTATCCTACATAAATAGGTATTTATTGTAACACCGCCTCCTCACACGTCTTTTCAATCCATCCAAAGGTTGCCTGGAAGAGATCGCTTTGAGCGATAAGGCTGCCCATTGTACCACCATGTATCTTTAAGTTTTCTAGGTCAAGTTATTTTAATTTGGTGTAACAATAAAGAATTATCTATCTATCTATCAATTAACAATACGCATGCGCAAACATTAAAAGGCTATTTGAGTAACATAAAACAGTATAATGCAAGCGATCTCTATAATTAACCCGATAATAAGCCCGACTTGCACAAAGATCCCATAACGTATTTAGCGACTAAAAATATTTAAATTTGACGTATAATTTAGTAGATAAAAACGTTTAGGGATCGTAACGCAGTATTCAAGTAAGTTTATTAACTGACAATAGGACGAGCTGCGATTAGAGACTTAATTATATCAAGATGATATTGTAATATTGATGGAGCAGAATTCCGAAATATATTCATTTCATAATTAATTTAATATTTAATGATGCTTTCAGGGCGCTGTTGCGGATACCGCGCTTCTGTAGTGCCTCTGGCATGTTCGCTGAAGCACGCGCAGACAACTTTGATGCCATCTGGCGTAAAAGAACAGCATCACTACTGCGCACGGTACGCGAGAGCAGCAACACCATCCTGAACGTCATCCCCAACAAACTCGACTGTCCTCTGATGTGGAAGCTCACGCAGAGGACTAAATCGCAATTAGTAATTAAGTACTAACTCCCCTAGATTTAAGCTTTTTACTAACAAAATAGATCCATTGTTATCTGATTAAATAAATAAAAATAATAATAATCCGTTAACACTGAAGGAAGAGAACAAACTCTTGGTAGCAGAGCGGAAGGTCCTCCGTAAGATACTGGGACCAATCCGCAGAGAGGACGGAAGCTTGACAGTCCGAAAGAACTTAGAGATCGAGGAGCTAGTGAAGGAACACAACATCATCGGTGAAGCGAACGCGCATCGCTGGCTCGGCCATTTGGAGAGAATGGGAGAGGATCGACAAGTTAACAACGCATATCTCGGTCTCCCCGCCGGCCGGCGACCCGTTAGACGGCTGCGGTACCGCTGGAAAGATGAACTGGAAGCGGACCTGCGTGAGCTACAAGCTGAAAACTGGCGGGAAGCTGCACAGGGCAGACCAAAATGGCGACTGCTTTTATCGGAGGCCAAGACACACTTCGGGTCGCTAGGAGTAAGTAACTAAGTAATAATAATCCAATCTCGATTAGCTCAACTGTCGTTATGTTTTAAAATTATACTATTTGAAATTGACCGCTGTTATTTTAAAAGTAGTCGCATTTTTGTGCCGGCTTTGGCCTTCTAACTCCTATTTACAAGAGTTAAACAGGATTTATTACCGAGTGTACTGCAGCTCGTAAATAGAACACAGGTTTCGTAACACTGCGTGAAGCCTCCGTATCATAGGTTAGCTATAGCTACCTGCCTATGCAAAAGTATGGTGGGATGTACGATACGGTAAGCAATAAATGCATGTACCTAGGATGTAATTCATAACGACCATTAATGATGTCGTAGATAGTAAGTAAAGGTGGTCGTTTCTAATTTAGGAAAAGTATTTTATACTGTTCTGTACTCCAAAAAAAAACGAAAGAAAACATTGCCCTCATTTTGCGCATTTGTCCTTTCTCAGGTTATGATCTATCTCCTTGCAAAATTTCATTACGATCCGTTCAGCCGTTTAGTCGTGTTAAGGTAATAAACAAACTAACAAACAGACAGAGTTATATATGTATTATACAAATAAACCTTCCTCTTGAATCACACTATCTATTGCTGAAAACTGCATTAAAATCCGTTGATGATTTTAAAAGATCTAAGCGAACAGACAGCGGAAGCGACTTCATTTTATAATCTTAAGTCTTTTCGCATTATAGTATGTATGAACTTGTAATAAAATCTCTTTGGCTATACTATTTGTATCTGGCTGGTTTTGGTATCATTCAAAGTTTAAATTTTAAAGAAGATAATTCCAAATTCAAATTAGGAAAATGTGTGATTTTTATTTGTTTTTCGTACTGTAATGATGAGTGAATCTAATGAAGAAATTCGATAAATTTTAAAATTTTACTACAAATAAGGTAAAAATGCAACGCAAGCCGCGAACAAAATTTGCGATATTTATGGACCTAGTGCAGTCTCTGTGAGAGTAGCACAAATTTAGTTTAAGCGTTTTCGATCCGAAAATTTTGACGTCAAAGATGCACGTCGCTCTGGTCGCCCTATTACGGATAAAATTGATGCCATTTTTGAAAAAGTGGAGCAAGATCGGCATATCAGTAGTTACGACGTAGCTGAAGAACTGGGAATTGACTACAAAACAGTTTTGGCGCATTTGAAAAAAACTGGGTACACAAAAAAGCTCGATATTTGGGTACCCCACGAGCTCAATGAAAGAAACCTAATGAACCGTGTACTCATTTGGGATTCTTTATTACAACGTAATGAAACCGAACCATTTTTGAAGAAGCTGATAACTGGTGATGAAAAGTGGATCACGTACGACCAGAACGTGCGAAAAAGTTCGTGGTCAAAGGCCGGTCAGGCTTCACAGACTGTGGCGAAACCCGGGTTAACTCGCAACAAGGTGATGCTGTGTGTGTGGTGGGATTGGAAGGGCATTATTCATTATGAGCTGTTACCACCAGGCAGGACCATCGATTCTGAACTCTACTGCGAACAACTGATGAGATTAAAGCAAGAAGTTGAGAGAAAGCGGCCGGAATTAATCAACAGAAGGGGTGTGGTTTTTCATCATGATAACGCTAGACCTCACACATCTTTAGCCACTCAGCAAAAATTAAGAGAGTTTGGCTGGGAGGTGTTAATACATCCGCCGTATAGTCCTGAGATTAGATCCTTCAGATTTCCACCTGTTTCGGTCTCTTCAGAATTCTTTAGGCAGTGTCAGCTTAACATCACGAGAGGACTGCCAAAACTACTTGTCGCGGTATTTTGATCAGAAGCCCCAAAATTTATTTAGCAATGAGATCATGTCCCTACCTACAAGATGGCAAAAAGTTATCGAACAAAATGGTACCTACACACTTTAGTTAAATGTAAATAAACTATATTAAACAATGATTTGTATTTTCTTAAAAAATGCGAAGAAACTTTTTCCCTAACCTAATACTATAGCTTGGTCGCGAAAGACTAGTGAAATTAATAAAAAAAAAATAGATCGTCCTACGCTGGGCTTTCCAGTGCGTGATCTCCACTCGAGCCACTCGTGGACCTTTCTGCCCTAACGGCCGTCAGTTCTTCGAGCTATGTTCTTCCTTAGTATTACCCACTAGTGAATATTCTGCAGTTCATTAGCTCCTACGACTGCTAGCTGGTAATCAATGGTCAGAAATGCATCGTGCGACTGCAGCCATTCACACGCGCATGCGTGCACAGCACGCAACTCGCAAACTTCAAATTTTACACGACAAAACACCTCAGTTCACGAGCATGTTTAAATGTCCGGTTTACTACAGGTTGCTTCGGTATTATGGACAGCAGCTTAGGCTGCTTTTCCACCAGAGATGTGCTATGCAGCTATGCTGCGAGGATGTAAAAGCTAAGCTATGAAACATGTGACGGTTTCCACTGATACTAAGCTATGTAGTGGAACGAGTAAGATGCGCAGCTCGAGCTATGTCTACTTGCAGTGACAAACGCGGGCCTACTAAGTACTCTGCTCTTCACATAGCTACCACTCGCGACCATCCATAGCATGCATTCATAGCGCACATCCTCCTATATATAAAAACATAGGTAGCTTAGTTGAATCGGATTCATTTCGGGGAGTGTGCGGCGGAACTTTTCAACCTGATCCCACCATCTCCATTCTATCAACGGACAACTAGACGCTCTGCAATGCGCCACCGCTATATGGAAGAAATACCTCCCTTTCGCACAAAGCTGTTCTCTTCAACCTTTATTATTCGCACCGCCAGAGAGTGGAACACCTTGCCAGAGTCTGTGTTTCCTGATAGCTACAACCTGGGTATCTTTAAGTCGCGAGTGAATAGGTTTCTTCTAGGCAAGCGTGTACCATCGTAGACTGCATCATCTCTTACCATCAGGCGAGATAGTCAAACGCAAGCAATTAGTGTATTAAAAAAAAACTGTTTCCACCAGTGATATGCTATGTGGACCAATGAATATGATTGGTGGATATCAAACGCAGCCATAGCAACGTAGCATAGCACATCTCTGGTGGAAAAGCAGCCAGCTCGCGGTTTCGAACGCGTGGTTTGTCAATAAAAACATTACCTCGCATTTCGGCAAAAAGTAGCCAACAAATACCAGCTCGCTACCTTAGACTCGATAGAACGTAGAGCTTTTAGGCTTATAGGTGAGCAATATATGGCGGAGGCTAAGACCCAAAGTCTCGCACACCGCCATAAAGTTGCAAGCCTATCGATCTTTTACAGAATACATTTCGGAGAATGTGCCCAGGAACTTTACGATCTGATTCCGCCATTTCCTTTCCATCAAAGGACAAGCAGGCGCACGGCTCAGTACCATCCGTACCTAGTTGATATACCACCCATTCGCACACACCGTTTTGGTTCTACGTTCTTGATACGTACGGCTGAGGTATGGAACGCTTTGCCGTCGTCTGTTTTTCCTAAAGAATACAATCCGGGCCTCTTTAAAGTAAGAGTGAATAGGTTTCTTCTAGATCTTCGTGCTTCATCTTAGACCACATTATCGCTTACCATCAGGTGAGATTGTGGTCAAACGAAGATCTAAATAGTTTAAAAAAAAACCTGTCTCACATAGACATTAAAAATACGCGTTATGCAAACTGCTCATAGTAACTTTTTAGGGTTCCGTACCCAAAGGGTAAAACGGCCCCTATTACATAGGCTCCGCCGTCTGCCACCAGGCTGTATCTCATGAACCATGATAGCTAGACAATTGAAATTTTCACATATGATGTATTTATTTTGCCGCTATAACAACAAATACTAAAAATAGAATAAAATAAATATTTAATGGGGGCTCCCATACAACAAACGTGAATTTTATCCATTTTTATAGATAATGATACGGAACCCTTCGTGCGCGAGTCTGACTCGCTCTTGGCCGGTTTTTAATAAGTACTTCTGTATTATGTTTGCTACATAAAAGTTAGAAAACTTATTTACAAAGTGTAACTTAATTATAAACACTAATTGAAATACTAATTTTATCAAAAAACTTATAAAGGTGCTATAGCTTGCTGAGTTATTCTAAATTAAGGTAACTATTACACTAAACTGTGTTTAGTTGTAACACTCTGTCAACATTTATCTATACTAATATTATCAAGAGGAAAGATTTGTATTTTTGTGTGGATGTTTGTAATGAATAAACTCAAAAACTACTCGACCGATTTAAAAAATTCTTTCACTGTTGGCAAAACTGCGGATTGGTCAGCTAGTGAAGTATAAAGATGGATTGTGACCGGAATTAAGGCATAGGCTATTTTTTAAAAGGTATTTATTGAACACTAGCTGACTTTATTGAACGCAGCTTCGCACGCGTCGTTTTTCAATAAAAATATTACCCTCCTTCTGCGCAGTTGGGAAAAAAGTAGCCTATGTCACCCGGGGATAGTGTAGCTTCACAACACTGAAAGAATTTTTTAAATCGGTCCGGTAGTTTCGGAGCCTATTCAACGCAAACAAACAAACAAATCTTTCCTCTTTTTAATATTATTTTTGTAGATATTGATATGTTCTTTAATATTGTAGAACATACTTTTGTTGTATCATTAACAGTTTCCGCAGCGCATGCGACGAAAGACGTTTTAGTGCACTTTTTTACACCTTGGGTTACGTTACTTATGTTTTAGTAAGGATCCCTAATCATTTCTAGCAATAAATATAGCCTATGTCACTCAGGGTGAATGTAGCTTTACAACGGTGAAAAATTTTTTGAAATCGACACAGTAGTTTTTGAGTTTATTCATTACAAACATACACACAAAAATACAAATCTTTTCTCTTTATAATATTAAGTATAGATTTCATCTAAATCGGTCCAGCAGCTTAGGCGTGAACACAGCAATGCTAGCATTACTGCTTGGTGGCAGAAATGTACGGTGGTAGTACTTAACCGGAAGAAATCTTTCACAAGGAGCTCTACTACCTACACCTACTAAGATGAAAGATAATATTACATTGAAATATTTTTAGTTAAAGCCAGGGTAATTTTAACAACATGGTAGCTTACTTATAAAAATCTCTAAATCTCTTCCTCTCTGTCTACGCACTGCTAGTTTATCGTTATATTTATCTCCTTTGTTGTAGTTTATATATATATATATATATATATATATATATATATATATATATATATATTATATTTATTATATTTATATATTATTTTATATATTATATTATATTATATATTATATTTGTATATATTTTTAGTTTATTAGTAAGTAGGTATAGGTAGTTTATGTAGGTTTATGAGCATAGATCCATCGCCGTCTTTTTGATTTTGTTTTGTCCTGTCCATCCAAAGTTAGTCAGGAAGAGATCGCTTTTAGCGATAAGACCGCCCATTGTACTTACCTTTATTTTGTGTATTTCTTTGTATTTTTAATTTTGTTGGTATAATAAAGAGTTGTCTATTCTCTATAATACCACTAACCAATAACTTCGGTATCTCCTAAATAACCAACAAATTCAAAATTACAACTACTGGTACGCCACGAACTGAGATCTCGCAAGTCGTCCAAAACAAAAAAAAATATTCTTAGGGCGACTCGCACCGATGCCTAAACGTATTAAGTGGCTAAATATGATTTAAGAAGTTGTCAAATCATACAAATACGTCAAATTTAAACATGTTTAGTCGCTACATACGTTTAGAGATCGTTATAGAAGCCAGCCTTAATCTTTGACTAATAAAATAGTGCCAGGAAATGCGGAACTATATTTAGTTCCGTTGACTTATTTTTTTTTTTGGGTACAAATTGCAGTTATTTTGGATTTCAGACTTTTGCCTATATTTGTGTTACTAAAGCTACACGCATACTAAATTTCAGCACTGTGGGGTCACTGGTGTACCCTGTGAATATTGTCAAAGTTCAGTTTTATTATGGCTAATAACTTAAAAGTTTAAACTAAAAATAAAAATGGGGTTGAAAAGAACACATAAAGACCTGTTATTGGACATGCCACTTGACTGTATAGTCCCATTTTTTTTTTTTACCCCTCTTGAACCCGAATATCTCAACAACCCCCCCACATTTTTAGCTCATTTAGTCACACCAAAATTGTGCTATCGCTACCTACGTACATACCAAATTTCACGATGATCGGATAAATGCTTCGAAAGTTATCCTCGGACAAACAAACATACATACAACGCCGATTTGCCCAAGTTGATTTAGAGATCTCGCTTCGCTCCATCAATAAAATTAAGGCCAGTTTACACTTTACAAATAATTCCTATTACCACCTACTAAGAGAGTTCGGTACTCCTGTTCGGCACAGTTTATTTATTTAATACTTTCACACAATACAGAATAGTGCTAGGAGGACTTAATGCTAATAGCATTATCTACCAGTCATCCTGGTCGTGCTACAATAAGGTAAGGTGTGACATAATAAAAATGGTATTTCAATGCTACATAAAAAAAATACAGACATACAGAAACTTAAACATTATACAGACCCTAAATAAGAAAATAATAATATATACATTCATAATATATACAGTTAGAAAATAAATACAGTTGTTGCGAATGTGTGCCTAAATACGGGCACACATTACTTGATTCACTTTCAGTATATGTGTTTAGTGTTACTACCTGAACAGAAACAAAAGATGATATTATAGTGTATTACCCGTGCGCGATAAGTTGGGACCTGAGCGCGGTGACGTCATATTGGCGTGTTTGTACCGCCCGCAAAAAAAGCGAACATAACAAGCAGCCGCCCGCGGCTTCGTCTTTGTTTTTTTTAACCTAATTTATTATGTTACTCAGGGAGGACGCTGCTTTTTATCTAATCTTTTCTACACTATTTGAATAAAATAAAAATACAATGTTTAAGTTTATACATTTATTTTTTCTATTATTTACATTATCTCATCTTCGTCACTACTTAGTGGACAGGTAAACAAAACTGTTTGTTCCGTTTTTCGTTTTCAAAAAACTCTAACACTTTTACCACGAGGTTTCTTTCTCCGCTATGCAAAGGTTTACCCTTCATAATGATAACAAAAACACTTAACAAGAACTATAACAACAAAAACTACTACAACAAAACAATGACACAAACTATAACAACAAAACAATAACACAAACGAAAACTAAAAGAATTCCAGAGCGCGTCGTTACGTGACGTAGGCCAGTACGAGACTAAAAACCCTCGTAAAAAATAGTGATGCGAACGGTACAATACGGGCGCCATCGGGCAAGTGCAGGGGAAGCGGTCGGGGAGTCGCATTCCTAGCAGGTCCCAAGTTATCGCGCACGAGTAATATTATAATACAAGTGAGCTAAGTTGCTCATCATTATACACGAGGCTGTGGTTTGCAGCCCGAGCCGCAGGCGAGGGCGTAAATTAGCCGAGTGTCTAGTGAGCTAGTTGCTCACGAGTTTCATGAGCACTTTTTCAACATACTTGCGAAGAAAAAACAAACATGCATTGAATAAAATTTAATCGTTTAATTATTAAAACAATTGGTGAACGTACAATTTTCAAAACGATATTGGATTGTTTTTGATGGCGATTTCACAGTTTGTCTTACATTGGTACTTGCCACTTCTTTAGTATCTTCATTTACTTCTTGTGTAAATGTCCGCGACAAAGGTAAATCATACAAATTACTGGAAGGAGAAGGCACCAAATAACTCATGCTACGAGATGTACATGGTTGTGGGTTACATTACGTTTTGATATCAACACAATGTTTGAGCTTAACCATGCTTCTTAACATGGAATAGATGCACCACATGGAGCTGGGTTTGTATGTATTGGCGAGTTCAGAGAAATACTCCAAAACACATTTTCAGAAAATGACTGGGTTTTTTCATGCTTTTCCATTGTATGAAACTATCGTAAGCAGTTAAGTACTTTGCTCTAGATTTTGCAGGCATTAGGCTTTCATTTGCAATGAATTCAATGTGCTGCATGTGTTATTTCTGGCGGAGTTAAATCTATCAATTATTAATCTTCTGTACTAAAACTTGACATTTTTACAATTATTTGCCACACAGCAACAAATACGATACAAACAAAAAAAAGGGAAATGGCGCGCAAGTTTTTTTTTCACGCGCCAAATGTAAGTTGATTGATTACATAGTATAGCTATACAGCCTACTTCAAAATTATAATTTTAGTGATAAAATGAAAAGTTTTTATAACAAACTATTGTGAATTATAAGTAATTTGATAATAATAAATGTTTTTTCGTCTGTTTTGTCGTCATTTGGGATACATTTATTTATTCAAAAACTGTTATATGATTTTCATCGGCATAAAACCTCTTTGTTGTTACAAAAACTGTATTACCCGGTTAAATTGAAAATGCTCTGTTTACTCGCATATAATTTGCAGTTAGGTACTAACTTAAATTTGTAGGGATAATTCGATTACGCACGCGTGTGTTATAGTTCGGTTTAAGGCCCTAATAACGATGTACTATGGCTCACTTTACGAGCGAGTGTGTTGAAAAAAAATTAACAGTTCCACTTTCTATAGAACATAACATGTCCCATACTCCACATAACTACTCCTTACATAACCAATACTTTTCACAGATGTGGGTGGAGACTGATTTACATTCACAGTTTGAAGGCACGAGTTATAAACTGTAGCGGTTTTGTAAGTGCTAAAAATATTGCACCAAAAGGCGTATGTTCATTTTTAATAATGACAGCTTGATTACGTAGCAGATTGACCTGATTTGATAGTAACGTGCGATTAAACTTATGAACAATATGAAATATATATATATATATATATATATATATATATATATATATATATATATATATATATTATAATATAATATTAATTTTATATAAAACTAGCTAATCCGCCCGCGACTTCGCACTCACGGTTTGTTAATAAAAACATTACCCTTCTTCTTCGCAGTTCGGTAAAAAGTAGCCTACATCCCAATCCGGTAGCCTTATTACCAAAGCCAAATTGCTGTCGTGCCGCCATCGCTAGTCAGGCCATCCCTTTCACACGTACAGTACGTACCTCACGTGTGAAAGGGATGGCCTGACTAGAAATAGCGACACGACAGCAATTTGGCTTAGGTAATAAGGGGGCCGGTAATAATCGGTTTGTATACCAAATTTCATCGAAATCGGCCCCGCCGATTAGTCATGAAAAAGACAGATAGAGATACAGAATTACTTTCGAATCGAAATAAAAAATAATACTAGCTAACCTGGTGTACTTCGTACACACGGCTACACATCAAGCTATACTTTTCTAGTATAAGCTGACCTCGCATTGTGTAGGCTTTTCGTTGAATGAGAGGTCAGCTTATACTGGAAATGTATACCTTGTTGTGTAGCCGTGTGTACCGCCTTAGAATCAATTAATATTTTTTTAACTTATCAGCAGGATTAAATTCAGTTTTTTATCTGTAATCTCTTTGTATACAATAAAAAATAAAGTTTTTACATCTTGCGCATATTCATGCGTCACCCACCGGTAGAATTGTCAATCGGTCATCATTAACTGCATCTATATGAGAAAATGAGGTTACCTGATAATTTGAGTTTTCTTTATTCTTTATTGTATACAAATAGATTTACAGCTGCTGACCAAGCTCAAGGTCGCTCAACGAGCTATGGAGAGGGCTATGCCCCGTTTCTTTGCGTGACAAAATCCGCAATGAGGAAATCCGCAATGAGGAAATCCGCAGAAGAACTAAAGTTGCAGACATAGCTCTCAAAATTAGCAAGTTGAAGTGGCAATGGGCAGGCCACATCGCTCGTAGAACCGATAACCGTTGGGGAAGAAAGGTTCTCGAATGGAGACCACGGACTGGAAGACGCAGCGTAGGCCGGCCCCCCACAAGGTGGACCGACGATCTAGTAAGAATCGCTGGGAGCTGTTGGGCGCAAACGGCTACCAACCGCTCGTTGTGGCGATCTAAGGGGGAGGCCTATGTTCAGCAGTGGACGTCCCCGGCTGATGATGATGATGATGCGATTAACAGACAAAAATAGCTTACAAAATGGACATGTACAAAGGTGAGCAAGAGTTTTCGTGTATTTTTCGAATGTTTTAATAGTTTATTCTGCTATTCGGAGCGGACTCAAACCAGTCCCGGATAAAAATCGGTCCAGCCGTTCTTTAGTTATAAATGGTGTAACTAATAGTATTTTATTTATAGTGTTATCCGAACACATACACTATAAATAAAATACTATTTGAAATAAGCAACGCGACATCTCTTGTCAATGTACTGAACTGCAACGTTTGGCATTGAGCAGGTACAAAAAACTACATAAATTTTCCTGTAGATGGAGCTAACGGCGCTTTAGCCGTAATTCTGAAACATCTCACTAATTTCGACCTAGACGTGTATTGGCCTGGTAGCACAGTTGGATAGTGCATCCTCGTATCAAGAGGAAGGTTGCGGGTTCAAGTCCCGTCTAGGCTTGACATTTTTGAGATGATTTTAAAAATAATGGTGTAACTAACCCGACTTTGTCTTATATGTAGGATGTTTGATAATATATCTACGCACAACAATGAAAGGGGTTATTTTGATGAGCTTATTAAATATTTTTTTTATGTTATTTGTGGGGAAACAGGCTTACGGCCCACCTGATGGTAAGCGGTCACCGTCACCTATTGACACCGGCAACACCCGGGGTATTGTTGATGCGTTCCCTACACTGTAGAAACATCTTTACATTTCTCTTCAAGCGTGACATGTCGTAGCCTAATGGGAAAACCTCAGATGGCAGCTCATTCCACATCTTGCATGTATAGCGTAGAAAAGATCGCGTGATTTGTGAAATGTTTACCATATAAATGTGAAATTTATTTTGGCATGGAAAAACAAACACTTTATTAAACTTATGTTCAGCTATTAACGCTTGCCATCTAACCCCAAATAGGTACCTACTGTATTCGTGACATCTCGAAATATCTCTTTGTTGTCCCTTTCTAACCCAAAACCCGCAGCCATTTCCGAAAGAGATATTAAATTTTTGCCGTTACTTTTGGATTTTGATAAGAATAAGCAGTAAGTTTTATATCGAATTAATCACCTAAACTTATACGATTATCTTTTGATAATATTAAATTATTAATTTATATAATATATTTATATTAATTTGATGTAGTAGTTTTTTTTTCGAGAAGACATTTTTTTATTTTTTGAGAAGCCGTCACTTGAATCATCATCATCATCATAATCATCAGCCGGAATACGTCCACTGCTGAACATAGGCCTCCCCCTTAGATCGCCACAACGAGCGGTTGGTAGCCGTTTGCGCCCAATGGCTCCCCGCGATCCTTACCAGATCGTCGGTCCACCTTGTGGGGGGCCGGCCTACGCTGCGTCTTCCAGTCCGTGGTCTCCACTCGAGAACCTTTCTTCCCCAACGGTTATCGGTTCTACGAGCGATGTGGCCTGCCCATTGCCACTTCAACTTGCTAATTTTGAGAGCTATGTCGGCAACTTTAGTTCTTCTGCGGATTTCCTCATTGCGGATTTTGTCACGCAAAGAAACCCCGAGCATAGCCCTCTCCATAGCTCGTTGAGCGACCTTGAGCTTGGTCATGAGGCCATGAGTAAAGGACCACGTTTCAGTGCCATAATTCATCACTGGCAACACACACTGGTTGAAGACTTTAGTCTTCAGGCTCTGGGGAATTTTGGACGAGAAGATATCGCGAAGTTTACCGAACGCTGCCCAGCCGAGTTGGATTCTTCGTGCGACCTCTTTGTCGAAGTTGGACTTACCTAATTGGAATCTGAACTGGTCACTTGAATATCGTCAGTATATTACCAAACAACGTGTATTTAGATTAGTTAAATGTTCGTTCAGTACAACCACAATGATGGTCTGAGCCATTAAGTTAGTAGCTATTTAAGTTATTAAGTCAGGTGAGCCCTAAACTAGTGCCATCTCCAAGTCGTATAAAAATAACTTGTTGTTTAAGTAACCATGTAGATTACCGATTAGTTATATGAGCATAGATACATTCATACTACACTACTTGCTACAGTATAGATGTTTCTGCATTTTAGTTCTGATGTAAACATACGGGCCACATTTAACAAGACTTACGTATGGGCGATGTATTAATTGAAAAATAACGGATTTGATTTTTTTTCAACCTACGTCATCCCACTGCTGGGCAAAGGTCTCCCCCACTGTCTTCCAGGACAATCGGTCGCGTGCCAAATCCCACCAATCTGTCTCGAAGGCATCGAGATCGTCACGCCAGCGTCTACTAGGCCTCACGCAGTGGGTGCCTGTAGACGGGCGGCGGCGCCGAGGATTTGATTAAAAAAAAATCCCAAGCTATCGTAACGGTATCTAGAAAGTCACCCAGAGTTGGTCACTGATTGATTTGACAGTTCTTGAGTGTAGTTATTTCGTGTTGATAGCATCTAATAATTTTTGAAAGTATCTTTTGTAACACCACTCATTTTCCAATTGTAAACAAATCGCAAATCGCCAATTCTTCATTGTCTGTGCCAATCATTTTCGTCCCAATACATCTTGTAGTAGGTATCACAAATGGTGTCACGGTCGCCTCGCATGCCTATTGACAGGCGTGACTGGTATGTAACTATTGTAAGCGGTTGTGACAACATTTATTTTAGTTTCCGCACAATATGTTTTGAACAACATTTAAGTTGTAGGCATGGACGAAAAAAATATGATTGACGCGGTGAAGTTAGTGGCGCTACGTCATCTTTTTTATTCGTTAATGTTTGCGTGCGAGGATTTTGTATCTCGCAAGCCGCTATCCCATTATTTGATTTTGTTTTTGTTGGCTAAGAACTGGGATTGGAACTTAGTGGTTACCTATTTATAGAATGGTCATATGTAGGTTCCCCTCCAGTCTCCCGGTGCCCAAGGTTCAACAATTAGATAATTTATTTATCCTGGTTTGTTTTGGTTTTGTAATAAAAATAAAACTGACGTTGTTAATCGGTTCACGATCACAGCACCGCCGTGTAGACCGTAAAGCGCGCACGCAGGCGCTGTCTGTAACTGACGTCAGCATTTGCGGCAACTTCACACCGGTCGCCACTGTCACTTCTCATGGCAAAATTCTTACAAGAGTAGGGGCTATGTAAACACCGGCCAATTTTATTATAATCGTTCTAAAGTTTTTGACTTGACATTGGCACAAATGTATATACAATGTATTTATTAAATCACCGAAATCAAGAGAAGGATAGGGTGAAATACAGTAGTTGAAAATATATTAAAATCTGGGCAGTTTAACCCAAAGTTACTTTCAAAAATTACTAGATGCCATCAACACAGAATAAATACACTCAAGAATTGTCAAATCACTCAGTGACCAACTCTGGGTGACATTCAAGATACCGATACGATAGCTTGGGAATTGGGATTGAAGTTGCTCCAACTCAAGATTTAGACGTAAATTATTTTCTTTAATATTAAATAAATAAAAATAAATTTCGTTTATTGCAGGCACAAAAATACGACCCATATCACATACAAATATCATCATCATCATGATCATCATATCAGCCGTAGGACGTCCACTGCTGGACAAAGGCCTCCCTCATTGATCTCCAGGAACTGCGGAAGCGGCTCCGCCCAATAGAATTATCTCTCGCGAACACTTTGGAGCCTTTATTCCGCTCTATCGTATCTTTAATACGAGATGTATTAAAGGTACGAATATCGTGCCGCAAGGATTTCCAAATCTTTCTATTGAGCTGCCTATGTGACTGAGCATCATCGGGAGACTGCAGTTGCAAAGAACGTCGTTCAGCCATGAGGTTAAGGGTGTCATCAGAGAGTTTCTGAGGTCTATTGGTACGGGGGGTCTTAAAGAACTGGGACCCCACCGTATGGACGGTTTCTACGAACCTGTTATTGATCTCGTCCACTGATGCATCTACTTCTAGACAGTCAAAGCGATTTGCAAGTTCGAGTTGAAAGCTCTCGAGGTTTTGGATATGTGCGCGAGTGGGTCGGAGTGTAGATTTCATCAAACGGGACCTTTCAAGTTTAACGTTCATATTCAATGTGGCTCTAACAATTCGGTGATCACTGCCGGTTTTCACCCTGTGAATCACAGAGACATCATTGAACATCCGTTTCTTGCTGGTCAAGTCCATACAAATATAAACAAACATTAATAAAATACACTACATACAACAGAATTGAGAACCTCCTCCTTTTTTGAAGTTGGTTATAAATACAGAATATGCCACGGAGCAGATGCTCCAGTGTAGTCATTTTTTATTTCCGTCCAAGTAGACGGAAATCCAATACTTATAAATTCCATTTTTATATATCTGGTCAGAGACAGCCCTCAGTACGCTATTGTTGGAGCGATGCACCTATTGTTTTGTAAATGGATCATTATAAAGAATAATCAGCCTTATTTCTTGCATTTCTTTCCTGGCTTGACCGCGGAGGAACAGGCAGTAAATTTGAAATTTCAAAATGATCCTTGTGAATTAATCGAATAAAAAAAATTACTTTGATAAAAATAAGTGCTGTACACATTGGCGAGTTGCGCGCGTGTTTCAAACGAGGCGATTTGTGAACGTATTCACTTCTCTACCAGTGCGTCTACTCGCCGCGTTGGTACAAAACGTTACAAACTTCCGAAAGAAACATTGTTGAAAGCTATTGTAACCAGCCTCGGATCTAGGATATTTCCGTACCGGCGCCCCCTCTCCTCCAGCGTTTGAGAGATGGAAGGGGGGTATATTAATATGAGACGCGAATTTTTTACTTTCTAACAATTTTCTTGGACACATTTCAATTCTTGGAAACATTTTATATCATTTTGGGGCTATTTGACTGGACTACATATTTACACTGATATCGGGTGTAGCCAGAGGGGGGTTTGGGGCCTCAACTCAAATGAATAGTCGATAGTACGAGGTGCGCTGGATGCGGGTGTAGCCAGAGGGGGGTTTGGGGCCTCAACTCAAATGAATCATCGATAGTACGACGTGCGCTGGATGCGGGTGTAGCCAGAGGGGGGTTTGGGGCCTCAACTCAAATGAATAGTCGATAGTACGAGGTGCGCTGGATGCGGGTGTAGCCAGAGGGGGGTTTGGGGCCTCAACTCAAATGAATAATCGATAGTACGACGTGCGCTGGATGCGGGTGTAGCCAGAGGGGGGTTTTGGGACCTCAACTCAAATGAATAGTCGATAGTACGACGTGCGCTGGATGCGGGTGTAGCCAGAGGGGGGTTTTGGGGCCTCAACTCATATGAATAGTCGATAGTACGACGTGCGCTGGATGAGGGTGTAGCTAGAGGGGGGTTTTGGGGCCTCAACTCATATGAATAGTCGATAATAAAACGTGCGCTGGATGCGGGTGTAACCAAAGGAGGGTTTTGGGACCTCAACTCAAATGAATAGTCGATAGTACGACGTGCGATGGATGCGGGTGTAACCAGAGGGGGGTTTTTGGGTCTCAACTCAAATGAATAGTCGATAGTACGACGTGCGATGGATGCGGGTGTAACCAGAGGGGGGTTTTTGGGTCTCAACTCAAATGAATAGTCGATAGTACGACGTGCGATGGATGCGGGTGTAACCAGAGGGGTGTTTTGGGGCCTCAACTCAAATGAATAGTCAATAGTACGATGTGCGCTGGATGCGGGTGTAGACAGAGGGGGGTTTTGGGGCCTCAACTCAAATGAATAGTCGATAGTACGACGTGCGCTGAATGCGGGTGTAGACAGAGGGGGGTTTTGGGGCCTCAGCTCAAATGAATAGTCGATAGTACGACGTGCGATGGATGCGGGTGTAACCAGAGGGGGGTTTTGGGGCCTCAACTCAAATGAATAGTCGATAGTACAGGTTGCGCTGGATGCGGGTGTAGACAGAGGGGGGTTTTGGGGCCTCAACTCAAATGAATAGTCGATAGTACGACGTGCGCTGAATGCGGGTGTAGACAGAGGGGGGTTTTGGGGCCTCAGCTCAAATGAATAGTCGATAGTACGACGTGCGCTGGATGCGGATGTAGCCAGAGGGGGGTTTTGGGGCCTCAACTCATATGAATAGTCGATAGTACGACGTGCGCTGGATGAGGGTGCAGCTAGAGGAGGGTTTTGGGGCCTCAACTTATATGAATAGTCGATAGTAAAACGTGCGCTGGATGCGGGTGTAACCAAAGGAGAGTTTTGGGACCTCAACTCAAATGAATAGTCGATAGTACGACGTGCGATGGATACGGGTGTAACCAGAGGGGGGTTTTGGGTCTCAACTCAAATGAATAGTCGATAGTACGACGTGCGATGGATGCGGGTGTAACCAGAGGGGGGTTTTGGGGCCTCAACTCAAATGAATAGTCAATAGTACGACGTGCGCTGGATGCGGGTGTAGACAGAGGGGGGTTTTGGGGCCTCAGCTCAAATGAATAGTCGATAGTACGACGAGCGCTGGATGCGGGTGTAGATAGAGGGGGGTTTTGGGGCCTCAACTCAAATAAATAGTCGATAGTATGACGTGCGCTGGATGCGGGTGTAAACAGAGAGGGGTTTTGGGGCCTCAACTCAAATGAATAGTCGATAGTATGATGTGCGCTGGATGCGGGTGTAGCCAGAGGGCGGTTTTGGGGCCTCAACATAAATGAATAGTCGATAGTACGACGTGCGGTGAATGCTAGCTAAGCACTTTATGAAACAAGTTTTTTTCAAACATGAATTTGGCGCCCCCTTAAATTGCCGCTCGGGGCAAGCGCCCCGGTTTGCCCCCTCCCGCCCTAGATCCGGAACTGATTGTAACGTTTATTTTACGTATTGTATCAACGCGGGGAGTGCACGTCGTAAACTCGCGCTGAACATGTTCACAAATCACCTCGCTCAAAACACGCTCGCAACTCACCAGCACTGAGATGAGTGATAAGGGACTAAAAGCTTGTTTTGATAATCAATGACTTTAGAATATTTCCATATAACTTTTCAAGTTTTTTAAATGCATAATAATTTTTTTTTGTATAATTTTTTTTTTATGATTGTGTCTGAAATGAATAAGGCTGTGTGAATCTGTATTCACATTAGAAAGTTAGGTACCTACCTACGTACTTATAATGAGATATTTGTTGTACAACAGTAAAACAATAAATAACTTCTGAATCTGATATAATATTTTCAACAAAAGTACCAACTTACATTTTAGGCTTTTCAGTTGATGATTGCAGTAATCTATGGATACAATTCTAAAGATTAAATACAATGTAGACCCACAATATTGATACATGTTGCTAGATAAAACCACTTGTATTTAGCATTTGTAGTACTTTCACAGTGACTAAGTACATATTTGTAGATTATTAAACGAGGGGATAAAGCAGTGTCTTGCGTCAGGATTATAGTAACTCCCTCGCTGCGCTCGTGAGTTACTAAAATTCTGAGCGCAGGGACAGATATAAGAACGCCCAAGATGCAGACAGCTTTATCCACGAGGAGAACACTCTACTTTTCAGGAACCTCGTCTGTATAAAAATTTGAACCAGAGACCCACACAATAAGAACTTATTCGTAAATCGAAATCTCTGCACAGAATGCACCAAAATAGATTTGGTTTTTATTATCTCGCAGAAAGTCTGAAAAGTAGAGTATTCTCCCCGTGGATAAAGCTGTCTGCATCTTGGACGTGCTTATATTTCTTTCTGCACTCATGATTCTAGTAACTCTAGAATCCTTCGTTACGTTCGGGATTCAATATAGCGCCCGTGGCGCAAGACACTGCTTTATCCCCTCGTTTAATAATCTATACTATTAAATCTATGAGACAACCTTATTTAGCAAAATTATACCATTACATGATGACGGATTTCATGTTGTTGTGTGTTGCTGATGTATAAAAGTTACGTATAATAACGACGATGTGAGTACCCAGACAAACCTTGTGCATGGTTTTTAGGGTATAATATTAAGGTTATAGTGTACTTACATGTAATAAATAAATTGAAAAATGTGGTCTAAATGCAAACCATCGATGGCGGAGGAAGGATCCACGGGCTACTCCGAATCACCCCCATGTTCTGCGTTTTTTTTTATATATATAGAATTATTCTGATTTCGATATAGAATTATGATTTAATGGTGAAGCCATGGTATTATCTTGATGAAAATTTCAAAATAAGCAGTTATTGAACTGTTAATGTTTACGAAAACACAAAATATTGTACCTATAATCTTTTTTGAAAAATTTCAACTCAACCAACTTCACTTATATATAACTGTGTGCATCTAACTGCACTGCAACTTCACTGCAACGCAATTTTTGAAGATTTATACCCCCCTCCCTCCTCACCCTAAACGTTATGTAACACCCAAGTGACAATTTTACCTAAAAGTCGGTCAGTCAGCTCAAAGTACCAGAAAGTCGCTAAAATACCTTTGTTATTGGTAATCGCGTTTGCGGTTATAATATATAAAACAAGAGATTTAATGTTACGTAACGCGTTGTCTGACCCCCCCCCCCCCCACGCATCGTAACGTTTTACAACTCCCCCCCCCCCCCCCCCCCCAAATTGCGTTACGTAATACGCCCCCTACACTTTTACAAAATACTACAAATTGTATAGAACCTTAAAAAAATTTAAAACAATAATAACACACAAATCACAGTAGGTACAACGTAAAAAATCTACAACAAATAACAACCAAACATTTCAAACTTTAATGAGCTTTTACATAAACACTTTTACTGTTAGATAACATTCGCGATTTTATTATATATACGGGATTTGTCGGTCACCGATAAAACGGTACGTGATTAATCCCGTATTTATATTATCACAATAAAAGTTTTATTTAGTAAACTATTATTTAAAAACACGTACAATTTTATTGAAATTGAACCTTTACCTATATACGGTAGACAATTCACGTATTCTTAATAATGTTTTTTTCCTTTCATCTATGAAATATTGATTACATATTTTACACAATCTCTTTTATGACTCGTTACTTAGTAAGACATAATCAACTTGAAATTACTGGGGCTGCCAAATACTGTATTACCCAGTATGTAGATCAATCAGGCTTAAATATATTGCTGGACATTTCACACAACGCTTTCTAGCCACAAACTAAGCAGAGCTTTTACTATGGAAACCAGAAAACTGATAGAATACTTACGAAAACATACTTTTTTATTTGTAAATACATACAAATATTATAAAGAGTATTTGTGTATGTTTGTAATGAATAAACTGAAAAACTACGGGTCCGATTTCAAACATTCTTTCACCATTGGAAAGCTACATTCACCCGGAGTAACTTAAGCTACTTTTTACCCAACTGCGCAAAGGAGGGTAATGTATTTATTAAAAAACTACGCGTGCAAAGCTGCGGATTGGTCAGCTAATAAACATATATAGAAAAACATCCAGACCCGAAACAAATATCTGTAGAACATTCAAACATTTGTTTGCGTTGGGAATCGAACCCGCTACCTTCTGCGTCTCAGCCGGCTATTCGCCCACTGAGCCACGGAGGTCGTCAAAATGAAACGAAGGTGGAGGACGTGGTAGAATAGTGCAGTTAAGAGTCCAACAGTTGCAATCGCGTCACGATGATTTCAAATCTTTTGCGTTGCGTGTTCCAACTGCAGATCGACCTTTAAAAAGGAAGAGTTTTGACCGAACAGTGTTGTTTCGTCATTTTCGCGGTGGACTACACGACGCAGCGCAAGTGCGTCACACGTCGCAGACAACGCGATTCAACAAAAGTATGTTAGTAACTAAGGTATGTACTTATATGGGCCGTAGAATTAAGTTTAAACGTCTGTACTTTACTATTGTAGCCTGATATAATTTATTATTATTATTAAATTGAAATACGTGTTTTCTTACACTTTACGACCTTATTTTATTGGTTTTCTTCTCACAGTGACCATCGGCGCTGACCGTCTGTCGTCGGTACACATCCGCATGAACATCCGCATCGATGATTGCGGATGTAGATGTCCAATACGATGCGGAGGCTCCGCATTTGCGGATGCGATTATTCGCAACATTTTGGAATAAAATTGGACATCTACATCCGCAATAATCGATGCGGATGTGCAGCGCAGGTCGCGACAAGAAAGAAATCGGGTGGGGCTTGCGAGTGGCGCGTGCCGTGTGCACGCTCTGATTGAGCAATAGGAGCGAAGATTTCGATGACAAGATCCGACGCGTTCGTTATAGTTTATCATTTGTATCCCGTAAATCAATCATAACGTCTTCACTTGCGCTTATCGTATGAACATTGCAGTTTTTGAATGTTATTGTGAGTATACAGCGAGTATTGTATGTTATGCGAGTTTTCTGCAGTTAATCTATACTAATATTATAAAGAGGAAAGATTTGTTTGTTTGTTTGTACTGAATAGACTCAGAAACTACTGGACCGATCTCAAAAATACTTTCACCATTAGAATACTACATTATCCCTGAGTAACATCGGCTACTTTTTACCCAACTGCTCAGAAGGAAGGTAATGTTTTTATTGAAAAACTACGCGTACGAAGCTGCGGATTTGTCAGCTAGTAGTGTATATTTTTATTTTAATTCTGCACCAAAACGTTTTTAAAAAAAAATCTTAAGATCCGCATCCGCATCCGCGGATTTCAAAAAAACTGCATCCGCAACATCCCTTGTCGGCACGACTAATCGGCTGGACCGATTTCGTTGAAATTTGATATAATACACAATAAACAAATTATGAAAGTACAAATATAATTTTAAAAAACTCTTTCCCCTGCGTGAACTCGCGAGAGACCTATACTGTGCGCTGTTACTCTCTTACTACTCGCGAGTGACGAGTTACGAGCATTCACCGATGCGCTTGCTATCGGTCTCGCCACTCGCAATATGCATACCGCATTTGCACCTATTTAGGTATCACAAAATAACGTAAGTAGAGAAGTTAAGTTCAGTACAACGAGCATCTGTTTTGGGTTGTTTTACTAAACTTAACTTCTGTATCTAGAATAGGTATTTATACTGAACGAAACAGGTAAGCCAGATCGAAATCCTTCATATTAACTAGTCCAATATGTCCGTTTATCATGCAGTAGTACTCCGCTCCCACTATGTATGATAGCACCATGGCACCGACCAGTCCTGCAAGGGTTGTGGACTTGGGGAGGAGCACCCCGGCTGCTACGAGGAGCCCTATGTAGGTCATGTACCTGTAAGGAGTGGGTGTTAGTTAGAGCTTAGCTAACTGAACAGGAGACAGACGAAAATCTAAACCAGTTATTTTGATATTAAAACCAAACTATTGATTTCAATGAAACGTTTATGGAACCAATCTGTATCCTTAAGCTATAATATGGCCTTCATCCTAGGGCTTTGCCACGAGAGACGATGAATTCTAATTCTTATTCTCTTGTGTGGTAAAGTCTAGAATCCCACTGTCACATGCTAGATGAACATAATTTGTTAGGTCAGTAAATGAGTATATATAGTATAGTGTTATATTTAATTACAAGTAGGCTCAATAAAATATAAATACATATTTTACAGAAGCACAATAATAATTATATTTTGAATTTTTATAATTATCAATTTATGTATTTATTTTATAATGTATGAATATTATAAGTTTTGCTTGAATTATCATAAATAATAGTAAAAAGAAATAAATATTAATTTAAATTAAACCCCACCACCAAATAAAATGAAATTATTACCTATTTGTACTAAATAAGAGTATATTTTCCCACAAGATTCTAGAGCTCTTCATTTCTGTAAAAAAATAGCTGCATTATTCTACCAATAAATACAAAACAGTAAGGTGTATGTACCATTTGTGAAGCCTCACCTTATAAATGAGGTAACAACAATAAAACACATCGCTTTAATACAAAAAACATGATGCGAATCATCAAGCCGGGCCTTTACAGACAAACTTTAATAAAATATGCATGCCAATTCACGTAATAAAATTTTGAAAAACAGCAATAATTGACCCAAACGAGATTGAATATATTCTGGCATTCTGCTCCACTAATATTTCAATATGATCTGTATAATTGAAGTCATGAAGTGAATACTATTTATGACATTTAACATAGGTATCGAGATTAGATCACTTGACATTGTCATAATTATGGCAACAACATAGCCACAGAAGCCATACAACCAATAGTGAGGCTTGAGTTTTACTATTTTAAGTTACGTGAATTGGCCTTCTGATATGAATAACCATTAATGTCTCTGTAACAGCGCTTCAATGGATAACAGCCACAGAAATCAAATTATACTGACCTGGTCATAGTAAGCTTCTCTGATGACTCAATAAAATCTCCTTCTCGATCTGGTACACAGAACTCTCCTTTCTTTGAATAGTCTTTTGCACATTTCCTGCACATATCGGGGCCATCCCCGTAGCAGCTGTCGCACGCATTATGACAGCTAAAACAAGCATATGAACCAATAGAGTTCATACAAAACTGGTTGTCTTTGCATTTCTTTGATTCATCACACTCGTTTACGTCGAGGCAGCCTTCATCAGAGTCAAACACAAAGCCGGCTTTACAAGCTGCACAGTCTTTTAAAGTGCCTGCTCGACAGCCGCCCATACAAGACATGTGGCACGGAGAACATAGAAGCTTATTCTCATCAGCGTAAGATTGATAGTGGCCGAGCGCACATTTGTCGCAGTTCTCTCCGCCATAGCCTGGGTCGCAGAGACAAGTGCCATTTCCTTTGCGAGTTCCATCACCTCGACATTTTCCATTACCAGAGCATAGCTTAGTGTGATCTCCTGGACAAGGAGTGCAGTCTTTGCCGTAGTGGTGCGCAGGACAGCACACCTTCATTTTATCAATGCAAATGTATAAGAACAGATCGTCGGATTCGTCTGGGTTTTGTGCCCACCACTCTTCAATGTACTCTTCCGCTTTTTCGGCCATGTGGTGGCACTGAACAGCATGTTTACTGTTTTCTTTACAAATACCTTCTTGTATATCAATGAGTCGCATTTCGCTGCGTTTGTATGTCTTTTTAAGTTTTTCTTCTTCCCACGCTGCATCGCCACCCTCATATTTACCTCTAGAAGTGCGTTCTAGACCGTTTTTGAATGACTCGATGAACATTTTGCAAGCCTGACAGTCTCCCAGAGACTTGGCCTGCGTTAGGACCCCCGGATTTATAAAGTTTGCGGGCTGGACGCAAATAACCGATGGCAAAACTAACGCGAAAATTAAATTTATAGCACCCTTTCTGACCTTTGCCATGGTGGATAGTCCTGCAAAAATATTTTAGCTTATGTATATATCAAAGAAACTAGTTTTTTCATTCAGAAAATAGCGAATAAAACATAATAGTTAATATAACAAAAGCTCCGTTCAATACCTTTATCGATCTCAGAAATTTCTCGTACTATTTATTTTTAATAAGACACCAAACTGCTCAGATTAATTAGTCACAAGTTTATTTGAGTTTCAATGCAAATAGAAATAAAAATGATCTTTCTCCAGCATTAAAAAACAAAACTGACGTGGTCCACTCTCACTCGCAGAAAATAAATTCTGACATTTCGTTCACACACAGCCGAAGCGCCGAACTCAGCTGTTCGATTTTGACATGGCGCATTGACGCCGTTTTTTACGTTCCGTTTTACAAAGTTTGTCCATACATTACATAGTATGTACATCCTAAATGTTTGTTGTACCAAACAATAAAATATATAAATAAATAAAGGAGCTGGATAATTCAGCACAACAAAATGTCCTTCACATAATTTCTTCCTACATATTTACACCTACGTGGTTATTATGCGAGATAGTGGGATGTTTTTGCCGTTAACCTTGTATTTTGTAACAATATATTGGTTCTCTTGCCATTTTTACCAAACTTTTTGATGCCGATGTTTAGCGGAGCTATTCATATAATTATAAAATGAGTAAATTAATGGCTCCGATTATTATGTATGTAGGTATGTGTTTATTTCAGACGTTGATGCTATTTTTGCATATAAAAAGTAATTTCATTATATAAAATTGGTCAACCTAGATTGATTATTCAGGTAGGTACTAATGTTGTCTAACTAAATTCTAATGATTGATACAATTTTGATTGATAAGTAGGTATGTACCTATAATAAATTTCCAGCCAAATTAGGCCACTCACTTGTATTACATAATTTAAATGTTCTGCGTTTAATGTTTCTTCAAATAATCCAGCGCATTAGATCCTAAAACTCTACAATGCGTCAAGTGTAACAAACACAGTACCTACGTAATTACAGCACACCGGCAATGATACTTGCATAATAGCTTCCTGCTTTCACCTTAGGAGAGACGCTTCCTTTACAGTTACAAACATAACTCTGCAGGTGACAAAACGACAGAACTTTGGATTATAAACGTAATTTTCTTAATTAGGTACAATGCCACCAACTTATCTGTTCAGGTGGACAAAATTACTAAGGAACGAATAAAAAATAAAAATCTAAATACAATCGCACCTATTAAGTAGACACTAGCGATGCTGTCAACTGATGAACAGTTATGTTGCTGGCACTGTCTATGTAAGAGTTAAGACACTTTCTTGAACATGACATTAGTAGAAACAATAGTTAGTATTCACCGTCTGCTCCCACGAGCAACCAAGAGTTTTTATGTAATAAAATAAACAATAAAATGTTAAATGTTAGTTTTAAATTGTTTGTCTGATTTAAATAGCTCGGGGCTTGCATGCACTTCAATATTTCCACCTAATAAACTAAACTATATTTAAAAAAATATACACGTATATCTCCGATACCATAGTTCAAAGTTTTTACAAAGTCGCACAAATGGCAAAGAACATCAAGAATATTTTGATCAGTATCTGCGATCTGAGAGGCATAATTCAGTAGGTATTACCCGTGCGCGATAACTTGGGACCTGCTAGGAATACGACGAATACCTACCTACAGTTTTATCTCACGCAATTCACACCGCCAGTCCTGGATTTGTCAATAGGCCGTATAGGCCGCGGTCTAGGGGCAGCAGAATAATAATAATAGTCATAATAGTGATTTATTGATAATAATCATTATAAGTCAATATCTTGTTTTGTACGTAAGTACATTGTATACAGTTTTAATAAAATTAAAATTAAATATAATTAATTAATTCATAAATAAAAACAACAATAATAAAAATAAATTTATACAGAATAAATAATCCTTCATCTACGAGCTATAAGCTCGTCGTAGTTATAAAAATTTTGCTCAATAAGCCAGCGTTTTATTCTTTTTATGAAAATAAATAAGCTAGGAGCCTGCGTGACTGTGTCGGGAAGCTTGTTGTAGACGGCTGACCCATGACATGCGTCAGCTTCGACGATTCGGTAAGTGATCTCGATTTCGACTCGAGCCTGTGCCGATTGCGGGTGCCATACGTATGGGACTGGCCGAATTTTTCATAACAGTCCAGGTTGATTCTAACGTAGGTCGCCACTTGATAGATAACTATACAGGGCAGTGTTAGAATTCCTAGACTCCTAAAGTGCGGTCTTGCAGATTCGTCGCTACGGATTCGCACGATAGCTCGTACAGCTCTTTTCTGCAATCGGAACGCGCGCTCCCAGTTAGCGGCGCGCGCCCACAGCTCGGCGCCATACTGCAGCAGCGAGTGCACCGTGGCAAAGTAACAGGCGCGAACTACATCGGCAGACACTACTCGCGCGATTCGGCCCAACGCATAGCGCGCACTACCCAATTTCCCACACAACTTTTGTATGTGGTTCGCCCATTGCAGTCCCCTATCGATCTGGAAACCCAGAAATTTGTGCTCTCTACTTGATCCTAGGCATCCTTGCATCCTAGGGGCGGCAGATTTCAGAGGATAAAAGTCAAAGAAGTTCACTGGTTTTCTCATGGTTTCTAGACTAATACGTTAAATCCCTATAGAAACTCATTCCTATCGAAAATTATCAATCCTAGGTACCTACTGTTAATACAAATGGTAAATTATTATTTTAGAAAGGTACATGGGGCGGCGGAAATAAAGTGGCCTACACTCATACAAAATATAAATCTGGCACTGCACACCGCAGCAGGCAGAGTATTCATATTATTTATTTGCGACACGAAATCAGTTACATACAAACATCATATGATTAAAGTATTGTGTAGTACAGTAATCCACTATATATCAATACTCGTAACCATGCATATCATTTCTTTCTTTCAGATTCTTACTGGTCTGATAATGGTCAAATATTTTAAATAGTATGTAAGGTTCCTATCAAAAATCAAATTAAATGGGTATCTTTTTATTGTTTATAGACAAGAAACTTTTATTAGTCTAGTCGGGGTTCGGAGCTCTTTTTACCTGTGCGTTATATTATATCTACCTACACTTATATAGGTATAATATACGAGTCCCCTCTTTCTGTGGTACCTATGTAAGGACACACATACCACATCCTACATATTTCCTATTATATGTACATATATTAGGAACCTAAAAAAGTTAGTTGATTTGCAAGTAACGCAAACCTAATGAAAAACCTTTGCAAACTGTTCATTACAATATATAGCATTATACTGGCCGTATCTGTGCTCATTTACCTACTTACCTACCTAAAATAAATAAAAAATATATTTTTTTTTCGAATGGACTTATCTCGCTGTTGGTCTCTGAGGCCGTTGCAGCTTAACCGAGCTTTTGGCGAGCGCAGAAGGCGCTCAGCCCTATAATTTTATTTTTTTGATGAGGCAACTAGCGCAAGGGCACCACTTAGGTACGAACCTCGGCTTGGGCTGTTGCCGGGACGGGGTAGGAGAGAAACGCCCGGGTACGTGCTTGTACCTCGTGTAGGCGGCGACTAAAGGGACTCGTCGACCTCGCCGGCGAGGTCGGTGTATTTGTGGAGTGTTTGCTCTGTCTAATGTGGATGACTCACCCGCATTAGCGGAAGTGATTTCGTCATCCGGGTCTCCGAGAACGTGTCTCGGACGACGGAGGGTTTAAAAAAAACAAATATATTTATTCTCAATGCATTGCATTTATTCTCGAAGTGGGTACTGGGTTCTTCAAGTCTTGATGAAGATAAGGAATTCTTTGTAAATGCAAGCATCCGTCGTAGTCATTGTCGATATTTATCTTGATAATAATATGAGATCGGGCTGCTGAAGGCTTTGTACAACTACGCATCGTCATCGTATCTCAGCCTATACATATTACTTTTTTATATTAAAGATGATAATCTATTTCTGCGGTAGCTTCAATCAAAAGATTCAATCTAGAGTTATGTTTCCGAGATAATGCAGATATGTTTTACTTATATAATTATTTTTTTTAAAATAGAAAGAGGTATTGTATTCGTCACAAACACATATTTTAAATATCAAGCCTGTGTATGTATTACCTGATAATTTAAATAAATAAAGTAGGTAATAGTCATGTTTCTTGAGTCACCCAAGCGACATGACGTCATGCTTGCAAATGCCAACTGGCTGGACTGGTAGAGACCTTGCGACAGCTTACCTACACCGCTACATAGACAATACGAATGGCAAAACTGTGAACACTCGATTCGCTAACAACCAGGATGTTCGTGAACTTATCGTCATTTATTTTACAACGCCCTTGCAGATAGGTGATACTAGTAGACCTACTACTAGTTTTTGTCAGAAATTACAGAACTGAAAACTAAACAAACCACCTAGTAGAACTATGTAAGTAACGCATTTCGTCGCTGTTCTAACTAAGTGACGTAAACGACATTTTGGCGTAACTGATATTTGTAATGTTACTTTTAAGTTTTAACTACTTTTGAAGATGAACCAATCTGTCTAAAAGGCGTATCTGTATCTTCTACCTATGTCTAGATATATGTTTGACGTATCTATTACTCGTGCGCGATAACTTGGGACCTGCTAGGAATGCGACTCCCCGACTGCTTCCCCTGCACTTCCCCGATGGCGCCCGTATTGTACCGTTCGCATCACTATTTTTTACTAGGGTTTTTAGTCTCGTACTGGCCTACGTCACGTAACGACGCGCTCTGGAATTCTTTTAGTTTTCGTTTGTGTTATTGTTTTGTTGTCTGGAAAAAAGAAGTCAACCATGTGGACAGGCTTCGACAAAAGTATTGGGACGATGACCTCTTAGAAGAGACGAATGAATCGCAATTAATTGTAAATTTAACGGATACCTCTTCGTCAAGTGATTATAGTGAGACTGAGGACGAAGAACAACCTCTAGAAGGCATAAATCCACTAAGTAGTGACGAAGATGAGATAATGTAAATAATAGATAAAATAAATGTATAAACTTAAACATTGTATTTTTATTTTATTCAAATAGTGTAAAAAAGATTAGATAAAAAGCAGCGTCCTCCCTGAGTAACATAATAAATTAGGTTAAAAAAAACAAAGACGAAGCCGCCGGCGGCTGCTTGTTATGTTAGCTTTTTTGCGGGCGGTACAAACACGCCAATATGACGTCACCGCGCTCAGGTCCCAACTTATCGCGCACGGGTAATACATATCTTAAAATTATAAATCATTCGAAGTGTCCTAAGTACACTTACGGCTTTTAGTAATATTTTGCAAAATGTCGGTTACGTCACTTAGAACAAGCGACGATTTTACCCACCTACCTACCAAAGTATTTTCATTCATTACGATCATTTTGATATTTTTGATTAAAAAACTACCTACTTAGATGGAAAAAATCTATTCTGTAGGTAACCTATTTGATAACCAAGTAATAGAACTCCAAAGAAACGAAATTTAGGCAAAGATTACAATGTAGGTTCTTATGCAATGTATGTAGGTGCCTACCACTTATTGAACTGAAAACTGAAAAGAAACTCAAACACTACAGCTTAGGGGTTAAGAAATTGTTATAATTCTCTGCGGCTTTTTTTTTAAATCAAAAATCACAATATAATAAAATTACTATACAAGAACGCCACGGGTCAATTCATTCGCAGCCGAATTAAGTAGGTATTTTGTGTTTTATTTCAACAGCCTACTCGTATAAATTAGGCTGCAAGAAGTGGGTGCGCCCGCGCCCACCACACGCAATAAGCCTTGGTATCATTTTCCTTGCGTTACGCAAGGCGCCTCAACCATGTCACTGCTCAATTTCAGAAATTCCCAACTTTGATCAGCTTCATTAAATTTGCTTTTAAAACTTCCTTAAAAAAAATCTAAATTATCTCGCCTTCTCACGATAATGGCATTGGTTGGCCAATTTTTTGTGCCAATAAGATGTGACACTGAGATAATGTAAGCGCCTTAAAAAATCGATCGATCGGTCTTGATGGGTTTTTTCTTGCGACACGAAAAGAGTCCATTAATTTTTTGGCCCTCTCATATCAAATCGTGGAGCATGGGATTCAAGACTTCAAGCTAATAAATAAATCACGTAGGTACCTCCGTTGCGATACGTCGTATATATGATAAAAACACGGCTAATCGACGGTCATCGCACTCTAGATCTTTCTTAAAAAATTATTTTGTTATTACTGTCGCCAGACGCTTACGGGAAAGACAAGTTCCATGTCGGGCTGTTTCGCTATGTGTACACAAGTGTATATCACATAATGGTATATTACCTAATTTGGAGCATTCTGAGCGAACAAAGAAGTTTTGTTCCACTTTTTAATTCAAAGGATACATGCTTTACTGAAAAGGGCCTCAAGGCACAAATATGTATGTACACAAATCAAGGGATCGACGTCCATTACAACGCTCGTTGGACGGTGTTATTTACCTAAGTGGCTCAACGTAGGATAACAAGTTAAAAAGAGAGCCCTGGGCCTTAGTCTCCTTTGTCTGTACTTTAAACTGCACTTAAGTCCTGACACCTTGAGGCCAAATTCTAAAATGTGATGTAATCTGTTCCTACTAACTAAATTGCCATACAGCCTGTACCTATGGCAATTTATTTAGTAGGAACAGATTCGGATAACATGCGGGGTATACCCATATAATTTGCTATGACGTCAGAAATATATTTTTATGTAGGCATGTTGGGGTGTATAAAAAGGGTGCTCACTAGACCAGAGGTAGCCGAATGGTTTCCTCAAAAATGTGGCGTCAACTTGTGTTTAAAAACTGACAACGCTTTTTGTGCCATCGAATTAACCAGTGATGCAATTTACTTTTTTAAGAGTCATAATCGAAATACAACACCAGTCTACTCTTCATGCAGTGTGTTTATGGTTACGAAAAATAAAATAGGGCTTGATACCTATATAACATCAGTTACGCACTACAGGAGACCTCAACAAATCTTAAAAAATATTTTAGTATGCTTAAGCATTTGACAAACTATGAAAATAAAATGTTACTTTAAAGTAACATTTTATTTTCATAGTTTGTCAAAGCTCAAGATTTGTCAAAGGGCAATGGAGCGCAGCATTCTCGGCTTTAAACGTGTCGACCGAGTGCGTAACACCATGCTGCGCTCACTTACCGGCATTGCAGATGTAGGGAAGAGATCGGCTGGGCTTAAGTGGGAATGGGCGGGCCACGTTGCCCGAATGCGCTCCGAGAAATGGGCCCATATTGCAACATCATAGACGCCTGAAGACGGAAGGCGACGTCGGGGTCGGCCGAGAAAGCGTTGGCGGGCACCTTCCAAAGAGAATGGTGGGAAATAGCGACAGATAGGGATGCTTGGAGGGACTTGGGGGAGACCTTTGCCCAGCAGTGGGACGAGATAGGTTAGGAAAAAAAAAGTAATATAGGTACCAACCAAAGAAAAATAAACGGGAACAAAAAACATGGGATCATAAAAGTAACAGACAATAATGTGGAAGACAAGTAGCACATTAAAAACCCGATTTCTTAGACCCTGACTTTGAAAGTAATAAAAAGGTTTAAGATGGTTCGTAATTCAACTTTAAAATGAGGACCGAAAACCTCATTAGCTATCTCCCGTGTTAATGGCTCACTCTTGGTCAGTTTGGTGGTAACAACGGAATTGCTAGCCGTTTTATGGTTGCTGGTAAGTAGTTGCAATTAGTTCGAAATTCAACATTTTATTACTTAATTGTTTATCAATGAAATTCTATGTGGAAAAATTATAGTGTTGCAAGTTGAGTTCGTCATGTTTTGGAATTACAGTTTCTTTGCGTTGTGCTTGCTTACCTACAGACCAGTTATTCATACCAACTTGAATCTAAGTACCTACCTAAGGCATATTTATGTAGAGCTCAACTGTTTTACTCTATTATAAAAAACTTTACATTAATATTCTTATAAGTAAATCAAAAGTATTTATATTTAGTAGTAAGCTTTTCAATATTATCGAGTTCTCAAAGTATAGAGTATGGATTGTCTTCATTCTCGAGTCGAAGCATCTGAGAGGCGGAACTCAAGTACATTCCGTAGCATTCCGCCGGCGAGCCTGTGAATGCACTGTACTTAGAACCTTTGAATGGCTTAGGAAAGTGGTTTTCAATGTTTCCTAACAAGTAAACCGCGCTGATGGGAAGATTACTTGGAAAAATATTATCTCTGGTATCATCAAAACCTTACTCTCACCTTTTGGTACATAATATACTTAGGTCAGAATTCTAGAACTGAATGAATGAATGAAAGAATGAAATACTCTTTATTGCACTACATTAAAAATAAAAAACAACAATAAAACAAATGTTTGAATCATCGGTACAATGGGCGGGCTTCTCGCTAAACGCGATCTCTTCCAGGCAATCTTAACACCCAATGAAAACTACCAAAACTCTAAGCTTAATTCTCGATTCAGTTTTGAATTAAGTTTTATTAAGTTTCTATTATTTAGGTACCATCTATACTACATAAGTACCTACTACATCTAAAACTAAGTACTACTATCTTTAAAAACATGTTCAGACAACACTATCTGTCAAACATCGCTCATTAGGCCATTTATTAATTTATGTATTTTTATAATTTATATATGTATGTAGGTACAGTGTAAACTCTATATAACGACACTCAAGGGACTGAGCATATTTTGACGTTATAGAGAGTTGTCGTTAAATGGAGAGAAGTAAAATCTGTATTAGAAAAATAAAACGTTTATTTCTGATTTGTCTTTTTAAATAGTACCTACAATAAAAATCTGTTTTAATTTGAACGCTATTGCGTTTTACAGCTTATGTTTACAATTTGAAAGTTTGTGAGCTACTAAGAATATGACAACGTATAGATAAAATCCATCACTTCTACTAACAACAGTCTGCAGCTACACGTGCAAGCAATCCCATTTTGTAAACAAAAGAACGGATTTATTAGAAAGTTTGGTGTATATGATGCCAACAGTCGAGTTTATTACGGTCTAGGATAATAAAACGACAAAAGGATATACACAGCTGCGCAGTTTTTACTAATTTGGCAACTTAAAAAGAACTTTTTATTACAAATTGTTGTCGTTATTGAGAGTGGGTGTAATGCTATACAGAGTGTACCATTGTATGCAAGACAAGCTAAACCAACCAAAGCCGAGTGATTTCGACGCTTTATAGAGTTTGTCGTTAAAACGAGTGACGTTATATGGAGTTTACACTGTATATATTATTTTATGAAGTATAATAATATTTATGTAATTTTATGATTATGTTACATGCATTTTATTTTATATTATATTTAATAACGCCGCCGTCCTTATTTGTTCACATAGATCCTGTCCATCTAAAGGTTGCCTTGAAGAGATCGCTTTTAGCGATAAGGCCGCCCATTGTACCTATGATTTAAAAATGTATTTTATTTTGTATGTTAATATGTAATGGTGTGCAATAAAGAAATTATCTATCTATCTATCTGCTACAATTCCTCACAGAACGTTTATTGCTTTGCAAAAGCAAGGTATGGTCACCGTCGCTAGTCATCAAACCAATAAAACAAAGTTTGATGCATAGATCAGGCCTTAATTGAAACTTTGAGAAGCTATGGTCTAAGAAACCATTAACGACTCTGCTGTTCCTTGCTTAATGCGCAACCATAATCCTCAACCTTTGTTTATAGTTATGCCGATGACATTGGGAGTGTTATGCCTAATTGCATTTCTGTGCAGTTGTCTGAAAATTACTCACTATATTATTCTTTATGAATAAAGTTCTTAAGCGTGTTGAGTAGAGTCCCACTAGTCCTAGCTTGATAAACACTGATGTACACTGTGACTCAGCATCGTTGCCCCATATTAATTATCCGGCTCGAAGGACAAATTTATGGTTTTCTAAATGGAGGTTATTTAAAGCTGTAAGTTAAGGTTTTACAATCAATTTGTTGACGGTGGAGTATATACATTCTTAATGGAAGCTTAGACATAAAAATAGAATTTATAGATAATAGATAAATAGAAGCGAGATTTTAATGAACCCTGGTTTAAAAAAAAATTGTACAGTGATGCTGTATGGTTTCCATCCAACTAATATTATAAACGCGAGAATTTGCATGGTAGTTAGTTACTCTTTCACGTCGTAACGGCTTTACTAATTTCGATGAACTTTGGTATGTACCTACGTAGATACATTACCTGGATTGACAAATAGGCTACTTTTTGTTGAGAAACCACGCGTGCGAAGCCGCTGGTGGAAGCTAGTATTCAATATATTTGGAGTATTATAATTTTACCTACCACATTAAACAAATTTCTAAGTTTATGTTAAGGTTTTTATTGTGTAACATGTGTGCCACCTTTAAAAAGATCACACATAACATAGAGATTATGGGAAAATTTACACTTTATGCTTTTGAACCTTATAAGAACGCTTATTCTAAGTTTGGAACGATGAGAATTATTTGGACTTGTACAATAAACTTAATTAAATAGAACACAGCTCGTCTATACCCACTGCTAAACACAACTAATTACGGATATAAATAAAAACCTCACATTGTAGAATTAATGGTTTGGTAGATTATATCATTCTAAGTGACGTAAAGAACTTATTACTTAAAATAATTATGTTAAATTGTATACCTAGCTTACATATCGCGAGGTCGTAGGTACATCGTAATCCTTGCAACCGACCGTAACAACTAATGAATGACTTACAAAACGATGCAAATGAACCAGCCAATTGGGTCCAGGCATTTACCGATGTAAACTATCGACTAGACTAGATAGACCACAATATAGACGACAGGGACAGCGAGTGCTATAACATTATAAAACGAGAACATAAACAAACCTCTTTGAAGAGTCGTTGTCCGTAAGCGGAGCGTCCGAAACTTGAAGATTGGAAAAATAAACAACCACTGCTAAGAAACACTATGGTAACGGACACTTTAGTTTACGGCACAAATTGGTTTCGGGATCGAAAGAGGCAGGTTTAATGCAGCGACGTGCGCTGGCGCCGGCCGTTCCGCACTAACTGCTCTGTCTTTACGGTGAACGTAGCATGACCTTCCTGCCCACGGAGCCTAGCGATAGAGCCTCTTTTCTTATAAGAGACCTGTCCCAAAATTTGACCTTTTGCGAAAGCTTGTCTAGCAGACACGATACATGCAATTACATAAACTACCCACTCCAAAAGTTACCTGTCCTTTTATGTGTGGATTCCAATCCAATGCAACGCGTGTAGTATGTGTGATCGTTTCTAGTTAAAAACTTACAATATTTATAGTGAAGAAAAAAAAGTAGAAAAAAGGTCTGAGCACACTCTGATATAAAAGCAAGTTTCAATATTTTTTGGCTACATGTATATATTTTTTCAAACAGTCCGCCCTATGAAAATGAGGAAGTAGATCGTGTGTTATTGTAGAACTAGGAATGAACGGAACGTTAATGTGTGAAGGTACGATTTCCCGATAAACGAGTAAAAATTTGGTAGTTTGTATTTCTGACAATAATGCTGTACTACTACTACATTGTAATAATTTTGTTTTAATTTTATGTCATTTATTAAAAGGTTTTCTCTCTACACAAAATTTTGCAATGTTTTTAAGCACCCTATTTCTATTTTTTTTTTATTAATATCTTTAAGACAGAAAGATTATTGAATTGAATACTATAAAATACAGAAGAAACAGTTGAATCATCTGGAGACCGTTGCAAACGATCTATATATAGCTCAACTGCTCCAGATCACTACCAGGTGGAAGTGTCCCCAAGACACTGGCTGCATTGCCCCGTTGAATTGCAATGCTTAAGCGTTGACCCAGTTATGCGCCAACTCTCGGATCACACGTCGCAGGTACCTTTATTTACCTATATTAATTCTTGATAATAATTTGTGAGGAATTTCATTATGTATTCGGCTTCCTTCTGTCAATGTCAAACATTTATGATACACCGAGTTGCCAGTTTAGCCCCTAGGGTGGATTATCGGCTTTTGAGAAGTTATGTCGGCCCTTGGCAGCCATCGGCCTTTTTGTGGCATTTACCCACCAATAATAAAATAATAAAAATATTATCCTCCCATTTTCAAACGCGAGTGTTGAGCGTGTTTTTAGTAAACTCAAGAGGATTATAACTGAAATTAAGACGAGTGCGCGTCTTAATACGGAGGTGGTAGCTTCTCTAATGACTACTACTGCATGCAGGCATAGAAAACTGTGGTGGTATAATAAATTTCGAGCCATCACCAGAAATATTAAGTGATAAAATAAAATATAAGTAAAGACTGCCCAGTTTTTGTTCTTTAAACCATTAAAATATACTTTTCAGTTATATAACGTTTTTTTTTTATTTTAATTTCGGTCTTTCATGCCAAAGTCGGCTTTTTCAACAAAGCTACCAGCCTTTTTCTGATTTAGGTGCTGGCAACACTGATTATACACTGGCTGGCAGGAATGCCAGATCGGCCTCTACGGGGCCGATTATCGGCCCTTGGGACATCATGTTGGCCCTTGGTCGCCATCGGCCTTTTTGTGGCCTTTATCCGCCAATAATAAAAATATTACTTACAATTATAAAAAATAAAAAAAAGTCTTGGTAAATTTAGAAATTACTTAAAAATATAGCAGGAAATCGCACATTTTTTTCATTAACATGAACTAATTGGCTTACTGCTGGTTCTCCCATTTTCTAACGCGAGTGTTGAGCGTGTTTTTAGTAAACTGAAGATAATAAAAACTGAAAGCCGCACTCGTCTCAATACGGAGACGATAGTTATAGAAAACTGTTGTGGTTTAATTCATTTCGAGCCATCGCCAGAAGTGGTAAGTTCTAAAATTAAATATAAGTAAAAACTGTTAATATATATAAGTTATAATATAATTAAAGAAGTTGTTTGGGTCTTTTTTTGTTCTTTGCACCATTTAAATATATTTTTTAGTTGAATAACGTTTTTAAATTTCAATTTCGGCCTTTAGGGCCAAAAATCGGCCTTTTTAAACAAAGCTCACTGGCAGTGTGACCATATGTGGCAGGATCCTGCCTTTTTGGCAGGTTTAGACCTTTATTTTAATCTCTGGCTGGTTTGGTTGACGTTTTAGAAATGTGGCAGTATCTGGCAGTATAGAGCTATATACTGGCAGATTTGGCAGTATAGCCTAAAATCAACGCAAAGACCTTTGATTTGGGGATTTTTCAAAAGATCTCATGTTGAACTATAACTCATTTAATTGTGGAATTTAACGCACATAATGTTCATAAATTATTATATATTTAACTGTCAATTATTTTTTCTAATTATTCGAACGAAGACACACTTTTGTTTGCGTTTTCGTGCGATGTGGATAAATGTTTTTTTCTGATTTATAATGAAACGCAAATATGAACGATTATATCGGATTGAGTGGTAGCTGGACCCATCACTTTCGTCCTGGATAGCAAAAGCGAAAGATGAAGATGTTGCATTTTATAAAGCATGCAACACTGAATTGGTGCCTAGGTGATCTAATAAAAAAGAACATGCAACCACTAGTAAGCATAAGAAGAATATGATTGGATACAATGGGCAGTCATCGGTGAGCACACATTTCTCGCAAATCAATCTCATAAAACAAAAACACGGAATAGATTTACTAATACACATGTCGCCTCTATTTTACATGTAAAACAAGGCATTAGTGAATATGGTGACTGCGTTTAATTCCAGCCAACTAAAGAAATTAATAAAAAAAATGACAAAAGCTATGTTTAAAGATACTGAACAAAAGGAATATGATGCTAAAACGAATGTATAATTTAATTTACTTACTTAAGTTTTATTTACATCGAATTTAATTACTTTAGATAAACTACTATATTCAAAAA
Source organism: Philereme vetulata (assembly GCA_918857605.2). NCBI lineage: Eukaryota > Metazoa > Arthropoda > Insecta > Lepidoptera > Geometridae > Philereme > Philereme vetulata. Next base: position 2,898,347 of record OU975482.1, read on the forward strand.
AGTGTGTACTCATTTTATATATTATTTTGGCATTTTGTGCCTATGAGTTTGGCAGGATTTGTCAGTTTTCTGGCGTAAGCGGGGCAGGATCTCTAATTTGAAGTTGGTCACACTGCTCACCGGCCTTTTTCTGATTGAGGTGCTGGCAACACTGCTGGCTGGCTGGCTGTCAAAATTACTTGCAAAATATTCCTGGATTTTTTCAAAAAGTAGCACTTAATTTAGTATTTATTTAATAAAACATGCACAAATTACGGAAGATAGGTTTAGGCGTCGGTGAGTATTAAATATTTTACTCGGCCCCTGTTTATTTTTTTTGCATAACTATTTACTTTGCCAATTTTTTCAGCTTCAAAGGAGTTACGACGAGTATTACGCCAGAACTTCTTTCAAGAAACCTCACGATGTTTATCGACGATAGGGAACCCGCCGACTGTGCCGGCAGAGCCGCAGTTCGCTATTCCAAAAGGAGTTCTAGGGCAGCCAACTTGCCACACGCATCCACACATGGTACCTATGCATAATCTGACCTGTGGGATCTCTCAGGCCGAATTTCGGGAGAGAAGGGAGACCTTGGTCCAGAAACTGGTTGCTGAAGAGCAGAACATACATAAAACCCATATTGTAAGTTTTTAAGATCATATTTCTTATCAAAAAACGCTTACAACATTAAATCATCTTTAATTTGTTTGTCATATTTAAATTGGAGCTTTATACTTATTTTATATATCTTTTTATTATAAATATCTTTTTTTCAGATTGTAATACCAGCAGCTAGAAAGCAGTTTATGTCAGACAAAATACCGTATGTGTTCCGCCAGAACTCTGATTTCTTCTATCTGACTGGAAGTCTAGAACCCTCCGCTATACTCGTGATGGTGAAGCCTGCACAAGTTGATAGTTTTAAGGTAAATATCACTAAACTGAGTAAGGAAACTACACTGAAGCTAACGGACTCAAAACCCCCTGAAAATAATCTGGGTCCAACCCTGGCACCCCTACATTCTAATACTATACTTACTACTGACGATACAATTTTCATCACATATCCTAACCATTATAATAGTGATAAAGCCTACCCTCAGCTGTGTCAAGCCCCTCCTGAACCAAAACTCTGGATCCACCACTGGTGATATCCTAAAGTCTTACTTTAACAATGTTCTAGTGTATCCTATTCGTCCACGAGAAGGACAGCCACGCAGAGCTTTGGGAGGGCCCTCGGACGGGGTGCGCGGACAGTGTACGGCTCTTCGCAGTCGATGAGGCACGTCCGCTCGAGAACTTTTCCAGTTTTTTAAACAAGTCAGTTTATCCAGATCACAGTGGCGAGATGCGAGCGTGTTTCAGCCTCTCATATTGTAGAAACTATTGTAACATAATTTACGTATTGTATCTGCGCGAGCTTGCTGCAAATACGTTCACAAATCGCCTCGCTGTAAACTAAAAAAATTACATTTGAATTTGGAATCTGTCATTTTTATATGATTGTTCATTGTGTTTTCTCATTTTGGCGCCAATACATTGTACAAAATTTTACGGTATTAAAATGGAGTGGGGTGATAAAGAGAACCGAATCGCTGTGATTGCATTACACAGAGTAGGTATGGAGCCAAATGCAATTTTTAAAACTCTCCATACGCTTGGTATTAGTAAAATGTTTGTGTACGGGGCTAATAATAGGTACAATGAGATGTCCTCTGTTTGTGAGAGAAAAAGATCTGGCTGTTCACGTAGTGTTCGTACAAAAAAAGGTGGTCAAAGCAGTAAGAGAAAGAATTCGAAGAAATCCTGTCCGAAAGCAAAAGATTTTATCTCGGCAGATAAAGATTGCGACAAATTGTAATATAAAAAATATAAATTACATTGTGACAGAGAGAAAAGTGGTTTTTTTTTCTTCCAAAAACAGTGATGCGGTAAACATTTCTTGAAACAGTCGAATCGGAAATCGATCTTTTAAAAAACCAGTGAATGATTGCATGACAACAAATGAACTGTCAGTGACCTAACCAAGACGTCAGAACCGAAACAATGTTTACCACTACAACGCTACTGCCCAAAAATCCAGCCAAACACAATCCCAAAACAGAATTCGTAATATTAGATTCGTATAAATCGAAGATAGCACCTAGAACCATGTCGCGTATTTTAAAAGATTACTTAGGACTTGCAGCCTATAAGAGGTCATTTCTTAACTGATAATTTAAAAACGAATAGAGTGGTAAAATCGAAAAATCTACTGAAGCGGTACGCAAAGGGAGGTCACAGAAAAATTTTGTTTACGGATGAGAATTTTTTTACAATTGACCAACATTTTAACAAACAAAATGACCGTATCTTTGCTCACAACTCTAAGGAAGCTTCCCAATTAGTCGACAGAGTGCAACGTGGGCATTATCCGACTTCAGTGATGGTTTTGTGGGGTGTTATGAAGGAGTGACTGAGCCATACTTTTGTGAAAATGGTATCAAAATATCGGCACAAGTGTATTAAGATACGATTCTTGAGAAGGTAGTGAAGCCCCTTAGCAACACCATGTTCAATAACCAAGAATGGTCCTTCCAGCAAGACGGCGCCGGGTCATAAAGCTCGGTCTACGCAGTCTTGGTTGGAAACGAACGTTTCGGACTTCATCAGAGCTGAAGACTGGCCGTCATCTAGTCCCGATCTTAATCCGCTGGATTATGATTTATGGTCAGTTTTAGAGAGTACGGCTTGCTCTAAACGCCATGATAATTTGGAGTCCCTAAAACAATCCATACGATTGGCTCAACGTTTAAAGGACCTCAACGTTTAAAGGACTGTATTGCAGCCATGGCCAATGGAGACCACTTCGAATAAGCTTTTTTTATATTTTAAATTGTTTTATATTTATGTATTAAACTAACCTTCCGGCCCCATCGACCATCTGTTCTGCGCGCTATATGGCCTGCCCATTGCCACTTCAACGTGCTAATCCGTCGGGCTAAGTCGGTGACTTGAATTCTCCTACGTATCTCCTCATTTCTGATTCGATCCCGTAGAGAAACCCCGAGCATAGCCCTCTCCATAGCTCGAGTTCGAGGTGGTTCGAGTTCAGGTTCTCGAGTGGAGGCCACGGACCGGCAAGCGCAGCGTAGGACTTCCACCTACAAGATGGGCAGACGACTTGGTAAGAACCGCAGGTCGGCGTTGGATGCAGGCCGCTTCCAACCGCAGTTCCTGGAGATCAATGAGGGAGGCCTTTGTCCAGTAGTGGACGTCCTACGGCTGATATGATGATGATGATGAAACTAACACACTGTAAAAGTAATAAATGTTATTTGCAATAGAAACAATTTTTTTTTCTTTGTTACAGTATTTATGGCAAGACTAGGTAGATCTTGACTTTGGCTCTACGAAGTAGGTTACTGTAAATAGATGGATCCTAAGTAGGTACAAAATGCCAGAAGTCGATGATTTCTAAGTAATAACCATACAGGAATATCTCACGCAACTTCCATCATATCATAAATTTTAGGAGTGCCAGAATGATGTCAGCTCGGTGTGTGCTAAGTAGACGGGCTAAGTACCTACCACTTAACGCCGGTATTCGGCAGACCCCAGATAGTGTTGTCACGGACCTCAGGAGCTTGGTATTACAAATTAACCAAGATAAGTTAGTATTTAACCTAGAAATATTTATCTATACGATATATATATATCTATTTTCTTTATTGTTGTTATTCTAAAAGGATCATTAAAAATAACAACCAGCCTTGTTTCTTGCCTTTCTTTCCTGGCTTGGTCGGGAAGGAATTGCCGTTTTAAAGTGTTCCTTGTGATTTAAATGAATAAAACATGAATAAACCCTAAATGTACTGTTTATAAATGACCGTTTTTTTTTGTCTAGATGTAAAAAAATGTGTTGTATATTCCAGAATAACATTATCGTCAAAACCGTCCATCCTCTGGTACCACAACGACAGCCCGCCCAACCCCGACATCCACACGACGGTGCGCTCGGTGCTGCGGCACGACAGCCAGGTCTCGCTGTGCGACCCGCAGCGCGCGCTGCATTTCATGCGCGTCATCAAGTCACCGGCTGAGGTGCAACTAATGAAAGACGCTTGTTACATTGGCGCACAGTCGCTCAATATGGCGATGGCGTGCACTAGACCAGGTGAGTAATTCAAGTCTTTCAATTCAAACTACAAAAAAACACGGCATATTTTAGGAAGAATATATTTTTTTACACATGAGGAGATTCGTAGACGAACCGAAAATAGCACAAAGTATTACCTTTTCAGGGTCTTTTCGCGCACAGATTTATATCAAAATTATAATTTCGACTAACCTCGACGTTTCGGCCAAGTTACATCGGCCATCAGAGAGACTGACTCGTGACCACGGCCTATGTAACTTGGCCGAAACGTCAAGGTTAGTCAAAATTATAATTTTGACTAACCTCGACGTTTCCGCCAAGTTACATCGGCCATCAGAGAGACTGACTCGTGACCACGGCCTATGTAACTTGGCCGAAACGTCAAGGTTAGTCAAAATTATAATTTTGACTAACCTCGACGTTTCCGCCAAGTTACATCGGCCATCAGAGAGACTGACTCGTGACCACGGCCTATGTAACTTGGCCGAAACGACAAGGTTAGTCAAAATTATAATTTTGATATAAATCTGTGCGCGAAAAGACCCGTTTTGTCTTAAAAACATGAGAACTGGACCAATCGGAAATGGGACCACCTCGGAAGTGCACTCTATCGAATAAAAAAAGAATTTTGAAAATCGGTCCACAATTGACGGAGAAATCGGTGAACATACATAAAAAAAATATACGGTCGAACATAGAACCTTCTCTTTTTTTTAAGTCTGTTACAAACAATTTATTTGTAGTTTTTATTCTACTTGCAATGTTTGTTTAGTTCAAATTTTGCATCTGAATTTTAAATCAGTTCCCCTCAATCGATTGAGCTGAAATTTGAAATACATTATGTAACTTGGGTGACAATGCAATAATATGGTACCATGGAGGTGGTCTCATGATGGAGACGGATGCCAGACAATGAAACTACCGAATGGATTATAGTAGGCTTAGCCCACTTACTTACTAGGCTACCAGTGTTTAGGCTGATTTGAATCTGCTTGCGGTTCTGACCGATTATCAATTTATAAAAACTTTTTTTGAAAAAGTAACTTTCCACCAAAAACTTATTTTTCACTTAAATATAATTCGTTTGTTATTAAATACCTATAAAGCCCCTAGCAGTTAATTCATTTGAATCGAGACATGGTTCTAAACACAAGCTTAAACACTAAGGCTCGGACTATATGGCATCCGGGTCTCCCCAGTCCTGCGAATCCGGAGCATGTCCCGGTTGCTTCCAGGTAAAAATCGGAGTCGGATGGCCTCGGATCGTGTGTAGTCGATGCAGGAAAAATTCTAATGTTTTGTTGTGCAACGGATTAACAAGCCCGGATGCCATATAGTCCGTGCCTAAGGGTGACTTGGGCGAAGATGCATAAATGTATTAATGCCTACTATTAATACTAAATCCTCTCCATCCAAAGGTGGTCTGGAAGAAATCGCTTCAAACGATAAGACTGCCCATTGTACTATTTGCTTTGTGTCTTCTTTTTTGTCTGTAATTTCTATGTTTTTTTATGTGTACAATAAAGTGTTTTTCATTCATTCAATGGCTAAATATAATTTAGAGAGTTGTCTAATCATACAAGTACGTCAAATTTAAACATGTTTAGTCGCTAAATACGATTATAGGTCATTGTCCAAGCCGGGCTTACCACAAAAAAGTTAAACACCCGTTAAAAATGTGTTTAAAAAATTCGTAACCAAAAATTGGTAAGGAAATTTTTAAACACGTGATTATCTTTTTTTGTGATAACAAGGTATAACATTGCCCCCAGGTGTATCGGAGCACGCGATAGACGCCGTCCTAGAATACAGCAGCAAGCTATCAGGCGCTGAGCACGCGGCGTTCCCCCCCGTGGTGGGGGGAGGTCCTAGAGCCACGCACATACACTACGTATCCAACAACCAAGTGCTGACTGACGGGGAAATGTTACTCGTCGACTCAGGTATGTCTACCGTATGTTATGGACTATTTATGTGTCGTTTTTAGGGTTCCGTAGCCAAATGGCTAAAAACGGAACCCTGGATGGATTCCTCATGTCGGTCTGGATGTCATGGATGTCTGTCTGTCTGTCCGTCCGTATGTCACAGCCACTTTTTTCCGAAACTATAAGAACTACTAATAGAATTACTACTAATAGAACTACTAGAAAAACTACTAATAGAAGAATACTGTTGAAACTTGGTAAGTAGATGTATTCTGTGAACCGCATTAAGATTTTCACACAAAAATAGAAAATTAAATTATATACAGATAATTACGATTACAGATTAATTAATAATTCAATTCAATTCAATTCAAAATTATTTATTTGGAACATAAACATGTGCAATAGACAAATGAAAACGTTGACAACTGCAAAATTTAAAAAACTGAGTAGCAGTGTCAGCGCCCTCTTCCAAAACCAACCCTAACAACGTACCAGCTTTAAACAAGTCGATACAAATTACGTCGTATAAGTTTATTTATTTTAGTTATATATAAATATTAAAATATATAAAAATATTAGTATGAATGAATGAAAATTATTTATTATAACTTACAAGCTAGACAACAGATATAAAAATATTAGTATATATGTATGTTGTTGTCAGGTTGTCAGCGCTGGATGTACAACTCTGATATATCCCGCACGTGGCCCGTCGCCGGCAAGTTCTCCAAGTACCACAGGATACTGTATGAGCTCGTTTTATCAGTGCAGGTACATAATAACTCATTTAAAAACAAACTCCTGAATACCTCAGTGTCTGAAGACGAAAGTCCTTGATCAGTGTGCGTTACCAGTGATGACATATGGCATAGAAACGAACTCTCACGATGGGTAAGTAGGCTCGCGGTCGCTCAGCGTGCTATGGTATGCAAGTCAATGTGGCAGTGGACGGGGCGCATAGTAGAACTGACGGCCGTTGGGGTCGAAAGATTCTTGAGTGGAGACCACGCACCGGAAAGCGGGAGGTTGCTGGGAGTCGTTGGGTACAGGCCTCGAGCTGATATGATTGTTTTATATTTCAGAAACGTCTAATAGAACTTGTGGGTGAACACAAACCACCCTTGGACCAGCTGTTCGACCACATGTGCAGGCTACTCGGCGCGAGGCTGCAGGCGGAGGGAATCCTACCGAAGGACATCGACCAGCATAGACTCATCGGCGTGAGTATTCATTGGGGGCACGGAGCAGCTGTTGACCACATGTGCAGGCTATAGGAGGAGGGAATCCTACCAAAGGACATATTCCTATTTGATGATTATGTGCTATGTTGGTTGCGGGTTCAAATCCCGTCTGTTTCGTTTCTTTTGGGTTGATTTTAAATGTTCCACTTTACAAAAAGCTGTCTAATATATCGGATTATTTAGAATAAAAAAGCTGAAATTGTTCCAACTTGATCAAAAATGTTACGACTTTAACGTATCTGAACTATTGTACACAATAGGTACAATAATTAAGCCGGTCCATAGGGGCGTAAATAGCATTTTCGGAGCCGATATCGAGTTTACAACCAACCAAAAAGAACAACCAGCCTTGTTTCTTGCCTTTCTTTCCTGGCTTGGTCGCAAAGGAACAGGCGGTGAAATTGACGTTTCAAAGTGATCCTTGTTATTTTAATGAATAAAAGTATTTTGATATTTTTTTTGGCAATTTGAAGCTCTTGCTGATGACCTTAGTACTGTGTAATTATGTCTGTATTAATGAACCCTTAATTATTTTGTTATGACATGTGTTTCTGATTGTACTTATGTACTGCTAACTTGTCCTTAAATGTTTTAATGTGAATTTTTGTATTTTGTACTTATGTATGGATATTCTGTAAAACTTATGACATTTCCAAGTGTATCTTGTATCGTAACAATGTATCTTTATGGAATTTTGATTTGATTCGATTGAATGATGAATAAAACATGTATATAATAGAGTATTGTATATTTGTGAGTAGGAGGCGTACAGGCTGTGTCCGCACCACGTGTCGCACTACCTCGGGCTGGACGTGCACGACGCGCCGCTCGTGCGCCGCGCGACCCCGCTGCAGCCCAACATGGTGATCACCGTCGAACCCGGTACTTATACCACAGATAAATATAAAAAAAATAAGGTTTGGCTGTGTCAAGGACACGGCCGTGAGTTGTGCCTGAATACGTGTACGTAACAGGAGATATTTTCTATACAAAATATAAGATATCCTATTTTATGTATGTTATATATAATCATGTATGAACACTAAGAAGTCCTTCGGGACATACTAAATGGAAATCTCGAAACGCAGCGTAATGACCTCAAAATGGCGGCGCAAGGAGATAGATTATATCCTGGAGAAGGACGTAGGCTACTTTTTACCCGAGTGCGTAAAAGGAGGGTCATGTTTTTATTGAAATACCACGTATTTCGCCGCGGGCGGGTCAGCTAGTACTATATACAAATAAAAGTATGTAAGTATTGTATCAGTTGTCTGGTTCCTATAATACAAGGTTGTCTTAGTTTGGGGCTAGATAGCGCTGTGTGAAATATCCAGCATTATTTATTTTATTATTGATTAGGAATGTGTTACATAGTAATGTAGAGTATGTTATTGAAAGAATATACAATTAGTTACAATGAACACTAAGAAGTCTTTCGGGACATACTAAATGGAAATCTCGAAACTCAGCGAAATGACCTCAAAATGGCGGCGCTTCCCCTCCACTGCGCGCGATGCATCACAGTCCTCACTTAGCTTAACGAATTCTTTGATCCTTTAGCTATCCAGCTGTGTAATTACATTTTGGATAGAGATGATAGATATGTAGCTGCATCACCATACTGTGTCCCCCGATTTTGTTATCATTCGGTTTTTGAATTGCCTCCCACTATGGAAGCAATTTTAAAAACGTATTTACGTCAAAATTAAAAAAAATATATGTTTTTATTGACTCAAAAACATTTTGTAACAGACGTCCTATGAAGTATCTGATATCTGAGCTAGGTACAAAGGCATGTGTTACAGAAGTTAGTGGCCTCTCCCATAATTAAGGTCACTTACTTTAAGTATTATAATTTTTTAGCAGTATGGACTATGTTGTATGTGTGTAGGTGTATCTGTGTGGGGTTGCGGTGTGGGTGGGCGCGCGTGTGGGGTTGCGGGGTGGGTGTGTGTGTGGGTATGTGTGTAAGGGTGTGTGTGGGTATGTGTGTGGGTATGTGTGTAAGGGTATGTGTGTGTGGGTTTGAGGGTGTGCGTGCGTGTATGTGAGTGAGAGTAAATTTTTGGTATTTAATATATCAAGATATATTTGCTTTATGAGGTCCGTAGTGAGAGACCACGTTTCTGTGCCATATGTCATCACAGGTAACACACACTGATGAAAGACTGATGTTTTAAAACACAGAGGTATTTTAAACGAGAAAACGTAAGAATTTTGAAAACGCGATAGGCCCCGGTACCCCGTAGACCCAGGGTCTCGGCCCCAAATACGTAAGCTCTGTCGAGACTTCCATTATTGCGCCGCTTGAGATCTTCGGCTGAATTTGCCGCCGCACCGGCCCCAAGCTGTACCCGACAGATGAGATGGCGCAAGGGTATCGACGCACGTGGCGTCTCACATCGAAAGCCTATCCTTCCTCCAAGATACAAGAGTCATACCGTCAGGCCTCTTAGCATCGTCACGTAGCCGTTCGGTTCGAGAACGGCTGGAACGTTGACGCTGCAAAAAGCCCGGCGTATGATATAATGGCGGCTAGCGTGACGGGAAACCCTACCGGCGGCCCTGGAACACGATAACCAAGCTGTTCCACTGGTATTCTATTAAAAACTGCTGCTTCTTGATTTGATATTAAGTTTGTTTGAAAATTTAAAATTTTCTATGGTAGTGAAGTTGGAAAACCCTACTTTTACAAAACAATAGTATAATACTTTCCAAGAAGACCTGTTGGTCTTCGGACCCCGAGCGAAAGGTCGCCCGGTGGGAGATCTCCCCTATTCCTTGGCAGACACCTATCAACTTGTCTGCCAAATGTCCAATATTGGACCAAGAAATGCTGATGATTGAAAATACTATTGCACTTGTAAAACTAGCACAAAGGCTAACTTAATTCTAAAGAGTATTCTCTTCCAGATAACCTTTGTGTATTGTAGATAAAGATGTGTAGGTAGTGCACAGGAAAGGGAACTAATGAAAATTTGCACAGGACTAATAAAAATAGCATAGGTACATATTACTCGTGCGCGATAACTTGGGACCTGCTAGGAATGCGACTCCCCGACCGCTTCCCCTGCACTTCCCCGATGGCGCCCGTATTGTACCGTTCGCATCACTATTTTTTACTAGGGTTTTTAGTCTCGTACTGGCCTACGTCACGTAACGACGCGCTCTGGAATTCTTTTAGTTTTCGTTTGTGTTATTGTTTTGTTGTCTGGAAAAAAGAAGTCAACCATGTGGACAGGCTTCGATAAAAGTATTGGGACGATGACCTCTTACAAGAGACGAATGAATCGCAATTAATTGTAAATTTATCGGATACCTCTTCGTCAAGTGATTATAGTGAGACTGAGGACGAAGAACAACCTCTAGAAGGCATAAATCCACTAAGTAGTGACGACGATGAGATAATGTAAATAATAGATAAAATAAATGTATAAGCTTAAACATTGTATTTTTATTTTATTCAAATAGTGTAAAAAAGATTAGATAAAAAGCAGCGTCCTCCCTGAGTAACATAATAAATTAGGTTAAAAAAAACAAAGACGAAGCCGCGGGCGGCTGCTTGTTATGTTCGCTTTTTTGCGGGCGGTACAAACACGCCATTATGACGTCACCGCGCTCAGGTCCCGACTTATCGCGCACGGGTAATACTACTTAAATACTTTATATTATAGACTAAACTATTCCAATATCAAATAAAACTACACAGGTAACAATAGAAGAAGTGATAAGGAAAGATTAAATTGCTCATTTATGGTCGGTTTGACCCGAGAAGGTGCCTATAGATTCTCAATCTAAATGCTTCTAAATGAAATAGTTTGGTGGCATACCTATTATTCCAGAGACGAGTAGACCGGCTTACTAAAACTTTGATGTTCCAGGTATCTACATCAGGCCCGATGATACGAAGGTCCCTCCAGAGTTCCGCGGGCTCGGCATCAGGATAGAAGACGACGTGCTGGTCACGGACGCGGAGCCGCTCGTGCTCACGGACTCGTGCGTCAAGGAGGTGGCGGATATAGAAGCCATCGTGGGCAAGCATACCCTCTAATCCCTTCATCCATTTCTGTAGCTACCAAATCAAATCAAAAACATTTATTTGTGAACAACACCAATAGTACAACAGAACAAACGCACGCAGGAGACAACAAAATGGTACCTAAAGTCTAACTTTTTATTAGCTGCAGTAAAATGACGTTTTGTGGGTTGCCGGTTTTTGAAGAAAAATAAATAGGGATGTAGCTAAATGAGTGAATCATAAATGAATAATCAGTTTGGTTTTTTTTTTTGAGATTTAATATTAAGTTGTAATGTATTTTTTTAACCTATTATTATTACTATACTAGAGGATTGATCTTTTTTAGTGTAAGTATAGGGAGGTACATTCAAAATGAAACAAAAACGTCATAATAATGTTATTTAATGAATTTTTGTGAACTGAATCACATCCCTATTGAGATTAGGCTGGCAACATTATTTTACGGAATGACATTTAGAAACGTCATTTTACTGCAGCTAATAAAAAGTTAGACTATAGCAACGATAACTAAAAGAATAAAATTAAAACTACCTGCATTATAAAATTATGCTCAAGCCACAGTTTGCACAGTTTATCCGTTTCGGACGTAAAATATACAAACAAAAATAAATACAAATTAAATACACAGAAAATGTTTTACCATATTAACAAACAACTTATGAGTAGTTATACTTATGAGAAGTTATGTAGGTAGAATAATGCGTAGGTATACGTTGCACAAGCTATATATGTTTTAAAACTGGAACCCGACTACGTAATACCTCGATGGTAGAGCCTATGTCACACGGACCATGATAACGAATCGATTGACACTTCATTCATCAAGATCGGATGAGTAGTTTAGACGCTACGGTGGAACATACATACGTAGACTGTTAAAAATGTTACCCTTCCTTTTGACTTTGCCGTAGTCGGAAAAAAAAAATATAAATGACTGCAGAAAATCTAAAATAAAACGGAAATTGAACTCTAAAGGTGAGTATAGACTACAACATTTTCTCGAGCATTTCTGTGTAATGTAACGTTCTTACGAATGGTACAATACAGGCAAAAGCTCAGTTTCCAAAGCATTTCCATGAAATGTAACGTTCCTGGAAATGCTCGGCGTTGTTATGTTACGGGTAAATGCTCACAGCGAGTGTGCATTTACCAACATTTCGTTGTACCTCATTCTTCTTTGAAATGGCTCGTGCAAAGGCTCGACGAAATGTTACACCAATACGCTCGACGAAATGCTCACCAATATGCTCATTGGTTTGTACAATAGGCTGTAACAAAGAGGCGAACGTGCTCGACGTTTAGGATGATACACTAGAACATATCACAGAGCGGCTCGTTGTTCTGTTACAAGTAAATGTTGTAGTCTATACTCACCTTAACCCTTTACCGCATGGATTTTTTAAATTCGTTCAAATTTATTTATGTAATGTCTTTTAACAAAAGATAGCCTAGAAAAATATTATAAAAAATTTAAATACATGGAAATCGGAGAAAAACTGAAAAAACCGTAAGTTCCATATCTGGAACAACATGCATTCCAGCTTGGAAAAGTATCGTGTCCAAATTTGGAACAATATGCAGTGTGGCAATGTCTGGTATAAAAAAAAACTAGTAAGCATTTTAATCATTTATTTATTATTTAAACACCGGTAACACACAATACATAATGATAATGCCTATTCGTTTATTTTTCAAAATGAATTTTCAGATGTGAAAATTTGTAAAGCAATTTCTATCTTTGTTCAGGCACAAATAGCATTTGCACTTTTGGCACATTATTTGTGATTTGTAATTGCAGCCCTCCCATTTGCATCGTTGACGATCGGACATCCACGCGGGCCAATGCTTAAATCCATCCTCAGCCACTTCAACTGGAGGCATGTCCAACCGACGTCGTTTTCCCTTTTTTATATTTTCGACATCCTGGTTCAACGGGCGTCCTCGGTTGCGTGTTGTGGGTGTATATACTTGCACGTCCTCTTGCATTAATACATTGGCCAATGTTAATTTGTAGTCCAGCAAAGGTATGTACGAGTCCTCTTTTTTCTGTTTCATACGACGTCTCCACAAAAGCCAGCTGTTGACACAAGTAAGGTCGACAAAATGGAAGAATAATCGATGATACCACTTCTTACTTCTGATTTTTATTCTATAAAATCCCAGCATTGAATCCAGCAAATCTACTCCTCCCATGTATTTATTGTATATTTCTATTGACTTTGGGCATGGCACATCAATTCTAGTTTTTTCTTTTTTGTCAAATCTTTTGACTGATCCCATTGGTTCTTTTCCCACGTACGAAGAACATAAGCTAACAACCTTATTGTCAACCCATGTAGTGACCGACAGTTGGACATTATCTACAATTGTATATTTTTCCACGCAAAAACCACGTTCTTTCTTCATTAGATCTTTTTTTTGTACATCAAGATCTCTGGCTCTATTGAGTTGGATGGTACCTAAGGGGAAGAAACCTCTTTGATGTAAAGTTGCCATTAGAGGCAAGCTAGTGTACCAATTGTCAACGAAAACTTTAAAGTTCAGGTTATTTGGCACCGTTATCAACAGCCTTTGTACTATATTCCCCGGGACTCCCAGATCAGGACAGTTTTCCGGTGGACCTGGGTGCTTACCTGCGAAAATCTCGAAATCTTAGCTGAAACCACTGGCCCCACTTAACACATAGTTTAGGTAGCCCCATTTATGAGGTTTTTTCGCGTTGTACTGTCGTATTCCCGATGTGCGGGCTTTAGTGGGTATCATTTGTTCATCAATTGCCAAGAATTCTTCTTTTGGCACTTCCATTAACCTATCGCGTAGTATATTTAATAGCGGCCTTAGTTTCTGGAGCTTGTCGTAATTGAGCTCACCAGGTTTATGCTCTTGCGTTTTGTCAAAGAAATGTAAAAATCTCTTAATTTCTTCAAATCTGTTGCATGTCATCACAGAAGCCACCTTTTCAATGTAAGTGCCTTCCTTCCAGTAATGGCGTGTGCTGGGTAAGTGAACTACTGACATGTAAATGATTATGCCGATGAATTTGCGTATTTCTTCATGCGTCACTTGTTTGAAACCGTTTGGAGCAACTTGAGCTGCATATATGTTACTTTCTGTCTCCATTAAATTGATTGCTGACGAAGGGAAAAGAAATTTGAAAAAATCCATGGGGGACTCTAGTTGCATGATTTCGTCAGACAGAGTTGCGCAACCCATAAAAGTAGTTTGCGCATCATTATGTGCGATGCCTGCATTAGTCCACACCAATTTCTGCTTTTTTTTATTTGAGGAAGTAGGTTGTTCTTGTTCTTTCAGTATTTCTGGGTCATTCTCATTTTCATCGCTTTCTGGTATATATACCCGTTCTAATGGCTTCGGAATCACATAGTCATCATCATCAGTCATATTTTCGTCTTCACTGGAATCAGGGATGATGGTAGCGCTGCGATGTCGAAGTGACATTGCATCTGTAATTAAAATTACACTACTGTAAGGATGGTCAATAAAAATATAATAATGATGATGATGATGATCATGATCTGGTACTCTACTGCATGAAGTTCCAAATTTGGTTTGACACCCTACTGCATGCTGTTCCAAATTTGACGGGTCCATAATCATCTAACTGCATGTTGTTCCACATTTGGCACAAAGTTTGAATCACAAAATAATCACGATGGAAATTATGTAACTTACGTCTCTCTCCATAAAATCGCCGGGGATCCATTATTCTTCAATCAAAATCACTATTCTGTATGTTTTTATCGCAATAACCACATAAAAAAACAACTCAAGAAACCGCAAACACAAACAAACTCAAAATGGTGGCATCGACTGACATATCGACGGACCACACCGCACGTAAGCCACGTAGAGCGCCACCTGTTTGATTTTACGTGAAACAGGATCATAGGAAATAGGTAATGATAGCAAACTGAATGCAGAGATGGTTAGAAGTATGCTTTAGGCAATTGAAGTTATGTTCCGAATTTGGGTCGGTATGCGGTAAAGGGTTAAAATGAAAAGTGATTAATGAAACGTATATTTAATTTTTAAAAAGCTTTCCAACCATACGACACACAGGCATGGGAGCAAAATTTGTTTCAACCCCTCTTTACCTCAATGTCTTTACGTAATCCTTTCATCTAAAAACTTATCTATCATCTAGAATAGATCTAACATGGGCTGCATTCCGAATCACGCTAAAATCGATATCATCGCGCTAACAAGCGTTCCGAGTCAACGTGTGCGCGACAACGATGTCCTGTGATTCGTCATAGATGGCGCCATTACATCCGCCATTTTGCGCTAACAACGTCCATGCTCCAAACCGAAATCACCGTGAGCCTCCCTGTCAAAAGTGACGTGACAGCCGGTTGGTTGGTTGCTTGTGAGTAATAGTGTTCTGAGGTTGGTTGATTTTATTGTTGTTATGATAT
Source organism: Philereme vetulata (assembly GCA_918857605.2). NCBI lineage: Eukaryota > Metazoa > Arthropoda > Insecta > Lepidoptera > Geometridae > Philereme > Philereme vetulata. Next base: position 2,914,111 of record OU975482.1, read on the forward strand.
TATAGGAACATTGATTTGCAGCGCGTTCCGAATCCTAGACAGCACTCAACTGTCATCAGCGCGATAACATAATCGGTACGCAAAATAACTACGTGAACGCTAGCAGCGATTATGTCGTGATTCGGAATGCAGGGATGGAGGTGATTAGATCAGTAAAACATAGATTGTAAATTATAAGACGTTAAAATTGTAAATAGTTATCTTGTAAATAAACTTTACCGTTGTTTTCAAATTACATGGCTATTTTATTTCAAATCTTCTTGAAACCTAACCTATCAAAAAGTGGAAGACTGTAACTATTATGTACTAGCCGACCCGCCCGCGGCTTCGGACGCGTGGTTTGTCAATAAAAACATTACCCTTCATTCATTCGTTATTCCACTCAAGAAAATACATTTTTAAAAAATACAGAAATAGAGGTCATGTACAAAGGCGAGCTTAACCCATTCGCTGCGGCGGACACCTTTCGGCGTTTTTTGATTTAATATTCAGGTGCGAAATACGCCTGTCGGCGTTTTTTTTTATTCGCTTATATCTTGGCAAAAACAAGTCACAAAAAATTATACTTGCAATATTATGCACATTTTTTTAAATACAACAAGGTACTGCTCGCAGTGTCCGAAATTTTAACTTTTTGAAAAATTGCTAATTCTTTCCTAGGTGCGGAAGACGCCTAACGGCGTTTTCCAGGGTTTAACAACCTTTGATTCCTATTATTTTTGCAATATTTCCTAAATATATTTAGTTAATATTATTTTTCTATACGGCTGATATGATGATGATGATTTTTCTATAATAGAGGTTTTTATTATTACGTCTTAAGTTAATAAAATTCATTGTTCTTTAGTTTTGCCACGTGGTCCATCTCAAAGCACCAAAAGAAATAAATGTAGGTATTGTCTCATAAATAACAGAGTAGACACTATTTATTACTGTCCTGATTGTCCAAGATCGCCAGGTTTATGTCTTAAATGTTTTCGACCATTTCACAGATATTGATGATGATTTATTATTTTATTAACCAAGTATAATATTTGAAATGTTACAATCTATAACGTTCGGTAAAGTGCATTGCAAGTATAAAGCTTTACCTGCGTTTGACTGTACCCATTCTTATGTTGATCTGATCAAAGCTTATTTTTGTCATTGTTCGTTTAAATTTATATAGTTGATTTTAATAAGAGTTACTATTATTACGTGCAGTGTATTCAAAATAAATAATGGGATATTGGCTTGTTAATACACATTTATTAGTAAACTGTAATAGTTTTCAGTCAAATGAATATTTAACGTTTCTGGAAATAAATAAAATAATAACAATGAATTAATCTACTTATAAAATGGGATATATATATATATATATATATATACTTATAAACGGGATCGAATCAGAAATGAGGAGATACGTAGGAGAACTCAAGTCACCGACATAGCCCGACGGATTAGCACGTTGAAGTGGCAATGGGCAGGCCATATAGCGCGCAGAACAGATGGCCGATGGGGCCGAAAGGTTCTCGAGTGGAGGCCACGGACCGGCAAGCGCAGCGTAGGACGTCCACCCACAAGATGGGCAGACGACTTGGTAAGAACCGCAGGTCGGCGTTGGATGCAGGCCGCTTCCAACCGCAGTTCCTGGAGATCAATGAGGGAGGCCTTTGTCCAGCAGTGGACGTCCTACGGCTGATATGATGATGATGATGATGATGAATCTACTTATTTTATATAAATTAGAGAAATTTTTACACAGTTAAAACATGTCCACTATAATGTCGACTAATTGCATCAATTCTTTCAACAAAGTTCATTTAGATACTAATTTTCAGGATAACAAAGATATCTATAAAATTAAGGTTTGTATAAAATATTAGTACTTTATAAAAGTAAAAAAAGGTTTGCTTACCTCTGATATTAATTTATTCTGATAATTTAGCCATTCTTATCATTTGAAACTAAAATATACGAGACTGTAGTTTAAAAGTGAAGTAGAATAATTTAATTAAAACAATTTATTTAACATTTGTCGCCATATTCTCCAAATTTTCACAATCCAACTATAAAATAACAAAAACTTTACAAAAAAAAATCCTAATTGATGTTAATTTATTTTTTACACCAAATACGATCGTGGATGTACCACACGTTTGGCGTATTTGTAGTTTTTCTATGATTTTATCTTAAAAATTATCAATTTCTTTAAGCAGTGCTGAAAACGCCGCTCGGCGTTTTATATTATCCTTATCAGGTGCGGAGAACGCCCATCGGCGTTCGCGACGAAAATCGTCCCGCACTTGCCTAATAAATGTAATTTTGATCGCCGCAGTGAATGGGTTAACCCTAAGAAGAGTTACCCTTTTGCGGAGTCGTGTAAAAAGTTGCCTATGTTCCAATCCCGTATAGATTATAAGTATACTGTTTCGTATATACACACGGCTACACATCAAGCTATACAATTCCAGTATAAGCTGACCTCGCATTGTGTAGGCTTTTTGTAGAATGAGAGGTCAGCTTATACTGGAATGTTATAGCTTGATATGTAGCTGCGTGTACATAATTCTTCATAGCGTGTCAAGAGTTGTTCGTTTTAATTTATACTGTTGGGTTAGACAGGTGTTTGGCTACAACAATAGCATTAGGCAAGTAACGTTTTAACAAAAATATAACCTACTTAACCGATTTTGATGAAATTTCTATGGGACCAATCCGAAAGTACACACAGCTACACATCAAGCTATATAGTCTAACTTTTTATTAGCTGCAGTAAAATGACGTTTCTAAATGTCATTCCGTAAAATAATGTTGCCAGCCTAATCTCAATAGGGATGTGATTCAGTTCACAAAAATTAATTAAATAACATTATTATGACGTTTTTGTTTCATTTTGAATGTACCTCCCTATACTTACACTAAAAAAGATCAATCCTCTAGTATAGTAATAATAATAGGTTAAAAAAATACATTACAACTGAATATTAAATCTTAAAAAAAAAACCAAACTGATTATTCATTTATGATTCACTCATTTAGCTACATCCCTATTTATTTTTCTTCAAAAACCGGCAACCCACAAAACGTCATTTTACTGCAGCTAATAAAAAGTTAGACTTTAGATCTCCAGTATAAGCTGACCTCGCATTGTGTAAGCTTTTCGTAGAATGAGAGGTCAGCTTATACTGGAAATTTATAGCTTGATGTGTAGCCGTGTGTACATCCTTTCAAATAAAAATAGAATTTTCCAAATCGGTTGATAAATGACGGAGTTCTGGGGTAACAAGCATGAAACCGAATTGCGTCCCTGTAAAAGAGGGTTGCCCTCGATTTTTTTGTGATCCCATCATCAGAAACTGACTTGTGTGCCAATGGAAGTACAAAAAAGAATTTCTCTCTCAAAAAAGAATAAGTTTTTGTTGAAAAATTACTTTTTCAAAACAAGCTTTTATATAATTTAAACAAACCAGAAAACATCCTCCGCCATCTTGGAGGTCCAGCCATATTGGATTTATAGTATACATCTTGGATGGTCCCCCATATTTTGCTGTGACGTTGTATTAGTTTTCGTGTTCTCCTCAGCAAGCCCTTTCATTTTATACCCACACTGTAGTAGTACAGAAAAGTTACTAGTCCGCCATCTTGGATGATCCGCCATATTGGAATTAGAATAACATCATATCTAGGCATTCATTGTCATCCAAAATAAGCGTGTATACCAAATTTCAGCTAAATCGGTTAAAGATAACTGATTTAAAATTCAGTAGCAAGATTCCATCCGGACAAACATACACACATTGAAAGTTAAATGAAATTCCAAGATTTTTTAAAAATCATCTCAAAAATCTCAAGCCTAGACGGGACTTGAACCCGCGACCTTCCTCTTGATACGAGGATGCACTACCATCTGTGCTACAAGGCAATTCACGTCTAGGTCGAAATTAGTGAGATCATTCAGAATTACGACTAAAGCGCCGCATGTGTTCGGATAACACTATAAATAAAAATACTAGTTAAATAAAAGTTTGTAAAAAAAAGATTTCTATGAATTGTGAAACTCCTCCTTTTCTTGAAGTCAGTTAAAAATAATACAACGATATTGTAAATAAATTGATTTTATTTTATAATTAGGTAAAATATTACAACTTCCATTCTACAAGTAAAATACATTATCATAGGACAACCGTGTTTCTTACATTTATGTAAAAAGTATTCATGTTACTAAAATATAAATAAAAATTAGGGATAAAAATATTATTTTATTAATTTTGACCATGGACGTACAAAAAGTACTATGAAAATGTCACACACCAAGTGCGCCGATTCGATCGTACGCCATAAATACCTAACTACGCACGCTCACGCCGATCGATCGGCGCAATAAGGGGTTTTCACGGCCATGTTTCTATAACTGCTAACAGATGGCGTTGCTCTGTTGTCAATTACTATTCTGCCCTACTAATTGTACTTGCAGTAATCACTTATTTGAAAAAATTACATCTCAAGAGGCTAGTCTATAAATAAAAACTAATTCTCATGATTTTTTTTTATTATAAACATGTTATTTAATTAACGAGAAACGCAGGACTTGCACAAAATATTGCTTTTTCTAACACAAAAAATATGTTTCCCGCGTTCATCTACAAACCGCCATTTTGCACGTAGTGCGTTTGCACTAAGGAGGGCAGAATTGCCGTATCAAGATTCTTTTCCAATGAACTTGGAATAAAAAAACAAACATTTGTATTGGTCTTAGCTGATGAAGTGAGATTGTTATAGACAAATTTTAATATTGTGTCTTTGGGATTTTGACATACATTATATATCATATTTTCTGGCGGCGCATCTCCACAGTTCCCTAATGGCGGGTTCCTATATCCGTCGGTAACCGACTACGCCTCGTATCTCCTAGTGTCAAAATTTTGACAGGTTTTCAAGGAGAAACGACTCGTAGCTGGTTACCGACGGATTTAGAAACCCGCCATTAATCACTCACGCACACATCGATCGACGTGAGCTTCAGTAATTAATATGACGAGGGGCTTCCATATTTTCGTAACAACATGGTTTAGGCAAACAAGTATTTATATTAGTTTTTAAATGCGAACGAAACTAAACCGATAATTTTAATTCATATCCAAGTTCTCTTACTTAGCTAAAACTCAACATCTTCTAAAAACCAAATTATCAATAAAAATAGATCATTAAATATTCGAAGACATAAGGCACTTATTCGAGACAATTCATAACTAAATATACATATACAGGGCGCTTCGTAATATGTATGTTTACTCAAAAGGAGGTCAGAGTACTCACCAGAAATGTTGGTGAAATACTTCGCCGGTCAGGCACCACAACCACATAAAAATATATTGGCGCGGACCTTGACGAGTATACATAATTCTGAAGAACCCTGTACACCCAAATCGTACTAATATTATAAATGCGTAAGTTTTGATGTTTGTTTATTACGATGTTATACGTCGGAACGGCTATACCGAATTCGATGAAATTTGGTATATGTATAGATAAGATTAGATCGAAACCATCGAAACATATGTAGGCTCTTATTGATAAAGCACGTGAGCGAAGCCGCGAGTGGAAGCCAGTGTTTTATACAACAGCGCCATCTATAAAAAACTGCTGACTTTATATAACTTATTCAATCAAAATAATTTCAAATGTAAATTAACTTTGTATTTCTGAAACCGAGCCTTAGTTATTACGAGCACCATTAATATGTATAACTCGCTTTCACATCGCCCTGCGGCATCTCACGCGTGATTTGTCAATAACATGCCTATATTTCAATCCAGGTCATACACATAATCTATCTAGGAATATACCAAAATTCATCGACAACAGCTCAGCTGACACGTGATCGAGTAACAAACATCCAAACGTTCGCATTCTTATTATTAGTGTGATTATTACAAAATACACGTTCACTGATATGCTTAAGACGCTTTTTGTTTTAAAATTTTACAATAACTAAATTGGTCCCTAATTTGATCAAGTCGTTTCCAGCACGACACAATATGGATTGTATGAGAGCTAATTCTGCATTTACTATAATTAAAGTAGACCCGCGGTAATCCGACAAACGTTTAACAATGCGGTGTCGGATTATCGAATTTGTCGGACTATAGAGTACCTACTACTGACGGACTATAGAGTACTTACTACTGACGGACTATAGAGTACCTACTACTGTCGGACCATAGAGTACCTACTACTGTCGGACTATAGAGTACCTACTACTGTCGGACCATAGAGCACCTACTACTGTCGGAGTATAGAGTAGCTAACCACTGTCCGACTATAGAGTACCTACTACTGACGGACTATAGAGTACCTACTACTGTCGGACCATAGAGTACCTACTATTGTCGGACTATAGAGTACCTACTACTGACAGACTATAGAGTACCTACTACTGTCGGACTATATACTACCTACTACTGTCGGACTATAGACTAACTACTGCTGTCGGAGTATAGAGTAGCTACTACTATCGGACTATAGAGTACCTACTTCTGTCGGAGTAGCTACTACTGTTGGACTATAGAGTACCTACTACTGTCGGACTATAGACTACCTACTACTGTCGGAATATAGACTACCTACTACTGTCGGAGTATAGAGTATCTACTACTGTCGGACTATAGAGTACTTACTACTGACGGACTATAGAGTACCTACTACTGTCAGAGTATAGAGTACCTACTGCTGTCGGTCTATAGAGTACCTACTACTGACGGACTATAGAGTACCTACTACTGTCGGACTATAGAGTACTTACTACTGACGGACTATAGAGTACCTACTACTGTCAGAGTATAGAGTACCTACTACTGTCGGACTATAGAATAGCTTTTACTGTCGGACTATAGAGTACTTACTACTGACGGATTATAGAGTACCTAGTACTGTCGGACTATAGAGGGGTGGCACCCCTTGTAATCCGGAACCTTTATGAAAAGGAGTACCTTGTTATCTGACAAATAACATAGGTACTGATAAAAATGGTAATGAATGTACTTTGTATGTACTGATAAAGGCATGTCGGATTATAGGGGTGTTCACACAGCGCCATCTAGCCCCAAACTAAGTAAAGCTTGTACTACGGGAACCAGGTAACTGATACTTAAATACTTTTCTTCTATGTATACTTATAATATATAGAGAAACAACCAGACCCGGAACAAATACCTGTAGATGATGCAAACATTAGTTCCGCGGCGGGAATCGAACCCGCTACCTCGTGCGTCTCAGCCGGCTATTCGCCCACTGCGCCACGGATGTCGTTAGATTAGACAAGTGCCGGATTACCGCGGGACAACTGAACGCTGTTTTCAGCCAAATATCACCTTATTAGTAACGATATTATATACTTATACCTAAGGAATGTAGGAAAGGAAATTGACACTTTGACATTTATGTTAAACTAACACGAACTATATTTAGGTAGCTTCGAAATATGTAACCAAAAGAAGCTGATTTTACTCTTGAAACAAGGGATATAAATTTTCTATCCCGCCATCAAATTGATGATTCTTTGACCGTGTGCTGTTAAAACTTCACATAAACATAAACAGATATTTACAACGTGTTTCTAATATTAAATACATTGATTATCGAAAAGATTTGGAACGGACATTGTTCGTGTCAGTGAGGACTATGTCCCCATTTCAGGATAACAAACATAATAGGGTGTGTAATTGAGATAGGTCAGAGGGAGTACATCCTAAAGCATACATTAATAAGAGAGATAAACATTAAAATAAACCTAAAATTCGATTTTAGTTTGAGAATAACTGCATTCGATTATTGTCGTAAAATCTCGTACAAGAGCCGAGAATCAAACCTGCTCTTTGAATAAAAAGAGGTTCCATTTGAGCACGAAACTTCCCTCCACTGACCCAAGTACACAAAATACCTTTTATAAAAATATTGTATTTCAAGAATTTCATATCTTTCGGAATGCGGGTTCGAGTCCCGATCGGTCCGAAGTTTTAGAATATTTATAACTGTATTGTTTACTGTTCTGCGGCCACACTCGCTACTGAGCGATCTGTCGCGTCTGATAGTCTATAAAGTCATATAAATTTGGTATTCCATTTAAGAAAAGAGCAGATTTTTTATAAATTATAGTCTAGCATTTGAGCACGATCTCGCCTGATGGTAAGCGATGATGCAGTCTACGAAGAAACCTTTCATTCGCGACTTGAACGCCCCTGAGGTTGTAGTTATCAGAAAACACATCGACAAATTCTAAAGTAGGCGAAAAAACCGTTGGTTATAATCGTCTTTCAGAAACATGACAGATCTGTCCTAATTTGTCATATAATATTATTTGCTCTGAGCATAGGAGCTAAATTTAATACGCAGCGGCCATAATCGACTTCGAATTTGTCGATGTATAATATTGAGTAGTCTATCATACAATCGAGTAGAGGTACCAAGGTTTCTTTAGAATGGGTTCAGACGTACGTTCTCAAGCATACCATGATATTCTATCTCTTTCGTATTCAATTTTAACTTTAAGCTTTATGAAAGGCAACACAGGGTTCACTTTTCGTTCAACCTTGTCTTTCAATACGAATGAAGCAACCAAATCGAATCATTAAAGTATTAGTATTCGGATTATTTAGATGATAGAGAAGCTTGGGATTGAAATTGCTCCAACTCGTTCAAAATGTTACAATTTAGATGTAATTTATTTCCTGTATTGTTATGTATTCTAAAAGAATCATTAAAAAAAGCAACCAGCCTTGTTTCTTGCCTTTCTTTCCTGGCTTGGTCGCGAAGGAACAGGCAGTAAAATTGCCGTTTCAAAGTGATCCTTCTGATTTTAATGAATAAAATACTTTGACTTTGACTATAGGCAACGATGAGCTAGTTGATGCAAGGCTCCACAGCCTGGAGCATCGACGAAAGGTTGCTAGCCTCTCGGTTTTTTATCGAGTACATTTCGGGGAGTGTGCGGTGGAACTTTTCAACCTGATCCCATCATCTCCTTTCTATCAACGGACAACCAGACGCTCTGCGGTGCGCCACCGCTATATGGTAGAAATAACTCCCATTCGCACAAAGCGGTTCTCTTCGACCTTTATTATGCGCACCGCCAAAGAGTGGAACGCCTTGCCAGAGTCTGTGTTTCCTGATAGCTACAACCTGGGTATCTTTAAGTCGCGAGTGAATAGGTTTCTTCTAAGCAAGCGTGTACCATCGTAGACTGCATCATCGCTTACCATCAGGCGAGATCGTGGTCAAACGCAAGCATATAGTATATAAAAAAAAAACTCGGAAGCTTCATCCAAAATGAAAGGCAGAAGGGAACGAGAAATGAACCAGTGAACGTGAAGTGAACCAGTGAACGTAAAGTGAACCGGTGTATTGGCATATGCGATCCAATCGCGTTCCGAGCCCGCAGACCGCGACAGACCGCTCGTATAAATAGCGCGTCCCGCCGGGAGTTCACCAGTCGTCCTCGGGCAAGCCGCCGGGGTAGTCGCCCGTCAGGCACGCCGTGCAGTGCCCGCCTACGCCGTCGCTCGGCGTCACCTTCATGTTGTAGTGGATCGCGCTCACGAGACCTTCCACGCTTAGGTACTCCAAGGTGTCGGCGCCTGTTGGACATATTACACGTCACTATCGCGTACAATAAAACATATGTATTGAAAGTCTTGAAACTGTTTTGTTTTTTTTAAACGAGTGTGCGCTAGATCGCACGACTGAAGTGAAACTTCTTTAGTATTTTTCAAACTTTCGCGATCACTGTACATAATTATTGATACGGTTAGTGTAGTGTGTCGTAAAATGAACGAGGACATTTCTAATTCTGAAGACCAAGTGAGGGTAGTTGCTGCAGCTGCCATCACTTCACGACGGTAGCTCCAAGTACTCCAGTCAACCCGAGACCACGATTGTTGCAACACAGCCGAAACGTCGGGATATCAAAAAAAAGGTAGATACGCGATAAATACCCGTTTAAATAAATAATTATAAAACTTCTTTTTCAAAATATTAATTTATAAAATTGTTCAATTATAGTGTGACCATTAGTGCTGTGCACTCCCTGAGGTATGCGCGGCGAGGTGGGAGGCAAAGAAAAAACTGCATGAGTTCACATGAGATCAAAACATGTCGGACATATCTTACGATAACAGTTTGCATTTCTAAGGCAAGACTTGTGGCGGGACGATGGTCGGAGGCTATCTATCTGTAATATATTATACTTACTTAGTTGATTAAAATGTAACTTAAATATACTCATATTTTATTAAAAATATGCAGGTGATAAATAAGAACTAAACTTATAATTCAAAGGACTTGTTTTATTGAACATTTTTTATATTTACAAACAATTATATATGCTAACGAAAGTTATTCTGACATAGATTCTGTTTCAACTTCATCTTCCATTTCATATCACGAGATAACGCACGACCCATCTTTGAATATTTATCCCGTGTGCGTCTGACATAGACCGTCCGGTACAAAAGCTACCTACCGCCGTGAGCGTTGACGGCAGACTGATAGATCGGAGCGGCCGACACATCCCCCCCGTCTCGCCGCGCGCATACCTCAGGGAGTGCACAGCTCTAATGGTCACACTATACAAAATTGTCCACACGTCTGTAGGTCAATCAGTCTATGTTCATTCTGGACAGACGCAACTCGCACTCGCACATTAACGTTTAAAAATATACGAAACGTAACTCTTTCTATCTTCACTAACGTATATCTCCCTCTCAACTTCCGTTCGCACTTATTGTAACGCATTCACCAGCTTACTCCCCAAGTCAAGCGTGCGTAAAGAAGTTTTACTTCAAAACTACATCTAAACCCTGCAGGGAGAAAGTTTTATCGTGAACTAGTTGCCAGTGGTCAAACTTCGACCGTAGATCATAATGTTTATTCAATATTATTATACGCGCCAATAAATTAATACATAAGAGCAAACATTGTACCCCTTTTTAAGTTTATTGCGCGCACAGACGAGTGTGTGATAGTTAAAGGTTATGTGAAGAAAGAGGCTAAAAGTACGCTAACGAAATGGGGTGTGGATGTGACATGGACACGGTCGTGTGTTGTACGTAACAGGTAATATTTTCTATACAAAATATAAAATACACTAAGAATGAATGTTTATAATCATATTTAAACATTAAGAAGTCCTTCGGCTCATACTAAATGGAAATCTCGAAACGCAGCAAAATGACCTCAATATGGCGGCGGTTCCAACTCCACCGCGCGCGATGCGTCGTAGTCCTCACTTAGCGTAACAAATTCTTTGATCCTTTAGCTATCCAGTTGTGTAATTACATTTTGGTTGGAGATGACAGATATGTAGCTGCAACACCAAACTGTATCCCCCGATTTTGTTATCATTCGTTTTTTGAATTGCCTCCCGCTATGTAAGCAATGTTCAAAACGTATTCACGTCAATAAAACTAGTTCTAATAATGAATGTGTGATTCCTCACCAACATGCTCAGCGAGCTGGAATGAGTCTAGCTTGTTGGCTATCAGCTCTTCCTTGGTGGGTATGTTGATGCCCATGTAACACGGGAACTTTAGAGGCGGCGACGCTATTCTGATGTGCACCTGAAAACATATCTTTATTAGAGACAAAACCAGACATATATTAAAAAAGTATTTTAAACAGTAATTCGCGTAATTGATTCTTTGTAACCCTATGGGAAGATTGCCCATAGTAAGATACTGTCGGCCATTGTGGCAGAAAGGTTCTGGAGGAGACAACGCATTGCATAAGACGGGCCTATTAGATGGAAAGACGATCTGATATAGGTTTCTGGGGGCCGTTGAGTGCAAGTCTATGTTCAGCAGTTAGACGTCCTTATTAGCTTAATACAACGTAGTAATAGATTTTGGATAGAAATAATAAAAATACTAGTATGAGTGTTAATTAAGATTAAAGCTATAACAGTAGGTTTTTGCAACACAGGGATACTCATTGAACTTAAAATGTAATAAAAAGAACATACAAACTAAAGTCCATTTTAATAGGTAACATTTGACGTCTGTCAGTTCGGTACAACTCGTACCGAACTCGTACTCGTATCGGTCATTATAACGATAAATATGTAATCGTAATTGAAAAAAGTTAAGCAATTGTGCAGTTCTAACAAAAGGAAATATAGAAATATATTATTTTATGTCCGCCGTTACACGATTACGTTGTTGAATTTTGATGAATTGTCAAATGTTACCTATTAAAATGGCCTGACTTTACCTATAATTATGTTCAGAAAATAAAACAAAGGTGTTACGTAAATATTCTGCTTAGTTGCTACCTCTAGGTAAGTAGAATTCATTAATATAAAAACGGTACGTGATTAATCCCGTGTTTATTATAATAAATAACTAATGCTGGATATTTCACACAGCGCCATCTAGCCCCAAACTAAGCAAAGCGTGTACTATGGATGGGAACCTTAAGTATACTTATACGTTTTTGTAAATGCATTTTTTTCAACCTACGTCATCCCACTGCTCGGCAAAGATCTCCCCCACTGTCTTCCAGGACTTTCGCTCGCATGCCAAATCCCACCAATCTGTCTTGTAGGCATCGAGATCGCCACGCCAGCGTCTACTAGGCCTTCCTCGGCGCCGTCGCCCGTCTTCAGGCACCCACTGCGTGACGATCGTTGCCCATCTGTCCGGGTGCGTTCGTCTTACATGGCCGCCCAATCCCATTTTAGCCTGGCAGCCTTATTTCCTGCATCAGCAATGCCGGTCTTTAAACCCAGCGTGGTGTTACGGATTCTGTCAATCCACTTTACTCCAAGCACGCTGCGCTCCATTGCTCTTCGGCAAAATGCATACCTACTCATAATATACAGAGAAACAACCAGATCCGGAAAGAGTATCTGTAGATCATGCAAACATTTGTTCCGCGGTGGGACTCGAACCAGCTACCTCCTGCGTCTCAATTTGACCATTATGACATGTTTTACTTTAAATTTTCAAATTGTGTTGATCTGTGGGAAGGTTGTTTGAAAACGAACGAGTGCTCTGTACGATAGTTTGTTTGCGACTGATCATGTAAGTAATTAAAGTATCGGGCATAACGCCCGCCAAAAACAATTGTTTTTAAATTAATCAACAATAACTTTAGCAAATGGATTGTATACATTTTGTAAACAAACATTAGAGACAGTTGTTCACCCACTGCGCCACGGAGATAATGATTGAAATAAATAACAAAAGTTTTCTAAGTAAAAATGAGAAATGTTTACCTCAGCCGCGCCTGCGTCTCTCAGTAACTTGATGATCGGGCCGATAGTGTTTCCTCTAACGATAGAGTCATCGATCAGTACGATCCTCTTCCCCTTGACGTTTTCGCTCAAAGCGCCGAATTTCTTAGCGACGCCGAGTTGGCGCAGCCGGGTGGATGGCTGGATGAAGGTGCGCCCGACGTATCTGTTCTTGCAGAGCACCTCCATGAATGGTATACCGGACTGTGGAAGACATTTTCAAAGCTATAACGTGATAGTAAGTATGCTTTCTTCGGAATAATATTATTTATAGCAGGGGACTTTTAGTAACATCAATAGAGTTCGTAAGTTTTCTTTAACTTCTATACATAATACCATTACTTGCGTAGTTTGTCAACTCTTACTAAAGAATTGAGGAGCACAAAAGCAAAATGGGGCAATATCTATCTGTATTTTTGTAACTTTTTCACGACTGGACCGATTACGATAAAATTTGTTATGTAGAGTCGCGCGCCAACATGCGTCCGCGCTGATGATGATGATCTGGGTTCGCGTTTACCTGTCTCGCGTATCCGTGCGCGGCGGCGGTGCCGGACTCGGGCACGGAGGAGACGATGTCCGCGTCCACGGGCAACTCGCGCGCCAACATGCGCCCGCATTGCATGCGCGCTGAATATACCATCTGACCTGCAGACAATAAATAAATATTGCTGGACATTTCACACAGCGCTATCTAGCCCCAAATTAAGCAGAGCTTGTACGATGGGAACCAGATAACTGATAGAATACTTATATACTATTTTTTTTGTAAATACATACTTATAATATATAGAGAAACAATCAGACCCAGAACAAATATCTGCAGATCATGCAAACATTTGTTCCGCGGCGGGAATCGAACCCGCTACTTCCTGAGTCTCAGCCGGCTATTCGCCCACTGGGCCACGGAGGTCGTCACAATATTATACATTTAGAGAATATAACATTATTTACAAGACTTAAATACAGGAGAAACAGTTGAATCATCTAAATACCGTTGCAAACGATCTATAGATAGCTCAACTGCTGCAGATCACTACCAGGCGGATGTGTCCCCAAGACACTGTCTGCATTGTCCCGCTGAATTGCAATGATTATGCGTTGACGCAGATAAGCGAAAGCTCTCGGTACCCCTTGGACCCAGTGTCTTGACCCCAAATGACTCAAATACGTAAGCTCTGTCGAAACTTCATGAATTTTATAAATACAATAACAGTTCTACCACCGTCCTGGCACTGATAGCCGGCGGAGTAGACTTCCCTTACACCAAACTGTTATTTTAATATGGCAATAAAATCATTGTAACAAAACTCGTGGAAATCTTATAGGTTGGATTATATATACCTACCATATTTACCCTTCAAACCCAAACACAGCAATGCTGCTTGGCGGTAGAAGTAGTATTTATGTGGTGGTAGTATTTCAATATTCAGTATTCAGCATTTCATTACATTGCATAATACTGGTATGTCAAAAATATATTACAAATGTCAGTTAACAATAGATAAGTTTTTTTTGTTGACAAATTACTTTTTCAAAACAAGCTTTTATAAAATTCATAATCAGAACCGTAAACAGATTCAAATGAATCCAAACACTAGTTGCGTCGTTTTATTACATACGTTTTATTCTCATGGTCACCTTCCGGCTCCATCATCAGACCTTGCTTGGATATCATCTAGGACCAGATTTACAAACAACAACCTTTACCTCTTTATAATAAAAAAAAAATCAGCTGTTAATGACTTCAGAAAACCAGAAAACATCCTCCGCCATCTTGGAGGTTCCGCCATATTGGCTTTATTATTTTTTTTTATTTTATTTATTTGTTCATAAAACAATTAACCAATTGTATTTGAAACTACGTTATACATTAAATTATACTAACTATACATTAAAATTTTAAAAATAATCATCATTAAATCCAAAATTAATCAATAAACCGACACAATTCAAAACACAAGTCACATTAAAAATCACAAAAACAGCACTTAGGTTAAAAATTCAAGTTAAAAAAAAAAAGAAAAATGTCATAAATTAATTGAATAAATAAATCATTTTGAATTGCATTGTGACTTGAAATCATCCACTGAATAAAAACACCCTTCCAGCAAAAGCTTTTTTAGCCTAGTCTTAAATATGATTGGACTATCAATAATTTTCATGTCAATGGGGAGAGAGTTGTATAAAATAACTGCTTGATACCGATAGCCATGCATCGCTACATTTAATTTTGGACATAGTGGAGCATCAAGATCTTTCCTTCTTGTGCTCAATCTTAGCACTTTTTGTTCCGGTGTCTCATACTTATGTGGATGCCGGACAACATCCATAAGAACTACTAATATGTAGAGGCTAGGCAGTGTCAAAATTTGTAGGCTCCGAAAATGATCCTTACATGTTTCCCACGGAGGTATCCGCACCATGGTACGAATAGCACGCTTTTGTAACACGAATGTCCTGTTAATATTATACTCGTAACTATTTCCCCAAAATTTTACACTATATCTCAACTTAGACTCCACCAGAGCATAGTAAACTGTTTTAAGTTGCTCAAGCGTCACCTCATCTCTTAAGCTTCTTATAGCATAGCAGGCTGAACTTATTGAGTACTCAACAGACTCCAATTCAGGTTTCCAGTTTAGGAACTGATCAATATGTACTCCCAAAAATTTTACACTATTGTTGAATTCTAACTTTATACCGTTACTGATTATGTCAATAGTATCTTGCCTACGGGCTGTCGTTCGGAATAATACTGTATTAGTCTTATTAATGTTTAATTTTAAATTGTTAGCATGGAACCATTTATGAAATGCTATAAGTGCATTGCTAATCTGTCAAGTTCTTGCAAACATCTGGCTGGGATGACTGCATTTGTATCATCTGCATAAACTACTAATTTAATATCTGGGATAGAATTACTAATAAAATTAATAAGATCGTTTAAGAAAATTACAAAGAAAATTGGTCCTAATATTGAGCCCTGTGGAACTCCGCGTGTTATATTAGTTAACTTAGATTTCGTCAAAACTTCTTGACCATTTACAATATCTTTAATTTCGATAAATTGTTTTCTGTTGCTTAAATACGATTTAATAAGATTAAATACATTACCCCGCACTCCGTAGAACTCTAACTTAGCAAGTAGAACTTCATGATCAATCGAGTCAAATGCAGAAGACAGATCCAAATAGTATACATCTTGGATGATCCCCCATATTTTGGATTTAATGTGACGTTGTATTAGTTTTCGTGTTCTCCTCAGCAAGCCCTTTCATTTGATACCCATACTGTGGTAGTGCAGAAAAAATAACTAGTCCGCCATCTTGGATGATCCGCCATATTGTAATTATAGTGACGTCACATAGCTAAGCATTCATTGTCATCCAAAATAAGCGTGCATACCAAATTTCAGCTCAATCGGTTATAGATAACTGATTTAAAATTCAGTTGCAAGATTCCACCCCGGACAAACATACATACATTGCAAGCTAATTATGAGCTTGTAAAATGAATAAAAATAGGCTACTTATAACTAAGCAGAACAATTGGTTACAGTAGATACTACTTCCTTGGGCATGTCCTTTCATAAAGAACTCTTACTCTATGGATTTGAGGAGCCTGTTGAGACTGACCTTCGAAGATGCTGTCGGCGCGTGCGAAGTAGACGTACTCGAAGATGCAGAAGGCCTGCTGGCGGCCGGCGGGGCGCTCCACCACGTCCACCGTGCGGATGCCGAAGCGGGACATCTCTATTATCTCGCCGGGGAGCACCTCGCGAACGTAGCGGGCTCCTATCAAACATAACAATCATTAAATAAATAAATATTGCTGGACATTTCACACAGCTCTATCCAGCCCCAAACTAAGCAGAGCTTGTACTATGAGAACCAGATAACTGATAGAATCTTATATACTTCTTTTTTTTTGTAAATACATACTTATAATATATAGAAAAACAACCAGACCCGAAACAAATATCTATAGATCATGCAAACATTTGCTCCGCGCCGGGAATCGAACCCACTACCTCCTGCGTCTCAGCCGGCTGTTCGCCCACTGCGCCACGGAGGACGTCATTATATTTATAGATGTCATGTTGACTCTGAGATTTATTTAAAGAGTTTTCAATTATTATTTTTATACGACCTGAAGATGGAACAAGCATATGGCCTGCCTGATGTTATTTATTTAATTAGAACGGATTAACCAATTACACTAATTAATATAAAATAATTCAAAACATTAACTACATAAACCATTGTCAAATTAGAATCTAAATTACAATAGAAATCTACACAGTATACAAATTATTAACAATAAAATTAAAATGATACACATTAATATAAATAAATTCATTAAATCACACACATAAATCATAAATTGAACAGTTATGTGGTAACCATCGCCTATAACAAAGTATTGACTCGTAGGTCTCGCACCTTATAAACGTGGCCTAAGATCAGCCCCGGATCTTTGGGGGCAAACCGGGGCACCTGCTCCGGACGCCAAATTCTTCAATAAATAATGTTTGTAAAAAAACTTGTTTTAAAAAGCGCTTGACATCCAGCGCAAGTCGTACTGTAGATTATGCCACTCCCTCTCCGTTGTCCACATACATAGTTCACCTGGCTGTTCATTTGATTTGGAACGCTTCAAACTTATAACCCTTAATAGCGGCAGCGGGTTCGATTCCCACCGCGGAACAAATGTTTGTATGATCTACAGATATTTGTTCCGGGGTCTGGTTGTTTTTCTATGTATCATAAGTATGTATTTACAAAAAAAAAGTATATAAGTATGCTATCAGTTAACTGGTTCCCATAGTTAAAGCTCTGCTTAGTTTGGGGCTAGATAGCGCTGTGTGAAATCTAGCAATATTTATTTTTATTTTAAATATTCAATTCTATTTCTGGCTGGGAGCGGTATTTATTATCTTTTGGGTGACGAAACTCGAATTTCCACTCACCGATGGAGAGAAACCCGCAGGACTCTGATGACACGACCCATCCTTCCGCCTTCTCGTCCACTCCATTCGTCGCGCTCCCGTTGGTCAAGACTGCAACACAAATATTGAATACACACTCTTCAGACTAGAAAGAGGCAAAGAACTTGAATACACACTCTTCAGACTAGAAAGGGGCAAATAACTTGAATACACACTGTTCAGACTAGAAAGGGGCAAAGAACTTGAATACACACTGTTCAGACTAGAAAGGGGCAAAAAACTTGAATACACACTGTTCAGACTAGAAAGGGGCAAATAACTTGAATACACACTTGTTCAGACTAGAAAGGGGCAAATAACTTGAATACACACTGTTCAGACTAGATAGGGGCAAAAAACTTGAATACACACTGTTCAGACTAGAAAGGGGCAAATAACTTGAATACACACTTGTTCAGACTAGAAAGGGGCAAATAACTTGAATACACACTGTTCAGACTAGAAAGGGGCAAATAACTTGAATACACACTTGTTCAGACTAGAAAGGGGCAAATAACTTGAATACACACTGTTCAGACTAGAAAGGGGCAAAGAACTTCCACCGATTAAATAAAATTTCCGTCCCGTTGGTTATTTACAACACTGGAAGCACAACATGCAACAATAAGATTTATTTATAACACCTGTTTTGTTATGAACGACATTAATATAAAACACACATCTGCAATCGTATTAGCTGATTTTAGGGGTGGGTTTAATATCGGTAGCTTAAATATGTATCCAGTAATCGATACATTTACAATAAACAGTTTTTAAGTAAATCGGCGGAGCCTTTACGACGATAATCAGTGTAACAGGTATCTACTTACATGATGAATGAATATGATTTGTTTACCTATTTTATACAGGATGTGTCATTGATATTTCAGGACTTGATATTAAGGTTGTCTGAAAATTTTCTATGGTATTGAATCTGAAAAAACCTATTATACAACAATACTAGCCATCAGCCCTACCCGTGTTTTCATTTAATGTCGTACATACATAACAAAACACATAGTATAATGTTGCATACTTTACATCCTTCTTAAACTAAAATTAGAATATGATAGTCATATAAAACAAATACATTATTAATTTAAAAATACGGTAAAATTATGTACATTAAATAAACTAGTGGTTCGCCCCGAACTGAGATCTCGCGAGTCTCCGATTAAAACAAAAAAATATTATTTGTAATATTTGACTACCAAAATAGTGCCACAAAATACACAACCCAACAACTTGGCCTACAGTTTCATTCAAATTACAGGTCACGGCAGTTTATGTTATTTGGTTACCCTTTTTTGGGGTACAAATTGCAATTATTCTGGATTTCAGACTTTTGCCTATATTTGTGTCACTAAAGCTACATTCATACCAAATTTCAGCACTGTGGGGTCACTGGTGTACCCTGTAAATTTTGTCAATGTTCAGATTTTAACTAATAACTCAAAAACTATAAGAACTTTACTAAAAATAAAACCGAAATCTAAATGCACTAATGAAGACCTTTCATTTGACGTCCTACTTGACCTAATAGTCTCATTTTCATTTTCTTTCACCCCAATATCTCAACAACCCTTAACATTTGTAGCTCATTTAGTCACACCATAATTGTGCCACCTATGTATCAAATTTCACGAAGATCGAATCATCGCTTCGAAATTTATCCTCGGACAAACAAACATACATACAACGCCGATTTGCCCAAGTTGATTTTGAGATCTCGCTTCGCTCGATCAAATACAACCAGAATGAGGAAAAAACTGATGTTCCAAATGCCACCATAAATCATGCATAGGGATATTAAAAATACCCAGGGCTAAATTAGTTACTTTCTATATCAAAAATTGCATTTTAGTTACGACAGTATCTTTGTACTAGCAATTAATCTTAATATAATTCAGATAGATTGTTGTTGGGTTGGATAGCGCTGTTGAAATGTCCAGCATAAAAAAATATAATTTCAAAATCATAAATCTATGTCAAATTTACGAATAGAGAAACGTAATAATGATGTGCTTACAATGCTGCTAAAATTGATTTACCAAAAGCGTCAACTTTATAGCATGTTCCTTAATTTGTCATGAAACATAACTTTTTTTATAGTTTAATTTTATAAGGGACTTTTACCTACTATGGTATAACAGCCCCATCGTTCCCTGTACTAATTAAACACCACTTAGTAATAATTAATGTTAGCAGATGTAAAATAATATTGGCAAATGTTAGCCAATGTAAAATAACGTTAGCAAATAACAGAAAAAAGGTTTATTGGACATACACAGGTTTTTACAGATAACACTACTAAATTATCATAATAATAACACAACATAAAATATAGAGGTACATGTAGAAAGTATGAAATACAAAGAAAAGTAGGCAAGAAGTAGTTTTATCAATAGGCGCCGCGTGCATGAACCAAATGGTCCTGTCTCAGCATAATGATGTATGCATGTGTAGCAGCGCTGCTTTTCAGACAGGACCAGAGTAAAATAATGTTATCAAATGTAAAATAATGTCAGCAAATGTAAAGTAATGTTAGCAAATGTATAATAATGTAAACAAATGTAAAATAATGTCAGCAAATGTAAAATAATGTTAGCAAATGTAAAATAATGTGAGCAAATGTAAAATAATATGAGCAAATGTAAAATAATGCGAGCAAATGTAAAATAATGTTAGCAAATGTAAAATAATGTAAGCAAATGTAAAATAATGTCAGAAAATGTAAAATAATGTTAGCAAATGTAAAATAATGTGAGCAAATGTAAAATAATGTCAGCAAATGTAAAATAATGTTAGTAAATGTAAAATAATGTTAGCAAATGTAAAATAATGTTAGCAAATGTAAAATAATGTTAGTAAATGTAAAATAATGTTAGCAAATGTAAAATAATGTGAGCAAATGTAAAATAATGTTAGTAAATGTAAATTAATGCAATGCTTTATGAATTACCCGAGGCATGCCGCTCTGATGACTTTTTGTAGACATCTGAAAATAATGCAATATTAGAAACATTCCTAAAAGAAATCTGAAAGAGTTCACTTGAATAATACAGGAAAGAAAGATATTACGAGGAAAGCTACGGGGTAAAGTAATTATTATGAGTTTGTTTGAAAGAATCATTTGAGATATTCTTACTAATATTTAAATTAGAAAGTAACTCTATTTCTCTGTTTGTTACGATTTTTCGACTAGTATGAACCGATTTCGATTAAATTTAGTATACAGATACATAAAACCAGGTTTGAGTAATGGGCTATTTATTGACAAACTAAGCGCGCGAAGGCACGGACGGAAGTTTGTATGCACAACCTGTTACGACATTAAATTAAACCAACCATCCGGAACCGTATTTTAACAGATTTTAGAGGTGGGTTTAATACCGGCAGCTTGGATATTTATCCAGTAATTGATATATTCAATAAACAATTTTAACGTAAATCGGCGGCGCCATTGCGACGATGCTGTTTAGTCAGTTTAACAAATCATACTTACATGATGAATAAATATGATTTGTTTACCTATTTTATACAGGCTGTTTCATTAATATTTTAGTATATACCTAGTCAGGTCATAAATTCTGTCACATGTTTAATATAAAATAATTGAAACAAGTTTATTCATTATGTAACCATTTATATACCAAAATGAACTTAACAAAACATAGATTCTTATGACACTAAAGTTTATTCAAAATGACCTCCGTGATTTTGAATACAGGCCTTCAATCTGCGCGGCCAGTCGTCTATCGCAGCACGAACGAGGTCCATGTCAATATCGGCGGCTGCCTTAATCAAGGATGTCTTGAGTGACTCCAAATTGGGATGAGGCTTTGAGCACGCTTTTTCCTCCAAGTGTTGCCATATCTTGTAATCTAACGGATTCAAATCTGGACTGGAGGAGGGCCAGTCTTCGTGCCGGATGAAGTCGATTTCACGCGCCACCAGCCAGTCTTGTGTGCTCTTCGCTCTATGAGCTGGCGCCGAATCTTGTTGGAATACCCAGTGCCTGTTATTGAACATGGTATGAGAAACAGGTTCCACAAGGTTCATCAGGACTGTATTTTGATACACAACTGCATTCGTTTTTACACCTTTCTCACAAAAATGTACCTCTGTTAAGCCCCAATAAGAAACTCCCAACCATACCATGAGCGAGGATGGAAAATGACCTCGTTGGACACGCGGAATACGGTTGCTCGCTTCTTCACTACTGTGTGCGTACACCTTATCATTTTGTTTGTTGTAGCTCTCTTCTACGGTAAAAATTTTTTCATCCGAAAAAAGAATTTCCCGATATTTTTTCCCGCATACCGCTTCAACAAAGCGCGGCATCTCTTCAGTCTCAGGTCTATTAGACGAGCATTCAAACGATGTCCTGTTTTTCTTCGATATGCTCGAAGCCCTAAGTCTTCATTTAGCACCCTTTTCACCGTGGTTCTGCTTAACCCCATCTGAAGGGCCAACAATTTCTGCTTACGTTTGGGATTTCTTTGAATTCGCGCCTTCACAGCTTTTATCACTGCTGGAGTCCTAACAGACCGAGGGCGACCACTTCTTGACCTGTCATCTACACTAGAGTCTTCATTGTATCGTTTGATGGTGCGATAAACGAATCTTTTGGTTATATTCAAATTTTCCAGTATGTCAAAAATTTGAATTGGCGCGTAACCGCAACGATGCAACGCAATAACTGCAACACGGTCTTCTTTAAGCGTCCACTCCATATTTAAAAATGAGTAAAACTCTAAAAAGTATACATTTTTATTTTCACGAACAATTCGAAATTCGAATTCTATAAACTTTTTTGTGGCCAGCATTCTAAAAGAAAAGTTTTTACTGTGTGACAATACTTATGACCTGACTAGGTATATACAACATATATTATAAAGTTGTTTGAAAATTTAAAATTTTCATTGGTATTTAATTTGAAAAAAAAAACTATTTTACAACAATACTAGCCATTAGCCCTAGAGGCCATTCATTAATTACGTAAGGATGATTTTGACGATTTTTGACCAACAATATATTATGTAACAATACATGCACATTTCTAGAAATAATGAGCAAAGTATTATATGAACTTCATGCTGTCCCATGCTATCCCAATAAAAGTGTGAAATACATTTTATCTGGACAAACATTGTTTTTCGTGGGCTTATTAAGTAATCGTATGAGTTATTAAGTCCCTAAAATTGCAAGCTATTGTACGTGCTAGCTTGATCATCATCACAGGCAGCTTTAGTAACAGCCCACTGCTGGACATAAGCCTACTTCGTCTCCCGTCAGTCCATTCCAATCGCTCCTATGCTACTCGCAACCACCTACTCAAGTAGATGGACGGAGGCACGGGCGTATCCAGGTTTAAGAATCAGGGAGGTTCAAGAAAACAAAAAAACATATGAAAATAAAAGAAAAATGTGAATTAATAACAAAAGGTTGATGTCGGGTTTGGGGGGGTTACCACCGCTTAAAACGACCAACCTGACGGTTAGCGGTTACCGTAGTCTATGAACATTTGTAATGCCATAGGTAACATACGCCCGTTGCCTGCACTTATGAATTATGAAACGCCCGTTTTGAAAGAGCCTAGCTAGGTGCCCCCCACTACGTTTGCCAAGACCAATAGGTTAGAAAAACCGATAGAAGCAGAGGAGTGGACTCAGCAGTTGACACCAAGCTGATAAGAGCCACCGTTGCCGCAACCCCCACCACCGCGCCCGTCTATCCGCGCGTAGTGCGAGGCGAGACGCAGTTCGGAGCGGATCGCACTCACCCTGATTAAGGTTCACGATATGAACCGAAACATTGTCGGTCGAAGCACCGATAAAACGGTACGTGATAAATTCCGTATTTATAATAATGACTGATGAGAGGTACTTACAGGAGGACCCCATGGGCAGTATCTTCCCGAGGCAGAGCGGTCGGTTCCCGTACGGATCCCTGACGGCGTAGATCTTGTCTTTCAGCATTATCACTAGCGAGTAGCTTAGCGGTGCCAGCCTGAAATACATTTCCTTCGATGTGAAGATTATTCATTATTGTTATTAGCATTATTGTTAAGTATTATAAGTATTTTTTTTATCTAGCCTATGCTGTCCCATTGCTGAGCAAAGGCCTCCCCCTCATCTCTCCGCTTATCTCGATCCTGTGCCAAATCCCGCCAGTCCCTGTAAAAAGCGTCCAAATCATCGCTCCAACGCTTCTTAGGCCTTCCACGGTGTCGCTTTCCATCCAGTTACGAGCTTGGCCCACCTATCTGTTTGCATGCGGGAGACATGACCCGCCCAATCCCATTTTAACTTGGCAGCCTTGATACCGACGTCAGCAATGCCAGTCTGTCAATGTCAATGAGCACAGCGAGCTGTTCCGAATATGCTGCGCTACATCGCTCTTTGGCAAACCCCGAGCTTGAACTTTTTGAGATTCTGACAAAAAACTATACTCATGGAAATATATTTTATTCATTTATCGTTACCTCATAAGATGGTTGATCCTCGCAGGCCAGTCGGGTCCATTGGTCTCGCCTTCGGGCGGGTTGAGGCAGAGCGCTTGTGTGATCAGCTCGGAGTCCGAGTGCGTGGACAGTCCTACGCCTCGCCCCAACACCTGTTACATCAATACACTTACTGTTTAGACACATACTACAAAAATGTAGTGCATTACAACCTCGTAACTTTTTCCCCATAGACAAATTCTATTTGTCGTTGAAGTGCAAAAGTTTTAAAAAGTTACTTGTTTTTTGTTAGTAAACATAAGACGCGGTACATACCATCTTCCTGAGGCTGCTGCAGTTGACCAGCTCTCCGTTATGTGCGACGGCGAGGGCTCCGTGCGCCGTGTGCACCACGAACGGCTGACAGTTCACCTCCTCTGACGCCGCCGATGTCGAATACCTGATTAGTAGTGCATTAATAGATTTAAAGCATTTGCTTTTCCATGCGTTTTTAGGAGTGGAAAGAAATGGGGAGATCTTTGCCCGGTGAGACAGTATGGAAAAAACCTTCTATGCCCTACCTAGTGTGTCCAATGCCCAGATTTCCCTTCAGTTTCTTCATAGCCTCGTCGTTGAATATATTGTTGATGAGTCCCATGCCTTTGTGCTGGTTGAATGTACGCGCGCTCTTTCCCTCTGACGTCACTATACCCGCTGATTCTTGGCCTCTGCAAAAAAAAAGGAAAACTTAGTCTCATTTACTACGAGCGACTAGCCATTCTCCTGGCCATAACATTAAAGATTGTAATCCTGGGTTTTGACACAATCAACCTATAGCGGTCCACTGCTTCACATAAATCTTCGCAAGGTGTGCCACTGAGCCCGATCCTCGGTTCCTCTCATCCAGTCTTAGCCAGCTACAGAGCGCAGATCGTTGCGCCATCTAACTAACTGTTCTGCACTACGCTTGTCTAGTCGTGGTCATTCCAGAACACGGTTCATCATATCAGCCATATCGTCTACTGACATATATTGTGCGGCCTGCACGCAACGGCTCTCGGCAACTTCTATCATTTCTTCACACTACGCATAGTACCTATTAGTGAATTCATTCCTAACATAGTATTAGTGAATTAATTCCTAGCAAGAGACTAAGAAAGAGTTTAGATCGTTATGTCTGCCAATAAACCCACTCGCAGACTTCAGTTTACCCGTGATTATGGCGCATGCAACAGCCTCGAAATATCGGTACACTCAAAAACTCAAAAATTATCTTAAAATAAATCATAAATATCCCGTTTTTAGTAAAAATAGTGTTCAAAACCATGATAGTTTCAAAAGTTATATCTATAATATCTCTTTTCCATCTGGTGGGGTCCGCCCTACGCTGCGTTTTTGAATGCCTGGTCTCTCGAGACCCTTTCTGCCCCAACGGCCATCTATGTGCCCAACCCACAGCCACTTCAGCTTGCCGCCCCTGGGCTATCCGCCGATCACCTCGGTTATCTGTCTGACGGGTTGAGAGAGGTTAAATTATTAGTAATTTCTTACCTGTGCTGTAGCGCGACTAATCCTAAACATATGACCTGGCCCACGTCCACTTGCGTAGGCCAGTCTCCGGTGCCAATAGCTCCGAACACACCACATTCGTGTGTTAAACCTGGAAAATATAATAGTTTTTACTGTTAATTCTAATTGTGATTTCACCAGCCAAGTCAACACTTATGCCTACAACTTATCGGGCTCATCACTTATTCGGCGAATGTTCGTGCAGTGTCGTTGTCTTTTATGTGACGAATTATAAAGGGCGGATCCAGGGGAAGGGTCATGGGGGTCATGACCCCCCCCCCCCCTGAGCTGGGTCCAGGACCTAGGTGGAACACTAATTAAAATTGTTAAACATAATGTTTTTATATATTTTTTTGTCACAATACAGATTTTGATTAGAAAAATTGATTTTGTTATTTAAATATAGGTATTTTAAGTACAACTACTTGTGACTTGACCACGACTATGTGGACCCCCCCCCCCCCTTCCCCCCCCCCCCCCCCCGGCACCAAAGCTTGATCCGCCCTTGCGAATTATACAGTTAGACAGAGACACAAAATACGAACATTCGCCAACTCCCCAAAGGTTGACATACATAAGAACCTTATCAGAAATGTCTTTCAAATGAAAGGTCGAATGTCAAAAGCCGTATCTGCGAAAGTTTTCCAATAAACTTACTATTTTTATTTTTTAATTTGGAGATTACAAATTCTACATACACTTAGATAATTATAAAGATATTGATGCGATGTGTTCGCGCTCACGCTATTCTTTGACGTAGTCCCGTGTTATTCTCGTGTAGTCTCTTAGGGTTAACACCATTTCAAGAAACCTTAACGGGATCATTCCGAACATCAAAATGAACAACTTTTCATATAAAAATAATAATAATTTAAACATTTTATTTTGGAGGTTAAATTTCATGAACTTTTTAGTTTGAATTTAAATCATCTGTTTTTAGACTTTGCGCCTTCCTTAAACAAACTTAACTTACCTTAAACAAACGTAATGTTTGATTTAATATTTTTAACCGAAATCAGCATTTTTACCAAGTGATTCTTCAATGAAAATCATCGATTTCACATAAGTCAGAAAAGGTGTTGTTCTCGTAAGTTCGAGAATCGCCCCTCCTAAGGGATCACATACTCGTTCTGGGACATCCTGTATACCAAATTTCATCGACATCGGTTCAGCCGTAACAAATAAACATCAATAAACAATAACAACATAACACTAACATACTTGCAAGATGTGGAATGAGCTACCGTCTGAGGTTTTCCCATTAGACTACGACATGGCACGCTTCAAGAGAAATGTAAAGAGTTTCTACAGTGTAAGGAACGCATCGACAATACCCCGGGTGTTGCCGGTGTCAATAGGCGACGGTGACCGCTTACCATCAGGTGGGCCGTAAGCCTGTTTCCCCACAAATTAAATAAAAATAAATATATAAACATCCAAACTTAAGATATTAGTGTGATGCTGATATTGCGACGTAATGTTTATACTGTTATCATAGTGGTCATCATCTTTAAAAACTGATTAAAATATAGTAAGTGCTCTTATATTGCAAAATTATGTACATATGCTGTTGATATTATTATTTAAAAAAGTTTTAAAATTATGTTCTATCTCTTAGTAATTTATGTGACTGTCTTGAACTTATAAAGTCTATTATTATTCTTAATTTTTTTTACACTATTTTAATGAAATTAATGATGTTTAGCTGCGTTAGGTGTTGTTGCCTTCACAGAGTGAGCACAGGGAGAGCTTCTATTGTAATTACTCGTACGCGATAACTTGGGACCTGCTAGGAATGCGACTCCCCGACCGCTTCCCCTGCACTTCCCCGATGGCGACCGTATTGTATCGATCGCATCACTATTTTTTACTAGGGTTTTTAGTCTCGTACTGGCCTACGTCACGTAACGACGCGCTCTGGAATTCTTTTAGTTTTCGTTTGTGTTATTGTTTTGTTGTCTGGAAAAAAGAAGTCAACCATGTGGACAGGCTTCGACAAAAGTATTGGGACGATGACCTCTTACAAGAGACGAATGAATCGCAATTAATTGTAAATTTATCGGATACCTCTTCGTCAAGTGATTATAGTGAGACTGAGGACGAAGAACAACCTCTAGAAGGCATAAATCCACTAAGTAGTGACGAAGATGAGATAATGTAAATAATAGATAAAATAAATGTATAAACTTAAACATCGTATTTTTATTTTATTCAAATAGTGTAAAAAAGATTAGATAAAAAGCAGCCCTGAGTAACATAATAAATTAGGTTATAAAAAACAAAGACGAAGCCGCGGGCGGCTGCTTGTTATGTTCGCTTTTTTGCGGGCGGTACAAACACGCCAATATGACGTCACCGCGCTCAGGTCCCAACTTATCGCGCACGGGTAATAATTTATCTAAATGCAAATCTGATTTTCATTGGAAATCCTTATTAAATAAGTTAAATTAAATGACAGCCCTAGTTACACAACTTTATCTTAAACCAAATAGTTATATTCCCGATGACCTCTGATCGACAGCTGCCAATATTTATTGATGATCTCGTTAAAACAAATTATTATTTAACTGAGTAGGTAAATTCAATATCAATGTTTTCACAAGGTCAGTCAGTCTTATGAAAATATTTACGCAATACTTTTGATACTTTTTAATACGTTTTCTTAAGTACTCATAATGTGTATTTTTAGGGTTTCGTAGGTAAACTAGGAACTGTCCGGCCATCCAGTTACAGCTGTCTAATGACGGGTTCCTATATCCGTTGGTAACCGATTAAGACTCGTATCTCCTTGCAAAATGTCAAACTAGTGTCAAACTTTTAACACGTTTTGAAGGAGAAACGAGTTGTACCTAGCTGGTTACTGACGGATATAGGAACTCGCCATTACTCGTAGACTTAGTAATTTGACACAACAGTAGTTTTCTCTAATCTAATCTAAAGAGCCCGCTGGATCCCACTGCTGGGCAAAGGCCTCCCTTCCATTCTTCCATTCATCCCGGTCTAAGGCTTCTGTCGAGCAGTTCGCACTGTGCGCGTCAAGTTCGTCCCGCCATCTCCGTCTGGGCCGGCCACGGGGTCGCTCCTTGTGGGACAAACTCTGTGGTTATCATAGGGGTGTTTTCTCTATATGTTTTTTTATAATGTATAATTGTGTTCGTTTAAGTCGCGTCTGCTTCTTGTGTACAGTTTATGTGAATAAATTTAGTCTTTCTTTCCTTCAATACAGCACAGACAAAAATAATGTTTACATTAGAAAAATATAAAAAAACGAGTGTGTTTTAGACTTTAGACCACACGACTGAAGTAAAACTTCTTTTTCAAAATATTAATTTATAAAATTGTTCAAGAACGAAATGAAATTAAGAAAAATATACAAGAAATAACCGTTCGCGTAACGCTAGCAAACTGTATATATATATTTCATGCACTGGCTATGAGAGGAAGAGAGAAAGACAATGTCTTCGCGCGCACTACTCTCTTTTGCTCCTACAGTGTGATACAGACAATAGGACTGCACTGTGTCTTAGATATGCGAAACGTAACTGGCTATGAGAGAAAGAAGAAAAAAAATGTGTGATCTCTCTTGCCCCTACAGTAATATACGAAACATAACTCTCTCTCTCTCTCTTTCTATCTTCACTAACTTATATCTCCCTCTCAACTTCCGTTCGTCTCGACCGATCACACTTTTCGTAACGCTCTCGTCACGCATTTACCAGCTTACTCCCCAAGTCAAGCGTGCGTAAAGAAGTTTTACTCCAACAAGTAAAACAACAAACAACTTAACTTAATAACATAAATAGGAAACAAGATAGTAAGTACGGCAAAACTTAAATTTTACATGATGACAGGTTACATTAAGGAAATTGAGGGTGTTTTTTTTTACTCGCGCACGTTACGTGTGTTGTCACGTTGAATAGGTCTTAAAAAACACTATAAGGTTTCTCGAACACTTTTTTGAGACAAGAGTCCGTTTAAGAAATATAAAGCGTCAATGTTGCCATTTTTGTAATAGTTGAGTCGTAATTTATAAATTCTAAGACAATATTTTATAGAGATAATACGCTATCCCCGAGTGTGGCTATATTTATTTTAGAGGTTTTTTTTATTGAAGATAGCCAAGCGCTTGACCACTACCTCACCTGATGGTAAGTGAAGGTGTGATCGAAGATGGAGTACGCTTGCCTAGAAAGAACCTATTCACTCAGGACTTGAAGACTCCAAGATTATACTGGTTTGGAATAACATACGCCTGAAAACTGTACGCTATCCCTGAGTGTGGCTATATTTGATTCTGATAAATATCCTTGCGGACTCCGCAAGGCAGGTAGTCAGGGGCCCAATTCTGCTTATTTATAAGAAAAACTATTGTGGAGCCATACCAATAAAGATTAAGATTGTTGTTCCTGTCACAAGCTGCCAAATCAATGGTGCTGTCATAGCAACAGGCGGCTCCGGCGGTCATCGAAAAAAAATTGTTTTAAAATACCAATCTGAAAGGCGACTTGCGCAACTATGCCTAAACGTATGTAGTCTATACTAATATTATAAAGAGGACAGATTTGTATTTTTGTCTGCATGTTTGTAATGAATAAACTCGAAAACTACTGGACCGATTTCAAAAGTTCTTTCACCATTGGAAAGCTACATTCACCCTGAGTAACATAGGCTACTTTTTACCCAACTGCGCAAAGTAGGGTAATGTTTTTATTAAAAAACTACGCGTGCGAAGCTGCGGATTGGTCAGCTAGTGGCTAAATATGATTTAAGGCAAGGAGTTGTCAAATCATACAAATACATCAAATTTAAACGTGCTTAGGACACTCAACTACCTTTAAAATCATCTCTCTGTAGCCTCAAACGTTTGCTGGAAGAAAACTCTTCTTAGGGTTAAGCTCGCCTTTGTAAGTGTCGTCTATTTATGTACTTTTTAATGTATTGTCTTGTGTACATTATGAAATAGGAATAAGAACTGAATTTAGTCGTAATACGTTTAGGGATCGTTATCCAAGCCGGCCTAACGGCGGGTTCCTATATCCGTCGGTAACCAGCTACGACTCGTTTCTCCTTGAAAACCTGTCAAAAGTTTGACACTACTTTGACACTTTTTCAAGGACACTGTTGTCAAATCATACAAATACATCAAATTTAAACGTGCTTAGGACACTCAACTACCTTTAAAATCATCTCTCTGTAGCCTCAAACGTTTGCTGGAAGAAAACTCTTCTTAGGGTTAAGCTCGCCTTTGTAAGTGTCGTCTATTTATGTACTTTTTAATGTATTGTCTTGTGTACATTATGAAATAGGAATAAGAACTGAATTTAGTCGTAATACGTTTAGGGATCGTTATCCAAGCCGGCCTAACGGCGGGTTCCTATATCCGTCGGTAACCAGCTACGACTCGTTTCTCCTTGAAAACCTGTCAAAAGTTTGACACTACTTTGACACTTTTTCAAGGAGATACGAGGCGTAGTCGGTTACCGACGGATATAGGAACCCGTCAAGTCGTTTTGTGACGATACCATTGTCATAGTGATGCGATCCGTTTAGTAGAATTGGGTCAGCTATAGTTTTGAATAAAGGTATTTTCGTCCTTTCAAAATAGTTGAGTTACGACGTGATTACGCAACAAACATCCAAACATACTTTCAAGTTTATTATTAGTTTAATAGTGATATTTCATATACTCTAATACTTGATTTGCAATTAGCGCCTGACGCAATATAACTGCAAGGTTCTTCCAATTGTTTGTGATAAACTATTTGTTACGCAATTCAGTGAAAATCCCAATTAAGGGGACACCGGAGGGACAATCGCCCATACAACACGTACTACCAAGATCATTTCTAATTGGAGCATATTTCTACCTTAATAAGGTATTATTTTAATTTGAATAGTATTTATTTAGGTTCCCAACTATATATTAGATCAAAATACTTACCTAAAACGAAATAGAAGCATATTGCATTCTGCATGTTTTTACGTCATAAAAGACCTGTTTTCAACCTAATTGTTTCGTATTAAAAACAACATAATCTTACGTATCCTAGTCATGGGAACATAGATTATATCGTCTAGTTACAGAATAACAACACAATGAGAAAAATACAACAAGTTTTCAGTCATCATTTTTGGTATTACGGAATACGGTCCAAATCTAATCAAATTTAGAATCGTTCTATTGCTATCGCTGTCTGTCTGTCGCTCTGCGTGGCTAAACTTCGTCACTAAACAAGGATAGCGATATTCAGGCCGAAGTTTTTGACGCGGCCGAATTGAAGTTGTGCTCAGGGTTCGCCGGCGCATTAATGCTTTGTACAAAGGTTAGCTGAAAGATATTGCTAATTAGCATTAAATTTGCCTGTGTATTAATTTACTAGCGCGATTAAGATAAAGATTTATTTATTTTCCAAAACATGGGTAAAATTATACAGATGTTACAAAATCAAATGATTTCACCATAATCAGCCACAGTGGCGTGCAAATTACATAATAATTCATAATTCATAATTCGTTTATTGTCTGTAAACCTAGGTACATAAGATGGTTGAGCTTAACAAAGAACTATACTAGGATTCGCCATTTTGGCGTACAAACATTACAATTAGTCACATATATTAAAACAGTAAAATTAAATCAAATACACAATTAATCATAAATGTCAAAGTTTTAAGATAAGTATCAGAAGTCAATAGTCTCAAGTACAGCCATGACCAGCATACAAGCATGCAAAATTATTAATCCATTATTATGCCTTAATTATCAGTTTAATAGAAATAAATTAAAAATATGTCAAGTCATTGCAATTTGTCCATTAAATATTCATCTATAGTGTAGTAAGCTTTTTGTAAGAGTAGTTTTTTAAGTTTTAATTTAAAGTCATGAATTTGGTCAATTTCTAATATATGTTTGGGTAGGTGATTGAATATTCTAGGTGCCATACAGAACACACTGTTATTATATAATGCTGTACTACTTTTAGGACAACAGATTTTGGAGCCATGACGTTGGCTTTTAAAGTTATTAAATAATGACATGTTCTTCTTTACAAATAAAGCTGTTTCATATATATACAGTGAGGGTAATGTCAAGATATTAAGGTCAACGAAAAAAGGCTTACAGCTGTCAGTTTGTTTTAATTTATATATTGCCCTCACACATTTCTTCTGCGCTTTGAAAACAGATTCCTTTCCAGTTGAATTACCCCAAAATATAATACCATACCTGAGTATTGATGCAGCATAACCATGATAGGCAGTGATAACTGTTGATGAGTTTGAAACTTTAGAGAGCATGTACAGGGCATAGGACTGTTGACTTAGTCTATGACACAAACTCTCGACATGTGAGCGCCAGTCAAAATTTGAGTCAATAAATAAGCCTAAAAATTTTGTAGAGTCAACGCGTTTAACTTTTTGTCCTAAATAATTTATGTCAATGTCTTTAATTCTAACAGTTCTATTCCTAAAAATCATTAGATTTGTTTTGCTTATATTAATGTTCAAATTTATTGAAGTCAACCATTTTATTATGTCACTAAGAGTATTGTTGATATCACTTTCAAGTACTGATTTGTTATTTCCTGTAAATACAATCGTACTATCATCTGCAAACATAATAGTTTGATGTTTAGATATTTTAGGTAGATTGTTTATATATATTATGAAAAGTAGAGGTCCAAGAATGCTACCCTGAGGCACTCCGACACTCACTCTCCGCAATGATGACACATATTTGGTCTCTATTTTTGACTTTGGGCATATTCTAGTGATTTGCGTCATTTGCTTCCTATTACTAAGATATGATTCGATAAGGTTGGACACATTACCCCTTATACCATGCGAATTGAGTATTCTTATAAGTATTCTATGATCAACAAAGTCAAAGTATTTATGTAATTTTCGTTTTGTGACTTCTGTGTTAGCCTGATAATACGATTAAGACGCGACGACAGAGCCGTAAAGTTACTTTTGTTAGTTTCATTACGACATTTCCGATATTTCCATAGTAATTGTCTCTTGCGCTTGCAGCATTTTCGTATGCCTTTTGATATCCACTTAGGGCGTCTCTGTGCTGGAATCTTAATCCGAATAATAGGAAAACATAAATAATAAAATAATGTAAATAGTTCATAGAACATGTCAAATGCGTAGTTAGGATTATTACAGTTTAATATGTCACAAAAATATAATGAATTAATGCATTGTTTAAATTTGTCAATATGCTCTTTACTATAGTCACGTTTTTCTATGTACCAATACTTTATAACTGAGCTCGGCTTTACAGGACACGTCAGTACCTGGGCTGTGTGGTCGGATAATGCAAATTTAAAGACTTTGCACTTACTCCCTCTAATGTTATAGATAAAATTATCAATGCACTTTCCCGATTTAGGTCTTGTAGGTTCGTTTAGCGCTAAATTTAGATTGTAAGATGATAGAATTTCCTTGAATGTGGTAGACTCTTTATACTTCAGTAGAACATTTATATTAAAATCACCGCAAATAATTAACTTCTTTTTAACATAAGCAAATGTATCGAGAAGGGAAGAAAAATTGTTAAAGAAAATTTCAAAGTCCTCAGTTATGGTCCTAGGAGGCCGATAAATGCAGAATATGTAGATTCCATGATCTAAAAGCTCAATGCCTGAACATTCTATAATGCCTTCTTTATTGTATTTACCTATTTCATCTATATTCTTACATCTGTATCTATTCCGAACTAAGATACATGAGCCGCCGTGTCTATTCCTACGATGAAAGGAAGATCCTATGTAGAAATCAGGTACACTTACGAGTTTGGAGTCGCTCAAGATCATGTTATGCTCTGTTAAACATAGCACATCTATTGGTTTATTTTCGGTCTCAAGAGAATCCAAAGATAATGATAAAAGTTCTGATTTTGATAAAAGTCCATCTAAATTTTGATGCATTATATGAATTTGTTTATAAACGAAAAAATGATTTCAGACCTTGATCAGTGTTCGGTGGTACATGATTAGTTTCAGGCTCATCAGTCTGCGTGGATTTATCCACAAGTGCAACAACGCTACGTTTTGGGGAGTTCAACTGTTTTTGATACTCATCAAACTTCGTTTTATAGTCTAATCGCAGCATTTCTTTCAATAATAAATGACATTTATGAAGAACAAAAGAAACGCGCTTGGGCATCACAAATGAAGACAAATCCATTTCGACAAAGCTGGTGTTATCCAGCCTGGAACATACAAATTTAAGTTCGCTATTTAATTTTCTTACGTTTAAGTGATTATTATAAGTTATTCCTGACACAATCACATTTGTATTTGAAGCCTTATTCAGAAAACTTCTAAAAGCAAAAATAAAGTCCATTGGATTCTTGTCATTAGCCCCTGCCAAAATTATAACATAGTCACTTTTATTTAATGATCGTAAGTCCTTCAGTTCAGTAGATAGCACATCTTGAGTAGTTGCTCCTGGTTTACAATAGGCAGTGACCAGATACGATTGGCCCACTAACCTTTGAAAGTGACGCTGAAAGTGGCGTCCCTGATCGTCCGCTACAATTACTATTCTTCGCCTGTCCTCCTGCTGTGGTGGAAAGTCCGTTTCGTTTCTCTTGTTGATAGGGACTGTTTGGATATTAGACATTATGACTGTGTTCGCTTCATCATGAGTGGTTATACCTTCAGTGTCTGATTCTATACTCTTCGTAGTAATGGTTTGCTGTTTAATGTGCTGTGGCTCCATGAGCTTACTTGAGTTACAGAAGATCTCTGTAGATGGTGTGGAAAACTCCTGATAACTGGGTCCGGTTTCTGGTGTTCCGACATCGGTGGACTGGACGTTGTCCATAAGACTAGGTGGTTGCACGATTGATTCAGTGCAACTCTTGGAAGTTGACGGTGACTGTAGATTACGTATCGGTGTACTGAAGCGCTTGCTGTGGATTTTTGTTTTTGGGCCAGATAGAGGAGTCCTCGTAGGCGTAATACGTTTACGGTCTGGAGTAGTTAATTTTTTGTAAGTCTCTATAATTTTTAAACACTTTTTCAGTTCAGATTTCAAAGTGCATACTTCACTGTGAAGATTGTCAATTTCTTGATGAGCACTTAGTAGCTCACTGTTTAAAATTCCAACTCGATCGGTTAATTCATTTACACTTTCACTACAGTTGAGTGAAGTGTTTGGAAGGCTCCTCATAGTACCGTCAAACAACGATTTATCATCTTCTGAGTCTGTTGTAGGGTGTGTTTGAAGCCTTCTTCTAACTGTAACGTTCTCTGAAGTCATATTGCTAAACAATGTAAGATGTTTATTTTGTCTAAAATACCAAAATGGGAGTTTTTTTTGAAGCTGACTATTTTCCACAATAAATTTTTACTCCCTCTCTTGATGATTCAGTGAACTATTTTCGCTCGCTACATGCCACTATATGTCTTGCTTGATGTCCTGTGTACAATTTCACAATGTCGATGTCGTGTAGGATGACGATAATTGCATAAAATTTCCGAACGAAAAAATTGTACCGGAACTGTCAATAGTGTCATTCATTTACGTCAGTCAGACTGACAAGCTTTGTTTTGATTATCACAATGGTAACGCCGGTAGTAAATAAATTTTACAGATTATTGTTTTATTCTGCTATTGGTCACCTTTAGACCAAAGTTCAAAATTGTGTTCATGTGTGGGTGCTGTTTTGTAAAGTAGTTATTCGTATCAAAACTTTTGATACGGTTTACAGTGTAATTTGGGACTTGCCAGTCTGGTTGATGCTCCTACTTTTCTTCTGTGGGTGTTTACACTTTTAATTCCACTATTAAGCACTGGTTTACGTAAGTTTTGATAATTTTAAACTTTATTTTAGTGTAGAGTGACGTTACAGAGATGTTTACAATACTCTCACGCACACACACACACGTCGTACATGTCATATAAAATTAAATTAAATACAGATAACTATGAAATAATAATAGATAATATAATAAGAATTTTCTTTATACCTATATCTATACTAATATTATAAAGAGGAAAGATTTGTTTGTTTGTATTGAATAGGCTCCGAAATTACAGGACCGAAATAAAAAAAATATTTCACTGTTGCGAAGCTACACTATCCCCGGGTGACATAGGCTACTTTTTACCCAACTGCGCAGAAGGAGGGTAATGTTTTTATTGAAAAACTACGCGTGCGAAGCTGCGGATTGGTCAGCTAGTAAGTTAGATAGTAGTTAAAAACATTCCAAACAGTTATGCATGAAGAATAAAATATCTGGCAGATAGCCATTAAAATATTGCAGTTAAATCTTCCAGAAAGCACGATTCCCTTGACCAGTTATCTCGGAGGAATATTTATATTTATTTCAATGTTGTCAATGAAAACAACATTAACAGGTAAAAAAAACATTAAAACTACACTAGTTAAACTAACTAACATAAGTTTTAAGACATTGATAAACATAACCTGAACCTTTTTTTAATGAGGGGTTATCGCGGCCATGTTTTTTTAACGCTAATAGTTGGCGTATCATGATGTTGGGAATCGAGTTATGGAGCTCAAATGGTCTTGGGCGGGACACTTGGCAAGACGTGGTGATGACAGGTGGAGCAGGGTAGCAACTGAATGATGGCCGAGGAATGGCTGTAGAAGGGTTGGACGTCCGGCAGCGAGATGGGTGGACGACATCGTTAGTGTCGCGGGCCGTCAATGGGTGAGACTAGCGCAGGATCGTGGCGGATGGCACACACTTGGGGAGGCCTATAACCAGCAGTGGGTGAAGTCGGGCTGTGGATGATGATGATGATGATAATAGATGGCGTATTCTGCCAGTCCTAACCTACGGTGCCCAGTCTTGATCACTAACTGAATCTCCAAAGTTCAGGCTCGGGGTTTGCAAAAGAGCGATAGAGCGCAGCATTTTAGATGTCAAGAGAATAGCCTATAGCAACTAACAGAGCCTTCTTACACTGCCGCAACTAACACTACTATAACCAAAACTTTTGAAAAAACTACGAAAAATCTTCCCTCAGAAGGGCTGGTTACCACGAGGGCAGTAGACCTCAACCCTACAACAAATCGTATAACGTACCACCTAGCAAATAGATACCAAGAGCTGCGTTCAGATTCATCATCTTTAAAATTTTTCTATACAAACGCAAGGAATATACGCACACAGGGAAAATTTGAAGAACAAATTGTAGGTATACTAAAAGGAATCAACTCGACAGTACATATAATCATAATAACCGAGACTTGGTTGATATCATACCAGGATGCAAAGTTGTACGATCTCCCAAACTACAAACATGTTTATAACTATAGAAGCGACCGCAAAGGTGGAGGCGTATCTATCTACATTCATAACAGCTTAAGTTTTGAAACAACAGAAGAAATATATAAAAATGGCAACCACTATTTATGGATATATCTGCCAAAACTGGCACCTAACATCGGAGGTATCTACAGGCCGGGAAGCGTAAATGACTTTTTGGACATATTTTCCGTTCAGCTAGAAAAGCGAAAAAGATCTCTGATATTTGGTGACATCAACTTAGATCTCTTATGTCCTAATGCTGAAGTCAAGCGCTATTTGGATATCATTGAAGAAACAGGATATGAAGTTCTTAATAAAATAGACAAACACTACACCACACGTCAAACCATAACCACAGGAACAATCTTAGATCACGTGACAACAGACCTAGCCAAAAACAATTTTAAATTCGCTCTGTTAGACTCATCGCTATCTGATCATAAACAGATATATCTTGAACTCTCGTCTTTCAAGCCAAGTACTAAACAGCGAACCAAGTACGAATCTATCGATTATGACAATCTATATAAAGGAATCAAGGAGGCTATTTAACTAAACGAGGAAAATGAATACGACAAACTACAAGATTTCATAAAGACACATATAAAAGAGAACAAAACATATAAAACCAAAATAATGAATCTTCCTAAAGATGATTGGATTAATAAAGAAGTTATAAACATGATCAATCAAAGAAACTTACTATGGCAAAGACTAAAGATAGACAAAGAAAATGAAAATCTGAAAAAGGAATTTGTTTTATATACACATATACATATATAAACATAGACAAAACAAGATACTATTACAATGAATTTACTAAATGCAAAGACAATCCAAAGAAAATGTGGGATCTTATCAACACCCTATCAGCAAATAAGCTGAAGACAAACTGTGCGCTCCCTAAAATCATATCAAATTCCCAAACTATAACTGACGGTACAGAAATCTGTGAAATCTTTAATATTTTCTTCTCCTCTGTTGGCACCGACTTGGCAAGTAAAATTAACATCCAATATCATAATCAATCTGGTAACACACTCATGTATGTATAGCGAAGAACACGAACACAAAACCACACTTAATCACTTTGCGCCCTGTACTACCAAAGAAATTAGTAAAATAATTCACGATTTAAAAACAAATAGCAGCACTGGCTCCTATGAAATTAGCACTAAGGCAATAAAATGTATAAAATCTGTAATACTAGAACCTTTAACAAATTGGATAAATAAATACCTTAAAGTAGGCATATTTCCAGAAAACCTAAAGCTAGCAAAAGTTACACCAATTTACAAATCTGGAGCAAAGTCTGACCCTGCCAACTATAGACCCATTTCCGTACTGCCTGTAATTTCAAGAATCTTTGAGAAAATCATCTACGCGCGAATAAATGAATACCTATCTAATAAAAAATTCCGTATAGATCAATAATACGGTTTTAGACAAAAGTCAAATACGCTCTCGGCGTCAGTAGATTTGGTGACTACTATAAAAACAAATATTGATAAAAAAATATATGTTTAGGAATCTTCATCGATCTAAAGAAGGCGTTTAACACCGTCAGCCACCAAAAACTACTGGGAAAACTAAAAAACCTAGGCATTACCGGAAGTGCGTTCGACCTACTCTCCTCATACATAAGCAACAGACATCAAATAGTTAAGATTGGAAATTACGTAAGCACGCCACGTAAAATCACATGCGGAGTTCCGCAAGGCTCAATTTTAGGTCCACTTCTATTCCTTATATATGTCAACAACATAAATCAAATTGGTATCACCGGCTACCTAACACTATACGCCGATGATACGTGTCTTTTTTATTTTGGCAAACATATGCATAATATTGTCAATGAGGCCCAAAATGATCTTAATTTACTAAACGAGTGGCTCCTGTATAATCATCTAACGATAAACATATCAAAAACCTCTTACATGATTTTAACCGCCATAAATAAAGTAGTTCCTGCTTTTACTCCCCTAACAGTACATGGGATTAATATTCAACAATCCAACCAAGAGAAATATCTTGGGTTGCTATTGGATGACAAACTATCATGGAAGCCTCATATTGAGCATATACGGTCCAAACTAACATCGCTTACTGGAGCCTTACGCAAAATGGGAAATTGTGTACCGGCCAAAGATAAACAATACAATTTATAATTCTCTGGTGAAACCCCACCTCGAGTATCTAATTGAAGTATGGGGATCTGCAGCCAAGACCAACATTATAGAC
This sequence comes from Philereme vetulata, assembly GCA_918857605.2. Classification (NCBI taxonomy): domain Eukaryota; kingdom Metazoa; phylum Arthropoda; class Insecta; order Lepidoptera; family Geometridae; genus Philereme; species Philereme vetulata. The sequence goes on from OU975482.1 coordinate 2,954,918, forward strand.
CTACAAATAGCACAAAATAAAATTATCAAACGATTATACAACTACAACTTCCGAACACGAACCGAAATACTCTATAGGGAGACTAAACTACTTAACGTTACACAAATATTTATTGACAATACATGTATTCTAATTAAAAAAAATCTTAAACAAAACGATTCAAACAAAGGTACAATTAACAGTTAAAGAATACAAGTATAACCTAAGATGTAAAAATTAGCTTTACATGCGTCCTCCCCGAACAGAAAGGTATGGAAGAAAGAACCTCCTATTCCAAAGTACTCAAATGTACAATGAATTACCAAACGAACTTAAAGAATGTGTTAGTATAAATATGTACAAAAAAAAAGCTAAAACATTACATAATCGATTCAAAATAAAAATAAAAACCTTTTCTTATAGTCTAACTTTTTATTAGCTGCAGTAAAATGACGTTTCTAAATGTCATTCCGTAAAATAATGTTGCCAGCCTAATCTCAATAGGGATGTGATTCAGTTCACAAAAATTAATTAAATAACATTATTATGACGTTTTTGTTTCATTTTGAATGTACCTCCCTATACTTACACTAAAAAAGATCAATCCTCTAGTATAGTAATAATAATAGGTTAAAAAAATACATTACAACTTAATATTAAATCTCAAAAAAAAAACCAAACTGATTATTCATTTAGCTACATCCCTATTTATTTTTCTTCAAAAACCGGCAACCCACAAAATGTCATTTTACTGCAGCTAATAAAAAGTTAGATTTTAGATAGTACGTGTATAAACCAACACAACAAACAAATGTATATATGTATGTTTAAAAACCCTTTGTGTATTTGTATAAGTATTATTGTACCTACATACCTTATTAAAATCTGAATCATAAAATACAATATCTACCTTTCACAAATAAAACTAATATAAATGCTAATCCTACAGTCTAATTAAATTATATACAACTTAGTAAGGGGCCGTACAATAAGCACATAAACGAATGCAACTCAATACACTTCCTCAATAGATTACGCTGCGCACACAAACATACCGACTGGAATGCAATTTCGTCTCGTCACACCATTTCACTCACACATAACCAAAAAAAAAAATTATGATAGAAGGGTCTAAATACTTTTGGTCAGTGGTAACAGATTTTAAATTTCAATAACCTACCTAAAACCGTTATAGTTTGAATGTGTTGGTAGCTAATTTTGGAAAACCTTTGATGTACAAGTTTCTACAATGTTGTTACAATGTTTAAATTAAATACCTACATGATGAATGCATGCTTTTGTACACTAGCCTAAACTTACTGTTATAAATTAAATATATTTAAGCTCATTTTAAGTGAACTGTAATTTGTTCTTATGAGAATAAACACTTTAAACCGAATAGACAGGCTGACTAGCAATCGCTGACGTCGGCCTGTGGATGGAAAGCTACACCGTGGAAGGCCTAAGAAGCGGTGGCGCGATTTGAACGGTTGTTATAGGGACGGGTGAGATTTTTTTTTTTTTAATAAATTATAGACCAGCGTTTGACCACGATCTCGCCTGATGGTAAGCGATGATGCAGTCTACGGTGGTACACCCTTACACCCTTGCCTAGAAGAAACCGGTACAGGATCGAGTTAAGTGGAGATATGAGGTGGAGGCCTTTGCCCAGCAGTGGGACAGCATAAACTAGATAAAAAAATAAAAAATAAATAAATCGTTGCTCTGTCATGCTCTGATTAACAAAGGATAGTGAATTGTCAATGTCAATTGTCGTGTCGACATTATATTCTGAGGAACTTGAAATAAAAAAACAAACATTTATTTTTGTTTATCTGACGAAGTGAGATTGTTTTAGACAAATTTTGATATTGTGTCTTTGAGATTTTGGCATTTAAACCAATTTTTTTGGCGGCGCATCTCCAGACAGCGCCATCTATTATGCTACGAGTTGGAACTCGTAGTTGGAACTATTTTTTTTATTTATAAATCGAAAATTAAAAGCCCTCATTGATAAATAAAAAGAACAAGAAATAAATAATATAAACACAAATTTACCTGACTGTACAGCCCCTCTGCCATGCCTTCTACTCCTCACTTTGACTTCGCCGCTGTCGCACTGACAGTTGGACTGACAGCTGTCAGTTGTGCCTCGTAGCCTCTCCATCGCTTCCTCTGTGTTCACCCCCTCGTTCAGACTCGGTCCGGTGGGACCATCCATGGTGTTACTGTTATCTGAAAATTATCAAAAAAAACATATGCAAAAGGTTGCAAAGAAACTGTTCTAAGTACATAATAATGTCCTCCTAATCGAATTTCGATTATGGCGAACCCTTTACATAACTAGCCCGGCTTGCACAACGATCCCTAAACGTATTTAGCGACTAAACATGTTAAAATTTGACGTATTCGTATGATTTGACAACTCTCTAAATCATATAATCTCTAAGTCTTTACAAAGCTCAAGTCCGGTCTGGTATGGAGTACTGCTGCTACCTTTGGGATGGTTCGGCCAAATACCAGCTCGCTACCTTGGACACGATAGAACGTAGGGCTTTTAGGCTTATAGGTGAGCAACATATGGCAGAGACTAAGACCCAAAGTCTCGAACACCGCCGTAAAGTTGCAAGCCTATCGATATTTTACAGAATACATTTTGGGGAATGTTCCCAGCAACTATACGATCTGATCCCACCATCCCCCTTCCATCAAAGGACAAGCAGGCGCACGGCTCTGTACCATCCGTACCTGGTTGATATACCACCCATTAATAACCGTTTGGTTCGTATTGCACACACCGTTTTGGTTCTACGTTCTTGATGCATACAGCTGAGGTGTGGAACGCTTTACCGTCGTCTGTTTTTCCTAATAAATACGATCTGGGCCTCTTTAAGGTAAGAGTGAATAGGTTTCTTCTAGATCTTCGTGCTTCATCTTAGACCACATCATCGCTTACCATCAGGTGAGATTGTGGTCAAACGAAGGTCTATCACGAGTAAAAAAAAAAAAAAAAAATTTGCCACAAAATACGTTTAGAAATCGTTGCGCAAGTCGCTCTTATTGTCTACTAGCTTCCGCCTGCGGCTTCGCTCGCGTAGTTTGTCAATAAAAATAGCCTATGTTTAATCTAATTGATCGATCGAAGCGAAATCTCTAAAAATAGTGATGGCACAATATTGGTGTGACTAAATGAGCTAAAAATGTTGGGGGGTTGTTGAGATATTGGGGTTCAAGAGGGTAAAAAAAATGAAAATTAGGCTAACTGGTCAAATGGGACGTCAAATGAAAGGTATTCATTAGTACATATTTTAGATTCCCGTTTTTATTTTTCGTAAATTCTTTATAGTTTTTGAGTTATTAGCCATTATAAAAACTAAACTTTGATAAAATTCACAGGGTACACCAGTGACACCACAGTGCTGAAATATGGTATGAGTGTAGCTTTAGTAACACAAATATAGGGAAAAGTGTGAAATCCAGAATAACTGCAATTATTAATCTAAAAAGAGTAGGTACGTTACGACGTGATTTAGTACCAAACAAACATTCAAAATTTCGCATTTATAATATTAATGTGATCATGAGCTCTTATAATGGCTGGCAAAACCGAATTTGGTTATAAATACCATATCGCATGCCTAACAGTAAAGTTGACAGACACTATTGTGTGCGTAGGTATACGTTTAGGTCGCTTATGGGGTCGCTAGGCGAGCGTCTTCGAACGATTACGATAGAACATAGAAAATGTGTCCCATAGATATTCCACCTTTAATAAGCGCACCGCCAACGAGTGGAACACCTTGCCTTGTCTGCTTTTCCTGATAATTACAACCTAGGGGTGTTCAAGTCTCGAGTGAACAGGTTTCTTCTAGGCAAGCGTGTGCTATCGTACACTGCATCATTGCATACCACCAGGCGAAATCATGGTCAAAAAACATACCTACATACCTGGTTTGTTTTTATACAACTGGATGTGGAACAAGTGGTAACCATCGCACATAACAAGTATTGTCACGTAAGTCACTCTCCTTAGAAACGTGCCCTACGCTACGATGCAATGCCCTGATCCATCATCTTGAGGCATACAGGTGTAAAGCCTCATCCCTTCAAACCGAAACAGCATTGCTGCTTAGCGGCAAAAATAGGCGGAATATAGTAATTCCCCGGGCGAGCCTTTCTACAAGGAAATGCCTGTCAGTACGCCATATTTATTAGTAAAAGGGTATGATTGGAAGATCTGTAGTTTCAAATATGATCTAGAGACAATACCATGTAACTTTTCCAAGCATTCTATTTTTTTTTGTACCTATATTAATTATAACTTAAAGGAAACGCTTATTATAAGAAATGAAGCTTTCTCGAATTCAAACGGATTGATCGAGTGAAAAACACCACGCTGCGTTCGTTGACAGGCATTACCGATGTTGGAGAAAAGACAGCCATTTGCAGAATTCACCCCGATAGGTGGGCTAGCTACAACGGCCAAGAAAGCGTTGCCGAGACGATCTTGTTGCCTTCGAGCACGAGTGGTGGAGCATCGCACAGGATAGAGACAGATGGAAGGACTTGGGGGAGACCTTTGCCCAGCAGTGGGACAATATAGGTTGATTAAAAAATTATAAGCAAGCGTTTGAGCACGATCTCGCCTGATGGTAAGCGATGATGCAGTCTACGATGGAACAGGCTTGCCTAGAGGAAACCTGTTCACTCGCGACTTGAAGACGCAGGTTGTATGAGGAAACACATAGCTACTTAGGCAATTATTAATAAACGTACCTATAAACCGCAAGAGACTTCAACTCACCAAACTATTCCCAAGATTATGCAACACCAGTTATTATGTCAACAGTTAAACTCAATCGATATTATTAAATGAACTAAGGTTAACAGCCTTGTGACAGAGTAAGATGACGACTAACTCCGATCCCCCCTCGAGTAATATTATATGTCATCTCCATCAATAATAAGTTTGCTGATAAAATAAAATAATTGTGCTGATAAACTAAGCAAAACATGTACTAGTTTCTCTTTAAAAAATATATTTTTTTCTATTACGTATACCGACCCTTTCTGATAACGTAATCGGAATGACATCAAAGAGGCATAATATTACAAGCTTTTTATTAGCTTGCAATGTATATATGTTTGTCCGTGTGGAATCTTGCAATTGAATTCTAAACCTGTTCCCCTCAACCGATTGAGCTGAAATTTGGAATACATATGTAACTTCGGTGACAATGCAATAATATGGTACCATGGAAGTGGTCTCATGATATAGACGGATGCTAGACAACGGAACTTCTGAATGGATTATAGTAGGCTACTAGTGTTTGGGCTCATTTGAATTTGCTTGCGGTTCCGATAATGAATTTTATAAAACCATGTTTTTCGACATTAAACTTATTTTAAACGTTTTTTTTTAAATTGGCATTTTACATACACCACAAAAACCCTCAGGCGCTAAAATGCCATTACCAATTAGAATTCTACTTATAGCTCACGGCTATATTTATCCCCATGGAAATCTTCGAATCTCTTACTCATTACGCAGGCCCTTGAATATTTTTATTGGTCAAGCGATAGCCGAGCGCTTGACCTGTGCTGCAGATATAAACACCGTTTCTGTGCTGCAGAAGAGGGCTGTTCGTGCAATTTATAATACGGGCCCCAGAGAATCATTACGAATTATGTATAAAGAAATAAATATTATGACATTCCCTTGTCAATACATCTATGAAAATCTGATATATTATGTTCACAAAAATATTAATTTGTTTAAGAAAAATAGAGATAATCATAATTTCAATACTAGAAATAAAAATTAACTCGCTGTTGCCCCTTGTAGACTCCATAAAGTTTGTTAATCGTTTAAAGGACAAGGTGTTCGCTTTTATAACAAACTCCCAAGTGATGTACAAAAACTGACAACTAACAAATTTAAAAACGTAATTAAACAAAATCTTTATAAAAAAGCCTACTGTAAAATATCGGATTATTTAGATGATAGAGAAGCTTGGAATTGAAATTGCTCCAACTCGTTCAAAAATGTTAAAATTTAGACGTAATTTTTTTTATTTATTGTTATGTATTCTAAAAGGATCATTAAAAAAACAAACAGCCTTGTTTTCTTGACTTTCTTTCCTGGCTTGGTCGCGAAGGAACATGCAGTAAAATTGACGTTTCAAAGTGATCCTTGCGATTTTAATGAATAAAAGATTTTGACTTAACTTGACTTGACTTGACCACTACCTCACCTGATGGTAAGTGATGGTGTGATCGAAGATGGAGCACGCTTGCCTAGAAAGAACCCAGTATAATATAAATATATATATATATATATATATATATATTTTTAGTATAATCTTTGAGTTTTCAAGTCCATAGTGAACAGGTTCTTTCTAGGCAAGCGTGCTCCATCTTCAACCCGCACCATCACTTACCACTAGGCGAGGAACTGTTCAAGCGCTTGACTAAAACAAATAATAAAAAAAAAATTTTAAACAAGAAACATACTACTTAGCTTCCTCAACTTTGACATATATTTAATACAAAGTAATTTTTTATGTTATTTGCGGGGAAACAGGCTTACGGCCCACCTGATAGTAAGCGGTCACCGTCGCCTATTGACACCGGCAACACCCGGAGTATTGTCGATGCGTTCCCTACACTGTAGAAACCTCTTTACATTTCTCTTGAAGCGTGCCATGTCGTAGCCTAAAGAGAAAACCTCAAATTCCACATCGCTCATTCCACATCTTGCAAGTATGGGGTAGAAAAGATCGCGTGAAGCGTGTGGTGCGCGATTCCCAATTGTCGATGAATATGTGGATTAGCTTTATTACGTAAATAAATATTAAATCACACTAATATTATAAATGCGAAAGTTTGGATGTTTGTTTATTTATTTGTTTGTTTGTTACTCAATCACGTCGTAACGACTAAACCGATTACAACCAGGATTAACATATAGGCTACTTTGTATTCCATAAATCACGTCCCATTGGATAAAAATGGGGTGTCAAGTCAAGTTGCAACAGCGAGTTTAACTTTATTTCTAGGTTACCTACACAATTATTAGTGTAACGCGTATGAAGTCGCGGGCAACAGCTAGTGTATTATCTATACTAATATTATAAAGAGGAAAGATTTGTTTGTTTGTATTGAATAGGCTCCGACACTACTGGAACGATTTAAAAAATTCTTTCACTGTTGGGAAGCTACACTATTCTCGGGTAACATAGGCTACTTTTAACCCAACTGCGCAGAAGGAGGGTAATGTTTTTATTGAAAAACTACGCGTGCGAAGCTGCGGATACAAAGTATTTGTTCATCTTAATAACGCATCCTAGGCAGTCAATGAATAGCGATCTCTACCAGACAATCTATAGATCTGACAGCTAATCATGTCTTATGAAATCAGCCAAAACATTACAACAGTCCTTATCAGATCCCGCCTCCAAAAAAACATCTGACGAAACTCAAAGATACTAAACAATTTATTGTTTTGTCCATCGATAGTGAAACGTAAACACGGGCAATAGAGTCCAACTGTGTCGTCATAAAGCCGTCGTAGGGGGTCAGTTATCTACAGTACATTTCCACGAGGGTCGCTGTCAACTTGATAAGACTTTAATAATAGCAGCGTGTTACCACATAATAGATAGGCACTTACAGAAGTTAAGTTTAGTGCTCAAATTCAATCGTAATTGGTATATTATTTATTGTTCGACCGAAACCGCTGTACCGCTCCTTAAGAAGCCGGCGAACCCCGAACGCAACTTCAATTCGGCCGCGTCAAAAACTTCGGCCTGAATATCGCTATCCCGAAGTTTAGCCACGCAGAGCGACAGTTAGCAAATGAACGATTCTTAATTTGATTAGATTTTGACCGTGTTCCATAATACCAAAAATGATGACTGATATGATGACTTGTTGTATTTTTCTCATTGTGTTGTTATTCTGTAACTAGACGATATAATCTATGCTACCATGACTAGGATACGTAAGATTTTGTTGTTTTTAATACGAAACAATTAGGTTGAAAACAGGTCTTTTATGACGTAAAAACATGCAGAATGCAATACGCTTCTATTTCATTTTAGGTAAGTATTTTGATCTAATATATGGTTGGGAACCTAGATAAATACTATTCAAATTAAAATAATACCATATTAAGGTAGATATATGCTCCAATTAGAAATGATCTTGGTAGGTACGTGTTGTATGGGCGATTCCCCTCCGGTCTCCCCTTAAGTGCGGCGAGGTGGGGCCGAGGAAAAAAGAGCAAGAGTAGGTACACATGAGATCGATATTGTCGGATAGATCTTACGATATCGTAAACGATATGTTTATATTATTTAACGATATGTTCATATTTTTATAAGTAATCATCTTCATCTTTCGTTTCGAGAGTCGTTCTGCAAATTTATTATTATTATCATCATCATCATCACCAGCCGGATGACGTCCACTGCTGAACATAGGCCTCCCCCTTAGATCGCCACAACGAGCGGTTGGTAGCCGTTTGCGCCCAACGGCTCCCCGCGATTCTTACTAGATCGTCGGTCCACCTTGTGGGGGGCCGGCCTACGCTGCGTCTTCCAGTCCGTGGTCTCCACTCGAGAACCTTTCTTCCCCAACGGTTATCGGTTCTACGAGCGATGTGGCCTGCCCATTGCCACTTCAACTTGCTAATTTTGAGAGCTATGTCGGCAACTTTAGTTCTTCTGCGGATTTCCTCATTGCGGATTTTGTCACGCAAAGAAACCCCGAGCATAGCCCTCTCCATAGCTCGTTGAGCGACCTTGAGCTTGGTCATGAGGCCATGAGTAAAGGACCACGTTTCAGTGCCATAGGTCATCACTGGCAACACACACTGGTTGAAGACTTTAGTCTTCAGGCTCTGGGGAATTTATTATTAATGCATCGATAATATTATCAAACCTACTATCGCGATCCCAGTAATTGTTTTAATTTTTTTGGACATGATCATCACAGTTCTGCCATTTTTCCGCCGTGAACTCCGAAAACAATGTATTCAATAAGTTTATCTTTTCATCTAGAGAAGAGTTAATATGGTTATGGGCTATGTTGTTTTTAATATCAGCAATTATATTCAAAGCTTTCTCTGTCTGCTTTTCTTTTCTTATAATATTCAGCAATTTTAAAAATAACGGTCTTGTCATCACGAGATAGCGCTCGACCCATCTTTGGATATTTATCTCATGGACAGCAGACTGATGGATCGGAGCGGCCGATACTTCCCCCCGTCTCGCCGCGCGCATACCTCAGGCGCGGTACAGCGGTTTCGGTCAAACTATAGCTTACTTTTAGTTTTCGCCCCTCTTTCTCCTGTCAAACCTATATACCTACCAAATTTCATCCAAGTCGGTCTAACCGTTAAGTCTTGAAAACGTCACAAACAGACAGGCAGAAAGACAGTTAGAGAGTAACTTTCGAATTTATAAAATACTAGCTGACCAATCCGCAGCTCCGCACGCGTAGTTTTTTAATAAAAACATTACCCTCCTTTACGCAGTTGGGTAAAAAGTAGCCTATGTTACTCAGGGTGAATGTAGCTTTCCAATGGTGAAAGAATTTTTGAAATCGGACCAGTAGTTTTTTAGTTTATTCATTACAAACATACACACAAAAATACAAATCTTTCCTCTTTATACTCGTAATATTTGTATAGAAGTATGGATGTTTGTGATCTGTAAATAACTCAATAATTGAAAGGAAAGTCATCATAATGCACACAATTTCGACTATATGACCATAAGCTATTAGATTAGATTACCCGTGTGACCTAGATCATCCCCATTCGTTGTCCTAGTGTACCACTGGAGTACGGAGATATAGTGACCCACTGCGTCCGAATCCCACGTACCGGGACTCGGTCAACAAGTGACGTTATCTAATCTACGGGACTTCAATTCTAGGCCATGCCGACTTTAATTTTTTTATCTTAATAAACTATTTATTCCATTGGTTGACCGACTGACATGGCCTTACTTCATTTGTAAAAGGATGGCATTGAATCATAGAGGGATAACATTAAATAAATAAATAATGATGGATATTTCACGCAGCACTATCTAGCCCCAAACTAAGAACAGCTTGTACGAACCAGATAACTGATAGAATACTTATATACCTTTTTTTTTGTAAATATGTACATACTTATAATATATAGAAAAACATCCAGACCCGTAACAAATATTTGTAGATCATGCAAACATTTGATCCGGGGTGAGAATCGAACCCACTACCTTCTGCGTCTCAGCCGGCTATACGCCCACTGCGCCATGGAGGTTGTCAAACATTGGATTATAGTTGGATAACGTTGGTTCATAGATGGATGACGTAAGATCGTAAAGGGTCAATGTCATCCATCTATGATACTCATGATGATCATAGATGGATGACATTGGATCATAGTTGGAAGTAGTTGGATTATAGAGGGACGACATCGGATCGTAGCGTAGATAATTGGATCATAGACGGTTGACATTTGTCGTGTGTTGAACCAAATATTATTGATTTTCTGCGTTCAGCCTAAGCATTCTAAGTAAGTTAGTTACTTTAAAACTAAGCGCTGTATTCTCCAAGCAACTTTCTCTAATTACAAAACTGAATATAATGTTCCAACTCCGAGAGTAGATGAGGCAATGTCGGTGTCATTTACATCATGACGAAATGTACAGCTCTTAACTAATCTTCGACAGGGTATCAAAGGTTCAGTCGAGATAATATAGGACAGGGGAATAGTACCGGCTTGTACAATTAGCAACAGACGTTCGTCTTCGTTTAAGTGCTCATCCTCAACGTATATTCGGTACTATGAATGATTGAATGAATGAAAACACTAATTCACAAAGTAACAAGTACAATGGGCGATTTTATCGCTTAGAAGCAGTTTCTTCCAGACAACCTTTGGATGGAGAGGATTTTTGTAATATTACAATAATTATGGTCACTTAAGTACAGAAAATACACACAATATTCTGAGTATCAGGTACTACGAGTACCGTGGAACTACATTTATTTATTTCGTTTATTGGAAAATCCACAGCTATAGTGTGACCATTAGTGCTGTGCACTCCCTGAGGTAAGCGCGGCGAGGTGGGAGGCAAAGAAAAAACTGCATGAGTTCACATGAGATCAATACATGTCGGACATATCTTACGATATCAGTTTGCATTTCTAAGGCAAGACTTGTGGCGGGACGATGGTCGGAGGCTATCTATCTGTAATATATTATACTTACTTAGTTGATTAAAATGTAACTTAAATATACTCATATTTTATTAAAAATATGCAGGTGATAAATAAGAACTAAACTTATAATTCAAAGGACTTGTTTTATTGAACATTTTTTATATTTACAAACAATTATATATTCTAACGAAAGTTATTCTGACATAGATTCTGTTTCAACTTCATCTTCCATTTCATATCACGAGATAACGCACGACCCATCTTTGAATATTTATCTCATGTGCGTCTGACATAGACAGTCCGATACAAATAACACTACCTGCCGCCACGAGCGTTCTCACTCAGGGAGTGCACAGCTATAGGTCACACTATATTTTATCTTAGATAGATTACAGTAATAAATAAATAAATATTCCTTGACATTTCACACAGCGCTCTCTAGCCCCAAACTAAGCAGAGCTTGTACTATGGGAACCGTTTAACTGATAGAATACATAAATACATTTTTTTTGTAAATACATACTCGTAATATATAGAGAAACAACCAGACCCGGAACAAATATCTGTATATCACGCAAACATTTGTTCCGCGGCGGGAATCGAACCCGCTACCTCCTGCGTCTCAGCCGGCTATTCACCCACTGCGCCACGGAGGTCGTCAAAAAACATGAGAGTTGAGAGATACTTACTAGCAAGAGCTAATTGCCGCACCCTACTTGGGGGGGGGGGGGGATAAGATCTGCACTGACGTCACGCATAAGGTTGTCGCAGCCTGTATAAAGATTTCAAAAAACAACTATGTATTCTATTAACATGCACAATAAACCTATTGATAGACGGGGCAGCTAACTAGGCCAATAACGTTCTAGCAATTAACTATTGTTATTTAGCGATAACGAAACGCATTCACCGATTATTTCTGCACGCTAAATACATAACAAGTTAATGTTAAGTAATTTTCAGCTCCCAGGCAAATATAGTTTTGAAAAATAAAATAGTTATTTGTTATGCAAGAGTTCAAAGTGGTTTTTTAACCGCGTGCTCAATTTTGATGACCGAGCAAGCGAAGGATTCTAAAATTGAATCGCGTGCGCAGCGAATGATTCAAAAATTAAAATCCTGAGCGTCAGCGAGGGAATCAAAAGAGCACGAGGTGTAAAATCTTTGCACTCGAGTGCAACACGTAACTTTTCATCCCACCTCGGCGAGTAAATGATTAAATGCAAAAAAAAAAGTAATACACCAAGAAGGTTCCGAGTCGGAGTTTTTAAGATATTAAAAAAGGTTGTTCGATAAATTCGGCACCATGGAGGCATAGTAAATAGGTTTAATGATGTTTTGAATTCTGTTAAGTTTGTGAATTCAAAACATCATTAAACCTAGTAACCATTAGTGAACGATGTTCTAAATTCAATTTACTTTATCCTCTAGCGGATAAAACTGCTTTTGCACTCAGATATCGAAGAACAAAAATACTCATTCCGAGATGGGGGAATGAAAAATGTATTTATTACTTAATAGGTTATATATTCTTTAAACATTACAAAAACAGGTTTATGCAGTTAAGTTTATCATAACTAACGATCCTTGCACTAGGCAAAGCCCGTATCATAGTTGTTAAAAGTTTCCTTGGTTTTATTCTCGAAATCCTCACCGTTACGTCCCCACCGGTGCGTAGACACCTTCTAACAGGGCAAATAAATAAATATTGCTGGACATTTCACACAGCGCTATCTAGCCCCAAACTAAGCTTATCTTGTACTATGGAACCAGATAACTAATAGAATACTCATATATATTTTTTTTTTTGTAAATTCATGCCAAAAATATATAGAAAAACATCCAGACCCGGAACAAATATCTGTAGAGCATGCAAACGTTTGTTCCGCGGCGGGAATCGAACCCGCTATACATACGTCAATATATACGTTATATATGCTTTAATACGGGCAATTTCTTATTTAATTATTTAGCAACTAATCGCTCGTGTTACAGAATACATGTTTGTACTTTGTAGTAATTGCCCAGTTACGAGACCCCTACGCGCCGGTGGGGACGCAGCGGTGGGGATTTCGAAAATATACTGTTTACTTTGCTTGCTACTTTTTAGCTGACTTTTGTGAACATTGTTGCGGGCAAATTAAAATTGGGGGCGCTTATAATTAAAAAAAAAATACTTTATTAATTTATTTGGTATCAAATGGTAATTTAACACTTTAATATCATAGATTACTTAAAAACCATAAAAAGCTCGTACGTTTTTATAAGCATAACCGTCTTACAAGACCTTTCATTTGACGCTACGACAATTTTTTTGGATGTTTTTATTTTTTATGCTACATGGAGATGGAACAAGCCTATGACCCACCTGATGTTGAGTGGTAACCATCACCTATAACAGAGAATTGCCTCGTACGTCACGCACCTTAGAAACGAGGCCTACGATGCATTGTCCTGCGACCATCAACTTGAAACATACATGTGTAACGCATCATGTGCCTGTAATTTCACCGGCAACCATACCCTTCAAACCGAAACACAGCAATGCTGATTGGCGGCGGAAATAGGTATAGAGTACTTCCCCGGGCGAGCCCTTTCACTCTATTATGTACTCTTATGGCGGGTTCCTATATCCGTCGGTAACCGACTCGTATCTAATTGAAAAAGTGTCAAACTAGTGTTAAACTTTTGACACGTTTTCAAGGAGAAACGGTTCGTAGCTGGTTACAGACGGATATAGGAACCCGCCAGTATACTACTGTTTTCGACCCTCGACAATTAGTATTTTATGATTCATAATGTCAAAACGAATATTTAATTCCATACCGCATTGAAATGTAATTATACCTACTAGTGGTTCGCCCCGAACTGAGATCTCCTGAGTCTCCCAAAACACAAAAGAAAATATTCTTAGGGCGACTCGCGCAACGATACCTAAACGTATTTAGAGTATTTTAGAGGCTAAATATGATTTAAGAACTTGTCAAATCATACAATACGTCAAATTAAAACATGTTAGTCGCTAAATACGTTAAGTGATCTTTGTGCATGCCGGCCTTAATCTTTGAATAATAAATTAGTGCCACGATATGAAAACCAATTAACTTAACCTACAGTTTCATTCAAGAGGTAACGGGGGTTCATGTAAATTGGTTACTTTTTTAAGTAGAAATTGCAGTTTAGATTTCAAACTTTTGCCTATATTTGTGTCACTAAAGCTACACGAATACCAAATTTCAGCATTGTGGGGTCACTGGTGTACCCTGTGTATTTTGTCAAAGTTTTGTTTTTATTATGGCGAATAACTCAAAAACTGCAAAGATTAAACCAAACACGAAAACGAGGTTGAAATGTACTAATAGAGACCTTTTATTTGACGTCCTACTTGACCTAATAGTCTCATTTAAATTTTTTTTACCCCTTTTGAACCCTAATATATCAACAAACCCCCAACTTTTTTAGTCACACCAAAATTGTGCCAGAATTGCCCAAGTTGATTTAGAGATCTCGCTTCGATCGATCAATAACAAGGATATAAAATATTGACACTATTCTTAAATTTTCGCAGGTTTTCATCCAAGTTATTTATTTATATAACACATGTATAAGGAAACTGGTAGTTTAAGTAATTTTTACTAAGAAAACTTTTGTGTTTTATTTTTATTAATGAAAACCCTTTATTTATTACTAGCTGCCACCCGCGGCTTCGCACGCGTGGTTTGTCAATAAAAAAATTACCCTCCTTCTACATAGTCGGATAAAATGTCCCAATCCTGGTAATATATGCCGGGTATACCAAATTTCATCGAAATCAGTTCAGCAGTTTAGACGTGAAAACGTAAAAATATAAACAGACAGAGTTACTTTCGAATTTATAATAATAATATGGATAGGCTAGATACTACAAAATTAGAAACAAATGTATAATGGCAGTCTTATGGGCGATCTCTTCTAGACAACTTTTGGACAGAGAGGAATATTGATAAATGGAAGATGATGAAGTTTGAGGAAGCCTGCTACTTATTTCACGCGGAAGTTAATCACACTAACAATAAAAACGAAGTAAAAGTCAAACTTCACCCAGACAATGATGAATGAACGAATGAATGAAAAACACTTTATTGTACACATTAAAAAAATAAAAATTACAGACAAAACAGAAGACACAGAGTAAATAGTACAATGGGCGGTCTTATCGCTTTGAAGCGATTTCTTCCAGACAACCTTTGGATGGTCACCCATAAAAATTACAAATTGATGGTATTGCGTGGGGACAAAATGGTCCCTGTCTCAGCACAAGCTGCTGTCGTACCACGGTGGATACGATGCAGCGCTGGTTTTCTGACAGGGCCTAGGTGACGACATGACCATTTGAAAAGACAACACTAATAGAAAATTTAAAATAACAATAACAGATAAAATAAATAAGGAGATGTTTATCCAAGGATTGCTTGCGTCAATCCATGCAAATATTTATTCTGATCATAGCCTCATAGGACTGGGCGACCTCGATTTTGATGCAGTAACCGTAATCGCAAACACAATGAAATATTAGGTAGCAACTATGTAGCAACTTATAGACAACGCCACACGAGCCACGCTCCACAGCGTCAAAACGCCGCCACCGAGCTGCGGACCGCATTTTTCGTACATTTTATATGAGCTCGCCGCACTCGGTTAACGCCGGTGGTCGCTACACGCCACGAGACGCCGCTTATCGCTTCGAAAGTGAAAGAAAAAAGTTTTAAAAGTTGCTCTCGCGCACATCCGCTACTAAGTGGCCGCTTCCAGCCTCATGTGGCGGCGTTTTGTGGCTGTGAAGCGTGGCTCGTGGCGGAGAGTCTTAGCAATCGCACTAATGAATAAATGAATGAAAACATTGTACTGTTCACTCACTATACAAATAACAAGGTAGCTATTAATTAATTTTATATTTATTTATCATCTGTTACTTATGTAACTGTACCCATTTCCGCAATGAGTTAAATTTAAAAAACCCACGACTCGTAAGAAACCCAAAATAACTTCCAATGACAGGTAGCGGGTTTGGGTATTTCTCTAGATATATAGAAAAATTATTAATTTATAAAAAAATAATTTTACTTATATATTTTACCAGTGGAGCGGGGTAGCAACTGAATGGTGGCCGAGGAATGGCTGTAGAAGGGTTGAACGTCCGGCAGCGAGATGGGTGGACGACATCGTTAGAGTCGCGGGCCGTCAATGGGTGAGACTAGCGCAGGATCGTGGCGGATTGCAGAAACTTGGGGAGGCCTATACCCAGCAGTGGGTGAAGTCGGGCTGTGGATGATGATGATGATGATTCTACCAGTTATCTGGTTCCCATAGTAAAAGCTTTGCTTGGTTTGGGCAAGACAGCGCTGTGTGAAATAACCAGCGTTATTTATTAATTATTTAATTTTACAATTGCGTTCCCTTCACCAATTCGGATCGGCTGACCTGATCTTTATCACACATACCTGAGAACCACCCCAGATAAACAAGCTTTCAGATTTAAAAATCTGAATAGGTCCATCCGATTGGGAGCTACGATGCCTCATACAGACAGACACACATAGGCGTCAAACTTATATCATCTACGACAGGGGTTAAAAAACAACCAGAACAAAAAGCAAAATGTAAAATAGATTTATTCATTAAAATCATAAGGATCACTTTGAAACAATTGAACCTTCAGATGGGGAGGATAATGTGCACATAATATATAATAGTGTAAATTTGTAAACATTGAACTTTAAGAATGGCTCCGGGATTGTCAACTGTATAACAAAATAAAAACACTCCTGGAGTACTACACACTCCTGTTGGTACCTTACAAAGGAAATTTAGGGTAGGTAGGTTCTCTCTGGGACACAATTAAAATATATGGTTTATATTCAAAATTTATGTTAGTTATTTTTTTCAACAGTGAAATTTCGATTACTGACCAACGTGCGAATGAATCATAAACCCTGGCATATATTTTTAAATACCTACACAATTATGTAACTTTTTTATTTATCCATGTAACCTTAATAATGGCTAATAATTGATTTAAGTATATTAATATGTTTCATTTTAAAAAAAAAAAATATTACAGTAGCAATGGGATGGAATTCGGTACTTACATAAGTTCAACCAATGAGCGAAAACACAGATTTGATGATACTAAATTAAATAATTAAAATAAGTTTGTGTGCCTACATACTCATATACAGTAGTGTTTTGAGATAAAATCTTAAACATGACAGTCATTTGATTTATTACTTAAGCTTGATTTAATTAATTTTATTCTATCATACTGAACAACATTCTAGGCCACTGGCACATTTTTTTTCATTAAAAAATAAAAATTAGATTTATCTAACCTACTGATTTTGGAATAAACAAGGCTATAAATGAAATCAGGACAAAATATTTCTAGATAATAAACATTCAAAACAAGAATCATAGTAGTAAGTAGGTAAGTAATGATATGAAATTTCTAAAAGAAAACAATTCCTAAATAAAAACCATGTGGTGTACATAACCATGCCAAAACAAAACGCAACTTCAGGCGTTTCAAACTCCAAAGTAACTAGGGCAATATAATTTTGCAGCCATAACAAGATTTAGAACACCTGTTACTCAGGAAAACTTTTTAGCAATATAGGTATAAACAATTATAAAACACTTACCCGTTTAACTTGGCGAAAGGTATATTTTTTAACTCAAGTGTTATTTTAACAACAGGCCGTACTATCTTTGCGTAGTCCTCGTAACGGAGCAACAAGTAATTTTAGCAAGAGAATTAAATTGAAGCCGTATTTTAATTTGAATTGACGTTTGTTTGACTGACGTTTGCGTGCGAGGGAGATAGATAGTTAGGGGGAGGGATGGATAAAACTTTTTACGAGGATAGACACTCTTGATACTTTTGAATACATATAATAAAATCGACTTATCCGTTGGAGGATTTTGTTTTAACTTTTGTTTAATCGCAGTGCGTGGCTTACCACGCACTGCGATTAAACAAGTACCTACCTACAAACTTTTGTCTTTGTCTGTGGATTATACTAAGAACATGGCGAAAAATACGATACGTTTACGATGCGAAAATGCAGTAGCGGGATTATTACAATAAATCGAACAATTTACTTAATAAACTAAAGATTTATAAAAACAGAAACGTATTTTAAATAGATTTTTTTAAATTTTTACGAATTATAAGTTATATCGTACCCATTTATCGCGTATTTTTAATGTCTTATACATAAGAATCGATTATAGATGTTGATGCACCCGCAATGAGGGATTTTCATCATTATTTTATGAGTGGAATAACGAATTTTCTAATATAAGCTAATGACCTATCATCATCGTCAATATTTTCTTGAATAAAAACAATGTAAATAAATTAAGTATATTAGCCAAGCTAGTTCGTTAATAATTTAATCTAAGTTAAACTACGATAACAAACTCTTACATACTTAATCAAAATGTCTAAAGAATTGGTTTTCCTAGCAACCGATTTTTTTACATCTGCTCTAATTCCCATCTCTACTATTTTGAAAACATCAAATGGGGCCTCTTAGATCATCGTTTAGGTATATCTACATACCCAATGAAGAGTTTTCAAGGCCGTCTTGGATCAAGTTTTCCTAGTTGCAACGCCATCTATAAAGATGGCGTTGCTCATTTGAGTTGATTTAACAAGTTAGGTAATAGTTAGTTCATCAAACAGCCGCAACTTTTTGTTATGAAACCGACTCCATTTTATATATTTTTAATTTAATTAATAATACCTAACATAAAGTAGGTAAAACATCATTATAAAATACATACACGTATAACCTTAAAAGGTTTGTCCTAAGTGTAACACAAAGTATTCGTGTGTGTATGTACTTGATTCAGTTACATACAACTTACCATTAAAAATTCAGAAACCTGTTCTCATCTCACAAGTTCAGTATGTGGTAATAAAGTATCAACGCAACACAATTGAGCTATACTCGTTGTTATCAACTAGTTTAGCAGCGAACGTGAAGCACGTGGATATTTTACTCAAATGCTGGAACAAAACTTATAAAAGGCCCTCGTCGTCTTGAAAAGTCATCCCGCGAAACCCTCAGTGTTGAAAACCCGCCTGTTTGCTCGATTTCGTGCCATAAAAACTACAACATGTCTCAGCCCAAAGAAGGTATTTTTTTTATTTACTTACATTCTAGGCTGTCAATAGATATAATGATGTCAAGTTAAATAGTGATTCATTGTGATAGAGTATCAACAGGATGTAGTAACCATATTGATTTTGGTAGAATTACAATGTTTATAGCTGCCCTGCCGTAAGGCCCCCATTGATTGGCCTTGGCAATAAATTAAAACGACGAACTGCCTGCCACCGGCTTGGTGGTTTTTTTGCAACTCAGTATGAATGAAGTACATTTTCATATTGACTGGGTTCGATCTGTTAGGTAGGTAGGTACCTACTATCTACCTATTTTATTTCTCAAAGTATAAATTAGAGTACCCAGCGTACCTAGGTATGTACTTTTTTTTAGTTAAGTGTACCCTTTAAAAACACTACGTAGGCAAAAAATACGTAGGTACATACCTACCTACCTACTTATTTGACTACGGTGTTTTTTCTTTAATTCATGTAACTTCTGCGTACCCGCTGTTCTGCGTGCCAGGGATGAATCAGGGAAAATTTAGAGTTGGGGATGGGGTAATTTACACTCAGCCAAATATGAGGAAGATAGAAGAAAGCTGTATGTAGGTACCAACTCAGTCTTTTAAATTTTCAGTTGGCGGTTATAAACTCGGCAAGCTCATCATCGAGGGTAAAACCAAGCAGGTGTTCGACCTCGCAGACCACAAGGATCAATGCTTGCTCCTCAACAAAGACCGGATCACCGCCGGGGATGGAGTCAAAGCCCACGATTTGGAGGGAAAAGCCGCCATCTCTAATCAGACTAATGCCAAAGTTTTCGAGATTTTGAAGTCTGCTGGTAAGGATTACTACGTACCTTGATGACTTGTTGCATCTAGGATATTCAACACTAGGCAAGCCTAGTGCAAATAAAAGAATCTTAACCCGTCAAGGATCACGCCAATACATTTTTGTATGGTTGGGCTTATATTGCCTTACCGAGATTAACACAATTTTGAATACAATTAAAAAGTACTTCGATTTTCATAAGTTGTCAACAAGCCGTCAAAAACTTACTAATTTGAAACTGCAAAACCTTTGAATTAAACTTATTACGTACCTAACTAATAAATAGTTACATCGTATTTTGTCCTGGATTAGATAGAACAATACGCTTTTATTCAAAAGACAAAACACTGTGTATGCCAAGAATAATGTTAGTTTATTAGAAGCATTGTAAAAATGAACAAACCTCTTTATTCTATTGTAACTTTATTAAGTTGTTTCATACGAACTATTTACTTGATCTCGACTTGACCCCCAGCGACAAACAACAAACAGATAATCGAGACGTAATAATTTTAAAATATCGACCTTATAAGTTTACATTTATCTGACCGAGCGACGCAAGAACATAACAAGATGTCATTCATTGTTATTTGCTCCTGATAATGTAATTGCCATGTTTTTAAAATGATGATCGATTGCCCTTCAGCTGTTAATTACGAGTTTGTTACATAAGACATCCAGCTTGCTTATCTTCGAATTTGATAATAAGAGTTCAAGGAATTCCGTACCTACAATACACATGTGATGGATTTACTTAACATCTTGAGTAGGCTCTAAAATAACTGAAACAGAGATGAATGTTTAACATAGGTTATTTCTGATTTACTCTTAAAATAAATTGTTTATTAAGAACGCAGACTTATGCATTTTTGTACCAGAGTTAATGATTTTAAAAGGATTTTATTAATTTTCAGGAATAAAAACCGCATTCGTCAAGCTCGCGTCCCCGACTGCATTCATCTCGAAAAAATGCGATATGATCCCTATCGAGTGGGTGACGCGCCGTCTCGCCACCGGCTCCTTCCTCAAGAGAAACCCAGGAGTTCCAGAAGGGTTCCGTTTCACCCCCCCTAAGCAGGAGACCTTCTTTAAAGACGACGCCAATCACGATCCTCAATGGTCGGAGGAGCAGATCGTATCGGCTAAGTGGAACATCAATGGACTGACTATTGGTAAGCTTGCTACGACGAAAGTGAAAGAGACATAGAATGTCCATACATCATCCACCCTATGTGGGCTCTTAAATTCAAGTATAATTAATAGAACTTCCTCACTTTTCCTTTCTTATAACATCTGTTAAATTTAATTAATTATTTGTATTTCAGGTCAAGATGAGGTAGACTACATGAGGAGGGCTACAATCCTTGTATTCGAGATCTTGGAGAAGGCTTGGGCTCTTCGCGACTGCGCACTTATCGACATGAAGATTGAATTCGGAGTTGACCTAGAAGGTAAAAATAGCAGTTCAGACTCGGTATCTGTTTGCTATTGATGTAATAGATGAACCCTTTATCATAATGATTTTGTTTTCTTTAGGCAATATTCTGTTGGCTGACGTAATTGACTCGGATTCTTGGAGGTTGTGGCCTTCTGGTGATAAGAGATTGATGGTAGACAAACAGGTAAGATTATTTAAATCCTTTTTATCGTCGAAATATTGATACAACACCATAGACAAAATTATACTACTATAACTTTGATAAGACTCAATCTGATGGTCTTATTTCTAAAGTGTTATCCTTCTTAGGTTTACAGAAACTTAACCACAGTAACTGCAGCTGACTTGGATACAGTCAAACGTAACTTCTCCTGGATCAAGGATCAACTTGATTTCTTGAAGCCCTCTGTCCACCACAAAGTGGTCATCTTCATGGGCTCCCCAGCGGACCAGGAGCATTGCCAGAAGATCGCTAAAGGTTAATTTCTATTTCACTAGCCTATTTGCCTCATCTCTATTTCGCCTTTATTTCCGGTCGTGCGCTATCTGATAACCGCAGATAAAGTTCATCTACTTACTCGCAGCTTGAATGAAGTCAGTGCATCTACCGTTACATAAGGAATAGATTATTGCAACATCCAAGGGCGGATCCAGCTTTGGTGCGGGGGGGGGGGGGGGGGGGTCACATAGTCGTAGTCAAGTCACAAGTTATAATTTAATTGTTATAATCATACTGTACTAACATACTGTATACTTATATAATGTACTTACATACTGTACTTAAAAATACCTATACATATTTATATAACAAAATCAATATTTCAAATCAAAATACATATTATAAATTATTTAAATATTGAATTTACTTACATAAAATCTATATTGTGACAAAAATATATAGAAACATCACAAACACACCCCTGGATCCGCCCTTGGCAACATCAATATGCCATAAGCATATCAATTAGCATTGTTGTTTATGTTGCTTATTAACAAATCAGCTACGCTAATTTATGGTGTGCAATAATGACATTATCTAATCTAATCTATGTCGGTCTGACTGCAAAAGTAGTTGATGCGGAGGCCTTTCGGTGATGATCTAAAAACGATATCTTTTGATATTCTTGAAACAATCAAGCATACCCATAGCATACCTAATCAAAGCCGCTTCTTATCTCCACAGCCGCCCGTGAGCTCGGTCTCGAAGTAGACCTCCGTGTGACCTCAGCCCACAAGGCCACTGAAGAGACCCTTCGCATTATGCAACAGTACGAGGACACGCACGGAGCGCTGGTCTTCATCGCTGTAGCTGGCCGCTCGAATGGACTGGGCCCAGTGCTGTCTGGAAACACTTCTTACCCAGTGATCAACTGCCCACCTCCATCAGACAAACTTGTTCAGGTACGTAACATACCTTACCAAAAAGCAGAGTGACGATTAAAGTGCCATGACATGACAAACAAAATATTGAAAAGTCTTCTCGTACCCTCAACTTATCACGAGCCTTAGAACTTAAGACCTACGTACGATAACTTCAAAAGTTATCGCGTCCTCTTTCATCACGCAAATTAAGCCTCAAATTTTTTGATTTTACGATTTATGTTTTACCTATCTTTCTAATATTATTTAATTTTCGAGCAAACATAGTAAATACGGAAGTAGTTGGTCGAGCGAAGTGAGATCTCTAAATCAACTTGGGCAAAGCGTTGTATGTATGTACGAGTATGTATATTTGTCCGAGGATAACTTTCGAAGCATTGATTCGATCATCGTGAAATTTAATACATAGGTAGATAGTGATGGCACAAGTTTGGTGTGACTAAATGAGCTAAAAATGTTAAGAGGGTTGTTGAGATATTGGGGTTCAAGAGGGGTAAAAAAATTAAAATGAGGCCAACTGGTCAAATAGGACGTCAAATGAAAGGTATTCATTATTACATTAAGACTCAGCTTTTATTTTTCGTAAACTCTTTATAGTTTATGAGTTATTAGTCATAATAAAAACTGAACTTTGACAAAATTCACAGGGTACACCAGTGACCCCACAGTGCTGAAATTTGGTGTGTAGCTTTAGTAACACAAATATAGGCAAAAGTCTGAAATCCAAAATAACTGCAATTTGTACTTCAAACAAGATTAACTAAATAACATGAACACCCGTTACCTTAAATTTGAATAAAGCTGTAGGTCAAGTAATTTGGTTTTTGCTATTTTATTAGTCAAATATTAAGGCCGGCTTGCACAACGATCCCTAAACGTATTTAGCGACTAAACCTGTTTAAATTTTACGTATTTGTATGATTTGACAACTCCTTAAATCATATTTAGCCACTAAATACATCGTTGCGCGAGTCGCCCTAAGATTTTTTTTGTTTAGGGATACCCGCGAGATTTCAGTTCGGGGCGAACAACTAGTTATACAGGTTATATATATTAATGTGGTGTGTCATAGTTGTGACGCACTAGATTTATCGGTTCATATATGGTTAGAACTACATTATCGTGGTGCATTACCTTTAAATTATCTTTTAAGAGCCTACTTACTCACCTATAATTTTTCCAGGACATCTGGTCATCTCTCTCCGTGCCGTCCGGCCTCGGCTGCGCGACCGTAATCTACCCTGACAGCGCCGCGCTGATGGCTGCACAGATTATCGGCCTGCAAGACTACATCGTCTGGGCCCGTCTTCGCGTCAAGCAGCTCGATATGGCCGCAGCTTTAAGGCAGGCTGACAAAAAGCTCAGGAATTAAGTCAAAGATTAAGAATTTTGTGCGGTTTTAAAGTGCCTTTTATAAAGTGTGAATGCGCAGTATTTCGTGTGGATCAGTGGAAAATGATAAAGACACTCGAATTTTTATGTAAGTCTTACACGAAGTGTTGTAAAATCAACATTTTGTTTCTAGGTCTTACATTGTAAAATCAAAAAGTTATGGAATAAGCTATGCATGCAGTAAACCATGTTTGCAATCTACATTCCGTTGAAAATAAAAACTTAAATACTTAAAACTGAGTGTTTTTCTTAATGTAAATGTACCTAACTAATAGGTAAGTAGGTCTAATCTTCTTCGTGTCGTCACTTTTCATCTATTGTTTTTATTTATTTGTCTAATACATAATATCTAATACATAACGAACTGATTCGTTTCTAGCGGCGACATAGTTTAAACACAGGAGACAGGAATTAAAGTCAATACTTAACCTAACCATTTATTATTCTCCCAGAGTGCAGATGCTATGAATTATCTACCTACTAATGAAGTAGGTAGAGTATCGACACCATATATATAACATGTTTTTTACTAGAGTACATTATAATAATTATTTAAAAAACTTTCGTGATTGATTTCAATCATTATTATAAATACGGGATTTATCACGTACCGTCTTATCGGTGTTTCGACCGACAATGTTTCGGTTCAATTCGTGAACCTTCATCAGGGTGAGTGCGATCCGCTCCGAATAACGTCTCGCCTCGCACTCACGACACCGATAAGACGGTACGTGATAAATCCCGTATTTATAATAATGATTATAATAATTTACTCTTTATAATCATGATTCGCCTGCAAAGGCCCAATTGTATACCTACTACCTACCAGCCGGAGTCATTTGAGTTATGTTCACGTGAGCCAAGCCAAGAGAGGCTACAGTCGGTTTCACGTTAGGCGTAATTTATTTTCTTTCAAATAAGTATTGTAAAAGGATCATTAAAAATAATAACAAGCCTTGTTTGTTGCCTTCCTTTTCTGGCTTGGTCATGGGGTAACATGCAGTAAAATTGACGTTTCAAAGTGATCCTTGTCTATTTATTGAATAAAAATATTTTGATTTCGATTTTGATGTGTTTCTATTGATTGTGTGAACTTGAACTTGAATTCCAAGATTTTAAATGTTCGGTTCGGATAACACTATAAAATATAAATACTATTTGAACTTGAATGTTTCATTTTATGGCACGTTTTTCCCTCCGATACTATCTTTTTGCTTAGTTCGCTTGTTATTATCTCACCCTGTTTCAACCTAATTACGTCCCTGGTATGGCATTATCTATACTAGAAAAAACATAGCTTGATCAGCATAGTGATTATATCCTCTTTGGCTTGATCTATGGGACAGCTGTCAGTAAAATCGCGCCTATGACGTTCTGAATTTAACAGTACGGACAAACGTACCAGTCAATGTCATACTTTATTGGCATGCTGAGCTAATTATAGTGATGAGCGATGAATCATCGTGACCACAGACTATAAACTATCAATATTTTGTATAAAACTTAATTCAAAATTAATTTATCATTTAATTTAAAAAAATAACATTATTGAATATTTAAAATAAATAACATTATTTACAATAGTGAGTAAATAAAATCTAAATTCTAACCTACTCGTAACATTCCTTCCGACAACTTTGGGGTTCGAGAGAAGTTTGGCCGCGGCGTGTCTTCTTCCGCAAGATGGCGCCAACGCGCCGCCATCTTGTTTGACATGACCCATTCTCCTCAGTACGAGTGCTAACGCCTTGTATACGCCACGTGTTTTCCGTTCTCATCACTTTGTTTTTGTTACTATTGCTGTTAATTTGTTAAGTTTATTTATTATTGTTAGTTTCTTTGTTGTTATTGTTTGTTTTTATTATTTGTTTTCATTGTTTGTTGGCATAATGCCAAAGAGAACGAAGAAAACTGTTTTGAACAGTCAAAGTCGTGAGTTTGTGATTCGCTTGCGTGAATATTTTGAGCGAGAAAACCAAAATGGTGGACCGCTATTACCCATGGCAAAAGTTTGTGACAGAGTTGCAGATGCTCTTGGCATTGGACGTGCGACAGTAATTCGCATCAGTAAAGAAAAATATGGCGAATCTTCAACCGCAGTATTGACTGAAGTCGAGGAAAAAAGCTTTTAACGCCAAATAAAAAAAGAAGAAAGGCTGCTCCTGTCACAAAAATTGACGACTTTGACGCCGCTGCGATTCGCAACCATGTATATGGTTAATAGACACGGAGCAAATTATCTATATCAAAAAAACTGGCGGCGTCCCTAAAAGACGCAGACTTGTTTAAAGGAAGCTAGCCGTCACTATCGAAGATTTTGAAAAATATTGGATTTTCCAACAAAAAAAGTGACAAAAGAAAAATTATAATGGAACGAACCGACATTGCTCTTGCTCGAGTGAATTTTCTCCGGAAAGTCAAAAAAATTACAAATTGGGACAAAGTTGTCTTTCTAGATGAGACATGGCTAAACGCCAATCATACCGTATCCAAAGCTTGGACCGATGATACGGCACAATCGACCACCAAAGTACCCGAAGGCAAAGGTCAAAGATTAATAATAACTCATGCTGGGGCGTCATCTGGTTTTGTGCCTAATTGCCTATTGGCATTCAAATCTACAAAGACCAATGAATACCATGAAGAAATGAATTTTGAAAAATTTAATGAGTGGTTTTTAAAAATATTAGATAATTTGAAGGAGCCACATTATATAATTATGGATAACGCCCCATATCACTTGGTCCAAACGCACAAACCACCAACTTCGGCAAACAGGAAGTTAGAAATAATTGCATGGCTTCAAGAAAAAGGAATAGAGGCCAATGAAACAATGCTTAAAAACGAATTATTGAGACTCGTTGATCTGCACAAACCCAGCACACCAACGTATGTCTTAGATGACATAGCCCAAGAAAAAGGTCATAACGTCATAAGACTGCCTCCATATCACTGTCAGTATAATCCGATCGAGCTTATCTGGGCCCAAGTACAAGGTTTGTTTGCTCGAATTTCAGTTAGACAGATTCTTTATGTATTAACTCCTGTATAATTTATGATATTAAAATATGTTTATTTTTCAAGGTTATGCTGCTAGACATAACACAACACCGCCTTTCACGGCAAATAAAATGTTGCAGTTACTAAACACTGCGGTTGAAAATGTATCTGTAGAAGATTGGAAAAAGGTAGTTACCAAATGCAGAAAATTAATGGAAGGAGATTGGGAGCGGGACGTTCGATTTGATAATATTTGCAAACAAGAATTCATTATAAATTTACAAGATTGCTCTAGCGATTCGGAAAGTCATTCGGATATTGATTTGGGGTGTACTCCTTTGGAATAAATAAATGTATGTATTAAAATATTCGTTTCATTTTGTTACCCAAATCATAATATAATCCAATGTACATATAATTATGGCAGACAGCCTTCGTGGCGAAGCGGTAGTGACACGACTGCTGCGCAGGAGGTCGCGGGTTCGATCCTCGCTCAGTGCAAATATTTGTATGCATGAATATGGGTTTTTGCACTGGTCTGGTCGTGCCTCGGAAAGCACGTTAAGCCGTCGGTCCCGGCTGCCATACGAATATCTAATGGCAGTCGTTACGGGTTGTTGGAGCCCTCAAAAGTCCAACAATTGGTCTTACTGCAAAGCTTCTATCGATAATTACTATCGATATTTTTTTCTGTATCGTAACAACCCTAGGAATGTCAGTTTAACAAATGTCGCAGATATCAAGCTATGTTTTTTCAAGTATAATCAAACATACCCATTATAGGGTTCTCCAATCTTCAGTGAATACAGAATTAAACTAAGGGCTCAATGTCTTTTACAATAGCAACACCTAAAATGTCATATGAGTGTCATGTCATGATAAAAGATAGTAATGTCAATGTCAGCTGTTTTGCGAGGTGGCTGTGCGGGATTTTGTTTTGGAGTTTTAGGTGTAAGAAATTCGTTTAGATCTATATTTACGCAGAAAATGGCAGAGAAATCAGCAGATTACTCTTCTACCAATGGCTTTGAAAGTAAAACTCCATTTTTGATCGGCGTGGCAGGCGGCACGGCTAGTGGGAAGGTAAGCATGAGGCATATAATTTCGTGTTCTTGAATTTTATTGATTTTTTGGATTTCGAATCAAATTACGTAACGGGCTCATTGCAGACCCTCTTCTACTGGATTTCTCTAAGTCAAGGTTGCAGAAGAGTATGCGCAAAGCAGATAATTTTAGAACAGTTGTACAATCATAACCTCTGAGTGCCATTACCATTGCATTGCAAATACAAAATAATGACTGGTACTTAATAGAATATTTCTCTGTTTTTACCATATTCTCATAAAAGCTATGACATCTTGATAAATTAAATTGTTATCGATACACTGTTGAAATGGGCTGCAATATTTGAATTTCATATATGTACCAGCATAAATTGTTACTAAAGTTGAAGTATCCATCTAGCAGGCTCCGATTTCATTTAAATTTTTATTATGATATTTATTATATCCAGCCAGAATCTACGGACTAAACATCATTTAAAAAATTAAAAAATACTAAGATTCCAAACCGGTTGTAATCTCGTTACAAAATATATCTACTAATTATATAAATATTGCTTCATTCCTTAAAATAGATCACATTCATTTGAAAACTAAAAGTTGACTAAAACCAATTGCGTAAGTATTTAAAATCTGTTAATATTCGACAGTCAACAGTATGCCAACGGATAATGGAGAAGCTGGGACAGCAGCACAAAGAACAGACTGAACGGCGCGTGGTCTGCATCAGCCAGGACTCGTTCTACCGCACACTTACACCTTCAGAACGGCTCCGGGCTGAGCGAGGGCAGTTCAACTTTGACCACCCTGATGCATTTGATGATAAGAATCTGCTGACAGTATTAAAGGATATCCTGGCAGGGAAAAAGGTCGAAGTACCCGAGTATGATTACACCACAAATTCTATTAAGTAAGTATAATAATTAATACATAAACATTCTTTATTATTATGATATAATCCATAACTTAATAATAAATTCGATTCTTTGTGCGTTTGTTATGTTTTCACAACTGGACCGATTTTGATAAAATTTGGTACATAGATTGATTATGACCTGGATTAAGACATAGGCTAGGTATACATAGGTGCTAGGTATACATATTAGATTCAGTAATACAATTAGTTTAACAGTTTAGCGCTAGATGGCACTGTTAATAAAACAAATTACGATGTGGTAGAGAACTCTACGTAGCAAATTAATAAATTACTTTTCTTTCCCACAGCCCACACCGGTCACACACCATCTACCCAGCGGATGTGGTGCTCATTGAAGGCATCCTTGTGTTCTACTTCCCGGAGGTCCGAGACCTGTTCCACATGAAGCTGTTTGTAGACACAGACTCGGACACCAGGCTTGCGAGGAGAGGTGAGTGTGACTAGAAAAACATAAATAGTTCTTCGGTATAAAGTTAATTTATTTCCAAAATTAAATAGCACCATATCTTTAGTTTAATTATAGCTTAGTCTTAGAGCGACATGTATCGCCTCATTCAAGAACTACCAATTTCTATATTGGGGCCATCTTTGTACTAAATAAAAAAAGGCCTTTGTTGCTGATGCGGTTATTACACCCAACTAAAAAAAACAAAAATAAAACTTATTAAGTAGGTACACACTTATTATGCTAGCACTTACCTACACATTTTTTGGCAGCATCTGATAACAGATCTGCCAAAATACAATCTATACTAATATTATAAAGAGGAAAGATTTGTATTTTTGTGTGTATGTTTGTAATGAATAAACTCAAAAACTACTGGTCCGATTTCAAAAATTCTTTCACCATTGGAAAGCTACATTCACCCTGAGTAACATAGGCTACTTTTTACCCAACTGCACAGAAGGAGTGTAATATTTTATTGAAAAACTATGTTGCGAAGCTGCGGATTGGTCGGCTAGTCAGCAATATTTAATTTAGAGGTAGAATTGTTGAGGCGATCAATGGAGACTAAATTACTAGGGACCGGATAGCGCAGCGTAGGATGGCCCCCCACTAGAC
This sequence comes from Philereme vetulata, assembly GCA_918857605.2. Lineage (NCBI taxonomy): Eukaryota > Metazoa > Arthropoda > Insecta > Lepidoptera > Geometridae > Philereme > Philereme vetulata. Next base: position 2,985,368 of record OU975482.1, read on the forward strand.
AAAACGACGAGCTGATAGGTTGCTGGGAGCCGTTGAGTGCAGGCCGCACAAGATCCGTCGCTCTGGAAATTCTGCTATCAAAGTCATTAAGCCTTGTGTCCATAAGAGAGAGAGAGAGAGTGAGATAATTCTTTATTGTTACACCAAATTAAAATAACTTCACCTAGAAAACTTAAAGACTAATACATGGTGGTACAATGAGCGGCCTTATCACTCAAAGCGATCTCTTGCCGGCAACCTTTGAATGGACTGGATTGAAGTGACGTGTGAGGAGGCGGTGTTTCAATAAATACCTACTTATGTAGGATACAAATAAATAAATACCTAAACCTAAAATATACTTAAATACTTAAATAAATATACAATATATACATATTAGGTTGGGGAAAAAGTTTCATCGCATTTTTTAAGAAAATTCAAAACTTTTTTTAATGTAGTTTATTTACGTTTAACTAAAGTATGTAGGTACCATTTTATTCGATAACTTTTTGCCATCTTGTAGGTAGGGACATGATCTCATTGCTATAGAAATTTTGGGGCTTCTGATCAAAATACCGCGACAAGTAGTTTTGGCAGTCCTGGATGTTAACCTGACACTGCCTAAAGAATTCTAAAGAGACGGAAACAGGTGGAAATCTGAAGGTGCAAGGTCAGGACTATACGGCAGATGCATTAACACCTCCCAGCCAAACTCTCTTAACTTTTGCTGAGTGGCTAAAGATGTGTGAGGTCTAGCGTTATCATGTTGAAAAACCACACCCCTTCTGTTGATTAATTCCGGCCGCTTTCTCTCAACTTCTTGCTTTAATCTCATCAGTTGTTCGCAGTAGAGTTCAGAATTCATAATAATTCATATTTAATTTATACATAAACAATTTCTAAAATCGTGTTTGAACTGATATTTGCTTACAACTGACAACCAAATATAATACTATAAATTAAAAAAAAAAACGATGATGCCGACGATATTGTGGTCATGGCAAAGTCGATGGAAGAGCTCAGCACGATGCTCGAAGGCCTCAATCGAGTCTCCCAACGGGTAGGACTTAAAATGAACATGGACAAGACGAAAATCATGTCGAATGTCCATGTCGTCCCTGCCCCAGTTATGGTTGAGAACTCGGCTCTTGAAGTTGTCGACGCGTATGTATACCTAGGACAAACCGTCCAATTAGGTAGGTCCAACTTCGAGAAAGAGGTCAATCGTCGAATCCAACTCGGATGGGCAGCGTTTGGGAAACTTCGCAACGTCTTTTCGTCCAACATACCTTAGTGCCTTAAGACGAAAGTCTTCAATCAGTGTGTGTTACCAGTGATGACATATGGAACCGAGATGTGGTCCTTCACTATTGGCCTTATGAGTAAGCTCAGAGTCGCTCAACGAGCTATGGAGAGGGCTATGCTCGGGGTTTCTCTACGGGATCGAATCAGAAATGAGGAGATACGTAGGAGAACTCAAGTCACCGACATAGCCCGACGGATTAGCACGTTGAAGTGGCAATGGGCAGGACATATAGCGCGCAGGACAGATGGCCGAAAGGATCAGGAGATGGAGAAAGGTTCTCGAGTGGAGGCCACGGACCGGCAAGCGCAGCGTAGGACGTCCACCCACAAGATGGGCAGACGACTTGGTAAGAACCGCAGGTCGGCGTTGGATGCAGGCCGCTTCCAACCGCAGTTCCTGGAGATCAATGAGGGAGGCCTTTGTCCAGCAGTGGACGTCCTACGGCTGATATGACGATGATGAAAAAAAATGTTCAAATATAAATCATGTCTAAAATGTCAAAAATAATAATTAATTAAAACTTCCATAAATGTCACAGTGATCCTATAGCCAGCCATTAAATTGTATTACTAACAAAGTCATAACAAGGTTCTCGAGTGGAGACCACGGACTGGAAGACGCAGCGTAGGCCGACCCCCCACAAGGTGGACCGACGATCTAGTAAGAATCGCGAGGAGCCGTTGGGCGCAAACGGCTACCAACCGCTCGTTGTGGCGATCTAAGGGGGAGGCCTATGTTCAGCAGTGGACGTCTTCCGGCTGATGATGATGATGATGAACAAAGTCATCGATTGCGTAGAAGCATCCCTCCAGCAAAAGTTTTCTCAATTCTGATTTAAATTTATTTAAGTTATCAGTCTCTTTTAAATGTACCGGTAAGGTGTTAAATAATCTTACAGCCTGGTACCTGCTGCAGTGTTTGGCTATGTTTTTAACCTAGGGCAGAAAGGTGCTACAAGATCCTTTCTTCTAGTCCCTAATCGAACGGACCTTTGAATCGATGGTCCTGCTTGGTGGTAACAGCTCATAATGAATAATGCCCTTCCAATCCCACCACACACACAGCATCACCTTGTTGCGAGTTAACTCGGGTTTCGCCACAGTCTGTGAAGCCTGACCGGTCTTTGACCACGACCTTTTTCGCACGTTCTTGTCGTACGTGATCCACTTTTCATCAGCAGTTATCAGCTTCTTCACAAATGGTTCGGTTTCATTACGTCGTAATAAAGAATCACAAATGAGTACACGGTTCATTAGGTTTCTTTCAGTGAGCTCGTGGGGTACCCAAATATCGAGCTTTTTTGTGTACCCAGTTTTTTTTCAAATGCGCCAAAACTGTTTTGTGGTCAATTCCCAGTTCTTCAGCTACGTCGTAACTACTGCTATGCTGATCTTGCTTCACTTTTTAAAAAATGGCATCAATTTTATCCGTAATAGGGCGACCAGAGCGACGTGCATGTTTGACATCAAAATTTCCGGATTAAAAACGCTTAAACCAAATTTGTGCTTTTCTCACAGACACTGCACTAGGTCCATAAACATAGCAAATCTTTTTCGCGGCTTGCGTTGCGTTTTTACCATTTTTGTAGTAAAATTTTAAAATGTATCGAATTTCTTCATAAAATTCACTCATCTTTACAGTACGAAAAACAAATAAAAATTACACATTTTCCTAATTTGAATTTGGAATTATTTTCTTTAAAATTTAAACTTTGAATGATACCAAAACCAGCCAGATACAAAGAGAATAGCCATAGGGATTTTATTATAAGTTTATACATACTATAATGCGAAAAGACTTTCTCCCCAACCTATTTACAGGGTTAAAGGCTAAGTCGACCTAGATCCTTAAAGGGGCTGTGGTTTCCATCATTACTGACTGATTTGACTATGAAACACTCTACCCCAAACTTAACCGTTTTCAAGATATTAGAATTTACATTAATAATTGCTATTTGACATTAATTAATATGTAGTAAATAATAATTTGTATTTGATTTGTAATGATGTTTATTTTGCTATTTAAATCTGTTAAAAGGAAAAAAATTTGTTAAAATATGTTCTGGCACGCCATCTCACTATTTTTGCATACCACTCTTGGTAAAACATGTTACTGTTACTGAGACTACAACAAGATCCAGCATGCTTATTAATAGATTATGTTAAATGTATGTTAACCCACACATGTTAAGCAAATTTTATTTTAAATCTTTTCGTCTTTATAAACTTTAAACATGAGGTAGGAATGCTGTGAGGTATAGCAGCAAAAGGGCCTCGACTCAGCATTATGTCAACTGGGTTAGCAGTGGACGCTGTTATTCTGCCTATGTCCCAATCCCGGTCATTTATCTATCTATGTATCAAAATTCATCGAAATCGGCTTAGCCGTTTTGTTGTGAAAACGTAACAAACAGACAGACAGGCAAGGATTACTTTCGCGTTTATAATATTGGTATGGATTCATAAAATTAAGAACCACACACAACACAATTAAGAATAAATTTATGACCTGCTCGCGGCTTCGCACGCTTGAAATTTCCCGTTCCCGTGGCAACATCGGGATAAAAACTACATAAAACACGTCTAAGTGACGCGGCACTTCATGTAAATGACTTCACGTCAATGAACAACGGTTAAATTATGTGAATATTGTTCATACAAAAATACTGAAATTGCGATTAAATAAAAACCGGCCAAGTGCGAGTTCGACTCGCGCACGAAGGGTTCCGTACCATTGTGAAAACCGCAAAAAAAACCACGTTTGTTGTATGGGAGCACTCCTTAAATATTTGTTTTATTTTAATTTAATTATTTATTTTTAAAGTGAATATATGACTAAATATTCTGTTAATATTTTAAGCGTCGTCTACCTGTTGTCGTTATCAATATCGAGCTAAACCGAGCAAAAAAAATCATGTTTGTTGTGCCCCCTTAAATATTTATTTTATTCTGTTTTTAGTATTTGTTGTTATAGCGGCAACAGAAATACATCATCTGTGATAATTTCAACTGTCTAACTATTACGGTTCATGAGATACAGCCTGGTGACAGACGGACAAACAGACAGCGAACCTGTCGGTACGGAACCCTAAGTATGGGGGGTGGGGTTAGGAGGGTGAAAAATACTTTACGACCTATCCTAATACCTACCAAATTAGTATATAAAAATATCTTTAAGGGGCAGACTTTGAATATTGTAACCCTAATAGTTATCATTCTGCTTGTTGTATGGTATTGAAATTTAAATACACGGTACTCAAGGATATAAGTAACAAAGCAATTGTTCTAAAAACACGAATTACTAATAAAATGTCGATAAAAAAAAAATTACAAAGACACCTCTGACAATTAAGACATTCCCAAGTTAATTCTACACAATAAGGTAATAAGATATGATATTTCACAAAAATATTCTTCAAATAATAAGAAAATAAACTATTGATCAATTTTTTAGAATAAGTTATTTGTTTACACAGTAATTATGATTTTTACAAATGTCGCTTACGTTGTTTAATTCGGAGCCACTTCAATATCATGCCGCACTCTTCTTACTTGTTGCTCGCGTATTTTACTTCGCACTCACTCTCATTCCGCGGCGATCCGCGTTGTTAGACGGACATGAGCTACTTTTTTTCAGAAATATAACAAAAATAAAATCCACACAAATGGGTCAAAAGATGTGCATTACGCGCGCGAAATACATGATGGATAAAGTAAGGTAAGTAAGCCATTTGTTTGTGCATATTTATTGCTATTTACTATGATTTTGAAAAATATTTCAATTAGCCAGAGTTCCTTGTTCTGCAACCACTGACCGAAATATATTCTTTATTTTCATCGGGATAGTTAAAGGTTAGTCAGACTAGCGGTTCTCGGTACTGGAGCGTCTGCAGTGCCTACTCTGCGTAAGCGGGTTCGAACCCCACCGGACTAGATGTTTTTTGTTAGTTCCTTTTAGTTTGTTTTTTCTACCTTCTAGTTGTTTCTATGTTTTGTAAAATAATACTTTTATTTAGATATCTACCTAGTAAATATTTTAATATTAAGTTATAACGTTTGATTTTTAAACTTTTCTCAGTCAAAGCTACATATGTTTATAAAAATGAGTCCCTTTCTAAGCAAACTGGCGAAAAATAAGGAAAAACCATCATAATCATTAGGTAGGTAGGTAGGTAGGTATGTACACACGGCTATACATCAAGCTATACTTTTCCAGTATAAGCTGACCTATCATTCTACGAAAAGCCTACACAATGCTGGAAAGATTATACTGGAAAGTTATAGCTTGATATGTAGCCGCGTGTACTATGTGGGTACTGTAAGTTATTTCATACAGCAATACGTACTTTATCGCGTATTTTGCTTCGCGCTCACCCTCATTCCGCGGCGATCCGCGCACAGAGTACTTTGTATATCCGCGTTGCTAGGTAGACTTGTGCAACTTTTTTTCAGGAATAAAACGAATAAACCCACACAAATATGGGTAAAATATCATTTAAAAAAATATGTATTATGCGTGCGAAACACATGATGGATAGAGTAAGGTAAGTAAGCCTTTTATCTGCGCGTACTTATTGACATTTGATAATATTTATTAGGTATGATTTTGAAAAATCTTTTAATGATTTTCTGTGCCGCGGCACTTACCGAGATAGATTCTTAATTTCATTAAAAATGATAAAGTCTGCGTAGTTTAGCGGTTCACGATACTGTGGTGGTACCTGCCTACTCTGGCGAAGGGTGGTTCAAGTCCCCACCGCACCTAGATATTTTTTTATGTTTTTTTTATACCTTCTATTTATTTCTATCTTTTGTACAAGTATTTATTTAGTTATGTACCTAGCTAATATTTTAATATTATGTCATATATTTTGATTTTTGAACCTTTGTCAGTCAAAGCTATGTTTATTTTAAGGCCAAAGAAGAAAGACGAAAACGAGCCCCTTTCAACGCAAACTGGCGAAAGGTATCATAATTAATTACTTATTAGGTAGGTAGGTAGGTATGTATATTTAATAAATATGTGTGTATTGTAAGTTATTACATACAGCCATACATACTTTATAACAACGCAACGTGGCTAGCAACCGCGGACGAGCTCGGCTTCATCGCATCGCGCGTCGGTCGTCAAGGTACACCAAAACTCAGTGGCACAGTATAAGAAAATTTGTAACAGTAGGACTCAGATCACATGTCTTACGTTGACTAAGTTACAACTACTTACGTTACTAGTTAGTGGAAATATCTAAGTTGGCTATAAAAAAGTATTATAAAAACTTTTACATAAAATATATTAGAGTAAGTACCTATACGTAAGTATATAAATTTTTGGACAGTCTGAAATCACTAAAATTCTTAAGTTTAAATTCCTTTCTCATATATGTAGGTAAGTGTAGAAGATCGTAAGCGCGGGTCAGTCGTGGTATGATATATCCTTATAAGATAAGATGATTTTATTGAGCTTAAGTTTACACTAATGATGCTAATGATACGAGTGGCTCGACCGCTAGCCGATTGTGCACTGATTACGTAAACCGCGCGTCGCAGCGCAGAGGCGGTACTCGACCTACGTAATCAAAATTGCTGGCTGAGCTAAAAGGTGTTCGTATATCTAACAGTAAGTGAAATGTAAATTTATTTTTGGAAAAATAATCTTTCGTTATGTTACACCTACAGTAGGCATTTTACGAAGTTTTTGTTTAATTTAGTTTTTAGATTAGATTCGCTAATTGTCAATTTTTGTATATAACTTGGGAGTTTGTTATTATAGCATACACTGTCCTATAAACGATTTACTAACTTTTTAAAACGGACATAAATCTATGCATACACCATGAGAACTTTGCGCAGTTGGGTAAGAAGTGGACATGAATCAAACGCAATGTTTGGACTTGCTTCTGACTACCATCTTGTGGGATATCTTTACGAATCTGCATACTGAGTAAGAAATCCGAGTATGTCCATAATGTGGATTAATGTCGTGAGCGATATCATTAGGTAATAAATGTTTATGAATATATAAATAAATATAACATTTTTTTTTACTATTTAAACCTTCTATTTCTGGACTGACATAGGACCTGTAATGAAAAAAAATTGTGACTTACTACATTTATTTTACTGTGACACGCTGACAACAACATCCAACCAGCGTATCGTGTGAATGTATAGAAGGTTATTTGCAATGCAACGTAGTTCCCGCGTTCCTAAACAGATGGCGCTAGTATAGAGTAACTAACAGTACTTTGTATATGTTTAGTTCCGCAAATTTCCGTAAATTTTATTTGTGATAATGTCTCTAGTTGTTGCTTTGGCGTAAATCTAGAGGCGCGTGCGGGGTGAAGTGGGGTTGAAATCTGAAATCTGCGTGTCTGAAGTCTGTGCCTTAAAATTGGTCGTAACGTTTCGGAGCAGTGCGACCACTAAAACCGTGATACGAAATTTTTATATATTAGAATAAATTTTAATGTGTCCTAAGTTAAGTATTTTGTTCAATAAACATTTATAACTAGTGGTTCGCCCCGAACTGAGATCTCGGGAGTTTCCGATTAAAAAAAAAATTGTAATCTTTGACTATCAAAATAGTGTCACGAAATAAATAACCAATAACTTGACCTACCGATTCATTCAAATTTCAGGTAACGGGAGTTCATGTAAATTGGTTCCTTTTTTTGGGGTATGAATTGCTGTTATTTTGGATTTCAGACTTTTGCCTATATTTATGTTACTAAAGCTACACGTTTACCAAATTTCAGCTCTGTGGGGTCACTGGTGTACCCTGTCAATTTTGTCAAAGCTCAGTTTTTATTATGACTAATAACTCAAAAACTATAAAGAGTTTACGTAAAATAAAAACGGAGTCTAAATCTACTAATGAATACCTTTCATTTGACGTTCCATTTGACCAGTTAGCCTCATTTTCATTTTTTATCCCTCTTGAACCCTTATATCTGAATAACCCCCCAACATTTTTAGCTCATTTAGTCACACCAAAATTGTGCCATCATTACCTACCTATGTATTAAATTTCACGATGATCGAATCAACGCTTCGAAAGTTATCCTCGGACAAATATACAACGCCGATTTGCCCAAGTTTATTTAGAGATCTCTCTTCGCTCGATTTATATTAATAGTAAACACTGTTCCCCAGTGCCTCGCGACATCATGGACCGTGGCAGGGATCTGGAACAGGTGCTCAATCAGTACATGAACTTCGTGAAGCCGGCGTTCGAAGAGTTCTGCCTTCCGGTGAGCATTCATTTATTTTTAAATATGTAGTTAAACAGTTTGCTGTAAGAGTTGTTTATCTCATTAAATAAATCCATACTCATCATCATCATCCTATCAGCCGTAGGACGTCCACTGCTGGGCAAAGGCCTCCCTCATTGATCTCCAGGAGCTGCGGTTGGAAGCGGCCTGCATCCAACGCCGACCTGCGGTTCTTACCAAGTCGTCTGCCCATCTTGTAGGTGGACGTCCTGCGCTGCGCTTGCCGGTCCGTGGCCTCCATTCGATAACTTTCCTGCCCCATCGGCCATCTGTTCTGCGCGCCATATATGGCCTGCCCATTGCCACTTCAACGTGCTAATCCGTCGGGCTATGTCGGTGTCCATACTAATATTATATAATTTTTTTCTTATTTTTTTTACACAGCGCTATCTATAGTGTGACCATTAGTGCTGTGCACTCCCTGAGGTATGCGCGCGGCGAGACGGGGGGGGAGAATCAACGCCGTCGCCGTCAACGCTCGTGGCGGCAGGTAGTGTTATTTGTATCGGACTGTCTATGTCATGTGCGTCTGACATAGACAGTCCGATACAAATAACACTACCTGCCGCCACGAGCGTTGACGGCGAACTGACAGAGCGCAGCAGCCGATTCTCCCCCCCGTCTCGCCGCGCGCTTACCTCAGGGAGTGCACAGCACTAATGGTCACACTATAGTCCGAAACTAAACAGAGCTTGTACTATGGAAACCAGATAACTAATAGAATACTTAGATACCTTGTTTTGTAAATATGTACATACATATAATTATATAGAAAAACATCCAGAGCCGGAACAAATATTTGTAGATCATGCAAACATTTGTTCCGCGGTGGGAATCGAACCCACTACCTCTTGCGTCTCAGCTGGCTATACGACCACTGCGCCACGGAGGTCGTCAACAGTAAATCAAAAGTTTTTTGTCTGTCTGTCTCTTTGTTTAACTGTTTGTTTGTGTTTCACTATTAAACGACCGGATTGATTTCAATAAAATTTTGTATACAGATAGATTATGAAGCCGCAGGAGGAAGCTTTTTCTGTATAGTTCTCATTACGAGTTATTTTCCGTGAACTCTTCAAAACTTCTTCGTTTGTCACCTTTTCTGGTACAGCTAATTTCTTCCAATCTTCTTTTTATTAAAGACCAGCTGACCAATCCGCAGCTTCGCACGCGTAGTTTTTTAATAAAAACATTACCCTCCTTCTCCGCAGTTGGGTAAAAAATAGCCTATGTCACCCGGGGATAGTGTAGCTTCCCAACAGTGTAATAATTTTTTAAATCGGTCCAGTAGTTTCGGAGTCTATTCTATACAAACAAACAAATCTTTCCTCTTTACAATATTACGAAGTTTTTTGTAGATATTGATATGTTCTTTAATATTGTAGAACATACTTTTGTTCTATCATCAATAGTTACCGCAGTGCATGCGACGAAACACGTTTTAGGCCACTTTTTTTACACCTTGGGTTACGTTACATAAGTTTTAGTAAGGATCCCTAATCTTTTCTAATAATGAATATAGCCTATGTCACTCAGGGTGAATGTAGCTTTCCAATGGTGAAAGAATTTTTGAAATCGGCACAGTAGTTTTTGAGTTTATTCATTACAAACATACACACAAAAATACAAAAATAAAAATCTTTCCTCTTTATAATATTAGTATAGACTAGCTGTTGCCAGCGGCTTCGCCCGCGTTGTTGTGGGGTGCAAAAATACATATAGAAACTTTGACATCCCATTTTTATCTCATGAGAACTGATTTATGATATAAAAAGTAGCCTTGTGTTAATCCAGGTTATAATCTAAGTACATACCAAAATTCATCGAAATCGGTTCAGCCGTTTCGACGTGATTGAGTAACAAACAAATAAATAAACAACCATCCAAACTTTCGCATTTATAATTTAGTGTGATGTGACCCACCTGCGGCTTCGCACACGTGGCTTGTCAATAATAACATTACCCTCCTTTCGCACGGTCGGGTAAAAAGTAGCCCATGTCTCAATCCATACATTTATGTACCAAATTTCATCAAATTGCATCTTCCTTCCGTCTACAAGCTGCAGTGTCCAATTTGAAAGTCCCCAAACCGGTTGCGCACTCAAGTTGGCCGCTGTCGAGACAATCTAGCCAAGTGGGGCTACATCGACCCATTCCGGAGCCAGTGCCACTGCGGGGCCACCACACAATGGCCCACCTGCTCTCACGTCCTCTATGCCCAACCGCCTGCACACGGAATGACTTGTACCAGACACGAAAGAAGAAGAAGAAGAATCGAAATCGGTTCAGCCGTTTAGTCGTGAAAACTTTACAAAGAGACGGTTACTTTCGAATTTATATTGTAAGTATGGGTTTTCTACAGCAATTATTTTCTTTTTACAGACAAAGAAATTTGCTGACGTCATCATACCGAGAGGCGCAGACAATTTAGGTGAGTTTAGATTATACAAGTGAATTTAAAAAATGACCATTTGCCCCTTACCACAAAAAGTGAAACACCCGCTGAACACCTATTTAAAAAAACTTTTGCAATTTTTCCTTAGGAATTTTTTTAAACATTTGTTCAACGGGTGTTTAAATATTTGTGGTTTTTTGCGGTTTGGATTCTGTATTGGAACTCGGAGCTCTTATAGTTTCGTTATATCCGTCTGTATGTCCGTCCGACCAGTCACAGCCGCGTTACTACATTAGTGCTGTTTAAGTTATAACTTTGGCTAGTTAGTCTTAGATTTTGATTTTAGAATCGGGTATTAACTTGCGTAATAAATAACTGGATGTTAAGACAGAAAAAAAAATATGGAAAAAATTTAGATTATTTTTATTATCCAAACAGATCATAGAATATATTTTTCACAGCATTTGCTCGACAATATCAAATTATGTGTCATGTAAACCTCACCGAATGCAGGTGATTAAATCCCTACGGCTGAGCTGGGGGTAAAGTTGTACTGAACTTCATTACTGACTTTGTGTTTCATTATGTACTTGATTTGCATTTGGTACAATAGGAACTTATTCGTAAATCGAACTAACCTCTGCACAGTATGCACCAAAATAGATTTGGTTTATGATGTCTCGCAGAAACTGTGAAAAGTAGAGTATTCTCCTCGTGGATAAAGCTGTCTGCATCTTGGTCGCGCTTATATCCCTCTCTGCACTCAGGATTCAATATAGCGCCCGTGACGTAAAACACTGCTTCATATAATAATAATAATAATACTAATAATCATATAATAATCTACTATTCTCTTCTTGTTCAATAACTGCTTTTTATGAAATTTTTATCAAGTTGGCAATGGCTTCAACACAGGATCATAATTCTACGTAAACCTTTTACTTTAGTAAATTCTCGAAATCAGGACACACAAATATCCCTTGGCTCCCACGGGTACTGGTCGGCCACGGATCTCTCCATCGATGGTATTCGTTTGGACCACATTAAACCCGACACCGTGTATCCCTTAACCTATGCTTTCCCACTGGTTTCACTTTTGCAAAGGTCTCCCCAATACTCCTACATATCTCACGATCACTCGCCACGTCCCACCAGCCTTCTTGGAAGGCATCGAGGCAGTCACGACACCGCTTCCTAGGTCGACACCGTGTATAAAAAAAATACTGAACATTTCACACAGCGCCATCTACCCCCAAACTAAGTCAAGCTTGTAATAAGGGAACTAGATAACTGATAGAATACTTAGATAGAAAAAGAACCAGACCCGCAACAAATATCTGTAGATCATGCAAACATTTGTTCCGTGGCGGGAATCGAATCCGCTACCTCCTGCGTCTCAGCCGGCTCTTCGCCAACGGCGCCACGGAGGTACATACACACTAAAACATTACCACAAAACAGATAGTTACAGAAGTTGTGTGTTGAACGAGTGAAAACTGGCCCGCGCGTACGAAGAACTGGAACGATTTCGGTCGAACGTTCGAACTACTTGATCTTATCTTCCTTATTTTTTTTATATTATTTGGCCCACTAAGCTGGACGTTTCACGAAACAATACAAGGAAAAAATACCAAAGACAGTGTACACTGTACGGCCTTCTAAAAGTAGGCACAGCATGCAAAAATAGTAAAAAAAAAAAGAGAAAACAAAATTATTATGTATTTATAAAACACTTACCTGCTACCAAAACCAGCTACAGGTTTTGAAAGCAGGAGTTTTTTTGGGTGTGTTGACCGATGCACGAAAGATATCGAACAGATTGAGGTGCTCTATTTGTGACATTACCCGAGTTCAGCAGTCGAGTAAAAATAATTTTATTTTGATTCCATCCCATTACGGTCAGCGCCATCTATCCAGGCAAACGGAACTATTTTATTGCCGTAAAAAGACGATATTTGATCCTAAGTTTTCGGGATAGTGCACTTTAACCGCGAGGTAAGTCCCAGGTCATAGCCACTGCAACGAGTCCCCCCCCCCTCACCCCCCCCCCTCCTCTTGCAGCGGCTATAACCTTCCTAGCTGCTCTCGTGATAAAGTCAGTTTTCCCTTGTTGCAGTGGCTATTGACCTAATCGTTCACCACATTTGGGATATAATGTGCAAGAAGCGGCAGGCGACGCCGAAGATCGTGAACGGATGCCACCACGAGGTGGACGAGACCAATGGACGGCGGATGTCGGGGAGTTCTGAGGATACGCTGAGCCGATAGTGACTTTATAACTATCTGTGACTATTGTGAACTTTCCAAATGAACGAAGGTATGGAGTGAGGGCGGAATAATCGTTAAAAAAAAACAGGAATACTAATGGAATTGAAACGTTTATAATAGTTACTAGCTGAACCGCCCGCGGCTTCGCACGCGTGGTTCCGTCTACGAAAACATTGTCACACCTCACCTTTTTTACGCCCAAGATGACAGGTTTAAATTGAAGTCAGTATGTAGCTGTGATTGTGGCGATTATGACTCTATTGTCCAATTTGAAACTTTACCGGTACCTCAATTATCATCATCATCAGCCTTTCTCATCCCACTGCTGGGCATAGGCCTCTCTTCGTTGTCGCCATTCGCCTCTGTCCTGCGCTGTCCTAACCCACATACGACCTGTGATTTTTATAATGTCGTCGACCCATCTTGCCGGCGGACGACCTGCGTTCCTGGTTCCATCTCGGGGCCACCGCTCAGTCAGCACCCTGCTCCACCTGTCATCAACGCGCCTGGCCACATGTCCTGCCGAACTCCATTTGAGTCCCAATATACGCTTGCTAACGTCTTGAACTTTAGTCCGCTTGCGAATTTCAGTATTGGGGACTCGGTCTAGCAGTGTGATGCCGAGCATGGCGCGCTCCATGGCTCTCTGTGCGACTCTAATCCTGTGCACAGTCTCCTTCGTGAGCGTCCATGTCTCGATAAATAACGTTAACTTTAACAAAGCCGACAAAGCCTGTGTAAATGTGGTATCTATAAGAGACTCCTCCCGGACTGAATGCAACTGCGGAGCACCCATCCAGTCCATGTCTCATCTGCTTTCTTGTCTCTTGTGCCCTACCACCTGCACAAGGGATGGCCTCAACAAAGCCACGTCCAAAGCTATTGATGTGGCAAAGTACTACTCGAAAATAGTTTAATATCGATACCTGAATGTATCATGTGTATTTACCGGGAAAATACCGATACTTATCATAATGCCGTTAAAATTACCAATTCTCAAAGCAATTCTAAAAGCTTTCGACTTCAATCATTATTAATATACGTGATGATAAAAACGGTACGTTTTTATTAAGATTGACAATGTTTCGGTACAATCCGTAGACCTACTTAGGAAAGTATTCACAAAAGTCACAGACCTAAAGATCCCGATACTTCAGAAATTGACTTGTCTATTTTGTTTGCCCAGTTAACGTTCGCGCACGCAAATAATTAACTAGTTAAGTATGAGTTGTATTATTTAGTTTAATAGAATTGATAATATTTGGTATTAAATATTAACCTTTGGAATGCGGATGTAAGGATCCTTACTAAAACTGTCATCTGCGTTGATATGGATCAGTATAATTGCTACTCTTGTCTACTTTTACGGTATTTTAAGCCGTATTTTTATGTTATCAAGATGTTTATTTCAGTAAAAATAAACTTGGTTGGTTGGTACACATTCCATACAATTTATTGAAAATATACATCATATTTTGAACTGTGACTAGTACGCTCTATCATGCGCGCCATCTTACTCAGACAGTGGATACACAGTTTTAGGTCACGCAAACTAAAGCTTAATGGAACGTCGTAAGTACATACGTACAGATTTTATAATTGCAGTCATACGACGATTGATAGTAATGCAATTGTTTGACTTGTATTTGCTCCGGTATGCAATTAGCTAAACAGCTGAAGATAATTTTATTAGCAAACTATGACTGCAATTATGCAACCAGCTTTAACTGATATCGGTTTCTTGGTTTAGAAAGCATCGTAAATGGTGTATTTTTTTAAACTTGTGTTTTTCCGCCTATGCAAAACTAGAAATAATTTTTAGAATTTGTTTCATCTGTAAATCATTAATTAGGAGACTTTATTCAGTCACACTGCGTGACATAGTCTAAGATGTCATTGAAACTCAGGCTTAAGTGTTTCAGTAAATGATATGACAACTTAAATGTTATAGTATTTAAAATCATATAATCTAATGCTACTATGCCACGTACAAAAGTACAAACACAGTCAGGCAGATTAAGTCATCAAAATCACCACATCCTAGATTAAAAAAAAAAAATGGTAATGGTACCAAGTCCCAACTTTTTAAGGCATACATTTTTTTCATTTCATCTTCGATCTCAGCGGCTGCTATCAGGTGAGGTAGTGGTCAAACTACCTGTGTTAATAAAAGTTGAGCCTGGGTTAACTTAGACATGGTTTAATTTATGCCATCTCGTGTAATGGAACTGATTATGTATATATTATTCGCATGCGCGAAACAACCTCCAATATATGGAATATCAATGTATTTCCTACCGTATATTTAAGTTCCATCTTTATGTTATCGTACTTTATAATAAGGCTGACGCTCACAGAAGCATAGATTAAGTAATAAATTAGAGCCGTCGATTTTTTTATACATTTTACTATCTTAAAATCTTTTAACAATTTGCAATCAATGTATTTAAACACAGGACTACTAGAAAATAGTTGTTTTTTTGTTTATGAGAAGACTTATTTTTAATTTCTCGTACGTTTTTGTTACAAAGTAACGCAAATTATACTAGGTATTGTAAACAGTAAACTTCTGTAAACTTCTGTTTGTATACAAACAGCACTGTCTGATATCGCTGCAACGCAATGTTATTTTCTATAAAGTGTAGTTTTTTTTAATAAACACAGATTTTTGTTCTTAATTACAGACCATTTGATCCTCAGCATTATTAATATCTATCTCTCGTCGGCTTTAGCGTAATTGGTAAATGGTGTTTAAGGATAAACAAAAATTCATGGAATTTTCCGTAAGTGTTGAAATGAAAAAATGAAGTCGCTTCCGCTGTCTGTTACCTTAGATCTTTTAAACTACTCAACGGAATTTAATGCAGTTTTCAGCAATAGATAGAGTGATTCAAAAGGAAGGTTTATATGTATAACTAGCTTACGCCAGCGGCTTCGCATGCGTGGTTTGTCAACAAAAAGTAGCCTATGTGTTAATCCAGGCTATAATCTACGTAGATACCGATTTAAAAGTAACCCTGTCTCTCTGTCTGTTTGTTAACTTTTCACGACTTAATGGCTCGACCGATTTTGATGGAATTTGGTGCCTATATACCTAGATAGATTATAAATGGAATTAAGACATAGGATGCACTTTACGCGACTGCACAGAAGGAGGGTAATATTTTATTGACAAACCACGTGTACGAAGCCGCGGGCGTGTCAGCTAGTTTTTAATAAACTATACAAAAACTTATAAAAGTGTGATGCGTTTAACTTAAATACACATTGAGTCAAAATTATACAACTTGCATACTAGTAGTGATATAGTATTCAACGCAGTATTTGAACCAGACACTAAAGTAAATACATAATATTATTTTGTAATGTAGATATTTCGAACGAGTAGTCGAATGTGTTTAAGTTAGAGAAAACACTTTAAAAAAATTCTGTGATAAGAAACTCGGAAGAATAGTGACTGGTTCAAAGCCTGCGTTGTAATTGACGTACTAAAATGTATTATTTTAGGTTTTTTTCTATAGTTATTGTTGACATGTATAATGTATTGTCTGCATTATACTATTTGTTTCAGGGCTGGTTACAAATTTACAGTGAGCTGCATAAGTGCAGTCATAGTTTGTAATCAAAATGGTCTACAGCGGTTTAGCAAATTGCATACTACCGGTGCATAAAGGTCATAGCAGACATATCAACTCGGAAAGGGATCGGCACCGTATCGCCTTTCGCCTCGTCGTCAACCAGGCGTCAGCTCCTTGGCTACGGCTCGCTTACGCTTGACGGCTAGGCGGCACCAGTTTCACCGCTCTGGTACGGAGAGACGTAAGCGCGGAGACGACGAGCCGTAAGCGCGCCGCACTGCGGTTGTGAGCTTGTCCCGATTGCCAACCCCAAGAAACTAAAAAAAAACAGCTCACCAATAAAAAAACAGGAGAAAACAGTAGGTAAAGAAAAATTGGCAGATTTCATACTTTCCTCATATAATTAAAACAAGCACCTACTTTTATTAGTTACCAGGACTCACATACATTGTTATATTAGGTATATTATTGATCACAACATAACAAAAATCAAAGTAAAATTATATTCCATTTTCATCCTCAATTAACTTATCTTCAGTATTTGCAGACTCATTTTCCTTATTAAAATCATACCAATTTTTGTTATATTTCTTCTTGTGCCTTTCTGTGGCTTCAAATGAGTAGCAATCGGTTATTTCGGATTTAGTGTATAGTGAAATAGGTGGCGCTGAACGCTAAATTAAAAACAGTAAAAATTAGGAATGAAACAGAAAACAGGGGCATCAATGTGAAAACAGCAAATCTACTGATAAAACAGTAGGGTTGGTAACACTGTCCCGAGGCGAGGCGATAACGTTACGATTCCGATTAGTGTGCGTTGCAGTAGGGAGTTTCATACAAAGGATACTGAACGGTTAGAGCTGATACGGTGACGATCCCTTTCCGAGTTGGTATGTGTGCTATGACCTGTAAAGTTTAACCACTGAAGACTACTTTGATCCGTAGGGATATGACTGCAATTATGAAGCCTGACTGTAACCTATTTAAATGTCAACAAGGTTCTACTTACAAAGTTGACTAGGTAGGTAGGAACCTAGGTAGGAAACTAGGTCTGTCCGGCCAGCCATACTGACTCGTTATTATATTACCTTAACTATTTGCATTTATATGGCACATTTGTTTTACCGATGTATTTATCTTTATATACCTTTTGTAACAAGCGGTATAGTTATACGTATACCATATTTATCGCGCACAATATACGCATATCGTATCCATGTTAAATATTGAAAGGTATTTAACATTATTCACACAAATACCTAGCGCTTTATCAGAGTCAATACAAGGATAAGGCAATTTCTATATAGGTATTACGATTAGAAAGGGCTTGAAGTACAATTTCATTAAAGAATAGTCCCAGTAAAGCGTAGCATTTATAATCCAATGAATTTGTATTCACTAGATAGGTATAAAATGAATTTGATTATGTAAGTACCAACTCTACAAGGTATGTTATAATTTTGTGATGTGATATGTTTAGTCAATAATTCCAAATTTTAATTGTACTGATCATAATATATGTTTTGTTTTACCAATTTGGCCCCAATATACCAATGTATACCTATACTCACTGCACAAATGTTTGTATACCTAAATATGTATGTAATTTTATTATACCTTACGTAATGTTTGCTAGTTTCCATTACAAATGTTTGTAAGTAATATAGTTATAGGTATAATGATTATTAATAAAGTGTTTGCATCCCTATCCTTGTTTTATTTACCATAATATATTCAAAAACAACATCTAAGAATAGCCTTTTATTAAATTTGCCTGCTTGAAAAGATTATACTCATTCTTTATAACTACAGTACTACGATACAAGTATGAGATTTGACAATTTGCGTCTTTGGGAATGAGTACGGACGGACCCAATTATGCCATTAGCAATGATTCACATCTTCGTATTTCCGGAGAGCTCTACTTCTATAGTATAGTTTTTAAGTCTCACAAAATGTCTTTGATTCCAGTCGCGATAGATCTGATCGTACAGCACATTTCCGATTACCTGAAGAGGAGTCCGGTGGACAAAGTGCATGCGCTGGTAACCTCCGCGCCAGGAAGCCCGCAGCGCGGCGCCAAAGGCGGTCGGCCGCACTAAGTACAACATTTATAGAAATGGGTACGTTTCTGTTCAGAGTGCTCTAGCTAGGGTAGTAATTGACTGACAGCCAACAAGCAAACGAATTGAGCCCATAATAATTCCTACATATATTCAAAAACTAATTTAAATTCTGACCAATTTATTACTCTTAAAGTCAGGCCATTTTAATAGGTACCATTTGACAATTCATCAAAATTCAACAATGTAACTTTGTAACGGCATATATAAAATAATATATTGTTTCGTTTTGTTAGAACTGCACAATTGCTTAACTTTTTTCAATTACGATTACATGTTTATTGTAAAGGTGACCGATACCAGTACGAGGTCGGTACGAGTTGTACCGAACTGACAGACGTCAAATGTTACCTATTAAAACGGCCCGACTTTAGTTGATTGCTCTGGAGTTCTGACTTCTGAGATTTGTTATATTAAGAAGCATTTGGAACAGATTATTTATTAAAACTAGTACTTTTTAAAATAGTAAAATCACGTTTAATTTTACGATACTCCGGTAGAGCTAGCACTATTTGAAATCAATTAAATAACAAATGCTATTTCCATTCCTATTTGAAAAAAATCTTTGTTTTACTGTTAGGTATTACAGTACATCACAATACTCGTGATAACGATACCATTTTACCGGTATTTCTGTACCTGGTTTATGAAGGAAAAAAAAACTGTAAGAGCAGAATATGTAATTGGGTGAGATAAATTCAGTCTGTGACTTTTTGATTATATTCTATGTGTGTTCATTTTCAGAACCTGAGCTGGACTGTGGTGATTGTAAAGCAGCGCAATAATTGCTTAGAATGTATGATTGGTAGGCGAGTGTATAACATCTCTGTATGAAAAAATGGTCTGAAATAAGGGTCGGTCTCCATTAGCGAATGGCGGTGTCGTGGCAGAGTGGCGTAATAGATTTATTCACCTTTAGCAATTACGCATATAACCTAAAGCTATTTAGTAAGATAAGAATGTTACCACTACTCAATAGATTTTAAGCTCTTAGTTATAAGTATCGTATGTAGTTATTTCTTATAACCTTTTTTACATTCTTGATACATTTTGATTCTTAGAACCGCCTAGAAATGGAAAAAGTTGCAACGCACACACCATTTCGACGCCACTTAGCCACGATTTCGCCATTTATTAATTTTAAAACTCATAAAGAAACCGACATATCTACGTTTGGTACCTTGTAATTTCTCTAGTATACTATAAATAGTCAATCGCGATAACAATGTTCAAATGGCTTAGTACTTATGGCGGTTGGAATACATTAGTTTTTTTGAGTAAAAATTGTCAGCAAGCATGTTTATAATATAATGCGTTATAATAGGACAATCATTTGTGTTGAAAATGTAACGTAAAATTAAAATACTGACGATGTTACTAGTCAGACGCTCTGATCTCCTTGTATAAAAGAGGTCAGTGGACGTATAGGATAGGTAGTCGAGGATTTTGAGGCTGTTAAATTCGACTTTTGTAATTGGTAAGATTTCATTTTAGTGTTGTTGATCGTTTACACATAAGCGAGCTATTTATTTTAGATTTAGATTAGTTATGAGAGGCGAGTTTGTCGTTTTGATGTCTCTCTGTCTTTTTATTATATTAGTAGGAGTGTTATTTATTTATTAGTGTAACTTATTAGGAGAATGGCGAAATTATTTCAGCCATTTTCCAATATAAAAAAATTGTCTCCTGAACAATGCCTTATTTTAACGTAAGAGTAGTGACGTCAAACAGCCTGATGGCTGGCATTTGTACCTTTTGAAAGAAAAACGAAAATACGGACTTTTATTTAAAATTTACAGTAGTCAAATGTGAAATACTTAACGCCTTTAAACCAAAGATTACCTACATATTTAAAATAAATATTTGTATTACAAGATTCGATTATTCTTGTTTGTTAATTAATTAAAAAAAGTTTTGCTTAAAATAGTGGTATCTACTTGAAGTCTAGATAAATTAGTTATGTCAATAAATATTAGAATTATTATTAAAACAACAAAAAATCATATTCGTAAAATTGAATAAACCTTTGATCCACTGAGATAGTGGAATTTTGCTTGTCTGAACTAGGCCTTAAGCACGGTCTATTTATTAGATAAAAATCTAAGTATTGACAAAAAAAACATATTTTTGCGTATCTCATTAAATTGTAGTTTATACTACTTATAGTAGATACCAGGTGTACTAAAACTACCAAAGACTACCAAAGGAAACTTCGGGGTGAAATTACAATATTCTATCGCGCTCACAGTATAGGTCCAATAGTAAAACTTAGAGTACTTTCACTTCCTAAGTATTTTAGTCTTTTTACACCCTGCATAATTAAGACATAGTTTTATATTCCGACAACATAAGTAGTTCACTTAGCAATAGAAATTGATGACAAATTTAAATTTATTTATGAATAATAAAGCAATTTTGCAAAGGATGATCAACAGTAACGCTTACAAGCTTTAAAATAACAGTGTTGTGTTTCTCAATTTATTTTATAAAATGGCTAAGTAAGAATCATGCCAGGTGTAAAAGCACAACTTTAGTTAAATATATTCCCTTGACTTAAGAACGAAAGCTCATCTTTTTAGCCCTCTGTGCTGGATTATCCTATGTTTGAAGCTTTTGTCTGTCCGTCCGTCTGTGCAATTGTATCTTCCAAACGGATACAACAAAGATGGTGTTTGCCAGATGGTTAATAGCCATGTTTGGTGGAAGTCGGTACAGCCGGTCTGCAGGCATCAAGGGTTTTATTAAAACTATTTTTTTGGCTCGGGCAGCAAATAGGGCTTTATAAGTCTCATCTGACTTGTCATATTACATCAATCCCTATTATTTGCTTTATTCTTAAGGGGCTCCAAAACTAACTAATTTTAAGGCAATGTATAGTTGAAAATGTTACGCCAATACGTCAAATACCTACATGTGCATATCCGTCAGTATTGTCGATAATTAGCGGCGCATCCACTAACGTTAATTTCTGCCGGAATGTACAATCGCTATGAATGAACGCCAGTTTTTGATCTGTGCTTTATCCCGTCGCATTTATGTACAGATTGAACGATAGGACAAGACAGAAGGAATGCAAGTCAGTAGATGGGCCGCTATTCTCGAGTGTTGTGAAGTTTGCCGACACGCTGATACTGGCAATATCTAACAAGCATGTGATGCCGACAATACTGCTCCGCATTGCTTACAACATACTGTCGATTTCAAAGTCGATGTCGTCGTTAAAAGATTACTCGTTTAGGAGCACCTTCAAAGATGTTTATTTTGCAAGATGAAACTCAAGAAAAAATGAACCAAGGATTTTAAAAGTACCTACCTACGATTATTTTGAATATTTGTGTAGATAGAAAGTGACAGTGAGTAATTACTTGTCGTCGTAAAAAGTGTTGATACCGATACGTCAAAAATAAAGACTCATTATAGTGACGTTAATTCCCTCATCACGTAATATATAGGTATTACTCGTGCGCGATAACTTGGGACCTGCTAGGAATGCGACTCCCCGACCGCTTTCCTTGCACTTCCCCGATGGCGCCCGTATTGTACCGTTCGCATCACTATTTTTTACTAGGGTTTTTAGTCTCGTACTGGCCTACGTCACGTAACGACGCGCTCTGGAATTCTTTTAGTTTTCGTTTGTGTTATTGTTTTGTTGTTGTAGTTTTTGTTGTTATAGTTTGTGTCATTGTTTTGTTGTTGTAGTTTTTGTTGTTATAGTTTAATAGTGTTGTTATAATTCAAATAGTGTAAAAAAGATTTAAAAAAAATGCAGCGTCCTCCCTGAGTAACATAATAAATTAGGTTAAAAAAACAAAGACGAAGCCGCGGGCGGCTGCTTGTTATGTTCGCTTTTTTGCGGGCGGTACAAACACGCCAATATGACGTCACCGCGCTCAGGTCCCAATTTATCGCGCACGGGTAATACGTACCGATATTTACGAATCGTATCGTTATTTTTAACGGTATTTACTGTGATATCGATACTAAAGTTTACCGGTACTTTGTGATATCAATACCTACATAAAAAGTTTACCGGTACTTGGTTATTACCGATACCACAAAAATAAATAAACCTATAACTTATTGTTATTGAATGAAATACTTGTTTCTTCTTATTAATTTTAGGATACAGTTAGTTTTGGCGCGGGGCGCGGTATAAAAGTTCACGTATGAACGTCGTCGCGGCCGGTTGGGGAATGAATCCGCGGGGTGCGCATGCGGTGCGGGTGAGCCGACTGTGCGGGCAAGGTCACCCGTCACTCGTAGCTAGCCTGAACACTTATTTCTCTTACTTATCTTGCAATATATAAATACATAAACAATAGTTCCCTGAGCGATAGTTATCCGGTATTGTTTTTTTTTGTAACACAATTCGCTAGGCAAGTGCAGTTGTTCTATATTTGTAAACCTTGTTTATATTTTTCTTGTTACAATACAAAATAACGTTACTTATATAATTTATTTTTGAAATAAAGCTATTTATTTATGTCTTATTTCATTCACCTGTCCTAACACTACTGAGAAGTTTAACATTTTTCATTACTACGAAAATGCCTAGCGGCTGCATCCTTCATCCTTGCCACCTGGGGGCCGAATTCTGCAAATTTATAAGAAAAAACATTATAATTTAGTGTTGTCATAGCAACGGCGGTCATTCGAAAATTGATCGTGTTAGTAGAATATCCTAATAAATAAAACATTTATTTTCCCATCACAAATAGGATTTACAAAAAAATATATATAAAAGTAAGTAGAATTTAGTTAACTTATTAATTTCACTGTGAAAGCGTTGGCGGGACGATTTCGACACCCTCCAAAGAGGATGGTGGGAGATAGCGACAGATAGGGAAGCTTGGAGGGACACGGGGGGAGACCTTTGGCCAGCAGTGGGGCAAGATAGGTTAGGAATAAAATATTTCATATACACCTAGTTGGGTAAGCCTAATTACAAAACCGGTTTCGTAAGAAAACCGAAAGGCGATAATTTTGCGACGAACCATTGTGAAGCGATTGATTCAATTACAGTTTAAAAAAATCTTTATTTCTCAATTAAAAACATTGTCACTTACAATGGAGAAAGATTTATAAACTCAAAAATATTATAAGTTGTCACAAACATTACATAGAAGTATGTACCTAGGTACACACGGCTACACATCAAGCAATATATTTCCAGTATAAGCTGACCTCGCATTGTGTAGGCTTTTCATAGAAAGAGAGGTCAGCTTATACTGGAATAGTTAGGTTGATGTGTAGCCGTGTGTACATACGCAAGTTAGTTTAAATATAGCATTTAAGTAGGCAGTTAGTATTTAGGTAAAAAAGATAAATATAAACTAGAAAGGTAGGTAATAGGTATATAACGTTCCCGTAAGTTATTTCCAGAAATAATTTAAAGAATTTTAGGTAAGTGTACAGCTTTATCTAAACCTAAATTTATTATCATAACAGCCACCAGGATATCTACTGCTGAACATCGGCACCCCCATAGAGCCTTACATAACTAAATAATAAAACAAAAAATAAAATGTGTTTCGCATTTATTACAGTACACATCAAATAAAATAATTGCAATCAAGTTAATCGTTGTTTCATTAAATATATTTCTTTAAATTCTCATCTTAACCTAAATGTTTGAATGAAGCGTAGCGCACGGACTAGAGGGCACTTTTCTGAGAAAAATCGATATTAAAATATTTTGAGAAACACCCACTAATGGCAACACTGTTGTTAAAGAGTGACATAGATTATAAAAAAAATCACTTAAACAGACACAAGGGAGGGACTATCAGTGACCGAGGCAGCCCCCCTTTTATTTAAGTCCCACCTGTCCACGGCCAATGTGCTTAAAATGGTGTTGGGGCTGCCACGCAGGCGTTTCAAGATCGACATGACATTTTTTTTTAAATAAATTAATTATGCTATACATTCATTCAGGTATACTAAAAGCGCAGGGTTTTTTTTACCGCGTATTCTTAATAAGTCAAATTATATTAAAAAGATTACAAATAAAATACACACTGAATAGTTTTTGAATGAGCGGTTTTCACGGTCATGTTTCTATAACTGCTAACAGATGGCGTTGCTCTGTCATGCTCTGAATGACAAAAGAAAGTGTCAATGTCAATTGCCGTGTCAACATTATGTTCCGAGGAACTTGAAATAAAAAACAAACATTTGTGTTTGTTTATCTGACGAAATGAGATAGTTTTAGACACATTTTGATATTGTGTCTTTGAGATTTTGACAATACCATATTTTTTGGCGGCGCATCTCTAGACAGCGCCATCTATTACGCTAGTTGGAACTAGTTTTTTCTTTTTAAAATATAAAATGAATAGCCCTCATTAGCAATAGGCTAGGCTCTCCTGGACACAATGTGGGTGGTATTTCTGCGATGTCGATTTCGGTCGCCCAGCGTGTTACACTACGCTTCACTGTACATTCCCGCTATTTACATTATAGGTATTATCAAACCGGACAGTTTCCAAGGACAAACCTAACAAAACTATACACAAATAAATTCGTATAAAAACTGCCCAATTTGAAAGTTACGTTCATTTGCAGTTGATGTAATGAGATTGATTTTTTTTAACCCACTATCTAAGTAGACATAGTAATAGTATTTGTAAGAATAAAGATGGTTTTTATTTGTAATGCTTACAAAATTACATCGACACGGCTCTTGAATAGAGTGCTCCTTACTTTACTATAACGCTCCTGAACCCTATTTTCACTAAAAACGGGAATATCATCAATTGTGATAAACTAAACGAATAGACTCCTAAAATAAGTTTTGCAAGTGCGCCGTAATATCGGAAAATTCTAGAACTTACAAATCATGGTAAATATCCCGTTATTAATGAAAATAGACTAAAGACTGTTGATTTTGAAATTTTGTTGACCGGGAACATAAGTTAGCAGAGCCACCTAAATAAAATGAAATTATATTTTTAAAAAAATTAAACAGTCTCATTACACCTCATGCATGTGCTCATAAACCATTCGATATTCCATTCATTATTTGGTCAAAAATAAAAATATACATTTGAGAATACCAATTTATGCCCCGCTCACTATTCAGTCGACAAAATGGCGCAGGTCCAAGTAATTGATACCCTCAATTACAACATAAGAATAAAATTAAAAGTTGATACTTCAATGTCCTAAATAAGAATAATATTATGCAGAAAAAAACATGTTTTACTAGAGAATTGGTGTTTGTTCTCGCAGTGTTCTTACAAATCAATTATAGCATAATCACCGTTGCATTTTACATTTTTTTTATCAGTTATAAGACTTTTACATATCAGAAATAATATGGCGAGGGTAGAACCATACTGATCCAAGTGTCATTTTTTCAATAATGCAGATTTTTGCAGTAAAGGCACGGTTTTTTTATTTTTTTTCATGTCACACTGATCCAAGTGCAGAAAACGTCATCTTCTGTTAGGGAGCCTTTATTTCCCACTTTAGCATTAGTCTTACTTTCAAAATTATATCATGCCATACTAATCCAAGTGCAATCCGTACTTGGATCAGTATGGCCCAAATTTACTGAGTAAGCTAAAGTGATCCAAGTACAAAATGTTTATTCAACTGGCAACAAAACAAGCGTTGTTACTGTCAAAGTTACCTGTCAAATCCGTTGTTTTTGCGCGGGAATGTGAATAAACGGTTTTACTATTTACGACGATTCTTACTTGTTGTGGTTGTTAAATTTTAAAAGTATTTCTATTCGCGGGTTCAATAAAGTGTTTCAGTGAAATGGAAGGGAGAAACAGACGCTCTAGAGCAGAAAATATAGTTGCGTTGGCGTTGCAAAGTAGTGCATTGGGTGATTCAGAAAGCGATGAGGATTTTTCCAGCGATCATTCGTCCTACCACCCACCAGACCAGCTGAATGAATCTCTCAGCGATATAGGAAATGATGAAGGTAAGTAAATGTCTATTACAGTTTAAGTTTTGACTACGTAGTGGGCTGTGCGTTCGTTAGTTTCCTGCGTAGAGATCTTGGATTTGGCTTTTACATAAAGTGAATAACATAGCTTTTTATTTCTTACAGAAATTCTACAAGAAGCTGTTCAGTCTTCGGCTGGCGTGTTAGGTAATTTAGGAGAAGTGGACAATACAGAGGCTAATGAAAGTGTTAGAGGAAGAAAACGGCACAGAAATGTAGACGAATGGAAGAAAAATATAAGAAAGCGCAAGAGAAATGAAGGTCAAGAATACATCAACGTAAAAGGTAATACTGTGCCAGCAAAAGTATTTATGCCTGTCCTATGTAATTGCCGCTATAAATGTGGTGAGCATGTTCCTGCAGAGAATCAAGAAATGATACATGACGTTTATTGGAAGTTGTCTTCATGGAATGCACAAACGACTTGGCTGTGTAATGCTGTGAAAATTGTAGCACCCAAACGACGTAAGAAAAGGCTTCCTTTGCAGGCACCTAGTCATAAAAATGCGACCAGACAGTTCATATTATGTAACAAAAGAGTATGTAAAAAATTCTTTTTAAAAGTGATCCAAATAAGCAATAAGAGAATTGATTATGCACTAAGAAATAAAAATGCTGTCTCAGGAATACCAGAAAATGACAAACGGGGACGAAAATCTCCACCAAATAAGATCTCAGAGGAGAAATTGACATGGATCAGGGACCATATTAATAGCTTTCCAAAATATAAAAGTCACTATGGAGAAAGGAGTTTTTCACGCCAATACTTGTCTCCGGAGCTATCTATGAATAAAATGTACGAATTATTCAAAGTAAAATGCGAATCTGAGGGAAAGCCTATTCTTAAAAAGCACATCTACAAAAAAGTATTCACAACAGAATTTAATTTGCACTTTTATGTCCCAAAAACAGACACATGCAAAACGTGCGATACATTAGAAGTAGCAATAAAAGCAGAAGAAGACCTTGAAAAGTGCTTAGTTTTAAGAACCCAGAAAGACGATCATTTAAAATTGGCAAATACAGTGCGAAATATTTTGAATGATTATAAAGCAAAGGTTAAAGATGATGATTCCTTAATAGCAACAACTTTTGACTTGGAGCGCACACTCCCCCTCCCATATCTAAATACGGGTGAGGTCTTTTATCTAAGGCAACTTCAGATACTAAATTTCGGAATACATTCCTATCTAAAAGACGAAGAAAAAATAATAATGAACATGTGGCCTGAGCACTGTGGGGCAAGAGGTTCTCAGGAAGTGATGTCCTCGCTCTATCACTTCATAGAAGACTCTGTGCCGGATAACATCAAAACTCTGTGTTTGTTTAGCGACTGCTGCTCCGGACAGAATAGAAATTGGAACATTTTACATTTCTTAATGTTTCTAGTCAACAAATCGACTCATCTCGAAAATATTGTGATGCATTACCTGGTCAGCGGCCACACATACTTACCCAACGATACCGATTTTTCCTTCATTAGTCGAGAGCAAAAGAAGAGGACAGACATTTTCACGCCTCAGGCATGGATGGATCTCGTGCGTTGCTGTCGAAAGCATAAGCCGTTCATAGTTCGAGACATGGCTGACAAGTTTCTCGACTTTGAAACCCTAACAACTCAATATAAAGACTACCATACTGTTTTTGGAGAAGGTGCGAAGATATCACAAATGCGAAAAATTAAATTCTGCAATGGTTCAAGCATCATGCACTTCAATGATGACTATACTGAAAATTACGAAATGATTGACCTAAAACCTAATGCAACGGATTTAGAGGTATTTCTGTGCAACCTCAGAAATTACGTACCTGCACAGGCCAGGACACCAAAGCCCATATCATACAAAAAAATGCAAGATATAAAAAAAATTCTGAAGTTTGTGCCGCCGGTTCATCATCCGTTCTACCTATCAATTCCGCATATACCTAGAAGAGGGAGGGGCGAGGAGTCTCAGGACGATGAAAACACACTACCTTCCATGTTTGGGGATGATTAAGCTTCATTTACTTCTTTAAGTTCTATTTTTCATGAGGTTTTTCTATGTATCAATTTGAATTTGATTAAACATTTTGTGCCGAAGTGATCCAAGTGATTTTTTTTTTGTATAAACTAACATTTTGTTTCTCATAATAAAAATTATTGTCATTAACATTTTTTTTTATCATCTTTAACATTTTAGCCATCATTTTATTGAAGATCCATAACAGATCACCTGTATTCCTTCATTTTCTCAAAAGTATGAAAACGATACTTGGATCAGTATGGTTCTACCCTCGCCATATAGATTTCCTATAATTTAAGCTAACCATTTCTACTTTTATAGAAAAACTATCCATTCTGTATGACACTAAGTATTGACAAAAAAAAACATATTTTTGCGTATCTCATTAAATTGTAGTTTATACTACTTATAGTAGATACCAGGTGTACTAAAACTACCAAAGACTACCAAAGGAAACTTCGGGGTGAAATTACAATATTCTTTCGCGCTCACAGTATAGGTCCAATAGTAAAACTTAGAGTACTTTCACTTCCTAAGTATTTTAGTCTTTTTACACCCTGCATAATTAAGACATAGTTTTATATTCCGACAACATAAGTAGTTCACTTAGCAATAGAAATTGATGACAAATTTAAATTTATTTATGAATAATAAAGCAATTTTGCAAAGGATGATCAACAGTAACGCTTACAAGCTTTAAAATAACAGTGTTGTGTTTCTCAATTTATTTTATAAAATGGCTAAGTAAGAATCATGCCAGGTGTAAAAGCACAACTTTAGTTAAATAAATATATTCCCTTGACTTAAGAACGAAAGCTCATCTTTTTAGCCCTCTGTGCTGGATTATCCTATGTTTGAAGCTTTTGTCTGTCCGTCCGTCTGTGCAATTGTATCTTCCAAACGGATACAACAAAGATGGTGTTTGCCAGATGGTTAATAGCCATGTTTGGTGGAAGTCGGTACAGCCGGTCTGCAGGCATCAAGGGTTTTATTAAAACTATTTTTTTGGCTCGGGCAGCAAATAGGGCTTTATAAGTCTCATCTGACTTGTCATATTACATCAATCCCTATTATTTGCTTTATTCTTAAGGGGCTCCAAAACTAACTAATTTTAAGGCAATGTATAGTTGAAAATGTTACGCCAATACGTCAAATACCTACATGTGCATATCCGTCAGTATTGTCGATAATTAGCGGCGCATCCACTAACGTTAATTTCTGCCGGAATGTACAATCGCTATGAATGAACGCCAGTTTTTGATCTGTGCTTTATCCCGTCGCATTTATGTACAGATTGAACGATAGGACAAGACAGAAGGAATGCAAGTCAGTAGATGGGCCGCTATTCTCGAGTGTTGTGAAGTTTGCCGACACGCTGATACTGGCAATATCTAACAAGCATGTGATGCCGACAATACTGCTCCGCATTGCTTACAACATACTGTCGATTTCAAAGTCGATGTCGTCGTTAAAAGATTACTCGTTTAGGAGCACCTTCAAAGATGTTTATTTTGCAAGATGAAACTCAAGAAAAAATGGTACCAAGGATTTTAAAAGTACCTACCTACGATTATTTTGAATATTTGTGTAGATAGAAAGTGACAGTGAGTAATTACTTGTCGTCGTAAAAAGTGTTGATACCGATACGTCAAAAATAAAGACTCATTATAGTGACGTTAATTCCCTCATCACGTAATATATAGGTATTACTCGTGCGCGATAACTTGGGACCTGCTAGGAATGCGACTCCCCGACCGCTTTCCTTGCACTTCCCCGATGGCGCCCGTATTGTACCGTTCGCATCACTATTTTTTACTAGGGTTTTTAGTCTCGTACTGGCCTACGTCACGTAACGACGCGCTCTGGAATTCTTTTAGTTTTCGTTTGTGTTATTGTTTTGTTGTTGTAGTTTTTGTTGTTATAGTTTGTGTCATTGTTTTGTTGTTGTAGTTTTTGTTGTTATAGTTTAATAGTGTTGTTATAATTCAAATAGTGTAAAAAAGATTTAAAAAAAATGCAGCGTCCTCCCTGAGTAACATAATAAATTAGGTTAAAAAAACAAAGACGAAGCCGCGGGCGGCTGCTTGTTATGTTCGCTTTTTTGCGGGCGGTACAAACACGCCAATATGACGTCACCGCGCTCAGGTCCCAATTTATCGCGCACGGGTAATACGTACCGATATTTACGAATCGTATCGTTATTTTTAACGGTATTTACTGTGATATCGATACTAAAGTTTACCGGTACTTTGTGATATCAATACCTACATAAAAAGTTTACCGGTACTTGGTTATTACCGATACCACAAAAATAAATAAACCTATAACTTATTGTTATTGAATGAAATACTTGTTTCTTCTTATTAATTTATTACATTAGGATACAGTTAGTTTTGGCGCGGGGCGCGGTATAAAAGTTCACGTATGAACGTCGTCGCGGCCGGTTGGGGAATGAATCCGCGGGGTGCGCATGCGGTGCGGGTGAGCCGACTGTGCGGGCAAGGTCACCGGTCACTCGTAGCTAGCCTGAACACTTATTTCTCTTACTTATCTTGCAATATATAAATACATAAACAATAGTTCCCTGAGCGATAGTTATCCGGTATTTTTGTTTTTGTAACACAATTCGCTAGGCAAGTGCAGTTGTTCTATATTTGTAAACCTTGTTTATATTTTTCTTGTTACAATACAAAATAACGTTACTTATATAATTTATTTTTGAAATAAAGCTATTTATTTATGTCTTATTTCATTCACCTGTCCTAACACTACTGAGAAGTTTAACATTTTTCATTACTACGAAAATGCCTAGCTTTTTATTAGCTGCAGTAAAATGACGTTTCTAAATGTCATTCCGTAAAATAATGTTGCCAGCCTAATCTCAATAGGGATGTGATTCAGTTCACAAAAATTAATTAAATAATATTATTATGACGTTTTTGTTTCATTTTGAATGTACTTCCCTATACTTCCACTAAAAAAGATCAATCCTCTAGTATAGTAATAATAATAGGTTAAAAAAATACATTACAACTTAATATTAAATCTCAAAAAAAAAACCAAACTGATTATTCATTTATGATTCACTCATTTAGCTACATCCCTATTTATTTTTCTTCAAAAACCGGCAACCCACAAAACGTCATTTTACTGCAGCTAATAAAAAGTTAGACTATAGTGGCTGCATTCTTCATCCTTGCCACCTGGGGGCCGAATTCTGCAAATTTATAAGAAAAACCATTATAATTTAGTGTTGTCATAGCAACGGCGGTCATTCGAAAATTGATCATGTTAGTAGAATATCCTAATAAATAAAACATTTATTTTCCCATCACAAATAGGATTTACAAAAAAATATATATAAAAGTAAGTTTCAGTAAGTAGAATTTAGTTAACTTATTAATTTCACTGTGAAAGCGTTGGCGGGACGATTTCGACACCCTCCAAAGAGGATGGTGGGAGATAGCGACAGATAGGGAAGCTTGGAGGGACACGGGGGGAGACCTTTGGCCAGCAGTGGGGCAAGATAGGTTAGGAATAAAATATTTCATATACACCTAGTTGGGTAAGCCTAATTACAAAACCGGTTTCGTAAGAAAACCGAAAGGCGATAATTTTGCGACGAACCATTGGGAAGCGATTGATTCAATTACAGTTTAAAAAAATCTTTATTTCTCAATTAAAAACATTGTCACTTACAATGAGAAAGATTTATAAACTCAGTAATATTATAAGTTGTCTCAAACATTACATATAAGTATGTACCTAGGTACACACGGCTACACATCAAGCAATATATTTCCACTATAAGCTGACCTCGCATTGTGTAGGCTTTTCATAGAAAGAGAGGTCAGCTTATACTGGAATAGTTAGGTTGATGTGTAGCCGTGTGTACATACGCAAGTTAGTTTAAATATAGCATTTAAGTAGGCAGTTAGTATTTAGGTAAAAAAGATAAATATAAACTAGAGAGGTAGGTAATAGGTATATAACGTTCCCGTAAGTTATTTCCAGAAATAATTTAAAGAATTTTAGGTAAGTGTACAACTTTATCTAAACCTAAATTTATTATCATAACAGCCACCAGGATATCTACTGCTGAACATCGGCACCCCCATAGAGCCTTACATAACTAAATAATAAAACAAAAAATAAAATGTGTTTCGCATTTATTACAGTACACATCAAATAAAATAATTGCAATCAAGTTAATCGTTGTTTCATTAAATATATTTCTTTAAATTCTCATCTTAACCTAAATGTTTGAATGAAGCGTAGCGCACGGACTAGAGGGCACTTTTCTGAGAAAAATCGATATTAAAATATTTTGAGAAACACCCACTAATGGCAACACTGTTGTTAAAGAGTGACATAGATTATAAAAAAAATCACTTAAACAGACACAAGGGAGGGACTATCAGTGACCGAGGCAGCCCCCCTTTTATTTAAGTCCCACCTGTCCACGTCCAATGTGCTTAAAATGGTGTTGGGGCTGCCACGCAGGCGTTTCAAGATCGACATGACATTTTTTTTTAAATAAATAAATTATGCTATACATTCATTCAGGTATACTAAAAGCGCAGGGTTTTTTTACCGCGTATTCTTAATAAGTCAAATTATATTAAAAAGATTACATATAAAATACACACTGAATAGTTTTTGAATGAGCGGTTTTCACGGTCATGTTTCTATAACTGCTAACAGATGGCGTTGCTCTGTCATGCTCTGAATGACAAAAGAAAGTGAACTGTCAATGTCAATTGCCGTGTCAACATTATGTTCCGAGGAACTTGAAATAAAAAACAAACATATGTGTTTGTTTATCTGACGAAATGAGATAGTTTTAGACACATTTTGATATTGTGTCTTTGAGATTTTGACAATACCATATTTTTTGGCGGCGCATCTCTAGACAGCGCCATCTATTACGCTAGTTGGAACTAGTTTTTTCTTTTTAAAATATAAAATGAATAGCCCTCATTAGCAATAGGCTAGGCTCTCCTGGACACAATGTGGGTGGTATTTCTGCGATGTCGATTTCGGTCGCCCAGCGTGTTACACTACGCTTCACTGTACATTCCCGCTATTTACATATAGGTATTATCAAACCGGACAGTTTCCAAGGACAAACCTAACAAAACTATACACAAATAAATTCGTATAAAAACTGCCCAATTTGAAAGTTACGTTCATTTGCAGTTGATGTAATGAGATTGTTTTTTTTTAACCCACTATCTAAGTAGACATAGTAATAGTATTTATAAGAATAAAGATGGTTTTTATTTGTAATGCTTACAAAATTACATCGACACGGCTCTTGAATAGAGTGCTCCTTACTTTACTATAACGCTCCTGAACCCTATTTTCACTAAAAACGGGAATATCATCAATTGTGATAAACTAAACGAATACACTCCTAAAATAAGTTTTGCAAGTGCGCCGTAATATAGGAAAATTCTAGAACTTACAAATCATGGTAAATATCCCGTTATTAATGAAAATAGACTAAAGACTGTTGATTTTGAAATTTTGTTGACCGGGAACATAAGTTAGCAGAGCCACCTAAATAAAATGAAATTATATTTTTAAAAAAATTAAACAGTCTCATTACACCTCATGCATGTGCTCATAAACCATTCGATATTCCATTCATTATTTGGTCAAAAATAAAAATATACATTTGAGAATACCAATTTATGCCCCGCTCACTATTCAGTCGACAAAATGGCGCAGGTCCAAGTAATTGATACCCTCAATTACAACATAAGAATAAAATTAAAAGCTGATACTTCAATGTCCTAAATAAGAATAATATTATGCAGAAAAAAACATGTTTTACTAGAGAATTGGTGTTTGTTCTCGCAGTGTTCTTACAAATCAATTATAGCATAATCACCGTTGCATTTTACATTTTTTTTATCAGTTATAAGACTTTTACATATCAGAAATAATATAGATTTCCTATAATTTAAGCTAACCATCTACTTTTATAGAAAAACTATCCATTCTGTATGACACCAACAAAAGGCACTAAACAAAAAAAAAACAATGTCGCTGTCCTAATGAAGAACAAAGAAATTAGCGATAAGTAGCCAGCATTGATAAAAACGTTACATTTTAAAATACAGTGTAAACTCTATATAACGACACTCAAGGGACTGAGCATATTTTGACGTTATAGAGAGTTGTCGTTAAATGGAGAGAAGTAAAATCTGTATTAGAAAAAGAGACTAACTTCACTAATTCACTTCTACTAACAACAGTCTGCAGCTACACGTGCAAGCAATCCCATTTTGTAAACAAAAGAACGGATTTCTTAGAAAGTTTGGTGTGTATGATGCCGACAGTCGAGTTTATTATGGTATAGGATAATAAAACGACAAAAGGATATACACAGCTGCGCAGTTTTTACTAATTTGGCAACTTAAAAAGAACTTTTTATTACAAATTGTTATCGTTATTGAGAGTGGGTGTAATGCTATACAGAGTGTACCATTGTATGCAAGACAAGCTAAACCAACCAAAGCCGAGTGATTTCGACACTGTATTATTATTCTGCCGTATGAAGCAGTGCTATGGCAATCTTGACCTGTTCCACTCTTATCCACTCAACAAATCCATTGATGGATTTCATTCCACATTTTGTTCCACTGTAGTCCATTCCCCGGATAGATTAGATTCCACTACTTTTTTTATATTTCAATTTAATGTATTGTTCACCGGATTACGCGTGGAACAGAGCACATCCATATTCCAGAACAATACTCAAATCTAAGTCGTTATAACTCTACGCTAAGTATACATTACAGAATTTTAAAAATCTAAATATATTACCTAAGGCTCAATTTACATTGTCGCGAAACGGAATGAATGCAAATTTTTGTAATGAACTTAAACATAGCATAATGTACTTCTTTTTTCGTGTCGATATCTCAAGACTATAGCCATTTTGAGCAGTACGTCGCCACGTTCATGGCAGCGTCGGAGCAGCATAATGAACTAGGCATAGGCGTTTATTCAACGGACTAGTCGAATCAACCGTTGATTAACATTCGACGCTTAAACGGTCTATCGTTTATTCGTAGACTTGTTGAATTCGTAGACGTTTGTTTCAACTAGAGCGCGAACGGCTCGACGCGTAAACATAGTCGTGTAATACGGGAACGGTAGATAGCTGGCTCGACGCGACGATAAAATAAATTTGAACTTTAAAGTTACGTAGGTAGCGTTCATATTTGAATAAATAGTTATAGTTAGTTATGCATTTATTAAATTATCCTGTCGATTAAAGAAAAAGGATAGCAATTACTTAACGAATAGACTATAGGTCACGTTATGAACTAGTCGAAAAATTCAACTAATTGATCGACGATGAACTGTTACGTTTATGAAAAAATCGTCGACGACCCATCTCTATAATTAACTAATATTATGTAATGTGTGGTTATTGTGTAACGTACAAAGCTAAGTAATAACTGCGACAATTCTCCGGAAGAAGACGCTTTACCGGCTTTTTGGCTTTAATCTATTTTTCAATATTTTTTTTTTTTTTATTATTATGAATCATCAACACAGCATACACTGACAATATCCAGTGGTTACAATTATAAATGTTAAAACTTAGCGCTACTATATAATCACAGATGATAGACTGCATGCAATAATATTTTATGCCGAGCGAGTAAATTAATTGTATTTTAATGATGAACCAAGATGGCGTGCACTAACTTCTTGCCAACAATACATTTCAATATATTATAACTACAAAAATTAAAAAAAAACATCAAATAAGTTAATTAATAATAATAATAATCGACATTAAGTTTTATAGTAGAGTTCTTTGTGAAAGAGCTCGCCCGGGGAAGTACTACCACCATTTTTTTTTTACCACTATTTCTGTCGCCAAGCAGCATTGCTGTGTTACAGTTTGAAGGGAATGGTTGCCGGTGAAATTACAGGCACATGAGGCTTTACACCTGTATGCCTCTTGTTGATGGAAACAGGGCAGTGCATCGTAGGGCACGTTCCCAAGGAGCGTGACCTACGAGGCGATACTTTGTTATAAGCGTCTATAATACGTATAAAAAATAAAGTTCATTATGCAATGTACAATTTCGTTACAAAAGTTAGCTTCCATTCCGTTACGCGGCAATGTAAATTGGGCCTAAACTCCGTGGTCTAAACGATTACTGCGTCATTGAGGTTATCAGTTTCGACTATAGAGACACATTTTTTAAGGGTTCATTTGGATAAACTTTGGGAACCATACGTTATTTTAGCATTATGTTGTAGGCGACCGCGACTAGGTCGCGCGATTGAAGAAGACAATAAGCTCACCATTCAAGAGAAAAGTCAGAGAAAAGTACAAACATTGCATAATGATTGTTACAAAAACGGGTATTTATCGTTATTATAAATACGGATTTAACACGTACCGTTTTTGTTTCGGTTCAATTCGTGAACCTTCATCAGGGGTTTTTAACCGACTACGGCAAAGCCTAAAGTAAGGGTTATGTTAAAGCATGGCACAGAAAAATAAAGGATTTTGTTTTTTTTTTGTTTTGTGTAGTGTATGTAGGCATGTTCCACGGTAGCGCCTAAACTAAAGTCAGGCCATTTTAATAGGTAACATTTGACGTCTCTTGACGTCTGTCAGTTCGGTACAACTCGTACCGAACTCGTACTCGTATCGGTCACTATTACAATAAATATGTAATCGTAATTGAAAAAAGTTAAGCAATTGTGCAGTTCTAACAAAACGAAACAATATATTATTTTATGCCCGCCGTTACAAGGTTACGTTGTTGAATTTTGATGAACTGTCAAATGTTACCTATTAAAATGGCCTGACTTTAATCATCCGATTTTGATGAGGTGACGTCAATCGATTTGTCAATATGGTCCGGGTGATAGGGCCTATCACCCGGACCATATTGACAAATCGATTGACGACACCTCATTAAAATCGGATGAATAGTTTAGGCGCTACCGTGGAACATAACTAAATACATACCTACATACACTACTAAAACAAAAAAACAACAAAATTCTTTATTTTTCTCTGTGGTCTTAGATATTACTCAGTCGGATTTCAGTTGTTGAAATAAAGCTTGTTAACAATCATTATGCATTAGGGATCGCAAATGTTCAAAAAAATTCAAACTACCTACGTTTGATTCATGCCAAGTTTTTGTATTTTAGTTAGCATTCACATGTTGTTAGAAGAACTCCACATAAATTCATACTGAACAGTAGTTAGCGAACGCGCGGTCGCCAAATACTCTGCTAACTTCAGTTTACTGAATATTTAACAATTCCAAATTACACGTATCATCGAGTTTCAAAGCTCGTAGCGATAAACGCTCACAAATCACATCAAGCCATTCCCCATTATGAACCCTAATTCCAAAAGCATGGCATTCCTTATCACTTGTACAAAAATCTACAACGTAATGCAGTGCTGAACTATATACACAAGCATCGCTATATACACGTAGCTAAATACATAGTATACAAGGTTATGTCGAATCTCAAACGGCATGAATACAATAAAAGTATGTAAAATACATTCTCATAAGAGAAATTGACTCTATTATTGTCAGACTTTAAAACTTCTATATATTTATTTTTATTGATGAGAACTATCAGTTAACCTTGTATTGAGACCCCTAATTGCACTATAGTGTGACCATTAGTGCTGTGCACTCCCTGAGGTATGCGCGCGGCGCGCCGGGGGGGGGGAGAATCGGCTGCTGCGCTCTGTCAGTACGCCGTCAACGCTCGTGGCGGCAGGTAGTGTTATTTGTATCGGACTGTCTATGTCAGACGCACATGACATAGACAGTCCGATACAAATAACACTACCTGCCGCCACGAGCGTTGACGGCGTACTGACAGAGCGCAGCAGCCGATTCTCCCCCCCCCCGTCTCGCCGCGCGCATACCTCAGGGAGTGCACAGCACTAATGGTCACACTATAGTAAAACGGTCTATAGATACATACATATTCTTCAGTTTACTATAATTCCCTGTATCGTAGATATCATGAACTTCGAGTACACAGTGTAGCAGAGACCTCTCATTGTGCGAAAAGCCTACTCGATGAGAGGTCAGCTTATACTGGAAATGTATAGCTTGATAAGTGTAGCCGTCCATTGCGTGGAACTACAATATACAGACCTGAAAAACATATTTGCAACTCATGCAATTGTTCGCCTCGCAGCGGGAATCTTAGCATCTTGCGACACAGCGCGTCAATGCGTCTAATTTGCTGTATAAATAAATATTTCTGATATTCTTAAATATTAAAATAATTGATGGCCAACTTAGCACATAGTGTCACGGAAAAGAAAAAATCCAGTGGCACTACTGGTCGAGTCAAGCAGTTGTGTCACGGGAAATAAACGCAATTAAAATAAATGCTAATTAGTTTACAGTTTACTAAAAAGTTACTACGAGCTGTTCAACAACCCCGCCCAGTCAATGACCCCGCTCGTTCAATGTCCCCGCCCGGTCAATAACCCGACCGGTAAAAATGGCGCGTACGGAAAGGCC
This sequence comes from Philereme vetulata, assembly GCA_918857605.2. Classification (NCBI taxonomy): domain Eukaryota; kingdom Metazoa; phylum Arthropoda; class Insecta; order Lepidoptera; family Geometridae; genus Philereme; species Philereme vetulata. The sequence goes on from OU975482.1 coordinate 3,024,797, forward strand.
GTTAAGTAATTGATGGCCAGCTTGTTAGCACAATTAGGGGTAGAAAAAACGTTTTATACTAATTTAGCAATAATAATGATGTGGTTTATTATACCCATGCCATACTCACAATTCATCGTAATACACACTAAAATCTCATAAGCGTCACGCGTTTAGACATTTAATTTAGTTACCCTCCAAACAGCTAAGCAGTCTTAAGTACGCATATAACAAACCACTGATAAAACTGGCTTAGCATGGCGGTATCCTCGCAGAAAGAGACTTGCGACGCTTTACGTCTCCTCCAGTGCAAATAACGTCTTTACACATGTTTGTCGACGATTAACAAGACAGAAATGATTAAAAAAAGCTTGTAGGTAATGATTTCCTGTGCAAATATTGTCTTAGAGACTAAAGACAGTTTTGTCTACGGTAAAGAAGACAGAAATTACCATAAAAGTTATTTCCAGCGCAAATATCGTCTTAGGACAGTTTTTTCTACGGTTAAGATGGAAATGACTAGAAGGTGGATGAAGTGTAGATTTGAGCGTCATTTTGTCAGTTGAATAGAAAAAGCTTCGTCTGTTCATGGAAAAGGCGCGGGCATCCATGCTAAGCCAGGACGTTAGGTACTCACTGGTATCTATATAACAAGTTAATCTTAAGCTGCAGTAATATACATTTAGAATTAGAAAACAGTCGACAGATTATAAAGTTTAAATATTTACAAAGACTACCTCCGTCGCGCAGTGGGTTAATAGCGTGAGATGCAGGTTGCGGGTTCGATTCCCGCCGCAAAACAAATGTTTGCTTGATCTACAGATAATATAGGTTCCGGGTGTATATAGTAATAGTTTGTATTTACAATATCAGTTATCTGGTCATTATAGTACAAGCGTTGCTTAGTTTGAGGCTAGATAGCACTGTGTGAAATGTCCAGCATTATTTATACTAATATTTCTCTTTGAAATTTGTCGACTGTTCGTAAATTCACTTTGTACAGGATTGCATGCGTTGAACGTTACTTAATTGCCAGGATTGAGGGCGATTTCCACTAAAGCGGAGAGGAGAGATGTGTAAAATAGATACAGGATATTTATTTGCCTGCACAAGTGTACAATAAGGTATTAAAAACCTAGACCAATAGTAACGCACGAAGATGACGTATAGTGTGACCATTAGTGCTGTGCACTCCCTGAGGTATGCGCGCGGCGAGGGGGGGGGGGACGCACATGACATAGACAGTCCGATACAAATAACACTACCTGCCGCCACGAGCGTTGACGGCGTACTGACAGAGCGCAGCAGCCGATTCTCCCCCCCCCCCCGTCTCGCCGCGCGCATACCTCAGGGAGTGCACAGCACTAATGGTCACACTATAATACGATTTTGACGTGATTTTATTGGATGTTTTACCCATTTCCTTTCCGCTTTGGTTAGAAACGGAACTTCACATTGTTTAGGTATAACATACTGTTTATCTACAGTTTTATGCGTAGAATATGTGCAATTACAATCTGAATTATTTAATTAACATTTGTTTTAAAAAATCTAGGCACGTCACTGTTTTCGCCGTATAAAACCAAGATTTAGTTAAGTGATATAAGCATATTAGCACATTTTCCCGGGGATTCCAGGGGATCACCTCTGGCCATGAAAATGAACAAAGTTCATTCAATATTTCCTGATATTAAACAATTTTTTTTAGCAAAATCAGCAGATTTTTACAATCAATGAACCAATTTTTACAATCACATCGAATTGGAAAAGTCGTAGAACCCCTTCAGGGACAACATACAAAAGAATAACCGGCCTGGTTTTTTTTCCTGAGCCGGTACAGGCGGTAAAAAATTTACCTTTCAAAGTGAACCTTGTGATTTTAATAAACAAATTCCCGGAAAAAAGTAAAAACTTTCTGTAACGCCTTTTTTATAACTGAAAGAATGTACAATAAATATTAACAATAATAAAATACAGCAGAAACAGTTGAATCATCTAAAGTCCGTTACATGGACAATGAATTTTTTTTTTTTTTATTTTGCAGATCGTGTCAACATGTCCGGCTATTGTTCGAAAACAGTGACACGCCTGAGTCTCTTCCAAACTTTGATGGGTCGTAATGTGTATGTGTTGGAGGTTGTTTTGGTATGAATAGGTACGGTATGCGGTCCCGTCGTTAGTCGCAGGGTCGCGGGGGCGGCGCGCGCGGCGGCAACGGCGACGCAGGCACGCTCCAGCTCTCCGTGGTGCCCCACCTGCATAATACAACACATACTTATAATCTTAGCCATTCCCAAGTTTCGTTCTCAGCCGTTGGGGCAGAAAGAGTAGTAGTCTTGTTAAAGTATTCGCCCGGGGAAGTACTACCACCGGTTTCGGTTTGAAGGGTTGCCGGTGAAATTACAGGCACATGAGGCGTTACACCTGTATGCCTCAAGTTGATGGACGCAGAAGTGCATTGTAGGGCACGTTGACCTACGAGGCAATACTTTGTTAAGGGATGGTTACCACCGATACCGAGATCGAATCAGAAATGAGGAAATCCGTAGACAAACCAAGGTCACAGACATAGCCAGGAGGAGCTGAAGTAACTGTGGGCGGGGCACATAGCTCGAAGAACTAACAGCCGTTAAGGCAGAAAGGTTCTAGAGCGGTGGTCTCCACTCTAGACCGCGAAGGGTGAAATAAGCACTGGAAAGCGGACGGCCCTTGGAGGCATTTGGTGCAGGCCGCACAAGAACCGTCGCTTTGGAAATATATGTGGAAGGTTTAGTAGTGGACGTTCTTTAACTGATATACGATAATCCTCAAGTGGTCGGACAAAGGACATGAAAGCAGGCAACAGACATAGGAAGTTGCTCTTTGTCCAAAAGGATTCTAATATTCTTAATGCGAATGTTTGTTCCTCTCTAACTCCAAAACAACTGAACCGATTTGGCTGATATTTTTAACATAAGTTGACCTGAAATAGGACACTGGCTTTTCATGCCATAAATCAGTTGCCGTGGGGTGGTAATGAGCTGTGCGTAGCCTATGGCGGCAGCTTGTATGAAGCAGTGCAGGCAACCCTACTGTATTGTATCAACGACATCCCTGTTTTCAGTTTTAGTCCATATTTGCACTGTACTTTTGGTGTCCATCTGTTACACAGTCGGTACATACACCATGAAAATAAGATATATTGTAAATTCAATCAAGAGCACGGCCTCATTGTTGTGTCGATTTCTAAAAAAAAACATTTTAATATGTTGCTTTTCAATTTATTAGGTGTTGTATACTAGGTGTGTGGATGCGACTACCACCGCTATTTCTTATGTTAAATAAAATATGTGTGTATCTCTAGCCGTGAGTCGTTTCACTTGTCCCGTCGCATACCCAACAGTAGAGTTGGCAGCACTGCTTCTTGTAAATAGTGTATGTATAGTTACCTGTGCCTCGGCAGCAAGGGTCCGTGCCGCTGCGTGTGCGCTGCAACGTGATGCCACTTGACGTACCCGCTGAGCCGGCGCTTCACCAGCCCGGCGAGCGAGTGCAGCCAGCCTGCACACACGGTGTGCGCCGCCCTTTACCCCACCGCACCGCCCCCCACCGCTAGCCCGCTCTCTGCCCTCTATGCCCTGAGTGCCCTGAGTGCTTTCTGCTCGTACACTACTTATAGTAGCCGTATCTCATTTCTGCTCTACGTTTTATAATGACGGCTAATCATGACCAAAACATGTATTAAAAAAGATTTGTAGTGTTAGTGGATAATTTTTCGCACAATTTAAGTTGTAAGATTGTTAACTTAATATTCAGTTCATAAATCAATCTGGAATATTTTGTTTAACTCAATAGAGAAGGTGAATTTGTATATGTGTAGTCGACAAAGGGGTTTGAAATTTAGTATGGACTGTCATGGTCCCAACTTCGCTATTGATATTTTTTTTATTATCAAAAGTTTTCGAACCCCTGTGTGGAATAGCTCTGCCTTCCAGAGCAATAGTGTTAATTTCAATTAAAAAAATAAGCTGAAAATTCACCTTCTCATACATCATAGAGGTGTCAAACAGAGCGGTGGATTTTTAAAATATTGGATCACTTCATAACTTTGAGAAACAGCTAGTTCCATTATCTGTGTTTATTTCACAATGAACACTGATAATGGAACTAGCAGTTTCTCGACAATTGTTTGGAACACATGTTTGCATGATCAACAGATATTTGTTCCGGGTCTGGTTGTTTTTCTGTATATTATAAGTATGCATTTACAGAAAAAAAGTATATAAGTATTTTATCAGTTATCTGGTTCCCATAATACAAGCTCTGCTTAGTTTGGGGCTAGATAGCGTTGTGGGAATTGTCCAGCAATTGTCGATGTTTACAAATTCACGCAGTAGATATAAGTTTTTAATTACTTTACAACTCTCATCACTTTCTTTTGCAAGAGCAAAGACAAGGATAGATCGATACATAGATTTATATTTCTAAGGCAAGACGGTCAGCGAACGATTCAAAAATGATATCCCTATGGTATATTGTTGCAGAACTATTCAAACATTCTATTATAAAATTCTATGAATCTACAGTGAGCTGCATTATCCAGAAACACACAATTTGACACAAGTCGATAGTTAGCCATCATTAAACAAAACGTATTTAAAAATAATTCTCTGACATAGAGTACACATGATAGTAATGAACAGAAAGCACGCAGCTCGTTACTCTGGCGCCTGCGTTATTGAGCGAAGCCGGCTCCGGGTGATGATGATCATGGCACAGTGGACTCACACCTTGCTAGTAAGTTGGCATAACGCTGGAATTCCTTAGGGCAAGCTTGTCAGTTTACTTGTATCTACATTTAATTGAGTAAACGTGATATTTTAAAGAGGGGGGTTTTGCTTAGAAATTTTGATAGGTTCTATAATCCAATTTTCTTGTTAAACGGGGCACTTTTTTATTTCTCTGAGAATTTTTTCATACAAATTGTATCAAACAAGACTAAAAACTTTCTTTTTTCCTTGTTCTGGTTTGAATTATTTAATTTTTAGAGATTTTTTTTTTTTTTTTTTAAACTTTGACTTTGATTGAATTCAATTCTAGAAATGTTTCTAATAGACTATGTTATATTATATTAACTGCATTTGCATGCCAACTAATATGGTAAAACATGTCTGGAACCTATATATTGTATTTGTCACCTGTTTTTATACATATTTACCCATGTTTGCAAATGTATAAATGAATTATGAATTTGACATAATGCATGGAATTCAACCTTATGTTATGGTTAGCTAAATAATTTTAGAGCAAAAATTATTTTGGATTTTCAAATTATTTGAAAATACTATGTACGTCAGGTGAATTTTTACTGTATTTGCATAAAAGAAAAGTGACAGCAACATTTAATATTTCGCATTATTAAAGCTTTATAAAAAACGGTATAAGTTACCCATAAATACCATAAACCTTAATAGCCAGGTGTGAGGGTCGTGTTTAGTGTAGCGAGGCATGTGTCAGAGCGACAATGGGCAGGCGATGTGTGGGCGTAAGGACAGCGTCAAGCACAAGGATTGGACATTTATTGAATTTCAAATAATTTACAACCTTTCATCTTTATCCTTAAGGTCCATCTTAGGGTGTTATTAAAATTGATATTATAAACCTATTTTAGGCCTTCAAAGCTGTATTTAAAACTGACACAATCATAGATTTTCCACTAGTGTCAGTAGTTCGGTTGTTAGTCAAGTTGACCGAACTACTGATAATGTATAGTGTCAATAGTCAGGTTGGTACAAAGCACCGAAGTGGCAGATTGTTCATTGAAAAGGGTACGTTCGTCACCGGTCTCGCTTGTGAGTAGCGAGCGCGAGCATTTCCACTAGCTAAGACGAACGTGACAAGCGCGAATGTGTCAACGCTGTAAAAGCTGTCATTTAATCGATGCTCGACTCAACATCTTGAGCAAACTTCTAACATATGAGCTTTAGTTAAATGATTCCTCAATTTCTGACTGTGTTCTAAATCTATAGACAAAACGCTCGATAACGAACGCTTTTATTCTAAAACTAGCATTAGTCTCGACTTAGTTCTTAAATACAGGCCTAAAAGATGTTTATACCTTAATTAAATGAGTTAAACAGATGTTGATACGTTTGAAATTCAATCAATTAAACATCAACACACATGTACACAATTGAGTAGTCTGAAATATAACAGAAGATATTTAAGCGATAACACTGAGATTGTTAGGTCACTAGTGAGCAGACGAACCTTTAACAAAGGAGTAATCGATACACCCTAAAAATTATCGACATTTACACGTTTCATTCGACAAACTGTTAATTTTATCGACAAAAACCTCTCGATCGATAAAAGTTCGTGTAACTCTATGCTAATCTAATAACAGACTTGTATTCTACAAAGCCACGCCCCCTCTCTTTTCTAAATGGGTAAAATAAAAGGGATCTTTTTAGTTTGCGAGAACTCTCTCTTGCGAGAACCTTGTCCCACAATTTCGGCGGCAAGATGACAACTATTGGTGTAACGTCATATCGAGTTTTAGGAACGACCTGTATTCTAGAACCTGAATTGATAAGAGGCTCAAACATGAATTTAAAATGCCACATTAGTTATAGTGATTTTAATCTGTTTTGTACAATAATAAATACATTTTTTGACATCTTATCACTGTCAAAAAAATAATTTTATAATTAGTCTTGGCATACAGACGTAACATCTAATAGCTGTCGAATTAGATATTTCTCTAAAATATACATCTCACATTCGACATCTATAGCTCGCGAGAATATGGTAATGTTTGTTTGTATGTAACATGTATTTTTTCAGTTTGGCTTCCTCCGAAGCTAAGCAACCCACGAAGCACAAATAGCTGCGTCGGAAGCATTATTATTCCTTTGTGTTTGTAACTGGGTATATATTTACATGTACTAGACAGTTGTGATAATGGTGTGTGGAAGGTAATTGTGAAATGATTGTATTGGTTTTGTCATAATGTAATGTTTTGTTGCCTAAGGAACTATTATAAAAGTCTATTTTTGAGACCCATTTTCTAGAACTAAACTCAAAATTGCAATGCATGTAACAAACTTGTCGAGAAATTTGCAATATAGTTAAAATTCCGCGAATTTATCGACGATGTTTTTTAACGATTTTGCCGATCGACAAGTGCCGGCTGAACCAAGACATATATTTGATTAAAAACTTCCAAATAACACTGGAGACTGGATTCAGATTGATCTTAATTCTAGAAAAGGTGCATACAAAAATAAGCCTTACTTTGAACGAAGAACACGTCATACGACTACTTTTGCCGTTAAGCCGAATATTTGGTTCTAACTGTAGATTCAGTCGGCGAACGTGTAGCCTTTACTAGCCAGCAAATTTATTTTATTTATTTATTTGCGGATTCAACCGTCCACCTCGGAGTGCAACTGCATTTGTAAGATGCATTGGCCGTATAAGCCAACTATATCACCAACTAGTCCTCTAGAACCAAATAACGGCTGATTGGCCAGACCTTTACAAGGTGTTTGAAGCAAACTCCGCCTAAATGATACACACGAACGTAAAACATATGGACAGACTGTTGCCATATTTATCATATCACCGAAGCACAAGTCGATCGATGTGTTTACGTTTTGATAAACGGTGTCTACCATTAAAAAATGCTTTCCGTCCATATCTTTTACCTTCACGGTACAACACTAGATGTAATGACTAGATTTCTAGAAATCTAACTAGAATGAGAGTAGTGCCTCGCTAAATAACGTTTATTTGTAAGTATAACTCTGTGTTGCTCGACTGTGCGAAGCGTTGTGATATATCGGTATTTGTTCCCGTTAGCGGATTCGTCGGGCCGCGGTGTACTTTTGCTTGAGAGAAGGCCTGGATCAGTGAGAACATCGGTATACAAAGTGATTATGTTATGTTGCACATCGTTCTATTCGAGATTCAAGTGAGTTTTATAATTCTATTGTCAAGTTCGTTTGTTCGATGTCAGTTTGGAATAAAACACCACAAATGCGGAGTTGGACGCCTTTTTGTGACGTCCGTCGATTAGGTATAATTGTGAAACACACATTTCATAGGTAGATATGTTTTTTTGTGTGTACCTTACTTCAAACTGGTCAAAAAACTGTATAAGTTTTCCTGTAGATGGAGCTAACGACACTTTAGTCGTAATCTGAATCATCTCACTAATTTCGAACTTGACGTGACAGAGCCCGGTAGCACAATTGGTAGTGCATCCTCGTATCAAGAGGAAGGTTGCGGGTTCAAGTCCCGTCTAGGCTTGAAAGATTTAAAGATGGTTTTCAAAATCTTGTACCTTTTTGACGAACTCCGTGGCGCAGTGGGTGATTAACCGGCTGACACGCAGGAGGTAATGGGTTCGATTCCCGCCGCAAATGTTTGCATGATCTACAGATATTTGTTCCGGGTCTGGTTGTTTTTCTATATATTATAAGTAAGTATTTACAAAAAAAAGTATATAAGTATTCTATCAGTTATCTGGTTCCCATAGTACAAGCTCTGCTTAGTTTGGGGCTAGATAGCGCTGTGTGAAATATCCAGCAATATTTATTTATTTATTATTAATATTACTTATTGTGCTGTGTGTATTGCCTTCACAAATAAATGTTTTATCTTTCTTCTTTCTTTAATTTAGTGATCAGTGGTAACAAACTAATGTGAATAGATTTAATATGTAGTACACGTTGCAGGGTTAGTGCATACAATACACAACAACAATCAATTATGCACGCATACTTATAAAATAGACATATGACGCCGCGCGCATTTCTTACTAACCGAAGCAACTATCGAACGGCTGTTTCGGTATGCCAAAACAGCCTGGTGCGCTACGCAATAGCGATTGGTTGCGGGATCGGCGCCGGAATAGCAGGTGTGTCCGTGTGCTGTATTTACGAGCGAGCCGGCACACTTTAAGGGCTTCAATTTTAGATTCATGGCGCTCCGTTCTTTTTATTGGGTAGTAAATATGACCTTATATTGAACTACATAACATCCCTTGGCATTCACAATCTGACATTCCTTATTATACTTTTGTGTATTGTTTAATCGGTGCTAATCCACAGATAATAAAGACATACAATATATAATTATTTACAATTCATCTGTATAGTATGTGTACTGGTAACATAACAACTTCGATGAAATAAGGGGGCGGCCATTAATTACGTGAAGTGTTCAGGGGGAGGGGTGGGGGGGGGGGGGGGGGGGGGGGGCATAATTTTTTTTTTGCTTTGATTTGATCACTGTCATTCATTCTAGATTACGATAGAAGCAATCTTAAATACAAAAAAAAAATTAGGAATTTTTTAAAACGAGGGGCAGGGGGTCATACTAAATCTCGCGACATCTCACCAGAGGGGAGGGGGGGGGGGGGGGGGGGTCAAAACTCGTCACGTAATGAATGGACGCCCCCCAAGTGGGTTAATAAAGCCTGCGACGCGGTGACACAATACAATCATTTCACATGATACACACATATGGCCGTGTGACGAGAGGCAAGCGTTCGCTACGTACGGGTCGCGCGGGCGCAGGCTGGCTGCCTTCGTACGCAAAACATATCAATAAATATATACAACAAAAGCTGTATTTATATGGCGGCTATTCAAATACTCTTCTAGTTACTGCACGGCAGACCAATTATCAATTATAATATTAAAAGCTACCTTCCGATAACGTTCTCGTGAAATCCAGTCCATCCAAAGGTTGTCTGGAAGACATCGCTTTTATCGGTAAGAGCGCCACGTGTCTAGTTATTTGTTTAAATATTGTTTGTTAATTTAAGTGTGATGTACAATAAAGCGTTATCTATCTAGATGTTATAGATTATTCTAATAGTATAAAACTGAGCTATCTATAGATCGTTTGCAACGATCTATAGATTGTCTTTAGATTATACTCATGTTAATAAATGTATACATTATCTATACTAACATTATAAAAAGGCAAAAATTTTAAAATTAGACGACTCTTTAATGTATATCAAAATAAATTGCAGAATATAATTTCTTACAAATTGATTAAGAACGGCGGTCTTATCGCTAAAAGCGATCTCTTCCAGACAACTTTTGTTAGTAATGGGTAATCTTCGGAACTACAGAACCGATTTTACAAATACTTTCACTGATAGAAAGCACTATCCCCGAGTGCTATATTTATTTTGATAATATTCCGTCCGAAGTCGGGGCGGGTCAGCTAGTAGATAATATTTTTGCACAATATTCTAAAGAACATCGAAATAATTTAATTGATGACAGAGGTTATTATTATTATTTAAATACTATTCAATATAACTGACTTAAGATTTGTGGAATGCTCAATAAACAAATATACAACCTGTTTCGTTATGTACGACATTAATTTAAAACACACATCCGGAATCGTGTTAACTGATTTTAGAGGTGGGTTTAATACCGGTGGTAGCTTGAATAGTATAAATCGATACATTTCCAATGAACAATTTTTTTTGTAAATCGGCGGTGCCTTTGCTACGATGCCGCTTAGTCAGTTTAACAGATTTATTTACCTATTTAATACAGGCTGTTCCATTGATATTTTAGGATATAATGGTTGTTTGAAAATTTTAAATTTTCTTTTGTCATGTTTTTGACAAAACCCTACTTTACAGCAAAATAGCCATTTGCCCTACCTGTGTGTAGTAATTTTTTATCTCTAAATTTGATACAATATCTAAGTGTGTGAAAGCTTTTCAAGTATAAAATTGTGATGGTTTAAGACATATGTCTTTAACCCTAATATAAAGAATCCTTTTGGAAAACATCAACCAAAATTATGTCACCTTTTTGGTTATTGACTAACGTATGTAATGTGCCGCAGATAACATAATACTCGAGAAATCTATGTGGATACAACTAACGAACAACACAATCAAATGATACAATATTGAAATATCGTCCAGTCGAAATATTGATCCAGAATTAACTAGTGTTTCTGAGTATAATTCTTCAATATAAAGTGATTATTTATACTCATTGTTAGTGTATGAATAACAAAATAATTACCTAGTCAGGTCATAAGTATTGTCACACAGTAAAAACTTTTCTTTTAGAATGCTGGCCACAAAAAAGTTTATAGAATTCGAATTTCGAATTGTTCATGAAAATAAAAATGTTTACTTTTTAGAATTTTACACATTTTTAAATATGGAGTGGACGCTTAAAGAAGACCGTGTTGCAGTTATTGCGTTGCATCGTTGCGGTTACGCGCCAATTCAAATTTTTGACATACTGAAAAATTTGAATATAACCAAAAGATTCGTTTATCGCACCATCAAACGATACAATGAAGACTCTAGTGTAGATGACAGGTCAAGAAATGGTCGCCCTCGGTCAGTAGGACTCCAGCAGTGATAAAAGCTGTGAAGGCGCGAATTCAAAGAAATCCCAAAACGTAAGCAGAAACTGTTGGCCCTTCAGATGGGGTTAAGCAGAACCACGGTGAAAAGGGTGTTAAATGAAGACTTAGGGCTTCGGGCATATCGAAGAAAAACAGGACATCGTTTGAATGCTCGTCTAATGGACCTGAGACTAAAGAGATGCCGCGCTTTGTTGAAGCGGTACGCGGGAAAAAAATATCGGGAAATAATTTTTTCGGATGAAAAAATTTTTACCGTAGAAGAGAGCTACAACAAACAAAATGATAAGGTGTACGCACACAGTAGTGAAGAAGCGAGCAACCGTATTCCGCGTGTTCAACGAGGTCATTTTCCATCCTCGCTCATGGTATGGTTGGGAGTTTCTTATTGGGGCGTAACAGAGGTACATTTTTGTGAGAAAGGTGTAAAAACGAATGCAGTTGTGTATCAAAATACAGTCCTGACGAACCTTGTGGAATCTGCTTCTCATACCATGTTCAATAACAGGCACTGGGTATTCCAACAAGATTCGGCGCCAGCTCATAGAGCGAAGAGCACACAAGACTGGCTGGCAGCGCGTGAAATCGACTTCATCCGGCACGAAGACTGGCCCTCCTCCAGTCCAGATTTGAATCCGTTAGATTACAAGATATGGCAACACTTGGAGGAAAAGGCGTGCTCAAAGCCTCATCCCAATTTGGAGTCACTCAAGACATCCTTGATTAAGGCAGCCGTCGATATTGACATGGACCTCGTTCGTGCTGCGATAGACGACTGGCCGCGCAGATTGAAGGCCTGTATTCAAAATCACCGAGGTCATTTTGAATAAACTTTAGTGTCATAAGAATCTATGTTTTGTTAAGTCCATTTTGGTATATAAATGGTTACATAATGAATACACTTGTTTCAATTATTTTATATTAAACATGTGACAGAATTTATGACCTGACTAGGTATTTGGATCATCATTATTAAAACACAGAGCGCCATGGAGCGCGTCATGCTTGGCATCAACCTGCTGGATCGAGTTCCTAATACCGAAATTCGACGCCAGACGAAAGTCCAAGACGTCCGAACAAGGGTGGTGGAACTCAAGTGGAGCTGGGCAGGAGATTTGGCTAGACGAGGTGATGTAGGTGGAGTAAATCTTTGACCGAATGGTGGCCAAGAATAGACCTAAGAAGTCCGGGACGTCCGTCGGCGCGGAGGGTCGACGACATAAAGAAAGTGGTGGGAAACTCCTGGATGCGCGCAGCACAAGACCATAAAGCGGCTGGCGTTTATAAAGGGAGGCCTACACCCAGCTGTGGGTACTTATGGGCTGTGGATGATGATCATCATCATCACCATCAGCCGGTAGACGTCCACTGCTGCACACATCGAGCGGTTGGTAGCCGTTTGCGCCCAACGGCTCCCCGCGATTCTTACTAGATCGTCGGTCCACCTTGTGGGGGGCCGGCCTACGCTGCGTCTTCCAGTCCGTGGTCTCCACTCGAGAACCTTTCTTCCCCAACGGTTATCGGTTCTACGAGCGATGCGGCCCGCCCATTGCCACTTCAATTGCTAATTTTGAGAGCTATGTCGGCAACTTTAGTTCTTCTGCGGATTTCCTCATTGCGGATTTTGTCACGCAAAGAAACCCCGAGCATAGCCCTCTCCATAGCTCGTTAAGCGACCTTGAGCTTGGTCATGAGGCCATGAGTAAAGGACCACGTTTCAGTGCCATAGGTCATCACTGGCAACACACACTGGTTGAAGACTTTAGTCTTCAGGCTCTGGGGAATTTAGGACGAGAAGATATCGCGAAGTTTCCCGAACGCTGCCCAGCCGAGGATGATGTGGATGATGATGATTATTATAAATACGGAATCGGCGTTGAGGCGGCTGAATCGCCCTTACATCTGCTAGGCGAGCGAGCTCCACTGATGCGCAAACGTAGCATTCATCTGGGCAAACACATTCTTAGCCCAGAGGAGCTAACAGCTATCACCCCTAAAGCTCGGTCTATATGGCATCCGGGTCTCCCCGATCCTGCGAACCAGGAGCATGCCCCAGTTGCTTCCAGGTAAAAATCAGAGTCGGATGGCCTCGGATCGTGTGTAGTCCGATGCAGGAAAAATTCAAATGTTTGGTTGTGCGACGGATTGACAAGCCCGGATGCCATATAGTCCGAGCCTAAGAATATTCTAGTTTTAAGCAGCTGTAGGACTTAGTGGCGCACTTTGAACGCCCCCATAGCCTAGGGGCGACACAAAAACCAGTCGCGATCACAATAGGCCTCGTGGCCGCAGTGAATTTTAAGCCGCAAAAGCTAATAAAAAAAATTATGAACGACAATGGATTAAAACCGATAAAACGGTACGTGATAAATCCCGTATTTATAATAATGATTTGATAGAATCACGAATGTTTTTTTTTAAGTATTAGGCACTGTGAGGTCTATTTTCAGATTTCTTGTGTAGACGTTCGCGCGTTCGTACCAAGTTATCACGGCATGCATATATTAATAGGCGTCAAACCGGACCTATTAAATTTTACTTAAGTGTAAAAAAGCTAATCAAATAATTTCGACATTGACGACCTCCGTGGTGCAATGGACGAACAGCCGGCTGAGACGCAGGAGGTGGCGGGTTCGATTCCCGCCGCGGAACAAATGTTTGCATGATCTACAGATATTTGTCCCGGGTCTGGTTATTGCTCTATATACATATTATAAATATATATTAACAAACAAAAGAAATGTATATAAGTATTCTATCAGTTATCTGGTTCCCATAGTACAAGCTCTGCTTAGTTTAGGGCTAGATAGCGCTGTGTGAATGTTTATTTATTTATATAAACTAATTTTACACAACCATTATTGAAGTTAAAACTTTTTTAGGCGCGTTGGACATTTTTGAGACAGGAAAAAAACCATTGAACTCGCGACACTGCGACCGTTACCGACACCTCTGTATATAAGTATCTGTAGTGTAGCTGCTTTTATTCAAATTTTCACTTTTTGTCGCCACTGCCGAAGTGCCACTTTTATGTAAATATATGATTTACCACGTACCGTTTTATCACGCCTCGCACTGAGCCTGAAGAAGGTTCACGAATTGAACCGAAACATTGTCGGTCGAAACACCGATAAAACGGTACGTGATAAATCCCGTGCTTATAATAACGATTGAAATAAATCATTAAAGTATTCTAAGTAATGTACCATTCATAGTACTAGTAGTAGTGTCTCTCTCACTCTCCACTCACTTTCCTCTGTCCTGTCGTCACTCTGTTTATTGCTTGGTACTAATTATTAATAAATTGTCAGTCATGGTTTGTATGACTTTTTGAGTTAGTGATCTGTAGAAGGTGCTAGATATAATGTTGGATAATTGTTATGTAAATGTTTTTAATCTTATGGTTGTCGTTACTTAGTACTTAGTTGTTGTTGTCTGGGTGTCCGTGAGGTCAACACTGGCCTCAGCAGAATACCAGCGCTGCAGTATGGCAACATGCCGTAGCGAATGCTGAGCTGAGGACCCTTTCGCCACCACATTTAAATTTTTTAGGTATACTATATTTTTGTGTCATTTGTTTCTGTGTCCATTTGTATTGTCTGAATTAATTTTTTTTTCTTTCTTTCTTACTAATGACGTTCTTTCTCAAATGCAAGTTTTAGGTCCGCCTTGCAGTAACTATTGATACAAGCACGTACGTAATAGTCAGCCTATGAATACAGCGCAAGCATTAGGTAGTGTGTCTGTGGTGTTTTAATATTTCTCTTGTGGCTGTTGGAAATAAAGAGTATTAAGTATAAATAATTATTATAAAACAAAACATACTATACGCACTAAATCTATTCTATAGAAATACGATGTTATTTATTCATGACATACATAGTTAAGTATTACTCGTGCGCGATAACTTGGGACCTGCTAGGAATGCGACTCCCCGACTACTTCCCCTGCACTTCCCCGATGGTGCCCGTATTGTACCGTTCGCATCACTATTTTTTACTAGGGTTTTTAGTCTCGTACTGGCCTACGTCACGTAACGACGCGCTCTGGAATTCTTTTAGTTTTCGTTTGTGTTATTATTTTGTTGTTGTAGTTTTTGTTGTTATAGTAAATGTTGTAAATTTATCGGATACCTCTTCGTCAAGTGATTATAGTGAGACTGAGGAAGAAGAACAACCTCTAGAAGGCATAAATCCACTAAGTAGTGACGAAGATGAGATAATGTAAATAATAGATAAAATAAATGTATAAACTTAAACATTGTATTTTTTATTTTATTCAAATAGTGTAAAAAAGATTAGATAAAAAGCAGCGTCCTCCCTGAGTAACATAATAAATTAGGTTAAAAAAAACAAAGACGAAGCCGCGGGCGGCTGCTTGTTATGTTCGCTTTTTTGCGGGCGGTACAAACACGCCAATATGACGTCACCGCGCTCAGGTCCCAACTTATCGCGCACGGGTAATACGTACAAAACAAAATAAAAACAATTTATATGACCATAAATCTACCACCGCTCAGAATAATATCCTGGTTTTCAGTGGCACAGCATTTAATTTCAGTTATATTTTAAATATATTGTGAATACGTATTGCGCGTTCAAATTAAACTTATCTGTTGGCTCGTACACAAAATTGCGATGCGACGTCGCATCGTAAAAATCTGCGAGCTCCCTCGACGCATCGCAAGAACTTCGCGCGTTCAGCACATCGCATACGTTCAGTACGGTTGACGGTCGTCGAAGGAATGCTCACCTTGGGAGACGCCTTGCCGCTAGAAATCGCATCGCAGTTTCGTGTATGAGCCCTATACCATCAAAATTAATTCTTGCCATAAATATCCAGTATTACTTTAAAGACATAGACACAGAATAGGTACAGAAGTTAAGTTCAGTGAAAAAAGGCGCACGCGCATATAGACGCGTGCGTACGAGGATACAGACGGTAAAGTTGACGTTTTAACGTGATCTTTGTGATTTATTGACTATGATTTTGATCTCGGTCCAGCGTACGACAGAACTTTGAACGCCCCCATGAACTAGGGGTGATATAAGCACAAGCGGCAATCACAATAGACCTCGTGGCCGCAATGATATTAAAGGCGCAAAAGCAAATAAAAAAACGTAGGTACGATGCGCGCGCCTGTATATGCGTCCGCCTATTTTCGATTGTTGTACCAAACGCAACTTCTGTAACTATCTATTTCGTAACATAGTGGCGATCTTTGAAGATTATACACCTTTTAGCAATATTTAAATCAATCAATTTTGTTGCACCATTCTCTAAGCTAAGCAGTACCAAAAATATATTTTTATGTTAGGGCGACTCGCGCAACGATGCCTAATCGTATTTAGTGCCTAAATATGATTAAGATAGTTGTCAAATCATACAAATACGACAAATTTAAATATGTTTAGTCGCTAATTATGTTTATGGATCATTATGCAAGCCTGGCTTAGTACCAAAGGAATGGTTATTATTTGGTTTGGGCTACGCTGCATCATTAACTAAATACTTGAATCTATATTCACCGAGACCTTTTTGTGATAATGCCTAGTTGGCCTGCAGCATGTTTTTGCAATTAAAAATATCGTATCCTTATTTTTCGTCTAAAAAAAGCATTTTTGGTACTGTAAAAAGTTTAGAGTATAGGACATCATTAATGTACGGCGTACGCACGACGACTTATCAAGCTGTAATTTCCAGTATAAGCTGACCTCGCATTGCGTAGGCTTTCCGTGCAATGAGAGGTCAGCTTATACTGGTACTTTCGTGTCTGCCCGCGACCACGGCTATTGCAACACAATCGAAACGTCAGGATAACAAATAAACAAGGTACATAATAAATACCCGTTTAAATCAGTAATGAGGGCTTTTCATTTCGATTTAAAAACGGAGGGAAGGGAGAGGCCTTTGCTCTGCAGTGGGACAATACAGGCTCCAAATAAATATTAATAATAATAAAAAGAAAAATCTAGTTCCAACTAGCGTAACAGATGGCGCTGTCTGGAGATGCGCCGCCAAAAAACATGGTTTAATAAATGCCAAAATCGCAAAGATACAATATCAAAATTTGTCTAAATTAATCTCACTTCGTCAGATAAACAAACACAAATGTTTGTTTTTTTATTTCAAGTTCCTCGGAACATAATGTCGACACGAGAAATTGACATTGACAATTCACTTTCCTTTGTTAGTCAGAGCATGACAGAGCAACGCCATCTGTTAGCTGTTATACAAACATGGCTGAGAAAAGCCCTCATTATGGCAATGTATAGTTTGATGTGTAGCCGTGCGCACAGTATTGTATAGTATTAGACCGCATGTGATGTGAATACCTTGATCTTCGTGCCTGTGCTTGTGCGGTATGGGCGAGGGCGAGGGCGCCGGCAGCTCCGCGCGGTACCCGTTGCGGAGCTCGGCGCGCGTCAGGCTCTGACTGCGCCCTTCAGATAACCTGCACAACGTAATACATACTAATATTACCCTCCTGCGCAGTCAGGTAATCGATCCTTTTAAGATATACAATTCCATAGGACATTCAATTGATCTATCTCGTAAGGTTTAGCCAGCGCATGCGATTTAAGCGCACAAAAATATGCTTTTCGGCTTTTCTGTACTATAATATGTATGTATTATACATATAAACTTTCCTCTTGAATCACTCTATCTATTGCTGAAAACTGCATTCAAATCAGTTGAGTAGTTAAAAAGATCTAAGCGAATAGACAGCGAAAGCGACTTCATGTTATACTATGTAAAAAAGAAGATACTAATTTATTACCAGTATAGATATATTACTCGTGCGCGATAACTTGGGACCTGCTAGGAATGCGACTCCCCGACCGCTTCCCCGATGGCGCCCGTATTGTACCGTTCGCATCAGAATTTTTAACTAGGGTTTTTAGTCTCGTACTGGCCTACGTCACGTAACGACGCGCTCTGGAATTCTTTTAGTTTTCGTTTGTGTTATTGTTTTTGTTGTTATAGTAAATGTTGTAAATTTGTCGGATACCTCTTCGTCAAGTGATTATAGTGAGACTGAGGACGAAGAACAACGTCTAGAAGGCATAAATCCACTAAGTAGTGACGAAGATGAGATAATGTAAATAATAGATAAAATAAATGTATAAACTTAAACATTGTATTTTTATTTTATTCAAATAGTGTAAAAAAGATTAGATAAAAAGCAGCGTCCTCCCTGAGTAACATAATAAATTAGGTTAAAAAAAAACAAAGACGAAGCCGCGGGCGGCTGCTTGTTATGTTCGCTTTTTTGCGGGCGGTATAAACACGCCAATATGACGTCACCGCGCTCAGGTCCCAACTTATCGCGCACGGGTAATACTAATATTATAAAGAGGAAAGATGTATATTTTTGTGTGTATGTTTGTAATGAATAAACTCAAAAACTACCGGTCCAATTTCAAAAATTCTTTCACCATCGGAAAGCTACATTCACCCTGATTAACATAGGCTACTTTTTACCCAACTGCGCAAAGGAGGGTAATGTTTTTATTAAAAAACTACGCGTGCGAAGCTGCAGATTGGTCAGCTAGTATATTATTCAGAAAGATATCACATTTATATTTACATTTAAACAAAACTCCACACACCTTTTATTTAATCACTTCTTTATTTATTTATTTTTTAATTTTTCTACGTAGCTGCTGCACTATCTATTGCTTTTGATTTCAACTGAAAATCAGCGTTGGGTGCTTAACATCCAACATTATGCTGAGCTGAACGCCATTTTGGTACGCGGACACATGAGTCGAACTTGTTTTACTGGATTCAATTGTATCTACTGTTCCTTTAAATTGTTTCATGTGTCATTTTGTGTGTACCAAATAAATTGTTATTCTATTCTATTTAATTGAAATTCGTTTCAGTATACAGTATTCCACTCAGGGGTGTGCGATAAGCTTGTAAATCTTTAATATTTGTTCACTTATAAAAAACACTAGCTGTTGCCAGCGACTTCATACGCGTTACACTCCTAGGTAGGTAATCTAGAAATTAAACTAAACTCGCTGTTGCAACTTGACTTGACACCCTATTTTTATCCCATGGGGCCTGATTTATGAGATAAAATCTAGCCTATGTGTTAATCCAGGTTATATTCTACGTCTTCGCCGGAATGCACATATTGTATCACTTCTTTATAACATTCTCTATAATCCCACTTCACCTTCTTATTTAAAGGAGCGTTTCGAGTTTCTGTATCAGGGGAGTGTCCCTGATACAGAAACTCGCACAGCTTGTTCTGTAAAGGAGTCACCATAAAATTGTGAACTATGGATGGGAGTTCGAAGCTGTAGAGCTTCGGAAGAACGAAGGGTTTGAGATAAAATCTAGCCTATGTGTTAATCCAGGTTATATTCTACGTCTTCGCCGGAATGCACATATTGTATCACTTCTTTATAACATTCTCTATAATCCCACTTCACCGTCTTATCTAAAGGAGCTTTTCGAGTTTCTGTATCAGGGACACTCTCAAACCCTTCGTTCTTCCGAAGCTCTACAGCTTCGAACTCCCATCCATAGTTCACAATTTTATGGTGACTCCTTTACAGAACAAGCTGTGCGACTGTGGAACGCCTTACCTTTGTCTGTAAGATCGTCCCAATCTCTTCCTATTTTCAAGGTCAAGGTATACAACCATTTCCTTTCGTTGTCTCGTAACTGCTAGTTAGTGTTTGTGTTATTTATCCTCATTATGTAGTGTAGTTTATTTATACTTATATTATTTGTATGTATTTAAGTTTATGTTTATTAGTGTAATTAATAGGTATATTTTATTTTGTGGGCTCTGTTTATGCCTGTAGGTGTCCGCCGTCTTTTGATTTTGTTTATCCTGTCCATCCAAAGGTTGTCTGGAAGAGATCGCTTTTAGCGATAAGACCGCCCATTGTACCTTTATTTATTGTTTATTACCATTATTGTATTTTTATTTGGTGTGCAATAAAGAGTATTTCATTCATTCATTCATTCATACATACTAAATTCCATCAAAATCGGCTCAGCCGTTACGACGTGACTGAGTAACAAACATCAAAACTTTCACATTTATAATATTAATGTGATTTTTACCCTTTTTTACAACAATACTAGTCTACTATGTCGTACATAACAAAACACGAAGTATGGAAATAACTGATAGAACACTTATGTATATGTTGTTTTTTGTAAATACATACCTTTATTATATAGATAAACAACCAGACCCGGAACAAATATCTAGTAGAACATGCAAACATTTAGTTCGCGGTGGGACTTGAACCCGGAACCTCGTGCGTCTCAGACGGCTATTCGCCCACTGCGACACGGAGGTCGTCAATATATAGATAGTAGTGAAGGAGCATACCTATCATTAAGTAATAGGGGTGAGGGTGGGTGGGGATGCAGCCTCTCGTGCAGAGACGGCGGCGACTCGAACTCCATACTGCCGTTCGCTGTAACCAAATAAATACCTATTTTACATATTTAACTAGCTGACCCGCCGAACTTCGTGCCGCCTTGACATGCATGTGACGCGGGCCGTCAATGCCCCGGTAGAATTGTCAATCGGCCATCATTATGTGCATCTAGAATAATGAATTTCCTTCATAATTTCTTTTTGCGCGAGTTTTCCCATATTTTAATAGTTATTCTGCAATTCGGGGCGGAGACAAATCCAATAAATCAAAGATCATCAAAATCGGTCCAGCCGATCTTGAGTTATAAACGGTGTAACTAACCCGACTTTTATATATATATATATATATATATATAGATTATTTGGTTTACATATACATACACATTTTATCCAGCTAAGATAATAAGTAGCATATATTATGTATGAAAGTACAGTCATGTAACCTGCAAGGGCACTGCAATTTGGTCGGTTCAAGTCATAAATAACCCAGTCGAGGAAGTAACAACAAGATGGTGCCGTTTCATTAGTCTAGCTCGCACGTGCTGGCTCGGTCTCGGCTCAGATTGTTACTTATAATTAATTTTCATTCAATGAAATGATTATTGTTTTTCACTGTTATTTGTTTGTGGAACTTCACAGGCAATGCAATTTAATTTGTAACGTACACTACGCCAAGACTCGTGGCAGACGGGGCCAACCAATAAACATGTTTGAATGAATGAATGAATGAAATACTCTTTATTGCACACCAAATAAAAATACAGTAATGGAAATAAACAATAAATAATGGTACAATGGGCGGTCTTATCGCTAAAAGCGATGTCTTCCAGACAACCTTTGGATGGACAGGATAAACAAAATCAAAAGACGGCGGTGTAAGAGTACCTACAGACATAAACAGAACCCACAAAATAAAATATACCTATTAATTATACTAATAAACATAAACTTAAATACATACAAATAATATAAGTATAAATAAACTACACTACATAATGAGGATAAATAACACAAACACTAACTAGCAGTTACGAGACAACGAAAGGAAATGGTTGTATACCTTGACCTTGAAAATAGGAAGAGATTGGGACGATCTTACAGACAAAGGTAAGGCGTTCCACAGTCGCACAGCTTGTACTGTAAAGGAGTCACCATAAAATTGTGAACTATGGATGGGAGTTCGAAGCTGTAGAGCTTCGGAAGAACGAAGGGTTTGAGAGTGTCCCTGATACAGAAACTCGAAAAGCTCCTTTAGATAAGACGGTGAAGTGGGATTATATATTGTTTGTTTCCTTTTCAATACAATTACTTAGGTAATTAGTGTTATCGATAGGCACTCGGCACATCACTAACGGCTCCCGTAAGGGCTGCAAGTGCGAGCGAGATAGCAATATCAACGTCGCTTGTCCCAGGTTTTAAAACCCCGTCTGCCAGGAGCATTGGTATTGAAGCTATCTTCGCGAACGAACGATCTGCTATTTAACAGATTCGAACGAAGCCTCACGAGGAATTCCGATGAAATCCGAACGTATACGACCGATGACTTACTATGAAATGCGAACAGCGATTTTATTGGAATGAGAGAATTCTAAAGTATCAACGCATTTAAAAAAATCTATTGTTATACAGCCAAGCTTTTTAGTTGTGCATTAGTACTGACCGAGTAACCAAGACACAATTTTACCAACAGAGTAACCAGAAAAGAGCTAGTAGCGTACCTTCGTGTCCTAGCATGTGGTGTTGCCTGTGCGTCCTCGGCGGCGGCTCGGGGGATCTTCCCGCGCTGTGCTCCCTACTTAAACTGAAAATATAACATTGTTAATTAAAATATTATTTTTTATAGCACTATCTATAGTAAAAAGCTTTTCATCACACATGCTCTGAAAGTTGATCATTGTTAACTCGATAATGGCTGCGATTATCCGATTTACGGTCGAAATTAATTAGAAAATATAAAATCATCTTAAACTGAAATGACATAAATCTTCATGACAAATCATTATTTCCATTTAAAAACGAAAGAGACCACATTCTTATTATGCTCTAATGATATACAATTTTCATGGCGTTTGCCATCCGCTAATTTTCTATTAAGCAACCGTTTGTTGTAAATATTTTTTTTGTTTTCTCGCATTCGTGCTGAAAAGTTATGTTTTACACTAGTATTTCAGGCAACAAGAAGACTTAAAAGTAAGTGAATATTGTTACGCCGGGCCACTTATCAAAACATCTTTGTTATTGATGGTAACGCCATCTTTCGACCATATAATGTAACTCTTTCCTTGACCCATATTCTATCCGCAAAACCATTCCTACTGGCGCGCCCGCAACCTGTCATGATGGCGCTGGCTGTAGAGACAATCAGCAGATGCAATCGCACCGCTACGCGAGAAGGTCAAAATCTTAACTTGCGTAATCGACCCGCTGAAAAAAACCGCCAATTTTTTTTTTATACAACTTATATGGCAAACGAGCATGCAGTTCACCAGATATTAAGTAGCTGGCTACTGCAGCCCATGGATATCCACATAGAATTCAAAACAAGCTATTATGTTGTCTTGATCTCTATGTGGATACGTTGCCATACTACAGGACTTAGCTGTTATGCCTATGTGGCAGTAATTACAGGAACATATCATTACCATGTAATCGGAACACAGCAGCACAAGTACTGCTATTTGGCGGCAGATAAAGGTAAGGCGGTGGTGCCCACTTCCTCGAGCCCGTCCACAAAAGCTCTACCACCAGTAAACCGTAGATAATTACCGCAGAATTCCGCCGCAAAAATATAATTAAATTTTGTTTTACAAAAGGCATTGTTTACAGCCTCCAACTTCATGTGGTGTTGCTAATTACCGCGACTCATGGTGAATTCGTGAAGTGTGCGCAAAGGAACATTCTAGGCTGCTACAAAGGATCTCGAAAGGTTAGTGGGCGCATCCTTAATCCCTATCTTGTTATCCCGATTTTCTTATCTTATGGAGTTATCTCTGTAAAAAGCCAATTCGAAGGCGTAAGATCCGAGAATGGATCCACCAGCAATTGATTTATTCTAACAAAGAATAGAATATAAGAAAAATCGATATCAATGTTCCTTTTAAAATAAAACTATTTAATCCCATCATTTATTCTTCTATTGTTGGAACAAATTATAGGCAGAATTTATTTGTGTGGCGTGCAAGCGACAACTTTAATAAATAATGCATAAGCAATGATTTCGATATATTCAGCACGAGTGTCAAATCAGTTAGACAGCGATTGAGCAGACTTTTTTGTTGGCGGTAACGTTAGTATGGTTTAATGTATTAATATTTTAGTTAACAGTTTCACCGAGTGTTGGTACAAATTATGTTCTTACCTAGATGTGTTGCTAAAAGGTTTCTATACGTGAAAACCTATAATAGGCTTTCTGTTTTGTTTTAGTTAATTGTTAAGTTAATATAGCTGTTGGTCTTCCATAACATAGGACACAGTAAGTACAGAAGGTCAGCTTAGTGAAACGAGCGATAACAGGCGCACGCGCGCGTACGACGATCTCGTATCAAGAGGGCCAGCTGCATGTGACGCGCTTTGGCGAGGCGTAAATACTCAATCGTTTATTGTATTCCACAATGTAATAATAGATGGTAAATAATAGGTACATGTTCATTATGTACCCTGTTGGACACAACAATATCATGGAGAGAGGAGAACGTCATTGTTCTTGTTAGGTTAGATTTATTTTAAAAAAGATAGCACTCAAATCTAGTGTCAAAGTAGATAGTAGGTATTACCCGTGCGCGATAAGTTGGGACCTGAGCGCGTTTGACGTCATATTGGCGTGTTTGTACCGCCCGCAAAAAAGCGAACATAACAAGCAGCCGCCCGCGGCTTCGTCTTTGTTTTTTTTTAACCTAATTTATTATGTTACTCAGGGAGGACGCTGCTTTTTATCTAATCTTTTTTACACTATTTGAATAAAATAAAAATACAATGTTTAAGTTTATACATTTATTTTATCTATTATTTACATTATCTCATCTTCGTCACTACTTAGTGGATTTATGCCTTCTAGAGGTTGTTCTTCGTCCTCAGTCTCACTATAATCACTGGTTTTCGATATTCCCGTTGCCATGCATGTTCGTTTTACTGCCTGGTCAACAGGTAAACAAAACTGTTTGTTCCGTTTTTCGTTTTCAAAAAACTCTAACACTTTTAGCACGAGGTTTCTTTCTCCGCTATGCAAAGGTTTACCCTTCATAATGATAACAAAAACACTTAACAAGAACTATAACAACAAAAACTACAACAACAAAACAATGACACAAACTATAACAACAAAAACTACAACAACAAAACAATCACACAAACTATAACAACAAAAACTACAACAACAAAACAATAACACAAACGAAAACTAAAAGAATTCCAGAGCGCGTCGTTACGTGACGTAGGCCAGTACGAGACTAAAACCCCTAGTAAAAAATAGTGATGCGAACGGTACAATACGGGCGCCATCGGGGAAGTGTAGGGGAAGCGTTTGGGGAGTCGCATTCCTAGCAGGTCCCAAGTTATCGCGCACGAGTAATAAATATCTAAAACTTGTCTATTTTCATTAATATTATCATTAAAATATTCGTCAAATTGTATAGTAAGTTTTTTTAGTTAGTAAGTAATGTAATTTTTTTATAAATGTTATATTATTAGTCTGATTTTTGAACGCGTCAGGTAGTTTGTTAAATATTTTGATCGACATTACGTAAGGACTTGAAGAGTGCAGTTCGAGTCGGGAAGCAGGTATCATATGCTTGTTTTTGTACCGCAATGAGTGTGTCGTATGCATTTCTTATCGTGTTGTGTAGAAATGCTTGTATTTCCTAGCAAATTTACATACTTCCATTCCATAATATAAATACATGGTAGGGTAAGAATTTTGTGTTTAATAACTCGGTTATGTGTGACATTATTTGCTGGCTGGTTGTTAATTTACTTGTGATAATTTACACAATTAAATAGCCACGCTATCTAAATCTTAACAATATGGATGCCTTTCCACAAAAGAGTTACACACCCGTTGAAGACCGGTTTAAAAAATTCCATATTTGCAAAGAAATTTTTACACAAGTTATCAACGGGTCAAGCCCTATGCCGAAAAAGGAGTATGGCTCAGCATTATGCTGAATAAACGACCTCCGTGGCGCAGTGGGCGTATAGCCAGCCGAGACGCAGCAGGTAGCGGGTTCAATTCCCGCCGCGGAACAAATGTTTGCACGATCTACAGATATTTGTTTCGGGTCTGAATGTTTTTCTATATATTGTAAGTAAGTATTTACAAAAAAAAGTATATATAAGTAATATATCAGTTATCTGGTTCCCATAATACAAGCTCTGCTTAGTTTGGGGCTAGATAACGCTGTGTGAAATGTCCAGCAATATTTATTGATTTATTAGCAATATTAGTAGGATGACAGTTACCTTCTATGTCGAGGTGTCGAGTGCAGGTCTACTCGAGACCTTCGCTGTTGGTTCTGATGGTAAAACCTTTGTAAGACTATGGGACTAGTGTTGCCGGGACTCTGTAACAAAGGGCTAAGTTTACTGCATTGATGATTTTTTGATGTGAAACATTTTTTGGGCGCCTTGAGGGTAGCACCGACTCGACGACGTATTAATATTGCGTATGGAAGGATAATCAATCAATTCATTTATTTCAGATGTCAAAAATCCATATTTGTTAGTAAACTTAATTATACATGTCAAATGGTTAGTACAATTGTGACATAACAACAATTAAATAACAATATATGTGGTATGTGAGCATCTAGTGTAGGTACTGCGCATGTACCATACAACAATGGTTTAGATGCTCACAGTCGAACCTGTTTGCGAACGTATTCAGTATACCGTTGGAGCTGGCCCGAATTCTGCGCCCCAGGGATGTGCACCGCTTGCGCATGATAAGTCAAGTCCCGAGTGGATTGGGCCGTTGGGACGTTGGGCCGTAACCCGTATTTATATTACGGATAAAAAGATGATTATAAACGGTTTTCTTCAATTATAAATTATTTAGGGCTTTTGGCTAGTACTGTTGTAAAAAAGGTTTTTTTCAAATTCATTACTATCTCTATTTAAGCAAAAAATTAAATTTTCCTACCTAATCTATCAAGTCCTAAAATATCAATAAAACAGCCTGTATATATCGTATTCATTCATCATGTAAGTATGTAATGGCGCCGCCGATTTATGTTAAAAATTGTTTTTTTTTTTTTGTTTGTTCCGCCTGTTTCTCCTCTGACACAGGTCAGAGATGTTTTCAGGCTTAAAATATTGCACAGGCGGTTTAAAAATTGTTTATTGGAAATGTATCGATTTCTGGATAAATATTCAAGCTACCGGTAAAATCAGTTAATACTATTCCGGATGTGTGATTTAAGGTAAATTTAATGTTGTACATAACAAAACAGGTTGTACATTATTTGAGGCACACTCGTCTATAGTAAATGCAACTCACAGCAGGTGAAGCCCGCCACCGGTTGTCAGCGGAGACGCGGCGCACGGGCGGGGGCGGCGGGGAGGCGCACGCGTCTATAGTCCTCCGCCGCGGGTACGGCGAGTGGTTCGCGAAGTCCATCTCCAGGCTCGCCGGCTGCGAGCTGCTGCCGCCCGCGCTGCTGCCTGATGCCCATCGCGCTCTGGAAATAAACAAAAATTCATATTCCTGGACATTTCACACAGCGCTATCTAGCCCAAATGAAGGAAAACTTATACTATGGGAACCAGATAACTGATAGAATACTTATATACTTTATTTTTTGTAAATACGTACTTATAATATGTATATAGAGAAAGAACCAGACCCGGAAAAAAATTGTAGTTCATCCAAACATTTGTTCCAAACATCGAACCCGCTGCCTCCTGCGTATCAGCCAAATACAACACATTGTCTAGCAAGTGTCTAAACGGAAGATCAGCGTTCTGTCGCTAGAGTACTGTTACGCCAATGTATGTAACGTAAAAAACGTTACAAAAGTAAGCAGGTATACCTATAAAATACACACAAGGATCACTTTGAAACGTTTATTTTACTGTATGTTACTGAGTCACAGAATCGGTTATAGTGGTAACGCGTTGGATATTGACCGGAATAATCACACATGTTCTGTAATTATCTAGATGTATACGTGCGCGGTATAAATAGAGCGTGGGGACGCCCGAGGAGTCAGTACCCTCCGTCGTCCGAGACGCGTTCTCGGAGATCCGGATGACGCAATTCTGAAAATTCCTGAATCATCTCCTGATCTCTGAATCTGAATCCTGAATAAAAAAAATCCTGAGTCATCTACATTAGACAGAGTAAACACTTCACAGATACACCGACCTCGCCGGCGAGGTCGCCGAGTCCCTTCAATCGCCGCCTATACGAGGTACAAGCACGTACCCGGGCGTTTCTCTCCTATCCCCATCCTGGCAACAGCCCAAGCCGAGGTTCGTACTTAAGTGGTGCCCTTGCGCTAGTTGCCTCACCAAAAACTTACAAGGCTGAGCGCCATCTGCGCTCGCCAAAAGTTCGGTTAAGCTGCAACGGCCTTAGAGGCCAACAGCGAAATTATCTATTCGAAAAAAATAGAAACCGAGGAGTCAGCCTTTACTCAGCTATGAATGGAGTCTTTACTAAGCTGTTTTAATGTAAATGATAGTATGAATTAGTGTTATGGGATTAAGTTTGTGTATTAGTGATTAGTGTGTTTAATAAATGCGCTATTTTGGTTAAATTAATATACTTTATTCAATCCCGAACCCTCGGCTCGTAACAGTACATTAAATGCTGAGTCTCACCTGCCCGGCGTAGGAGTAACCTGCTCCGGCAACCAATGCTGCGAACTCGTCACGTAATTCCGCACCGGCTCGAAATGCTGCGAACTCGTCACGTAATTCCGCACGGGTTCGATTCCATTGGTGGCTGGATGCACGACGTGCGACACCGCGCTCAGTAGTACAGGCTTGGGCACGATGGTGGGGGAGGAGCCCGGGAGTTGCGCGTACCAGTCGCCAACTGACACGTTGCTTTGAGCTGATTTTACTACAAACGGGTGTTCTAGGAGCTTCGCGTACTTTGGTCGCTGTCTGTAGTTCTTTTTTAGGCTGCAATTACAAGATAATTGAATTTTAGTCTTATTTGTTCACACATATACAGTGTGGCTTTTTGAGAAGGACGGTGATGGCCAAATCATTATTCGTAACATATTTATTTGCAAAGATTGATCCTTATCAGCAACAGAATCCATTGGTTCAATAATACAGGCTGTAATTTTTTTTTTAAAACATTCGGGTCCATTTCCGTCAAAAGTAAAATCATCATCATCATCTCAGCCGTAGGACGTCCACTGCTGGACAAAGGCCTCCCTCATTGATCTCCAGGAACTGCGGTTGGAAGCGGTCTGCATCCAACGCCGACCTGCGGTTCTTACCAAGTCGTCTGCCCATCTTGTGGGTGGACGTCCTACGCTGCGCTTGCCGGTCCGTGGCCTCCACTCGAGAACCTTTCGGCCCCATCGGCCATCTGTTCTGCGCGTTATATGGCCTGCCCATTGCCACTTCAACATGCAAGCTCAGAGTCGCTCAACGAGCTATGGAGAGGGCTATGCTCGGGGTTTCTCTACGGGATCGAATCAGAAATGAGGAGATACGTAGGAGAACTCAAGTCACCGACATAGCCCGACGGATTAGCTAAAGTAAAATATTTTTGAATAAAATAAATATGCAGTTTTCTTACAAATCGAGAGCATGACTCCTTTCACGACTTTTCCTTAAATCTCGTGGTTTCGGACTTGGCCATCACCGCCCTTCTCAAAAAACCTGTCTTTAGTACAAATAGGTTAAAGATATTATGTTTATTTCTCAAAGAATTAAATTCACTTACAGGATAAATTTAAAAATATTTGTTTATAAATATTTTGTTGGGCTAATCGTACAATTAAAAATATTAGAATAGAATACAAATTTATCTGCAACATCCCAGTAAATACACAAAAAAGATCAAGGTACAAAAATTAACTTAAAACTACTGTCATAAGTTACATAGAGTGCTTACTACATACTTCCATTTATTTGTTTTTTTTTTAATTTCTTTTCAAGTATTCGTTGTGTCTAGATTATAAGTATCAAAAAGGATTTTCATTCATTCACCTTAACATAGTATAAAGTGAAGTCGCTTCCGCTGTATGTTACCTTAGATCTTTTAAACTACTCAACGAATTCTAATGCAGTTTTCAGAAATAGAGATAAGAGTGATTCAAGACGAAGTTTTACAGTCAAACCGAGATAATCGAGAGTTCAAGGGAGCACAATCTCATTCTCGCTTATAGAGGTTTCTCACTAACCCGAGTTTCTCGCTAATGCAGGTACATGGGTATCGTTTCTCTCTTATAGAGGTACGCACCAATAACAAGTCACAGCAAGTACCAATGTAGTAAATATGTAATATGATAAAATTCACTATTTTAAGTTTATCACTTAATGACAGTACTTTAATTTTCCGTTTTGACATGATGCAGAACAGAACTTTCCTTCGCAATTGATTAACTGTAAACTGAGTAAGTCGGTCGGACTTACTCAGTTTACAGTTAATCAACAGGACGGTACACAGGCACACGTGTCCATTCGAAAAGAATGCGATAAAATAACAACGTTATTTAGTTCCACGAAATAGAATAGGTACTTACAATATTGACGAGAAAACAATACAAAAACAATGGTAGGAAGTTCCACGAAAGTTAAGAATGACTTATAAAATAGCAGATGTTATATTAGTAAATAAAGCTCGACTGTCGCTTATAGAGGTACAGATAAGTAGCAGTCTCACTTATGGAGGTCCATGAGGGAAAAACGACTCTCTCTTACAGATGTTTCTGTTTCTCGCTGATAGAGGTTTTGGGAGCTTAAAATGACGGGTCCTGGCTATTACTCTCACTTGAGTTTTCTCACTTACCCAGGTTTGACTGTATATGTATAATATATACATAGTAACTGCGAAAATAACTGTTTGTTTGTTACCTTTTCATAACTAAACGCCTGAACGGGACGGGTTTGGCATGGAGATAGATTATATCCTGGGGAAGGACATAGGCTACTTTTTACCCGAGCACGCAAAAGGAGGGTAATGTTTTTATTAAGATAACACGCGTGCGAAGCCGCGGACTTGTCAGCTAGTCCATAATAAAACACATCTTTTACAAAATAAAAGTTAAGTGCAATGTAAACAAAATTCAGGTGATACAGATATGCGCAACTGGAAGTCTGGAAGTTGTAAAACTTGTGTATTAATCAATACATTAAATAATGCTGAATATTTCAAACAGCGCTATCTAAACCTAACCAAAGCGTGTACTATGGAAACCAGATAACTGATATAATATACACTTTTTATTTGTAAATACTTACTCATAATATATATATATAAACATATATATATATATATAAACATATATATATATATATAAACATATATATATATATATATATATATATTCAATCTAACTAATCAATATCAATCTAACTAAACATATATATATATATATATATATGTTTAGTTAGATTGGAATTAGATCTGGAACCAATTTATTAGATTACTAGCTGACCCGCCCGCGGCTTCGCATGCGTGGGTATTTCAATAAAAACATTACCCTCCTTTTGCGAACTCGGGTAAAAAGTAGCCTATGTCCTTCCCCAGGATATAATCTATCTCTTTGCCAAATTTCATTACGATCCGTTCAGCCGTTTAGGTATGAAAACGTAATAAACAAACAGTTACTTTCACAATTTTATTTTTAATAGTAAGTATGTATGTGTTATACATATAAACCTTTATCTTGAATCACTATCTATTGCTGAAAACTGCATTAAAATCCGTTGAGTAGTTTAAAAGATCTAAGCGAACAGATATCGGAAGCGACTTCATTTTATACAGTGTAAAGGTTTGTAGTAGAGTAATTTTAATTATATATGCATTTAAATATTGAGGATGGCATTGAAAAGGAATCAACGTTCAAATTCCAGCGTTATTTATTTATTTCCGACATGTTCTCCATTAATATGGTTAACTTACCACTGTGTGACGAATGACTTAAATTCTGGAGTAAAGTTACTATCATCAGGCAACTGAGGTGGATCGTCTGCTATTACCTAAAACAAACAATATTACTACCGTAAAATAAGGAAAACTCAACGGTGGTGCGGTACGAATACAGCAACAATTAATTAAACAGGTACAAGTTGATTCACTAGACAGGTATAATTTGATTCATTAGATAGGTATAAGTTTATTCACTAGACAGGTACAAGTTGATTCATTAGACAGATACAAGTTGATTCACTAGACAGGTATAAGTTGATTCTCTAGACAGGTATCAGTTGATTCATTAGATATGTATAAGTTTATTCGCTGGACAGGTATAAGTTGATTCACTAGACAGGTATAATTTGATTCATTTGATAGGTATAAGTTTATTCACTAGACAGGTACAAGTTGATTCACTAGACAGGTATAATTTGATTCATTAGATAGGTATAAGTTTATTCACTAAACAGGTACAAGTTGATTCATTAGACAGATACAAGTTGATTCACTAGACAGGTATAAGTTGATTCACTAGACAGGTATAAGTTGATTCATTAGATAGGTATAAGTTTATTCACTAGACAGGTATAAGTTGATTCACTAGACAGGTATAAGTTGATTCATTAGATAGGTATAAGTTTATTCACTAGACAGGTACAAGTTGATTCATTAGATAGATACAAGTTGATTCACTAGACAGGTATAAGTTGATTCTCTAGACAGGTATCAGTTGATTCATTAGATAGGTATAAGTTTATTCGCTGGACAGGTATAAGTTGATTCACTAGACAGGTATAATTTGATTCATTAGATAGGTATAAGTTTATTCACTAGACAGGTACAAGTTGATTCACTAGACAGGTATAATTTGATTCATTAGATAGGTATAAGTTTATTCACTAGACAGGTACAAGTAGATTCATTAGACAGATACAAGTTGATTCACTAGACAGGTATAAGTTGATTCTCTAGACAGGTATCAGTTGATTCATTTGATAGGTATAAGTTTATTCGCTGGACATGTATAAGTTGATTCACTAGACAGGTATAATTTGATTCATTAGATAGGTATAAGTTTATTCACTAGACAGGTACAAGTTGATTCACTAGACAGGTATAATTTGATTCATTAGATAGGTATAAGTTTATTCACTAGACAGGTACAAGTTGATTCATTAGACAGATACAAGTTGATTCACTAGACAGGTATAAGTTGATTCACTAGACAGGTATAAGTTGATTCATTAGATAGGTATAAGTTTATTCACTAGACAGGTATAAGTTGATTCACTAGACAGGTATAAGTTGATTCATTAGATAGGTATAAGTTTATTCACTAGACAGGTATAAGTTGATTCATTAAACAGGTATAAGTTGATTCATTAGACAGGTACAAGTTAATTTATTAGATAGGTATAGTCGGCGACATAAGTTGATTAACAATTTCAGATTCTATGTATTTTATCAAGTGTATTGGTTTTTTTTGGTTATTTACACGACATTAGTAAAGAGCTAGATGTCTTCAAATACAGTGTAAACAATTTGTTTAAAAAATGCATAGTTACATATTTATTGAGATCTTAAAAACTCAATTTATTAATCCATTTATGTTGCTGACCGTACAAGTTGATTCATTAGACGGGTATTAGTATTAGTTAGGACAGGGATTAGTTAAACAAATAGCCACTTACTCTAGTGAGTACTTCGAAGTCGTTAGTGCAGTCTCTGTAAGGGAAAACGCCCGTTGCCAGCTCCACGAGAGATATCCCGAGCGACCACACGTCGGCTCGGATGTCGTAGTCGGGCCGCGTCGGGTCCGGGGGGTCTATTCGCTCAGGCTATTTAAAATACAAAAGTGTCATGTATCTTTATAAACTACCATGCTCATCATTGTTTTCACTCAACAAGCAATAAGTTTAATAACTGAAACCAGACCACGTAGGCGTGACATAGGCTACCATCTACATAGGTATCTATGTAGATGGTAGCCTATGTCACCCGGACCATGATAACGAATCGATTGACACCTCACTCATCAAAATAGGATAAGTAGTTTAGGCGTTACAATCGAACATACATAAATACCAACATTTATACATGGAACTGCTAAAAACATAACCCTTCCTTTTGGCTTTACCGTAGTCGAGTAAAAATGGTATTAATTGGGTCAATCAGAGAACAATAATGCCATATATCAAACCAGACATATGCCAACATATAGCAGAGACTAAGATCCAAAGTCTCGAACACCGCCGTAAAGTTGCAAGCCTATTGATCTTTTACAGAATACATTTTAGGGAATGTGCCCAGCAACTATACGATCTGATCCCGCCATCCCCCTTCCATCAAAGGACAAGCAGGCGCACGGCTCAGTATACCTACAATCCGTACCTAGTTGATATACCACCCATTCGCACACACCCTGTTTTGGTTCTTGATGCGTACAGCTAAGGTATGGAACACTTTACCGTCGTCTGTGTTTCCTAATAAATACAATCCGAGCCTCTTTAAGGTAAGAGTGAATAAGTTTCTTCTAGATCTTCGTGCTACATCTTAGACCACATCATTGCTTAGCATCAGGTGAGATTGTGGTCAAACGAAGATCTATCATGTTTAAAAAAAAAAGATCTAACAAAGCTTGCTGGGAGCCATTGGATGCAGGCCGCACAAGACCAATCGCTCTGGAAATGTATGGAGGAGGCCATTAGACAGTCCACATTAGACATCCTATGGCTGATATGATGTTGTAGACTTACCGCCATATAGGCAGCGCAGCCAGCACTCCTCGTCTTTGCCTTAGAGTCGACCAGCCGTCCACTGATGCCGAAATCACACAGCTTGATATTCCCGCGCTCGTCCAGCAGGATATTGCTGGGCTTCACGTCGCGGTGGATCACGGTATGCGTGTTCTTGAGGTACGATAGTGCTTTTACGGTCTGGGGAAAAATAAATATAGATATTTTGAAGTGTTATCTGACGTTAATGGGAAAATCTTAAGATTTTGCATAATTACAACTGTAGTTTTTTTATTCAACTTATATTGTCCCACTGCTGCCGCTGCGACTCGTTGGACGCCCGCGGTACCGCTGGAAAGATGTTGTGGAAGTGGAGAACTGGCGAAAAATTGCACAGGACAGACCAAAACGGGGACTGCTTCTATTGGAGGCCAAGACACACTTCGGGTCGCTGAGCCAAGTAAGTAAGTTGCCCCACTGCTGGGAAAAAGTCTCCCCCAAACCCTTCGAATCACCTGTGATATTAGCTATCCCCCACCAACCTTTCTCAAAGGCAACTGCAGTTACTTCTGAAAAACAATACCTCAAAATCACCATATTTAAAAATTCTGATGCACTAGACTGCCCGCGCTGGATAAATTGTGTACAGTGACAAATTGTGTCTACTGATCTGATAGAGATACTCGCAAAGGAATGAGGAAATACCAGAAATCAAGTTGAAGTCCAGTCTCCAACCAGGGTCTTGCTACTACGTAACGGATCACATTAACTTAGACAGTATTGTAGAATCAATAGTACTTACCGCAACCGTGACCTTCCCCAGTATCTCCTCAGGAATGGGCGCCCTGAGTCGCTTCAGCAGCTTATCGAAGCACGAGGCCATCAGCTCCATGCAGATCCACACGTCCGCGTCCGTCACGAAGCAGCCGAGGCACCGCACTATGTACGGGCAGTCGTGGGAGCGAACCACCACATCTAGATCCATTAGGATACGTTTGGTTTCTTCGCAGTTGCCAGATCGTCGCATTTGCTGCAAGTTAGATGAATTTTATTAGAGTAACATTCATTCATTCAATAATAGGTATAGCTAGTAAATATTGGAGACCGTATCGCCAAGCTTGATGTTGGGCAGGACACTTGACTAGATTTTGTGATGGCAGTTGGTGTAAGGGCCTGACTTGAAGAGCAAAAGAGGCCGTGGCAGACCATGAGCCCAGTGGGTAGACGACAGAGGCCGTAGATGTTAAGACCTGGATGCGAATTTGTGCCGGAATACGAAAATGGTTCGGAACTAAATTGGCTACAACTGAAAATGTCGAACATAGGAACTTTAATTTAAGCTTAATTTTAAGAACCAAAATGTTGTCTTTCATTCAAATATCTTTTCGATCCTTAAAGCACAGAAGCTAGTGTCTAGGACGATGGGCTATTTCGGGAAACAGACTAGGTATATAAAATACTGGGGGGCGTACTGTTTTAGTCACCATTTTAAATTAAAGCTGTAAATGGCATTTCCCATCAAATATAATAATTCTACATTTTAAACCCTCATAGATAAAGAGTCTCAAAATAAATGACTGATAAAAATTTATGGGCAATACCCAGTAATGGGTGGAAAAATACTGATAAGGCAAATCATACAGAGTTATTTTTTATAAGATTTTAACCATACTAAAGAATAAAACCGTCTCTTAGACTGGCTGCACCAATATACTAACATAATAATTTATTTTGCATTATTTTACTAAAGATGACATAAAACAAAATAAATTTGAATAAACTAATAAAAATAACAATTAAAAGCCCCTCAGCTCATAGAAAACCTGTAATAAATGTCACAGAACCTTAGGGTCCTCTAATGCAAACTTGTTATAATTTTTTCCACACTTTCGCGATCACTGTACATAATTTTTGTTGTTATATGGGTATTTATCACGTATTTTTAACTTTTATAATCGATGATAGTAAAAATAAAAATATTTGTATTTTATATATTTATTTATAGCTCAGAGTACTCAAGTCTGCCGATGACTGTTGCAACACTATCGAAACTTGTACAACTTGTAGCGCAGTAATATCCTTTAAATTTTATTCGTTTTTATTATTTAATTTTTTCTTAATTATTAATTTGACTTGAATTGTTTAATTAATTAATATTAATTATTATCAACTGCACTAACATCACAACATAGCTTTAAGATTTCATTTTTTAATAACAAATTATGAATGTAACATCTGAAATAAATTATTTTGAATTTGAAATGTTGGGATTATAAATAAAAATGTAATAAATGCGATTAATACCCGTTTAACGGCTATAGCTATTGTGTCAATATGTAATTATTGCTAATTAGTTGTATAAATTACGTGATAACTTACTTTGACAGCTATAACAGCGCCAGAGGGTTTGTGCAGCATCTTCACCACATGGCCGCACGTCCCGCTGCCCAACTCACCCAGTTGTTGCAGCTCGTCTATGCTTGATCGGTATTCTACACCTTCTACGTTCAGCTTACCGCTTACCTATACAACAAAAAACTCGGTTATACTACTGTTTTTAAAATGATAAATAGCAATTGGTTCTATTCTCTTTTTTTTCTTTTTTTTACTAGCCCGTACTGTCCCACTGCTGGGCAAAGGGGTCCCCCTCTTCCTTCCACCTATCACGGTCTGGAGCCAGATTCCACAAGTCTCTTTGGAAGACGTCCAAGTTGTCTCTTTTTAGGCCTTCCTGAGCGTCGCTTTCCGGCTTTAGGAATATGCTTGTAACCTTGGCCCACCTATCGGGTTGCATACGGGAGACATGACTCGCCCAGTCCCATTTCAGCTTTGCAGCCTTAATGCCCACGTCAGCGATGCCGGTTTTCGAGCGCAGCCAGGTTTATTCTCTTATTCTTAAAAATAATGGCGTTGCCATAACACAACTATTTAATTTGCTTATTGTGATGTCCAAGGACATTACATACAATAACAAAATGTAAAGATACAATTGGAAGACACAATTAAAAAATATCTAAACACCTAACCAGTAGGTACTAACCAGTCATTGACTTGTAAATTATTTCATCAATAAATGCATTATTCTGATGTGCTGAGTCCAACTACGAGTGCCCAAACAGGTTCTGCCTCAGCTATAATCTATGTGTGCAAAGCAGTGATGGTTTTCAGGCAGGGCCTTAGTCAGGATCAACTCCCTCCGGCATCATTAATTTTTAACCTCTGTTATCCATACAAATATCCTTACTAATACAAAGTCTTACCCGGTCTTTAACCTTCAAGGAGTTAGGATGGCTGGGGTCAGGTTAGAAGGGGGTAATGCACAATACACCCTAATGCGGGACATTAGTGCAGATCTTATCCCCCCTCACCCTAGAATTAGTGGGTCTGCTGTGAATGTCCAAGCAGGCTATACCAGGAGACTTTACCTTATACACCTCCCTCATCCGAGTCTCAGTTTCTGTAGCTTGTGGGGTAGCTCTAGGTGGGAAAGCTTGTATATTGTCTGGGAACATAAGAGCTGAAAATAAGATTTTTATTAAATTATTTCATTAACATAACCACTAACAAAAATAAAAAATACTTTATTTTATTATCAAATACATAAAACTAAATACACAAAAATATAACACAGCTAAAAAGATGGCATCTGGAATTAGAACAGAGGAACTAATTAATTCTCTATAATCCTAAACAGCTCCCAGCAATCTTTATCAGGTGCATGCTGCGCAAGATTGGTCACTCTTGATATCTATAGGAGAGGCCTATATTCAGTAGTGGATGTCCTGTGGCTGATACAATGATGAGGATAAAACCTAGTTGGTACTTTTTATTAGAATAAATCCCAAATAAATCAACCCAAACCATATCTGAATATGGCTGAAGAGCCAATTGCAGATGAAATACATCAAACGGATTTTATAGCAGGTAAATAATGCCATAAAACACGAGGTTTGTTCAGACAACTTGTTATCGAAAACTTGGGTTCTAGTAATGAGTAAGTACCTATGTATCTAATACTTATTTTTATGACTACAGGGAATTACTGACAATATTTCCAAGAACTGCAAAGAAACCAACATGTTTAGCTTTACAATGTATGAATACTTGAATAGTGTATAAAAACAAAACAAATTAGCACAAAATAGCAATGTCTCATACTAACCACGGTGCCACCCATCCGTTCAATGCCAATTTATGCAAATAATTTAAACAATGAGCTGAATAGCTCCAAGGGAAGCTGCCAGTATGCATTGTAAATCACTACTTTTGTCTGATTACTAAAATAACCTTTGCAATAGCTGCTATTGAAATTATGACAACCATGATGCTACAATGAATATACTGTACATTTTATATAATCTTCAGCATAGACTATTTGATTGGCAGAGAGATTAGAATGGAAGATGATGGAAAAGACTGAAATGTCATCAGAGGACAAGAGATGGTGGAAAGCAAATTATTTTTATGGTGACATTTTAGATTTTTTTTCTAACTAAACCTGATATAATTGCAGTTTCAAAAACATACGAGGTCTTCGCCTTTGTCCGCCCCCAGGCCTTGGAGCACCGATTCCACCACCAGGACTGTTGAAGCCACTCCGAAAACGCATTTCATTTTCGAAACGTTCTTGTAATCCTTTCAGCTTTCCTTCAATTGAACTGTTTGACATTATATCGACTAGTGCGATCCACTGTTAACATTGAAATAGTTATGACAAAACAACCATAATTTTATTTACACAGAATTACAATGAAAAACGCAGCAGTCCAAGGATTTCCTACAATCAATTTCCATCACCATCAGCCATTTCCATTCGGTCTTTTTTAATCTGTACTTTGGTATTTTGGCAAGAATGGCAAGTTTAGTAATCCCATTCGTTCTAGGTTCTTTCTCGTAAGAAACAAGTCAAACAACAACAAACAGCCACATTTTTAAATTTCTGAACGAAATGTTTTTGTCTAAACTTAATTAAAAAATTTAACCCAATCCAAGCAATACACAAATTAAAGTCAGGCCAGTTTAATAGGTAACATTTGACGTCTGTCAATTCGGTACAACTCGTACCGAACTCGTACTCGTATCGGTCATTATTGCAATAAATATATAATCGTATTTAAAAAAAGTTAAGCAATTGTGCAGTTCTAACAAAACGAAAAAACATATTATTATATGCCCGCCGTTACAAGGGTACGTTGTTTAATTTTGATGAATTGTCAAATGTTACATATTAATAACAATAATAATAGTCATTTATTTCAGATATCCATGATCCATATCAATGTTAATAATAATAAAAAGTTCTTAAAAACTATGTTAGTAAATTGTAGTGAAAAAATAATTAAATTAAGATTGTACAAAAATTAAAACAAAATCAAATCAAAAATTAAATTAAAATCAGATAAAAATTAAAATTAAATGCAAATCAAATCATAATTAAATCAAAATTAAATTAAAACCAAATCAAAATCAGAATTAAATCAAATTACATCAAAAATAAATTGTAAATTAAATTAAATAAATTGTAGCGTGTCACAAAGCTTAGGTATATGGGCGGACAGGCTACCTACACAGAACCTCTAAAAATGGCCTGACTTTAGAACTTAGTTTAGTATATTAGAATTTGTTACACTTATTTACCAATTAAATAAATTGATTAGATGTGTTGTTTTGTTATTAATTAATTTACAATTTTCCAGATTTTCTACTGTCTTTAAAACGAAAATTAATGGACACGTGCATTCTCCCCGTCTTATCTGCGCAAACTTGGTCATTGCATTGACACAGCTTGCTGAAGTCCAAAGTCAAGGTCTGCCAGTCAGTATGCAATGGCGTGCAGTAATAAGTGTGTCCGTGTTCGGATAAAATACGTCTCTTTCGAGTTCTATTATAAGCCATAATTTTTGAACGAAATTATATCAATCAATTTTCAATATATTTAATTCAGTTCACTTCACTCGTTCATTTTGTTGCATTGCATTTATTGCATTCATTTCTCTTCTCTCTCGTTTTCGCAAATAGATTTTGTCCAAAACTCGGAAAATAAATAGGCGTTCCATGGAAGGTTTTTAACAAGTGTCGGTATTTAATTGTAGTTGTTGTAAACTGAAAATAAAATAGAGCATCCTAGCTCAATCTTTTGCTGAACAAGACT
This sequence comes from Philereme vetulata, assembly GCA_918857605.2. Taxonomy (NCBI): domain Eukaryota; kingdom Metazoa; phylum Arthropoda; class Insecta; order Lepidoptera; family Geometridae; genus Philereme; species Philereme vetulata. Next base: position 3,065,575 of record OU975482.1, read on the forward strand.
CAAACAATGATGTGAAAAGTGACCAAAACTTGTTTCTGTACGATGTGAAATGACGTGAAAATATTGTTTCAATAGTAATTCTAAACGCGAAATGCAATCAAAAAGTGTTTAGTTGGGAACCAACATGATGCAGTCAACATCCGAGGGATGTATGAATATTGCGGAGTTGGCGAACCAACTTCGACGTGAAAAGATTTTTATAAACTCCGAAAGGCAGCTGTTGCAAAAACTCAATGAAGAGGTGGAAAAGAGAGCTTTGGAGCTCTTGCAGGTGTCATGGATGTGTTCCATGCAGCGGCAGAACCTCAACAATCTTATAACATCGAGATGTGAAGCTGACTCTATTGCGGCCTGCCAGAGAGCTAGCCTTCTCGAAAGAACTACATTTATAGACGTGTACAAGGTCTTGAAATTCAAGGTGAGGCGCTAGGTTTTCCTTTAACTGTACCCATCTAAATGACAGAAGTAATACAAATAAAATTATGAATTTGCTTAAAAGAAAAATGAAAGTAAGAAAGCTCAAAACAAACAAACAATAGGGGTCCTATCCAATGCTTTATTGTGTAGAATTATCATTATATCTATTGAAGATGATATAAACAGTGATTCGTAGCAATTTGGAGCACATTTTAGATAAGGGTACAGCTGTACCTGGGACAGGCCTAGTATAGATAAAGTATTAAAGTAGGTTTGATCAACACCATCATTTTTAAAAACACCAACATTCAACTTAGTTGTGCTATACCGGTACTAAGAGTTATCTACATATTATCTCTATGTAAATGATTATTCAGAAAAAGGTTGTGCTTCGTGATGTACCTATCCGCCCACTTTGCTGAGATAACATAATGACTGAGTTACATAAAACAATAGTAAAATGTTATGTGAAGTACAAAATAACTATTCACACATATTCTGGAGTCAGTTTGGTCAATATTTTCAATTAGCTGAATAGAAATAGCTGCACATATTTTTATAAAAATAAGATTTAGCCTAAACTCACACACCTTTAAAATAGTTACACTGCGTGTTTTTGGAGTTAATCTATATACAGTGTAAACTCTATATAACGACACTCAAGGGACTGAGCATATTTTGACGTTATAGAGAGTTGTCGTTAAATGGAGAGAAGTAAAATCTGTATTAGAAAAAGAAAACGTTTATTTCTGATTTGTCTTGTTAAATAGTACCTACAATAAAAATCTGTTTTAATTTTCTCTCCCGCCTCTATCGCGCGTATCATCAAAACTTTTTCGTCAATACACTGTGATTTTCTCTTACTAGCCATGTATACAATTTGAAAGTTTGTGAGCTACTAAGAATATGACAACGTATAGATAAAATCCATCACTTCTACTAACAACAGTCTGCAGCTACACGTGCAAGCAACCCATTTTGTAAACAAAAGAACGGATTTCTTAGAAAGTTTGGTGTGTATGATGCCGACAGTAGGGTTTATTATGGTCTAGGATAATAAAACGACAAAAGGATATACACATCTGCGCAGTTTTTACTAATTTGGCAATTTAAAAAGAACTTTTTATTACAAATTGTTGTTGTTATTGAGAGTGGGTGTAATGCTGTACAGAGTGTACCATTGTATGCAAGACAAGCTAAACCAACCAAAGCCGAATGATTTCGACGCTTTAGAGAGTTTGTCGTTAAAACGAGTGACGTTACATGGAGTTTACACTGTATCTATCTATTGATTTCTATTTGTACTAAAACGGGATATTTACTACATTTGTAAATATTACAAATAGTGTTCATAAGCATAAGCATGATAGTTTCAAAAGTTATATCTGTTGATTTGTCGTTGATTTGTCACTATTGTGAATAATCAGCAGATCTTATTGCTCAAATAATCTCAAAATTATAGTTGTGAGAGATTTTTTTAAAGATCTGATGATTCTATCATGGCCATGACACATCATCGCCATTGTCCGCTGCATTGTATCCATTAAGTGGTGGTCTCAGTTTTGTTAGTAAACAATAATAAAATCTTAGAATTATGTTAGTAGAACGGTAATTGCAATTAAATAAACTAAAATAACATAGATAATCTCGCCCATAGTTCATCTGACAGACAACACATTATCTATAAATATAAAACAAAGTCGAGTTAGTTACACCATGTATAACTCAAGAACGGTAGGACCCATTATGATGATCTTTGATTCCGCCCCGAATAGCAGAATAACTATTTAAATATCAGAAAAAATCACGCAAAAAAAAATTATGATGAAAATTCATTTTCTTTTACATAGATGCTAGCTAATGATGGCCGATTGACAACTGTACATTAGCAGCACGCGTCATATGCATGTGTCAGTGACATGCATAGTCAGCTACTTAATAATAGTTGATTGTCATCTCTAAAAGCTGAATTATCACTGACACATAAAACTTTGCCATTATTATGATTTATTTATTGACTACAAGATTCCTCCTGTGGTTTATCAATAAAAAGAAGCATTTGTCTCAATCCTTGTCATAATCTATTTATATACCAAATTTAATTGAAATTGGTCCAACCGTGACTTTGTTCTATTTTACTGGTGGTAGAGCTTTTGTGAACGAGCTCGAGGAAGTGGGCACCACCGCCTTACCTTTATCTGACTCCAAATAGCTGTATGTTCCTGTAATTACTGGCACATAGGCATAACATCTAAGTCCTATAGTATGGCAACGTATCCACATAGAGATCAAGACAACCTAATACCTTGTTTTGAATTCTATGTGGATATCCATGGGCTGCAGTAGCCACTTAACATCTGGTGAACTGCATGCTCGTTTGCTATATAAGTTGTATAAAACAAAAAAAAAACGTTTACGTCATTTATATTTAACAAACACAGAGAGAGAGAGATACATAGTTACTTTTTTAAAATAATAATATGATCTCCTATGGCTGATAATGATGATGAGAAATCATAACCAATGTTTGTTGTGTTGGCCCATTTAACTCTAAATTACATATTTGTGAATACAGCTATGTATTAGGGTCAATAAGAGGGGAGCATAACAGAATGGATTGGTACTACGACATTAAATTAGTCTCAATCTGTTGTGACATGCCGAATCCTGTTAGAACCCAAGTCCCAAGCAACAATCAGGAAACAGTGCTAATGTTTTTATTATAGTAGTATGGCTTTTGTGCATTTTAGCACCAAAAAAGCAGCTACTTCTGGTAACAATTTTAAATAAAAGCTATGTACCTAATATGTATACATAATAATAATTACTATTATAATTTCTAATACATACTTAATTTGTTTTAATTATCTTGTAAATTTTAGTTTTTATTCTATCCTATCTTGTCCCACTGCTGGGCAAAGGTCTCCCACAAGTCCCGCCAAGCATCCCTATCTGTCGTTAACGCCCACCTTCTTATAAAAAAAATTTACTCCCTAAATTATTTTACCAATTGATTATTCTGATTTTGATTATTCATTAATTGTTATCAGAAAAGATCAGTAATCTGGTTAGTTTAAGAGATAGCATGCAATAATAATCTGGGTATTTATTAGTCAAAGCTTATGAATTTATAACAACATAAAATATTTTATAACAACTTAAAATATATATAAAACCCTAATCTAACAAGCCGCTGCAAGTGGGCAGCGTGCCCAGAATGCTGGCCGCATTGCCACGTTGAATGGCAATGTTTAAACGTTGGCCAAAATACTGGCCAGCATTTTGGTCACGCGTCGCCGCCTCGACCAGGCGTTTTGAAAGGTCATTATAAATTTTGTGGGCGCTCAGTCCCCACAGACCAAGGGTCTCAACCACAGAACACAAAAAACAATAGAAGTCGTAAGTAGGCGGGGCCCGCGTAACACCAAGTACGCGCGGAGTTCCGCGCACTACAAGCTTCGCTCACTTCAGTCGTGTTTCAATTACTATGGGGTAAACGTACTTCAAAAAAATATAAAAATGCCATATTGTGCCGTTTTGGAGTGTAAATATTATAGCCGAACCAAAAATTTAACAAAAGGGGGCATATCCTGTCACCGGTAAGTATTATTTTATTGTTTTTTGTTAGTTTTGTTTAAAATGCAAAATCGTCAAACAAAATAGACTGTGAATCATACTCCTTATTTCTCTTAAACCTCAACTTAAGCTACTCAATTAGGGATGTGACCCCAATATACTGATGAATGTGTTATCGATAGCTTTAATTAGTTTCCCCCTATTAAAAGGTGTATAAGTTTAAGGGCGTTAATTCCTTGTTGTTTTATTATTTATTTCTGAATGTATTTTAGACCTATGGTGTGAAATAATATAATAACTTCTGTTTTCAGTTTCCCCAAGGCGCAAAACATAAAAAAAAATTAAAAAAACGTACAACTTATGAGCCATCTAGCATACAGAGTCATGACCTGGCATTTCTATTCCCAAAAATTAAGAACCAATTACCCGATCAACGGTTTTCATCACCAGAAGAGTATGAATAACATGTATCTGACGTCACCACCGGAGGAGTGGCACAAATGTTTTCAAAATTTGTTCAATCTTATGAAAAAGTGCATTGACGCAAAGGGAGAATATTATGAGAAATAATAAATTCTTTTTTGACCATTATTAGTATTTTTTTATTGATTTCGGAATCTTTTGGTGTGCCCCTCAAATAATAATTCAGTATATAATATTCCAGTAATATAATATTTTTTAAGTAAGTATTTATGAGTTGGATACCTGTGATTATGTTAAGAAAGAAAGAAAAGAAAAGCTTTTTATTTCGCCCACCACAAATATAACCTGACGTATCTATTTCGTTACCCGTAGTAGGTAGGTGATAATCGATATCGATACATTCGTCTTGTATGCTCATTGATACATCACTAAGTGAGTAGCGCTGTTATTTGAGCATGCCAGTAACAGCCATTGCATTATCAATCTTATTCTTTGTAGTTAGAGACTATAACAAAAATCGTTAGCGACAGCGCCATCTGTTGTTGAGTGGCTTTGTTTTGTGGGTAATCAAATAACAGCCATTGCATTATCAGTCTTATTTCTAAATAATAGAGACTAAAATAAAAATATTTTCTAAAGCGCCATCTTTTGCCGAGTAGAAGAAGTGAACTTGAATTTTTTGTTACTGTTTATTTTATTGAATTTTAAACAATGTTCCATAGTATTACTCGTGCGCGATAACTTGGGACCTGCTAGGAATGCGACTCTCCGACCGCTTCCCCTGCACTTCCCCGATGGCGTCCGTATTGTACCGTTCGCATCACTATTTTTTACTAGGGTTTTTAGTCTCGTACTGGCCTACGTCACGTAACGACGCGCTCTAGAATTCTTTTAGTTTTCGTTTGTGTTATTGTTTTGTTGTTGTAGTTTTTGTTGTTATAGTTTGTGTCATTGTTTTGTTGTTGTAGTTTTTGTTGTTATAGTTCTTGTTAAGTGTTTTTGTTATCATTATGAAGGGTAAACCTTTGCATAGCGGAGAAAGAAACCTCGTGCTAAAAGTGTTAGAGTTTTTAGAAAACGAAAAACGGAACAAACAGTTTTGTTTACCTGTTGACCAGGCAGTAAAACGAACATGCCGATGATAGTGACGAAGATGAGATAATGTAAATAATAGATAAAATAAATGTATAAACTTAAACATTGTATTTTTATTTTATTCAAATAGTGTAAAAAAGATTAGATAAAAAGCAGCGTCCTCCCTGAGTAACATAATAAATTAGGTTAAAAAAAACAAAGACGAAGCCGCGGGCGGCTGCTTGTTATGTTCGCTTTTTTGCGGGCGGTACAAACACGCCAATATGACGTCACCGCGCTCAGGTCCCAACTTATCGCGCACGGGTAATAGCTAAGGTTTTATATCCGTTAAATTGGTTTTATGGTTTTAGGCCTCTTTGAACGTTCTCTTTCAACCAATTATAACTTTTATTTCTGAGTGTGCTAGTTTTTACATGTGTGAGTTTAGCTACACTGGTTTTCTTAGTAAAAAGTCATCATGCTAGTTCTATTGTTTATTATGTTCTGTGGTCTCAACCCCAAAAGGCTCAAATATAATGCATGTGTTTAGACTATGTACTATATTGGCGCCTTTTGAGGTTTTCAGCAATATTTTCAGGTTTCATAATCTGGGTATTTTTTTTGTCCAAAAATCCCCACTTCCAGAAATAACGAACAACATGTTTTTATTTAGGACAAAACTCCATACATTTGCCTTTCTTTCCAAATGAGTCGAATTAAAGAGATGATATCAGAACATGCTCTACCGGTTCACATATGAGATGTTAGGTAATTGTTATTTTAAATGTACATATGTAAAGAGTGTCATGGAGCTGACATCATCGTAAATTATTAATTAGGTACTAGTTGTATGCCCGCGACTTCATCTGCAATTTTCTGGATCTCGACAACAGCGCCACCTATCGGGTCCAATTGTGAATCTAAACCATCCAGGGAGCCACTCAAACACACCCATAAAATTCATCAAAATCGGTCTAGCCGTTTTAGGGTTCCGTACCCAAAGGGTAAAATGGCACCCTATTACTAAGGCTCCGCTGTCTGTCTCTCCGTCAGTCTGTCTGTCTGTCTGGTTGTTTGTCTGTCTGTCTGTCCGTCCATCTGTCACCAGGCTGTATCTCATGAATCGTGATAGTTAGACAATTGAAATTTTCACAGATGATGTGTTTCTGTTGCCGCTATAACAACAAATACTAAAAACAGAATAAAATAAGTATTTAAGGGGGGCTCCCATACAACAAACGTGCTTTTTTGCTCATTTTAGCTCGATTTGATAACGGCAGACGCTTGAAATATTCACAGAATATTTAGTTATATATTCACTTTAAAAATAAATAATTAAATTAAAATAAAACAAATAATTAAGGGGGGGCCCCCATACAACAAACGCGATTTTTTTGCCGTTTTTATAGATACCTACTGGTACTGAACCCTTCGTGGGCGAGTCAGACTCGCACTTGGTCGGTTTTTATTTAATTTTACCGATACTAACGAACCGCAAGATTAAAAGATAGAAGATTTAAAACGTCGCAAAGCTTCTAAAACCAAAAAGAAATGAGACTCGCGCACCGACTGTCTCTTACCTATATCTCAGAAACCAACTAATCTTTTACGGCAGTGTCAATTTTTTATCAATATTATATTAGCAATCATATATTTTTTTTAATAACAGAAAGAATATAAAATTATCTGTAATAAAATACAGAAGAAACAGTTGAAACATCTAAAGACCGTTGCAAACAATCTATAGATAGCTCAACTGCTCCAGATCAACTGACCAGGAAGCGTCAATCATATTAATTGTAGATGGTTTGCTTTGCAAACTTTGGAGATAAAAGGGTACTATTTTTAGGGTTCCGTACCCAAAGGGTAAAACGGGTCGCTATTACTAAGACGTCGCTGTCTGTCTGCCTGTCCGTCTGTCACCAGGCTGTATCGTGGCTGTATCTCATGAACCGTGATAGTTAGACAGTTAATATTTTTACAGATGATGTATTTCTGTTGCCGCTATAACAACAAATACTAAAAACAGAATAAAATAAATATTTAAGGGGGGCTCCCATACAACAAACAAACAAAATTATTTTTTTGCTCGTTCTTGCTCGATATTGATAACGGCAACAGGTAGACGCTTGAAATATTCACAGAATATCTAGTTATATATTCACTTTAAAAATAAATAATTAAATTAAAATAAAAAAAGTATTTAAGGGGGGCTCCCATACAACTGACGTGATTTTTTTGCTCGTTTTTTTAGAATTATCAAATCTACATCATGTTATTGAGCTAATGAAATTTATTATATTAGCATGTATATAGTTTGGTCGTCTTATTGCATTTGGAGTGAGTGTAATTAGTTAGTGTACCCAGTGCGTGTAGTATGTCTGTCTTTTATGCGTTAGTGTATTCAAATAAATATTTTTCAATTTTACAGGAAGCAAGTGCCCTTGGAGAACTTCTAGGATGGCTCCGAGACTCCCCACACCTGGTGTCCCTATGCCTGCTCCTCGGCGAGGATCACATGCCCCCATCCCTCCCCTCAGCGCTGGTCGCGGGGCTCTATGGAAGCTGCCGGTCTATGAGCGACAGGACCAGGCTCTTGGCTGTGCTAAGGTCACTGATCAAACATCAACTGGTCAACTCTACTGATCCTAGGAAGTAAGTAACCTAAACAACGAATTACGACATATAACAGTCTCAGTCAGTCAGTTACATAGCCTTGTCGGATTCTCAGGGCTGGTTTCCACCAAAGCGGAACAGAGAGGTGACTGAAAACAAACGAATAGTAACGCCACGTAGATGATGTGATACGATTTTGACGTGATTCTATTGGCTGAATTTAAATATCTCCATTAGCGACATAAGTCTACAGGTATACCTTTTGTAAACTTTTAGTTATTAAATGTATTTGTATCTCCTTTCGTAATAGCTTTGGTGGAAACCGACACTTAAGCTTAGATGTTTTGATAGCTTCCAATGAAAAAATTGTGCGATTCAGATAGTATAGATGAGATTAGTATATAGATAGTAGAGAATAAGATCGAAAAAATGTGCTATTCAGATAGTATAGAAGAGATAGTATATAGATAGTAGAGAATAAGTTCGAAAAATTGTGCTATTCAGATAGTATATAGATAGTTGAGAATAAGATCGAAAATTTGTGCTATTCAGATAGTATAGATGAGATAGTATACAGATAGTAGAGAATAAGATCGAAAAATTGTGCTATTCAGATAGTATATAGATAGTAGAGAATAAGATCGAAAAATTGTGCTATTCAGATAGTATAGATGAGATAGTATATAGATAGTAGAGAATAAGATCGAAAAATTGTGCTATTCAGATAGTATAGATGAGATAGTATATAGATAGTAGATTATAAGTTTCGATTCAGTTCTGTTGTATGCCAAAATTCTAGTCTTTCAGAAGACAATATTAACATCAATGATGCAATATAATATATGCTGATCATCAAAAATTGTTTCGCGGTAGGAATCAAATCTGCACTTGTGTCCAGAGCAGGCCTACACCCTGGAGGTTGCTAAGCTAGTACAATACTACCTGAATTTGATGATGTTATTGCTTAGGACATTATGTCTGCTCGTTTTAAACACTTAAACTGATATTCCTAATTATCCCAAATTTATTTTTAAGGCAAAAACAGCAGCTCATTTAAAAAAAAAGTATGTAGTGGAAAACATAACGCCAAGTTTTTCACATATATCAAACGCAATCTAGCATCGTCATCATCTGGACAGTAGTCTGAGGCATCTACCCTTAAAAACCCTCGGTAATTCGGGAGTCGACTACACTAGGATTATCCACTGCAAACTCTAAGCTCATAGCTCAAGCATCATTGTTCTCAGATTGCTGCGCACAGGTAAATGTGCACTATCCCTCCTATACGCGGTAGTCCGCGATGGACACACGCCCGCGCGGCAGTTCCTAGTGGCGGCCCTGCAGGCGCCGGTCATGGCTGTGCTGCATGAGGATGAGTTCTTCCTGGACATCGACCCTGATAAGGCTATGGAGAGGTGAATATAACATTTTACCACTGGTCACAAAGTCCATTTCCATTTCCATAGTTTTTATCAGCATTCGTATCAATCCTCACATCTTAGGTCACGCCCGCACTAGGGCAAATTTGTTTCACAACATGTTTTCGGAACAATGCAAAACAAAATTACTACAAATTCAGACAATTATATGAATCCACATAGAATATACATATAGTTTTTGCATTCGCCAATCGTATTTCCCTTAATCAAAAATGTCCATACTGACAGGTAGTCCTGTCGTCAATCGATTTCGTCTTTAGTAATATTAAACCCTCCCAGGTTCTCCGCGTCAGACCGCCTGAAGAAGTTCGGCCAGCCGAACAGCGCCGAGTACGCGACTAAGGTCGGACGATACCGCAAATGGACAGTACAATCACTGTATAACCTGACTAGTAAGCTGATTGCGTCACTGCGCGAACATTGGGCTAACTTCCCCTCTACTATGGCTTGGATCGTCCAACAGATTGTGCATTTGTTGAAACAACACTCCAGGTAATCTAATTTCCTAAAGCTTTACTAGTAAATTCGCATTAACCTTAAGGTGCTCCATTTTCAACATTTTCACGACAATGTGTTCGTAATTTTAGTCAATAGGGGCAATTCTGTAACCACAAACTAAACTAAATTTAGGTTTGACAGCACTAAAATGACTACTGTCACTCTTTTTCCGCATAAAAAAGGAAGGTGGCAATAATTTTCAACATACATTTTGTTTAGTTTGTGCCAACAGAATTGACCCCAATATTGTCATTATTAAGACCTGCCATACTTAATATTAGTTGTTTTTCTAGGACAAGTGAACGCGAAATCCACGCAATATGCACAGACCTGGTGCTAAACTACTTCATCTGCCCGGCCATAGTGAATCCTGAAGCTCACGGCGTGGTGGAAGTACCCGTGTCTTATATAGCGCGGTTCAATCTCATACAGATCGCGCAGATCGTCCAAATGCTGTGTCTGGCCAAGTTTCAGGAGGTAAGAATCCGTTCACCTTCGGCGCTAAACACATAGAAGTGGGGCGGAAATGGTTCACTCTTTTCTCGCCGTCAGCGCCACAGCCATCGCTCCCATAGCACTCTTACAATTCCAATATTAGGTACCTCCATTGAGGCGTTTTGACCCCAACCATCTTAACTTATTAGAGTGAGGGGAATAAGAGCTGCTCTGATGTCCCGCTTAGGGGTTTATTGTGCATTACCCCCTTCTAACCTGACCCCAGATGTTAAAGCAAGTCATTTAAATATCCCACGCAGTATTTCACGCGCGCATGCGCCATCAATCGATGAATGAACTGTTGAACACATCTGTTCCGACTCCTCGATTCCATTCAATCATTCCTTTCCCTCACTTCGCGTCCGCGTCTGCCAGCGTAAACAGGCAGAATTTTCTCACCTTTACCGTGTCCTCAAACAATATCATCAAATCATATAATCATCATAAAATCAAGCAAAAACAACAAAAACGGAGTACGACCGACACAAACAACCAAGGGGCGTCCCTCCAACGAGAAAACAGCTTCCAGCCGGCTTCGAGATTTGTTGAGTCCTTTATCCTTTTTCGAATTCCTCCACATCAAATATACAGTCCACTCTATTTATCAATTCAAATTACAAACCTTACCTTACAAAGGCGGTCTTATCGCTTTTGGTTGATGCTGGCAGCAGTTTTCCAGTATCCCCGAAGGTGTCCCTGGAATGTCAGAAGATGACTCGTTGTGCTCGTGCAGACCCGTTTTCCCTCTGACGTTGTTTGTGGCTGTACAGTGAAGTATCTCGTGCGCCACTGTCTCTTTCTATTGAAGACATCCTCGGCGTTCTATCACATGGCACTCTTATTCAATCACTAAATCAAATGAGAGTGTGAGTGTAAAACTTAGACATTCATTAAGAATGTATTATTAATGAATGTTATTCTCAGATGGAGCCAAAAGTCCGCGATCTGTACACCAAGTTCGAGCGGTCGTGTGTGTGGTCGCTGGTGGAGCGCGTCACGTTAGAAACGCACGCGCCCGCGCCGCCGCCGCCGCCCGCAGACGCGCCGCTGAGGACCGACGCGCAGCTGCACACTACCGTCGCGTTATACACGGCGCAGGATGCACACCAACTGGTAATACATTGGTCATTGGTCGCTTGTACCAAATTACACTATTATGAAATCCTAAACTAGGATTCCTAATGATGGTGTAGCGAGAGTGTGTGGATGGCGCGCGTCGCAGTGGTTAAGTTGTTAGGTATGAATGATGTGAAGATAAGCGCCACACCGCGTGTTTACAATTCCAAACTTCTTTCATCGCTTACAAGTCGCGGCACGTAACTTTAGCGCTGAACGATACGTGAAGAGGATAGCTGCGCATGGGTACTGTCGCGCACGCAATTCAATTATAACTTTAATTATCAGCTAATTAACTTTAATGACATTATTTTAATGTAATGTCAAATAGTAAGTCTAGCGCTAAACGAAATGTAGAGGATAGCTGCGCATGAGTACTGTCGCGCACGCAAACAATATTATCTATACTTTAAGAAATAGTTCATAATCTCAGAAATAATCTCCAATTACGATGTCCAAAGATTTATAGTAGGTACCTAAGACATATGTAATTTTTAACAAGTTTATGGGGAACTTTCCGGTTGTTTTCGGTGTTTTTCCACCGAAATCCCAAACTCTTAATTATTCGCCGAAGACTTCGTTCTGAGCCTTTGAAATGTATGTCTTCCTCTAGCTTCCTTTTAAGCTTTCCGACGGTAGGAAGTTCATTATTTGTCTTGTGAAAGTTATGAATGCTTTTCCTTGGTCGAAGTTATCGATATTTGTGACCGGTTTTGTTCTGGAACGTTTTTTGCCAGGGGTTCTGAACACTGATCAAAGCAGAACTATGGCTTGATTGGAGATGTTCCTTACCGTTGCAATTGGCGTATTTGTAGACTGCTGTCCTATTTTGGATTTTCCCTAAATAGCCATTTAATTTAATGTTTCCCGCCTTAATAATTCCGGCAGTTTGTTTTATCAGGCTAAAATTTACAGTGCTACTGTCCGAATGACTGAGTAAAGTACTTATAGCTTCATCAATCTCCCTTTTGATTTGTTTCAAAGAATCAATTAATTCATTAGATTCCCTTTTTAAAAAACAATTCACGTCATAAACCATTTTCCTTGCCTGTCTTTTCAAAACAGTATTTCTTCTAGGCATATTCACTTTAAAGTCACAAACAAACTTAAAAAATTAAATTTATCAAACAAATTCAAATGACAGCAATAACAATACAATTAAGAACGCGACTGTACACTGGATGTGCGCGGGGCGTCGTATCGGTGCGGGGAACGGAATGCGACTGGAGAGCCAATCGGCACGCCCGCCCTTCATCCCGCTAGCCCCCCTCAGGTACCTTATTTTTTACTTCTGCGCAATAACGGTCAGCGCTAATGTTTCGTGCCGCTACTTATACCATCAGGCACGATCGTGGTTAAATGCATAAAAAAAAACTGCAATCGAGTGAGGTGTGATCGGTAACACCCCGCCCCGCACCGCTTTTGATATGTTGTCTCTCATATAAATCCATACAAAACTCGACAGCCGCAGTAAAAGCCCCGTCCGGCGGGCTAGACTAAAGTAAAATTACATTTTAGCGTAGAAAGTAGAAATATGTGTACGGTCTCGCGTAGAAATGTTTGTAAAAAGCTAAAATAATTACAGATTAAAAAGGGTATTATCGCGTATGTACACACGCAATCAAGCTATACATTTCCAGTATAAGCTGACCTTTCATTCTACGAACAGCGTACACAATGCGAAGTCCGCTTATACTGGAAATGTATAGATTGATGTTTAGCCGTGTGTACCTTTTTTATTTGTTATCTCGACGTTTCGATTGTGTTGCAACAGCCGTATTCGGTATCTCTCTAATTAGTAATTATGTACAGTGATCGTGAAAGTTTGAAAAATACTAAAGATAAAATGGCGTTTTAATAATTTTTTCCTTAGAGATAAATTTTTCTAGGTGAGTTATACAAGCCTGGCCGAACTTCTTTCTGTGTTATAATAACGACAACTCTCTTTCTCTTTCAACAACTCTTCCACAGGTACAATAACGATGCGTGGACAACTATAATCTGTTACAGATAAACTTCTTGAGGCGTATTTCATCGAAGCTGAACAACAACACACCGAGCGTCACTTCTGATGAGCAGGCCAGCTCCTCAGCACCCATTCCTGATAATGCTTTGAGGTAGATATTCCACCAGTAGCCACACTGTCTATGATCTATGGACTTTGGCACAGTGCAAGAGAGAACGTTTCAAGTGGTTACTACATAATATATATTATCATCATCATCTCAGCCCGTCTGCACCCACTGTTGGGTATAGGCCTCCGCCATTCTTTCCGGTCCCTTGCGAGTCTCATCCATTGACACCCAGCTACGCTTTCAATGTCATTCGATCATCGGGCGGATGGTCTGCCTCTTGGTCTACGAGCATCCCTTGACCACCATTCTGTAATCGCCTTCGTCCAACGCCCGTCATCCCTCCTAGCCAAGTGTTCAGCCCATCTCCACTTCAGCCCTGCGATCCTCATACCCACGTCCCACCTTTGTGCGACGTTGGATTTCTACATTGGGTATGTGGTCCAAGAGTGATATACCGAGCATGGCACGCTCCAAAATGTAATATTAATATAGTATATATATAAATGTATGTAATATATATACATACTAATATTCGAAAGTAACTCCTTATCTCTGTCTGTTTGTTAAGTTTTCACGATTAAACGGTTGCACCAATTTCGATGAAATTTGGTATATACATTATAACCGGAATTGAGACATAGACTACTTTTTACCTGACTGGACAAAAGGAGGATGGTATTTTTATTGACAAACCACGCGTGTGAAGCCGCGGGCGTAACAGGTAGTAAGATATAAGACCCGCGGCTTCCCACGCGTGGTTTGTATCGTGTATCCGTTTATGGCGGGTTCCTATATCCGTCGGTAACCAGCTACGATTCGTTTCTCTTTGAAAAAATGTCAAAAGTTTGATACTTTTTCAAAAAGATACGTATTATTGATTAAAACGGGTATTTATGGGCTGACTCTTGGGAGTCAGCCCGAGACCACAGCTGTTGCAACACAGCCGAAACGTCGGGATAACAAATAAAAAAGCTACATACGCGATAAATACCCGTTTTAATCAATAATTATGTACAGTGATCGCGAAAGTTTGAAAAATACTATACGTATCATAGTCGGTTACCGACGGATATAGGAAACCGCCATTAGTCGCGAAAACGTAACAAACAGACAGACAGATTTACTTTAGAATTTATAATATTAGTAAGAAATGTTGGGGCACTGGAGGCATATGTGTGTGTGCTCACTCCTACATTTTAGCCTAGAAACAATTCTACCCCAAAACCAAATGTTTATACGCTCTACGCTAAAATGTAAATTTAACTCTGTACATCTACAGCAAGATCAATTTTAGATAAAAGCCAGATAAAGAAAACCGTATCAAAATCCGTTTCGTAGTTTAGAAGTGAGTGCACAAACAGAATGACGCAGGCAGCGACTACATCTTATACTATTTAGAGATGCATTTGTTTTGTGTGTAGTGAATCAAGCAGCGAAGACTCTTCGAGCGGTGAAGCCTGCGCGGCCAGACTCGCCGCATCGCTGCAAACCATGGAGCCTAACTACAGGAGCCGATTACACGATCTGCTGAAGAAGATGCCAGATTTTAGCAAATACAGGTGAATAAATGTCATATTAATAAATAATGCTGGACATTTCACATAGCGCCATCTAGCCCCAAACTAAGCGAAGCTTATGTTATGCGAACCAGATAACTTATTTATCTATTCAATACGAACGGCCTTGGCCAATTATACTAATTACGAAATAGAATAATTTTAACAAATAATTTAATATATGTATGTCAATGTTATACAAAATGTCAATACAATAAAAAATAATATTAAGCAATAACATTCACACACTCTTCTCAAAACCTCAAGCACTCCAACAATCAGGGCTTGCGTCCAGGAGGGCATTGAGCGTAGAAAGGGCTCGCGGAATGGGCGACTGAGCGCGCGCGACTGTTCGCCCAAATGACTCCGAGAACAATCTGTGTCTCCTGCCGCGGCGGTAATTGTTGGGAACATAGAACCGCCAGAGCTCATCGTGGAGATCAGGGACATCTATCTTCCCATGAAGAATCTTGAGCCATTGTCCTTAATTGGTCATTAGCTCTTCTTACCTCCAAACTATTAAACCCTAGGCAACCCAGGAGAACCTTAGTGGGGTACATAAATGAGTAATACCCATAGCTTATATACTTATAGCTTATAATTTACTAGCTAGCTTCCCCCGGCGTTGTTTGTCAATAAAAAGTAGCCTATGTTTAAATCCACACGCCTTACATCTATCTATATACCAAATTTCATCGAAATCGATTCAGGCGTATAGTCGTGAAAATGTAACAAACAGTCAGAGAGACTTACCACTTTCGAATTTTTAATATTAGTGTGGATAATCTACCACAGCAATCATTGTTTGAAATCATCTGAAAAAATCTTCTTGAGATGTGATCTCATCTCCGCTGATTCGGTGGATATCAACCTAAACACAGTTCTTCAGGACCAATAAGTGATTTTAACTTTTGTTCCCAGGCCATCCCCACCATTGGAAAGCAGAGACAGCGCCATAGAGAACGGTCACGTGACCAAGAAGAGCATCCTCGCTAAAGTGCCGAAACCGCGCCTGCCTCGCTCTGCCAGCTCTAACTCCTCGCTGGCACTGTCTGCAGAGGATAAGCCTCTTAACGGCAGTGCTGATAGAGACGATAGTAGCTTGGAGTATATTGAGGTTCTCATCATAAAGCTGGCTAATGCTGAGGAGCATGATTATGTTGGTAAGTGATTTTAGACGTTATAGTCTAGTGTTAAAAGCTCGATATCGGTAAAATGAAAAAAAGATCGTTTACGACAAAAATAATCCTAATTCAGGGTTTTTTAATCCTTCGCTTTTATGATCGGACTGGCGAACAGGTTAGAGATTGGCATATTAGCGATAATACCGCCCATTGTGTTGCCTTATTTATTCCAGTCAAGTACATATTTTTGTATTATGTTTGTTTGTGTGGTAATAAATAAATTGCTGTAGGTGCTTTTTACTGTAAATAACATCCCAATAATTTAATATTAGACTGTCGCGGGGCGATACTTAAGTTGGTAATCGCATCCTTCCCCTAAATTCGGTCTAGGGCAAGGTCGCGGTTCAAATCCAATACGGTTGTACCAACTACGGACCAGCGTAGTTGGTATGATTCCCATATGATATCGGCATTGCAGATTTACTTATTATGTTGTACAGGTCTGGTCCCCGAATCGAAAGTTCTAGAATGCTACTACGGTGGGTCGGAAGCGGGCGATGCCGATGAAACCGGCTCGGCACTCGCCGTGGCGGGCGCTGCGCCCGTACAAAAGCGGACCAGGTACACTCAATACATACATTGTACGACCATTTGAAGCAAAACTTCTTTACGCACGCTTTATTTGGGGAGTAAGCTGGTGAACGCGTTACGAAAAGTGCGAACGGAAGTTGAAAGGGAGATATAAGTTAGTGAAGATAGAAAGAGAGAGAGTTACGTTTCGTATATTTTTAAACGTTAATGTGCGAGTGCGAGGTGCGTCTGTCCAGAATGAACATAGACTGATCGACCTACAGACGTGTGGACAATTTTGTAATTGAACAGTTTTATAAACTAATATTTTGAAAAAGAAGTTTTACTTCAGTCGTATGGTCTAAAGCACACTCGTTTTTTTATACCACCGTGAGATGGAACACAAGCATATGGTGATGATGTTAAGTGGTAACCATCGCCTATAACAAAGTATTGCCTCGTAGGTCACGCACCTTAGAAATGTGCCCTACGTCCATCAACTGGAGGCATACAGTTGTAAAGCCTTGTGTGCCTGTAATTTCACCGGCAACCATACCACCAACTGAAACATAGCAATGCTGCTTGGCGGCAGAAATAGGTATGGTGGTAGCACTTCCCCACACGAGCCCTATCACAAGAAACTCTACTACTCTTAATCGCAGTTCCCGAACGGAAGGACAGATTAGAACGGGGTTTTTTTAAAGAGAAAGCTAGTTTATCTGAGGTGGTTCTTAGCTATGGAAGTTTTTAACTCTCGTCGCAAAAAAAAAGGTTTAAACCCTCCGTATACCGAGACACGTTCTCGGTAATCCAGATGACGAAATCAGGAGGAGATTTCAAGAGTCATCTTCATTCGACGGAGCAAACACTTCATAGATACACCGACCACGCCGGCGAGGTCGAAGGGTCCCTTCAGTTGCTGCCTACACAAGGTACAGTCATATACCTAGGCGTTTCTCTCCAATCCCCTCTGGCAATGGCCAAGCTGAGGATCGTACCTAAGTAGTGCCCTTGCGGTAGTTACCTTATAAAAGCTTACTGGGCTGAGCGCCCTTTGCGCTCTCTCTTTCTATCTTCACTAACTTATATCTCCTTCTCAACTTCCGTTCGCCTCGCTCGATCACACTTTTCGTAATGCTCTCGTCACGCATTCACCAGCTTACTCCCCAAGGCAAGCGTGCTTAAAGAAGTTTTATTTCAAAAATATACTTGCTTAGTACTTTTACACAATAATGGAATCATTTTTGATATTGCCTATACTAAAGGTCCAGGCTTAGTACCAGAGTTGTAAAATAAATACTTGTAGCTATGAGATAATATTAATAAAAAAATATACATGTTTAGTAATTTTACTTCAGCCTGATCAATGAGCGTAGTGACGAATTAAACTTAATATTCAGAGGTTAATCTGCAATTTGTTGTTTTAGATTCTCGGTATCCCACGATGAGGTGTCACTGGGCAATACTTCAGACAACTTGGAGGCGGTATCGGAGGCGGCCTCGAATCACAGCGTCACATCCAGTCTAGAGCTGGAGACTGAGGACCAGAATGATAACCTTTCTGATATGGTAAGTGCTAATGTGGCGTCCGGTCCAAGCGATGCCACACGGTCATGCACGCCACCCTGCCGTTACACCACGGTGGATGAATCTATGATATAACTTCCCCGTGTGACCGTGTCTATGGATGCCACATCCAATCAGTCAGAGCCTTTAATGAAATAAAATAAACTAGTGGTTCGCCCCGAACTGAGATCTCGCGAGTCTCCAAACACAAAAAAAATATTGTTAGGTCGATTTGCGCAACGATGCCTGAACGTATTTAGTGGCTTAATGTGATTTAAGAAGTTGTCAAATCATACAAATACGTAAAATTTAAACATGTTTAGTCGCTAAATACGTTAAGGTATCATTGTGCAAGACGGCCTTAATATTTGACTAATAAAATAGTGCCACGAAATGCACCTCAACTTACTTGACCTACAGTTTCATTCAAATTACAGGTTACGGGAGTTCATGTTAATTGGTTATCTTTTTTGCATTAAAAATTGCAGTTATTCTAAATTTCAGACTTTTCCCTATATTTGTGTCACTAAAGCTACACGCATACCAAATTTCAGCACTGTGGTGTCACTGGTGTACCCTATGAGTTTTGTCAAAGTTCAGTTTTTATTATGGCTAATAACTTAAAAATTACAAAGTTTAAACTAAAAATAAAAACAGGGTCGAAATGTACTCACAAAGATAGATAGATAGATAGATAACTCTTTATTGAATTACCACACAAACAGAAATAATAAAAAAATAAGTACTGGGTTAAAATAAATAAGGCAATACAATGGGCGGCCTTATCGCTAAAAGCGATCTCTTCCAAGCAACCTTTGGATGGAGCGAAATTTTTAAAAATTACGGAGTGCGGATACATTACATTTACACATAATATATTCTAAGATATAATAATAATATGAAGTTTTAATCCTAATACTTAATATACTTATAAAATAGACTAATATATAGGTATATACATATAGCAAACTATACTAACAGATAAAATAAGTACATAAATAGTAAATAAGCAACGCTAGGAAGATGACATCGTCAGGTAATGATGTTTCACCTTCAATTTGAAGACGTGTAAGGACGATGACCGTCTTACTTCTTCGGGCAGAGCATTCCACAGCTGAACAGCCTGGACAGTAAAAGAAGCGCTGTAAAAGGAAGTGCTGTGCGAAGGAGTTCTGAGTATCAAGTTTTCTGATGACCTAAGAGTATAGTTATTTGAAGAATGGAGAAATTCAAATATATCTTTCAGATAGTGAGGAGAGAAGGGATTGAAAAGAATAGAATAGAGAAGAAAAAGGATATGCGTATTCCGACGAAGACGAATCGGAAGCCATTTAAGCTTTGAACGGAAGGGAGACACATGATCATATTTACGGAGGCCAAATATAAATCTAATACAAAAATTTTGTAAACGCTCGAGCTTGTTAAGCTGTTCCTCAGTGAGGTCCAGATAACAAGCATCGGCATAGTCTAGTACGGGATGTAAAAGCGATTGTGCAAGCGCAGTCTTGGTGGACGTAGGCAAAAAGTTTCGTAGTCTCCTTAGTGAACCAGCTGACGCAAACAATTTCCGGCTGGTTAGTTCAAGCTGAGCCTTCCATGAAAAGTTGCGGTCAATGATGATACCTAAATTCTTAACGGTTTCGCTGTATGGGATTGCTATTCCGTCAAAGACAACTTGTGGGACAGTGGACCAATCAATTTTGCTAAGCGTTCTTGAACTACCTACAATAATGGTTTGCGTTTTGGTAGGATTAACTTTCAAACCGTGGAGCTTGCTCCACTCTGCAATACGGCGTAAATCGCAATTGGTAACATCAACAGCATCAGCAATATTACTGAGCGTAGCTTGATTATAAATCTGAAGATCGTCTGCGTAGAGGTGAAAATACGAAGAAAGATTAAGAGAAATAGAGTTTATGAAGATTGCAAAAAGAAGAGGAGATAAAACGCCACCTTGAGGTACACCAGCAGACGTATTACACCACGAAGAGAGAGACTCCTCGAGTCGAACACGCTGACGGCGCCCGTGCAAGTAATTGAAAAACCAACCAATCACCGCTGGAGATACGTTAAAGGAGCTAAGTATTGCCAGGAGAATATCAAAATCTACGGTGTTGAACGCATTACTGAAATCAAGTAAAGTCAGCACGGTAAGTTGCCCATTTTCCATGCCCACTCGTATATCGTCCGTGATTTTGACTAGAGCAGTGACAGTACTGTGGCCTTTACGAAAGCCAGACTGCAGAGGATTAGGGAGACTATAGGAGGAAAAAAAAGAGTTTAATTGATTATGGACCAAGCGTTCGAGAACTTTGGAGAGAAAAGGAAGGATAGAAATCGGGCGATATTCAGAAAAGGATTTGGGATTAGGTTTCTTAGGAAGAGGAATTATTTGGGCTTCCTTCCAAATGGAAGGGAAGGTACCGGTCATTAGGGAGTGGTTCAAGAGATGGCAGAGGGTAGGTAGAATGATATCAAGGATAGGAATAAGCATATTGCGGCTGATACCGTCAAGCCCAACAGCATTGGATGTAATTGACAAAATACTTTTCTTAACGTCAGCAACGGTGATTTGGCTAAATAGAAAAGGAGGATGATCAGGAGTTGGTAACGAAGAGAGAAAATTAATTGAACTGATTTTATCAGCATCAGCAATGTAAGAAGATGAAGAAAAATGTTGATTAAGGAAGTCAATGTTTAAATCGCTAGGAATTGAATCCTGGCGAGATTTACCAACTCCTAACGATCTCAGAAACTTCCAGACTTTAGCTGGATCTTCATTGGAAACGGATTCATGGATATGGCGACGTTGTGCGTCCCTACACACTCTATTGCAGCGATTTCGAGAATTGTAATACTTGTTTTTGTTGTACTCACTTGAAACTATTTTGTACTTTCTTTTAGCAACCGATTTTTTATGAATAAGTGATTTAATTTTATCAGTGAGCCAGGAAGCCGGGTTATGTTTCAACTTAATGGCACGAAATGGTGCATGGATATCAAATAGTTGCGTAACTAAAGTATTGAAAATAACAATTTTGTCATCCATGGAGTGCATTAAAAACGGTTGACCAGTCAATCTTTTCAGCATCAACAAAAAACTTTTCCCTATCCATGCTCCCAAAACTGCGCTGCAAGATCACCTTTGGCTTAGCCTTAGGGGGACGTATTTTATAAGATAGGAATATTGCGTCATGATATGAGAAAATATCCGCTGTACACTGACCGTGCTTATCAACGTGATTTAGAGAGGATACGATGATAAGGTCGAGAAGCGACGGCTGTGTATTAGGGAAATGATGAGTAGCAGAGAGGGGAAGCGTATGCAAATTACATGATTTAACAATAGATTCGAAGTTTAAAGAGCGGCTGTTTTTGGATAGAAGACAAGTGTTAAAATCACCCATAATTATAGAATGCCTGTAAGAGGGAACCAGATTTTCTAGGATATTTTCAAAAGATGAGAAGTAATTAACACGGTTAGAATGAGAGTAATATACTCCTAAAAGGATTTTAGTATGAGAAAGAGTGACTTCAAGAAATAGGTGCTCACCGGCCTGGAGTGGCGGAGGCTGTGCAGACATATTAATAACAGAAAAGGGGATGTGAGCACGGAGATATATAGCTAAACCGCCACCACGACTACCAGTCCGGTCATTGCGAATAATGCGAAAACCAGGTAGTGAGTAAGAAGTAGAAGGAAGGCATGGCTTTAACCAAGATTCAGAAATGAGAATAGCATGAATGTTTTTGACATCAAACGATGACAACATTTCCGAAAAATGGGCCGGAATACTTTGTGCATTAATGTGTATTGCATTGAAGTTCTTAGGTACATCAGAGAACTGGAGAGTAAGTTGTTCAGAAAGAGACGGTAAACTGACGAAACTATCATCACTGTCGGGATCGATCGAAGATGCAACAGATTGGTAATCATCACTGTCATCACTAACACTATTATCCAAAACGACGTTGAGCATAGTTTTAAAATAATAAACAAATATCTATAAATATGTTACAAAAAAAATAAATATGTAAGTACTTACAAAATAAAATATTAATAATCTAACTATGTATTAAACTCTAATCGAGAATCTAATCAAAATATGTCAATCAATAGTTCATTTTCTCCACCTGCCGGTTGTGTTATAAAGAGATTACTTTAATTTTACAAGAATAATCTAAGCAAAACATAACAATCATAAAATGGTTTCTTTATGAGCTGTACATACGTAAACAATAATTTAACGTAAAACGAAACGTAACATGATGTACGAAAAATCAATTTACTAATGTGTCACTGTCATAGCAGTCCTAATTGACTGACTGACACTGTTGACTTGACAATTCTAAATAAACATTTTTGACAATTGATTTGATTCACAATAATTCACATACATACATACCTACAACAAGATAAAAAATAATAGTTTTTCAGACCTGAAAGGGAGGGTATTATGTTCTTTGAAAATAAGATACTGCAAACACAAGAAATCACTTTTTAGTGGCTACGCCAACCCGCCTGCTCTTTGACGAAGTTGCAGCCGGCTGCTGCGGCTCCTTGACGACTGCCGCCGGCTTGGCAGGCGCGTCCTGCGTTCGGATTTTATCAAGCTCCTGCTGACTATGGATGCGACGGCGCGTTCCATCCACTCCGATGACGAACACGGAGCCGTCTTGGGTCCAACATTTCGTCACGCCAAATCGCTGCCTTGCCGCCATAAAGGTTTCATGACGTGACTTCGTTAAAAACTCCGACATAGTGATCCCAGTGTTTTTGAGGCTAGTTTTTGTAGACCAAATCTTGCCTCGCAGTGCTAAATCATGGAGTTTAAACAAAATAGGCCTAGGTTTATCACTTGACGTTAAGCGACCCATCCTGTGGCAACGGCTAATGGCAGCTTGAGTGAAACCATTGAGACTCAGCTTCTGCGTCACCGTCTTTACAAGGACTTCAGCCGTGTCCTCCTTTGCGCCCTCTGGAACACCATGCAGCAACAATATCTTACGACGGCTTCGCATTTCCAGGCTATCTACCTCATTGCAGATGACTTGAAGTTGGTCCTGTAGTAACTGAAGTGCACCCATGACAAATGTCCTGAACGAAACGAGATCTGTAGCCAGGCTGGTGATAGTTGCACTGGGTGGTGATGTTTTTTCGACCCGATCCTTTAACTGATCCATCTCCTGCCTGAACATGCTCTTCAACTGTTCCATTGATTTGGCCATAACATCCAAAACTTGCTGTGACATCTTCAGTGATATTCTCCACTATGTAGTGCTTAGATATTTATGAAAACACTACCAGACAGGTATTGTAACTTAATCTATATTTTGAAGCATAAATAAGTTGTAAAAGTTAATTTTTAATATTAATTAAAGAAATTAGGAAGCAGGAGTTTTATTTTAAATGTCAATCGTACAACTACCCGCGCAGAAAAAAAAAATCCTTTTATTAGGCGTGCCACTTGACCGGATAGTCCCATTGTTTTTTTTACCCCTCTTGAACTCCAATATCTTAACAATCCTCCACATTTTTAGCCCATTTAGTCGCACCAAAATTGTGCTATCAATACCTACCTATACCAAATTTCACGATAATCCGATAAACGCTTCGAAAGTTATCCTCGGCCAAACAAACAAACATACATACATATAACGCCGATTTCCCCAAGTTGATTTAGAAATCTCGCTTTGCTTGATCAATAATAATGCATCACATTTCACACAGCGCTATCTGGTCCCAAACTAAGCAGAGATTGTACTATAGAAACCAGACCACTATTACTATTGGAACCAGACTACTAATAGAATACTTATTTTTCTAAGTACATAATATAAACGCCCAGACTCTTTTTTAATGTGATGCCAATGACATTTCAGTCACTGATTGTATTTTTTATATTAAAAATTAGATTTTATCTACTTAAACATAATGCCCAGAGGTTTTGGACAGTCATTATGGCCCTAGACAAAGTTAGGCTTTGAACTGTTTAACCATTCTCAAAGTAGAAGGGTATGTAAGTATGTATATAAAACATGGATTGATCCATAGGGAGGTAGGATTCTGAACATGATACAAATATTGAAACAAAGACTTACTTTCGTAGCAATATAAGTGGATATATTATTTTTTTAACGTGACCCCGGAACAAATATCTGTAGAAAATGCAAACATTTGTTCCACGGTGGGAATTGAACCGGCAACTTCAGCCGGCTCTTTGTGCCACGGAGGTCGTCGTAAGGGGGTTTGGACCATGATCCAATAACCTGGTCCAGTACGGGTCGCAAGAGCCTCGTCTGTTATTATTATAAATACGGGATTTATCACGTACCGTCTTATCGGTGTTTCGACCGACAATGTTTCAGTTCAATTCGTGAACCTTCATCAGGGTGAGTGCGATCCGCTCCGAATAACGTCTCGCCTCGCACTGCGCGCCGCTGCTCTCTGCGCGCGAGTGGACGGGCGGGGTGGTGGGGATTGGGTCAACGAAAGCACAGTGCGTTGACCCGCTGTGTCACCATCATTATCATCACTGCTGCTCTCTTCTGTAGTTCTTGGTACAGGCAAACACGCAACACTAACTATGTCTCTACCAGGTTCACTCACTCTTCTGTCACTTGCATCATGAAGACATGGCCTCCAGGCCGGCGGTAGAACCCATCCTCTATCCCTGTTAAAGTCTCGTCTGTTATTCAATTGGGTGTACCAGACGACAGTTACTTTACAATTTATAATATTAGCACGGATTCTACATAAATAGATTACAAACAAAAGAGCTTACTAATGGGACATGGAGTCAAAGGCGAGCTTAACCCTAATAAGAGTTGTCTTCCAGCAAACCTTTGAAGTTAGAGATAGCTGATTATAGATTATTGTTGTTCAGTCACTGACCACTAGTTTCCGATGATTACAACAAAATGCAACCGTGTTCAATAATTTGTTTTAGGTATCAGCTAATGTGAGTGGACGAGGCAGTCCGAATATATCAGGTCGCGAGACGCCATCCTCGCAAGTCACCGACGGAGACCCGGCCGGCGATGCACCGCCTAGACGGTAAGTGCATTTGCAACTTTATTCAGGAATTGAAGTTGTTAATTGTAGCACTTTATTAATGGTTATACAATAATTGCACAAAAATAATGCTTAATCAAGGCCGGTAGCTCGCGCAGAGTACTAAATCACGTACCCCTTGATTTAAACACGTCGGGGGATTAAGAACTGGAGTATGTGAAAGAGCGTTTCCAAATTCGGATCATCGAGCTTCCTTCGAAGCTGCTTTAGACGCGTCTGGGAGTCCAGGGCGGCTAACATTAAATCCTACGAGTTCCAGGCCCCTGCAAAGCATAAGGATATTTTCCTCGCTCCTTATTTTTGGCAGGAATGGTTGTTTCGACGCTATAGAGGCGCCAACGCAGAGAAAATCAAACTGTTAGTGATGTGTAGCTGAATATATTAGATTAAAGTATAATTGATTGCACTAATAAAATAATATTTGGGCGAACTTAATTTTAATTAGCATTTTCTTCCAGTAACCTTTGTGTAGTGTAGATTAAATGGTAGTGCCAGAAATTAGATAAACCAAATTCTTTTTAACTTTACTATTTAATAAATTTATAAAGATTTATAATAATAATACACATACATAAAGGAAATATACCTACATAAAGTGCTTAAGTTTTAATCACACATGCTCTGAAAGTTGTGGTCATTGTTAGCTCGATACATGATGCGTAAATGCGATATACGCCCATACGGCCGTAAGTAAATTTGAAAATAGAATAAGGCTCATTCACAATATACTAAAATTAAATACAACCTCTATGACAATTCCTTATTCATATTTAAAATAAAAAAAGAGGTTACATTCATAAATGCTGAAATTAAATACAACCTCGATGACAAATACTTATTTCTATTTAAAAATGTAAGAGACCACATTCTTAATATGCTTAAATGAAATACAACCTCCATGAGAAATCCTTATTTCTATTAAATAAAAGGCCTTAGTTTGATAGTGAAAAAAATGGACCGGGAACGCACATTTTCTTTATAGCAACAAAATGTTATAATTTGTTTTCGCATTCGTATATGAAAAATTTTGTGTTATACTCGGGTATAAGCGATCAATAGCACACTCGACTTATTAGCGTCCTCGCTCGCCTACGCCCCTTGTATAACCATGTACTAATGTTAGTTTGAAAGGTATTTATAGTTATGGGCCCTTGTATTGATAATTGTTGTATTTTTTACATGTTGCCTGAAATAAACGCTATTTTTTTTGCTTCTATAATATCTTGCTATCGTAATTAAGTTGAAATATTATTATTTACAACCTTATTCATCGGTAATAAAGTTCCTTTCCCGCAGGTTGCCACAAAACGTGCCGGTAGTACAAGCCGGCAGCGCCCAAGCGAAGTTGCTCAAACAAACGCGCAACGAAATAGAAGATAAATTCTGCAAGTTTGAGATCAAGGTAATTTTACCCGACTGCGCAGGAGTGTAACATTTTTAGGGTCCAAAAAGTCTAAATTCTTAATCCAAACTGTAAACTAAAAACAAAAATGCTCTAAATAAACTCTTTGTACTCTGTCACATAAGTAAGAAGTAAAAAAGTTTAGAGCAGGGATTCCCAAAGTGGTAGATATCGACCCCTCGAGATCGGTTTCCCAGGGGTCGTATATATTTTTTTTTATCATTACTTTGCAATTTAATGACTTCTTTAAATAATTACATAAGTATTTTTACGTAGTTTGTATTAATAATTATTAATTACACTTGATATTTACTGAATTTTATGCCTATATATTTTGTTAAATTTTTATGAGAAAATGATGTCAAGTTTACTCACCTAACCAACCGCAAAGTTTTTTAATTGATATGTATTTTGTATGAATAGGAAAAAACTAAAGATATGATTTTTAAAGTAATTTGGCTATCTGAGGCATTAGTTCATTTTGGAAAAGGGGTTGTTGTTGCCCAAAATAGTTTGGGAATACCTGGTCTAGAGCAATACCACTAATACCACAGCAGTGTAGTTTCCTGATCAATATGTCATGGTGTACGTATGTCTGTTAATTTGGCGCATCCTGTTAATTCACTATTCCTCTTAACTAGAAGCAGTAGATTTGCCTTCCCAGGACAAATCCGTTCTCAGAGAACTGCCGCCGAGCAGCATTGCCGTGTTCTTTTGTTATAGGCGATGGTTACCATTTAACATCAGGAGGACCATGTCTTTGTTTTGAATAAAATTTTTGTTATTTGTAGAAATTACTGGAAGGCGATGAAACAATCAGTATTATGTCAGACACATGGAGCACAGATGTCCTAGCGTCCGACTCGGAGACTATTGGAGAATACAACGACCACGCTCAGCAGAATAACCAAGGTATGAAAACACTGTATTTATTGATCCGTTCCATTAGGCACTTGTCTCACCGCCGGCGAGTAAGCGGTTAGCTATCAACTATTTCTCGCTCAAGAAACGAACAAAAGATATATATAGAGAGAGAGAGGGACAGATAATTCTTTATTGTTACTTCAAATTAAAATAACTTAACCTTGAAAACATAAAGACTAATGAACATAAAGTACAATGGGTGGCCTTATCGCTCAAAGCGATCTCTTCCAGGCAACCTTTGGATGGACTGGATTGAAAAGACGTGTGAGGAGGCGGTGTTACAATAAATACCTATTTATGTAGGATAAAATAATCAAATACCTAAACCTAAAATATACCTACATATTATTATACTAACATAATAGGTTGGGGAAAAAGTCTTTTCGCATTATAGTATGTATGAACTTGTAATAAAATCTCTTTGGCTATACTATTTGTATCTGGCTGGTTTTGGTATCATTCAAAGTTTAAATTTTAAAGAAGATAATTCCAAATTCAAATTAGGAAAATGTGTGATTTTTATTCGTTTTACGTACTGTAAAGATGAGTGAATCTAATGAAGAAATTCGATACATTTTAAAATTTAACTACAAAAAAGGTAAAAATGCAACGCAAGCCGCAAAAAAAATTTGCGATACTTATAGACCTAGTGCAGTGTCTGTGAGAGTAGCACAAATTCGGTTTAAGCGTTTTCAATCCGGAAATTTTGATGTCAAAGATCCACGTCGCTCTGGTATTGCGGATAAAATTGATGCCATTTTTTAAAAAGTGGAGCAAGATCGGCATATCAGTAGTTACGACGTAGCTGAAGAACTGGGAATTTACCACAAAACAGTTTTGGCGCATTTGAAAAAACTGGGTACACAAAAAAGCTCGATATTTGGGTACCCCACGAGCTCACTGAAAGAAACCTAATGAACCGTGTACTCATTTGTGATTCTTTATTACGACGTAATGAAACCGAACCATTTTTGAAGAAGCTGATAACTGCTGATGAAAAGTGGATCACGTACGACAAGAACGTGCGAAAAAAGTCGTGGTGAAAGGCCGGTCAGGCTTCACAGACTGTGTCGAAACCCGGGTTAACTCGCAACAAGGTGATGCTGTGTGTGTGGTGGGATTGGAAGGGCATTATTCACTATGAGCTGTTACCACCAGGCAGGACCATCGATTCTGAACTCTACTGCGAACAACTGATGGTATTAAAGCAAGAAGTTGAGAGAAAGCGGCCGGAATTAATCAACAGAAGGGGTGTGGTTTTTAATCATGATAACGCTAGACCTCACACATCTTTAGCCACTCAGCAAAAATTAAGAGAGTTCGGCTTGGAGGTGTTAATGCATTTGCCGTATAGTCCCGACCTTGCACCTTCAGATTTCCACCTGTTTCGGTCTCTACAGAATTCTCTAAGCAGTGCCAGGTTAACATCACGAGAGGACTGCCAAAACCACTTGTCGCGGTATTTTGATCAGAAGCCCCAAAATTTCTATAGCAATGGGATCATGTCCCTCTACCTACAAGATGGCAAAAAGTTATCGAACAAAATGGTACCTACATACTTTAGTTAAATGTAAATAAACTGTTTTAAAAAATGTTTTGAATTGTCTTAAAAAATGCGAAGAAACTTTTTCCCAAACCTAATAAATAAATATAAAATATATACATATACTTTTACAATAAATATCGAAAGGAAATATAATGTTTACTCTAAAGAAGCCGCTAAGTATAGTTTGCAGACCTCATTTTTAAAAATAGATCAAGATTTAGCAAGTCTGATGGAAACGGGCAATTCATTCCATAATCGGATAGCTCGTACCGTAAACGAGTTACTAAAGAAGTTGGAATTATGGGCTGGAATTTTCAACTGGAGAGTAGTGGAAGAACGCAGATTGCGGGTATGGGATAGATTTAGGAATTCCAAGCATTGTTTGAGATACGGCGGAGAAGAATATATAGATTTCGTGTCAGTAAAAGAGACGCGTATATTAATAGTTGATCGCTGGCCGTTCCCACTGCCGACGCCGGCGAGAACTCTCTCTTAACTATTTTGTCGCAGCGACTACAACACTCGCTCAGCGATGCTCGCTTGGCGGTCAGAATACACGCCGTGAGATGATGAGTATTGCCCGCGGCACTCGCTCACTCGCTTTATAGCCTAGCGAGACAACTAAAGGAACTACACTCGCTTCTCGCTGCTCGCCAACGCGTTTCTAATTTCTAGCTACATATACTCGCTTCTTGCTTATCGCCGGCGGTGGGACAAGTGCCTTACCGTGGTAAAGTTATTCAGTTCCATTGATGGTACTATTGCCGTTACAATTTTTGTTTGGCGTTGTACACACGGCTACACATCAAGCTATATATTTCCAGTATAAGCTGACCTCTCATTCTACGAAAAGCCTACACAATGCGAGGTCAGCTTATACTGTAAATGTAAAGCTTGATGTGTAGCCGTGTGTACCCTAAGGTACTAAGACAAAAAAAATTAAAAAAACATAACGACCTTCCATACTACTATGATCTACGAACATTCTCTGTATTCATTATATGGGTTCCAGTTTGAAGGTAATGCTGATTAAATTACAGGCATATTATTTTAAGGTGACAACGTGTCTTGCCTTTGCTTGTTACAAACGTTCATAGGTAACCATTACCATCAGAAGGGCCGTACGCTTTTTTACCACCATACCAGCATAAAAAAGTAATTGAAGATACCATAGTAATATTTTATTTCACAAACTTTATAAACCACTTCGTCACTTCGTTTGTGCCATCCAACACGATCCTGCGCTAGTCTCACCCACTGACGGCCCGCGACTTTAACCACGTCGTCTACCGTCGTCGTTGCCGGATGTCCTACCCTTCTACAGCCACTCCTTGGCCACCATTCAGTCGTCCTGTTCCACTTGTCATCACCACGTCTAGCCAAGTGTCCCGCTTAAAATCATTTGAGTTCCATAGCTCGATTCCCAACGTCATGAACCTTCGTTCGTCTACGGGTCTCGTTTGGAACTCGATCTAACAGTCTGATACCGAGAATGGTATGCTCCATGGCTCTCTGTGCAACTCTTAACCTGCACACAGCCTCCTGCGTGAGCGTCCTTGTCTCGGCACCGTAGGTCATGGTGGGCATAAAACGTAACAAACGAACACTTTGGTTGAGGCGTCTCAAGGATGATGTCAAGCTTGCCTAACCACTTAACAATTTTGTTTTGTTTGTCATTGTGATCCGCAATCAGTTGGAGGACTATAGGCGGATGTGTTGTTTTATTTTGGCGTTCGGGATCGAGACACATTAGTCCTTCTTCCCTTCTTTAGAAGCAGCAAGCAGGTTGTCCAAGACATGGACTCTTTTCAGGTACTTTGTATCAGAACGATTTTCTACCAGCGCTCTTGCCAGCAGATTATCATGGCTTTTTATGCGATCCAGGTATCTTTTCCCTATGAAGCCTGTTTCTTGATCGGACCACTTAACTATGAAAAATGATTTAGGATCACAGGTGGATAAATATATGACATAATTTGAAATGCCATTTTTGTTGTATGTTTCAGGATCGAATGTGAACAATAATCAAGTTGTACCAGACGTGTATGAAACCGCGAGCGAATCTGCCTGGAGCATGGATGTACTCGCTTCAGATAGCGACCGTAACACAGAGGTATGTATATTACAGTATGCGCCACGAGTCGTGAGCACGAACAGAACTTGCGCAGAAGTCGATTCCGAGGTGCCCCCGGGGTATGAGCGGGGGGCGTGTCAAACACGTGGTTGGTCCGTGTCAGTTGAACCACAAAATTGATAGGAACAGATCGTGTGCGACCTTTGATATATGATTGTGTGCTAAAAACTTTCTTTTTCTTTCAAAACTACCTCGTTCTTTGTGCAGGTGGACACAGACGATTGTGTGTCGGTAGCAGCGCGGTCTGACACGTCTTGGCCGCGGCGACCATCGCAGCAGGAGGAGTTCCAACCAATCAGACATCCTACACAGGTGCATTATAATATACCTGCATAACTTCAATACATTATTTCGCGATATCGGAGGCTTTATACTTTGTGTTTTGCAGAATGGTAACATGAGACGACCAGATGTCGGGAGTCCACGGCATACATCGCGACCCAGTTTGCCTAACAGGTAACTATAATGACATATTCCTCACAAATATAAGAAACCAAGTTTTAAAACTGAAACCCTACTACGTAATACCTATGTCGATGGTAGAGCCTATGTTACCCGCACAATAATAACGAGTCGATTGACACCTCTTTCATCACAATTGGATGAGTAGTTCAGGCGCTACGGTGGTTCATACATACATACATGGACTGCTAAAACATAACTCTTCCTTTTGGCTTTTCTGTAATCGGGTAAAAAGAGCTGTTGGTCGGATTGGAGTCAAAGCTAAGGTACCGATGGTCCGATTTAAAGTCAGTTACTGGCCAGCAAAAGAGACGTGAAGCTTAGAACAGAACAATAACGTAGGATTGTTGCAGATATGTGTTATCTGCATGGTGTATGCAATGGTTACAATGACTGTCAAGAGTTATTATCCAAAATGTTGCGCTTGTGTGTACCGTGTGAAAGAACTAGACACACAAGTCTTTTTGCTGTTATGCACACAGGTACTAATTATGCTCAACACTCACTTGTCAGCCGGCATCATATAAATTACAATAAAATATTTCATTCTTCTGATATAACAGGGAAGCTGTTTAGATGGTAAGATGGATAGATACATAATGTGTAGATAGATAGACTTAATGGTAAATAAATAAAAAAATGCTGTTTTGGTAAATTGTAATAGATGGGCGGACTTTTAGATAAATGGAGAGATATTAATGTTACATATGTGTATGTTTGTGTATTTAGATGTGGATAGATAAATTGACAGAAAACTCAAACAACTTCTACGTGTAGATGCATTAAAAAAAATATAAAAAAAAGCAACGTAACCATAGTATTAAGATGGATATAGAAATACATTTAAAGATAAACGTATGATTCTAATATAAATTGATGCATGTATGTTTCTTTTTGGTGATTGTCGTCGTTATTTAATTTAAGATCTATAAATTGTAAATCCGTTTTTGGCTGTAGGATAGACACTTAAGCATTGTAAACTTTTATTATTAAGAGCTGAGGATTTTGTTGATAAATAAATTAAAAAAAAACTGATTGGAAGCGGTTAGAGACAATGTCCAGTGCTGGATAAGTAAATGTATGATGATCAAACAATCAAACATACCAAGCCGCGCACAATTGCCACGCTATATGGTCACGTACTCTACGTCTTCTAAAACTAATCTCGTACTAAACAGAGACTAGAAGATATTACGTAGTAGCTGACCCGCCCGCGGCTTCGTACCCGTGGTTTGTCAATAAAAACATTACCCTCCTGCGCAGTCGGTAAAAGTAGCCTATTTGGTCACAATCTATATACCAAATTTTATAAAAATCAGTCTAGCCGTTTAGTCGTGAAAACGTAACAAACAGACAGTAAAAGTGCCTTTAGAATTTGTAATATTAGTATATATTGTTATATAAAGAAAGAAAGAAAATACATTTATTTGCAGACATAACAAAACAAAGACATACACAGTAACAAAAATAATACGACAGTAGGAGTAGCAATATAACAAACACAAATAGAAAACATAAAATAATACATAGGCAGTTAGTACGTCCAGGTTATGAGCGTCCGCAAACTAGGATCCGGCTCAGAATTATGCGCCACGCACTAGTAAATACGAGTATGCAGCGCGCTGATCTTCCGCCGGCTCCTACATTTAGTACCGGATAGTCAGATTTTATTAAAAATAAAATTATATAAACTAAAGATAAAGACAGATATATAAAAATAGAAATATAAAGGATATTGAACTTATATGTATGCATGTTGGCAAGTCGTAGTCGTTTCAGATTGTTTCGTTTTATATCGATAATAATAGTCCACCTAATCGTTTTCGGCTACGGTGACTGGGCTTATGCTTTAAATAGAGCTTGGGTGTTTTGCCCTTATGTGGCTTATGTATCCAATTTTTGCGCTAAATGTTTTAGCGCAAATAGCGCACGTCAGAATGCCATTATTGAAGTTGTAAGGTATATTGGCAGACGGTCTATTCTTGAGTTGGTCACGTTTGGTATCTAGTTCGTGCCTTCTTTCGTCTTCAAAAGCATATACCTTATCTTGGACGAGCCGCCTCCATTCAGGCCGCATTTCAGCGGCTGATTCCCATTAAGAAGGTTCAATACAGCATCTTTTCATGTGTCTCTTCTGAACATCTTTAAAACGAAGGAACTG
This sequence comes from Philereme vetulata, assembly GCA_918857605.2. Lineage (NCBI taxonomy): Eukaryota > Metazoa > Arthropoda > Insecta > Lepidoptera > Geometridae > Philereme > Philereme vetulata. Next base: position 3,099,824 of record OU975482.1, read on the forward strand.
GCCACCGCTTTTTCGCTTACCATGTTCAAGTTCTGAGAAGAAGATGCGTTTCGCCTTCCTCTCTTCAGACATCCGAGACAGATGCCCGCACCAACGCAGCTGACGCCGCATCAGATATGCCTCTATCCCGCTGACATTAGCTCGTCTCAGAACATCGGTGTTACGAATCCGATCCGACCATTTTATGTTCATAATATCGCGGAGGCATTTCTGATAAAATACAGAGAAGTATATAGCAAACAATGTGGGTGCTAGTACACAGCCTTGCTTTACGCCGCAGGTAACGGAGAAGTGATCTGATCGCTCATTATTTACAGATGCACAGCAAGTCATATTGTCGTCAAGAAGCCTTAACATGCGTATAAATTTGTCAGTACATCCCAGTATAGAAAGAACTACCCATAATGCTTCACGAGGCACGCTGTCAAAAGCTTTCTCTAAGTCAATAAAACAGAGAAATAGAGTTGACCCTGTTCTTTGCTTTTCTCCTGCAGTTGCCTCAAAGAAAAAATCGCCTCGCAGGTTCCTCGTTTTGGCCGAAATCCGAACTGGGTCTCAGGCAGAATATTCTCTGATACCTCCATCAAGCTGTTCACGAGTACCCTTGCAAAAGTTTTTCCTGCGGTAGACAGGAGTGAAATGCCCCTGTAGGAGTTGCAGTCTGAGCGATCTCCTTTGTTTTTATATAAGGAGCAAACAAGCGAAACCCCAAAATCATGAGGAACGTCCTCGATCTCCCACATGCGTTGAAAAAACTGCCAGATCTTATGTTGCAACTCTACTCCCCCATATTTAAATAATTCTCCTGGTAAGTCATCAATGCCAACCGCCTTCTGATTCTTTTGGGCCTTAATAGCGTCGACCACCTCCTGGAGAGTAGGAGGCAAATCTAGTTCCTCAATTTGTGGGAGACGCGGAAGCGATCTTATGTAGTTTAGATCAGCCAAACGGTCCACGTTTAGTAAATTGTTGCTCTGCCCAATGTTTCAGAACTTCTCCTTTGCTGATCAGGAGAGTACCATTTGCCGATTTAAGAGGCACACTTACTCGTTTGGTACATCCAACTAACTCTCTTATCTCGCCAAAGAACTCACCTAGCTGATTGGTGTCCGCAAGCCACTAAATATAGCAAACCTTTCGTTGCCACCACTCATCTTTCGCTGTGCGAGTAAGTTTCCTTAGTTGGGATGTACTATGCTTGACTTTATCAGAAACAGTTTCCCCTACTTTCCTTCCGAAGAAGCTGGCGATGTTTTGCCAGTGCGTCAGTCAACAACTTGTCGTTTTCATCAAACCAGTCTTCACAGGATCGAGGTTTTTGGCCTAAGGTTTCAGTGGCAGCATTATGAAGGCCTAGCGACAAGTGTTTCCAGGCTTCGTTTAGATTTCCCTCCAGAGAGTTAATATTTGCTGTATTGCTGTTCACAGAGTCTCTGTAGGTTGCTAGTGTTTCAGCCAACTCAAGTTTTTTCAGGTGAAAGCAATTAGATTTAGCTCTGCTAGATCTTTGGGGCGATCTTAGACGTAAACAAATTTTAGTAATGACTAATCGATGATCTGACCAGCAATGTGCGCCACGCATTACTCTTGTTAATGTAACCTCGCGATATTCCGCTGTCTAACTATAGCATAGTCGATCAGGTGCCAGTGTTTGGACTTTGGGTGCATCCAGGTGGCTTTGTGTTTCATGGGGAGTCTGAACATGGTATTGGTTATACTCAGATGAAATTGAGAACAGAGGCTAAGTAACAGTTGCCCATTACTGTTCATGTTACCAATACCATGACGCCCAAGCACATTCGGCCAGACTTCAAAATCATGACCAACGCGAGCGTTAAAGTCGCCGAGGAGCAATACTTTTTCGCAGGGTCGGATTTTAGTTAGGGTTTGTGCTTTTCCTCGTCAAATTTGTCCTTGATATCATCAGTTTTATCAAGCGTTGGAGAATATGCGCTGATAATATTTAGATATTAATTGTTTTCAAGAGGAAGGCGCAAGGACATAACACGATCTGAGATGCCAACAGGATGTTCTACCAACTTAGAGGCTGTAGTAGTTTTCATTGCAAAGCCTACTCCTGAACGTCGTGGTTCAGAAGCTGGTGTACCTTTCCTGAAGAAAGCATAACCACCTCCGCGTTCCACGAGCTCTCCCTCATCAACAAGATGGGTTTCGCTGAGGGCAGCTATATCCACATTATAGCGTCCAAGCTCTCGAGCCACAATGGCGGTTTTACGTTCCGGACAAAGGTTGTTGGTCGGTCTAAAAGGATGCGGACATTCCACGCACCAAAAGTCATATTTCTTTAAATGGTTTTTGATTTGATTTGATTTGAATTTCGACCACGAGATCATGGGATGCGCAGGCAGCCGTGGTTACTACCTCCCAATAATGGTTGGAGTCAGCGTTTGTTTGGGACACCTTTTCTAGTCCCCTCTCCGGCTAAGCGAAGAAAGCAGTGCCTCTCTAAATAGAGCTGCTTTGCCACAGAGGGTGCTGCCGAGCCGCAATGTGACCCCGATGCAGTGCAAAAGCGACCACTCTCCCTCTGCCGCCCATGTGCGGGTATCAGACAAAGCCCGGCATACACCAGTGCCGAAACTCTCTACCTCTACCCGTCGCCATAGGACTTTAGTCTCGAATTCCATTAAGCAAAGCCTAGTCAGATACGCAGGATATACTAAAGTGCATATGTGGGCGCGCAACCACAGATGCACTCTCTCGTCCGTGCCCCCCTTGATCCAATGGAACAGAGATTGTTACAATTGGAGGAGGTCTAGATGCAGTGTCTGGCCGAACGATATCTAACCCCTATCGTCACCCTTAAGGCCTTCGACTATGCCTAGCTGCCTCGCCACCGGAAGGGGATTGCCTTGACGGCCGAGGCAGACACTATGCACTAAGCGGGGGTAGCCGCCAGAGCCGAGTATCTAAACACTCGGGTCTCCCTCTGCCAGGTTTAGCCCACGAGCCGACGTGGTTTCCGGGGTGTGGCCGCTGCGTGCAGGACAGCTACTAGGAGCCACTGGCGAGAGATTATGAGCCATCGACGAATTTAACTTATTATTATGCTGCCCATAAAAAAAAAGCCCTCTGGCAGAATCAGACGCTGATGCCCCACAATACCCCAGATATATCGATATGAACATATCATCATACACATATCCGTCAAGGAGTGAAACGCCCTGTCTGAGTCTGTGTTTCCTGATAACTACAACCTAGGGGTCTTCAAGTCACGAGTGAACAGGTTTCTTTTTGACAAGCGTGTTCCATCGTAGACTGCATCATCGCTTACGAGGCGAGATCGTGCTCCAACGCGAGACATCCACTGAACATAGGCCCCCATCGATTTACTGAGCGTAAGATCTTGTGCGGTCCGTGCCCAACGGCTCCCAGTCACCTTTATTAGATCGTCTATTCATCTAGGGCCTATGCACATGGCGTATTTTGAAGGCACAGAAGGCGTGCGTTTTCGGCGCCGTAAAGTTCCAATAAATGTGCAGGACACATGTGTTGGATGAAGAGTAGTCGATATGCCAAATGAAAACCAAGAAACAAAACTAGAGGTAGAGAGCGATCTGAAAACGATGGGAAGACATCTTCATAGAGAATGCTTGGTCGAACTGGACGTCGAAGGCTAGAGAAATGTGGAAGGAAAGAATCAGTAAAGTTGCTTTATTTCCGAATTTTTATGTGCAGTCAAATTATTATTTTTTTTAGCTGTGTTTTTGGCTGTGTTGAAAGATTACCGACCTCCGTGGCGCAGTGGGCAAATAGGCGGCTGAGACGAAGGAGGGCGTAGCGGGTTCGATTCCCGCCGCGGAACAAATGTTTTTATGATCAGCAGATATTTGTTCCGGACCTGTATGTTTTTCTATGTGTTATAAATATGTATTTACAAAAAAAGGATATAACTATTATATCAGTTATCTGGTTTCCATAGTACAAGGTCTGCTTAGTTTGGGGCTAGATAGCGCTGAGTGAGATGTCCAGCAGTATTGGATGATATGAATGTGTGCAGATACCAGAGCGCGACCGCGACGCTGCACCGCGGCGGCGAGCTTGACCTGCCGGCGCACGCGGCGCCCTCCGCGCTGCACTACCCCATGGAGAACAGGAAGAGCATCCTTGTCAATGGCTATCCAGTGAGTACTTATTTAGAGGCTAATAGCTCGGATTTGACAGGTGTCAAAATACCACCAAATGCAAAACCAAATGATACAACATTGGAATATCGTCCTGTCGAAATAATGATACAGGATTAACTAGTGGTTCGCCCCGAACTGAGATCTCGCGAGTCTCCCATAAAAACTAAAAAAAATATTATTTGTAATTTTTGACTATCAAAATAGTGCACAACCTACCAACTTCGCCTGCAGTAATTACTGGCACGCGTAGATTGTCGATAAAAACATTACCCCCTTTTGCGCAGTTGGTAACTATCGCCAATAACAAGGTATTGCCTCTTAGGTCACGCATCTTAGAAACGTGCCCTATGATGTACTGCTCTTTGTCCATCAACTTGATGCATACAGGTGTACAGCCCCATGTGCCTGTAGTTTCAGCGGCAACAGTACCCTTCAAACCGAAACACAGCAATGCTGCTTGGCGGCATAAATAGATATTATTTTAATTCATTTAGATTAGATTAGATAATTTCGTTATTGTACACCATTAAATACAAACATATAATAGAAAATACAATTTCAAATCATAGGTACAATGGGCGGCCTTATCGCTAAAAGCGATCTCTTCCAGGCAACCTTTGGATGGACAGAATCTATATGAACAAATAAGGACGGCGGCATAAGATTTTTTTAGAATCAGTTTTTAAAACAAGCATATATTACAATTTATAAAAAATATAGTTAATATAAAATAAAATGCTTAATTATATTAAATAATATAATCATAAAATTAATAAATATTAATATTAAGGTACATAAAATACATATATATATATATATATATATATATATATATATTGTCATACCTACATACATAAATTATAAAAATGTATAAATAAATAAATGGCCTAGTGAGCGATGGATGACAGAAAGTGTTGTCTCACCATGTTTTTAAAGATAGGGAGAGATTTTGCATGACGAATTGAGACAGGTAGGGCATTCCAGAGTCTGGTAGCCTGCAGAGTAAAAGAGCATTTAATTCGGAACAAGTCCGTAGGTACATTAGTAAGACAATAAATTCGACTTTATACAAAAACAAAGTAACACACACATAAAAAATAATAAAAACCACACAACTTTACAAATAAAAATAAAAACAATTAAAATGGTCAAAATAAAAATGTCATTTATTTAATAAATAGAGTTTCAATAAAATAATAATTAGAATGGGGCTAAATAACAATAAAAATGACAAAAATAAATTAAAATTAAATTAATTCAAAAACATACAATTTGGAACACAGACTTAATTAAATATAAGAGGAGCCCGTCACAATCCGCATCCAATTATGTTGAATGGGACAGTCCGCGCGAGCTGCGATCATATGCTGGTTGTTCTTACCCGGACGAGCACTTTCACAAGAAATTAAAACTCTACCTGTCTGTTTCAGGTGATGACATGCTATGCGACGTCAGCGCCCGAGAGTCCCAGTACATCGGCGCCCGCGCCGCTGTCCAACGATGTGTTTGACTTCGTACCTCGGGAGGATAGGTAACATATCGTCGGCCTAATTATCAAAAGTTGTAAGTTCATATGGGCAAATTGTACAGGAGCAACATAAAATTTATTTATTCACAAAGTTTGAGATATTTTTATTCAGTTACTCTTACTTACTTTAGGTATAATAATAATAGTCATTTATTTCAAATATCCATGTTCCATATCAATGTTAGTAATAAAAAGTTCTTATAAACTACGTTAGTAAGTTATAGTGAAAAATTAAATTAAATTAAGTTTAAATAACAATTAAAACAAAATCAAATCAAAAATTATGTCAAAATTAAATTGTAGCGTGTCACAAAGCTTAGGTATAAGGGCGGACAGGCTACATGTACCTACACAGAACCTCTATGCAGTGTTTAGATAGGGCCGTCATACTTGTCCGCTATAGTCCTCAGAATGGTGTTGGTACTCCCACGTACTCTTATAAGCAACGTGGCTGCCGTTTTCCTCATACAGGCGGCAAACCCATCCGTGCGCGCCTCCGCGAACATACCCGAGGCGCTGCAGAACCGTGGGAGGCCCAACAACATCCTGAAGGCATTATTGTACTGGACGCGAAGAATAAATTAAGGGTATTATTCATACCACGCTAGTCTATATTACTCCTCAACTTTTCTATTACTGGCACCACTTTTACAAACTACATACAAGGTTTTGATAAATATAAAATGTAGCTGTTTATTCCAGAGGGGAAGTGCCAACCGAGAGCGTCCAAACAGAATCGACGCTCGACGCGAACAGCGACGCGACCAGCCAATGGGTGGACGACTCGTTCCCTCCGCCACACCACTCCAACCGCGCCTACCCCTCCACCTCCAAATACGACCTACCCTCTACCTCGAAAAACTACGAGCAAGCCAAGAGCTACGATGATAACGATATGGATCGCTCGTTGAACTCCAGCGAGAGTTCGTTCAATGCGCTCTCTGTGTCGCAGTACGATAGGCGATTCGATTCCGGGATCGATAGTGAACGGCAGGAGGAATCGCGCTCGGCTAATTCCGCGATTAATGATCTGATGACGAGGATGAGCTCAGGTATGTTTGCTAACTAGCCCTAACTAGTAGTTCGCCCCATCTGAGAACACGTGATCAGTTTATGGTGTTAGATTAAATAAATTAACGGTTGCAAGATGCAAAAAAAAAATCCCTACAAATTCAGACAATTCCATGCTGTGCTACATTGTAGCGAAAGAAATTTGCACTCAATCAGTCTTGTGGAGTCTACTATATTTACGGAAAACAATAGACTAACACAATAAAAATAAAACATAGAATTTATCCCTTCATTATCTTGGTTCTTAGCTCAAAAAGTTATAAATCTTAAAAGGTGTATTAATTTACTATTTTTTGAAATGTGCCATGCAGATCCTTTTAAATGACACATCACATGACCTAATAGAAATTTTACGATGATTGGGTCAGCCATTTCAACCCACATTCATAATTTTATTTGTCACATGAGTTAATCTCTATTATAGTTATTGGACTACCTCCGTGGCGCAGTGGGCGAATAGCCGGCTGAGACGCAGGAGGTAGCGGGTTCGATTCCCGCCGCGGAACATGTTTGCATGATCTACAGATATTTGTTCCGGGTCTGGTTGTTTCTCTATATATTATAAGTATGTATTTAAAAAAAATGTATATAAGTATTCTATCAGTTATCTGGTTCCCATAGTACAAGCTCTGCTTAGTTTGGGGCTAGATAGCGCTGTGTGGCATGTCCAGCAATATTTATATTATATATATTTATTTATATTAATCTGTTTAGTGAGATGAATTCAATAGTAGTTCCACTGTTTTTCATAATTTGTTTCATGTGTCATATTTTCTGTACCAAATAATATTTTCTAATATTTGAATCTGGTTCACTATTGTAACCCAATGAGGCGTATCCAATGCAATGTTTGTATAACAGCTAACAGATGGCGTTGCTCTGTCATGCTCTGACTAACAAAGGATAGTGAATTGCCAATGTCAATTGTCGTGTCGACATTATTTTCCGAGGAACTTGAAATAAAAAAAAACAAACATTTGTGTTTGTTTAACTGACGAAGTGAGATTGTTTTAGACAAATTTTGATGTTGTGTCTTTGTGATTTTGGCATTTAAACCATATTTTTTGGCGGCGCATCTCCAGACAGCGCCATCTAATACGCTAAATGGAACTCGTTTTCTCTTTTTAAATCGAAAATTTAAAGTCCTCATTGTTAACCTATGTTAACGTTATTTCTAGCTACAATATCCACCTCAAACTTGGTGAACAACATAACATCTCGGATTGTGAAATCCGAGATAAGGACCAGCATAGTGAGCATCTCTTCGTCCCGCATAGATCTGAAGCGAGACGGCGCTAGTGTGATGTCTCTCTCTACGCTCTCCGTGAACAGCGCGGACACGTCCGTCTCCGACAAGAGCTCTAGTCAAGTGAGTTATTACGAAAGTTATTGGTAGATGATTGCGTTACTGTCCAGCTTTCATTTCGGATTGGCCAACTGAGGGACAACTTCATCTCTTATTAGACAACTGAAGAACTGAACTATTGATATAAATTTAATTTATATAGTTATTTGAATTATAAGGATCAAAAAATGTAACATCGAAACATATTTACACACGGCTACACATCAAGCTGTACATTTCCAGTATAAGCTGATCTCGCATTGTGTAGGCTTTTCGTAGAATGAGAGGTCAGCTTATACTGGAAATTTATAGCTTGATGTGTAGCCGTGTGTAGATAGATAGATAACTCTTTATTGAATTACCACACAAACATAAATAATACAAAAATAAGTACTAGCCTAAAATAATAAGGCATTACAATGGGCGGCCTTATCGCTGAAAGCGATCTCTTCCAGGCAACCTTTGGATACCTATATTCTGGCAAATAAACATTCTGATTTCTGAAGAGTTTGATTGGTTTACTAGATTGTACTATGTTTTATTAATTATTCTAGCTTTCTAGTGATAAAAATTCAGAATTGGTTGAATAGTTTTTAAGAGTAACTCCAGACATACAAACTTTACCTCTTTATAATATAAGTAGCTTTCGCACGCGTGCTTTCTCAATAAAATGTGACAATCTACCTATATACCAAATATTATCGAAATCGGTCTGTTAAGTCGTACATTCGTAACAAACAGACAGAGTTTCGAATTAATAATATTAGTATGGATTATAGATACACTCTAAAAATTATACACACCTAATAGTAGAATATTAAACGAGGGGATAAAACAGTGTCTTGCGTCACGAGACACTAAAGAGATGACTCACGAGCGGCGCGAGGGAGTTACTAGAATCCTGAGTGCAGAGATTCTAGTTAGATTCTAGAGAAGGATATAAGCACACCCAAAACGCAGACAGCTTTATCCACGAGGAAAATATTCTACTTTTCACACTTTCTGTGACACCATTTTTTTTTTGTAACAGCGGTGAATGGACCGATTCCAGGCGGTTGAAAATAATAGATAATGTATTTCCAGGATGTGAACTCTGAGAACGTGACGGAGCGCCGCGTGAGCCCGCCGCCTGTGAAGACCAACACCGGCGCTATCCCCAAGAGCATCAGCTTCGACGCCACGGCAGAAAAATCACAAAGGTATATTTGAAAGATGATCATTTTAACAATTTTAAAACCATCTCAACAATTTTCAAGACTAGATGGGACTTGAACCCACAACCTTCCTCTTGGTACAAGGATGCACTGCCAATTGTGATACCGGGCAAATAAGCAATGCGACATTTCTTGTCAATGTACTAAACTGAATCGTTTGGTATTGAGCAGGTCAAAAAAATGTATAAGTTTTCCTATAGATTTAGCTAACGGCGTTTTAGTTGTAATCTGAATCATCTCACTAATTTCGACCCTGACGTGACAGAGCCCGGTAGCACAATTGGTAGTACATCCTCGTATCAAAAGGAAGATTGCGGGTTCAAGTCCCGTTTAGGCTTGAAAATCTATGAGATGCTTTTAAAAGTCTTGGAATATTCCGAAGTGTTTTCGGTTAACACTATAAAAAAATATACTATTTGAAAAGAATTTTGTTTCAAACATTAGTGATATTAGGCTTTTATTTTGTAGTAAGTAGATTCTTGTAAATTGTGCTAACTTAAGCTTTAAGTAAATCAAGAATTTGTTTGCTCAACATATTAATTTTAATTAAAAACTTGTTATATTCTCTCCTGTACTCATATTACTTAACATAATTATATGATTATTATCAGCCCACTATGTCCCACTGCTGGGCAAAGGCCTCATAATTATAATCATGAATAATAAATAACACGGTGTCTTGCCATGTAAACATGTTTTGGCAACTGAACTACAGTCTTTTTCAAATAGACACCTGTGACACTGTGATATTTTTACGTTCTATGTACCTGACCTAAATGACTAGCTATTTGAAAAACACTATAGATTATGACTAGAATTAACATTATCTAGATGTAACTTGTAACAAAGGTTCAAAAGTGTTTGCAAAGCATTCGTCTATAGGGCAAAGCCAAATGACTAAGCTGAAGACCGACAGCGGCACTATCATTTCGTCGAAACCGGAGATTCTGAGAGAGGTCGAAAAGTTCTATGGACAGATGTACACCTCAACACAAAACCCCGTTGGTCAGTTGGCTCAAGACACCAGAGCCAAACTAACCCGACACTATACCGAAGACATCCCGGACATCAGCCTGTACGAGATTAGGATCGCTCTGAAACAGCTTAAAAACAACAAGGCACCAGGTGAGGATGGAGTTACGACAGAACTTCTGAGAGCGGGTGGAAAACCGGTACTTCAAGTCCTCCAGAAGTTATTTAACTCCGTCGTCCTTGAAGGAACCAAGCCAAAAGCGTGGGATAAGAGCGTGGTGGTGCTTTTCTTTAAATAGGTGATAAAACCTTATTAAAGAACTACAGGCCCATCTCGCTCTTGAGCCACGTTTACAAGCTGTTTTCGAGAGTGATTACGAACCGTCTCGCACGCAGGTTCGATGACTTCCAGCCTCCCGAACAAGCCGGTTTCCGAAAAGGCTTTAGTACCATAGACCACATCCACACGCTACGCCAGATTATACAGAAGACCGAGGAGTATAATCGGCCGTTATGTCTAGCGTTTGTGGACTATGAAAAAGCCTTCGATTCAATCGAGACCTGGGCGGTACTGCAGTCTTTTCAGCGATGCCAAATCGACTATAGGTATATCGAAGTATTGAAGTGTTTGTATAGTAATGCCACTATGTCAGTCCGTCTACAGGACCAGAGTACGGAACCAATCCAATTGCAGAGAGGCGTGAGACAGGGAGACGTAATTTCTCCGAAACTGTTCACGAACGCATTGGAGGACGTTTTCTCACTTGGTCTGGGACAGACTTGGCATCAATATCAATGGCGAATACATCACTCACCTTCGTTTTGCCGATGATATAGTCATTATGGCCGAATCGCTCGAGGAACTCGGTACCATGCTCAACGACCTCAGTAGGGTCTCCCAACATGTGGGTCTTAAAATGAACATGGATAAGACGAAAATCATGTCAAATATCCATGTTGCACCCGTACCGGTAGTTGTTGGGGGCGATACTCTCGAAGTTGTCGACGAATATGTATACCTAGGACAAACTGTCCAATTAGGTAAGTCCAACTTCGACAAAGAGGTCGCACGAAGAATCCAACTCGGCTGGGCAGCGTTCGGGAAACTTTGCGATATCTTCTCGTCCAAAATTCCCCAGAGCCTGAAGACTAAAGTCGTCGACCAGTGTGTGTTTCCAGTGATGACCTATGGCACTGAAACGTGGTCCTTTACTCACGGCCTCATGACCAAGCTCAAGGTCGCTCAACGAGCTATGGAGAGGGCTATCCTCGGGGTTTCTTTGCGTGACAAAATCCGCAATGAGGAAATCCGCAGAAGAACTAAAGTTGCCGACATAGCTCTCAAAATTAGCAAGTTGAAGTAGCAATGGGCAGGCCACATCGCTCGTAGAACCGATAACCGTTGGGGAAGAAAGGTTCTCGAGTGGAGACCACGGACTGGAAGACGCAGCGTAGGCCGGCCCCCCACAAGGTGGACCGACGATCTAGTAATAATCGCGGGGAGCCGTTGGGCGCAAACGGCTACCAACCGCTCGTTGTGGCGATCTAAGGGGGAGGCCTATGTTCAGCAGTGGACGTCTTCCGGCTGATGATGATGATAAGATGTAACTTGTACCTAATTTTGTTCGATTCCTGATTTGTTTACTAAATAAATAAATAATTAAAAAAAGGTAGACTCAAGTACTACCGACTTCATTATTCCTGAGCATGCTTCACTGTTGAGACTTGTTCAGGTGGTTCGATTCCTATACAAACGTTCAGTGGCAATTCACTTGATAACTGAACAGTAGAAATGTCTAAACATTTGCGTATCGAATTAGTTACGCCTTTTTATTGTCGCAAAATCAATAAAATTTTCACTTAATTGAAATGTCATTAAAAAGTGTATTATTTTTTCATTTTCCTATGTATTTATGAATGAAAGTGTGCGATATTTTTGCACTTCAGTTATCTAGTGAATTGCCAGGTCTAGCCCAGGCCAGGAACCAGGTCATAATTGATGTAATACCATATTGGTAGTTTGATATATTAGTTTTGTTAGCAGGAGACGGATAGTAGGGGAGGACGGGCTCGTAGGGAACCTGGACGAGTTGAAGAACAACATGCGCCGCCAGGGAGGGAACCTGCTCAACAGGATCAAGATGTTCCGCCAGAAGGGACGCCATCATCAACATCAAAATGGCAAGATTATTTTGTTTTATATTATATTAAGATGGCACAAGCTTATGACCCACCTGATGTTAAGTGACGTGCCTGTAATTTCACCGGCAACCATACCCTTCAAACCGAAACAGCAATGCTGCTTACGCAGGGCAGTGCATCTAGAACGTTCCTATGGTGCGTGACCTACGAAGCAATACCTTGTTATAGGCGATAGTTACCACTCAACATCAGGTGGGCCATAAGCTTGCTCCATCTCTAGGTCATATAATAGGTTAGGGAAAAAGTCTTTTCGCATTATAGTATGTATGAACTTGTAATAAAATCTCTTTGGCTATACTATTTGTATCTGGCTGGTTTTGGTATCATTCAAAGTTTAAATTTTAAAGAAGATAATTCCAAATTCAAATTAGGAAAATGTGTGATTTTTATTTGTTTTTCGTACTGTAAAGATGAATAAAATTCGATACATTTTAAATGTTTACTGCAAAAAAGGTAAAAATGTAACGCAAGCCGCGAAATTAATTTGCGATGTTTATGGACCTAGTGCAGTGTCTGTGAGAGTAGCACAAATTTGGTTTAAGCGTTTTCAATCCAGAAATTTTGATGTCAAAGATGCACATCGCTCTGGTCGCCCTATTACGGATAAAATTAATGCAATTTTTGATAAAGTGGAGTAAGATCGGTATATCAGTAGTTACGACGTAGCTGAAGAACTGGGAATTGACAACAAAACAGTTTTGGCGCATTTGAAAAAAACTGGGTACACAAGAAAGCTCGATATTTGGGTACCCCACGAGCTCACTGAAAGAAACCTAATGAACCGTGTACTCATTTGTTTTTTTTTTTCATAATTCATAAAGACGTTTATTTTCTCTCACAAAAGGTACTTATAAACTAGGTATTCTTAAAGATAATACAATATAGAATTTAGAGTAAAAAAAAAAAAACAAGGATAAGAATTATAGGACTTAGGATAAACATAGCAAGTTCTTAACCTGTTTTGTGAGAGACTGGTGCCTGAGGTAGGTTTATAATTAAACATACAGGTCACCAGTGCTCTCACTCCGCGAGCAGCAAAAACAAACAATTAAACCTAATATTATTATTTCCTTCTCAAGTATTATACATATATGCATATTGATATTTTATGTACAGACTTTTACAGACAAGAATATGTAAATTAATGAGTGTACGAGTAAGTGATGTGTGATCTGGTGTAATGTGGAGTGTATGTGTTTGTGTGTGTGCGTGAGGGTGTGTGAGGAGTGTTAGCGTGAGCACGGATTTTATGAGTATTATAAAGATATATATACAAGGGGCGATAGAAGAAGTGGTCAGTTAGGAGAGAGGAGTGAGTAGTTCTTCAGTTTTATCATAGGAGAGAGTTTTGAGCCAATCCGAGACAGTCCTCTTGCACTTCGCTCTGGGTTGGGAATAAATGGACAGCTCGGTATTAGCAAGGTTATAAATGTAAGGACCAAGAAATATAAAGTTTTGGGAGCGACTGACTCTTCCCTTTCTTCTCTTGTCCATCAAGAGGTTCTGATCATAAATTGTTTGAGAGTGTTTCTGTAGAATTATTTGAAGAAGAAAGTATTGTCTTACGGTTAGAACCCCCCATATGGTGTAGAGATCTGTTGTTGGGAAACGACAGGGCAAGCCCGCACTCACTTTCAGGATCGCTCTTTGGACTCTCTCCAATTCGATATGTGACTTTGCTGCACCTCCCTACGAGGTGATGCAGTAGCCAGTGTACTCATTTGTGATTCTTTATTACTACGTAATGAAACCGAACCATTTTTGAAGAAGCTGATAACTGGTGATGAAAATTGGATCACGTACGACAAGAACGTGCGAAAAAGGTCGTGGTAAAAGGCCGGTCAGGCTTCACAGACTGAGGCGAAACTCGGGTTAACTCGCAACAAGGTGATGCTGTGTGTGTGGTAGGATTGGAAGGGCATTATTCATTATGAGCTGTTACCACCAGGCAGGACCATCGATTCTGAGCTCTACTGCGAACAACTGATGAGATTAAAGCAAGAAGTTGAGAGAAAGCGGCCGGAATTAATCAACAGAAGGGGTGTGGTTTTTCATCATGATACCGCTAGACCTCACACATCTTTAGCCACTCAGCAAAAATTAAGAGAGGTTGGCTGGGAGGTGTTAATCCATCCGCCGTATAGTCCTGACCTTGCACCTTCAGATTTCCACCTGTTTCGGTCTCTTCAGAATTCTTTAGGTAGTGTCAGGTTAACATCACGAGAGGACTGCCAAAACTACTTGTCGTGGTATTTTGATCAGAAGCCCCAAAATTTCTATAGTAATAGGATCATGTCCCTACCTACAAGATGGCAAAAAGTTATTGAACAAAATGGTACCTAAAGTCTAACTTTTTATTAGCTGCAGTAAAATGACGTTTTGTGGGTTGCCGGTTTTTGAAGAAAAATAAATAGGGATGTAGCTAAATGAGTGAATCATAAATGAATAATCAGTTTGGTTTTTTTTTTTGAGATTTAATATTAAGTTGTAATGTATTTTTTTAATCTATTATTATTACTATACTAGAGGATTGATCTTTTTTAGTGGAAGTATAGGGAGGTACATTCAAAATGAAACAAAAACGTCATAATAATGTTATTTAATTAATTTTTGTGAACTGATTCACATCCCTATTGAGATTAGGCTGGCATAATTATTTTACGGAATGACAATTAGAAACGTCATTTTACTGCAGCTAATAAAAAGTTAGACTATACATACTTTAGTTAAATGTAAATAAACTATATTAAAAAATATTTAGAATTTTCTTAAAAAATGCGTAGAAACTTTTTCCCCAACCTAATATAAGAAAAAGTTGTTAGTGAAATCTGGTTTGCATAACAATTGAAAATGGTCTTTGTAAATTTATACATAAAACACAAATTAACTTCTCCATTTATTTATAGAAGTGAAACTCCCGGAGGAGGAGGCTCGCATCGAGGACCGCACGGACGCGGCCAGCACCGAGAGCTCCGAGGAAATCCTCGCGAAGTACAGGAGGAAGTGCAGCGCGGACAGCGGCGCCAAACCACGACGCACGCAGAGGAACGAACTACCATCTTCCGAACTGGAAAGGTATTAAACAGCCAACACTCACATCACCATCATAGTATCAGCCAAAGGATGTCCACTGCTAAACATAGGTATCCCCTTTAGATTTCCAGAGCGGCCCATCTTGTGCTGCCTCCACCCAACAGCTCCCACCAACCTTTATCAGGTCTTCTTTTCATCTAGCGAGGGCGTCCTACGCTACGCTCGAGAATTTTTCCGCCCATTTCTTCTTTCGTGTCAATGGCTATTTGACATTTAATTTTGATTAGCGCAATAGAGAGCATCTTCCACACCCCTCTCTGTTGCCTGGTACATGTCATTCCGTGTGCAGGTGGTTGGGTATAGAGAACATGAGAGCAGGAGGGCCATTGTTTGTGTGGTGGCCCCGCAGCGGCACTGGCTCCGGAATGGGTCGATGTAGCCCCACTTGCCTAAATTGTCTCGCCAGCGGTCAACTTGAGTGCGCAACCGGTGCCACATCAACTTGCTAGTCCTTTGTGCTATGTCGGTGACTTTGGTTCGTCTACGAGTCTCTTCAGGTCTGAGTCACATAGTCCTTACAAATAACAGGCACATGAGACTACACCTGTATGCATCAAGTGTATAAACGTAGAGTAGAGTAATGCATCGCAGACCACGTGTCTTAAGGTATGTGAACTGCAAGACAAAACTTTGTGCAAAACATAGGCAATGATAATTTTAGTCAGTTTGTGTCCAACAGTATTGTCTCCATTAGCTCCGTAGAGTCCTTAATAACTCATTTATTTGGCACAGTAGATGGAAAAGAAAATGAACTCATTCGTATTTATGTTGCAGATGTGAAGGTGTGGTGGATCTGAACGATCCAGAAGTGTTCAACAGCATGAAGCGCAAGCTGCGAATGGTGTTGTCCAATCCGGATCTGCATTGCGCCGAATACGTACCCAATGTAAGTTCTTTGAATTTACAAATAACTAGCTGCCACCCGCGGCTTTGCACGCGTGTTTCAGTCAATAAAAACTGATGCGTATAACCTCTATAATTTGAATATTGACTCGAAATTACTTGTAAAATCACACGCGCGTGAACCTAAATTATTAGAGCCATCTAGGCTATAACTGCTGATTTAGCGATGCTAACTTAAGGCGAAAGAAACACAAGATGAGATAAGGCAATGACCTAAAGTCCAATTCATTAGCGATATGCCACATACCTTTGATCCAGTAATCCTCGACGCAGGTTTAGGCAATGCGCGTTCTAGCTTAAAAGTTCAGTCTAGGTACACTGCTGGCCAGCGATAAAAACCACACAGTCTACAGATAACACTTGATGTGAGTTCAGTTCAGGGTTTGGGACGAACATCCGAGCGAAGTTACGGATCAATGCGAAAAGCCGGCAATGTCAACAGCTCTAAAAGTCTGACAGCGGCGAAGCGCATAAAACAATCACCCAACCAACGATATGGTGGCACATAAGTAATAAATTAGAACTATTAAATCAATGACTAACAAACGCCTTAGGGTATGTAATAAAATATAAGAAACTTATATAGCGAAATCAAAAACAATACCCTCCTTCGCAGTCGGTTAAAAAGTAGCCAATGCCCTTCCCCAGGATATAATCTCCTTGCCAAATTTCATTACGATCCATTCAGCCGGTCAGTGGTGAAAAGGTAACAAACAAACAGAGTTACTTTCGCATTTAGAAATAGAAGTATATTTCTTGTGACCATAAAAATTACATAGATAAGTTGTGCCCCTGTTTCTCAGAAAAGCTTAAACTGTGGCCTAGGAGACAGTTCTCTCCTGAATGACAGTGTTTGAATATTAGTATTACAGTCTAGTACATGATAAACAAATAACAAACAATCAAAGAAATGTGATGTCGGAGAGCACACATGCTCGCATGTATGCGAATGCATGAGTGTGTGTATGTGGGTGGCTTGTGCCTGGAGCGTGCTTGAGTGGAGGGTGTGTGTGCGTGTGTGTGTATGTGTTTGTAAGTTCAAGTTTATTTAAGTAAGTCTTCTATACCGGCATAATCAAACGTGTCCAACCATTGCGTTAGCTTTTAAATGGTGATTACTGTATTTAAATATATTTAATTTAGGATTAAGCTTTGTATATTATCGCGGTGCGTTATAGTTATATTGTCTGCAAGTGATGTTTCTTTCGGGTAAATTTATAAGAGGAGTTTTTATATTATTAGTATGGATAAGGTGGCTACTTGTACTGTAACACAGTTTTCATACTTATACAGGCATCACCGTTTCACACTGTACACATGATTTTATATTTGTTGTTCCTCAATAAATGCTTTTTTTTACTATTAGCGTGACCACGCTTTGTTAAAAATAAGGTTGAGTAATGTAGTCTAGTGTTGTTTTCAGTGAAAATTGTGGAAAAACTAGATGATAAAATGTGATTGTGTGGTTATTTATGTTCAGCGCTGCACCAGCATCTCCCTGGCCGAGTGGGTGGCGGCGGCGGGCGCGTGCGCGGGCAGCGAGGCGGGCGCGGCGCACGCGGCGGGCGTGGCGCGCGCGCTGCACGGCGCCGGCGCGTGTGGCGCGCGCCTGGCCGCGGCGCTGCGCGCAGACCTGGCCGCGCGCAGGCCCTACGCGGCGTATCTGGCCTCGTGTCGCGCCGCGCTCGCGCACACAGACCACGCGCTCAGAGCGTTAGTATTTATATTTCTGCTTTAACATATTTATTCAAGAGGAGACCTTTGCCCAGCAGTGGGACAGTACAGGTTAGAAAAAACACCAAAAAAAGATATTTATTACTTATAAGAAATAACATTTCACTTACATAAGAACTATTGCTCAACCTCAATTGACCTCTGTGGCGCAGTGGGCGAATAGCCGGCTGAGACGCTGGAGGTAGCGGGTTCGATTGCCGCTGCGGGATAAATGGTTGCATGGTCCACAGATTTGTTCCGGGTTTGGGTTTTTTTTTTAAATAATTAAATCTTTATTCAGTCTTCTTATTGCTAAGATTAACTTTAGGGATTAATATCTACTTACGAGTATAAATAACATTTTAAACAATATAAAAAAGTTTATAAGTTTTCTATCAGTGATCTGGTTGATCATAGTACAAGCTCTGAGCGCTGTGTGAAATGTCCAGCATTATTTATTGACTTTTGGTTTAAGATTTTTATTACTTACTAATTGTATGCCCGTGACTTCGTCCGCAATTTTCTAGATCTCGACAACAGCGCCACCTACCGGGTCCAATTGTAAATCTAAACCATCCAGGGACCCAAACAAACATACACAAAAAAATTCATCAAAATCGGTTCAGTTGTTTTTAAGTTTGAACCAAAACTCCTTTAGTTCCTACAAATCTTATTATGTATATATATTTTTAGTGTAGTCCTTTACTCAATGATATTACTTTGTACAGACAAATAGTGCAAGTTCGTTCTGAATGCATCACTTGTGGTCGAGCGGCGGCCGCGGCTCGAGTGTTGGAGCAGCTCGAGCGCGGGAATGCGCTGAGACGATTGGCGCGTCACCACCACGCGCATAATAACCACTCCATCAACAATGGTAATTATTACACTATAATCTGTATATTTGAGTATTAGAATGTATGAAAATGCTAATAGCCGAATTCACACCGGACGATTCAATTTTGGATCTTGCGATTCGGGAGCAAGGTCGCCCAACGAGCTATGGAGAGGGCTATGCTCGGGGTTTCTTTGCGTGACAAAATCCGCAGAAGAACTAAAGTTGCCGACATAGCTCTCAAAATTAGCAAGTTGAAATGGCAATGGGCAGGCCACATCGCTCGTAGAACCGATAACCGTTGGAGAAGAAAGGTTCTCGAGTGGAGACCACGGACTGGAAGACGCAGCGTAGGCCGGCCCCCTACAAGGTAGGCCGATCTAGTAAGAATCGCGGGGAGCCGTTAGGCGCAAACGGCTACCAACCGCTCGTTGTGGCGATCTAAGGGGGAGGCCTATGTTCAGCAGTGGACGTCTCCCGGCTGATGATGATGATGATGATCCGGGAGCATGGATCATGGATCGTACTCGCCTGACAGTTTGCATTTTCTTACGATCCTGCCGCGCCGCTCCAACACGCTCCAGCCGATCCACACTGATCCGTCTACAGTTGAACTCTCGCTCGCTATGGAGTCGCATGTATCCTCCCTTTATAGATGTCATTTTCTTATTTAACTCTTCAACTGGAACATTGTTCATCTCGCGACTAGATGCATCTCGCCATGCATCTTCTCTCGCTTCTCTGTTGGTGTATTTGGATCCCATAAACATTTATGCTGTTTGTATAGGGATATTAGGCGAAGACTCATAATTTTCCATATCGCTTGATCAAGATCATGCGTTTGATCGCGCGCTCCGCACACAACCGTCCACGCCACGCGCGCCAAGAGACTGTGGCAGCTTTATGCAAACGGATCGCGCGCGGCTAGGAGCGCGCTAAAGCCGCGCGCGATCGTGTGGTGTGGATCTGGCTAATTAGCATTAAGTTCGGTAATCCAATCTGTGATTGTAAAAGAGAAGTAATGAGCATTTTTTTAAACTTCTCTCTCTACCTTTGACGACCTCCGTGGTACAGTGGGCGAATAGCCGGCTGAGATGCAGGAGGTAGCGGTTTCGATTCCCGCCGCGGAACAAATGTTTGCATGATCTATAGATGTGGACAGGGTCTTCGGAATCTGGTTCTTTCCCTATATATTAAAAGTATGTGTTTACCAAAAAAAATCTACATAAGTATTCTATCAGTTATCTGATTCCCATAGTACAAGCTCTGCGCTTAGTTTGGGGCTAGATAGCGCTGTGTGAAATGTCCAGCAATATTTATTTACCTTTTCTGCACTACCTACAATAACTGTTTTTCTGTTACACAAAGTTTTACTGGAAGAGAATGCTTCCTATCGTTAAGTTCGCCCGTGTACAGATAAATTTATTTTGTACAATAAACAATTTTCTTTTATTTATTCATTCATGATCCCGAGAGTCTTCAAATACAGAATGCACAAGTTCTTTCTTCAATTTATAATTTGTTTTCGTTTGTATTTTTGTTAATTATCTGTCTAATGTATAACAACTCTGTTGAATAGGGCCTCTGTTCACAGGCGGCGAGCTGATGGATGAGAAGGCGACGAGGCTCACCGCCAGCATCAAGGCGATCACGGCTGAGGTGAAATCTGATCCGTCTTGGGAAGGTACTATATAGTGGATTACATTATTCTTCTGAAATTTAGGACCCCAATATTTTATGCCAGCGGTATGTGACGTTATTTTTACTATAAAATCCCTCAGCGCCCTGCAAGTCCTATAGCTCCTTGATTGCATTGATAAATCTTTAAAGGACGAAGTTCATTAACCCTATATAATGTTGTTAGGTGCGTCGTGGAGCGTGCTGGAGATGGCTGAGATAACGGTGGAGCGCGCCGCGTTCGCGCGACTCTACCTGCACGTGCTCTTCCCCAACGGAGACGGAGATATCGCGAGAGACCAGTCAGTATACATAACTTACACTCATTACTGACGGTGGAGCGCGCCGCACCCTCCAACTCTTAGCGTACTCGCTCGCATTCCTTAGCTCGTACGCCAAAATATCTCGGGTGTATCGCTGTCTTGTATCCATACAAACCTTGCCCAGTTCGGTGTCATTATATTGTATAACTAGCTGACCAATCCGCAGCTTCGCACGCGTATTTTTTCAATAAAAACATTACCTTCCTTCTGCGCAGTTGGGTAAAAAGTAGCCTATGTCACCCGGGGATAGTGTAGCTTCCCAACAGTATCGGAGCCAATTCAATACAAACAAACAAATCTTTCCTCTTTATAATATTAGTATAGATAATATTTGTGCCTTTCTAATAATACCAGCTGAAATCAACTGTATTTGTTCATTTAGATTATTATTTTAAATTTTGTTATTTTCTGTAACATAATGTAAAACTCATAGATTAGACCATAAGCGTATATTTTTTGTAATCCGGTTTCCCTCGATACAGTCTAGAGTCTAGACCTAGTGCGGGGACCATTAACAACTAAGTACTTCTATTGTGAGAGCGATGTTTAAGAGAGTTATCAAATAATACAAACACGTCAAATTTAAACATGTTTAGCCGCTAAATAACTTTAGGGATCGTTGTGCAAGCCGAGCTAAGCTGTTAGGTAAATAAATGTTTTTGTATTTTGTGTTAACAGAGTGCTGAGCGAGCACATCCGTCGGCTGACGGGCACAGCGAGCGCCATGAGGCTGGGCGTTCCCGCCCCGCACTTGTGGGCGGCGCCCTTCCCGCGCGCCCAGCTGCACCTGCGGCACCTGCCGGTCTACCGCACGCCCCGGGACAAGGTTACACATCACATCTATACAGGGTGACCCAGAACTAGTATGTTATCCTGATAGGGGCATATTCTCGGAACTTACAAGAACAAAACATGACGACTTTTGTGAATGCGATGATTTTCAATGAAAAATCACTTGGTAAAATGCTGATTTCATTAAATACTCTGTTTATCAGCTGTTTTAGGTCAAAGGACTTAAGTCAAACATTACATCTGTATAAGGTAAACTCTAGGGAAGGCGCAAAGTTTAAAAAAACAGCTGATTTTAATTCAAACTAAAAAGTTGAAGAAATTTATCCTGTTAAATTAAATGTTTAAATTATGTTTCTTTTTCTACTTCTAAAGTTGATAATTATCATGGTTGGAAATCACCCTGTTCAGGCTTAAATACTAGTTCCGGGACACCATGTTTAGACTAACCCACCTAACCCACCTGGTATGTACATACACAGAGTGCTGACACTAGTTGCTGCTTTATTACTGTCTAAATAAACATCCAAAACATGCCTAAAGTTGCAAGGAGCTTATTTGCCTAAATATGTGTACGCACGGCTACACATCAAGCTATAATTTCCAGTATAAGCTGACCCCGCAGTGTGTAGTGTGTGTGTCTTTCGGTACAATTAGAGGACAGGTCATGGAAATGTATAGCTTGATGTGTAGCCGTGTGTACATTTACCACCTGGTAGGTTGACAATGCAATAACCATAGGAGGTGGTCTCATGATGGAGACGGATGCTAGACAACGGAACTACTGAATGGAGTTTGGGCGCATTTGAATCTGCTTGCGGTTCCGATTATTGATTATATAAAATCTTGTTTTGTAACACAATTTTGAAATATTAGGCCAGTCAAATAAGCAAAAAAGGGGTCAACCTCGGAATGAGAGATAATAAGCTGGAAACTCGTATACACCTTCATTTTCGCGTTCTAAAAGTTGTCTCAAAAGTCGCACGAAATCTCGTGACTGCGTCGTAAGTTTATCAAGGTCAAAGCTCACTAAAATTGGAGTTTCACGATTATCTCGGTTTTTATAGCTCTAATGATGTTAACATCTATTACAAAATTGCAGAGCATAAAATTTGCGACAAATTCTGTTTCATACATTTTTTAATGCGCTCAACCGTTTCTGAGATAGAGGGCGGAGAGCGTGTAGGGTTAGCCGAGTTTCGAGTTTCCAGTTTATTATCTCTCATTCCGAGGTGAAAGCCCCTAATTTGAGTGGAGTGTATTGTTATTTTTCAGTTGTCGTGCATAATGCGATGCGTGACGTCCATAATGGCGATCCTGAATCTGAACGAAGGCGCCGCACCCTCCGCCGACGATCTAACTCCCGTCCTCATATACGTTATACTCAAAGTAAGTATCCATATATTTATTTTAAACTAGCTGTCCAATCCGCAGCTTCGCACGCGTAGTTTTTCAATAAAACATTACCCTCCCTCTGCGCAGATGGATAAAAAGTAGCCTATCTTACTCAGGGATAATATAGCATTTTAATGTTGAAAGAATTTTTGAAATCGGACCAGTAGTTTTTGAGTTTTTTCATTACAAACATACACACACACAAAAATACAAATCTTTCCGCTTTATAATATTAGTATAGATTCCAAAGTAACTCTGTCTGTTTGCTACGTTTTCACGACTAAACGGCTGAATTGATTTCGATGAAATTTTAAATGCAGATAGATTATGACCGGGATTGAAAAGTCTACTTTTTACTCATACGCATGAGGAGGGTAATTTTTACAAGCTTTTTATTAACTTGCAATGTATGTATGTTTGTCCGGGTGGAATATTGCAACTGAATTTTAAACCCGTTCCCCTCAACCGATTGAGCTGAAATTTGGAATACATATGTAACTTCGGTGACAATGCAATAATATGGTACCATGGAGGAGGTCTCATGATGGAGACGGATGCTAGACAACGAAACTTCTGAATGGATTATAGTAGGCTACTATTGTTTGGGCTCATTTGAATCTGCTCGCGGTTCCGATTATGAATTTTATAAAAGCATGTTTTGAAAACTTGTTTGAATACGTCGATGACTACCTGTGCCTAGGCCATTTGGGTATCCTTCCAAGCACGACAAGACCTCGAAATTGCAAGACGAACCGAGAACGCTTGGAAAGGATATTGTTCAATGAAACAGCTAATGAAAGGTACACTTCCTTTATCTCTGGAACGGAAGCTCATGGACGTGTGCATCCTCTCCATCCTCACCTACGGCGCGCAGACCTGCTCGCTGACTGATCTGCAAAAGTCCACACTCGGGGTTTGTCAGCGAGCCATGGAGCGCACTATTCTGGGAGTCAGATTAACAGACCGCATACGTAACAGTATAGATAGATAGATAATTCTTTATTGTTACACCAAATTAAAATAACTTTACCTATAAAACTTAAAGACTAATACATGGTGGTACAATGGGCGGCCTTATCGCTCAAAGCGATCTCTTCCAGGCAACCTTTGGATGAACTGAATTGAAAAGACGTGTGAGGAGGCGGTGTTACAATAAATACCTATTTATGTAAGATAAAAATAAATAAATACTTAAACCTAAAATATACCTACATATTCTTACATAAATAATATAAAATATACAAAAATATACATAAATAAATACATATATACTTTTACAATAAATATCGAAAGGAAATACAATGTTTACTCTAAAGAAGCCGCTAAGTATAGTTTGCAGACCTCATTTTTGAAAATAGGTAAAGATTTAGCAAGTCTGATGGAAACGGGCAAGTCATTCCATAATCCGACAGCTCGTACCGTAAACGAGTTACTAAAGAAGTTGGAATTATGGGCTGGAGTTTTCAACTGGAGAGTAGTGGAAGAACGCAGATTGCGGGTATGGGACAGATTTAGGAATAACAGTATACTGCGCTCTAAGACGCAAATCGCGGATGTCGGACAGCATGCGGGTAAACTGAAGGAGGATTGGGCGGGCCACGTCTGCCGCATGTCGGATGCGTTATGGGCTAAAGCCACCACAGAGTGGACGCCTCTAAACGGGAAACGACCTCGTGGCAGACCGCGGCGAAGATGGAGGGACGAAATTGATGCCCATTTACAGGATTGCTCCACAATAGCCCAAAATAGAGAAGACTGGAGAGAAGGAAGGGAGGCCTTTGCTCTGCAGTGGGACACTACAGGCTCTTAATAATAACTTAATAATTGTGTTGAAAAAGTAATTTTTCAACAAAAAAAACTTATTGTATTGACAAGTTAGATACAAATAATAAATATTTATAACACTCTTGTTACAAGTCAGCTACATAATTCCAAATACAAATATAACAAACAAAAATTCTGGTAAAACTAATATCTCCTTCAGAGAATCGTGAACACAAAATACATACAATCAAACAAGATGGAGCAACTTAAACAACAAAATGGGGTGTGGCTGTGTTATGAATACGGCCGTGTGTTGTACGTGAATACATGTACGTCACAGGTAATAATTTCTATACAAAATACGCCATTTTATGTACATTTTGTAATCATGTTTGAACACTTACTTGAACACAATAAATAATAATCTTTATTTCAGACTCATGAGGTCCATACACATTTACTACACACAATACAATCCACATAGTTCACAATAAAATCACCTTAAGTAGTTTAGGTGGCAATGCCCACCCAACGTCTATACATCTTAGAATGTATAAGCCTTTCTGCCAGACTTTTAATGATAACTAAGAAGTCCTTCTTGAAATATTAAATGGAAATCTCGAAACGCAGCAAAATGACCTCAAAATGGCGGCGCTTTCCCCTCCACTGCGCGCGATGCGTCACTGTCCTCACATAGCGTAACGAATTATTTGATCCTTTAGCTATCCAGTGGTGTAATTACATTTTGGATGGAGATGATAGATATGTAGCTGCAACACCAAACTGTATCCCCAGATTTTGTTATCATTCGTTTTTTGAATTGCCTCGCACTATGGAAGCAATTTTAAAAACGTATTCACGTCAAAAAACGTGATAATCTACAGGTGAACCCACCGTCCCTGCTGTCGACCATCGAACTGGTGAACGCGCTGGGCGGCGCCAGCCTGCAGGGCGAGGCGCTGTACTGGTGGACGCAGTTCTGCGCGGCCGTCGCCTACATCAAGACAATGGACTACCCGCCGCACTCCTAGCGACACACCACGCGTCTGGTAACTACCCTACCCTTGTACATATGTACATCTATTTAAAAAAATGTTTATATGTATTAAAATCACAAGGATCACTTTGAAACGTCAATTTTATAACCTGTTCCTTATTACATACGACCTGTTTTGTTATGTACGATATTAATTTAAAACACACATCCGGAATCGTATTTACAGATTTTAGAGGTGGGTTTAATACCGGTAACTTATCCAGTATATTTATATATTCATCCAGTAATCGATATATTTCCAATAAACAATTTTTAACGTAAATCGGCGGCGCCATTGCGAGGATGCTGCCTAGTCAGTTTAACAGGCACCTACTTACATGATGAATGAATATGATTTGTATACCTATTTTATACAGGATGTTTCATTGATATTTCAGGACTTGATAGACTAGGTTGTATGAAAATTTGATTGGTATTGAATTTGAAAAAATCTATTTTACAACAATATTAGCCATTAGCCTTACCCGTGTTTTCATTTAATGCCTTACATTACAAAACCTTATGAGCCTTATGAATAAGCTCAGAGTCGCTCAACGAGCTATGGAGAGGGCTTGCTCGGGGTTTCTCTACGGGATTGAATCAGAAATGAGGAGATACGTAGGAGAACTCAAGTCACCGACATAGCCCGACGGATTAGCACGTTGAAGTGACAATGGGCAGGCCATATAGCGCGCAGAACAGATGACCGATGGGGCCGGAAAGTTCTCGATGGAGGCCACGGACCGGCAAGCGCAGCGTAGAACGTCCACCTACAAGATGGGCATACGACTTGGTAAGAACCGCAGGCCGCTTCCAACCGCAGTTCCTGGAGATCAATGAGGGAGGCCTTTGTCCAGCAGTGGACGTCTACGGCTAATATGATGATGATGATTACATAACACGAAGTATGAAAAATAGCCAAACACGGAACAAATACCTGTAGACCATGCAAACATTTGTCCCGCAGCGGGAATCGAACCCGCTACCTCCTGTGTCTCAGCCAGCTATTAGATCACTGCGCCAGAGAGGTCGTCAATAGAGGGTAGAAGTTTATACATTCTGAGATACATGTATTTATTTTTTCTTTCCAGAATTCAGCGCGTGCCTACGGAACTATATTGGATAGAAACCAATGGCCGGCCTTCCCTCGCGACCGGCGCCACACAATATAAACATACTCAAAAACGATACAGCACTCAGTTACTCACTAAAACTCGTAGTCTGTACTCAAAAATAATATAAAAAATTAGAAAACAAAAATATGTAAAAAAAAAAAACTATTTATTACTGTTAGGTATTCCTTATATGTGATTTATGCGTTTTAAGAGGTCCAGTAATGCTTCTTAATTAGTACACCAAAATTAACTCAGTACATGTAATTTAACAAAACTTAAGAAAATAAAAAAAAATAGTTCTCAGATCAACATTAAAAAAACCGGTCAACCAGATAGATGGCGCTGTTTATCTACAAATAAGCTGGGCTTAGTGATTAATTAGTACTAATTTCACAATACATGCACGCTCTATAGAGAAGTTTATCGTCAGCTCCAGCCATAACAACGAGGGAGCGTTTTTATGTTCGCGGAATAGGGATATAGGGTGGAAATAAAAAAACCAAATTATTTTTCCTTTTCAAAAAATTCACCTGCGAGACGGATACATTTTTCAGATCTTTCAATTCATTTATTTATACCCTCATAAAAATATGTTTTGTCTTTATCTTTAAAATACGCCGAAACTGTCTTTTTGGCTTCATCATCGGTGGTAAATTTATTACCCCACAGCTCTTTTTTCATATTTAGAAACAGGTAATAATCACTCGGTGCCAGGTCTGGACTGTGGGGTGGGTGATTCAAAATATCGAAGCCCACCTTATGCAAGCAGCCAAGGCAACACGGCTCTTGTGGACGGGCGTGTTGTCGTGCTTGGAAACAGGTAATAATCACTCGGTGCCAGGTCTGGACTGTGGGGTGGGTGATTCAAAATATCGAAGCCCACCTTATGCAGGGCAGCTAAGGCAACACGGCTCTTGTGGACGGAAGTGTTGTCGTGCTTGGAAAGAGGTAATAATCACTCGGTGCCAGGTCTGGACTGTGGGGTGGGTGATTCAAAATATCGAAGCCCACCTTATGCAAGCAGCCAAGGCAAACACGGCTCTTGTAGACGGGCGTGTTGTCGTGCAAAAGCAGTACACCTTTCGTCATTTTCCCCCCGTCTTTTCTCTTTTATGGCGGGTTCCTATATCCGTCGGTAACCAGCTATGACTCGTTTCTCCTTGAAAACCTGTCATAAGTTTGACAATAGTTTGAAAGAAAGAAAGAAAACACATTTATTTGCTCCCACATACAGTGTACAATAATAAAATAACACAGACAATGGTGGTGTTGCGTGGGGACAAAATGGTCCCTGTCTCAGCATGGGCTGGTTCGAACCTTGTTGGGTACGATGCAGCGCTGGTTACAGGGCCTAAGTGAGGACACGAACTCTGCTAAACGAGTACCTATATAATACTAAATAAAAATTGCCAGTCACCATTATATAAATTGAACTAGGTTATCTATGACGGTGCCTAATAAGATAACAATACATGTTCGGATTTAAAAATAATAAAAATATAACAACATAAACATACACACCATAAACTACGTACCATGATAATACATACGAAAAAAGCGTTTTAAACATGGGATAAGCGTTCAGGATGATTTATTTGTGTTGAGGCTGCTGGAAATTGTGTGACATTGAATTATCGAGGATTGTTGATAAGTGAGTAAAAGCCAGGTGGGAGTTTGACACTTTTTCAAGAAGATACAAGGCGCACTCGGTTACCGACAGATATAGGAACCCGCCATTAATTGTTCCAATATTAAAGCGTAGTATTCTCCGGTTACAGAAACACCTATATAATCGATCAATAATATACCTTCAGAGTCCCAAAACACCGTTGCCACGAGTTTCCCAGCTGACTGTGACACCTTAAACTTTTTGGGAGGTGCTGTGCCCTTTTTATGTCAATGCATGGAGTAAAGTTTCGTCTCTAGTAACAATTAGACTCAATACACTTCATACTTTCATCATTTAAGTGTTTTTTTTTCGAGTTTTTTTGACTTGAATGAAAGTGTGCAATATTGATTCGCCGACAATATTAAGTCATACCTAATTTGATACGCATATGTATAAACATTTGTACTGTTCAGTTATCTAGCGAGTGTGAACTGACTGTATGGGAATCGAATCACCCCAATAGTTTTGCTCGGAATCATTATTTTGCATATTTCTATTTGGTACTACCTTCCGCCAGCGGCTTCGCACGCGCGGTCTCTCAATAAAAAGCGGCCTATGTTTGAAACTAGGTCATGTTCTATATAAATACCAAGTTTTATCGAAATCGGTTCAACCGTTTGACGTGATTGAGTAACAAACATCCAAACTTTCGCCTTTCGCATTTATTAAATTAGTGTGATTCGCTCTTGCGCGCCTCGAATAATTCGTACACGTACTGCGCGAGGTAGTATGGGGCTGTTAAAACTTTGTTAGAGGATTTTCAAGTAATTTAACCTTTGGAATGCGGATGTAAGGATCGTTACTAATTCTGTCATCTGCGTTGACATGGATCAGTATCATTGCTACTCTTGTCTACTTTTACGGTATATTAAGCCGTATTTTTATGTTGTTAAGGTGTTTATTTCTGTAAAAATAAAGTTGGTTGGTACACATTATACCAAGTGCGCTCTATTATGCGCGCCATCTTACGCAGACAGTGGATACACAGTTTTAGGTCATTACACATACTAAAGGTTAAATGAGTTGCTGACAATACGCACAAAATGTATTAGGACACAGTGTCTCAACTGACACTTTTGATTTTAATATTTTTTTACTGTCGATTCGGACACCATCAAATTATTGAAGCTTTTGAGTACAGTCAGATAAAAAATGTATAAGCAAAATTTATTATAATGTGATAAAGCTGATTAGCTTTATCATATTATAATAAATTATGATTAAAATTTGCTTTGTGAGCGTGTGTGTGGTGACTTACATTAATGTTAAAAAAACACTAGTTTCATTCATAGCGTATATTTGGTATAAATCAACATCTTGTATACTTAGGCATCTCAATAATAATAAATATGTGTCTCAAATAAAGATATAGAGAGAGTGTGACTTTGCTATGCATCAATTTCGTCATCTTGCTGTGCCGCCCGCCGCCGCGCCTCGGTAAAAACCTGTTGTTTTAACTGCTGACAGTACAGTGCAGCTATTTTTAATGGTGTCCGAATCGACAGTAACAAAAATATTATAAGCAAAAGTGTCAATTGGGACATTGCGTCCCAATATATTTTGTCCGAATCGACAGCAAGTCATTTAAATGAGTTGTACTGGCGATAAACTAATACGGTAGAGGTAGTGCATATTCCAGAATTAAACTCAACTAAGTCGATATTTATGTATAGATTTTTAACAGTTGTTATTTGGAAGCTGTTATAATAATCTACGTTTGAGTGATTACGGCATTAGTCTTGAAAATTAGCAAGTATCAGACTAGGCTATATTACCTACTTGTATGAGTAATGAATATAAAAATCCTTCCGTAGTTACGCTAAGAAAAATATATTTTGCACATCAAAGATAATTTTATAAACTAGATAATAACACTAGAATAAGCTTAATTGAATTGTCCGTGCTAATAATAAACCTGTCTTACCTATAGCATAGCATAGCATAGCATAGCTACACTGTGTTTTACACAGGAAGTTTCATTACTATAAATAAATAATACTGAACATTTCACACAGAGCTATCCAAATTAAGCAACGCTTCTACTACGGGAATCAGATAACTGATAGAATACTTATATACATTTTTTGACGTGATAACGTCTTATAAATCGATGAACGCCGGCTGCACGCACGAAAAAGCATGACTCTGTCACGTTCCGCCTGAGCCTAGCGTGCAAGCGAGAGTGCGGAACAAGCGACAGAGAGGCAAGATCGTCCTCTCTTCCACTCGTTATCACGTAAAATTATCGTCCGTAAACCGACTTTACAGACAAGCAAATTTTTTTTGTAAATACATAATTATAGTATACATAAAAACACTTTTAAAAATAACATGTAATAATTTGTTCCGTGGCGGGAATTGAACTCGCAACCTCCTGTGTCCCAGCCGGCAAGCCATCGTAACTAAAGGATAATACGAGTTTATTAGTAACACGGTTTATGAAATGTATTATAGCAACTAATATATATGCCATAACAATTTAAACACACATTAATAGCAAATTTAAAATATAATTAATGATCTGTAGTGGTTAAGAGATGTTTAAGTTTCATGATCTAAATTGCGTGGAATTTTTGTTTACACTTTTGTAAATGGAACAAGCAAATGGCCCACCTAATCCTACCATCTTAGGAACGTGCCCTACGGTACAATGCCCTGCATCCATCAAATTGAGGCCGAACAGCAACTCTGATTGGCGTTAGATATAGGTATTCTCTACGTAAAAAAATAACTAATCGCTGCGTGAATTCATTTTAGATGATTGAATTAAACAGAAATCAGGACCTTTAAGTACGAGTTTTCAAATTACGCAAACGTCAGTATCTGTAATGTGCGTCTGGACTGAGGGCAGACTTATTAAATCCTTGCTAATAAAGTTGAGACTTAGAGAAATTAGTTAAAACTTCAAGCAATGGTCCATAAATAAATATTGCTGGACATTTCACGCAGCGCTATCTAGCCCCAAACTAAGCAGAGCTTGTACTACGGGAACCAGATAACTGATAGAATACTTATATTCATTTTTTTTTGGTAAATACATATACCGAGAAACAACCAGACCCGGAACAAATAATGTAGATCATGCAAACATTTGTTCCGCGGCGGGAATCGAATCCGCCACCTCCTGCATCTCGGCCGGCTATTCGCCCACTGTACCACGGAGGTCGTCAATGGTCCATAAATTTCTTAAACGTGAATTAAAACTGTTGTAGGTGATTACTTGGGCTTTCAAATCTCGTGTTTGTATCCTTCCATACATTTACTTAATTAATGATTAAAACGGGTATTTATCGCGTATGTACCTTTTTTATTCGTTAACCCGACGTGTCGGCTGTTGCAACACAGTCATCGTCTCGGGCTGGCATAAATAAAACCAGGTACATACGCGATAAATACCCGTTTTAATCAATAATTATGTACAGTGATCGCGATAGTTTCAAAAATAATACATTTATTTATAGCAGCGCCCTTATGTGAGCTCATGAAAAGTTGACAACTCTTACCTAAGGGCCTGGATTACGGACCCTAAAGTACAATTACTTACCCCAATTTACAATTTCGAAAAGAATAAAAAAAAAATTAATCTAGTAGACTGTCCAAAAAGTTTTCAAAACCACACTTTTTTTGGAATGATATTATGCTCATATATGTTTGTGATACTTCCCGAATTGATATTTGGTAGTTTTTTTGGCCACTACCTGACTAATCGTTTGCGATTTCGTCCTCGTTGTCGCAGTATTTTAGTATTTACCATTCACGCGTAGGCCACCTGCCACTTATCTATCGGAATATGGTAGAATATTTTTAGACGGTAAATTTGCCAGCTCCGAATCTCGGGGCGAACCGGGGCACCTGCCTCGGGCGACAATTTTAGTGGGCGCCAAATTCTTCAATATAAGATATGTTTGAAAACTTGTTTCGAAAAGCGCTACTATCGATTATTCTATTCCCAGCACATTGGCCATCTGCATAATTCACCTAGCTGTTTATTTGACTTTGAACCGCCCCCCTCCTCAAATGCTGGAGGAGAGGGAATTCCTAAATTCTAGATCCGGGGCTGGAATTAGTCAGTGCTCAATGTTGTTCGCACTACCGCAGTGTTTTGACATTTTGAGTTAGCACTGTGCTAAGCTACGTTTATTTATCTAAGGAAAATGGCGATTGATGTGTTTCAAGTGTACCTAAGTTAATATAGAAAAAAGTGCATCTATTTTGTGTATGAATGCTAAATAGAAATATGTATCTACGTATATATTAAAATAATATATTCTGGATAGATTTGTAGCTTATAATTTACAATAAGCACCAGTTTATTTCGCACTTACTGTATAATGTTAAAAGACACTATTTTCGAACTAACACAGAAATGTATTTTATCATAATCAATCCCTAGTTAATCTCTTGCCTAGTAGTTACGTAGACTGCGATGTTTAGGGCATATTAACCTGTTGAGTTTAGTGTAATTCAAATGTACCTAATGTAATAAGAGCAATGAAAATATATTTAGCAATAGATCGTGGTTATTATTTCAATTTTTAGTTTGGTTTTCCGCTTTCCATTTTCCTTACAGTTTACTGTTTATTTAATGCCCAGCAGTGAGTACACATCCAGCGTAAGCTATGTCTCATCGCTGAAGTTCCGAAATTGTGCTAGGTCCTAGACGAACTAACAGCACATGCAGAGATTCTCATTTTATAGACATTAGTCAACTTTGAGAATTGTTAAAAATAAAAAAAAATCCCAAACTTTTTTCTCATAGACCACTTTCAGAACTTTGCTGGTTCCGGTGGACCCCCTGCAGTTACATTTCTACCATATTACCAGTCGACAAAAAATGTGACCGTCTCCCTCTCCACTCATCATATAAAAGTATGTAACAAGAAAGAAAAGTCTTAACACTACACGATAATCAGTCATACAAAAACGTTAACGCAAAAAATGTGATCTAACTGTGAAAATTGCGTTGCGGCTGAGTTCCAACCACAAATTAAGTGTTCGCTTTAGAATAGAATAGAATTATTTATTTGACACACACAAAGAAACATAGAACGGATCACAAACAAAATAGGTAGATAAGACAGGAAAATTACAAAACAATGAGATTAAATTAGACCTACAGCTAGAACACATACTTACCTACCCCACCAGTAGGTAGTAGGTAGGTGCACCAACTAGTCACGCGTGGACAAACAGGCTCTGCCTCAGCTTTATGCTTCTTTGCAATAAATGATTCAAAGCAACGCTGGTTTTCAGGAAGAGTATGTACGATGACGTCACAAATTTAAAATAAGACTAATTATACAAAAATAAACATTTATATAATAAATAAGCAATGATACCAATATTAATAACAAATATCTACATGATATTCAATAACAATAAAATGTTATATATAGGTACATATATATTATACGAGGAGGCAGTGAGAAAGTAAAAAGTAGTGAGAATGAGATAGAATATAATGACTATTGATAACTTAATAATTTGTTTTTCTACATAGTCTCCCGAGTCTCTCTACACACCGAGTCCAGCGCTTTTCCAAGGCTTCAATCACTTTTTAAGAAAAAAATTTTGTCTTGGTCCTGCAAAAAGCTCTCCACGGCATCCATCACCTCGTTATCGTCTTCGTACCTGTTTCCCCTTAAGTATTCTTTCAATTTGGGGAACAGATAAAAATCGCTAGGCGCCAGATCTGGTGAAAAAGGGGGGTGGTCAACCAATTCGAAGCCAGCTTGCTGAATTGCAGTCATCGCAACTGCCAACCTGTACGCGGGTGCGTTGTCGTGATGAAACAGCACGCCCCTTCGAAGTTTCCCTCTACTTTTCTCTTTGATGGCATTCCTCAACTTGGGAATTAAAGCTGCATAATATTGGCCTGTAATAGTGGTTCCACGCTCCAGGTAATCAATCAACAATATCCCTTCCCAAAATATTGAGGCCATAACCTTGCCAGCCGATGCCACGGCACGAAACTTCTTCAGGGTCGGTGATGATGGCCGTTTCCATTGCGAAGATTGCTGTTTTGTCTCGGGATCAAAACGATGGACCCATGTTTCGTCCATTGTTACGAAACGAGGCAAAAAGTTTTCAGAATCTTCTTAAAACTTGTCCAACAATATCTTCGAAATGTCAAGTCGATTTTGTTTCTGACTGTCGGTTAACATTCTCTGCACCCATCTTGCGGAGACTTCTCATATTCAAAGATTGTTTCAATATGGATTGAATACTTCCATATGAAATGCCCCTTTCTTGAATTAAGTATCGGATGGTAACTCTTCGATCGCTCAATACGATTTTCTCGACTTTCGCAACATTTTCTTGGGTGACTGACGTCGATGGACGGCCGCAACGATTGTTCGTCTTCCGTGCTCGTTCTCCCTACTCAAAATTGAGAAGCCCACCTTGCGACAGTGGAATACGACGAAGCACTCCTAATGTTGCCTCCAAATCGCAATGAATCTCTTGCGTCGTTAACTTTTTTAAACAGAGGTATTTAGTAACGGCTCCGTACTTCGTTTTTTCTCCATTTTCGAGAACACGTTCCGACACGAAGCAAACAAATGACTACATTCAGAAAAAAACAAAAGAGAATCGAAGATTTTTTTCTTTATTAATATTAAAAATATGTATCTGAGCTATGCCTGCCAGTATTTATTTTTTTCTTACCAAGGAGTATGTCGTTCTCACTACTTTTTGATCCCTCCTCGTAATTATTTAACATAAAAGAGGAGAGAAGCGTTAGTGTGTGGCTGTTTGTAAATAAGTCTCCTGAAAGTGATGAGCAGTGAGCTTTGCAAGTGTCGACACGTTCGTTGTACTGAATATGGAATATGCAAGTTTTTAAAAGTAACAATCGCTGAGCTTCATAAAATAAAACTGCCTACATTGATAGGTGAGGTCAAGCCAACATATTAGTTCTTCACTATCGACACAAGATAAATTTTAGTGGACCCCCGCTTACGGATTGTGAATCCCCATTTTTGTCAAGCCAACGTAGACCCCCCGTCGAGTCTCCCATGGACCCCTGGGGGTCCACCTGGGCCACTTTGGGAATCAATTATTTAGAAGGTAGTGCGCATTTGAAGAAAGTAAAGGTTGTGTTGTGCATAGAACATTGGTGAAGCGTCGGGTAGTTATTTATGACTACCTACTTTATTATTTTATTTGCATATTATAAGGAACTACTTAAAAAACACATTGATGACATTCAAAGTCAATATTAATTTAAATCACAAGAATCACTTTGGAACGTCAATTTTACCGCCTGTGGCTCCGCGACCAAGCCACCAAGCAATAGTAGTAATATGGGTCATAAAAAAGGTGTCCGCCTCCACTGATAGAAAATCATATAAAAGAAAGTAACAAGAAAGAAAAGTTAATCAGTCATACATAAACGTTAACGCAAAATTTTAATTTCTGATTACTTCACGATTTATTAAAAGTAGGCGCGTTGGCGAGATATTAGTGAACACATTTATTTGAATATTACAAGTCTACACGACTTTCTAGGAAACACAATCTCCCAATTGTTTTGGGAATACTAACCCCTCGGAACTGTACACGTAAGGTCGAATTTAGCTAGTGAAGGGTCTCGAGAGCGTGCGCGTAGTCACGCATTACCGCAAGTCGCAACCACGTGGAGTCGACGCCGCGCGGGTTGCTGGGTACTCGACTGAGAAGCTACGGTTCTGCACGTGGAAACCACGTCGGGGGCGTCTGCCGGCGGTATTCAGGAAGTGATCACCTACCTACTTTGCATAATGGCTGAAAATCAGAATACCAATTTAGGTAGACACCAGCTGATGAACCTCCCTCCTTAATTATAAAAATTGATATCATATCTTAGTCAAATTCAAGTTTTGACCTAATCTCAACTTTTACAACTCTACGTAACCTGAATGCAAGCAAAAGCTCGTAGCGAGAAACGAAAAGTAAAAAAATAATTAAACACTGTTTAGCGCGTTTAAAAACATCCTATACAAAAATTGATAAAGGATTTTTGCCTATACAAAAACTGACAAGGAATTTTTGATGTTTAAACCTTTTTATGGTAACAAGATTTTGATGTAACCACAGCAAATGCAATAAGAATTTGAATTGAACTGCACTAGCAATATTTAGTGCACTAAACTCAGACGAGGCTATGAGATAGATAAAGATTCTACTTCAGCATGTTGCCTGTGTATGTAAAATTGGTGTCTAACTGGCTAAATATCCAGTATTTTTCGTTTAGTCTCTCTGAATATTGCAAAGTGTGGGGCTTTAACTAACAGTATCCATGAAAATAGCCGAGTAAATGAAGAAACTTTTTGGGTGTACACAATGTTTATTATGTACGATTTTACATTTTATAAATGTACACTTATAAACAAAAGCTTCCCAGCAAGCAGGTCACTGAAACAAAACAATGTTTATGTTATTATTTCTTAATAATTTATTGAAGAGATGAAGTTAATGATAAATTATATCAGAAGTTTATTACATTACGTCATGGCATTCAGCAGTAGCAAATATTAAACATCATTTACAAGAAAATTTCTAATTGATTTAATTTTATAATTATGAAATGAATCATAGCTACTTTGATCTATTTTATTTATATAATAAAATTGCAATTAATCAAAACTATATGAATCTTTAAAATGATTTAATTCAGGACTTGCTAAATACAGAGAAATTAATAAAATGGTCATTTTTATTTAAAAATTTAATTGGAGTTGATGATACAAATGAAACATGACTTCTTACCTTATCACAGAGTTGGTTGCCTATGATCGTGGCCTCTCCTTCTTTTCTTTGTACAGAGCGAGAAGGGATACATTTGCTACCTTGACAACCTGCAAAGAGAGAAGTGTTAAGTATTGGTGTCGTTTTAACGGCCAAAGTGTTTTTTCATAGTGCTGCTGACCTTTTCACAATATGAAGCAGCTTAACAAGATACAGTACATGATACAACACTTTCTGTCACCTAAAGGAAAGTTAAAATCTTGTTTTGTATGTCACCGACAGATATTATTTGTCTTTTTTCATAAGCATGCATTAGCACTTTTTATGCACTTATAATTTGTCAACCCAATCTCTGGACACCAGAGCTTGCACCTTATAAAGGACCTTATTTAGTATTAGCATTAAGTAACCTAATTGTTTAATTGTTTGCTGTCCTTAATAAAATAAAAATGACTAACTGAACTCCTGAGATGAAGGGAAAAATTAAACACAATATACATCCACAACTCACAAGACAATGTCTGCTATCGAGGCAGAATTAAAGTCTTAACTTTTTTTTCTTTATAACTATTGTTAGCTTGTAAGGGGTATAATAAAGAATTTTCATTTATTCACTCTTTTGGAGATCAGAATTAAATCATTTTTATTTCAGGTAGATTTACAAAGCTTAAATTTAACATCTCAAATGGTTTCAAAATGTTAAACATATTTTAGTAGAACACTGACATTTTCTTGTAAATGACAAGCTCACTGCATTTTTAATGTGACCGTATGTTTATTCGTGTAACAAGCAGTTTCCAATCACATTAGATTATAAATGCGCAAGTTTGGATGGTTGTTTATTTATTTGTTATTCAATCACGTCGTAACAGCTGA
The DNA here is from genome assembly GCA_918857605.2 of Philereme vetulata. Classification (NCBI taxonomy): domain Eukaryota; kingdom Metazoa; phylum Arthropoda; class Insecta; order Lepidoptera; family Geometridae; genus Philereme; species Philereme vetulata. The sequence continues at coordinate 3,138,216 of OU975482.1, forward strand.
ACCGATTTCGATGAAATTAGTATGTACATAAATTATAACTTGAGTTAACTCCAACACATAGGCTACTGTTGACAAACCACGTGTGCGAAGCCGCGGGCGAAAGCTAGTCTGATCTAAAGATGAAAACTATTCCAAGGATATTGTAAGTTTTTTAGTATGTAGGTGATTTCAGTAAATTAAGCATCATAGTTTTAAATCTGTCTGAGAGCTCCTCGATTATTTTTGAAAGTTATGCCCCATGCAGTCTGCATAGCTATAACTTACCAAAAGGCTTAGGAATGGCCAACTAACCGACGTCAAAGATTTGGCGTCATATTTGGGGAATATATCGTATTCGGTAGCACATTTCAATTGAAAATAAACTTTATTATAGTAATAAGACTGGTTTCCTCACCTTGAATCTGACTCCGGGAATATCACCGACGGCATGACCCTTACGACCGAATCCTGCTACTAGTACTTCATCGTTCTCCTCAATGTGGTTAAGACAACCGTCACGGGGTACGAATGCAGTCACCTTCTTTCCGTTCTTGATGAGTTGCACACGGACGCACTTACGGATGGCAGAGTTGGGCTGCTTGGCTTCAACACCACTGGGGAAATTAAATTACCATGAACTATTTGTGAAGTTGATTGAATTACATTAAACATTACCGTAGATACATTTAGGGTAGACAGCATAGTTCTACATAGTTTATGCAGTTAGGTGTAGGCATTGGTTCTCATGCTATTACCTCATTTGCATAATTTTGGCGCGTAAATAGTTGGCTATATGAAAAAAATGTATTAATTTCTACAAAATTCAGTGAAATCATTAACTGTTACTCTACTTGTACTTCTAGAACTCTGATGTAAATCAGGCTTTAGTTAGTCTTAACTGTACTTTTAACATGAATAATCAAACAGACTAGAAACAGAATAGAACAAATAAATGTATCTTTCTCCAGCAAATAACAAGTTTCCAACGTAAACACCGTACATGCGTATAACCTCAACAGGGTTCATTGACCCAATGTGTTATTTTTCAAAGCACGTAGGTAGGTAATATCGATTTTACTGTCGAAGTTTCGCGTTTCACTGGCTTGGTGCGCAATTCGTTACCTTTCAGCGTCATATTTGTTATTTTTCTTCGATGCGCGGCACCGCCGCTCGCAGTATTATCCTGTGATTGTAGTAGGAACACATTCACAGGCATAATACCACGCGCGGAAGGGACGCTATCACTTGTCTTGATGCTTCTTGAGGTCACTTCGACGACTCCCGCAACAATTCTTCAGTCACAATACGAAACCAACTCTATTCAAGTAACTACAACTAGTTCGCAAGAATAACAACATCAGTTAGTAGGCCAAGCTTCAACGATGTCTTCTGAACACTAAATAGAAATTGGAGAAACTTACTTACACTTTCTCCAGGACGATGCCTTTGGCGTGAGATGCTCCTCCGAAGGGATTGGCCTTCCACCTTGTTCCCATGTGGGCTTTCTTGAACTCTTTGTCTGCCCATCTTTGCTCACGGCGGTGGTTCACGTGCTTGCGCGCCGTGCGAATACCACGGGGTTTACCTGAAACGACCAAGTCGCCGGTTACCACTAATGTTTACAAGACACTGAAATCGACACTCCAACTTCTACACTGGATAACATGAATGGGGAAACTTTAGTTTCACCTCGCAACCGACGCGGCCCTAACGAGATGGAAACAGATTAATTTTACACCACGAGAAAAACATGTCTCCGCCATGGCCGACACCTATGCATGCACATACATGTAGTTATTACGGGATATTTTGATAAAACTATAGCACTCCTACGTAATTAGCACGTTCGTTGCACTAGGACACACTTAGAACACAAAATTGATGTTAAATTACAACAATTTCAGACAAAAACTCTTCCTTACCCATTTTGATAGCACAACACGAATCGGCTACGGATAGGAAAAGAAATTATTCGTGAAGCTACTGGCCTGGCCAACCACCGGCTTCAATTCATCATGTCAGCCAACAAAAAAAACTCAATTTAGGGTTACCATTGTATCAAAACCATTACTTGGTTTAACAATAAAAACTTATTGATCGTGTATTTAGAGCTTAATAAATCATTCGTTCAGTTCAATGTCATTTTGTTGTTTGTCTATGATTGACTGGCGTGACGTCTGACTGACTGAGTGAGACGCTTTGTTTACGATTAGATTACCATCCGCTGCAAGTTAATTTCATCTTCGTATTTTTTAAGTTTTATTGAGTTTTTTCCAGTACTTTACTTCATTATTTATTAACCTTACCTGTGTATAAGATAATAAAAATGACAGTCAATCTTGCAAGAAAAGACGGTGGGCCAGGGTACGTCGGTATACAGTTCTGCCAAGAATGCAACAACATGCTTTACCCGCGGGAGGACAAAAACAACAAAGTCCTCCTGTATGCTTGTAGAAACTGCGACTACAAGCAATTGGCTGACTCCAATTGCGTGTACGTCAACAAAATTATGCACGAAGTCGATGAATTAACTCATATAAACCCGGATGTTGTCAGCGATCCCACACTGCCTCGTACGAAGGATCACATGTGCCCTAAATGCAACCACAGGGAGGCGGTGTTCTTCCAGGGTCAGACAAGGCGCGCTGAAGAGGAGATGAGGTTGTATTACGTGTGTACGAGTTGCAAACACAGGTGGACTGAGTGAATAATGTTCTGTTTTGTAAGATTACTTGGTAAGGATATTAAATTGATTTATTTCTCTAACTAAGTAGTTTATGTTCTTCGTCCAATCTTACTACTTCTCTACACAATAATTATTTTGCGCAAAGTTAGAATATTTAAACTTGCTACAAACTCCACAACAATTTTACTCATTGCTCTATCGGCTGGTACCGTAGCCGATAACAAACAAATTAAGACCTGCCAAACTGTGACAGAACATATTTTATCAGTAAATTTTGCTATGTGTATTGTATTCATTTATTTCAGATAATTATAATCCTTAATCACAATAAATTAAGTACAATCAAAATAAATTAAATCAATATTATAATATGGTAGGTAAAGTTAAAATTTAAATAAACAACAGACAAGTAACAAACATATTACGGTACTTGATAAGATTGATAGATAATTCCTTTATTGCACACCATTCAATATAAACATATAACAAAAACCACAATTCTAAATAAAAGGTACAATGGGCGGCCTTATCGCTAAAAGCGATCTCTTCCAGGCAACCTTTGGATGGACAGGATCTATGTGAACAAATAAGGACGGCGGCGTAAATCCGATAATAAAGAACAAGTTTAAATTACAATTAAAAACATGTAGATTTCAGTAAATCTATATATATATATATCTAAACATTGATCACATATTAGTACTTGTTTGCTACCTCTATGAGGAATCCTTAGGAGGGCATTCCAAAATCTGACGCTGTCAATTTCAAATATTTACGAAGTTGGCCGGCCGTTGAACTTGCTGCGTGGCTTGCGGATGTGTGAGTTGATGTCCTATACACCTCACTATAGGACAAGAAATGTTGATCCTTTGTCATGTCGATCTAATGAAAATGTTAATTTATAGTGTACTAGTGACCCGCCCCGGCTTCGCACGGGTGCAATGCTGATACTAAATACACTACAGAAAAACTGTGAACGTTGTATATAAAAACATAGCGGCCCGCTCCGGCTTCGCACGGGTATAAAATATATAGCCTATGTGATTAAAATCGATTCAGTAGTTTTGATTTATTCATTACTGCCCGTGGCCTGCACGCGTTAAATTTGGAGTAAAACAATCCCCCTTTCCCTATACCATGAAGATTTCCTGCTATCTTTGGAATATTTAAATTCATACACTACATTTTTACTTATTTACTTTTTACATTTTTAACTATTTATTTTATTTTTACAACATATTACAGAATGTCTTTATAAACAACGTTCACAGCTTTCTTGTCATTAGACAATACAAACATGTTTTCTCTGGAGGTCACTCTTGACATACAGTTGTCCATGTGAAAAACAGTCAACGCTCAAATCTAAGCCTGCAACGTTGAAGGGTTGACCCTGCGATTTATTAATGGTCATTGCAAAAGATGTCTTTACCGGAAACTGTAAACGTTTAAATTGGAAGGGTAAATCCGATGGTATCAGAGGGATTCGGGGAATCAATACATCTTCTCCGGTACCACATCCTGTGAGTATTGTACACTCTATTATGAAAGTTTTCAATGATTTTACCAGCAAACGCGTGCCATTGCAAAGTTTAGGTGGATTCAGGTTTCTTAATAAAATAACAGGGCAACCTACTTTCAACACCATTTTGTGAGGAGGGAGTCCAGACGGGTTCAAAGAATTTAGAAATTCTGTAGGAAAATGAACAGCTTCTTCCAAATCGAGAACAGTATCGACCGAGTAGTATATTTTCGTCGGCGCATCAATCTTTGAAAGAATCAAGTTATTTACTTAATCTACTTGTTCGTTAGTTGGTGACAGAATCGCTCTTTCTTTAAACCAAGATATTGTCTTATAACTTATGTTATCAATGTCAGGATAGACATTGTTGACTAACTCTTGGATGTTGTCTATCAAAACGCAAAGGTTTTCTAGGTCAATCCTTCCCTCACTTTGTGTTAACTCTCCATTGCCAACTTTTAGCAGCATCTCTGGAAATAGCCTGTTCTCACGTGAAGATGACGAAACCCTCATATTAGTTTTAAGCTCTAATTTATTGACATGTGGCCAAAGGTTGGATCTTTTTAGGCAAGCATTTATTTCGTCAGCACGTGTTCCTCGAGTCACAACTGGTAGGATTTGACGGAAATCTCCTGAGAACAGAATTGTACATCCACCCATAGGTTAATTTTTGTTGCGCAAATCGCGCATTGTCCTATCCAGTGCTTCCACAGACGTCTTGTTTGACATGGTAGCTTCGTCCCAGACTATTAATGAGCAGTCACGCATCAATTTTCCTGTATTGCTCTGTTTAGAAACACTACAGACGCTGTTATTATCATCGGTGGCGATTTTCAGCGGGAGCTTGAATGTGGAGTGTGCGGTTCGGCCTCCTTCCAAAAGCGTAGCGGCAATGCCGGATGACGCAACAGCTAACGCAATTTTTCCGATAGATCTCACTTTTTTTAAAAGCAGATTGATTAAAAATGTTTTTCCTGTACCTCCTGGGGCATCAAGGAAAAACAATTTCCCTTCATTGTTATTAATTGTTGATAGTAATGCAGTGAATATATTATAATATATATATATTTTTTCTGATCGATGTTTAATCGTGGCTCATCTTGAGCTATATTTTGTAAAAGTTTCGTTTGATCATATGATGTTTCTCTCGTGTATTCGGCACTGTTAGTTAAATCTGAGTTAGTAGTATTAGCTGGCATCGGCAGCCCAAAATCCTTGATCGATTTACCCGAAAGTAATTGCACTACTTTGTTCAATTCCAATAATGCTTCGTCAAATATGTTTTGATCATATTGTACATCATCTGAGTTTAACTCTCGCCGTCGCCGAATCAGAATATCACTGGCCATATTTTCTTGAAATTTATTCCATAGATTAACAGAATCAGTTACTTGACAAAACACTACTATGACGGCAAATAAATATCTTAATGATGTAGCTGAACTACAAACAGCTGCTTCTGATAATGTGTTTTCCCAGTGAGAATCGTCTTCCAAGAGCCCCATAGCTTTGCATGCTGCTTGATAAGTATTGTAAACAACACCTTGTACAGTTCTTAGGTGTGCAAAGGATGTCGGGCCTTTTACAATATGCAGTAACATTCTCAGATAAAAGCATTCGCTGTTGTTGGGATGAACCACGTAGACTCTGCCAAGAGCATCCGTTTTTTTTACTCCGGGGAAACCATCAACCGCAGTACCTTGTTTTCGCCGTTGAAAAGTTTTAGAACTCTGGTTCCATGTATAGTAACCTGGAACTCTGTCATATGTCAGTGTTTTCGCGAAATCATCTTGAGCACATAACTTGAAGAATGCTGTCAATGTTGTATCTCGCGGGTTATTAACAACTTCTTGTATATTGTTCTCTGTGAAATATAATCTTTGTCCATTTTCTAAATGAACTGCAAGGTGGACAATTGTGGGAGCCCGGTCGTGCACTTCGAATGATAAAATCCTCCATACAGCTTCAGAGCTGCAGATGTAACGTCCAGACTGATATTTTTCCACTTCATTTGGTGATTGTATGCTGAAAGTGGCTTGATCACTGCCTTTATTAATGTACTTAGTAACATATTGAATTGACTTTATTGAATTGCACAACTCTACGTTGATGTGGGCATCGAAAATTTTCAAAAGGAGCGTATTATAGGGAACGTTCCATCGGTTATCAATATCATGGTTTCGGACGGTAGCATTTTGCCCAACCTGTTCTGGCGATCGTCGACGATATTTGGGATATCCGTCATCGCTAGTACTTGTTTGAGTTTGGAACGACTTCGGAAATTTTTTGCTGCATTTAGAATCTTGCATACATGGAGAATTCTGGTTTAAAGTCCCGCAAGGGCCGTGTACCATATGTTTCTTTACGATTTCGTACAGGATAGGATCTTCATCTTTATCCGGTAATTCAGCTGAAATAACCCTGTCAATTTGGTTTGGTCTAATTTTGTTCACTAACCACACCAACAGGTGTACATGTGGCAAGCCACGTTTCTGCCATTCTATTGTGTACATATGACAGCGCGGCGGACCGAATATATGAGACTTGTTAATGAGGTGCAGGAGTTTCTGTACTTTTAAATGGAAGACTGTTAACAGGTCAGGTTTGCCGTAATTTCTTACGTAAGTCATGGCGTCTTGCGATTTTTCGTGTAAATATCGAGGTCCACCTGTGAATGATGAAGGTAGTATAACCAACTGCCCAATGCCGTTGCGGTGTTCATTCGCCTGTAAAGCATCCTGAAGATGAACGTAATTTTCAGCTCTCAATTTAGTTTGATTATTACGGATGTAGGCCAATCTCTCAGATTCAATTTTCGCATATTGATCTACCAAGTATTGGTTTGTTAACATTCCATATCTAAGCAAAGTATTGAAATTGTTACGTCTTGTCATTATACGGTAGCAATAGTAGTTCATACATGACACTGTTTTACGCAGAGGTGTACCATCGATTGGGTCAACTTGAGAAATATTAATGGCATAACCATTTTCTCCACGACATAGCATCAAAGGATATTGTAAGCTGTCATAAGATCTGTGTAACTCTGAATTTTTTTGCAAATTATCATTACGACTATGCAATACAATATCTCTTTTGTCAAATTGCTGTCCAGCTATCACCACTGCTACTTCACTCGTAGAAGGCGCATTGTATCGTCCTCTGTGTTCTCCAACAGGAACTTTATTTGCATGGATTACGACATTAAAGTCAGGAGTATCTGCTGGAACACTCTCAATCGCAGTTTTGAAAGACTGTATGTAGCAATTATGAGAATGTAACATATCTTGGAGAGATCTAATCAAATCTCTATCAATTGGCTGTGCAACACTTGTACACCGCGTAGATGCTTGTGTATCTGGATCTGCAATAAAATATATTTGCAGAAATTTGTGATTATCGGGTCGAAGTGGTAGCAAGCTCCCAGCTAAGTGGTACACTTGCCCTTGAATTTTAAATGTAGGCATGAACCCACGCTCAACGACTTGCTTACTCTTAAAACAGGTCATTTGAAATGCGTTATTATAACAGCGTATATTGCGCATGAATTGCTTGGATTTCTGATGATCACCCGTAAGAAGAGAGTGAAGTGGTTCAGGTGGAGGGAGAACTTCTTCTAATTTGACTTTTCCTTGTAAGCAACACATGACTTTCGATTCGTCCTTGAATTTCAATGCCAAGCAATGTTCACACACTACTAACATAGTACCTATTGATACTATACGATCGTCCTTGTAAGAAATCGAAGGATCGTAATTCATGGCAGAATTTTCTTTATTCACCCACGAATTAGTAACTCGTGCTGATGATTCTCTGGCTCTCTGTATTCGATGTCTTTCCCTATCTCGGCTGCGGTGAACCTCACGCTCTACTGAAGATTCTCTCTCTCTCTCTCAGCTCTATATCTATCCCGAAGCTGACTGAGGCGAGCCTCACGCTCTACTGATGATTCTCTGTCCCTCTGAACCGTATGCCTATCTCGATCCCGGCTGCGGCGAATCTCACGCTCTACTGAAGATTCTCTCTCTCTCTCAGCTCTATATCTATCCCGAGCCTGACTGAGGCGAGCCTCACGTTCCGTTGACGATTCTTCATCTCTTGCTGAACGTACTCTTCTGGCATTCACTGTACTACGACCTATGTTCGAACGACGACGTCTTCCAGACATGACTTTATAATTTCTGTACAAAATTTACTCAGTTCTATATGTATGATTACCTATGCACAAATTGCCATATTATTAGTATGTGCCGCAGTAAAAAATATCTAAATTCTTACCATTTAGAAACAAAACATAATCAACAATCATAAAAAACAAAAGATACCTATTCTATTCAGTTCTTTTTTTTTTACTGAAATACCTCAACTTAAACAACGATTTTAATTAAATTAAAAGTACTTAAAAAATAATTTGCTATTCGTGCGACTAAAAACAAAAGATAATCGACAATAATCAACAACAAAAGATATCTATTCTATTAAGTACTTTTTCTGAACTTACATATCTCACCTTAAATCACGATTTTTGAAAATAATTTCCCTAATATTAAATTGATCTAACTGTAAATTTTAATCAAGATCTTAATAGAAAATTGCAATCCATAAATTATGGTTTTATTTAATCTAATCTTATCTCACCTTATGTAGGTACTTATAATTACTATAAGTGCGATTTAAAAATTAACCTTAGAATAGAATATAATTTATATTTTAAAACTACTATCATACAATTATTTATCGTAACTTATTTATAATTACTGATACGTTGTCGCGCTGAAAAGCACGTTTTTATAATAAACGCGTCCGATCGCTGCTAAATTCAAAGTGCTATAGGGAAAACCGCGGCCTCAGAAGCGCTATTTATAGGCACGCTCTTGCCGCACCGGGCGGCCGGCCGGTACCGCCGCAAACGCTACGTCCCGCAATTTTTAAATCTGTAATATCTTCGAAAATATTCACTTAAATCATACGGTGTAAAGGGCCATATAGATCTATATGAAATGAACAATGTATTCAAGGTATTTAATTGGTTAAGGATTAATGCTGTATTGGTTAAAATCGCTTCGAAAATTAGCCATTATTTGTCGTAAAAAGTAAATGACAAAAAAAAGTTATTGTGGGTTATCCATAAGAGATAGACATATACCATCACGGACTTTTCTGTAGACCTTTTCAATGTGTACAATACTTAGTGCATTATTTTGATAAAACTCGTAGGGTTCAGCCTGCATTTGCAATGTAAGCGGAAAAAATGTAAATATTTACGACATCACATTAGAAACCTCAAAAATAACAGTACTTCTCCACTATTTAATGGATGTTATTATACATATAAACCTTCCTCTTGAATCACTCTATCTATTAAAAAAAACCGCATTAAAATCCGTTGCGTAGTTTCAAAGATTTAAGCATACAAAGGGACATAGGGACAGAGAAAGCGACTTTGTTTTATACTATGTAGTGATTTGGTATCTTCGTACCTATCTTAATTTGTAGTTTAAAGTATTTATATTTTAATTGTATTGGTTAAGTGCTTGACCACTTAGGTACTCACTTGATGGTAAGGTCGAAGAAGGAGCCAGCTTGCCTAGATAGAACGTGTTAACTCTGGACTTGAAGACTCTGAGATTATAATGGTCTGACAAGATTTCTACCAGTAAAATAACTAGTGGTTCGCCCCGAACTGAGATCTCGTGAGTCTTCCACAAAACAAAAAAAAAATATTATTCATAATCTTTGACTAATTGATCGAGCAAAGCGAAGTTTCTAAATCAACTTGAGCAAATTGGCGTTGTATATATATGTTTGTTTGTCCAAGGGTAACTTTCGAAGCGTTGATCCAATCATCGTGAAATTTGATAATATATAGGCAGGTAGTGTTGGCAAAATCCTGGTTTGACTAAATGAGCTAAAAATGTTGGGGGGTTGTTGAGATATTGGGGTTCAAGAGCGATGAAAACAAATAAAAATAAGACTATAAGGTCAAATAGGACGTTAAATGAAAGATATTTATTAATACATTGAGACCCCGTTTTTGTTATTAGTTTATTCGTCGTAGTTTTTTAATTACTGGTCGTAATAAAAACTGAATTTTGACTAAATTTACAGGGTGCACTAGTGACCCCACAGTGCTGAAATTTGGTATTCGTGTAGCTTATGTGACACTAATGTAAGGAAAAGTCTGAAATCCAAAATACCTGCGATATTTAACCTAAAACGAGTAGATAATCAATTAACATGAACTCCCGTAATTTGTAATTTGAATGCAACTTTAGGTCAAGTAAGTTGGTTATGAATTTTGTGGCGCTGTTGTACAATAGGTTCACCCCGAACTAAGAACTCGCGAGTCTGTTAGGTCAAATGGGATGTCTTATAAAAAAAGTCCTTCATTAGCACGTTTTGAGCCCGTTTTTATTTTTAGTTCAATCTTTGTAGTTTTTGAGTTTACTGAACTTTGACAAAATTCCCAGGGTACACCAGTAACCCCACAGTCCTGAAATTTGGTATTCGTGTAGCTTATGTGACACTAATGTAAGGAAAAGTCTGAAATCCAAAATACCTGCGATATTTAACCTAAAACGAGTAGATAATCAATTAACATGAACTCCCGTAATTTGTAATTTGAATGCAACTTTAGGTCAAGTAAGTTGGTTATGAATTTTGTGGCGCTGTTGTACAATAGGTTCACCCCGAACTAAGAACTCGCGAGTCTGTTAGATCAAATGGGACGTCTTATAAAAAAAGTTCTTCATTAGCACGTTTTGAGCCCGGTATTATTTTTAGTTCAATCTTTGTAGTTTTAGAGTTTACTGAACTTTGACAAAATTCACAGGGTACACCAGTAACCCCACAGTGCTGAAATTTGGTATTCGTGTAGCTTAAGTAACTTAAATACAGGGAATAGTCTAAAATCCAGAATAACTGCAATTTCTACCCCTATAAAAGTAACCAATTAGCATAAACTCCCATTACTTGTAATTTGAATAAAACTTTAGGTCAAGTCTGTGGTTGTTATTTCGTGGCACTATTTTACAAGTCAAAAATTATGAATAATATTTTTTTTTTGTTTTTTGAGAGACTCGCGAGATCTTATTTCGGGGCGAACCACTTGTATAACAGCGCCACGAAATTCATTACCAACTTACTTGACCTACAGTTGCATTTAAGTATTTACCTAAGTATGTAGGATAACATTCAGTTTGGTATCATATAAAAAGTCTTAGGTAACTTACACATTACAAAACAATTTTTTATTTTGTTTTTTGTCGTATAGTTTTGGAGTGCGAACAATCTCAAATTACCATGATTGATAGGAACATCAACAAAGATTACAGGAAAAATAAAACGAAGTCTCTATCTGAAACACATTTACTTAGATAACTTTTTAAATTTATTTTTATTTTAGATCTACTGGTGTGTAAAGTTTTACTTCAATCGGACAACTTGCTGAGGAGTTCCACGGAACAGCTTTTGACTCCATCATCAGATCAAAACGTTTTTAGTATAGTCTAAAATTTTTATTTTAGTTCTACCGATGTGCAAAGTTTTATTTCAGTCGGACAACTTGCTGAGGAGTTCCATGGAACAGCTCCTGACTCCATCATCAGATCAGAGCGTTTTTAAAATAGTAAAGTATTTTTTTTATATTCTACCGGTATTCATAGTTTGACTTCAATCGGACAACTTGCTGAGGAGTTCTACGGAACAGCTCCTGACTCCATCATCAGATCAGAGCGCTTTTAGTATAGTAAAGTATTTTCATTTAAATTCTACCGGTATGCATAGTTTGACCTCAATCGGACAACTTGCTGAGGAGTTCCACGGAACAGCTTTTGACTCCATCATCAGATCAAAACGTCTTTAGTATAGTCTAAAATTTTTATTTTAGTTCTACCGGTGTGCAAAGTTTTACATCAATTGGATAATTTGCTGAGGAGTTCCATGGAACAGCTCCTGACTCTATCATCAGATCGGAGCGTTTTTAGTGTAGTCAAAAATATTCATTTTAGTTCTACCGATGTGCAAAGTTTTATTTCAGTCGGACAACTTGCTGAGGAGTTCCATGGAACAGCTCCTGACTCCATCATCAGATCAGAGCGTTTTTAAAATAGTAAAGTATTTTTTTTATATTCTACCGGTATTCATAGTTTGACTTCAATCGGACAACTTGCTGAGGAGTTCTACGGAACAGCTCCTGACTCCATCATCAGATCAGAACGTTTTTAGTATAGTCTGGAACTTTTATTTTAGTTCTACCGGCGTGCAAAGTTTTACATCAATTGGATAATTTGCTGAGGAAAAGTGTTTCAAAGTGATCCTTATAGATGTCGCATATACTTAAAAATTTACTAAGAAAGTTGCCTTACGCCCCTCCAAAAACTAAAAATAGAATATTGGACGTTTTAAAGTGATCCTTGTAGATGTTGCATATACTTGAAAATTTACTAAGAAAGTTGCCTTATGCCCCTCTAAAAACTAAAAATAGAATATTGGACGTTTTAAAGTGATCCTTGTAGATGTTGCATATACTTGAAAATTTACTAAGAAAGTTGCCTTATGCCCCTCTAAAAACTAAAAATAGAATATTGGACGTTTTAAAGTAATCCTTGTAGATGTTGCATATATGTACTTGAAAATTTACTAAGAAAGTTGCCTTATGCCCATCCAAAATCTAAAAAAACCATGGTACGTCTCAAAATGATGATGATGGATGTCGCATAAACATGAAAATTTACTAAGAAAGTTGCCTTATGCCCCTCCAAAAACTAAAAAGGGACGTCTCAAAATGATGATGATGATGGATGTCGCATAAACTAGAAAATTTAGTTATCTCATGCCCCTCCACCAATAAATAAAATACAGTAATATAAATTTCACAGTACCCACAAGTCGTTTGGCTCCCTACAAAAACAGTATGAAAGTTACGGCAAACGAAATATACGGTGTACGGTATTTGCACAAAAATATTTTGTATGGGACAATTTTTTTTGTATGAATGTTCAATTTTTTTTAGATTCGTATATAAAAAAATGTCCTGACCAACATTAGTTTTGGCGCTAATGCTCTAAGTCAGGGATTCCCAAAGTGGTTTCCTAGGGGTCGACATGAACGAAAACTGATTTTGGGGGTCGACGAGGTCTAAAAATCGACCCCTATTTAAATAACACAAGTTCTTATTTAAATCTTTCAAGATAGGTAGGTAGGTACTGTATTGTTTATGTTGTGTTACGTGTACTAAGAATAATTAATATTTTTGTAGGAAATAACATTGTTGTATTAATGTAAAGTCTCAAGTTCGTACAAGATGAAAAACTCGGCAAGTCAGTGTGGACAAGTTTGTGCAAGATAATGAGTTCGAGCGTACGTCTTTTAGGCGCGTTTTGACTTGCTCTCTATTTGACGCTTACGCGATTAAATACGAACGAATTCATGATCAAGTTGCAAGTCCAAACATGTTCCCGATATTTTACTATTTAACGAGCTTGCACTTAGGTTGAAAGTTCATTTGCGTTTTGAAATTCGTTGGAGCCTGAACGATAATAACTCATATAAGTACTCATTTATTTCAAGAGATTACAAAGTTATTACATAGCTAAATTAAGTTAAGTAAAGTGATTGAAAAAGAATTTACAAAATGCTGAGCTCCCTACGCGAGTTAATAGCGTAACCATACAATATCTGCAGTTTATGAAAAATTAACAGGGTAAGTACCAAACAGTTTTTATCCGGCACAGCGCATCAGCATTGCCCCACTGTGTGATAGTGATCAGTTGAGCTATGTGTAGATTGTTTGCAACAGTTTGCAGTTGCCTCAATTGTAAAAAATTGCCAGTAAATTTAACAAATTATTATTGTTTTTTATTTAGGTAGTTTCTTATTTTTTTATTTGCAGGATTACTGAGTTATATGATGGCGGACACGAAAAAAAAAATACAGACAATACAGTTTGGACTACTTGAAGTTCGCATTTATTGCATCTCCATCAAATCAACACTTGCCGATGTATCTCATATGTGAAAAAGTATTCAGTAACGATGCCATGAAGCCTTCAAAAATGGATGACCACTTATCAAGAGTACATGCTGATAAAAAAAAGTAAGCCCTTGTCATTTTTTCAAGCACTTAAAGAAAAACTAGACAAAAGACCATCCATAAGATCGATGTTTGCGTTATCATCTATTAAAGACGATGATGGTGTACGAGTGTCCTATAATATATAATATACTAATAGCGAAGTTGGGGAAACCCCCACACAATTGGAGAGCAGCTTATCTTACCAGCCATTGCGGAGGTCCTTAACAATGTATTGCACAAACCCGCACATGGTATTTTAAAAAGAATACCTTTGAGCAATAACAACGTTCAGAGACGCATAGACGAGATGGGACGGGATGTGGAAAACATTTTATGCAAGTTCTTACAGACCAACAGATTCTCTCTCCAGTTGGACGAGTCTACATTACCCGGCAATGAAGCTCTGTTGTTAGGATATGTTCGATATATCAAAGATGAAAATATGTGCCCAGAGCTGCTTTTTGCTACATATTTAGAGACTGATACCAGAGGAGAATCGATTTTTCAGGCCGTGGAACATTTTTTAACTGACAAAGCTATTCCATGGAAAAACATTGTTTATGTTGCGACTGATGGTGCACCGTCTATGGTTGGTCGTCATCGTGGTTTTATGGCTCACTTAAAGCGAAAACTGCCTGATGTACTGGTCATTCACTGCGTGATTCACAGGCAGCATTTAGTAGCAAAAAAGCTGAGTCCTAGATTGCATAAGTCTTTACAATATGTAATAAATGCCATCAACAAGATTCGAAGCAATTCTTTGAACTCTCGGTTATTTGCTCAGCTATGTGAGGAAAACGACGAAGTCTTTACTCGATTACTTCTGCACACTGAAGTTCGCTGGCTACCAAGAGGCTCTTGCTTAGAAAGATTTTCAGGCATTTTTGAATCTGTGTTGGAGTTTTTACAAGAAAAAGATCCGAATTTAAAAGCAAATCTGAACAATTGTAAAATAGATATTTATTACTTTACTGATATCTTTGGAATATTCAACAAAGTTAATTTGGAGCAGCAGGGTGTCGATCTTAACTTGATTAAAACAAAATCAATAATATCGGCCTTCGTGGGTAAACTAATCCTTTATAAACAAAATTTAGGCAGAAAAGAATATTTGCAGTTTCCGCATTTGTCAAAATTACCAGAAATGCTTCAAGATGATGACATTTTATTATATGTCACTCACTTGGACGCATTACACAAGGATTTTACGGAGAGGTTTGAGGATCTTAAATTTACAAATTCCTCAATGGATAATAAATCCGTACAATACCACAGCCATAGAAGAAGCCAATGTCATAATGCAAGAAGAGTTGATTACCATCAGCACAGACGAAGAGCATAAGCAGAAGTTCAACCAAGGCTATCAGAAGTTCTGGTTGCAACGCAACATTGAAACACAGTATCCTACATTGTGGAACATTGCTGAAAAATACTTTATCGCTTTTCCATTATCATACCTAGTTGAAAAAAGCTTCAGTGTGGTAACAAACATTTTGACGAAACAAAGAAACCGTTTGAAAATCAACGAACGTGGAGATTTAAGGCTACAACTCACCAATATTGAACCGGATGTAGCTAGATTGGTAGATAGTCACCTGGTTCATCCATCACACTGAATGTTTTATTTTCTCTTTCCGAATTAATACTTTTTTAAATATAATTTCCTACCTACTTAACAGGTTAGCTGTCCCGAAGCAAGTTTCGATCTTCTTTGTACACGTCCTCGTAGTAAATAATGACAGCTAACGCTCATGAAGTTTCGTATTAAGTTACGTCATTCTCTTCAAGTATTTTATGATACTTTATGTGTCCTAGTGATTGAAATTAATTATATCGATAATTGCTAATGTTAGATGAGTATGATAAGAAATTAATTATTTACGTTTAATGATAAAATGTACGTTTATGTTCGTAACACTTTAGACATCTGAAAAATATCTTTTTGAAAACAATCTTCTGTTATTGAATTGCACCATTCAATTAGGTACCTTTTCGGCCACCAGTTACCAAACAAGAAAAAAAAAATATACATGAGGGAATATAATCGCAGGTCTACAATCGCCATTTCGGTTTTGATGATAATAGGCTAGTTTCCTAATTTTTGTTGGCAATCCTTGTTCAAAGGGTCTCACAATAATAGTAACATCGGTGAAAGAATAATTTTGTGTTTGAATAAGGTTAATGTTAATTTTTAAGTGAAATTTATTTTTTGTTTAAGTTCAATAATAAATTGATTGGTAGAATTTGGTTGTAGTATAATTTACTAATGCTACAAATAATATAATTATTAAAAAAAATTATCGATAGATCGATTGCATTATCTACATCATTGGCCATGAGGCACATATGCCTCATGGACGTACCAGTGCAATCACCCATGAGGCACATGTGCCTCATCGGACAGCTAACCTGTTAAGATTCTTTAAGTACTTAATTTGTAATAATCATTATAAATTAAACTTGATATTTACTGGATTGTATGTCTTTTTATTTTGTTAAATTTTGATGAAGTCAACTTTACTCACTTAACCAAGTGCAAAGTTTTCCAATTGGTACCTTAGTACCTAGGTATTTTGTATCAATAGGAAAAAAACGAAAGATAGGCCCCTTTATTCATAATAGTCTGCTAACTAATTTAAAGCATTGCTAATTCTCACTCTGTCTTCTTCTATTGACCTAAGTCAGAATGAAAAATAACACTCTGTATCAGTTTTTTTAAGTTAGCGGACCATTATGAATAAGGGGGTTGATCTTAAAAGTAGGTAATTTGGCCATGGGGGTCTGAGGTAACAGTTTATTTTGGAAAAGGGGTCACTTGTCCAAAATAGTTTGGGGATCCCTGCTCTAAGTCTTATACTTTCCGAGATACGAGGTGTATGGGAGCGAATAGGGGACTTTAAGATTTTTTCCCAACTCACCAAAACTCCCTCTGTACGATCATACCAAACATTTTTACCCTACGAGGGGGCATCTGGGAGAACAATGATGTCAATGAGTTTTATAGTTTTGTAAGTATCCATACAGATCAAATCACTCGGTCGCGCTATAATTGTATGCTGTTGCCTATAGTATTATATATACGTAACTATGTATAGTGCTCGTGACAAAGAACGACACGTCCTCTCTGCAAAAGCGCTCGGCGCAGACTGCCAGTGGCCGCGTTGCGTTTCATCGTCATATGTGATTTAAAAAAATTCATATTATAATAATTAATGGATAGTACACTTCTAGTTTTTTTTATATGTAAATAAAAGGTTGAACTTTGTTAAAGTATGTGAATTTTAACTTATAAACTTTCTACTTTTGAATAAACGACATCTTTTGAAGCGTAAAATTGCGCAGTTTTTATTCGTTATCGTTTTTGAAATATTGTATTAATATACTTAAATTTATTAAACGCATTTCAAAGAAGACAATATTTTTGTTGTAATGTTATTATTGTTAAAAACTTTACGACTCGTTTTTTGGGTGAAAACAGGGTTAGATAATTCACACAATTGCTCATTTTACGAAAACGCGAGTTGCAAATTAATTTATTTGAAGAATGTGATATGTTTAAATTTTTTTTTTGATCTTTTAAGTTTTGATGTACCAAACTTTGGGTGTATTTATTTTTGTTTATCTCTCTTTATCAACCGAGCCACAGACTTGTTCGAAATATTCGCATAAAACGGGTAACAGAAGACAGGGCCCTTGAAACCATCCACAACCATGAACCTTGGTTTTTGAGTTGAGACTGCATTGTAAACTGCATTGTATGCAGTCCATGTATGGTACCCATTTGATGGAATGACAAATCATTAAGACTTGGGTTTCATGGGCGCAGGCCAGACAAGGTTAAAATCTAAGGCCTATTTTCAGCAGTGGACATCCTATGGTGATGGTGATACCTTATCTATGAAACTTACTAAAGTCAGGCCATTTTAATAGGTCACATTTGACGTGTGTCAGTTCGGTACAACTCGTACCGAACTCGTACTCGTATCGGTCATTATTACAATAAATATGTAATCGTAAATGAAAAAATTGTGCAATTGTGCAGTTCTAACAAAACGAAACAATATATTATTTTATGCCCGGCCGTTACAAGGTTAAGTTGTTGAATTTTGATGAATTGTCAAATGTTACCTATTAAAATGACATGACTTTAGGTACCTAATATTGGAGGATATTAAATAAAACAGTATAAACATTTTAAAATAATTTAATAACTAATCATATTGCCAAGCCATATTTGATCTAATTTAACAGTAAGTAACAATTCACAGCCGTTGATCAATTATTATAACATGTCTACACAACCTAAGGACATCCTATATTAAATTTGTACGAGCACTATTTTCGACACATCAATTTGTTATACAATATGATAAAAATTAATATCAAAACATTATTTTCTACTGAGGATATAACAATTGTAACATTTTTTACAAATTTTATTTTGGTTTTTTAATAACTTTTGTTATAAGTTTTACAAACATAACACATAAGGGTTATAAAAAGCTGATCAGATTGTTATGGCAGCAACTTTGTGCTTTTGCTCCGAAAATATTTACTTATTACAAGTAAATATTAAAAATACATTTATAATTTATCTGCTGTAAAATAAGTAGAAAAAGAAGGTAGAATCGAAAAACAAACAAAAATGCTAATAAACATGTATAGATGTTCAAAAGTACAGATTTAGCACTGCAGAATCATCAAAAGATCCCAATTTACTCACTCGCTCATCAGTAATGATAAACTGGTTGGAATACCTAGCAGTTTTCAGAAAAATTAACAAATTAAATCTAACATGATAAATTTTAGCGCCATTTTAAGTTGGAAGTATCTCGATCCTATAAATATGTGGTGAACACTATACTTCGGCCGTTCAGAGAATGCGTTCCTGACACCTATCAGTTAGTCATATAAAGCGCTGACATAACCTTGTAATAGCGCAGTTTAGATTTAGAAAAATATTGTTTACCAAGTTATTTGATCAGTTTGGCACAAAATTATAACATTAATTGATTATTGATATAATGATGTTGTTTTAATGCTCATCAATTGTTAAAACGGTAAACAACCAGCAATAATATTTTTATCGTAACTGCAACGCCATTACAAAGTTACGTGGTCAGTTCAATCGCGACGTGTCAGGAACGCATTCTCTGAACGGCCGTAGCATAGACCTAGAACTATAAACCTACTAAATCATCTACAACAAAACAAAATAAGTATCTAAGGTTAAATTTTTAGCAACTTGTAACTTTTAGTGATACTAAAATTTGTTGTGCACAAACCCCTAAATACTAGTCAACAGACTGAAGTACAGTCAAGTATAGAAGTGCTAAACGCTTAGTAGTAAGATTAATTTGAAAAGTCTGTAGAGTTGATTTAGGCAAAGTTAGATAAAAGTACAAGCGTAGAAATATTTATTAAAAACATTGCTAGTCGGTGCAAAAGCTAATAAAGATTGCTATACTTCGGCCGTTCAGAGAATGCGTTCCTGACACCTATCAGTTAGTCATATAAAGCGCTGACATAACCTTGTAATAGCGCAGTTTAGATTTAGAAAAATATTGTTTACCAAGTTATTTGACACTCAGTTTGGCACAAAATTATAACATTAATTGATTATTGATATAATGATGTTGTTTTAATGCTCATCAATTGTTAAAACGGTAAACAACCAGCAATAATATTTTTATCGTAACTGCAATGCCATTACAAAGTTACGTCGTCGCGTCAGTTCAATCGCGACGTGTCAGGAACGCATTCTCTGAACGGCCGTAGTATAGAGGCATTTATTTAATAATATCTTTCTAATACTGTATCTGTTATTGTTCTGACGGACCTTTTAAAGGACTTTGTTGTAAATTTAGTAATTAATATAAAACAACTATTTATTTAATTAAATGACAAGGATTTTAAAATGTCAGAGGAAGCAACTTTGATTTATAATTTTATAAATGTACATAACTTTAATAGATAACTATTGGACATGACACAACATTATTATATGTGACTTTTAATAAAAAATATCATAAATCATATTAGTGTTAAAATTATTATTGGTATGTTTAAAATTGATTCTTAAAAAGAATAAAAACATTCCTCAATCTACAAACTAGAACAAAGTCAAAATTATATTTAATCGTTAAATAATACAGTTTATGTAATATTTAACAATCTATAAACGTATTTTGTGCCACTCAACGTCTTTATTTATGATTTTACAAAGCACCAACCGTTAATAAATGAGTTTACGGATGACTATGGCACATTAGGTAATTTTACTTTAATCTTATTTTAAATATTACTAAACCCCAATGTGCGGAACGGTATTGCCTAAAAATGCTATAAAATCGAAGCTCGGGCAAAACAACCATTTCGTTAACAACTAGACTATGCTCAAAGCTAAAATTGGACAGCTTACTTTCATTTTGGTGTCTTATGTTAGGTTTTTTATTAGGTACTTACGTATAAATGTTCGTTGCCTAACAGTGCTCACATGGCGGGTTTGCAAATCTACATTCAAAAATTCGTTCCGATTGCTTAAATAGATGGCGCCGTGGTCTTGCTTCTGGTTATGTGCAAGTGACTTCGTGGTTTTCTCATTAATAATTTTCCCATCAAGGCCTACGGACTCGCACCAAGCCATATTCTGTACTACCGTACTACACTACTGTGTATACTGTACATACCTCTGATTGGCATTATTGACATTTTATGTAACTCAAAAGAGCAACGCCATCTATTAGGAACACGGAAAGCTTGATTCAAAAGGTCCTTGAAACCCCCTTATTGCGACCATGTTTATTGAACTTCATTGCTAAAAGATACAAATCTTTATGACATAAGAAATCACTAGAATATAATACACAAATACACGAGAAAAATAGCCATATCTACTAGATACCTACATCAAAATGATATGTTACTACTTATGAAAGCTAGCGAGGCCCCAAAAATTTGTAAAATAAGTATCTCTGATTAGAAATAGACCTACACGTTTTGTACTTATATGTACCTAATTGACACTGGTAGAATGCAAAAGCTATGCGACGCAATACACATAAGTTTAAAAAAAACTTTACGGGCTTTTTTCAAATATTTAGGTCTTTGTTTTAAGTTTTTATTCTACCAACGAAACGTCTGCTCACACTTCCTAACCATTCTACTCGTCTGATTTGCTACTTTTGGACATTCTAATTTGGATCTCATGTAATTGCACTCACCAAAAAGCCACGTAAATTGACGTAGATCTCAGCCTCACGTCAGGACTAAAACATGACCAAAACATGTCTTCAGTCTGCCCATTTAAAGTTTGGTAATATAGTACATAACCGCAGCAATATATCATAATTATTTAGTATAGAAGAAACTATTTTAGTTGCAGTCTTTGGTCATGTTTTAAACCCGCGAAACCATCCTAAATGACGACCATTGACCAGCATTTCAATCAGACGGACTCATCACAGCACAACCATAACTTCCACACATTCAAGCAAAGTTTTAATATCTAAACGTGGCATCGATTCTCAGCCTTCGGCCACGAATAGAGAACCTCTGTCAGTGTAGCGGGGGTGGGGGTATGTCTGGGAAGTTCTCCGGCAGTGGTGGTAGAACGTTGGCCTCGAATTGCCCTGAGAAGTTGCCTGGTGGAGAGTAGTTTGCGACTACTATGATTTTACCTGCTCGCGAGCGCGCTTTGCCCACGCCGAAGAAACGCGTTGCCGCCCATACCATTTGTGTGAAGTGTCCTGTAAGATTATAGGCGGAAATTAGTAAGGTTACCGAAGTAAGTACTCATATCCATATACAATTATTCAAACCGTAGGGACACAATAGAACAATTGGTTATGTCAATAATTACATAGGTTTTATCTACCTAGTAACTCATTGCACCATAGTTTTGGAGGTGGTTAGAAACAGACAAGCATTTCTAATAATAAAGTGTGCTATTCGCCCACTGCACCATGGAGGTCTATAAGGATGTTTTATGCTATTAAGGATTTTTAATGCTAATACGGATTTTTATGATAATAAGGATTTCTATGCTAATAAGATTTTAAGCTAATAAGAATTATATACTTGTGCAGAGCTCAAAATCAACATCCAGGTATTTTTAGGGTTCCGTACCTCAAAGGAAAAAAAAGCAAGAAGGATTTGTCCTATATGGGTTCCTTTTTTCCTTTTGACTCTGTCTGTCTGTGAAATTTGGCAAGAAGCAAGGTCATCACATAACTAAAATATTTCTACGTAACCCTCGGTACACGAGCCAGACCGGAAAGGACTGATCCGGTTTTTCGTATTTGTTTAAGTTATTTATTTTATTAATTCCCAATGAGCTGCCTTATACAATAGACGCGCTCCCTGTGCTCACTCTGTGTAGGCAACCACAGTTAATGCGGGTTCACGTACCTGCATTAACCGCGCACTCGACGTTCACGTAGATTAGATTTTTTATTGCACACCAATAAAGAATTAACAACGTAAATCTATGTATACAATTGGTGGTCTTATCGCTGAATAGCGATCTCTACCAGACAACCTTTGGATGAAAATGACTTTGTGGACATAACCTGGGGTACCTAACCTACTACATGTGGGTACCTACGTCATACACTAAGTAAGACAAGAGAGTGACCGGCTTAATTTATAAAAAAAAAATGATGTTCTAGCGTTTGACAAAAAATAAACACATAGTTAATCATACGTCCTAAGATGCTTTATTAATAAGGTGTCCATGTCTCCTCCATTCTCCACAATGGCCAGGCATCTACGAGACACACTTTCGGCAATTTTTTTAGCGTAAGTCACGGGATAATGATCTCCATATGGCCTTTATATTGCGAGTAAGCTCAGCGGCGGTTCGTGTTTTTTTTTAATTTAAGTTTAATCTTCATCAATGCCCAAACGTTTTTAATTGGGTTTGCATCAGGAGATTTGTGAGGGCCAGTCCGAAACCTCAATGCAATTTTCTTGTTTCCTGGCGGTGCATAGACGACTTCGGTGATTAGGGTCGTTGTCCTCTTGTAATATCCATGTTTCATTTGACCTTGGGTACAGCTTTCGGGCAGATGGTAATGTTGCTTTCTGGTATATTTTGTTCATCCTCACAGTATTCAGACTTCAGAGTGCCGGTAAACAAGTTCAAATTGCTAAATCCTCTTGGAGAAGCATCCCCAAACATGCACCTTTACCGGGTGTTTGACAGTTCGTTCGACAAGTCTGTTATTGGCAGTTGACCAAGCACGAGGTGAGATATTAGTTGCCCAAAACGATGCTTCGTCAGAAAAGATTACCGTGTCCTAGTCACGGTCTTTTTTTCTCCCGCCCAGGCCAACCTTTTTTGAACGTGTGCTTTTGAAAGGAGCGGTTTCTTCAATGTGCTTTGGATTTTAACTTAATCTCCGCGAAACATGTCTTAATAGTAGCTAGAGATATACTCCCTTTTTCTTCAATTCTTCTCGTGCAGATCGCAAAGATATGCGTGGATTTTACAAAAACAGTTGACTTATCCGTTTATCCTCGGCGGACGACATCTTTCTCGTTTTACCACGTTCTGGTAGGTCATCAACATTTTTTGCAACTATATATCGGTGCACCCATAGACGCCATAGACTTGTTCATGTACTTAGCAGCCTGAATGCGCGACATTTTGGGTCCTTCGGAATGTGTATACAGAAACACTGCCGCATAGCGGGAAGCATACGCGGTACTCATCTCGTGATACGTGCGCTCTGTGCGAAGCGAACGCGAAAACTGTTTGTGTTTGATGATGCATCGTGGACAAAACGTTGGGCTACTAGTTCGTATTTTTTGTTGTGAAAAAAAACTAAAGAATACATGTTTTTATCTCGGTCACGTTCTTATATTAAACACACTACATACCTAACCTACTAATACTAATGATATAAAAAAATAACAGTTACATAAATGAACGAGTCTAAATAATAACTGCTCATAACAATTTACATATACTCCATTAAACTTATTTAAGAAACATTAATCTATACTAATATTATAAAGAGGAAAGATTTGTTTGTTTGTTTGTACCTATTGAATAGGCTCCGAAACTACTGGACCGATTTAAAAAATTCTTAAAATATCCAACCGCGCAAAGGAGGGTAATGTTTATACTAGTATTATAAAGAGGCAAGATTTGTACTTTTGTGTGTATGTTTGTAAAGAATAAACTCAAAAACTACTGGACCGATTTCAAAAGTTCTTTCACCATTGGAAAGCTACATTCACCCTGAGTAACATAGGCTATTTTTTACCCAACTGCGGAGACGGAGGGTAATATTTTTATTGAAAAACTATGCGTGCGAAGCCGCGGATTGGTCATCTAGTTAATAATAATTACATAGATATTTAGCGACAAATACCTACTCAGATAGTGCTCTCTCACCATACGTTTAAAATGGCAACTGACTTCTCACATCTGATCGCTACCTACCACATACCTGCTACCTACCACATACCTGCATTAACATTAGCATGCAGCACACCGTTCTCCCTGAAGAAGTCGTACTGTCGTATCGCCGCGTACCAGTAAGACGACACCTCCTGCCCGGTGACGTCCGGCTGGATCGCGCTCACAGGCCGCAGGTACAGATTCTGGCCCACGTCTCTGTCGTTCCTGTAGTGGAACTTGTTCGTGTGCGCGAGGTGGTTGGCCCACGCCTGCGCGTAGTCGCATAACTGGAAGATACGAAGATAGGAACAGTTTGTGTATGAAAACACGAAACGGTCGTGTCAGATCTTACTCTTCACCCAAAGGTTGTCTGGAAGAAATCGCTTCTAAGCGATAAGACCGCCATTGCTTTGTGAATTTTTATTTTTGTTTGTTTCTTTTGTGGTATACAATAAAGTGTTTTCATTCATTAAGTAATTCATTCACACTATGTATAGAATACCTTTGTTCCGTATTCTAGAACTGTGCTCATAATCATAATCGACGATGCCACAGGTATACACGCAGACAATGCATTTAACTTCCAACACCCCTCATTTTTGGGGGGGTTAAAACACAATTTATACTGTATAAATTTATTAACAGAAAGAATATACAGAAGAAACAGTTGAAATATCTAAAGACCGTTGCAAACGATAGCTTTACTGCTCCAGGATCACTACCAGGCGGAAGTATAGTATATACATACCTACTTGAGTCCTGTTTCAGTTTTCTGTAGTAAAAGCTCATTATAGTTGTAAGGAATATTTAGATGAATAATACAATAATATTTACCTCGACATTGCATGCGTAAAACGCTGAAATTGGCTGCACCCATATTACGCAATAGATAAGATAAGATAACTCTTTATTGTATACCAAAGTAAAATACAGAACATAATTCTTACTTAATTAATAATAAGCAACTATAAAAATGGTTACGTTGAATTAACAAGCAGTTACAACTTCAACACAAGGACAGATAATGGGTTGTGCACTTTTGTTATAAAATTACTAATAGATTTGGATGTTATTATAGAGAGGGGCAAAGCGTTCCACAATACGTACGGCTGTTACAGTGAAGGATCAACCATAAAACTCTGTCGTATGGACAGGAGTTATAAGTTAGAGGGAATCTGAAGAACGCAAATGGCGATCATTAGCCTGGCGGAGAAACTCAAAACGCTCCTTAAGATAGAAGGGAGAAGAATGGTTAAAAAGGATGTTATACAAAAGGAACACCATTCCGGCGAAGACGGATGGGGAGCCACTTGAGCTTTATGCGAAAATCAAAGATATGGTCATACTTGCGCAAGCCTAATATGAACCGCTGATTTGCTCAGTTGGGCTTCAGAGATGTCAAGATAGCAGGCGTCGTCGGCGTAGTCCAGGATTGGAAGTAAAAGGGTAAATAGATTTGTATGTGTGTTTAGTTCTGGCATTCGGGCCTGTCTCACCTCCGGAGCCATATAAAGCTGTGGAGCCCCGTGCCTCTGCCGGTAGACGTTGTGCCAGCACAGGCACTCGGTGATGAAGTCACTGTCCTGCCAGGCCGTCCGCACTTCGCTCCACTGCACCACCATGCTGACGGGCCGTGATAGAAGAACCTGAAGTACATAGCTCATTAACATGTCAATATTCATTCATTCATTAATATCACAAGAATCACTTTGAAGCGTAAATTTTACCGCCCGTTCCTCCGCGACCAAGCCAGGTAAGAAACAAGGCATGTGTACTGATATTGCAAACTTGAAATAATATCAACTGTCTTTTTTGTCTGTTTTTTTTTTGTCAGCTGTCACCGATTTTGATGAAATTTGGTGTGTATTGAGACCTGGATTCAAACGTAGGCTACTATTTTGTTTTGGCAATCCATGCGTGCGAACCCGCTGGCGGATGTTTATATTTGTTCTTTATTTTTTTTTCTGTGTGTTCAATATAAGATATGGCCTTTATTTATGTTGCCTGGAGTAAAATATTTTTTTCTATTTATTTATTATATCTAGGTCTAATATATTTACGAGTATATGCCAACAAAAGGTGAATACAACACTGAATTGGTGGAAGCAGACATACAATCACACTAATATTATAAATGCGAAAGTTTGGATGTTTGTTTGTTTGTTACTCAATGACGTCAAAACAGCTGAACCATTTTCGATGAAATTTGGTATGTAGATTATAACCTGGATTAACTCATAGGCTACTTTTTATTGACAAAACACGCGTGCAAAGCCGCGGGCGGAAGCTAGTAGTAAATAAGAGTTAAACCCTTAAAGGATCATGCCAATACATTTTTGTATGGTTTTGGTGCCTGACTTACTAAATTATAGTGCATACTAACTTAAGTACTAAGTACTTTTGAAGTAAACATCTTTACGCACGCTTAGGGAGTAAGCTGGTGAATGCGTTACGAAAAGTGCGAACGGAAGTTGAAAGGGACATATAAGTTAGGAAAGATAGAAAGAGAGAGTTATATTTCGTATATTTTTAAACGTTAATGTGCGAGTGCGAGTTGCGTCTGTCTAGAATGAACATAGACTGATCGACCTACAGACGTGGGGACAATTTTGTAATTGAACAATTTTATAAATTAATATTTAGAAAAAAAAATCTCTCATTTTTGTAGTACTTTTTTTGACGACCTTCGTGGCGCAGTAGGCGAATAGCCAGCTGAGACGCAGGAAGTAGCGGGTTCGTTTCCCCGCCGCGGAACGGATGTTTGCATGATCTACAAATATTTGTTCCGGTCTTGATGTTTTTCTATATACTATAAGGTTCTATAAAAACAAATTAATTAAGGATTCTATCAGTTTACCTGGTTCCCATAGTACCAAGCTCTGCTTAGTTTGGGGCTATGTGAAGTATCCAGCAATATTTATTTATAAAAAAACTTTATCAAGAATTTAAGTTAAGTATAAGAACGTATGTATGTTTCATCATCATCATCATATCAGCCGTAGGACGTCCACTGCTGGACAAAGGCCTCCCTCATTGATCTCCAGGAACTGCGGTTGGAAGCGGCCTGCATCCAACGCCGACCTGCGGTTCTTACCAAGTCGTCTGCCCATCTTGTGGGTGGACGTCCTACGCTGCGCTTGCCGGTCCGTGGCCTCCACTCGAGAACCTTTCGGCCCCATCGGTATGGCAACAACCCCCTAATGATATGTATGTTTGTATTCTCCAAAATGAATAATGTAAAAACGATCTAGCTGACAAACACTACGTCACTCGATCAGCTCTCCGATTGATTTCGTTATGCAACAAGCACTCCTAAAATAAATCCGATTGAATTGAAAAACAGTTCCCTCGCACTCTGTTACAATCGATCGTCGTAAAAGTCGCTGTAAACCTGCAGCGAATAAAATTCCATTTTCAGTACAAACACAATTACCATTTTACGAGAGTATAGTATCTTACCTTGTTCAGGTGGCACGATCGAGTGCTAGGCGATATGGGGTGTGTAGTTTAGATGGGAGGGGGAGATGGGAGTCAATAGAGGGAATCCTAAACCTTTCTTTTTATTTTATACCTAGATTATTTCCCTGCCTGGCAAAACTTTTCCCTATCATCTGCCAGGATTTCGTTCATTTATCATATCCGACTGATGTTAATTCTAAACCTCTGGGTGTACCACAGGGATCAATTCTGGGACCATTTTTGTTTTTATTATATATTAATGATCTTCCCCATCTTGTAAGGGACGATCGTGAGGTTGTATTGTTTGCAGATGACACGACACTTTTATTTAAATTAAAGCGACGATAAACCGATTTTGACGATGTAAACAATGCAATCTCTAAGGTCATAAATGCTTCAATGTATATCTACTTCTAAATGAAAAGAAAACAAAGTGTATTAGATATAAACTACCTAATGTTACACAAGTTAAAGCAGATAACAAAATCAAAGACAAGGAGTTGGCTCTTGTGGACGCCACCGTATTCTTAGGTATAACCCTAGATAATAAGCTTCAACGGGGCCATCACATTGATAAGTTGTCGAAGAGACTTAGTTCTGCGGCATACGCAGTCAAAAAGATCCATATTTTTACAGACGTAGACACAGCTAGGCTAGTTTACTTCAGCTACTTCCACAGCATTATGTCATACGGTATACTGTTGTGGGGGAGTGCTGCAGATATAAACACCGTTTTTGTGCTGCAGAAGAGGGCTGTTCGTGCAATTTATAATATGGACCCCAGAGAATCATTACGCAATAAGTTTAAAGAAATAAATATTATGACATTCCCTTGTCAATACATCTATGAAAATCTGATGTATGTTGCAAAAATATTAATTTGTTTAAGAAAAATAGCGATAATCATAATTTTAATACTAGAATAAACTCGCTGTTGCCCCTTGTAGACGCCATAAAGTTAGTAAATCGTTTAAAGGGCAAGGTGTTCGCTTTTATAAAAAACTCCCAAGTGATGTACAACAATTGACAATTAACAAATTTAAAAACGCAATTAAACAAAATCTTTATAAAAAAGCCTACTATAAAATATCGAATTATTTAGATGATAGAAAAGCTTGGGATTGAAATTGCTCCAACTCGTTCAAAATGTTACAATTTAGACGTAATTTATTTCCTGTATGTTGTAAAAGGATCCTTAAAAAAATCAACCAGCCTTGTTTCTTGCCTTTTAGTACGGCCAATTTAGACATTCGAAGTTGCATAAATCCCCAACAAGCTGAAAATCAGTAAAATTGTTCAAAACATAATTATAAATATTTTTTTTAATTTCCCCATCATTCCCGTGTATGAAAAAAACGAGCCACCGTTTCTGAGCTATAACGATTCAATAAGTTGTATAAGTTGTAATCGTCATAATATCCACACGTTTCCACGCTACCTATGAGGTAGTATACTTCGAGCGTTTTTTTATTCAGAACGGTGGTCAGTGAGGATTCAGGAAAACTAACTGAACTTCAGTTAGTTATCTTGGTTAACATTCTCAATTAACATCGATCTAATGTTATTCAACGTTAGAAGAATAACTTTTTAGTTAGATTATATGCTCTATCGGACATAGTAGCTCTCATTTTTTTTTAAACTATCATGGTTATAAACACTATTTATACTAAAAACGGGATACCATGATTTGTGAGTATTTGAGTATCCCGATATTTCGGCGCAGTTGCATGCGCCATGATCACGGGTAAAAAATACTCACAAATCATGGTAAATATCCCGTTTTTAGTATAAATAGTGCCTCTCTCTTCGGACAAAATGAAATTGACAGACAACTGCGAGGTACTCAATTGTAATCTTGGGGGCAATCACGCTAAATTTGAACGGTAATACTAAAACAAAACCAGAAACGTAAATCGTGCTAGTGTGTAGGTGTAGTGTTAAGGCGTGGGCGTGGGCGTGGGCGTGGGCTACCACGCCCACGCCCACGCCCACGCCCACGCCCACGCCCACGCCCACGCCCACGCCCACGCCCACGCCCACGCCCACGCCCACGCCCACGCCCACGCCCACGCCCACGCCCACGCCCACGCCCACGCCCACGCCCACGCCCACGCCCACGCCCACGCCCACGCCCACGCCCACGCCCACGCCCACGCCCACGCCCACGCCCACGCCCACGCCCACGCCCACGCCCACGCCCACGCCCACGCCCACGCCCACGCCCACGCCCACGCCCACGCCCACGCCCACGCCCACGCCCACGCCCACGCCCACGCCCACGCCCACGCCCACGCCCACGCCCACGCCCACGCCCACGCCCACGCCCACGCCCACGCCCACGCCCACGCCCACGCCCACGCCCACGCCCACGCCCACGCCCACGCCCACGCCCCCGCCCACGCCCACGCCCACGCCCACGCCCACGCCCACGCCCACGCCCACGCCCACGCCCACGCCCACGCCCACGCCCACGCCCACGCCCACGCCCACGCCCACGCCCACGCCCACGCCCACGACCACGCCCACGCCCACGCCTACTCCCACGCCCACGCCCACCCTCACGCCCACGCCCACGCCCACGCTTACGCCCACGCCCACGCCGACGCCCACGCCCACGCCCACGCCCACGCCCACGCCCGCGCCCACGCCCACACCCACGCCCGCGCCCACGCCCACGCCCACGCCCGCGCCCACGCCCGCGCCCGCGCCCGCGCCCACGCCCGCGCCCGCGCCCGCGCCCGCGCCCCAAGCTGAAAATCAGTAAAATTGTTCAAAATATAAATATTTTTTTTAAGTCCCCCGTCATTCCCGTGTATGGAATTTTTTTTACTTAAGGTTAAAAAACTACGTTACGTACTAACTACGTACGTTAAAAAACTGCAGACAAAAATTGTTTATCATAAAATGAACTACAAAATATATGCATACTTTTTTCTTACGAGTTACCGTTTCTGAGCTATAACGATTCAATAAGTTGTAAAAGTTGTTATCGTCATAATATGCACACGTTTCCACGCTACCTATGTGGTAGTATACTTCGAGCGTTTTTTTAACGTGGTTTCCCCAGTAGGCCTACTCCATGGGTCAGTTGTGATCCTGTTTAATTTAAAACTATTTGCAAAATAACGGAAATTTTCAAAGATTTGAAAAAATAAAAGCGATGTAAATTAACAAAACTCGTGAAGTTCATTCGTCTTATTCGTAACCTTCAAAATCTTCTTGTTCTTCTTCTTCATTTTTGGTGTAAGTAAATTACGTCAATAGCGATGTATCGCATGACACTTCGTTGGAATCAAACTAATCCTCCACTGTTGTTGATTCAACATTAGAGCACGACCGGCCTTGACAATTTGTGCATGCCAGAGAACAAAACAGACCAACTTTTTTGAGACCACATTTAACAACTGCATCCCTTTTTGCAGTTGCAAAAAATTGTTATCAGCCGTTTTTTCGGCGCAGATGAGAGTAAAGTTTGAACTGGTAATGTATTGTTGACTAACTGCCAACCCCAGTCAGTAGGGTCTAGTGGGTAACCAAGCCACACTTGAACTTGGTAATATACCCGAAAAAGATGTTGATGTGCAGGAACTGAGGTCGGAGGAAGATAAGCTAATTGAACTTGGTTGTTTTAGTATTTTTAACGAAACATGCATATCAATGCTTATCGAAACAGGTAGTTTTTTTTTGGAGCTTAGTACATAGAAAGAAGAAAGCGGATGCCGTTGGTGATAATTTCTTGTTGAGTTGAATTACTCTTTTTAAAAACTTCAGCACATTGAACTAAATCTTGTATATACGTGGCGTACTCATGCATATTAGGACGATAACAACTTTTACATCTATTTAAGTCCTTATACATAGGCTGCTATTTAAGAATCCGGAACTGGCCACTGCATAAATAATATTTAAAAAGAAATTATCACGTTTGAAAATGGAACTCTTTGGCTGTAGAATGCAGGTTATTTCGTCCGTCTGTCAATTGTTTTCATTATGTGGCGCGATTTCAAAAATTGCGTGTCATTATCAGAATGGATTTATCTCGAGAAAATTTTCGTGCGTTGATTTTTTATGATTTTCGACGTGGTCTAACTCAACAGCAGTGTATCGATCAACTCAGTTCGACTTTTGGGGATAAAGCACCATCGAAGACTACTGTGTATCACTGGTTAAGTGAGTTTAATCGTGGACGTCGTATGCTCACGGACGAAATTAAAGATGGTCGGCCTAAATCAGTTGTTGTGCCACGAAACATCGACGCAGTGCGTAAACTAATAATGCAAGATCGTCATGTGACATATCGAGAGATAGAGGCAATCTTGGGCATTAGTATGACGAGTATACATAAGATATTACACGAACACTTGGCTGCAAAAAAAGTTTGTTCGCGTTGGATACCGCACAACTTGACAATAGATCAAAAACAGGCTCGTGTCGATTGGTGCAAAAAAATGATAAAAAAATACAATCGTGGTGCATCAAAAGCTGTATATAATATCTACACAGGTGATGAATTCTGGATTTATGCATATGACCCCGAAACTAAGCAACAGTCAACAGTTTGGGTCTTCCAACATGAGCCGAACCCAACAAAAGTTGCTCGTGCGAAAAGCACTTTGAAGCAAATGGTCGCCTGTTTTTTTGGTATAGATGGACACGTGGCTACTGTACCCCTAGAAAATTGTAAATCTGTTAATTCAGAGTGGTACACGACCATTTGTTTGCCAGAAGTCTTTGCAGAAATCAGGAAGAATAATCCACAACGCAGAATCATTCTCCATCACGACAATGCAAGCTGTCACACTTCGGGTGAAACGACCCGATATTTGGAGGGTGAAACGGTGGAATTAACGGGTCATCCGCCATATAGCCCTGACTTGGCACCCAACGACTTCTTTTTATTCCCAACCGTGAAGAATAAATTACGTGGTCAACGATTTTCAACCCGAGAAGAAGCCGTTGAGGCATTCAAAAATCATGTTTTGGAGATACCGTCTTCCGATTGGAAAAAGTGCTAAGAAAACTGGTTTCACCGAATGCAAAAGTGCATTGATCATCATGGCGAATATTTTGAAAAGCAATAAAACCATATTTAACAGTCAATGATAGTTATTTTATTTTATTCCGGATACATAAATAGCAGCCCTCGTATGTCAGAAACAGTGGCTTGTAGGCTAAAAAGTGTTGATATATTTTTCATAGATAATTTTATGATCTCCAATTTTTGTATGGAGTACTTTTATGATAATACTTACCGTGTTACTGAAAATCGCGAAAAACTCATTTTTTTTACCTTTGACCTTGAGTAAACTTTTTTCCATACACGGGAATGATGGGGAACTGTAAAATTTTATTTATAATCATGTTTTGAAGAATTTTACTGATTTTCAGCAACTTCACTCTCATTTTTTGGTCTAGATTGACCGGACTATTTCTTTCCTGGTCGCGAAGGAACGGGCAGTAATATTGACGTTTCAAAGTGATCCTTGTGATTTTAATGAATAAAAGATTTTGACTTTGAAACAAATAAAATATTGTTTTCTGATTGTTTTAATACATCTAATCAGTTTATTCTAGTATGATAGACTATGATTACGTACATGGATCAAAAATATATAGGTAGGTACTATCGTCTTTTTGTTTTACCTAGTACCTACTCAATAATTCCTATGATATCAAACGAATCCCACTAATATTATAAACGCGAATATTTGTATGTATGTATGGATGTTTGTTACTCTTTCACGTCGTAACGGCTGAACCGATTTTGATGAAATTTGGTATGTAGTACATTATAACCTGGATTAACACATAATTTGTTGACAAACAACGCGCTCGAAGCCGCTGGCGGAAGCTAGTATCAAATAACGGACAATAAATATTGAAGAAATCTTTCTTTTTATGGTTTTTTAATCGTTTCTCTCGATCCCTAAGGTTTAAGATTTCTACCTCTAATTTATTATTACACACACTCACTGTATCTTATGAAAATACCTAAAGCAGCTAAATATACCTACATAGGTTCGTTACGAGTATCTGCGGGGCCTATTTGGAGCCGAGCCAGGCTATAACTTGCCAACTTCCTACAAAATTGAATATCTGTTCTAAATAGAAATAGGTTGCAGCGTGCGGTATAGGACAGGTTAAAAAGTTGCATCATAAGTGATGCTAATGGGAACGGATAAACTTTTATTTATTAGGAATTATATAAGTTAGGAATTAAGTAAGTTGTAAGTTACGCGGTGTAGGCTGGCGTGGCCTTTACCCTCTGTGATGTTGTTATTACAAGGTACAGATTATATATTTATAAATTATTTCTTTAGTCTTTGGTTAGGTCCTAAGACTTTAAATTCACGAGGAGAAGTGTTAGAACCTACTTATGCAGCCCTTTCAAAATATAAACCGCCTGCGACACAGTATTTTACTCCCGCAGGCACCGTTTCCATTTACCTTCTGTAAGCTGTTTTATGTTCCAAATAAAGATTTCGATAAACTCAGTAAAAACACATAGAAAAAAGTGGCACTCCGGGGACCGACCCGGATTTCCGACAGAATTGAAAACTTAAAAATAAGCAGACTACACTACAGATACAAAAATACAGAGGTGTCAGTAACAGTCAGTGTCAATATTCAGTGACAGGTGTCGGTAACAGTGTCGCGAGTGCAATGGTTTTTTCCCATCTCAAAAAATGCTCAACGCGCCTAAAAAAGTTTTCACTTCAAAAAAACTTAAACAGCTGAATATAAAATACAGAAGCAGTTAAGTAAAAACATCAGAAAAAGTTAAAACTTTGTAAATATAAATTTACTTGAAGTTGAAAAGCAAAGAATCGGAAAAAATCTGAATATAAATATCGCTTTGGTTGAGCTCATGGCGGACGCATTTAAAGTTGAATGCAAATGCATTTCGTGACAAAAATGAATTGGCTCCAAGTGGCTGCCGGCACGCGACCCTTAGCCACAGACTGTGCGGCACTTGCAACGATCCGTTCATCATAAACCGGGACGGACACGGAACGGAGCATAAAACATCTAAATAAATATAAAAATTTACTGGTGGTAGAGCTTTTGTAAACGGGCTCGAGGAAGTGGGCCTTACCTTTATCTGCCGCCAAATAGCAGTCCTGTAATTACTGGCACATAGGCATAACAGCTATAAGTCCTATAGTATGGCAACGTATCCACATAGAGATCAAGACAACATAATACCTTGTTTTGAATACTATGTGGATATCCATGAGCTTCAGTAGCCACTTAACATCTGGTGGACTGCATGCTCGTTTGCCATATAAGTAGTATATAAAAAAAAACATATTTTCTATATTCAATTGCTTCAAAATTTTACAGTGGCGGGTAGTAATTTTAGTATTAACGATGCCTGGTTGAAAATTGAGCTGTAGTGCAGGATTTTTCAGAGGTTTATTAGGACAGGCACCCCCAACCGTACAAAATTGTATTGGCGTGGTCCTTGACGAGTTAAACAATCAAATATGTATAAAGAACGTATTTATTTGTATTTCGTCGTTTACACCGAGCTATCTGAGGTAACTTTATTTTGATCAGTACAAAAAACTCGACTGAGGCACGAACGACACGACATGGTATACCAAAATGTTTCTATAAAAATCCGTGTTTTTGTTAGGACATTCACTGGTCTTAGCATAGGTATTGGCATTAGAAAAAACCACAAGTTTACTGGCATCAATAGCAGATAAAGTAGGTTGATATTAACAAAGCTAGGCCCAAGATTTTTGTTTCAAACTGGACGTAACGACGATAGATTTCGGAGTCGGAAGCGGGCTACGAAACTCGCGTAGCGCTACTACACACGTAGAGGTGCTACAAATAACGTAGCAGTGCTTAATCGTACGTATGTATAGGTACGACCACAGAACATAAAAAAACAATAGAACTAGCATGATGACTTTTTACTAAGAAAACCAGTGTAGCTAAACTCACACATGTAAAAACTAGCACACTTAGAAACAAAAGTTATAATTGGTTGAAAGAGAACGTTCAAAGAGGCCTAAAACCATAAAACCAATTTAACGGATATAAAACCTTAGCTACTATGGAACATGGTCTAAAATTCAATAAAATAAACAGTAACAAAAAATTAAAGTTTACTTCTTCTACTCGGCAAAAGATGGCGTTTTAGAAAATATTTTTATTTTAGTCTCTATTAATTAGAAATAAGACTGATAATGCAATGGCTGTTACTTGATTACCCACAAAACAAAGCCACTGAACAACAGATGGCGCTGTCGCTAACGATTTTTGTTATAGTCTCTAACAGCAAAATATAAGATCGATAATGCATTGGCTGTTATTCGGATGCTCAAATAACAGCGCTAC
Organism: Philereme vetulata; assembly: GCA_918857605.2. Taxonomy (NCBI): domain Eukaryota; kingdom Metazoa; phylum Arthropoda; class Insecta; order Lepidoptera; family Geometridae; genus Philereme; species Philereme vetulata. Next base: position 3,174,693 of record OU975482.1, read on the forward strand.
TCACTTAGTGATGTACCAATGAGCATACAAGACGAATGTATCGATATCGATTATCACCTACCTACTATGGGTAACGAAATAGGTACGTCAGGTTATATTTGTGGTGGTCGAAATAAAAAGCTTTTCTTTTCTTTCTTTCTTAACATAATCACAGGTATCCAACTCATAAATGCTTACTTAAAAAAATATTATATTACTGGAATATTATACAGAGTGTTTTTTTTACTGTAACAGTACAGCAGCACCTATAACCAGAGGAGATACAGGTGCAGTTTCTCTTAAAACATCAGCTCGTTTTCGAAGAAAAACATTTTCGCATTATATTTTTTTTAGTCAAGTGTGAGTAGCGCCTTAAAATGAATCAAGTTGATATTTTTTTTTGATGCTGATCAATGCAGTCCTTTGTAAGGATTATTTTATTGTATCGGGTGAAAAAAATCTGAACAGCGAAAGATAGTCAAATTTAATAAAAAGCATTCTCATACAACAGGACAAACAAAATTCCTTCTACAAACATTTTGTGTTACAGTAAAAAAAAACACTCTGTATACTGAATTATTATTTGAGGCGCACATTAAAAGTTTCCGGAATCAATAAAAAAATACTAATAATGGTCAAAAATGAATTTATTGTTTCTCAAAATATCTCCCTTTGCGTCAATGCACTTTTTCATAAGATTGAACAAATTTTGAAAACATTTGTGCCACTCCTCCGGTGGTGACGTCAGATACATGTTATTCATATTCTTCGACAGCCTTTTCTGGTGATGAAAACCGTTGATCGGGTAATTGATTCTTAATTTTATGGGAACAGAAAAAAGTCACACGGTGCCAGGTCATGACTCTGTATGCTGGATGACTCTTCTTGTGCCTTGGGGAAACTGAAAACAGAAGTTATTATATTATTATATTATTTCACACCATAGGTCTAAAATACATTCAGAAAATCATCAATAAAAGAACAAGGAATTAACGCCCTAAAACTTATACACCTTTTAATAGGGGTAACTAATTAAAGCTATCGATAACACATTCATCAGTATATTGAGGTCACATCCCTAATTGAGTAGCTTAAGTTGAGGTTTAAGAGAAACGCGACCTTAAGGAGTATGATTCACAGTCTATTTTGTTTGACGATTTTGCATTTTAAACAAAACTAACAAAAAACAATAAAATAATACTTACCGGTGATAGAATATGCCCCCTTTTGTTAAATTTTTGGTTCGGCTATAATGTTTACACTCCAAAACGGCACAATATGGCATTTTATATTTTTTTGAAGTACGTTTAACCCACAGTAATTGAAACACGACTGAAGTGAGCGAAGCTTGTAGTGCGCGGAACTCCGCATACTTGGTGTTACGCGGGCCCCGCCTACTTACGACTTCTATTGTTTTTTATGTTCTGTGGGTACGACAACAAACGCAGCAGTGCTTCGACACACGAAGAGGTGCTACGAGAAACGTAGCAGTTCTACGATACTCAGAAGTGCTACAAAGTACTAAGCGTTTTGATCCTTATTTCTATTAAGTTTCTAAAAATAGATGCGAGACTTCTATGAATAGATAAAAATAAACAGTTTATTCCGTCCCGGAACGAACTGGAAAGGCTGCGCGGGGGCGGAAAGTGAAATGGGGCGTTTTTACCCCGAGGCTAAGGCGCTAATTGTAGTTTTTGTGCTGCAATTGCCACTCTATTACGTGCACAATAGCTTCATTTGAGTTCATTGTATATTAATAGATCTGAGTTGGCATTACGAAGGTAAATCGTAATGTGGAGCTTAGATGAATTAAATCTTAGCGTTTTAGCACAGTTTATGGCTATTTCAGCAAGTTGGTATATTTTGAGTATCTGTTAGAGATGTGAGAGTTTTCGTGGTACAAATCCAGGAAGAGTGGAAGTACAGATCCTGTCATTTTGGTGGTTATAATAAAAAAAAATCAATTATGTAAGCTCTTATTATAAGGATACAAAACAAACTTATATTAAACAGGGATTTTAAGAGCATGCCTGTGACAGCAATGTCTGGTGTACGGACAGTCTACTCTGCCGGCTATCATCACCAAGATGGTGGTGGACGGACGGAGCGTGACGGTGTGGAAGCGGTCGACCCGGACTAATGCGGTAAGCTTACGATAAAAGCATATCTGATAAAAGCACACTCTCGAAACTTTCGTTCTTCCGAAGCTCTACAGCTTCGAGCTCCCGTCCATAGTTCACAATTTTACGGCGACTCCTTGACAGTACAAGCTGTGCGACTGTGGAACGCCTTACCAACGTCCATAAGGTCGTCCTAATCTCTTCTTATTTTCAAAGTCAAGGTATACAACCATTTCCTTTCGTTGTCTCGTAACTGCTAGTTAGTGTTTATGTTATTCATCCTCCATATGTAGTGTAGTTTATTTATACTTATATTATTTGTATGTATTTAAGTTTATATTTATTAGTATAATCAATAGGTATATTTTATTTTGTGGGTTCTGTTTATGTAAGTACTCTTACACCGCCGTCTTTTGATTTTTGTTTATCCTGTCCATCCAAAGGTTGTCTGGAAAAGATCGCTTTTAGCGATAAGACCGCTCATTGTATCTTTATTTTATTATTTATTTCCATTGTTACTGTATTTTTGTTTGGTGTGCAATAAAGAGTATTTCATTAATTTATTCATTCATATTACAGCATCAATGACTTCATCTTAGTCACAGAAATATCCAATAAATAGATAGATAGTGTTCATTTTGACAAAGCTCCTGAACAGCTGCAAAAATATTGTATTCTATTCCAGATATAAAGCCTTTTTACAGCCGCTTTAATTTTAACTATTTGCTAAGATTTTTTTCTCATTAGTATTATTCGACAAATACTCATTTTATTAATATTACATTTTAGTTTTTTTCTTCTCTGTAACCTGACGTATCTAAGAGTACGTTGTGGTCCCAAAGGTTGAATAAATGTCTATGTCTTGTTATATCACAGTAATATTATAAATGCGAAAGTTTCAATGTTTGTCGGTTTATGGAGGAGGGCGTTGATGTCTGCGAAAAAGTATTTTTACTTCTGCAGGTATCACGGTTTCTATTTTGTTTCTGTACACTGTTTTATGTACGAAATAAAGATATTTTGATTTGATTTTGTTTGTTACTCAATCACGTCGTAACGGTTGAACCGATTTCGATAAAATTTGGCATGCACGTAGATTTTAATCTGGATTAACACAGGCTACTTGTTATTGATAAACCACGCATGCGAAGCCGCAGGCGGAAGTTAGTCTTCAATAATTTTTCGTCAGATAATAATGATATTTTTCCGATTTGACGCTGCATTTGTAAATATAAGCAAACGAGATGAACTTTTTTGTTTTTGTCCGTGCGTGACCAATTGCGCTTTTCTGTATTTATATAGTATCAATTAAAATAAAAAATAAAATAAATATTGCTGGACATTTCACACAGCGCTATCTAGCCCCAAACTAAGCAAAGCTTGTACTATGGGAACCAGATAACTGATAGAATACTTAAATACTTTTTTTAAATACATACTTATAATATATCATCATCATCATCCACAGCCTGACTTCACCCACTGCTAGGTATAGGCCTCCCCAAGTTTGTGCCATCCGCCATGATCCTGCGCTAGTCTCACCCTTTGACGGCCCGCGACTAACGATGTCGTCCACCCATCTCGCTGCCGGACGTCCAACCCTTCTAAAGCCATTCCTCGGCCACCATTCAGTTGCTACCATGCTCCACCTGTCATCACCACGTCTTGCCAAGTGTCCCGCCCAAGACCATTTGAGCTCCATAACTCGATTCCCAACATCATGAACCTTCGTTCTTCTACGGATCTCGACGTTTGGAACTCGATCTGAGAGTTTGATGCTGAGCATGGTACGCTCCATAGCTCTCTGTGCAACTCTTAACCTGTACACAGCCTCCTGCGTGAGCGTCCATGTCTCGGCACCGTATGTCATGGTGGCCAGAACACATTGCATAAATAAGCGGGTCTTCACTCACTTCACATCACTTATAATATATAGAAAAAAAAAATATAGATCATAATTTACTATACGCTGTATTTATTGTGGAGCGACTAATCAACAAGTCTCGCGACATTTTTCTGACAAGGTCTGTGGATGACAGAGTAATCTTTGTTTGATGTTGTGTTGGTTCCTAGAAGTTCTAACAGTCCTCTTACCCTCCCAGAACGGTATCCGATGTTGCCGAGCTCATTAAAGCGTTTAATGTCCTAAGAACCTAACTGACGACTAACACCAATAATTTTATTTAGAAAACTTTCATGATTGATTTCAATCATTATTAGAAATACGGGATTTATCACGTACCGTCTTATCGGTGTTTTGACCGACAGTTTTTCGGTTCAATTCGTGAACCTTTATCAGGGTGAGTGCGATCCGCTCTAAATTTCGTCTCGCCTCGCATGAAGGTTCACGAATTGAACCGAAACATTGTCGGTTAACTCCAATAATGTTTGCAATCTTACACTGCCTTTTTCCACGCTCATGCTATGATTGCATTGATGCTATGAAATCCAATGTGCTTATGGCTCCACTCCACATTGCACAATGTTAACTAACAATGTTAAAATTAATAAGAATGAATAAGTAAATGAAAGAATGAGTAAGTAGACAACAAATAAAAAATATGAGAATGGAAAATACGCCATTTTTATTTTTTTCTTTTTATTTTTATCAACTCAAGATTTGCCAAAGAGCAATTGAACGCAGCGTTCTCGGATTCAAACGAATTGATCGAATGAGAAACACTACGCTGCGTTCGTTGACAGGCATTGCCGATGTTGGAGAAAAGACAGCCAGGCTCAAATGGGACTGGGTGGGACACATTAGCAGAATGCACCCCGATAGGTGGGCTAATCTAGCTAGAACCTGGAGGCCTGATAGAAGACGCGGTCGAAGTCGCCCAAGAAAGCGTTGGCAAGACGACATTGTTGCCTTCGAGCAGGAGTGGCGGAGTATCGCACAGGATAGAAACAACTGGAAAAACTTGGGAGAGACTTTTGCCCAGCAGTGGCACAATATAGGTTGATATAAAAAATAAAAAAATGTGTACGTTATTTTGGGCCATGGTGTAATATCAGGACTATTACGAAGAAAGACAAAAGTATCGGCACACCAGTACAATACAAGTACTTTCTGGTTGTTTCAAAGTAAACTGGTAGGTACGATTAGGTATATTATTGACTCAAGAACACAAGTCCCATGATGTTCTAAACAATGTCTATCTAATTTAACTTTCTTCCACTTTATTGTATAACTCTCTACATTGAAACTTTGGAACTAGAGCGGGTCTTGGAAGACTTCCAGCTTTCGCAGCCGAAGGTGTATTTATTCAAGATTTTATCAACTTTACCTAGGAACGATCCACGTTATAATGTATGCTAACAACCTCAGAATACCAAATAGCTTTCTAAAATACTCAGATGTCAAGTCAAACTTAGACCGGTCACATGCAGTCGGAATTCCGATTCGGAATATTGAATCGGAATTGCAAAGGCCGCAAATTTATATCAAATCAAGGACCTAATCACGGTTTTCATATTTTCGTTCGATATTTCGTGAGTTACAGAAAAAAGCTCCGTTACAAGATGTATTTATATTATTATTTATTATTGTTATAGCCTCTTTATTTCCTTAACCAACTACTATTTTTTTTAAATGGTATGTGTAATTTTAATGATTACTTAGCTAAGGCTCATTTCGGGTATAGGCCTCCTCCAAATTTATCCAAGTTGCTCTATCTTTATCTTTTTCTGCGATTTTTCTTATTTCGTCGGCCCAGCGTTCCAGGGGACGTCCTCTTGCTCTCTTTCCGGTTGGTCCTGATCATGTCATTACTCTCTGTGTCCACCTTTTGTCTTATATGCGCGCTACAATACCAGCCCGTTTCCATTTTAGGCGCTGTTCATCATGGGTCTTCAACACTTCGACCATTTTTGTTTGGGAAGTGTGGGTAAGGGTCTGACTTTCGTGCTCAACCCTGGCTTCAACGTCAGAGACGACTATCTCTGAGTCACAGGGTGACGGGGTCCGGAGTGCCATCCTGGCTTGCAGTTTGGCCTCTCAGTTTGGCTAACGTTGGTCTTCTGGCTAACGTTGATCCTCTTAACCACTTGAACGTCCAGCGCTCGCGAGCGGGAAGTGGGTCTTACGTCCGAGCGCGGCGGTGGTCAGCGCGTGCGAACTCGTCGCGCGATCTTCCCGATAAAAACGTGTATTCAATAAAAAGTACTTAAAATTTTTAGTACGTAAAGTACTTTAAATTAAATTAAATAATCATTCTAAATAGTTTATTTAACGATATAGAGAACGATAACTTCTCCAAAAACTTATTTTGATATCACGTAAGAAAACATGAAACAGCCATTCTGATACTCGAACACCGATTCGGCTATCTTTTTCGCACAATTTATTCCCAGATATGGAAAATTTTGGTAGAAATTGGTAGAATACCTAGTCAGGTCATAAATTCTGTCACATGTTTAATATAAAATAATTGAAACAAGTTTATTCATTATGTAACCATTTATATACCAAAATGAACTTAACAAAACATAGATTCTTATGACAATAAAGTTTATTCAAAATGACCTCCGTGATTTTGAATACAGGCCTTCAATCTGCGCGGCCAGTCGTCTATCGCAGCACAAACGAGTTCCATGTCAATATCGGCGGCTGCCTTAATCAAGGATGTCTTGAGTGACTCCAAATTGGGATGAGGCTTTGAGCACGCCTTTTCCTCCAAGTGTTGCCATATCTTGTAATCTAACGGATTCAAATCTGGACTGGAGGAGGGCCAGTCTTCGTGCCGGATGAAGTCGATTTCACTCGCCGCCAGCCAGTCTTGTGTGCTCTTCGCTCTATGAGCTGGCGCCCAATCTTGTTGGAATACCCAGTGCCTGTTATTGAACATGGTATGAGAAACAGGTTCCACAAGGTTCGTCAGGACTGTATTTTGATACACAACTGCATTCGTTTTTACACCTTTCTCACAAAAATGTACCTCTGTTAAGCCCCAATAAGAAACTCCCAACCATACCATGAGCTAGGATGGAAAATGACCTCGTTGGACACGCGGAATACGGTTGCTCGCTTATTCACTACTGTGTGCGTACACCTTATCATTTTCTTTGTTGTAGCTCTCTTCTACGGTAAAAATTTTTTCATCCGAAAAAAGAATTTCCCGATATTTTTTTCCCGCGTACCGCTTCAACAAAGCGCGGCATCTCTTCAGACTCAGGTCCATTAGACGAGCATTCAAACGATGTCCTGTTTTTCTTCGATATGCCCGAAGCCCTAAGTCTTCATTTAATACCCTTTTCACCGTGGTTCTGCTTAACCCCATCTGAAGGGCCAACAGTTTCTGCTTACGTTTGGGATTTCTTTGAATTTGCGCCTTCACAGCTTTTATCACTGCTGGAGTCCTAACAGACCGAGGGCGACCACTTCTTGACCTGTCATCTACACTAGAGTCTTCATTGTATCGTTTGATGGTGCGATAAACGAATCTTTTGGTTATATTCAAATTTTTTAGTATGTCAAAAGTTTCAATTGGCGCGTAACCGCAACGATGCAACGCAATAACTGCAACACGGTCTTCCTTAAGCGTCCACTCCATATTTCAAAATGAGTAAAATTCTAAAAAGTATACATTTTTATTTTCATGAACAATTCGAAATTCGAATTCTATAAACTTTTTTGTGGCCAGCATTCTAAAAGAAAAGTTTTTACTGTGTGACAATACTTATGACCTGACTAGGTATATATTAGAGACCCATGTAGTTATCGACTGGCAATAACTTAGAGACACAGACAATAAATAATTCCAACAATAAGACGACCCTAAAAAGTGGGAAGCACAGTGACGTATGGTGGCATAAAAAAACTGGGAACAGTTCTTCCCTGGGACGTTCAAGTGGTTAGGCGCTGTGTGTACTTCACACACGGACTTCACTTGTTAGACAGTGACAACGCTATATGTGGAAGTACACCAGCAATAGATCACTCTCCCGAGCCCCGCAAAAAACGGTCGACGGTGATTTCATTAGTTTTAAGCACATTACGCGTCCCGAGAAGTCCGTGACTTCACAGCAACAATGACGTTAGTTTTCTTTAGTATAGTTTTGTTTCTCTGTTTGTCTTTGAATTTGATATTCAGTATGCTTCTTTCCATTGGACGTTGTGTTGTTTGAATTTTTTGTCTAGTGTTTTCATTAAAAACCCAAATTTGAGAGCCGTAGGATAGGTAGGGCAACTAACTAGAATTCATTATATTTATTTAAGTTTTAGAGGTAGTGTTGATTTTAGTATTTCTTTTTGGCTCCAGAGTTTTTTCCATGTTAAATTTATTCTTCTTGCGACCTCGTCTCTGTGCCTCGTATTACTAAATTATATTTGTATGTCAAGATAAAAGTAGCTCTCCACATACTCGAGTTACGTCTCGAGTTTGTTCCTATCTTTGTTTTTGAAGTTTTAGTCCTATAGTTTCGCTAACATTGCATAATTCTGTTATCATTTCTTCAAGCTGTTTTGGTGTTTTAGAGAAGAGGACTAGAATCTAAGATTGCTCAGTAATTTTCCATTTATGTAAATGCCTTTCTGGTTCCATTCAAGCTTTTTCATTTGATGTTGTGGGATGGATATAAAAATTTTAGATGAAAGCGGATCCCCTTGATTAACGCCTCTACATATTTTGATCGCTGGTCCTAGTCTGTCCAGCTTCACTCGGCTTTCGCTGTTGCTATAAATGTGTGTAAAAATGATTAAAGTTCTTTCCACTCGAAAAATAAATAAATATATACAAATATATATTAACAAACTAGTGGTCCCGCCGAACTTCGTATCGGCTTGACATGCATAGGTATAACGCGGGCTGTCAATATAAGTCACCCTGGTAGAATTGTCAATTGTTGTCCCCGGCCATCATTATGTATGAGAAAATGAATGACTTCCACAAATAATTCAATACCAAAATTAGCCAAATCGCTCCACCCGTTCTCGAGTTTTAGCGAGACTAACGAACAGCAATTAATTGTTATATATATAGACAATATATCTCGGGATAACTCCTACCGAAGCATCTGTTTCAAACGATATTAATTTTTTTTACATCCTCTTTGACGATATTTGCAGCACGCATTCTGTCAATTCTATGTCAAACGTCATAAGGTTACATTATAAAAGCGCTAAGGTTAGATTATAAATAATTTTATATGGTGGTTAAGTATTCTTTAACTTTATAATTTTACGCGCAATTTATTAATTTTTTTCTTTCATAAGAACCTTGTCCTGACAATAAGAAATACAACAAAAAAAGAATTGGCCAAATTGGTCCAGGCGTTGTTGAGTTATGCGCTTACCAACACATTTTGCGATTCATTTTTATATTATAGATGATATACTACATATTTCATAAACACACAAAAACAGTTGAATCATCTAAATACCGTTGCAAGCGAACTATAAACAGCTCAACTGCTCCTGATCCAGGCGAAAGTGTCCCTAAGACACTGGGTACATTGCTCCGCTGAATTGCAATGCTTAAACCAGTTAAGACGATATACAAATTTAATTTCGGTGACGATTGGGCGGAGCATCCGGAAATGCAAAAAAGTCACAGTGCTATTTACTTGCTTAGGTGACGAACGAGACGAAGATGTATCATAGCCGCGCCGCATTGTCTCAGGAGTAAATGACGTAAGTGACAAAAGATAAAATCTTGAATTGCATGAGAACCAACAAAATAAAAAAAATGATTTTCCATTAATTTAGGTACCATGATTACCTACATAACAATAACAATCTTTAAATCATTTCTAGAGTCGGAGAATGAACGATATTAGTGTTTTAGAAGAGCCGATTTTGACAAATAATTGTATCGAGAAAAGTTTCACCAATTGCGTTTCTGACTTTCATTTATGTACTTTAAATCCTCAAGTAAATATTGCTTAAATATGAAATCCGTAACATTTTTCGTTATTGAACACGACCATAGCGGCTCAATTTTTTTTACATATCGCCTTAATCGCCACCAGATAATCGGCTACTCTCTTATTGAATGGGCTACTACTAACTAACTATCCAACTACCTACTCGATGGTAAAGTCTAACCAATTTAGATATATCTAATGACGTTCGCTTCTCCACAAAAATTTTTCTTTAGAAATGTGTTCATACTTTAGGTGAAATTTATCCAATTAAGATTTGATGACCTTAACAAAAGCGGCAAAAGTCCCACTTACTCGTCTGAAATTCTGACTCGTCGACGAAAAATTCCTTTTGTGACCACCAATTATTCCACAACCAATTAACCACTGACCTTTCCCGGTTCCTTTTTCGTTCCTTGCATGACAACAAATAAAAGTTAAAATATAAAAAGAAACAAAAATTAAAAAAAAAAAAAAATTCTATGCTAAATATATTTGGACATATGGACTCCTAAAGACGGAAAGGGACGCCGTGGAAGGCCTAAAAAGCGCTGGAGCGATGACTTGGACGTCTTCCAAAGAGACTGGCGGGATATGGCTCTAGACCGTGATAAGTGGAAGGAAGAGGGGGAGGCCTTTACCCAGCAGTGGGACAATATGGGCTAGTAAAAAAAATGTATTTAGATTTTTTCGGATATTTCGGCATGCGGCATGAATCACAAATCATACTTAATATTCCGTTTGTATTGAGAATAATGTACATAACCATGATAGCTTAAAAAACTCACTGATACCTTCACCATATTCGGTTTTTTTACCCAAGACAAATCTTCAAAGCAACAAATCTACGCAGACTACGCCGACCAAATTAATACAATCAAATAAAACAAGGCAAGTGTGAGTGAGACTCGCGTGTTACATCGTTGCTACCTATGAATTGCAACTTGCAATTACCTATAGTCTAACTTTTTATTAGCTGCAGTAAAATGACGTTTCTAAATGTCATTCCGTAAAATAATGTTGCCAGCCTAATCTCAATAGGGATGTGATTCAGTTCACAAAAATTAATTAAATAACATTATTATGACGTTTTTGTTTCATTTTGAATGTACCTCCCTATACTTCCACTAAAAAAGATCAATCCTCTAGTATAGTAATAATAGTGCGACTCGTGGAATGTACCGTCACGTTCAGCTGAGGCAGCACAACGTGATCAACCCGCGCCCCGCCACCCGCCGCACCTCATCAACAACAGGGCGTCGTGTCACTTTTGGATCTAACATCGACCATTAGACACATACCTAGTTATAAAGTACATATAATTTTTTTGAACTTATAATTAAACTCTTTTTCCTATTTTAAAACTGAATTTTTTTGCAACTACTGGGCGCGCTCGTCTTATTTCGCGCGCCGAAGGGTTCCGGTATCTAGATTTATGATAATTTAGCACCGCCATTTAGCTATGTGAGAGCTTAGAAAACTTTTAAGGTAAATATCTAAAAAACTTTAAACCCTAATTTGAAATTTTGACCATTTTGGCCACTTTGGCATAATGAAAATACTTTAGATTTTTTGTTGTTCTATTGTATTGTTGTTGTTTGAGTTGGGTCAGTATCACACTAATATTATAAATGTGAAAGTTTGGATATATGTTTATTTATTTGTTTGTTACTCAATCACGTAGTAACAGCTGAACCGATTACGATGAAATTTGGTATATACGTAGATTATAATCTGGACTACCACAATGATTAACTGATTTATGGAATAAAAGGTGGAACCTTTTATCCCCTAAATCAGTTTCCATGGGTTAAAAATCGGGTGTCAAGTTGACTTAATGCACAGTTGCAATAGCGAGTTTAGCTTGATTTCTAGGTTACCTACACATTTAGTAGTGTAACGCGTACGAAGTCGCGGGCAAGAGCTAGTTATTTTTACATCAATGTAGCCAAGTACCTATCTAACACAATATAAGTAGAGCTATTGACACGCTAAGAAGAAGAAGATGATGAAGAAGAAGTCAATAACATTAGTTGTTGCTGAAATAATAAGCTGTGACAGACGGACAAAGTCGCACCGTAAGGTTTCCGTTTTTACCATTTAGGTCCAGAACCCTAACACGCGAAAAGCAACGTTCTAAACAAGACATCAATCATAAAAAGAGCGTCATTTTATCACTCGCCTACAAACCTACAAGCAAGCACCAATAAACTAAAGAAAACCGAAGAACAAATCTTAATGGGAAAAGTTCTCAAGTTGTATAAAGGCTGGCCTAGTAACTTGAGGCAGTCGGCGAGTTCTGAAAGCCAAGAGTGGAAGGCAAGTGCTGAAGTTACGCTAAGGAGGTCGCACTCATTATAGTGTAAAAGCGACGACACTTGACAGACGAGCTCTATATGTCTTCTTACTCTTTTGGCACCGAGTTGGGCACGTTTAAGGATAACACTCTTCATCACAGTACTATATAACTATCATTGCAAATTTTCTGTAAATAATGAAACACATAAGTATGTTTTTGTCATTTCATCATCATCATCATCAGCCTGAACACGTCCACTGCTGAACATAGGCCTCCCCCTTAGATCGCCACAACGAGCGGTTGGTAGCCGTTTGCGCCCAATGGCTCCCCGCGATTCTTACTAGATCGTCGATCCAGCTTGTGGGGGGCCGGCCTACGCTGCGTCTTCCAGTCCGTGGTCTCCACTCGAGAACCTTTCTTCCCCAACGGTTTGTCATTTATACTACGGCCGTTCAGAGAATGCGTTCCTGACACGTCGCGATTGAACTGACGACGTACTTTGTAATGGCGTTGCAGTTACGATAAAAATATTATTGCTGGTTGTTTACCGTTTTAACAATTGATGAGCATTAAAACAACATTATTATATCAATAATCAATTAATGTTATAATTTTGTGCCAAACTGAGTGTCAAATAACTTGGTAAACAATATTTTTCTAAATCTAAACTGCGCTATTACAAGGTTATGTCAGCGCTTTATATGACTAACTGATAGGTGTCAGGAACGCATTCTCTGAACGGCCGAAGTATAATGTGGGAAATTTACTTGGGCCAGTTAGCTAGCTTCGTAAACAGGCAAGATAAGAAAATCGATCGCCGTATCGGGAATGCCTGGAAGAGCTACTGGTTCATGAAGGAGCACATGAAGGCTGACCTTCCTCTGACACTTAAGCGTCAACTCATCGACATGTGTATCCAGCCCATCCTAACATACGGTGCGCAGACATGGTCTCTATCTGAGTGCAGAAAATAAAGCTCAAGATTTGTCAAAGGGCAATGGAGCGCAGCATTCTCGGCTTCAAACGTGTCAACAGAGTGCGTAACACCATGCTGCGCTCACTTACCGGCATTGCAGATGTAGGGAAGAAATCGACTGGACTTGGTGGGAATGGGCGGGCCACGTTGCCCGAATGCACTCCGAGAAATGGGCGAAGACGGAAGGCGACGTCGGGGTCGGCCGAGAAAGCGTTGGCGGGACGATTTCGACACCTTCCAAAGAGAAGGGTGGGAGATCGCGACAGATAGGTATGCTTGGAGGGACTTGGGGGAGACCTTTGCCCAGCAGTGGGACGAGATAGGTTAGGAAAAAAAATGCGAGGAAACTGACTACTTCTGAGATACAGCTTCAACTGTACCTTCAGTTCAGGAGTCGGCTTCAACCAGAATTGTAAAGATGTTTGATTAATAACATACGTAAAAGTTAAGATAAGACTTGTTTTAGGGGCGGCAAATTTCAGAAACGTTTTTTTTTAATTTCTGTAAGATAGTTTTTTAGATTAGATTAGATTAGATAATTACTTTATTGCACACCATTAAATACAAACATATAAAAGAAAATACAATTTTAAATCATAAATACAATGAGCGGCCTTATCGCTAAAAGCGATCTCTTCCAGGCAACCTTTGGATGGACAGGATATATATGAACAAATAAGATTTTTTTTCTTAGAATCAGTTTTTTTTTTAACAACAAGCATATATTACAATTTATAAAAATATAGTTAATATAAAATAAAATGATTAATTATATTAAATAATATAATCATAAAATTATATATATATATTATATATATATATATCTTAATATTAATATTTATGTAATTTTATGATTATATTATTTAATATAATTAATCATTTTATTTTATATTAACTATATTTTTATTACACATACAGACATAAAAAATGTGTAATATATTTTGTATTATGTTGTATTATTGTATATATATATATATATATATATTGTCATACCTACATACATAAATTATAAAAATGTGTAAATAAATAAATGGCCTAGATTTTTTTTTTAGAATCAGTTTTTTTTAACAACAAGCATATATTACAATTTATAAAAATATAGTTAATATAAAATAAAATGATTAATTATATTAAATAATATAATCATAAAATTATATATATATATTATATATATATATATCTTAATATTAATATTTATGTAATAATAATAATAATATAATCTTATAATATAAAATATTAAATAATATAGTTAATATAAAATAAAATGATTAATTATATTAAATAATATAATCATAAAATTACATAAATATTAATATTAAGATATATATATATATATAATATATATATATAATTTTATGATTATATTATTTAATATAATTAATCATTTTATTTTATATTAACTATATTATTTAATATTTATATTAAGATATATATATATATATAATATATATATATAATTTTATGATTATATTATTTAATATAATTAATCATTTTATTTTATATTAACTATATTATTTAATATTTTATATTATAAGATTATATTATTTAATATAATTAATCATTTTATTTTATATTAACTATATTTTTATAAATTGTAATATATGCTTGTTGTTAAAAAAAACTGATTCTAAAAAAAAAATCTAGGCCATTTATTTATTTACACATTTTTATAATTTATGTATGTAGGTATGACAATATATATATATATACAATAATACAACATAATACAAAATATATTACACATTTTTTATGTCTTATACACTATATATATATAGTGTATAAGACATAAAAAATGTGTAATATATATTACACATTATATGTCATATATATAGTGTATAAGACATAAAAAATGTGTAATATATATTACACATTTTTTATGTCTTATACACTATATATATATAGTGTATAAGACATAAAAAATGTGTAATATATTTTGTATTATGTTGTATTATTGTATATATATATATATATATATTGTCATACCTACATACATAAATTATAAAAATGTATAAATAAATAAATGGCCTAGTGAGCGATGGATGACAGAAAGTGTTGTCTGACCATGTTTTTAAAGATAGGGAGAGATTTTGCATGACGAATTGAGACAGGTAGGGCATTCCAGAGTCTGGTAGCCTGCAGAGTAAAAGAGGTACTATAAAATAAAGTCAGTTTTTTTATGTTTTGCAAAAAGAAATCTACAAACCATCTTTATTTTTATTTTATTTATTTCCGTAATCCAACAGAGCGTAATACAAAATATATTACACATATTTTATGTCTTATACGAGTACTCGTAGTAAGGCCAAAAATAGGGTTACATAATTTATCACATTTTATATAACAATAAACAACAGTGTCAGTGTGTGTGTGTCTTTTTGATGACTTTTCCCTCCTCCCTTTCATTGTACATTCAAGCAACCAACGGTACCACAAACTTCTGTATTCAATGTAAAACACCTAGTTCGCGGCTACAACCAGTAGCATACCTACATTACCCCGCCATGTCGTACAGGCTGGAGCTTTGATTAGCTCAGAAACATATCCAAAACCTGTTTCTTGTGCAAAATTGCTAGATGAATGGCGGCAAAAATGTAACAGTCTATACTTGGAATATGTGTAAATCCGCCACTTACGTAATGATTAAAAAAGAATGTTAAAGGTACACACGGCTACACATCAAGCTATACATTTTCAGTATAAGCCGACCTCGCATTGTGTAGGCTTTTCGTAGAATGAGAGATCAGCTTATACTGGAAATTAAAGCTTGATGTTTAGCCGTGTGTACATGTTCACGGATCCGCATCGTACGCATTGGACGAATTTTGAAATGGATTAGTTTGTGGCAGTGCGTCCACTGTATCCGCAGCGATCGGATTGCCGACACACTCGTCATTCGGATTTTCGTAGCAAGCTCACATAGTGTGAGACAATGGAATGAAGAAATACTTGAAAATAAAGTTCCTTATAAAGTTGTGTAAAAATAACTTAACTAAAAGTATCCATAGGAAGCAATAAGAATAAGGAAATCTAGCAATCAAATCAAATGTGTTTTATTTGTTTTCAACCAATTTTTACAATTCTGGTTGAAGCCCTGGCTCCTGAACTAGCGTGAGCTGTATGTCAGGAGTCAGTTTTTTCCCACATTAAATGACAAAATTACATTAGTTACAATGATAGATAAATAGTCAATAGATACAACATGTGTCAAGGCTTTTTATGTTTATACTTTGTGTAGCAGACGCCGAGCTATAGATTAATTTAAGAAAATGTTATGTTTCATTGCATTGTATAGATGTAGAGATTAGAGGCGAACGATAGGGTCGCTGTCGCCGAACTGGGCGCAGCAGCCGGGCACCGCCGTTTTGTATATTTATAGTGTGCGAGCGAGAGGGCGCAACCCGTCCCTCTCCCACACTATCGGATCGGCAGTATTATATTGCAGATACCGGCCTATAAAGGCAGCGGCGCCCGCCATCAAAATTATTATTATCTTTCCTTTAGGTTGCACTTTCCTTTAGGTTGCACTTTCCTTTAGGTTGCACATCACTAAGAGGTGCAACCAAGCAAAGTTCACCCTAGGACGATTGTCCTCACTTCTAGGCGCGAAAAGTAAAATGTCCCTTAAAAATAAGGTGACTCTTTACAAAGCGTGCATTCGCCCCATTATGACATACTCATCTGTAGTATTTGCCCACTCTCCTAAAGTTGGTGCCATTCAGGTTATTCAAAATCGCTTCTTGCGAAAAGCCTCAGGCTCGCCCTGGTATTTTCGCAATAACGACCTACATCGCGATTTGAAATTAGAATCAATAGCCAGGTTCATGAAGCTCGCTTCCAAGCGGTTTTATGAACTTGCCTCTAATCATCCGAACCCTTTGGTACACACCATTCCGGTTTATCCGTTGGATCCGCCCGCCAACAAAATCCTCCGTCGTCCGAGACACGTTCTCGGAGACCCGGATGACGAAATCACCTCTGCTAATGCGGAAGGTGAGTCATCTATATCAGACAGAGCAAACACTTCACAGAAACACCGACCTCGCCGGCGAGGTCGACGAGTCCCTTCAGTCGCCGCTTATACGAGGTACAGACATGTACCCGGGCGTTTCTCTCCTATCCCCATCCCGGCAACAGCCCAAGCCGAGGTTCGTACCTAAGTGGTGCCCTTGCGCTAGTTGCCTAAAAAACTTACAGGGCTGAGCGCCATCTGCGCTCGCCAAAAGTTCGGTTAAGCTGTCACGGCCTCAGAGGCCAACAGCGAGATTAGTCCATTCGAAAAAAAAAAAAAAAAAAAAAAATCAAAATTATTCACAAACCCTCCGTCGTCCGAGACACGTTCTCGGAGACCCGGATGACGAAATCACTTCCGCTAATGCGGGTGAGTCATCCACATTAGACAGAGCAAACACTCCACAAATACACCGACCTCGCCGGCGAGGTCGACGAGTCCCATTAGTCGCCGCCTACACGAGGTACAAGCACGTACCCGGGCGTTTCTCTCCTATCCCCGTCCCGGCAACAGCCCAAGCCGAGGTTCGTACCTAAGTGGTGCCCTTGCGCTAGTTGCCTCATCAAAAATAAAATTATAGGGCTGAGCGCCTTCTGCGCTCGCCAAAAGCTCGGTTAAGCTGCAACGGCCTCAGAGGCCAACAGCGAGATAAGTCCATTCGAAAAAAAAAAAAAAATCAAAATTATTCAGCATTGTGACTTCGCTTTGAACAGTTCTAAGAAATAAATATTAATTAACAGTGATCGAAGGTTTAACTTTTACCAAATACAGTCCACAACACTTTGAGAGCTATTAATGCGAGACCACAAAAATTATAGAGCACATCTCTATTTTTAAACTGAACTCTGTGGAAAACTGGCATCGCGGCATATTAACATGCCGTAGCATCATGCTGCTCTGAGTGCCAATTCAGACACCCAGAGCTTTTAAAAGTTCTTCACACTTAGTAATATAAGTTGGTTAGTGCCTAAGTGAGATGTTGTTGCTGTTGCCACTGGCTCAAAGTTGTGTAGGTACTTAATCTAAAAAACTAATAAGATCGTTTTAGGACCCAGAGCCAATTATCTGAACCAAGAAAATCAAGAAACCAGTATAAATTACAAATGTAGGAAAAGTGCAAATCTTTGAATTCGAAGACTTTATCACATATGGCTAAGAACAGCCCTGGTTATACTACTTTTCTGATACAAAAAAACGAGTGTGCTTTAAACCACACGACTGAAGTAAAACTTCTTTTTCAAAATATTCATCATCATCATATCAGCCGTAGGACATCCTCTGCTGGACAAAGGCCTCCCTCATTGATCTCCAGGAACTGCGGTTGGAAACGGCCTGCATCCAACGCCGACCTGCGGTTACCATGTCGTCTGCCCATCTTGAAGGTGGACGTCCTACGCTGCGCTTGCCGGTCCGTGGCCTCCATTCGAGAACTTTCCGGCCCCATCGGCCATCTGTTCTGTGCGCTATATGGCCTGCCCATTGCCACTCAAAATATTAATTTATAAAATTGTTCAATTACAAAATTGTCTACAAGTCTGTAGGTCGATCAGTCTATGTTCATTCTGGACAGACGCAACTCGCGCTCGCACATTAACGTTTAAAAATATACGAAACGTTACTAATAAATAAATAAAATATATATTGCTGGACATTTCACACAGCGCTATCTAGCCCCAAACTAAGCAGAGCTTGTACTATGGGAACCAGATAACTGATAGAATACTTATATGCCTTTTTTTGTAAATACATACTTATCATATAGAAAAACAACCAGACCCGGAACAAATATCTGCAGATCATGCAAACATTTGTTCCGCGGCGGGAATTGAACCCGCTACCTCCCACGTCTCAGCCGGCTATACGCCCACTGCGCATCGGAGGACGTCAACTCTCTCTATCTTCACTAATCTCCCTCTCAACTTCCGTTCGCACTTTTCGTAACGCTTACTCCCTAAGTCAAGCGTGCGTAAAGAAGTTTTACGTCAAAAACCGCGTCCGAACCCGTACATCCGACAGACAGACAGACACACAGACCAGACATATAATATCCCTCTTCTTTAACCGGGTTTAACAAATAAATATAAAGAAACGAACATATGTGGTAGTCCTCGGAAAATCAAACTCTAAATTCAAATCAAATAGGTCCCTTTGGTAAAAATAAATTAAGCCATTTCCAATCATAAGATACGAAATAGCTGACTAATTCGGTTTAACGCGCCGGCGTACCCTGAGCGCAACTTTAATTCGGCCGCGTCAAAAACTTCGGCCTGAATATCGCTATCCCTGTTTAGTGACGAAGTTTAGCCACGCAGAGCGACAGTGATAGCAATAGAACGGTTCTAAATTTGATTAGATTTTGACCGTGTTCCGTAATACCAAAAATGATGACTGAAAACTTGTTGTATTTTTCTCATTGTGTTGTTATTCTGTAACTAGACGATATAATCTATGTTCCCATGACTAGGATACGTAAGATGTTGTTGTTTTTAATACGTAACAATTAGGTTGAAAACAGGTCTTTTATGACGTAAAAACATGCAGAATGCGATACGCTTCTGTTTCATTTTAGGTAAGTATTTTGATCTAATATATGGTTGGGAACCTACATAGATAAACATTATTCAAATTAAAATAATATCTTATTAAGATAGAAATATGCTCCAATTAGAAATGATCTTGGTAGTACGTGTTGTATGGGCGATTGTCCCTCCGGTGTCCCCTTAAAACACAAGGTTGTTTTAAATTAGCGAAAGGGAAGTATCTAGTTAATACTAATATTCTTGCGAAAGTGAATTGGTTTTTTCTCCTTATATTTTTCTATAATTTTTGCATATGATGTCATGGGAATATAAAAAAAACATATGTTAACAGGTATTTCCCAAAATTAAAGTAAGTATGTAAAAAAGAACCGGTGGCCGTGTATGTTATTGATGAAACAAACATAAAACTTAGTTAACCTAAAGATAAAGAAGGGTAGATGAATATTTCTTGAACTTGATGAATTGGGGTTCAAAGTTATAAACGCGAGTAAAACCACGGAAAAAGTTATTAAGGGTGTATTGGATTATTAGGTACCAATTGTAGGGAATAACTATTCACCATTTGTCAGGTTACTAGCTATCCTCTATCGACATCATGTCGGGCACTGTCTGGTCAATATTCTTTGGTTCCTAGTCCAAGATGCAGAGTTAATGCAAACAATGCGGATTTACTGAAGCACTATTTATTGTCCGTTACATTGCGTTAACCACTCTACTATCAAGGCTGGTGACGACTGAGGAAAGCGGCGGCTACTCATGCCACGTTGGGCCAAAACGCAGACTTGCATAAAACTCAGAATATACTACAGTAGCTCTGCCCCCACAGGGTGTATACCCTTAAAACTGACAGGGCCCGAACCTTTGAAGGTCGCGAAAACATTTCCGTAGGTATGTATAATCGGGCCAAGGTCTTCGCCTTCCATTGTTATAATGGATAGGGGTGAGATGACGGCGTTGTTATGGTAAATACCTGCTAAAAATGAGAAAAGGTATTCTACATTTTCGAGTGAGAAAAATATATTATTTTAAATGCGAAAGTTTGGATGGTTGTTTATTTATTTGTTTGTTGCTCAATCACGTCGTAAAGGTTGAACCGATTTCAATGAAATTTAGTACGTACGTAGATTATAGCCTGGATTAACACATAGGCTACTTTTTATCCCATAAATCAGGTCCCATGGGATAAAAATGGGGTGTCAAGTCAAGTTGCAACAGTGCGTTTAGCTTTATTTCTAGGTTATCTACACATTTAGTACTGAAACATGCACGAAGTCGCGGGCAACAGCTAGTTTTATAAACTAAAATAAAATTGAAAAGCGAAAGTATCAAATCTTTTTTTTTATTATTGATTATTGTCGCTTGGCCACTAACTCACCTGATGGTAAGTGACGGTGTGATCGAAGATGAAGCACGCTTGCCTAAAAAGAACCTGTTCGCTCTGGACTTGAAGACTCCGAGAAAAAAAATGTTTTTCGTATGAAATAGATTGTGGAGGTACACACACTGCTATTACTAGATTCTGAATATTATGTAACATTTTCGCGAACTATACTCATGTCTTTAAGACAAAACGGCCCCCTAATTACCTCGCGTCGCTAACGCTAGTCAGGCCATCTCTTTCACACGTACAGTACGTACCTCACGTGTGAAAGGGATGGCCTGACTAGCGACAGCGACACGACAGCAATTGGCTTAGCTAATAAGGCTACCAGTCTTTTCGCGCACAGATTTATATCAAAATTATAACTTTGACTAATCTCAATGTTTCGGCCGAGGTCACTAGAGACTGATGACTGGCAATACTTATGTAACATGTGTTTTTTTTTACCTGGGACAGTATGGGTAATGAAATAATATCATGAAACTGAATTTGTGAACTGTATTTAAAAATAGAGAACTTTATTTATTTTGGAAAACTCGTGCTTGACAAGTGTTCGCGAGAGATAATTCTATCGGGCAGAGCCGCATGACGAAGCTGAAGAGGGAAGATGGCAGCATAACGTCAAGTAAAGCGGAAGTGTTAAGGGAAGTCGAAGGGTTCTATGGACGGCTCTACGATTCGGTCACTAAACCTGTTTGTAGTGCGGCCAACGACCCAAGAGCCAAACTGACCCGACATTATACCGAAGATATTCCGGACATCAGCCTGTATGAGATCAGGATGGCCTTGAAGCAGCTTAAGAACGACAAGGCGCCGGGTGAGGACGGAATCACTTCAGAGCTTCTGAAAGCGGGTGGATCACCGGTACTTAAAGTCCTTCAGAAGCTCTTTAATTCCGCCTTGCTTGAAGGTACGACGCCAAAAGCATGGAACGGGGGCGTGGTGGTTCTGTTTTCAAGAAAGGTGACAACACCTTGCTTAAGAATTACGGACCCATCTCGCTTTTGAGCCATGTTTATAAGCTGTTTTCGAGGGTCATCGCGAACCGTCTCGAACGCAGGTTTGATGACCTCCAGCCTCCCGAACAAGCCGGGTTCCGTAAAGGCTACAGTACCATAGACCACATACATACGCTGCGGCAAGTCATACAGAAGACCGAAGAGTATAACTTGCCGCTATGTCTCGCGTTTGTGGACTATGAGAAAGCCTTCGATTCGATCGAAACATGGGCAGTGCTTGAGTCTCTCCAACGATGCCGTATTGACTATCGGTACATCGAAGTGTTGAAGTGTTTGTATAAAAACGCCACTATGTCAGTCCGAGTACACGAACAGAGCTCGAAGGCGATTCCCTTAAAAAGAGGCGTAAGACAGGGAGATGTAATCTCTCCGAAACTGTTTACGACCGCATTGGAAGATGCCTTCAAGCTTCTGGAATGGAAAGGACTGGGCATCAATATTAACGGCGAATACATCACTCACCTTCGGTTTGCCGACGATATTGTGGTCATGGCAAAGTCGATGGAAGAGCTCAGCACGATGCTCGAAGGCCTCAATCGAGTCTCCCAACGGGTAGGACTTAAAATGAACATGGACAAAACGAAAATCATGTCGAATGTCCATGTCGTCCCTGCTCCAGTTATGGTTGAGATCTCGGCTCTTGAAGCTGTCGACGCGTATGTATACCTAGGACAAACAGTCCAATTAGGTAGGTTCAACTTTGAGAAAGAGGTCAATCGTCGAATCCAACTTGGATCGTCCAACATACCTCAGTGCCTTAAGTCGACGAAAGTCTTCAATCAGTGTGTGTTACCAGTGATGACATATGGAACCGGGACGTGGTTCTTCACTATTGGCCTTATGAATAAGCTCAGAGTCGCTCAACGAGCTATGGAAAGGGCTATGCTCGGGGTTTCTCTACGGGATCGAATCAGAAATGAGGAGATACGTAGGAGAACTCAAGTCACCGACATAGCCCGACGGATTAGCACGTTGAAGTGGCAATGGGCAGGCCATATAGCGCGCAGAACAGATGGCCGATGGGGCCGAAAAGTTCTTGAGTGGAGGCCACGGACCGGCAAGCGCAGCGTAGGACGTCCACCCACAAGATGGGCAGACGACTTGGTAAGAACCGCAGGTCGGCGTTGGATGCAGGCCGCTTCCAACCGCAGTTCCTGGAGATCAATGAGGGAGGCCTTTGTCCAGCAGTGGACGTCCTACGGCTAATGTGATGATATGATGATGATGCTTGACATAAAATTTACTATACCAAAATTATTTCCCTAAAAAAACTAAATTGACAGTTTGTCTGTATCTGCATTTCTCTGTAATATGGTTTCAAATACACACTGTATGTGAACACGAGAAAAATGCGTATTTTTTTTTGTTTTCAACTTAAATAGGCAAACCTTTAAAGACTTTTCAAATCAATCCAAACATAAAAAAAAATTGACTTGAGCTACAAACATATTTCGAAGCACCTATACTACGTACTTATCAATCGTACATATCTAGCAAAGGTCTTATTTATCATCGTGCGAGTGACACTAAAAGGCATTGTGCTACATAAAATGTAGCTCAACATTTACTCCCTGAGCTGATGTTGTACATCCGATTCTCGACCTTATTTTATAAATAGGGTTGAGTTGAAAAGGTTTTATCAATAGATCTATCGTGGGTAGTATCTATTTGTGGTTCATTTGCATAAGGGCCAAGACACATCACGGCATGACGTTGTCGTGAAACGTTGCGATATCGTCGAAATTTTTACACAACCATTTTTTGAAGTAAAACTTCTTTACGCACGCTTGACTTGGGGAGTAAGCTGGCGAATGCGTTACGAAAAGTGCGAACGGAAGTTGAGAGGGAGATATAAGTTAGTGAAGATAGAAAGAGAGAGAGAATTACATTTCATATATTACTGTAGAGGCAAGAGAGAGAGAGAGGTGCGAGCACACATTTTCTTTCTCTCTTTCTCTCATAGCTAGTTGATTTGTCGCATATCTCCTATCCCAAATCAGCCTAAATTATACAAACTGCAAAAAAAACACTCCTTCATGCTGTAAAATAGAGTTCATTTTGCTATAGCTAAAAAAAGTATTTACGAAGTTTCGTATTCTGAATCTACCAGCTTCGATTTATGAAAAAGTTCAGCTATTCCACAACAGATGGCAGGCAGCAGCAGAAATTAACGTTTGTACTTACTGTATGCGCCTCGAAATAAGGTTGACATTTCCTTAAAACATTATTTTTACCGCTACTCAGCCAGTGCGGTGCCACAAAATATTGTCATTATCGATAGAATGGACCCGATTTTGGGCTTGATTAAAATGTTATAGGATACAAAAGGGTGCTGTTATCTATAATCTAAGGATAATCTAGTTCAATATTTGACTAAAACTTACTAAGATCATTATTATTTACCTACATAAATGGAACTATTTTTTCCGAAAATCATGATGTAAATAATAATACGCATGAATAAATATAATGTGTCGTTATTACCAGTTGAAAATTAAAATACGTAAGTTTTATTTCGTAGTTTTTAATACTTTGGGCCCGTTTCACAGGTTCCTGATAAAGTTCCAGATAGCTATCTAACAAATAACGCCATACAAAAGTTGTTACTTTTTGAGGTTACCCGATAACACAAAGATAGACTCATAAATACACAGTACAAGTTATAATTTTAACAACCCTTCATTTTGGTAAGGGGTAAATACCATTAGATGAACGTTTATTTATTTTTATGAGAATATTAATTTAAATGGCAGATATCGATAAAACTGCTATCGCATTATACTACATCACTAACTGAGTAGCGGAGACTATTCCAGAATGAGAAGAGAATATGCGTAATCCAAAACAATCTTTGTTTTTGTTAATTATTATTTTGAAAAAGAAGTTTTACTTCAGTAGTGTGTAAAAAAAACAAGTGTGTTTTTTATTTTATGTAAAACAAGGCCTGTTCATCGCGCGCGAAGTTTAAAAAGCCTAACAAAAGCCGGATAGGCCGGACACCGTCTGATTTGGCCGGACACGCAACCAAAAAACCTGACTGTGTCCGGCTTTATCCGAAGGCCTGGCAACCCTACGTATAATATATCGCGACGTTGTGTTTTCTCCCTAGCCCGTGAGCTTTGATCTCATTGGGTAATGGATCCGTTGATGAATCTTGTTCAGAGATATATTTCCCGCCGCTACATTAAATAGGCTTGAAATTGTGTGGGTGGTTGCGGCTCATTTACATTTCTCGGTAAGCTTGGAAACAGGTAAAATCAATTCTAGACTAACGTATAAATCGAAATGACGATAAAAATTAAATCCTTGGTTCTTGCCTGATTGTTTCCTGCTTGGTCACTGAGGAAAGGCGGTAACATTGACGTATCAAAATGATTAACCTTAAACATAGGTAAAGTCAGAATTTACTAAGACGACACAAGACAACTTTTCAGTTTTTATGTGAGAATTAAAAATGTTAATTATAATCTACCCAAATAATTTGTAATAAAAAGTAAACCGAATCGTAAACAAAACGCGTAAAAAAAAAAACCAGCCATAATCTGAGATACGCTCAATCATAAAAGTTGGTGGGCGCGGCCCCGCGCGTCGAACGAGTTCGCTTTGTTTTCGTGCTGTCCGTATCGCTTTATTTTAGTATCTACCCGCAATGAAATTTATAAAACCCAGTTCAGTGACTTAATTTATATGTAATTGTTGATTTTTTGGAGTAAGTGTTATGATTTTAGTAGATGTTATTGTGCAGTGTTCATGTTTCATATTTTTAGTAGATGTTATTGTGCAGTGTTCATGTTTCATATTTTTAGTTGATGTTATTGTGCAGTGTTCATGTTTCATATTTTTAGTTGATGTTATTGTGCAGTGTTCATGTTTCATATTTTTAGTAGATGTTATTGTGCAGTGTTCATGTTTCATGTTTTTAGTAGATGTTATTGTGCAGTGTTCATGTTTCATATTTTTAGTAGATGTTATTGTGCAGTGTTCATGTTTCATATTTTTAGTAGATGTTATTGTGCAGTGTTCATGTTTCATATTTTTAGTAGATGTTATTGTGCAGTGTTCATGTTTCATGTTTTTAGTAGATGTTATTGTGCAGTGTTCATGTTTCATGTTTTTAGTAGATGTTATTGTGCAGTGTTCATGTTTCATGTTTTTAGTAGATGTTATTGTGCAGTGTTCATGTTTCATATTTTTAGTAGATGTTATTGTGCAGTGTTCATGTTTCATGTTTTTAGTAGATGTTATTGTGCAGTGTTCATGTTTCATATTTTTAGTAGATGTTATTGTGCAGTGTTCATGTTTCATATATTTAGTAGATGTTATTGTGCAGTGTTCATGTTTTTAGTAGATGTTATTGTGCAGTGTTCATGTTTCATATTTTTAGTAGATGTTATTGTGCAGTGTTCATGTTTCATATTTTTAGTAGATGTTATTGTGTAGTGTTCATGTTTCATATTTTTAGTAGATGTTATTGTGCAGTGTTCATGCTTCATATTTTTAGTAGATGTTATTGTGCAGTGTTCATGTTTCATATTTTTAGTAGATGTTAATGTGCAGTGTTCATGTTTCATATTTTTAGTAGATGTTATTGTGCAGTGTTCATGTTTCATATTTTTAGTAGATGTTTTGTGCAGTGTTCATGTTTCATGTTTTTAGTAGATGTTATTGTGCAGTGTTCATATTTCATATTTTTAGTAGATGTTATTGTGCAGTGTTCATGTTTCATATTTTTAGTAGATGTTATTGTGCAGTGTTCATGTTTCATATTTTTAGTAGATGTTATTGTGCAGTGTTCATGTTTCATATTTATAGTAGATGTTATTGTGCAGTGTTCATGTTTCATGTTTTTAGTAGATGTTATTGTGCAGTGTTCATGTATCATGTTTTTAGTAGATGTTATTGTGCAGTGTTCATGTTTCATATTTTTAGTAGATGTTATTGTGCAGTGTTCATGTTTCATGTTTTTAGTAGATGTTATTGTGCAGTGTTCATGTTTCATATTTTTAGTAGATGTTATTGTGCAGTGTTCATGTTTCATATTTTTAGTAGATGTTATTGTGTAGTGTTCATGTTTCATATTTTTAGTAGATGTTATTGTGCAGTGTTCATGTTTCATATTTTTAGTAGATGTTATTGTGCAGTGTTCATGTTTCATATTTTTAGTAGATGTTATTGTGCAGTGTTCATGTTTCATATTTTTAGTAGATGTTAATGTGCAGTGTTCATGTTTCATATTTTTAGTAGATGTTATTGTGCAGTGTTCATGTTTCATGTTTTTAGTAGATGTTATTGTGCAGTGTTCATGTTTCATATTTTTAGTAGATGTTATTGTGCAGTGTTCATGTTTCATATTTTTAGTAGATGTTATTGTGCAGTGTTCATGTTTCATATTTTTAGTAGATGTTATTGTTCAGTGTTCATGTTTCATGTTTTTAGTAGATGTTATTGTGCAGTGTTCATGTTTCATGTTTTTAGTAGATGTTATTGTGCAGTGTTATGTATTGCTAAGTCAGCTCATTGTATGTTATTAATTGTGTATCTACTTATGTAAGTAGAACAGAATTGCATGTTTCTCAGTAAACAATTTATTATGTAAATTTATGAGAAATAAATAATCGTAAACCGTAATTAGGATAAAACAATTTTAGGTAGGTAAGTTAAATTTAATACTATACGAGATCTATACACGAAATCTCATAGAAAATTAGAGACTGAAAAAAAAATGAAATTGGAAAATGATTCGTGAAATCTTGTCATAGACAACATATTTTAATCCTAAGGTACTTAAAATATGTTGTCTACTACAAAAACTGTTGTTACTTTTTAATTTCTGATATTAGTATGGATAACTCACCCTTTGGAGAAGTTTGGGCCTGTTGTCGAGTTCCTCTTCTTCCTTGATTGTTTCGTCGTTGTTGTTCTTGTTCACATTTCTACAATAAAAATATAACAATTAATTGTTTGTCAAAACAAAAACAAAACCACGAAAGAAAACTTTCGAAACGACGGAAAGTTTTAGCTCGTTTGGTTATTCTTAGCATGGTACCTACTTGGTGAATTTGTAAGCCGTCAACGAATTTAATCCATTAGTGAGGGTACCTGAACGATTATCGGTTCTGCAGCAGATATGACCGGCCCACTGCCACTTAAGCTTGTTGACCCTCTGAGCTATGTCGATCACTTTGGATCTCTGTAGGATAAGCGGGTTAAAGTGTTCTGGAGTGGAGACCGCGTCTAGGCAAGCGAAGTGTAGGACGCCCTCCGGCTAGATGGAGTGACGATTTGCGCACTGTGGCTGGCAAGGATTAGATTAGAAGAGCTGAGGATCGGACTCAATGACGCACCCTGGGACAGACCTACGTCCAGCAGTGGACTGTTATAGGTTGATGATGATGAATGAGGGTACATTAATCGATTAATCATTGTAATGTGATGGCATTCAAAATAATTAAAATAAAATGCACTCGTTTCACTAAAAACGGGATATTTACCATTTGTGAGTTTTTATGAAATCCCTATTTAGTGAACATAGTGTTTTTAACCATAAGTTCGTTTCAAAAGTCACATTTATTGCAATTATGTAGCTTATATAACAACACAATATATTATATAACGTAGGGTTTTTAAGAAGAAGCCTGTGACAGGAATGACAAAACTAATATACCTAAATTCAACTCTTTCGCTAAGGATCATGACATCATCTTACATGCCGCTACCTATGCACGAAATCACTTGACCGAGTACCCAATACTCAGTGATTGTCATAGGCATAAGAACTCAAAAACTGCAAGGACTAAACTATAAATGGGGTCCAAATGTACTAATAAAGACTTTTAATTTGACGTCCCACTTGACCTAAGTCAAGGTCAAGACCTAGTCTCATTTCCATTTATTTTAGGGGTAAAATAAATGAAAATGAGACTATTAGGTCAAGTGAACCCTAATATCTCAACAATACCCCCACATTGTAAGCTCATTTAGTCACACCAGAATTGTGTCATCACTGCCTACCTATGTATCAAATTTCACGATGATCGAATCAACGCTTCGAAAGTTATCGTGGAACAAACAAACATACATACAATGCCGATTCGCCCAAGTTGATTTAGAGATCTAGCGTCGCTCGCTCAAAAATATATTATTTTACAAATTTATAAAGCAATATGAATAACTTAAAGGCCTCTTCATTTTCACCAATCATTTACTGGACATAGTACTGTCAAGCTAATAGATGCCCCAGTAATGTATGTACAGTACACTCGGAAACGCTCGATCAATAATATATAAAATATCACGTCCTGCGATTATCAAAATTGTCAAATTGTTGTTTTGTTTATTTTCATAAGTTGATTAAGTTGAAAAAGAACCCTTTTAGGTACACGTTACAAAGCATCAATTTTACTGAAATCACTATTCAGCTTTTATTGTCCAGAATATTCACCGCAGGATTATAAATCACAGATACCAATTTAAAATACTTCGCCCACAAAATTGTAGAGACAAAATTGTGGCCGTAAATTAACTGGACGTCCAGAAATACGGCAATGCGGATACGGAAATGAGGTGGCATCGCAAGGCTTTCACGCACGTGGGGCTAAACTGAAGCACGAAACTAGCTGTTCAATGAGACGGAACCCTAATAAGGGTCTTGCTTCAATATCGTGCTCTAACACTTGACACATTCCGTGTCTACAAAATTAATAAAAATAATAGCTGGGAGCCAAACCTTTTTAAGGCGAATATTGATTAAGTACTTAAGTATGTTTGAAAATATGGATAAATGTATATTTTTATTAATATTATTTCAATAAAAAACACATTTTTCGGATCCGAGTGTTCGGCACCCAGCGTGCTGTGTGCTCTCACTCGTGCTCCGAGCGCTAAGGATGGCAATGGTTTAGTTCACTAATATTATAGATATTTGTTCCACGATTGCATTTTTGTAATACTAATATGTCACAAGATTTTGACAACCCCGTGTTTTTTGATCAAATTCCAGAATCTTAATCAAAATCATCAAAGAAACTAATCAAAATTAGTTTTTACCTGTAAGAATGAAACCAATACCTACTCGTTTTCGTAAGTTGACTATATTGCCAGAGTGGCCGCGCAAAGCAACGTTGACTCGCCCCAAATGCCTTTGTTTTACTAATTACTATAAAATATAAGGGACGCTCACTCGGATCCGAGTGGGGGGTGCGCTACTATAGCCCTGGCCCACTCGGATCCACTCGGAGCACGGAATTTGTTAATTTGATTTGACGGATTTGTAGCCTTGATGGTATTTTTGTTCCACAAAATAGCAACACTAGAGTGTAGATAGATACCTCTACGATAGGTACCTTTATACATTTACAGACTTCGAAACTACAAAACCGACTGAATTAGGCTGAGTTGACATGATTTCGTTTTGATTGAACTAAGTTCTTGAAAACTGTATATATTTATAAATTATGATGATACATAACCTTTTATTTTAGCTTTATTAAAAGTATATTATGTTCTATTTATTTATATACTTTTTATTAAGTACATACTTTACCTACCCAATTTAACAACATGTCCCAAGACTATCATAGCTATGTTTCCTCCATTCTCTCCTAAGGTCTTATTATATGGGGAAACTCGTCTGACAAAAGCGTTTTCAGCACACTTGCTCGTAAAGTGAACCCTTGTTTCGTGTTACCTTGCGTTACTATTTAGAAATTTTTATTTAAAAATACCTCTATTTTATGTGTCATTTTTCATTAATCTTTATTTTTTTTATTTTTTTATTACTGACCTATATATAAACGAACGTATTACAAACCATAAATGGACTTAAGCACGTTTATTGAATTGTAATTAATTAAATTTTAGACCAATACAAAATATATAATTTTATACAATTATTTTAATTGCGCTGTTGCAGCTGCACTGCTTTTGCCTCTGGTTTAAGCCGATCATCAGCGTTGGGTTTTTTTTTTATTTAACACCCATTTTTTTTTAATACCGAAACCAAAAGTATATCTAATAACAAATATTTAGGTTAGAATAGATCAGCCAATTACAGGTTTTCCTAGAAAAAGTATGGTAACATAATCCTACTTGGGCATTATTTATTTATCTATACTAATATTATAAAGAGGAAAGATTTGTACCTATTTTTGTATGTTTGTATGTTTGTAATGAATAGGCTCAAAAAGTACTGGGCCGATTTAAAAAATTCTTTCACCAATAGAATGCTACATTCTTCCAATTTGACATAGGCTACATTTCATTTTGAAAAAAAATAGGGATCCTTGGTAAAATTTGAACAATGTAACCGAAGGTGTAGATGTAGATAGAAAATGAGTCTTAAAATGTCTTTCATCGAATGCGCTGCCGAAACTATTAGCGATAGAACAAAATAATGTACAACAATATTGAATAACATCATAATGTCTACAAAAAACTCCGCGGTAGCATATGTCCAACTATTGTAGTTATGTCACTACAACAACTTTTATTATTTTAAACAATAATGAAAATGCTAACCAAATTCAAACCATGCTATTTATGTGTTTATATTAATCCTAATTAATAATAATTAATAAATAAAAATATTTGTGAAAAAAAGTGTTTCATATCCAAATTTCCATAAATAAATAATTGTCTACCCCGTGCGAAGCCGGGACGGGCTGCTAGTGTAATATATTATCAAACTGAGCTGAACTATTTTGATACGAAGACAGACGATGTTTTTATCTGTAAGATGTTATCTAATGTATTGTAGGTTACGTTAAGTGTTTTTTTTGTATTATATCAGTAGGGTTTAGATGTTTTTCTTTATCTTATCCTACTAATATAATAAACGCAAAAATTTGTATGTATGGATGTATGGATGTTTGTTACTCTTTCACGCCGGTACGGCTGAACCGATTTCAATGAAATTTAGTTTCTACGTAGATTAACACTTAGGTATCTTGTTATCCCATAAATCAGGTCTAAGGGATAAAAATGGTGTGTCAAGTCAAGTTGCAACAGCGAGTTTAGCTTTATTTCTAGGTTACCTACACATTTATTAGTGTAACGCGTACGAAGTAGCGGGCAACAGTGCTTAATATTATTTTCATCAATGATGCTCTAATAGTTGGTCATTGTAAACTCGATAGCGGCTCCGTAAATGTGACTTAAGGCCCTAGGGTCGTAAGTAAAATAGAATGACGCTCATTGTATTCATATAAAAATGAATTGCTGCTCGTTAGTCTCGCTAAAACTCGAGAACGGCTGGACCGATTTGGCTAATTTTAGTATTGAATTTTTTGTGGAACTCCAGAGAAAGTTGTAAAGGTGAATAAATATGAAAATGCTCGGAATTAAATATACAGAATTATATTTAACAGAATAACTGTTAAAATCTGTTAAAATATGTGAAAATATCACGCAAAACGAAATTACGAAGAAAATTCATTTTCTCATACATAATGATGGCAGGGGACAACAATTGACCATTCTGCCAGGGTGACGTATATTGACAACCCGCGTTATATGCATGTCAAGGCGGTACGAAGTTCGGCGGGTCCACTAGTAATAAGCTAAAATGAAATTGATTATTACTACTACTACGGCCTCTTTCATTTTCATAAACTAGATATAAGGATTTGTTCTGGAGGTTGTATTTCATCATATCATACTAAGCCCGGCTTGCACAACGATCCCTAAACGTATTTAGCGATTACAGATGTTTAAATTTGACGTATTTGTACAAAAACAAATACAATACAAATATTTTTATTTCAATAACTTGTGTTTCCAATAGCTTTAAGTAAATAAATACTTGTTTTAGGCGGTTTCGCTCTTCTGTAATATAAATTGTTTAATGTAAGAAAATGGCGTAACTTATTAAAACAAAGAAAAACATTTAAGGCTTACAAATATTCCAAAAAATAATGAATTTTAAACATACTACCATTTTATTTGTATGATTTGACAACTCTCTAATTCATATTGAGACATTGTTTATTACGCAAGTCGCCCAAGAATACAATTAGCCTCGCTCTATTTTTACATATACTTTCGGCTTTAGAGACTAATCGCATGTTTTTAAGCAGCTTTCTAGAGTTAACAATGGCCTACTTTCAGAGCACGAATGCATAAATAATGCACAAACAATATTTATCGATAGAACGAGCGATAACAATACCACTTCGGCAGTCGGGCAAAATATAACAATCTCCGAGTCACGGTCTCGGAGCCGGGAGTACTGATTGCATTTCTCGCAATCTCAGCTTACAAACAAAATGCTGAATCGATCTCGATTCATCTTGCTATGGCGTAGCTCTATACTAAAATTTAGTAGTACAGTTTGTCAATAAAATGAACGTATCTAAAGCATATGTAAATATGTGTAAGTATACCAAATTTCAACAAAATCAGTTCAACCGTTTAGTTGTAAAAACTTAACAAACAGACAGAGGGACTTTCGAATTTATAATATTAGAATGGATTATCTTTTATGATACAAAATATTTATTTTTTTTACATGAAAAACCTTTAATAACAGAAATAATTTATTATTTACAATAAAATACAGAAGAAACAGTTGAATCATCTAAAGACCCTTGCAAACGATCTATAGATAGCTCAAATGCTCCAGATCACATGCTAAAAATTACTTTTACGAGGCGTAATAATATTCTGCTATTAATGTATTATATACTTTAGCAAACCAAAGCTAGCTTTTCCAATCCACCCATATTGCATGTATTGTAAGGAAGCGCTAGCGTGCTTCACATCAATTCACTAGGTTGGGTTCACCGCAGCCTTCGCGGAACCCTCTGATAACGCAACGGACTGTGACGTCAACGAAAACGATTTGTTTGCTATTCTACCATTGGAAGAACTTTGTTACAATCAGTTTCAATTAGTCGGTCGACGGTTTCTAACAAAAACCGTACTAACCAATTTTAATCAAATAACCATATTTACCGGTTTCAAATTGAAATTAAATATAACGAAAGTTATATAGTTGCTCCACAGATCCTAATAGCGTATTTTAAATGTGTTTTGAATGTATGCACGTTTGAAATACGCCGTGTGCATAGGCTCTAAAGTCTAACTTTTTATTAGCTGCAGTAAAATGACGTTTTGTGGGTTGCCGGTTTTTGAAGAAAAATAAATAGGGATGTAGCTAAATGAGTGAATCATAAATGAATAATCAGTTTGGTTTTTTTTTTTTGAGATTTAATATTAAGTTGTAATGTATTTTTTTAACCTATTATTATTACTATACTAGAGGATTGATCTTTTTTAGTGGAAGTATAGGGAGGTACATTCAAAATGAAACAAAAACTTCATAATAATGTTATTTAATTAATTTTTGTGAACTGAATCACATCCCTATTGAGATTAGGCTGGCAACATTATTTTACGGAATGACATTTAGAAACGTCATTTTACTGCAGCTAATAAAAAGTTAGACTATAAGGGCTAGATGAAAATTCAGCATGGAATAATATCATTCAATAATTCCCTCCCTAATACAGTGTGTTTGATATAAGAACATGACCGGGATAAAAAAATGTATACCTTAGTTTTTTCAAAACAAAAAATACGACATACGTATGACAATGCGAAAAAATACGTATGATCAGAGAGCACTATCTGAGTAGGTATTTGTCGCTAAATATCTATGTATTTATTATTAACTAGCTGACCAATCCGCAGCTTCGCACGCATAGTTTTTCAATAAAAACATTACCCTCCGTCTGCGCAGTTGGTTAAAAAATAGCCTATGTTACTCAGGGTGAATGTAGCTTTCCAATGGTGAAAGAACTTTTGAAATCGGTCCAGTAGTTTTTGAGTTTATTCTTTACAAACATACACACAAAAATACAAATCTTGCCTCTTTATAATACTAGTATAAACATTACCCTCCTTTGCGCGGTTGGATATTTTAAGAATTTTTTAAATCGATCCAGTAGTTTCGGAGCCTATTCAATAGGTACAAACAAACAAACAAATCTTTTCTCTTTATAATATTAGTATAGATTAATGTTTCTTAAATAAGTTTAATTGAGTATATGTAAATTGTTATGAGCAGTTATTTGAAGTATCTGAAGTACATTAAAGAAACTGCTTCATTCAAAAGTACACGTTCAAAAAAGGTTGGCCTGGGCGCGAGAAAAAAAAGACTGTGACTAGGACACGGTAATCTTTTCTGACGAAGCATCGTTTGGTGCAACTAATATCTCACCTCGTGCTTGGTCAACTGCCGATAACAGATTGGTCGAACGAACTGTCAAACACTCGGTAAATGCTTCTCCAAAAGAGGTTTTGGCAATTTGAATTTGTTTACCGGTACGTCTGAAGTCTGAATACTGTGAGGATGAACAAAATATACCAGAAAGCAACATTACCATCTGCCCGAAGGCTATTCCCAAGGTCAAATGAAACATGGATATTACAACAACGACCCCAAACACCGAAGTCGTCTATGCACTGTCTGGAAACAAGAAAATGGCATTGAGGTTTTGGACTGGCGCTCACAATCTCCTGATGCGAACCCAAATGAAAACAAGTTAAACTTATAGGAAAAAAAGACACTTACCGCCGAGTAAACATACTCGTAATATAAAAGCCATATGGAGAACATTATCCCGTGACTACGCTGAAAAATTAGCCGAAAGTGTGCCTCGAAGATACCAGGCCATTGTGGATAAGGGAGGAGACTGGACACCTTATCAATAATAAAGCATTCTAGTACGTATGTTTAACTATATGTTTATTTTTATTCAAACACTAGACATCATTTTCTTCATAAATTAAGCGGGTCACTCTCTTGTCTAACATAGTGTAGATACATTACAACTGTATTTCTCATTTGTTTGTTATTTAACAGTGATTCATTATTTGGCTATGCCCCAGTATTAAGATGCTTGCCATGGTCAATTCCACAATAAAAGCAGCGCCAAATCCTATAAGATTGATCACTTCGTAAGTACGATTCCCACCCAGTCTGACTATTCCCATTTCCCAATGTCGCATTAACTTAAATGACGGGGTATTATTACTAAAACACAGTACAATTACATACGACGACAATTACATTCGTTGACGACCTCAGTGGTGCAGTGGGCGAATAGCCGGCTGAGACGCAGGAGGTAGCGGGTTCAATTTCCGCCGCGAAACAAATATTTGCATTATCTACAAATATTTGTTCTGGGTCTGGTTGTTTCTCTGTATATTATAAGTATGTATTTACAAAAAAAAATGTATATAAGTATTCTATCAGTTATCTGGTTCCCATAGTACAAGCTCTGCTTAGTTCGGGGCTATAGTCTAACTTTTTATTAGCTGCAGTAAAATGACGTTTTGTGGGTTGCCGGTTTTTGAAGAAAAATAAATAGGGATGTAGCTAAATGAGTGAATCATAAATGAATAATCAGTTTGGTTTTTTTTTTTGAGATTTAATATTAAGTTGTAATGTATTTTTTTAACCTATTATTATTACTATACTAGAGGATTGATCTTTTTTAGTGGAAGTATAGGGAGGTACATTCAAAATGAAACAAAAACGTCATAATAATGTTATTTAATTAATTTTTGTGAACTGAATCACATCCCTATTGAGATTAGGCTGGCAACATTATTTTACGGAATGACATTTAGAAACGTCATTTTACTGCAGCTAATAAAAAGTTAGACTATAGATAGCGCTGTGTGAAATGTCCAGCAATGTTAATTATTATTATTATTCAAAGTATTTATTTTACAACACAGGCGCTAAGCAAAACAAACCTTTAACATAGGCATTACCGGGGCCGGAGCCAACGAGAAAGAGGCCTGTTTTCATTAGTCTATCTATAAAATTCTATAAAATTCATATTGAAAGATATTATTATTATTTTATATACATCTAGAATACTAATTGTAGCCTATTGTATGTTGAATTGAAAAATATATATATATATAATTATTAATACCCCACAATAATAATTTATCTTACGTAGGAGTATTTGATAGTGAGACCATTTTAACTCAATTGATTCAACCGAAGATCTAAAGTGGCGCAAATATGAAAGGTTCAACAGAGCTTACGTATTCGATCGAACACGCCAGAAATAATTTCGATCGTGTTTTCAAAACTCTTTCTGGGCATCTGGTCGAAGTGACCTATGATTCGAGAGCTGGCGTTAATCTAGTGTTTACCCTGTAGTTAGGGCCCCGGTACCCTATGGACTGGGTCTCGATCCAAAATGGCTCATCTTTTGAGACTCATATTTGAACCACTTGAGATCTTTGAATATTCCACCGCAATGACCTAACTGCTGTCCCCGATGGATGAGATGGCGCAAGAGCATCGACGCCCGTGGTGCTTCTCCCAAGGTACAAGAGTCATACCGTCAAGCCACTTACCGTCGTACGTATCAGACCGTTCGGTTCGAGAATGGCCGAAACGTTGAACCTGCAAGAAACTAGAAGTAGTTAAAAGTATACGTACTTATATCCAAGTAATGCTGGAGAGACCTTCTTCCTTAGATTAGCCATGGCTGTGAGTTCCTCTCGCTTACGGGACGGCGGCGGCGCCCCGCACAATGTTAGCATGGGCATAGGAGTCGGCTGGGGCTTCGATAGCAACCTGATCAGGATATCACATCATGGATCAGACGACTCAGCAAGTCCGAAAATTAATCATTAAATTTACGGGAAACAAAAATAAACTAGTGGTTCGCCCGAACTGAGATCTCGCGAGTCTCCTTTAAAAACAAAAAAATATTATTTGTACCTCATTTTTTACCATCAAAATAATGCCACAAAACGCACAACCAACTAACTTGACCGACAGTTTCATTCAAATTACAGGTAAAGGGAGTTCAGTTGGTTATTTTTATTTTTTGGTTAGATATTACAGTTATTCTGGATTTCTGACTTTTTATTATATTTGTGTCACTAAAGCTACACGCATACCAAATTTCAGCACTGTGGGGTCACTGGTGTACCCTGTGAATTTTGACGAAGTTCAGTTTTTATCATGGCTAATAACTTAAAAACTACAAGGTTTAAACTATAAATAAAAACGTCACAAATACTTTTTATTAGATCTGCCACTTGACCGGATAGTTCCATTTTGGTTTTTTTTACCCCTCTTGAACACCAATAACCCCCCAACATGTTTAGTTCATTTAGACACACCAAAATTTTGCCATCACTACCTACCTATATACTTACCAAATTTCATGATGATTGGACAAACGCTTCGAATGTTATCCTCGGACAAACAAACATACATACATACATACAACGCCGATTTGCTCAAGTTGATGTGGAGATCTCGCTTCGCTCGATACATTAGAGAGTTATGCAAATAATTATAAAACTTAGGTACGGAAAACGTAGCATTATACGTATACTAGGAAAGCGTAGCAATTGCTACGGTACGTAGATACGTCTACGCATCTAGTGGTCTAGCTCTACGCCAGCCATGTCGGAGGAATTCAGTCAACCTAATAACTCCAATAATATAAAAACAAACATAACTCCAAATAAATGTATTTTCATTGTTTCTTTAAATAGTTGGCCTCTACGAAATTATTTACTAGGGTTGTAAATAATTTTAATAAACAAATTTAAATGGGTATGAAATAGCAGTTAAGTAGAAGTTAGTGGTAGTTATCTACGAGCAGAATTCATTAACAGCTGTTGCTTGCTAACGTGAAACTAAAAAAAGTTTTTTAGTTCCGAACTCTTTGTTCTAACCAAAAATTTTATGATGCCAGGTTTTTTAATAGAGGAATGTATTTTTTTAAATTTCGAACTTCAATTTGATCCCTTCTATGTTAAGAGTATAAGTTTTATGAGCTTCTATTGAAAGGTTTTTAAAACACACTCATTTTTTAAATCGAGGATCTTTTTGTTTGAGGACCAAGATTTCGGATTTTCAGTGCAAAAAGCTCATACCTTTTCGAGGCCGGCGTCCGTTTTGACAGCAACGTGTACTCATTGGAAGTAGAGGGCGGACTAAACACCGCCGGTGGATAATACACATCCTCGCGATTGTTGTTGACTAGCGCTGACTTTAACGGCAGGAGTTCTACCGTGTCGGGGCGTCTGTCGCGTGGCGCGGTCATAGCGCGAGTGACATGGCACCGGCGGCGGCGTGCAGCCCACGAGATGTGCCCTTGAAAATGTTGCAGTGTAGAGATGGGATGCGAGCTTGTCGATGATTGTTTGATTCTAGCAAGTTCAGGAGCTCTGGTTATGTATTCCTGTTACCCGAAGAACTGACAGCCGTTGGGGCAGAAAGGTTCTTGAGCGAAGACCACGCACTGGAAAGAGCAGCGTAGGTTGACCCTCCCACTAAATAGAAAGACGACCTGATAACGGTTGCTTGGAGTCGTTGGGTGCAGGCCGCACAAGATCGGTCGTTCTGGAAATCTATGGGGGAGGGCTAGGTATGTTCAGCAGTGGACGCCCTTTGATGATGATGATTGAGAAACTGTCGACACTAATAAACGCTGCAGTGTATAGATGGGATTAGGGCATAATAACTTTTACCTACTTGTTTTTTTTAGCTAAGATTAGTGATTAAAATTTGCGAATAAAACATTTTAAAATAGCTAAAAGTCTAAAACCTTAGTTTGGCATAAGTGGCGCCATCTAGCGAGAAAAGAAATGTAGGCGACCTTAGCGTTCGACGTTATAAAAAGTTCACTACAAAAAATATTTAAACAAAGAAATGTTACCATGGGTGCAAGGGAGAGGGTGATTAATATGATTATCTTCTCCCTTGCACTCGCCGTAAAATTTCCATTTCTTTGTTTACTTAATTTGCAGTGAACTATAAAATAGACTAGGTAAATTATGTAAACGTCACCCATAACGATTATTCATAACTAATCTATCCTGCAGATTAAAGACTGTTCTGCCCAATATTCTTGAAAGGGGTGACTTTCAAGAAAGAGTTGGTCACGGAGTGATTTGACATTTCTTGGTAGCATTTGACGGTTCATGAACATAACTTTAAGCCGGGTTATTTTCAAGTTACAGAATAGGGGCGCTACTGGTTGACTAAAAACTGTAGACAGTTTAATTAAACGTGTTTTATTTGCAAGAGCGTTTAGACCTTTTAAAAACTGATATGTAATTGAATGATTTTTTCATATGGAAACCTGTACCTGCACATAAAGTATGCCCAATTACAACATTAGCGATGTGAACTTCACATAGCATAATGTGCACTTGATGTACCTACATACTATTCAAGGCAATGGCACGTTATTTTGTTGTTTTTCAAGTGTGTGGTTTTTATTTTTGTGTTACTTCAATATGTAATAGGTAATCTAATATACTAATGGACTTGTTCCGAAATAAATAAATTAATAATACAAGGGGAGTTCAATGTATTCTCGGTATCGGGGTAATATACTAATGATGAGGGTAATTAAATTATCTCATTAGTTTATGACACTCATTGAGGGTATAAATACAAAATTTTATTTGAATGTAGCCATTAGTATTCAAAATATCATTTCGGAAAGGCAACAACGATGACTGATACGACAATGTTGAAAAAAATCGAGCATCGCGCTGTTATACAATTCCTCACAAAACAAGGAAAGACAAGGAAAGACAACAAGGAAAAACAAGGGAAGAAAAGTAATTCACGAAGAAATGATGGCTGTTTACCAAGATTATGCCCCGTCATTATCTACAATTCAGAAGTGGTCAAGTGAATTTAAACGGGGTAGAGAGAGTATTGAAGACTACCCTCGTGCCGGTGGGCCGGTTTAGTGCCGCTACTGAAGAAAACGTAAAAATTGTTGAGAAACTTGTACCTACTCGAAGATGCCCGTGTGAGAGTGAAAATATTAGTAGAAAGAACCAAGCTATCCGTGGGTAACATTCACACTATCCTTCATGACCATCTGAATTTGTCAAAGGTCAGTGCAAGATGGGTGCCGCGAATGCTCACAGCGCTTCGAAACAAGTGCAAGTTGACTGTTGCATGGAGTTTTTGGAGCTCTGTGGTGAAAATCCGCAAAGTATTTATGATCGGATTGTTACTGGTGATGAAACGTGGGTTCATCACTATGATCCTGAGAGCAAGCAGGAGTCTATGCAGTGGTATAAAAAATGAAACAGCCCCACCGAAGAAGTTCAAAGTCAGCCCATTCGCCGGAAAGTTCATGCCCACAGTGTTTTGGGATTCCAAGGGAATCTTATTAATTGAGTACACAAAAAAAGGTGACAGTATTACTGGCGCAACTTACGCTAACACCCTGCGGAATTTAAAGGAGACAATAAAAGAAAAAAGACGGGGAAATTGACCGCAGGTGTATTGCTTCTGCACGACAACGCGCCTGTTCACAAGGCGCGCATTGCCAATGCTGCTGTGCGAGATTGCGGATTTGAAGAAATCAATCATCCACCCTACAGCTCGGACCTAGCCCCTAGTGATTACTTTCAGTTCCCAAATCTCAAAAAAGAACTTTGAGACAAGCATTTTTCCGGCGATGAAGAGTTAAAGGCAGCAATTAACGATCATTTTTAAGACCAGGAAGAAAAATATTTTTGGAGGGAATTGAAATGTTATTTTCCAGGACAAATAAGTGTGTTCAGATCCTAGGGGACTACATTGAAAAATAAAATTTATTCAGAATTTTCTGCTTATTCTTTCATGCCTATACCGAGAATACATTGAACGCCCCTCGTATATGGGTCATTGGTATAGACGTCGTCTCATCGTACTTTTTTCAGGATTATTTTGTAGCATCACTAGCCGTGCCAGGCGGTCCCGGAGCAAACCCCAGGCTCCCAAAGCTGGCGCATGCGCTGTGTGCTGCGCGGTGCAATGCATAATCACCCCCCGGCCCATCATCTTTCTTGCCACTGAGAAACCAGTAACCTCGGTACCAGTAACCGGTACCTCGGTGTTCAGTGGGTGTTCTTTATAAGTTCAAATTGCCTTCAAACCACTAAGATCAATTAATCTAACTGGCATAGAT
This sequence comes from Philereme vetulata, assembly GCA_918857605.2. Lineage (NCBI taxonomy): Eukaryota > Metazoa > Arthropoda > Insecta > Lepidoptera > Geometridae > Philereme > Philereme vetulata. The sequence goes on from OU975482.1 coordinate 3,216,843, forward strand.
GGTTTTTTGCTGAAGAATAAGTTGAAAAAATCGCCTTAATAGGTCAGGGATCCAAACCAAAATATATAATAAGGACCTGTCACATGATCAATATTGAATGAATGTAGATATTTACCATAGACAGGCTAAATCTCGTTTTGATTATACGTAAATACTCTGTGACGTGTAGAATATTTGCATTCTGTGGTGACCTGACTCACTCACTCACCCACACACGCATCACAAATTGAGATTCCCGTTCCCTCTCCTCCCTCTTCAGCCTTTCCGTCAAGCGTGGCTAATCAAGGCACGAAAAGGTGAGGTTTGTCATCATTTTACCGTCGATTATTCAGTAAATTTGCTATAATTTCAAGCATTAGCGTAAAAAAATTGCAGTGCTGTGTATTTCCCGTCAAGTAAGTATCAATCAGATTTCCAAAAACTGCTGAAACATATGGTTTGTTATGATTTTCGTTGTTGCAGTGTGGGCACAGAGGCGTTAAATTTCTATGGCCGAATTTTGTATTTACTTGTTTCATTTCAGAAAAATGAGCAGTTCAGAGGAGGTATCATGGATTTCTTGGTTCTGTACCCTGAGAGGGAACGAATTTTTTTGCGAAGTAAGTTCAAATTAGCCTAAATTATGACTAGTGTTTTGGTGTACAACATGGTATTGATCTGTGATCTGTTTTAGGTCGACGAGGATTATATAAATGATAAATTCAACTTGACGGGCTTGAACGAGCAAGTGCCTCATTACAGACAAGCCTTGGACATGATTTTGGACCTTGAACCTGGTAAGAATATTACTAATAATTTAGTTCTAGAAGTTAGATGAAACATGCAGCTAGCAGTACTATGCATAGTCATTGTATAGTGAATCTTGCTTTAGCATTATTAGGTATTAATCCAATAAACACGGGTCGAAAAAAACACGAAAGTATTGATTTTGTGGGTAATGCCATCTATGGTTTTAGTATCTCGCTGACCTAGCTAATATTGTATATCTGTTTTAGATGATGACCTTGATGACAATCCAAATCAATCAGATCTGGTGGAGCAGGCCTCTGAGATATTATATGGTCTGATTCATGCTCGCTACATCCTAACTAACCGGTAAGATCAATTATTCAATTGATTCATCATGTGTTTATATGTTAACAAAAGGTACACATTGTTATTTCGTTAACTGGCTGAAGAAAAACAAATCAAACAAATTTAGAATTCCAGAAGGGTTCAGGTAAGGTCTAGATAAAAGGATGGTAATGATGCTGCTGGTGCAGATTTTAGCCTATCAACCTAGAATTAGACTGTCATGTTGGATAGTAAGAAGCCTCTCCTTTATTCTGTTGACTTGTTCTGATAAATTATGAAAATCATATTTTTTTTTCAGTGGAATCGGACAAATGCTAGAGAAATTTCAAGCGGGTGACTTTGGACACTGCCCTCGCGTTTACTGCGAGTGCCAACCTATGCTTCCACTTGGTAAGATAAGAATATACACTTGCAGGGTGAAAACTGAAAACACATGCAACATAATGTCTCTCAAAAATGTACTCCATGTAATATGGTACCTTTATTTTAATATGCTTAAAATAATCTTCATTTGGCAAAAAAAAAGGAAAAGTACAATAATTAGGTTATTAAAGACTAACATTATGTAGTAATGTGTTACAATTAAGCATTAGTAAAAATGAATACAATAGTTATGTTTTACTTAGAAAACTTTCGTGATTTATTTCAATCAATATTATAAATACGGGATTTATCACGTACCGTTTTATCGGTGTTTCGACCGACAATGTTTCGGTTCAATTCGTGAACTCATCAGGGCGAGTGCGATCCGCTCCGAACCACGTCTCGCCTCGCCATAACAATAATTATGGCAGAAAATTTTATGTTGTGTGATCGTAAATTATGTTAGTACTTGTTAAGATGAAGGTCACATGAGAGAAATCTGTATCCCAGTGTTCTGCATGGGATGATGGGACATGGCGGTATTGTAATTTTTTTAACCAATTTCATTCACATTTTGAGTACTAAAGGGTCTTTCAACAAGGACGGGTCGATGTTAAAATTGAATAAAACAAGATGTGTGTGAGATATTAACGAAATTTATTTTTTATTTAAAAGGCCTATTTATGCCATTATGGATGGAATATGACATCGTTCAAATGTCCGCCGCGGCTTCGTATGGTGGCGCGAATCCGAGAGGTCCAATTTTTAATGACTCTGCTGCATAGATCCGGCTGAATCCGAGCGATGGCCTGCGTTATGTTGGCTTTCAGGGCAACGGTCGCATGTGGTTTATTGACATAGACCTGCGACTTCAGAAAACCCCACAAGAAAAAGTCTAGCGGAGTCAAATCACACGATCTTGGTGGCCAATTCACGTCACCTCTGCGAGAGATAACTCTACCCTCAAACCGTTCATGCAGAATGTCGATTGTGTCGTTCGCTGTGTGGCAAGTAGCGCCATCTTGCTGGAACCACATGTCGTTCACGTCCATATTGTTCAATTCAAGCCAAAAGAAATTGTTTATCATTGATCTGTAGCGCTCGCCGTTGACGGTGATGGCCTCACCAACGTTGTTTTCGAAGAAGTACGGACCAATGACGCCGCCACACCAAAATCCGCACCAAACAGTAACTTTTTGTGGATGCATTGCCACCTGGTGAACCTCATGTGGGTTGTGGTCTTCCCATATACGACAATTTTGCTTATTAACAAAACCATTCATCCAAAAATGTGTCTCGTCGCTAAAGATTATTTTTCGGCCAAAATCGGGGTCCTCTTCCAAGCGTTCCGATGCCCATTCAGCGAACACACGGCGTTGTCTATGGTCATTAACTTTGAGCTCTTGGGTCAGTTGGATCTTGTACGGATGCAGACCCAAGTCCCGACGCAAAATTCTCCAAGTTGAGGTCTGCGAAAGGCCGAGTTCTTGAGCACGGCGAGAAATCGACTGCCTCGGAGTCTCCTGAACACTCTCACGTACAGCGGCGATGTTCTCGGCCGATCTGGCGTTCCTTTGACGTAAAGGTGTTGGTTGGTTGTTTACCGAACCGGTTGTTTTAAATTTAGTCACCAATCGTTGGAGAGTGGACTTTGAAGGGCCACCGCGTCTGCCGTAAAATGGGCGCAATGCGCGCAACGTTTGCACTAACGAACACTCATTTTGATAATAAAGTTTTATCATTTGCACATGCTGCTCAACCGTGTAACTTGCCATGGTGATTTGGCATCAGTGACTGAATAAGAAAAAACAGATTTGACAGATGCCGCCAAAACAAAATGGCCGCCACAGATTATTAACATCGACCCGCTCTATTTGAAAGACCCTTTATATTCTTGAATGTAAACTCTGCATTATACAGATTCTCTAAAAAAAATCGTCTGTGTGGAAAGCTACTAAGTAGGACTTTGGGTTGATGGCTAAGGGCCATCAACCCAAAGTCCTACTCCATTAGAAGTTAGGATGGCTGGGGTTATGTTAGAAAGAAGGAAGGAATACACCCCAATGCGGGACGTCCTTGCAGATCTTATTCCCCCACCATAGAATTAGAATGATCATCTGTATGTCCAGGTCTGTCGGACGTCCCTGGGGAGGCGATGGTGAAGCTGTACTGCCCGCGTTGCATGGACGTGTACACGCCCAAGTCGTCGCGACACCACCACACGGACGGCGCCTATTTTGGCACCGGCTTTCCACACATGGTGTTCATGGTACACCCTGAGTACCGTCCCAAGAGGCCCGCCTCACAGTTTGTACCGAGGTAAGGTATTAGTCGACGACGTTCTACCGTACCGGCTCACATACGAGCCGGTCAAGTGTTAGAAAAGTGTCGGAAAGCGCAGCGTAGGACGAGCTCCCACTAGATGGAAAGACAACCTGGTGAAGGTTGCTGGTAGCCATTGGGTGCAGGCTGCACAAGATCGGTCGCTCTGGCTATCTATGGGGGAGGCCTATGTTGCCTTCATTCTAAACACTGTAACTAGCAATGACAGGATGAGAAGATAAAATCGGGCTCAATGGCACACCTTTAGGGAAACCTGTCTAACAGTGGACTGTAGGTTGATGATGATGAAGTACTGAAGTAAGTTTCACTAGAGGTCTGGTTAGTTGGCAGTCCTGAGTAATGGTTTACGGTAAGAAGCTCTTAGTATGCCAAGTTTATAAGATACCATATGCTAGTGTGGCAACCTCATTTAGCAGGTAATACCTTGGTAAGGCGATGGAGTCATCAGTCATCCATCACTATACAAAAATGCTTTTTCTCTATATTTGTCTAAATTAGGTAAGGTATCGGCTAGGTCTTTTGTGATTAGATACGAAAACTTAACAACAAAATGAATGTGTACAGATTTAAGATTTCATGCATTAAACACTGAATATGGCTGTACCTACACAAAAACTGTACCTGATTTGAACTTTTTATATCTAGTCTATAGAGAAATTAAATTATTTATCTATGTATAAGACTGATAGCATTTATTATCATTGTTATCAAATATGGTATTTTACTAGAAACTACACAATTTTGCATAAACCAATTTTGATGAAATGAAGAAATCTAGTAGCATAAAAACTTTATAATGTTCTACAAATGCAGTTATCTGCCTCCAGATTGTACGGGTTCAAGATCCACCCGCTCGCGTACCAGATCCAACAGCAGGCGGCGGCTAACTTCAAGGCGCCGCTGCGGACCCTGTCCTACAACAACGGTAAACGCTAGCCAACACGCACACTGATACAGACCGCACGTGCACCAGGTCACAGAGGTCTAGACTAGGGCGACCCCTTTCAATATAACCTCGAAAAAGGCGGTGAAAAGACGCGCTGTGTAACGTTTCGTTTTGAATCAATCTTGAACCACGCATTTAGATTTCTACATCTATGACAAAACCAATGATTTTTTAATTGTTATGGCTTAATAACGAGTCAGCTTCCCAGCTGATAAAAAATCTTATTAAAAAGAGGGTAATACGCTAATAAACATTACAGTGACGCATCGCTCATGGTACGTGAATAATCGTGCTGGGCAACCTTATAAAAAATATACCAAATATCACCACAATAGGATGTATCTATAAAACATGTTTGTTTAAAATGGGGTTATGATCTGTGGTAGCAAACTGATAAAAACGTTAAGACCAATCACAACCAAAGATGCGGCTCCTTTGGCCAGATGTGCATCTAGATGCTAGCGCCCTCTACAAAGAGCTTTTCATTCAGAGAATAAAATCATCATGGTAGAGCTTTGGCAGCTACCGCGATTGGTGATAGCACATACTGTTAGGTACATAGCTGTGTAGTAACGCACGCTTAGAAAATACGAGTGAACCAAAATGACAAAAAATTCGAACTTGGCCATGCCATTTCACAGTAGTTTTTTTCTTCGATTTTTATTTGAACAAATGTATTCATTATCATACGAAACGCGCCTAGCTTAATCCGTCTAGACCTCAAAGTGTTATCTGTTATGTATGACTGTTGTTTTTATGATCTTTTGATGACTGTGTCCGAACCATGATTCCATATCATTTGTGAGGCCTAAATCCTACATTAATATCGATTTTGTAAAAATTTTATATACTTAATATCTACAACCTCCGCCTAATCTTTCATCTGAGAATAAACAGCAGTACTAAAATAATTGTATTTTTAATTGGATAATTCCTTAATCACAGATGTTTTAACCATTTTTTTTATTTAATAACCCATTTTAAAGTTTATCTGGTTCCTTTGAATCTCTGGTTGTTTTTGGCATGTCGCTTTTAATATAACAACATGAAATGATCATACCCACTGCCCAGGCTTCTAAACACTCCTATGTGCGAGTTTAATAAATGTTCTAAAAACACTTGTGTGTGTGGTTTTTTAACCTGCAGAATCCCAGGATTAAAACATGATAGATGAATTGTTTATGGCTCTCCAACGAGTTTGCTGGGAGACTTATGTTAAAAGAATATGTATGCAGTGTTCATAAAACTCTGTATACGAGACTCCTTATGAGAACATATTGTATGCGCCTAAGTGGCGTTCAAAATTCACTCCTGAAACTCCAAATTTCATCTTGCATTAACCCTTTACCTTGTCCAGCTTTATTTAAGTGTTGGTGTCCGTTTTTATCCCAAATCTCAACGAGACGCGAGAACCATCTCACTCTTGGCGGGTACAAATTAAGTTTACAATTTCAGATTTAAAAACCAATTAATTTTTACCATGATTGAAGTAAAAGGCTGAATGTATTGAGTAGAAAATGTTGTTAGATTGCTGTTCACTATAAAGTGGTTTGAAAACCTCAAATGCTGAATGTGCCATGGTTCTATAAACTCAATTTCATAGAGCTGGGAAAAGGTGCAATCATCTCGCGTCTCGTTATACTCTCATTTTATTGATCGCTCGGTTCTGTATCAAATAGTAATTCAGCGTGAGTGAATGAACATTACATTACGCATCTGTGGTCTGTAGGTCGCGGCTCAACGTACATTTTGCGTAGTGTTGCTATTGTGAAGGTCCCAAGAAAAGCTCAAGTGTAGAGATAGAAACTACGATTGCTGCCAATATAAGTGCATTTCAAATTTAATAATAACTTGGTAATTTTAGATGTAAAGTAACTATATTTTTGTAAACGAGTAGCGCATTAGCTACTGGATAGTATTTCAGCAATATCAGATGTGAACATTAATGTTGCCAACATAAAGAGTCGCAAGACACAGCTAGATTACTCACGTAAGATTTACATTGTGGTGTCTCCAGAATAGATTGTAGTTAGTGTGCTCCGAAAAAAAGGCAAATGTATTTCAGTAGACCATTTTACAACTTAAGTAAGGGTCATGTATGTTTTTATTTTTATATCCAAGTGAATTATGATGTAGTCATTTAGGCACTCATTACAAATTGCGCGTTTTTTTCTTTAAATTATACGTATTCGTTGTAGCGGTTCCACTAATAAATGTTAAGACAAAAATGGGCCTTTTTCTTGCTTATCCCGCATGACCACCACCGTCTCCCGCGCTATACTCCCTCATATCGGAAGGAGTAGGCCGAGCTCGCGAGCATCTACACGTCCCACACAGAACGGACGGATTCAATGAGTAGTACATATCATCAGAATACTGTAAATAAACCGCTATTGTCCTAGAATGCTAATGAACGGGCCCGAACACCGGTGCCAGCTGAATAAGCTTTTAGCCTCTGCTTGTGAAAACAAACAGCTGATAGATGTGCCGATGCCGGCTGGGTAGCTTGATGTCGTGAACTAACATTTTGATCAAGTAAAATGTTTGTTTGCTGCAGAAACGAAGACGTCCAGTAACATTCCAAAATGATTAATCTCTGTCGGCGCTCAGCCCGCGCGCGCGCCCGCCGCCGCGCCCTCATCGCGCCACACACCCGCACCTAACAACCTAACTATACTACCTATTTATTCAGAATAACTCACTCCTATTTAACTGAGCAGTTATGTTTTAATTAAATTTAAATAAAGTTTATTTTTACGTTTTCTGTATTATGTTTTTCATTTGTTTTTTTTTTATTACAAATTAATCTTCAAAAATGTATTGTTAGGCCATAGTCACGGAAGCAAGCATCACTGCTTAGTTCTAGAAATACCTACCTGTACCATAGCGGATGAACTAAAGAGAGGACGAAAGGAGAGTTACAAAGTACCGTACGTAACAAAAGTACCTAAGCACTTTTGCTGTTGCCTGTACCTTGGTGTATTTTGGAAATGCACTCGTACGTAAGTATCTAAATAGGGGCCAAAATGAGGAATTCAGCTTTATAAAATGTATAATAACTAGTGGTTCGCCCCGAACTAAGATCTCGCGAGTCTCCCAAAACACAAAAGAAAATATTCTTAGGGCGACTCGCGCAACGATGCCTAAACGTTTTTAGTGGCTAAATATGATTTAAGTAGTTGTCAAATCAAACAAATACGTAAAATTTAAACATGTTTAGTCGCTAAATACGTTTAGGGATCGTTGTGCATGCCGGTCTTAATCTTTGACCAATAAAACAGTGCCGCAAAATAAGTAACCATATTATTTGACCCACAATTTCATTCAAATTACGAGTTGGTGTACTGTGGATACTCTTTTTTGGGGTACAAATTGCAGTTATTCTGGATTTCAGACTTTTGCCTATATTTGTGTCACATAAGCTACATGCATACTAAATTACAGCACTGTGGGGTCACTGGTGTACGCTGTGAATTTTGTCTAAGTTCAGTATTTATTATGGCTAATAACTCAAAAACTATAAGGAATTTACCAAAAACAAAAACATAGTCTAAATGTACTAATGAAGACCTTTCATTTCACGTCCCACTTGACCAAATAGTCTAATTTTCATTTTTTTTTTTACCCCTCTTGAACCCCAATATCTCAACAACCCCCCAACATTGTTAGCTCATTCGGTCACACCAAAATTGTGCCATCACTACCTACCTATGTATCAAACTTCACGATGATCGGATCAACGCTTCGAAAGTTATCCTTAGACAAACAAACATGCATACTTACATACATACAATGCCGATTTGCCCAAGTTGATTAAGAGATCTCGCTTCGCTTGATCAAAAATATAATATTTTACAGAAATTACATACAAAATTATCAAGCAATATGAATAACTTCAAGGCCTCTACATTTTCACCAATCATTTACTGGACATAGTACTGTCAAGCTAATAGATGCCCCAGTACTGTATGTACAGTACTAAAATACAGTCTAAGATAGATGCCTCGACAACATTCTTATATTTTCTGATGATAGACAAATTTGCCAAGGAGTCTTAACTTAATTCATAGTACTACTGTAAGTAGTTAGGTATGTATTTGTTTGGTGAAAATGGTCATATGGTACAGCATGATCCACAACTTATTTAAAAACATAAAAAATCTCATTAATCTCTACTACTTAGTATTCAAACCTGTGAGGATATCCTTAGGTAGTCTTTTTACAACATTTTTTTTATAGAAAAGTTTATTAAAAAAAATCTAAATTATAAGAAATGCTTATTTTTTAATATTATGTCTAGGAATGGCACCCTATTTACTCAAAGCAAAACAGATGGTCATTATCTTTTATAAATAACGTACATTAGATTAGTTTGTACTTAATCTCTACAATATATACTTTATAGTAACAATTAATCTGGCCTGGTTGAAAATTCAAACTAAGCACTCTAGGTAAAAAACAGGAACTAAATGTGCCTGTTAAACTGACATTAGTGACACCAAGCCAGATACTTTTATCATACATGCCTTATCTAGAATGAGTCATTGTGATTTGTGATTTAAGAAATGCTGGTGAGTCACATGTGACCAAACAAACAATAAATAACATTATACTAAGCATCCAGTACAAATATCTCTCATCAAAGCCATATTATCAATTTGATCAAATTTGGCATGTTTAAATTTCTCCTTATTCCGCTTTATGTACTGCAACGCCACACTCTTCACTGTATTACAGTCAAGTCGATCTGCTAAAACTAGTATATCAAGAGCTGTGTCTGGTGCCAGTTGGTCTATAAGAATATGGTCGCAAAGTTTCCGCAGTCCCAAGATATTAAATCTATCTGCCAGCATTAATATATTATGAAAGTTTATATCCTCAATGACTTTTATTGTGGCGGTATAAATGTATTCTAACATTATTTTCAAATCTTCAGAGGCAACATCAACTAATTTAACTCTGCCATTCTGACTCTCTACCATGTCTTCTTTTAGCATAGCCTTGAACACCTCGCTGTGCAGGGAGAGGATCTTTCTATGAACAGGGAATTTGCTTCCATCCTCACTTTCAATGATGAAATCAGATCCGACTGGCTCACTCAGCAGTGACATAAAATCATGATTCAACTTAACATTGTCACTGCTATCATCTTCATTTTTATCTGACAGTCTGACAGCAATATAAAGTGTTTTATTCTTAATAACATCATCCACGTCAGCATTTTTGAAACTGTAAGTGGTGATATAGCTCTGGTTGTGCCGCTTACAATCAAATTTGAATGTCTCGATATCTCCCGCTATGCGAACGATTTTATCCTTGTCATTAAATACTAATGTATCAGAGCTGACTCCTATTGAGTGGGTGCCTTCTATGTGGTTCCCGGCGAATAGGTGCAGCAGGCACAGACCGTGGGCTCTTTCGGTCTTGCAAGTGAACCAGAAGTTTGGCACGTTGTCGATGTAAGTGCCGCCGATGTCGTAGATATTGGGCCGGTGAAATTTTTCGTAAATCTCTCTCAGACACAACCAAACCCCGTTTTTTGTTTGGACGGCTTGATGACCTTCTATAACGTTGGTGACAAACTGAAATAGAACAATGAATATTATTTAACTACTTGTTATTGTGTTGCAATACTTAATACTGCGAAGGTTTGGCAGCTTACCTTATCACTTCCAGTCGGAGATATTTGTGGAAGTGGAGCATAAGGTGACTCCTTATTCTCCATTATTGGTTTAGAACTGAAAATACTGAAATTTATGAATCATATAATCATCAACTACAATAATCACGAAATTCTGGGTTATTTCTAGCGATGTGCCGAGTACGGTTAGACTCGAGTCAGACTCGATTCCTGCATCGGAACTCGCCTACTCGAATACCAATTTATTTTGATTCGAGTACGCCGGACTCGATTCCCTTAGGAATCGAGTCAGGAAGAATCGATTCGTACTCGCTAACTCGATTCTATTTATGCGAGTCCAACTGACTCGAGTCTCGTATTTGAGTTTGGTTTACCTGCTCGTACTCGCAAACTGTTTACTTATGCAATGAAGTGGCGCGGGCCCAATAATACAAACCAGTTTGAACCTGCAACTTTTTGTTTAGTTTTCTTTGTTTTGTGTCAGTTAGCAGTGAGTACTGAGTACTACTGAGTGAATTTATGTAACCTTTAAACTCGGGAAGCGCACACATTTATGCTCAGCCCGCGCGAGTACACTACCTACTTAAAATGACCGATATATATTATCCCTATCCCGTTCTTGGTTGTATGAAGTGTTTATGAGTAAAAAAGAGATGAAGAAACGCTCTTCAATTTGAAATCGTAACCTCTCGTTCATTCAATGACCAGTTCAGAAAAATGAAATGATAAAGTTCCGTTCTCTTCTGTGAATCCGCTCATTCCCGCGCGAGTGTCTATGACTGTGGTCAATGTTTTTATGGTTTTTGTGGATATCGTAAATGATAAGGTTAGTTCAGTGTTTTTATTTGTTCCTTGTGATGTTATAAATATATTAGAACATAACTTTGTTTCTAAAAAGCGTTGAAATTATAAAAAAAACACCTTAGAAAATTTTACTTACCTACTTACTATTTATATACGTAAGTAGTACCACAGACCAATTTAATTTAATAGACTGACAGTCTCAAACAAGATAATGTAACTCGATATTTGATTACCTGCTAGGACGCGAGATGTCGCTAGGAGTTCCAAATCGTTAAATATATGCCAACCTTTAGCTTACTACCGCTCATAATGGTACGAAGAAAAATAGATGGCGCTATTTCCAATTACACGTGCGCGATAATATTATTGCGACGTTGTGACGTTGTGCGAGGTTGCCGCTCTTCAGTTGCGTTAAAACTTTAGTCTCTAGCAATTTTTAGAGATTTGCGCACATTTTCTCAGAATTGCCAGAAAAGTCTCCGTCAAAATAGGGTTTTTTTAGGAAAGGAAAGGATAGATATCTTTTATTCATTACATACGTCTATGATCGTACCATTGTCACTTAAATGCGGAAATACCTACATATTTGTAAAATAAGAATAGATATTTATAGTGATGTACACACTTTTTGAAACAAAATAACAATTTGTAAGTACCCGGCAAATGCATACCTACTACAAGATAATACGTTCTATTAATTTGAACTGGAAACATAACTACTAAAATAAATAAATAATACAATACGTACACAATATGTACAACAAAATATCGATTTACTAGTCGCGACTTTTGAGAAGTGAGGTTTGGCAACACAGCATGTAACAAATTAGGTACAAAAAGCGTGACTGCTTGCTTCCCGGTTGTCAATGTCAGTCAGTTCACGGTTCTCTTTCGTTCCCTCTGTTTCGGACTTTGTGTTAATTTTGTGTTAAACGCCATCTAGGTATAAACGATATGCTACCTTCTCACGCCATCTGTCATTAAGCATATGAAAGTGGTAAATCATCAATATAAAATAAAATGGTTAAATCTTATTTTATGGACAATATTATTTATTCTAAAACATATGAAATATTTTGGTGTGTTTTAGTGGAAGTTTATTTTTATTTGTTGGTTGCAATGGCCGCTATGAAACTTCAGTCGAGTCCAGCCGGACTCGAGTCACTATTCGAATACCAAACATAGAATTCGAGTCTAGACTCGAATCAGGGAATCGAGTATGATTCGAATACCGTATAAACTGACTCGAGTCGACTCGATCCACCAAAACAGCGACTCGGCACATCACTAGTTATTTCAGGGCAGGGCTAGTTTTAGCAGTGTTGCCAGCACCTCAATCAGAAAAAGGCCGGTAAGGTAAGCCTTGTTGAAAAAGGCCGATTTTCGGCCCTAAAGACCGAAATTGAAGTAAATAAACGTTATTCAACTAAAAACTATATTTAAATGGTGCAAAGAACAAAAACTGGACACAAACAACTTCTTTACTTATATTATAACTTGTATATTAACAGTGTTTACTTAAATTTTATTTTAGAACTTATATCATTTCTGGCGATAGCTCGAAATTTATTATACCACCACAATTTTGTATATCTTCAGTGGCAGTCATAATAGAAACTATCGTCTCCGTATTGAGACGAGTACGGCTTTCTGTTTTTATTCCCTTCAGTTTACTAAAAACACGCTCAACACTCGCGTTATAAAATGGGAGAACCAGAAGTAAGCCAATTAGTAGTCAAAAAATTATTATTGGTGGGTAAAGGCCACAAAGAGGCCGATGGCTGCCAAGGGCCGTCATAATTTCCCAAGGGCCGATCTGGCAACCCTGAGTTTTAGTGTTGCCACCTCGGCAACGAATCTAGTAGATACTTTCTCGGTACGGTAATGGTTTAGCTAGATTCAGGGAATTTAATTAATTATCCGAAAAAGTGTCTGAACATAAAAAGTAATAAATTATGGTATAAAATAAAAACGAATAGGTACTTAATAATTTTTTTTCTATTTTTACACCAAATTTGAAGAAAATAAGAGATTTGCTAATGAAAGGAACTGAAAAAACGAAGCCAATTTTTTTTTAATTGAAGCGCATTTTTAGTTTGCTCTATTTTCAATAACCAGAGTAATTTTAATCACTCATCTAAACAAATTGATTAAAAAAACGTGTGTGTGCGTGTGTGTGTACTTAAATACAAACAAGTAAGAAGTTATACTTCTTTGGCGTTACAACTCTTTGCTTGTAAAAGGAATGATAAATTAATAAATAGTTATGAGTTTTCACGGAAACTTGAGGGACAGCTAACAGCTTATTTCATAATGTCGCTTTTTGGCTGTCGGTGTGCGCGCGCATGAAACAGTTATCCGCTAACTTCATCATTTCACTTTTTGGCTGTAGGTGTGCACGCGCATCGTAAAAATTTATATTAACAATATTATTAAAAATTTATAACCCGCCAAAAGAAGTTTATCTTCAAAAACAGTGTGATTCAAAAGTAGCTACAAAAAGTGACTAAATTATTTACATATCAGTGTTTTTTTTAATGTAGGTCTGTGCCTACTGTGCTACTGTGTAGTAGGACTGTGCAAGAAAGAAGCTGGCGGTACCTAGTCGACAAATACCTATAACTTAAACAGTCATATTGTTTTTTTGGTAAAGAGCAACAGAACAATGAGGTCTCTAGATGAATACAACGCGGGTAAGCTGCATTTGAAAAGCTTAAAGATGTTTTTCGGTCAAAGAAGATCCCACAATGCTTGAAAACCCGTCTGTATAACCAATGTGTCCTGCCAACAATGACTTACGGTGCCGAAACATAGGCGTTTACTAAGGAAACTGTGTACAGAGTACGAGTTGCACAAAGAGCCACGAAGCGCGATGCTTGGCATCAGCCTGCTGGATCGAGTTCCTAATACCGAAATCCGACGCCAGACGAAAGTCCAAAACATCGGAACAAGGGTGGTGGAACTCAAGTAGAACTGGGCAGGACACTTGGCTAAACGAGGGGATAGCAGGTGGAGTAAATCTTTGACCGAATGGTAGCCAAGAACAGACCTAAGAAGTCCAGGACGTCCGTCAGCGCGGTGGGTTGACGACATAAAGAAAGTGGTGGGCAAGTCCTGGATGCGCGCAGCACAGGACCGGGAAGGGTGGCTTTTACAAAGGGAGGCCTACACCCAGCAGTGGGTACTTATGGACTATGGATGATGATGATGTCTATGCCAAGTCTCAAAATGTGGATGTAGATCTAGCTAAAAAGTGGTTAAAGTGGCAGCACTGGCTTGATTTACATACCGAATGAATCTAAGAATGAATCAATCAATCAAACAAATCAGTCACAAAAGTTCTGTTGGTTGGTTACAGCACATGTTTGCAGCTGTGTTGTGTTGTGTCCATACTTACAACCATAGATTGAGAATTCTCTGTCTACGCCGTAGACTGGTCTACGCTCTGAAAAAATAACAAATTGATTGACCCTGAAAAAATTACAATTGCAATAGCAGTGACATTGACACTGACATTGTCGCTAACAAAATGATACAAGGGAAGTTAGGAGTTAAGCTATTAAAGGTAAGACCGCACCAGAGCGGCGCCTCGCGGCGCTGCACGCCGCGTCACAAAGCGTCAAAATATTGTTTTAATGTTTTGAATGGCGCGTGTCGCTCTAGAGCGGCGCTGCAGTAGGCGTGCCTCAAAAATAATATAGTGACGTGCAGCGACGCGCTGCGCAGCGCCGCTCTAATGTGGTCCTACCTTTAGTCTCTAGTAGTGTGTCTGAAATTTCGGTTATTTTTTACACCATAATTTTTGGCGGTGTAACGCCAGACAGTGCCATCTAGTACGCTAATTGGAACTAGTATTTTTTTTAATGAGGGCTTTTCACGCCATGTTTTCAGAACTGCTTATAGATGGCGCTGCTCTATCAAGCACTAGGTATGGAACGTTTCCCGATTAGCATGTGAAAAATCATATGTCACACCCGTAGACAGAGGATCCACCTATTGCGAAAACAACGGCAGACATCGTTTTCGGATGGAGTTCGCAAAACTAAATGAATATGTACAAGCAATTAAACATGACGTAAGTAAACCCAAGTTCGTACAAATTGAGGTCTCCTTTATTATGTTCAGCTCACTTTCGTGTAGGTACCTAACTGATTTATCTGTGACGTCATTATATGGGAATAATTACCGTAAGTAATTATTTTACTTGACCATTATTCGAAGCTTATTTAATTGGATATGCGTACTACGTTTCCCGCCTTCCGGTTTTGGTTATCTGATAACGTTCTCTCGTACCCACGTCACAATCGCTTGGCAGTGGGAGTAACTTTGTTCTTTAGTGCCGCCATTTAAAATATTCATTGGCGTCTTGTTCCCCGCCGTGTTCGGAGTCCGAACTTCGGACGTGTCCGACACTTGTCACAAGAATATAAAAGTGAACAAAGGAAAGTTAGCAGTTAGTAATTGTGACTTTTTCAAGTAAGCAAACTTGATTACCTTATTTAATTGAAACATTTAATAGCAGCGTTTTACCTGAATTATAACGCATATTAAAATACTTACCTCACTGGAAGCTTTATATAATGAGAGTGCATATCCGTTTCCGTCGTATTTCTACCATTTTTCGTACTTTTTTACGTAGTGTTTCCGGTCCAGTGGTGACACCTGGCGGCCGAGCGCCATTTTGTTTCGTTAAATGTAGCGCACCATTTGGAATTCATTGGCTCATTTTCACCAGGCAGAATTAAAAGTGAAAGCTTCCAGTGAGGTAAGTATTTTAATATTCGTTTTAATTCAGGTAAAACGCTGCTATTAAAAGTACTTGACCGTCACTGGAAGCTTTATATAACCTGTTTGTTATCGCCTGGTGACGCCACTTATAATAATTATCACTTAGTGTAATACACATGGAACTATTATATCGCCAATGTGACACGAAACTTAAAAATAAACAACAGTATGTTCTTATTTAAACATGTATTTTGTTAACTTAATATGTAAGTTATAGAATATTTAGTTATTAATATGTAGTTATAGAATCGGAAATCAAATAATCACAAATTATTTTATTAGTTGAAACATTTGTGTAACAATTTCAGGTTTATTGCTGGTAATAATTTCTCGTCTGTAAAACTGTTGGAATGTATTAGCTGATCGCCAGTTCCCTCTGGCTAAAATTTCATCAAGTGGGTGATTTTCCAACCAACTTTTTGAAGCTACCGCAGATCGAATGTTTCCTGGGGGAGCTGTAATGCTGGCTTCTCTAAACAAAGTTTTGACCCAGTCTGCTATAACAATGCGCGAGACGGGCTTAACTAAACCTCTTACTGTAATAAATAGATTAAAAGATTGGGCTGCGTTGCGTCTTTCATTTAAAAAAGTTATGATTTCCTTTATCCAAACACAGGGTTTAATCTCAAATTATTATCATTTAAAAGTAGTTTCCAGTCAGATTGTCTTTAGTTACTGCTGTCAGTTTTCAAACCAAATCGAGGCCAAAATATAATCTTCCTGAGCAAAAGAGTAATAATATAACAGTATGACGCGATACTTGAAAAACATTTATCATATCTATTGTATAACTACATAAATAAGAAGTAAGCTTACTAATATCCCAGACCGGTGGTTTAAAAGACTTTGGATTTCTTAGAGCAATTGACTTTAAAATATGTCTTATAGAACGTGAGAACTTAAGAGACTCGATATCTCAGCGTTGCACAAAGTAGAAAGAACAGACTTGTGTATATATGTATTGTATTATATGACAAGTTATCAATTAAATGTAAATCGGACAGAAATTGTGCAAATTGCGAACCTGTAGGATTTATTGTATCCACGTTCTTAGGAATAGACCAAGAAATCCAACGTTTCCCATCTCATAGGTCTTCCGAGTTGACTTTGCCAAGAATTTTTAACCAACGTCAATTGATCGGTGTTCCAAGTTTGTATCGCCTTGGACCGCCCCCACATTTCCACACCTCTAAAATGATGTTCTCGACTTGCGGAGGTGGGAGGCCCGTGAACATGCCGACTAGATCTTTTTTCAGATTTATCAGGGTTAACGGTACAGCCAGCGCTCGGGCTTTGAGGTCTGCGCGCCAAAATACCCTCTCCCATCGAGTTACTATGAATAGGTAAACCCCCATCGATTGATTTAGATGAGTCAGTACTTTTGGGACTGGGAACGTTGGTGGAAACACCCACGCAAGTGGATAATTGCATGGAATACTGAATGCGTCGTGAAACAGGACTTGACGGTCTCTCAAATCTCGAGACATGTAATTGTGAACTACGTCTCTAAGGCAAACAAATCTATCATCGGGGTTCCCCACTTTGTAACCACTATATCCATACAGGCCGACAGTAGGTGCCAATCCGGATTAAGGCGACGTCGCGACAAGTGATCGGCGTGATTCTTGTACTTGTCTGGGATATAGTGTCTGCTGAAGTGAATTTGATGGTGATCTAACAATTTTAGAATTTGATAAGTTATGTCTAGCAATCGTAATTATTTCGTTCCTCCTTCTTTTCGAAGAAGAGTGACTGCAGTCCTGTTGTCGCATTGAATAAGGATCGAGCTGTGGCTCAGTACGTGAGCTTGGCTCTGAAGTACATGAAGAATAACTAGCATCACTTTCTGATTGCAATATAGTGCTTGCTCTTCTTGCAACCAAGTGCCTGTAAGGGCCAGATCATTTATTTGTGCCCCCAAGCTTGGTCTGACGCATCTGACGTAATTTGCAAGAAAATTTGTTGGCAGAGGATAATGAAGTGGCGTTGCCAACCGGCAATTCCCCCAATTCAGTTCTTCGCGAACATACAGAGGTAGTGGATAGGCCTTCGACGATAGGTCTGGTATAGAATTTATGAACATGAGCATTGACGATGGTTGAGCCGTCCTCGAGGTACAACAATACCGGCAAAATTTAGAAGACCTACTATTCTCTGTAAATCTTTTAACGTTACTTTTCTCACCTCGAGAAACTGACTTACTTTTTTGATTATCTCGACTTTTCTTCGGGTA
Organism: Philereme vetulata; assembly: GCA_918857605.2. Taxonomy (NCBI): domain Eukaryota; kingdom Metazoa; phylum Arthropoda; class Insecta; order Lepidoptera; family Geometridae; genus Philereme; species Philereme vetulata. The sequence goes on from OU975482.1 coordinate 3,235,035, forward strand.
AAGTTTTTAGATTGTTCCAGGATTTCCACGGTACTCCTAGATAAGTTATGCTCTTTTGTGACTTGAGAACAGACTTCTCAAAACTTATATGCCACCCGAGATTTTGCAATGACGTACTGCTAGCTTGCCATGCTTGTGAAGAGGGTGCATATTTTGATACACTATTAAGTAATTGTCGAGATATACCTAGTCAGGTCATAAATTCTGTCACATGTTTAATATAAAATAATTGAAACAAGTTTATTCATTATGTAACCATTTATATACCAAAATGAACTTAACAAAACATAGATTCTTATGACACTAAAGTTTATTCAAAATGACCTCCGTGATTTTGAATACAGGCCTTCAATCTGCGCGGCCAGTCGTCTATCGCAGCACGAACGAGGTCCATGTCAATATCGGCGGCTGCCTTAATCAAGGATGTCTTGACTCCAAATTGGGATGAGGCTTTGAGCACGCCTTTTCCTCCAAGTGTTGCCATATCTTGTAATCTAACGGATTCAAATCTGGACTGGAGGAGGGCCAGTCTTCGTGCCGGATGAAGTCGATTTCACGCGCCGCCAGCCAGTCTTGTGTGCTCTTCGCTCTATGAGCTGGCGCCGAATCTTGTTGGAATACCCAGTGCCTGTTATTGAACATGGTATGAGAAACAGGTTCCACAAGGTTCGTCAGGACTGTATTTTGATACACAACTGCATTCGTTTTTACACCTTTCTCACAAAAATGTACCTCTGTTAAGCCCCAATAAGAAACTCCCAACCATACCATGAGCGAGGATGGAAAATGACCTCGTTGGATACGCGGAATACGGTTGCTCGCTTCTTCAATACTGTGTGCGTACACCTTATCATTTTGTTTGTTGTAGCTCTCTTCTACTGTAAAAAATTATTCATCCGAAAAAAGAATTTCCCGATATTTTTTTCCCGCGTACCGCTTCAACAAAGCGCGGCATCTCTTCAGTCTCAGGTCCATTAGACGAGCATTCAAACGATGTCCTGTTTTTCTTCGATATGCCCGAAGCCCTAAGTCTTCATTTAACACCCTTTTCACCGTGGTTCTGCTTAACCCCATCTGAAGGGCCAACAGTTTCTGCTTACGTTTGGGATTTCTTTGAATTCGCGCCTTCACAGCTTTTATCACTGCTGGAGTCCTAACACACCGAGGGCGACCACTTCTTGACCTGTCATCTACACTAGAGTCTTCATTGTATCGTTTGATGGTGCGATAAACGAATCTTTTGGTTATATTCAAATTTTTCAGTATGTCAAAAATTTGAATTGGCGCATAACCGCAACGATGCAACGCAATAACTGCAACACGGTCTTCTTTAAGCGCCCACTCCATATTTAAAAATGAGTAAAATTCTAAAAAGTATACATTTTTATTTTCATGAACAATTCGAAATTCGAATTCTATAAACTTGTTTGTGGCCAGCATTCTAAAAGAAAGTTTTTACTGTGTGACAATACTTATGACCTGACTAGGTATAAAGCTTCCAGTGACGGTCAAGTACTTTTAATAATTATTATTGATGCTATTGAAAAATACTTTCGGAATAACGTTTTAATACGTTCGTAAAATATTTTTTCCTTCTATATGATTCGTTTTTTCCTCTACCTGCATTGTACATGTTTTTTTATAATAATACTTTTTTGATGGTCAAATCTACCTTCATTTTAATTTTTTCACACTTCATAAAGTTTCTGGACACTTTTGGTCGTGTTTTTGATATTATTATAACCATACGTTATATTTTTAGTATGGATGAGTCCAACAAGGTTACAGTTGGTGAAGTATTACTGGAAAATTCCTCGTCGCAAAGACGACGACATGCACGATCGAATAGTAGTTCGAGTTCCAGTAGCAGTGGTACGGAAATTAGCTCCTCGTCTAGTTCAGACTCCCCACGACGAAGACATCGTAAAAATAAAAAGGGGGGGCCAACGAAGGCACTGCAGCGCACGTTGGCAACCGAAACTAACCGAAGAAATACGCAGTCTTCGTAACCAACTTGCTTGCTAACACAGTGCCCTCCAAGTAAGTGACCATTTTGACAATGATGCTATATCTTTTATGTCCGGTGAAGTTTTGGAGGAATTACCTGATGACATGGAAATTATATCTACACGCTCAGCACCCTGTGACAAAGAATTTACTCTTTCATATGAAACTAAGTTGAAAGAGCCTGCCACTCCAAAGACTTCAGAATCTTATTTGAAGCTACTTTGCGATCTTCAACATTTAAATAAAACTGACTGGAATGAGGTTAGATACGCAGAGACACAAAAGTTGTATAACTTTACTCCAGGTTTTACAGATATTGAGATGAATGAGGAAGTTAAGGCGTATAACTCATCTCGTCAGCTCCTGCATGCTAATAAAGCATTTGCAGCCTTGACTATGTGCGCCCTTAAGAAGAAAGAGTCGTTACAAAATGCTCTACGAGATTTTTTGTCGTGGGCGAAGGAAGGTGAACCCATAAATTATGAAGACCTACATCAGAAGGTTAACGAGCTGTTCTCGACATGTGATGTTCAAAAGACTTCCTCAGACTTGTTGCAGATTATTTGTGGCCATCGTTCTAAAATAATCCAAATGCAAAGAGATTCTGTCACAAAGCAGGCTAAGGATCCGTTGATCTAAGCTAATCTGCGAAAGATTCCACCAATATCAACCAACCTTTTTGAGCCAGAAAAGTTTACTGCAACAGTTGAGAAAGCAGGAGGTGTCCGAAAATGTTTTTGGCCATTACAAAAAGCTAGCAATTATAATTCTGCCTCGCAGGCGGATACAAAAAAATCACGAGGCCCCTCGCAGGGGTCAGCGTTATCCGCAAAACCCTCGCAGGGTGTATCTAATGCGAGCAATCGCTACAACGCGCAAGGTCAATGCGCTCACAATCACAATTATCCACCTCCGCAAGGTGGCTATAGTCATAACTACCAATATAATTCGGTCGCACCGAATAATACTAGGTATCAACATACCTTTCGAGGAAACTCGTCTCGATCAAATGCAAGACAACAAAATCAGACGAGCTATGGACGAAAGTGCACTTCGTCCCCGACCCGACAAACCAAAGACAATAAGCGCCGTAAGTATTGACTCAGAACCGTTCAGAGCCGGTCGTCTGTTGCAGTTTCGGACCCAATGGGAACAGATGAAAGCACCTGCATTCATTCTAAAAATAATAACAGGGTACCGCATACCTTTTCGACTGAAACCACCACTTGTTCTTCCCGATGCTATCGGTAGCAATTTACATGTGGCAGAGTCGGCCCAAATGACATCAGTCATAAACAAAATGAAGGCTCAAGGAGTTCTAGAGAACGCAGTGTTTTCACCGAGCTTCATTTCGCCGATGTTTCTTGTTCCCAAAAGCGACGGCTCACGTTGTCCAATTTTCAACCTAAAGGCACTGAACCGTTACATAATAACAGACCATTTCAAATTGACAAATGTATAACGCATACGAGACTTCTTACAAACAAACGATTGGTTGAGCAAAATAGATCTATCGCAAGTGTACTTCCATCTCCCAGTGGCTCGCAGCCACAGAAGATTTGATATCGCAAGGAAATTCTAGAAATGACATGTTTACCGTTTGGTCTGAGCACAAGCCCAAAAACGTTTACTGCTCTCACAAACTGGACAGCTTAAATATTCAGGCAGAAAGGCATAAGAATAATAGTGTATCTCGACCACAGAACACAAAAAACATTGTTTTTTATGTTCTGTGATCTCGACGATTTTTTAATTGCACATCGCGAAAAGACATTGCACCACCATGTAGAAACTGTAATCAATACCTTGAAGAAACTAGGTTGGCTAATCAATCACGAAAAATCTGTTCTGACTCCGTCAAAAAGCCTAATATTTCTAGGAATTTTCTGGATCCTTGGACAAACCGCAAGTGTCTACCCAAAGAAAAATTCCCTGCGCTGATAGGCAAAATAAGACAAATGCTGCGGATGGAGCATACTTCGCTAAGGGATCTTCAGAGCCACGTAGGTCTTCTCAATTTTGCCATATTCATAGTTCCAAAAGGCAGGCTCAATTATCGAGCGCTTCTGAAGCTCCCAAATCAGATTTTGGATTCAGATCCAGGAACATTGTACGTGATACCTCCCACAGCCAAAAACAACTTGATATGGTGGCTTCAAAACCACAATCACTCAACAGCCATACATATGCCGCCTGCATCTCATTTTTTCACGACAGATGCTTCGGACATTGCATGGGGAGCTCGACTAGACAACCTTTCATTGACGGGTCTGTGGTCAGATGCCGAGAAGGGACTTCAGTGCAATCTAAAGGAAATGTTAGCAATCCTGAAAGTCTTTCAAAATCATTGTCGATTTCTGAGTCACATCACAGTTTTAGTCCAGAGCGACAACAAGTCTGTAATCGCATATCTCAGACACGAAGGAGGAACCAAATCAGCTCTCCTAATGGACTTGACCTTCCAACTCTTCAAAATCCTAGACGGTTACCAGATTTATATGAATGTATTTCACATCCCAGGAATTTACAACAACCATGCCGACCACCTTTCGAGACTACGCGCAACTCCAGAATGGCATCTTGCTCCGAAATGCACTCACAAAATTTTGTGGGGAATGCCAGTAATCGACCTGTTTGCGTCCAGCCGAGCACATGTGGTGAGTAATTACGTATCATTGGTTTTGAACGACAAACAAGCCCTGTACCACGACGCTTTTTCCCAAATGTGGACGTACAGTCTAGCATGGGTATTTCCTCCCCCGTTTCTGATTCCCAAGGTTTTAAGCCACCTGAATCAGACACGAGGGACGTATCTGTTAGTAGTTCCACGCTGGAAACGTGTATTTTAGCGACCGGACATCAAATCACGAGCTTTGCACCTCCATTCAGCCTATACCACCTGGACAAAGTTCTAATCGATACCTCAACAGAACTGCCACCTCAGAATGTCCTCGAAATGACTCTAGAAGTTTGGAAATGTGGGGGTGGTCTGGGATGTTAACGAAATGGGACACTAATCAGTTAAAACTCTTGGAGGAATCATGGCGACCTTCAACTAGAAAGGTTTATAGCGTTGCGTGGAAAAGATGGATAGTCTGGTGTGAGAAACACAATATTGGCCCCTCAACACCACAAGCTAGTCACCTTGCTCAGTTTTTGTCCAATTTATACTTAATTCATAATTTATCGTATAATTATATCTTACTGCACAAGTCAGTTGTGTCGACGCTATGTAATCCAGATATATCGGGCCAATTAAGTTCACATGTCCTTGTTAAACATGTTATACAATCAATATCTTTACGAAAACCAGTCTCCCATGCCAAATCTCCAGTTTGGAATATAGATGAGTTAGCTTCTTATCTAGATAAATATAGTATTGATAAAAATGATGTTTTTCATGTGCAAAGGCATACAGCTGCCTTATTACTACTTTGCTCTGGGAAAAGAATTCACGATTTGACGTTACTAACGGTAGATTCGGATAATTTTTCTGTTCATCAAGATAACTCTTTAATTTTGTGGCCCGCATTCGGCTCAAAAACCGATTCTGCGAATTATAGGCAATCGGGTTGGAGATTGTATGGTAATCCAGAAAACGAAAAATTAGATCCAGTTTTCTGGGTAAAACATACATTCAAGCTTCTGGAAAATCGTAGAAATACGACAAACACCAACAATTTGTTCATTAATATTAGAGGTGAACCGAGACCCGCTTCTCGAACGCTAATAGCAGGATGGATCAAATCCATATTAAAGTGCGCTGGCATAAAGGCAACTCCCGGTAGTATAAGATCAGCAGTAGCCTCAAAAAATTGGCTTGATAATTACTCGGTCGAAGAGATACTGGCTAGGGGTAACTGGCGATCCCAAAATACCTTTTGTAAATTTTACAAACGCGAAGTCAGGCCTTTTTGTGATTCTTCGTCAGTAACTACACTTTTTAATCCAGTTCATTAATTACTTTGAACTACCAGAGACTAGTAATATCAATAGACTGTCAATGTCCATATAAGAAATCGTAGCCCGCAAAAAGTTCAAAATCCCGTATTATTTGTAGATGGCGCTGTCTCATAGCCTGGAAACTTTCATAGCGGCCATTGCACCCCACAAATAAAAATGAACATCCACTAAAACACACCAAAATATTTCAATATTTTTTAGAATAAGTAATATTGTCTAGAATAAAATAAGATTTAACGATTTTATTTTATATTGATGATTTACCACTTTCATATGCTTAATCACAGATGGCGTGGGAAGGCAGCACATCGTTTTTACCTAGATGGCGTATAACACAAAATTTACACAAAGTCCGAAACAAATGGAACGAAAGAGAACCGTGAACTGACTGACATTGACAGCCGGGAAACAAGCAATGTCACGCTTTTTGTACCTAATTTTGTTACATGCTGTGTTGCCAAACCTCACTTCTCAAAAGTCGCGACTAGTAAGTCGATATTTTGTTGTACATAATGTATGTACATATTGTGTAAGAATTGAATTCATTATTTTAGTAGTTATGTTTCCAGTTCAAATTAATAGAACGTATTATCTTGTAGTAGGTATGCACTTGCAGGGTACTTACATATTAATTTTATTTTCTTTCAAAAAGTGTTCTACTTATCTGTACCTACATCACTATAAATATGTATTCTTATTTTACAAATATGCAGGTATTTCCGCATTTAAGTGATAATGGTACGATCATAGACGTATGTAATGAATAAAAGATATCTTTCCTTTCCTAAAAAAATCCCTAATTTGAAGGAAACTTTCATGTTCTGGCCATTCTGAGAAAATGTGCGCAAATCTCTAATAATTGCTAGAGACTAAAGTTTTAACGAAACTGAAGAGCGGCAACCTCGCACAACGTAAAGGTCAACGTCGCAATAATATTATCGCGCACGTGTAATTGGAAATAGCGCCATCTATTTTTCTTCGTACTATTATGAGCGGTAGTAAGCTAAAGGTTGGCATATATTTAACGATTTGTAACTCTTAGCGACATCTCGCGTCCTAGCAGGTAATCAAATATCGAGTTACATTATCTTGTTTGAGACTGTCAGTCTATTTAAATTAAATTGGTCTGTGGTACTACATAAGAAAGTTGATTTGTTTGAAAGATATATTTTTATTTTTCATCTTGTTTTTTACTATACCCTTGTTCTAAGAATCTTTACACTAATTCTTTAAACATTATTAATATTATAATTTAGTGAAACCTTATATTATGTTCTAATACAACATCCCATAATGTTAGGTTAGGTTAGGTTTTTTTTTATTAGAAACTACTGTACTCCACAGACTTTGCAGTCCGTGCTCTTTTTTAATTTAATTCTTTATTTAGTAACCCATTATTTTATTACAAACTTAAAATTAAGAGACTTACTCAGTAAGGAAACTTGACATTGACTTAATACTAGTTGATACATAATGTTCTTGTTATATATATAAATACAATTAATACCATTATGGTTATACTAGTTTAAATAATACATATCATTTTGTGTTTGGAGACAATTTTGGTTATTTTATGTTATAAGATCTATCATTAAAACATTGATTTTGTTTAATTGTTGTTATATAGTTAGAGTATACATGGTTATAGTTGTTAGAATTAGTTCTTAGGTGGATTTTATTATACATTGTTAGCTTTGTTATAATTAGGTCTTGGGTATACATCTGTTATATATTGTTATGGTTAATATTTTTTTTTGTCTCATAGATATATGTGTATATGGGTAGGTGTGGTGTATCCTCGTGTATTGTGTGGCTAAATAGGTATCTGTCCGTAGCCGGAATAATGAGATAAAGTTCACAAGACACTGATTGTTTATTGACCACAAACACCACATATAAAAAATAGAAGGAGTAAAACAGAAAGAAGAAGAAACAATAGTTTAAGCACAAGCATAAGCGTTCCTAGTCAATATACTGAACAAAATATCCAAGCGCGTAATAAAGCTTCGAGCGGAGCACAAAGTGACGCGGGTTTCGCGGCAAAAGGTAGATCCGGACTGGTGCGTCGAACGAAACTCAATTTGCCGCTGAGCAATGCACTGGCTGGGGCCGGCACAGATTAGGCGATAGTTATTATGGCCGCTGGAACCAGTTTGCGTTTCCATACTACATACTGATGGCGGGCGCTCGATAATAATATAAAATTGAAATATTTTATATAATAAATAGATAAATAGTATGTAGTGTTTTATTTATAAAGTAAGTAATATATTTGTTAAATATTATATAGCTGTATTATTATTTACGTAAGTGTAAACTGTAACAAAATATGTATTTATTTATGTATATAATTATTGATACATACAAATAAATAAATAACATGTACATGTATAATATTGTATATGTGTTTTCCTTTCCTATTGGTTACAGAATTTATTAAGATACGATTTGTTACATGAAGTTTATGAAGATAGTGGTTAACCCTGTTCGTCCACCGGTCCCAACTCGCGAGCGAGTTTCTCAACGACCGCTGCGTTTCAGTGTTTGATGGCCATTATTAGGTTGTATTCCACTATCTTTTTATAGTGAGACAGAAGTGCGGACCCTGGTCTTGACAAGATCACCAACACGGAGCGCTAGTTTCTCCCTTAGGTCACTAGCAGCATTAGATATTGTGGTGATGATGACGTCCTTGTCAGCATCGAAGTGCCCTACCACCCAGGTTGTCTTGCCACACCCCGGAACTCTGTTGACCCACTCAATTGTTGGCAGCACCCAGTCCCTCCAGACAGATCCTGTGACTTGAGTTCCCGACATGGATTTTGCCATGTCGACAATCATGTCGTCCAGTAGAATCCTGGTGCACTTTGCAACAAAAACCAAGGGGTCTCCTTGTGGGGTATTGAATTTAGGTACTCCGGTCTCGGTCTCTTCGCTGCTAAGTGCCACGAAGCCACTTGTTGCGTTGTATGCTGCCATATAGCTTCCCGACATTTTGCCCTTGATGACCTGGGAGTTGTCGTTGTTATATATGGCTGCCTCTGCCTCCTCGAGCTTTTCCTTTAGTAGGTTTTGATTACCCTGCTCAAAATTTGCCAAGATGGTTTTGCAAACCTTGAGATTGACCTCAGAGGTTGCTCGTGTAATGGCCAGAAACTCAAGAAAGGCGTTGTACGCGTGGTCTCGTGGAACCGTTGCATCTATTAGACTAGTAGGAGTTACCTGCCCCATGTCAGCTCTTGTCCTGTTTTTATTTGTTGGAGCCTTTGCTGTTGCTGTTGTAGCTTTGACTGTTGTTGATGAGGGATTTCCTGACAGCCCTTGCAGCATTGAGCTGAAGGTGTTTAGATAGTTTAGGTTTTCACCTCTATCTTTGTACACAACCACCTCATGTTGTTCAGAGGCTTTTATACAACCTAGCCGGTCTGCGATTTCTCCCTGCTCATACCCGACCATCATTGCATCCACACTTATTACACGTGGAACTTCCGCCACTCCTCCCGTTTCCCCCAACATGCCTGGTGAGCATCGAACATGCCTGTGTGAAGGGGGAATTTCCTTCCAATGTGAGTAGAGCGATCGTCTTATTTCGCGATCGCACTAGTCGACATCGGTGGCCCGCCACTTCTGTTTCAGGTAGTGCACTGTATATTTTGTGCTTCATGGTCGTTTTTGAAGTGCTCCCATTTATGAGTGACGCCAAGCCCGGTGAAATCGCGACGCGATTTCTAGTCGCGATTCGGCTGAAACCTATTCCGAGCCGTTCGTTATTGCTATCCATGAAGAGTGCCACTCCTCGGATTCTTATCCCTGGCACTCCTTTCTCTCCACATGCAAGCAGTGAATGGATAGCGACGCTCTTCGTAGTAGGTTCTTGCTGTGAGCCGGTGCCATTGGTGGTAGTTGGGGCTTGACTAACAGGTGTTGGTTGTGATTCAAGGGGCGGAAGGTTAGTGTGTCTCTTAGCAGCAGTTCGGAAAATCTTCTCGGCGAAGGACAGAAAGTGTGGTCTGCTGGCCGGATCTGCAAGTATGCTATGCAGTTCCGGTTCAACCAGGTTTCTGTCAATCCGAGTTTCCAGATATGCCCGAGCCGCTAGGAAACGTGGGCAGTCGAGTATGATGTGAATTATACTTTCACTGATTTCCGAGTCACACTCGCAACCCGGGCTGTTTTTCAGCTTAAATCTGTGAAGATACTCGGCTATCCCTCCGTGACCTGTCAAGATCTGTACTTGTGTATGTGTAAGTTTTGTGGTGCGAGTTAGCCGATACGCTTTTTGGACGTCTGGAAGGAACCTCCTTGTTAGTGTGCCTGTTTTGGAGGTTTCGTATCGATCCTGCCATTTGCAGATCGACTCTTCACGAATTTTCCTCCTAATGTAGGACAGGGGAATCCTTCCATAGTCCTGTGTGGCGTCACCGAGTGCCGCTGCCTTTGCCAGCTCGTCAGCTCTCTCATTTCCTGTGGTGCCAACGTGCGCTCTCAGCCAGAACATCCGGACCTCCCGTCCATCTTCCAAGATCCTCCCGATGGTTTCCTTTATGCTTCTCGCCAGGGTATGGCTCAAACTTGGGTTTCGGAGCAGGTCGAGTGAAGAAATTGAGTCACTCAGTATGTGACTATCGGTTCCCTGCTCGAATTTACCATCTGAAGCGCCCTGTGTAGTGCATACAGTTCCGACTGGAAGACTGTGCAAGCGGGGTGAAGCTTAAAGGTGGCGAAGTTTGATTCCTTTCCCTCCTCCCACCATGTCAGGGCAGCACCTACTTGGTCGTTGATTTTGCTGCCGTCTATGTATATTTGGGGTCCGCTGACATGCTGGATGGAGTCTTCGAGGAGTTCATACTCCGTGGACATTAGGGTAGATGGTTGGGGTTGGTCCAGGTATCCCACTTGGAGTTAAAGCTCCGTTCCAGGTGGGAGGTAGTCCTGGGAGAGACCTTTTTTGGCTTTGTAAAGGTTTGCCGCCTAATGGATCCTGAGGTCCAGTGGAAGCAAACCCGACAGCGCGAGTGCTGAAGTGAGAGAGACAGTCCGGTAGGACCTGCACAACTTTTGGGCAAAACCTCTCTGGAGGGCATTGAGCTGCTTTTTGTTCATTTCCAGCTCTGCCGCTCGAGACCATGCGCTTGACGCGTATGTCATTATAGGTTCTACCACTGCGATGTATATGGTTCTCGTGATCTAGCTGTTTAGTCTCCAAGTTACTTTAGCTGCGCACGCGAGTTGTTTGTAGATGTCTACTACTTTCTTGCATTGCGCAGACACGTGGGGCTTAAAGACAAGATTGTTGACGATGATGAGGCCCAGGAGCTTTATCTCCTCAACGAGGTCAAGTTTTGTGCCAGCCATGTATAGTTGTGGGGTCTCAAATTTCAACTTCTTGGTGAGGAGAATCGCGTTGGTCTTTTGCGGTGCGAAGTTGAGTTTGTTGGCGTTTCCCCATTTTGCAACTTTGTCCAGCGTTGAGTTGACTGACTGCTCCAGATTGCTCACCGACTGTCCTGTGAACACGAGTACCACGTCATCCGCAAAAGCCTGACAGTATGTTCCTTCGATCTCTAGCGTTTGCAGCAACGAGTCTAGGATAACGTTCCAAAATATTGGTCCTCCTATGGATCCTTGGACGCAACCTTTTGTTGTTTCCTTCTCGTATGCTGCCCTCGCATAGTTGACCGTGATCTTCCGGTCGGTTAGATATGAACACACCATCTTGTACAGGTTTCCCGAACACCTTTTTTTGACAAGCTGGTTTTTCAGTGCTGGCCACCAGGCGTTGTCGAAGGCACCCTCTATGTCCAATGAGATGAGGAGCACGATGTTTTGTGTTTACTCCTTTTTTTACGTGCTCTAATAGGTCATAGAGGGCGTCCTCGGTTCCTCTTTGTGGCATGAAGCCGTATTGATTTTTGTGTAGTGTTGGGAGAATGTGCCATTGGAGTCGACCAATCATTAACTTCTCAATGGTTTTTCCGAGAACGGATAGAAGGCCAATGGGTCGGTATGACTTTGGGTGGGTGTAGTCTGCCTTCCCTGGCTTTCGGATTATGACCACGTGTGCCACTTTCCAGTGTGTGGGGAAGTGTTTTGGCGATAAGCATTTGTTTGCTATCGCCATGAACACCTCCTTTTTACATCTTATGGCTGCAGCACAGATGTCAGCGGTTAGCCCATCTGGTCCGGGTGCTTTTTTGGGGTTTTGTGTTTGCAATACTTTTTCCAATTCCGCTGACGTGAAGGGTGGATTATCTTCCGAAAGGTTCTCTAATACGTTCTTCGCCATTTGATCTCGAAGTTTAGAGTGATGTGATTGGTCGGTACTCTCTGAGTCATCTGGATAGAAGGTTTTGGCTAGGAGTTCTGTCGACTGTTTTGGGGTTAGGGTGTTACCTTCAGGGCTTCTCAGAAGCATGTCCTCCTGCCTTCCTGACGTTTTCCTGATTACCCAGTAGATTTTATCCCACATACTCTCCTTTTCCTGAGTCGTGCAGTACTCCTTCCAGCTCTACGTTTGGGCTTTTTCTGCTCTCTCTGAGTACGACATTTTGGCTTTTTGGTACTCTTCTATTACCATTTTTTTCATGTGGGGAGCTGCATTCCTGATTTTCCTCTTGAGGACCTCCTTTTTAAGATCGCCAAGCTCTTTCGACCACCACGGGGGCTTGGGATCGCCTGCCCTATTTCCTGCAATGGGGATGGTTTGTTTGCAGGTCTCGTGAATGGCCTCTGTGTAGGCTGTGATCTTGTTTTCGAGGTCCTCTGGGGGTTTTGACTCCACTACTGAGACGCGCGTGATGTCTCGTTTTGTCAGGAGCGTTTTTAGCAGAACTGAGAATTCGGTCAACTTTGCCTTCTTGGTGTTATACTTGCGCGTCGTGATGGGCCTGAGAGTTTCTAGGGCCTTTCCTAGGCGCAAGTTGAAGAAGATAGCATTGTGGTCCGAAGTGACGAGACTTTTGTCTACTCTCCAATTTTCGATTTTTCCGAGCAGAGACATGCTGCAAGCAGAAACGTCTACTATACTTGTGCAGGCTCTGTCGTTTCTGAAAGTCTCGAAAGTTGGAGTGTCTCCGGTGTTTAGGATTTGGAGTCCCTTTTCGTTCAGGAATGCATTGTAGGCTTCCCCTCTGTCGTCCTCAGATGCACTGCCTCACCAGTGACTCCAGGCATTAACATCTCCCGCGACTATGAGGTTGTGTGTATCCAATTTGTCGCAGGCTTTTTTGATTCTATCAAGATAAGGCACGATGTCTTGCTCCCCCTCTAGATAGACAGATACCACTCCCAGTTTAAGGCCTCCTCCGATAAGAAGGACCGCCGCTTCAGTCTCGGTCACCAATTGAGGGTCATGTATAATCTCCTGCCGGTCACCGAATACTATGATGGCTGCCTTCACCGGTTTTTGCCTGTTTAAGGTGCATTGGATTACCCGAGTCCCCGGATGTTGTTTGACACAATTTTTTGAGGACACCATTATTTCCAACGTAGGGTTCCTGGACCAGGGCGATTGTAATGCCCCTGTCCACTGCCACCTGGAGTAGTTCCGCCGTAGCCAGTTTCGAGCGTTGCAGGTTGGCTTGGATGAACCTCAAACCTGCTCCACCCGTTTTATGAGGGACTGAGCGTTGGTACTGTGAGGGGCCCTTAGCAGTAAGATACTCGGGACCGCGCTATAGCATCCCATTTTTGTTTCTCTGGGCACTCTTTGCTAAAAGCATTGTGCGCCAGGTCTATGCTGGTTCCGTGCGCGGTCGAGCAATTCTTACATTTTGGGGGGTTCCCCTCTAGTCTCCCCTTGCATTTTTCCCAGGAGTGAGACTTGCCGCAGTGACTGCATAGCTCGTCTCTCTCCCGGCAGACAACCTTTGTGTGGCCGAAGTCAAGGCATTTAGTGCATTGCACTAGGGGGGAGTGGTCAAACACAAGCCTGCGCTGCATGCCTATGTAGACCTTCCCTACCTCTGTAAGGTTTCTGTGAATGGAAGGGGAGACTTCCAAGACCGTGTGGCACTCTAGGGTGTTGCGTGCCTTTTTCCTGTTCCTCATCTTGATAGTACTCTCCTGAAGGTTGATGTCCTTCAGGAGGTGTTTGTTCTGTATTAGTATGTTTTCTATAATATCTTTGTCGCTGTGGTAGGATAGGACATCCTTCACGATGATCAGTGGGTTGACTGCCCTCGCAACCTCCGCCTTTAGGCCCTTATCTAGCCTCACCCTGCTCTGCACGAGATTTAGATCTTCTTTGGAGCTACAGCTTAGAATAACTTTACTGTTCCTAGCATTCCTGACTTTGTCGATCTTTGCTCCCGTGTTCTTTGTGTCCAGAGCTTCCCTGATACGATCAATCACGTTTTCCCCGGTGTTTTGGGGATTGTTTGATGTGATGATCAGGGTATGGTTTGGCTTTAAGGGCGGTGGTGGTTTAGCGGCGACCTTTGCGTAGGTCAGCCTTCCCCTCGAGCTGCCTCCTTCCTCCGCTTTGGCGAGCTCCGTTTCGAGGTTGAGGGACGGTGGTGGTGCCCTCATCTTTTCTTCCCGAAGCGTTCAAAGCTCAGACGTCACGGCTTCCATTCTCTCCGTTAGAGGTTGTAAATATTCCTCTAAGTTGAGGAGAAGGGGTTGTGGTGGTTCGGATGGTGGTGCCCGTTCAGCTTGCATCGTTTGAAGGATGCCCCTTATCTCCTCCACCTCGTGCCTCAAGCCTGGTTCAGACTGTGCCGCAGGGGGGTTCGAGTCCCGTTTTTCAATTGTCTTTTTGTTAGATTCCAGGATCTGTTGCGTTTTTTCCTGATCTTTTGTGAGACCTCTTCGGAGCTCATCAAGTTGATTTTGGACAGCGTCCATTCCCGCCTTAAGGCTCAAATGGTCTCTCCTCAGTGGTTTCGTGTCGTTTCCCCTTTCTTCTTTGATGATGGCTTCTCCGAGGGTCTTCATGCGGTTTTCGAGACCCTGGATGGCCTCCGCTGTTTCCTTTATGAGCCGATGGGGTTCCTGGGTATCGTACCCCTGCCAGCTGCGTATCGCTTGCGCCTCCTTAAGCGACGCACTGATGTCCGCCCTGGCCTTCGACAACTCGGACGTCAAGTTTGTGGTGATTTCGCCTATTTTTTTGTTGTGGGCTCTCTCCACCCGCACGAGCTCCGTTGCGTGCCTAGTTCTCTCCCTCTCCAGACTGGTGATATGTCTAGACCTAGAGTCCAATAACGAGAGGACTATTTCGTAAAGAGTCTGCAGGCTTTCCAGTGCGATGACTTTGCACTCCTTCATGTTGCCTGCAGACTCCAACGCGTCCTTTGTGGCCATATCCATTTCGACACCCATATGCCTGCCCGATTGGTCGACAAGCATGCTCTGCCTTGTCTTGGGCGCTGACATAGGGGTGCCGAGCTCGAGACACGACGCTACCGAGTCGTCGTCAGACTCCATGGGTTTTGGTGGAGATATCCCGCACTGTTCCCATTCAATTATTTTTTCCGTTATAGAATCCGCCACTGATCTGCTCTCCTGTGTAGCGGAGGATGTTGCAAGGTTCTCTGTTGGCTCCAGTGGTGTTTTTGTTGGTGACGCCCTCTTCTTCCTCGCAGGGACCTTTGGGCTTGTTTCCACTGGCTGTGCTCCCACTGATGATGCCTTCTTCACCGCGGGTACTGATGGCCGCGTCAACCGCTCAGATTTGAGAGACCGAGCAGCCACCGTTTCTATTTTTAATACCTTCTCGCGCAGCGACCGTTGTTTTAGAAGGGCTACTTGAGGAGCCAAGTCCGATGTTGGGGCGGACCCAGTTACGGGTTTTGTTGACATATTGTAGTTTTTAAATACTAATTATTATTTCTAAGTTAAATACTAATTATATATTAGTTGTAAAAATTAGAGGTATAAGGTGTATAGCCTCGCGTGACTGTAATTTTACCGACAATCGCACCCTTCTAACCTAAACACAGCAACGCTGTTTGGCGGAAGAAATAGGTGTGATGGTAGTACTTCCCCGGGCGAGCCCTTTTCAGGTAGCTCTACTACCCTTGTTACTAGTCGATTTTCCTATGATGGTACAGGAATATTAGAGGTGTCGGTACTATACACCTATTACTTTTGAACTATTAATGTTAATTGTTTCCTTACTGAACAACGCCTCTCTCCGCGCCAGGACCTCCAGAGGGGTTCTGCGTGATGGGTGTTTTCTTGACGTCTTTGAGAAGGATGGTACTGTGTAGGATTTGTTTTTTTTTGTGTGATGTGGTAGAGGATCTTTTCCCGATTGCGATGATACCAAACACCAGAGGTCTATCTCTTCTCGTTGCTGAGATAGGCTCCGGGGAAGGTGGTAACCTCGAGGGGGAGGGGGATTTTGGGGATTCCCACAGGGCCAGATTGTAGGGCTTCTGTTGCCGATTGTGTGGATACCAAACAGTGTGGGTCTAACTGCTCTGGTTCCCGAGATATGGCGAGAGGGGTAAATGAGGAAAAATGGGGGGGGGGACGAGGTGTTTAAGGGGATTGGATTTTTAGGGTGGAGGTGGTTGGGGGGGGGGAGGTTTCCATCCCTTGGAGCAAGGTTAGCGCTCCTATTCCCAGTTATGAGGATACCAAACACGAGAGGGGGAGTAGTGGGGTAACCTTTAGGGTTGGGGAATGAATAGAGGAGGTTGGGGTGAGGGATTTTAAGGATTCCCACGGAACCAGATTGTAGGGCTCTTAGTGCCGGTTGTGGGGATACCAAACACTATGGGTCTATCTCCTCTGGTTCCGGAGATATAACGAGAGGGGGTAAATGAGGAAAATTCGGGAGGGGGGAAGAGGAAGGAGGTTTCGAGAGAAAAAGTTTGAGAGGGGGGTGTTGGGGTTGGGGGGGGAGGTTGGGGGTTTAGGGGAAAGGTAGAGGGGCTCCTATACCCGGTCAAGCGTGACTCGGGGGTAAGGTAAATTTAAGGGGGGGAGGGGAAATTGTGTTAGGGGGTTGGGGTGGGGGAATTTGGAATATGCCTGGTCTCCCCGTTATGAGGAGTCCAAACACGGATGTTCTAGGATTTACCTAGGGGTTCAGGAGTTACCTTGAGGTTTACCTGATGGTCCGACGAAGGCGTTCCGCTGTTGATGTTTCCACTGGGCGTAGTCCTAGGCCGGCTTCAGAGTCTTCAACTCGGTTGTCAGACGTCACGCCTCGTGTTGCTTCGGCGAAAGTAGGTTACACGTGTGTCGAACCACGCGGTTTGTGAGGTTATTTCTTGATAATTGGGTACCTTATATCTCCGTTGATTGTGAAGGGATATTCAAAATTCAAATTTTGTTAAACAGACCTCTAAGAGTTCTTGCTGGTGGTTGTTTGTTTGTTGATGATTTCACTTTTCTTCTCGTTGATACAATACTCCAAAGTCCAGGCTTTCCTGCTCCTGAACCCCTTTGTGTAGGATGTTGAAAACAATAATCCTTATGAGACAGACACTTCTTTCTCTGACCGTATCACTTTTATGCGCGTAGCTCAAAATTTTCCAAATATTTGGAATTTTTTCCACGGAGCTGTTGATGCGACTTGCGATATTAGGCTGTTACTGGTTAGGTTAGGTAAGGTTAGGTTAGATTTTTTTTTTGTCCTACCCGTACCACCATCTATAAATGGCACTAAGTGTGACGACATGGTTTCTCAGAGTTCTTTAATAAAACGCAAAATTTATTTATTCGCTGCCCTCATGCCATTGGGTGTACATTCTCTTAGGGCTAATATAGGTCTAATATTTTTATATATACTTTTACAAAGAATCTTTTTTTATTGGATAGCCTCCCAAAGGGTCAAAACAGTTTTACAAGGTTTACAGTAGGTAGACTAAGGGTACATTAAAGGTTTACATTAAGGGTTTTACATTGGTTTTACATTTACAGTATATTTTACAGGGCACAATACTTTATGCAGTGCAATACCGCTACGATTGCTTATACTTATACAAAAAATTTCTTATACGCAAAAAACTTATTACTACTTATTTTATCTACATTTATCATTTTCTCTATTTTAATACAAATGTCTTAATCCTATGCTTTGTAGTGCGTAATATCTATTAACTTATCTTACTAATTATGTTTATATGCATATTATATATATTCAATAATATATATATAAATCATATTATTATCTAACAAATTTGTTTCTGTTTACCACTTTATTAGCAATTTCTGTACAAAACTCCAGGAATGTTGGCCTAATGTACTGGTTTGAAACTATACTACTGGCGCTGTCGGCATCTATGTTGCAACCTATTACGTTCTCGACCTCGAATCTCCGGTGACCGAAAACTGGGCATTCAAAAAGGATGTGCGCGACAGTTTCCTCCACGCCAGACTCACAGATGCACGATGGGTTCTCCTTACACTTAAAGCGGGTTAGGTATTCTGAGAACCCACCGTGCCCCGTGAATACCGTGTGAATACCGTGAGCACATTCGTCAGTTTGATCTTCCTGACTACCCTATTCGCCGCTATGGCATCCGAAAAAACATTTACGTTACCGCGCCCTTGCCCTCCGACTTATATCTCCGGTTCCACACGTCAAGCGAATCCTCGCGGATCTGTCGCTTGACGTATGAGACCGGACATGCATCGTATTCGGGCTTTGTCTTTAAGCCAAGTGCCGCGCGCTTTGCCAACTTATCGGCTCTTTCGTTCCCACCCATCCCGGCGTGGGCTTTAATGCAGAACAAGGATATTTCCTTGCCCTGGAGTACGATTGTTTTTATATTTTTCCGTGTTTCTGTTGCCAGGGGATGGGTGGAGCCGTTATTCGTGACCGTTTTCAGCGCCGACCGCGAATCACTATATATGCCAAAGCTCACTTCGCTGCGCTTCATGATTTCCCGCGTGGCTCTGCATGTGGCATAGAGCTCCGCCTGATAGACCGTGCAGTACATAGCAGTTTAAGTTTGAGGTTCTGGATTTCCCTCAATCTTACTGCCATCAGTAAATATGCGTACTGTCTGGGTGCAATGACGCTCTACGTTTTGTTGGTCCATCAAGCAAACGATGTCCTGTTTGCTGCAGAAGCCCTTCCAACTTTCTATCTGTGCCTACTTGGCTTCGTATTGGTACTCTTCTTTTGTTTTCAGGTATTCGTCTATCACCTTCTGCCTCCGGACTGGCGCTACGCAGCGGATTCGTCGCTTCATGGTCCTGACCCTCCTCTTTAGCTTGGTAAGTTTCTCCGACCACCATGGTAGAGTAATTGTGCTGTTAGCTTTCTTTTTTGGGATGCTAAGATTTCAAGACTATTATTGCGTGCGTGTAAAGTTCTGTAATATTTTCCAAGTTTTCTCTATCTAATATTTGTTCTATTTTATTGATGCTAATTTGGTTTGACTCTAGCAATTGGGCCAGCTTCTCATGAAACTGGCTCCAATCTGCTTTTTTACTATTAAAAATTCGTGTTGTTCTACTGATGTTTATACCCTTTGTCTTAGTCAATCTTATCCCAAATGTCAGCACGTTATGGTCGGAGCTGGTCATTCCCACTACTATTACTCGTGCGCGATAACTTGGGACCTGCTAGGAATGCGACTCCCCGACCGCACTTCCCCTGCACTTCCCCGATGGCGCCCGTATTGTACCGTTCGCATCACTATTTTTTACTAGGGTTTTTAGTCTCGTACTGGCCTACGTCACGTAACGACGCGCTCTGGAATTCTTTTAGTTTTCGTTTGTGTTATTGTTTTGTTGTTGTAGTTTTTGTTGTTATAGTTTTTGTCATTGTTTTGTTGTTGTAGTTTTTGTTGTTATAGTAAATGTTGTAAATTTACCGGATACCTCGGATACCCTAAGCAGAGGAAGCATTGCACAAGCGGTGATTGGTCTGCGACCCTTACCCGTTGGAGGTCGATCAAGAAGGATCCTGCATTCACCAAGCGCTGCCAGACTCCGGGGGAGACTCTCATGACTATGTGGTGTGTGTGGGGGTTTCTGGTGCGTTTTTTAAAGGCTATTTCCATCTTTGGGTCTTTTAGTTCTCTGATTATGCCTTTATTTTGACTTTTTAGGGCGTCAAGGACCTCTGCGTCTATGTTATATTTAAGGACGTCTCTGAGGATCACTAACGGGTCCTTGTTTTTAACTTCCTCTACGTTCAGCTCCTTGGCGCCCTTAAGCCTTTTTTTGACCTTCTGTCTCTCCGTATCTGTTCTGCACCCCACTATTATTTTGCGATCCTTTGCTTTCCTTATTCTCTCCACAGCTATCCCACTTTCCTTCGCATTTACTACCTTCCTTATTCTATCTAGGACTTGCTCGGTATTTTTCTTACCACTTGCCCCTTCTTTCACCAATCGGTATAGACGGTTTAGGGCACTTGTCACTTCTTTTTTATCTCAGTTTTCAGATTTCGGGCGTTGTTTAAATATTCTGTGCCATGGACTAAGCATGCCTGAGCCTCAGCTGTCCGATCTGTATATTTGTGACTTTTCTTCTCAAAAGTCACATTCAGTGCCAGGGAACCCCCTGCCGCTTCCGTTGACGTTTTTAGAGGCGCCACTATTGGCTCAACCTGCAGGTGCGCTGTTTTCGGTTTTGGCTTAGGGGGCTCAACCACCGCTTTTGTTTTCTTCGGGGTAGTTGGAGTTTTTGTCAAAAATAATAAAATAAAACAAAACAAATGTCTACTTACCTACATATATATAAAAATGTCAAAAAAGTCAAGAAAAGTCACATGGAAAATAGACATCAAAGTATATAAAATAAAAATGATTTAGAATAATATTGCTAAGGAATTAATAATACAAACATGTCACAAATTAATTAAATTGACCATTAACTCAAAATCTATATAAAAAAAGAAAACGACTATTCAATATTATTACAGGTCATAAAATCATTAACTGAATAGAAACACCCTTTCAACAAAATCTCTTTTAGTCTTGATTTGAATTTAAAAGGACTGTCGATAATTTTCATGTCAGTAGGCAGTGCGTTAAAAAGTCTTACAGTTTGATACCGCGAGCCATGTTTGGCAACATTCAACCTTGGACAAAGAGGTGTCCCAAGATCTTTTCTCCTTGTGTCTATTCTGTTTTTCCTTTGTTCAAAAGTTTCATATTTAAGCGGATTTTTAACTACGTCCATTAAGACTACTAGAATGTATAGGCTGGGAACTGTCAGAATATTTAGGTTTTGAAAATGTTCTTTGCATGATTCCCACTGTAGAATGCGCACTATAGTTCTAATGGCTCGTTTTTGAATAATAACGATCTACGCAGCAGTGTCCCGATGGTCCAATTGTCAGATTCCTCCTGGATGTCCTGGATCGCCGACCTCGTGGCCACGTGGTTGTTGTTTTTCTGCCTTTATCTCTGCGCTCCTGCGCGGGAAAAATCGGGAGAGGCAGAAAAACTATAGTGCTCCTGGAGGCCTTTCAGAAGGCACCATAAAAAGTATATGTTACCGCTGCAGAACTTGAATAAAATCCACTTTAAACTTTGAAATTTTCACTATTTCCGTTCTGACTCCGTGAAGAATGCACTTGGCGACGCAGAGTTTTCACAGTCGTGATTCCTCAAATTTTGGTATGTCACACAGCACTTAAAAACACTTTATCGAATTTTTGCGAATTTTTTCGCGTGGAGTTTTGGTTGCAAGTGGGCGCTCCGGAGTGCGGTTGGAGCCAGACTGGTTAGGTTAGGTTAGGTTTTTTTTTCCCCTGTCCGGACGCAGAGGTCCGGCCCGCGAGCTATCCTGCCTATTGACCTCTGATAAAACTTATTCAGAGCTCTTGTTATTTCTGGGGTAGTAAAACAACAGGTTTTATTTATTTAGGAAAGTACATGAAAATTTTACATACATAAATTTTTGATTGCAGATAACGATTCAACTAGCTTCTATTCTTAATTTTAGTTTTTAATTAGTTTTAGCACTCCGGTACCACGAAGTGTCTCGGTACTTGCAGGATCTATTGGCCAGCTACTTGGAGGATAGAGCCGTCCTCTTCGTAGACAAAACTGGCCAAGTCCATAGATACGGCGCGGAGTCTGGTGTTCCAGAGGGGTCGGTCCTAGGACCACTTTTGTGGAACATCGGCTTCGACTGGCTCCTACGAGGAACCCTCCTCCGTGGCACGAGTGTCATCTGCTATGCGGATGACACTCTTCTCACTGCCCGGGAGAGGAATTTCAGAGAGGCGGCCAGTTTGGCATCGGCTGGCGGATCCTTGGTCGCGGGAAGGATCCGCTGCTTAGGATTGAGAGTTGCGCTGCACAAGACCGAGGCCGTGTTCTTCCACGGGCCTCGGGAGCGCATCCCTCTTGATGCCCAAATTGTTGTGGAGGGCGTCAGGGTCGAGATGAAGACCCAGATGAAATATCTGAGTCTCATCCTAGACAGCAGGTGGCGCTTCGGCCCACACTTTAGCTAGCTGTCAGCGCGGCTGCTGAGGACAGCGAACGCCCTCTCGTGGCTCCTTCCAAACCTGGGAGGGCCCATGGCGCGATGCCAGCATTTGTATGCCGGCATACTTAAGAGTATGGCCCTTTACGGGGCACCCATCTAGGCGGACTGTCTCTACAGAAGGGAGAACGCGACCGCAATCCGCAGGCCCCAAAGGGCCATTGCACAGCGGGTGGCGAGGGCCTACCGCTCGGTGAGTTTCGCGGCGGCGTGCGCTCTGGCCGGCACCCCTCCTTGGGAGCTGGAGGCGTGGGTGCTCGCCAGAGTATACGAGTGGGTGGCGGGGCGTAGGGTGCTTGGAGAGCACCCCGTCTCGGAAGAGCGGGAGGCCGTCCGGCGCGAGGCGAAGGCCGCGATCGTCCACCATTGGACGAAGGACCTCGTCTCTGCTGCCTTCCGAACGCTGGACGCACTTGGACCGGTTCTGCAAGACTGGCTCGGGCGGTCCTACGGGTTTCTCTCCGTCCGTCTGGTGCAGGTGTTGTCCGGGCATGGTTGTTTCGGAACATGCCTGTATCGAATAGGGAGAGAGGAGACCCCGTCGTGCCATGAATGTGGCGCGGCGGAGAACACGGCGCAGCACACCCTGGAAGTGTGTCCGTCGTGGTCCGAACTGCGCCGCGACATGATAGCGGTGGTTGGGCAGGACCTCTCGCTGCCCGGCGTGGTCACATCCATGCTGGGAAGCGAGGAGGCTTGGGCAGCCGTAGCCTCCTTTTGCGAGGACGTAATGTCCCAGAAGGAGGCAGCGGAGCGCACGCGGGAGGATGATCCCCTCGCTGCACCGCTCCGCAAGCGAAGAAGGGGAAGGAGAAGGCGAATGCATGAAAATCGCCTTCCACCTCCTGGTGGAGGATAGCGGGAGACAGGCGCGGGGGCGCCTTCTCCCGCATTGCACCTATCCTTCACTTCCGCCGGGCGAGAATGGCCGAGCACTCACGGTCGTTCCCGGGCCTCTCCCTGTCGGGAGGGGTGTGAAGGCCCCGCTGTAAAGTCGGGCGGTCGTCGGCGGGGGATTGGAAGTAAAGGCTCTGCCAGTTTCCCAATCCTCCTCCTCGCAGACAATGCCGGAGTGCCGCTGGGTCGTTTATTGGGTATACCGGTCCTGTTTGGTCCGGGGAGTCCCACATACCCCCCCCCCCCCCCATCCCCCAATGGAGGGCATGCGTAATGCATTTTAAGCTCGTACTTCTTCGGAAGGACGGGCGCCCGGCTGAAATGCCGTCGGCCTATCGCCCCATCGTGCTTTTGGACGAGGTAAGCAAGCTCTTCGAGCGTGTGCTCGCTGCTCGCCTCGTCGAGAGCATGGACCCAGGGCTCGATATGCAATATGGCTTCTGCCGGGGCCGTTCTACGGTGAGTGCGATCGCCCGGGTCAGGGACTTGGCAGAAGAGGTGGTTTCCGAGGGTGGAGTGTTGTGGGCAGTGTCTCTGGATATATCCAACGCGCTCAACACTCTGCCCTGGGAAACGGTTAAGGCGGCCCTCGAGTACCACGGCGTACCAGGGTATCTGCGGAGAGTGGTTGCAGATTACTTTGACGGCAGGGCCGTAGAATTCCCGACGAAGGACGGCTGGGGGAGGAAAACGATGTCGTGCGGTGTTTCACAGGGGTCGGTCCTTGGACCACTCCTGTGGAACATTGAGTACGACTGGGCGTTGCGAGGTGTAACACTGGCCGGAGTACACGTCACGTGTTACGCCGATGACACGCTCGTGACGGCCCGCGGAAGGACTCATCGGGAGGCGGCTCGCCTTGCTACGGCAGGCGTTGTCCAGATGGTCCATAGGATCATGGCTCTGGGACTGGAGGTGGCCCTCAGTAAATCTGAGGCCTTAGTTTTTCATAGGCCTCGGAATGCGCCACCGCCCGGTTCCTCAATAATGGTGGGGAGAACTTTCATTGCCGTCGGATCGACGATGAAGTACCTAGGAATCGTCCTCGATGGCACTTGGAAGTTTGACGAGCACTTCCGCCGGTTGGCCCTGAAACTTTTGGCTACTGCCGGAGCGCTCGGGAGATTACTCCCTAATGTAGGGGGTCCGGGAGGGCATGTAGACGCCTATATGCCGGTGTAGTGAGGTCGATGGCGCTCTATGGTGCGCCGATATGGGCAGATGCCTTGTGCTCCCGAAACGTGCCACTGCTGCGGAAACCGCAGCGCAGAATGGCACTCAGGGTAGCTAGGGCGTACCGCACCGTGTCGCACGCTGGAGCGTGTGTCCTTGCCGGTGTTCCGCCGTGGGAGTTTGATGCGCAGGTGCTCGCGGCGAGGTATTGGCGGGGCGTGGAAACGCAGGAGGCGGGCGACCGACCACATCCGCGAGAGATCGCGCAGTGGGAAGAGGAAGCACGTGACGATCTCTTCCGGAAGTGGACATCGCGTTTAGAGATCCCGGGGGCTAGCTGGGAACTGGTGGAGGCAGTTCGACCCATCCTTCGGGTTTGGGTCGAACGGAAGCACTCACCTACCACATCGCGCAGATGCTGACCGGAAATGGCTGTTTCGGCAAGTATCTGTGCGAAGTGGCGAGACGAGAGCCGTCAGTGGAGTGCCACCATTGTGGAGGAGGAGTTGCTGATACGGTACAACATACGCTCGAAGAGTGCCCAGCTTGGGCGGTGCCTCGCGCTGCCGTATTGGCAATTGTTGGAGGTGATTTATCGTTGGCAGCCCTGGTCAAGGCCATGGCCGAGAACGAGAAGGCTTGGAGTGGAGTAGCAACCTTCTGCGAAACCATCCTAACGCAGAAGGAAGCGGCGGAACGGGAGCGGGAGGAAGACCCGAACTCTCTTCCGAGTCTGGCCTACATAGCTAGAATGCCGCCATAACAAGGACCTGCGAGCGACGGATCGGGGGGTCTGTTGCTCGCGCTATGAGGTCCTGAGCTGGAAGGCACCTTATGTGTTCCTAAGGTGCCTTAAGCGGAGTAAGGAAGGGCTTTTTTGAGCCTGGAAGAAGGGCCCAACAGGGCAGACGCTAAGGGAGGTGGCTACGGAAGAGTGTGGAACTTACCCGCGGCCCCGACGGGAAGCGAGAGAAGGAACACCCAGGTGGTTTTAGTCGGTATGGCGCGTTTAGCGGAGTCCGACATTCCGCTCCCGACGGGAAGGAATCCATACAGGATTTCCCCTAGTAAAAAAAAAAGGTTAGGTTAGGCTGAAAGTCGTTCAGGTACATGCGCCGACCTCTTCACACCCAGATGAAGAAGTAGAGTCTATGTATGAGGACATCAGTAGAGCCATACATACGAACAAAACTCACTTTATTGTTGTTATGGGGGACTTCAATGCAAATCTAGGCATGAGAAGCGATGATGAGTTGAGAGTGGGGCAATTTGGATATGAGCAACGGAACTCCAGGGGATAGAGGCTGGCCGATTTTCTGGAGAAAGAAGGATGAATTCTTTTTTCCAGAAGCCGCCTCACAGGAAATGGACCTGGATGAGTGCCAACGGTTCCACGAGAAATGAGATTGATTTCATCTTGACCAACAAGAAACGGATAGTCAATGATGTCTCTGTGATTCACAGGGTGAAAACCGGCAGTGATCACCGAATTGTTAGAGCCACATTGAATATGAACGTTAAACTTGAAAGGTCCCGTTTGATGAAGTCTACGCTCCAACCCACTCGCGCACATATCCAAAACCTCGAGAGCTTTCAACTCGAACTTGCAAATCGCTTTGACTGTCTAGAAGTAGATGCATCAGTGGACGAGATCAATAACAGGTTCGTAGAAACCGTCCATACGGTGGGGTCCCAGTTCTTTAAGACCCCCCGTACCAATAGACCTCAGAAACTCTCTGATGACACCCTTAACCTCATGGCTGAACGACGTGCTTTGCGACTGCAGTCTTCCGGTGATGCTCAGTCACATAGGCAGCTCAATAGAAAGATTTGGAAATCCTTGCGGCACGATATTCGTACCTTTAATACATCTCGTATTAAAGATACGATAGAGCGGAATAAAGGCTCCAAAGTGTTCGCGAGAGATAATTCTATTGGG
Source organism: Philereme vetulata (assembly GCA_918857605.2). Taxonomy (NCBI): domain Eukaryota; kingdom Metazoa; phylum Arthropoda; class Insecta; order Lepidoptera; family Geometridae; genus Philereme; species Philereme vetulata. The sequence continues at coordinate 3,261,427 of OU975482.1, forward strand.
CAGAGCCGTATGACGAAGCTGAAGAGGGAAGATGGCAGCATAACGTCAAGTAAAGCGGAAGTGTTAAGGGAAGTCTAAAGGTTCTATGGTTCTACGATTTGGTCACTAAACCTGTTTGCAGTGCGGCCAACGACCCAAGAGCCAAACTGACCCTATATTATATCGAAGATATTCCGGACATCAGCCTGTATGAGATCAGGATGGCCTTGAAGCAGCTTAAGAACGACAAGGCGCCGGATGAGGACGGAATCACTTGAGAGCTTCTGAAAGCGGGTGGATCACCGGTTCTTAAAGTCTTTCAAAAGCCTTTAATTTCGCCTTGCTTGAAGGTACGACGCCAAAAGCATGGAACGAGGGCGTGGTGGTTCTGTTCTTCAAGAAAGGTGACAACACCTTGCTTAAGAATTACAGACCCATCTCGCTTTTGAGCCATGTTTATAAGCTGTTTTCGAGGGTCATCGCGAACCGTCTCGAACGCAGGTTTGATGACTTTCAGCCTCCCGAACAAGCCGGTTTCTATAAAGGCTACAGTACCATTGACCACATACATACGCTGCGGCAAGTCATACAGAAGACCGAAGAGTATAACTTGCCGCTATGTCTCGCGTTTGTGGACTATGAGAAAGCCTTCGATTCGATCGAAACATGGGCAGTGCTTGAGTCTCTCCAACGATGCCGTATTGACTATCGGTACATCGAAGTGTTGAAGTGTTTGTATAAAAACGCCACTATGTCAGTCCGAGTACACGAACAGAGCTCGAAGGCGATTCCCTTAAAAAGAGGCGTAAGACAGGGAGATGTCATCTCTCCGAAACTGTTTACGACCGCATTGGAAGATGCCTTCAAGCTTCTGGAATGGAAAGGACTGGGCATCAATATTAACGGCGAATACATCACTCACCTTCGGTTTGCCGACGATATTGTGGTCATGGCAAAGTCGATGTAAGAGCTCAGCACGATGCTCGAAGGCCTCAATCGAGTCTCCCAACGGGTAGGACTTAAAATGAACATGGACAAGACGAAAATCATGTCGAATGTCCATGTCGTCCCTGCCCCAGTTATGGTTGAGAACTCGGCTCTTGAAGGTAGGTCCAACTTCGAGAAAGAGGTCAATCGTCGAATCCAACTCGGATGGGCAGCATTTGGGAAACTTCGTAACGTCTTTTCGTCCAACATACCTCAGTACCTTAAGACGAAAGTCTTCAATCAGTGTGTGTTACCAGTGATGACATATGGAACCGAGACGTGGTCCTTCACTATTGGCCTTATGAATAAGCTCAGAGTCGCTCAACGAGCTATGGAGAGGGCTATGCTCGGGGTTTCTCTACGGGATCGAATCAGAAATGAGGAGATACGTATGTATGAGAACTCAAGTCACCGACATAGCCCGACGGATTAGCACGTTGAAGTGGCAATGGGCAGGCCATATAGCACGCAGAACAGATCGCCGTTGGGGCCGGAAGGTTCTCGAGTGGAGGCCACGGACCGGCAAGCGCAGCGTAGGACGTCCACCTACAAGATGGGCAGACGACTTGGTAAGAACCGCAGGTCGGCGTTGGATGCAGGCCGTTTCCAACCGCAGTTCCTGGAGATCAATGAGGGAGGCCTTTGTCCAGCAGTGGACGTCCTACGGCTGATATGATGAGGTTAGGTTAGGTTAGGTTGGGCGGGTCTGGGTTTATCCATAGTAATTGATATGCCTAGCTTGCGTGCTTCAACTGCTTGTTTTGGATAAATTCAGGCCTTCCTTACTCGGCTCTGGGAGCGAGTAGGGAGGCGTATGGTCTTCAAGGAGAGCGCAGGTCGTGTAGATCCTCAAAGCAAGTCTGGTGGGGTCGGCGTTCTCGCGGTTGCTGCCCGTTATTGGTCTATTTCCATCTGAAATAGACATAACTGAAACCACCAGGCGCCGACACTTTGTCGGTGGGGTAGGCTGGGTTGGGGTTTACTTCTCCGCGCGTCCCTCTGAGTAGCAGAGGGCGCAGTGGATGTAGGCGAGATGGGCTGGTGGAGCCGTATCTGAGGAGGTGGGCGTTGTCCATCTTGGTTCCAGCGAGTCGGCTGTGTGGGTCAGCTTCCTTGCGGGATTCCAAGTGGACTGGTGCTTGGCTTAGTTTTTCAAGCCAAATGAGGGGTGATTAGCCTTCTCAGGCTAGTTAGAGTATGAAGCCTTCCTGTCGGGCACGAGGTGGAACGGCGACAGTGGGTCGCAGTGGGTCTTTGAGTCGGGGGATGGCGAGCCTGCAAGGCCCGCGGCGCGGCAGAGAGTGTCAACACGACCTCCCTGTCGAGCAGAAGGTGGAACGGCGGCAGTGGGTCGCAGTGGACCCTTGGGTTGGTGGATGGCGAGCCTGCAAGGCTGGCGGCGCGGCAAGGAGGGTGGCCACCTTGCCGGGCACAAAAATGCGTATCCGAATCCCGTTGTTCTGGTGCCCGCACAAGGGATGCATGGCTGGGGGGAACCCGGTTGGCTAGGGCATCACAAGGGGACCTCACCCCTGAAATAAGGAAAATTATGGATACGGCGACTACTAAAAAGAATCTTCAGCAATGTAGATTGCGAATCCCACGGCGCTCCGGCGTCCAGCCCCATTGTATATGAGGGGGGCAAGAACCGCTACGTGGGCTCCGGCCCACGACACGACAACTATGGCAATAACTTGGACACTGATTCTTCGAAAGATGACTACCAGGGCAAGAAAACGGATACTGATATTGTGGAGGAAGAGACTTCTCGAGCATCGTGGCTTCGGACTCAGACTGTGAGCCTGACGGAATCTGATTCCGATGCTATGACCTGGGAGATAGTGTCGTCTCGCGGCTCCGGGAGGAAACTGCGCAAGCGGCACATAAAAGAGAATAAAGAGGAGGAAGAGCAGGGTGAATCCTCACCGTTACCCAAGGTCTCGAGCAAGCCGAGCACTCGGCGTGGTAGAGGACGACCGCCCACAACAGGACAGTATGTTGGTCTGGCAAAGGCCACGGCTGAGCTTAACCGTGTGCGGGAAGAAGAGATGCGGCTCACAGCCGAAAAGGAGCTCCAAGAGGAGATCCAAGAAAGGAGAAAGGCGCAGTTCTTCAAGGTGCCAGCATCGGTGCCCGCTGACTGCGGCCCTCGGCTGAGCAACTGCGATGCCGCCGAGCTGGAGGCAATGTTGATGGACTCAGTGGACATCGTATATGCGGTGGCCACCAAGTCCAAAAACCTAAAAGGCACATCGGTGAGGGCCCTTAAGGAGGCCGCGGATACCATAAGGGCATCCTTCAAGGAATCGCGGGCCCGCACAATGCTCGAAGAGATGGCCCTCCTAGTAAAGGTCGGCGGACCTGAAAGAGCTGCGACAGGAGATGGAGCAGATGAGGGCGACCCAAACTCGCGTGGCTCCGACTTCGGCTCCGCTCCGACGCGTGCCAGCTCAGGCCCCAGCTCAAACCCCCTACGCGGAGGAGGTAATGCAGCAGATCATGGTGCAAGTGGGCACAATGGTAAATGCCCGCTTTGCCGGGATCGAGAAGAGACTGCTGCCCGAGCAGACCCTGAGGCCCTCTCTGGCCGCAGATCGGAGAAGGGAGGCTGAGGTGCGTTCAGCTGAGAACCTCACTCTAAGGGATTCTCCAGCGCCAAAGCCTGAAACAAGAGCGGCTTCAAAACCGAAGCCCACTCCCACCTTTGCTAGCGTTGCGGCTCCAGCTGAAGACTGGCAAGTGGTGACCAGGCGTGGAAAGGGCAAGAGACGCGACAAGGCGCGTGCAGCGAAAGGGGCAAGACCCACCGAGAAGAAGAGGCCTGCCCAAGTCCCTAGACCGAAACCACAGCCCCACAAGGCAAGTGCGACCAAAATCCGCCCTCCAAGGACCGCAGCGGTGGTGATCACGCTGCAGGAGAGAGCGGTGGAGAAAGGCTTCATCTACGCAAAGGTGCTAGAGGTGGCCAAGACGAAAATCAACCTGAGCGAGCTTGGGTTCTCGCCGCTGAAGATCAGGGCGGCGGCCACTGGGGCACGAGTGTTGGAAGTTTCCGGTGTGGACAACGCTGCCAAAGCGGACGTCCTTGCTGAAAAGCTCAGGGAGGGGTTCGGAGACGAGGAGAGCGTACGAGTCTCCAGGCCAACTGTAAAAATAGACCTTCGTGTCAGCGGCCTGGACGATTCGGTCACCCCGCAGGAGCTGGCAGAGGCCTTGGCCGGGAAGGGTGAATGCCCTGTGACGGCGTTGTCCGTGGGCACAATACGCCGGGGCCAAGCCGGGATGGGTACCGTGCTCGTGCGCTGCCCCACCGCAACCGCAAAGAAGGTGATGGCCAGCGGAGGCCGCGTTTTGATGGGCTGGGTGGCGGCGCGAGTCAGCATCTTAGGTGCAAGACCCTTTTGCTGCTACCGCTGCCTCGAATTAGCCCATGTAGCGGCCAAGTGCCAGGCCGAAGTTGACCGCAGCGATGAGTGTTACCGCTGCGCTATAAAGGCCCACAAGGCCAAAGAATGCACCGCCGAACCCCACTGCACCCTATGCGCAGCAGCGGGGAAGCCGGCGGATCACTTCTCCGGGAGCAAGGCATGCGCCAAGTCCCCGTCAAAGCCGGGGGTCAGACGGAAGGCTAACGCGGCTGGGGCTACGGCCCAGCCGCGTCCGCCTCGCCCCAACAAAGGGCCAGCTGTAAGCATGGAGGAAGGTTAGTTAGTATGGCCCTAACCATCCTTCAGGCCGATGCTTCAGGGCGATGATCAACCGATGCGCCGGGGCTCAGGACTTGCTCCTGCAGTCCATGGCGGAGCAGTTGATATAAGTGGCGGTGGTCAACGAGCCCTATGCGGTCCAACCTAGATCTGACTGGGTTGGGGATCTCGACGGCTTGGTGGCAATCACCACGCAATCGCCGGCTCACTCTCCCCCTCTCGAAGACGTGGTCAGGGGCAGGGGTTTTGTGGCGGCTAGGGTGGGCCAAGCCGTGGTCGTGGGGGTGTACCACTCCCCGAATCGGCCGGTTCGCGAGCTAGACACTCTTCTCGGCGAGGTGGGTACCTTGATTGGTCAAACCCGCCCACGTCCCGTCCTCGTGCTCGGGGACCTCAACGCCAAATCAGCGACGTGGGGGTCTCCGGTGACGAAACCACGGGGCGGTGTCGTACGTGAGGGGATAGACGAGGTGGGCCTCTGCGTCGTGAACCACGGTTCGGTAGGCACCTGCGTCCGGCGAAACGGTGAGTCGATCGTCGACTTGACGATCGTCACGCCAGACATCGCTTGCCGTATTCGCGACTGGCAGGTACTGGTAGACGTGGTAACATTGTCCGATCACCGGTACATCCGGTTCAGCGTCTCTTCCACCCGGACAGACGAGGTGAGAGAGGTAGGTGGCGAGATAGGCCCGCGATGGGCCCTGAAGCGCCTCAACGCCGAAGTGCTGCAGGAGGCGGCCCTTGTCGAAGTGTGGAACGGCACTCCACAGGAGCCGGATCCGATAGACCCGGATGCGATGGCGGACAGGCTGTGTGAGGCACTGACGCACGTCTGCGACGCTGCAATGCCGCACGCGCCAACCCCGTAGCCGAGACGCCAAGTCTATTGGTGGACGGAGGAGATTGCCGAACTCCGGAGAAGATGCGTGACGAGGTGCCGACTATACCAGCGATATCGGAGGCGAAGGCGGCGAGAGACTGAGGAGAGTGATTCTCTTTACGCTGCCTACAGAGAGGCTTCCGAGGCCCTTCACGTCGCGATAGTCGAGGCTAAGAGGCGGGCCTGGGAGGAGCTGCTGGAAGGGCTTGAGCGCGACCCATGGGGCCGCCCGTACAAATGGGCGAGGCAAAAGCTTCGTCCCTGGGCACCCCCCATCACAGCCTCGCTCCAACCGGCGGTGCTCCAAAGAGTGGTCGATGGCTTATTCCCCGGTGCTCCGGGGGCCGAGTTCACGCCTCCTTTGACAACGGCCGATCTCGCCGAAGAAGAGGAGAGCGAGTTTGTCCCTATCTCTGAGAACGAGCTGGGTGCGGCGGTGCTCAGGATGAGAGCCAAGAACACGGCGCCTGGGCTTGACGGCATACCAGGACGGGCGTGGGCCCTCTCCTTGTCGCACCTAGAACCCACCTTGAGGGGCCTGTTCGACAGGTGCCTCATGGAAGGAAAATTCCCCAGACGATGGAGAAGGGGCAAACTCGTCCTCCTGAGGAAGGAGGGTCGTCCCGCGGATGAGCCCTTGGGCTATCGCCCGATAGTGCTGCTTGACGAGGCGGGCAAGTTATTGGAGAGAATAGTAGCTGCCCGCTTGGTCAGGCACCTCGAGACGGTGAGACCGGATCTGGCGCCTGACCAGTTTGGTTTTCGGAGAGGTCGCTCGACGAATGACGCCATATATCGCGTCCGCGATCTCTCCGAGGAGGCGTGCTCCAGTGGTGGCGTGTTGGTGGCCGTATCGTTGGACATCTCTAACGCATTTAACTCGCTACCCTGGAGCACGATACACGCCGGTCTGGGGTACCACAAGGTGCCTCAGTATCTGCGAAGACTCGTCAGGGACTGACGGTGAGAGGTAATCTTCCCGACGAATCGCGGGGTGGGTAGTAGTCCCATGACGCGTGGCGTTCCACAGGGGTCGGTACTTGGCCCACTCCTGTGGAACGTCGGGTACGATTGGGTCCTCCGGTGTGCGAACCCTCGTGGCGTTGGCGTAGTATGCTACGCCGATGACACGCTGGTCGCCGCCCGGGGAGACGACTACAGGGAGGCTGCGATCCTGGCCACTGCCGGAGTCGCGACGGTCGTAGCAAGGATCAGGATGCTGGGTCTGCAGGTGGCGCTCCATAAATCTAAGGCCATATGTTTTCATGGCCCCCGGTGGAAACCACCTGCGGACTCCACCATTGTGGTGGGTGGAATTTCCATCCCCGTCGGGACGATACTGAAATATCTTGGTGTCGTCTTCGACGGCAGATGGAATTTTAAGGCGCACGTGCGGCGGCTGGCCCCTAAAATCTTGGAGACAGCTGGCGCACTTAGTCGCCTGCTGCCGAATATCGGCGGCTGTGGGGGGAGCTGCCGCCGCCTCTATACAGCGGTCGTAAGCTCGATGGCTTTGTATGGCGCCCCGATATGGGCGGGAGAGCTCGATCGGCAGACCACTGCTGTGCTAATTGGAGCCCAACGGGTGATGGCGGTGAGGGTCTGCAGGGGTTATCGCACACTCTCCCACGAGGTGGCATGCGTGCTCGCCGGCTCGCTCCCGTAAGACCTTGAGGCCGAAGCTCTATCCTCGGTCTACTGGCGCAGAGCGCAGCCGCGGGAGCGGGAGGAACAACCGGCGCCGCAAGAGGTGGCGCACTGACGCGATCAGGCCAGGGCGTACGCCATCGCCACGTGGCGGGAGCGGCTTCTCGCGGGGCAGGTGCAGAGGGGGCAGAGTGCCAGACGCCTCATAGAAGCGGTCAGCCCGGTACTGGAGGAGTGGGTCCGCAGGACATGGTTGTTTCGGGAGGTACCTACATCGCGTCGCCCGAAGGGAAGACTCCCCGGCTCGCTACCAGTGTGGACACCCGGAGGACACGGCCCAGCATGCGCTGGAGGTATGCCCGGGAGGAGCCAGACCGCGGCAATCATTGGTCGCGGTGGTAGGGACTGACCTCTCCCTATCGACCATTATCTAAAAAACGGTCGATGAGCAGAGGTCATGGGAGGCGATGGCCTCCTTTTGTGAAACAATCATCTCGCAGAGAGAGGAAGAGGAGCGGGAGAGGGAGAGAGATCCACTCTCACTGCTGCTCCGGAGAGCGCGGACACGTAAGCGGGCTAATCGAGCCCGCACCCCGTCTCCGCTCAGAGGGCCTGGGTGTTGGGTGCGGGGGCGCCTAATATCCCCTAATAATGGGCCGTCGAAAGGTGGAGATGCCCCGTGTGTTCCAGGGTATCACACGCGAGGTGGGGAAGTCTTGTGAAGATTTCACATGAGGTAGGCCTGCCGCAAGGCGGGCAGCGACACTGTTGAGGGCTGCGGAGTGCGCAAGCGATCCCGCGACCCTTGTCTTTAGTTGGTGTTGGAGGAACACCCCAGGTTTTTAATGAGTATGCCGCCACTCTGGCGGAGAGTCTCACATAACCCCTTTGGGAAGGTGGTATCCATAAAGGATTTTCCTAGGTTACAAAAAAAAAAAAAAAAAGGTTAGGTTAGGTTTGGGCGGGTCTGGGCGGGTCTGGGTTTATCCATTAGTAGTTGCTATGCCTAGCTTGCGCGCTTCGGCCGCTTGTATTGGATAAGTCCAGGCCTTCCTTACTCGGCTCTGGGAGCGAGTACGGAGGTGTTTGGTCTTGAGGGAGAGCGCAGGTCGTGTAGATCCTCAAGGCAAGTCTGGTGGGGTCGTCCTTCTCGCGGTTGCTGCCCGTTATTGGTCTATTTCCATCTGAAATAGACGTAACTGAAACCACCAGGCGCCTGCACTTCGTCGGTGGGGTAGGATGGGGAAGGGGAAGCTTCTCCGCGCGTCCCTCTGAACGCAGAGGGCGCAGTGGACGAGGCTGGGACGGGCTCGTGGAGCCGTCCATGAGTAGGGAGGCTGTTGGTGCGGCGTCTTTCCGCTTGGGTTTCCTGCGAGTCGGTTGTATGGGTCAGCTTCCTTGCGGGATCCCGAATTGATCGATGTCTCGCTGGCGGTGTTGTTGGTGGGCGTGCCCTTTTCAGGGCGCGTGAGTGGGTGTGCCCTTTTCAGGGCGCGCTGATAGGGGAGCTCACCCCTGAAAAAAGAGACGACGATGTGGAGCATCGGTGTTAACAAAATGAACCTAAGCAAAAGTGAAAATGGTCCCCAGGTGGGTCCCCGAAAGGGGGAATCCCACCCCTCTGCCTCATCCGAGGTAGAGGGCTGCCCCTCGTACTCTGGGGGGGGGCAACTCTTGCTTCGTAGGTCAGCGCTCCGCTGACCTCCGTAAACACGCCTAATGGCAACTCGCCTATGGACTCCGAGATCGCTCGTGATTTGGATAGCGGTAGGACGGTCAGGATGATAAGCAGTGGCGAAGAGGAGGTAGAATGCGCATCTGCGCATAGTGACGACGGCAAGACGCTTGCGTCTGACGTGACGGTGCGTCCATTGCGTGATGCGAAGGGCAAATTCATAAAACGCCCTACTCAGGGCCGTTCGGTTGGCTCTTCGCAACGCAACTCTGACGTCTCAGACGGTGCGTCTGAGTTAGACGTGTCGCGCGGTATCAAAACCGCGACTAGAAAGATGAGTGGTCGCAAGCGGCCGCCTTCTCCGTTCATCGCGTCCGAACGTTTGGACTCGGACACGGAGACCGAGGGGACGGCAGCTGCGAAAGTAAACACGGCGAGGAGAGGAAGAGGAAAAACCGCCAAGGCGGGAACTTCGCGAGCGGATTTCCTCAAGCCTGATCCGGTGCCGTTAGACGGCAAACTGGAGGACGTACTGCGTCGCAGGCAGTACGAAAGAAAGAAGAAGGGGGTGGGTGCTGGTTCAGACCTCGCGATGACATCGGACTCGTTGTCCGATGTCATCGCGAGGTCTGATGATATCAGCACGCTGAACGCCCAGGAATTGAGGGCGCACGCGGGCGAAGGGCTCGCCTGCATTTTTGAGGTAGCAAAGAGGTCGGGCAACCTGAAGGGCGAGTTTGTGGCTCGACTGAAAAAGTCTGCGTCGTCCATAAGGGAGGTTGTCGATGCCTTGGCTAGCAGAAGCGAAGCAGAGGAGACGCGGCGCCTAAGGGCGGAAAACAGCCGCCTGCGACTTGAAGTCGAGTCGCGCAAAGCGGAGGTGAAGGCGCTGCGCCGCGGCTTCAACGAGGCCAAGTCGGAGGTAGCTGCGGCCAACACCGCCGCCGCTGTGGCCACTTCTGGGACGCGGGCACCACCCATCGCTGGAGCTGGGGGGGTGGAGGAACTAGTCGAGGAGCTGAAGCGATCCTTGACCAGCACGCTTGGGCAAATGCTCAACGCACGACTAGCTGGGATCGAGGACCGGCTTTTGCCAGCCCCGGTAGTTCGTCCGTCGTTGAGAGCGGATGCAAAGAAGGCCACCAAACCCAAGCCGACGCCTGAGCCGCCTCGAAAGTCCGCTTCCAAGGTGGATAAGCGAGCTGGTCAAGGCCCAAAGACTTTGGCCGCATCTGCAGAGGCACCGGTGGCGGGCCCCTCTAATCCTGGGCCTTCCAAAAGTGCCACTGAAGCTGCCCGACCCACCGTTTCCCAGACGGAAACGTGGGTCACAGTAAGCAGGAAGGGGAAAGGAAAGGGGAAGGGCAAATCCTTTACCCCGGTACCTGCCCCCTCGGTTCGTACAATTGCGACGACACTAAAGCCGAAGGCCACCGCCAAGCCCAAGGTGGCGCTGAGGGCCCCTAAGACTGCGGCTGTGGTGCTGTCTTTACAGCCTGAAGCCGCGGAGAAAGGGGTCACATATGGCGCCGTCCTCCAACTGGCGCAAGAGAAAGTCAATCTCCAGGAGCTGGAAATTGATCGGCTTCGCTTCCGACAGACGGCCACGGGTGCCAGAATGCTGGAAATTTCTGGCACCCAAAACAGTCAGAAGGCGGACAAGCTTGCCGAGAAGCTCCGTGGAGTTCTGTCCGAGGTGGCAAACATCGCAAGGCCCGTGAAATCGGCCAATTTGAGCATCACGGGTCTAGACGATGCAGCCACGAAGGAGAAGGTGGCGACGGCGGTCGCAAAGGCAGGTGGCTGCGACCTGGCCGCAATTAAGGTGGGCGAAATTCGCCGCGGCTTTGGCGGCACCGGCTCCACCATTGCGACCTGTCCGATCTCGGCAGCCAAAGTGCTGTCGGGAACCGGTAGGCTTTTGGTCGGATGGAGTTCGGCGCGAGTGGTGGTCTTGGAGGCGCGTCCCATGCGCTGTTTTAGGTGCATGGGGCTGGGACACACGCGCCCCCAGTGTCCAGCATCAGCCGACAGGGGGGCCCTGTGCTTCCGGTGTGGATGTACGGGCCATAAGGCGGCCAGCTGTAAGAAGGCTGACCCACGCTGCGTGATTTGCGCAGAGGCAGGGAAGCCTTCTGGGCACGTGATGGGGGGGCGCAGTTGCGTTCCTCCGAAGAGGAGGGGCAAGGCCACCAGGACCCAGGCTAACCCTGTGGCTGTAAGCCCAATGGCGCTGGAAGTTGCTCGTCCAGTGGCAAGCGAGGAGGTTGTGATGTCTGACTGATGGATCAAGTCCGACATCACAACTTCCTCCAGACGAACCTCAACCACTGCGCCCAGGCCCAAGACCTGCTAATGCAGGCCCTGGCGCAGTGGCAAATAGACGTGGCGGTAGCAGCGGAGCCGTACTACGTCCCCTCTTCCCATCCCTATTGGGCTGCGGATCTGGACGGCTCCATTGCTATTGTGGGCCGATCGGGTGGTCCGCACCTCACAGTTAAAGAAAAGGGTTCCGGATATGTGGTGGCACAGTGGGGAGAGTATGCTGTAGTGGGCACATACTTCTCCCCCAACAAAACCGCTGCAGAGCTGGAAGTCTTTGTAGACCTCCTGGCCGCAGCGGTAGGAAGACTGGCGCCCTGTCAGATCCTCCTTTTGGGGGATTTGAACGCCAAGGCCCGGGATTGGGGCAACCCCTCAACTGACTCTCGTGGGGAGATTGTCAGGGAGTGGGCGGTTGCCACGGGACTGACCCTGCTCAACAGAGGGTCGGCCCATACGTGCGTGCGACACAACGGGGGATCCGTGGTGGACCTATCGTTTGCCACCCCGTCTGTTGCTGCACGTGTCCGGGCCTGGAGGGTAATGTCGGAGGTGGAGACTCTCTCGGACCATAAGTACATAAGGTTCGAGATATCCACCTCCCACAATGCGGGAGGGTCTCGGTGCGTGGCTCGAGCGGATTTCCCGCGCTGGGCTGTTAGCCGCCTTGATGTCGAACTGGCAAAGGAGGCGGCGATCGTCCAGTCGTGGCTTCCTGCTCCCACGCACCCAGATGTCGACGTCGCTGCTGTCCGTTTCCGCTAGGCGGTGACGGCCGTCTGTGACGCGGCCATGCCGAGGTCCCACGGCCATCCCGAGCGCCGCGAGGTGTACTGGTGGTGCTCGGAGATCGCGGAGCTCCGAGTTGCCTGCTCAGCGGCGCGGCGCTCCTTCGCCCACTGTAGGAGGCGGCGTCATGGCTGGACCGACGAGCAGCTGTCGGCTGAAGAGCTGGAGGTTGAGGGCCAGCTGCATGAAGCGTACCGCGTCGCCAAGCGAGAGCTGAGAGTGGCTATTGTCAGGGCCAAGTCACAGGCGTTCGGCGAAGCCCTGGCCAGCCTAGACAGGGATCCTTGGGGACGCCCGTACAAGGCAGCTCGGAAAATGTTCCGGTGCCGAGTGCCACCAGTCGCGGAGTCCATGGAGCCTGAGCTCCTAGACAAAGTGTTGGGCGGACTCTTCCCTGACAGAGACCCTACCCACACCCCTCCTCCGATGGTGGGTTCCGTCTCTTTCCCCAAGGAGTTGCAAGCGGCCCCCATCCCAGCTGTGTCAGAGGTGGAAATGGCGGTGGTGGCCGACCGCCTACGGGGTAAGAAGACGGCGCCCGGCCCAGACGGGATCCCAGGGCGGGTTCTCGGTCTCGCCCTGAAGCAAATCAAGGATTGGCTTCGGGAAATTTTCAGTGCGTGCCTAACGTCAGGGCGGTTCCCGAAGCCGTGGAAGGAGGGGCGATTGTGCCTGTTGCGGAAGGAGGGACGACCCGTCGACTCGCCTTCTGCATACAGGCCCATAGTGTTGCTGGATGACACGGGCAAGCTGTTCGAGAGAGTGGTGGCTTCTCGTGTCATCCGGCACTTGGAAGGGACTGGGCCTGGCCTTTCGGAGGCCCAGTACGGTTTCAGAGCGGGGCGATCCACAGTCGATGCCCTGCTCTGGCTGAAGGACTGGACACAGGCGGCGGTCATGGCGGGGGAAAAGGCGTTGGCTGTCTCCCTCGATATAGCCAACGCCTTCAACAGCCTCCCGCACCAAACGATACAGGAGGCGCTCCGCTATCACGGAGTGCCACTGTATCTGCGGAGGCTGTTGGACGATTACCTCCAAGACCGCGAGGTCCTGGTGGTAGGACGCGACGGTTTGAGGCGCCGTCGTGTCTCCTGCGGGGTTCCACAGGGGTCGGTGCTGGGACCGCTCCTGTGGAACATTGGCTATGACTGGGTGCTCCGCGGAACGCTTCCCGCAAGTGTGCGGGTCGCGTGCTATGCGGATGACACCCTAGTCGTCGCCAAAGGAAGAGACCTCGGGGAGGTGAAGCGGTTGGCCACAGTGGGTACAACACTCGTGGTCGACCGCATACGCACCCTGGGGTTGGAGGTTGCCCTCCCCAAGACCGAGGCTCTGCTGTTTCATGGGCCTCGGGGGGGACCCCCTCCAGGTACGCAAGTGACCCTGGACGGTGTTAGCATCAGGGTTGGGACCCAGATGAAGTATCTGGGTCTCGTTTTAGATGGGAGGTGGGCCTTTGGAGCCCACTTTGCAGGGTTGGCCCCCAAAGTCATGGGGGCTGCAGCCGCCCTGGGAAGGCTGCTGCCGAACGTGGGTGGCCCGAGTGCCAACTGCCGTCGGCTGTACTCCGGAGTGATCCGGAGTATGGCTATGTATGGGGCACCCGTCTGGGTGGACGCCCTCAACCGCCAAAACAAGACCCTGTTGCGACGTCCGCAGCGGGCCATCGCGACGAGGGCGATACGCGGTTACCGGACGGTGTCGTGGACGGCAGCGTGCGTGTTGGCCGGGGATCCTCCCTGGGAGCTCCAGGCGGAGATCCTCGCCGAAGTCTATCACTTCGTGGCGGCGAGGAGATCCCAAGGGGAGCCTCCAGCGTGGGAGGAGGTCACGCGCATGCGGAGGCAGGCGCGGGCGGTGGTCGGAGGACCTGGCACCACCGGTCCCGGGACAGTGGACGGTGGACGCCGTGAGGCCGGTCCTCAGTAGGTGGGTGAGGCGACGGTTCGGGGCGTTGACCTTCCGATTGGTGCAGGTACTTTCCGGACACGGATGTTTCGGGAAGTACCTGCATGGAATCGCAAGGAGAGAGGTAAGCCCAGCTTGCCACGAGTGTGGAGCGCCCGAAGACACGGCGCTACACACTCTGGAAGTGTGTGCGGCATGGGGCCCGCAACGGCACGCGCTTTCGGCGAGCGTTGGAGGGGATCTCTCTCTGCCGAGCGTAGTGAACGCCATGCTCGGCAGTGAGGGATCGTGGCAGGCGGTGGTCTCCTTCTGCGAAGAGGTGATGATGCAGAAGGAGACTGCGGAGCGGGCCAGGGAGGATGACGCCTCTTCGGACCCACTCCGACGCAGACGAACTGGAGGTAGGAGGAGGCGGTTTGCCCGCCTCGTCACTCCGCCTTCATAAGTGGGTCACTGGCTGAGAGTCGGGGGACTCTCGGCTGGCTTGCACGACCTATCATGTCTTCTTGAGGGGGGCGTCTTTGTGAGGAAGGCGATCCCTCTCCATGCTGGGGTCTAGTTGCTCCCAACTAGGCCAGCCGCCGGGGCAGGGTGGTGAATGGTAGCCCGACCCTACCTTGCCCCATCTGGGCGGATGATTGCTCACCGTGGTGGTTTTAGCCGGTAAGAGTCCGGCATAACCACACCGGCGCCCCCGCGCTGGAGTGGTATCCATGAGGATTTCCCCAGGTAAAAAAAAAAAAAAAAAAAAAAAAAAAAAAAGGTTTGGGCGGGTCTGGATTTATTGTATTGGATAAATCCAGGCCTTTTTTACTCAGCTCAGGGAAGTGAGCGAGTAGGGAGGCGAATCAGTCGTGAAGATCCCCAAGGCAAGTCTGGTGGGGTCGGCCTTCTTGCGGTTGCTGCCCGTTTTAGGTCTATTTCCATCAGAAATAGACGTAACTAAAACCACCAAGCGCCGGCACTTTGTCGGTGGGGTAGGGTGGGTGGGCTTGGGGTTCTGTGTTGTGGGGTTTGGACTTAGTTGGGACATTCCAATTCCTTATCTGCTGGATAGGGTTTGGAATGTAGGGGGGAATAGTGATAGGTAGGAGGATATCTTCTCCGCATGTCCCTCTGAGTACCAGAGGGCGTAGTGGATGAGGATGGGACGGGCAAGCCGTCTGTAGGGGGATCCAAGGATTCGTCCGAGGATTGTGGCTGGCATTGCTGGTGTGGTGTCGTCCGGCTTGGTTTCCCGTGGGTCGGCTGTATGGGTCAGTCTCCTCGCGGGGTCCCGAGATGGCCGGCGCTTTTCTGGCGGGCCGCGGTTCGAGGTGTCTAGCCTTCATAGGCTAGCTGGAGGAGAGGAGTCAGGCCTTGGCGTGCACTCACCCTGCCGCCGGGCAGGCAGTGGGAGTTTCTTCCCTGCCACCGGCTCAAAATCGTAATCCCGCAATATGGCCGCAGTCATGTTTTGTGGTCTGCGCGGGACCGACTGGCCTTGGCTTGGTCGCCCGGGCTACGAGGAAGACAACCTCTATAAAAAATTACTCGAAGATACGCGGCGACGCGGCGTGAGGTCTGGAAGGCTGAACGGATTTTCAGTCGCTACTGCGTCCCCCGCCAGGGAAAGGTCGCTCCCCTGAGCGGGTTACGCTAGACTTCCCCGGTTACAGTGGGCACTGTCCGGGGCGACCCACCCTTCCCACTTACTCGTGGGATCTTAGTATGAATATTGAAACTTTTAAAAACTCTAGGTTAAGGACGACGCTTGGGAGCGGTGACGAAGAGGAGTTAGAATGCGCTTCGGCGCATAGTGACGATGGTAAGACGCTTACGTCTGACGTAACGGTGCGTCCATTGCGTGATGCGAAGGGCAAGTTCAAAAGACGCCCTTCTCAGGGCCGTCCAAAAGGCCCTTCTCAACACGACTCTGACGTATCAGACGTAGCGTCAGAATTGGATGTGACGAGCGGCGTAAAAACCGCTATTGGGAAGACGAGTGGCCGGAAGCGGCCGTCTTCTTCGTTCTTCGTGCCTGAAAGTTTAGACTCAGACACGGATACCGAGGGTACGGCGGCTGCCAAGGTAAACTCGGCAAGGAGGGGAAGAGGAAACACCGCCAAGGCGGGATCTTCGCGAGCGGATTTTCTCAAGCCTGCTCCGGTGCCGCTAGATGGCGAACTGGAGGACGTACTGCATCGCAGGCAGTACGAGAGAAAGAAGAAGGGAGCGGGTGCTGGTTCGGACCTCGCGACAGACACGGGCAACGAGTCCGATGTCATCGTGAGGGCTGATGATATCAGCACGCTGAACGCCCAAAAATTAAGGGCGCACGCTGGCGAAGGGCTCGCTGGCATTTTGGAGGTGGCCAAGAAGTCGGGCAACCTGAAGGGCGAGTTTGTGGCTCGTCTGAAAAGGTCCGCATCGGCCCTTAGGGAGATTGTGACCGCTATGGCAAGCAGAAGCGAGGCAGAGGAGACACGGCGCCTAAAGGCGGAAAACAGCCGCCTGCGACTCGAAGTGGAGTCGTGCAAAGCGGAGTTGAAGGCGCTGCGTCAAGGCTTCAATGAAGCCAAGTTGGAGGTAGCTGCGGCCAACACCGCCGCCGCAGTGGCCACTTCTGGAACGCGGGCAACACCTTTGGCTGGGCTTGGGGCGGAGGAACTACTCGAGGAGCTGAAGCATTCCTTGACAAGCACGCTTGGGCAAATGCTCAACGCCAGACTTGCTGGGATCGAGGACCGGCTTCTGCCAGCCCCGATAGTTCGTCCGCCATTAAGAGCGGACGCCAAGAAGGCGGCGGCAGCTACTGCCGCCAAGCCCGGGACAACGCCTGAGCCGCCTCGTAAGTCCGCCGCCAAGGCGGATAAGCGAGCTAGTCAACGCTCAAAGATGGCTGTCACTCCCACAGTGGCACCGGTAGCAGGTCCATCAAATCTTGGGCGGACCAAAAATGCTACTGAGACTGGCTAATCCACCGTCCCCGAAGCGGAAACGTGGGTCACAGTGACCAAGAAGGGAAAAGGGAAGGGAAAGGGGAAGCGCAAATCCTCTGCCCCAGTAACTGCCCTTTCAGCTCGGGCTGCCGCCGCTGCACCAAAGTCGAAGGCTAACGCCAAGCCCAAAGTAGTGTTGAGGGCCCGTAAGACGGCGGCAGTGGTGCTGTCGTTGCAGCCTGAAGCCGCAGAAAAGGGGGTCACATACGGGGCCGTCCTCCAACTGGCGCAGGATAAGGTCGATTTTCAGGAGCTGGAGATTGACCGGCTTCGCTTTCGCCAGACGGCCACGGGAGCCAGGCTACTGGAAATATCTGGCTCCCAAAACTCTGAGAAAGCGGACAGACTCGCAGAGAAACTCCGTGGAGCTCTGTCCGAGGTAGTCAACATCGCCAGGCCCGTGAGATCTACCAGTTTGAGCATCACGGTTCTGGACGATGCAGCCACGAAGGAGAAGGTGGCGGCAGCGGTCGTAAAGGCAGGTGGCTGCGACCTGGCTGCAATAAAGGTGGGCGAAATTCGCCGCGGCTTTGGCTGCACTGGCTCCACCATTGTGACCTATCCGATCTCGGCAGCCAAAGTGCTGTCGAGAATGGGTAGGCTTTTAGTCGGATGGAGTTCGGTGCGAGTGGTGGCCTTGGAGGAGCGTCCTATGCGCTGCTTCTTGTGCATGGGGCTGGGGCACACGCGCCCTCAGTGTCCAGCATCGGCCGACAGAGGGGACTTGTGCTTCCGGTGTGGAAGCACGGGCCATAAGGCGGCCAGCTGTGTAAAGGCCACCCCGCGCTGTGCGATATGTGCGGAGGCGGGAAAGCCCTCTGGGCACGTAATGGGGGGGCGCAGCTGCGTTCCCCCAAAGACGAAGGGCAAGGCCGCTAGGACTCAGGCCAATCCTGCAGCTGTAAGCGAAGTCACGCTGGAAGTCGCTCGCCCGGTGGTGAGCGAGGAGGTTGTGATGTCTGACTGATGGATCAAGTCCGACATCACAACTTCCTCCAGACGAATCTCAACCACTGCGCCCAGGCCCAAGACCTGTTCATGCAGGCCCTGGCGCAGTGGCAAATAGAAGTGGCGGTAGCGGTGGAGCCGTATTACGTCCCCTCTTCCCATCCCTATTGGGCCGGGGACCGAGACGGATCCGTTGCCATTGTGGGCCGATCGGGTGGTTCACCCCTCTCAGTCAAAGAGAGGGGTTCTGGATACGTGGTGGCGCAGTGGGGAGAGTATGCTGTAGTGGGCACATACTTCTCCCCCAACAAAACTGCTGTGGAACTGGAGGTCTTTGTGGACCTCTTGGCCGCAGCGGTACGAAGACAGGCGCCATGTCGGATCCTCCTTCTAGGGGATCTGAACGCCAAGGCCCGGGATTGGGGCAACCCCTCAACTGTCTCTCACGGGGAGATTGTCAGGGAGTGGGCGGTTGCTACGGGACTGACCCTGCTCAACAGAGGGTCGGCCCACACGTGTGTGCGACACAACGGGGGGTCCATGGTGGACTTATCGTTCGCCACCCCGTCTGTCGCTGCACGTGTCCGGGCCTGGAGGGTGATGTCGGAGGTGGAGACTCTCTCGGACCATAAATATATAAAGTTCGAGATATCTACCTCCCACAACACGGGAGGGTCTCGGTGCGTGGCTCGAGCGGATTTCCCGCGCTGGGCCGTTAGCCGTCTCGATGCCGAATTGGTAAAGGAGGCGGCGATCGTCCAGTCGTGGCTTTCTGCTCCCATGCACCCAGACGTCAGCGTAGATCTAAGCCGTTTCCGCGAAGCGGTGACGGCCGTTTGTGACGCGGCCATGCCGAGGTCCCAGGGTCACCCCGAGCGCCGCGAGGTATACTGGTGGTGCTCGGAGATTGCGCAGCTCCGGGCTGCCTGTTCGGCGATGCGGCGCTCTTTCACCCACTGTAGGAGGCGGCGTCATGGCCGGACCGACGAGCAGCTGTCGACCGAAAAGCTTGAGGTTGAGGGCCAGCTGCACGAGGCATACCGCGTCGCCAAGCGAGAGCTGAAGGTAGCTATTGTCAGGGCCAAATCACAGGCGTTTGGCGAATCCCTGACCAGCCTGGACAGGGATCCTTGGGGGCGTCCGTACAAGGCTGCTCGGAAAATGTTCCGGTGCTGGGCGCCCCCAGTCGCGGAGTTCATGGAGCCAGAGCTCCTGGACAGGGTGTTGGGCGGGCTCTCCCCGACAGAGACCCTACTTACACCCCTCCGCCGATGGCGAGTGCCGTCTCCTTCCCCGAGGAGTTAGACTCAGCCTCCATTCCGCCTGTATCAGATGTGGAGATGGCGGTAGTGGTCGAGCGCCTACGTGGCAAGAAGACGGCGCCTGGTCCAGACGGGATCCCAGGGCGGGTCCTCGGACTCGCCCTTAGGGAAATGAATGATTGGCTTCGGGAACTTTTCAATTCGTGCCTCACGTCGGGGCGGTTCCCGAAGCCTTGGAAGGATGGACGATTGTGCCTGTTGCAGAAGGAGGGACGACCTGTCGACTCGCCTTCTGCATACAGGCCAATAGTGCTGCTG
The DNA here is from genome assembly GCA_918857605.2 of Philereme vetulata. NCBI lineage: Eukaryota > Metazoa > Arthropoda > Insecta > Lepidoptera > Geometridae > Philereme > Philereme vetulata. The sequence goes on from OU975482.1 coordinate 3,280,833, forward strand.
GATGACACGAGCAAGCTGTTTGAGAGAGTGGTTGCTTCTCGTGTCATACAGCATTTGAAAGGGACTGGGCCTGGCCTCTCAGAGGCCCAGTACGGTTTCAGAGTGGGGCGATCTACAGTGGATGCCCTGCTCTGGCTCAAAGAGTGGACACAGACAGCGGTCAGTGAGGGGAAAAAGGCGTTGGCTGTCTCACTCGATATAGCCAACGCCTTCAACAGCCTCCCATACAAAAAGATAGAGGAAGCGTTCCGCTATCACGGAGTACCCCTGTATCTGCGGAGGCTGTTGGAGGATTACCTCCAAGACCGCGAGGTCCTGGTGGTTTGAGGCGCTGTCGCGTCTCTTGCGGGGTTCCACAGGGGTCGGTGTTAGGACCGCTCTTGTGGAATATAGGCTACGACTGGGTGCTCCGCGGCACGCTGCCCGCAAGTGTGCGAGTCGCGTGCTACGCAGATGACACCCTAGTCGTCGCCAAGGGGAGGGAACTCGGGGAAGTTACGCGGTTAGCCACGGTGGGTACAACACTCGTGGTCGACCGCATACGCACCTTGGGGCTGGAGGTTGCCCTCTCCAAGACCGAGGCCCTGTTGTTTCATGGGCCTCGAGGAGGACCTCCTCCAGGTACGCGGGTGCTGCTGGACACAGTCTCGGTCAGGGTTGGGACCCAGATGAAATACCTGGGTCTCACTTTAGACGGGAGGTGGGCCTTTGGGGCTCACTTTGCAGGGTTGGCACCGAGAGTCGGGGAGGCTGCTGCCGCCTTGGGAAGACTGCTGCCGAATGTAGGTGGCCCGAACGCCAACTGCCGTCGGCTGTACTCCGGAGTGATCCGGAGTATGGCAATGTATGGGGCACCCGTCTGGGTGGACGCCCTCGATCGCCGAAACAAGACCCTGCTGCGTCGTCCACAGCGGGTCATCGCGACGAGGGCGATACGCGGATACCGGACGGTGTCATGGACAGCAGCGTGCGTGTTGGCCAGGGATCCCCCCTAGGAGCTCCAAGCGGAGATCCTCGCCGAAGTTTACCACTTTGTGGCGGCAAGGAGATCCCGAGGGGAGCTTCCAATATGGGAGGAGGTCGCGCGCATGCGGCGGCAGGCGCGGGCCGCCTTGTTGCGGCGGTGGACGGAGGACCTGGCGCCGCCGGTTCCGGGACAGTGGACAGTGGATGCCGTGAGGCCGGTCCTTAGTAGATGGGTAAGGCGGCGGTTTTGGTCGCTGACTTTCCGAATGGTGCAGGTGCTTTCCGGACACGGATGTTTCGGAAAGTACCTGCATGGAATCGCGAGCAGGGAGGTGGCCCGAACCTGCCATGAGTGCGGAGCGCCCGAGGACACGGCACTGCATACGCTGGAAGTGTGTGCTGCATGGGGCCCACAGCGGCGCACACTTACAGCGTGCATCGGAGGGGATCTCTCTCTGCCGAGCGTAGTGAACGCCATACTCGGCAGTGAGGGATCGTGGCAGGCGATGGTATCCTTCTGCGAAGAGGTGATGACGCAGAAGGAGAATGCGGAGCGAGCCAGGGAGGACGATGCCTCATCGGACCCGCTCCGGCACAGACGAACGGGAGCAAAGAGGAGGCGGTTTGCTCGCTTCCTCACTCCTCCTTCGTAAGCAGGGTCACTGGCTGCGAGTCGGCGGACTCACAGCCGGTTTGCACGACCTCGCACGTCGTCTTGAGGGGGGGTCTTTGTGAGAAAGGCCGCCCCCTCCATGTCGGGGTCCCAACTGGACCGACCGCCGGGGCTGGGTAGTGAATGTTAGCGCGACGCCACCTTGCCCCACCTCGGCCGAATGTTTGCTCACCGTGGTGGTTTTAGCCGGTCACAACGTAGGCGTGTGTCCTTGCCGGTGTCCCGCCGTGGGAGTTTGACGCGTAGGTGCTCGCGGCAAGGTATTGGCGGGGCGTGGAAGCGCAAGAGGAGGGCGACCGACCACATCCACGAGAGATCGCGCAGTGGGAAGAGGAAGACGCGACGATCTCTTCCGGAAGTGGATAGCGCGTTAAGAGATCCCGGGGGCTAGCTGGGAACTGGTGGAGGCAGTTCGACCCATTCTTCGGGTTTGGGTCGAACGGAAGCACGGTGCACTCACCTACCACATCTCGCAAATGCTGACCGGACATGGCTGTTTCTGCAAGTATCTGTGCGAAGTGGCGAAACGAGAGCCATCGGTGAAGTGCTACCATTGTGGAGGGGGAGTCGCTGATACGGCGCAACATACGCGCGAAGAGTGCCCAGCTTGCCGTTACTGTTATTGTTGGAGGAGTCCTATCGCTGGCGGTCCTGGTCAAGGCCATGGCCGAAAGCGAGGAGGCGTGGAGTGTGGTGGAAGACCCGAACTCTCTACCTATTCGCCGCAGGTGGCACGGCCGGCGGCGTCTGGCCTACATTGCTAGAATGCCGCCATAACGAGGACCTGCGGGCGACGGATCGGGGGTCTGTCGCCCGCGCTATGAGGTACTGAGCTGGAAGACACCTTATGTGTTCCTAAGGTGCCTTAAGCGGAGTGAAGAAGGGCTTTCGAGCCTAGAAGAAGGGCCCAATAGGGCAGACGCTAAGGGAGGTGGCTACGGAAGAGTGTGTAACTTACCCGCAGCCCCGACCGGAAGCGAGAGAAGAAACACCCAGGTGGTTTTAGTCGGTATGGCACTTTAAGCTGAGTCCGACATATCCTTTCCGCCCCCGGGTGGGAAGGAATCCATAAAGGATTTCCCGTGGTAAAAAAAAAAAATTGTTAGGTTAGGTTAGGTTTTTTTTATAGCTGCTCTCCATAGACTCTGTGGTCCGAGCTCTTTTTATTTTGTTATTTTTATTAATTAACTTTATTACTACTTATATTGACAAAAGCTTACTCAAGGAAAAAGACTTATACTATTGACTCTATATACATTTTAAAGTTTTAATGTTACATAATATATTTCTAAGGAAAAATTTACTTATTCTATTGATTCTTTATATTTTTTTTTGTATATTGTCTTTTATTTCTTTACATTGTGTTCTGTTCTTTGTTAACTTTACATTATGGGAATTTACTTACTTAAAATTATTTTTACTTACAATTGAAATTATTGATTTACATTATGGGATTTAATTACTTACAATTAATATATTATTGATAACATTGACATTAACATTACTATGGACTATTATTACAACTTTAGTTTACAAATTGGCACACCTCATCTCCTGAGCCAACTTGTCGACGACCGCTGCGTTTCGGTGCTTTATAGACATTTTAAGATTATACTCCAAGATCTTCTTAGTGGACGCGGCCATAGCTCTCTTGATGAAGTACCCTATTGCGTCGTTGTCATCATCAGTGTAGTAGGTACAGCTGGTGGTGTGCCGTGACACTGCAATTACCGCATGGGGAACGCTCTGATGTAATTCATTTGTTCTGCCCTTAGTTTGAACAATGATTACTGTTTCGAACGTTAACCCCTGCGCTTCATGGATGGTGAGCGTTCGCGAACCTGTGCCTTCACCACAGCCCTATCCAATAAGGCTTTCCTTTTCGCCCTGAGCATGGACTAGAAAAAGCGTATTGGGGAGCGTAAACAGTATTTGAGCACCAGTGTAGGTTTTCACCTTCAACGAGTGAGCTTTTAGGGTTGAGGAGTAAATCCCGGAGTAAACCTCACGTAGGGCGTAGGCGACGTCCAAGGGGTTCCGGTGTGTGCAGAGCAACTCCTGGCTGATGTTTGCTACCAGGTTTGGGCGGCAGTACCTCAGTTCGAAGAGATTTTCATTGTCGATATAAGGTAGTTGGTTGACATCTCCGATGAGGACCATTTCTTTGGCATCACACAGCTTGGCAGCCATGACTATGGCTCCGAAGTGGTTCATGAGAGCCTCGTCAACCATGAGACGGTTGAATTTGTCGGACTCTCTGAAGCCATTCACCAAGACTGAAGCCATGGTGCGTACCCTGGTCTTGACAAGGCCACCAACACGAGGCGCTAGCTTCTCCCTTAGGTCGCTAGTTGCATTTGATGTTGTGGTGATGATAGCGTCCTTGTCAGCATCGAAGTGCCCTACCACCCAGGTTGTCTTTCCACACCCCGGAACTCCATTGACCCACTCAATTGTTGGTAGTGCCCAGTCCTTCCAGCCGGATGCTTGTTTTCGCCATATCGAGAATCCTGCCATCTAGTAGGATCCTTGTGCACTTTGCGACAACAACTAAGGGGTCTCCTTGTGGGGTATTGAACTTAGGTGCTCCGCTCTCGGTTCCCTCAATGTACATCTTCACGAAACCACTGGTCGCGTTGTAAGCCACCTTATAACTACCTGACATTTTTCCCTTTATGACTTTGGAATTGCCGTTGTTGTATATGGCAGCCTCTGCCTCCTCAAGTTTCTCCTCTAGCAGTTTCGCATTGCCCTGCTCAAAGTGTTGCAAGATGGTTTTGCACACTCCGAGGTTGACATCTGCGGTTGCTTTGGTGATAGCTAGAAACTTGAGGAAGGCGTTGTACGCGTGATCCTGCGGTGACGTTGCATTTACTAGACGAGGTGAAACGACCTGCCCCATGTCGGCTCTAGTTCTTTTCGCCTGCGTTGGTGCCGGTTTTGTTGGGATTTTGGACTTAGGTATTAGTGTCGTTAGTGGAGCTATGAGTTTCGCCTTTTTTGCTGGAGCTTCTTCGTATTGTATTGTATTGTATTGTATTTATTTTTATTCCTTATTGATACTTTAAATGTACACTAGGAAACGTCACAGCAGAATACATTATAAGGAACTTTAACAGTATCACTATCAGTACCTAAAATATAGGTAGGAACAATCAAAAAAAAAATATTATTCACACGTACTAAAGTATGTGCTAAAGTCATCAGCTAGTGCTTCGTCAATATCATAATATGATTTATACAATAATAACTTTCTAATTTTAAAATTATATTCCTTACAATCTAAATTTCTTATAACTAAAGGTAACTTATTAACGACCTAGACAATTTCTCAGTTTCCGAGTCAAGGTCATGCGATGTTGAAAACTGTAAACAACATGTATCTGCCTACCGTAACGCATTAACTATTCTAACACAAAATATTCGCAATATTTACAATTATATTAACAATCTCAGCACTTTTTTGCAAAGGCTTAATGTTGAATGTGACCTAATCATCCTAACCGAATGCTGGCTTGCTATTCATAATAATAACTTGCCTATAATGGAAGGTTATAGAGCTCATAATACCACTAAAAGTCACAGTCAAAACGATGGAGTAGTAGTTTATGCTAGAAACTCATTATATAACATATCTGTAGAAGAATTGAACATCTTGGACTGCACCTGTTTGTTGGTAAAAATTGGAGCAAGTATTGCTATTTTAGCTGTGTATAGATCACCTTCATTTAATAATATAGATTCTTTTCTTGACTCTCTGCACTCCCATCTCCAAACACTATCGTCATTTAAAAATATTGCTATAGTAGGCGACATTAATATTAATATTCGCCCAGGGTTTTGTGACGGTGAGAATGGCTTGATTAGCCGCAGAAAGGGCACAAAGAGCAATCCTTAAGGTCCACTTTATTACATCTTAATCCACTTTTCGTCCCTTTCTCTATCCAACCAACTTATTATATAAGTCGTGTAAAGTTCTAACAGTTAGGCAGCTATTTATACTAAACATAGTTTTAAGACAACACAGAGCACTTCCCTATAGCACTGAAAGTACTAACAAAAGACGAAAAGATATCGTCCCCACTAACAACACCCCAGTTAAGCATGCTTTTGCATCCAGATTTATAATGTTCCTAGGACCATTGCTATACAACAGGCTAAATCGTAAATTGAGCATCCACTCAATGAACTTATCAAACTGTAAAAAAGCCTTACAGACTGCTCTATCCAATCTCTCTTACGAGGGAACTGAGCAATTACTAAACGTAATAAAGTAAGATTTTAAAGATTATATAGTACGTAAACTCATACCTTCCATGTTTACACTTAGTTTATTAGTTATTTTTATTTTTCTTCATTATGTAAAAAGATTCTAAGTTTTGTTAATTTGAGTATTCATAGGTTACGCCAGTCCAGCCTTTTTCGCCTGAGACACAGGTTTTCCTAGTTCAGGCAATGTATAAAATCTAACCTATAAGTAGATATTAATCCCTAATGTTAATCTTAGCTATATGAAAAAATGAATAAAGATTTATTTATTTATTTATATTTATATTAAATAATTTTATGCTTAGGCATAAAAAGCTTTTATTTATTTTGTCAAGCCTGTGTGATGGAACAATAATATTGTTTTTATTACGTGTATTGTAACTATGTATGTCTTTGTTTGCTTTGAAATCGTCAATATGTAATTTAGCATAAATTAAATTTTGAAAAATACATTCACCAGTAAATGTCAAAATATCTAATTCCCTAAATCGTAGTCTACAAGAGTCTAATTTATCAATTTGCAATATAAATCGTATTGCTCGCTTTTGCAACAAAAACACTCTATTTGACTGTGATGCATTTCCCCAGGCTAGTATACCATACGTCGTCAACGAGTGGAAACACGCATGATACACTGTTTTGGCAGCGCGTACGTCGCTCAACTGTCTTATGGTTTTAATTGCATACGCGGCTGACTTAAGTTTACCTACTAGAATGTCAATATGGCTGTTCCATGTCAACTTATTATCTATTTTAACTCCTAAAAATTTTACGTCACTTATAAAAATAATTGAATTATTAATAACTGTATTTTGAGCTGGGTCAATACTTTTAGCACTGCCCAAGAAAAATCTCATTCGATGCCTCTTTGTCTTCCGATCTCGTTGTTGGAAAAGGATTTCCTGACAGCCCTTGCAGCATCGAGCTGAAGGTGTCTAGAAATCCCTTGAGATGGCCTCCGACTTTGGCTCTCTTCTTTTGCTCCTGCACACTGCTTTGATGTAGTGCAGTTTTTTCGGCGGCTGCTTTCTGTTGGCCACGTTCGGATCCGCTGATCGAGGTTGGCATGGGATGTCCCCAGCTATCGGTTGCTGTTTTTGGGTCGTGTGCTTTGAGGAAGTTTAGGTTTTCTCCTCTGTCTTCGTACACGACCACCTCATGTTGTTCTGAGGCTTTTAAACAGCATAGCCGGTCTACGACTTGTCCCTGCTCATACCCAACCGTCATCGCGTCTACACTTATTACACGGGGATCTTCCGCTCCTCCGCCCGTTTCTCCCAACATGGTGAGCATCGAACATGCCTGTGCGAAAGGGGTATAGTTGCCTTCCAATGCGAGCAGAACGATCGTCTTGTTGTGCGATCGGACTAGTCGACATCAGTGGCCCGCCACTTCCGTTTCAGGTAACGCGCTATATACTTTGCGCCTCATGGTCGTTTTTGAAGTGCTCCCATTTATGAGTGATTCCAAGCCAGGTGAAATCGAAAAGTGATTTCTAGCCCCGGTCCGGCAGAAGCCTATTCCAAGCCGCTCGTTGGCGCTGTCCATGAAAAGTGCCACTCCTCGGATTCTAATCCCAGGCACTCCTCTCTCCCCGCAAGCGAGGAGTGTGCGGACAGCGACGCTTTTGGTTGTAGGTTCCCGCCGAGAGCCGATGCTGCTTGTGGCTTGACTAACGGGTATTGGTTGTGATTCAAGAGGCAGAAGATCAGTGTGTCTACTTGCCGCAGCTCTAAAGATCTTCTCGGCGAACGACAGAAAATGCGGTCTGCAATCAGGATCTGCAACGATGTTGTGCAGTTCCGATTCGACCAGGTTTCTGTCAATCCGGTCTTCTAGATCTGTTCGAGCCGCTAGGAAACGAGGGCAGTCGAGTATGATGTGCCATACGGTTTCACAGATATCCGGGTCGCATTCGCTTCCCAGGCTGTTTTTCAGCTTGAATCTGTGAAGATACTTGGCTATCCCCCCGTGACCTGTTAAGACTTGCACTTGGATTGGTGTAAATTTTGTAGAGCGAGTTATCCGATATGCACTGTGGACGTCTGGAAGGAACCTTCTCGTTACCGCACCTGTGCTGAAGGTTTCGTATCGATCCTGCCATTTGCGGATCGATTTTTCACGAATCTTCCTCCTAACGTAAGACAGGGGGATCCTTCCATAGTCCTGTGTGGTGTCCTCGAGCGCTGCAGCTTTCGCTAACTCGTCCGCTCTCTCATTTCTGACAGTGCCTACGTGCGCCCTTAGCCATAACATTCGGATCTCTCGTCCTCCTTCTCGGATCCTGGCAATGTTCTCCTTTATGCTTCTCGCCAGAGGGTGGTTCAAGCTGGGATTCCGGAGCAGGTCGAGTGACAACCTTGAGTCACTCAGTATGCTAACTACGGGGTCACTGCTCGAGTTTACCATCTGAAGAGCCCTGTGGAGTGCATAGAGTTCCGACTGGAAAACTGTGCACGCAGGGTGAAGCTTAAAGGTGGCGAAGTTTGACTCCTTTCCCTCCTCCCACTGGGTTAGAGCAGCACCTACTTTTCCGTCGATTTTGCTGCCATCGGTGTATATTTGGGGTCCGGTGATCTGCTGGACGGTGTCTTCTAGCAGTTCGTACTCTACGGGTGTTAGGGTAGATGAATGGGGCTGTTCCAGATATTCCACTCGGAGTTCGAGCTCCGTTTCGGGTGGGAGATAGTCTTTCGCCAGACCTTTTTTGGCTCTGTATAGGTTCGCCGCCTCTTGGATCCTTAGATTCAGTGGCAGCAGACCCGCCAGTGCCAGTGCTGCGGTGAGTGAGACCGTTCGGTATGACCTACAGACGTTTTGTGCAAATCCTCTCTGGAGCGCATTGAATTGATTTTTATTCATTTGCAGCTCCACAGATTGGTACCAGGCATTTGAGGCGTATGTCATAATAGGCTCCACCACCGCGATGTAAATGGTTCTCGTGATCTCGCTATTTAGACCCCACGTTACTTTCGCTGCGCATGCCAGCTGTTTATAGATATCAGCTACTTTCTTGCATTGCGCGGATACGTGGAATTTGAAGACTAGGTTTCGGTCGATGATCAGGCCCAGCAACTTTATCTCCTCAACGAGGTCCAGTTTTGTTCCGGCCATAAATAGCTGTGGGGTTTCATATTTCAACTTCTTCGTTAGTAGCATCGCGTTGGTCTTATGCGGTGCGAAGTTGAGTTTGTTGTGATTTCCCCACGTTGCCACTTTATCCAGCGTTGAGTTAACAGACCGCTCAAGGCTGCTCACCGACTCTCCTGTGAAAACGAGAACCACATCATCTGCAAAGGCCTGGCTGTATACTCCATCCATCTCTAGGCTTTGCAGCAACGAGTCTAGGATGACTTTCCTAAAGATTGGTCCTCCTATGGATCCTTGGACACAACTCTTTGTAGTTTCCTTCTCGTAAGCTGCTCTAGCATAGTTGACCGTGATCTTTCGGTCTGTGAGATACGAACATACCATCCGGTACAGATTTCCCGGAGACCTTTTTTCGACAAGTTGGTGTTTTAAAGCTGGCCACCACGCGTTGTCGAAGGCACCCTCTATATCCAAAGGGCATCGGAAAATCCTGCGATGAGGATGGTTTGTTCGCAGGCTTTGTGGATGGCTTCAGTGTAAGCTGTGATCTTATCTTCGAGGTCCCTCGGGGTTTCGGACTCCAAAATTGAGACGGTGGTGATGTCTCTTTCCGCTAAGATGGTTTTTAGCAGATGTGTGAATTTGGTCCACTTTGCCTTCTTGGTGTTATACTTGCGCGTTGTGACTGGCCCAAGAACTTCCAAGGCCCTCCCCAAGCGCAAGGTGAAGGTGATAGCGTTGTGGTCCAACGTCACGAGACCTCTCTCCTCTCTCCATCCCTCGATTCTTCCAAGCAAGGGTGTGCTGCAAGCGGAGACGTCCACTATGCTTGTGCAGGCTCTACCCTTTCTGAAAGTTTTGAAGGTCGGAGTGTCTCCGGTGTTTAAAATTTAGAGTTCCTTCTCATTCAGGAACGCATTATATGCCTCTCCTCTGTCATCCTCAGATACGCTGCCCCACCAGTGGCTCCAGGCATTTATATCTCCCGCGACGATGAGGTTTTAGGTGTCCAACTTGTTGCAAACTATTTTGATGCGGTCAAGATACGGTACTACGAGTATGTCCTGGTCCCCCTCTAGGTAGACGGATATTACTCCTAGTTTTAGGCCTCCCTTCAGACCCTTCAAAACTGCCGCTTCAGTTTCAGTTACCAGCTGTGGATCGTGTATGACTTCCAGCCGGTTACCGAAAATTATAATGGCAGCCTTCACCGGTTTTTGCCTATTCAGGGTGCATTGGATTACCCTAGTCCCAGGATGTTGTTTGAGGACGCCGGTCTTTCCGACGTACGGTTCCTATACTAGGGCAACCGTGATGCCCCTGTTCACCGCAACCTGGAGTGGAGCTTGGATAAACCTCAAACCTGTTCCGCCCAAATTTTGAGGGACCGAGCTTTGGTACTGTGAGACGCCCTCAGCAATACGATACTCGGGACCGCGCTATTGCATCCCATTTTAGTCTCTCTGGGCACTCTTTGCTAAAAGCGTTGTGCGCCAGGTTGATGCTGGTTCCGTGCGCGGCCGAGCAGTTTTTGCATTTTGGAGGGTTCCCCTCCTGTCTCCCCTTACATTTTTCCCAGGAGTGAGCCTTTCCGCAGTGACTGCAGAGCTCGTCTCTCTCCCGGCAGACAACCTTCGTGTGGCCGAAGCCAAGGCATTTGGTGCACTGCACCAGTGGGGTCTGATCAAATACAGGTCTGCGCTGCATCCCTATATAGATTTTCCCTGCCTCTACCAGGTTTTTGTGGATGGAAGACTTCCACTACCGCATGGCACTCGAGCGGGTTACGTGCCTTTTTACGGTACCGCATCTTGACGGTGCTATCCTTCAAGTTCACGTCTTTTAACAGGGTTTTGTTTTGCGCCAGTATATTATCCACGATGTCTTCGTCGGTGTGGTAGGACAGGACATCCCTGACGATGACTAGAGGGTTTGCTGCCCTCGCCACTTCCGCCTTTAGGCCCTTATCCATCCTAACCCTGCTCTGCACCAGATCCAGGTCTTCTCTGGAGCTACAGCTTAGGATGACTTTTTTATTTTTAGCCTTCCTAACTCTGTCGACCATGGCTCCAGTTTTTTTGATGTCAAGAGCCACCCTGATCCTGTCGATCACATTTTCCCCGGTGTTCTGGGGGTTGTCTGATGTGTTGATCAGGGTGTGGTTTGGTTTTAAGGGCGGTGGTGGCTTGGCGGCGATCTTGGCGTAGGTCAGCTTTCCTTTCGAGCTGCCTCCTTCCTCAGCTTTGGCGAGCTCCGCTTCGAGGTAGCGGTGGTGGTGCCCTCATCTTTTCTTCCCGAAGGGTTCGGAGCTCAGATGTCACCGCTTCCATTCTCTCCGTTAGAGGATGCATATGCTCCTCCATGTTGATTAGAATGGGCTGCGGTGGCTCGGATGGGGGCGCTCGTTCAGCTGACATCGCTTTCAGGATGCCCTTCATCTCCTCCATTTCCTGCCTCAGGCCAGGTTCTGGCTGTGCTGGTGGGGGTTTGGAGTCCATTTTCTCCATGGCTTTAAGGTTGTACTCCAGGATCTCGCGCGTGTGTTTGTTGGTCTCTCTTCGGAGCTCATCCAGTTGATTCTGGAGAGATTCTACTCCTGCCTTGAGGCTCGAGTGGTCTCTCCAGATGGGGTCTTCCTCTTTCCCCTTTTGCCCGCTGGTTACGAGCTCTCCCAATGCTCTGACACGCTTGTCGAGGTCCTGGAGCGCTTCCGACGTTTCCTTTATAAGCCTATGGGGCTCCTGGGTCTCATACCCTTGCCAGTTTCGCACCGCTTGTATCTCCTTGAGCGATGCGCCGATGTCCGTTCTGGCCTTTGACATTTCCGACGTGAGATTAGTGGTAATGTCTATTAATTGTTTAGTATGGGCTCTCTCCACCCTTACGAGCTCCGTAGCGTGTCTCGTCCTTTCCCTTTCCAGACTGGTGATATGTCTGGATCTTGAGTCCGACAGTGAGAGGATTATTTCGTAAAGAGTCTGCAGGCTTTCGAGTGCGACGACTTTGCACTCCCTCTTCATATTGCCTGCAGACTACAACGCGTCTTTCCCTTTCAGCAGCGTCTCGTTTGCCATCTTTGTGGCTAGGTCCATCTCCATCCCCGTTCGTCGACCCGCTTGCACGACGAGCATGCTCTGTCGTGGTCTGGGCCTGTTCACGGAGGTGTCTAGGTCTAAGCAAGACGCAACCGAGTCGTCGTCGGACTCTACGGGCTTAGGTGGTGATATCCCACACTGTTCCCAGTTGATAATTTTATCTGTGACCGACTCCACCGCGGACCGGTCTGAGGGTGTGGCCAGGTGTTCACTCGGTGGTTTCGCAGGCGATGTCCTCTTCCTTCTCGCGGGGACCTTTGGGCTGACTTCCTCCGATTGTGCTCCGATCGTTGATGCCTTCTTCGCTTCGGGTACTGATAGCCGCGTCGACTTTTCTAATTTTAGTGACTTGGCGGCCGTTTCCTTCTTCAGTACCTTTTCACGCAGCGATATCTTTGGTTGGAGGGTCACCTGAGGTGCCACTTCCGACTTTGGGACGGATCCGGTCACGGATTTGGCTGACATTTTGTTTTAAAATTAATAAATACAATTTCTTATTTATAAAATTAAATACTAAGTTGTTCTACTTAATACTAGCTGTAAAATTTTTCGAGGTAGATGTTAAATTTCGTGCCTGTAATTTAGCCGGCAGTCAGACCCTCCTAACCGAAACACAGCAAAGCTGTTTGGCGGCAGAATTGGGTGTGATGGTAGTACTTCCCCGGACGAGCCCTTTGAAGTGACTCTTCTACCTTTACGGCTAGTATTATTTATTTAAAGTTATACAATGACTAATAAAATGTTCAGAACTTTGAACCTATTTACTTGTTACACTATTTACGTTAAAAATATTTTTTTCTTACTGAGTAATAGCTTTGTCTCGCGCGCCGCCGGTGTTGTGATGCCTGATGGTGATTGAGTTTTCAGATTTCTGCTGAGGTGGGTTTGGAAATTTAGAATTCCCTTGGAGGCAGATTGTAGGGCTCTTGACGCTGATTGCGGGGATGCCAAACTCGGGGGGTCTATCTCCAATGGTTCCGGAGATATGGCCCGAGGGGGTTTTGGGAAATTTGGGGGGGGGGGGTGTACCCGGGGGCCCGGGGGCAGGGGTTGGGGGCGGGGGTAGGGATCCCTGAGATCGAGGTAGTGGGGCTCCTATGTCCGGTGGTGGACACCAAACACCAGCGGTCTACCTCCTTCAGGTAACAACCCCGGAGGCACAACACGGAGAGGTGAGGTAGCTTCAAGGCAAAAGGGGGGGAATTTGAAGTTGGGGTTAGGGGGTGGGGGTGGGGAAATTTAGGACGGGTCTGGTCTCCCCTTTAAAAGGAGTCCAAACACGGGTGTCCTAGGACTTTGGGTTCAGGAGTTACACCAGGGTTCACCTGAAGGTCCGACGAAGGTGCTCCGCTGCTGATGTTCCGCAGTGGCGCAGTCCTAAGGCCGGCTTCCGAGTCTTCACCTTGGTTGTCCGACGTCACACCTCGTGCCAACTGAGTGTAACTAGGTTATACGTGTGTCGACCACGCGGTGTGTGAGGTTGTTTTCCTGAATTTTTGGTACCTTGTATCTTCTTCTGGCTTGGACGGATTTTCATAATTCCAACTCTGTTAGATAGACCTTGTAGAGTTCCGTCTGATGGTGGTGTTTGTTGGATGTGTCCTCCGTCCTCCTGGTAGATATGGTAGTCCAAAGTCCCGGGCCCCCTGTTCAAAACGCCTTGATGCAGGATGTTGAAAACGATAATCCTTATGAGTCAGGCACTACTTTAACCGACGATAAAAAAAAATTTGCGCTAACTCAAAAAAATTCAATTAAATTGAATTTTTACTACGGAGCTGTATGAGTGTGTGGCGAGGTTGGGCTGTTACTGGTTAGGTTAGGTTAGGTTAGATTGACTCGTCGGGGACTATCTCTCAGACAGAGAGGTAATCTTCCCGACGACTCGCGGGGAGGGTAGTAGTCCCATGACGCGCGGCGTTCCACAGGGGTCGGTACTTGGCCCACTCCTGTGGAACGTCGGGTACGATTGGGTCCTCCGGTGTGCGAACCCTCGTGGCGTTGGCGTGGTATGCTACACCGATGATACGCTGGTCGCCGCCCGGGGAGACGACTACAGAGAGGCTGCGATCCTAGCCACAGCCGGAGTCGCGACGGTCGTCGCAAGGATCCGAATGCTGGGTCTGCAGGTCGCACTCCACAAATCCGAGGCCATATGTTTTCATGGCCCCCGGCGGAAACCACAGGTGCAGACGAAGACGCATCCGGAACGAAGACCTCGAAAAAGAGCTGTATGCCGAATACAGAGCTGCATGCACGAGTCTGCAAACGGCAATTCGACAAGCCAAAGAGGCATCGTGGGAAGAATGGCTGGAGACCCTCAGCCTCGACCCATGGGGTCGGCCTTACAAGGTGGTATCAGGGAAACTACGCCCCTGGACCCCGCCAATAACAAAAGCGGCAAGGCGGCAATACACGCGGAGTCGACGGCGCAGCCGGCGAGACCCAGAAAACGAGGACCTTCTCTACGCCTCTTACGTAGAGGCAAAGAAGGTCCTCAAAACAACAATGGCCGCCGCCGAAGACGCGGCGCGAGCCGAGATACAGGGACCCGTATGGGAGACCATACAAGGCGGCGCGGAACAAACTGCGCCCCTTTGGTCCTTCGCTGACGGAGTCCCTCGAGCCGGCATTGGTGGATGGGGTGGTTCGGTCCCTGTTTCCACCCGGGACCAACGTCACCCCACCAGTGATGGACCCCCCGCGGGGAGCGGTTCCGCCGGAGGAGGAGATCCCTGCAATCATGGTGGAGAAGCTTGCCGAGGAGACCCTTTGCCTCCGCGCCTTGGCGCGGAGGCAAAGCGTCTTGGCGCGCCTTGGCGGCCCGCACTTCAGCAGGCTGTCGACGCGCCTATTGAAGGCCGCGGCTGCGCTCGCGTGGCTCCTTCCAAATCTGGGGGGGCCAAAAGCACGATGCCGGCAGTTGTACGCCGGCATCTTGAAGAGCATGGCCCTCTACGGGGCCCCCATCTGGGCAGACTCCCTTCAAAGGAGGGAGAATGCTAGCGCGATTCGCAGGCCCCAAAGGGCAATCGCACAGCGGGTGGCGAGGGCATACCGCTCGGTGGGCTTCGCGGCGGCGTGTGCTCTGGTGGGCACCCCTCCTTGGGAGCTCGAGGCGTAGGTGATCGCCAGAGTGTAGGAGTGGACAGCGGGGCGTAGGGCGCTCGGGGATCACCCCGCCCCGGAAGAGCGGGAGGCCGTCCAACGTCAGGCGAGGGCCGCAATTGTCCACCATTGGACGGAGGACCTCACCTCCGCCGCGTTTGGCCGCCGAACGTTGGACGCTCTCGGGCCAATCCTGCGAGAATGGCTCGAGAGGCCTCACGGATACCTCTCGTTCCGGATGGTGCAGGTGTTTTCCGGGCATGGGTGCTTCGGATCGTACCTGCACCGGTTCGGAAGAGAGGTGACCCCGTCGTGCCACGATTGCGGTGCGGTGGAGGATACGGCGCAGCACACCCTCGAGGTGTGCCCGTCGTGGTCCGAGCTGCGTCGCGACTTAGTGGTGGCAGTCGGGCCGGACCTCTCGCTGCCCGGCGTGGTCATATCCATGCTGGGAAGCGAGGAAGCTTGGAAAGTCGTAGCCTCCTTTTGCGAGGACGTAATGTCCCAGAAGGAGGCAGCGGAGCGCGCGCGGGAGGATGATCCCCTCGCTGCACCGCCTCGTAGGCGAAGAAGAGGTAGGAGAAGGCGATTGCACGAAAATCACCTTCCCCCTCCTGGTGGAGGATAGCGGGAGACAGGCGCGGGGGCGCCTTCTCCCGCATTGCACTTATTCTCCACTTCCGCCGTGCGGGAATGGCCGAGCACTCACGGTCGTTCCCGGGCCTCTCCCTGTCGGGAAAGGAGTGAAGGCCCCGCTGTAAAGGCGGGCGGTCGTAGCCGGGGGATTGGAAGTAAAGGCTCTGCCGGTTTCCCATTCCTCCTCCACGCAGACGATGCCGGAATGCCGCTGGGTCGTTTAGTGGGTATACCGGTCCTGTTTGGACCGGGGAGTCCCACATACCCCCCCCCCCTCCCCTCGTCCCCCAATGGGGGGCATGCGTAATGCATTTTTCCCAGCGTCAAAAAAAAAAAAAAAAAGTTGGGTTGGGTTGGGTTACGGTGTCATGGACGGCAGCGTGCGTGTTGGCCGGGGATCCCTCTTGGGAGCTCCAAGCGGAGATCCTCGCCGAAGTTTACCACTTTGTGGCGGCAAGGAGATCCCGAGGGGAGCCTCCAATATGGGAGGAGGTCACGCGCATGCGGAGGCAGGCGCGGGCCGCCTTGTTGCGGCGGTGGAAGGAGGACCTGGTGCTGCCGGTTCCGGGACAGTGGACGGTGGATGCCGTGAGGCCGGTCCTTTGTAGATGGGTAAGGCGGCGGTTTGGCTCGCTGACTTTCCGAATGGTGCAGGTGCTTTCCGGACACGGATGTTTCGGAAAGTACCTGCATGGAATCGCGAGGAGGGAGGTGGCCCCAACCTGCCATGAGTGCGGAGCACCCGAGGACACGGCACTCCATACGCTGGAAGTGTGTGCTGCATGGGGCCCACAGCGGCGCACACTTACAGCGTGCATCGGAGGGGATCTCTCTCTGCCGAGCGTAGTGAACGCCATGCTCGGCAGTGAGGGATCGTGGCAGGCGATGGTATCCTTCTGCGAAGAGGTGATGACGCAGAAGGAGAATGCGGAGCGAGCCAGGGAGGACGATGCCTCATCGGACCCGCTCCGGCGCAGACGAACGGGAGCAAGGAGGAGTCGGTTTGCTCGCTTCCTCACTCCTCCTTCGTAAGCAGGGTCACTGGCTGCGAGTCGGGAGACTCACAGCCGGCTTGCACGACCTCGCACGTCGTCTTGAGGGGGGGTCTTTGTGAGAAAGGCCGCCTCCTCCATGTCGGGGTCCCAACTGGACCGACCGCCAGGGCTGGGTGGTGAATGTTAGCGCGACCCCACCTTGCCCCACCTCGGCGGAATGTTTGCTCACCGTGGTGGTTTTAGCCGGTAAGAGTCCGGCATAACCACTCTGGTGCCCCCGCGCGGGAGTGGTAATTTCCCCACGTTAAAAAAAAAAAACAAAAGGTTAGGTTAGGTTAGGTTAGGTTGGGCGGGTCTGGGTCTATCCATTAGTAGTTGCTATGCCTAGCTTGCGTGCTTTGGCCGCTTGTTTTGGATAAGTCCAGGCCTTCCTTACTCGGCTGTGGGAGCGAGTAGGGAGGCGTATGGTCTTGAGGGAGAGCGCAAGTCGTGTAGATCCTTAAGGCAAGTCTGGTGGGGTCGGCCTTCTCGCGGTTGCTGCCCGTTGTAGGTCTATTTCCATCTGAAATAGACGTAACTAAAACCACCAGGCGCCGGCACTTTGTCGGTGGGGTAGGAATTAGGAAGAAGGGCTGGTAGAGCCGTCTCCAGTGTGAGAGGCACTGCTGATGCGATGTTGTCCCGCCTGGTCTTTCGCGAGTCGGCTGTATGGGTCAGTTTCCTTGCGGAATTCCAGGCGGACCACTGCCAAGCGGGGCGAGCGTGCCCTTTTCAGGGCTCGCTGATAGGGGAGCTCACACCTGAAAAAAGAGACGACGATGTGGAGCATCGGAGTTAGCAACATGGAACAAACAAGCAGCTGTGAAAATGGTCCCCAGGTGGGTCCCCGAAAGGGGGAATCCCACTCCTCCACGTCAACCGGAGTGGAGGGCTGCCCATCGTACTCTGGGGGGGGGGGGCAGCAACTGCTTCGTAGGCCGGCGTTCCGCTGGCCTTCGTGAACACGACAATGGCAATACCGAACTGGACTCTGAGATCGCTCGCGATTTGGATAATGTTAGTATGGAGTTGGAGGACGCGCTAGTGAGTGGTAGCGCTGAGAATGTGTGTGGCACTCATGTGCCAGAGACAGTGCACTCGTTGTGGGATGCGAAGGGCAGATTTAAAAAGGGCCCTTCTAAGGGCCAACCACGAGGCCCTTCTCAGGGCCAACCAAAAGGCCCTACTCAGGGCCAACTAAAAGGTCCTTCTAAGAGCCAACCAAAAGGCCCTTCTCAGGGCAAACCAAAAGGCCCTTCTCAGGGCCAAGCCGACAAAGGCACATCGTCGGCGTTGGGATCTGCGGCAGGCCATTATGTCCGATTGATGGATAGGGTCGAGCATCGCATCCTCCAGGCGAACACCAACCACTGCAAGGCAGCCCAGGACCTGCTGATGCAAGCCATGGCTGAGTGGTTGGTGGACGTGGTGGTTGTCTCCGAACCGTACTCGGTCCCCGTACGATGGCTGGGTGATCGGGAAGGCTTGGTGGCATTGGTGTCGCGGTCTTCCACAGACTCCCCTCCCCTCTCGCTTTTAGAGAGGGGACCGGGATACGTGGCCGCCGCCTGGGGGGATATAGCCCTGGTGGGCGTCTATATTGCTCCCCAAACCGCTCTCTCCAGGATTTCGAAAACTTTCTCAAAGTCCTCACCGCAGTCGTCGGTAGGGCGGCACCACGCCAGTTCGCCGTATTGGGCGACCTGAACGCCAAGTTGGCGGCCTAGGGCAACCCGGCCGCCACTTGCAACGTTCGCGGACGAGCCGTCGAGTTTTGGGCAGCCTCCTCCGGCGTGTCCCTCCTAAACAGAGGGACAGTCCACACGTGTGTGCGGCGGCGGGGAGGGTCGGTGGTCGATGTCTCGTTTGCCACCCCCGACCTTGCTGCCCGCGTCGTTGACTGGAGGGTGGAAATGGTGGAGACGTTGTCGGACCACCGATATGTGCGGTTTGACATCTCCACCCAGAGCCCCCGGAGGGTGGTCCGCTCGGGCCAATCTCCCTTTCCACGGTGGGCTCTCACTCACCTGGACCGGGGGGCGGCCAGGGAGGCGGCGTTCATCCAGGACTGGCTAACGCCTTCTACCAATGTCCAGGACGTGGACGCCGCAGCGGTCCAACTGCGAAAGTCCCTGACCGAGGTGTGCAACTCCAGCATGCCTCGGTCTCACCGTCTGGCTCCCCGTCGCGCCGTCTATTGGTGGTCGGAGGAACTGGCGGGGCTCCGGGCTGCCTGTGTTGCGGCCAGGAGGGCCTACACGCGGAGCCGACGGCGCAGCTTGCGAGTCCCGGAGAGCGAGGACCTTTTCTACGCCTCTTACATAGAGGCAAAAAGGTCCTCAAGGTGGCAATGTTTGCCGCCGAAGACGCGGCGAGAGTCGAGATGCTGGAGGGTCTCGACAGAGACCCGTATGGGAGACCATATAAGGCGGCGAGGAACAAACTGCGTCCCTTCGGTCCCCCACTTGCGGAGACCCTCGAGCCGTCATTTATGGATGGGGTGGTTCGGTCCTTGTTCCCGACTGGGGCCAGCGTCACCCCGCCAGTGATGAACCCCCACGGGAGGCGGCTCCGCCGCAAGAAGAGGTCCCTCCGGTCACGGAGGTGGAGTTTGGTGTGGCGGCGCTCTGTCTCCGCGCCAAGAAGACGGCCCCCGGCCCGGACGGCGTCCCAGCTCGAGTGGTGGCCATTGCCGCCTCCCAAATGGAAGAGAGGTTTCGGGACCTCTTCAGCGCGTGTTTTGCGGCTGGAAGGTTTCCGAAACCCTGGAAGGAGGGGCAACTTTGCCTTCTCCGTAAGGAAGGACGCCCGGCGGACTCCCCCTCGGCATACCGGCCCATCGTTCTGCTCGATGAGGCTGGTAAGTTATTCGAGGGGATCGTCACCGCTCGCCTGAATGGCCACCTGAACGGGGTAGGGCCGAACCTGTCGGACGCCCAATTTGGTTTCCGAGTGGGGCGTTCGACGGTGGACGCGTTGGCCCGTCTAAAGGGCCAAGTGAAAGAGGCCGTGGGGTCTGGGGACGGAGTGTTGGCTGTGTAATTTGACATTGCAAACGCCTTCAACAACGTACCTCACTCGACGATCCTGGAGGCACTCCGGTACCACGGAGTACCTCGGTACTTGCAGAACCTGTTGGCGAGCTACTTGGAGGATCGAGCCGTCCTCCTCGTAGACAAAACTGGCCAAGTCCATAGGTACGGCGTGGAGTCTGGTGTTCCACAAGGGTCGGTCCTAGGACCACTTTTGTGGAACATCGGCTTCGACTGGCTCCTGCGAGGAACCCTCCTCCGTGGCACGAGTGTCATCTGCTACGCGGATGACACTCTCCTCACTGCCCGGGGGAGGAATTTCAGAGAGGCGGCCAGTTTGGCATCGGCTGGCGGATCCTTGGTCGCGGGAAGGATCCGCCGCTTAGGATTGAGGGTTGCGCTGCACAAGACCGAGGCCGTGTTCTTCCACGGGCATCGGCAGCGCATCCCTCTTGATGCCCACATTGTTGTGGAGGGCGTCAGGGTCGAGATGAAGACCCAGATGAAATATCTGGGTCTCATCCTAGACCGCAGGTGGCGCTTCGGCCAACACTTTAGCTGGCTGTCAGCACGGCTGCTGAGGACAGCGAACGCCCTCTCGTGGCTCCTTCTAAACCTGGGATTTCATCCACGAAAATGGTTTGATTTCATCAACGAAAGTGTGTGCCTACCTTAGAACGCCCCTGTTATTTATAAATTATCTTTTGAACTATGAAAAATAGTAGGCTAAATCGAAACGGGGTACCCCAACTTGAGTAGGTTAGGTTCTAAAATAGTGACAGAATCAACACGGGGCACCCCGACCAGAAGTGGTCTTGTGCGTGACACCCCAAGAGTGTATAGAAAGAGCGCGGGAGCCCACCCAGAGTCCAGGGATTTGGAGGAAAGTGGTCTATGAAAACGGGGGGAGCAACATTTTCATAGACCACATTTTCCTCCAACCCCCTGGACTCTGGCTATTTTCAATATAAAAAAATAGTTATTGTCATACTTAACCTCAAAGTTTTTTTTTTAATTTTCTCCAAAACTATAGGTTATTGTAAGTCCTTACAAAAGGGGGGGAGGGCTCTCCCCCCCATCCCTCTATCAAACCGTTCCTAAAGGAAAGCCTTGCCACTTTTTTTTTAAATCGAACATAAAAAGCCTTCATTGAAAATAAAAAGCCGTCATTGATTTTGACTGAAATCGAGTTGATGTTATGGCTCAACCATAGCCTTCTGTTTAGCTGCTACACTGTAGCAATATAGGAAAAAAAAAAAAAAAAAAAATGTGGCTATTGCTCAACGCATCAACGCAACGGTGTTTTGGCAGATTGTGTTAACCTTCCTATGCCATTGCATGTTATGACACACGACAAATGACAAGACAGCTCACAGCTGAATTTGACAAATGCTGGATGATGTATGGATGGTCATCAATCAATTGTTTTTAGAATTTTAACTTTCAAGCATTAGACTTATTTCTTTCGTTATTTATTTCCTAATGCTATGACGATTGTTGAGGCTCTGAGCCTCTATCAATATGGTTTTAAACGCCGCAGTACAAATGCTACGGTAAGTTGATTTTGAATAAGTTCAGTTTTACAGTAACCTATTTTAGCACTATTTTTCCCAAATTAAATTTTCTACAACGTTTGTAGTACCTAGATAATTAGTATCCCAGATTACCCATACAAATTATTATTGCCTTTAAGAAACTACCTAGATCGGATACAAAGATCCTAGGATGCCTTAATTTATTGTGAAGTAATGTTTACAAGGATAATTAGGTAGTTGTTTATTTGTACATTTATAAGCTACGGGCATAATTATTCATTTGAGTGTATTGTCAATAAATTCTGGTTGCTTCCAATACTTCTTCCTACTGAAGATGTCAATGACAATGATTTACAGGGAAGCGGATGAGCTGAAGGAAAAAATATCAAAATTCAAAAATGGAATATCAATGTTGCAAGAACGCAGTCTGTGGACTACACAACAGCAACTGCAGAAGGTACCATTCTACCAATCTAGGTTCACTTTTTTGCCTCTTCAAAAGTGTTGCAAAATAAGAAATTATAAATTATAGGCCTAAAGAAAATTGTAACGTTTTTCTAGATTTACCAGAAGGTTCTAGTGCTCGACTTGGACTATGCTTTGGACAAAAAGGTTGAGCAGGATCTGTGGAATGTGGGCTTTAAGCAGCAGATTGAAGCACTACAGTCTATTTCCAAGGACAGAAAGGTAACAGTTATCAAATTATTTAAATAATGAATTTATGAAATATATCAAATCAATGATGAATAAATATTAATAATAAATGAATTATTAGATGGAGAGACAACCTGACAAAGGTTGCTGGGAGCTGTTGGGTGCAGGCCGCACAAGATTTGTCTCTTTGGAAAGTGATGGGAGAGGCCTATGTTCAGCAGTGGACAACTGATATGATGATGATGAATTGAATCAAGAGATCAAAAAAATCAAAAGATCAAAATTTTTATACTTACCATCAGGTTAGGTAGAGGTCAAGCGCTTGACTATCACCAATAAAAATATATACATATATCGTGTTTTGTTATGTACAACATGAAAACATGAGAGCTAATGGCTAGCATTGTGATAAAATAGGGTTTTTTCAAATTTATTACCATAGAAATATGTATTCAAATTTGGAAACAACCTTAATATCAAGTCCTAAAATATTAATGAAACAGCCTGTTTCAATTAGGTAAAAACAAATTATTTTAATTCATCATATAAGTAGGTACCTGTTAAACTGACTAAGCGGCATCCTCGCAAAGGCGCCGCCGATTTACGTTAAAACTTGTTTATTGGAAATGTATCATTTACTGGATAAATATTCAAGCTACCGGTATTGAATCCACCTCTAAAATCAGTTAATACTATTCTGGATGTGTGTTTTAAACTAAGGTTGTACATAATAAAACAGGTTGTATATAATGTATGAAAATCATTGAGTATATGCTTAATTTACGATGATCATCTTAAGTCTTAATGAGTCCTAATTATTTCCCACAGAATCCTTTGAGGAGTGAGGGCCAGGCAATGCTGTCATGGGTTCTCCAAACTGCTGCTGGATTCTACCTGTGCCTGCTGCATCAGATCTGCACCACATTCCAACTGGATTTGCCTTTTAGGTAATTGTAATCAGCAATAACTTGTACCACATATACCAAAAAAAAAAAAGATTTTGTATCAAAAATACAAACTCAATGTTTACCCGACTGCGACAAAGGAGGGTAATGTTTTTATGTATGTACTTTACTATAAAGCATTCATTTAAGATAAAAGTTACATACAATATTCAAGTAGGTTGGTTACATAAAAGCGTCACACTTCGACTTTACGTGTCAGATGTATGTTAGTCTGATTGACTGACATACATCTGATACGTAAAGTATATACAGTGTAAACTCCATGTAACGTCAATCGTTTTAACGACAAACTCTCTAAAGCGTCGAAATCACTCGGCTTTAGTTGGTTTAGCTTGTCTTGCATTTAATGGTACACTCTGTATAGCATTACACCCACTCTCAATAACGACAACAATTTGTAATAAAAAGTTCTTTTTAAATTGCCAAATTAGTAAAATCTGCGCAGCTGTGTATATCCTTTTGTCGTTTTATTACCCTAGACCATAATAAACTCGACTGTCGGCACACACCAAACTTTCTAAGAAATCCGTTCTTTTGTTTACAAAATGGGATTGCTTGCACGTGTAGCTGCAGACTGTTGTTAGTAGAAGTGAATTAGTGAAGTTAGTTTCTTTTTCTAATACAGATTTTACTTCTCTCCATTTAACGACAACTCTCTATAACGTCAAAATATGCTCAGTTCCTTGAGTGTCGTTATATAGAGTTTACACTGTATATAATTTAAATTATGCAATTTAAAGTAAATTAAAAGACATTTATTTGGGACAATAGTACAGCACAGACAAAACAGAAAGTGATAAAATAAAACGTTAAAAAAGGCTTGTGTTTAAGGGGGCACCGGAGGGACAATCGCCCATACAACACGTACTACCAAGATCATTTCTAATTGGAGCATATTTCTACCTTAATAAGGCATTATTTTAATTTGAATAGTATTTATCTAGGTTCCAAATCATATATTAGATCAAAATACTTATCTAAAATGAAATAGAAGCGTATCGCATTCTGCATGTTTTTACGTCATAAAAGACCTGTTTTCAACCTAATTGTTTCGTATTAAAAACAACAACATCTTACGTATCCTAGTCATGGGAACATAGATTATATCGTCTAGTTGCAGAATAACAACAGAATGAGAAAAATACAACAAGTTTTCAGTCATCATTTTTGGTATTACGGAACACGGTCAAAAACTAATCAAATTTAGAATCGTTCTATTGCTATCACTGTCGCTCTGCGTGGCTAAACTTCGTCATTAAACAGGGATAGCGATATTCAGGCCGAAGTTTTTGACGTGGCCGAATTGAAGTTGCGCTCAGTGTTCCGGCGCGTTAAATGCCTACCAGAAATGCACTTATATTAATTCCAATAAATGTGAAATACTCGTACCTGCCAAAACGGATAAATGCTCACCAAATTGTGTTTCATGAAGTATTATAGAAATGAAGTTAATTTCCTTTTTATTGAATGCCATAAAAAATATGTAAACGCCGTTAAAGTTAACTTTAGACCAAATATTTTATATTATCGCTAAATAGATATTACCAATATTTTATTTTATGACTTTCATTTAAGTAATCTTTGATGAGGCAATAAACTAACTGTCGAACGTATATTTTTTTTAAATGCCAACATAATTCTCAATAACTGCAACTCATAATGACTAAGGTAGGTACGCAAAACGAAGAGGGGAAGGGAGGGGGGGGGGGTGTTTCTCTGAGTCTACACTCTTAGTTTTCATAAATCTACATACTACTTAATTTTTTTTTATATATTTTAAAAGACCAACCGTCATACGGTGTGTCTGCTGCCGCTACATACGTTAAAATATATTATTTATTGTAGCACGTATAATAGTAAGGAATAAAGTGAGCTAGCCTGTCTCTGCCTGCTAGCGTACTCACATATACATTATTCATTCATTATTTACATACATCAAGCAAGCAGGTAGGTAGGTATTACTCGTGCGCGATAACTTGGGACCTGCTAGGAATGGGACTCCCCGACCGCTGCCCCTGCACTTCCCCGATGGCGCCCGTATTGTACAGTTCGCATCACTATTTTTTACTAGGGTTTTTAGTCTCGTACTGTCCTACGTCACGTAACGACGCGCTCTGGAATTCTTTTAGTTTTCGTTTGTGTTATTGTTTTGTTGTTGTAGTTTTTGATGTTATAGTTCAATAGTGTTGTTATAATTCAAATAGTGTAAAAAAGATTAGATAAAAAGCAGCGTCCTCCCTGAGTAATTAGGTTAAAAAAAACAAAGACGAAGCCGCGGGCGGCTGCTTGTTATGTTCGCTTTTTTGCGGGCGGTACAAACACGCCAATATGACGTCACCGCGCTCAGGTCCCAACTTATCGCGCACGGGTAATACAAACAAAACGTATCTATTGTCAGAGAAACAAATTTTCATAAATTTTGAAACATGTGCGGCCCTGAACAGGGCCTTTTTGTTTTTGTTTTGCGATCTAGCTAGAGCCAGCCAGAAAACTGATCCTGCGTGCCAACTGTATGTCCTTGGGCATGATGGTAACACGCTTCGCGAATGTAATCTTAGTTTGACAATAATATATTTTGGATTTAGGTTGGCTAATTTGATTACACTAAGGCAAATTAGAACTGTAGTTTTTGGTATCAATGTTACTGGTTCAGTAAAACAATATTTATAAACGGCTGGACGGGATCGTAATGAACTTTTGGCAAGGAGATAGATTATATCCTGAGGAAGGACATAGGCTACTTTTTAGGCGAGTGCGCAAAAGGAGGGTAATATTTTTATTAAATACCACGCATGCGAAGCCGCGGGCGGGTCAGCTAGTAATGAATAAAACCCAGATATTATTGAGTAAATAAGGTTAATTTGTGCAGAGTAAACTAAGCTACGCGTTTTTCACGATGTACCTACGGGAGAGTGGGCGTCCCGATACTAAATTGCTCTCGGGACGTCACACAAATTGACGCACTTACGTTATCTATTCAATTTAAATCTGTATTCATATAGGCGGACATACGCTTCTTTTTAGCCGACTGCGCAGAAGGAGGGTTACGTTTCTATTGACAAACCAAGCGTGTGAAGCCGCGGGCGGCAACTATACTTGAAGCTGCCACCCGCAGACGGGCTTATAAAACGTGGGACAAACGAAGATGATATTGCTATCTCGCTCTCACTTGCAGCCCTTACGGGAGCCGTTAGTGATGCGCCGAGTGCCTATCGATAACACTAATTACCAGTAATTGTATTGAAAAGGAAACAAACATGTTTATTGGTAGGCCCCGTCTGCCACGAGTCTTGGCGTGAGTCTTGGGTACGCCTATAGTAAAAAATATTGTGTTCGTTTTACAGACGTCGCGCCTCTCTCCTGGGCTGGACGGAAGGATGGGGCGCGGGGGAGACGGGCAGCGCGGCTCGGTTCCCCGCGCCCGCGGCCGCGCGCTACATCTGCCAGCACTGCCTCGTGCACCTCGGAGACCTGGCGCGCTACCGCCAACAGCTGCGCAACGCACACACCTTCTACAGGTAGCTGTACGCCTCCGACCTGAGGCCCTCGCTATTATACGTCAGCGTCCGCGCCCACGGGTCGCAAGCCTGAGGTCCTCACTAGACTTCAACGTTCTCGACAACAAAATAGCTAGTGCATATAAAATAAAAAATATGAATAATACATTTATTTCTAATTCTATATTCTATATTAAATAAGTAGCTCATATAAGGACACAACACAATAGGTACCTACTTACATTATACAGGGTTTTTAAGAACATGCCTGTGACAGCAATGTCTGGTGTACGGACAGTCTACCCTGCCGGCTATCATTGCCAGGACGATGTTGAAACGGATTATATATTTTATATACTTGGGCACTACTAAACTACTTAAATGCTGAATGTTTTCGTATTCTCCAGTACCGTCCTCGCATCTCACATACGCTTTATAAACGGTGCTTGTATGTTTCAGACACGCGCTAGTAGTATCGGTGGCGTGCGGTCAGCCGTACAACCAGTTAGCGCTGGTAGCGTGGCGTCGCGGACGGCGGCTCGCTGCCATCTACTGGCACGTGCGCTCGCTTCTGGTGCGCGCGCCCTTCCCGCCCGCGCGCGCCAACCTCGCGCGCACGCTGCACAACGCCGCACTCACGTGACTATACACTACTATACTAGATTATTACCCTAGGGACCAAATTATTGCTTATGCCCGAGGGCGGAATGTATAAGAGTAAAATTATTGCGTTCCTAACATCGTTATCCGAAGTCGGAGAAGGTCAAATATTTTAGGAATCATATCATCATCATCATCCACAGCCCGACTTCACCCACTGTATAGGTAGTGTATGTGGTATAGGCCTCCCCAAGTTTGTGTCATCCGCCACTATCCTGCGCTAGGAATCATTTAACGGAACTAAAATGAAGTTGGGCAAGTGACGACGAGATCGATCGATCCACCAGCGAGATGGATAGACGATGTTAATGAGCATCGCGGGTTGAACCTAGATGAGGCTGGCACAGAACTGGTAGTAAATGACACGGGAAAAGTAGGGCCTACAGTGAGTGAAGTCGGGTGGTATTTAGTTGTTGACGACTGCAACAATAAAAAAGCATAAACGTGCGCGAACTCGTGCGTTTAAAAGTCGCGATTCCCTCTCTAGGGAGGAAAAACTCACTTTGTTTCCTCTAAGTGGAACAACAATGGGAGTTTTATTCAGATTGTTATTTAGAGACCAAGGAAATGTATTCTTACCTTGATAAAATCATCTTCATATCAGCCATACAATGTCCACCGATCCTAATAGATTTTATAGAGCAACCTTATACACAACATCTCTATGTTCTCCCTATGTCCAATAGACAGGACAGCGGCACATTGCCTGTACTAGCCGGTATGCCAGTGGTTCATACCCCAGCGCCGGTTACTACCACGCAGCGGTACGACGCACACACGTACGTCACTGAGCTAATACGGGCTGCACACTACATACACACCAATGAAGAGTAAGTTATTCTGCTAATATTAGAACACTGGCGTAGAAGCTCCCATTCATTTTAACTCAACATAAAATAACATTCTTTTTGATTCTCTCCATCCAGAGATTGTCTGGGAATGATTGCTATTTAGCTATAAGACGACGTATTTAGTGTTTATTTTATAGTTTATTATGTCCCATTGCTTGTAATCCTCCCTTGGGAGGAAAAACTCACTTTGCTCCCGTTATGCAGGCCAACAATGGTAGATGATTTATAACATTTAAAAAAATCAATTGGAACAACTTTATAAACTATCAGAACCCATTTTAACTTGGGGTTAATTCGAGTAATCAATAACCCAAGTGGTGCCAGAACAATACGAATTTAGCGGGGATTCATATTTTTGACTATTTTTCCACAGATTAGAGAAAGCGAAGATGTTAGTGAATTCATTGAATTCATCCCTGACCACGTTAATAACTACCGACAGTTTTGAATCAATGACTCTTATCAAGGTAAGCTATATTCTTGTTAAAACCAAATGTAATTCTCGTAACATTGAAGCTTCGTCTAGTCTGATATCCGCTAGTTTGACCGATTCATTCAAAAGTCCGCAACATAACTTTTATGAGAAAGTGTATCAGTAATGAAATCTAAATTTTGATGACCTCCGTAGTGCAGTGGGCGAATAGCCGGTAGTGGGTTTGATTCCCGCCGCGGAACAAATGTTTGTACGATCTACAAATATTTATTCCGGGTCTGGTTGTTTCTCTTTATATTATAAGTATGTATTTACAAAAAAAAATATATAAGTATTCTATCTGGTTCCCATAGTACAAGCTCTGTTTAGTTTGGGGCTAGATAGCGCTGTGTGAAATGTCCAGCAATATTTATACTTATTTAAATGTATTGGTGGAGTGTCGCACAGGACAGAGATAGATGGAGAGACTTGGGGAAGACCTTTGCCCAGCAGTGGGACAATATAGGTTGACCAAAAAAAATATTTATTCATTAAAGTCACAAGGATCACTTTGAAACGTCAATTTTACTGCCTGTTCTCTGTTACCAAGCCAGGAAAGAAAAGAAAGAAACAAGGCTGGGTGTTCTTTTTAATGAGCCTTTTAGAATAAATAACAATAAAGAGAATAAATAACGTCTACCCTGCAACACAGTGTAAACTAACGCAGGGAACAGTGACATTACTAAACTTGTGATTATGTAATGTTTGGTCGAATAAAATTGAGTATATTTATATATTAGGTAAGTTGTAAAAATTGGAACTACCACTAAATTTTAAAACGTTTGAACAGATGGCATGCGTCCTCATCTGGCTGGTACACTCATCGACAGAGGACTTCACGATAGAAGCGAACGTGATGACGGAGTCGGAGGCCGAGGCGGCGCACCTGAGCGCGTCTCTCGCCAGTGGAGCCCTGCTGGCGCTCCTGCTGCCCGCGTACACAGCGGACACACCGCCGGACCGGACTCTAGCCCCTTGTGAGTTCATCATATCAGCCGTAGGACGTCCACTGCTGGACAAAGGCCTTCCTCATTGATCTCCAGGATCTGCGGTTGGAAGCGGCCTGCATCCAACGCCGACCTGCGGTTCTTACCAAGTCGTCTGCCCATCTTGTGGGTGGACGTCCTACGTTGCGCTTGCCGGTCCGTGGCCACCACTCGAGAACCTTTCGGCCCCATCGGCCATCTGTTCCGCGCGCTATATGGCCTGCCCATTGCCACTTCAACGTGCTAATCCGTCGGGCTATGTCGGTGACTTGAGTTCTCCTACGTATCTCCTCATTTCTGATTCGATCCCGTAGAGAAACCCCGAGCATAGCCCTCTCCATAGCTCGTTGAGCGACTCTGAGCTTATTCATAAGGCCAATAGTGAAGGACCACGTCTCGGTTCCATATGTCATCACTGGTAACACACAATGATTGAAGACTTTCGTCTTAAGGCACTGAGGTATGTTGGACGAAAAGACGTTGCAAAGTTTCCAAAACGCTGCCCATCCGAGTTGGTTGTGTCGAGTCCCTTGTGAGTTAACAAGAATAAAATAGAAAAATAAAAAACAAATGAAAAAATATTTATTTGCAGCTAAAAACATTTAAATTTCTTTTAATAAAATTTTTGTAGTTAACTTAAGATGCCTGGTATTATAGCAATATACAGCAACAAAAGTACAAAGATTGTATAAAGTTTGAGGCAGAATGAACCTACGATCACATTTTATTATTTTTTATTAATTTATTTAATTCAGATTTAAAATCCATACAAAATTCTTAAACGCTAACATACAATATTGATAGTTATAAAATCATCAAATAAATTATATAATATTTAAAATTAATAATACAGATGATTGAATAAAATAATAGAATGTCAAAAGTTTAACTAAATTTAAATCATGTTTATGCAGCGGTCTTCACACTATAGTCTAACTTTTTATTAGCTGCAGTAAAATGACGTTTTGTGGGTTGCCGGTTTTTGAAGAAAAATAAATAGGGATGTAGCTAAATGAGTGAATCATAAATGAATAATCAGTTTGGTTTTTTTTTTGAGATTTAATATTAAGTTGTAATGTATTTTTTTAACCTATTATTATTACTATACTAGAAAATTGATCTTTTTTAGTGAAAGTATAGGGAGGTACATTCAAAATGAAACAAAAACGTCATAATAATGTTATTTAATTAATTTTTGTGAACTGAATCACATCCCTATTGAGATTAGGCTGGCAACATTATTTTACGGAATGACATTTAGAAACGTCATTTTACTGCAGCTAATAAAAAGTTAGACTATAGGCAAGCCTGTATCGTGAAGACCAGTCAGATGGTTTGGCATTTTTGATTGGTGACCTCGGATTTTGATTGGGAGATGACAAAATTTTACCAACAACTGAATCTAATTTTACAGATATTTTAACAAAAAATTATATTAATAATAAATGACATGGCTTGTGCTTTATATACATTTTCAGTAATATTGCTGTTAGAAATCAAGCAAATCTGTAGTTCGTACTTTTTTAATTTGTATTTGCCCCAAACACAAGCTTATTGTTTAAGCTCTACAATATGTATGAAGACTGTATTCCGACTCAGAAATTAAAATCGGACAGATGTTTAAAAAAACATCAAAAAAAACAAAAAAAAACAGATGTTAAAAAAAAAATATGTATCAAATAAATTGAAAGTTATTTCATTTTTCATTTCGAGAATAATATTAATGTTACCCCAAAAATAGGCAAAATTTTGTACGTCGTACAATGTCGTACGTGGGTGATTGACCCCTCCACACCGCCCGGCGCGGCCCGTTGCCCCGCCGGTGTTGCCAGAGGTAAATTTTAAGTTTTGAGCGCCAAATTATTAAATTTTCTGGTATTTTTTTTTCTGGCAAACTATTACATGATTGTGACCAAATATCGATACTTTATCACATCTTTAAGGATCTGACAGGGTTTTTGTTACATATTGTATAGGCAATGTCTTTAACACCCGACCTTGTATACTAGCACTATATCTTAAGAGTTGACTATACCTCAGCCCAAACTCGAATTTCACCCCCGCTTCTCCGCGCGCCGCTGCACGTCCTATCTCGGCATGGTTCATATGTTTGCCAGTTTTTTTTATCATGCAGTCCCTTCATTATCTTGTGTTTATTTCTCATTACTGCGTCTTTATAAAAACCAACTAAATATAAATTCTACCTTAGAATTACGTGTTCGTTTGGAGCGACAGGCGTCACGGGTACCCCGTCTAAAAGCCGAGGCCAGACTGAATCGCGAAACGGGTGTCCGGAGCGAATGGTTTCATTAGTGCAAAACATAGATATCTTCATTTTATGATAAAATCAAAAGGTATTTTGAAAATATAAAACACAGGTGCCCTTATCTATGTTGTGTAGAATTACTGTACAAAGTTTCAAGATCTAAATTGTAGTATTCATCGCATAAGAACGGTTTTAAGATAAATTCGGAGTTATCTTTGGATTTTTTTTTTATTCGAGAAAATTTTACGGAATCGTGTTTTCACAACACATGCGCTCTAGCACGTATCCTTAACTATAACATATATGAATTACAAATTGAAATTACAAAATTTGTTGAACATAACATTGTTTCAAACTAAGCGGTTTATCGTCTCCCCGGGTATAGTGCGCCCTTAAGAAGCCGGCGAACCCCGAGCGCAACTTCAATTCGGCTGCGTCAAAAACTTCGGCCTGAATATCGCTATCCCTGTTTAGTGACGAAGTTTAGCCACGCAGAGCGACAGTGATAGCAAATGAATGCTTCTAAATTTGATTAGATTTTGACCGTGTTCCGTAATACCAAAAATGATGACTGAAAACTTGTTGTATTTTTCTCATTGTGTTGTTATTCTGTAACTAGACGATATAATCTATGTTCCCATGGCTAGGATACGTAAGATGTTGTTGTTTTTAATATTAAACAATTAGGTTGAAAACAGATCTTTTATGACGTAAAAACATGCAGAATGCGATACGCTTCTATTTAATTTTAGGTAAGTATTTTGATCTAATATATGGTTGGGAACCTAGATAAATACTATTCAAATTAAAATAATACCTTATTAATGTAGAAATATGCTCCAATTAGAAATGATCTTGGTAGTACGTGTTGTATGGGCGATTCCCCTCCGGTCTCCCCTTAAGCAGAAATGAAATGAAATGAAATACTCTTTATTGCACACCAAATAAAAATACAATAATGGAAATAAACAATAAATAAAGGTACAATGGGCGGTCTTATCGCTAAA
Source organism: Philereme vetulata (assembly GCA_918857605.2). NCBI lineage: Eukaryota > Metazoa > Arthropoda > Insecta > Lepidoptera > Geometridae > Philereme > Philereme vetulata. Next base: position 3,313,629 of record OU975482.1, read on the forward strand.
AGCGATCTCTTCCAGACAACCTTTGGATGGACAGGATAAACAAAATCAAAAGACGGCGGTGTAAGAGTACCTACAGACATAAACAGAAGCAGAAGACATAAGCAGAATCGTAAGCGTAAATCTTCCTGTAATAAAAATTATTTGATTCTGATCTCCAAGTAGAGTGAATGAAAATTCTTTATTGTACCTTACAAGCTAGACACGGCAATAGTTATAAAGAAAAAAAATTAAACATATAGGCGGCCTTATCGTAGAAATTCCTTTTTGGTTTTCTTTGCAACGACATCTATTGCAACCACAGAACACAAAAAACATTAGAAGTCGTAAGTAGGCGGAGCCCGCGTGACACCAAGTACGCGGAGTTCCGCGCACCACAAGATTCGCTCACTTCAGTCGTGTTTCAATTACTGTGGGGTAAACGTACTTCAAAAAAATATAAAAATGCCATATTGTGCCGTTTTGGAGTGTAAATATTATAGCCGAACCAAAAATTTAACAAATGGGGACATATCCTAACACCGGTAAGTATTATTTTATTGTTTTTTGTTAGTTTTGTTTAAAATGCAAAATCGTCAAACATAATAGACTGTGACTCATACTGTTTAAGGTCGCGTTTCACTTAAACCTCAACTTAAGCTACTCAATTAGGGATGTGACCCCAATATACTGATGAATGTGTTATCGATAGCTTTAATTAGTCACTTCTATTAAAAGGTGTAGTTTTAGGGCGTTAATTTATTTTGTTGTTTTATTGATGATTTTCTGAATGTATTTTAGACCTATGGTGCGAAATAATATAATAACTTCTGTTTTCAGTTTCCCCAAGGCGCAAGACATAAAAAAAAAAACGTACAACTTATGAGTCATCCAGCATACAGAGTCATGACCTGGCACCGTGTGACTTTTTTCTGTTCCCAAAAATCAAGAACCAATTACCCGATCAAAGGTTTTCATCACCAGAAGAGGCTGTCGAAGAGTATGAAAAACAAGTCTCTGACGTCACCACCGGAGGAGAAGTATTTACGAGTTGGAAACCTGTGATTATGTTAAGAAAGAATGAAAAGAAAGCTGTTTATTTCGACCACCTATATTATAACCTGACGTACCTATTTCGTTATCCGTAGTAGGTAGGTGATAATCGATATCGATACGTTCGTTTTATATCCTCATAGGTACATCACTAATAGAGTAGCGATGTATTTTGGATAAGCGAGTAACAGCCATTGCATTATCAGTCTTGTTCTTTGCTGTTAGAGACTATAACAAAAATCGTTAGCGACAGCGCCATCTGTTGTTGAGTGGCTTTGTTTTGTGGGTAATCAAGTAACAGCCATTGCATTATCAGTCTTATATCTATTTAATAGAGACTAAAATAAAAATATTTTCTAAAGCGCCATCTTTTCCTGAGTAGAATTTAATTTTTTTATTACTATTTATTTTATTGAATTTTAAACCATATTCCCATAGTAGCTAAGGTTTTATATCCGTAAAATTAGTTTTATGGTTTTATGTCATTTTGAACGTTCTCTTTCAACCAATTATAACTTTTATTTCTAAGTGTGCTAGTTTTTACATGTGTGAGTTTAGCTACACTGGTTTTCTTAGTAAAAAGTCATCATGCTAGTTCTATTGTTTTTTGTGTTCTGTGATTGCAACACATAAGAACTTTTTCGTCATCACATCAAGCTAACCTACAGAGGCATATTGGAACTCAATCTTCTCTAATATATAAAAATCTCATGTCACGGTGTTTGTGGTCGCACTCCTCCGAAATGGGTTGACCGATTTTAATGACTTGCTTTTTATATTTGTTAGGTATGAGAATAGGTCGTAAAGTAGTCACCCTCCTACCCCCACCTCCCATGTGTCGCGTCACTTTGACAAGAGTGTTCCCACGGGAACGGGAAATTTCAAGCGTGCGAAGCCGCTTGCGGGTCAACTAGTATTTAAGTTATGTTTAGCCTCGCATTTTTAAACTTAAATGGCTTAAGGGACACATGTCAAAAATACCCTCATTTTATACCTAAAGTAAGAGTAATGGCGGGCTCCTATATCCGTCAGTAACCAGCTACGACTCGTTTCTCCTTGAAAACCTATCAAAAGTTTGACACTAGTTTGACACTTTTTCAAGGTGGTAGAGCTTTTGTGAACGGGCTCGAGGAAGTGGGCACCACCGCCTTACCTTTATCTGCCGCTAAATAGCAGTACTTGTGCTGCTGTGTTCCGGTTAGATGGTAATGGTATGTTCCTGTAATTACTGGCACATAGGCTTAACAGCTAAGTCCTATAGTATGGCAACGTATCCACATAGAGATCAAGACAACATAATACCTTGTTTTGAATTCTATGTGGATATCCATGGGCTGCAGTAGCCACTTAACATCTGGTGGACTGCATGCTCGTTTGCCATATAAGTTGTATAAAAAAAGAGAAAAAAAAGGAGATACGAGGCGTAGTCGGTTACCGATGGATATAGAAACCCGCCATAGCTCAACATAAATCTCTCAAACTTTGTGAGAAAATCAGTTTATTGTTGCTCCTGTAACATTTAATAAATAAATAATAAAAGGCATTTATTTACACACACATTTGCCCATATGGACTTACAAACTCTAATAATTAGACCGACGGTTGTAATAAGTAATATTAAAAAAAACCTCTCCTGTGCATCTTTTGTTACAGTAAAGGTATGGTTGGAGTGGACAGTGGCGCACCCCCGTATACTGGAGAGCCCTGCGTGGCGCTCCAAGCCGGCGTTGTGGCCGGCGCTCGCGCACACGCTCACCCATCTCTCGCGGAACACGGAACAGAGAGACAGCTGTGAGTATGTTTCACTTGTACACCGCATCGGCATCGCTTACAAAAACCCTACAATAACATAACAGATGCAAATTAAATATTGTATTGTGATTTTAATAATTCTTTTTAGGTGACTAATTTCTTAAAAGTTAATGTCTATAAAATGAGAATCTGTTATTGGCATTAAGCATTAGCTATAAGAGTTTGTTTACATTGACATCAAGTGATTTTGATTATGTAATGAATTAAATTAAAAAAAAAAAATAGGTGATAGACTCAGTCAAAAATGTTACAGTTTAAACGTAATTTATTTTCTTTATTGTTGTGTATTCTAAAAGGATCATTAAATAGTATATTATGCAATTAGTGAATAAATGACGTATTTAAAACGAGGGCCATAGATAAATCACGAGCAAGTTAAGTATTCTAACGAATGAACCACGACCGTAGGGAGTGATTGAAGTGTTAGAATCCTGAGCGACGCGAGTGATTCATGACCCTCGATATAAATTCGATTTATTCAAGAGTTGCATACTATGCTTTATACCATGACTAAGAGAAAAAGAAAGATTTTAGCAAAAAATAGACATTTAATGAAGAAAAAAGAAAGGTTAAATTAATTAAAATGCACATTAAAATTGGAACAATAACTAAAATTAAGAGATTTTCTTATTATTATTATTAGGAGTTTGTATCAAATATATTTGTATGTTCTAAATTCAAACACCAAAATAGTGAGTAAAAGTGCTTTTTATTCACTTTTTTCAGTGAATAAAATAACTTTTTAGAGGGGGAATGGACAGAATGAAGGGGGAAGGAACAGGCGGTAAAATTTTCTTTTCAAAGTGATCCTTGTGGTTTTAATGAATAAAACTATTTGTTTTTTTTTTATTTTGGTTTGGTGAGACCCGAAACAAATACCTGTAGAATCATGGATCGTGCAAAATTTGTTGCGCGTCGGGAATCAAACCCTCAATCTCTGTTCAAGCTATTCGGTCGCTCTAGATTTCATCTCGCTCTAGACTCAAACTTTGCATTTTTGTAAATTTACCAACACCAACCACTATTCAAGTCGGCTATTCGGTCAATTAAATCGCACTAGATTACAAATACCTTCGCAATTTTGTCAATTTACCAATATGTTTTAGATGGCACAGTCCCTCTACCTGAAGATGAAGAGCTCCACGGGTTCCTGCCGCTGGAGGCTTCGCTGAAGAGCCTGAAGTTCCCCAACCACGCCTCGTGGGAGACGTACGGCGAGCGCGTGCCGTCGCCTGCGCCGGCGCACGACTCCATTCACGAGTATGCATTCAACTCTATTTGTATGAGCATATAGTTCTGTTTTGCATGTTATTTGAGCACTTGGTTACTATTTCTATATTTATTATTTTTTTCATTCGACCTTTTTTACTGAGCATGAGTTTTGTTTTACAGACTAAATATTAGTACACGATTTCCTACATTTATTTTGATCCAGAAAGGGATAAATGGTTTATAATTTTAAAATGTATACATGTACATACCGTTTCGACGACATCCGTGGCGCAGTGGGCGAAGAGCCGACTGAGACGCAAGAGGTACCGGGTTCGATTCCCGCCGTGGAACAAATGTTTGCATAAATTACAGATATTTGTTCCAGGTCTGGATGTTTTTCGATATATCAACGGACAACCAGACGCTCTGCGGTGCGCCACCGCTATATGGTAGAAATACCTCTCATTCGCACAAAGCGGTTCTCTTCGACCTTTATTATGCGCACCGCCAAAGATTGGAACGCCTTGCCAGTGTCTGTGTTTCCTGATAGCTACAACTTGGGTATCTTTAAGTCGCGAGTGAATAGGTTTCTTCTAGGCAAGCGTGTACCATCGTAGACTGCAACATTGCTTACCATCAGGCGAGATCGTGGTCAAACGCAAGCCTATAATATATAAAAAAATATATATATATATGATAAGTATTTACGAAAAAAATATAATATAAGTTTTCTACCTCCTAATATAAGTATTATTTACTTAAAAGGAGGTTTCAGCTACTAGCTATGCTATTGTAACCACACTTTATTGAAATAAAAACATTTGTATTTGTATTCTATCAGTTATCTGGTTCCCATAGTGCAAGCTCTGCTTAGTTTGGGGGTAGATAGCGCTGTGAGAAATGTCCAGCAATATTTAACATTTATCTACTGTTCAGGTCGCCGCCAGAAGTGCCAAGCACGTGTCTGTCGGACGTGCCCGAGGTGCAGAGGCGGGTCCGCGCGCAGCGACTGGTGAAGCTCGGCAAACGACTCGCGGAGCTGAGGCCCGACCACTTCACCTATACGTAACTCATTATTATTTTTACTCGATCCTGTGTTATATTTGCCTAGTCCTCTAGGAATTTGACAAATTCAACGTGTTTTACTAAGTACGACAATAAATGAAAACACGGGTAAGGCTAATGGCTAGTTTTGATGTAAAAAAGCGGCCAAGTGCGAGTCGGACTCGTCCATGAAGGGTTCCGTAGCAGCAAGTAACATAATATAAAAGTTCTTGTAGTTCGTTGTAACTTTTTTTTATATTTGAGTTGATTGAATGAAAGGTAAATTGCGGTTTACGATTTATGACGTATTAAAAAAATCACTTACTAGATCTCGTTCAAACCAGTTTTTGGTGGCAGTTTGCACGGTAATGTACATCATATATTTTTTTTAGTTTTATCATTCTCCTATTTTAGAAGTTACAAGGCCCTCCCTGTAACTTCTTTTACACACATTTTACCACTTTGGAAGTTTCTCCCGCGCAAACTGAATAGTTTGCGCCGAATACCGATAAACCGAACGGTTTAGAAAAAAATGATATTAGGAACCTCAATATCATTTTTGAAGACCTATCCATAAATGATACCCCACACGTATAGGTTTGATAAAAAAAAATTTTTTTTAGCTTCAGTTCTAAGTATGGGGAACCCCCAAAATTTATATATCATAGAATACATCTACTTACCAAGTTCAACAGATAGTTCTTATAGTTTCGGAAAAAAGTGACTGTGACATACGTACGGACAGACAGACAGACATGATGAATCCATAAGGGTTCCGTTTTTTTGCCATTTGGCTACGGAACCCTAAAAAGATTTATATCAAATTCATTACGATTTTTTTCATCAACCTATGTTGGAGATGGACATTGAAAACCTACCCAGTAATCGCGTCCTAAACTGCCAATAAGGACACAACACGATGACGCCAAAGCGCGTGCTGATTGGTCTATTTATTGTTCCCATACCCCGCTATCCTTGTCTCTGTAGATTCAAGAACGATTACACTCGCCATTTTGTTATACACATGAGCATTGCATTTTTAATTAATAAAATTCCCAATCCATCCAGTCAAGTAGGAAAGTCAGTAAATACATACTATTGTTGTGTAGCTATCACGCCGCTACAACCTATATTGTCCCACTGCTGGGCAAAGTTACCATTAAAAAATTTAAATTTTCAAACATGTATATAATAGTCAAGCCTTAAAAATATCAATGTAACAGCGCCTGTAATAGATAAATAAATCGTGATCATTCATCATGTAAGTAGGTACTTGTTAAACTGACTAAGCGGCATCCTCGTAAAGGCGCCGCCGATTTACAATAAGAACTGTTACTTGGAAGTGTATCGATTACTGGATAACTATTTAAGCTACCGGTATTAAGCCTATCTCTAAAATATGTAAATACGATTCCGGATGTGTGTTTTAAATTAATGTCGTACATAACAAAAAAGGTTGTTTTTAGTTATCTCGGTTCTCTAACAAATAATTTTTTTATTGAAATTAAATTTATTGAGGGCCAACCCTGTTTTCCGGGTTTAAAGATTTAATTTAATCATTGCGAAATAGGGTACGATTACAGCGGCAGATTATATGTATCGTATAGAGAAGTTTTTTTCTGTGAACACTTACCAACTTGCGCGTTTTTATCGTTCTAGAGAAGAAGAGAATCCTGTATTCTCAGCGGCGTCAGTGGGGGGCGAGCAGCTGAGCCTCGCGCTCGCGGAGCTGTGCGAGTCGCGCGGCGCGGGGGCTGGGGCGGGGGCGGGCGACGCCGAGTCCACGGACGCGGAGAGCGACGACGAGGCGCCGCGGCTCCGCCCGCCCGTTGTCATATCTGAAGCTGATTTCAGGGAGAAAGGTGAGTTTTCATTCCACTGGTTACTATGATAACGTGCCATTGGACGATCCGGGCCCAATTCTACTAAATCAATGGCCACTATAAATGCCTTTTGATATTCTACTAACACAATGTTTAATGACCGCCGTTGCCATGACAACACCATGGAAAGTTTGACAGCTTATAACAGGAAGAATCGTAATCGTTGATTAATGGTGTGGCTCCTTATTAGTTTTTCTTATAAATTGTTAGAATTGTGCCCTTGAATGCATTTGTTCAATCGTAACGTATAGCAACTGTATTCAAAAGCTATCAAAACTTACAGTGAGCGTTATTATAACATTATTTATTAAAAACCTACTAATGGTACTTTTCCGTGGTTCAATCGAGTCATAGGTGGACCATAGGTAAATACTTTTTTCTTTTGACCACCTGTTGCAAAAAATATTCATCTAATTCTAAGGTACCATGGCAAAACGTAAAACCTAAAGACCCATTGCCATCCAGTATGGTAGTGGCAGTAGGTCATTTTTAGTTGGTTAGGTTTTTTTGCCTGTAAAGTACTTGTTCCAGCTAGTTGGAACAAATCTTTTAATTGAAACTAGGTTTAAATTTAATGACACATAATTTAGACTACAGCAATTAGTCTTAGGTCCTAGGTTAGAATCTTGCTATCTGACATTGTTGTGGCGTGGCGTGGGCGTGAGACCGCGCTATTGGCCGCCTCCATATCACGCCATAACGGCGGCCTCTGATTGGCTGGAACGTAGCTACGTTCAAAGCATTCAGACTACAGAATAAATGTTGTCTGTGGGACGCGTTATTTTACGAACAAGGTTGACAACGGGTATAAAGTAAAAGTTCAGGATGAAAGTGTGTATTGTATGTGCGTTGTTGTTGTGCAGTTCGCGAGAAGCGCGCCGGCATCCTCAAGCCGCAGGGCTCCTTGGAGCGCGCGCGGGAGGAGCGCGCGCTCCAAACGCAAGATGATATACAGGTATGCTGGACTCTATATTTATAATTACCTCTTATCTCATAATCAATTCGCAGACCCGTGAAGATATCCCACATGGTAGTCAGAGGCAGGTACAAACATTACGTTCACGTAGAATTGAATGAATGAATGAATGAAAATTCTTTATTATACCTTACAAGCTAGACACAACAGATTTAAAGAAAAAAACAAATAAAAGTAACCATAATGGGCGGTCTTATCGCTTAACAAAGCTATCTCTTCCAGACAACCTTTGGATGGAGGGGATCATTGCTTAATGGAAGATTGGCCGAGGTGTAAAAAGAATAAACTTAATAGTAGAATTGCCTCAACTTGAAGCTAATTTTTTTACAACTTGTGCCGAAACCATGTTCCATACGACGGGCCGGACGAGCGATTATAAAAAAAATATTTGACACGACATATGGACAAAATAAAACACAAAAGAAGATGGTGAAATCTATTTCACCACTTCTAAGTAAAAGTCACTTTTGAAAACCAGCGCCGCTTATCTTCCGGTAGGCAGGTAGGCAGCAATACGCTGAGATGGAACCTGTTTGGCCCACACAGCACGGAAGACCATATTATCTGTACCTACCACATACCTATGTATACTTAAGAACTAAATTTTTATCTTGTGTTTTTTCTTTAATTCTGTACTTAAATAATTTTCCTTTTTACTTTTATATTCTTTAGGTAAGTAGGTATGTTTTTTTGTATTAGTTCTGTTCTGAATGGTCTGTCCTATGTGTGTGTCAAATAAATGTATTTTCTTTCTTTCTCTCTTTCTTTCTTTAAGTAGGAAGCTGTAAATAGATGGATAATTAGTAAAAATTAAAGTAGGTACAATGCAACCTCCATCACAATCACAAAGTTCAGAGTCGCGCCAAAATAGTGTCAGCTCAGCTTATATGAAGTATTTCGAACAAAAAAATGTAAAACTTGTTATTTGACAGGAGGAGGAGGAAGCCAGCGAAGAGAGCAGCAAGTTTGATGATAAGAAGGAGATCCGCAAACCTCGAGTCAACATAGCCATGGCTGCTATCATGAGGAAACAGGAGGAGACTAACAAACAGGTAACATTACACATATTCATTATTTATTTATTATTGATGGGCTGCATTCGGCAAGTTAGACGACATCCTTAGGTCGCCTAAAACTCCACAGTGTCTGAAGACCCGCGTATTCAACCGATGTGTTCTGCCCACCATGACCTACGGTGCCAGAACATGGACGCTCACGCAGGAGGCTGTGTACAGGTTAAGAGTTGCACAGAGAGCCATGGAGCGTACCATGCTCGGCATCAGACTGTTAGATCGAGTTCCAAACGTCGAGATCCGTAGACGAACGAAGGTGCATGACGTTGGGATTTGAGTTTGGAGCTCAAATGGTCATGGGCGGGACACTTGGCTAGATGTGGTGATGACAGATGGAGCAGGACAGTGACTGAATGGTGGCCGAGGAGCGGGTATAGAAGGGTAGGACGACCAGCAGCGAGATGGGTGGACGACATCGTAAAGGTCGCGGGCCGTCAGTGGGTGAGACTAGCGCAGGAGCGTGGTGGATGGCACAAACTTGGGGAGGCCTTTACCCAACAAAGGGTGAAGTCGGGCTGTGGATGATGATGATGATGATTTTGTTTAAATTCATAAACTATTTATTTGTAGTGGTCTCGTTAGTGACTCCATACTAATCGCAAGAACTTGACGTTCCGTGACATTTACTAGGCGAAGTAGTAATACTCAAATTCCAACTTTATTCAGTGTGCCCCAAATGAACTTACCAGATACCAGATACCAGCTCTAGATTCAGTTGAGAGAAGAGCCAAGAAGCTCATTTGCAATGATGAGCTAGCGGATGCAAGGCTCCACAGCCTCGAGCATCGTCGAAAGGTTGCAAGCGTCTCGGTTTTTTATCAAATGCATTTCGGAGTGTGCAGCGGAACTTTTCAATTTAATCCCACCATCCCTATTCTATCATCGGACAACTAGACGCTCCGCGGTGCGCCACCGCTACATGGTAGACATACCTCCCATGCGCACAAAGCGGTACTCTTCCACCTTTATTATGCGCACCGCCAAGGAGTGGAACGCCTTGCCTGAGTCTGTGGCTCCTGATGACTACAACCTAGGGGTATTCAAGTCGCGAGATAAGTTTCTGCTAGGCAAGCGTGTTCCTACACCAGAGATGTACGAGGAGGGATCAAAAGTAGTGAGAATGAGATAGAATATAATGACTATTGATAACTTAATAATTTATTTTTCTACATAGTCTCCGTGTAGAGAGCTACACACCGAGTCCAGCGCTTTTCCAAGGCTTCAATCCCTTTCAAAAAAAAAGTTTTGTCTTGGTCCTGCAAAAAGCTCTCCACGGCTTTCATCACCTCGTTATCGTCTTCGTACCTGTTTCCCCTTAAGTATTCTTTCAATTTGGGGAACAGATAAAAATTGCTAGGTGCCAGATCTGGTGAATAAGGGGGGTGGTCAACCAATTCGAAGCCAGCTTGCTGAATGGCAGCCATCGCAACTGCCGACCTGTGCGCGGGTGCGTTTTCGTGATGAAACAGCACGCGCCTTCGAAGTTTCCATCTCCTTTTCTCTTTGATGGCATAATTCGTTTATTGTCTGTAAACCTAGGTACATAGGATGGTTGAGCTTAACAAAGAACTATACTAGGTTTCGCCATTTTGGCGTACAAACATTACAATAGTCACATAAATTAATATAGTAAAATTAAATTAAATACACAATTAATTACAAATGTCAAAGATGTAAGATAAGTGTCAGAAGTCATAATCACAATAATAGTAGTTATATGTATAATAATAGTTATACACAAAAATACCTAAATTGAATACAATAAAAATAAAAAGCACATTGTTAATTGAAAATGTCAAAGAATTTAGATATGCCTATAAATAAAATAATAATACTGTCAAATTGGAGATAGATGTCAATAGTTATTTACAGAAATTGAAACAATATAGGTATTTGTCATTCAAAAATTCTTTAACGGTATAATATGCCTTTTTCACCAAAATATCACTCAATCTGCCTCTTGAATTCACTATTGGAGAGCAAGCGAACAGATTTTGGGATTTTGTTATATATAGTGGGAGCCATACAGAACACACTATTGTGTAACAACTGCGTTTTACATGACACATTTCGCTGATTACCTTCTAAGCGGCTTCCAACTGCAAACGCTTCAAATAGTTCTAGGTTGTTTTTAACAAAAACAGCTACTTCATGTATGTACATTGCTGGAAGTGTAAGTATTTTTAATTTAATAAAGTGATCCTTAGAAGTCTCTCGTCTACGTAGCCCACACATTGCTCTTATACAGCTTTTTTGAGCTTTAAAAACTCTGAGATTTTCTGTCGAGTTCCCCCAAAACATAGTTCCATAGCGCAAGATCGACGATACGTAACCATGATAGGCAGTAAGTAATGTGGATATATTTGAAACTTTACTTAACTTAAAAAGAGCATATGAAAATTGTTTCAATCGTTTACATACATTATCAATATGTGCTTTCCAGTTTAGTTTGTTATCAATGGTAAGTCCTAAAAATGTTGTAACGTCTACTTCATGAACTTTTGTGCCAAGGTAGTTTATATCAATGTCAAGATTAGTATTTCTATGCTTAAAATTCATAAGAAAGGTTTTAGTCAAGTTTATATTCAAATTATTAGTCGATAACCAATTAATAAAAGATGTCAAAGTAGAATTAATGTCAAGTTGAAAATTGTATGATTTATCATTCATAATCAGAACAGTACTGTCATCGGCAAATAGAGTCATGGAATGATTAGTTATTTGAGGCAAATCATTTAAATAAATTATATATAACAGTGGCCCTAGGACGCTACCTTGTGGAACACCATGGGAAACTATTCGCACGTCTGATCCGTAAGCAGTTTCAATATGTGTTTTAGGGCATATTTTACTAACTTGGGTCACTTGTTTTCTGTTACTAAGATAAGACTTTATTAAATTATTTGCTATACCTCTGACTCCGTAAGTGTCAAGCTTCTGCAATAGTATATTATGATCAACATGGTCAAAGGCTTTGGTCATATCCATATATAGAGCCATGACTGTTTTATTTTTATCCTTATTTGTCATTATCTGATAAAGAAAGTCATAGATGGCTTTATTAATGGACCGGCCTTGTCTAAATCCATATTGATAATTGCTAAAAATATTGTTACCTTCAAAGTAGTTGTACAGTTTTTTATATATACTTTATGACTATATATATACTTTTATATACTTTTTATGACTTTTTCAATTATCTTAGAAAAAACTAGAATCAGTGCTATTGGTCTGTAGTTACTTACTTCATGTCGTGGTCCTTTTTTGTGCAGAGGTTTTATTATAGTAAGTTTTAGAGTATTCGGGAAAATACCGTGTTCTTAACAATTATTTACTATATGACACAGGACAGGTGATATGTATAAAGCTGTGTCTTTAATAATTTTTGTATCAATACCGTCAACCCCTACACTATTTGTATTTTTTAATGAATTTATTGTTTTAAAGATGTCATGCGGAGTCACAGGAGTCAAAAAAAATAGAATATGGTTTATTATAACTAATTTTGTACGGAATGTCATCAATGTGATCAGACTGCTTTATAATGTCAATAAAATAATTATTAAATTCATTTGCCATATCCCTCGGACTTGTAATAATATTACCATTTTTATCCAATTTGTTAATGTTTTCTCGAGGTTGGTTATTATTATATTTATTTATTATACTCCACGTGGCCTTTGACTTATTTGTTGCTCTTTTAATAAAATATTCATTTTGAGCTTTCTTTGTTATTCTGATGACTTTATTTAGTCGTTTAGTGTATGCTGTTAAAATCTTTTTATTAGAATTATTGCGATGGAGTCTGTATTTCCATAACAAATTGCGCTTTTTTTTAATACATAGCTTGATTCCTTTCGAAATCCATTTTGGTTTGACTTGTTGTAGAAATTTTTAACTTCACGATTGGAAAACATAAATTATAGAACAAAGTGAATAAGTCATGAAACATTTTAAATGCTAAATCAGGATCACTGGTGTTCAAGATGTCTAGAAAAGAATAGGTTAATAACACATTCTATAAACTTTTCGCGATTATCACAGTAACTACGTGTCAACTTGTACCAGTGTTTTAGAGTACAAGTTTTTTTGACTGGGACTCTAACTAACTGGCCTAAATGATCGGACAATGCAAGGTCAACTATTTCTCCTTTAGTGCCTAAAATGTTATGGGCTACATTATCTATGCCTGTGTTGTTCTCTGGTCGTGTTCCTATTTTAAATTGAAGTTTAAGGTTGTAAATTGCTAATAGGGTCTTGAATTCAGTCGTTGTTGTGTTTACTTTCAAAATATCTATGTTAAAGTCCCCACAAATTATGATTTTGTTGTCCATAAGAAGGGTATATTTAGACAGAATTGCGTTTAGTTTGTCAAAAAACTCATCAACCATCAATCTATTATCTCTGGGAGGACGGTATATACATATAACAATTAATTTGTGTTTCGGCAATCTTATAGCTGAACATTCAATAATCTTCGGAACAGACAAATCGTTTATACTACTTATATTCTCGAAGTCATGGTAATAGTCGCTTACCAAAATACATGCTCCACCTTTACGTGTTGACCTACAGAAAAAAGATCCTATTTTAAAGTTAGCAATTGGAATACGATCGATATCATCTGTTATCATGTTATGCTCTGTTATGCAAATAATACTCACAGGTTTATCCATCTGCTCGAAGCTATCCAAGTGAATCAAAAGTGAATCTGATTTACTTATAAGACCGTTAATATTTTGGTGCAATATAAATACAGTATTATACACGAAATAAATTCTTATTATATGCATGATTAGAACTCTGTGATTCAGAAACGTCACCGTACTCTACAAGTGTATTTTTGTTATGTTTTTTAATTAAACATTCCAAGTATTGAAAAATCGTACGTAATCCGGTGTTATTAACCCTTCCTGAAGGTTTGTGAAACATACTGTAGTCATATGTCAGAAACTTGTTTGTGTCAAATAAAATTGCATATTTATGCATATCTATATCTTGAAGTAAGAGTTCATTAAAATTGTAGATCCTATAACTTATGGCATCTGTCCTGTAGCCATAGTGATAAGTCGGCGTACATAGTATGATATTAGTATGAGTGATCATTTGCAGGGTTTCTCTCAAAGATCGTAACATATCGGGATGATTTTTCGGTTCCAGAAAATCTTGGTCGCTGATGAAAACAATGCAGTAGTCCTTCATTGAGAAATCTGTCAATTTTGCTTTAAGTCCTGTTAATAGTTGTAATGTATTTGCTTCCGGGGTTAAGTAGTGACAAAGTTTGAAGTCATCTTTGTGCATTACATCCAGTGCAGTCGATGTAACTTTATTTTTTTGTTACTGCTTAAAATGCATATATTTGGTGTATATGCAGAGAGGAGTGTCGATTTTCGTAAAGGTTTGGCTATGTTAGGAATTCTATTTTTTACATTAGGATTGTGATAATTTATATCCGGTAGAGATGTTGTCTTCGTATCTGACTTATGTTTCGCACATTACGGTATGGTAGTTGTTTGTGTTTCACTATTTACTGTATATGTTTTATTTGTTTGGGTTTCTCTATGTACTATGTCCGTTCTATTTGTTTGCGTCTGTCTATGAACGAAATTCACTGGTGATTTTCGTCTTTTACTACGTTGAGGCCGTTACTTTTGTTGGACTAAATCCGATTTTTTTGTACAGCAAGTTTGTCTTAGCCAGTTCTTGCTTGTTCTTTCGTAGATTTATGTTTTCTAATGATAACTGTTCCATTTCTTCATGAGCGCTATTTAATTGAGTCTCTAAATTGATAATTTTTATTAGAAGTGTTTCAACTTGATTATTGCTGTCGGATGCTAAGTCTGGAAGGCTACTCGTAGAAACAACTATCCGGTCGATACTCATATCGGATTCATTTCTATCGACTACTAGTGTCGTATGCGCACGTCTAAACGTTATGTTGTCGGAGTTCATAGTTGCTTTTCTTATTTCTTTAGATCGCTAGATGGCGCTGGTGTATCAATCTTTCACAAAATTAAGAAGTTAAAATTTTTCTGCACAAAAATGACACAGTTCCGTAGGGACTCTAACTTGGTAACGGTTGCACGGTTACGGTTGAATCTGCTTCGTCCCGCCGCTAGTCCAACCGATCATATGAGTGAGTGTTGAAAATAATAATCATATGATATAGGCGTGAATATTAAGAAAGTGTTTTGTTTAGTATACCGTCGTTTACGCGATGTGTCACAATAATATCACAACACCGTCAAAATTAGCTGATCCGCAAAAAACATAATGTTAACTGTTTATTAAGTTGTTTTGCACTAATTCACCTGTTTTCTTAGTGTTGCTGGGCTATCTTCACTTCAACAGAACCATTAAAAAAACTCTATAATTCGAGTCTGCTGGTATTTGGCGAGTTTTATGTAGCCAAAACTGTTTATCACTTTTCAACTGTTATTTTTAATTGTTTGTTACGATAACACTTGCACGTTCACTTTATACTATAATGCTACTATTTAAATTGTTCTTGTTGCAAATTGCACACACTATGTATTTTATTTCAATTAAAATAATCAGTCGATGTTTACATGACAAGCATTCCTCAACTTGGGAATTAAAGCTGCATAATATTGGCCTGTAATAGTGGTTCCACGCTCCAGGTAATCAATCAACAATATCCCTTCTGAGTCCCAAAATATTGAGGCCATAACCTTGCCAGCCGATGCCACGGCACGAAACTTCTTCAGGGTCGGTGATGATGGCCGTTTCCATTGCGAAAATTGCTGTTTTGTCTCGGGATCAAAATGATGGACCCATGTTTCGTCCATTGTTACGCTAAACGAGTAAAAGTTTTCATTATCTTCTTGAAACTTGTCCTACAATATCTTCGAAATGTCAAGTCGATTTTGTTTCTGACTGTCGGTTAAAATTCTCGGCACCCATCTTGCGGAGACTTTTCTCATATTCAAAGATTGTTTCAATATGGATTGAAAACTCCCATATCAAATGCCCGTTTCTTGAACTAAGTGTCGGATGGTAACTCTTCGATCGCTCAATACAATTTTCTCGACTTTCGCAACATTTTCTTGGGTGACTGATGTCGATGGACGGCCGCAACGATGTTCGTCTTCCGTGCTCGTTCTCCCTACTCGAAATTGAGAAGCCCCCCTTGCGACAGTGGAATACGGCGGAGCAGTCTCTCCTAATGTTGCCTCCAAATCGCAATGAATCTCTTGCGTCGTTAACTTTTTTAAACAGAGGTATTTATTAACGGCTCGCACTTCGTTTTTCTCCATTTTCGAGAACACGTTCTGACACGAAGCAAACGAATGACTACATTCAGAAAAAAACAAAAGAGAATTGAGGATCTTTTTCTTTATTAATATTACAATTATGTATCTGAGCTATGCCTGCCAGTATTTTTTTTTACCAAGGAGTATGTCGTTCTTACTACTTTTTGATCTCTCCTCGTAGACTGCAGCATCGCTTACTATCAGGCAAGAGCGTGGTATCATATAATTTATATTTAAAAAATACTTGTTTGATTTGTGTCGGGGCGGCCCAGAAAAGTTTGTTGTCACATTCTATAAGAGACTTATTTGCAGAATGTTGAACTTTTCTTTACATATTCTCAAGTTATCTTTCGTTGTTCGTCTCTTACTATTTAATTGACTTTTCTCTGTTTCAAAATGTAATTGTATTGTGTACACAAATGTAGTGAATATTGTAAATGATTGTCTATGTTATATTTGATAATCTTTCAGGTGAAGTTTGTAACACCCCCTCCTACACCTGACTCCACGAGCGACACCACAGAGTCCAAGGAAGAGAAACCTAAAATAATACAACCTAAAGTCATGAAGTCCCTCGCCAACATTCCCATCGGCAAGAAAACCGGCGGCATCCTCTCACTCAAAGACAAATCAGGGTACCCGCACCTCGTCAACACGGACCCTGAACCCAAGAAAGAGAAAGAGGAAATCAAGAAGGAACCCAAAGCGAGTCAGACGACCCAACCCTTCCAACCGAAACGCGACCACTCCCCCAACTGGACAAACCCGCAACCCTTCTCCGAACAACCCAGAATGACATTCCAGAAACACTACGGTATACAGAACACAGGCATCAGCTACAACCCAAACTACCAGCCCGGAGTCAACAACCAAGGCATAAGACTGCCCGTAGTGAACCCTAAGGAAATAGACGTGAGGTCAGCGGCCATGCAGAAGCAGAACTCACGCCAGGACATGTTCCAGGAGCAGAAGTTCAACCCCAACTACCAAATATCAGGCGATAAGAAAAACTTCTTGAACGATCTGCCTCCGCGCTTCGCGAACCAGTACCGCTACTGGCAAAACGCGCAGGAAAACCAATACAACGACAACAAGTTCCGCGACGACAACTTCAAACCGAACCCCACTGCAATGTTCAACCAGCAGCGATCTAACTGGGTGGGTCAGATGCCGGAGAACTTCCAGCAGCCTCCGTGGTGGAAACCAGAGAATCCCCCCAACTTCAACTACACGCCAAACATGAATATGCAACCCAGCTACTTCGCGCCGGTTAATAGCGCGCTCCCGTACCAAAACGTGCCTTACAACGCACAGATAACTCCCAACAAAACGGACAATCAGCCGTACCTTCCTTCCACGATCGGACAGCCGATGCAGACGTTACAAAGCTTAGTGTCATCTCCTAACTTCAACTCTACGCTGAGCAGTTTCAGTTCTTACCCTCAGGTTACGTACGACTCGGCGATGTACCCTCAGTTCAGTAACAAGCTCGCGTACCCGATGCAGATGAAACAGCACAACTATAGCAAAGATATGATGGATTTGGGCTTCGCGTATAATGGAGTTGATATGCAGAGGAATATGAGCTTTGAGCAAAAGCCCGATATGGAACAGAATAAGGTGCGTATATTATTACACTAGCTAAAGCATGCGGCTTCGCACGCGTGGTTTGTCTAAAAAAAGTATCCTAAATCTCAATCCATGTCCTGATCTATCTTTGTACCTCATCAAAAGGTGTTACAACGGGAAAGCGTAACAAATGAAATAAATAATCCATCTCTCTTTCGCATTTACAATATTGGTATGATTATTATTTCTATGTCGGTATCATCAGAGCGATACTGTTATTTAAAAATTCTATCATAATTACATCATTATCATAATTGTCTATCATAGAACATCCACTGCCTCCCACTTTGACGACTTCCGTGGTGCAGTGGCCTAATAGCCGGCTGAGACGCAGGAGGTAGCGGGTTCGATTCCCGCCGCGGAACAAATGTTTGCATGATCTACAGATATATGTTCCCGGTCTGGTTGTTTCTCTATATATTATAAGCATGTATTTACAAAAAAAATGTATATAAGTATTCTATCAGTTATCTGGTTCCCATAGTACAAACTCTGCTTAGTTTGGGGCTAGATAGCGCTGTGTCAAATGACCAGCAATAGTTATTTATTTATATATTTCCAAAGCGACCGATCTTGTGCTGCACCCAACAGCTTAGACAGCCTTGTTTAGGTCGACTTTCCGTCTAGTGGAGTCGTTTATGCTTTTTTTTCCAGTGCATGATCTCTACTGACAACCAAAATTCATAAGAAGTTAAGCAATATTTTGTATTAAATATGTTGTTTCGTTGTCAGGGCGGTGAAGGGGCGAGCAGCGAAGCTCCAAGCAATACATACTCTCTGTTCAGCGGAGCACCAAACGTCTCACAATGGGGAACCACACCCAATCACCCACCACAGGTAAAACATTAAACTTTTTTTTCTCACAGCGAGGCTTGGTGGTGGTAGGTGGAGTAAGCGTTTTTTTTATACCACTTGGAGATGGAACAAGCATATGGCCCACCTGATGGTAAGTGGTAACCATTGCCTATTACCTTTAAGTAATGCCTTGTAGGTCACCCACCTTAGGAACGTGATCTGCTATGCACTGCTCTGCGTCCAACAACTTGAGGCATACAGGCGTAAAGTTTCATGCACCTGTAATTTCGCCGGCAACCATACCCTTCAAACTGAAACACAGCAATGCCGCTTGCCGGCAGAAATGGGTATGGTGGTAGTACTTCCCCGTGCGAGCCCTTTCACTCTAGTACTTTTAAAATGACGGTAACGACTAAAGGCCGCTGCACACCGGATGCGTACTTATAAACGGGCACGTGCCACTACGTTGTAATGTACGGGGTAAAGGTAACATTTGGTTCTTAGCGACCGCGACCCGCGACCTCGTCCGGGTCGTGCGACCCACTGCTTAGTATGGATTTATATGGAACACTAAACATACCCGGTGATTGCGTCGCGCGATCGGTGGGCGTGGCGAACGCGACCCGGTCGCATCGGAGGCAGTGCAGTCACGCGACGCAGGCGAGAAACACATCAAAATGGCGGCGTTTTCACCGAACGAGGATGAGAAGTTGATAGAATTAGTAAATAAAAACCCACCTTTATATGATGTAAGGCTCGCATCTTATAAAGCAACCCTCTTTTTCTCGTGATGTGAAAATTAAGTCGATCTTGATCCTTTTTTCCGGAGGCATAGATAATACCATAATCGTAATATCATCATCTTCTTCATCCTCCAATAGCTGCAGAATAAGTTTTTTCCTAGCTGCGGATAAATTGCCCGACATATTGTACAGCAATAGAACACAACCGTCACCCATAACAACAGCGGGAAGAGTGGCGATATCGCCGTCGCGGTCGCTGACATCGGAAGGCCAGGGGTCGCGTCGTTCAATGGTTGCAGTTCGCTAAGAACCGAATGCTACCTTAAGGGATGCTAAACCGGTTGCGTGCACGTATGCACGTCACGCATATATTATAACACAGTGGAACGTGCACTTGCACGTTTACGCGTACGCATCACATATTGCACGCAAGCAAAATCATTATGTAGTAATAATTTTAAGACAATAACGAATAATTTTTATTTTCAAAAAATTCACCTATCAATTCTACTCTCGATTGACCTTTAGTGTGCGTAATGACCTAAAACTGTGTATCCACTATCTGCATAGGCAGACGTAGGCGTAGGAGTTCATAATATGATGAATATTTTAAATAAATGTGCACCAACCAATCAACTTAATTTTTACAGAAATAAACATCTTGATAACATAAAAATACGGCTTAAAATACCGTAAAAGTAGACAAGAGTAGCAATGATACTGATCCATATCAACGCAGATGACAGTTTTAGTATGGATCCTTACATCCACATTCCAACGGT
This sequence comes from Philereme vetulata, assembly GCA_918857605.2. Lineage (NCBI taxonomy): Eukaryota > Metazoa > Arthropoda > Insecta > Lepidoptera > Geometridae > Philereme > Philereme vetulata. Next base: position 3,333,881 of record OU975482.1, read on the forward strand.
TAAGATCAAACTATTTTCAAGTTTGGCGTTCTTTCAAAAAAACGTTTTTACTTTTTTATAAAATAAAGTCGCTTCCGCTGTCTGTTCGCTTAGATCAGGGATTTCCAAAGTGGTAGATATCGACCCTTTGAAGTCGATATCGGTTTCCTAGGGGTCGACATAAACGAAAACTGATTTTGGGGGTCGACGAGGTCTAAAAATCGACCCCTATTTAATTAACACAAGTTCTTATTTAAATCTTTCAAGATAGGTAGGTAGGTACTGTATTGTTTAAGTTGTGTTACGTGTACAAAGAATAATTAATATTTTTGTAGGAAATAGTATTGTTGTAGTAATGTAAGTCTCAAGTTCGTACAAGATGAAAAACTCGGCAAGTCAGTGTGGACAAGTTTGTGCAAGATAATGAGTTCGAGCGTACGTCTTTCAGGCGCGTTTTGACTTGCTCTCTATTTGACGCTGACGCGATTAAATACGAACGAATTCATGATCAAGTTGCAAGTCCAAACATGTTCCCGATATTTTACTATTTAACGAGATTGCACTTAGGTTGAAAGTTCATTTGCGTTTTGAAATTCGTTGGAGCTTGAACGTTAATAACTCATATAGGTACTCATTTATTTCAAGAGATTACAAAGTTATAACATAGCTAAATTAAGTGAAGTAAAGTGATTGAAAAAGAATTTACAAAATGCTGAGCTCCCTACGCGAGTTAATAGCGTAACCATACAATATCTGCAGTTTATGAAAAATTAACAGGGTAAGTACCAAACAGTTTTTATCCGGCACAGCGCATCAACATTGCCATACAATGGGGCAATGCAGCCAGCGTCTTGGGGACGCTGTCTGCATTGCCCCACTGTGTGATAGTGTACAGTTGAGCTATGTGTAGATTGTTTGCAACAGTTTGCAGTTGCCTCAGTTGTTTCAATTGTAAAAAATTGCCAGTAAATTTAACAGTTTATTATTGTTTTTGATTTAGGTAGTTTCTTATTTTTTTATTTGCAGGATTACTAAGAGTTTTATGATGGCGGACACGAAAAAAAAAATACAGACAATACAGTTTGGACTACTTGAAGTTCGGATTTATTGCATCTCCATCAAATCAACACTTGCCGATGTGTCTCATATGTGAAAAAGTATTCAGTAACGATGCCATGAAGCCTTCAAAAATGGATGACCACTTATCAAGAGTACATGCTGACAAAAAAAGTAAGCCCTTGTCATTTTTTCAAACACTTAAAGAAAAACTAGACAAAAGACCATCCATAAGATCGATGTTTGCGTCATCATCTATTAAAGACGATGATGGTTTACGAGCTTCCTATTATATCTTTACTAATGGCGAAGTCGGGGAAACCCCACACAATTGGAGAGCAGCTTATCTTACCAGCCATTGCGGAGGTCCTTAACAATGAATTGAACATACCCGCACATGATATTTTAAAGAGAATACCTTTGAGCAATAACACCGTTCAGAGACGCATAGACGAGATGGGACGGGATGTGGAAAACATTTTATGCAAGTTCTTACAGACCAACAGATTCTCTCTCCAGTTGGACGAGTCTACATTACCCGGCAATGAAGCTCTGTTGTCTGATATGTTCGATATATCAAAGATGAAAATATGTGCCAAGAACTGCTTTTTGCTACATATTTAGAGACTGATACCAGAGGAGAATCGATTTTTCAGGCCGTGGAACATTTTTTTACTGACAAAGCTATTCCATGGAAAACATTTGTTTCTGTTGCGACTGATGGTGCACCGTCTATGGTTTGTCGTCATCGTGGTTTTATAGCTCACTTAAAGCGACAACTGCGTGATGTACTGGTCATTCACTGCGTGATTCACAGGCAGCATTTAGTAGCAAAAAAGCTGAGTCCTAGATTGCATAAGATTGCAATATATGTAATAAATGCTATCAACAAGATTCGAAGCAATTCTTTGAACTCGCGGTTATTTGCTCAGCTATGTGAGGAAAACGACGAAGTCTTTACTCGATTACTTCTGCACACTGAAGTTCGCTGGCTATCAAGAGGCTCTTGCTTAGAAAGATTTTCAGGCATTTTTGAATCTGTGTTGGAGTTTTAACAAGAAAAAGATCTGAATTTGAAAGAAAATCTGAACAATTGTAAAACAGATATTTATTACTTGACTGATATCTTTGGAATCTTCAACAAAGTTAATTTGCAGCTGCAGGGTGACGATCTTAACTTGATTAAAACAAAATCAATAATATCGGCCTTCGTGGGTAAACTAATTCTTTATAAACAAAATTTAGGCAGAAAAGAATATTCGCAGTTTCCGCATTTGTCAAAATTACCAGAAATGCTTCAAGATGATGACATTTTATTATATGTCACTCACTTGGATGCATTACACAAGGATTTTACGGAGAGGTTTGAGGATCTTTTGAATTTACAAATTCCCCATGGATAATAAATCCGTACAATACCACAGCCTTAGAAGAAGTCAATGTGATAATGCAAGAAGAGTTGATTACCATCAGCACAGACGAAGAGCTTAAGCAGAAGTTCAACCAAGGCTATCAGAAGTTCTGGTTGCAACGCAACATTGAAACACAGTATCCTACATTGTGGAACATTGCTGAAAAATACCTTATCGCTTTTCCATCATCATACCTAGTTGAAAAAAGCTTCAGTGTGGTAACAAACATTTTGACGAAACAAAGAAACCGTTTGAAAATCAACGAACGTGAAGATTTAAGGCTACAACTCACCAATATTAAACCGGATGTAGCTAGATTGGTAGATAGTCACCAGGTTCATCCATCAAACTGAATGTTTTATTTTCTCTTTGCGAATCAATACTTTTTTAAATATAATTTCCTACCTACTTAAGATTCTTTAAGTACTTAATTTGTAATAATCATTATAAATTAAACTTGATATTTACTGAATTGTATGTCTTTTTATTTTGTTAAATTTTGATTTTGAAGTCAACTTTACTCACTTAACCAAGTGCAAAGTTCTCCAATTGGTACCTTAGTACCTAGGTATTTTGTATCAATAGGAAAAAACGAAAGATAGGCCCCCTTATTCATAATAGTCTGCTAACTAATTTAAAGCATTGCTAATTCTCACTCTGTCTTCTTCTATTGACCTAAGTCAGAATGAAAAATAACACTCTGTATCAGCTGTTTTAAGTTAGCGGACCATTATGAATAAGGGGGTTGATCTTAAAAGTAGGTAATTTGGCCATGGGGGTCTGAGGTAACAGTTCATTTTGGAAAAGGGGTCACTTGTCCAAAATAGTTTGGGGATCCCTGGCTTACATCTTACTACTCAACGGATTTTAATGCAGTTTTCAGCAATAAATAGAGTGATTCAAGAGGAAGGTATGTATAAAACATACAAAGAAACTGCGTTTGTTTGTTACCTTTTCATAACTAAACGACTGAACGAACCGTAATGAAATTTGGCAAGAAGATAGATTATATCCTGGGGAAGGACATAGGCTGCTTTTTACCCGAGTGCGCAAAAGGAGGGTATTGTTTTTATTGAAATGCTACGTATGCGCAGCCGCGGGCGGGTCAGTTAGTACACACGGCTACACATCAAGCTTATACATTTCCAGTATAAGCTGACCTCGCATTGTGTAGGTTATTCGTAGAATTACAGGTCAGCTTATACTCACCTCTCTCAATATTCTCACCTTTACTGGGGCTTACACTGCCTACTGTATGTCAAAAAGAACATATGTAGGTGAATTCGAAACCATAATATCTGCAAGACGTGGTGGCAGACTTCGGATCCAAAAATTTAGCTTAAGTAAATCATCAAAAAGTTTTTTGGGCAATGGTGTAATACTTTTTAATAAACCGGACGAGCTCAAAACCTCAAGTAATAATCTTTTTTTAAAAAAAAAATAAAAATGTATTAATACAAAAAAAGTTATTACTCATTCGGGAGAAGCTTTAAATGATGTTAATTTTAATGTGACCTGTTGGATTATTTGAAATTTTTTTTCCTTATCTTTTTTTTGTCCATAACTTATTTGTCTGTTTACAATACTGACAAGGCCCTTTTACAGTCGCGATTTGTAACTTGTAATTCTTTAATTTATATAATGTTATTTTGATAATTATTTTATGTTTTTTTAGTTTTTTTTTTATTTTGTTTAGTTATAGATCTTTTGATATTCTGCAATTAATATAATTTATCAAAATGGCAAGGCTCCTGTACAGCCGCAATTTGTAATAATTTGTTTTGACATGACATACCTACATTAATTAAGGTTTAAGGGGGCACCGGAGGGACAATCGCCCATACAACACGTACTACCAAGATCATTTCTAATTGGAGCATATTTCTACCTTAATAAGGTATTATTTTAATTTGAATAGTATTTATCTAGGTTCCCAACCATATATTAGATCAAAATACATACCTAAAATAAAATAGAAGCGTATCGAATTCTGCATGTTTTTACGTCATAAAAGACCTGTTTTCAACCTAATTGTTTCGTATTAATAACAACAACATCTTACGTATCCTAGTCATGGGAACATAGATTATATCGTCTAGTTACAGAATAACAACACAATGAGAAAAATACAACAAGTTTTCAGTCATCATTTTTGGTATTACGGAACACGGTCAAAATCTAATCAAATTTAGAATCGTTCTATTGCTATCACTGTCGCTCTGCGTGGCTAAACTTCGTCACTAAACAGGGATAGCGATATTTAGGCCGAAGTTTTTGACGTGGCCGAATTGAAGTTGCGCTCAGTGTTCGCCGGCGCGTTAACATCGACATTGATTGCCTTATTTGATATTGTTTTGTTCTGTATTGGATTGATTTTTGTTTTTTTTTTATTATTTTAAGTTGACATTCAATTATGTTGAATAACATAATTAGTCCCGATACCTGTCTATTTGAGCTACTGTATTGTTAATTTTATTGATGTATTCTAAATATGACGTAACTTAGTGTTCTTTAATGTACCTACAGTGGAAAATAAAACTGGAGATGTATAGCATGATGTGTAGCCGTGTGTACAGTATTATAAAAATTAACAAAAGTTTATATTTGACAGTCCCTATGGTCGGGTCCCGGGCCTTCGCCCCTCGAGCGCCTCCTAGAGCAGCAGAAACAGATGAAGCCTCAATGACAGTGGCTGAGAGCGCGCGTGCGCACGCGCCATGCCGATCGCTAAACCACCACTCTCTGATCAATCTCGCGCTGGATCTACGAGCTCACGCATAGCTGTGTTGGACTGCGCTCTGGGCCTGCTATTCACAGATGCTTTTATACTATGTACGTGTTTCGTTATGTACGACATTCATTTAAAACACACATCCGGAATCGTATTAACTGATTTTAGAGGTGGATTTAAAAGCGGTAGCTTAAATATATATCCAGTATTGGATACATTTCCAATAAACAAGTTTTAACGTAAATCGGCGGCGCCTTTGCGAGGATGCCGCTTAGTCAGTTTAACAGGTACCTACTTATATGATGAATGAATATGATTTGTTTACCTATTTTATACAGGCTGTTTCATTGATATTTTACGACTTGAGATTAAGGTTGTTTGAAAATGTAAATTTTTCTATTGTAATTAATTTTTTTATTAAAAAAACCTATTTGACAACTATACTAGTCATTAGCCCTACCCACGTTTTCATTTAATGTCGCACATCACAAAACACGTAGTATTTATCATCTGTGATTATGTCGTATGTTACACAGTATCAAACCTAACAGGTGTTTAATAATGATTTGATTTAAACGGGTATTTAAGTATGCACCTTTTTTATTTGTTATCCCGACGTTTCGCTGTTGCAACAGCCGTGGTCGCGGGCAGAAAGGTAAATACGCAATAAATCCCCATTTAAATCAGTAAACGGTTATCTATCGCGTATGTATATTTGTTATCCCGACGTTTCGATGTTGCAACATCCTTGGTCGCGGGCAGAAAGGTGAATACGCGATAAATGCTCTTTTTAAATCAGTAATTATGTACAGTGATCGCGAAAATGTTAAAGATTATTAATACAATTATATCGGGGTATTATACTTGTCACGGCAACGGTTCGTTTGTTGCACTCTTTAGTGAATTCGATAGCATCATGGACACAACCCGACACAGAAATGGCGATCCGGCTTCGGTGATCTTGATAAAATTCGTTGCATTGCCGTCTGGGGCAGGTGCCCCGGACGGCAATTATTCAATCAAACATGTATGAAAAAAAAACTTGTTTCAAAAAGCGCTCCCTCTCCGTGGTCCACCTGACTGTTCATTTGATTGGAACGCTTCAAACTTACAACCCGCCCCCCTTAAACGCTAGAGGAGAGGGGGCGCCGCCACATCAAGTTTCTGCCCCGGTTAGGAAAAAATCTAGATTCGGGGCCCAACTTGGGGCCTTATTGTTGGTTGGCTTGCACAACGGATCGGGTGGTGTGATCACACCCTTATAGTTTGAGTAGCACAACGTAGCTTTTCATGATTCGCTATTTTGGTACTTCCATGTTTGCTAGTACTGGTGTTGTCTTGTCATTTCTGCGTTCAGTGACATTTTAGATTTGTATAAAACTTAAGATTTTCTTGTAACGTTAATAGTCTAAAAATTGTTTGTATGTTATAAATAACAAATGTATATTTTTGTATAAAAGTGTTTCAGCAAAATATACAAATTGAGTCAAGTAAATAAATCGAACTGAAGCAAATAATGAGAGAAATTATTTGCGATACTTTTTTTGAAAGATGTAATATATACGAACATAAGTCTCTTATATATGAATATATCATAAATTATATTGCTAATAATTTCCTTCGCTATTTACTAGCAGAGTTTTACTTTATGCAATTTTGTTGTGATTTAAGTGAAAATAAATGAAAACAATTTTGTATGGAACAGTATTTGTAATAAAATTATTTTTGTTAATTATTGCATTTGATTTTGGCGAACGATTCCAGTAGTTTTACGAATATTCTTAAGGGGACACCGGAGGGACAATCGCCCATACAACACGTACTACCAAGATCATTTCTAATTGGAGCATATTTCTACCTTAATAAGGTATTATTTTAATTTGAATAGTATTTATCTAGGTTCCCAACCATATATTAGATTAAAATACTTACCTAAAATGAAATAGAAGCGTATCGCATTCTGCATGTTTTACGTCATAAAAGACCTGTTTTCAACCTAATTGTTTCGTATTAAAAACAACAACATCTTACGTATCCTAGTCATGGGAACATAGATTATATCGTCTAGTTACAGAATAACGACACAATGAGAAAATTACAAGTTTTCTGTCATCATTTTTGGTATTACGGTACACGGTCAAAATCTAATCAAATTTAGAATCGTTCTATTGCTATCACTGTCGCTCTGCGAGGCTAAACTTCGTCACTAAACAGGGATAGCGATATTCAGGCCGTAGTTTTTGAAGCGGCCGAATTGAAGTTGTGCTCAGGGTTCGCCGGCGCGTTAATAGGAAAACTGAGAGGTATTATTTCCTGTATACTTAAAGTATAAATAGAATAATATACAAAGTGTGACGTCAGGATGTGGAGAACATACTACAGGGTGTTTGGTAATATACTGACAATATTCAAGTGACGGTTTCTCAAAACATAAAAAATACTTCTCGAAAAAAAAACTACTAATTATATTATAAAATTTTAAAGAAAATCTACCAAGTTTAGGTGATTAATTCTATATAAAACTTACTGCCTACTCTTGCAATCGACATGCAAAATTAAATGCCGATTTGATATCACTTTCGGAAATGGCTGCGGGTTTTGGGTTAGAAAGGGACAACAAGAGATATCTCGAGACGTCACCAATACAGTATCTGTGGTTAGATGGCAAGCGTTATGCAATAGCAAAACATAAGTTTAATAAAGTGTTTGTTTTTACATGTCATAATAAATTTCACATTCCTATGATAAACATTTCACAATTTTTTTTTTATAATCTCGTCTAAATAACCCCTTTCATTTTTGTGCGTATATTATCAAACATCATATATATAAATCCCTATATTTATTTTATATTATACCTTACCTCCTTTTTGCACGCTTAGGATGTCTGGTACATATAATAAAGCATTTATTGAGGAACAACAAATATACAATCATGTGTACAGTTTGAAACGATGATGCCTGTTTATGTATGAAAACTGTGTTACAGACACCAACGCCATCCTCCTTTACAGCAATGAGTTCTAATCAGGTAAATGGTGCATAAATAAAAACTAAACTAAACTAAAAATTACAGTTATATTAATTACAACAGACCACAAGGATCTGCGTGAGGGTGTGTGTGTGTGTGTGTGTGTGTGTGTGCGCGCGAGGGTGTGTATGTATGTGAGTAATTGAGTGTGTGTTTTGTGTGTAGGCACTATTTGGGAATAATTACGAGGTCCTCAGTATCTTCGTAATGTAAAGATTTAAACCACTCTAGATATTTAATCCTACATTTGTTGTGAGGGAGCGGGTAAATGTTAATTTCCTTGTTAACTCTGTTGTACAAGGAAGAGCTAATAAAAAAGAACTCAAAAAGTAAAGATCACCTCGAGCTTCTAGGGGTTTCTCAACTTTAGCTCATACATAGAGTCTAAGGCTAAAACAGCTGCCATGAAGCTGGGCATCCTCAACAAGGTCAGGAGATACTTCACACCAGGACAGCGTGTTAGTCTTTACAAAGCTAAGTCCGGTCTGGTATGGAGTACTGCTGCCACCTTTGGGATGGTTCGGCCAAATACCAGCTCGCTACCATAGACTCGATAGAACGTAGGGCTTTTAGGCTTATAGGTGAGCAACATATGGCAGAGACTAAGACCCACAGTCTCGAACACCGCCGTAAAGTTGCAAGCCTATCGAATACATTTTGGGGAATGTTCCCAGCAACTATACGATCTAATCCCACCATCCCCCTTCTATCAAAAGACAAGCAGGCGCACGGCTCAGTACCATCCGTACCTAGTTGATATACCACCCAATCGCACACACCGTTTTGGTTCTTGATGCGTACAGCTAAGGTATGGAACACTTTACCGTCGTCTGTTTTTCCTAATAAATACGATCCGGGCTTAAGGTAAGAGTGAATAGGTTCCTTCTAGATCTACGTGCTACATCTTAGACCACATCATCGCTTACCATCAGGTGAGATTGTGGTCAAACGAAGTTCTATCATGTTTTAAAAAAAAGAAGTGACGACTTGCCACTGCTGTACGACGTTGTGCTTTATCTGATCTCCGCTTCGAATGTTTCCGGTTAGGGTATTAGAACAGCTGAGTGCTTGCGATAATCCTATTAGCATTCGGTCCAGCACTACCAAATTTAGTGTATAACAATTAAATAAATCAAAGGAATAACAACAATGAAAACTAAAAAATGTAATCAGTCAATAATTTAAATTTTATTTCTCCATTAAGTATATCTCTAAACAAAATTTTATGATATTACATCTCTAGTGCGTAAAAAAAAGGGTACTGATACCTAATTGCATTTTACAAAGAATATTTACAAGTATCTCTGATATACTAGAGTGAAGCGTAGTCACAAATATTGAGTAGAACTATTTGTTTTGTAACATTTAACTAATATATTTATTCCAATGGATATTGAACTAGGAAGGAACATGGCTGCTTCTCCTATTACCCGACTTGAACAAGGAGGGTAATGTTTTTAGTGTGTAAACAACAATATTATCATGTCATATCTAAAACCAATGCCTTAATACAACATTAAAATAACAATAAATAACATTACATTTTAAAATAAACTATCTAATATATTCGTGGAACTTGAAACCTAAAAACAAAAATCTAGATATGTACACAAATAATTGACGAACACGGTGCACAAGAGTTGGGCGGCATATTAAAATAATATAAGTATACAGATTTGTATATACCTAGTCAGGTCATAAGTATTATCACACAGTAAAAACTTTTCTTTTAGAATGCTGGCCACAAAAAAGTTTATAGAATTCGAATTTCAAATTGTTCATGAAAATAAAAATGTATATTTTTTAGAATTTTACTCATTTTTAAATATGGAGTGGACGCTTAAAGAAGACCGTGTTGCAGTTATTGCGTTGCATCGTTGCGGTTACGCGCCAATTCAAATTTTTGACATAACGAAAAATTTGAATATAACCAAAAGATTCGTTTATCGCACCATCAAACGATACAATGAAGACTCTAGTGTAGATGACAGGTCAAGAAGTGGTCGCCCTCGGTCTGTTAGGACTCCAGCAGTGATAAAAGCTGTGAAGGCGCGAATTCAAAGAAATCCCAAACGTAAGCAGAAACTGATGGCCCTTCAGATGGGGTTAAGCAGAACCACGGTGAAAAGGGTGTTAAATGAAGACTTAGGGCTTCGGGCATATCGAAGAAAAACAGGACATCGTTTGAATGCTCGTCTAATGGACCTGAGACTGAAGAGATGCCGCGCTTTGTTGAAGCGGTACGCGGGAAATTCTTTATCCGATGAAAAAAATTTTACCGTAGAAGAGAGCTACAACAAACAAAATGATAAGGTGTACGCACACAGTAGTGAAGAAGCGAGCAACCGTATTCCGCGTGTCCAACGAGGTCATTTTCCATCCTCGCTCATGGTATGGTTGGGAGTTTCTTATTGGGGCTTCACAGAGGTACATTTTTGTGAGAAAGGTGTAAAAACGAATGCAGTTGTGTATCAAAATACAGTCCTGACGAACCTTGTGGAACCTGTTTCTCATACCATGTTCAATAACAGGCACTGGGTATTCCAACAAGATTCGGCGCCAGCTCATAGAGCGAAGAGCACACATGACTGGCTGGCGGCGCGTGAAATCGCATCATCCGGCACGAAGACTGGCCCTCCTCCAGTCCAGATTTGAATCCGTTAGATTACAAGATATGGCTACACTTGGAGGAAAATGCGTGCTCAAAGCCTCATCCCAATTTGGAGTCACTCAAGACATCCTTGATTAAGGCAGCCGCCGATATTGACATGGACCTCGTTCGTGCTGCGATAGACGACTGGCCGCGCAGATTGAAGGCCTGTATTCAAAATCACGGAGGTCATTTTGAATAAACTTTAGTGTCATAAAAATCTATGTTTTGTTAAGTTCATTTTGGTATATAAATGGTTACATAATGAATAAACTTGTTTCAATTATTTTATATTAAACATGTGACAGAATTTATGACCTGACTAGGTATATACATATATATAATACGTACTCTATTTTCGTAAAAATTCGTAACTAATATCTAGAGATCGGACTTTTGGGTGCTATTGACAAAATATGGATACGACCAAAAAAAAGTTCCGTGTCTCGGATCGTACATACATCACTGGATTATCGAATATGGATGAATGTCGGAACCACGAGTACGACTATTATGTAAAGAATGGATACGACTAAAAAAATATTCAATTCTTAAGAATGTGAATAATATTCTAAATAGGATTATTGTTTACTAAATACAACACTCATATAGATTTACAATTTTTAATTTCTTGATTATAGTATCAGAATAAGTTAGTACTCACCAAAAGCATGTTTTCAGGAAAAAACCTATATATTTTCTAAGCATTTTTCAAAACTACTAATAAGGTTTAAGAAGAAATATCGGGATTAGGAAATTTCCAATTCCGGAATGGCATATCTATGTTGGTGACAACGTCTAAAATAGCACCCAATCGCCGTTCTTTGCTAATAATACGTAATACGATGAAGTTATACGATGACGAAATTTCGTTCACACTGAAAAGAACTTCATTACATACTTAGAACAAATGTTTCGATGGCTAGGTATGATATCGATGACAACTCAAGGGTACTAGACGGAATGAATAATTCCGATGTGTTCCCAGGGGTATTTAACGTAAAAATACATTCTGTACCCCGATAGAACGCAGGCGGAATAGGCGTGTCGTATCACTTATCGAACTTTAAACACTGTAAATATACAAAGTATGAATAGGTACCTACGACAAACTTTCTGGCCCGGTGAAAAGTGACGACCTCCGTTGGCGCAGTGGGTGAATAGCCGGCTGAGACGCAGGAGGTTGCGGGTTCGATTCTCGCCGCGGAACAAATGTTTGCATTATCTACAGATATTTGTTCAGGGTCTGGTTGCTTCTCTGTATACTGTACATGTATATAAATATTGTATCAGTTATCTGGTTCCCATAGTACAAGCTTTGCTTAGTTTGGGGCTAGATGGCGCTGTGTCCAGAATTATAATTCTTATTATATAAAATAAGAAGCGACAGTCGAATAAATATATAGTCATGACCATTGCTAATAGCATGACTGCCATAGTAACAGTTCTATCTACAGAAGAATTAGATAAGTATAGCATTTTAGCGTACAGACTAGAAACACGACCATAACATGTTTCCAATGTCTACGCTGAAATGTCATTTTTATCTATTCTTCCGTAGAAATAATCATTTCTATGGCGGTCATGCTAGCCGGGCGGGGACCCTAGCATGAATATTTATGTTAGCGTGAAAATAGTTGTTTTGAACAATGGCAGCAGCATCTGTCTGTCAAGCAAGGCAGGCATTGGTTAAAATTAAACCAATGACAGCCTTTGAGTGTCATTGGTTAAATAGAAGATATCATTAGCTAAAATGTTACTATCGTCTCGCGAACAGACAGCGTAGCTAGTAACCAACCACCTTAGAAAATTTCTCTATGGAAGACATGAGTAAAATGACATTTCAGCGTAGAATGTAGAAACAATTCTACGCGCGTACAGATTCTACGGTGGTATTTTTCAAACATTCGCGATCACTAGGTATACATTCTTTAATTCTTTATTGTGCACAAATAGATTTACAGACAAAAATAGCTTACAAAATGGACATGTACAAAGGCGAGCTTAACCCTAATACGAGTTTTCTTCCAGCAAACCTTTGAAGATAGAGACATTTGATTATAGTGGTGGGTACGTGCACAGAGAATGACATTGAAGTGAAATACTAATATATAATATAAGTACTATAATAAATACAACACTTAAATATATTTAAAAAAAAATACTACATTGTTATTATACTTGTATTTATCAATCATTAATATAAAAAAAGGTATATATATATACACAATAAATATCCGTTTAATACCAAACCTTTTCTAGTGTGGTCATGCCTAGCTGGTTGGGTTGAGGGAATTGAACCCACAACATCCTGCATCTAATTGGGCTACTTGCCCACCCTTCCACAGAGGTCGCCTATAGATCAACTATAGAACAGAATCGCTTAAATACAGTTATATACCTGTCGCGCTTAGAACTATGTATACCGGACCAGATAAACCAGTGGCTATATAGACAAAATGATACATGAACAGTTTACCCTGTAAATTAATCACTACATTCATTCAGACAAGGTTCAATATCAAATAGCATTCATAACTTCCGAAGATTTGGCTCATTGGGGTAAAACAATGGGCAAAAAGGATTTCCATCATAATTCATAATAGGATATTCAAAAGAGTTAATTCATATATATATAAAAATGAAAAAAAGTATGTATAATTTTAAAACATGTACAAAAACATTAGTATACCAAGTGAACTACGTTTGAAACTGTCTTCGATCATAGTAAAGGTTGACAATCAGTGGATAGGTTTCAGATCCTCTTAAAATATGTCCGTGTACCCAGATAGATGGCGTTGTATAATGTGTGGTCTTGCTTCTGCTTTTATTATCCTATTACCGACCCTTTATAATGTTTAAAACACCCTTGTTGAAGAACTCCATACTGTAGTTCCAGGGGACTAGTACGCCTCTGGTAGACGTAGTCCTTGGCTGAGAGACCATTCCACAAGCGAAGTTTTCTGCTTGGACTCAACCCAAGATTTCGCGGTCTCTTATTGATTTCCCATCGAACGACTGTCGGTAGGCTATGGATTTCGACCCCATTCCCTACTCTGTGCAACTCTGCTTTAATGACATTCCAAAGAGCAACGCCATGAACAACAGTAAGAAAAAAATCTTTTAGCGCTTTTAATCTACAGTGTTAACTCCATGTAACGTCATTCGTTTTAACGATAAACTCTCTAAAGCGTCGAAATCACTCGGCTTTGGTTGGTTTAGCTTGCCTTGCATACAATGGTACACTCTTATAGCATTACACCCACTCTGAATAACGACAACAATTTGTAATAAAAAGTTCTTTTTAAGTTGCCAAATTAGTAAAAACTGCGCAGCTGTGTATATCCTTTTGTCGTTTTATTATCATAGACCATAATAAACTCGACTGTCGGCATCATACACACCAAACTTTCTAAGAAATCCGTTCTTTTGTTTACAAAATGGGATTGCTTGCACGTGTAGCTGCAGACTGTTGTTAGTAGAAGTGATGGATTTTATCTATACGTGGTCATATTCTTAGTAGCTGACAAACTTTCAAATTGTAAACATGGCTAGTAAGTGAAAATCACTGTGACACACACAGATTTTACTTCTCTCCCTTTAACGACAACTCTCTATAACGTCAAAATATGCTCAGTCCCTTGAGTGTCGTTATATAGAGTTTACACTGTATTTATTTAGTGTCGTGGGAGATTAAGCACGGGGGATAAACCTGGGAAAGTTTGATGGTAGAAATAGCACAGGACACTGCGAATTGAATGACTATCTCCTGAGGACAAGGGCCACGGCTAGTGGGCTATGTCGAGGATGCCTGCAGGGTGAAGAGACTGGAACACGTGCTGCTGCACTGTACGCCACACAAGAAGCCAAACCAACGGGACTGCATGAACTCATCTAGTCATCATCGACAGTATCGACTTCGGGGACATTGGAAAACTGCTATCAACCCAAAGTCCTACTCTGCTCTTTAAGGAGTTGGGCTGGGGTCAGCTTAGAAGGGGGGTAGTGCACAATACAACCCCAATGCGGGAAATCAGTGCAGATTCCCCTCCACAGTAGAATTAGACGCCATCTATTAGCAACATGGAAAACTTGATTCAAGAGGTCTTTGAAAACCCCCTCTTAATAAAAATGTATAGAGTGCAGTAATTATCAATCACGATCTGACTAGCTAACTCCCGGTAACCGATTTTAGAACTTCTAAAAAGGTTGTACTAGTATTGGCACAAATATTATTTGACTAAATTGGTCAAGTGTACGTATGACCCAGTTTTGGGTTCCGTACGTATACATTTACGTCACATCTGTTATCGCATGCATAAAATGGTAATAATGACTTCACAGTGGACCCATTATAACAAATCAATGCGGAATTATTATATTTGAATCCTACAAATAATTCAAAAATAATAATCCAGAGGCACAATGAACTTAAAAACAAATTAAAACTAATTCGAACGACAAACATCTACAAGATGCTTTGCTGAATAGAGGTATCGTAATTTGATAAAAAATAAACAAATCTTTACAATTATGATATGCTTAAATAGACAAAGTATAAATTAAGTTTCCTTTTCTACGTATTTGCTACGTATACATTATTTTATAAGTTTGTGACCGAATTTCAATAAAACTACACAACCATTTTCAATGATATCATAATTTCGATTAGTCGTCAATAATTAAAAATAATAATTACATAATTTAATTGCGCATGGAGTGATAACATCCACGAGGAAATACTAACAGCCGATCCAATAAAATAATTAGGATTATCAACTTTTAACCTCATTGCAATAATTCCATTTCATCAAGGAAACAGTCCATACATTCATTTTAATATTTCATTACCGTATCCTGAGCATCTTATTTTCTAGATATAAAGACGAAATTTGCGTATTTATTTCTGAAACTAATTCAATATATATCGTGCTCAATAAATGTGTGGCCAGTCACGATAAGGTCAAGATTATCGGCTTATCATGTAACGTATAATGTGCTCACGTCTGCCGCTCCACTGAGAAGTTGTACGAGTAGTCTCGGTCGAGATCGAAGCGCGTGCGGCGCTGGATCGACGGCAACATTGCCTGGAAAGACCAATTTCCATTAATGGTTAAGTTACCACGAAGAAGAAAGGGGTATGTCAGGATAGTATCACGTGGAGATCCGTGGTCTACCTACCCCTCCGGGATTAAGGCATGACAGTATGTATGCCCTACCATGAGAAATACAGAGGGAAAGCGAGAAATATAGGGTCGAAAGCGAGAAAAAAAGAGTGGAAAGCGAGGAATACAGGGGGAAAGCGAGAAATATAGGGTCGAAAGCGAGAAAAAATGAGCGGCAAGCGAGAAAAAAAGAGTGGAAAGCGGGGAATACAGGGGAAAAGGAAAAGTAACTGAATTTTATGTATAACTGTATGCCACTTCAGCTTGCTAATCCTTTGTGCTATGTCGGTGACTTTCCTTCGTCTACGAATCTCATTTCTGATTCGATCTCGTAGAGAAACACCAAGCATAACCCTCTCCATAGCGCATAGCTATAGGTAGTGCAAACGACATCGAGATATATTAGATTAAAGCAGTGCTCACCAGTGCATCACTAGGCAGCCCCCGCAGCTTGGGGTTGAGTACGAAGGGCACCCCCTCCATACCGCTGTAGCCCCCGAGCGTCTGGTACATGGTGTTGTTCCGGGGGAGGGGCGCGGGGTTCTTCTTGCGAGCCGGCGCCACGGGTGACGTGGGGAGAGCCCCTGGCGATCCTGACAAATATAGGTACATTTCATCAAAGGCTGATTTAGTAGGTTTTTGAGTATACCGATATTTCGCCGCAGTTGCATGAGCAATGATCACATTCGTTTTCATTCGCCATGATTTCTTTTTAGTGAAAATAGTGTTCTTAACCATGATAGATTCATGTGATGCCAGCGCCAGAATTGTACGCAAATACTAAAGTCAGGCCAATTTAATAGGTAAGATTTGACGTCTGTTGACGTCTGTCAGTTCGGTACAATTCGTACCGAACTCGTACTCGTATCGGTCATTATTACAATAAATATGTAATCGTAATTTAAAAAAGTTAAGCAATTGTGCAGTTCTAACAAAACGAAACAATATATTATTTTATATCTGCCGTTACAAGGTTATTGTTGTTGAATTTTGATAAACTGTCAAATGTTACCTATTAAAATGGCCTGACTTTAAGTTGCCAAGTGTTGCTCGGGCGTTTGAACCCCCTACATATCAAATAAACATCATATCAGCCATAGGAAATCCACTGCAGACCATAGGCTCCCCCATAGATTTCCTGAGCGATCGATCTTATGCGGTACCCAACGGCTCCCAGCAACCTTTATCAGGTCGCCTATAACTTAACTTATTTGGGCCTTAGGACGACCCGCCACTAGATAGAAGCAGTAAAAAAATAAGTTATAGCCTCACGTTTGAACACGATCTCTAGACGTAAGCGATGATGCGGTCTACGATGAACACGCTTGCCTAGAAGAAACCTGTTCACTCGTGACTTGAAGACTCCTAAGTTGTAGTTACCAGGAAACACAGACTCAGACAAGGCGTTCCACTTTTGTTTATTTTACCTGGTATAGGCGATTTGGCAGATGGCGGTCTGGGCGCCGGCCGCGACGGCTTGATATTGTACGAGGGGCTGAGCGCCTCGTAATCGTGGTCCGTCGTGAAGTCCTCGATGCGCAGGTACGTTGGAGACTGCACCTTCATGTTGTTCATCTCCGACACGAGGGGAGACAGCTTGGGGGGACGGTCCGGTACTGCGCGGAGTCTGCAGCCAACAGTAGTTAGGTAGTTCAGATGAAAAACATTTTTCTAACAAGCTGCCGCGTGGACTTAAATCCTTACTGTCATGATTATCGAAAATCGCGCATATACCCGACAAGTTCGTCTGCACGTTGAGGCATAGCATAGGTTAAACCGACTTAAACCTCCCGCTCAATCGGAGAGCTGACAAAAAATCTTAATTGTATGTCCTTTTTCATGATACACAGTATATCCTTGTTAAGTTTCATCAAGATCAGTACAGCCGTTTGATCGTAAAAACGTAACAAAGGACGACGTAACTGGAAGAAATCGCTTCTAAGCGATGAGACCGCCCATTGTACTTGTTGCTTTGTGAATTTTTATTTTTATTGTCTGTTTACAATAGTACAGTCATAGTAAAGTGTACAATAAAGTATTTTCATTGATACATTCAAACAGAAATAAATTATTTTACAATTTAGAAAATTAGTATGGATGAAAATTATACATGGGAATAGTACGATACGAAGAGTGCTTCGAAATAATATGTACAACTCGGAAGTGATGAAAAATTTTATTAAAAAAAAAAGTTTTTTTTATATTTTTATACAACAGAAATTAAATTGCTAATTAACTTACGCAACTGACTGTATCATTGATGCCAGGAAAGTGGTAAAAAATTCTAAAAATACAACGTACGAGTATTTAACGAGTGTAAAAATATTTGAGTAGTAGGTTGCATTAGAGAACTTTGTAATATCCAGTTTCTATTGATCAGAGAAACTGAATCTCGCCGGAAATAGGTACACTTTCCACGTGCACTGTCCATTTACGAAGATCCAGTTACTGTGATGGTATGTAGGTCAACAGAAGTTTAGCATAGTACAATGAGCGAAAACAGGGGCACGTAGGCATAGACGCGCGCCGGTCTAAAGTTTGAACAAATTAATAACGTGATGATGGGTTATCTGTAAGACCTTTTGTATGAGCCTCGAGTTTGCGGTGACTTCTCTGGCATCAACTCCGGGGCCGACTTCCTCCAGTATTCATTTCTTTACCATTTATTTCACTGCATAATATTGGTATGTTAAAAATATATTACAAATGTCAGATACTAATAGATATAAAAAAATAAACGTCGGGTCTGTAGGTATTACCGCGTAAAGCAGCGGTGCACCTCCTTTGGTTGTTTTTCTAAAGACTAGCGCAGCGATATCTTGTTTTAAGGAGAGACCGGAGGGGAATCGCCCATACAACACGTACTACCAAGATCATTTCTAATTGGAGCATATTTCTACCTTAATAAGGTATTATTTTAATTTGAATAGTATTTATCTAGGTTCCGAATCATATATTAGATCAAAATACTTATCTAAAATGAAATAGAAGCGTATCGCATTCTGCATGTTTTTACGTCATAAAAGACATGTTTTCAACCTAATTGTTTCGTATTAAAAACAACAACATCTTACGTATCCTAGTCATGGGAACATAGATTATATCGTCTAGTTACAGAATAACAACACAATGAGAAAAATACAACAAGTTTTCAGTCATCATTTTTGGTATTACGGAACACGGTCAAAATCTAATCAAATTTAGAATCGTTCTTTTGCTATCACTGTCGCTCTGCGTGATTAAACTTCGTCACTAAACAGGGATAGCGATATTCAGGCCGAAGTTTTTGACGCGGCTGATTTTAAGTTGCGCTCGGGGTTCGCCGGCTTCTTAAAGAACGTGTTCTACGGTTGTAAGCGCAGGGCGCGAGGTTGTTCAAAATAAACAGAACCGCTCTAGAATTGTCATGCTATGTACACTACACATGCTTTGGGATACAATTTAGGTCTAAAAGTTGTTAATCTCTAATCCAACTTGGGCAAATCGGCGTTGTATGTATGTTTGTTTCTCCGAGGTAACTTTCGACGCGTTTATCCGATCATCGTGAAATTTGGTATATACTAGGTAGATAGTAATGGCATAATTTTGGTGTGGCTAAATGAGCAAAAAATGTTAGGGGTTGTTGAGATATTGGGGTTCAAGAGAGGTAAAAAAAAACAAAATGGGACTATCCAGTCAAATGGCACGTCTAATAAAAGGTCTTTGTGAGTACATTTCGAGCCCGTTTTTATTTTTAGTTTAAGCTTTGTAGTTTTTAAGTTATTTAGCCAAAACTGAACTTTGACAAAACTCATAGGGTACACCAGTCAATCAATCAAATCAAAATCAAAATTATTTATTTGGACACAAGAACAATACAAGTAACCAGTAAACCAGTGTAAACCAGTGACCCCACAGTGCTGAAATTTGGTATGCGTGCAACTTTAGTGACACATATATAGGCAAGTCTGAAATCTAGAATAACTGCAATTTCTACCCCCAAAAACGAGAAGCCAATTAACATGAACTTCCGTTACCTGTACAGAAAGAAAGAAAGAAAATATATTTATTTGAACCCACTTGACATCACACACAATAAAAAAACAATAAAAACAAAGGCAAAGTCAAAATTCACTCAGACAGACAATGGTGGTGTTGCGTGGGGACAAAAAGGTCCCTGTCTCAGCATAATCTGTTTCGTACCACGATGGATACGATGCAGCGCTGGTTTTCTGACAGGGCCTAGGTGACGAAACATGTACCTAATTTGAATGAAACTGTAGGTCAAGTAAGTTGGTTGGGCATTTCGTGGCACTATTTTATTAGTCAACGATTAAGGCCGGCTTACACAACGACCCCTAGCGACTAAACCTGTTTAAATTTTACGTATTTGTATGCTTTGATTGTAATGATTGTATGAACACCTTAAATCATATTTAGCCACTAAATACGTTTAGGCATCGTTGTGCGAGTCGCCCTAAGAATATTTTTTTGTATTTTAGGAGACTTGCGAGATCTCAGTTCGGGGCGAATCACTAGTTATATTTAGTATGTGTTTGTTTGTATTCTGTTTTGTGTGCCATAATAAATAATTTAATTTAAATAAGTTAGATCTTGCTCACCTCCTGTTGGCGTCAGGTGTGACGCAGGCGACGACGTTCTCGTACTCGATGTGAGTTGGCGAGTTGTCCGCGCTGCCTCCGCTCACCTTATAGCACACCACCTTGCCGTTTATCTCTCTGCAACAACCACATACTCAATATTAAAGTTTACACAGTTCGACAGTTGGGCAGCGTTCGGGAAATCTCGTGACGTCTTCTCGTCCAAAATGCCTTACGAAAGTATTTGATCAATGTGTTAGTGATGGATGACACATGGTACAGAAACGTGGTCTCGCACTATGGACCTCATAAGAAGGCTCAAGTTCGCTCTGCGTGCTATGGAGAGGGCTATGCTTGGTGTTTCCCTACGAGATAGAATCAGAAATGAAGAGATTCGTAGACGAACCGTATGTCGGTGACTTGGCACAAAGAATTTGCAAGCTGAAGTGGCAGTTGACGGGGCACATAGTTCAAAGAACTGACGGCCGTTGGGGCAGCATAGGACGGCGTGATGGGCACGATCTACTAAGATTGCTGGGAACCGTTTGGTGTAAATCGCACAAGAATAGTCGCTCTGAAAATCTATGATGATATGAATTTTCTGAATAATGTTCCAACTTCCAATCACTTGAGTTGTGCAGAGACATTACGTGGAATATGTGAGCCCAAGCGGAGACTGCCCTTTGAGCAATTATTGGACGGTAACACGAGTGTATAAATCCAAACAAAGCGGTATTTATAACCCTGTTTGTGAAATTCGTCATAAGAGAGGATCGCGCCTAGACGATCGACGCGACGTCATAAACGCTTGACGTCAAAGGTACTTAAGATACTTACCAACAACGTATGTATTCTGTAAGAAATTTTACTTCCTATGAAATCTACTTTGTTCGTGGTATCTGACGTACGCCACAGCTGGTCAAAAAAACTCGCATGCAGTCTGTGCCACGCCGTATCTGTGTACATAATGTATTTCTCTTACCCAGCCAGTATAAACCATTGCGGAGCTTGTCGCATCTTGGAGCAGACGATGCCATAAGGTGGGATGCAAAACACTACTGCCAGGCAGGAGACTCGTGCAAAGTCTCCGCCGCGCTGTAACCTTCTCCTACATAATGTATTCTCTTACCCGGCCAGTATGAATCCTTGCGGAGCTTGTCGCATCTTGGAGCAGACAATGACGTCAGTAACAGGAGGGATGGAGGGAGCCACTGCCAGCCGGGAGACTCGTGCAGTCTCCGCCGCGCTGTAACCTTCTCCTACATAATGTATTCTCTTACCCAGCCAGTATAAACCATTGCGGAGCTTGTCGCATCTTGGAGCAGACGATGCCATAAGGTGGGATGCAAAACACTACTGCCAGGCAGGAGACTCGTGCAAAGTCTCCGCCGCGCTGTAACCTTCTCCTACATAATGTATTCTCTTACCCGGCCAGTATGAATCCTTGCGGAGCTTGTCGCATCTTGGAGCAGACAATGACGTCAGTAACAGGAGGGATGGAGGGAGCCACTGCCAGCCGGGAGACTCGTGCAGTCTCCGCCGCGCTGTAACCTTCTCCTACATAATGTATTTCTCTTACCCAGCCAGTATAAACCATTGCGGAGCTTGTCGCATCTTGGAGCAGACGATGCCATAAGGTGGGATGCAAAACACTACTGCCAGGCAGGAGACTCGTGCAAAGTCTCCGCCGCGCTGTAACCTTCTCCTACATAATGTATTCTCTTACCCGGCCAGTATGAATCCTTGCGGAGCTTGTCGCATCTTGGAGCAGACAATGACGTCAGTAACAGGAGGGATGGAGGGAGCCACTGCCAGCCGGGAGACTCGTGCAGTCTCCGCCGCGCTGTAACCTTCTCCTACATAATGTATTCTCTTACCCGGCCAGTATGAATCCTTGCGGAGCTTGTCGCATCTTGGAGCAGACAATGACGTCAGTAACAGGAGGGATGGAGGGAGCCACTGCCAGCCGGGAGACTCGTGCAGTCTCCGCCGCGCTGTAACCTTCTCCTACATAATGTATTTCTCTTACCCAGCCAGTATAAACCATTGCGGAGCTTGTCGCATCTTGGAGCAGACGATGACGTCAGTAACAGGAGGGATGGAGGGAGCCACTGCCAGCCGGGAGACTCGTGCAGTCTCCGCCGCGCTGTAACCTTCTCCTACATAATGTATTTCTCTTACCCAGCCAGTATAAACCATTGCGGAGCTTGTCGCATCTTGGAGCAGACGATGCCATAAGGTGGGATGCAAAACACTACTGCCAGGCAGGAGACTCGTGCAAAGTCTCCGCCGCGCTGTAACCTTCTCCTACATAATGTATTCTCTTACCCGGCCAGTATGAATCCTTGCGGAGCTTGTCGCATCTTGGAGCAGACAATGACGTCAGTAACAGGAGGGATGGAGGGAGCCACTGCCAGCCGGGAGACTCGTGCAGTCTCCGCCGCGCTGTAACCTTCTCCTACATAATGTATTTCTCTTACCCAGCCAGTATAAACCATTGCGGAGCTTGTCGCATCTTGGAGCAGACGATGCCATAAGGTGGGATGCAAAACACTACTGCCAGGCAGGAGACTCGTGCAAAGTCTCCGCCGCGCTGTAACCTTCTCCTACATAATGTATTCTCTTACCCGGCCAGTATGAATCCTTGCGGAGCTTGTCGCATCTTGGAGCAGACAATGACGTCAGTAACAGGAGGGATGGAGGGAGCCACTGCCAGCCGGGAGACTCGTGCAAAGTCTCCGCCGCGCTGTAACCTTCTCCTACATAATGTATTCTCTTACCCGGCCAGTATGAATCCTTGCGGAGCTTGTCGCATCTTGGAGCAGACAATGACGTCAGTAACAGGAGGGATGGAGGGAGCCACTGCCAGCCGGGAGACTCGTGCAGTCTCCGCCGCGCTGTAACCTTCTCCTACATAATGTATTTCTCTTACCCAGCCAGTATAAACCATTGCGGAGCTTGTCGCATCTTGGAGCAGACGATGCCATAAGGTGGGATGCAAAACACTACTGCCAGGCAGGAGACTCGTGCAAAGTCTCCGCCGCGCTGTAACCTTCTCCTACATAATGTATTCTCTTACCCGGCCAGTATGAATCCTTGCGGAGCTTGTCGCATCTTGGAGCAGACAATGACGTCAGTAACAGGAGGGATGGAGGGAGCCACTGCCAGCCGGGAGACTCGTGCAAAGTCTCCGCCGCGCTGTAACCTTCTCCTACATAATGTATTCTCTTACCCGGCCAGTATGAATCCTTGCGGAGCTTGTCGCATCTTGGAGCAGACAATGACGTCAGTAACAGGAGGGATGGAGGGAGCCACTGCCAGCCGGGAGACTCGTGCAGTCTCCGCCGCGCTGTAACCTACTCCTACATAATGTATTCTCTTACCCGGCCAGTATGAATCCTTGCGGAGCTTGTCGCATCTTGGAGCAGACAATGACGTCAGTAACAGGAGGGATGGAGGGAGCCACTGCCAGCCGGGAGACTCGTGCAGTCTCCGCCGCGCTGTAACCTTCTCCTACATAATGTATTTCTCTTACCCAGCCAGTATAAACCATTGCGGAGCTTGTCGCATCTTGGAGCAGACGATGCCATAAGGTGGGATGCAAAACACTACTGCCAGGCAGGAGACTCGTGCAAAGTCTCCGCCGCGCTGTAACCTTCTCCTACATAATGTATTCTCTTACCCGGCCAGTATGAATCCTTGCGGAGCTTGTCGCATCTTGGAGCAGACAATGACGTCAGTAACAGGAGGGATGGAGGGAGCCACTGCCAGCCGGGAGACTCGTGCAAAGTCTCCGCCGCGCTGTAACCTTCTCCTACATAATGTATTCTCTTACCCGGCCAGTATGAATCCTTGCGGAGCTTGTCGCATCTTGGAGCAGACAATGACGTCAGTAACAGGAGGGATGGAGGGAGCCACTGCCAGCCGGGAGACTCGTGCAGTCTCCGCCGCGCTGTAACCTTCTCCTACATAATGTATTCTCTTACCCGGCCAGTATGAATCCTTGCGGAGCTTGTCGCATCTTGGAGCAGACAATGACGTCAGTAACAGGAGGGATGGAGGGAGCCACTGCCAGCCGGGAGACTCGTGCAAAGTCTCCGCCGCGCTGTAACCTTCTCCTACATAATGTATTCTCTTACCCGGCCAGTATGAATCCTTGCGGAGCTTGTCGCATCTTGGAGCAGACAATGACGTCAGTAACAGGAGGGATGGAGGGAGCCACTGCCAGCCGGGAGACTCGTGCAGTCTCCGCCGCGCTGTAACCTTCTCCTACATAATGTATTCTCTTACCCGGCCAGTATGAATCCTTGCGGAGCTTGTCGCATCTTGGAGCAGACAATGACGTCAGTAACAGGAGGGATGGAGGGAGCCACTGCCAGCCGGGAGACTCGTGCAAAGTCTCCGCCGCGCTGTAACCTTCTCCTACATAATGTATTCTCTTACCCGGCCAGTATGAATCCTTGCGGAGCTTGTCGCATCTTGGAGCAGACAATGACGTCAGTAACAGGAGGGATGGAGGGAGCCACTGCCAGCCGGGAGACTCGTGCAGTCTCCGCCGCGCTGTAACCTTCTCCTACATAATGTATTCTCTTACCCGGCCAGTATGAATCCTTGCGGAGCTTGTCGCATCTTGGAGCAGACAATGACGTCAGTAACAGGAGGGATGGAGGGAGCCACTGCCAGCCGGGAGACTCGTGCAAAGTCTCCGCCGCGCTGTAACCTTCTCCTACATAATGTATTCTCTTACCCGGCCAGTATGAATCCTTGCGGAGCTTGTCGCATCTTGGAGCAGACAATGACGTCAGTAACAGGAGGGATGGAGGGAGCCACTGCCAGCCGGGAGACTCGTGCAAAGTCTCCGCCGCGCTGTAACCTTCTCCTACATAATGTATTCTCTTACCCGGCCAGTATGAATCCTTGCGGAGCTTGTCGCATCTTGGAGCAGACAATGACGTCAGTAACAGGAGGGATGGAGGGAGCCACTGCCAGCCGGGAGACTCGTGCAGTCTCCGCCGCGCTGTAACCTTCTCCTACATAATGTATTCTCTTACCCGGCCAGTATGAATCCTTGCGGAGCTTGTCGCATCTTGGAGCAGACAATGACGTCAGTAACAGGAGGGATGGAGGGAGCCACTGCCAGCCGGGAGACTCGTGCAAAGTCTCCGCCGCGCTGTAACCTTCTCCTACATAATGTATTCTCTTACCCGGCCAGTATGAATCCTTGCGGAGCTTGTCGCATCTTGGAGCAGACAATGACGTCAGTAACAGGAGGGATGGAGGGAGCCACTGCCAGCCGGGAGACTCGTGCAAAGTCTCCGCCGCGCTGTAACCTTCTCCTACATAATGTATTCTCTTACCCGGCCAGTATGAATCCTTGCGGAGCTTGTCGCATCTTGGAGCAGACAATGACGTCAGTAACAGGAGGGATGGAGGGAGCCACTGCCAGCCGGGAGACTCGTGCAGTCTCCGCCGCGCTGTAACCTTCTCCTACATAATGTATTTCTCTTACCCAGCCAGTATAAACCATTGCGGAGCTTGTCGCATCTTGGAGCAGACGATGCCATAAGGTGGGATGCAAAACACTACTGCCAGGCAGGAGACTCGTGCAAAGTCTCCGCCGCGCTGTAACCTTCTCCTACATAATGTATTCTCTTACCCGGCCAGTATGAATCCTTGCGGAGCTTGTCGCATCTTGGAGCAGACAATGACGTCAGTAACAGGAGGGATGGAGGGAGCCACTGCCAGCCGGGAGACTCGTGCAGTCTCCGCCGCGCTGTAACCTTCTCCTACATAATGTATTCTCTTACCCAGCCAGTATAAACCATTGCGGAGCTTGTCGCATCTTGGAGCAGACGATGCCATAAGGTGGGATGCAAAACACTACTGCCAGGCAGGAGACTCGTGCAAAGTCTCCGCCGCGCTGTAACCTTCTCCTACATAATGTATTCTCTTACCCGGCCAGTATGAATCCTTGCGGAGCTTGTCGCATCTTGGAGCAGACAATGACGTCAGTAACAGGAGGGATGGAGGGAGCCACTGCCAGCCGGGAGACTCGTGCAGTCTCCGCCGCGCTGTAACCTTCTCCTACATAATGTATTTCTCTTACCCAGCCAGTATAAACCATTGCGGAGCTTGTCGCATCTTGGAGCAGACGATGCCATAAGGTGGGATGCAAAACACTACTGCCAGGCAGGAGACTCGTGCAAAGTCTCCGCCGCGCTGTAACCTTCTCCTACATAATGTATTCTCTTACCCGGCCAGTATGAATCCTTGCGGAGCTTGTCGCATCTTGGAGCAGACAATGACGTCAGTAACAGGAGGGATGGAGGGAGCCACTGCCAGCCGGGAGACTCGTGCAGTCTCCGCCGCGCTGTAACCTTCTCCTACATAATGTATTTCTCTTACCCAGCCAGTATAAACCATTGCGGAGCTTGTCGCATCTTGGAGCAGACGATGCCATAAGGTGGGATGCAAAACACTACTGCCAGGCAGGAGACTCGTGCAAAGTCTCCGCCGCGCTGTAACCTTCTCCTACATAATGTATTCTCTTACCCGGCCAGTATGAATCCTTGCGGAGCTTGTCGCATCTTGGAGCAGACAATGACGTCAGTAACAGGAGGGATGGAGGGAGCCACTGCCAGCCGGGAGACTCGTGCAGTCTCCGCCGCGCTGTAACCTTCTCCTACATAATGTATTCTCTTACCCGGCCAGTATGAATCCTTGCGGAGCTTGTCGCATCTTGGAGCAGACAATGACGTCAGTAACAGGAGGGATGGAGGGAGCCACTGCCAGCCGGGAGACTCGTGCAAAGTCTCCGCCGCGCTGTAACCTTCTCCTACATAATGTATTCTCTTACCCGGCCAGTATGAATCCTTGCGGAGCTTGTCGCATCTTGGAGCAGACAATGACGTCAGTAACAGGAGGGATGGAGGGAGCCACTGCCAGCCGGGAGACTCGTGCAAAGTCTCCGCCGCGCTGTAACCTTCTCCTACATAATGTATTCTCTTACCCGGCCAGTATGAATCCTTGCGGAGCTTGTCGCATCTTGGAGCAGACAATGACGTCAGTAACAGGAGGGATGGAGGGAGCCACTGCCAGCCGGGAGACTCGTGCAGTCTCCGCCGCGCTGTAACCTTCTCCTACATAATGTATTTCTCTTACCCAGCCAGTATAAACCATTGCGGAGCTTGTCGCATCTTGGAGCAGACGATGCCATAAGGTGGGATGCAAAACACTACTGCCAGGCAGGAGACTCGTGCAAAGTCTCCGCCGCGCTGTAACCTTCTCCTACATAATGTATTCTCTTACCCGGCCAGTATGAATCCTTGCGGAGCTTGTCGCATCTTGGAGCAGACAATGACGTCAGTAACAGGAGGGATGGAGGGAGCCACTGCCAGCCGGGAGACTCGTGCAGTCTCCGCCGCGCTGTAACCTTCTCCTACATAATGTATTCTCTTACCCAGCCAGTATAAACCATTGCGGAGCTTGTCGCATCTTGGAGCAGACGATGCCATAAGGTGGGATGCAAAACACTACTGCCAGGCAGGAGACTCGTGCAAAGTCTCCGCCGCGCTGTAACCTTCTCCTACATAATGTATTCTCTTACCCGGCCAGTATGAATCCTTGCGGAGCTTGTCGCATCTTGGAGCAGACAATGACGTCAGTAACAGGAGGGATGGAGGGAGCCACTGCCAGCCGGGAGACTCGTGCAGTCTCCGCCGCGCTGTAACCTTCTCCTACATAATGTATTTCTCTTACCCAGCCAGTATAAACCATAGCGGAGCTTGTCGCATCTTGGAGCAGACGATGCCATAAGGTGGGATGCAAAACACTACTGCCAGGCAGGAGACTCGTGCAAAGTCTCCGCCGCGCTGTAACCTTCTCCTACATAATGTATTCTCTTACCCGGCCAGTATGAATCCTTGCGGAGCTTGTCGCATCTTGGAGCAGACAATGACGTCAGTAACAGGAGGGATGGAGGGAGCCACTGCCAGCCGGGAGACTCGTGCAGTCTCCGCCGCGCTGTAACCTTCTCCTACATAATGTATTTCTCTTACCCAGCCAGTATAAACCATTGCGGAGCTTGTCGCATCTTGGAGCAGACGATGCCATAAGGTGGGATGCAAAACACTACTGCCAGGCAGGAGACTCGTGCAAAGTCTCCGCCGCGCTGTAACCTTCTCCTACATAATGTATTCTCTTACCCGGCCAGTATGAATCCTTGCGGAGCTTGTCGCATCTTGGAGCAGACAATGACGTCAGTAACAGGAGGGATGGAGGGAGCCACTGCCAGCCGGGAGACTCGTGCAGTCTCCGCCGCGCTGTAACCTTCTCCTACATAATGTATTCTCTTACCCGGCCAGTATGAATCCTTGCGGAGCTTGTCGCATCTTGGAGCAGACAATGACGTCAGTAACAGGAGGGATGGAGGGAGCCACTGCCAGCCGGGAGACTCGTGCAGTCTCCGCCGCGCTGTAACCTACTCCAACATAATGTATTCTCTTACCCGGCCAGTATGAATCCTTGCGGAGCTTGTCGCATCTTGGAGCAGACAATGACGTCAGTAACAGGAGGGATGGAGGGAGCCACTGCCAGCCGGGAGACTCGTGCAGTCTCCGCCGCGCTGTAACCTACTCCAACATAATGTATTCTCTTACCCGGCCAGTATGAATCCTTGCGGAGCTTGTCGCATCTTGGAGCAGACAATGACGTCAGTAACAGGAGGGATGGAGGGAGCCACTGCCAGCCGGGAGACTCGTGCAGTCTCCGCCGCGCTGTAACCTACTCCAACATAATGTATTCTCTTACCCGGCCAGTATGAATCCTTGCGGAGCTTGTCGCATCTTGGAGCAGACAATGACGTCAGTAACAGGAGGGATGGAGGGAGCCACTGCCAGCCGGGAGACTCGTGCAGTCTCCGCCGCGCTGTAACCTACTCCAACATAATGTATTCTCTTACCCGGCCAGTATGAATCCTTGCGGAGCTTGTCGCATCTTGGAGCAGACAATGACGTCAGTAACAGGAGGGATGGAGGGAGCCACTGCCAGCCGGGAGACTCGTGCAGTCTCCGCCGCGCTGTAACCTACTCCAACATAATGTATTCTCTTACCCGGCCAGTATGAATCCTTGCGGAGCTTGTCGCATCTTGGAGCAGACAATGACGTCAGTAACAGGAGGGATGGAGGGAGCCACTGCCAGCCGGGAGACTCGTGCAGTCTCCGCCGCGCTGTAACCTACTCCAACATAATGTATTCTCTTACCCGGCCAGTATGAATCCTTGCGGAGCTTGTCGCATCTTGGAGCAGACAATGACGTCAGTAACAGGAGGGATGGAGGGAGCCACTGCCAGCCGGGAGACTCGTGCAGTCTCCGCCGCGCTGTAACCTACTCCAACATAATGTATTCTCTTACCCGGCCAGTATGAATCCTTGCGGAGCTTGTCGCATCTTGGAGCAGACAATGACGTCAGTAACAGGAGGGATGGAGGGAGCCACTGCCAGCCGGGAGACTCGTGCAGTCTCCGCCGCGCTGTAACCTACTCCAACATAATGTATTCTCTTACCCGGCCAGTATGAATCCTTGCGGAGCTTGTCGCATCTTGGAGCAGACGATGACGTCAGTAACAGGCGGGATAGAAGGCGTCACTGCCGGCCGGGAGACTCGTGCAGTCTCCGCCGCGCTGTAACCTACTCCAACATAATGTATTCTCTTACCCGGCCAGTATGAATCCTTGCGGAGCTTGTCGCATCTTGGAGCAGACAATGGCGTCAGTAACAGGAGGGATGGAGGGAGCCACTGCCAGCCGGGAGACTCGTGCAGTCTCCGCCGCGCTGTAACCTACTCCAACATAATGTATTCTCTTACCCGGCCAGTATGAATCCTTGCGGAGCTTGTCGCATCTTGGAGCAGACGATGACGTCAGTAACAGGCGGGATAGAAGGCGTCACTGCCGGCCGGGAGACTCGTGCAGTCTCCGCCGCGCTGTAACCTACTCCAACATAATGTATTCTCTTACCCGGCCAGTATGAATCCTTGCGGAGCTTGTCGCATCTTGGAGCAGACGATGACGTCAGTAACAGGCGGGATAGAAGGCGTCACTGCCAGCCGGGAGACTCGTGCAGTCTCCGCCGCGCTGTAACCTACTCCAACATAATGTATTCTCTTACCCGGCCAGTATGAATCCTTGCGGAGCTTGTCGCATCTTGGAGCAGACGATGACGTCAGTAACAGGCGGGATAGAAGGCGTCACTGCCAGCCGGGAGACTCGTGCAGTCTCCGCCGCGCTGTAACCTACTCCAACATAATGTATTTCTCTTACCCAGCCAGTATAAACCATTGCGGAGCTTGTCGCATCTTGGAGCAGACGATGCCATAAGGTGGGATGCAAAACACTACTGCCAGGCAGGAGACTCGTGCAAAGTCTCCGCCGCGCTGTAACCTTCTCCTACATAATGTATTCTCTTACCCGGCCAGTATGAATCCTTGCGGAGCTTGTCGCATCTTGGAGCAGACAATGACGTCAGTAACAGGAGGGATGGAGGGAGCCACTGCCAGCCGGGAGACTCGTGCAGTCTCCGCCGCGCTGTAACCTACTCCAACATAATGTATTCTCTTACCCGGCCAGTATGAATCCTTGCGGAGCTTGTCGCATCTTGGAGCAGACAATGACGTCAGTAACAGGAGGGATGGAGGGAGCCACTGCCAGCCGGGAGACTCGTGCAAAGTCTCCGCCGCGCTGTAACCTTCTCCTACATAATGTATTCTCTTACCCGGCCAGTATGAATCCTTGCGGAGCTTGTCGCATCTTGGAGCAGACAATGACGTCAGTAACAGGAGGGATGGAGGGAGCCACTGCCAGCCGGGAGACTCGTGCAGTCTCCGCCGCGCTGTAACCTACTCCAACATAATGTATTCTCTTACCCGGCCAGTATGAATCCTTGCGGAGCTTGTCGCATCTTGGAGCAGACAATGACGTCAGTAACAGGAGGGATGGAGGGAGCCACTGCCAGCCGGGAGACTCGTGCAGTCTCCGCCGCGCTGTAACCTACTCCAACATAATGTATTCTCTTACCCGGCCAGTATGAATCCTTGCGGAGCTTGTCGCATCTTGGAGCAGACGATGACGTCAGTAACAGGCGGGATAGAAGGCGTCACTGCCGGCCGGGAGACTCTCGTGCAAAGTCTCCGCTTGCCAGCGCGCCCTGCCACGCTATAGCCGGGCGGAGCGGCTTCACGTTCACCGACGATCACCATACCGTCCATCACGTAGCCAGGTACACCTAATACACACATCAAAAAAGTCTAAGCAACACTTATATATCTATAAATATTGAATCTTTCTAATTTTATAGATTTATTTTAAATTATTTATTTTCTTTTTTATTGCATTTGTATATTAAACTCGATAAATTTCTTTAAAATAATGTTTATTTACAAATTAAAGTTTGCTGTGAATCTGGGTACAAATTTATACATATTATATTTTTTTAAACTAGCCTATGTTGCTGGGCAAATACCTCCCCCTCATCTCTCCACTTTTCTCGATCGTGTACCAAATCCCGCGAGTCCCTATAAAAAGCTTATTATATAATAATAATAAACAAAAATATGACTTATGCGTTAAATTATAACCTTCTGGTTATTAGGACTTCTGGACATTTAAATTTAATTTAATACAGCGTGTTTCCTCCTCCGTTGTTTTAAAACTTGTCGGCAACGATTCTGCGTGGAGTCAATTCGGTTATTGATTTTCTC
This sequence comes from Philereme vetulata, assembly GCA_918857605.2. Lineage (NCBI taxonomy): Eukaryota > Metazoa > Arthropoda > Insecta > Lepidoptera > Geometridae > Philereme > Philereme vetulata. Next base: position 3,366,240 of record OU975482.1, read on the forward strand.
CTGGGGCAATTGGTCCCAGTGGAACTTGAGCAGGTTTGTTAGCTGTTGTTTCGCTAAAACCCCATCAAGTTCTTACAGGACCCTAATCTGGAGCATATCCCACACATGCTCAATGGGATTCAAGTCAGGCGTCTGAGCTGGTCATGGCAAATTGCGTATATTTTCGCCCTGTAGCCATTCTTGAGTCCGTCTCGCTGTGTGCGTTCGGGCATTGTCATGCATCAATGTAAACTCAGGTCCCAATGTATGTTAAAATGGACGCACGTAGGGAGCTAGCACATGTTCCACATAATTTTCAGCATTCAGGTTGCCATTTATAAAAACGAGATCGGTTTTGCGATTTTTAGCTGTTCCAGCCCAAGCCATTACTGTCGAACCGCTGTATGGGTGGACTTCCTGGACACATCTTAGACATTCAACATTTCCTGGTCGACGATATATCCTCATTTTTCCAGTGTCAGGTTTGAACCCGAATCGAGATTCGTCGCAGAACAAGCAGACACAGTTACTTTACAATTTATATTATTAGTATGGATGAGGTAGTGACTACAACTGGATTTAAAATTGAGAGTTTATGACAAAAGTATTGATTGATCTTCATCATTTCACTCATTCATAAAGGCGCATGAATTGTTTACACTTACTATCGAGCCATTTTAATAGGTAACATTTGACGTCTGTTGATGTCTGTCAGTTCGGTACAACTCGTACCGAACTCGTACTCGTATCGGTCATTATTACAATAAATATGTAATCGTAAATGAAAAAAGTTAAGCAATTGTGCAGTTCTAACAAAACGAAACAATATATTATTTTATGCCCGGCCGTTACAAGGTTACGTTGTTGAATTTTGATGAACTGTCAAATGTTACCTATTATAATGGCCTGAGAGTAACATAAGCATACGTTTTTCTTGCATTAATTGCTTTTGACGTGACTCCTAGTAATTAACTCATTTTCTATATAAGAACGTACTTAATGTTCTCATTAGGTGTTGCTAAGTGTGATTATAATTTGCTCTATTAACTTAGTTGATTAACATTTCCGAGAACTCCTTGTGGTTCTATTAATTAAACACTTTATCTATACATTGCAACATTTACAACCCTATGCTTTGGAAATAAAGGGGTGAATATAGATTAGATAATTATGTATTACATAAAACAATATAACTAAAAAGAACACCGTAAAACTATGTGATATAATTGGCGGTCTTATCGCTGAATAGCGATCTCTACCAGACAACCTTTGGATGGAATGGACTGTGTGGACATTACCTGGAGTGTAATGGTGTACCTGGATACTTCATATTACATACATACTAATGATATAAAAAATAAAAATAACATGAATGAACCTAAATAATAACTACTCATAACAATTAACATATAAGTACATACATAATTATACTTATTTAATACTAGACGACTAATCCGCAGCTTTGCACGCGTAGTTTTTCAATAAAAACATTACCTACCCTCCTTCTGCGCAGTTGGGTAAAAAGTAGCCTATGTCACCCGGGGATGGCGTAGTTTCCCAACAGTGAAATAATTTTTTAAATCGGTCTAGTAGTTTCGGAGCCTATTCAATACAAACAAACAAACATATCTTTTTTCTTTATAATATTAGTATAAACATATTTACCCATTAAAATAAACAACATATTATTAAAATTATATCAATATAAAAAATTACTTTCGTAGATTACTTTAAACTGTTTTTTGAACCTTAGATTTAAACGTATTTAATTACATGTTGTTTTACACCTAAAATGGATTTTTCTTCAAAATTGCTTAGATTGCTTTGATAATAACACAAAATTAAACAAGTCGTAGAGTAAACATTAGGGAATGCAATCCCGATCTCGCGAGATCTCGTGTAATTTTTCGGGATCAATCCCGACGCATCATATGACGAGATCCCGTTCGAGATTGGGCGGCAGTGGTCAGCGACGCTACACACGTCCACTCGGGGCGCAAGCGGCGCGCTGACTGACGGCCGCGAGCGACAGGAACGCCAAACAGCGTTAGAAAACTATTCCGACTATTTCCGAATATTAGCGACAGGTGACGATAATTAGATTGGAGTTGCTAAGATTAAAGAATAAAGATTTTTATTTTCTTTCGAGTAATGTGTTATCACAAACCTCACTATCACAAACAAGCAGTTATTAGCTTTTTCAGTCATTCGAATTTAATTTTTTTTTTAAACTATACGGGATCCCGAAAATTCCGGGATCCCGCGGGATTGATATTTCTAATCCCGCGGGATCTCGAATTTGCAATCTCGAGTCGGGATTGCATTCCCTAGTAAACATTGTTAACGTAGAGCAGTGATTCCTAAAAGGTGGTCCGCTTAACCCTGGGGTTCCGTGGATGGGTCACAGGGGTGTTCGAGAGTTAAAGTTGAATTGTACTTAAAGATGAATACCCGGCAATCGTTGAGAAATCTGTCCTGGTTCTGATTAAGTTTGTGAAGACTTACCGATGCGAGATTGGTTTGCGTTCAATTGTCAAACATAAAGCCTAATTTTACGGCTATTTTAAGAAATAATGTGATAATATTTCATTATTCACAATAAATTATTACCTATATACCTTTTGAAACTATCATGGTTATGAACACTATTTATACTAAAAACGGGATATTTACCCGTGATCATGGCTCATGCAACTGCGCCGAAATATCGGGATACTCAAATACTCACAAATCATGGTAAATATCCCGTTTTTAGTATAAATAAATTGTTACCTAGGTACATTGTATTTCTTTGTTACAATAAATTATTTACATTTATAATTTGTTCATTCTTTAGAGTCTAACATGAATATATTCAAACTACAAGGTAAACACTTTAGTTATTAAAATAGCCAGCTAGGGTTCCGCCAAAAAAAGTTTGATCAATTAAGGTTCCGTCAAAAAAAAATGGGAACCTCTGACGTAGAGGACAATGACTCCCTATCGGGTTTATATTCATATTCGGAAGCACCCAGTAGTAAGTACCTTCAACCTATCGCCTTTGTAGTCACGCAGTTTCCAACTGACCTACTCTCGGCAGCCAGCGATCCTCAACGAATTACTTGCTATAGCCGATTTGATACCGTCATGGCTTATTTATTACAATACAACAAAGTTATTTACGCTCCGTTCATAACACATTGTTTCTACAAACAATTAACAACTTTCCGAATAGATGGATTGATTGAAAATTTGCACATGTTCAGTGCGTAAAGTATTTTCAACATGGACAATACATTTTCAATCAATGAATTCGTTATAAAAAGCCCATACAGCACTTCTCGTTTCTGATTAGAGTTAAGGGGGCACCGGAGGGACAATCACTCATACAACACGTACTACCAAGATCATTTCTAATTGGAGCATATTTCTACCTTAATAAGGTATTATTTTAATTTTAATAGTATTTATCTAGGTTCCCAACCATATCATCATCATCATCATCATATCAGCCGTAGGACGTCCACTGCTGGACAAAGGCCTCCCTCATTGATCTCCAGGAACTGCGGTTGGAAGCGGCCTGCATCCAACGCCGACCTGCGGTTCTTACCAAGTCGTCTGCCCATCTTGTGGGTGGACGTCCTACGCTGCGCTTGCCGGTCCGTGGCCTCCACTCGAGAACCATATATTAGATCAAAATACTTACCTAAAATGAAATAGAAGCGTATCGAATTCTGCATGTTTTTACGTCATAAAAGACCTGTTTTCAACCTAATTGTTTCGTATTAATAACAACAACATCTTACGTATCCTACTCATGGGAACATAGATTATATCGTTTAGTTACAGAATAACAACACAATGAGAAAAATACAACAAGTTTTCAGTCATCATTTTTGGTATTACGGAACACTGTCAAAATCTAATCAAATTTAGAATTTTTCTATTGCTATCACTGTCGCTCTGCGTGGCTAAACTTCGTCACTAAATAGGGATAGCGATATTCAGGGCGAAGTATTTGACGCGGCCGAATTGAAGTTGCGCTCGGTGTTCGCCGGCGCGTTAATACAGAAAAATTAAACGAAATTTAAAAACCGGCCAAGTGCGAGTCGGACTCGCGCACGAAGGGTTCCGTACCATTATCTTTAAAAACGGCAAAAAATCACGTTTGTTGTATGGGAGCCCCCCTTAAATATTTGTTTTATTTTAAATTAATTATTTATTTTTAAAGTGAATATATAACTAACTAGCTGTTACCAGCGGCTTCGCACGCGTGGTTTGTCAAATAAAAAGTAGCCTAATCCAGGTTATGATAAACGTACATACCAAATTTTATCGCAATCGATTCAGCCGTTCCGGCGTGAAAGAGTAACAAACATCCATACATCCATTCATACAAACTTTGGCGTTTATAATATTAGTAGGAATATTCTGTAAATATTTCAAGCGTCTATCTATTGCCGTTATCAATATCGAGCTAAAAGGAGCAAAAAAACACATTTGTTGTATGGGAGAGCCCCACTTAAATATTTGTTATATTCTATTTTTAGTATTTGTTGTTATAGCGGCAACAGAAATACATCATCTGTGAAACTTTCAACTATCTAATTATCACGGTTCATGAGATACAGCCTGTTGACAGACGGACAGACAGACAGCGGAGCCTCAGTAATAGGGTGCCGTTTTACCCTTTGGGTACGGAACCCTAAAAATTATTTAAATCTTTTAATGTAGGTAGATTGTAATGTTATTTAGCGTTAAGACCGCCAATTGTCTCGCATAGATTTAAGTTGCCGCGTTGTTCTTATTTTTTAATCGTTTTTATTTTATGTTGGGTGTGCAATAAAGTATTTACTATTTTTGTCAAAATCAATCCCGACTTATTTGAAAAGCCTACCCATTCACGCAGCAGACGCAACATATACCACCTGTGCCTAGTTAAAATCAACACTGCTCTTCTTAATAAAAGTGTATGCTGTATGGCTCCAAAAATATATAATAAAGTACCAAATAGAATAAAACAATTAAATTTTACTGAATTCAAGCATTAATTGTTTAAATTTTTTGAGAATTAGATGTTATTATACTGTCGATGAGTTTCTTATGGACAAAGACATGCAAACTCGATAATAGCGTAATTTATTTAATTTTTAGAGATTTAACTGATTTTTTTTTAAACTTTGACTTTGATTGAATTGAATTCTAGAAATGTTTCTAGTAGACGTATGTTATATTATATTAACTGCATTTGCATGCCAACTAATATGGTAAAACATGTCTGGAACCTATATATTGTATTTGTCACCAGTTTTTATACATATTTACCCATGTTTGCAAATGAATAAATGAATTAATGATTAAAGTTACGATAATAATTATAATAAATAATAATAATTGCTGGACATTTGACACAGCGCTATCTAGCCCCAAATTAAGCAGAGCATGTACTATGGGAACCAGATAACTGATATAATACTTATATACATTTTTTTGTAAAAACATACTTATAGTATATAGAAAAACAACCAGACCCGGAACAAATATCTGTAGATCATGCAAACATTTGTTCCGCGGCGGGAATCGAACCCGCTACCTCCTGCGTGTCAGCCGGCTGTTCGCACACTGCGCCACGGAGGTCGTCAAATATGCACGTATATATCCATAACGTGGAATCACCAAATCAAGTTCCTTGTTCCTCACTCAAACACAGTTTACAAACTAATAAGTCCTTAATAATATAAATTCGAAAGTAAGTCTAACTCTGTCCCTCTGTGATAAAAAAAGTATGTAAATGAGACCATTTATTTGACACGACACACGTATAAAATAAAAACACGAAAGAAGATGGTGACAAAGTTGTAATGTAGAATCTTGTCTTCTGGCTCTAAGCAGTAGATGGGTGTAAATACAAGGATATGAAGAGATAGAAGGACAAGAATGCCAAAAGGCAAAGATTACAGGTTAATCAATAAATACAGGAATATCTCACGCAACTTCCATCTGTTTAATTATAATCTATCTTTTTTTTTGTACTACTTATATGGCAAACGAGCATGCAGTCCGCCAGATGTTAAGTGGCTACCGCAGCCCATGGATATCCACATAGAATTCAACACAAGCTATTATGTTGTCTTGATCTCTATGTGGATACGTTGCCATACTATAGGACTTAGCTGGTATGCCTATGTGCCTGCTACAAGTACTGCTATTCGGCGGCAGATCTTATCTATATACCAAATTTAATCGAACTCGGTGCAGCAGTTAGTCGTGTAAACCTAACAAACAGACAGAGACAGAGTTACTGTATTGGGTTGAGGGCGGGAATAACCGAAAATAATAAACGAAAAGTTAGTTGAAAAGAAAATGTAATTTTTCATGACCTTCCAAACAAAATGCGCTAACTACACGATCATTGTGAAAATGAGCAGAGGCTGCAGGTGGAGCATCGACCGTGAAACCAAGTTCAGAAGTTCAAGATACGAGAGGTCGACATGAAAGAACTCATAGTTCAAGATTTGTTCATTCAAGTCCCCGCCGTGCGCCAGGTCTACGTTACTGAACCTAGGGTCTCTAGAGTTCAACGGTTGTCTACGTCCTACAGACAAAAAGGACTAAGGACGATTTCGTATTGATTCGTCTGGCTTTAGTCCATCATAGATTTGCAAAACTATAAGTACGTCTGGGTCTTTGACCCTTTATGAATGCAGATTTTATTTAAAGAGTCTTATTTGAATTTTATATTTAATTTTGCGCGGTTAAGTTTTCCGATTTTTAATAAAGATATCCAGAGTTATTGGTCTAGTCAAAAGAATATGGTACTCGATCGACTTTGTTGCAATATCACACTAGGTAAATAATAGGAATATATAGGTGGTTTGATAATATACGCACAAAAATGAAAGGGGTTATTTTGATGAGCATAATAAATATATTTGTGAAACGTTTACAATAGAAATGTGAAATTTATTTAGGCATGTTAAAACAAACACTTTATCAAACTTATGTTGTGCTATTGCATAATGCTTGCCATCTCACCACAGATACTATATTGGTGACGCCTCGAGATATCTCTTGTTGTCCCTTCCTAACCCAAAACCCACAGCCATTTCCGAAAGAGATATCAAATCGGCCTTTATTTTTGGATGTCGATTGCAAGAGTAAGCAGTAAGTTTTATATCGAATTAATCACCTATACATAATCGATTTTCTTTAAAATTTGATAATATAACTAGTAGTTTTTTTTTCGAGAAGTCTTTTTCTATGTTTTGAGAAACCGTCACTTGAATATCGTCAGCATATTACCAAACACTCTGTATACATTTAGGAATCATCGAAAAACTATGAATACTATCCTAAAGAAATGCGTCACAAAAACAATACAGCAACACTGGTGGTAGAGCTTTTGTGAACGGGCTCGAGGAAGTGGGCACGACCTCCTTACCTTTATCTGCCGCCAAATAGCAGTACTTGTGCTGCTGTGTTCCGGTTAGATGGTAATGGTATGTTCCTGTAATTACTGGCACATAGGCATAACAGCTAAGTCCTATAGTATGGCAACGTATCCACATAGAGATCAAGATAAGTAATAGCTTGTTTTGAATTCTATGTGGATATCCATGGGCTGCAGTAGCCACTTAACATCAGGTGGACTGCATGCTCGTTTGCCATATAAGTAGTATAAAAAAAAGGCAAAGTGTATGTATGGGGCCCCGTTCTCATATTAGGTCGAGGCCACATCTCAGCAGAAACTGCTAAAATCTATAGGCCGCCACCCGTCATCGCCCATTGAGTAATCACTGATTGACGACAAGTACGACCTTCCTGCGCTGACGAAAGTAAAAGCGTGTTTGTTTTATGACTCGAATTAAACTCCAGTTGAATTTCAATGTTGAATGAAAGAATGAACGCTTAGAGTCCGTTTCACAAAAGACCTGCGGCTTTTAATGGTACTAACTGTTATCAGAATCAGATTAAAATAAGGTTGGAAATGTATGTCTTTGATCCATAAATCGGAATCGGTAGCGAGCCAAACCAAGTTTTCCTTTCGTGGAACAGACTCTACGCCGAAATGCATCTCATAAACAAGTCTTAAACCGTCTGATATAGACCTGATGATGGAATGGAACAAACCGCAGAATAACCAGCTATACGCGCGCGAATTAGGAAAGGCCAATGTCCAGCAGTGGATTAACATAGACTGTGGTATGGAATTTCCACCTCGACAGAATCATTATGACAATTTTTTCAATGAAAGTCGTTCGCCTTTCAAAGTTAGCAAAGTCAGGGTAAAACCAGACCGGTTCACAGATTATTTAATAGTTCTAAAGGACGGTAAAACCGGCAAGATAGTTGAAATTACGCAAACATATCCTACGTAGAATAGGACATGCCAAAAAGGTTCTCACGACATTTATAGATGCGAGTTTCTCACGGGCCATCAATGGATATAGGTAATGGTTGTGTGTGGTAGTCAGTCTCATTGTTTGAGCATGTGTTGTGGGTAGGGTACGTCGTAGGGCTAAAGGTTATATTTTGTCCCAGCACCGTTTCCTAGCGTCTTCGTCTCAGCAGTTGAAGATACGGTGCTGATAACTTGATAAATGTGCGATACAATGAAACTTAAAAAAGTCGGGGTTCAGGCAATGCTGACGCGACCGCAAGGCAAATAACATGTGACCACCTTTATTGGTTTAAGTTTGAAGATTATTGGCGACGAACATTGACGGTACAAGTTTTCCCGAAGTTGTTTTTTAGAAATTTTTTTTAAATGATGATAGCCAAGCGCTTGACCACTGCCTCACCTGATGGTAAGTGAAGGTGTAATCGAAGATGGAGCACGCTTGCCTAGAAAGAACCTATTCACTCTGGACTTGAAGACTCCCAAGATTACCCTAAGGGTAAAACGGGACCCTATTACTAAGACCCCGCAGTCTGTCTGACACCAGGCTGTACCTCATGAACCTAGATAGTTCGACAGTTGAAATTTTCACAGATGATGTATTTCTGTTGCCGCTATAACAACAAATACTAAAAACAGAATAAAATAAATATTTAAGTGGGGCTCCCATACAACGGACATGATTTTTTTGCCGTTTTTATAGATTTGGCCGCTTTTTTTATTAGTGATCGTCGAGCGCTTGTTCACTACATTACTTTTCAGCAAAACATTTATTTAGGATTTATTAATGTCTCAACTTTGTAAGCGTAGCGTGGCCAATGAGACCTTTATAACGTTCTCAGTAACAATAGCACACAAACTTTTAACGAAGGCCGGTGATAACTCCAGAAAACAATTAATTACCACATGAAAGCGAGCCGAGCTTATGGAAAATAATTTTAAGCACAAAGACCGTTCTGAATCATCTGTAAAGCATGGAGACGGTTATTAATTAGAGACTATTAGAACAGTTGACATTCGAGGGCTTAAAGGGCTTTGAACTGCATAACTGTTGAGATAAATTTTATATTAAGTCCCTTTCGAGTAAGTACGTAACGTACATTGTTACGTCGAGTTGTGACAATCTAAATGTGGACTGCCCTACTTGTTAAGGCATTAGGTAGGTACTGCTATTATCAGTAGTCTCTCGATTATCTAGTCTGGTGTGTGAATATATATAGTAAAATATATATAGATATTATAGAAAATAGTTTATTGTATATCATAAACCACATAACAATCAATATATGTAGAACGTAGAAATCTATGTTCTACATATTTTAATTGTTCTGGAGGAGTTCTCTTTCACCTTTGGATCGTGTATGTGTGTTTGTGTTTTAGAATGGAGTTTTACCTAGGGTATCAATAGTGTACACACAGCTACACATCAAGCTATACATTTCCAGTATAAGCTGACCTCTCATTCTACGAAAAGCCTACACAATGCGATATCAGCTTATACTGGAAATGTATAGCTTGATGTGTAGCTTGGCGTGCACTTCTAAATATTAGTTCTATTTAATAACATTCATCCCACCTAGGCACTTTAATTTCACCGGATTACTCCGATGAATGCTCGCAGAACTGACGCAGAATCCAGCATTATTATTTATGTGGGTGTTACCAATTAGCGCTGATTACTTGTGCATATTCAATGGTCTAACCAAGTTTGCATCTGTTTGTAGGTCACGACAATATCCACGCGTCGTTCCATTGTGTAAAAGAATACTTACAGCTACACTACACTATCCTATAGCTAAAGGACTTATCACACTGGCGAGTTGCGAGCGTCTTTCCAGCGAGGCGATTTGTGAACGTGCTCGCTGCGAATGCGTCGGTAACTAAGTTCGCAACGCTGGAGATGGATCAAACATCCGCCAACCTGATCTTAAGTGGTAACCATCGCCTATAACAAAGTATTGCCTCGTAGGTCACGCACCCTAGAACACGCCATATGATGCACTGCCCTGCGTCCATCAACTTGAGGCATAAAGGTTAAAGTCCCTGTTTTCACTGGCAACCATACCCTTCAAACCGAAACACAGCACAATAGTTTCTAAAATATAACTGGCTGAAGAGTGGCGGGACTTTACCTACTGAGCGAACGCGGAGTGCACGTCGCGAACTCGTTCACAAATCGCTTCTCTTTACAATTCGCAACTCGCCAGTGTGATAAGGCCTAAGCGTATAATGTTGTATAATGTAACCTAAGCTAAGCATGTGCAGTTCGAAACTGTAGAAGGTTAATCGATGAGCTCGAGTTACCGGCTCCATGTAAGAAGCTTTTACAGAAAATTAATAATACAACGCAGCTTAGGGAAGGTAGCAACGGCGACCTTCTTTACATGAAGATTAGAGTAAGTATTATGTAACAGTGTTTTCTTTTATGTGAATACGTTTTTAAAATTACTTACATAGCGGGAGGCAATTCAAAAAACGAATGATAACAAAATCGGGGGATAGTTTGGTGTTGCAGCTACATACGAGTATACCTAGTCAGGTCATAAATTCTGTCACATGTTTAATATAAAATAATTGAAACAAGTTTATTAATTATGTAACCATTTATATACCAAAATGAACTTAACAAAACATAGATTCTTATGACACTAAAGTTTATTCAAAATGACCTCCGTGATTTTGAATACAGGCCTTCAATCTGCGCGGCCAGTCGTCTATCGCAGCACGAACGAGGTCCATGTCAATATCGGCGGCTGCCTTAATCAAGGATGTCTTGAGTGACTCCAAATTGAGATGAGGCTTTGAGCACGCCTTTTCCTCCAAGTGTTGCCATATCTTGTAATCTAACGGATTCAAATCTGGACTGGAGGAGGGCCAGTCTTCGTGCCGGATGAAGTCGATTTCACGCGCCGCCAGCCAGTCTTGTGTGCTCTTCGCTCTATGAGCTGGCGCCGAATCTTGTTGGAATACCCAGTGCCTGTTATTGAACATGGTATGAGAAACAGGTTCCACAAGGTTCGTCAGGACTGTATTTTGATACACAACTGCATTCGTTTTTACACCTTTCTCACAAAAATGTACCTCTGTTAAGCCCCAATAAGAAACTCCCAACCATACCATGAGCGAGGATGGAAAATGACCTCGTTGGACACGCGGAATACGGTTGCTCGCTTCTTCACTACTGTGTGCGTACACCTTATCATTTTGTTTGTTGTAGCTTTCTACTACGGTAAAAAAATTTTCATCCGAAAAAAGAATTTCCCGATATTTTTTTCCCGCGTACCGCTTCAACAACGCGCGGCATCTCTTCAGTCTCAGGTCCATTAGACGAGCATTCAAACGATGTCCTGTTTTTCTTCGATATGCCCGAAGCCCTAAGTCTTCATTTAACACCCTTTTCACCGTGGTTCTGCTTAACCCCATCTGAAGGGCCAACAGTTTCTGCTTACGTTTGGGATTTCTTTGAATTCGCGCCTTCACAGCTTTTATCACTGCTGGAGTCCTAACACACCGAAGGCGACCACTTCTTGACCTGTCATCTACACTAGAGTCTTCATTGTATCGTTTGATGGTGCGATAAACGAATCTTTTGGTTATATTCAAATTTTTCAGTATGTCAAAAATTTGAATTGGCGCGTAACCGCAACGATGCACCGCAATAACTGCAACACGGTCTTCTTTAAGCGTCCACTCCATATTTAAAAATGAGTAAAATTCTAAAAAGTATACATTTTTATTTTCATGAACAATTCAAAATTCGAATTCTATAAACTTTTTTGTGGCCAGCATTCTAAAAGAAAAGTTTTTACTGTGTGACAATACTTATGACCTGACTAGGTATATATATTCATCCAAAATTTAATTACACCACTGGATAGCTAAGTGAGGACTGTGGCACATCGCGCGCGATGGAGGGGGAAGCGCCGCCATTTTGAGGTCATTTTGCTGCGTTTCGAGATTTTCATTTAGTAGGTATGACCCAAAGGACTTCTTAGTGTTCAAATATGATTATAACATACATAAAATAGCGTAATTTATATTTTGTATAGAAAATATTACCTGTTACGTACACGTATTCACGTACAACACACGGCCGTGTCCATGACACAGCCACACCCCATTTTTGTCGCAATTACATTTGCTTAAAACGGTGAAGCAAAACATCGTACGGAAACCCCTCTGGAACCCCAATATCTCAATAAACCCCCCCCCCCCCCCCCCCCCACATTTTTAGCTCATTTAGTCACAATAGGATTGTGCCATCAATTTATATCTATATACCAAATTTCACGTAGATCGGATCAACGAAAACTATCCTCGGACAAACAAACATACATACATACATACAACGCCCAAGTTGATTTGCCCAAGTTTATTTGGAGATCTCGCTTCGCTCGATCAATATATAATCATAATCATAAATTCTTTATTTGAAACATAAACAATGGTACCTACAAATGATGTGAAAAACGATGATATCTGCAGAAGTATTAAACTGTAAAATAATGTTGGATATTTCGCACATCGCTATCTAGCCCCAAACTACCCAGATAACTGATAGAATACTTATGTAAACATTTTTTTTGTAAATACTTTTAATATATAGAAAAATACCCAAACCCGGAACAAATATCTGTAGATCATGCAAACATTTGTCCCGCAGCGGGAATCGAACCCGCAACCTATGTGTCTCAGCCTGCTATTCGTCCACTACGACACAGAGGTCGTCAAAAGATTTCATTCATTAAATAATTTTAATTTTAAAGACTTACCCTCAGACTTCGACAAGCAAATATAATGGCTGGGCTTCTTCCCAAAGAGTCCATTTTGTCGGAGCAGACCTGCGTCAGCATCCTCGTCATAGGTCCGACTGACTGGCCAGTAGCCGGTGGGACACTTGGCGACGCTCTCCACGATCTGGAGCGAGAGGAGCGGCCTCTCGTCGGGCAGGGCTCCGCCGAGCGCGCTCAGGACCTTAGACATTGTCGGTTATGTCATGATCAGTCAACAGTCAGTCTTGATATTCAGTCTCTAAATAGCACCTGAAACAATCATAAACCATTTCAGGATATATTCATTTGTTTCAAATTTTCAACGAAAAATCATAGTGCCTATTTTTGAAGTAGGTATTAAAAAGGTAGTTTATTTAATTACGGGCGTTTTCGGCGCCGTAGAAGCCCAAAAAGCAGATTGCAGCCTTTGTATCGATTCAAAGAAACGCACAAACTTGATACAAGCGTTTAAGCCCTTCTTCTCTTGAGTCGATGTCTCAAGGCTATACCCATTTTGACCAGTACATCGGCACACTCATGGCAGAGTCGGAGCAGATCATTAATTCCCCCATAGTGCAGGTGGTAGGGCAGGATGGGCATGCAAGGACGTGAGCTATTGTTTGGAGCTGGGCACCACATTGGCATTGCGTCGCCGATTCGTCTATATAACCCCATTTACTAAGAATACACCTGCAGCGGCCGAGTTGGGTATGCAGTCTGTTAAGGATCCTCCACACTGTCCAAGGTAGCCTTAAGCTGATATTCATATAGTAATCTTTTTTTTTGATTCTCCTTTAATTTTTGTTATGTTAGGCATGTAGGTATATCTACAATAATAACATAACATGGTAAAATTTGTATGTATGTCAGGGTAATCTCTGAGGTAATCTCCGAAATACTGAAATACTGAACGAATACTAAATGTTTTTTCACTAATAGGAAACTACACTATCCCTGAGGATTTTAAGACAATATTTTATTTTGATAAAAATCCGCACAAAGTGCAGTTTAGTTTTATAAAATTTATACATTTGTTTTGTTAAATTTATACATACGCTGAGTGATAGGTATTACTCGTGCGCGATACTTGGGACCTGCTAGGAATGCGACTCCCCGACCGCTTCCCCTGCACTTCCCCGATGGCGCCCGTATTGTACCGTTCGCATCACTATTTTTTACTAGGGTTTTTAGTCTCGTACTGGCCTACGTCACGTAACGACGCGCTCTGGAATTCTTTTAGTTTTCGTTTGTGTTATTGTTTTGCTGTTGTAGTTTGTGTTATTGTTTTGTTGTTGTAGTTTTTGTTGTTATAGTTCTTGTTAAGTGTTTTTGTTATCATTATGAAGGGTAAACCTTTGCATAGCGGAGAAAGAAACCTCGTGCTAAAAGTGTTAGAGTTTTTTGATAACGAAAAACGGAACAAACAGTTTAGTATACCTGTCCACTAAGTAGTGACGAAGATGAGATAATGTAAATAATAGATAAAATAAATGTATAAACTTAAACATTGTATTTTTATTTTATTCAAATAGTGTAAAAAAAGATTAGATAAAAAGCAGCGTCCTCCCTGAGTAACATAATAAATTAGGTTAAAAAAAACAAAGACGAAGCCGCGGGCGGCTGCTTGTTATGTTCGCTTTTTTGCGGGCGGTACAAACACGCCAATATGACGTCACCGCGCTCAGGTCCCAACTTATCGCGCACGGGTAATACGTTTGGTTATCACTTAGTAGTTATGATTGAATAGCCATATTTATGTACAAAACAAACTCGAAAGAATAAACAAGTAGGTATTCACATATCAGTTATTTGCTTTCTTTTCGTGTTATTTTCATGATGTTATCAACATAAAACACAATAATTTTTAGTTTTAGCTTTCGTTTATGCACATATTACTTCCGGTGCAGTGTACAACCTACTAATACAACTTTGTTTGTAATTGTAACTCTAAAATAGGCCAACTAGGCTGTTTATGTTCCCAACATCTTTCTTTACAATGTTTTTATTTATTTATTTAATACTTTATTGCACAAAAATACAAATTACATGTAAAAAAGGTGGACTTAATGCTAATAGCATTTTCTACCTGCCAACCTCAGAGGTAACAAAAAAGGTTGGCGTGCTAACTTTTAACAATATTAATGTTTATTAAAAAAAAACAAAAGAAACACAAATAACAATAAACTCCGATTACAGTTAGAATAAATACATAAACCTACTTGATATAACAATAATAATACATATAGAATATATATATATGAGAAATATAACAAAAAATATAAACAAAAAATACTATTACATACAACACACATAGTTACTACGTTTTCATATATTTTAATGTTCAAACGTAGAAACCTGTTATTAGCCATACGTTTAGTTCTAAGCTATTTATCCAAACAATTTGTATCGCCGTTGGTTTATCTAAATAAATAAATTAAAATATAAGTTTTAAAGCGATAAATATAAAAATATGTTTCTTAATAGAGTGTGCGAAACTAATAACCATAGATTTCTTTGTATTGATATTTTCCACTCGACTGCGGCTGGGTTCCGAAGACAAGTTTTGTCGGCAATAGCCAATGAATATGTACTTATAAATATTATGTACTTATTATTATTAGTTGTTCTTTAGTCGTGTATATATTTTATTTAAATTTTGGTTTCAATATGTTTTACATGGGTCTATATTTTAAGTTTAAATTTTTCATGTTGGTCTGTCCACACGTTTCTTGTGAAATATGTTATGGTGGAAACTTCACTGGTTTTAGTAATAACTTTATATATACCTATTTGTATTCTATATTCAAATAAAATAAAATGAAATCAAATTTGAAACAAAACATTACTATTTTTATAACATTAACACAATACTTTAATGTGAAGAGGTCAGTGTTTTTAATTCCTGGTTATTAAATTTCTTCCTTTTTGTGGTTACTCATTCAATTCATTATAATTTTTACTACCTTCCTACAATGAAATCTTTTGTAGATATATGTAGATAGGTATGCCATGCTACAGACATTCTATCTTCATTTCATCAACAGAAGCTATGACTTCCAAATCTACAGAGAATATTGGAAACATCGTTTGAAAACTTGACAAGAAAACACCTAGGTATATCTTGGAAACTAAGCAATTAGGTATTTAGTTTAAATGAGAAAAATAAATTGGCAAAACATTTTTTTCATTTTGTTTCTGACTCACAATAACCACAAGGAAAACCATATTTTTCTCTCAATTGATTTATAATAAGCTCATACAAATTATATACTTTTTTAGCCTTTTTAATGCACTGGAGAGAATAAAACTGGTTATGCAGCTTTAGCTACATCTTATCATTAATTTTAGAAGTATATCCAAAGAAATGATTTTTTGAAAAAACAGTGATTCACTATTAGTCATTTATAAATTATGAGATAATTCAAACACATTCAGAAAGAAAGTTTGATATGTCGTCCGTTGCGCTCTTCTAAGTCCTTGAAACTTAAAATTCCTATCCACTTTTCTAACTTTTATGACAACTCCTTTACTGTACAAGCTATCCGTTTATGGAACTCTCTTCCTTCTTTTATTAGATCTGCCAAATCCCTTCCTATCTTTAAAACGCTATTGTTTAAGCACTATTTGTCTGCATCAGAGAGCTGAGTAATCTTATTTTGTTATCATATATGTCTTTGTTACTGTTTGTATTACAGCTGTTTCATATTTTATTTATAGTTAGTATATTTAATAACATCGAATGTTTATGTATAATATTTATAT
The DNA here is from genome assembly GCA_918857605.2 of Philereme vetulata. NCBI lineage: Eukaryota > Metazoa > Arthropoda > Insecta > Lepidoptera > Geometridae > Philereme > Philereme vetulata. The sequence goes on from OU975482.1 coordinate 3,383,130, forward strand.
TAATATTACCTACCCTGGTATCTATTTATTCTGTTTTGATTATGTAAGTATACCTACATTTAAATAAAAAGCTTATGTTATAAAGCTACTGTCCTTTAACATTCTCGTAAAATCCAGTCCATCCAAATGTTGTCTGGAAGAGATCGCTTTTAGCGATAAGACCGCCAATTGTACTATCGCGTCTCTAGTTTTAAGTGTTTTAATTATGATTTGTTAATTTAAGTGTGGTATACAATAAAGCGTTTTCTTTCTATCTATCTAGATAACATTATTTCATTACAATAAGCCACATTTAAAATCTTTGTACCTATGATTGTTACTGTAGAACAGAATTTGAATATACTTACATAGTTTTTGAGTGAATAAATTAATAAAGTATTACATGCCTGTGTACCTAGGTTTGTCAGTATAAATTCTAAGCATGCCACAACTACTGTTCATGGGCCCAGTGCCCATATGATAGAAACCTTAAACCTCCTGTTTTAGACATTAATAAATGATTACATCAACAGCTTAGCAAGCTCTATATGGCCCTGAATACCTACAGCACCTTAGTTAGGGATATAGGTACTAATATCTGTATAGATGGAATTCCTAGCATTTTTGTACATCTAATTCAGTTGTAGATCATGATGTTTGCTAGCCATTTTATAGTATTTTAGTATTTTTCTTCTTGCTGAGTTGATGCACCAGAGATTAAAAGTTGACAACTCAACAAGTCAAACTCTTGTTGAACAAACAAGGTTACTTACCAATATATCAACTAAATCACAATAAGTTTTATTACAGTAGCCTACTGTGTCTACTCTTAGTAGGTAATCTTTTTCAGTCATGTTATCTAAATTCTAAATACCTGCATAAATTGAAGATTTGAATTATGAGTACAATAAGAATGCAAAGAAGTTTTTATTCAACTTGGTTGAGTTGGGTTTATTACTAACACCTAGCATGCTTCTCAATGGCATTCTAATTGCTGACTAACCCAGTTTAAGTGTTCTTGTAACTGTTTATTGTGCATGATAATTTAACTAGGCACAATCCCTTCTGCTTCTGCCACAATATATATTTTTTTCAATTTGTAATTAGATATGGGACCTATTTGTTCATCAATTTGATGATAAGAATTTGTAGATAGATAGGTATCTACTTACTGATATTTTTGGTAGTCAGACTCAATCTTAAATTCTTAGAGGCATAAGATTGTATTAAGATAAAAAATAAATGAACAATATCAGAACTAAGAAACTTACAGTAATAATGTAGGCAACCCCCAATTATTCCTTTTGAGATGCAGAGTAATCTGAATGCAATCTTTCAAAACAAATACTCAACACACAAACACCAGCACAATCAGATGGCTATCTTCAATCAGCCACAACACAATGATTGAAGCCAACCACTTGGCTAACAATAAAAATAATTTTGTACTATTCTCAGTATGAATGCTCCTTGCAGCGGTTACGTTGGCGACCGACTTGGCAGTATTCCATGTAGTAAAAGCCGAGAGCACACGCTCGCGAGATCGGTCGGTGCGAGAGAACTAAACTAAATAAATTAGATTGGTCTTGATCGGCGCTTACGATCGCGAGCAATGACCCCCCCACCGTATGATAGGACAATCACTGTATCGAACCGTTATGAAGAAAACAATTAGACTCACCGTAGTCATGACATCATGAGATGATCCTCGTTGGGTCGCCACACCGGAACCCGAGCTTTTCCTTGATAACTAGAGAAACAATGAAATCTTCAATGAAGTCACGACCACAAAACAAACGCTCGTTATTTGTCAAATCATAACACCAACTGTACTAAACTGAACACAACGATGGTAGTTACAAATTATTTCTGATGTAAAAGCGTAACTTAAAAGTTAAATCTAGAATTTTTAAATTAAAAACATCTGACAACAAAAACCTTAGACCAGCCGAGAAAAATCAGCGAGCGAGCGACATTTACTGGGCTGCCATAGTTGAGTAATATTTTCTACCATACCGAAAATCAAAAGCTTCCAATGCGATACAAACTAATGGCAACATTGTCCAGAATGGTAAGTGTTGACTGTTGACCACTGATCTCTAATACTTTTAAGATCAGTGCTGTTGACCAAGGAACAAGGAACTTATAGTAAAGCTATATAAGATCCTTGCCAAAGAAGGAACTTGATGTAGTAAATCTAAGTGGTCTGTGGGAACTTGTACTAAAGCAGTTTTAGTACATCTTCCTTGGTGTTGACCTTTACTTCTGTGCGTTGTTCAATCTCCGTTAAAAAAGAAAAACTCGAAAATATGCGAGTGTACTCTAGACCAGAGGTTCCCAATTTTATTTGGCCATGGAACCTTAATTGATCATACTTTTATTCGCGGAAAGCCCTAGCTGGCTATTTTGATACTTAACTAAAGCGTTTACCTTGTAGTTTGAATATATTCATGTTAGACTCAAAGAATGAACAAATTATAAATGAAAATAATTATTATAAGTATTGCAAATAATTTATTGTAACAAAGAAATACAACGTAAGTAGGTAATAATTTATTGTGAAGAATATTTTTTTTTTCACATTATTTCTTATAATAGCCGTAAAATTAGGCTTTATGTCTGACAATTGAACGCAAACCAATCTCGCATCGGTAAGTCTTCACAAACTTAATCAGAACCAGGACAGATTTCTCAACGATTGCCGGGTATTCATCTTTAAGTACAATTCAACTTTAACTCTCGCAAAATTAAATTAAATAACAGTTAAAACAAAATCATTTCAAAAATTCAATTAAAATCAAATCAAATTTAAATAAAAATCATATTAAATAAAAATCAAATCAAAATTAAAAATAACTATAAATTAAATTAAAATCAAATCAGAATTAAATCAAAACAAAATTAAAATCAAATCAAAATTAAATTGTAGCGTGTCACAAAGCTTAGGTATATGGGCGGACAGGTTACCTACACAGAAGACGGACGGCCCTCTCTTTATACACTGCATCCCCTATGCAGTGTATAAAGAGAGGACCGTCCAAGAATGTTAATGTTTTATGCAATAATGTTGAAATGTCAACCTTATTTCGAGGCGAATACAGTAAGTACATAAGTTATTTTCTGCGGCTGCCTGCCATCTGTTGTGAAATAGCTGAACTTTTTCGTAAATCGAAGCTGGTAGATTCATAATACGAAACGTCGTAAATACTTTTTGTATCTATAGCAAAACGAACTCTTATTATACAGCATGAAGGAGTGTTTTGTTTTTGCAGTTTGTATAATTTAGGCTAATTTGGGATTTTTAGTCATTAGTCATTTATTTTCCTCTTTGCACATTTTACATGCACTTAGATATGTCAGACAGTTTGTTAATTATGTAAAATAATTAATTCTAACACAGATTAACATTACTACAGTTAAAGTTAATATGAAATTATTATTACAAATTATATTATTGTTAATTAAAAAAATTAAAATTGTATCATACATATAAAAAATTGTTTAAGTAATTACTACTTAGTATCAACTACAAAACTATAGTCATTCAACACAAAAAATGTATGTATCGGACAAAGCCTCGTCAATATTATAATAACTTTTATGTAATAAATGTTTTTTTATACAATTAAAAAATTCAACGTCTGATTTATTTCTAATCACAATGGGAATTTTATTATACAATTTTATAGATACATACATAAAGCTTTTTAATGTTTTGGCCAGTCTACAACAAGGGGCGACAACATTTTCCTTATTTCTTGTATTATAGCCATGGGATTCGAATTTTGATGTCATATGTTTCAGATTTTCGCGTTTGTATACCATATTCTGGTATATGTATTCTCCAATCATAGTCATGATGTTCAGCTCTCTGAACCTATCTCTACAGGAGTCTCTATATTTAAGGCCTTAAATATACCTAACCGAGCGTTTTTGCAAGATGAAAACCCTTTTTGATTCTGCTGCAGTACCCCAAACTACACGCCGTAACTCATTATTGAATGAAAGTATGCAAAATAAACATCTCTTGCTACTCTAGTCCCTCCTAGATCCCTTATTTTTTTAATAGCATACGTAGCAGAACTTAATTTTTTAGATATTTCTTCCACATGAACTGCCCATGTTGTGCCAATTTAACCAAATACCCAAAAATTTCATACGGTCAGCAGTTGGTAAGGATAGTTCAACTAGAGCATCTTCAATTAAGGGAGGTGGTAAATTACCAGTGACTCCTAAACAGAATTTAACCACATGAGTTTTGTCAACATTTAGAAGTAAGTTATTCACCGAAAACCATTCCTTTAAATCAACTATAACTTTATTTAGCTTATGACCAAGATCTACATTAGATTTGTCTTTTATCATCAAACTTGTGTCGTCAGCAAATAATATAATGTCAATATCCTTACAAACTACAGAAATGTCATTTACATAAATTAGAAACAACAATGGGCCCAATATCGATCCCTGCGGTACGCCTAGCTCTATTTTATTTTTGCTTGATCACCATTTAGCTCGGTGACTTGTTCTCTATCAATTAAATAGGATTTAAAAATTTGCAGTTCATTGTTTCTTACACCGTAATGTTCTAACTTTTTAATTAAAATATCATGAGAAACACAATCGAAGGCCTTGGAGAGATCGCAAAAGACTCCATAGGTGTTTTTAGACCCCTCCAGGCCAGCGAGTATATCTAGCATGAGCCTTGAGATAGCATGTCTTGTCGATTTTTTTTATGAAAACCAAATTGTCCGTTGTTCAATAAATCATTGGGATAGGAGCTAAGCGACAAATCAACTGGCTATGAGAGAAAGAGAACCTCTCTCTCTTGCCCCTACAGTAATATACGAAACGTAACTCTCTTTCTATCTTCACTAACTTATATCCCCCTCTCAATTTCCGTTCGTACTTTTCGTAACGCATTCACCAGCTAACTCCCCAAGTCAAGCGTCCGTGAAGAAGTTTTACTTCAAATATTCAAGATTTCGGACAATTTACGCAGTTATAAAAATTTATCTGGCTATTGACAAAAAAACACATTGTGTCACAACAACTTGCGTGTGATCTGATCATTTTGCTCGGACTATTATCAAGTATACACTTGCTCTGAGGTCTCCTGAACGAGTAGATTTTGATAGTTTTTTTTCACAGAGATTAATAATAACTGAATTACATATTGTTTTTTTACAATTCCTTAGTTAATAATAAGCTCTATCTTTTGGTATAAATTTGACATAATTTCAAGAAGAAACCTCTTAGTATCGACCGTTTAGATATCAATTTAGTGCCAACTTTATGATTTTTTTTAATCGAGAAAAGTATTATTATTCGCGTTTCTATCTTCACAAAGCGGTAGATTATATGTTCAATTTTAATAAAATATGTTTTTTGTGCATATTTTACATTTCAGTAGAGATACAGTTGTTAAAAAAAAAACCTAAAAGTCGTCACCCTTCAAACTTCCCCGCCTTAAAACGAGTATTACATAAGATTACGTTCAACTAAGACAGGTGATGAGGTGAAAGGTGTTATGACTAGGTACATGACTAAATAAAACCCTCAAATACAATCACATAATTTTATTGTTTAATATGTTACAACAATAATAACATTCTATACAAGGCATTCACAGTTATCAAATCTCACTAACAATTAATATCAGCCCAACTTCTTTTCCCGAAACTGCAGATAACAAAATAAAAATCAAACTAATAAATAAAAAAACAAATTCCTATCAAAATGTACGAATCAATCAATTCATTGATATACTAGAAGTTTGTAACTGCGTTTACACTTTTCGTTATTCTACTAAGATTAATAAATTATTCTTGACGGTCCATGCATCATGATTACATGATCACACAAAACAGAAGCATGGAACAGCGCCCCAACTAGTTGCAAAAAAGGTGATGGCTGCTGACATGAACGTAAAAATAACGTACTCCGATTGGGCAGAGTCGACATATTCCCAACACTCGCGCCGATCGGCGCTATTGCGTGTTATTAAGCATCTAAGGAACACGGACGGATTATCAAATCACGCACACGTCGACGTGTACTTCCGTAAACAAAATGGCGTCGGGGCTTGCATACTTTTTACGTCCATGACGAGAGAAATAAAAACCCCTATTAAAATTTTGGTTGCAGACAATATTGGGAGTATGTTTTCCACATGTCTCAGCTTCGTTTTGTTAGGCGAGCATGACACTCAAGTTTAAGTATATGTGCTTTTTACTCTAAAACCTTGAAGGGTAGATGGGTAGTGTCAGCTGTGCCTGATGAAGAACTGAAGTACGGCGCAACGTCAGATAAGTAGTTTCTCGGTACAAGGCCAATGAGAAGCGCGATCTTGGCGGCAATTGGCGCTTTTTCCTCGTCATCTATGATCGTGTCTTGATCGGGCATTACCTAAAAAATAATGTTTAGTATAATTATTTCTGGTCTGAAAGTAAGTACTGTACAGCCGTACATCGCGCGCGCGCGCCTTCTTTACTATTTTTAGTTTTATTTACTCATTGATAGATGGCGCTAAGTTACTTCTCATTACAAATCTAACTTTGCTATTTCACAATAGATGGCGCTATTCAAAGCCTATTGCAGCAGTTTTCATCTGGAAAATAAAAAAAACCGGCCAAGTGCGAGTCGAACACGAAGGGTTCCGTACCATTATTTATAAAACGGCAAAAAAATCATGTCTGTTGTATCGGAGCCCCCTTAAATATTTATTTTATTCTGTTTTTAGCATTTGTTGTTATAGCGGCCACAGAAATAAAACTTCTGTAAAAATTTCAACTGTCTAACTATCACGGTTAATGAGATACAGCCTGGTGAGAGACGGACAGACAGACAGCGGAGTCTTAGTAATAGCACAGATCAATATAATTTAAATAGACTGACAGTCTCAAACAAGATAATGTAACTCGATATTTGATTACCTGCTAGGAGGCGAAATGTCGCTAAGAGTTACAAATTGTCAAATATATGCCAACCTTTAGCTCATAATGGTACGAAGAAAAATAGATGGCGCTATTTCCAATTACACGTGCGCGATAATATTATTGCGACGTTGTGACCTTTACGTAGTGCGAGGTTGCCGCTCTTCAGTTTCGTTAAAACTTTAGTCTCTAGCAATTTTTAGAGATTTGCGCACATTTTATCAGAATTGCCAAAACATAAAAGTTTCCGTCAAAATAGAGATTTTTTTAAGAAAGGAAAGGATAGATATCTTTTATTCATTATATACGTCTATGATCGTACCATTATCACTTAAATGCGGAAATACCTACATATTTGTAAAATAAGAATACATATTTATAGTGATGTACAGATAAATAAAACACTTTTTGAAAGAAAATAAAATTAATTTGTAAGTACCCGGCAAATACATACCTACTACAAAATAATACGTTCTATTAATTTGAACTGGAAACATAACTACTAAAATAATAAACTCAATACGTACACAATATGTACATACATTATGTACAACAAAATACAGTCAAAACCGTTTATGGCGACATCGTTTAGAACAACATACCGGTTAAATTGACCAAAATCTAAGGTCCTGGCTGAATGTTATATGACCGCCTTATCTAACACATTGGTTTTTACGACATTGTTTACTACGACATACCGCATTAAGCGACCACATTTGGTTAATGTTTTCGGAGAATTATATCTGTAGAACGACCGGCTCAGCTGTATTGTAAACAATTTGAATAGGTAACTGTATCCACATCTGGCACAGTATAATAGTCAATGGCTATTATCGTAAAAGTAAACAAAGTTTAGGGTCTTTTGTAATTTTTAGAAACAAAGCACATGCATACCGTAGCCTCAAGGCCCGCTTCGTCATATCTCTTAAGTCAGTTTGTTATTGTTGAGTTAACTGTGAAAATTGTAACATGTCGCAAAAAAGAAATTTCCTACATGAATATACATATTATCTTTCCTATTAATACCTGTCACCGGTTGTTACAACTATCGGTTTTTACGACTCAATATGAGTAGTCCCTTCGATGTCGTTATAACAGATTTTGACTGTATCGACTTAATAGTCGCGACTTTTGAGAAGTGAGGTTTGGCAACACAGCATGTAACAAAATTAGGTACAAAAAGCGTGACTTTGCATGCTTCCCGGCTGTCAATGTCAGTTCACGTTTCTTCGTTCCCTTTGTTTCGGACTTTGTGTTAATTTTGTGTTAAGCGCCATCTAGGTAAAAACGATGTGCTACCTTCCCACGCTATCTGTGATTAATGATTATGCATATGAAAGTGGTAAATCATCAATATAAAATAAAATCGTTAAATCTTAATTTATGGACAATATTACTTATTCTAAAAAATATTGTAATATTTTGGTGTGTTTTAGTGGAAGTTTATTTTTATTTGTTGGGTGCAATGGCCGCTATGAAAGTTTCCAGGCTATGAGACAGTGCCATCTACAAATAATACGGGATTTTGAGCTTTTTGCGGGCTACGATTTCTTATATGGACATTGACAGTCTATCGATATTACTAGTCTCTGGTAATAGGGTCCCGTTTTACCCTAAAAATGGAACTTACCTTATCAACAATATGTTTCTGGATAAGACCATCTCCTCCTACATAGAATGTCGAGAAGCCGTCGTACCACCTGAAATAAAACAAAATTAATTAGGTTGATAAAAATCGATTACTGAAGAAACCGCTGAGTCAACGCCGTGACATCGGATCGCTCAGTGTATTCTACCGCCTGTATAATGGGGAATGTCCTGAGGAGCTATTTGATCTCATCCTGTCGTCGAGATTTTACCACCGCACTTCTCGATAACGTAATAAAGCTCATCCACATATCATCGACAATTGGGTATCACGCACCACACGCTTCACGCGATCTTTTCTACCCCATACTTGCAAGATGTGGAATGAGCTACCATCTGAGGTTTTCCCATTAGACTACGACATGGCACGCTTCAAGAGATATGTAAAGAGGTTTCTACAGTGTAGGGAATGCATCGACAATACCCCGGGTGTTGCCGGTGTCAATAGGCGACGGTGACCGCTTACCATCAGTTGGGCCGTAAGCCTGCTTAATTTTCTGATGTCCACTATCAGATAAGTATCAACTAAGATATTGAAAGGTCAACTTACAGCTCTTGATCCTTGAAAACCTGCTTCATATTCCACAATTTGTACTTCCAAAACAGGAAAAATACTTTGATGCCGGAGATACCCCGAATGCGCCAGCGCATCCTAAAATAAATCATATAAATATTATAAATGTCAAAATTTTTATGTTAGTTACTCAATCACATCGTTACGGCTGAACTGATTTTGTTGAAATATGGTATAAAGATAGATTATGACCCGAATTGAAACATAGGGTACTTTTTATTGTCAAACCCCGCGCGCGTAAAGCCGAGCTAGTAAAAAATATTATCACAATATTTATTCCAAATCAAATTTGTTAATAGAATCTGGTATTACTACTGACCTACGTCCAACAGTGGACTGTTATATGTTGATGATTGCTACTGTGTTACCGCAGCTACAAAAAAAAGGATGCACTTTGGGATAAATAGATGTTGACATATTTTGAGCGATAAGCTCGCCCATTGTATTGCCTTTTTTAATGTTATTTGTGGGGAAACAGGCTTACGGCCCAACTGTTGGTAAGCGGTCACCGTCGCCTATTATTTATCACAAGCCCTTTCTTTTTTCCTGGCTTGGTCGCGAAGGTACAGGCAGTAAAATTGACGTTTCAAAGTGATCCTTGTGATTTTAATGAATAAAAGATTTTGACTTTGACTTTTTCGCTTTATTTTAGCGTTTTTATTTTATTACGTCTATAGAATGCTTTACCAATACCAATACGGCAAGCCTCATCCTTAGCCATATTTAAATCTAGGGTAAAAAGTTTATATTTATCAGAAACGTCATAGTATCGCACATAAATTAATGTATATATATTTATCGTATTTATCTAATGTATGTATTATAAATATTATATATATATATATATATATATCATAATTTTATATATTATATTTAGGTATGTCATTTAATAATTTATTTATGACTTTTATATTTTATTTAGTAATAAGTTGCACTCCCTTCATTCATAACTTAAGTGCACCCCCGACCATCTTTGTCATTACTATATCCTCTCCACCCAAAGGTTGTCTGGAAGAAATCGCTTCAAAGCGATAAGACCGCCCATTGTACTATTTTGCTATGTGTCTTCTATTTAGTCTGTAATTTCTATTTTTTAATGTGTACAATAAAGTGTTTTCATTCATTCATTATATTGTTTCTGTGTGGAGTGCGGAGATACAATAGAGTTATCTTATTTTGTAGTTCAGTAATTGTCATAATTGAGACGTGGTCCTTCACTATTAGCCTTATGAATAAGCTCAGAGTCGCTCAACGAGCTATGGAGAGGGCTATGCTCGGGGTTTCTCTACGGGATCGAATCAGAAATGAGGAGATACGTAGGAGAACTCAAGTCACCGACATAGCCCGACGGATTAGCACGTTGAAGTGGCAATGGGCAGGCCATATAGCGCGCAGAACAGATGGCCGATGGGGCCGAAAGGTTCTCGAGTGGAGGCCACGGACCGGCAAGCGCAGCGTAGGGCGTCCACCCACAAGATGGGCAGACGACTTGGTAAGAACCGCAGGTCGGCGTTGGATGCAGGCCGCTTCCAACCGCAGTTCCTGGAGATCAATGAGGGAGGCCTTTGTCCAGCAGTGGACGTCCTACGGCTGATATGATGATGATATATCATAATTTTATATATTATATTTAGGTATGTAATATAATAATTTATTTATGACTATTTATGTTTGATTTAGTAATAAGTTGCACTCCCTTCATTTATAACTGAAATGCACCCCCGACCATCTTTGACATTACTTTATCCTCTCCATCCAAAGGTGGTCTGGAAGAAATCGCTTCAAAGCGATAAGACCGCCCATTGTACTATTTTGCTATGTGTCTTCTATTTAGTCTGTAATTTCTATTTTTTAATGTGTACAATAAAGTGTTTTCATTCATTCATTATATTGTTTCTGTGTGGAGTGTGGAGAATACAATAGAGTTATCTTATTTTGTAGTTCAGTAATTGTCATCTCTTTCGAGATTTCAGCCAGTACTCTTCACTGACCTGATAGATGAGTCTTCAGGATGCTGCGTGATCTTCATAACTTCAAGCTTCACATACGCATACTTGAGGTGGCCAATCGTTCTGAGTAATGCTACTTGCCTTACATATGGGAAGAGACCTCTGAAATAAAATACATGTATTTTTTCAATACTTTTTAACCAACTTTGGAATCAAGGCTGTGACTGTTGGGTGTTCATTTAGACATACGAGCTTCCGCCCGCAGTTTTACTCGCGTGGTTTGAGTCTTTTATTGCTAAATTTTGTACTAATATCTTACTAGTCGTAGTTAGGTATTACACAACTTATAAAAACTCACACAGTAGTCGATCCCCTGATATTGTTCACGAAAATCAAATTAGGATTATAAATTGAGTAGTCCAATGGTGTAATGAATAGATTTGGCATCTGAAACAATAAATCAGTAATCAATTCATTTAAAATGTATGTGTACAGTTAGATAGATAGAGAAGATGTTAAAAATCAATTCTAAAGTCAAAGTCAAAATCTTTTATTCATTAAAATCACAAGGATCACTTTGAAACGTCAATTTTACTGCCTGTTCCTTCGCGACCAAGCCAGGAAAGAAAGGCAAGAAACAAGGCTGGTTGTTTTTTTTAATTATCCTTTTATAATACATAACAAGACAGGAAATAAATTACGTCTAAATTGTAAGAATTTCAATCCCAAGTTTCTCTATCATCTAAATAATCCGATATTTTATAGTAGGCTTTTTTATAATTCAAAACTTACGAGGCGGAATTTCCTTCCTTTGATTATTGATCTTTCCTTTCGGTCTGTGGGAGTGATTTTAGCAAAAGGGACGGAAATGTGTAACAGGAAACCGGGGAAGCGCTCGCTATTTGATTTGACCAATGAGCGTGCGCGATAGTCAGATGTTACACATCATATGCGACTACTGTAAGGCTCGTAGGTTTTTTTTTCATCCTCGTAGGATGTGATGCCATGCCAAATACGGACGGGGCCCATTACATAAAGCGATTTATTGTTACACCAAATTACCATTACCTAGCAAACTTTGAAAACTTAAGAGATCGCTTTAAGCGATAAGACCGCCCATTTTACCACCGCATACTAGGGTGGTAAAATGGGCGGTCTTATCGCTTAAAGCGATCTCCATCTTTGTAGTTAGATGAAGAGATAAGAGGTGTGTGTACAAATATGAGTACATAGTGCAAGGGCGGATCCAGGGGGAGGGTCATGTGAGTCATGACCCCCCCCCCCCCCCCTGGGCTGGGTCCAGGACCTAGGTGGACCACTAATTAAAATTGTTAAACATAATGTTTTTATATATTTTTGTCACAATTTAGATTTTATGTAAGTACATTCAATATTTAATTAATTTAATATAATAGTTTGATTCGCGATGACCCTTGAAAACAGCTTATAAACATGGCTCAAAAGCGAGATGGGTCTGTAATTCTTAAGCAAGGTGTTGTCACATTTCTTGAAGAACAGAACCACCACGCCCTCACGGCCGATGGGGCCGGAAGATTCTCGAGTGGAGGCCACGGACCGGCATGCGCAGCGTAGGACGTCCACCTACAAGATGGGAAGACGACTTGGTAAGAACCGCAGGTCGGCGTTGGATGCAGGCCGTTTTCAACCGCAGTTCCTGGAGATCAATGAGGGAGGTCTTTGTCCAGCAGTGGACGTCCTACGGAGGACATGATGATGATGATGAATATTTTGATTTGAAAAATTGATTTTGTTATTTAAATATAGGTATTTTTAAGTACATTAATAAAATACCTACTTTTTACTTGTATCTATGATTATAAAAATTAAATTATAACTTCTTGTGACTTGACTACGACTATGTGACCCCCCCCCCCCTTGTCACCAAAGCTGGATCCGCCCATGACATAGTGTATGTATGTGTATGCAGCGTAGACTATAACTGACTATTGTAGTTAGTGGTGAGCAATAGAATGCAATTCTGTAAATTGTCTTGTCTCATATCTTATTTTTACTATACCGTCATAAGTTTACAAGGCCTCACATCTTGCAACTGATTTTTCATGGTCATGGCTTTGATTTGTTTAGAATTATAAAGAAAATATACAAAAAATACTGTCACAGCTGTTACCCAGAGGTATAAGCAGAGATCATAAAAAAGCATGTGTAATTAAGAAGTATAACTTAATTATTTAAATAAATCTTTGGCTTGAATAATAATTTGAATAAATAATTTCCACACCACTTAATATATTCTGCACCTTGGTCTATCATACAGTGGCATTATGCTTGTTGCCTATCCAATTGCAATGTTTTGAAGTTTAATACGGAGGCGGCGTACAGCGCACTCCGCGTTCAGTATAACAATGCACTCAGGGCGATGCTGGGGCTGCCCCGCTACTGCAGTGCATCAGGGATGTTCGCAGCGGCGCGGGTCGACTGCTTCCATACCGTCATGCGCAAGCGAGCCGCGTCCCTGGTGCACAGGCTGCGGGCCAGCGCCAACACCGTCTTGGCAATGATAGCCGGCAGAGTAGACTGCCCGTACACCAGACATTTCTGTCACAGGCATGCGCTCAAAAACCCTGTATAAACATTAGTTTACTTATTGTGTTGTGCGCTTTCCTATATGAGCTACATAATTGCTTGAAATAAATGTATTTAATTTTTATTTTTTTAATTTGTTCAGAAACCAATTGGGCATCATCGTCTTTGAAAAGTTAAATCAATATGACAACTTACTCATTATTATAAAAACTGAATTTATCATGCACCTAATCATGCATGTGATAAATTCTGTATTTATAACAATGATTTAAATAAAAAACGTTTTTTTTTTAAAGTAAAATGATAACTTACTGTTTCAGATAATACTTTGAATACTTTTTGCATTTGTTCTTCACTGGGCCTGCCGTCAGGAGTGGGGGCCACTGCTGGGGCTGGGGGCCCCTTGCAGTAGGCAATGGCATTCCGCTCAAACTCTGAGAGACAGGTTGGTTCTAAACTCTGAAAAATTTAATTTTAATGCTTCTTGATTAGATCTACAGCACAAGTCTACTTCGACGACTTAGTTCTACTCGTCGACTTAGTGTAGATCTTGTTTTAATTATGATGTTTATACAAGCCATTATTAAAAAAATATATATATAAATCTTTGTAAATTATATTATTTAAAATTGTTATTATGTGCTTGAAATGAATAAATAAAATTATAAAATAAAAAATTATATATTTCAAATTTCTCTCCATAATACTGTTGTGCCCAACAGGGTCGATAATGATGATGTACCTATTAATACATTGTGGCATATAATAAATGATTGAGTATAATAAAAACTAAATACACAAGAAAAATAACAGGAAATTTTAATTAGTGTTTTGCGTTGAGTGGGACCCAATGGGGCACAAAATTTTTATGTGTTGGTTTATCAATCAGCCTGGATATAAGTAGCCCTTCAGGTTGTCCGTTGTCATCAACCCAGTCCTTATCCGTTACTTCAAGGAGTTAGGCTAGTTGGAGTAGGTTAGATGATGATGCAGACGAAGGACCGGGAGAAGGCGAAGACAGTTTCTTCGTCTTTTTGGGCTCGATGGGAGCATGCAGGGTTCGGGTGCGGGGAAGCCCGAATCTGCATTGCACAGGCCTCCTACGCCGGGGAATGTCCTCAATATTCCAGGACATTCCTCTCCCTCTCAGGGGGGAGTCAGAGGGGTCCGCTTAAGGCGGACATTCACCGACAGGGTCGCGGTTGAATCCAACCGGGACCCCGTAACCCTGTCAAGTGCTGGTGTAGCATCGATTCACTCATCTCAAGATGCGCGGTTTGATGATGCACTAGCACTGAAGTGAATGAAGGAATATCAGTGAGTTTTTAGTCGGTATGCAGTTGGTTGTAACCTAAGGAGAGTCTGACAGACCCCTGCAACTCTCCCCGAGTTGGAGGACATGCGTAAAGCATTTTTCGATCATAAAAAAAAAGAGGTTAGATGAGGGTAATGCACAATACAGCCCAATTCTGGACTTCAGTGTAGTTCTTATTCCCCCACCCTAGAATTAGCTTTAAGTAAATATTTGTAGAATAGTATTGACATGCTGTTCTGCACTGCATTGAGTAAGGCACTTTTCTAGAAAACTCGTTTCAAGCTGTGAATTTTGTAGACAGGTATACTTACATCGTTATTAAGTTTTGTCGAATCACTTTTACTAAAATTATTGAAGGTATTGTATTCAAAGCTGTAAGTTGGTAACTTTTCTTCAATATAGTCATCACTAGTCAAACCCAGGCGCTTTATCTCAATACCATCATTGTAACTGTGTTCTCTGCTTTCAACATGTTCCTGAGCATGTAAGTAGCTTAGGTTTAAAGATTTGTAGGACTGTCCAACTGAACTACCGGCCACATTGAGGTTTACATCGTCTATGTAAAACTCGGTGATGTTTTGTGGTGCTAGTTGACAACTAGATATGCGCCGCTGGTGGAGAAACTGAAATAATATACTGATTATATCATAATGAACTTATATTAAGTTGCCATGCCAAGAATTTTCACAAAAACATCCGCATTTATTTGAATACAAAATGAATGCTTATTGATAACTATTTAAGGTATATATTTATTTGAAATGTGTATTGAGCACCTATAACTGGTTCAATGTCAAGGAAATGTACAATTGATTTTTACACGGAATTCAATGTTTGGAGCCGCGAATTACTCAGCAATCTTGAAATTTATACATAATTTAGCGATTATAAATCGTTATGAACAAATATATTACTCACATCTTCCAGAAACTGAGTCCTCAGAGGGATTTTTCTAGACCACCGGTTCGAGTGGTTTTTGGTGGAAACAATTCCATTTATAGGCAATATTTTATGCGAAAAAGACCGCAAACAAATAGCCATTTCTACATGGAACAATATTTACACGTCAACACAAGAAAATCCAATTATTTTCGAAAATGTGTCGCAAAAATATCCCAACATATCGCACGGTGCGACTGACAGTGACAGCAGGTAGGAAAGAAAGATTTTCTACAAAAATAGGTACTCAAAATGGTGTAATACGAATGACGTGAAGTTGAATTGATGTGATGAGGATGACCTATTGGACTTCGGGCACCGTACACGCTTATGGTTAGTAGATATATAATGTTCTGTGGAGAATAATCAATAAATAGATATATTCCGATACAACATAGATAGTTTTTCAAAAATATTTAGTGGCTGGGCCTCTTACAAAAGTCAATTTTTTTTATATTTTGGACGAAATTAAAAGTGTCAAAAACATATGACTTCAATATTCAAACTGTCAATTTAGTTGGTACCAATTTGGTACCAAGTAGTAACGAATCTCCTCACCTCAGTTTTGTTTGGAGGCGCTATATTTCCGAATAGATATGATAATTTTTTCTAATTTTTGTATAGTTATCTATAACTAATCATTATGAATGTTCAAAAAGTGTTTCAACGTATTTATAGCAATGTTTTGAGGGTTAATGTTAACACCGTAAGTATTACTAGTTTTTAAACAATCCTCCTATTCACAGCTAATATTCTGATGAAATTAATTTAACTCTTGACGATCTACGTAATATATACACAGAAATTTGGAATGGAAAAAGCTAATGTATGACCTCCGTGGTGCAGTGAGCGAATAGCCGGCTGAGACGCAGGAGGTAGGTAGCGGGTTCGATTTCCGCCGCGGAACAAATGTTTGCATGATCCACAGATATCTCTTCCGGGTCTGGTTGTTTCTATATACCTAGTAGAGGTAAGTATGTATTTACAAAAAAAATGTACTTATATAAGTACCTATTCTATCAGTTATCAGGTTCCCATAGTACAAGCTCTGCTTAGTTTGGGGCTAGTTAGCGCTGTGTAAAATGTCCAGCAATATTTATTAAAAAAAAAAAAATCTACATATGATATCTTATTATTATATTACCTCTAGAGCCTAGAGTTGTCAAACAATACTTATAAAAACTATAATATTTATCAACATTATCAATTTATTTATAAATTTTTGTTTTCCAGACTATACCATGTTGTTACACAGTCAGATTAAAGCACAGTAGCAATGAGCTCAACCAGCATCAGGCTAAAGTGATGGGCCGAGGGCTGCCTGAGAAGAAACCTCTCCCCGGAGTCAAGAGTATCATACTTGTTGCATCAGGCAAAGGGGGCGTCGGAAAGACTACAACTGCAGGTTAGTCGCACTTAAATAAGTTTAAAAGATTTTATCATCAATATTTTATTCACCCAAGGATATCCACTGCTGAACTCTGCCCTCCACTGCTTCCCTCATAGATTTCCAGAATGACTGATCTTTAGTCTATAATATTTATTACAATGATTCTAAATAACAGCTCAACATAGCTACATCCCCCATAATCATAAGCAATACATATAGAGTTTCCACCCTGAAAATAACACTGGTCCTTGACTAGATCTCCCATACTATCACATCACACTAATATTATAAATGTGAAAGTTTGTATGTTTGTTTGTTACTCAATCACGTCGTAACGGCTAAACCGATAATGATGAAACTTGGAATAAATGTAGATTATAACCTGGATTACCACATATGCTACTTTTTATCCGATAAATCAGTTCCCATGGGATAAAAATGAGGTGTCAAGTCAAGTTGCAACAGCGAGTTTAGCTTTATTCCTAGGTTACCTACACATTTAGTAGAGTAACGCGTACGAAGTCGCGGGCAACGGCTAGGGAGTAATATTCTTTTATGATTTCTAACGCTTCTAGGTACTTAACCTTGAAACACATAAACCCCTGTAACAGTCTGCTCTAATGCAAAAAGATTATTGACAATATAAATTTATGAATCTAAGGGCTTATTTAAGACGCGCCTTACGAGTCACGTGCTGCGTCTTGTCGCGCAGTGGTTATATGTTTGAGTTGACAGCGCGACGCAACGCGACGTGCAACGCGTCGCGTCTCCTTTAAACGAGCCCTAAATATGAGTTTGAAGATGTTTTGAAGTTAGTACCAGGATTTGCCCATTGTACCTATGTTTACATTTCAATAACTTGCACTTTATACATTGTTAAGATAAACTGACCCCGAGATAACCTGTTGCAGTGAATCTCGCATGCGCCATGAAGGTAATAGAGCCAGATAAGGAGATAGGGCTCTTGGATGCAGATGTCTTCGGCCCATCAGTTCCACTCATGATGAACATTAGCGGCGAGCCTATGCTGAATGATAATCATCAGATTGAGCCGGTCTTGAATTATGGAGTCAAGTGGTAAAATACTATTTACAAAAAAGTGAATTGTTCTTTCAAGAAGAAGAAAGAAACTGGTTCTTTCTTGGTGACCCTGGTCAAAGACTTAAGGTCACCCTAAAAAGAGCCATGTGAAATGAATTGTAAACTAGAAATGTCAAAGCTCACCTAAGTCATGGAAATATAGAAAAATATTCATAATTAACACAAAATAGCTGAAAGCTATTTTTGTTTTATTTGTTTAGATTTTAAAAGTATAGCTAAAATTACTAGCCGGACGGGACTTGAACCCGCAACCTTCCTCTTGATACGAGGGTGCGAAGACAGCACCGGTTCTACAGGATGATTCATCAGACCAAGGTCAAATGAAACAGAGCAATAGCGCTTATTTTACTGTACCTCATGTGATCCACGCTACCTTTAAACCTACTGTTTTTTCAGTATATCAATGGGCCTGCTAGTAGGCGGTGAGAACGCGGTAGTCTGGCGCGGGCTGATGGTGATGCAAGCGCTGGAGAGACTGACACGGCACGTGGCGTGGGGTCCGCTGGACTGCCTCGTGGTAGACACTCCCCCCGGCACGGGGGACACGCATCTCTCGCTTGCACAGAACTTGCCTATTGACGGTGAGCTTATTATTTTTGCCGAAGGGTATGTGTTATTCGAACTCGATAGTGTTCTGAAAAAATATTGTCATGGTGAAAATTTCAATGGGCCCCTTTATAATCTGGATGTTGAAGATATATGTTTAGTGATACAAAAAACATGTGCTAGATAACTATGAATTTTGTTACACCTCAAATTATGGTACAAGAACCTGCAACATAACCAATGCCTTGTACAATTCGGCCACATTTCTAACAACTGATTCTGCCATACATCTACTAACTGATTCTGTCATAGATCTACCAACTGATTCTGCCATACATCTACTAACTGATTCTGTCATAGATCTACCAACTGATTCTGTCATAATTTTGGATGTGTCATCTACCGATTTTAACTAGGTAGTAATCTTTCTGATAAATTGCATTTATGTTCACAGGAGCCCTAGTCGTAACAACACCCCAATCCGCGGCCCTACAAGTCACGAAACGCGGCATCAACATGTTCGAGAAACTCAAAGTCCCTATTATCGGTATGGTAGAGAACATGTCGCATGCGATATGCTACAAATGCGGTACAATCAACTATGTCTTCGGCAACGGAACCAAAAAAGTTGCTGAAGAAATGGGCCTAGAGATTATAGAGAGCTTCGAAGTTGATCAAAGTATGTCTGAGTGTATAAATAGTGGGAAACCAGCTATATACGCGTTGCCAGATAGTACACACGCGGAGAAGTACAGGCATTTGGCAAATAAAGTGTTCAAATATATAGAAAATAAGGATAAAGAGAGAGACAAGGCGCAAGAGTAGGAAAGTACCAATATAGGTACATGGTCATGTACGTATGCATTTGTTGATTTCTTATTAAACCAATTAAATTGTTTCGAAAACGTATTTAAATAACATAATACAGGAACATGGCATTTTAACATTGTTTGCTGTAACTAAATAGATCATAATGTTCCCCATCTATATTTGGAAGAGGCAAGTTCAAGTTTGCGATTGATTGATTGATTGAAAATTCTTTATTGCACAAAACATAAATCTGTACATAGGCGAACTTAATGCAGCGTTCTCTTCCAGTTAACCTTTGCGTAGTGTTGAAAAAATATTTTTGTAGGTAGTGCATGACATACCTAATGTAGCAGGAAAAACTTTATTATAAAAAATAAGACGTATTGATATATTAAGAATACGAACGAAACATCAAATATAGTTTGTGTTGAGGGTTAACCGATTCTTAAACTTATTTCTATGGATTCATTCCATTCATCCTTTTTTTTTTTTCATCCTACACTACGCATACCTGAGTACTGGCTAACTATATATGTTTTTGAAATATTTTATTTTGATTAAAATCCGACGTCTAGGCGGGTCCTAGTGCAATAAAAAACACCAAAAGTGGTAACTTCGATGGAGCATGTTTGCCTAGAAAAGACCTGGGGGCCGCATTGGTCTTTTCTAGGCAAGCATGCTTCATTTTCGACCGCACCATCACTTACCCTCATTCAAAACATTAATAGAGGACCCGGTTTGGCTGGACCCAATCGGCAAATATCTAGGTGGGGCAAACCGGGGCACCTGCCCTGGCGGCAATTTCAGAGGGCGCCAAATTCTTTTATAATATATAAATATTCATGGTTGAGGGGTTTGGACTATGACATCGGTCGCAAACATGGTCATTGACCGAGCTGCAGAAGTCCATGCTCAAGATTTGCCGAAGGGCAATGGAACGCAGCGTCCTAGGATTCCGGAGAACCGATCGGGTGAGGAATACCACGCTTCGTTCTTTTAACTGGCATTGCCGATGTGGGAGACAAAACCGCGAAGCTCAAGTGGGATTGGGTCAGGCACGTAAGTCGAATGCTTCCGGAGAAATGGGCCAACATCATAACACCTTGGGTACCGGAGGATGGACAGCGACGTCGGGGTCGGCCGCGAAAGCGTTGTCGCGACGACATCAGCGGCTTCGAGAAGGAATGGTGGGAATCTGCCAAGGATCGCGATAGGTGGAAGGAGTTGAGGAAGGCCTTTGCCCTGTAGTGGAAAAATATAGGCTAACTAAAAAAAAATGTCCACTCCCTGTCCGTGGTCCACTTACATAGTTCACGTGGCTGTTCATTTGTTTTGGAACGTTTCAAACTTTAACAACACCCCCTCCCCCTTCCCCTCCATCAAACTGCCGCGCTGGACCAACCATCATTATTTTAGTGATTGGGTGGTCGGGTGACGTCACATCAGGTGGTTGAGTCCAGCCGAACTGGGTCGTCTGTTAATTCTTATAGAAGGCGTTTACAGTCGAGTTATGAAATAAAAAATCAATTATTATGTAATAAAATTTATTGGGAACTTCTTCATGACCTGGAACTTAAGAATAAATAAAAAATAAGAATACAAAAATATTGCTCTTTAAAAATACTTCTACAATTTTGCGGGTAAATGAACAAAGCATTGGAAGATGGCAGATTCTTTGTGACACACAAGTAGCACATAGTTACTGGTTGTAAAAATAAATACAAAATTATACTAAAGAGATATTCCAATCTAAAATTGCGCCTTCCGTGTCTACTGGAAGCTAACGTTTTCAAAATGATTTTGCAAAAAATATATTTGTACTGACATAATGAGTGCGCAATAAGAGGTTAGTAGATCTCTATAACATACGTTCTGATATGGTCGGATCCGATTGACGGATACTCCATCCAAAAAGAAAGTGTGATTCTGAGTAGATGACCGAATCGCCTGTATAACGTAGGTCTTCCTACCAATGTCCGGAGTAATAATAATACGTTCGTCAGAATCATGCGACCGTTGGAAAAATAGTATAATAAATTCATACAGAAATTTTCCTGTAGCGATCTACAGATCGTTTGCAAGTATCTCTAGATAGCTCAACTACATGTATGTTTAACGTGTATTAATTTTTTTATTTCACTTCATACTTTAACGAAAAACATCAAATATCCAGTCAATAAGTACAAAAAACACTATATACATCACGATATTTAGATACAAACAAAATTTGGAATGAAACCTTTTAGAGGAAAAAATATAGATAAGCTGAAGGTATCAGTCTGTCACTTCCCTACTTCCCTTCTACCCCTTTTTAGTGACCCTGGGGGGACCATGGGAACTTAGTTGTGTCTTTAGTACATCTAAGTTCCCCTAGGGGTACCACAGAGAAGACTTTGTTTCCGTGGTACCCCTCAATACCTTATAATCATCATATCCGCCACACTGCTAAACATAGGCCTTCCCCATGCTTCCAATGCGATCGATAAGGCCTTTCCATCTAGTGGGGGGCGTCCAACGCGCTTATCAGTGCATGCTCTCCACTGGAGGCCCTTTCTGCCCCAACGGCAGTCAGTTCTTCGAGCTATGTGCCTACTTACTGCCGCTTCAGCTTGCTAATCCCCTGTGCTATGTCTACGAAACTCCTCATTTCTGATTCTATCTCGTAGAGAGATACCCAGCATTTTAATATACAAACTTTATCCATACTCGTTCAAAGAACTTTTGTAGTCCGTAGAATTACTTTTAAATATTTCAAAATGTTCCTTGTGAATTTCAAGAAATCGTCCAAATCATAAGTCATTAACTTTACTCTTTCAAAGTCATTATTTTGCGGTATAACGGGCACAACATATTTTCTATAGTCCCCCAAAGGAACCGAGGGGGGTACGTAGGAAGTAGCGGTTCACTTACATGCAAAACTAACACCACTGAATATCACTTGCGGCAGGATTAAACATAATGTTACCTATTGATTCTTAGTTACCGTGCAACGCGAAACAAATAGAGGTTAGATAAAATGTTCCTAGTCTGTGCTCATGCTTGGCTCTGTGTTTTTATCCCCATTGCTACGTCCAGTGGGGATGTAACTAGGGGATTTTAAATTAATCTGTAGTTCTCACTGCTACACATCATCGAGTGTGGCGAGACGTACTTGTACACGTTTTTTCCTCGATCACTGTTAGGTACAACGGATATCTATCGCGTGTTTTTACCTTTTCTTTTGTAAAGGTTTTTTTTATGTAACTAGGCTAGCTTTTGACCGCCATCATGCCAGATCTCCTTATTTCTGTTATGTGCTAGTGTCGGCTGAGAGCTTGCTCTCAGCGATAAGGCCGCCCATTGTATTACCTGTTTAAGTTGAGTATTATATTGTTTCTGTATGCTAGTTACAATAAAAACTTATTTAATCTTAAGTTGAAAGGACATGGTAAGCAATTACATAGACTAAATACATTTTATCCAGGCCTCAGTCTGCTAGACAGTTGTACCGCAACTTTAAGAGCAAAAACGTAAGATTTCACAACACTACTACACAATATAAACTTATATTACTGACATCAATATGTCATTTTTACAATTTATGTACTAATTGCGATTGAGTTGTCGGCGCTAATCGGTGCACACATTTAATGCACGTAAAATGATTAAAATATTTTAATAATGGATGAATTAAAAAAGATGGAGCGCCACTCACTTAAAAATGAAGCAAGCAAAGTGTGCCAGTCCGTAAATACTTCACGCACACTTTTTAACCCCGATCCCTTGATCTGTTTTAGTTTTTTTATCACAAATAGATCTTCATTTGACCACAATCTCATCAGATGGCATATCCATGCTAATATTATTAATTTGAAAATGTCTCTCTGTCTGTATGTTTGTTAAGTTTTCGCGATTAAACGGCGCGGCGGGACCGATTTCGATGAAATTTGGTATATAAATAGATTATGACCTGGATTGAGACTTAGGCTGCTTTTTACTGACACCCATGCGAGCAAAGCCGCGGGCGGATGCTTGTTTAGTATATTTTGCACTATCATTGGCACTTAAAAGACATATTTCATGCTTCAGTTAGTAATAAAGCGACACTCTCAATTTTTTTTCACCCATTAAATTATAAAAACATTACAAAACTGATTTTGAAGTGTCGGTATCACCTACTTGAATTTTTTTAAATAGACAATATTTTCTTTGACTTATGTAGTACAGAATAGCTCGGGAGGTACTGAACGTTACTAGGTCTTCTTAATCTTGTTCGATACATTTTATCGATCAAACCCATGATTTATCTATCAAAATTGACAACATTATCATAATTATGCTTCGGAATAATGTCTGGTCACCCCAAGGGTGGTATCGTAGAAAACGTACGTGTCTTAAAACACGTAGTAGGATAAAAAAATGGGTAGAATTACCCTCAGGTCAAAGAACTACATGATCCGAAGCACGCTATAGAATACCACAAACTCATCTGGCCCATTGGACTAAATTGCCTGACGAGTGACCATTCAATAGACCATCACCAGAGCAGATAAGTAAGTGACACTGTTTAAAACAAATTTAAATTCAACACTGATACTCAGCCCGAGATAAAGTAGTTACTTAGCATGTGCCAATGCATACCTTTTCCACGTTTTAACATTAAAGTGATCGAAACAGGTACATTAACACGGGCCAAGCAACATCTATAATCACGGCCTAAAACTGTAAATGGATGTGGTGTGTCGCGAACCGACTAGTTAATAACAGTGGCATCCTACCAGCCACGTTACAAGTGGCACGTATTTAGCCACGTATTATCCGTGGCCTGTATCCGGCCATCAGATAAAGAGTCTGTACACTTGGGCCGTATACTACCACTTCTTTTTGTGCTCGTCCATGCTGACGCCTCCGGGCCCCAAAGACACTATCATGAGGAGACCCCCCACTACTGACAGCGTCTGAAACAAATCATAACATTCTTATTACGACGACGTCCGTGGTGCAGTGGGCGAATAACCGGCTGAGACGCAGGCGGTTGCGGGTTCGATTCCCGCCGCGGAACAAATGTTTGCACATCAGATATTTGTTTCGGATCTGGATGTTACTCTATTTAATCTAAGTATGTATTTACAAAAAAAGTACTTGTATGAATATTCTACTAGTTATCTGGTTCCCATAGTACAAGCTTTGCTTAGTTTGGGGCCAGATAGCGCTGTGTGAAATGACCAGCATTACTTATTTCGCGTAATTTTTTCCCGATATTTTAATAGTTATTCTGCTATCCTGACGGAGACAAATACAACAAATCAAAAATCATCAAAATCGGTCCAGCCGTTCTCGAGTTATAAGTGTTCGAACGAACCCGACTTTGATTTATATATTAAGAAGAAGATTTAAGATTTAATTGCAATTGTCTACTAACATAATTAGATAAGATTTTATTATTGTTTACTAACAAAATGGATGACATGTCTGAAAAATAAATGAATTGAAAGAGTTACTCTTCAGACACAAGTATTTAGTTGTTAGTTGAATAGTGACCTGGAAGAAGTCGTATTTGAGGAAGTCCCGGAGCGGCTTGTAGGCGGGCACGCTCCACCACGCGTTGTGGTACAGGTTCAGCAGGCTGAGCACCAGCACCAGCATCAGCGCCGAGAGCTTGGTGCGGTATCCCACCGTCACCAGGATCATCAGCACACTGCCCAGGAGGTCTTGTACTATCTGCAATTATTTACATAAAAGTAAGTTGGTTGGGCATGCCGCACCAAATCAAAAGATTTTTATTCATTACAATCACAAGGATCACTTTGAAACGTCAATTGTACTGCCTGTTTCTTCGCGACTGGTTCTTTTTTTAGTGATCATTTTAGAATACATAACAATAATAAAAATAAATTAAATCTAAATTGTAACATTTTTGACCGAGTTGGGCAATATCAATCCTAAGGTTCTCTATCATCTAAATAATCATATAGGTACCTACGTTATAGTAGGCTTTTTTGTAAAGATTTTGCTTAATTACGTTTTTAAATTTGTTAATTGTCAATTTTTGACTTGGGAGTTAAAAGCGTACACCTTGCCCTTTAAACGATTTACTAACTTTATAAATAAATAAATATGCTGGACATTTCCACACAGCGCTATCTAGCCTATATTAAGCAGAGCTTGTACTATGGGAACCAGATAGAATACTTAAATACATTTTTTTTTGTAAATACATACTTATATAGAGAAACAACCAGACCCGGAACTGCAGATCATGCAAACATTTGTTCCGCGGCGGGAATCGAACCCGCTACCTCCTGCGTCTCAGCCGGCTATTCGCCCACTGCACCACGGAGGTTGTCGTTTATGGAGTGTACAAGTGGCAACAGCGATCGTATTAAAATTATGATTACTAACAAATCGCTCTGTCGCTCTGGATATCTATGGAGTAGGCCTCTGTTCGGGAGTGGACGTCCTGTGGTGATGATGATATGATGATGAAGTAAGTAGTAGAGTTGTTAGTGAAAACTACCCCCCAACTTTTTCCTGCCGCCGAGCAGCATTACTGTGTTTCGGTTTAAAGTTGCCGGTGAAATTATAGCCACATGAGGCTTTACACCTGAATGCCACAACCTGATGGTTGCAAGGCAGTGCATCCTAGAGCACGTTTCTAAGGTGCGTGATTTACGAGGCAACGCTTTTTTATCACTTAAATATATTATAAATTTGAAAGTAACTCGTGTCTCGCTGACAGTTTGTTACGTTTTCATGGCGGCTGGACCGATTTCGATGAAATTTGGCCATAATCTATCTAATATCTTTATACTTCGTGACCGACGACGACCATCTGTGGTGCAGTGGGCGAATAGCCGGCTGAGACGCAGAAGGAATAAATGTTTGATCTACATATATTTGTTCCGGGTCTGGTTGTTTCTCTAATGTATTATAAGTATGTATTTACAAAAAAAAAGTATATAAGTATGCTATCAGTTATCTGGTTCCCATAGTACAAGCTCTGCTTAGTTTGCGGCTAGATAGCGCTGTGTGTAATGTCCAGCAATACTTATTTATTTATTTATATTAAAAAATTAATCCCTGTTTCCCTTGGTCCCGCCATAACTAGAGAACGACGAGAGATTTCATTCATCCTTTTTTTAAAGTTTTCTAATACTCTGTAAGATTCTTGCGGAAAGAAAAGTTAAGAATTATGACTTTTAGAATTACGATTATGACTTTTGACACTTATCTTAAAACTTAGACATTTGTAATTAATTGTGTATTTTATTTAATTTTACTGTATTAATTTATGTGACTAATTGTAATGTTTGTTCGCTAAAATCGCGAAACCTAGTATAATTTTTTGTTAAGCTCAACCTACTTATGTACCTAGGTTTATAGACAATAAACGAATTATGAATTATAAAAGAAAATTGGAAAAATAAAACGAAAAAAAAAAAAAAAAAAAAAAAATTAACGAATATTTTAACTGCGAACTGTCAAACTTGTAAAACGATTGACAGTTCGCGTGTTTGATGAATGTGAATTTAGCAGACAGCTAAAGATAAGACAACGTTTGTCGGGTCAGCTAGTACTACATAGATTATGACCGGGATTAAGAAGCAGGCGAGCCCCGAGCGCAACTTCAATTCGGCCGCGTCAAAAACTTCGGCCTGAATATCGCTATCCCTGTTTAGTGCCGAAGTTTAGCCACGCAAAGCGACAGTGATAGCAATAGAACGATTCTACATTTGATTAGATTTTGATCGTGTTCCGTAATACCAAAAATGATGACTAAAAACTTTTGTATTTTTCTCATTCTGTTGTTATTCTGTAACTAGACGATATAATCTATGTTCCCACTAGGATACGTAAGACGTTATTGTTTTTAATACGAAACAATTAGGTTGAAAACAGGTCTTTTATGACGTAAAAACATGCAGAATGCGATACGCTTCTATTTCATTTTAGGTAAGTATTTTGATCTAATATATGGTTGGGAACCTAGATAAATACTATTCAAATTAAAATAATACCTTATTAAGGTAGAAATATGCTCCAATTAGAAATGATCTTGGTAGTACGTGTTGTATGGGCGATTCCCCTCCGGTCTCCCCTTAAGGACTACTTTTAACTGCGTAAAAGGAGGGTAATGTTATTATTGGCAAACCACGCGTGCAAAACCGCGGCCGAAAGCTTGTTCACAATAAAAAAATATAGATTATATAACAGCCGATACGACAACTCCAGAATACGAAATCCGTTAATGTGGGTCACAATGACATCACCATTACACAATTAACATAACGCGATTATGAATATTAAAATGTGAAGTGATCCGTAACGAGCGTGTCTGTGCGAATTATAACAACGTGGATGCTTTCAAATGGGGCTTCGTTGTGTTTGACATTTAGTTACGTGTAGGACGACTCTGCTATTTTAGATAAGGAAAAACTGATTTTGAATAAAAGTTACATAAATTATTGAGCCATTTTCGAATTATTAGCTCACTGCTATCAGTTTAAAAGAAAGATAAAAATTTTATTTATGACACCCACTAAGAACTTATGTAGGTACATACAAATCTTGTTCTTCTGCCCTTTTCCCACAATACGCGGGGTCGGTACAATATGTATTCCTCCTTCACATCTCTCAATCAGCCGTCACTTCCTTCCTATCCATATCATTCTTCACACAGTCCATCCATCTCTTCTTCGGCCTTCCGAATAAATATCTTGAGATCTTTTCTTTCTGCCCTTGTCCCACATTACGCGGAGTCGGCTCAACATGTATTCCTCCTCCACATCTCTCTATAGCCGTCATCTCCGTTGTCACTTCCTTCCTAGCCATATCATTCTTCACACAGTCCATTCAGCTCTTCTTCGGCCTTCCGAAAAATATCTTGAGATCTTCTTCTTTCTGCCCTTTTCCCACATTACGCGGGGTCGGCATAACATGTATTTCTCATCCACATCTCTCTATCAGCTGTCATCTCCTTTGTCACTTCCTTCCTACCCATATCATTCTTCACACAGTCCATCCATCCCTTCTTCGGCCTTCCGAAAAAATATCTTGAGATCTTCTTCTTTCTGCCCTTTTCCCACATTACGCGGGGTCGGCATAACATGTATTTCTCATCCACATCTCTCTATCAGCTGTCATCTCCTTTGTCACTTCCTTCCTACCCATATCATTCTTCACACAGTCCATCCATCCCTTCTTCGGCCTTCCGAAAAAATATCTTGAGATCTTCTTCTTTCTGCCCTTTTCCCACATTACGCGGGGTCGGCACAACATGTATTTCTCCTCCACATCTCTCTATCAGCCGTCATCTCCGTTGTCACTTCCTTCCTACCCCATATCATTCTTCACACAGTCCATCCATCTCTTCTTCGGCCTTCCGAAAAAATATCTTGAGATCTTCTTCTTTCTGCCCTTTTCTCACATTACGCGGGGTCGGCACAACATGTATTTCTCCTCCATATCTCTCTATCAGCCGTCATCTCCGTTGTCACTTCCTTTCTACCCCATATCATTCTTCACACAGTCCATCCATCTCTTCCTCGGCCTTCCGAAAAAATATCTTGAGATCTTCTTCTTTCTGCCCTTTTCCCACATTACGCGGGGTCGGCACAACATGTATTTCTCCTCCACATCTCTCTATCAGCCGTCATCTCCGTTGTCACTTCCTTCCTACCCATATCTTTCTTCACACAGTCCATCCATCTCTTCTTCGGCCTTCCATAAAAATATGTTTGCATGATCTACAGATATTTATTCCTGGTCTGGATGTTTTTCTATATATTACGTATGTATTTAGTAAAAAAAAGTTTATAAGTATTCTATCAGTTATCTGGTTCTCTTAGTACAAGCTCTGCTTAGATAGTGCTGTGTGAAATGTCCAGCAATATAATTTGTATTTATATTAAAGAAAAAATCTTACCTGTAAGAAAGTGAGCTCGAATCTGAGCAGAGTAACAAACATGAACGCTAGGAGGACCCTCCCCGCAAGCTGAAGGTATGTCTTCGGCTTGTTCTCTCCTAAGGAGGGCACGCCAGCGAAGAGACTCTTGCCCTCCGCCCGGGCTTCGGCCAGCACCAGGAGTAGGGCTCCGATGAGGGCTAAGTTACGTAGTAAGAACTGGAGGTCCCATAGTATGCTGTATGCGAATGTCTGGAATAAGGAGAAAGTTTAATGAGACGCAAGTGAGGTTAGGTAAATCTAGACTATCCTTTATGCCTCTAAACGACCCATACTTTGATAAATAAATTAATCATTACTACAAATACGGGATTAATCACGTACCGTTTTATCGGTGTTACGTTTTATCGTATTTATTATAATTATTGAAATAAAACACGAAAGGTAAAATCGTTGATTACATTTAGATGACTTCACTTTATCCTAAATTAATAACTATAGTGTATAGGTAGGTACTTTCTGAAACTATGACATCATGAAAAGCCTATAAATCTCGCGTGTTTTAAAACCGTAGAAATGGCTCTTGCAGACCATTAAGCAACAAATTTGTTTATACAAAGGCCAAGTTTCAATATCAGTATTTTATATTTTTCATTCATCATCATCATCATCCACAGCCTGACTTCACCCATTGTTGGGTATAGGCCTCCCCAAGTTTGTGCCATCCACCACGATCCTGCGCTAGTCTCACCCACTGACGGCCCACGACCTTTACGATGTCGTCCACCCATCTCGCTGCGGGCACTGGCTAGACGTGCTGATGACAGATGGAGTAGGATAGTGACTGAATGGTGGCCGAGGAGCGGGTATATTTTTCATTAGAAGCACATAATTGTTCCTCTTATATTGACAAAGTGGATTTTAGTGTTAATTTTAAAAAATTGCCTGACTGTTGTTTTGCCTGTTTGTCTTGCCTGGTTGTCTGCTTGAATATAATTTAGTTGACTGTAACTTGTCGTTTTATGTTGCCTGAATTAGATGGTTGTCTGCGGATTAGCCATTTGTTATACTGCCTATCTGAATTATCAACTGCAACTTACCTGAAGTACAACGATGAAGAATAGAACTCCGCACGCGATATCAACCTTGAGCCTTAACAACACCATCACACAGCCTCCTAGCTGTCCGAATAAGTTTATTATCTGAAAGAAAAAAGATAAATTTTAAATAACTGTCTTCAAATCAATAAGCAAGTGATTTAATTGTGACTATCTATGACTAGTATTTTATTTGGTTTGAGTCTTCTGTTCGCGGTTATCTTGGGCTAGGTCGGTGACTAAGTTTAGATGTTAATGAGGGCACTTTAACCTGGAACCTGGAAAAAGAGCATACACAATCATATTTGCCCTCGAATCTTAGTAATAAATTCAATGAGATTGAATAGACGAACAATAACATTCCTCACAATAACTCGATGACTTTTCGTATTGTATGTCAATTTGTGGCAATATACGGAAGTTTTTGAAGGTCTAACAAATATTATAATGTGTACAAAATGTTGCATGCTGAAGATAACCTTCCCCTGTATAGATGCTAGTTGGAAAAACTTCACTGGATGAATGGGAAAACACAATCTTAGGAATATGAAGTCAAGTTAGTTACTGCATATTCTAGGTACTCAATAATAGCTATCATTATTGGAAATACCGTCGTCATGATTCTCTTCCAGATGCTTTTTTTGGGGCAGGATAAGGGCCTCGACACAACAGTCTTTAACATGACATCAGCTCGCAGGGGCAAATGGCCCAGGGTCATTGGGTGTCACCGCACAGGGATGCTCTTGCGAGTCCGGTGCGCCCAGGTCTCGGAGCTTTCGCAGTGGCCGCGCGTGCAAGCGGGCAAGGACCAAGTGGTCGTGGTGGAAATACCGCACAGAACATTACAGCGCCTGATGGCAAGCAGCACTAGCTGGGGTAAGAACGCAGCCGCTAGTAGTGCCTGGTACAGGACATGGAGTAGGCTTGTCCAGAAAGTTACTCACGAAAGTTGACTTTATAACCACAGTACCTATATTTTCACAGGGTCTAGTATTTCAGCATTCATTTATTCACCATTTCATTACATTAGTTAGTGGCTAAATGGAAAAGTCTCTACAGAATATAAGTGCTAACCATTATGACCGGCATAATGTTGTCGAGGCCCATTTCCTGCTGTAGCACACAATATTTACATAACAAATTCTCTTATGTTTTTCGTCTCTATATTTCATTGTATTTTTTCTTTGTTTTTTCTCTGTTTCAAAATGTAATTGTATTGTGTGCTAATGTATTGAATAAATGATTATCTATATGTATATATTCCTAAATTTTGAAACGTGATATGTATATTTATCATAAACTGTGATTGCGTGATAACAAACTCTAGCATCGCGCTAAAAAAAGTCACGTCCCGCCATGCGCCAAGACATAATGGGAAGCGACTTGACAAAGGAATAAAGCAGTAATCAATTATTGTTGCAAAACGAATTGTGCGAACGTGCAGACAATAACACGTGTAAGACAGTAGTGTGCCAAGTGCCACCAATCTAATTAGCTTTCGCCCACGGCTTCTCTCGCGTAGTAAAGATATTCCAATCTAAAAATGCCCCTTCATGCGTCTACGAGTATTTAGGTAAGGTGTACTGATAGTAAGACATTTCAAATCATCCTTATGATTGCAATAAAAGTATGGCTTTTTTACAGTAGTAGTCATCTACGCTTGAGTAACCATGGGTAAAGTTCTAGAATTCGGAGTTAAGACTGGGGGATCTGCACCTGGTTAAATGAATGTGATATGAGGCGAGAAAGCATAATTTGCAAAACAACTTTGTAACATTATGTTAGAATGTGAGAATCATGATTTCGAAAACTTACACCGGTTGACTGCAATAGAATTTTTATTACATATTAAAAATACTTAGTAGCAGCATTCCTGGAGCATCGACTTCTACCTTTCGTCTCATGGCCTCTACATTGCCTGATACGATGTCTTTTTATTTTATCGCCAATTGTACTGACAGCGCCGTTAACTGGTAACACTGTTACATTTATAAATACAAATTTGTAGGATGATTAAAATAAATATTACACTTAGCAGTCTATACTAATATTATAAAGAGGAAAAATTTGTTTGTTTGTATTGAATAGGCTCCGAAACTACTGGACCGATTTAAAAAATTCTTTCACTGTTGAGAAGCTACACTATCCCCGGGTGACATACCCAACTGCGCAGAAGTAAGGTAATGTTTTATTTAAATCTACGCGTGCGAAGCTGCGTATTGGTCAGCTAGTATTTAGATAAAATCTATATTTTAAAACATATTTTTTTTTTAATTATCTTTTTGCAAGTTTTTATTTCAATCTTCAAACATGCAGGGGGTTATAAGCCTAAGAAAGAAGCCAGACAAAAAGTAGCGCGTATATTTAATTCGAGAAATGTTCATGGCTCATTGAAATCGAGATGTATCGAAAACTAAAAAGTACTGCCGGGACGTGGTCAAGGTCGTCCCGAAACGTTGAGTTGACCTGCATTGAGGTCACTGTCGTACATTCGCAATGACTTGGCGAGGCTCCCCACCAGGAACCAGAGTTTAAAAATACAACGAACTACTGTAGATTACTACTCGTAATAATAATATTAAATCATTTAATTCAGGCAACAATAAAATTAGTAATAGAATAAATAAATATTGCTGGACATTTCACACAGCGTTATCTAGCCCCAAACTAAGCGTAGCCTACTTACCTATAAACAATTTTTTTTGTAAATACACAGTTATAATATATAGAAAAACATCCAGACCCGCAACAAATATCTGCAGATCATGCAAACATTTGTTCCGCGGCGGGAATCGAACCCGCTACTTAAAGAGTCTCAGCCTCTTATTCGCCACGGAGGTCGTCAAATGGTAAATAAGTTATTCTACGGTCCGTAAAGATATTGGTCATAAAGACCTTAGCCTAAAATACATATTATAACAATGAAACGTTTAAATAAAAGTTTTATTGTTATAATATGTATTGGACAATCTGTTTTATTACCATAAATTAATAAATACGGCAGGTTTCATTAGTAATAGGCGCTTCTAATGAAGTTAATTAACTAGCTTCATATAATATTTTAATGGTGTAATGAACACCATCTTACTATATCATCATACCTACCACTTACGTGTCGTTTTGTGTGCTCACAAAGAACACGACCACTTTTTGATAACTTCGAGATTATAATGGTCTGGAAAAATAGATGCCCGCCTTGCAGTGGTATCGAGTCCTACTCTTTACTCGTCATTACAAGGTTTTTAACGTTGTTTGTCCTTTTTTTTTCTTTTTTTATCCTACTTATATGGCAAACGAGCATGCAGCCCACCAGATGTTAAGTGGCTAATGCAGCCCATGGATATCCACATAGAATTCAAAACAAGCTACTATGTTGTCTTGATCTCTATGTGGATACGTTGCCATACTACAGGACTTAGCTGTTATGCCTATGTGCCAGTAATTACAGGAACATACCATTACCATACCATGTCTTAAGATATGGACTCTAGTTGTCTGAAATAAATATTTTTTTGTTTATTTTATTTTATTACCATCTAACCGGAACACAGCAGCACAAGTACTGCTATTTGGCGGCAGATAAAGGTAAGGCGGTGGTGCCCACTTCCTCGAGCCCGTTCACAAAAGCTCTACCACCAGTAAAAAATCCTTAAAATGTCCTTCAAAAATCCTGGTATATCAAACACGATACTCGGTTTCCTGTTAATTTTGTACAATAAATCCATAGCACTGTTTGCGTCCAGGCAAAGTCACAGATTTGACGAAAATGAGCTTCGCGAATAACGCTAGAAAAAACAAGTTATTCTAGATGTAAGAGCTGTTAAAAGTACTCACAACAAACATAGTGGCGAGGAACTTGCCGCAGCCCCACGACATATCCATGTAGTCGCGCTGCTCCGACCACTGGAACCACATGCGGAGTCCGTCCTCGAGGAATGTGGAGATGAGGCATAGCCGCGCCACCGTCGGCAGCACATTCTTGCCTTTTCTTATCACCTATAGAATAAAATCATTATTATAAATACGGGATTTATCACGTACCGTCTTATCGGTGTTTCGACCGACAGTGTGCGAGGCGAGACGTTATTCGGAGCGGATCGCACTCACCCTGATGAAGGTTCACGGATTGAACCGAAACATTGTCGGTCGAAACACCGATAAGACGGTACGTGATAAATCCCGTATTTATAATAATGATTGAAATCAATCACGAAAGTTTTCTAAGTAATAAGATCATCTAAATCATTATTTAACTACCACTGCTGTCCGGGAACGGAATCGATTGATTGCCGAGACAAATGTTTGCATGTTCTTTCGAATCTGGATGTTGTGGTACAATTATTATTATTATTTTTTGTCAGAATATTTCTAAAATAAGTTTTTGTTATTGGTAACATTGTGTTATGCCCGAGGTCACGAAATAAAATTGATAATTCTATCTGACTGGTCTTCACGTTACAGGCTTGCCTAGTGTGAAGGCCGCTGCTTAATAATTGTGATCGTAGGTAGTGCCTTCTGCCTCAAACTGTATAAAATGTATATTGCTGTTATACCAGGAATCTTAGGTAAATTATAAAAATTATCTTCATGTTACCTAATCTTATTGATAAGTTTTTGGCTGTAAATAAATATATTTAATTTTTTTCATTTCAATGGTACTCTTAGATCCACGACATAATTAATCCCATTGTGGGTCAGAGCTATGTATTTGAAATATGTTGAATTATTTCTCTTTAAAAAATTGCTCTAATGAATCTAATGATCTATGCTGAATGGATTAAAACAGTGTTCCGCAAAGTGTGTGCCGCGGGAAAATTATAAAGGCGGACGGAAATGCAGCCCTGTCGACGATTACTCCAAATTTGGATCGCCTTTGCTGAATAAAACAAGCTCGTGTTTCGCATTAAATACAACTTATGCTTTAAAATTAAGTGTAAGTTTCTGAATTAATTAAAACTTAAGAATAAACGATAATTATATGTTTATAATTTGATTTTAAATTTAAGGTGTACCTCTGAAATTGCTCATTTTGTAGGTGAACCTTGAACACAAAAAAAAAAAAAAAAAAAACTGGATTCAAAAGATTAAAGATTTATTTATTTGCCAGAACATTGGTAGAATTATACAAATGTTACAAAATTAAATGGTTTCACCAGATTCAGCCATAGTGGTGTGCAAATTAAATGTCATATAAAATTAAATTATGTATGGATAACTAAGAAATAATAATAGGCAATATAGGTAATGTCAGCACATACGGTATAAAATATTTAGATTAAAAAGTTAAACTAGTCTCAAATGTCATTCTGTATCATTTAAATATTCATTGATTGGTATAGTATAGCTCTTTGGGTCAGTCTTTGGAACGCCACTAACTGAAAAGTAAAGTACATAAAAAGTAGGAGTGGGAAAGAGAATCAATGCGCGTGAATTTCACGGGCGCTTTTAAATTCACAAGATCACTTTTACTACAAAGAGGGCCTAGCATGATGAAGGCTGCAAACATTGGTTAAAATTTTACTATAGTACCTATATGTAACGTTTAACGCAAATATGCGTGCTGAAGGCTTAGCTCTGGGTAATCTGGGCCGATTCCGCAGTCATACATACGTTTGTTTTAGGTAAGCTTACGCGGGCTTAGTGCGGCGGGGCGTGTGCGCCACGGATGTAAATAAAAACCTATACAAATCATTCCCAGGGTGCTTCACTTAGCAATAATGTGATGCGGCATGTACCTATATTTTTTTATTTGTCTCATGAATATTTATAATTGCTGTCAAATAATCAAGAATGTAGATAAGATAATAATGGATAATGTGTTTATATGACAGATAAAAACTGTAGTTTATGTAAGGAATTGATTATGAGATAATAATTTATAGATAAACATCATATCAGCCACAGAAAGTCTACTACTGAACAAAGACTTCCCCCACAGATTTCCAGAACAACTGATCTTGTGCAGCCTGCACCCAACGGCTCCCAGCAACCTATCAATTCGTCTTTCGATCTTGTGGGAAACCGTTCTATGCCTTCCAGTGGTTTCTAGACTAGAACCTTTCAGCCCCAACGGCCGTCAGTTCATCGATTATTATATGCCCTGCTCACGACCACTTCAGCTTGCTAATCCTCTTGGATGTCTGTGACCTTAATTTGTCTACAGATCTCCTCATTTCTGATTCGATCTCGTAGAAACAGAAGCAGGCTGAGCAACATTGAGCTTTCTTATGAGGCCCACAGTGAGAGACCACGTTTCTGTGCGTGGGTGCATGGCATCTTGTTATTTAACCATATTTCATGCAGTAAATATTATTTCATTTAATTTTGTTTCTTGGCTTTTATAGGCTACCCCATCACCCATCTCGTCCCGTGGGTGTTGTACAAGATGACTAAGGGGAAAAGCTGTAGGATTGACAGTGACCCCTATTTTTAACACCAACAGCTCAATTGCGCTCGCCAACCTGCATGCCTAGTGGGGCAATTCCCTCCTTATGATTGAGAACTCCATTAATAAATATCATTTCTGATATTGCAATAGAATAAAATTTAGATAAAAACAAATAAGAACTTGTTCATTTAGAGATACAAAATATGCACACTGAAAGTGAAACTGATGACACAAAAAGCAGGTATACAAAATCTAAAAAGTGAAAGTGGACACACGAGTGTAAAAGTAAAAGTGAAACCAACTCAGCCTCAAGTACCTATAACTATTATGGATTTTTATCTATACTATTACTATAAGTTAAGTTTGTATGTTTTTAAGGGGTAATCTCAGAAGCTACTGAACCGAGTTATTTGTAGGAACAGAATGGGACTTTGCTGATATTTACACAATAAAAATCCTTTCTATGAAATAGTTATTGCAGAAAAAAAATCCATATTGAACTTCATCAGTAAGTTTAATAATAGAATCTTTCTAATTTAACATCATTATACCATAATCTATATAAAGATCAGTACATTTGTAGAATGCAGGTGATTATTCTATACTAGTTATAGGAATATGTTATACCTAGATTAAGTTTTAGAAGTTAGAAGTTCTCTGATAAAAATAACAACTACTCAAACATGCCTAATTACGAAGATACTATTCTAAATGACTACTGGGACTTATCAGAATGATGTACAATGCATGTGTACAGAATACGAAGCAAAGTTTAACAGATAAAGGATGAAAAAGCCCTAATTATAACAACAACGCGAGATAACTTTTCAAGAGGACATGGACGCTTATGTATTTACTTAACTTGATGGTATCATGCTTGGCAGAGATGCAAATCTATTTCGATACTATTTTTGTTGTATAAAAAAAAGTGTTTCGACTCATTATTGGAGGCCAACAAGAAAGTTGGGTGACGTGACAAACCCCATCCAAAGTACCTGCCAAAATTACAGGCCAATTTAGAAAATTCAAAGTCCTAAACACGAAATTTTCTTATAGCTTTTTACCTGGTCTGCAATGTCTTCAGCGGCCGACACATATTCATTTGGAATTAGCATTTTCACAACACAATTACGGGAACATTCACCGCAAAATAAATTTCACTGAAAACGAGACCTCGCTCGGCCCAAACTCGTCACGTCAGACTGTCACTGTCAAATGACGTGTGGACAGTTGGAATCCATTTCCGGTTAAAGTAAACAGTTGTTTTTTAATAATCCTGAATTAAGTTACGACAAAATAATAAAAAAATATCATTTTAGTATTTTGGTTCATGGGTTTGGCAGTACTGACTTTTTTTTTTGTAAAAAAAATCACTGCTATTGTTAAACTATTTAAAAATGAAGTAAGCAACTACCGGATGTTTTGAAATTTACTATCGGTCAAGCTGATAATTGCGTTTCGTTCGCGATTATGTCAGGGAATCGTGGAGAAATCAGAAAGCATGTAATGATACATCGTTTTGTTTCTTTATTATCTTACAGGCACACAGCCGGTTCCGTGCAGCTCAATGACCAGTACGATGAAGAAATTTTTAATTTTTTAAAATTAGCTTTTTATATTAAATTTTATCAGAAAAAAAAACTAGTTCCAAGAAGCGTAATAGATGGCGTTGTCTGGAGATACACCCCCAAAAACATGGTTTTTAATACAAGATCTCAAAGACACAGATCAAAATTTGTCTAAAACAATTTCACTTCGACAGATAAACACAAATGTTAGTCAAGTTCCTCGGCTTTGTAATAATAACTCTGAATACAGAGCATGACAACGCATCGCCATCTGTTAGCAGTTATAAAAACATGGCCGTGAAAAACCTCTAAAAAAATTGGTTGTCTGTATTTTTTTTTTAATTTATTTGCAAACAATACATGAGATGTGTCGGAACATTTGGTACACACGGCTACACATCAAGCCATACATTTGCAGTATAAGCTAACTTCGCATTGTGTAGGCTTTTCGTAGAATGAGAGGTCAGCTTATGATGGAAATCTATAGCTAGATGTGTAGCCCAAGTGTAGCCGTGTGTACAGTTAAAAAAATATATGTATGAAATTCATTCTAAAAGATAATAATAATAACTACTATTGGTCCCGCCGAACTTCGTATCGGCTTGACATGCATAGGTATAACGCGGGCTGTCAATAAAGTCACCCTGGTAGAATTGTCAATTGTTGTCCCCGGCCATCATTAAGTATGAGAAAATGAATGACTTCCACAAATAATTCAATACCAAAATTAGCCAAATCGCTCCACCCGTTCTCGAGTTTTAGAGAGACTAACGAACAGCAATTAATTTTTATATATATAGACAATATATCTCGGGATAACTCCTACCGAAGCATCTGTTTCAAACGATATTATTTTTTTTACATCCTCTTTGACGATGTTTGCAGCACGCATTCTATCAATTCTATGTCAAACGTCATAAGGTTACATTATAATAGCGCTAAGGTTAGATTATAAATAATTTTATATGGTGGTTAAGTATTCTTAAATTTTCTTATTTTGCACGCAATTTTCTTAATTTTTTTTTCATAAGAACCTTCTCCTGGCAATAAGAAATACAACAAAAAAAGAATTGGCCAAATTGGTCCAGGCGTTGTTGAGTTATGCGCTTACCAAAACATTTTGCGATTCATTTTTATATTATAGAAGATGGTAACAATAGAACGTTATTATTTACCTAATAACTCATTATAATGGTTAATTATTAATATTTATAGTCAAATTAAAAGTTAAAAAATATAAAATACAATAATCTTAACAAGTCAAAACTCCAAAATAATACCTACATTACATATTTTTTTTATCTAGCCTACATTCTCACTACTGGGCAAAGGCCTCCCCCAACTTCTTCCACCTATCGCAATCCTTGAGAGATTCCCACCATTCCTTCTCGAATCCGCTGATGTCGACGCGCCAACGCTTTCGCGGTCGACCCCGATGTCGCTGTCCATCCTCCGGTACCCAGAGAACCGATCGGGTGAGGAATACCACGCTTCGTTCTTTAACCGGCATTGCCGATGTGGGAGACAAAACCGCGAAGCTCAAGTGGGATTGGGCCGGGCACGTCAGTTGAATGCTTCCGGAGAAATGGGCCAATATCACATTACATATATATAATACTTATTAGGTAACAAACATCCATACATACAAACTTTCGCGTTTATAATATTAGTAGGATTATATTGTCACCTTTGGAGTACACACCTGATGTATTCGTAGGATAAAACCACTAAATTCACTCGAATTAGCCAAATTATTTCTGCTAATTAGAGCTCAAGCACTGATTAAATACATATCGATTTGACAACCGATTATTGGACGAAAAACGGCTAATCAGCGTTTCTGCAACCCATTTTCACGTTTGACAAGAGATTTTGTTGACTGATTTGACAACAAAGTTGACTTTAACAAATCTCTGAATAAAATCAAATGAGGTAAAAAACGTTCCAGCAACCCAATTTGCACTTGACAAGAGGTTTGACCAATGGTCAACTAATTATTGGGTTAATTATGCTTCCAGCAACCGGGCGGTAAAGTAACAAAGTTACGATTAGCACCTAATATAATGTTTTTTTTACCTATATTAATTTCAGTTTGTAATGAATATCTTTATGCTGTTTATTTATCTTGCCACGCCCTTACAGGGTACATACTTCTATAGATTACTTTTATGAAACCTGTAATGTATGTTGCATTGAAATACATAAATACTAAATAGGTACCTACTATATTTCCTCATTGCGGATTTCGTCACGCAAAGAAACCCCGAGCATAGCCCTCTCCATAGCTCGTTGAGCGACCTTGAGCTTGATCATGAGGTGCCATTGGTCATCAATGGCAATACACACTGGTTGAAGACTTTAGTCTTCAGGCTCTGGGGAATTTTGGACGAGAAGGTATCGCGAAGTTTTCCGAACGCTGCCCAGCCGAGCTGGATTCTTCGTGCGACCTCTTTATCGAAGTTGGACTTACCTAATTGGACAGTTTGTCCTAGGTACCTATATAAATGTTTTGCGTCAGGTACCTAATTAAAGACTTGTCCTTACGAAATTCGTCAATGGAGTAAAAACATATCATCATCATCATCCACAGCCCGACTTCACCCACTGCTGGGTATAGGCCTCCTCAAGTTGGTGCCATCCGCCACGATCCTGCGCTAGTCTCACCCATTGACGGCCCGCGACTCTAACGATGTCGTCCACCCATCTCGCTGCCGGACGTCCAACCCTTCTACAGCCATTCCTCGGCCACCATTCAGTTGCTACCCTGCTCCACCTGTCATCACCACATCAAGGTTAGTGGGCCAATCGTATCTGGTCACTGCCTATTGTAAACCAGGAGCAACTACTCAAGATGTGCTATCTACTGAACTGAAGGACTTACGATCATTAAATAAAAGTGACTATGTTATAATTTTGGCAGGGGCTAATGACAAGAATCCAATGGACTTTATTTTTGCTTTTAGAAGTTTTCTGAATAAGGCTTCAAATACAAATGTGATTGTGTCAGGAATAACTTATAATAATCACTTAAACGTAAGAAAATTAAATAGCGAACTTAAATTTGTATGTTCCAGGCTGGATAACACCAGCTTTGTCGAAATGGATTTGTCTTCATTTGTGATGCCCAAGCGCGTTTCTTTTGTTCTTCATAAATGTCATTTATTATTGAAAGAAATGCTGCGATTAGACTATAAAACGAAGTTTGATGAGTATCAAAAACAGTTGAACTCCCCAAAACGTAGCGTTGTTGCACTTGTGGATAAATCCACGCAGACTGATGAGCCTGAAACTAATCATGTACCACCGAACACTGATCAAGGTCTGAAATCATTTTTTCGTTTATAAACAAATTCATATAATGCATCAAAATTTAGATGGGCTTTTATCAAAATCAGAACTTTTATCATTATCTTTGGATTCTCTTGAGACCGAAAATAAACCAATAGATGTGCTATGTTTAACAGAGCATAACATGATCTTGAGCGACTCCAAACTCGTAAGTGTACCTGATTTCTACATAGGATCTTCCTTTCATCGTAGGAATAGACACGGCGGCTCATGTATCTTAGTTCGGAATAGACACAGATGTAAGAATATAGATGAAATAGGTAAATACAATAAAGAAGGCATTATAGAATGTTCAGGCATTGAGCTTTTAGATCATGGAATCTACATATTCTGCATTTATCGGCCTCCTAGGACCATAACTGAGGACTTTGAAATTTTCTTTAACAATTTTTCTTCCCTTCTCGATACATTTGCTTATGTTAAAAAGAAGTTAATTATTTGCGGTGATTTTAATATAAATGTTCTACTGAAGTATAAAGAGTCTACCACATTCAAGGAAATTCTATCATCTTACAATCTAAATTTAGCGCTAAACGAACCTACAAGACCTAAATCGGGAAAGTGCATTGATAATTTTATCTATAACATTAGAGGGAGTAAGTGCAAAGTCTTTGAATTTGCATTATCCGACCACACAGCCCAGGTACTGACGTGTCCTGTAAAGCCGAGCTCAGTTATAAAGTATTGGTACATAGAAAAACGTGACTATAGTAAAGAGCATATTGACAAATTTAAACAATGCATTAATTCATTATATTTTTGTGACATATTAAACTGTAATAATCCTAACTACACATTTGACATGTTCTATGAACTATTTACATTATTTTATTATTTATGTTTTCCTATTATTCGGATTAAGATTCCAGCACAGAGACGCCCTAAGTGGATATCAAAAGGCATACGAAAATGCTGCAAGCGCAAGAGACAATTACTATGGAAATATCGGAAATGTCGTAATGAAACTAACAAAAGTAACTTTACGGCTCTGTCGTCGCGTCTTAATCGTATTATCAGGCTAACACAGAAGTCACAAAACGAAAATTACATAAATACAGCTCGCAATAAGTGTAAAGCAACATGGGATATAATTAATCAAACAAAACTTAATCTTCCTAAAGAAGAGATACAACAAATTAAAATGAATGACCGTATCATAACGGATCCTTTAAATATTGCGACTACATTTAACGACTTCTTTATAGATCAAGTATCTTCTTTGCAAAATATTGACTTTAAAGCAAATTTAACAAATAATTATAACTCAATGTTTATGAGTCCTACTATTCCTAATGACATTCTTAAAATAATCACTAATCTAAATAATACCAACAGTACAGGCTATGATGACATTTCAAGTAAAATACTGAAACAAGTGGCTAATAAAATATCTTCTGTTTTATGTCACATTATTAACTTGTGTATTGTAAATGGAGTATTTCCGAGCAAACTGAAAACCACCATCGTAAAACCCATTTTTAAAAAAGGTAACAAAAATGACATGGCCTGTTATAGACCTATTGCACTTATCCCAGTCTTATCTAAAATATTTGAAAAGGTAATATTTGATAGGGTACATGAATATTTTGAAAACAATAAGCTCTTTGCTACAGAACAAGTAGGATTTAGAAAAAATAAATCAATTAACCAGGCTATATACAACTTTCTTGAGGCGGCAATGAGCACAATTGACAATAATTCCATTTCATGTGCTTTGTACATGGACTTATCGAAAGCGTTTGACTTTGTTGATCATAGAATACTTATAAGAATACTCAATTCGCATGGTATAAGGGGTAATGTGTCCAACCTTATCGAATCATATCTTAGTAATACGAAGCAAATGACGCAAATCACTAGAATATGCCCAAAGTCCAAAATAGAGACCAAATATGTGTCATCATTGCGGAGAGTGAGTGTCGGAGTGCCTCAGGGTAGCATTCTTGGACCTCTACTTTTCATAATATATATAAACAATCTACCTAAAATATCTAAACATCAAACTATTATGTTTGCAGATGATAGTACGATTGTGTTTACAGGAAATAACAAATCAGTACTTGAAAGTGATATCAACAATACTCTTAGTGACATAATAAAATGGTTGACTTCAATAAATTTGAACATTAATATAAGCAAAACAAATCTAATGATTTTTAGGAATAGAACTGTTAGAATTAAAGACATTGACATAAATTATTTAGGACAAAAAGTTAAACGCGTTGACTCTACAAAATTTTTAGGCTTATTTATTGACTCAAATTTTGACTGGCGCTCACATGTCGAGAGTTTGTGTCATAGACTAAGTCAACAGTCCTATGCCCTGTACATGCTCTCTAAAGTTTCAAACTCATCAACAGTTATCACTGCCTATCATGGTTATGCTGCAT
Source organism: Philereme vetulata (assembly GCA_918857605.2). NCBI lineage: Eukaryota > Metazoa > Arthropoda > Insecta > Lepidoptera > Geometridae > Philereme > Philereme vetulata. The sequence continues at coordinate 3,427,554 of OU975482.1, forward strand.
CAATACTCAGGTATGGTATTATATTTTGGGGTAATTCAACTGGAAAGGAATCTGTTTTCAAAGCGCAGAAGAAATGTGTGAGGGCAATATATAAATTAAAACAAACTGACAGCTGTAAGCCTTTTTTCGTTGACCTTAATATCTTGACATTACCCTCACTGTATATATATGAAACAGCTTTATTTGTAAAGAAGAACATGTCATTATTTAATAACTTTAAAAGCCAACGTCATGGCTCCAAAATCTGTTGTCCTAAAAGTAGTACAGCATTATATAATAACAGTGTGTTCTGTATGGCACCTAGAATATTCAATCACCTACCCAAACATATATTAGAAATTGACCAAATTCATGACTTTAAATTAAAACTTAAAAAACTACTCTTACAAAAAGCTTACTACACTATAGATGAATATTTAATGGACAAATTGCAATGACTTGACATATTTTTAATTTATTTCTATTAAACTGATAATTAAGGCATAATAATGGTTTAATAATTTTGCATGCTTGTATGCTGGTCATGGCTGTACTTGAGACTATTGACTTCTGATACTTATCTTAAAACTTTGACATTTATGATTAATTGTGTATTTGATTTAATTTTACTGTTTTAATATATGTGACTAATTGTAATGTTTGTACGCCAAAATGGCGAATCCTAGTATAGTTCTTTGTTAAGCTCAACCATCTTATGTACCTAGGTTTACAGACAATAAACGAATTATGAATTATGAATCTTGCCAAGTGTCCCGCCTAAGACCATTTGAGCTCCATAACTCGATTCCCAACATCATGAACCTTCGTTCTTCTACGGATCTCGACGTTTGGAACTCGATCTAAGAGTTTGATGCCGAGCATGGTACGCTTCATGGCTCTCTGTGCAACTCTTAACCTGTACACAGCCTCCTGCGTGAGCGTCCATGTCTCGGCACTGTAAGTCATGGCGGGCAGAACACATTGCATAAATAAGCGGGTCTTCAGACTCTGTAGAGTTTTAGGCGACTTAAGGATATCGTCCAGCTTGCCGAACGCGGCCCATCCCAATTTGATCCTTTTAGATAACTCCAAAAACACATAATCAAGAAAAACTGCATAAGTTTAGTTTTGAATTTGAATGTGATAAAGATGGTTTTAAAGACGATAGGCAAGTTATTTTAAAGCTTTACACCCTGGTGCTGAACACTATGTTCTGAAATTCTCCGTCTAGTTCAAAGTCATTTTTTAAATCTTTTTTTCTAGTGCTCTCTCTGACTGCCTTTTCTTCTTTAGTTTCAAGTCTATTTAGGTGTTTTACCAGATCTGTAAGAAGAACTAAGATGTATAAACAAGGGACAGTGAGTAGGCCAAGTCTAATAAAGTGATCTTTGCATGAGTATGTTTGCGGTATGCGTACCAAGCTCTTTTTTGTATAATGAACGCTGAATTATTGTTGTAATCATAGCTGTTCCCCCAAAACATTATGTTGTACCGATGATTCGATTCTAATATACTAGTTTTAATTCTAATACTAGTTGTTCTAATACTAGTTTTTAGATTCGCGTAATATACTAGTTTTAATTGTACTAGTGTAACTTCATCCCGAAGGCTTCTGATTGCTTCATGCCGAGCTTATTTAGCTTTAAAGAGCTGTCAATTCATTTTCCAATTCAAGAACATGTCAATTTAAAGACCTAAAAATTTTACTACGTCAATTGCTTAATTTGAATGTTATGATAATTCACGCATAGATTTTCATTAGTTTTCAATGACGTTTTATATAGCTTAACATTTGTTTTTGCGATATTTTAGATTAAATTAATTATTCTAAACCATTCACTAAAACCCTGTAAAGCTTTATTTAATTTCGCTGTGAGCTTTGCTAATGTACTGGCAGAAATTGGAGCATTCGTGTCATCAGCAAAAACAAATAATTTTAACTCTGGTATGTTAATGCTAGATTCCGTGTGTATTAGATCATTTGTAAACATCATAAATAATATTGGCCCTAAGATAGTTCCTTGTGGCACCCCTCTTGTGAGCATAGAATCCGATCTATATTATATCCGCTCTGTGTTACACTCAATAGCTGTTCTTAATTTTACAAATTGTTGCCGATTGTTTAGATATGATTTGAATATATTTAGTTGTTTCCTTCAAACCCCGTAGTGTTCTAACTTTTCTAGCAAAATCTAATGAAATTTCTAGTGAAATCCACTGTGTCAAAAGCCGAATCTAAATCCAAAAATACACCACCTACCCTACTTCTATTGTTTATCTGTAAAATTACATTATTTATAGCATCTCCCGTACTTACACTTCGTTGATAACCAAACTGTCTTTCATCTATTTTGTTATTGCAGTGTAGATGCATAATTAGTTTATTTTTAATAATTATCTCGTGCATTTTCGACAGTACCGGTAATAGTGAAATCGGTCTGTAATTTTTTGTATCAGTTTTAGAACCCTTTTTAAAGTTGGCAATATTCTAGCTATTATACCTTACGTTGCACATAGGAGTATTTACACTAAAAACCTGGCCAAAATTATTTTGTAAAAATTATCATGCGGATATTGTATAAATAAACACTTACAAGTCGTTTTTATATGTTTATTTGTTTATAATATTAAAATAGACATCATCATCATTTATAAAGTGCTTAATTCTAAAATAAGTCAGTCATCAAAATCTGATTCATCGTCGTTTTCATCATCTTCATCGTTACCAATTTGTTCTTTCTCACTTTCAGAGAGCAGAAGACTTAAAGTTTCTGAGCAGAATGACTTGCTTTTCTTATGGGGTTGTTTTCGATTGCTGCTTAGCAGTGGGTCAGATGAAAGCAGAAGTCTGTTAATTATATCCTTATTGCATTTGACTCGGTCAAATTTTCGGGAGAAATTTAGTCTGTAGAGTCTGAAGTGCTTATTTCTAGCTTCAGCAGCTTCTTCAGAAAGTTGGCCGATTGGCAATATAGAGTGCGATATGACTGTTGCACCATGCATCAAAATTTTATGTAGAGTGGGGGACATTGAATGCCATTTGTACAGCTGCACATATAAGGTAGCAGTTTCGAATGCATACTTTTCGAATTTTTTTACATCAATCTTGTGGCCACTTGAAATAGTTTCCAGAATCACTTTAAACTTATGTATCAATGTCGAGTCTAATCCAGTGATTCGGGAAGCAGCCTCTACGTCAGAAAAAAATCTTCGGGATGTATTTCCGTCATTAGTATTTCCAAAACCGGCTTTTGGTATATCCACTAATAAACCCATTTCGTCACGAAATGCTTTTTGGATATTTTTCTTCCTCTCTTCTATTATTATTTTGTCTTCAGTTGACCTTATCTGACATTTCATAATGGTGAGCTTGTAGGAGAGATGCAGCAAAGATTCAAAGAATCTAATTCTTGCATGGAGAATCGAAAGCCCGAACTTAAGGCTTTCGGGATTCACCTCAACTCCTTTTCTCAAATTATTAAAGTTTTTGGACGTAAGGCCACAAATATAGCACCTCATAGTTGAAGATGTATTGGTAGCTGCATTACACACTTTGCCATCTACCATTGTTGGTAGCAGTTTGTAGGTAATAGAAAGCATCCCGTTAGTGGTAGGTATTTCGGTTTTGTTCAGATTCCTTGTCTGGGTTTCTATGTATCGGATTTCGTCATTGGTGACATTTACAGTCTCATGAATAAAACGTATTCTTATTGGTCTGCAGAATCTAGGAGAGGACGGTACTGGATTTTGCCATAAAATTCTGATTTGTCCATTTGTCTCTGATTGCAGACGTAGTGGTACAAGTGAACTTTGGAATATATTAGCATCAGTATCAGTAATATTTTCAAATTTTTGTTTGTATTGTGATTGCTGCGAACCATCACAGCCCCATTTTATGATAAGTCGTAAACTCGCCTTTTCTTCTTTTGATATAGTTTCTATAACAGGTTCCTAATACATACTTACACAACCGCAAAGATGTATGGTTGAGTAAATCTTGCAATTTGACTTCCACATATGTTTCAGTCACTGTCATAGATTGCTCGTCTGGATAGCAATCGTTTTTTGCTTTTTGTATAAGTGAGTAGCACGGATATATTTTCTTATTTGCGCTATGTAGGATTTCCCATACTCTTCTACTAAAATCCCCTTCAACGAAAATAGCCAAGGCTTCGGATGGTGTGTGCTTTTTCATTTTATCTTGCTTTATCGAAGATATAACCTTTCGGAACTTTGTAGCTCTTGTAGGTGTCAAAGTAATGTTTTTTATTATTTTAGCCACGTGTTTATTGCCTTCAGCACGTTGACTCATCTAAGCAGCATAAGTTAACTGTTCCGCTGATACTTTATCTCTTAAATCTTTTGTTTTCCTCCGCTTGGATCTATCACTCGATTCCACGAATACTATTGTTGGTCGACCCGCTTTTTCCTTTGACCAAATGGCAAATTTGAGAGTTTTTTTGAGCCATTCTTCATTGTTTTTTAGGAAACGTGCTTGTTTATAATTTGCAGATGTCCATTTTTGCTTATAATCATACTTAAAATTACTTAAAGTATGTTTTAGTTTGTCAAGATCACTATCAGGACACTTAGTTAACTCTATAATTTTTCTCTCCAAAAATGTCATCTTTGCATCTATTTTCTTAACTGGGCACTCTTGCATGATATCGAATAGCTGTTTTTTAGTTATTTCCCTAAAGGTCTCAGTGAAACCTGCAAATAAAAGAGACTTTATTAAAAACCATGTTAAATACTAAATTTGTCCAAATGTCTGGTAAACAAAATGGCGGAAAAAAGCGGAACATTTTCTTTTGTTAATCCCTTTATGAAGGCCTCTACTTTATTTTATGTAAGAGTTAACTACTCGGAAGTGCCCGGAACACGTACAAAAACACTATTGTTCACTCAAAATTACCAAAAAGTAGAGTATTTTTTTATTGCTTTAATCAATAATTAAATAAATAGGTATCAATGGGTCTACAGACTAACTGTAACAATATTATTAAAGTACATACCTTCACTTTCCATATCAAATATTTTTATTACACAAAACGCCCAGTCAACAAATTAAAACACCACATGTAATTTGTATCAAAATGCGAGCGTTGATAAAACATGGACGACGACCGACGGCGACGACTGAGTTCCGACTACCTGTGTGTCGTTCGGGGTTGACAAAAAAACGCGGAAGGAACGGGATATCAAAAACAAATTATCCAGCTGCTAGAAAGAGATGGTTGCATTGAATTTTATCATACTTTGCATTTTTTATTTTTGGCCAGGTTTTTAATGTAAATACTCCTATGTGCGTTGTTCCGAAAATGTATCATCCGGAAATGTATCAGAATTCATACTCAACCTATGTAAGGTTATAAAAATACGCTAGGGGCCCAGACAAAATGTCTACATTCTCCTTAATTATTTGAATAAAGTCGATTTACGGACGATAATTTTACGTGACAACGAGTGGAAGAGAGATAGATGCGTCACAAGCCGAACGCTTAGACCGATCGTGCTTCTCTATCGCTTGTTCAGCGCTCTCGCTTGCACGCTCGTCTCAGGCGGAACATGACACCTTTTCGTGCGTGCAGCCAGCGTTCATCGATTTAGTAGACTTTTTTTTTTCTTGACGTCGCATGCTAAAAGACGTATCAAAAAATATTTTGTTCATTCATTCCTTTTGATTTTGACAGACAGGACATATGGCAGTTGAGTTGACAGCCAATAAAAAGAGAAATTCGTTCGATCGGGCTGAGGTTTTGTTGTTGTTGTAAACTTTTGTGATTCTAATATCTTTTACCAGACTGACCTGTGATAAAACGCGATAACTTTAATAATTTACTCTTACCTAACTTATGTACGTCAAAGCAATTTGTTATCATAGCCTCCTATTCCTCCTAATACAGTTGAAACTTCTGTAACCTCCTTTCCTTCTAATCTTGTAGATCACAGAAAATGCTGGAAGTCACTTGCAACGATCGTCTTGGCAAGAAAGTAAGAGTGAAATGCAACCCGGACGATACTGTGGGAGATCTGAAAAAGCTTATAGCTGCACAGACCGGCACGAGATACGACAAAATCGTCCTGAAGAAATGGTACACTGTCTTCAAAGATCACATCAGGCTATCTGACTGTATCCTTTTTAACACAAAAATAATATAGATTTATGACTTTAAATTAATCCCTATCATGGACATACTCAAATCTCTTTCCAAGTGTTAGACAGAGGCAAGTAAAAACATTACATAGATGTCCTTTTGCAAGCCATCATTATTAATTAGATGCGCAAAAGGATCTCATATTTTGTCTCTAAAATGTAGCTATAACTGTTTCTTTTTCAACAAAGATTGCAAGGATTAAATAGTCATTTCATCATTAATAGGCCTACCTATAATACTGGTTGTTTTGATTATCGGAATGGAAGTACCTATATTGGATTTTCCATTGGCCGTGATGTTCAGCAGTGGACATCATGGCTGATATGCTGAAACTGCAAGTAAAGTTGGGGAGATTAGGCTAGCAGTCTAATAAATAAAAATAAAATACCATTTAATCATCTTCTTCTGTTCTTTCTAGTATATAAAAATGTCATGTCATGGTTTTACTGGTGGCACTCCGAAACGGGTCGACCGATTTTAATGAATTTTTTTTTATAGTGTTTTTTTTTAACTGTAACAGTACGGCTGCACCTATAACCAGAGGAGATACATGTGCAGTTTCTTTTAAAACATCAGCTCGTTTTCGAAGAAAAACATTTTGGCATTCAAATTTTTTTGGTCAAGTGTGAGTAGCGCCTTAAAATGGATCAAGTTGGTAAAAAAAATATTGATACCGATTGATGCAGTCCTTTGTAAGGATCATTAATTTTATTGTATCGAATGAAAAAAATCTGAACAGCGGAAGTTAGTCAAATTTGATAAAAAGTACATATTCTCATACAACAGGACAAACAAAATTCGTTTTACAAACATTTTGTTAGATTCTAATTGCACATTAAAGAAGTATTAATACTGTAGCGATTAAGAAGTTTAGGAACTCCATGCTCTCATGAGCAATTCAAAAACATTTCGTATTTTAGAACAATTTTGAATTTCGAACATGGTTCTTGAGCCTGTCGGACTTTTATATCAGTCATTGCATCATCTTATTTGTCCTATCATGGCATTGTCAAATACGCAAAAAGTAGACTTAATTGAAGCATACTGTAAAATTTAGTAGGTACTTATAAAATAATGGGTAGGTAGGTAGTTTAATAAACATAAAAACTTAGGCATAATGTGCATATGATTTATAAGAAACAAAACAATAGTAAGCAACAAAAAAAAACAATAGATTGTGTCAGGGTTATTGCTGCTGACTCGACTGACAAATGATATCTCACACTAAATAAAACTGAGTTTTCTTCAATACTTTTTAATAAACAAAAAATAGCTTAGAAAATCTATGGAGGAGACCTATTTTAACTTAGAACTGGTACATGATAAATCCCATATAATAATAATGATTGAGGAGGCCTCTGTTCAGCAGTGGATGTCTTGACCATATGATGATGATGAACAAATAATATATTATTACAAGCAAGCCTAGTGCAGTCAGAGGCACAAGTTGATTAAATACATTTAAAAACTCCCAATAAATTGGTAACTATAACAATTTATTATGTGTACCACTTTTCTGACATTCACATAAAAAAGCAAAATCACTTGGAAGTTACTGACTGTACCAGGGATGTTGCGAATATACGCACCCGCATCGATTAGAACATTTGCATCCGCAATAATCGAAGCGGATGTTCATGCGGATGCAGATGCAGCGCAGGTCGCGACAAGAAAGAAATTGGGTGGGGTTTGCGAGTGGCGCGTGCCGTGGGCACGTGCTGATTGACCAATAGGAGCGAAGGTTTCGGTGACAAGATCCGACGCGTTTGTTAATGTATAACATTTGTATCTCGTAAATCAATCCGTGCATTGCAGTTAATAGTTTTTAGTTTTGTTTAATTCTGCACCAAAACGACGTTTCTTAAAAAAAAAATTAAGATCCGCAACCGTGGAGCTTTAAAAATTCGCATCCGCAACGACCGCAACATCGCTTTACCTACATATAGTATTTATTTTATTTAGGAACTTGATAATGTTACCAGTATTCAAGAAATGATTTCCCTTAACTATTATCTCAGATGAAATACATGATGGGATGAACTTGGAGCTCTACTATCAATAAATGGATGTTTTTTTACAGTTAAAAAGTTTAAGTAAAATTTGTACATAAGTTCAACTGTTGTTTAAATTATTTCCCTACAAGCTTTCGCCCGCTTCTCACGCCTAGTTCGTTAAGTAGTAAAAAGTAGCCTCAATGGTCTTATTCTATACCTAGTCAGGTCATAAATTCTGTCACATGTTTAATATAAAATAATTGAAACAAGTTTATTCATTATGTAACCATTTATATACCAAAATGAACTTAACAAAACATAGATTCTTATGACACTAAAGTTTATTCAAAATGACCTCCGTGACAGGCCTTCAATCTGCGCGGCCTGTCGTCTATCGCAGCACGAACGAGGTCCATGTCAATATCGGCGGCTGCCTTAATCAAGGATGTCTTGAGTGACTCCAAATTGGGATGAGGCTTTGAGCACGTCTTTTCCTCCAAGTGTTGCCATATCTTGTAATCTAACGGATTCAAATCTGGACTGAAGGAGGGCCAGTCTTCGTGCCGGATGAAGTCGATTTCACTTGCCGCCAGCCAGTCTTGTGTGCTCTTCGCTCTATGAGCTGGCGCCGAATCTTGTTGGAATACCCAGTGCCTGTTATTGAACATGGTATGAGAAACAGGTTCCACAAGGTTCGTCAGGACTGTATTTTGATACACAACTGCATTCGTTTTTACACCTTTCTCACACAAATGTACCTCTGTTAAGCCCCAATAAGAAACTCCCAACCATACCATGAGCGAGGATGGAAAATGACCTCGTTGGACACGCGGAATACGGTTGCTCGCTTCTTCACTACTGTGTGCGTACACCTTATTATTTTGTTTGTTGTAGCTCTTTTCTACTGTAAAATTTTTTTCATCCGAAAAAAGAAATTCCCGATATTTTTTTCCCGCGTACCGCTTCAACAAAGCGCTGCATCTCTTCAGTCTAAGGTCCATTAGACGAGCATTCAAACGATGTCCTGTTTTTCTTCGATATGCCCGAAGCCCTAAGTCTTCATTTAACACCCTTTTCACCGTGGTTCTGCTTAACCCCATCTGAAGCGCCAACAGTTTCTGCTTACGTTTGGGATTTCTTTGAATTCGCGCCTTCACAGCTTTTATCACTGCTGGAGTCCTAACAGACCGAGGGCGACCACTTCTTGACCTGTCATCTACACTAGAGTCTTCATTGTATGGTTTGATGGTGCGATAAACGAATCTTTTGGTTATATTCAAATTTTTCAGTATGTCAAAATTTTGAATTGGCGCGTAACCGCAACGATGCAACGCAATAACTGCAACACGGTCTTCTTTAAGCGTCCACTCCATATGTAAAAATGAGTAAAATTCTAAAAAGTATACATTTTTATTTTCATAAACAATTCGAAATTCGAATTCTATAAACTTTTTTGTGGCCAGCATTCTAAAAGAAAAGTTTTTACTGTGTGACAATACTTATGACCTGACTAGGTATAGATACCAAAAGTCATCGAAATCGGTTTAGCCATTACGACGTGATGTAACAAACTATAATATTAGGAGTGGAACTCACTTCTGGCGTATGTTTTTCCAAACCAGTTTAAACTTGGAGTCTTCCAGTCCAGAGTGAATAGGTTCTTTCTAGGCAAGCGTGCTCCAGCTTTGATCACACCTTCACTTACCATCAGGTGAGGTAGTGGTCAAGCGCTTGGCTATCAACAATAAAAAAATAGTATGGATTACTGTGATGTGAAGTGATATGATAGTGTGAGAAGTGTAATTGTATTTAATGATCATAAAATTAATCAGTAAACAGTCAGCTAAGCTATTTGATATACTTAACTTGAAATAAATAAAAATATTTTCAAATTTATTGAGGTAGGTACGTACCTAATGTTTTATATGTGCTAAAAGGTACCAAATGGGTATTAAATGCTGGAGAAAAGAATTTTCCAAAACGCAAGTTGAAATCAGTGGTCTGTCTCCAATCCTATAATATTAACTAGGAGGGTACTTTAATGGCAAAATAGTATATTAAGATACGAGTGAGCTAAGTTGCTCATTCATTATACACGAGGCTACGGTTTGCAACCCGAGCCGTAGGCGAGGGCGTAAATCAGCCGAGTTTCAGACGCACTTTTTCAACACACTTGCGAGGAAAAAACAAACATGTATTGCATAATTCGTTTAATTATTAAGACAATTGGTAAATGTACAATTTTCAAATCGATTTTGGATTGTTTTTGATGGCGAATTCACAGTTTTTCTTACATTGGTACTTGCCACTTCTTTAATAGGCATCTTCATTAGTTCTTGTGTAAATGTCGGCGACAAAGGTAAATCATACACATTACTGGAAGGAGAAGGCACAAAATAACTCATGCTACGAGATGTAGGTACATGGTTGTGGGTTACAGTACGTTTTGATATGAACACCATGTTTGAGCTTAACCATGCTTCTTAACATGGAATAGATGCACCACAGGGAGCTGGGTTTGTATGTGTTGGTGAGTTCAGAGAAATATGACAAAACACATTTTCAGAAAATGACTAGGTTTTTTGTTGCTTTTCCATTGTATGAAACTATCGTAAGCAGCTCAGTAGGTACTTTGCTCTAGATTTTGCAGGTTTTCATTTGCATTTTGTTTTTCATGCATTTCATTTTGTTAAATCTATCAATTGTTAATCTTCTGTACATACTAAAACTTGACATTTTTTTTCGTCTTAATTAGCGATACATTTATTTATTCCAAAAATGTAATAGGATTTTCAGCGGCGTAGAACCTCTTTGTTGTTACAAAAACTGTATTACCCGGTTATATTGAAAATGCTGTTTTTTTATTATGTGGCTTGCGTTTGACCACTTACCATCAGGCGAGATCGTGGTCAAACGCAAGCCTTTAATGTATAAATAAAACGAGCATTTTCAATTTAACCGGGTAATACAGTTTTTGTAACAACAAAGAGGTTTTATGCCACTGAAAATCCTATTAAATTTTGCATTAATTAATTTGCAGTTATGGCTCACTTTACGGGCAAGTGTGTTGAAAACATATGTTACTTATGTAATGAGAAAGCCATTGCAACAGTTATCTAAGTTGTGTTTTTATTGAATTGTAGCTATTTTATTGTATTAAGTATAAACAAGCGGTAGGCTGAGTGCGAACATTGCGCTCGATATACTTTTAAAAGTATAAAGTTTTCGTATACTACTTATTTTCTATGGAGATGTGAACAGCGCCCCTAGCAGAAAGTATAGATAACTTAGTTTTATAAGCTTCATGCTAGGGGCACTGTTCACATCTCCATAGAAAATAAGGTATACGAAAACTTTAAACATTATGGTGTATGTCGAGCACAATATTCCTGATGTCCTAATTTTACGTAACGTTTATAAAGCCAAATCGCTTTTAAGCAGCAAATATTTTTTTGGAATGGCAACACAATAACAGTTTTATTGTTTCCTACTTCCGGAGACACAATTAGAATTTGACATTCATTCATTCATTATATTGCCGCCATTGTAGTTTGTTGCGTGCGTTGATGCGTTGTGTTGTTGTTTTATCAATTTCAGTTCTTCAAGTTTTCGGTTGCTCCCTTACGATAATCCACGAATTTCTGCATTTCTGCATAAAAACGGTGCTTGATATGGTTTAGTGCTTGTTTTACATTGAGTTTAAATCGATAAGTATTAAAATGACTGACGTTGAAGGTGTGTATCGTACCAATTTCTTGACAATTTACTATGAATTTGTGTCACTGATATTCTATAATTTTCAGAGTTCAACCAGCAAAAGCCTGGTAAAACTGGCAAGCAGCATAACATATTACCAGTATGGGGTAATGAACAGTCCATGAACCTGAATCCTCTTATCTTAGCGAATATTCAGGGCTCTAGCTACTTCAAAGGTAGGTAAGCAAACTTAACGACCACACCGAGGAGCTTGGACTTCGCTTGTATAGATTTTGTATTTAATTATTCGTATGCCCTGTCCATATTCACTTTCCTATGGTTTTTTGGACTGAAACATGTTTCATAACTCACTTTTGAAACAATTAACTTGCCTTCCTAGTTTTCTTTATTACCTATGCATCTTATCAATTTAACTCAAGGAAACTGTTACAACTAGCCTAGAATCACTTCATCTTTACCATAATTCTTTGCTCCTTCAGAGAATATAGATTCCTTCTATAGAAAATGGTCTGTTTCAACTGTAAAGTAATCTACATACATTAATTATTATCACCTATGTCAACAGTTCACCTGTTCAAACTGAAGACATACCACGAGGTAGTGGACGAGATCTACTACCAGGTGAAGCATCTAGAGCCGTGGGAGCGAGGCAGCAGGAAGACGGCTGGCCAGACGGGCATGTGTGGCGGCGTGAGTATGTTGTTCAACTTTCTACATGATTGTGTTGCATGTTAACTCGTATTTAATATAGATGTCATGTATATTATTATGGAGCCTGTAGTTTTTACCCTAAATCTGAAAGATTGATGCATCTGTGTGGCATCATAGCCCCCAAATGGATGTCAGCATCCATTAATTATTATCAGCATTAATGCTGTGCTCTGATGTAAAAATACAAAATATACATTTTTAAATATGGCACACCTAGATCAAAACTAAGTCAGGTCAAAATACCACATTTTTCAGGAGACTAAAAAACGTTTCTTCAATTTTTATCACTAAAGTTATGGAACGCAAGACGATTTTTATAATGGATTTTGCTTAAATTAAAAATATTAAAATATTAGAACTATAAAGTAAAAATTGTAAATACAATTAATGGTTTTTGTGTTGTTATACTTTTGAACTGATATTTGTTACACAAAATGAAAAATATTTTGAGTTGAAACAGTTTTGTATGATTATTTTGGAGTTGGCCTTATATTAATTATTTTTAAATGGTTAGCAAATCTTCTGCAATACTAGATTCTTAAAATTTTATTCACAAAAGTATTGGCTGATAGTATGTGATTTGATAGGAAACTTGAAGTGGAAAGAAAATAAAAGTTCTTGATATTCAAATCGAATAACTTCTTTAATCACATCCATTCAATCTTTGAATCAAAAAAGTTATACTAGGTACAAGGAACATTATCATGGCAATAGAAACTTAAATAATTCTTGGTGAGCAAACATTCAGCTTCCAGATGGAATATACTTACTATAAGGTAACATCCATCTTATAGGCAATATAACCTTTTATAAAACTTACAACATGTGATTATAAAATGATGGTCAGACTATCGTTTTGGCAATGAAATCTCTAAATTATCAAAATTTACACTACAGGAATATTATCAAGGTTTCTTCTAGGCAAGCGTGTACCATCGTAGGCTGCATCATCGCTTACCATCAGGCGAGATCGTGAACAAACGCCTATAATGTATAAAAAAAAAAAATATATATATACATTTTTCGTAAACTTAAACTAGGTACACGAATATAAAAAAAACATCGTGGTATTATTTAAAATATCGTGTAAAACTGCTAAGATCGCTGATTCACGATCACTGCTCTAACAGCAATATTTATTAGTAATCAGTATGAACACACGACAACTCCTCCTAATACACGTTCTACTACAAAATGCACATTATTTTCTTTAAATCCCAGCAGTCGAAATATTATGGTAGTACATTTATGTAATTTAAATTTAGTGTTTCTATAGTTATATGCTAAGCACTTGGTGATAATAGGATTCAACGTAAGTTTGTGGAATTATGTTGTTATTTATCTGTATCATTGTCTTTTTTCTTTACCTCATTTAATGGGTACTCGTATTTTTTGTATGTAAGCTTCTGATAACCCGCCAAAAAATATGTTCTGTTCTGGTTCTTCGTTTTTGTACAAATGCTTTTTTTTTTGTAAACTTCATCTGAATACGACGACTTATAAATTTTGGGAAATGTCCGGAGTGGTCTCAACATTTTCTATTGTCGGAGATTTTTCTGTAGACATAACATTTCTATAGTTGTTTTGCTCTTTTTTTTTGTACTATTTCAACGAGAAGACGGCCTCGTTGGTTCATTTTCCTAAAAAAAGTTAGCGAATTAGATTTCTGCATTCAACAATCAAAAGAAAGTCAACTCAATAAACTTAAAAATAATTAAATGGTGCATAGTTTTATTAAAATGGGTATTTGACATAATTGTCTAATTATAATCCTACATGATGTTCAAATAAAACATGTAAAAACGAATGTTTATCAAATAAATAAAGCTTAAATTAATTCTCACCAACAAAAGTAAAACAACTCGCAATATGCATTAATCTTCAACAAAACAAAATCAACTCGAAATAGTGAAAAAAGAATGAACTTACCTCATCAATCAAAACGGGAATAACTCAAAATGTCTCCAAGAAAAATGGCAAATCGATTCAACAAAACCAAGACAACTCAAATTATCCTAGTTTTGTACAAAACTCGCACACACTCTAGCGCTGACGTCTCACGTGCAATTGAAAATTGTGCTGTTTAGGCGGAAAGGGATGAACGTGGTTCATTGACCAAGATGAAGTTAACGCCATCTATTGAGCCATTTTTAAAGCTTTTTTTGAACCTGTCTTTTTGGTTAGTTGCGTTAAAATATAAAATTATCAAATATAAGGTTATCTCCGATTTGATGTTTTTTGACTTGTCTTAGTTTTGATCTAGGTGTGCGTACATTTTTGACAAATATACTGATATTAATCATAATAACATCATAATTATTTGTCAAAAATGTAATTTATTTCAAGTCTTGTACAGTTTTGAGTTTAGTTCAAGCATGATTCAACTAGACCTGGTATTTGGTACTTGGCCAACTTAGAAGATGATGCTACCAGTCAACTCATAACATTGATTGGGGATCTTTAAATTTCATAAAAATATTCTTGTCAATACAATAGATTACTATTATTCTATCCCACAGTAGTTAGTACAGTACTTAAATATTTTTTTTTAAGTACTGTACTCACTACTACTGTACCTAACAAGAGTTCTCTTCCAGCTAAGAAACATTTTTCATTCAGCTCACTTAACCACACTAACCATATTCAGGCGATTTATCACATCTGGATATTATTGTCATATTGATATTCGTTCCAGGTGCGAGGCGTGGGCGCAGGGGGTATCGTCTCTACAGCTTTCTGCCTACTTTACAAACTGTACACCCTCCGGCTCACACGCAAACAGCTGAATGGACTGCTCCAGCATGCTGACTCGCCGTACATTAGAATGCTTGGTAGGTATGAACTTGATACATTTTCTATTTTAAATTTCAATACTATATTTTGTGAGTTACTTCCTTGAAATTAAATTACAATAGCAGATTCGACGCGACGAAGAAACCACTTGATCTTACTCTTAGCTTAAAATATAAAGTTTATTCCTTGTTGTGACATATAAATTGAAGATGACGTATACAGCGGCATAATGCAGCATTAGCTGAGTAAATGACGCAACCAAAGTTTAAGATAATCCGGTACCAGGGGTTGTTAACCTAACTTTAATCAAAATACATCATCTTAGAACCAAAGGATCTTATCAATAATTGGTTAGGATTTTTTTAAACAGGGTGTAGAACTTTTTTGTGATAAGGACCAGAACGTTCAGGATTTGTACTTTCTGTTTAGGATTCATGTACATCCGCTACACACAGCCACCAGCGGACCTGTTTGACTGGTACTGCGAGTATTTAGATGATGAGGAGGAGGTGGACCCTCGTGCCGGCGGCGGCGGCCCCTCCACTATCGGGGCACTCGTTCGGCAGATGATGATCAAGCTGGATTGGTTCAGCACGCTGTTCCCGCGGATACCAGTGCCTATACAGAAGCAGATTGAACAGAAGTAAGTATTGATCTGATGGACGACTTATCGAGTTACAAGACATTCGCCCTTCTCCATGATCAGTTCAGTTCTTGTTTGTGGCTAATCTCCATGATCAGCAAATGTGATGAGAGTCAAGTATTGTGGTCACTTAATTTGTTCTCGGAGGTAGCCAATGCTGTAGTAATTATCGTTATTCACTTCTATCACACCTTAGGATTCCCAGATGACTTGATATTGAACACTAACAGCGGAAATCGGAAATCCATTGTATTTTCATCTTGGCATCAACCGGTTAAAAGACCTTTATTGATTCTTTGATATTTCTGAGGTCACAAAAGAGAAGGATATTTTCCGAATCATCTCAACATGCTCCACTTCCATAATTTTAAGGAATTCTCTTCTTTATCTTGTGAGTGCATTATGTATGTTGATATTTCAGTTTCGTGGACTGTTTGGAGACAGCTGATCATCTCATCAAATCCAACAATCAACCGATATTTTAGCAAAGCCTATTGTGAGAATGTAGCTGATTCTCATTACGTCTTTTCAGGACCATTTTGTTTTGCGTATGTTAAATGGCAATTTATATTCTACTTTTTTATCGAGTATTAAATTATGTTTGTATGTAGGTTAGCAGAGCACAACAGGCAGAACGCACCTCCAAACCCGCCGCCGCAGAACAACTTCCAACGGGATGCCGGCAGAGGCGATCGAGGCGGAGGCCCAGGACTCGGCGGCAGCAACTACAACCCCGGCCGCACGGACCCCGACAGAAGGGAACATGATGATAGAGACAGGAGGGATTACGCTGATGACGTTAATAGGTGACAATTTACTAGTAATTTTTTTGTTCTCTTTGTGAACCACAATCCTTTGGAGGTTGATGGGTTGTTTGATTTGTGGCGTTGGGGATCAAGACACATTAGTCCTTCTTCCCTTCTTTTGAAGCAGCAAGCAGGCTGTCCGAGCCATGGGTCTTTTCAGCTGCTTTATGTTAGACCGATTTTCCACCAGCGCTCTTGCTAGCGGATTCTCATGGCTTTTTAGGTGATCTAGGTATCTTTTCCCCCCCATTAATTAATGACAATAATTGAAAAAAAATACAATAATAATAACTGCTATCTAAAATAAGGCTGGACAAATTAATGTTTGGGACTTACTCAAATGTATCCAATAGATTTATTATATTAATTTAGAGGTAAAGTTGGTTGTTTGTAAGTTGTATGCTTTAGGTTTAGTAGGTAATCACAGAAACTACTGAATCGTTTCTGATAATTCTTTCTCTAGGGGGCGGGTTAGCTAATCTATACTATATCTTATTACTTATCTTGTTTTAAGTTTTTTTTTTTTTTTTTTTATTTTAAGTTGTTATTATTTAGAACTTTTTTTTTTTTATAAAAAAATATTAAGTATAGGTATCTTTATGTATTATGGATTATGTAATAATTACGTAGGTAACATATTTTAATTGTTTCATCTGACTTGTCCAAGCACATGTAATTTGTCGAAGGATATGAATAAATGAAAAATTAAAAAAAAATATCAGGTAAAAGTTGTAAGTAAGTTTGTTTGTGAGGGGTAATCAGGGACGACCTCCTTGGTGCAGTAGGCGAATAGCCGGCTGAGACGCAGGAGGTAGCGGGTTCGATTCCCGCTGCGGAACAAATGTTTGCATGATCTACAGATATTTGTTCCGGGTCTGGTTGTTTCTCTATATATTATAAGTATGTATTTACAAAAAAAAAAGTATATAAGTATTCTATCAGTTATCTGGTTTCCATAATACAAGCTCTGCTTAGTTTGGGGCTAGATAGCGCTGTGTGAAATGTCCAGAAATATTTATTTTATTTTAATCTCCGGAAATTCTGATGCCATTTTGAAAATTGTTTTACTGATTGAATACTACACTATTCCAGAGTGCTATTCATACTATTATTTTAAATTAGAAATTAACTCTGTTTGTTACGTTTTCACGACTTAACGGTTGTACCAATTTCGATTTAAAATTGGTATATAACTAGTGGTTCGCCCCGAACTGAGATCTCGCAAGTCTCCGATTAAAACAAAAAAAATAGTATTTGTAATCTTTGACTATCGAAATATTGCCACGAAATAAATAACCAAGTAACTAGACCTACAGTTTCATTCAAATTACAGGTAACGGAAGTGCACAAAAGTAAAAAAAACATTTATTTAGGGCAACAGTACAGTACAGACAAAACAGAAGGTAATAAAATAAAACATTGAAAAAGACATTTCATATTTATTTATTTCAAACCCTAGGGACATAAAGAACACTTAGTTACGTCAGCTTCATTACATAAAAAATGTTAGGAAAACATTTACCTACCTAATATTTTAATAATACAATAATATTTTAGTTGCGGCTGTTTAGTGTGACATTAAAAATAACATTATGGATATGGTAGGTACCTACCTATAAAAATACAGACAGACAGATATAAAAACAACAGAATTAGAAACGGTCATTATAGGCAGGTACCTAACAAGAGCCACATAAATAAGTGGGCACTAAAAGGTTCTGTACTGTGTGGTGTCCCAAAAAGGATCAGTCTCAGCTTTGTGTTGTGTGTTTGTGTTCATGTGATGTGGTTATTCTTTTTTGGGGTACAAATTGCAGTTATTCTGGATTTCAGACTTTGACCTATATTTGTGTCACATAAGCTACACGCATACTAAATTACAGCACTGTAGGGTCACTGGTGTACCCTGTGAATTTTGTCAAAGTTTAGTTTTTATAATGGCTAATAACTCAAAAACTATAAAGAATTTACGAAAAATAAAAACGGAGTCTAAATGTACTAATGGAATACCTTTCATTTGACCAGTTAGCCTCATTTTCATTTTTTTTACCCTTTTGAACCCCAATATCTCAGCAACCCCCCAACATTTTTAGCTCATTTAGTCACACCAAAATTGTGCCATCACTACCTACACTAATTAAATTTCACGATGATCGAATCAACGCTTCGAAAGTTATCCTCGGACAAACATACATACGTACATACAACGCCGATTTGCCCAAGTTGATTTAGAGATCTCGCTTCGCTTGATCAAATAGATTATGACCGGAATTGAGACATAGGCTACGTTTTACCCGACTGCGCTGGCGGCTAGGTGAAGGTTTATTTTTGGCTGCGGTAAGGCTATTAGGCTATAAAAAAAACTAAACTTTAAGTGTATAAAAAAATCTAAAACAATGGGAAGCCTGCATCATTGTATTGCCTCAAGTACCAGGTAATTCCAACAGTATTTCACGAGATGGTGCAAAGAGGTACTGGAGACTTTTCTAATAATCCTCTTTTCCAGGTATGCAAAAGACAGAGCAAAACGCGACGATAAAGAGCGCTCGCGGAGCGACCGGGACCGAGACCGGACTGATCAGGACCGCAGCAGAGGTGGGTAACTCACCAGTGTGTGAGATAATAGAATATAATAATATCTAAATTGAACCATATTACAGAAAGGCATATTATGCCTTTCTGAAATATGGTTCAATTTAGATTACACCATACAAACAACTCCACGAAAATGAAGTGGAATTCATTTTACTTATTCTAAAGTAACTTGTGCCTTTCTGTCTCTTACATTTTCACGGCTGGCCTGATTTTGATGAAATTTGGTATACTGGTAGGGGTCTTCAAGTAGCGAGTGAATAGGTTTTTTCTAGGCAAGTGTGTTCCATCGTAAACTGCATCATCGCTTACCATCAGGCATGAAAGTGGTCAAAACCTAGCCTATAATTTAAAAAATCTATAGATCTATCTTGGGCATCCAAAACGATAGGCGAATCTAGTCACCCAGTGTATACCGAACGGGCGACGCAGCCGTGGCAGGCCTAGAAAAAGATGCAGAGACGACCTCAATGCATTCAAACAAGATTGGTCAGATTTAACTGTGGACCACGATGGTTGGAGGGGAGATGGGAGAGACCTTTGCCCAGCTGTGGGACAACGTAGGTTAGATAAAAAAAACAGATTATGACTGGGATTGGGACATAGGCTACTTTTTACCCGGTAATTTATAGAAATCTTCAGAGCTACTGACTAAAAACCATGTCTCAACATTGTTAGCAATGACTTTGGAGGTCCACCCCATTCCGGCTATATTGGAATTCAGTCATACATGTTTCCCATTTTCAGATCGCAGCTACCGAGACCGCGACCGAAGCAGCCGCGACCGCCGAGAGAAGCCGCGCCAACGCTCGCGGTCGCGCGACCGTCAACGACGCAGGTCGCGCTCCAGAGACCGTCGCAACAGATAATGTTATGCCTATACTTACTAATGCAAATGGTTGAAGTGTCTTGAGATTAGATAATAATGTTTACTTTCTGTTGTTTTCTTTCAAGTTACCCTGACCATAATGACTCCCTGGAGGTTCTGCGAGAGAAACTCGTAGGGTAATTTTGGAACATACCATACCAGCTGTGTGCAATTCTATTGCACTGAGATAAGTGCATCTCTAATGCAATATAGTCACGTAAACTTCGATTGATGGGATAAGAAATGATAAGTTTTGAAACAAAGCAATATTGGACTTATCTTTTTATTGCATTCTAAATAAAATCTGGCAAAATTGTTTTAAAAACCACATTTTCAATACAAAATTATTGCAGTAGCTTAGCTAAAATAAATACGCATTACAATGAAAATGATCAAGATCTGAAGCAGCTGTTTATAAATACACAAATTTGCGTAATATTACGCTGCAGCACCTTTTGTCTCCTGTTGCTCAAACTTGGGGTATTTCTGTTCAACTTCAGCCCAAGATATCTTGCTATTAGACAAATCTCTAACTACAGCAGACACATCCGCCAGCGGGAGTCTCACTTGACCCATACTGTCTCGTTCTCTCAATGTTACAGAGTGAGGTTCCTTGATAGTGTCGAAGTCTACGGTTACTGCATAGGGAACTCCCAGTTCGTCAGTCCTGGCGTAACGACGACCGATGGAGCCTGAGGAGTCGTCCACCTTGTGGGAGACATCAGTCGATATTAATTCTTGGGACAGTTCTCTAACAAATGGCTGGAATTCTGAATTGCCACTGAGAGGCAATACAGCACACTTCATCGGTGCGACAGTGGGAGGCAAAGAAAAGTATGTCCTCTGTTCATCACCTTCTCTCATCTTGAAGCTATGCTCAAGTATGCAGTAGAGAATTCTGCCAATTCCGAAGGAAGGCTCAATCACACTTGGTATGATTTCTTCCACATGGACAGTCTTTTGAGTTTTCTTTACACTGACAAGGTTGGCTGTGAGCTTGAAATCTCCATTAGAGGTGGTAAGTGCATATTCTCCATCACCAGTCAGTTTGCTCTCTAACTCTTCCAAAGCAGCAGTGTCCATGGCTGCTAGTGCATCGTTGATGAGCTTCGCATCTTTCTTGAACGCCTTGCCAATGGCTGCTTTGTTGGCCACAGCCTCCACAACTTCAATCTGTTTGGGAGCAGGCAGTTTCTTCTCAGCTGCTAGTCTGATTCCAGTAGCCTTTGTGTGTTGAGTCAGATCATAGGCAGATCTATCAGCACATCCTACACACTCAATCCAGCCATAACTGCAGAGGATTTCAGCATCCCAACAGTCACAGGCATAATGTGCCATCTCATTGCCCATGTGCTGTCTAAATCTCAACTTCTTGGGGTCAATGCCAACAGCCAACAAGTACAAATAGATCCTAGCCATGAAGTAGCCCAGAGTCTCATTGTTTACAATTCCCTTGGACACTGCATTACCGATAGTCATTATTTCAGCAGCTTTGCCTTGTTCCTGGTTGTCAGCTGAGTAGAACAGCATGCTTGTGTCTTTGAGAGTTTCGAACTTGGGATGGTCTTTGGTGTCACAGAAGTGCTCAATTTCACACATAGTGAACTCTCTGACTCGAAGAAGGCCAGATCTGGGGGAGATTTCATTTCTAAAAGAGTTGCCGATTTGGGCTGCTGCAAATGGTAGGCGACCCTGGTTGAACTCCAGTAGACGTTTGAAGTTTACGAAGATCCCTTGAGCTGTTTCTGGCCTAAGAAAACCTTTTACCAGGCCAGAGGGACCAATCATAGTGTTGAACATTAGGTTGAATTCAATAGGTGGAGTGAGCTCATTGCCGCTGATGGGTGATTTCATATCAAATCTTTTCATTAGGGCTGACATTTGATCTGCAGTCATGCCATCCAGTTTAACGAGAATATCTTCAATTTCATCTTTTACTTCTTGTTTTGTGTTCTTTTCACTCTTGATCTTTTCAAGGTGGGCTTTGATTAAGTGGTCTAATCTGAAGCATTCACCTGACTTCACATCTTTGGTCATGAGATCTGCAAACCTTTCTACGTGGCCAGAAGCTTTCAATACAGGCTCAGGAGTCAAGATTGAGCAATCTACTTCTAACATCTGTTCTTGTAAGATGAAGTATTTTCTCCACAACTGGATCATGTTGCTCTTCAGAGCGCAGCCCATGGGGCCGAAATCGAACTGACCAGTGATACCTCCATAGATGGCAAAAGACTGGTCGTAGAAGAACCTCCTTTTGATGAGATCCTCCATCTTTGCGCGATCGAATAACTCTTCGGAAGGTGCCAAACTCAGCTCTTTGTCTTCCAACACTTTCTTCCTTGCTTTTAGCTCAGCTACAGCCTTTTTGATGTCAATTTCTGGTGCTTTTTCATCCTTCAGTTTTCTGACTAAATCACCCTGTTCCTTGACATGGGCCCGCAACGGCGCCAAGATTTCTTCAACCTTAGGATCGGCCATGATTATTTCTCGTTGAGGATTGGGGATTTTGATCTTTCTGTGAAGCTTATTGCTGCCCCAGTGATGATCGTGCGATTGTCTGAATTGATGGCAGACCACCGGTAAACGTTTACTAAAAACACTACACTTATAGGCTAAGGTAAAAAGGTTTCTCATTTAACTATGATAAAGGAATCACTGCTTTATATTATTACATCTGTTAGCCTTAGCCGGTAATTAGTTTTTTGATCGCGTGGTAGTGATGAGTTGATGACGAAACGTCTTGCTTTACATTACACGAACGAACGTCACCCACCTTGTTCGTTTTTCATTGACATGTATTGCAGTCAGATGTGGCTGATGAAAGGTAAATACTTTCTAAAGAAAGAGCTGGGATGAGATGGGAGATACTGTACTCATAAAGTTAGAAAGAAACAACTTCCATGCCATACGCTAAAAATATTACGATTTTAGACAGCTGAAACTCATGTCAATTCACAGACCAATCAGTCAATTTCAAATTGTCCTAAATTTCGCTGCGTTTTGTAAAATTGGTACATATTTATTTTGTAAAATTGGTTGTAAATAACAACATTCTAAACAATTTCACAGAAAACAAGTTACATAGATGGCGATTCAAATTTTGTTGCAGTATAATTTGGGGGTTTTCTTAGTAAAGCAAGAAGTTTTCAGAATCATTATCACTATACTATAAATTAACCAACTCAAATACAATGGCAACACTACTTTATATACCGTCTCTTTCCCACTTCTAAATCACAACGAAAATTATTAAGAGATGAAGCGTGATAGAACTAGTTTTAATTATTTGTTTTCTTTTCAAATAATTTAGATTTGACAGCACAAAGAAAGAGGGCAGCAGCCATTTTATTGCTGGTTTGTTGAACGGGGAAAAGCTGTAGCTTTTCACCCAGTGTTGTATTTTTTGGATTATATTTTCTAAAACACAGTTTTCAAATACGTACAAAACAGTATACGGTTCTAGTGTAAGTTTAGGTGTATTTATGCATTGAGTCGGATCAGAATGGACGACCCAAACAGGATGATGGCGCACAGCGGTGGATTGATGGGGCCGCAGGGCTACGGGCTCCCTGGGAGCGAAGGCACGCCGACCTCGGGAGAAGGGGAGGCAAGAAAGCAGGACATCGGGGAAATCCTGCAACAAATCATGAACATTACGGATCAGAGTCTCGACGAAGCGCAGGCGAGGAAACACACACTGAATTGCCACAGAATGAAGCCTGCCCTATTTTCAGTGTTGTGTGAAATCAAAGAAAAAACAGGTTTGTAAAATGATATCATTTTGTCCACTAATATTGAGGCTGCAGCCACCAATATTTTCTGTACTAAACTTGCATCCAAAAGCAGCCAAACAGGTTTGATGGAGCATCTCATCATGGATCATTGTAGCATCTTTTCAACTTTTGATACCAAAGAAATGTTTAAAGGTAGAGTAAATTGAAAATCACATTATGTACATAGTATTTATTTTTACCACTGCAGGGCAAAGGGCTCCCTTTCCTCATTCCACAGATATAGATCTACGTAGTGACGTTACCCATTTATTTTAAAAATATGTAAATCTATCTACTACCTAAAACTACTATTCTATTAAAATAATATGAATAAATTTATGCTTTTTACATTTTTTTTACAAATTATTTATTTATTTTGTTTTTAAATGAGTTTATTGAAATAGCAGCAGAAACAACTGTTTATTCCAATTATGAATCACCCTGTGACTGACTGTGACTGCGAAGTTATGTCCATTCAGTCTGTTACAAATAGCACAATTTAATTTAAGTTTGTTTCCTCGGGAAGTTTTTAAGTGCTGTTTCATTGTGTAGATACCGTGTACACCTATTGTGTAATATTTTATTATTATGATATTTTAACAAAATACAATAAAATATAGATTTTAACCAGATATTCAGTAAGTAGATACGGTTGTAAATAAGTAGTTTTAGTTAGTAGTTAAGTTACAATATTTAAACATAACAAACGTCACTACAGAAGACATGCCTGAATCTAAGAAATCTCTATTTGCCCTGCAGTGGGAAACATCAGGCTTTTAAATTTATTAAGTTGTAAGAGATCATAAATGCATTCATGATGCATCATGCATTCTCTTTGGACAGTGACTAGATTAACTCACTGATAATTGTAAAGTTGTGTTATCCACACTATTATTATAAGTTTCAGAATAATCTGTCTGTTACATTTTCCAGAAAAAGCAGCTTATCTGATTTTATTAAAATTTGCTATATAGATTGATACCTAGATTGCGATGTTGGCTACTTTTTACTTATAAATTAAGCATTCAAAGCCAGGGACGGAAACTAGTTGTTCTATAATCATGAAACTGAAACTGTATTGTTCTTTCAAGAACACAAAGTAGATTTATTTGTATTTCATTGATTTACTAGTAAAATAGGGATGAGAATATAAGGACTTAGGATAGATAGGTAGGATAGGTAATGCTAGAAGAGAGTAATTCACAACACACTCCAAAGCAAGCCATCAGCACAGAGTTTATAACCCCACCTTAGCATTAGCATACCACCATACCTATTTCTCCCGCCAAGCAGTATGGCGGTTTTTTTTTACAGTTTAAAGAGTATGGTTTTCGGTAAAATTACAGGCACATGAGGCTTTACACCTGTATGCCTCAAGTTGATGAACGCAGGGTAGTGCATTGTAGGGCACGTTTCTAAGGTGCGTGACTACGAGGCAATACTTTGTTATAGGCGATGGTTACGACTTAACATCAGGTGGGCCATAAACTTGTTTTATCTCCAGTGGTATAAAAAAAAAGTGTGTGTGTCAGCTTTGACGCACGACTGGGTCCGTAGCCAAGTTACATTAGCTTCGAATCGATTCGATTTCTACATAGGTATGTTGTCGATAGATCACGTGATATTTCCATAGCATGTGTCAAATCCCATACATTTTCGGACATAACGACTAGCGTCATCGCTAATCGAATGTAACTTGGCTAAGCCCTCTGGAGTTTACTCCTTACGAACGATTATAAAATATATAGATTAGAAATATATAAATTAACGCATTTTTTATATTACTGCTTTCAGTACATTTTCATAATAAATTTATTTATATTAATTATTATCTATATAATTTATATTCATCAAAATACATTACATAGTCACGGAAACAAAAAGATGTTTCACAATGATCAGGATGGATGAAATACCTACACAACATAAACATGAAAATTTACTAAAAAAGTTGTCTTATGTATGCCCCTTCACAAACCAAAAAAAAAAAATATTTTATACAATAAGTTGTGCACAGACATAGACAGAAAACGGAGAAAGTTTTATTTTATACCCCATAAATTTTCATATCCCGAGCTTATAATTATATGAAAATCTATTCTAAAGGAGTTGTATGTATGGATGGTAAGGATATCTATTTTTCCTTCAGTTCTGTCCCTCCGTAACACGCAAGAGGAGGAGCCCCCGGACCCGCAGCTAATGCGCCTCGACAACATGTTAATTGCTGAGGGGGTGGCCGGTCCTGAGAAGGGAGGTGGTGCGGGTGCTGCGGCATCTGCCTCTGCAGCCGCTGGAGAATGGGGTGAGTTTCTAACAATTGTATTGGCTTTTATTAATAGACAAAGAATTTATTTTTTTATCAATAGATGAATACATCTTTGTTTGACCACAGTCTCCGTAAGCAATTATGTGTTCTAAGATAATAGTATTTTTTTCAAAAGTCTTGGTTGTTTTCCTATTTTATAAGGTAAGAGAAAAAGGAGATGTCCACCAGCAAGATGGGTCTATCTATGACATTATAAATTCTATGGGTTGTTCATTAATGACTAAACAGCGAGATACCTATACTCAGCAGAGCATCGATACAGGCTGACCATGAAAATGATGCCTATTTTAACACTGTCAGTTTAAGAATGCCATACTAAATTTTTTTAGAAAAATTGCACTGATCCATTACAGAAAGAATTGATTATTATATTCCGTCAGCGGCTTCGCACGCATTGTTTGTCAACATTAGCCTATGTTTAAATCCAGGTCATAAGCTATCAACACACCAAATTTCATCGTAATCGGTTCAGCCATTACGACGTGATTGAGTAACAAACAAACATCAAAATTTTCACATTTATAATAGTTTTCGTGTGATTATTAAATTCAAAATATATTTTATTTATACAACTTAGATTATTGCAAAGACAATTCCGCTCACATTTTGGTTCATCACAACGGCGCTTGCTAATTCTGCCTCGTGTGCTCGTACATCAACTTAATTCTGCTACTGGTCAAGCAGATAATGCCATTGAGCACTCGGACTACCGCGCCAAGCTCGCGCAGATCCGGCAGATCTACCATCAGGAGCTGGACAAGTATGAGAATGCTTGCAACGAGTTTACCACCCACGTTATGAATCTGTTGCGAGAGCAGAGTCGCACCCGGCCTATTACTCCCAAGGTAAATATTAATTGATGCTTAGGATCTTATAGGCATGACTTAGCATCGGTGGGACTATTTTAAAATAATAATTATTTTGTATTTAATTTGAACATTTGCACGCCTTATTATTTAAATGTGCTTAACTTATAGACTATGATCTACTGATGTATATATTATGTTCTCGCAAATAAACTTTATCTTATGATATCGTCGAAAGCTATCGGATCGATCCGACATTTTATCGGAATTGATTTCGAATCAGACAACGCTATTTTGTAAACTATCAACCTTAGCACTACTTATTACTGATGCTTGTGGATCTTACAGCATGGCCCAACATCAGCGGGGCTATTTTAAAACGGCTGAAAGCTATGGGATTGGTCCGAAAGCTTTTTTCGGAATTATCTCGAATCAGACAACGCTATTTTGTAAACTATCAACCTTTGAACTACTTATTTACTGTTAAGGTTAATATTAATTGATGCTTAGTGTAGCTTATAGGATGACTTAACATCAGCGGGGCTATTTTAAAACGGCTGAAAGCTATGGGATTGGTCCGAAAGCTTTTTTCGGAATTATCTCGAATCAGACAACGCTATTTTGTAAACTATCTACCTTTGAACTACTTATTTACTGTTAAGGTTAATATTAATTGACGCTTAGTGTAGCTTATAGGATGACTTAACATCAGCGGGGCTATTTTAAAACGGCTGAAAGCTATGGGATTGGTCCGAAAGCTTTTTTCGGAATTATCTCGAATCAGACAACGCTATTTTGTAAGCTATCTACCTTTGAACTACTTATTTACTGTTAAGGTTAATATTAATTGACGCTTAGTGTAGCTTATAGGATGACTTAACATCAGCGGGGCTATTTTAAAACGGCTGAAAGCTATGGGATTGGTCCGAAAGCTTTTTTCGGAATTATCTCGAATCAGACAACGCTATTTTGTAAACTATCAACCTTTGAACTACTTATTTACTGTTAAGGTTAATATTAATTGAAGCTTAGTGTAGCTTATAGGATGACTTAACATCAGCGGGGCTATTTTAAAACGTCTGAAAGCTATGGGATTGGTCCGAAAGCTTTTTTCGGAATTATCTCGAATCAGACAACGCTATTTTGTAAACGATCAACCTTTGAACTACTTATTTACTGTTAAAGTTAATATTAATTGATGCTTAGTGTAGCTTATAGGATGACTTAACATCAGCGGGGCTATTTTAAAACGGCTGAAAGCTATGGGATTGGTCCGAAAGCTTTTTTCGGAATTATCTCGAATCAGACAACGCTATTTTGTAAACTATCAACCTTTGAACTACTTATTTACTGTTAAGGTTAATATTAATTGATGCTTAGTGTAGCTTATAGGATGACTTAACATCAGCGGGGCTATTTTAAAACGGCTGAAAGCTATGGGATTGGTCCGAAAGCTTTTTTCGGAATTATCTCGAATCAGACAACGCTATTTTGTAAACTATCTACCTTTGAACTACTTATTTACTGTTAAGGTTAATATTAATTGACGCTTAGTGTAGCTTATAGGATGACTTAACATCAGCGGGGCTATTTTAAAACGGCTGAAAGCTATGGGATTGGTCCGAAATCTTTTTTCGGAATTATCTCGAATCAGACAACGCTATTTTGTAAACTATCAACCTTTGAACTACTTATTTACTGTTAAGGTTAATATTAATTGATGCTTAGTGTAGCTTATAGGATGACTTAACATCAGCGGGGCTATTTTAAAACGTCTGAAAGCTATGGGATTGGTGCGAAAGCTTTTTTCGGAATTATCTCGAATCAGACAACGCTATTTTGTAAACGATCAACCTTTGAACTACTTATTTACTGTTAAGGTTAATATTAATTGATGCTTAGTGTAGCTTATAGGATGACTTAACATCAGTGGGGCTATTTTAAAACGGCTGAAAGCTATGGGATTGGTCCGAAAGCTTTTTTCGGAATTATCTCGAATCAGACAACGCTATTTTGTAAACTATCAACCTTTGAACTACTTATTTACTGTTAAGGTTAATATTAATTGATGCTTAGTGTAGCTTATAGGATGACTTAACATCAGCGGGGCTATTTTAAAACGGCTGAAAGCTATGGGATTGGTCCGAAAGTTTTTTTCGGAATTATCTCGAATCAGACAACGCTATTTTGTAAACTATCAACCTTTGAACTACTTATTTACTGTTAAGGTTAATATTAATTGATGCTTAGTGTAGCTTATAGGATGACTTAACATCAGCGGGGCTATTTTAAAACGTCTGAAAGCTATGGGATTGGTCCGAAAGTTTTTTTCGGAATTATCTCGAATCAGACAACGCTATTTTGTAAACTATCAACCTTTGAACTACTTATTTACTGTTAAGGTTAATATTAATTGATGCTTAGTGTAGCTTATAGGATGACTTAACATCAGCGGGGCTATTTTAAAACGTCTGAAAGCTATGGGATTGGTCCGAAAGTTTTTTTCGGAATTATCTCGAATCAGACAACGCTATTTTGTAAACTATCAACCTTTGAACTACTTATTTACTGTTAAGGTTAATATTAATTGATGCTTAGTGTAGCTTATAGGATGACTTAACATCAGCGGGGCTATTTTAAAACGTCTGAAAGCTATGGGATTGGTCCGAAAGTTTTTTTCGGAATTATCTCGAATCAGACAACGCTATTTTGTAAACTATCAACCTTTGAACTACTTATTTACTGTTAAGGTTAATATTAATTGATGCTTAGTGTAGCTTATAGGATGACTTAACATCAGCGGGGCTATTTTAAAACGGCTGAAAGCTATGGGATTGGTCCGAAAGCTTTTTCGGAATTATCTCGAATCAGACAACGCTATTTTGTAAACTATCAACCTTTGAACTACTTATTTACTGTTAAGGTTAATATTAATTGATGCTTAGTGTAGCTTATAGGATGACTTAACATCAGCGGGGCTATTTTAAAACGGCTGAAAGCTATGGGATTGGTCCGAAAGTTTTTTTCGGAATTATCTCGAATCAGACAACGCTATTTTGTAAATTATTAACCTTTGAATCCGTGTCGGAATGGTATCCGAGCTTTATGGTCAATCCGAAATAGTTTCAAATAGCGTTTTGGATAAGCCTACAAATAAAAGAAAATACTAACTTTACCTTCTTTATTTAAATAATAAATTAATTCTGATTGATTGTTCATTGCGTCACAGTAATTTCTAGACGTAAGGTGGTCTAGATAGGATTTAGTATATCCCTCAGAGACTCCTTTATCTCTGTATTCAATTTAATACTCCTATGTAAGTTTAAGATCTTTAAAAATATACTAACGTTAGCTATATATCCTAGATTAGAAACAGGGATCTTGTAAATATGTGGAATGGCATATCTTTGCTACCGCCGGATATAAATTTGCACAGATGCAGGAAAATTATACGTAATTGTAATGTTTTATCAGGAAATCGAGCGCATGGTGCAGATCATACACAAGAAGTTCAGCTCCATTCAAATGCAGCTGAAGCAGTCTACCTGCGAAGCCGTCATGATACTGCGCTCTCGGTAAGCATCGCCAGGGCCCTAATCTAATCCTTGCGATGACGTCACATTTAATATAGACAAGACGGCATACTTTGGAGCAGCCTAGTATTAATGGCGGAGTTTGTATGTGCCTGGCGAACTTTGATCAACTTAGGACCTCAGAACCTCGGATGCGTCCAGCTGAAGTGGCCACTAGCGGTGCATCCAAGAAGTGACGTCGCTAAACGTCGTTTAATTTAGCTGATCGTTTAATGGTCGGTTTCTATAAACGTAGTTAACCGCCAAAATAACGTTTCTCTTTGAAAAAGTGTATTTTTATAACTTTTCAAACAGAATCGTCTCGTTATCGGTAACCGATGTTTATGGGAACCGTGTGCAATTTAAACTACAACTAATGATGGGAGTATATTTTGGAGACCATAAATAATAAATAAATAATGTTTTTTTTTTTAAACTCAAATAACTTTAGTTTTGAGTTTTTTGGCTCAACATGTTGGTACTGCCCTATCGTACGTACGCACCGTACGCGCTCAATTGACTGGTTGGGTTTATTGACCGGGCCGAGTGTGGGCATTGAACTAGCGGGGTTGTTGAACGACTCGTAGTAACTTTTTAGTAATTTGTGGCATCGTACAATACGCTTGTTCTCTAACATTTCGTCGAGCAGCATTTTATCGATTTTCTCGAGGTTTTGATATCTAATAAAACAAGAAAACTTTATAAATACATTTATTTTTTGTGTAGAAACCGTCCTTTCAATATTAATTAGTTTAAATTGCTATACATTTTATATTCGTCAAAAGAAGGAATTATGAATATAGAAGGATTCTTGTACACGCACCTACCTTTAAAATCATCTCTCTCTCTCTCTCTCTCTCTCTCTCTAGCCTCAAAGGTTTGCTGGAAGAAAACTCTTCTTAGGGTTATGTCCTCTATTTCTGTACCTTTTAATGTATTTACTTGTGTACAATAAAGAATAAAAGGAAAAAACGTGACTCGCGACGCGTTACTAATTTTACCTGCATTGGACAATAACTTTCGTGACTATTGTTTTGTTTATATCGTTATGACTTTTACAACAAAACATCAACTTGGAAAGCAGCATTTAAATCTCTTATATTTTTTTTTATCTAGCCTGTCCCACTGCTGGGCAAAGGCCTCCCCCTCATCCCTCCACTTTTCTCGATCTTGTAGTAAATCCCGCCAGTCCCTATAAAAAGCGTCCAAATAATCGCGCCACCGCTTTTTAGCTCATATAATAAGACTCATACTATTCCAGTTTCCTCGACGCCCGCCGCAAGCGCCGCAACTTCAGCAAGCAAGCGTCCGAGATCCTGAACGAGTACTTCTACTCGCACCTATCCAACCCCTACCCCAGCGAGGAGGCTAAGGAGGAGCTGGCGCGCAAGTGCGGCATCACCGTCTCGCAGGTAACCATCCTTCCCGCTAATAACATAACTTAAGCATCGCCGCACACGAGACACGCTCCACAGCCACCGAGCTGCGGAGCCGACTGCATTTTTCGTGCATTACATTTTATATGATCTCGCCGCACACGGTTGACGCCAGTGGTACACGCCACGAGACGCCGCTTCTCGCTTTGTGTGGTCGTGTGGCCGCCACGGACAGAAAGTGTAGGAAAAATGTTAAAAAGGGTTCGTTGGGGGCTTCCGCTTCCAGCTTCATGTGGCGGTGTTTTGTGGCTCGTGTGCGGGAAGGTTAACAAACTTTATTTAGCCAAATAAATGGCGTTCTATTTCCAGGAATAAGATCTGCACTGACGTCCCGCATTAGGGTTTATTGTGCGTTATTCCCCCAATTCCGGTGTTTTTTCTAACGTTAGAAAACGTTAGAAAAAATGCCGTTGTTTTGGGACAAATTTGGATTAGGCTTCTTTTTACACCGCATGTCATAGTGGGCTCAATCTTATCTAGTAAGATTGTAAAACCATTTTAAAAATTTCCGGGCCTAACGGGACTTGAACCCGCTTCATCTTGATAGGGGAATGCGCTTCCAATTGCGCTACAGGCCCACTTCTCGTCAGGCGTGAGATGATTCATTTGACGCCACAAAGCGCCGTTAGCTCCTTCTACAGATAAACTTTTAAAGTTATTCATCTTTTTATCTAGTAGTTCATCTCCAACTGAGATCTGTTTGAGGTGTTCCAATGTCAAATTCTGTTTGATCTTATCTACATATATTAAATTTCATGTGGCCTAGATTTCTGTCCTTACCATAAAACGGAATTCCAAATCAAATATGTAAAAAATATTCTGTTATAACATAGTTATTACGTAACGCAGGTGTCCAATTGGTTCGGCAACAAGCGCATCCGCTACAAGAAGAACATCGGCAAGGCGCAGGAGGAGGCCAACCTCTACGCCGCCAAGAAGGCCGCCGGTAAACACCTCTCATTCATATCGCTCATCAACTTTTATTATGCACCTGTGACAATACCCACTCTCTACTCACTTGTTGACAATTTCTTACATAACTACGGTTATAGCTGACTCTACAGCTTAAAGCTATATTCACTAGTTTTAATGCTACTAATGGTCAAATAACAAATTCTTTGATTTAAAGTCATCCTTTAATAAACCAGACGGCAGTTCCCCGTGTTAATGTCAGTTTGACGTAAATACCTAACTATTAAATAATTCATGGCTCAAAAAAGTATTGAGGTAAGAGGTTGGATATGTCACAGTTCCTGACGGATGTAATGGCACATTGAATATAGAGTTTGTCTCACGCAGCATATTTAATGTGCTATTAACCAGCCTTAACAGCCCCCTATTCCGGATCACTTGATTCAACCGACTTACCAAACCATGTATATATGTAATTGAATCTAATTATGACCCCCACCATCCGAATTCCAGTATTGGAGAAAGTTGATAACAACTTTCTCTTGATTCTCTTTCCATAGAGTTTTGTCGATGAATCGATAAGTCAGTCGAATCAAGAGTACCTTATTGGGGGCAATTCTTTTGGCACAAACTCAACTAAATTTATGTTTGGCAGTACTAAGAGCCCCTGCCGACTGCAGACTTTTTATCGGCTGATAGTTTAGACGGGTTCTTAATCAGTATGAAAATGTATGCAAGTGCGCACATTATAACGATTCGGTATCGGCCGATAAACAAGATTGATGGGCTATACGATTGCCTTCAAACTGAACTGTCGGCCGATAAAAAGTCTGCGGTCTGCGGGGGCACTAAAATTACAACTGTTACTCTCTGTCCGTATGAAACAGAAAAGAAGATGACAATTAGTTTAGTGCTATCGAACCTGAATTTAGTTTACTTTGTGCCATCAGATTTACCCCCATCATCAGTACAGTTTACAGCTAAAATATTATCAAGATATGATTCCAATGAGAATTGAGACTCATTGTCTAGTTAAATAAGTTTCTAGTTTATAGAATGAATAAGCAAGTGAAACATTTCCGTACACAGACTTGCCTTGGACGGGCGCGAGGCGCGATGCTAGCTCTCCCGATGCCAGATCGTCTTCGTATTACAGTAAACAATAATTCATAGCCTCACACTAACGGCCATATGCCTTTTCACAAGAAACAATAGATATAGGATCACTTTTATCTCTTACTCAGTATCGGTGAAGATCTCTTACTCAGTGTCGGTGAAGATCTCTTATTTAGTACTCGGTGAAGATCTCTTACTCAGTGTCGGTGAAGATCTCTTATTTAGTACTCGGTGAAGATCTCTTACTCAGTGTCGGTGAAGATCTCTTATTCGGTACTCAGTAACGATCTCTTACTCATTACTCGGTGAAGAGCTCTTACCCGGTACTCGTAAAGATCTCTTACTTGGTATTCAGTTAAAACCTTACTCATTACTCAGTAAAGATATCTTACTCAGTACTCAGTGAGAATCTCGTGCTCAAGATGAAGTCATGCATCTGATGGGAATTATAAATTTGTCAAGAGGTTTGACGTCATCTCGTGGACGAAATTAACCCGAGAGTTTAGGTCCTATCTCTTACTCAGTAGATAGCCCACTGACTAGTATTTACACTCAACAAAATGAATATAATCTCAGCTTTAATTTAGGAATCTTTAACTGATCTTTTTCAATAAGTTTTAAACCCTTCCGTCCGAAGAAAAACCGTTTCCAAATATATAATAATATTTTCTTTACATGACATAGATAGAAATAATTGTTTTATATTGTAATGTTTGACAAATTACTTGCATTACGAAGGAAGTTGTGAATATAATGCTTTATGCTTTTAAAGATAGCGAGTCAATAAGCATCCTGTATTAAAAAAATAAAAAATACACCTAAAATGCAGGATTATATGAAATACAAAAGAATAAGATGAGCCATCTAGAAGACCGTTGCAAAATAAACCACCATTGTATTGTGTTATATTAGTACATTTCATTTTACTAATGAATCAAATACACACACGCTACCAAAGAAATCGACGCACACTGCAAACTATTGATATATGTAATGTTATAAGAATGTGTTGTAAATGAGAGGCCCCTGGAAAAGATGAGTGAAAGTGCGGCGCGGCAGGTAGACGAGCGAGAGTAGGTAGACTAGCTGCGAGTTCGTACGGCATGATGGTGTGTCTGTTGGCAGCGGGCGCGTCGCCGTACTCCATGGGCGCGGCGTCGGGCACGGCCACGCCGATGATGTCGCCGGCGCCCACGCAGGACTCCATGGGCTACTCGCTGCCGGCGCCCGGCTACGAGCCGCAGCCGGGCTACGACGGCTCCATGGGCGGCTACGACCCTATGCACCAGGACCTGTCTCCGTAGACAGATACAGGTACACATATCATGCGCTGGTCTCACACGCTGACGGCCCGCGACCTTTATTATGCGCACCGCCAAAGAGTGGAACGCCTTGCCAGAGTCCGTGTTTCCTGTTAGCTGCAACCTGGGTATCTTTAAGTCGCGAGTCAATAGGTTTCTTCTGGCAAGCGTGTACCATCGTACACTGCATCATCGCTTACCATCAGGCAAAATCGTAATCAAACGCAAGCCTAAAAAAAAAACATGTCGTCAAACGTATGGAACATATCTTTTTACTAGCTAATTGTATTTATCAAAGTTCCGCGATCCACAGTACATACTTATTAATTTAAACGGGTATTTATTCGCGTATTAAAGTAGCGCCAGTGATAGAAATATTGAGGAGTAAGAGGCTAGCCGTGGTATGCGGAGGGAAGAAAAGAGTGTTAGATATGAATGTGGATGGATAGGTATAGAAGTATAGGAAGGCTGAAGAAGAGATGAATGGACTGTGTGAAGAATGATATGGGTAGGAAGGAAGTGACAACGGAGATGACGGCTGATAGAGAGATCATCATCATCATCATCATGTCAGCCGTAGGACGTCCACTGCTGGACAAAGGCCTCCCTCATTGATCTTCAGGAACTGCGGTTGGAAGCGGCCTGCATCCAACGCCGACCTGCGGTTCTTACCAAGTCGTCTGCCCATCTTGTGGGTGGACGTCCTACGCTGCGCTTGCCGGTCCGTGGCCTCCACTCGTGAACCTTTCGGCCCCATCGGCCATCTGTTCTGCGCGCTATATGGCCTGCCCATTGCCACTTCAACGTGCTAATCCGAGATAGAGAGATAGAGTGATAGAGAGATGTGGAGGAGGAATACATGTTGTGCCGACCCCGCGTAATGTGGGAAAAGGGCAGGAAGAAGAGAAGTTTATCGCGTATGTACCTTTTTTTATTTGTTATCCCAACGTTTCGAGGTTGCAACAGCCGTGTTCGCGGGCAGGCTGGAGCACTTGGAGCTACCGCCGTGAAGTGATGGCAGCTGCAGCAACTACCCTCACTTGGTGTTCAGAATTAGAAGGGCCTCGTTCATATTACGACGCACTACACTAACCGTATCTACGCAATGAGATGATCGATCACGACGCGCACACCTAACGATAAATACCCGTTTAAAACGGTAATTATGTACTAGCTAATATTAGCTGCAGCAGCGACTAGGCCTCGACTCGGCATTGTGCCCGCCGTGAAGGTACACACTGATATTAATTACGGTATTACATATACATATACGTCCACGCGGCTACACATCAAGCTATACGCTTCCAGTATAAGCTGACCTCTCATTCTACGAAAAGCCTACAACACAATGCGAAGTCAGCTTATACTGGAAATGTATAGCTTGATGTGTTGCCGCGTGTACTAACTGACCCGCCCGCGGTTTCGCACGCGTGGTTTGTCAATAAAAACAACCCTCCTTCAAGCTGTCGGGTGAAAAGTGGCCTATGTCTCGATCCCGGTTATAATCTACCTATATACCGAATTTCATCGAAATCGGCCCAGCCGTTTAGTCGTGAAAATGTAACAAACAGAGAGAATTTCGAATTTTTAATATTAGTCCATTCATTGCACGTATATTGACACATTGGGTATTTTGAGTACAGTTTTAGATGGATGTCAAATAATGTAGATATTTGTAATGTATAATATATGATGTGTTTGATTGCAGGTATCGGGCAATGACAATCGTGCAGCTTCCACAGAATTGCCATTCACATAACTTACTATTAGTACGTTAGTAGCTGAAGTACGTTACAGTCCGCGGCGCCTGCCGCGGCACGCCTTAGAACTAGGACATTGTATACTATTGCATTACATACCTATATTATTATTATATTATGTAGCGATTGTATTTTTGGACGGACATGTAAATCGAATGTATTTAATTTGTATTTTATTTTACGACTGGCAACTCAGTATTTGTTTTTATACAGTTAATTTTCAAATGGCAGCTTTTATAGTATTATTTTATTTGTACTGTTTGTATTCGGTTTCTTCAAAAAGTAATTATTTGGACAGTATTAGTAATTTTATATGGAATGTTCTTGACATCGATTGGCGGGGATCTCGTTTTCGTTCACTAATTTAACTCGTCTATGGTGGATATAACTATACGATAGATTTAAGGATAGTTTAATTACTTTTAAGTATTCAGATATTTTGTGCTGAATGTGTTTGTGTGTGCGTCCGCTTCATGTATACTAACTGCTACGAGCGGCGCTGTTTCTTCGCATCTAGAAGTGTAGCCCGCACGCATTTCTCGTTTTAAATAAGAAGTACCCTCATTTTGTATAATATAATTGTGATTAGAGAACGTTCAGTAAACAACTTTTAAGTTTAAAAGTTGATCCAAGATTTGATCTAACAAAATCTATGTTTACAATGTCAGCTTACAATGTTGTATTCGATATGAACATGAAATGAATATGAAAAATTAACAAAATGATAAATGATTTAAACAAGAGTAAATAAATACAAAGCTACGGTCACATAAAAAAAAAAATTTCATCTTGCCGTTACAAGACACAGGGGTAAAAAAAAAATGGCGCACAAAAAATGATAAAGTTTTAAATATATTTTCTTGTGTGCAATAAAGATTATAGAAGGCATAAAACTAAACAATCTACTGTCATATGTTGCAAAAAGGACTCTTAACTCAGCATAATGCGGGTTGTTGCGTCTTCAGTTAAGGCCGAATCGGAATTGCGGACTTAAACAAACTAAAAAAAAAATTACGACGTGTAAATGAACATCTCGCGGTGATACCAAAACAGTAATTAGATTTGAATGGGGTTTTGACTGGTGCATTTTATTTTCTCAAGGTGTTCACTAGTCGTATCTTATTTCTCGGTAATGTTTAAACTAACATGCGACACTAAAGTCGAAAGACAAACTCGCTAATCCAAATCTGAGCGCAACATACTAGTTGCATTTATTTTATTTAAATTGAGTTGTTTGCAGCACTTGCAGCGTTAACCAACACGTGCAGCAAGCTAATAATACAATAGACACTTATACAAATACATACGTATTAATTAACCTAAGAATCTAATACGCGAATTCAACATTTTTTTTATGTTTATAAAAAAATAAATCTATATCTGGGTATTTCGCAAGCAGAGCGTTAGGCAGCTTTAGGGCGTGAGCGCCAGGAGCGTATAGGGCGGTTTGAGTCAGCAACGTGACGCGGCAACTCTCCGTCGACCGAGACACGTTCTCGGAGATCCGGATGACGAAATCACCTCTGCGTCTCTGAGTCATCTACATTAGACAGAGCAAACACTTCGTCGCCGCCTATTCAGTTTAATTCAATAAAAACAGTTTACGACTTTACAGTACAAGACCAATACGTTGTAACTAGGTAACTACTACAAAACAAATATAAAATACTAGCTGACCCGGCAAACGTTGTTTTGCCATATAAATAATTGCTATTAAAAAATAAGGGTTGATCGTAGAAGGGTGAAAATTGAGGATTGTATGTATTTTTGTATGTTGTATCATAAAAAAATAGAAATTAAAAATTTTGTCTAAAAAATAAAAAATAAAATTTAGGGGTGGACTACCCCTAACATTTAGGGGGATGAAAAATAGATGTTGGCCGATTCTCATAGATACCGGATAAGCACAAAAAATTTCATCAAAATCGGTCAAGCCGTTTCGGAGGAGTATGGCAACGAAAACTGTGACACGAGAATTTTACATATTAGATGAAACATACAGTTATTCTCACATACATAAAAACAAAAAAACGAACACGAAAAAAGTTATACAAACAGGAAAATACAATAAAAGTAAAAAAAAAAATAACAATTTAAATACAATTAAGCAATGAACAGAAATATAACACTAAATTACTCAATATACGCTTAAACAACATTACACCTATTACACGAATGAAACTAATTACATACGTGCTTCACAAAAGCTGATACACATCTAGGGAATGCAATCCCGACTCGAGATTGCAAATTCGAGATCCCGCGGGATTAGAAATATCAATCCCGCGGGATCCCGGAATTTTCGGGATCCCGTCTAGTTTAAAAAAAATGTTAAATTCGGATGACTGAAAAAGCTAATAACTGCTTGTTTGTGATAGCGAGGTTAACTAAAATAACATATTACTCGAAACAAAATAAAAATCTTTATTCTTTAATCTTACCAACTAAATAATTATCGTCACCTGTCGCTAATATTCGGAAATAGTCGGAATAGTTTTCTAACGCTGTTTGGCGTTCCTGCCGCTCGCGGCCGTCAGTCAGCGCGCCGCTTGCGCCCCGAGTGGACGTGTGTAGCGTCGCTGACCACTGCCGCCCAATCCCGTCAATCTCGAACGGGATCTCGTCATATGATGCGTCGGGATTGATCCCGAAAAATTACACGAGATCTCGCGAGATCGGGATCCCGCGGGATCGGGATTGCATTCCCTATACACATCCTGTCAATAGAATGTACTGTATCCGCGAATATGTCAATCTCAGGGTGTACTTTTATAAGCTTAATCAGATGCGTTTGAGCTCGGCAGATGAGTGATTACTGTACGATGTACAAACAAGTACCCGGGCGTTTCTCTCCTATCCCCATCCCGGCAACGGCCCAATCTTACAGGGCTGAGCACCATCTGCGCTCGCCAAAAGTTCGGTTATGCTGCAACGGCCTCAGAGGCCAACAGCGAGAAAAATCCATTCGAAAAAAAACCGAGACGCAGCAACGGAGAATTTTTTGTAAAGTACCTTTATAGAGATGTTCTCTATGCCCAACCACCTGCACACGAAATGACTTGTACCAGGCAACTCAGTCCTGGAATTGTCAACAGGCCGTATAGGCCGCGGCCTAGGGGCGGCAGATTTCAGAGGGTAAAAGTCAAAGAAGTTCACTGGTTTTCTCATGGTTTCTAGACTAATACGTTAAATCCCTATAGAAACTCATTCCTATCGAAAATTATCAATCCTAGGTACCTACTGTTATTTTTTTTACTAGCCCATATTGTCCCACTGCTGGGCAAAGGCCTCCTCCTCTTCCTTCCACTTATCACGGTCTAGAGCCATATCCCGCCAGTCTCTTTGGAAGACGTCCAAGTCATCGCTCCAGCGCTTAATAGGCCTTCCTCGGCATCGCTTTCCGTCTAGGGAGTCCATATGCTTGTCTTCTTGGCCCACCTATCGGGTTGCATACGGGAGACACGGCCCGCCCAGTCCCATTTCAGCTTTGCAGCCTTGATGCCCACGTCAGCGATGCCAGTCTTTGAGCGCAGCCAGGAGTTTGGAATCCGGTCGATCCGCTTTACACCAAAAATGCTGCGCTCCATCGCTCTTTGGCAAACTCCTAGCTTGAACTTCTGAGACTCGGTCATTAACCAAGACTGGGCACCGTCAATGAGTGACACATGTCAATGAGTTCGCGTTTTAGCGATAAGGGAAGGTCACCCTTCATAAGTTCCTTCATGGACCAGTAGCTTTTCCAGGCGTTGTCGACACGACGGTCGACTTATTTGTCCTGCCTGTTGTCGAAGGAAGCTAACTGGCCTAAGTAGTTACCTACTGTTACTACAAATGGTAAATTATTATTTTGGAAAGGTATATGGGGCGGCGGAAATAAAGTGGCCTACACTTATAAAAAATATAAATCCGGCACTGAGGCAACTGAGAGGGGTGTGGAAGTTGCTCTCTATTGGGCTAACAAAATTTACAAGTCAAACAGCCATTGACACGAAAGATGAAGAAATCACCTCCGCTAATGCGGAAGAGTCATCTACATTAGACAGAGCAAACACTTCACAGATACACCGACCTCGCCGGCGAGGTCGACGAGTCCCTTCAGTCGCTGCCTATACGAGGTACAAGCACTTACCCGGGCGTTTCTATCCTATCCCAGCCCTGGCAACAGCCCAAGCCGAGGTTCGTACCTAAGTGGTGCCCTTGCGCTAGTTGCCTCATCAAAACTTACAGGGCTGAGCGCCTTCTGCGCTCGCCAAAAGCTCGGTTAAGCTGCAACGGCCTCAGAGGCCAACAGCGAGATAAGTCCATTCGAAAAAAACGAAAGAAGAAGAGAATTTCAAGTATACTTGCTATGGGCCTTTTACATTTTATGAATTGAATTAGAAATAAACTGTTATGTGAATAAAAGCGTGGAAACAGTGTCGCCTGCTGGCGGTAACCCCTCCGCGGACGCACGAATGTGTGCAATTTATACATTATAAAAAGTATAATATTAGCTATGGTTGTGTTAGTGATCGCACGCGGAATGTTCCGGTCTGGTGACTGACAAGTTGCAATCATGTATTTTAAGTTTGCGTTGTTTTTCAGTTATGAATTGGCGACCTCGGATCGTACCTCCAAAAATACCTTCAGTACTTTTGAGTCGTTGTAAATCTTTTACGAAAATTTCTTTGACACCCAAATGCTGAATAGTGCTACAAAGTCTTGCTAGGTTTGGTTATCGGTCCTAAGATGTAGATTCTTTTTATAATTAAGCAGTGTGGTCTTAGTTTTAAGTGCATGTAATCGTTATGTATACGAAAACAAATAAATCTTTTAAAATTGCACTGAATACGTAATAAACTATATATTCAGTGATGGATGATGAATACGCAGACAACTTTGGGTGAATAGATTTGAGGTCGCGAATATCAGAACTATAACGCGGTGCTATACTTTATAGCACTCATATTTTTATTATAATTTGTACCTATAGGTTTAAGCTTAACGTCGGCCGATCTAACACCAGTTCCACTTAGTAATAGTTTGGATTCGCTAGAGTTAAGTTGATGTGTTCTAAAACAAAATATCTGAAACAGTATACGAGAAAAAAAACGAAATTTTAAATTGAAAATTGTTAAATGCCGTAGAACGAATCCCGCGTCGCTGCGGGTTAAATTTTAAAGCACTAATGTATACAATAATAATAAGTGATAGATTGTTTTAATAATTATTAATATTAATAATGCAGGATGCGGCGGCGCGGACACTTTGTATACGACGACGAGTGAATTCAATGTTATTGCGATTTGCGACCATCAGATTGACTAAATACATTTTTGTGTAGTTAACGTTCTGTTGTTTTATTTACTGCTAGCTGACCCGCCCGCGGCTTTGCACACGTTTTTTCGTAACAGTTACCCTCCTGCGCAGTCAGGTAATCGATCTATTTATGATATACAATTCCGTAGTAGGTACATTAATTTGATCTGTCTCGTAAGGTTTCGCCAGCGTTTGCGATTTAAGCGCACAAAAATAGCTTGTCTGTACTTTATTATGTACTAGCTGACCAATCCGCAGCTTCCTTCGCACGCGTAGTTTTTTTAATAAAAACATTACCCTCCTCCGCAGTTTGGTAAAAAGTAGGCTGTGTCACCCGGAGATAGTGTAGCTTCCCAACAGTGAAATAATTTTTTAAATCTGTCCAGTAGTTTCGGAGCCTATTCAATACAAACAAATCTTTCCTCTTTATAATATTACGAAGTTTTTTGTAGATATAGATATGTTCTATAATATTGTACTTAGAACATATTTTTGTTATATCATCAATAGTTACCGCAGCGCATGCGACGAAAGACGTTTTAGGGCACTTTTTTACACCTTGGGTTACGTTACTTAAGTTTTAGTAAGGATCCCTAATCTTTTCTAGCAATAAATATAGCCTATGTCACTCAGGGTGAATGAAGCTTTCCAATGGTGAAAGAATTTTTGAAATCGGCATGGTAGTTTTCGAGTTTATTCATTACAAACGTACACACAAAAATACAAATATTTTCTCTATAATATTAGTATAGATGTATTAGTATACATATATAAACCTTCCCCTTGAATCACTGTATTGCTGAAAACTGCATTAAAATCCGTTGAGTAGTTAAAAGATCTAAGCGAACAGACAGCGGAAGTGACTTTCTTTTTATAATATGTAAAGATTGATTACGACACCTTTTAGGGGCGGTCTCCACCAAAGCGGAAAGGAGAGGAGATTTGTAAATTCAGCCAATAGAATCACGTAAAAAATATATAACATCATCTACAATACGGTCAACGGATCTTGATTTTGTTGAAGTTGAAACAAATTACGACTACGCAGAAACTCAAAACCAATTTTTGCGGTCGTGCGGCTAACTCTACGAATGCCAAGATCCGCGCCGATCGTATTGTATGTAGCGATAATAATGGTTGATTTACACATCTCTCCGCTTTGGGGGAAACCGGCTCTTAGGGTTGCCTTTGGCAACGTTATACTGGGGTAGTAGTAGGCACAGAAATATTATCGACTATACTTGAAAAAAACAGCTTGATCTCTGCGACATTTGTTAAACTGACATTCCTAGGGTTGTTACGATAATATTGATAGTAATTATCGATAGAAGCTTTGCAATTGTTGGACTTTTGAGGGCTCCAACAACCCGTAACGACTGCCATTAAATATTCGTATGGCAGCCGGACCGACACGGCTTAACGTGCTTTCCGAGGCACGACCAGATCAGTGCAAAAACCCATATTCATGTGCACAGATATTTGCACTGAGCGAGGATCGAACCCGTGATCTTCTGCGCAGCAGTCGTGTTCACTA
The DNA here is from genome assembly GCA_918857605.2 of Philereme vetulata. Lineage (NCBI taxonomy): Eukaryota > Metazoa > Arthropoda > Insecta > Lepidoptera > Geometridae > Philereme > Philereme vetulata. Next base: position 3,471,649 of record OU975482.1, read on the forward strand.
CCGCTTCGCCACGAAGGCTGTCTGCCATAATTATATGTATATTGGATTATATTATGATTTGGGTAATAAAATGAAACAAATATTTTAATACATACATTTATTTATTCCAAAGGAGTACACCCCAAATCAATATCCGAATCACTTTCAGAATCGCTAGAGCAATCTTGTAAATTTATAATGAACTCTTGTTCGCAAATATTATCAAATCGAACGTCCCGCTCCCAATCTTCTTCCAATTATTTTCTGCATTTGGTAACTACCTTTTTCCAATCTTCTACAGATACATTTTTAACCGCAGTGTTTAGTAACTGCAACATTTTATTTGCCGTAAAAGGCGGTGTTGTGTTATGTCTACCAGCGTAACCTTGAAAGAAAAACATATTTTAAAATCATAAATTATACAGCAGTTAATACATAAAAAATCTGTCTAACTGAAATTCGAGCAAACAAACCTTTTACTTGGGCCCAGATAAGCTCGATCGGATTATACTGGCAGTGATATGGAGGCAGTCTTATGACGTTATGACCCTTTTCTTGGGCTATGTATGTCATCTGAGACATACGTTGGTGTGCTGGGTTTGTGCAGACCAACGAGTCTCAATAATTCGTTTTTAAGCATTTTTTCATTGGCCTATATTCCTTTTTCTTGAAGCCATGCTTTTATTTACTCACTATTGTAAATAATGTTTTTTTTTTAAATATTCAATAATGTTATTTTTTTAAATAAAATGATAAATTAATTTTGAATTAAGTTTTATAGAAAATATCGATAGTTTATAGTCTGTGGTCACGATGATTCATCGCTCATCACTATAATTAGCTCAGCATGCCCATAAAGTATGACATTGACTGGTACGTTTGTCCTTACTGTTAAATTCAGAACTTCATGGCGCGATTTTACTGACAGCTGTCCCAGAGATCAAGCTATGTTTTTTCTAGTATAACTGACCAATCCGCAGCTTCGCATGCGTAGTTTCTCAATGAAAACTTCTGCGCAGTTGGGTAAAAAGTAGCCTATGTTAGGTACCCAGGGATAATGTAGCATTCTAATGGTGAAATAATTTTTAAAATCGGACCAATAGTTTTTGATTTAATCATAGAAAAATACAAGTATTTTCTCTTTATAATATTAATATTATAGATATAAGTTTGGTCACTCACTATGCATAGCACGTAATTAAGTGTCTCTAACCACCGAGACAAACCGGTCTATTCTCGGGTTCCATTTAGGGTTTTATGAAGGACATATACGCTACGAGAAATCGTTACGATCAGACGGTACAGTTCGAACGGTACCAATAAATCGCTACATGTATGTTATAAAACTGTACAGTTTCGTCCGATTTTTTAGACTGTGCAGTCGAACGGAACAGTATGAAAATTTCAATTGTTTAATCGGAATTTGCCGTGTGGCGCCGGCAATAGAATGTTGCCCCTCCGCTCTTGCCCGTGGATGCAGTAGGAGTCTGCTAAGGGATACCTCCGAAAGATGGGCAGAAGCGTCTTTTCGTGTTTTCAAAACCTATACTGCGCTCGCCAACCCGCCTGCCAAGCGTGGCGAGTATGGCAACAACCCCCTAATGATAAATTTACAACATAAAACCAGTCCCCGGCGGCCCCGCTAATCCTGGCTATGGTAGCAGTCACGGTAACGGCGGGGCCAGGGGTGCTAAGAATCCCCGGGCGACGATCGGCTATCAAACCCTACGACGACCACTGGCCCTGGTAACACACAACATCCGCACTTTGAGGACAGACGAAAAGATTGTTGAGCTGGAAGAAGAAATTAGTAGATTACACTGGGACATTTTGGGGTTATCAGAAGTCCGTAGAGAGGGTGAGGACACGATATCCCTTAAGTCTGGTAACCTACTATACTACCGGGAGGGCGACCAACAGTCCCAAGGTGGTGTTGGGTTTCTCGTTCACAAGTCACTCATCAACAACATTATCACCATCGACAGTGTGTCGAGCAGGGTCGCGTACCTGACACTCAGAATATCTAAGCGATATTCGCTGAAGGTCGTTCAGGTATATAGAGTCTATGTATGAGGACATCAGTAGAGCCATACATACAAACAAAACTCACTTTATTGTTGTTATGGGGGACTTCAATGCAAAGCTAGGCATGAGAAGCGATGATGAGTTGAGAGTGGGGCAATTTGGATATGGGCAACGGAACCCCAGGGGACAGAGGCTGGCCGATTTTCTGGAGAAAGAAGGACTCTTTATGATGAATTCTTTTTTCCAGAAGCAGCCTCACAGGAAATGGACCTGGATGAGTCCCAACGGTTCCACGAGAAATAAGATTGATTTCATCTTGACCAACAAGAAACGGATATTCAATGATGTCTCTGTGATTCACAGGGTGAAAACCGGCAGTGATCACCGAATTGTAAGAGCCACATTGAATATGAACGTTAAACTTGAAAGGTCCCGTTTGATGAAATCTACGCTCCGATCCACTCGCGCTCATATCCAAAACCTCGAGAGCTTTCAACTCGAACTTGCAAATCGCTTTGACTGTCTAGAAGTAGATGCATCAGTGGACGAGATCAATAACAGGTTCGTAGAAACCGTCCATACGGTGGGGTCCCAGTTCTTTAAGACCCCCCGTACCAATAGACCTCAGAAACTCTCTGATGACACCCTTAACCTCATGGCTGAACGACGTTCTTTGCGACTGCAGTCTCCCGATGATGCTCAGTCACATAGGCAGCTCAATAGAAAGATTTGGAAATCCTTGCGGCACGATATTCGTACCTTTAATACATCTCGTATTAAAGATACGATAGAGCGGAATAAAGGCTCCAAAGTGTTCGCGAGAGATAATTCTATTGGGCAGAGCCGCATGACGAAGCTGAAGAGGGAAGATGGCAGCATAACGTCAAGTAAAGCGGAAGTGTTAAGGGAAGTCGAAAGGTTCTATGGACGGCTCTACGATTCGGTCACTAAACCTGTTTGCAGTGCGGCCAACGACCCAAGAGCCAAACTGACCCGACATTATACCGAAGATATTCCGGACATCAGCCTGTATGAAATCAGGATGGCCTTGAAGCAGCTTAAGAACGACAAGGCGCCGGGCGAGGACGGAATCACTTCAGAGCTTCTGAAAGCGGGTGGATCACCGGTACTTAAAGTCCTTCAGAAGCTCTTTAATTCCGCCTTGCTTGAAGGTACGACGCCAAAAGCATGGAACGGGGGCGTGGTGGTTCTGTTCTTCAAGAAAGGTGACAACACCTTGCTTAAGAATTACAGACCCATCTCGCTTTTGAGCCATGTTTATAAGCTGTTTTCGAGGGTCATCGCGAACCGTCTTGAACGCAGGTTTGATGACTTTCAGCCTCCCGAACAAGCCGGGTTCCGTAAAGGCTACAGTACCATAGACCACATACATACGCTGCGGCAAGTCATACAGAAGACCGAAGAGTATAACTTGCCGCTATGTCTCGCGTTTGTGGACTATGAGAAAGCCTTCGATTCGATCGAAACATGGGCAGTGCTTGAGTCTCTCCAACGATGCCGTATTGACTATCGGTACATCGAAGTGTTGAAGTGTTTGTATAAAAACGCCACTATGTCAGTCCGAGTACACGAACAGAGCTCGAAGGCGATTCCCTTAAAAAGAGGCGTAAGACAGGGAGATGTAATCTCTCCAAAACTGTTTACGAACGCATTGGAAGATGCCTTCAAGCTTCTGGAATGGAAAGGACTGGGCATCAATATTAACGGCGAATACATCACTCACCTTCGGTTTGCCGATGATATTGTGGTCATGGCAAAGTCGATGGAAGAGCTCAGCACGATGCTCGAAGGCCTCAATCGAGTCTCCCAACGGGTAGGACTTAAAATGAACATGGACAAGACGAAAATCATGTCGAATGTCCATGTCGTCCCTGCCCCAGTTATGGTTGAGAACTCGGCTCTTGAAGTTGTCGACGCGTATGTATACCTAGGACAAACAGTCCAATTAGGTAGGTCCAACTTCGAGAAAGAGGTCAATCGTCGAATCCAACTCGGATGGGCAGCGTTTGGGAAACTTCGCAACGTCTTTTCGTCCAACATACCTCAGTGCCTTAAGACGAAAGTCTTCAATCAGTGTGTGTTACCAGTGATGACATATGGAATCGAGACGTGGTCCTTCACTATTGGCCTTATGAATAAGCTCAGAGTCGCTCAACGAGCTATGGAGAGGGCTATGCTCGGGGTTTCTCTACGGGATCGAATCAGAAATGAGGAGATACGTAGGAGAACTCAAGTCACCGACATAGCCCGACGGATTAGCACGTTGAAGTGGCAATGGGCAGGCCATATATCGCGCAGAACAGATGGCCGATGGGGCCGAAAGGTTCTCGAGTGGAGGCCACGGACCGGCAAGCGCAGCGTAGGACGTCCACCCACAAGATGGGCAGACGACTTGGTAAGAACCGCAGGTCGGCGTTGGATGCAGGCCGCTTCCAACCGCAGTTCCTGGAGATCAATGAGGGAGGCCTTTGTCCAGCAGTGGACGTCCTACGGCTGATATGATGAATCGGAATCGGACGAACTGTGCCGACTGATCGTAACGTGTATGCGCTCGTCAGTTTTTGTGTTCAGTTTTGTTGTCACTCGCAGTTCGGATGGATGTGCGCACGCGTCATGGAGATGGCGTCTCAAACTAATCGCGAATGGCTAGAACAATTTATTGAACTATATCGCAGTGAGCCTTGTCTTTGGAATACTAAAGGCAAAGAGTATCACAATCACGATTTAAAACGTTCAGCGTACAATAAACTAATTGAAAAATTGAAAATAGTAGACCCTAGTGCTGACAAAGATGCTGTCGTAAAAAAAATAAACAACATTCGGTCTACTTACAAAAAAGAGCGTAAGAAGATCGCTGATTCGAAGAAATCAGGAGCAGGAACCCAAGAAGTGTATAAACCAAAACTATCGTATTACTCTATGTTGCTGTTTTTGGATGACCAAGAACAACCAAAACATTCACGCTCTAATATGGATGACGAATCAACAGACAACGAGGTAAGTTATTTGGGTGTGATTAATGATTATACAGATTGTTCCAATAAGGTCGGCTTTCCTTACTATTTTTTATTTTGTCTATGGTTTTTGGTCCTGTGGTGTCAGTAGAGTACTATGCGTTCGCTTCGAGTTCATGGCCGCTCCCTCACTCCCCGCCTCCCCGTTGATAGACCCTATAAGCATAGTAATAAGGTCATAATATAATATTAATACTTAGTGAATTAACGTCTAGGTATTTAATGAAATTATATAACTTTTTTATTAAATGTTTTACACTCAAAGTTTACAGTTTAAGTATAGATTAGTTAACGTATAAAATTATTTTGCCACGGACCGCTGCCTTCACTTGCAAAGTATTGTATGTACTCTTCTCTGACTTTTTTTGCTGCAACTGAGGTATTACCAAGATTTGTTCTTTGTAAATTAACTATGGCTGAATCCGTTGTATCATATCCTTGGGCTATTGACCCTTCATCAATATTTTCTACGTCGAAGCATTCTTGTTGACAATAAGAACTTTCTGATTTCTTCATTAAATAATTATGTAAAGCACAACTGGCCATCACGACAGACTCTATTCTCTTCGGATCAATACTAATTTTTGTGTGAAATCTGTTCTAAGTTGAAACGCATCATCAGCCACAAACACATAAGGCAACTTTCTAGTGCTATGTGCGACAACTGTGTCAGTTGGAATACACAACTGATTGTTTTCAAGTTTTTCAAAACCTAAGTGTTTTTGAGTACTCCACCATCAGAAATTCTTCCATTTGTTCCAAAATCACATAAAATAAATCGATAATTTCCATCAGCGATTGCTAATAATACCATGCTATGATGGCTTTTATAGTTGAAATACTCCGAGCCACATCCAGCCGGAAGAAAAATTGCTATGTGTTTACCATCCATTGCGCCTAAACAATGCGGGAAATTCCATCTCTTTTCAAACACTTTTGCCACATCCTTCCATTCTTCTTCCGAGCGTGGGAACTGTAAAAAAAATTGTTTCAGGAAATTGAAAGTGAAGCACAGTCATCTCTGGCCGCCCAGTCAACTTCACAGTCATCTCCGGCCGCCCAGTCAACTTCACAGTCACCTACAGCCACACAGTCAATTCCAGAGACTCGTTCGATTGCAAACACATCGTTTAATAGGAGATGGCCAAAAAGGAATGCAAATGAAAATCAAACTACTGACGTTTTACAGTCTGTTCAAAATCATTTCAAAAGGCCCGCAATTAGTAATGATCGATGTGATATTTTTGGAGCAAACGTTGCAGCTAAGCCGAGGGACCTCACAAACCATCAACGTATTTTGGCCGAAAAAATAATTAACGAAACATTATTTCTCGCAGAAATGGAAAATTTGACTATTTCACACCAAGTGATTGATTCAACTAGTGTGCGTTTTACTAATTATGGTTACAACGTTCCCAGCCCCGTTTCACATACTCCCAGTCCTGGTTTAAACAATCCTAGCCCAGTACCTTATCAAAATTCAAATTTTGAAATCCAAACACATCTAGGTTCCCAGTAAATTCTGCAAACTTCTCAACAAGGTCAATCCCAACCAATACAAAATTCAGCGGCTACTTATTTATCTTCTTTTGATATTAATACGAATTAATAAACCATCATTATTATGATATGTATAAATTGATAAACATAATGTTCTAAGTAATTAGTAGTTTTTTATTCCTTACCTTAAAATATTATTTGCGGAGAACCTTATATATTGCTTCACAGGTTTCCGGTATTATGCGACCTAAGGCTTGAGATGAAATAATACTAGAGAATTTCAAATCTTCATAATTTCTTCCTATTGATAAAAACCTCAAAGTAGCTACAAGCCTGTCATGGGGTGGAATAGCATTTCTCATAATAGTGTCTTGCTTCTCGATAATTGGTGCTACCATATTCAGTAGATGTAAGTACGTATCATGATCCATTCTTAAAAAAATGTGCCAGTCTTTTGGAAACATCTTTAATTCCGCCAACAAATTGACATGAGAATGAACATTTCTTTTCATTAGCCATTCTTTGCACCAGATGCTACGCTTTTTCCGCTTCACTTTTTTTTCTTTCAGGGCGAATATTAATCCAACAACTGCTAAAACGTCGTCCGTCGAAGCCATCGCTGACACGTGTGCGTCGGCACCCTTTATTGTACCGTCTGATCGTAACGATTTCTCGTAGCGTATATGGCTTGTATGCCATGTACCACAGAACACAAAAAACAATAGAAGTCGTAAGTAGGCGGGGCCCGCGTAACACCAAGTACGCGGAGTTCCGCGCACTACAAGCTTCGCTCACTTCAGTCGTGTTTCAAATACTGTGGGGTTGTTGGTTGGTGGACTCCCTTTTCCGCATTTGAACTCTTAAGTGGTCCATTATGCGTGAAAATATTACTGTGGGGTAAACGTACTTCAAAAAAATATATAAAAATGCCATATTGTGCCGTTTTGGAGTGTAAATATTATAGCCGAACCAAAAATTTAACAAAAGGGGGCATATCCTGTCACCGGTAAGTATTATTTTATTGTTTTTTGTTAGTTTTGTTTAAAATGCAAAATCTTCAAACAAAATAGACTGTGAATCATACTCCTTATTTCTCTTAAACCTCAACTTAAGCTACTCAATTAGGGATGTGACCCCAATATACTGATGAATGTGTTATCGATAGCTTTAATTAGTTTCCCCCTATTAAAAGGTGTATAAGTTTAAGGGCGTTAATTCCTTGTTGTTTTATTGATGATTTTCTGATTGTATTTTAGACCTATGGTGTGAAATAATATAATAACTTCTGTTTTCAGTTTCCCCAAGACGCAAGACATAAAAAAAATTAAAAAAACGTACAAGTTATGAGTCATCTAGCATACAGAGTCATGACCTGGCATTTCTATTCCCTAAAATTAAGAACCAATTACCCGATCAACGGTTTTCATCACCAGAAGAGGCTGTCGAAGAGTATGAATAACATGTATCTGACGTCACCACCGGAGGAGTGGCACAAATGTTTTCAAAATTTGTTCAATCTTATGAAAAAGTGCATTGACGCAAAGGGAGAATATTTTGAGATATAATAAATTCTTTTTTGACCATTATTAGTATTTTTTATTGATTTCGGAATATTTTAGTGTAATATCAAATAATAATTCAGTTTATAATATTCCAGTAATATAATATTTTTTTAAGTAAGTATTTATGAGTACCTGTGATTATGTTAAAAAAGAAAGAAAAGAAAAGCTTTTTATTTCGCCCACCACAAATATAACCTGACGTATCTATTTCGTTACCCGTAGTAGGTAGGTGATAATCGATATCGATACATTCGTCTTGTATGCTCATTGATACATCACTAAGTGAGTAGCGCTGTTATTTGAGCATGCCAGTAACAGCCATTGCATTATCAATCTTATTCTTTGTAGTTAGAGACTATAACAAAAATCGTTAGCGACAGCGCCATCTGTTGTTGAGTGGCTTTGTTTTGTGGGTAATCAAATAACAGCCATTGCATTATCAGTTTTATTTCTAAATAATAGAGACTAAATTAAAAATATTTTCTAATGCGCCATCTTTTGCCGAGTAGAAGTGAACTTGAATTTTTTGATACTGTTCATTTTATTGAATTTTAAACCATGTTCCATAGTAGCTAAGGTTTTATATCCGTTAAATTGGTTTTAGGCCTCTTTGAACGTTCTCTTTCAACCAATTATAACTTTTATTTCTAAGTGTGCTAGTTTTTACATGTGTGAGTTTAGCTACACTGGTTTTCTTAGTAAAAAGTTATCATGCTAGTTCTATTGTTTTTTATGTTCTGTGCCATGTACGATAAACTGTACCGTTCGAACTGTAGTCTGATCGTAACGATTTCTCGTAGCGTATATGTACGCATTACAAATAAATAAACTTATTATAAGCATTATTAATAACAAATAAATTAATAATTGTAACGGGGGCTTAATAGATCCCTTCAGCGTTGTGCTCGAACGCGTCCTTAAGCGCGGACTCTAGGCGTGGACAAACTTTCCCCCGCAAAAGACTCGATGGTTGGCTGTTCCCAGACGGTCGCAAAGAAGCGTCATGCTGTATCATTCTACTCGCCGAGAGCTAGAGACAGGACTGTGAGACGCGATCTTAGTGCTTAGGTTAATTTAACGTTTTTGATATTGACACTGTCTGTATTTTATTTCCTGTGCCCCTTTTTGTGTTTGATTCATTATAAGTTTTACTCTTTAAAATCGTGTTTCGAACTTTAACCACTTTTCACCCTAAATTTTAGGGCCTAAAACCCTGAGAACAATAGACTACAACCTTACATAATGCATTAATAAGAGTTTTTGAAACTATACACCTGTATAAATTGTACTTAGGTAGGTCGCTAGAGGGCAGGGTGTTATTGAAACCACCGTGCAGTATTAAATTGAGCCTTTTTTATTCAAATCGTAACAACAACTTTAACCGAAATGCAAAACGCTTCGATAGCGCGATTCAGAAATCTGCACTTTTTAGCAGCGACATCTAGTTATGATTTCTGAACTACATACTATAATAATTGACTTTAACCTTCTGAATATACCGCCCGCGAAGGACAACCAGTGAAATGTCCTTAACTACTTATTCCTTTACATTAATTTAACTACTAGATGTCGCTACTTCTTCTTGAATTCAACATACATACATTTTGATACATTTAAAACGGAGTTACATTTTGCTATAATTAACTGGACTACTTTATATTTGACAACTTGTACTACAAAACTTAAATTGAACTGATTAACATAACCATAGACACAGTGCCGTCTTTACCTATAGTGCAGGGGGTGCGGTGCACCCGGGCGCCGGGGTCACGGGGGGCGCCGCGCGCCGCCGAGCGCCTCCGGGCCCTGTAATTTCATTACCTAAATAACCTGGTCCACGTAAAAAGAGCTCCGGTTTGTATACATTTTCTATGGCATACGCGGTTCTTCATAAATAAATCGTCTCTTTATCTACAAAAGCCGCGCCCCACATGAGCGACTTAAAATAAACCTTACACTACATAATTTTAAAGATTATAATTATGGCAACATCTCTTCGCTAATCGCTATCAAGGCGCCTGCCGACACCTGTTTTGCTTTGTTTGAAAACGCCGAACACGCCTCACCTCACGTTGCGATCTCGGTTTTTCAGTATAAAAAATAGGGTTGAAATTGCCTTGTTCAAACGTTTTGCAGGCGGCATTCTACAAAGGACTGGATGCGCGCGTGCCGCTTTGTTCTGTAATTTTGCGAAGTAAGCTTTAACGCAATTAATTAAGACTTATATTTCAATAAACGTGTACATATTAAATCAAATTAAAAGTTGCGTGCGGCATTATGTCAAAGGATTGTATGTATGCGTGTCGCGGTGCCTACTTGTAAATGAAATACCGGTGACCAAGACGTGTCGAGCCAAGGTGCTGCATAGGGTTCCGTCTCTCACCTAATATTCATTCATGCATAAACGAGCTTACTTATAAGTTTTGAAGCTTTTAAAACTTCACTAGTGGGTTTTCTTCACGACTTTGGACTTTATTTAGGTAGGTATTATAGGTGTGCGAGAGCACTACCAGGAAATACGCTAAGACGATTATTTTTTTATAGGTAGTTATGTCTTATTTTTTATATTACCTATCTATAACAGCATTCTAGGTACAAATAGTTTTTAAGATAAACCGCGGGCAGAATGACATGAACGAAATAAGTAAAGGTTCCTTAACTGAGTTTACTTTGGAACCCTAAAAGACGGCTTTCTTTTGATTAAAATGATTTTGAGGTGTCAATTGCTAATTAGTTGACACAATTATTTCGACTACCGAGGTCAGAGGTCGCGAAAAAATAACAATATAGCGAGTGACAGTGTAATGTGTTGTGTACCAACTTTACTTGCAAACAAATTTTTTGGTTTACCTATCCTAATACCTACCTATGTACAGTGTAGTGGTGTGCGCAGCAAACGGTAAGTTCCAGTGGCTTAATACCATTTCTATATTATTATTTATTATGTACCTACCTTGATGAAACTTATTTGTTTTAAAAAATTAGGTTACGTGATATTTGTGTGTAACCGACCGACACAAATAGGTAGATACCTATCACGTGTTGTGGAATAGATTTTAGAAATAACTGATTGTATGTAGTTGTCTGGTCTGTCTGTAGGTAGGTACGTACCTTCTCCTGACTCTATTACCGAGTGCTTCGCGGATCGGACTGCGTTGCCAGGGGTCGCAGGATTCAATCCCAGAATCCCAGGTTCTCAGGGGGAAGATACATTTTTGAGGGAAAACTTAATAATCATGCTGAATGGTTATTCATTAATCTTTGATTGACCGTTAATTAGGTACGTACCTCCTATATATTAATCAGAATTAACACAGATAGACTGTATTAATTTATATCGATAGTGTTTTTACTATGTCTTAGGTAGCTAGGTACCTAGTTACCTACTTACTAAGGTACCTGATGTTACTAAGATACTTTTAAATATATATAGGTAGGTACTTACATTAAGGAAGAATCTCTAAAAAAGAATACTAGTTCCATTGAAAAATTTCTATTTCGATCCGATCCATCCTTACACAAAAATCTGAAGACATATGAAAACCAAGATAATTCTACAAGCGAAGTCATCTCGTCAACGCCGTGTCCGCCGCTACTGCCTTCGTCGTCGGCAGCAGTTCAAGAAAACCTACCTTCTAGTACCGAAGCATCTCCAGAGTACATACTTCGAGAAGATATAATTAATGACCTCGCGTTATGGCCACAGGTATTGTCCGACCAGCAGAGGGTGTTTTTAACTGAGCGTGGACCAGTCCAGCTAAAACAGAGTTCTTATCCTATAAATAGTTCTAAGAGATCTTTTTCGAATAGTTATTATACTAAAAAGCTGTTAAATAATGAAACTGTTTCAAGAAACTGGCTGGTATACTCTAAATCGACTGATTCAGTGTATTGTTTTTATTGTAAACTGTTCCATGCTGATAGAACCCCTTTCAATGATGAAATAGGTTACAAAGATTGGCAGCATTTGTCTAGAGCTTTAGAACGTCATGAAAAGAGCGACACTCACTTGTCATGTGTTAAACAGCAAATTACACTAAAAACTTATATTTTGAAAGAAAAGTCGGTAGATTTCATGAACCAGGTTACGTGCTTATAAAACAAAGTCACTTTCGCTGTCTGTCCGTCCCTATGTATGCTTAGATCTTTAAGGCGGGCAGAGTTCCTAATTTTGCGAAACGAGTCATTTTCGAACGCCGAGATTGGCGTCGCTGGACAATGTTGCAATCTATAAAAAATACACAAGATAGCTAAAGAAGTAAACTAAAAGTATCGCCGAATAGGTTTTTGAAATATTGCTTTAATAAATCAACCGCTACCCTCTCGAAATAACTTTTGATCGCTGAGATCTCAGGATTTACAGATCCGACCACTATTACTTTAAAACAAGTATTTAGATCTATAACTAAGCTAAAAGTATCGCCGAGTAGATTTTTTATTTAAGTTAGAATTTTTAAATAACAAGCAAAAATGTACCAAAATTTGCACGTGGCGGTGCGTAAGCGACAAAAAGAGAGTAATACGATAATGAACCTTATTTAGTATGCAGAGCGTTCGAGTATGGCATATTAGGGCATCAAAATAAAATGGCCTGATACCACCTCGCCTTAAGTATTATAAATGTGCTTGTACTTATAGGTACCTATGTGTTATTATAATATATAAAATGTTTATTTTTGATATTAAACTTCTTTAAAAAATGTTATAATCTGTTATTCTTGTTACCTAACTCCTTTTGTCCGTAAAATTCATTTAACTCGTGTACAGTGGGCCTCACAGCATCCAGGGGAATTTGATCAGATTGGATCATGGTCACCACTTAGGTACTCGCGTGAATGTACCGGTTTCATCGCGATATCTACTCATTACTAGAGGGCGCCAGGGTGATGATTGCACCCGGGCGCTACATGAGCTAGAGACGGCACTGCATAGACATAATCTTTTTCAATAGCTTTACCTACTTATTTCTAAAGTTGTACTTATTTTAATTTTCTTAAATTATCAGAATATAGATTAATTGTTATTAGGCCTTTTGGCGCATATAAATCTACTTTTTAACCCTTTTTTATTATTAACTGACAGGTAAAATACATAGTTTTGATGTTGGCCTTTTAATAACATTTTTGTTGGTTTTCAATGTAACCACGCGGGTTAAATCATCTGTCCATTTATAACGATGAACTAAACTTGTAAGATAGTCCTGAGACCATCGACGCCAGAAACTTTGGAACATCTTTTGAACTAATTGGGTTTTAACTTTATTTCCTTTCAAAAACCTTCTACAGTACGCTATGACTCTTAATAACCTTGGCAGCGAAGAGAATCTCTGAAAAATTGTATTTTCAGGTACCGTAGCCTTTACGTTTTCTTCTAGCTGGACCTTTACATCGTTTGGCTTACCGTAACTAATGACCGGATCTCGCAGAAACTGCAGACCGTTAAGCCAAAGTTCGTTCTCTGCTAGTTCCGATGGCAAGACTCCTCGAGAGGCACAGTCTGCTGGATTTTCCTGAGACGGAACGTGCCACCACTGCGACGACTCTAATGTGGTTATTATCTCCGATACCCGGTTTGCCACAAAGGTTTTCCACTTATTCGGGTGACTGTTCAGCCACGCTAAAACTATCGTGGAATCTGTCCACGCTGGCACCTTTTCCTTTGGAATACCTACCACTTCGATAGCTTCACATAACAATCTAACCAACAACACTGCTCCGCAGAGCTCCAATCACGGAATGCTGATCTGCTTTATAGGCGCGACGCGTATCTTTGCAGCCAAAAAAGTCGTTTGGATATCTCCATTTGGTCTACAAACCCTAAGGTATATTACAGCGGCGTAAGCTAACTTGGAGGCATCGCCAAATCCATGCATTTAAACACCGACATTATCCTTTCTTATGCCAAGCCATCGAGGAATTTTCACTGCAGTGAGTTGTGGCAGTTCTGTATGGTAAGTATTCCATTCATCTAATAATTCTGTGGGTACTGCATCGTCCCATCCTATTCCTGATAACCACAGCTTTTGAATCATCATTTTTGCTAATACTATGGAGCTAGCTAATGGAGCTAGCTATCCATCCAAGTGGATCGAATATTCTAGCTATGCCGGAAATAATTTTTCTTTTTGTTACAGGTCCTGACATTGGAGGAAGCTGCACTTTGTACTGAAAAACGTCTTCGCTGCGGTTCCAGGTAAGACCTAATATTTTAATAGTTGTATCTAGTTTCATTTCTATGTTGTCCTCATTTGTTCTATCAATTTGTTCTAATACTTCTTTGTTCTGTTTGTCCTCTATTTTGTTCTGTTTTGTGTTCTCATCTTTGTTTATCTGTTTCAGGAGTTCGCGGTTGTTGCTGTTCCATTTTTGTAACTGGAAACCACCTTTCTCTAATAATTCTACTATTTGTCTGTACAGGTTCACGCCTTCCTCAACCGTCGAGCAACCTGTCATCAGATCGTCCATGTAGAAGCACTTCAAGACCTTTTCTGCTGCTAGCGGATATTTATCTCCTTCATCGTACGCGACTTGATGCAATGCTCGCACAGCCAAGTACGGAGCTGAAGCTGTTCCGAATGTAACTGTCATTAACTCATAATCTTGAATTGTATTTACAGGATCGTCTCTCCAAAGTATGCGCTGGTAGATGACATCTTCTTCATCTACTCTCACCTGTCTATACATCTTGATAATATCTGCTACAAGCGCGATATAATGAACTCTCCAACGCAAAATGGTGTGACGAAGATCCGCTTGTAGGGTTGGACCTACCATGAGTGTATCATTGAGTGACACTCCCTTGCTGTTTGGACTGGATGCATCATACACTACACGCACCTTTGTGGTTTCTTTATCGTTCCTGACTACTGCGTGATGTGGTAAGTACACAGCTTCATTTTTTCTATTATCGCTTTCTTTAAGCGGACGCATGTGGTTTGACCTTAAATATTCGTAAATGACATATTTGTATTGTTCTTTTAGTATTGTATCTTTTGATGATCTTTTTTCCAATGATATCAATATTTTCACTACTATATCCCTAGAGTGTCCATATTTGCATTGTGGTTTCTCGTCCTTAAATGGCAGCTTCACTACGTATCTACCATCTTCTCTCTTCGTTGTGCTTTTAAAGAAAGCTTCACATTTTTGCTCTTCTTCAGTAAATAGCCGCCTTGTACTTGTCTATTTTTCAATTTCCCAGAATCGTTTTAATAATTCATTCTCATTTTCATTGCAGGTGACATGCATGGCCAATATATCATCGTGTGTAGCCTTGGTGGATGTGACAACGCCAGAAAGGATCCAACCTAGACTCGTGTTCTGTGCAATCAGTTTTCCACTTGAACTCTTCATTCGTTGTTTGAGGACTTGGCTATAGACGTCCGCACCAAGCAGCATATCAATTCTACGAGGAGTAGCAAACTGCGGATCTGCTAACTGAATAGTTTCTATGTCTAGCCAATCTATTTTTTCAATGTGCCTTTCAGGTAGATAAGATATTATGTGACCTAACACGTAAGCTTGAACCTCCATCTTGAACTCTGGATCCGTACACGACTGAATGATGGTATGTACTACATACTTTGCCTTAATTTTGATGTCATTGCCTAATCCTATAACCGTTCCTTTCGCAGGTATCTTCTTCAAGCGCAGCAGTTGGACCGCCGCCTCGGTAATGAAGCAAGCTTGAGATCCCTGATCCATCAGGGCTCGGACAGTTTGATATTCAACGGTCAACGGTACATCGCCAGTGGAGAGACATGCTTTGACCTTGTCGCTCGTGGATGGTGTTTCGCTATCAACTGCGGGCTTAGCTGCCACTGGCTTATTTGCATTGAACTCTTCGGATGTGAGATGAAGCAGAGTGTGGTGTCTTCTCTTACAAATACGACAGATTGTTGGTTTCTTGCAGCTATAGACATTATGGTTTCCGCCTAGACAATTGAAACACATCTTGTTCTTGCTAACGAACGCTCTTCTCTCACTGACCTCTTGTTTCGCAAACGCTTTACAGAAACTTAGTGTATGGTTATCTGAACAAGACTCGCAAGGCATAGACGTGGACGTCGCTACCATAGACCGACACGACGTTTGGGAACCGCTTCCATGCTGTACTACAGACCGCTTACTCAGTTCTACAAATTCTAAGGCACGAAAACGATTTTCTAGAAAGGTTTTGAACTGCGCAAAGGTTGGTAAATCATTGTTATCAACATTGGAACTTGAACCGTTAGAGATGTTAAGCTCCCACTGTTTCCGCGTTTCTGGATCAAGTTTAGAACCTACAACTTGGATATGATGATGTCCCACGAGCTTACATCAACCTTTAGGGCCTTTAACGCGCTTAAACAATCACACGTCGTATCGATCAATTCTTTGATTGATTTAGCTGACTCGAGTTTCATGGATCGTTGTCCGAACAATTTATTTAGGATCGCATTTGACAAAAACCTTTTATTGCTGTATCTATTTTCTAACAATTCCCAACAGCATTCATAATTAGAATCAGCGATTGGTGTGTGCCTGATTAAAACTTCGGCTTCACCGGTGACGTGCCCTTTTAGATAGTGAAGTCTCTGAACATTATCTAGTTACTTGTTGTTATGGACTAAAGAAACAAACAAGTCCTTGAATGTAGTCCATTCCTCGTACTTTCCACTAAATGTTGGAATTGTGATTTTGGGCAACTTTGCCAGGGAACTCGAATTCGAATGATCTTCCTTTGTACTAGTTACTACTGTTTGACTTGACTTTATTGTTGACTTAAAATGTGATCTCGCTATAAAATAACTCTCTTCCGTATTTGAGTAAATCTCATTTTTTACATAAACTGACTCCTGTATATCGCTAACCTTGCAAGACTCATACAATTTGGAATTGTTTGTACGAAACAATGCCCAGTCTTTATCTAAATTATCTATTTTAGCCTCTATGTAATCAACTGTACATCTGACTTTAGGACATTTTTTAAAATTAATCAAAGCTCTTTCTATAGACTTTTGAAGATCTTTTTGTAAATTAATAAGAGAATCCATCATTAATTTTTAACCAGAAACTAAAGTAAATACTCAATTCTTAAAAACGACAATAATAATTTTTTACTCTAATTATACTTATCTATTATAAGTGTACAACTAAAGTTTTCGCAAATTCACCATTTTAAACACAACATTCACTATACAGAGTCAACGAATAGAGTACTCACGGTTTTTTCACCACAATACAAACTCGTAACGATGTTGTAGCTGTGTAATTGTACCGCCACCGTTCTCCTGCTCTTCTGAGGCGCGGAGGATACTTCCGCCCGCCTTGGACTGCTGTTATGGGCTCTGTGTGCCCACTATCTGGTCTGGTCTCCGGGGGGACGTGGGGTTCCTTGGGACTCCTCACTCCTTGTACTAACTTCGGGGGTCGCTGGGTTCAGGGAGCCCAGGCACCTTGATCTACTCCTAAAGGGGGCGTGGGGTCATGGGTCTCACACGCCTTGTACTGAACTTGGGGGCACTGGGTTCTGCAAGCCCAGGCCTTGTACTTCTCTTGAGGGGAGGCGTGGGGTTAGGGGGCCCCACACTCCTTGGACTGCTTCTTCAAATGGGGATCGCAAAAGGCAAACGTAGCCTTTGCGACCTTGATCTCATAAACTGCGAGGAGGGGACAACTTTCACCACTCACATGCACTGTAGACTCACTGCACTGTATTGTACTGCACTGTACTGCACTGCACTCTCGAGAGAACACAGGGTATGGTTTCACCACTGTGTCTCAACTGCACTTTATCCGCTGCGATCCACAGCGAGTACAGTTATTGCCCTACGCCTACCTATTACTGGTTAATTAGGTACCTAACATCTAGTACCAATCCGGCTTACGAAGGACCATGTATAAATTGTACTTAGGTCGCTAGAGGGCAGGGTGTTATTGAAACCACCGTACAGTATTAAATTAAGCCTTTTTTTTTTTTTTTTTGAATGGACTTATCTCGCTGTTGGCCTCTGAGGCCGTTGCAGCTTAACCGAGCTTTTGGCGAGCGCAGAAGGCGCTCAGCCCTATAATTTTATTTTTGATGAGGCAACTAGCGCAAGGGCACCACTTAGGTACGAACCTCGGCTTGGGCTGTTGCCGGGACGGGGATAGGAGAGAAACGCCCGGGTACGTGCTTGTACCTCGTATAGGCGGCGACTAAAGGGACTCGCCGACCTCGCCGGCGAGGTCGGTGTATTTGTGGAGTGTTTACTCTGTCTAATGTGGATGACTCATCCGCATTAGCGGAAGTGATTTCGTCATCCGGGTCTCCGAGAACGTGTCTCGGACGACGGAGGGTTTTTCTGTGTTCGGACAGTTCAATCGAATAGTCCGGAATGGTATGTACCAAAAGATTCGGATGATGAGTGGCAAGTTCATAATGTCGCTTGGAAGCGAGCTTGATGAACTTAGCTATTGACTCTAATTTCAAATCACGATGCAGATCGTTATTGCGAAAATACCAAGGCGAGCCTGTGGCTTTTCGCAAGAAACGATTTTGTACTAATTGAATGGCAGCAACTTGACGAGAGTGGGCGAATACTACTGAGGAGTATGTCATGATGGAGCGAATGCAAGCTTTGTAAAGGGTCACCTTATTTCTAAGAGATATTTTACTTTTCCTGCTTAGGAGTGAGGACAGTCGTCCTAAGGTGTACTTAGCTTGGTTGCACCTCTTAGTGATGTGCAACCTAAAGGAAAGACGTCTATCAAGGATGACACCCAAGTATTTGGCAGAGGGGGCCCAGCGGATGGGCACACCAAATAGTGATATCGGTTTTGGGGTGAGATTTCTCCGTGTAAAGTACACTGCTGTGCTTTTCGACGGGTTTACCTCAATCCGCCACTTGCGAAACCAAGCGGCAAGAGCGTGAAGGGCAGCTTGAAGCCTTATACCCACCCGATCAGGATTCCGATTGGATGTGTATAAGGCCGTGTCGTCTGCATATAGGGCTATTTCCACTTGAGGAGTGCGAGGGATATCGCTGGTGTACAGCGTGAACAGGAGGGGGCCGAGAACGGAGCCTTGAGGGACTCCGGCTCTAACTGGCCTAGGGTTTGAGAGTGTGCCTTCCACGGTGTAGCGAAAGCTACGACCTTGGAGATAGTCTCGTATGATGAGCACGAGTCTGTCTGGCACTCCGAGTTTGGATAGCTTGTATACCAAGCCATTGTGCCAGACCTTGTCAAAAGCTTTCGCTACATCGAGGAAGACGGCACCAGTATCTGAAGGCCAGGTACTTTGCCAATTGGAGAGGACATGCTCCGTTATGCGGAGCACCTGTTGTGGACATGAGTGTTGGGCACGGAAGCCGAACTGCTCATTGGGAAGGAGTTTGAACTCATTGACATGGGACCAGAGACGCTTCATTAGAAGACGCTCATAAATTTTACCTAAGCCATTAAGCAGGCTAATGGGACGATAACTTGTTGGGTCGTAGGCGGGTTTCTTGGGTTTACGGAAACCAATGACATTGGCTTCCTTCCAAGCATCAGGGAAGGTGCAGAGTTCCATAGCCGCATTGAAGATGCTGACTAGAATATAGATAAGGGGAACAGAGAACTGCTTGAGTACTCTGTTGGAGATGCCGTCGGGGCCGGATGCTTTCTTTGGGTGTAAAGCCTTGATAATATCAAAGACTTCAGAGGCCTCAATTGGATTAAGTGGGGAGGTAGGAGGTAGGGAGGCTATACGGTCAACCTCGTTGTTCACCATGTCGAGGTGTGCAGGATCAACGGGCTCGAGACTGGGAGAGCATTGAGCTTCAAGGGTTTCAGCCAGGTAGTCGGCTTTTTCCTCGTCTTCGAATGCTAGGGTCTGGTTGGGTCGGATAAGAGGAGGCATCGGAGCGAGAGCGTCCGCTTTCATGGAGCGAGCTAGCCACCAGTAGGCCAGATGGCTAGGCTCGATCCCCGAGAGCAGGCTCTCCCACTCACGATTGCGGTGTTCTTTGATGCGCTCTCTCACCTCTCTGTGCAGAGAGCGCATTAAGACACGATTGTCTTCAGTGGGGCAGCGACTATGAAGTCTGACTGCAGCGTTCGCTTCAGTCATCAGTCGTCTTATATCGTCAGGCAAGGGCCCGCGGTGGTCATCCACTACGGGAACCTGTTTCGAAGCGTCTCTAACTGAGTCAGTGACGTGCTTGGTAAGTGCCTCAACTGCTACCGTAATGTCATCAGGTGTTAATATGACAGAAGGGATTCTATCCAGATCAGGCGAGTGCGCAGACTTGAGAGCTTTCTCAAGCTTATGCCACTCTACCACAGTCTTGGTAGCAGGGGTCTGGTCAGTGGGGGGGCCTAGCAGTAGTAAAACAGGGCGATGGTCGGAGTCAAGTTCGTGGATAACTTCGATCGAGCGTAACTGAAGGGCTACGTTTTTGAGAAGCGCTATGTCCAAGAGGTCGGGGGGAGTGGCAGTAGGGAAGCGAGTCATACCCCTAGGGGCAATGATATTGAAGTTAAGGGGTTCAACTAGTCTTTCTAATTGTCTACCTTTGCAATTGGTCTTAGTGCTATTCCACATGACGTTTTTGGAGTTGAAGTCACCCGCCAGAATGACGGAGCTTCCTAAGCTGAAAAGAGCTTGCAGATCACTCTCGAATAGAGGTGAGCAAGTTTTACTAGGAGAAACATAACAGGATGCAACAATGACCGAGGAGTGACCGGTCATTGCTATTCGGCAGACAGAGGCTTCTATGTAGGTCATAGGAGGGATCTAAGGGCATGCAGTGAAGAGATTTCTTGTAGTAGATGGCAGTGCCGCCTCTCGGGGCTGGCAGTCTGTCGTTGCGTAAAATCTGATAGTTGGGCAATTTTTGGATCCCGATGACCAGGCTTCAAGTTAGTCTCTTGGACTAGCAAGAGGTGAAGTTGATGCCTATTGACGAAATCTTGAACAATAAAACGTTGTCTAGAAAGACCATCAGCGTTAAAAAACGCTAATGATAATGAACGGGGTTTCTTCCGTTCCTTTTGTACAACCATTTTGGTGGTTTAAAAGGGGTTTGAAGATGGCGAAGCTGCCTTAACGGCAGCGAGAAGAGCTGAGTGCGCCTCGAGAGCAATCAGCTTCTCTATTGTGGATTTAGATTGCCTGAGCTTCTGTGCTAGCACGCGAACCTCAGCAAGATCAATTGAAGCAAACTCCATGATGAGCGCTAGGTCGGAAGCGAAATCCGACTTGGTAGATGGAGCTGGCTCGGTAGGGCGCGGAGGGGGGGCCGTCGCCTTAGGGCTGGAATACGGCAAGGGCTTGGCCCAGGCTGAAAGTTTCGGGGGTTGAGACTCCACCATGGTCAACTTGGGAGTTGACTTGGTGTATTGAGGGTGAGCGCGAGGGTGACTCCTGCGGGTCGCCACTCTGCTGGCTTTGGGTGCTGAAGGACAACCACGATAATTCGCGGTGTGTCCCACAGCACCGCATAGCACACAGCTTGGCGGCTCGATGGTGTTGCGTGTGCGTTTACAGTCAGAGGTGCCATGATCTGATCTCCTAGGCACTTGACGCAACGGGGGCGGGCGTGGCAATTTTTGGCCGAATTTCCATAGCGTTGGCGAACTTTTTTTATTCAAATCGTAACAACAACTTTAACCGAAATGCAAAACGCTTCGATAGCGCGATTCAGAAATCTGCACTTGTTAGCAGCGACATCTAGTTATGATTTTTGAACTACATACGATAATAATTGACTTTAACCTTCTGAACAACACCTGAAACCTAATTGTTTATAAAATCAGCTTTCGGAAAAAGAATCATCAACCCTATTCCTATGATTAAAATATAACAAAATATCTAGTACTTACCTACCTACATGGACTATAAGGGTCATACCACAAAGAATGAATTAAACACAGTTTTAACAATTGTTTAGCTAAACAATGTTTAAAGGTTTGGACACAAGTTAAAACCGAGTCTATTAGTAAAGTTTATATAAGTACCTACTACAAAACTGTGTTTAGTCTATATTTAGCTAAACATTAACCTAATGTGAGTAGGTAGGTATAGTTGCGGTTTTTTCGAATGGGTCACTTTGATGATGACATATTTTTTTCTTTAGGATATTGTCGATACATCATTACAATACAATCAAAGCTAGAAATAAATAATTACATTTATTAACAAAGAGTCCTTTTACCTTATGTTATAATATGTAATTGGTACTTAATTAAGTAGGTAGGTACTTAAAACAATAACCCCCCGTAATCCTAGATTTACTTATCCGTATCACAACAAAATAATGTTATGTACTTATTTCACTTTTGATAACAATAGAAGACATTAAAAGGACAAAACAAGATATTTTTATTTTGTTTATGTATCGGTCGCGGCCTTGAAGCGTAGCTTAGTAGGTATCTATGAATCAGCTGGTTCGCGGCTCTGACGGCACGGCACGGCGCACGCACACACAGCAGAGTCACAGTATCATTTGGTAGAGACGCTTGTGTTGCGAGGTTATGTTGAAAAGTATTGGTTTATTTACTACATATAAAAGGCTTCATTATTGTAAGTATTTATATTTATTTAATAACATCGTGTGCTTTTAATTTGCTTATGCATATTTGAGTAGCTAGTAGGTACCTACCTAGAGTCTAGCAAGACGAGAAAGCTTTATAGAGAGCTATTAAATTTCCTTGAATAAAAAGTGATGATTGGCAATCTAAGTGTGAGGATTCTAATAAGGTAATACTAACAAGAATGGCATTTTAAAGTTGATATGAAGTAGGTACCTACATGATAATCACTGAGGTAGGTACCTACCTACTTACAGTCAAAATATTAATAATTTTGCGATAGGTATAGATACCTACGTAATTTGGTTCTAGATCAAAGAAGAAATAAAGTCTAATAACAAATTGTTATACTTATAAGAATATAAAGAATACCTACCTGATACTGATAGACTGAAGTTGACTGAACCTTTTTATATAGGTATTGTTTTGTAAATACACAGGTACTTAAATATAGCGAAACACCCAGACCTTGTTCTGCGGCGAGAATCGAATCCGCAACTTCCGGCGTCTCAGCAGGCTATTCGCCTACTTTACCACAGAGGTCGTCATTGTTATTGTATTTACTTACATACTAATGCCTACATTACCACCTAAAGCTTATTACTAAGCAATGCCGATTACAAAACAAATCATATCACAAAATATAACATCTGATTATTTTATAACGTAACATTTTCACAATCAATGTTAAAATTTCATAAGAAGCTTCCATAAAAAGTGATTCAATATGAATAAAAACCCATACCTACTTAACTAGTCAAAAAAAAAACGAGTGTGCGACCATGAAGTAAAACTTCTTTTTCAAAATACTAGGTAATTTATAAAACTGTTTAAGAACGAAATGAAATTACGAACAAACAGATGCGTCCGTAGATGAATTTCCACGAGCTGTCCACACGTCTGTAGGTCGATCAGTCTATGTTCATTCTGGACAGACGCAACTCGCACATTCACGTTTAAAAATATACGAAACGTAACTCTCTCTCTTTCTATCTGCACTAACTTATATCTCCCTCTCAGCTTCCGTTCGCACTTTTCGTAACGCATTCACCAGCTTACTCCCCAAGTCACCGTGCGTAAAGAAGTTTAACTTCAATAAAATGAGTCACGTGTCAAGGTATATAGTATTGATTGTAGCAGCTGCGATGACCAGCGTCCACAGCGCGTATAAGAATGAGGTGCATGATGTGCCGATGTCGGTGATTATACGACCTTTTATACCTGAGCTGGATGAGAAGAAAGTGGAATCTTTGATGGAAACTATCCAGGTATGTTCCTACATTTTGTAATGACAAACCAAAGCCCTGCGAGCTGGAAAAGTAGCTAAATAAAATACTTACATAATTTCGAGAATAGTACAGTTACTTCCTTATATAAATCGCGTATTAATAATATGGTTTGAAATACCTAATCACGAAAGTTTTCGAAGTAAAAAAACACAGAAATGCTGCTTGCCAGCTGAAACGGGCGAGCTCTCTAAGTAAATTTAAAGAGCTCGCTCATTTCTGCTGGCTAGCAGCATTTCTGTGTTTTTTTACTTCGAAAACTTTCGTGATTAGGTATTTCAATCCATATTATTAATACGCGATTTATCTAAATATAAGTAGGTATATTTTTGTTAAATCCACCCAATTACGATACCTACCTACTTTGGTTTTTTTTCCGGACACCACGCCAACAAAGCAGAATACCTAGTTAAACTATTTATTATCGTTCTACTCAACCATTTAATTATTGAGCGGAAGGTAACCGTAAATCTTGCTAGAAATTGCTCTAAGTATGTGAATATTTGTGCCTAATCTAAGCGACAATCTATCAATTACTCGTATTTCCAGTTATCCCATTCATGGAAACATTCAGGGTGAACAGGCTAGGAGATAGACTGGTATCTAGGCTTACGTTTGTAATGGTAGTTGCTTGCCTCAATACTAATGGAATTTATCTAGAACGACTGATAATTAACCAGGGCCGGATTAACCCTATCGGGGCCCCTAGGCAATGCAATTCTCGGGGCCCCTTTTCTTAGTTTTTAAAATCTATTTTTTCTTTTACTAAAGTCGAGTCGATGAGATCCTGCGTTTTGATTGGTTGAAATGATATTAATGAATAGATAAGTGATAATCCAGGTAGGATGGAGTAGGAAAGAGAAATGAGACGCGACGCGGTTATTTTAAAGGAGATCGGACATTTTTGTATGGACTTTGGTCCAAGTGGCGTCGGATGATGAGGACTGCTTTATTTACTTGATAATTTAATATTATAACGCTTACTATACCCGAAAATAAATCGACACATGGAGAAAAAAGTAATTGACACATAGGTATATCACCCATTATTATATTAAAGAGTTATTGTAATATATTTTTTTTTCTATTTATATGCAGATTTTTAGAAAAAAACGATATATATTACAGGTATTCGTTAGAGCACAAATAACAACATAACATAACCCCCGAAGGCTTAAGAGGTATACCTATTATAGTAATAATTATGTGTTTTATATATAATAAAGGTTAAAATAAAAGAAACATGAACGATTAATATGTATTTATTATATTAAAATGTGGTTCAAAAATTCTGCAGGATGGCGTATTTGGTCTTGGTAGCGAGCCCACCCTAAATACCATACTATGGTCATAATATGGGCACAAACCCCTAAAGTCCTCTTCCCCGTTATACAGCTACAATAATAATGCCGTATGGAATCCAATCCTGCAGCTTCTTCTCCATACATTATGTATGTGTAATAGGTTCTCGACCTGGTGTGGCGTGACTGTATCCGCCCTCGTAACAGTGTTAAGTTTGGTTCCGTAATATTATGTCGCTCCAATCCTGCGGGGGGTGCACCGTCACGATAAATATCTATACTGTATATACCACCACGGACGTGCTCACTATAGTAGCTACGCGCTAGCTTTAGTTGATAAGTTCCGAGGGCGAATATTATTAAATCTTCTTCTGAAAACCGTGGGAACCCTCTCAATTCTGGAAGATCCCCAGAAATCGCTGTGAAAGCTGCACGCCGTCGGTTCATATTACTAGCCGTTATATATTCTGCTAGATTATTAGGCATATTCATACGCTGGTTAATGATTTCAATAAACCGGTCAGCATATACGCTGTCATGCACTGGCATGTGGAAAGCATTCAACAACGCAGCAGCTATTCTAAAATTCGGGAATAGGTGTTTCAGGGCAACGTTGACATATTCTTGCCTTAGTAGTTTAAAGTCACGCTTGATGCGTCCGAAAACAATCTCCACAACCCAGCGGACCATGGTTACTTTTCTGGACTTATTAGCCTGCATGGTGGTTAGTTGAGTTTCTCCGGGATGTAAAGACTCAGGCGTATGAGTTATGTAGCCGAAACTTCTAAAATATGGCAAGGCGTCCCTAAATCCTTTATCCAAAATAAAAATGTCACCGGGTCGAAAAAAGTAATGGAATACGTCTTGTTCATCGTGAATAACATCTTGCATTATATTTGCATCTGATTTGGTCGCTTTATATGGCCCGTAAATATCTATTATGTATCCATCCGAGCATGTCAGTACCAGTGGTTTTATTAAATTCCTGTACTTATGAGGGCTATATGTATCCCTCTGAAATAAAAAATTCGCGCTTTTTTGGATATTTTGGTAAGTACCATCAATAATGGTGATAGCAGGCATTTTGTTTTCGGGTTCATTTGGGTTGCCGAACAATGCAGCAGGTATTACTAGATTCCTGTTTACTGCTTGTTGTCTGGTTAAATGGTCAAAACCCAAATGTTGAGGCACAAAGTCTTCTAATAGACACTCTTGTGCCAAATGTACGAGCCTCTCAAAGTGTCTTCGGCTTATGCCATACAGAGTCGCTAGCCTGTCGTCCGATTCTCCACTTCTGAGTTTTGATAGGTACATTCCTAATATTTTCTTTGGCTGGGTACTCCTTCTACTGAAAGATGGTGTTTCAGCTAGAATAATGTTGAATTCTTCGAGAGTTCGCCCAGTCCAGTAATGCAATTCGTCTGCTGACATATTTTCAACATGTTCAAAATCCATGTGTGTTGTATTTGTTATGACATTTTTTAAAATGGAAATGATGTCCATTATATGTGCACTCGAAAATTCATGCGATATGTTTGGGCCTTCAAATAACTCCTCCCAATTATTTGATTGCATATGTTCGTCACATACTCTAGCACTTGGTGGCACATAATAGTTTGCGTTAATCAAAAAATCGGCCTTTACTCTCTCAGGTATCCGGCGTCGCGATATCATACGGCAGCCATAAAAAATACATGCATTTGCTGTATTTGGAGCACGAGATAATTCCGACAGATTCAATGACTGAAGTAAATCAGGTTGCTGTAGTTGCTGTACTTCGTCCTGATCTATATTTCCAAATGCATCTTCTCGTGGTGTTGAAGGTCCTGGCAAAGGATCTTGCATAGCACCCTGACCCTGAGCCCTTTGACTCCTTAACCAGCATGGACGACAGACGTATTCTCTGCCGTTGAATATAACCTACAACAAAAAAACAAAAAAGTTGTAATGACTTTTATAGATTTTTTCTATTACCATGTGAACTCCCAACCTACCAAATAAGTAGGCATTATTACTAAACTAAACCGTTAACATTGTAAAAATCAATAATTGTCAAGCTGTAAATATCTTACTCACGGATCTTTGTAACGCTAAAGACAAGGATTTTTTGTCAATAATGAATATGAGTACTTGGATGTGAGAAACAACTCTTTCACTATAATAATACTCTTTCTTATACATATACCTAATAAATAGCTCTTCCATAATAATAACCAGCTCTTTAAATAACTCTTTCACGGTAACTATAGAAAATGCTGCTTAGTTTGGTATTATCTATTGCACCAACAATCAACAGCAATATGGCTTAAAAGGTACATACCTGACGCGGTGCAATTGATGCGAGTATATGTGCTGAGATGGCTGGGTTTGACTCGAACAGATTTCGGGTAACATTTTGCCTTTCTCTTCGTAACACTGAACGATTACACACTAAACACACAATGCCAGCACTAGGCAACATCTTAAAAGTCCAATCCAAAAGCAATATCACAAGTCCGTTTCAACGTGCCAAATCGAGTAAGTAAATCAAAATATATCCAAAAAGAAAGCCGGTAAGAACAAAATAAAGAAACCAAACGATGTCCTTGAATAATAGCGAATGACTCACTGACCAGTGAACAATACGCGCGGCGCAGGAGCATCACCCCCCCGCCACCCCGAGGGGTACCGGGCGTATACGGGCGGTGGGGGATAAGTGCGAGTACTCGGCAAATAAGTTTTGGCCGAACAAAAGGTAGCTTTTTCAATTGTTCGTCTATAATAGGTACCAGTTTTCTGGACTGTATAACTTTTTTCTCCGTGGGCCGATTTTATGGTGTCCATAGTAAAAAAATATCCTACATTCACGAACTATTATATGGACTAGGTTTCATCAGCCGACGCCATTTGGACCACTTCCGCCCGTTCTCCTTTGATCTTGTTAAATGCAAAAAAAAAATATATTGTTTAACGAAAGAAAATATTTTTGTGAAGTAGGTACAATAAAAAACTTTCGTGATTGATTTCAATCATTATTATAAATACGGGATTTATCACGTACCGTCTTATCGGTGTTTCGACCGACAATGTGCGAGGCGAGACGTTATTCGGAGCGGATCGCACACACCCTGATGAAGGTTCACGAATTGAACCGAAACATGATCGGTCGAAACACCGATAAGACGGTACGTGATAAATCCCGTATTTATAATAATGATAGGTACAATAAGTTTATAAGTTTAAATAGCAACTCTTCTTACTTTTTTAGATACAAATCGTTTAAAACATCTTGGAAGTTAACCTTTTCCAACACATCATTTTCAATCGCCATTATCGACAATGAATTTAAAGGGTTCTGTGATATTGTAGAACGAAGACAGTTTTTTATTAATTTAAATTTCGAAAAATTTTGATTTTCTGCTGCGTTTGATATCATCAGACTTCTATATATTTGCAATGCTATCATTACATTCGGGAAAATTAATTGTACCGCTTTTTACACTAAGGAGAATATTTTTTTCTATGGCAACATTACCGGATAATAATGGGGAATGTCACGAATGAAACGTTTTTTTTCTTGGTGCGTGGCCCGCATCGACTAGGCCTTCGTGGACCCCTAGTCGGTGCGGGGCCCCTAGGCAGTTGCCTAATCCGTCTTATGGTTAATCCGGCCATGTAATTAGCTATAATAGTGGAAGCTGAACATGTAGATTATTAGATATTCGACAGTCTGAGGAAGAGGTACCTATATGACTGGAATTTGTATTCCGTCTAAATAGACCCAGCAAATCCGATGGTTGAATGATATTCGCTAAAATATAAAGCTATATCAAACTGTTAAGTGATATTTTCTGCTTGTTTGCAAGTCCTTGCAGTAACGACAAACATCGAGTTACACAAGATAGAAAGGGTGACCTATAAAGAGGTACCTAACTTTGTCTAACAAACCATGTCACATTGCATCCAAAGGTTGTCTGGAAGAGATCAGTTTTTTAGCGGTTTATATTTCTCATTCTTTGTAGCTTGTAAGGTATAGTAAAAAAAATCATTTACTCACTTTTTCATACCATTTCCAGAAAGACGAAGAAAAAGGCAGCGTTCCTCCCATCGACATCCTCTGGATAACTGGATCTGAAGGTGGCGATTACTACTACAGTTTCGGTGGCTGTCACCGGTACGCGGCGTATAAACGCCTGAACCGACCCTCCATACCAGCCAAGCTCATCAAATCTACTGTCACTGATCTCAGGACCTATCTAGGAAGTAGCACGCCGGATTTGAAGTAGACTGAACAAAATTGTTTATGAATAAGAATTTTATTTCACAACTTTATAGGAATAAATAGTGTATTGCATTGTATGGCAAACGATCAACGGCTGATTATTATAAAACAATTTAAATAATGTAAGCATAAATGAAGGGCAACCTTCCATTGTCATCTAAGCGAAAACTCATCGACATGACTGTGTACTTCTCTTACCTATCCTAACCTACGGTGCTCAGACGGACTCACAAAAGTTCAAATTCGGGGTGTGCCAAAGATCGATGGAGCGTAGCATTTTAGGTGTAAGGCGAATATAGTAGCTGATTGGTTTTATTTGGAGGGTTTCTGCTCAGAGAGGAATCAGTTCGAAGTGCTCAAAAAATTATATGTCATTCATTGACCTTTTATCTGCAAAGTGAACATACAAAAAAGTTCTACCTGTTTATTTACTATGAGAAAAAAAAAATAACAAGATGTAGCTGTTTTCAACTTTCAATTTGATTCAACCTCTAAACGACATAACATTTTGTAATTTTTCTTTCACCTAAATGTGGGCAAACACTTTACCTTCAAGTTGAACATATGATTCTGTGCTGCGACGGCCTTTCACGTGGCAATTAATTATTTTAGATTTTTCCGAATAATTAGTGGGCGTAACCTTATAAGGTGGTCGCGCAGGCGACGGGCGGCAGTGTACCGCTGACTGTCGTATGGGAGGGTTATGTTTGTTTGTCTGCCGAATAGAATAGTCTGCGAACCGATAGAATCCGTAACACACTCTACGCTATTAGACCGGAATCATCGATGTGGGGTATAAGTCTGCAAGACTCAAATCTGACTGGGCGGGAAAAATTACGAATTTGTTTATCTAGTAGGTACAGTATTCCATCCAAAGGTAGTCTGGTAGAGATCGCTATTCAGCGATAAGACCGCCAATTGTATCACATAGTGTTCTTTTTAGCTGTATTGTTTTCTTGGTGTGCAATAAAGAATTATCTAATCTAAAGTATATGTAATTAAATATGAATTGAGAGACGCAGATATTTTTTAATACATATAATTTAAGATTTTTATAATAATGTGTTTTTTATTTATGTGCCTCTAGAAAAATAACTACCATAATAATACATAATCATTTTATAAACCTATAAATAGTTCATAAAAACGCAGTTTTCTTTCTTTCTACATGAATCTTGATGCTTTGTCAGAAAGAGGCAAGTATCAAACTAAAATAGGTTTAAACTGATCATGTTATATCATAATGTATGTCAGAGTTAAATAGATAAGTTCATAATAATAAATTTTAAACTTTTGACTTGTCTAAGCGCATGTTACCATGTCTGAAGATAAATAAATGATATGAATATGAGTTTAATAAACATTTTTCTCTATGATGCATTTATCTATATATACTATAAGTAGGTACCAATATTAAATAGAGGTAAAGTTTTAATAATTGTAGCGATAATCTGGTTAACTACTGAACCAATTCTGATAATATTTCACTAATAGAAAGCTACACCATACGACTACATTTTATTTTGATAAAATTCAGAAACCAGGGCGCGTCAGCCAAATCTATACCTACTAATATTATAAAAAGGAAAGATTTGTAATTTTGTAACGAATAAACTCAAAAACTACTGGTCTGATTTCAAAAATTATTTCATCATTAGGATGCTACAACATCCCTGAGTAACATAGGCTACTTTTTACCCGACTGCACAGAAGGAGGGTAATGTTTTTATTGAAGAACTACGCGTGCGAAGCTGCGGATTGGTCAGCTAGTGTCAAATAAAACGAAAAAATCTCCAGCACAGTATTTATTGTGGAGTCTTACAGACTAACGAACAGTGAGATATGCCATTTCTGTATAATTCATAATATATTTACAAGTAAACATGAACATAAATAATATCAAAATACATTATACTTTCCATCCATTTCTACAATATTCAGACAGTATAACTCTTCTAGTGTTAATGATCAGATAACGAATGGTTTCACGCTTCGTGCTAATTGGTGTTGACTAAATAGCACTTTGCCAGAATAAAAACCACTCCATAACTTAAATAATTTATAAATTTATTATGCATAAAAGGGAGCGTATGCTTCATTTATTACGTATAAAAATATTATTATATTGCACGTGCACAGCTAAAACAGAAAATCTATTAGAACAATCACTCTTTATCAGTTCTACATACGTGCTGTATCAACTCAACGTGGCGATTCAGTCTTTTTTGAAGTTCTTTAAACTATTAAATATTTCAGGCAATGAAATCATAAAGCGACTTTCAACCGCGCCCGCCGCGGTCAGTGCCGGATTAAGGTAACTTGATACCCTAAGCAATCTTCCCCTATGGGGGGCCCATAGGGCCCCCCCCCCTATCCTTAAATGCCCAAAAAATATCCGCGTGTCGCTTCGGTCGCCGACGACAATCATCCGATTGCGTGGCGGGGGCGGGTAGGTAACCACCTGCGAGCGAGCGGAAGTGAGGTCATGACTGCGACCGATCCGAACGTCAACGACAATTAATACGCGCAGATTTTGAAATTGCTTTAATTTTCGTGTGCTCCTTTTGTTCTCGGTCGTCTCTGGTGCCCCACTAGACGGGATGCCCTAATAAGCAATTGCTTAAATAGCTTATAGGCTAATCCAGCACTGGACGTGGTGGAAATGTACGTAAATTCACGACGATTTACGCTTACGGCAATCCACTGTTGCCCTGGGCAACTTGTAACCTCATGACTTCTTTGCCTTATATAGTAGAAACTTTGTCAAAGCCTCAAACATTATTTTTCTCTACTGTAGCCATATCTTTGTGCTGGTTAGACGGTCGATACAGCTCGATATGCGGCGAACGTTGCAAGTATTTCCGGAGGTGATTCCGTACTAACAAATAAAAATGCACCTTTTAAAATACAGACACAGTATAACTTGGCACCAAAATATAATTATCAAGCTGATGTCAAAATGTCAAATTATTAACATTAAATTAATATACAATAAACCGGGTGTATAATTATTAGTATTTAATTAACGACACAAAAGATAACAAGTATGCTTATTGAAATGATAATTCAAATCAGTGCGCTTAATGCAATCAAACCATGCGAACACTAATGTCATGAGTCTTTACACAACAATGTAAAGAGATCCGTGATACAGCACATAATATTTTTGGCACATAAATAAAACTATTACAAACAAATCTGTCGTAGAATTTCTTATTATATATTTCTTTCTATCTACTTATTAACTATCACACTTTGTCGCCACTTCCTAAGTTCCACTTCAAACAATTAACCCATCGACTTGTCAACTCAATTGAAAAAATATATCTATTATGATACAATAACCATTATCTACTTTCATTTTATTTTGAGAATATAATTATTTTTGAGCGCTCTAATTCATTATAGTAGCGATACTAATACATAATTAAATATTACGCACTTTGGCCGAAATGCACTATAAAGAATTAGTAGCCAGGCTGGAGGTGCACAAACCAGTAAACAACACTACTAATCAGACTAAATAGGCTCATACTGTCTAACAAATGCCATCGATTTTGTCGAACTGTTTATGCAACATATTTTTTTTAGTTTTAGACATAGATGGTCATTTTTCAGATTAGACCCATCTGGCCCGGTGGCCCGGCCCCGGTACCGGGCCAGATTTGAAAAATAGTGCCAACCGGCCCGATGATATTAATAATAGGCAATAATAATATATTAAGGGAGAGCGAAGTACTAATAAATAAATGTTTTTATATTGTTTGTTTCGCCATTTGCTTGCTTCCCTTCATTTCATTCCATTCGTACGAAATGAGCGCACTATTTTTCAAATCTGGTCTGGGCCACCGGACCAGATGGGACTATAGTGTGACCATTAGTGCTGTGCACTCCCTGAGGCTCGTGGCGGCAGGTAGTGTTATTTGTATCGGACAGTCCGATACAAATAACACTACCTGCCGCCACGAGCGTTAACGGCGAACTGACAGAGCGCAGCAGCCGATTCTCCCCCCCGTCTCGCCGCGCGCATACCTCAGGGAGTGCACAGCACTAATGGTCACACTATAATCCCATTTTTCGAGTCTGGCCACTTATCTTTTCATTTGACTGTACGTTTATATACTATTATTAGAACCGCTTGGCATACAATAATATGTTTATATAGAAGCATTTGTTCATTAGTATTTTTTTTTAATTTATAAATTATTATCATTTGAAGTGACAGACTACAAGTAACATTGAATATTAAAATATTTAATTTATAGACATCTAATTTCTTTATTTCTTATTTTATATAATAACACTTTTATCACGAACATTCAAACTTCGAAATAAAGATAAATGAATAATGTATGACACGGTCATTTTCTTGTCTAGCTAATATTTATTTTATTACATACTTAATTTAATGATTTTTCCTTCAAAAAAGGTAAGAGTGATTCTGCATTGCAATTGCTATTAATCTTACTAACAAGTAGCCTAAATTGTACTAGAACAACAATAAGTAAAATAAGTTAACAGTTATTTACAGAAAATACAGATCCATTGTAACATCGTACGAATTAAGCAGGAAGTCAGTTATGCCAGTGTATTAGCCTTGTTCAAGCGTGAGTGACAGTGACAGAATAACTTGATTGATTCAGAACGAATGACCATCATTCTTTATCGTTCAATGGCGGGTGCCTATATCCGTCGGTAACCAGCTACGACTCGTTTCTCGTTGAAACCCTGTCAAAAGTTTGACACATTTTCAAGGAGATACGAGGCGTAGTCGATTACCGACAGATATAGGAACCCGCCACAAGTCATTCGTTCTTGAACAAATAATGTCCGGTGCCTATAAAAGTCGGCGTCAAAAAAAGCGTGAAAAGTTGGACGCGTTTACAAAATGTAAATGTTGTTATTGGTTATCAACGTTAATAGGAACCGAACATAAGCCAATCGTTGTGCAAAGAAGTGAATAGTCCTTGATCGATCTAGTCAATCGTTTCATTCTAGATCAATCAAGTTATTCGCTCTTATCAATCTTTCTTCACCCATCAAAACAATTGTTCTTGACCAGTCAAGTTGTTTCTTTAGCATTTTATGGCGGGTTCCTTTATCCGTCGGTAACCAGCTGCGACTCGTTTCTCCATGATAACCTGTCAAAAGTTTGACACTACAGTCAGGCCATTTTAATAGGTAACATTTGACGTCTGTTGAAGTCTGTCAGTTCGGTACAACTCGTACCGAACTCGTACTCGTATCGGTCATTATTACAATAAATATGTTATCCGTAATTGAAAAAAGTTAAGCAATTGTGCAGTTCTAACAAAACGAAATAATACACGGTGTCCTTTAAATCACTGTTTTCCTAGAACAAACGTTGCTCAGACCATGGTCTACTAACTATTTATAGCATCAAATAACAGAATAAAATTAAAAAATCTAGACCTTCTCAAATAAGTCTAACATTGTTCAAAAACTAACCGTGACATTAAGTTCATGGGTACGCTAGCCGTAGCGTATTACCTACTCCTTAGTTAGTTAAGTACCTAGTAGCTACCGGTTAGCGCGCTGACTATGTTGTAGGGCGTAACGTTAAAAAAGACGTTTTAAGTTCGCCATTTTTTTAATTTTTCAAAGACCGATTTCATTTTGTTTTTTTAATTTGATGTTATAAACTGTTAATAGACCATGGTCTGAACAACGTTTGTTCTGGGAAAACAGTGATTTAAAGGACACCGTGTATATTATTTTATGCCCGCCGTTACAAGGTTACGTTGTTGAATTTTGATGAACTGTGAAATGTTACCTATTAAAATGGCCTGACTTTAGTTTGACATTTTTTCAAGGAGATACGAGGCGTAGTCGGTTACCGACGGATATAGGAACTTGCCTTTATACAAGCTCATTTTTGAATGGTACAAGTACTTACGTCGATTTGTGTAAGTATCGTGACGTTGTCCTTTGCTATTTTAAAGTATAAGTTCCTAACAAGCAGAAAATATTTATAGATGTTTATTAGCTATTTTACCATTTGACTACTTAGTATAATGGTTAATGCTTTTAAAAACAATTCTAGGGTTTTCAGGAAGACATTTTGTTTATTGTGTTAGCTATAGCGTACTTCGTACATTTAGTAAGAACCGAAGATATTCGGACCGTTTTTTAAATTATTCAATCACCATATTATTACATTATAGTATTTCTGGACTGCATAGTGGATAAAATATATGTGCGTATATTGTCATGGTGGGATAGGTATGATATGAATTTATATTCATTTCTCGTTTGTCATGTACACTCGGCTACACATCAAGCTATAAATTTCCAGTATAAGCTGACCTCTCATTCTACGAAAAGCCTACACAATTCGAGATCAGCTTATACTGGAAATTGTATAGCTTGATGTGTAGCCGTGTGTACATGAAAATTTTCATTATGAAATTAATTCAAGTAACAAAAGTCATTTTATCATGATGGTGTGTTACAAGTAAGATTAAGTTTAAAGAACTTCTAGCGAAGGTCTTATAAACCGCAAGACAGATGGAAGTGGCACGGGCGTATATCACTCAAGTGGCGTGGCGCACGCAAGCGTTGCTGGGGACGAAGCACGACAGCCAGTGGTATAGTGTGACCATTAGTGCTGTGCACTCCCTGAGGTATGCGCGCGGCGAGACGGGGGGGAGAATCGGCTGCTGCGCTCTGTCAGTTCGCCGTCAACGCTCGTGGCGGCAGGTAGTGTTATTTGTATCGGACTGTCTATGTCAGACGCACATGACATAGACAGTCCGATACGAACGCTCGTGGCGGCAGGTAGTGTTATTTGTATCGGACTGTCTATGTCAGACGCACATGACATAGACAGTCCGATACAAATAACACTACCTGCCGCCACGAGCGTTGACGGCGAACTGACAGAGCGCAGCAGCCGATTCTCCCCCCCGTCTCGCCGCGCGCATACCTCAGGGAGTGCACAGCACTAATGGTCACACTATAGTGTTATATATCTTTAAGCATGATTACGAGGAAGTATTACCATAGTACCTTATTCTGCCACATTGCACCGGTTTTAAGGTGACGGTGAAATTACAGGTACATATGACTTTTCACTTGTATACCAGCGTAATGCAATGCCGTGTAGGCTAAATGTTAGATGTTATTGATTGAGCGAAGCGAGATCTCCAAATCAACTTGGGCAAATCGGCGTTGTATGTATGTATTACTCGTGCGCGATAACTTGGGACCTGCTAGGAATGCAACTCCCCGACCGCTTCCCCTGCACTTCCCCGATGGCGCCCGTATTG
Organism: Philereme vetulata; assembly: GCA_918857605.2. Taxonomy (NCBI): domain Eukaryota; kingdom Metazoa; phylum Arthropoda; class Insecta; order Lepidoptera; family Geometridae; genus Philereme; species Philereme vetulata. The sequence goes on from OU975482.1 coordinate 3,508,424, forward strand.
TACCGTTCGCATAACTATTTTTTACGAGGGTTTTTAGTCTCGTACTGGCCTACGTCACGTAACGACGCGCTCTGGAATTCTTTTAGTTTTCGTTTGTGTTATTGTTTTGTTGTTGTAGTTTTTGTTGTTATAGTTTTGTTGTTGTAGTTTTTGTTGTTATAGTAAATGTTGTAAATTTATCGGATACCTCTTCGTCAAGTGATTATAGTGAGACTGAGGACGAAGAACAACCTCTAGAAGGCATAAATCCACTATGTAATGACGAAGATGAGATAATGTAAATAATAGATAAAATAAATGTATAAACTTAAACATTTTTTTTTTTTTTTTTTTTTTTTTTTTTAAATAAATAATAATAAATAAATAATGCTGGACATTTCACACATCGCTATCTAGCCCCAAACTAAGCAGAGCTTGTACTATGGGAACCAGATAACTGATAGAATACTTGTATACATTTTTTTTGTAAATACATACTTATAATATATAGAGAAACAACCAGACCCGGAACAAATATCTGTAGATCGTGCAAACATTTGTTCCGCGGCGGGAATCGAACCCGCTACCTTCTGCGTCTCAGCCGGCTATTCGCCCGCTGCGCCACGGAGGTCGTCATCTCAGCCGGCTATTCGCCCGGCATACATATATAAAATACATTGTATTTTTATTTTATTCAAAATAGTGTAAAAAAGATTAGATAAAAAGCAGCGTCCTCCCTGAGTAACATAATAAATTAGGTTAAAAAAAAAACAAAGACGAAGCCGCGGGCGGCTGCTTGTTATGTTCGCTTTTTTGCGGGCGGTACAAACACGCCAATATGTCGTCACCGCGCTCAGGTCCCAACTTATCGCGCACGGGTAATATGTTTGTTTATCCAAGGATAACTTTCGAAGCGTTGATCCGATTATCGTGAAATTTTATATATAGGTAGTGTTGACACAATCCTGGTTTGACTAAATGAGCTAAAAATGTTGGGGAGTTGTTGATATATTAGGGTAAAAAAAAATTAAAATCAGACTATGAGGTCAAATAGGATATCTAATGAAAGGTCATCAATACATTTTGACCCCGTTTTTATTTTTAGTTTTATACGTACTTGTAACTTCAATGAAACTGTAGGTCAAGTTTGTTGGTTGTTATTTCGTGGCACTATTTTATTAGTCAAAGATGATGCGCATATATTTTTTTTGTTTTTTTTTAGACTCGGGAATTCTCAGTTCGGGGTGAACCACTAGTAGATATAAACTGTGAGGTAATGCAATAAAATGTTTAGGCAGACGGCAGATGTAACTGCTTAGCATCAGGGGAAACATCGCTTTCTCACAACCTCAACAAATAAAAAAACGCGCCACGCCCATGTCACTTCTATCCGTTTAGCGAGACCAGCACTCATCCACTGGTATAATTTGACACAAGTGTGCCTTCAACTACAACGGCCTCAGAGGCCAACAGCAAGAATTGTCCATTCGAAAAAAAAAATTCAAACCACACAGTGCATAAAGAGGCTCTGTGCGCAATCGCTGAAACAATATGAACCTTAATCTGGAATTTCAAAAACATAAGAGTACATATTAACATATTTTTGTTTTAAATACAGTGTCAAGTGGCTATAACTATCTTACTACATAACTATAAAGCTTTTTATGCACCATCAAACAAACAGAACGCTAAGGAATATGTATATGTTATAGTGTGACCATTAGTGCTGTGCACTCCCTGAGGTATGCGCGCGGCGAGACGGGGGGGAGAATCGGCTGCTGCGCTCTGTCAGTTCGCCGTCAACGCTCGTGGCGGCAGGTAGTGTTATTTGTATCGGACTGTCTATGTCATGTGCGTCTGACATAGACAGTCCGATACTGTCATGTGCGTCTGTCAAAGTTTATTATTATTGTTTGAGTCCTCCTTTTTTTAAGATTACATTACATATTCCGAAACACTCTTTAGACGTGCAGTTTAATATTGAAGAGAGCTTGAATGAATACACATTAGTATAAAGAGAGACAATTTAGAGACAGCTTGAGTTTTGAGAGAATTTGTTCAAGCTGGAGCTAGTGTTCAATATTGCCTTGATTCTAAGGAACCATTGACTGTATTTTAAGATTACATAAGGTACTAAACAACAATTTTCGTATTTTTTCACCGGCATTAGATTTTTAAATCATAGGACCTCCTAGATGACTCTATATTGAGTCAGTCTGAGTTATATCCTGGGTTTGCACCGGTTAATTTACCCAAAAATGTATACTTTTGATGATGCGTTCTTACATACTCAAACTCATAATTGCTAGTTGTGATGTGCATGCTCCGTTCGTCAGTAATAGATTGCATGCAATAATATCGAATAGACCTAGTAAATAAGCACTTACTCATATAAATTTTGTTGATGAGCCTAATAAATAAAATAATCTTAGAAAACTTTCGTGATTGCTTTCAATCATTATTATAAATACGGGATTTATCACATATCGTTTTATCGGTGTTTCGACCGACAATGTTTCGGTTCAATTCGCGAACTTTCATCCTCGCCTGCAGTGCGAGGCGAGACGTTATTCGGTGTTACGTACTTGTGATAATAATAAATAAAATAATCCTTTTATATAATTTAGAATCTTCAATTTAAGGGTGTGCCTCGCGACCAATCACGGACAGAGTTTGAGATAACTCAGTCGAAAACTTTTTTATCATGCAAGTAATCAGACATTTTATAGTAATGTCCTTAGTAAGTGTTTTGTATTTATCAAAAATGAATATTAAATGGAAATGTATTAAGGATTTTTTTAGGAGATGGGTGATACTTCCTGTTTGATAGCAAGCAAAGATGCAGTCTACGATAGAACACGCTTGCCTAGAAGAAACCTGTTCACTCGCGACTGAAGACTCCCAGATTGTAATCAATAAAAAACAAAGACTTAGGCATCTTCAAGAAAGGAAAAAGACTACGAAATAACATGTTTTTCATTGACGAAAATCTTGGTAGAGTTAGTGTCACTGGTAAAATCACCGCTTTCGGGTAAACAGACATAGTTTCAGTGGTCGAAATGGGCCTAATGTAACCCTAATCACCGTTCCGGTTCGTAACAGTTCTCCTCATCAGCGATAAAAAATGTATTTCTTTTATTTCATATTATTATTATTATCAGGCCACTGTGTCCCACTGCGGGGCAAAGGCCTCCCCCCATTCTTTCCAGACACTTCTTTCAAGCACTAAGGTGGTCCAGTCTGCTCGAAAATTAGTGGACTCATCTCTCCATCTCTTCTTTGGTCTGCCACGACGTCTTCGGGCGGTGTCGGGGTTCCACTCGGTGGTGAGCTTAGCCCACTGATCACCCGACATACGGCATAAATGACCAGCCCAATCCCACTTGAGTTTGGCGGCTTTTTTAGCTACATCTACGATTTGTGTTCGCGAGCGCAGCTCGGTGTTGCGTATGCGGTCAATACGCTTGAATCCGAGAATACTGCGCTCCATCGCACGTTGCCAAACATTGAGTTTATACTTCTGGATGTTAGTCAAAGACCCGGTCTGCGCACCATACATTAGAACGGGGAGGATGCATACGTCCATCAGCTTTATTTACGTATTTCATATTAATGAAGGGAAATGCGTTCCGGTTAAGTCCAATTCGACCACAGCGTTTACCAAATTTTACGACGTTCTGAAGCATTGTAATAATATTGTTTTACCTTTTAGACACACACACATGTCACATCAAGTCACATGCATAGTACTCTAAGGTGGTCGCGTTGACAAAAATAACTAGTTCTATTCCTAACGCTAAAATATCTATTAAATATCTCGACGACTAATGAATTATTGACCAGTGTTGTATTAAATATACTTACAGGTGGATTTGAAAACAGCCGACATTTAATAAAAAAAAACTGCTCTGTCGTAATACAGGACAAATCCATCTAATATTATAAATAATTATCTATTATCTGAATTAATTACTGATTATAACGGGTATTTATCCCACATGTACTATCAGCAAGAAGTCCGCTCTGCCACCTTAAGGGTGAATTTTCTATGAAGCGACTATCAGTTACCCCCGCCTTGAAGTTTAATAAAACCCGCCTTGAACTTTAATAAAACTCTAAGTCATAAAAACAAAGGGCTTTCACAAAAATAAACAGATGTTCAATATTGTTCATCTCTCCGATTGGCCAAAATAATAGGACAAAAGAAAAAGGCGGTGTCAGCTAGCTAACTACTTCCAAGCGAAACTGTTTCAAAACTGGCAGAGAGGAATTTTTGCTGACTGTACATACGGCTACACATCAAGCTATATATTTCCAGTATAAGCTGAACTCGCATTGTGTAGACTTTTCGTAGAATGATGAGGTCAGCTTATACTGGAAATGTATAGCTTGATGTGTAGCCGTGTGCACCTTTGTTATTTGTTATCCCGACAATTGTTATCTGTCGGTGTGTTTGTGACGTTTTCAGTTTTCTCAGATTTGTTCTGGATGACAAGAGCAATTCCTCAATAAATTACAAAAGAATAATTCAAAAATTGTCGACTTTTTATAAATTGACTCTATATTATGTTTAACGTATGGGTACATTTGCACCAATTTATTTTTAATTTTACCAAAAATATATTTATATTTTTGATTTGTAAATATACAACAAATCACATTTAAAATATAACTTTGTTACCTACCACAAAAATAAATAAACATTTTTGTATTAGATTTTTTTAAACACACACTAAACCTTGTTTATTATATTTTGTGGTAACAATTCTAGTAACAGTTAATTTTATCTACATTTGTAAATAAACTCTGTCTCGCCTCAAAAAGGTCTTCCAAATACCAACTCAGGCATTTTTTATTTTTCATATTTTCCCTTAAAACTCGGAACAAGGAAAATATAATTTCTATACTCTTTATTTAATTTCTTCATTGTTACAGGGTGTTTCTGAATATGTATGTTAGCCCAACGAGGTCATTCTCATTATTTAGAGATAAAATACGAGAACAATTATTTGTACAACGATATCAACAATATGATTCTGACTTGGTAAAAATCTGCTATTTTCGCTGAAAATTAAGAAAATCAATCCAAAGTCACCTCCTACGTTAAGATAAGCTAGACACTTTTTTTTTTATCTAGCCTACATTTTCCCACTGCTGGGCAAAGGCCTCGCCCAACTCCTTCCACCTATCGCGATCCTTGGCAGATTTCCAGCATTCCTTCTCGAATCCGCTGATGTCGTCGTGCAAACGCTTTCGCGGCCGACCCCCAACGTCGCTGCTAGACACATAGTCTGCACAAAAGATTTTTTGATACTTTTTGTTCGCGACGAAACCATGGGTAAAGCTAGTGCGTAAGCTTGAGATTTCGTTCATAAAAAAAGAACACATAATTAAGTTAGCATAAGTATGACCAAATATGTATTATAGTTAAGAAATAAACGTTAGGCATAATGCATTTTTAGAAAGCCCTCAGTTAAACAGGTTTTTTTTTCATAATAATTATTATCTTATTAATTATGCAGTTGCTATGAATTATACAACGTTTTAACCTGTTTTTGAATCCTGTGTAGTGTTTTTTTTTCAGGTAAACAGGTAAACAAATAAGCCCCTCAGGAAAACATACAGAAATAAGACTAAGTACCTAGACAACCTCTTCAAGCCTGCCTAGGTATTGGATATCTAGGTAACAGAAGCAGGTAAAGTAAAGTTCGAGAGAGCCGCACTGGTAGCTGGACACCTACAGCTACTCAGGCTGAGAGAAGCTGAATGCCTAGACGTACATATTATGTTTGTATAACCAACGCATGCGCACCTCGCGGGCCCACAAAGGACGGACGAACGCGAGACCATATAAATATATGGCGGGCATTTTTGTGAGTCAGTTGAGTTTAAACCCTCCGTCGTCCGAGACACGTTCTCGGAGACCCGGATGACGAAATCACTTCCGCTAATGCGGGTCAGTCATCCACATTAGACAGAGCAAACACTCCACAAATACACCGACCTCGCCGGCGAGGTCGACGAGTCCCTTTAGTCGCCGCCTACACGAGGTACAAGCACGTACGCGGGCGTTTCTCTCCTATCCCCGTCCCGGCAACAGCCCAAGCCGAGGTTCGTACCTAAGTGGTGCCCTTGCGCTAGTTGCCTCATCAAAAATAAAATTATAGGGCTGAGCGCCTTCTGCGCTCGCCAAAAGCTCGGTTAAGCTGCAACGGCCTCAGAGGCCAACAGCGAGATATGTCCATTCGAAAAAAAAAATGTGAGTCAGTTGCCAAGAAGATACCGAGAAAGTTTCACGTAATTGTCCGAGCCATTTTTTCAAGTACAGTCACTAACGAAACGCCTTCGTCAAGTCCCTAGGAAGTGCGGGAAGAACTTCAAGTAACGAGTTGTTTAATTCTCAAAATATACAGTCCACACCCAGAAGTGTCAGAAGTGAGCAGAACGGCTCCAGGCAGACACGAACCGTCACATCGTCCTTGCGAGCCAGATTGAACCATCACACTTTTCTTTCTCTAAATTATTTGTTGAAAGTCGCCTTTTTATTATTTTTTATGAATAGTGGTTCACATGCATAGATTCCGCCTGGTTTCGACGGAAGATCAGCGTTTAACAAATCGCAATATCATGCTTAGTCAGACACCATTTTGTGACGACATCACTTGCGACGGCACAGCGATCCAATCGATCCAAATATAGAATGTATGGATTGTTTTTTTTTTGTGTTTTGTCTTATCCTTTCTTTTCAAGTTCACGTTCTCGTTAAAGTTCTAAGTACCTTCTGTTTGTGTATCGCTTTGTTGTCCTAATGTCACGTTACAAATAACTTTTTCTCTCTTTCATCCCCTATTAGGATAACATACATGTTATTCGGAAGCCTCCTGTATTGTTGTGCGTAGCACCAAATACAACTACGTATGGATAGCAAATGCACAAAACCGTGCAGCGCCAAAAAAAAGCTACGTATATCTACATTCCGAGGCCTATAAAGTTATTGCTGCTCATTTATATTCATTAGGACATATGTATTACTCGTGCGCGATAACTTGGGACCTGCTAGGAATGCGACTCCCCGACCGCTTCCCCTGCACTTCCCCGATGGCGCTCGTATTGTACCGTTCGCATCACTATTTTTTACTAGGGTTTTTAGTCTCGTACTGGCCTACGTCACGTAACGACGCGCTCTGGAATTCTTTTAGTTTTCGTTTGTGTTATTGTTTTGTTGTTGTAGTTTTTGTTGTTATAGTTCTTGTTAAGTGTTTTTGTTATCATTATGAAGGGTAAACCTTTGCATAGCGGAGAAAGAAACCTCGTGCTAAAAGTGTTAGTTTTTTCAGACAGTTTTTTTTAGAAAGGCTTCGACAAAAGTATTGGGACGATGACCTCTTACAAGAGATGAATGAATCGCAATTAATTGTAAATTTATCGGATACCTCTTCGTCAAGTGATTATAGTGAGACTGAGGACGAAGAACAACCTCTAGAAGGCATAAATCCACTAAGTAGTGACGAAGATGAGATAATGTAAATAATAGATAAAATAAATGTATAAACTTAAACATTGTATTTTTATTTTATTCAAATAGTGTAAAAAAGATTAGATAAAAAGCAGCGTCCTCCCTGAGTAACATAATAAATTAGGTTAAAAAAAACAAAGACGGAGCCGCGGGCGGCTGCTTGTTATGTTCGCTTTTTTGCGGGCGGTACAAACACGCCAATATGACGTCACCGCGCTCAGGTCCCAACTTATCGCACACGGGTAATATCTAATAGTGACATAATATTTTTTAAATGTCATACATCATAATGGTATTTTTATATGATTGTGATCTATTAGGATGAAACTACCGTAAGCAGGATGGCATAGCAGTAATGTTTACGTTAGACGTAATGTTAGACAATAGTACAATTCAACTATTGTCCGACTTGCGTCTCAAAAGCAGTACGTATTCCTCAAACGCAAACAAAAGACCGCAGCTGTCATTAGCTAAAATGTCATAAATCGTCTCATATACGTGAATATTCCTATGGTTATTATGTTTATCTACAGATATTTGTCCTATTGTCATGCGTACTACATCTTTCCTAAAATCTTTCCATACAAAAAAAAACACCACAATATGACTTCTCTTGGCCAGACTAATAACAATGAAGAGAAGAACAATACTCATTAAATGCATAATTTAACTACATAAGCATATTCAACGTCCATAAAATTCAAAACAGGTCTTCTGCCACCCACAGATCCACCAAATAGAAAATATTGATTTTATTCACAATATCCATCAAACTCCAGCTAGTTCAGTATATCACAGTTCACACTGTTTATTCGAAGTGCACTAGGTTTTTTTACTAAATGTTGAGGCATTATCTCTCAAAATGACTATTTTATATTCCCGTGGCGTATAGTGAAGGTTCACTCCATACACATAGTCCTAATCACTGAATAAATCGTTTAACCGATACTTTTTCTAGTGAAAGTTCCACTCTAACTACACGTAATTCACCATTTCACTGCCGTAAAGTATACGTCAGTATACGTATACGTAAAGTCTCAAAGACCACAGCTAAAGCAGTGCATTAATTATGAGATTTGTACGTCGTAGGGCGATTTTCTCGCACACAGTTACCTATTTCAGTTCACATAGACAATAACACCCGTTCGGCCCTAATAGGGTACCCAGTACCTTCACACCCGTTCTATCCTTATAGGTACAGCTAGACCGAGACGTTGTTTACGATGCGGCCAGACGACATTCCCGGTCACGGTGCATTTAGTTGCACAACACATAGGCACCGAATACATTGTTGAGTGGACACAGAATACCTTCTGTTGGTGGACGCTGCGGCCGCGATCAGACGAGATCTCCCGGATCGTCATCACTGAGCGGCGCGGGGGCGGGGGCGGGCGTGGGAGTGTCGCGGCGCGCGGCTGAGAGCTCGCGCGCGCGGCACAGCTGACATCAGTCTAGCCTGCCGATGCATTCTGGGTCCTCTCGCACGCACTCTTTGGGGAAGTACCCGGAGCGGTTGTCGCCCTGAAACAATTATAAACATTTATTTGACACGACACAAAATAAAAGCACTAAAGAAGATGGTGAAATATCTATAGGAGTGCGCAAACGCGACCTGATGGAGGGTAGGTTAGAGATATTTCCAGCTAAAATTGAAATTATATGAGGCTTGCACAGGTGTACTGTATGCCTCAAGTAGATTAACGCAGGGCAGTGCATCTTAGGGCACGTTTATAAAGTGCGTCCATACCTACGAGGCAATGCTTTGCTACAGGCGTTGGATAGATTTGCTTGTTCCATTTCCAAGTAGTATATTTTTTTTTATGTAGTATAAAATTATTATTTGTCACACACAGGACAGCCCATTCAGAAAACATTAAACATACCTACTTGCATAAAGATTAAAAATATAAATTATATAAAGAAACACAGGAAACACACATGATAAAGATTAAGTACATAGGTAGGCGAGTACCTAGATAATTACTCTAATACATTTCACTTATATGAGAAACTAATATAAACTTAAGTATGGCTTAACGGCGAAAGTTCTGAAGAGCTGTTCAATTTAATCCCAGCTGGCGTGCCTCAAGGCTCAATACTTGGACCCCGGGTATTTTTATTATATCTTAATGATATTCCAATCCAATCACGTCCAATCACGTACGAGGGGCGTTCAATGTATTCTCGGTATAGGTATGAAATAATAAGCAGAAAATTCTGAATAAAATTTATTTTTCAATGTAGTCCTCTAGGATCTGAACACACTTATTTGTCCTGGAAAATAACTTTTCAATTCCCTCCAAAAATATATTTCTTCCTGGTCTGAAAAATGACCAAAATTTCCCCGTCTTTTTTCTTTTATTGTCACCTTTAAATTGCGCAGGGTGTTAGCGTAAGTTGCGCCGGTAATACTCTCATCTTTTTTTGCGTACTCAATTAATAATATTTCCTTGGAATCCCAAAACACTGTGGCCATGAGCTTTCCGGCGGATGGGCTGACTTTGAACTTCTTCGGTGGGGCTGTTCCTTTTTTATGCCACTGCATAGACTCCTGCTTGCTTTCAGGATCATAGTGATGAACCCACGTTTCATCACCAGTAACAATCCGATCATAAATACTTTGCGGATTTTCACCACAGATCTCCAAAAACTCCTTGCAACAATCAACTCGCACTTGTTTCGAAGCGCTGTGAGCATTCGCGGCACCCATCTTGCACTGACCTTTGACAAATTCAAATGGTCATGAAGGATAGTGTGAATGGTACCCACGGATAACTTGGTTCTTTCTGCTAATATTTTCAGTCTCACACGGGCATCTTCGAGTACAAGTTTCTCAACATTTCTTATGTTTTCTTCAGTAGCGGCACTAACCGGCCCACCGGCACGAGGGTCGTCTTCAATACTCTCTCTACCCCGTTTAAATTCACTTGACCACTTCTGAATTGTAGATAATGAAAGGGCATAATCTTGGTAAACATTCATCATTTCTTCGTGAATTACTTTTTGAATCTTTACTTGTTTTGTGAGGAGTTTTATCACAGCGCGATGCTCGATTTTTTTCAACATTGTCATATCAGTCATCGTAGTTGCCTTTCCGAAATGATATTTTGAATACTAATGGCGACATTCAAATATTTTTTTTAATTATACCCTCATGAGTGTCATAAACTAATGAGATAATTTAATTACCCTCATCATTAGTATATTACCCCGATACCGAGAATACATTGAACGCCCCTCGTACTAAGCTGGCCTGTTTTGCTGACGATACAGCCTCGCTCACTTCCTCAAAAGACATTACTGTACCGTAATGGTAATACACCGAAATCCGAGCGTCTTCTCAACATAGTTCGCCATGTTTACTGCAGATGGCGTTGTAGGTATCTCATAGAAATTCACTACCTATACTTTATTGATCATCAATTTTAATTATTAGAAACATTTTTATATACTGAATTAAATAATCTTTTTCTTATTAGAAGCATAACAAAAACAAAAATCTTAAAAAATAAATGACCGAATTAAGTCAGTGTCTTTGACTGATGCAATACTGATGTGAGAAACATTGTAATTTTGAGTGACGTTGGATGTGTCAAATTTTCCTTTATGGCATCACCAAAATTATTGCATCATCTTCATTCTAGAATATCTCGGAACGTATTCGATTTTAATAATTATTAAAGGCCGGTAGAAATGCTCGGGTATATAAAGGCAGTGTCGTCTGTCCTCAGTCTTTTTTCCACGCCTGGACTCAACAGTGAGAACTTCTAATAAACGTGCTACAGTATTAAACTCTGGACAGTGTAATCCCTACACTTTTTATTGTGAATTCGTGCGGAAGATTTCCAAGTCGGGAAGTCGTTCACGGTCTTTGCTCCTGATCTTCCTAGTTTCTTCTTACTTCTCCATATCTACACCTGACAACCGTCAAACCTATCATCTGAGCCGTCGAGAAGCGTGGTTGTTCTTCAGCCATCATGCTGGCTACATCGAAGCCTAACGCAATCACGCCTTACCCACGAAGCCTACCGTCACAAGGTCATCGGTCAACCTGCTAGCTGCCTTGGCGCACGCCGCGATCACGCCTGCTCACGAAGCCATTGCCGCAGTTCAAGCTCGCTTCATCTGTCCGAGCAGACGCCAGGAACGGTCGACGAAAAATAACACGAGGTGTATCTAATCCATATTTTTATTCGGGTTTAACCCCAGAATCATTTCTCTCTTTTCTGACGCTCTCGTCAGATGGCGCCCACTTTATTATAGTAGAAAAATTTATTGCTACTAGGTGTGCTCAACACATCCTGTGTTTGTTGCACCATTAGGCCAAAGCCTCAAGAATTCTGTGCTCTTAAAGCCAAACTGTTTGTTCTACCTTCATTGTAAAAATAATATAACTGTAAATTGTAATCTAAGTGTATACCATCGTTAAACCAAGTCATTTATGATCAGCCTCTCTTGATCTTGCCACATGTATAAGTAATTTAATCTAACGAACCTACTCGCTCTACCGACTTCTCGTATTCTGTCAAATTATATGTATTGAAACACATACATCGTTTTATTCAATCTCTCTATTGTACTAAATGTGTTACAATCTCTAGTCTTCAAATGTCATTAGACGTACTATCTTCCTACTTTGACAAGTGGAAATTAAAGATAAATGCCTCCAAACAGAGGCAATTTTGTTTACCAGGCATCATACTCCGTCCTTTCCACCAGCTCAGTCGGTCGCCCTCCTTACTGAGCACCAGCACCTTGGCCCTGGCGCGGAGCGCTAGCTGCGTCACGTCCACCGGCGTGAACTCTTACCTTGTCCAAGGTCCGTCTTTTCCACCAGCCCAGTCGGTCGCCCTCCTTGCTGAGCACCAGCACCTTGGCCCCGGCGCGGAGCGCCAGCTGCGTCACGTCTACCGGCGTTAACTCGTACCTTGTCCAAGGTCCGTCCTTTCTACCAGCCCAGTCGGTTACCCTCCTTGCTGAACACCAGCACCTTGGCACCGACGCGGAGCGCCAATTGCGTCGCGTCCACCGGCGTGATCTCTTACCTTGTCCAAGGTCCGTCCTTTCCACCAGCCCAGTCGGTCACCCTCCTTGCTGAACACCAGCACCTTGGCCCCGGCGCGAAGCGCCAGCTGCGTCACGTCCACCGGCGTGAACTCTTACCTTGTCCAATGTCCGTCCTTTCTACCAGCCCAGTCGGTCACCCTCCTTGCTGAGCACCAGCACCTTGGCTCCGGCGCGGAGCGCGAGCTGCGTCACGTCCACCGGCGTGAACTCTTACTTTGTCCGAGTTCCGTCCTTTCCACCAACCCAGTCGGTCGCCCTCCTTGCTGAGCACAAGCACCTTGGCCCCGGCGCGGAGCGCCAGCTGCGTCACGTCTACCGGCATGAACTCGTACATTGTCCAAGGTCCGTCCTTTCTACCAGCCCAGTCGGTCGCCCTCCTTGCTGAGCACCAGCACCTTGGCACCGACGCGGAGCGCCAATTGCGTCGCGTCCACCGGCGTGATCTCTTACCTTGTCCAAGGTCCGTCCTTTCCACCAGCCCAGTCGGTCACCCTCCTTGCTGAACACCAGCACCTTGGCCCCGGCGCGAAGCGCCAGCTGCGTCACGTCCACCGGCGTGAACTCTTACCTTGTCCAATGTCCGTCCTTTCTACCAGCCCAGTCGGTCGCCCTCCTTGCTGAGCACCAGCACCTTGGCCCCGGCGCGGAGCGCCATCTGCGTCGCGTCCACCGGCGTGAACTCTTACCTTGTCCAAGGTCCGTCCTTTCCACCAGCCCAGTTGGTCGCCCTCCTTGCTAAACACCAGCACCTTGGCCCCGGCGCGGAGCGCCAGCTGCGTCGCGTCCACCGGCGTGAACTCTTACCTTGTCCAAGGTCCGTCCTTTCCACCAGCCCAGTCGGTCGCCCTTCTTGCTGAGCACCAGCACCTTGGCCCCGGCGCGGAGCGCAAGCTGCGTCGCGTCCACCGGCGTGAACTCTTACCTTGTCCAAGGTCCGTCCTTTCCACCAGCCCAGTTGGTCGCCCTCCTTGCTGAGCACCAGCACCTTGGCCCCGGCGCGGAGCGCCAGCTGCGTCGCGTCCACCTGCGTGAACTCTTACCTTGTCAAAGTCCGTCCTTTCCACCAGCCCAGTCGGTCGCCCTCCTTGCTGTACACCAGCACCTTGGCCCTGGCGCGGAGCGCCAGCTGCGTCACGTCGACCGGCGTGAACTCTTACCTTGTCCAAGGTCCGTCCTTTCCACCAGCCTAGTCGGTCGTCCTCTTTGCTGAGCACCAGCACCTTGGCCCCGGCGCGGAGCGCCAGCTGCGTCGCTTCCACCGGCGTGAACTCTTACCTTGTCCAAGGTCCGTCCTTTCCACCAACCCAGTCGGTCGCCCTTCTTGCTGAGCACCAGCACCTTGGCCCCGGCGCGGAGCGCCAGCTGCGTCGCGTCCACCGGCGTGAACTCGTACCTTGTCCAAGGTCCGTCTTTTCCACCAGCCCAGTCGGTCGCCCTCCTTGCTGAGCACCAGCACCTTGGCCCCGGCGCGGAGCGCCAGCTGCGTCGCGTCCACCGGCGTGAACTCTTACCTTGTCCAAGGTCCGTCCTTTCCACCAGCCCAGTCGGTCGCCCTTCTTGCTGAGCACCAGCACCTTGGCCCCGGCGCGGAGCGCAAGCTGCGTCGCGTCCACCGGCGTGAACTCGTACCTTGTCCAAGGTCCGTCCTTTCCACCAGCCCAGTTGGTCGCCCTCCTTGCTGAGCACCAGCACCTTGGCCCCGGCGCGGAGCGCCAGCTGCGTCGCGTCCACCGGCGTGAACTCTTACCTTGTCCAAGGTCCGTCCTTTCCACCAGCCCAGTCGGTCGCCCTTCTTGCTGAGCACCAGCACCTTGGCCCTGACGCGGAGCGCCAGCTGCGTCGCGTCCACCGGCGTGAACTCTTACCTTGTCCAAGGTCCGTCCTTTCCACCAGCCCAGTCGGTCGCCCTTCTTGCTGAGCACCAGCACCTTGGCCCCGGCGCGGAGCGCAAGCTGCGTCGCGTCGACCGGCGTGAACTCGTACCTTGTCCAAGGTCCGTCCTTTCCACCAGCCCAGTCGGTCGCCCTCCTTGCTGAGCACCAGCACCTTGGCCCCGGCGCGGAACGCCAGCTGCGTCACGTCCACCGGCGTGAACTCTTACCTTGTCCAAGGTCCGTCCTTTCCACCAGCTCAGTCGGTCGCCCTCCTTGCTGAGCACCAGCACCTTGGCCCTGGCGCGGAGCGCTAGCTGCGTCACGTCCATCGGCGTGAACTCTTACCTTGTCCAAGGTCCGTCCTTTCTACCAGCCAAGTCGGTCGCCCTGCTTGCTGAGCACCAGCACCTTGGCCCCGGCGCGGAGCGCCAGCTGCGTCGCGTCCACCGGCGTGAACTCTTACCTTGTCCAAGGTCCGTCCTTTCCACCAGCCCAGTCGGTCGCCCTTCTTGCTGAGCACCAGCACCTTGGCCCCGGCGCGGAGCGCAAGCTGCGTCGTGTCCACCGGCGTGAACTCGTACCTTGTCCAAGGTCCCTCCTTTCCACCAGCCCAGTCGGTCGCCCTCCTTGCTGAGCACCAGCACCTTCGCCCCGGCGCGGAGCGCCAGCTGCGTAGCATCCACCGGCGTGAACTCTTACCTTGTCCAAGGTCCGTCCTTTCCACCAGCCCATTCGGTCGCCCTCCTTGCTGAGCACCAGCACCTTGGCCCCGGCGCGGAGCGCCAGCTGCGTCGCGTCCACCGGCGTGAACTCTTACCTTGTCCAAGGTCCGTCCTTTCCACCAGCCCAGTCGGTCGCCCTCCTTGCTGAGCACCAGCACCTTGGCCCCGGCGCGAAGCGCCAGCTGCGTCGCGTCCACCGGCGTGAACTCGTGCACCACTGTGCCCACCACGCGCCGGAACGGCCATCGCAGGTTTGAGTTTAATCTGCAATACATTCTTTTATTTTACCAAATAATCACTACCTTATTCATGAACAGCAGAACCCTATATTCTATTATCTCTGCTTTTGCCTTACCAGCGCATCGCTTTATTTGCCTTATCGCTGGTTAGCAGTGATGGCGTTAGGCGTCGGCGACGACCTCGCGCCTAAAGCCATTGGGCGGTCCCTGGCTCAAAAGAACTGGAATCCAGTATGTAATTTTTGTCATCATTTGATTAGCAATAAAACTCATATACTCATAGATTTGTGTATTATTTACTCATACAATTTAACGTTTTCTTTTTGACTGAGAAATGAAAGAGGCCTTCGCAAAGCTGATGTCGCCTAAAGGGACTTTTGTCCAGCGGGACAAAAAAGGTTAATAAAAAAAAGATTGTTACACACTCTGGGTTAGTTCTATGCGCAGGTGAAAAGTTGAGCACATGAGTTTTACTCTATATGTCTGAGGGTGATAACGCGCGATACAATCGTCTATTGGCTACGGTATAATCCCTTACAATGTCTGGAAGCGATTGCTTTCAGCGATAAGGCCGCCAATTATATTTTCGTCATTTTTAGCGTAGTACTTATTGTTGTATTATTTCTGTAAGTGTGGTAATTCAATAAAGAGTTATCTATCTATCCTGTTTGTCACCTTAGTTAATAAAAAATAAGCTGATGAAGAATTAAAAAACAATAGTATTTAAGTAAGTAAAGTATTTACCCTTCAAAGTTCTCTGAAAGGCTGGTCTTCTCGTAGTAGGAGACGAGTTCGACAATGCTCCGGAAGAACCTCGACTCGGAGAGGTAGTAATGTTGCACCTGATCTATCGGCTTCCGGCACACTCGCATGTGCTTCACTGTGTTATCCGTTCTAAAACAGAAACAAACTACAATTATTCATTTATTATGATAAAATTGTAAAACTTCGAATATCCTAAACTCTTTTTTGTTAAAAAGAGCCCTACCTAAGAATTAGTCGCAAGTCCGCAACGGAAAGGGTTATTTGTGCTTCGTCGTGTGGATATTTAATTACACTCAAATTCTTTGCGAGATACACATTAAAAACTTCTAAAATATTTATATAACCTAAAAACAGTCTAAAACATACAATTTCAGTTTCTATTGAGATAGCAACTTTAGGTCTTTTGACCTGTTTTTAGAACTTTAGTTGTACTCTTTCTACTCAACAACCCAAGATGTTGCGGACCTTTTGGATCTTGCTGGCCTTGCGCAGGTTGCTGCGGAAGCTGTTGCAGTGGCGGATGCTGCCCTTGCATCACTATCTACACTTGCTGCACCAAGATTTGCTAATTACCAAGCGAAGGCCGGTTGCGCTGTTGGCGCATAGGCGATCCATGGTGCCTGTGCGGTCAGCGTGACAATGCCAATTTGTCTTGAATTATACTTACGTGGCGTTCCGTGAAATAAATCTATTGAATAAGCATATTAAGGTTAGCTAAGCAAAAAAAATAAGCTGTCGAGTCAACAGATGTGGCGGGTAACAGTCACGAAAACAGTTTCACGCAAAAATAAAAAGTGTGCTTTAGAGCACACGACTGAAGTAAAACTTCTTTAGCTCCATCTATATGTGTAATATGATGTATAAAATAATGTTTTAAGGAAATGTCAACCTTCTTTCGAGGCGCATACAGTAGGTACAAAAGTTATTTTCTGGTGCTGCTGCTTGCCATCTGTTGTGGAATAGGTGAACTTTTTCGTAAATCACGTCGTAAATACTTTTTTATCTATAGCAAAATGAACTCTATTGTGTGTTTTGAGTTGTTGAGTGTTTTGTTTTTGCAGTTTGTATAATTTAGGCTAATTTGGGATAGGAGATATGCGACAAATCAACTGGCTATGAGAGAAAGAGAGAAACAAATGTATGCTGGCAACTCTCTCTTTTGCCCCTACAGTAATATACGAACCGTAACTCGTATCTCTTTTTACCTTCACTACTTATATCTCCCTCTCAACTTCCGTTCGCACTTTTCGTAACGCATTCACCAGCTTACTTCCCAAGACAAGCGTGCGTAAAGAAGTTTTACTTCAAAATTAAGGTAGTGTATCAATAGAGTGACCCCAATTAGCCAATAATCGGGATTCGTGGAAAGAGGGAAAGGAGGCCTTTGCCCTGTAGTGGAACTCTACGGGCTGATAATAATAATGATAATACTACCAACGCCGATTCTTTAGGATGCTCAAAAGCTTCCGACATAGCCTAACGACTTGATATCCGGGATCAACAGCCATCCGTGCAGAATACTGCTTAACTTGGTTGATAAGATAAGAACGTGTAAGTAATACCACAATAGATTCTATAATAGTCTTGAATCACAAAATTGTAAATAAAAGGGGTAGTTACTTAAGTGAGAGTGCGTAGTGTGTATCAGTAGACGTGAGTAGGGGATGTGGTCGCACGCGCAGTAGGAACGTGCCGTCCACTCGCCTCTCCAGACGAGACGTCGCTGTCTCACGACCCATCTCTCCCACAAACCTGTGAACATGAGTATTCACATTTACATACTGGACTACTTGATAACATCTATTGAAAAGCGCGATCTATCTGGGCCATCGGAACTACTTTTCAAAGACGCCAGGCTGCCCCCGCACCGTCCGACATGTGTATGTATAGTTCCGCGTCACTCACCACATATAGTAGTGCAGCGCCTGGTCAGGCTGGTGGTGCTGCGGCGGCGGCGGCGGCGCGGGCGCCAGGCTGCCCCCGCACCGTCCTGTCATCGCGATGCACTCCTTGTGGGCGCACGCGTTGCATACTTGGCATAGGTAACCCTGAATAAATAACATTATACAAATCAGTGACAATACTGTGAGGGAGGAGAGAAGCAGATCTGGCAGGCATAGGGAGTAAACTTACACATATATTTATCGAGCTATTGACTTCAACAATGTATAGGTTGTTTACCTGAAATATTCGTCCCTTAAGGAACTTGGAGCAGTGATGGCAGGTCGCTGGCTTCTCGAACGTGTGCAGAACGAACTTGTGGTTCGTGCTTCGACACCCGGGAGGCTCTAAATTGTCTCTGAGGATGAATGAATGAACACATTATTGTACTAGAACATAGTATTTGTTATCAAATCAAATCAAATCAAAAGTTTTTATTTAAGACGGTTTACAGTCCATTTTGTTAGTACAACTTATGCATAATTGGTTAGTAAAAGACAAGACATGACAAAATAATAAAGATAATAATAGAAAGAACACATCAGACAATCAACTACTTAATTAATAAATCATTTTTTTTACGAAATGCTTCCAAATAGGAGAGGTGCATCTCTCAGCAACAGTTTTTAGGATGCTGTTGTGACTATCCCGTAATCTGCTCATCAGAGATGCTGTCTTTTTACGGATGATGGCATGAAAGCCATCAGTCCTGTGTTGGGCAAACATCTCCGACGCACTGCAAAAACGCGGCAGCCTCAACAGCATCCTAAAAATATTATTATATTGGATGCGTAGGACATCCAGTGATCTTTTGGCATATGCTACCCACAGATTACCCGTGTAGAAGCTCTGACAGAAGGCCTTAAAAAGCGATATTTTAACTTCATCTGTACAACGGGCAAACCTACGGGCCAACATATTACCACGGACCGCCAGCGCCCTACGCTCCCTCTCAATATCTACATTGTCTTTAAGGTCATCGGTGAGGAAATGCCCAAGGTATTTAAATTCAAAAACCCTACGTATTTTTATACCATTTAAGGTAATATTCGGTATATTTTCTGGGCACTTACCGGCGGCCTTAAAGACCATATATTCACATTTTTTAACATTGTATACAAGTCCATGTGATATGGCATACCGCTCACAGACTCGCAGCATTTTACTAATAGATCCCACAGTTGGTCCCAGCAGCACCATGTCGTCCGCATAACTTAAATTATTAATACTAATGCCGTCTATACGACATCCGACACGCATGCTGCTGAGCTCAACTATGAGATCATTAACATAAATGTTAAACAGCTTGGGAGAGCTCAACCCCCCCTGCCTCACCCCACATTCCAACCGATATGACTCTGAAAATGTGTTAGACCATCTAACATGGTTAATCTGGTTTGCATACCAGTATTGAAAAATTTTCAGGATTTCCGCCGGTACATTCCTGTCCCTTAGCTTCCTCCAAAGCACATCATATGACACGAGATCAAATGCTTTGGAGAGGTCCAAAAAACAGGCATACACCGGCGTTTTACGGCCTGTGTAGTATTGGACAGTATGCTTAAGCCCCACAATAGCACTTTCAGTAGAAAGTCCAGGCTGAAATCCGAACTGGGCGTCATGTAGTTTTGTATATTTTTGTAGGCAATTATTAAGCAAACCGTCCAACACCTTAGCAATAATCGTGGCCAGGGAGATCGGGCGATAGTTTCCCTTGTCCGAGATATCTCCTGTCCTGTTCTTAACTATGGGTATAACTATCGTGTTCATTAAACCTGCTGGTAAGTACGAATGACTGAGACATAGCGCAAAGAACATGGACAGGACTCTTGGTAAGTGGACTCCAGCATACCTTAAATGTTCAATACTGAGTCCGTCGTGTCCGGGAGATTTGCCCCTGCTCATACCCTTTATAACAGCTTTCACTTGTTTCGCTGAGAAACGCAGAAGGGGCTCATCCTCCAGACCGCCGAACTCAGTACCGACCATCTCAGCTGACTGTCCTAGGGGTGAATGTACTTTAAAATGATTCATAAACAATTTTGCAATCTCACCTGGTTCACTTTTCCCCCTGTTATGAAATCGTATTAAAAATAATTAGCTATGGATAGTATGAATTAGAACGGCTTTCCGAGCTTGAATTTTTATGGTCTTGTGGTGATGCAGGAGTGGTAATGCGATGTGGCTATGCACTGTGGTGATACGATGTGGTGAACAACCAATCATAGCGTGCTGTGCGGCACATGTATGGCTATCCTGCGACAGAGACGTTCCGCGAGAGCAGGATAGCACTAGCATAAATATAGCGCGTTCCGTGTGTGACCGCAGTGTCGGCGGCGCACGGCCCGCTGCGGACGTATGCTCATGCGTGCGATCCATGTTCTCACAGTCTCTTACTGCTGGGTGGGCAAAGCCCCTAAAGCTCCCTTAGGCTTATTGTTATTAAGTACTACCTCAACCGAACCGGCATCACACGGATTTTTATCAAAATAAAATATAGCCCTGAGATTACACCATCAGTGAAAGAATGTAGAGTTTCTGAGGTTACTCCCTGCAAACTTTCATTATAATCATCATCAACCTATAGCAGTCCACTGCTGGACGTCTCTCCCAGGGTGCGCCATTGAGCCCGATCATCAGCTCCTCTCATCCAATCTTTGCCAGTCACAGCGCGCAAATTGTCACTCCATCTAGCCGGAGGGCGTCTTACACTACACATTACTTTTTATAATATTAGTATGAATATTGTTACGCCCAAGGCTGTTACAGAATAAGTAATAGTAGGTGGCGACCTTTCGAAGTTTATACCTACTATGTCACAGAATAAGAAACAGTAGTCTGGTTGAAATACCTACACACTTTGAGTTCACGCCGGAACTATTGAGAACGTTCGAGAATGAGGTAGATAAGTGTGTGCGGTATAATAAATAGGGCGTAGAGACGCCCGAAGAGTCAGTCTAGTCTGACGGGCGTCTCTAAGCCCTATAAAATTTCGCACTTATAGACAAATCTAGATTTGGCTATAAGTGAGAAATATTTAAGTGACTTTTAGTTTTTTATCTTGCGACAGTGGTGTGAATTAGTGTGTTGTGATTAAGATCGTGTATTTATTATTTTAGAGTTGTTGAATAAGAGTTTTGGTTTTATACGGAACCCTCAGCTCGTATATAACGATATGTTGTACTCACATGGCGTCCCGTATCGCCTTCACCCACTTGCGCTTGCAGTCGTCCGTGCGCGCGTATAGCGTGTACGTGGCGTCCTTGGTGCGCCGCACGAGGTAGAAGTGCGACGTCCAGCGGCCGTCGTTCCGCAGCGTGCGCCGGCTGCAGCCTTCTTCTACTCGGTATTCCGCCAGGCGGATACCCACGCGGTACTGGTATTGATTGTCCTAGGTAATGCAAATTTATTTACATTGAACATTGACTTTGTTACCACGATAAAGTTAAAAAACTGTTTAACCCGTGTTGAAGTTAACAACCCGTCAATAAAAAAGGTTTTTTTTAATTGCGCTAATCAGTGTGTAATTTTTTTTTGTTAGTTATACACAGAATTGTTTTGTACATTATAAAAAAATAATACTGAACTTTTCACACAGCGCCATCTAGTCCCAAACTAAGCAAAGCTTGTACTATGGGAACCAGATAACTGATTAATATGTGAGAAACAAACAGACCAGAAACAAATACCTGTAGATCATGATAACATTTTTCCACGGTGGAAATCGAACCCGCAACCTTCTGCGTCCACTGCGCCACGGAGGTCGTCAAGGTCGTTAACATTACGATTAATGTTAACGTATTTGATTTTAATAGGTACTTGGCTACATTGATGTAAAAATAACTAGCTCTTGCCCGCGACTTCGTACGCGTTACACTACTAAATAATATGTAGGTAACCTAGAAATAAAGCTAAACTTGCTGATGCAACTTGATTTGACACCTCATTTTTATACCATGAGAACTGATTTATGAGATAAAAGGTAGCCTAAATGGTAATCCAGGTTATAATCTACGTATATACTAAATTTCATCGAAATCGGTTCAGCCGTTACGACTTGATTGAGTAACAAACAAACAAATAAATAAATGAACATCCAAACTTTCACATTTATAATATTAGTGTGATGAAATAGTTTTAATATGCAATGTTAAAATGAAGCTCACCTCACAAAATTCGTATTTTTCAAAGATTAGAGGCGCACGTCCTTTTCCCAACTGAAGAAAGGCGGTTACTGTTATACTAACTATAACAATTGCTGTACAGGTTACGTTCAACGAAGACTTTGCACGCATACCATAACATTGCGTCTGTCACACTGAGAAATAGCGGTGCCTGAAATTTCACGGGCAATACCCTTGCAAACGTAACACAGCAATGCGAGCATTACTCATTGGCGGCAGAAATAGTGACGATGGTAGTACTTCCCTTTCACAACGAGCTTCTACTTTATGGCTCGCATAAGAACTACTCTTGGTCGACATGGATGGCCATTTTGTTGTTTAAAACGATTATAAATTTGTTTTAACATTAATAAAATAAGAAAGAAAATCCAAAATAACCTTGGCTGGTTTGCACAACAGCATCAGCTTGTCGAACACGAAGACGTATCGCGTCCTTAGCTTCTGATCCTCGTGTGCTTTGACCTTCAACTCTCCATCCAATAGCAGTCTTCCGTACGCGGCGAGGCCGGCCCCGCCGGAGCCCAGCGCCGCGCCCTCCCAGTTTATTATACTCTCCTGGCAAACAAACAACATCTATTAATTATATTTTAAATAAAGCTGGACATTTCACACAACGCTTGCACTACGGGAACCAGATAAAACATAGTCATAATATGGGAATCGAACTAGCAACATCCTGCGTCTCACCGGGCTGTTCGCCCACTATGCCACGGAGGTCGTCTAATTATTAAGTTAACGATTAATCTCCGTGACGACCACCCTTGCAACATTAAGATTTTAAAATCATCACAAAAATTACAAACTGGACGGGACTTGAACCCGCAACATTCGTCTTGATTCTAGGGAATGATACCAATTTCGCCACGGGCTCACTGCCGTCAGGCGCGAAATTATCCGATCGATGACTCGCGCTTTCGAGCACATCTAACATGACGGTTTTCACAGTTTTGCGCACGTGTAAATGCGACTAGTATTTCGACAGCTACAGCACGAGTGACGAGCGAATGTGTAAGGGTGTTAAAATTGACTTACTTGTAATTTGGCTAGTAACGTTAAAACTTCACTATCCCTCTTGACTTCGTTGATGTACTGCGCTACGTCCACCATCGCCTCCTTAGCTCTCTCCAGTCCTCGGAATTCCTCATGGTGCTACCAAAATTAAATAAAAACAACTTCTATTACAAACGAACAAGGTTCACTATGTTAATGCTCGCTCCAACCCTCCTGATACCAAACAAATACAGCTTTTATTACAAACGAACAAGGTTCACTTTGTTAATGCTCGCTCCAACCCTCCTGGATACCAAACAAATACAACTTTTATTACAAACGAACAAGGTTCACTTTGTTAATGCTCGCTCCATCCCTCCTGATACCAAACAAATACAACTTTTATTACAAACGAACAAGGTTCACTTTGTTAATGCTCGCTCCAACCCTCCTGGATACCAAACAAATACAGCTTCTATTACAAACGAACAAGGTTCACTTTGTTAATGCTCGCTCCAACCCTCCTGGATACCAAACAAATACAGCTTTTATTACAAACGAACAAGATTCACTTTGTTAATGCTCGCTCCAACCCTCCTGGATACCAAACAAATACAACTTCTTTGTTAATGCTCGCTCCAACCCTCCTGGATACCAAACAAATACAACTTTTATTACAAACGAACAAGATTCACTTTGTTAATGCTCGCTCCAACCCTCCTGGATACCAAACAAATACAACTTTTATTACAAACGAACAAGATTCACTTTGTTAATGCTCGCTCCAACCCTCCTGGATACCAAACAAATACAACTTTTATTACAAACGAACAAGATTCACTTTGTTAATGCTCGCTCCAACCCTCCTGGATACCAAACAAATACAGCTTCTATTACAAACGAACAAGGTTCACTTTGTTAATGCTCGCTCCAACCCTCCTGGATACCAAACAAATACAGCTTCTATTACAAACGAACAAGGTTCACTTTGTTAATGCTCGCTCCAACCCTCCTGGATACCAAACAAATACAGCTTCTATTACAAACGAACAAGGTTCACTTTGTTAATGCTCGCTCCAACCCTCCTGGATACCAAACAAATACAGCTTCTATTACAAACGAACAAGGTTCACTTTGTTAATGCTCGCTCCAACCCTCCTGGATACCAAACAAATACAGCTTCTATTACAAACGAACAAGGTTCACTTTGTTAATGCTCGCTCCAACCCTCCTGGATACCAAACAAATACAGCTTCTATTACAAACGAACAAGGTTCACTTTGTTAATGCTCGCTCCAACCCTCCTGGATACCAAACAAATACAGCTTCTATTACAAACGAACAAGGTTCACTTTGTTAATGCTCGCTCCAACCCTCCTGGATACCAAACAAATACAGCTTCTATTACAAACGAACAAGGTTCACTTTGTTAATGCTCGCTCCAACCCTCCTGGATACCAAACAAATACAGCTTCTATTACAAACGAACAAGGTTCACTTTGTTAATGCTCGCTCCAACCCTCCTGGATACCAAACAAATACAGCTTCTATTACAAACGAACAAGGTTCACTTTGTTAATGCTCGCTCCAACCCTCCTGGATACCAAACAAATACAGCTTCTATTACAAACGAACAAGGTTCACTTTGTTAATGCTCGCTCCAACCCTCCTGGATACCAAACAAATACAGCTTCTATTACAAACGAACAAGGTTCACTTTGTTAATGCTCGCTCCAACCCTCCTGATATCAAACAAATACAGCTTCTATTACAAACGAACAAGGTTCACTTTGTTAATGCTCGCTCCAACCCTCCTGATATCAAACAAATACAGCTTCTATTACAAACGAACAAGGTTCACTTTGTTAATGCTCGCTCCAACCCTCCTGGATACCAAACAAATACAGCTTCTATTACAAACGAACAAGGTTCACTTTGTTAATGCTCGCTCCAACCCTCCTGGATACCAAACAAATACAGCTTCTATTACAAACGAACAAGGTTCACTTTGTTAATGCTCGCTCCAACCCTCCTGGATACCAAACAAATACAGCTTCTATTACAAACGAACAAGGTTCACTTTGTTAATGCTCGCTCCAACCCTCCTGGATACCAAACAAATACAGCTTCTATTACAAACGAACAAGGTTCACTTTGTTAATGCTCGCTCCAACCCTCCTGGATACCAAACAAATACAGCTTCTATTACAAACGAACAAGGTTCACTTTGTTAATGCTCGCTCCAACCCTCCTGGATACCAAACAAATACAGCTTCTATTACAAACGAACAAGGTTCACTTTGTTAATGCTCGCTCCAACCCACCTGATACCAAACAAATACAGCTTCTATTACAAACGAACAAGGTTCACTTTGTTAATGCTCGCTCCAACCCTCCTGGATACCAAACAAATACAGCTTCTATTACAAACGAACAAGGTTCACTTTGTTAATGCTCGCTCCAACCCTCCTGGATACCAAACAAATACAGCTTCTATTACAAACGAACAAGGTTCACTTTGTTAATGCTCGCTCCAACCCTCCTGGATACCAAACAAATACAGCTTCTATTACAAACGAACAAGGTTCACTTTGTTAATGCTCGCTCCAACCCTCCTGATATCAAACAAATACAGCTTCTATTACAAACGAACAAGGTTCACTTTGTTAATGCTCGCTCCAACCCTCCTGGATACCAAACAAATACAGCTTCTATTACAAACGAACAAGGTTCACTTTGTTAATGCTCGCTCCAACCCTCCTGGATACCAAACAAATACAGCTTCTATTACAAACGAACAAGGTTCACTTTGTTAATGCTCGCTCCAACCCTCCTGGATACCAAACAAATACAGCTTCTATTACAAACGAACAAGGTTCACTTTGTTAATGCTCGCTCCAACCCTCCTGATATCAAACAAATACAGCTTCTATTACAAACGAACAAGGTTCACTTTGTTAATGCTCGCTCCAACCCTCCTGGATACCAAACAAATACAGCTTCTATTACAAACGAACAAGGTTCACTTTGTTAATGCTCGCTCCAACCCTCCTGGATACCAAACAAATACAGCTTCTATTACAAACGAACAAGGTTCACTTTGTTAATGCTCGCTCCAACCCTCCTGGATACCAAACAAATACAGCTTCTATTACAAACGAACAAGGTTCACTTTGTTAATGCTCGCTCCAACCCTCCTGGATACCAAACAAATACAGCTTCTATTACAAACGAACAAGGTTCACTTTGTTAATGCTCGCTCCAACCCTCCTGGATACCAAACAAATACAGCTTCTATTACAAACGAACAAGGTTCACTTTGTTAATGCTCGCTCCAACCCTCCTGGATACCAAACAAATACAGCTTCTATTACAAACGAACAAGGTTCACTTTGTTAATGCTCGCTCCAACCCTCCTGGATACCAAACAAATACAGCTTCTATTACAAACGAACAAGGTTCACTTTGTTAATGCTCGCTCCAACCCTCCTGGATACCAAACAAATACAGCTTCTATTACAAACGAACAAGGTTCACTTTGTTAATGCTCGCTCCAACCCTCCTGGATACCAAACAAATACAGCTTCTATTACAAACGAACAAGGTTCACTTTGTTAATGCTCGCTCCAACCCTCCTGGATACCAAACAAATACAGCTTCTATTACAAACGAACAAGGTTCACTTTGTTAATGCTCGCTCCAACCCTCCTGATATCAAACAAATACAGCTTCTATTACAAACGAACAAGGTTCACTTTGTTAATGCTCGCTCCAACCCTCCTGGATACCAAACAAATACAGCTTCTATTACAAACGAACAAGGTTCACTTTGTTAATGCTCGCTCCAACCCTCCTGGATACCAAACAAATACAGCTTCTATTACAAACGAACAAGGTTCACTTTGTTAATGCTCGCTCCAACCCTCCTGGATACCAAACAAATACAGCTTCTATTACAAACGAACAAGGTTCACTTTGTTAATGCTCGCTCCAACCCTCCTGGATACCAAACAAATACAGCTTCTATTACAAACGAACAAGGTTCACTTTGTTAATGCTCGCTCCAACCCTCCTGGATACCAAACAAATACAGCTTCTATTACAAACGAACAAGGTTCACTTTGTTAATGCTCGCTCCAACCCTCCTGGATACCAAACAAATACAGCTTCTATTACAAACGAACAAGGTTCACTTTGTTAATGCTCGCTCCAACCCTCCTGGATACCAAACAAATACAGCTTCTATTACAAACGAACAAGGTTCACTTTGTTAATGCTCGCTCCAACCCTCCTGGATACCAAACAAATACAGCTTCTATTACAAACGAACAAGGTTCACTTTGTTAATGCTCGCTCCAACCCTCCTGGATACCAAACAAATACAGCTTCTATTACAAACGAACAAGGTTCACTTTGTTAATGCTCGCTCCAACCCTCCTGGATACCAAACAAATACAGCTTCTATTACAAACGAACAAGGTTCACTTTGTTAATGCTCGCTCCAACCCTCCTGGATACCAAACAAATACAGCTTCTATTACAAACGAACAAGGTTCACTTTGTTAATGCTCGCTCCAACCCTCCTGGATACCAAACAAATACAGCTTCTATTACAAACGAACAAGGTTCACTTTGTTAATGCTCGCTCCAACCCTCCTGGATACCAAACAAATACAGCTTCTATTACAAACGAACAAGGTTCACTTTGTTAATGCTCGCTCCAACCCACCTGATACCAAACAAATACAGCTTCTATTACAAATGAACAAGGTTCACTTTGTTAATGCTCGCTCCAACCCTCCTGGATACCAAACAAATACAGCTTCTATTACAAACGAACAAGGTTCACTTTGTTAATGCTCGCTCCAACCCTCCTGGATACCAAACAAATACAGCTTCTATTACAAACGAACAAGGTTCACTTTGTTAATGCTCGCTCCAACCCTCCTGGATACCAAACAAATACAGCTTCTATTACAAACGAACAAGGTTCACTTTGTTAATGCTCGCTCCAACCCTCCTGATATCAAACAAATACAGCTTCTATTACAAACGAACAAGGTTCACTTTGTTAATGCTCGCTCCAACCCTCCTGGATACCAAACAAATACAGCTTCTATTACAAACGAACAAGGTTCACTTTGTTAATGCTCGCTCCAACCCTCCTGGATACCAAACAAATACAGCTTCTATTACAAACGAACAAGGTTCACTTTGTTAATGCTCGCTCCAACCCACCTGATACCAAACAAATACAGCTTCTATTACAAACGAACAAGGTTCACTTTGTTAATGCTCGCTCCAACCCTCCTGGATACCAAACAAATACAGCTTCTATTACAAACGAACAAGGTTCACTTTGTTAATGCTCGCTCCAACCCTCCTGGATACCAAACAAATACAGCTTCTATTACAAACGAACAAGGTTCACTTTGTTAATGCTCGCTCCAACCCTCCTGGATACCAAACAAATACAGCTTCTATTACAAACGAACAAGGTTCACTTTGTTAATGCTCGCTCCAACCCACCTGATACCAAACAAATACAGCTTCTATTACAAATGAACAAGGTTCACTTTGTTAATGCTCGCTCCAACCCTCCTGGATACCAAACAAATACAGCTTCTATTACAAACGAACAAGGTTCACTTTGTTAATGCTCGCTCCAACCCTCCTGGATACCAAACAAATACAGCTTCTATTACAAACGAACAAGGTTCACTTTGTTAATGCTCGCTCCAACCCACCTGATACCAAACAAATACAGCTTCTATTACAAACGAACAAGGTTCACTTTGTTAATGCTCGCTCCAACCCTCCTGGATACCAAACAAATACAGCTTCTATTACAAACGAACAAGGTTCACTTTGTTAATGCTCGCTCCAACCCTCCTGGATACCAAACAAATACAGCTTCTATTACAAACGAACAAGGTTCACTTTGTTAATGCTCGCTCCAACCCTCCTGGATACCAAACAAATACAGCTTCTATTACAAACGAACAAGGTTCACTTTGTTAATGCTCGCTCCAACCCTCCTGGATACCAAACAAATACAGCTTCTATTACAAACGAACAAGGTTCACTTTGTTAATGCTCGCTTCAACCCTCCTGGATACCAAACAAATACAGCTTCTATTACAAACGAACAAGGTTCACTTTGTTAATGCTCGCTCCAACCCACCTGATACCAAACAAATACAGCTTCTATTACAAATGAACAAGGTTCACTTTGTTAATGCTCGCTCCAACCCTCCTGGATACCAAACAAATACAGCTTCTATTACAAACGAACAAGGTTCACTTTGTTAATGCTCGCTCCAACCCTCCTGGATACCAAACAAATACAGCTTCTATTACAAACGAACAAGGTTCACTTTGTTAATGCTCGCTCCAACCCTCCTGGATACCAAACAAATACAGCTTCTATTACAAACGAACAAGGTTCACTTTGTTAATGCTCGCTCCAACCCTCCTGGATACCAAACAAATACAGCTTCTATTACAAACGAACAAGGTTCACTTTGTTAATGCTCGCTCCAACCCACCTGATACCAAACAAATACAGCTTCTATTACAAATGAACAAGGTTCACTTTGTTAATGCTCGCTCCAACCCTCCTGGATACCAAACAAATACAGCTTCTATTACAAACGAACAAGGTTCACTTTGTTAATGCTCGCTCCAACCCTCCTGGATACCAAACAAATACAGCTTCTATTACAAACGAACAAGGTTCACTTTGTTAATGCTCGCTCCAACCATCCTGGATACCAAACAAATACAGCTTCTATTACAAACGAACAAGGTTCACTTTGTTAATGCTCGCTCCAACCCACCTGATACCAAACAAATACAGCTTCTATTACAAATGAACAAGGTTCACTTTGTTAATGCTCGCTCCAACCCTCCTGGATACCAAACAAATACAGCTTCTATTACAAACGAACAAGGTTCACTTTGTTAATGCTCGCTCCAACCCTCCTGGATACCAAACAAATACAGCTTCTATTACAAACGAACAAGGTTCACTTTGTTAATGCTCGCTCCAACCCACCTGATACCAAACAAATACAGCTTCTATTACAAATGAACAAGGTTCACTTTGTTAATGCTCGCTCCAACCCTCCTGGATACCAAACAAATACAGCTTCTATTACAAACGAACAAGGTTCACTTTGTTAATGCTCGCTCCAACCCTCCTGGATACCAAACAAATACAGCTTCTATTACAAACGAACAAGGTTCACTTTGTTAATGCTCGCTCCATCCCTCCTGATACCAAACAAATACAGCTTTTATTACAAACGAACAAGGTTCACTTTGTTAATGTTCGCTCCAACCCACCTGATACCAAACAAATAAAGAGTGATGTATTGGACAAATTCAAACTTTAGAAGGCAGAAATGTAAAATTTCACAGGTGATAAAATTATCAGTCTCCAGTCCGAAAATGGTTTGGAATACTGCAGTAATGCTCGCTCCAACCCTCCTGATACCAAACAAATACAGCTTTTATTACAAATGAACAAGGTTCACTTTGATAATGTAAAGTCAGGTATTTGTTGGAAATGGACGAATCGTATAATTTTGAGAAATTTACTTTTACAGATTTTAAAACTCTAAGTAACTACATTCAGAGAAAAAAATTGCCCTAACATGGGGTAATTCTGACAGTAATTATTTTTTTAATATGAATTCTGTTTTAACTGCACTGAAATTATTACAATTTTTATTTGTTTCTTAGGCAAAGAAAGTAATCATTTTTAAAGGAAGTATCATTTTAATTCTGATAAAAATACAGTTTTGTTTAGTTTGTCCAACAGAATTGCCCCTAATATCAAAAAATAGTAACATTCCATTTTCTTTATATTAAAAAAACAAGTCTTCAAGTAGTATTTTTCAAACTTCCGCGATCACTGTACATTAAATTCAATCGATCAATTACTGATTAAAACGAGATGTATGGAATCCATACATAATAGGTTGGGGAAAAAGTCTTTTCGCATTATAGTATGTATGAACTTGTAATAAAATCTCTTTGGCTATACTATTTGTATCTGGCTGGTTTTGGTATCATTCAAAGTTTAAATTTTAAAGAAGATAATTCAAAATTCAAATTAGGAAAATGTGTTATTTTTATTTGTTTTTCATACTGTAAAGATGAGTGAATCTAATGAAGAAATTCGATACATTTTAAAATTTTACTACAAAAAAGGTAAAAATGCAACGCAAGCCGTGGAAAAAATTTGCGAGTTTATGGACCTAGTGCAGTGTTTGTGAGTAGCACAAATTTGGTTTAAGCGTTTTCAATCCGGAAATTTTGATGTCAAAGATGCACGTCGCTCTGGTCGCCCTATTACGGATAAAATTGATGCCATTTTTGAAAAAGTGGAGCAAGATCGGCATGTCAGTAGTTACGACGTAGCTGAAGAACTGGGAATTGACCACAAAACAGTTCTGGCGCATTTGAAAAAAACTGGGTACACAAAAAAGCTCGATATTTGGGTACCCCACGAGCTCACTGAAAGAAACCTAATGAACCATGTACTCATTTGTGATTCTTTATTACGACGTAATGAAACCGAACCATTTTTGATGAAGCTGATAACTGGTGATGAAAAGTGGATCACGTACGACAAGAACGTGCGAAAAAGGTCGTGGTCAAAGGCCGGTCAAGCTTCATAGACTGTGGCGAAACCCGGGTTAATTCGCAACAAGGTGATGCTGTGTGTGTAGTGGGATTGGAAGGGCATTATTCATTATGAGCTGTTACCACCAGGCAGGACCATCGATTCTGAACTCTACTGCGAACAACTGATGAGATTAAAACAAGAAGTTGAGAGAAAGCGGCCGGAATTAATCAACAG
This sequence comes from Philereme vetulata, assembly GCA_918857605.2. NCBI lineage: Eukaryota > Metazoa > Arthropoda > Insecta > Lepidoptera > Geometridae > Philereme > Philereme vetulata. The sequence goes on from OU975482.1 coordinate 3,540,570, forward strand.
AAGGGGTGTGGTTTTTCATCATGATAACGCTAGATCTCACACATCATTAGCCACTCAGCAAAAATTAAGAGAGTTTGGCTGGGAGGTGTTAATACATCCGCCGTATAGTCCTGACCTTGCAACTTCAGATTTCCACCTGATTCGGTCTCTTCAGAATTCTTTAGGCAGTGTCAGGTTAACATCACGAGAGGACTGCCAAAACTATTTGTCGCGGTATTTTGATCAGAAGCCCCAAAATTTCTATAGCAATGGGATCATGTCCCTACCTACAAGATAGCAAAAAGTTATCGAACAAAATGGTACCTACATACTTTAGTTAAATGTAAATAAACTATATTAAAACTATTTTGAATTTTCTTAAAAAATGCGAAGAAACTTTTTCCCCAACCTAATACATTACACAAAGGTTATCTGGAAGAGAATGCTCTTTAGCATTAAGTTCGCCTTTGTACTAGTTTTATAAGTGCAATAAAGTATTTTCAATCAATCAATTTCCATACATTTATTTGGAAAAGGTTAACATTTTATTGATATAATTTCATCCTACGCCGGACTAGACGGTATGGTCAAAGGATTTTAGCCTGCCTGAAAGGGCCAGTAAAAAAAATTATCTAACTTCATCGTCATCTTTTTAACCCGTCTGAAACTGCTAGCGACTCATACGCACCATGCAACCACAGTTGCATGCTTCCCGGGAAGCACAGCGCCCATGCAACCACAGTTGCACTATATATTTTCACACATATATTTTCTTGAAGCAGCAACACTGAAATGACAACCAATTCATTTGTCACTCCGTAAAAAAAAATATTACTTCTGGTCAAAAGTTTGCGAGTTTACCTAAACACAAGTACAGGCTGTACTTGTGTTTACCTAAACACAAGTACAGGCTGTACTTGTGTTTAGGTAAGTGAAGTTTTTAAGTTGTTTATTAATATATCGATATTTATATGTTATTAATGTGCTAAGTTCATATACTATTGAAATAAATAAAAAGAAAAGTATGCTATCGCTTTTATTTTCAAAATAAAACCTTTTTCCAAAACAACATCTCATTTTTCGGCTAGGCCAAGTTTGCCCTTTCATTACTTAATTTTTTATTACTACACCACTAGTCAAAATTGTTTTTGTAACTCATTCCTCAGTTATTCAACTACAATTGACATAAGTTTCGTCCCCTAGATCGAAAAAAAACCCTTGGAACGATTGTTTACATAACGGGCGAATATATCTGGCATTTGGCGGGGTACCATCGCGGAGCGGGGGGCATTCGCATAACGGTCAGCGCGTCATTCGCGCTCAAGTCGCTATGTATATCTCAATAAATTACAATTCAAACAAAATTAAGCTCTATCATTAATTAGATACGGTTGTGAATGAAACTTACCGGTTGTGTTTCAAAGACAAGCTTATCCAATAGAAGGTGATATTTGAGAACTCTCTGCATCGGTACTGACAGTATATCTCGCAGCTGAATTCGACCTTCACTGTGCTCCTTTTGACAAATCTAAAAAGAACAATAACAATTAAATATATTCATTTTATACATCCGCAACGAATACGTTCGCGGGAGTCTCGGTGTGCACGATATCGCTGACAAAATGTAAGAAAGTATACTCCGCTGGTTTGAACACATTTGAAACAATTTTGACGATCAATTAAGTTGATGATGGAATTAAAATAAATACAAAATTATAAAAATACACAAAAAACAACGATCCCCAAACGTATCTAACGACTAACTCTTTTTAAATTTGACATATTTATATGATTTGAGAACTCCTTAAATCATATTTAGCTACCAAATACGTCTAGGCATCCACTCACCTCTAACTGTTTACTGAAGGTAAGATCTCTGGCATCCAACGTCTTGAGTGTCTCCTGAGCGACGGTGAGGTTAGAGCAGTAGTCGCCGTAAAGCAGCAGTCTCTCTCGCCACACTAGGAACACGTCGGCCAGCCTGGGCGTGCCGCTGCCCGGTACACACGCCTCTGTCGCCTGTCTGAGCTGACGGAGCAAGCCTGAGTGGATTTCATGTAGTTCCTGTGACAAAAACATTCATAATCAGTCCAAACAGTCTTATATCCTTATGGTCTATAAACCTCACGAAGGATCGTTGTTTTTTTTCACTACCTGGATATGAAACAAGCACATGGCCCACCTGCTGTTAAGTGACAATCATCGCTTACAACAAAACATTATCTCGTACTGCCCTGTGTCCATAAAATTGAGGCATACAGGAGTAAAACCTTATGTGACATGTGTAATTTCACTCTTTAAAGGCTTGCGCAGACGACGGACTTTTCTCCGCGGCGGAGAAAAAAGTACGCTCCGCGAATAAAAAGTCCGCCGCGGATTATCTCCGACTCTATCGCGAACTCAACGCACGCGGTGTAAGATCATTTGTTGCCCGGAAATTTAGAGAAGTGCACGCTATGGAAGCAAATACGCAGAGGTTACGTTGTGTTTCAATTTACATGAAGTTTAAGAAAAACAGAAGACTTTTTAAAAGAAAATACTGCGTCCATCCCCTTATATCGGATCGATTAACAAAAGGATATTTTTAAATTTCGGTCGTGATACTCTTTTTTTGACGTATTCTTTTTTCGACTTCTTTTATTAAAATTTTACAATCGATTTCCAATTCGGTGGCAATGGGAAGGCCATATAGCGCGCAGAACAGATGGCCGATGGGGCCGGAAAGTTCTCGAATGGAGGCCACGGACCGGCAAGCGCAGCGTAGGACGTCCACCTACAAGATGAGCAGACGACTTGGTAAGAACCGCAGTTCCTGGAGATCAATGAGGGAGGTCTTTGTCCAGCAGTGGACGTCCTGCGGCTGATATGATGATGATGATGAATCGATTTCCTGTCATCGTCATCGTTTAACGTCGTGCATACGTACATCACTCTCGAGCGCACAACGCGGCGGACCATAGTCCGCCATGTGCGTTGCTTCGCCTAGTCACACGAGTTCTTTTTTTTTCGGGGACTCCCCCGTACTTGTCCGGTCCGCTCTCTGCATGTCCTCGGTTATTCGGGGGACTTTTTGTACGCGGTACTTTTAATTCATAGTTTGCGTTACTCGATACAGTTGTAAGCGATCTATTTTAGCGGATAAAAAAGTACGCGGACAAAAATCCCTCGTCTGCGCAAGCTATAAACCGCACAACAAAGCTGTTTGGCGTCAAAAATAGATAGGTATTATTATAGTACTTCCCCGGGTGAGCCCTTTCACACAGAACTCTACTGCTTAACGCGCCGGCGAACCCTGAGCGCAACTTCAATTCGACCGCGTCAAATACTTCGCCCTGAATATCGCCATCCCTAGTGACGAAGTTTAGCCACGCAGAGCGACAGTGATAGCAATAGAATGATTCTAAATTTGATTAGATTTTGACCGTGTTCCGTAATACCAAAATGATGACTGAAAACTTATTGTATTTTTCTCATTGTGTTGTTAATCTGTAACTAGACGATATAATCTATGTTCCCATGGCTAGGATACGTAAGATGTTGTTGTTTTTAATACGAAACAATTAGGTTGAAAACAGGTATTTTATGACGTAAAATCATGCAGAATGCGATACGATTCTATTTCATTTTAGGTAAGTATATTGATCTAATATATGGTTGGGAACCTAAATAAATACTATTCAAATTAAAATAATACCATAATAGGATAGAAATATGCTCCAATTAGAAACGATCTTGGTAGTACGTGTTGTATGGGCGATTGTCCCTCCGGTGTCCCCTTAATTGTACCGCAGATCTTGAACAAATATTTGCAGAAAGTGCAAGCATTCGAATAGTCTGTAATCTCTTGATTCACCGACGGCTACCATCATACCGTCATAGGAGTCGAACTCTTTAAAGTAATGTTCAAATCTAAAGAAACCTTGGAGAGATCGCTCTCAGAGATATTTTAAATGCTGCTAGATCTACATACATAAATCTTTTAGATACTATATTATAAAAGTAATCCTAACATATATATTCATAAACAATTCTTACAGAAATCTTCGAACCTAAATAGACTAGAAATGTTTACATAGATTTTTCCCACAACCGATAAAAATCTATTAAAAGCACTTGCAGATCATTTATCGAAGAGCTCTTAACAGAATGAAGTAAATATGAAATATTCCGGAAACTCTAAATTGTAAACACAGAAGGGCTATTTGCTAGTTAAAGAATCGTTACGAACTATTATAAATTCAGGATCTTCAAATCTGGAATGAATAGCTTCTTTCTGAAAGCTTCGACGACATCATCACTTACCATAAGATGGTATTACCATAAGTTGTCAAACGATGGTCTTTATAAAACTATTGCCGAAACATAGTGAACATACGATTTAGTACGAAAGGTAAATGACGTGTGCGTTGGTCGGCAAACATCAGACATCGACTTCTACGATTTTAATCGACATTTGTCTGAAACCTATTTATAAGTTGCCTTACATTCGTTTAAGGCCTCATAAGGAGGTTCAAGGTCACTCGTGCTATGGAGTCAAAGTCAAAAACTATTATTCATTAAAATCACAAGGATCACTTTGAAACGTCAATTTTACTGCCTGTTCCTTCGCGACCAAGCCAGGAAAGAAACGCAAGAAACAAGGCTGGTTGTTTTTTTAATGATCCTTTTACAATACATAATACAATACAATACAGGAAATAAATTAAGTCTAAATTGTAACATTTTGAACGAGTTGGAGCAATTTTAATCCCAAGCTTCTCTATCATCTAAATAATCCGATATTTTATGGTAGGTTTTTTTATAAAGATAATTTAATTGCGTTTTTAAATTTGTTAATTGTCAATTTTTGTACATCACTTGGGAGTTTGTTATAAAGGCGAACACCTTGCCCTTTAAACGATTTACTAACTTTATGGGAGTCTACAAGTCGCAACAGCGAGTTTATCTTTATTTCTAGTATTAAAATTATGATTATCACTATTTTTCTTAAACAAATTAATATTTTTGTGAACATACATCAGATTTTCATAGATGTATTGACAAGGGAATTTTTTTAGTGAATATATTTGCTGCTCTGCTCCTTTTTAATTAAATTTTTATTTTTAAGAAAGCTATGCTTGATGGCTGTCCAATTTTAAGTTGAAAAACACTATTAACTCTGCTTTTATTAAATTCAAACTGGCCCTGATAAGCTCATCTTTCCATTTCGTCTTCGAGACAGAAAATATGCGCTGTGTGAAAATGTGAAAAAGTTTATTACAGCAAAAACAAGAGTACAGGATTTTTAAACATTAGCTTTAATTCTATTTAGTTTAAATAATATTCATAATATGAATGTCATAATATTTATTTCTTTAAACTTATTGCGTGGGGACGGCTATGCTTGGAGTTTCTACAAAAGCCAATCAGAAATGATGAGATTCATAGACAAACCAAAATCACGGATACAACCCAGAGAAATAGCAAGCAGCAGTGGCTGTGGGCGGGGCGGAATGTAGGCTCGAAGACCTAACGCCAAGATTCTCGAATGGACACCACGCACTGGAAGGCGCATCGAAGCGTAGGACGGGTTCCACTACATAGAAAGACAACCTAACAAAGGCTGTTGGGAGCCGTTGGGTGCACAACACAGCGTCATATAAAGTTATAATAGATGTACTGCTTTCCGAGGAAGTTTCCGCTACGCTGCATCGAAATGTTGGAATAATATTCCTCCGCCAATAAGGAACCTGCAGAGTCTTTATGGATTTAGATTAAAACTTAAAAATTATTTGATTAACTGGCAGAAAAAGCAGGAAAGCCTTTTACACGCTACGAGTGCTGTATAGTTGTTTGTGTTGATGTTATTGCTATTATAAAATTAACGTCTAGGGCACCACTGAAGTATGCAATTTAATTTAATTTAATCGTTGTTTTGTTTTTAAGCAATTTTTTTTATACTACTTATATGGCAAACGTCCTACTCTTTACTCGTCATTACAAGGTTTTTAACGTTGTTTGTCCTTTTTTTTCTTTTTTTATACTACTTATACGGCAAACGTCCTACTCTTTACTCGTCATTACAAGGTTTTTAACGTTGTTTGTCCTTTTTTTTTCTTTTTTTATACTACTTATATGGCAAACGTCCTACTCTTTACTCGTCATTACAAGGTTTTTAACATTGTTTGTCCTTTTTTTTTCTTTTTTTATACTACTTATATGGCAAACGTCCTACTCTTTACTCGTCATTACAAGGTTTTTAACGTTGTTTGTCCTTTTTTTTTCTTTTTTTATACTACTTATATGGCAAACGTCCTACTCTTTACTCGTCATTACAAGGTTTTTAACGTTGTTTGTCCTTTTTTTTTCTTTTTTTATACTACTTATATGGCAAACGTCCCTCTTTACTCGTCATTACAAGGTTTTTAACGTTGTTTGTCCTTTTTTTTTTCTTTTTTTATACTACTTATATGGCAAACGTCCTACTCTTTACTCGTCATTACAAGGTTTTTAACGTTGTTTGTCCTTTTTTTTTCTTTTTTTATACTACTTATATGGCAAACGTCCTACTCTTTACTCGTCATTACAAGGTTTTTAACGTTGTTTGTCCTTTTTTTTTCTTTTTTTATACTACTTATATGGCAAACGTCCTACTCTTTACTCGTCATTACAAGGTTTTTAACGTTGTTTGTCCTTTTTTTTCTTTTTTTATACTACTTATATGGCAAACGTCCTACTCTTTACTCGTCATTACAAGGTTTTTAACGTTGTTTGTCCTTTTTTTATACAACTTATATGGCAAACGTCCTACTCTTTACTCGTCATTACAAGGTTTTTAACGTTGTTTGTCCTTTTTTTTCTTTTTTTATACTACTTATATGGCAAACGTCCTACTCTTTACTCGTCATTACAAGGTTTTTAACGTTGTTTGTCCTTTTTTTTCTTTTTTTATACAACTTATATGGCAAACGTCCTACTCTTTACTCGTCATTACAAGGTTTTTAACGTTGTTTGTCCTTTTTTGTTCCTTTTTTTATACTACTTATATGGCAAACGAGCATGCAGTCCACCTGATGTTAAGTGGCTACTGCAGCCCATGGATATCCACATAGAATTCAAAACAAGCTATTATGTTGTCTTGATCTCTATGTGGATACGTTGCCATACTATAGGACTTAGCTGTTATGCCTATGCCAGTAATTACAGGAACACACAATTACCATCTAACCGGAACACAGCAGCACAAGTACTGCTATTTGGCGGCAGATAAAGGTAAGGCGGCGGTGCCCACCTCCTCGAGCCCGTTCACAAAAGCTCTATCACCAGTAACTTCTTTTTAACTAGTAATTTCTTTCACACTTTTATTTTGTTTGTTTTATTTTCTGTCTTAATGTGCTAAACATGTCCGCAACTAGTAAAAGGAAGACCAGCGCTGGTTGTTGCAACCAGCACATGCTGAGTTAAGGACCATTTTGCAACTATACTTTGTGCATAAGTATATTTAGATTTGTTTTGCGGTAAGTGCTTTTTTTTTTTAATTGTTTTTATGTGTTAACTCTGTATGTTGCAAATAAAATATTATTCTATTCTATTCACAAGATCGGTCGCTCTGAAAATCTGTGGGAGGTTTATTATAGCAAAGAACGTCCTATGATGATAATCATATTTCGGTCGGACAGTACGGACGCTGAAATCCGTGGCTAAAGTTGAACCGCCACTAATCGCGAAGAATTTATTGCAATGACTGTTACAGTGTAACTAAATATTATTGCTAATTCTTGTTTTACCTTTGCAGTTTATGTAACCCGATTCGTTTTAATATGGTAGACAATTTCGAATACCTAGTTCTGTTAGAAATCACGCAAAGCGTGTATCGGACCACTATTAGAGTTGGGTTCCGAAGTAATTGATTAGTTTCATTATTATTTGTATTTTAAGGCTCGAATCCAACTGCAGTTAACTTTTACAGAGTGCATTTAGGCACTTACATTTAAGCTGTTAATCTATAAGATGTTCAGTAAAATCTTAATAATCATTTTGAGTCGTCAAACGTCAGGAACCAGACAAGCTATGCGAACACAGATATCAAGCAAGATACACACTCACTAACCTTTATACCAAAGAATATGACTTGCATATCATTCTGCTTTAGAAACTGCGCGAGAGGTCGCAGAAAGTACTTGATAATCTTGCTCAGCACATCCACATAGTTACACTCTGTATCCACCAGCTCTCGTATTACGTAATCCCTCTTCTCTAAATTGTGCGAAGTCGTTACCTGAAAACGCACAAAGAGAAACCTGTAAAAGAATGCCAACAAAAAAAGGAAATTCACAAGCACAGGCAAAGCCAACGACCATTCAACAATTCTACGCCATTAATCTACGCAAAAAAAAAACACAAGTGTGTGTAAAAATTACTACCGGTAAAAAAAACGGTCGTGATCCGAGAATTAATAAGTCCATGCATAATTCAGGTGATGTCCGGAACGGCTTGCTAACTTTTACTTGTATCGGCGTTGAATCGGATAAGTCGGCCGTGAAACTTCTGAGAAAGGCGTTTCTTGCGGTAATTGTGGCGAATTACTCGCGATAATGCCTGCAATGGAAGCTGTACGGAGTCGAAACTGCAATTATTTTAAGTCGCTAATACGAGAGCAATTTGAAAGTAACAAGGAAAATGATAAGGGTTTTATGTTTTACATAAAGTGAGGCAAGCAAACCATATTAAGGCAATGGAATTTCAGAAATATGGGTCAAACTCGTAACGTGAACATCCCTTTTAGAGGAAGAAGTTTCTGGAATTAATTTATTATAAGGGTCAAGTGCTTTCGGCCTTGGATAAACAGGACCACTAAAATTCTGGCCATGCTTATTTTCTTTGCGCTAAAATGCGTAGGCTGATGTAAAATGAACAGTTATTGCCCTCTCGAGTTTAGAAACATTACATTTACGATTCACAAGGAAGATAACTAGGTCGTAAAACACGTTTGATAATCGCATTAAGTATCGTCGTTCGTAAGAGAATAGTGTTTGTAATTGACTCCTTAGAGTTTATGTACGTTGTAACAGCATTTTTAATGCTTTTTAGTGTTACTTTAAATCATACAATGCCTTTTTTACACGAAAATTACAAAAAAATTGCCACAAAGATATTTAATAATATCCGGAGTAACTTCATCGATAAGATAGTTAAAAAAGGTTGGCGCAGCCGGTTAATTGGTTAGGTCTGTTGGAAAAACAGTTGTAGAAGTGGCGCAGCCGTCAGAATTCAAATGGATCGTTTAGGACGACTTATGAAGTCCGTTAGGCCGACAGAAGAATTCATAGACATTATCATGTCTCGGATCACAACAAAAAATTATAAAGTAAAACAACAAACCGAGCGTACAGTATGTGCCGCGCGGTTAGGCGCGGGTAGCGGCGGGTCTCGCACGGACGCCTTCACGGCACACAGGTCGTGGTAGATCTCCTCGTCGTGCAGCCGAGCGCAGTAGCTGCCGTACTCCGAGTCCCGGGGAGGAACCGCCACGCCGCTGCGCCGACCCACACGTTAGGGTGACATTTCCACGAGGGCACAGGCGCCGAACTACGTTCAGATGTATCGCGGGCTCAAAAATGTATTGTAACTTTACATGACGAGCGATAGAGCAACCTAAGTTAGTCGTCGCGTAAGTCTGTTTAGTCTTAAAATACCCTTGCGTGCCGACGCTTGCAAATTTTTTGAGCACCACTGAATTTTGACATCTGAACGTAGCCGTGTACAAACTGAGTGTAGAAGCATTCTGCGGGGCGTGCAGCGTAGCGTCTTTAATAAACACTTCCATGCGGTCGTATGTGTTTGATACAAACGCTGCACGCTTCGCCGTCGTGCGTCGCAATAAGCGGGCACTCAGTCCGAACACATAGAGAAAGATGCACTCCATACTTTTCCAACCCAGGTGTTACTAATACTTTTGAAACTATTTATATTACTTATTGACAAATTGTCAAATCATAAAGAAAAGCCTCTTAGTAACTTCAAGCTTCAAGAACTACTTTAAGTTAATTGTTACTAACTCAAGACGCTATTTGGAATACCTGGCTAAAGACGCCAGGATAGTCTTAACAGAGAAGTGGCTTTTTTATATTTATCTGTTTGTAGAGTAGCCTCTTTCCCAAACCCGTTTCTGCATAATGACCACACGCAAACTTACAGATGCAATCACGATTATCTTTTCAAGAGAAATCAATATTTTCTTAGATGATTTGATGTGCGTGTGATCACTTAACAAGTGGAAATGCCGTCCAGAAGAGACTGTAGTCTTTCCCATCAAATTCAACTTTAAGTTTACTAATGGAAAGACTAACGTCTCTTGCAACATGCATTTTAAGCTAATATACAAAATTATACAGTCAATTAAAACCAAATTATAATTAAATCGAACAGCGATAAGATTTAAAACAATTTCTAAAGTAGGGAGTGATAAGTATAACAGGATGTAATCGTTGGCTCGTGTACAAAATGATACTCAAATCGATAACAAACCTACGACTGAGCAACCAAAATAAATATTTAAAGCTCATTATAAAAAGGAATGTTCTACGAAAACTGTTCACACCTAAAATCACTCTAAGCAAATTATAAGTGTGTCATGCTCATTAAAAGCATTATCTAAGGAGGCGGTTAACACCATTTTCAATCCCATCGATCTAAAAGCGCTTGGTACACGACAACGCAATAATTTCAATACTCGAGGACATAGTCCCACACATACTATTAGGATTGCTACATCAGTATGTTTCGCTCGTATTATATAATAGTATTTTTTTATAGTGTAGTCGACACTTATGGAAAATTCTAAGATTTTTAAAACCATCTCAAACACTATCAAGCCGGACGGGACTTGAACCCGAAACCTTCCTCTTGATAGTGCATCCTAGTATCAAGAGGAAGGTTGCGGGTTCTCAAGCGAATAGCCGACTGAGACTCAGGGGTAGTGGGTTCGATTCCCGCCGCGGAACAAATGTTTGCATGATCTACAGATATTTGTTCCGGGTCTGGATGTTGTTCTATATAGTATATATGTATAAAAAAAAACAAAGTATATAAGTATTGTATCAGTTATCTGGATCCCATAGTACAAGCTCTGCTTAGTTTGGGGCTAGATAGCGCTGTGTGAAATGACCAGCATTATTTATTTATTTAGTTTGATCGAACAACAAGTAAAATAAAAAAACCCCTTTTCCAGCTGAGATCCCTTTAACAAAAATGAAAATGCGTCAAACTCATAACACCTTTCTTTTTGCGTCGATGTTTTTAAAACATCTAAACAAACTGTTGCATTCATTTACCGAAATACCCGGTAACTTAATTTTAGTCTGTTATTAGAGGAAACAATATGTATTTCCTCCCATTGTTATGGAGGAAAAATCATTTGTATTTGTTGCTTCTTTTCCTACATTCTTTTTAAATTGAAATATTGCAACAGAAAAAGCACGAGCCAATGAAGTAATCTCCATAACAATATTTGCATATCGTGCAAACAATATGGAAATTGCAGTTTTATAAAACTTCACAGAATTGAAGTATTATTATCCAACAGATGTTCTAAATACCGGATCTCTTCTGTAAGCAATTTTAAGAGTTTCAGGAATGTATGTCAAAACTTAAAACTGAATCGAGACAGCGTAAATTTTTTACAGTATTTACGTCAGCTCCAGCACAGTTCTATTAGTCGTCGCGCAAATTTTTTGGAATACGGCGAATATTCGTACTTCTACTTCTTAGCGTGTCAAGAGTTCTACGTTTTAATTTGTACTATGTTGGACAGGTGTTTAGCCACAACAATAGCATTAGGTGAGGCGGTTATTAGGTCCTCCATCGTGCAGGTGTTCGGACACAAAGAGCACATTAGCAAGTGCTGCATTGACTGCGCGGGATCACCGCGATATTCGTACTGTATATGTCTTTCAAGTGACGAATGATCCAGATGATAGACAAGACAACACACAACGCCGAATCACGATAATGAGGCCGGAATTTGATCGCGATTTAAGTGAACTCTGATTTAAATTGACTTTCGCTTTTGTTCTTGAAGTAAAACTTCTTTACGCACGCTTGACTTGGGGAGTAAGCTGGTGAATGCGCGACGAGAGCGTTACGAAAACTGTGATCCGCCGAGGCGAACAGTCTTTGAGAGGGAGATATAAGTTAGTGAAGATAGAAAGAGAGTTTCGTTTTGTATATTACTACAGCGGAAAGAGAGAGAGGTGCGAGCACACATTTTCGTTCTCTTTTTCTCTCATAGCCAGTTTTATGTTTCGTTTATCTAAGATACACTGCAGACCTATTGTCTGTATCACACTGTAGGAGCAAGAGAGAGAGCAGTGCGCGCGCACATTTTCTTTCTCTCTTCCTCTAATATATATATATCTCAGTCAGTCAGTAATTCGTTTGCGAGTTTGCTAGCGTTACGCGAACGGTGATTTCTTGATTACTTTTCGTAATTTCATTTCGTTCTTGAACAATTTTATAAATTAATATTTTAAAAAAAGAAGTTTTACTTCAGTCGTGTGGTCTAAAGCACACGTTTATTTGTTGGTAAGAAGGGCATTATCCATAATCAGTTCAGTGTTAAAGATAGTGTTTAGTTTATATTACAGATCAGATACCAGTTAGCAAATTTAAGAAGCCAGTGAACCCCGAGCGTAACTTCAATTCGGCCGCGTCAAAAACTTCGGCCTGAATATCGCTATCCCTGTTTAGTGACGAAGTTTAGCCACGCAAAATGACAGTGATAGCAATAAAACGATTCTAACTATGATTAGATTTTGTCCGTGTTCCGTAATACCAAAAATAATGACTGAAAACTTGTTGTACTTTTCTCATTGTGTTTTTATTCTGTAACTAGACGATATAATCTATGTTCCCATGACTAGGATACGTAAGATGTTGTTGTTTTTAATACGAAACAATTAGGTTGAAAACATGTCTTTTATGACGTAAAAACATGCAGAATGCGATACGCTTCTATTTCATTTTAGGTAAGTATTTTGATCTAATATATGGTTGGGAACCTAGGTAAATACTATTCAAATTAAAATAATACCTTATTAAAGTAGAAATATGCTCCAATTAGAAATGATCTTGGTAGTACGTGTTGTATGGGCGATTGTCCCTCCAGTGTCCCCTTAATAGGAGGGTTTTTCTGGTAAACCCTTTAATATAGCATAACAAGTAAAAAGACAAAGAATGATAAGTTTTAAAGTTACGATAGCGATTTATTTTACGTTATTGGACAGTACTGCTACTGGAACGTTTGCACCAGTTTAATATCTTTCACTTGTTGTGTAATTTTATTCGATATTAACTAGTATTGTAACGGTATGTGTTTCAACACTATTAATCGTTATTGATTGGAAACAATTAAGCCAATGGTATCTCTGTTAAATATCCCATTCATAGTTATGACGATTTAAGGTCTTTAACGAGAAAAGGGTAGTTCTATAAAATTTGATAGCATATGTCATCATTATCATCCACAGCCCGGCCCACGGCTGTGGATGATAATGATGACATAAAATGTTGCTCTAAAGATTTAGCATGTCTGTGAGCTATTTATAAAAGTGAGATACTTAGCAGCTTCTTCACAGTGAACATTGTATTTCCTCTCCATATTATATTGTTAAAGTATATGTATATATTTCTATGTATTTTATATTTATTTATGTAAGTATATGTAGAATTTTGTTTAAATATTTATTTATTTTTATTCTACATAAATAGGTATTTATTGTAACACCGCCTCCTCGCACGTTTTCTCAATCCAGTCCATCCAAAGGTTGCCGGGAAGAGATCGCTTTGAGCGATAAGGCCGCCCATTATACCACCATGTATTAGTCTAAATTTTCTAGGGTTAAGTTATTGTAATTTGGTGTAACAATAACGAATTATTTATCTATCTATCTATCTATCTGTGGTGTATCCGGTATACATATTTCTATATGTGGGTTAGACTTGTTCGCCAGTTGGTTGTCAGCCATTAAACGAGTACAAGTGATTTGCAGTGTTTCCTTGCGTTATTCCCTAAAATACTGAACATTTGGCGACGATTAGTTAGTCACGTGTGTTATTAGCCTTTTTTTTAATAAGAATAAGTGTTTTCAGGGCGTTTTTAATGACAAGCGATCACGCCAAGTCAAATATGATGGCTTTCGATGGCAACCTCTCATTTGATCATCTCATTTGTATACTGAGCTGGTAAACAGCGTAATTTTCGCTGTTTTCTCGTACACTTTAGTACAATAAGAACTTTCAGTAGAGCAAAAGTAAGCGAAGCATCGTATGTAGGCGGTAGGTAATTAACTCGCTACGAAACTCGGCTAGCCAACGACCACGCAAAACCGTGGGACGACAACGCCTACTTATGAGAATTCGCGGCAGACGAAGTTAGCTTATCGCCGCTTTTATCAGTATCACACAAAAAGTACTACATTCAAGTGTCTGTTTTGAGAATCTGTTGCGTCATAGATACAAAGATCCACTGTTTACAGGCAATTCTAAAACGGTATGTGTGATAAATAAAACCGGCCAAGTGCGAGTCGGACTCGCGCATGAAGGGTTCTGTACCATTATCTATAAAAACGGCTAAAAATCACGTTTATTGTATGGGAATAAACATTTGTTTTATTTTAGTTTAATTATTTATTTTTAAAGTGAATATATTACTGTACATTCTGTGAATATTACAAGCGTCTACCTGTTGCCGTTATCAATATCAAGCCAAAACAAGCAAAAAAAAATCACGTTTGTTGTATTGCAGCCCCCCTTAAATATTTATTTCACTATGTTTTTAGTATTTGTGGTTATAGCGGTAACAGAAATACATCATCTCTGAAAATTTCAACTGTCTAACTATCACGGTTCATGATTCAGCCTGGTGACAGACGGACAGACAGACGGACAGACAGCGGAGCCTTAAAGTCTAACTTTTTATTAGCTGCAGTAAAATGACGTTTCTAAATGTCATTCCGTAAAATAATGTTGCCAGCCTAATCTCAATAGGGATGTGATTCAGTTCACAAAAATTAATTAAATAACATTATTATGACGTTTTTGTTTCATTTTGAATGTACCTCCCTATACTTCCACTAAAAAAGATCAATCCTCTAGTATAGTAATAATAATAGGTTAAAAAAATACATTACAACTTAATATTAAATCTCAAAAAAAAACCAAACTGATTATTCATTTATGATTCACTCATTTAGCTACATCCCTATTTATTTTTCTTCAAAAACCGGCAACCCACAAAACGTCATTTTACTGCAGCTAATAAAAAGTTAGACTATAGTAATAGGGTGCCGTTTTACCCTTTGGGTACGGTACCCTAAAAATAATGTAAAAGATATATCGACCTGCTGTTACTTAAAAAAATACTTTAAAGAATATAAGAAAAGCTATTTTAGAGCCAAAAAAAGCGTATGAGCCACCTGATGGTAAGCGATTCCGTAGCCTATGGACGTTTGCAACATCAAATGAATCACTATTCCATTATCATCGGGTTTGTTTAAGTTCATGTATGATTTTAACTTGATCAGATAATCGAAAGTAAGTTGATCGATTATAAGGGTGCGTTTCCATCAGAACTGTGTGAGGAAGCTGAGCGGCGAGCGAGGAAAAACTCCATCATTAGGAGAGCGATGTGGAGTCAATGAAGACGTAGTGATGAGAACTGAGAAAGGCATGCTTAGATGGTTTAGGCATGTTAAGAGGATGGATGAAAGATCACGATCTTGGAGCACGTATCTGGACCAAGTTAAAGACATGTACTTAGGTACATTGAACAGTTAAATTAAGCATGTCCATTTATTTGTAGGTGTATAGGTGATGTATGAATGTGTGTCTTATGTGTATGTATGAATGTATATCTTTAATGTTTAGTGTGCGTGTGTGGTTATGGTTGTTGTGTAAGTAATACTTATCTTAAGTTTTTTTTTATATTGTAATTCATTATATTTAAAATCATGGTCCTATTTAGTGCGATAAGTGAATTTTCGTCGTCAATGTATAAGTATTTGAATTATAAAATGTAAATCCTTTATTGGCTGTAAGTTTTAACATAAGATACACCTGTTATTAGTTATTGTTATTGATTACACCTGATTTTGTTTAAAATAAATAAATAGACATCTTGGTAAAAGACCAGGTTGAGCGAGAGTACCCTAAACCGACGAGCATGTATGAAGAATGTGATGAGTGAGAGTAAATGAGGCATAAGAAGTTTGTCAGGATAGTAGCAAATAGAACCGCGGTCTCCTCTCCAGGGATAAAGTGTGTGGAACCGCTGAGTTAACGCCGTGACATCGGATCGCTCAGTGTATTCTACCGCCTGTATAATGGGGAATGTTCTGAGGAGCTATTTGATCTCATCCCGTCGTCGAGATTTTGCCATCGCACTTTTCGACAACGTAATAAAGTTCGTCCACATATCATTAACAAGTGCTGTTGATTCTGTAATACATAATAAAAAAAAAAGTAATGGGATAGCTGCGCTGTGCCACCTCCCTGGCACACTCTAGTGGAAACGCAACCTAACAGTTCATAGTAAGACACCAATTAAACTGAATAAAACCGTCTCTCTGAAATGTTTGTGACTAACATTGAGCATTATTTTATAGGACTGTTACTAATATTGATAATTTTTCATTATTATATCACGAACCGTCTTATCGGTATTTCGACCGACAATCCCGTATTTATAATAATGATTGAAATCAATCATGAAAGTTTTCTAAGTAAAATTGACAATCTGCAGGAAAATTTTATAAAAAAAAAATTACGATTCATAATTATTCCTGAAATCTCACTGAATGAAAAACTCTTGACTTGAAATCTTGTAAATGAATATACATATCTATCAGCCTGCATTAAGTCAAACAACCTATATACTCTGAATATAGGGTAGTGACAGATGTTAAGAGCACCATTGTGGTGAAAGGACCTAGCAGAAAGGCAAGAGTTGACGTCATTACACTTAAATCTCTTGGTTGTTTTATGCAAATTGACCGAGATGCGTCTTCGTCTAGCGACGCATGTCGCCGTGAATTGATTTTAATTCAAAGGGGAATGTCTTCGCATTGAATAAGCACGTAGTAAGCTTGTTACATAGAAGAGAAACACTGAAGCTATAGTCTAACTTTTTATTAACTGCAGTAAAATGACGTTTCTAAATGTCATTCCGTAAAATAATGTTGCCAGCCTAATCTCAATAGGGATGTGATTCAGTTCACAAAAATTTATTAAATAACATTATTATGACGTTTTTGTTTCATTTTGAATGTACCTCCCTATACTTCCACTAAAAAAGATCAATCCTCTAGTATAGTAATAATAATAGGTTAAAAAAATACATTACAACTTAATATTAAATCTCAAAAAAAAAAACTGATTATTCATTTATGATTCACTCATTTAGCTACATCCCTATTTATTTTTCTTCAAAAACCGGCAACCCACAAAACGTCATTTTACTGCAGCTAATAAAAAGTTAGACTATAGATAGATATAAATCACTATTTGATCCGTGTGATAGTATTAATAATTATTCTGTTTTCTCATTCTACTGGCAAATTTTTGATAGCTTCCTCTTCTCGCCTTTAATATGTTAGTTTTTAGTTATTATGTTGTTTTCTTATTCTTTTTAATAACTTAAACTATATTGGTATTTGCGAAGTCTTCTTTGACGCGAGTTAAAGCTTTATAAATTACTGAGACATTTCCAGTGCCACCGACCTATCTGTTCTTTATTCTTTGACACAAGCGTTCTAATATAAATTAACGATTTCGAGTATATACGTGACTAAACTAGACTATTCATATTTGTGAGCGGTTTTGTTTCTTTTATTGCATTTTGACGTTTCGTAACCAATTTCAAACGTATTTTATTATCGTAGGGTACTTACATGACACTTGGACACAACAACGTTGCCATTTGTAACATAACTGAGTAACCAATTAAATAAAGTGAGACACTAGTTGGATTCAAAATAAACGCATTTAATGATAACAATATTATTGTGTTGCATAATAAAATGATCTAACCGTTTATTTTAAAAATCAATGCCAATAACAAATATTGATATTTCCTCATAGTTTTAATTCCCTATTTCCTATGCTTCTTTGTTCTAAACCTAGATCTAAGTTAACTGAGACTCTATAATTTAATTGGCTACAGAATATCACAAAAAGTATAGCCTTTATGGTTGTACACATCCTTATAGGAAAATGACGTTTAAGTGGATATGCATACCTGGAAACGTCCTTCGTCGAATGTCGAATCGAAGTACACGAGTACTACCTAATGCCTCACTTTTCTCAAATAACGAGTTTACTGTCTCACTTTTCTCAAATTCGTGTTTAACGTCTCACTTCTCTCAATTATCGATTTTATTGTCTTACTTTTCTCTAATATAGCGTTAAATGTCTCACTTTTCTCAAATAATGAGTCTATTGTCTCACTTTTTTCAAATAACGAGTTTAATACCTCACTTTTCTTATTCTTAAATTCGAGCTTAATGTCTCACTTCTCACAATTATCGATTTTATGGTCTCACTTTTCACAAATAACGAGATAAATCTCCCCTTAAATAAGGGCTCTTTTTCTACACATGTTGATTTGGAATATGCACGATAATGATAACTCGGAAGAGGGTGATTCTAACCGAAAGTAATATGTAAGTAACTTATTACAAAAAAAAATCGGAACATAATATTACCTTCAATGAAAAAACTGTTTATTCGATGAAAAATACCGAATTTGAAAAGTCGTCGAACTAACATTGTCCTCGCAAATGATAATAATAACACCCTTTCCGTATAACATACATATTAAGAACCTTTGTTCGGTTATGGGATTCTGTTTTGACAGATTAAGCTGACTAGCCAGCTGACCTGCCCGCGGCACCTCACGGGTGGTCTGTTAAATACTTATTTTTATATCTTCTGAACCCTGCAAAATATCGAAATGGAACATACACGAAAATTTAAATTAAAAATTCCGGTTTTAATCCCTAAAATTTTTATTGAAATCCGTTGAGCCGTTTCGGAGCCTATTCGAAACGAACTTTCAGAAGGTCAGACAGATAAACATTCTTAAAACCGTTGTTTATGATTAGGCATCGTATAAATAAACGTTTTTACTTAAATTTCGGCATTTATTTTGAAATTACAGACATACAATATAGAAACTTACCCCTATAGCCTGCAGACTTGAGTCAAGCTATAATCAGACCTAAAGCTAAACCCCGCAGTGCAATATTTACACCTCATCAAGCGTGAACTATCTAAAGCTAAACCAAGCGTGCTTCAATTACCGCGTTTGCAGATTAGCGAGCGACGAGTCGGTCGCTTGCAGCACACACTCTTTCTCACAGAAACACTCACCACTCAACCTCGCGTTCACATGGACAAACACTCACACACACTCGCACTCAAATCACGCAACGAACACACTCACACACTTACAGACACATTAACCGAACATTTCATTATGAAGCATAGTCCGGAGGGAGGTATAGGTATGCCATCATACAGGTCCATCCTATAACTTTTGAAACTATCATGGTTATGAACACTATTTATACTAAAAACGGGATATTTACCAGTTACAAACGGGATATCACGGGTAAGTTTACCCGTGATCATGGCGCATGCAACTGCGCCGAAATATCGGAATACTCAAACACTCACAAATCATGGTAAATATCCCGTTTTTAGTATAAATAGGTCCATTATACTTTGGGTACCTATGTTTTCCATACTGAATTGTATTATACCTAGTAAACCATTGTAATTTTTAGTTTGTGAAATACTGAAGTTTGTTGCTGAATAAATACATTATATCTACGCGACGGCGACGACGCGAGTGACGAGTGAGGACTGACCTGTATCATTAAAACGTAATGTTACAAAGTGAGCATTCTCATAGTAGTTTCACGCTTGTTGCGAATGTTACGATGGTATTATGGTCAGTCGCCACTCATTTTAAGCATTATCGTGTACCAAGCGTTTATAAAATAAGATTGCCACCTCCGGCATGGCTGACGTGAACTTGACGTAGCAGAGGTCCTCATAAATCTCCTCAACCCGGTCTTCGCAGGGTGCGCTGGGGATCGTGAACTGAACCCAGGGAGAGTCGGCCGGGGGGAGGCTCTGGTTCTGATGGTTGCATGGCACCATTTCGAGAGACGTGTTCACGCTACTACAATAGGACATTTTAGCTTAGAGCGGGCCAAATACACAGATTATAACAGCTTTATCGATTACAACCTATGGTATAAGTCGCGGCATGTAAGTCTAGCGCTCAACGTACGCGGAAGGGATAGCTGCGCATGGGTACTGTCGCGCAAGCAATACAATAGCCACTATTGGCTTAATTGGAGATCTTCCTTACCGTTGCAATTGACGTATTTGTAGACTCTGCTGTCCTTTTTTGGATTTTCCCTAAATCGCCATATAATTAAATTTTTCCCGCCTTAATAATTTCGGCAGTTTGTTTTATCTGACTCAAATTTACAGTGCTGCTGGCCGAATGACTGAGTAAAGTAAGTAAAGCTTCCACTTTTGATTTGTTTCAAAGAATCAATTAATTCATTAGATTCCCTTTTTAAAAAACAATTCACGTCATAAACCATTTTCCTTGCCTGTCTTTTCAAAACAGTATTTCTTCTAGGTATATTCACTTTAAAGTCACAAACGAATTATAAAAAAAAACTAAATTTAACAAACAAATTCAAATAACAGCAATAACAATACAATTAAGAACGCGACTGTACACTGGATGTGCGCGGGGTGTCGTATCAGTGCGGGGAACGGAATGCGACTGGAGAGCCAATCGGCGCTACGCACGCCCGCCCTTCATCCCGCTAGCCCCCCTCAGGAACCTTATTTTTTACTTCAGCGCAGTAACGTTCAGCGCTAAAGTTTCGTGCCGCTACTTATATGTTTTTTAATAGTAGTCGTAGTATATTAGGATCTTTATTGATTACAATTTTAGACATTAAGAGTAATGTAAAGCCTTATTACATTTTAGAATATGTAATATAATAATATTAAGAGTAAAATTTAAGACATAGAAGTGTTAACTAAGAATAGGTACTTACGTGGACTGAAGATCTTTGTAAATATCTTCCTCAGACTGTGTCCTTTGAGATGAGAATGGGCTGAAAATACATAATAATATTTAGTTTTGCAATTACGGTCATATGGGATTATGTAACTTTGTTACAATCAGTAGGCTGAGTGCGAACAATGCGCTCGATCTATACTAATATTATAAAGAGGAAAGATTTGTATTTTTGTGTGTATGTTTGTAATGAATAAACTCAAAAACAACTGTGCCGATTTCAATAATTCTTTCACCATTGGAAAGCTACATTCACCCTGAGTGACATAGGCTATATGTATTGCTAGAAAAGATTAGGGATCCTTACTAAAACTTAAGTAACGTAACCCAAGGTGTAAAAAAAGTGCCCTAAAACGTCTATCGTCGCATGCGCTGCGGAAACTATTGATGATAGAACAAAAGTATGTTCTACAATATTAAAGAACAAACTTAAAATACAAACAACAAATAATAAAAAATTGTAAGTCATGGTTTGTATGACTTTTTTGAGTTAGTGATCTGTAGAAGGTGCTATCTTATAGTTGTATAAATGTGTGGGTGTCCGTGAGGTCAACACTGGCCTCAGCAGAATACCAGCGCTGCAGTATGGCAACATGCTGTAGCAAATGTATGGCATGTAGCAAATACGAGTATATGCTGAGGACCCTTTCGCCACCACATTTAAAATTTTTAGATATATTATATTTTTTGTGTCATTTGTTTCTGTGTCCATTTGTGGTGGTCTGAATAAATATTTTTTCTTTCTTCTTTCTTTCTTTCAAACTTAAGTATGTTCTACAAAAAACTGCGTAATATTATAAAGAGGAAAGATTTGTTTGTTTGTTTGTATTGAATAGGCTCCGAAACTACTGGACCGATTTAAAAAATTCTTTCACTGTTGGGAAGCTACATTATCTCCGGGTGACACAGGCTACTTTTTACCCAACTGCGGATTGGTCAGCTAGTATACTAGAAAGTATAAAGTTTTCGTATACTACTTATTTTCTATGGAGATGTGAACAGCGCCCCTAGCAGGAAGTATATATAACTTAGTTTTATAAGCTTCCTGCTAGTTGCACTGTTCACATCTCCATAGAAAATAAGGTATACGAAAACGAAGACCAATCCGCAGCTTCGCACGAGTAGTTTTTCAATAAAAACATTACCCTCCTTCTCCGCAGTTGGGCAAAAAGTAGCCTGCGCCACCCGGAGATAGTGTAGCTACCCAACAGTGAAAGACTTTTTTAAATCGGTCCAGTAGTTTCGGAGCCTATTCAATACAAACAAACAAATCTTTCCTCTTTATAATATTATTAGTAGTATAGATCGAGCGCAATGTACGCACTCCAGCCTACAGTTTCAATCAGTCATATTTTGTCCATGACAGAAACCCCGACCAATTTACAAAGCTGATTTCTACGCTTACCCGACTACGGCAAGCCAAAAGGAAGGGTTATGTTTATAGCAGTCTATGTATGTATGTATATTCCACTGTAGCGCCTAAACTATACTCAAATCAAATTGTATTTATTGAGTAATATGGGTATGAACAAGGTGTTGTACAGTTCTTGTGTAGGCGCAGCCATATTCAGCGTTTAACACATGCAATGCACTTCACTCATCCGATTCGGATGAATGAGGTGTCAATAATACTGTCAATCGACTCGTTATTATGGTCCGGGTGGTCCGGCTACCGTCGACTGGCTTACGTATCGGGTTTCAGTTTTTAAACTTATACCAAAATTATGCAATGTGATGAAATGATGAATAAATGAATACTGAATACTATTATTTTACAGGACTAGGAACTCTACTTCACAAATGAAAACTATACAATAGGCAACAAAAAAAAGCGCTTTTTCAAAAATATTTTTTCGTCTTATTTATTATACAGGATGGCAGTCAAAATGGGTCACAGAGGAAAACTACTAAACTCGTTATAGCTACAAGCAAACATTCTTAGCCCGGCTTGCACAACAATCCCTAAACGTATTTAGTGACTAAACATGTTTAAATTTGACATATTTGTATGATTTGGCAACTCTCTAAATCATATTTAGCCACTCACTTAACTCCACTCCTATAACTTTTTTAGAGAAATTTACTTATACATTTGGAGATATTAAAAAAAATTCAGTCAACAAAGTGAATTCACGAAAAAATATAATATGGTATTTTTTTGTGTAGACTAATAAATTGATTTTGTAATAGTCAATTGGTCAGAATGATTATAACGTCACTTTAGTCGCGAAGCATACCTTCGAGCACATTCGTTAATACCACCAAGTCTCAAGAACCCATACATTCAAAAGACCATTATATTTAGACGACCTCCGTGGCGCAGTGGGCGAATAGCCGGCTGAGACGCAGGAGTTAGCGGGTTCGATTCCCGCCGCGGAACAAATGTTTGCATGATCTACAGATTTGTTCCGGGTCTGGATGTTTTTTTATATATTATAAGTATGTACCTATTTACAAACAATAAAGTATACAAGTAGTCTATTGGTTATCTGGTTCCCATAGTACAAGCTCTGTTTAGTTTGGGACTCGATATTTATATATGAGACTTGGCGTTTTGATGTACTCTGAGAACATAAAGTGGTTTAAGTTCTAATACTCACTTATTATTCTTAACCAGTGCTTTGGGACTCTGACTGAGTTTGGAGAGTGTGCACAGCACTCGGTGGAAGTTCGACAGGTCAAACAGCATGGACGGGTCAAACAGGTCTATATCCCGGAGCTCAAACTCCTCGTGGCACGTCCGCAGGAACACTCTGATGTTCCGCGTGCAGAGAAACTGAAAGATGGTTACTGATGTAGTAATGGAGACCGAATGGCCAATACAGGTTAACCAACTTCAATAAAGGAGGTTCTCGATTTGTTTAAATATTTTTTTGTATATTCAGCTATATTCATTAACACGTTGCTTGTAACGTTGTTTGTAAGAGAAGGGTTACCTCCAGGGTGGTCCCATATACATTTGGTCAAGATGTGATGTTGAGATCCATGAGAAAATTATCAAACTCTTCAATTGTAAAACATCTGCACATTTTTTCGATTATTTTCTGTTTTCTGAAGTTGGCTATATTGTTGTTTAAAAGTTAGGTACTTGTAATTTCTCTTTTAAGCACAATCTTGCCTACAAAAAGGCAAAAAGGCTTTCCTATTCCTTATAGGTCCAGATTTTGTAGTTTCTCTCAATCTCATTCATAGTTAAAATTCTGTTTCCATACCGATAGGTACACACGGCTACACATCAAGTTGTACATTTCCAGTATAAGCTGACCTCTCATTCTACGAAAAGCCTACACAATGTGAGATCAGCTTATACTGGAAAAATATAGCTTGATGTGCAGCCATGTGTACAAACCAAGTTTCTGATTGTTATTCAGTTTTTCTTTTTGTATCATTTACGTTGGCATTTCATTCATTTCATTCATATTAAGTTGATGTTACATCATGCTGCAGCCATTGAAGAGAGCATAAAATATACATTTATGAATTGAGAATAATCAGTCACCCTTTCATTCACAGCTACTTTATGGTGCAGATAACATGCCTATAACTATACAGGGTGTAAACACTACTACTGGTTCAAAAAATTATTCTCCGTCCAGTGGTTGTCTGGCAGAGATCGGTTTTATTGATAAGATTGTCCTTATGATGTAAGTATGGGTGTATTTACTTTTTGGTATTTCTTATGGTTTGCAATAAATATATTATCTTTCTTTCTATAGTTTACATTTTTATGAGACTGGCATAAACTAAGGGAGGACTAAATATATCCAGCAGTGGATGAAGTAAGGCTGTAGATGATGATAGTAGTGACACTTCTCAAATACAACACCATCGGTTACATTTCTTGCAGACAGTTTAAACAGTCTGTTCAGAATAAACAATTAAATTCTGATGGCTCTACTGTCCCACGCACCAAGGAACAGAATGATTAACAAACAAATTCAATGAGGGATTAACTTGTTTTTTTGGAATTATGGTACATATAAACAGCATTTTTATTATTCTACATCTCACTGCTCATTACATTTTCACTAAATCTCTCCGACATTCTTTAACCTGCACATTATTGCCATGACTTACTCATTAAGGAAAAACACAAACAACTCAGAAGATACATTGTTTAAGTAAGGCCAAACATACCGTGTATGTATGTTTGGTGGCTATATGATAGCATAATAATCAAAGACCATTATGGCATTCATTGACTGCATGCATAATTAATTAACTATCACTGCACACATCCTCTTTAACTGTTACTAAACGTAAGGAAGGAAGCAGTACCGTAATTTATGTAAAATATGCGATATGTACTAACACTTTTAACTAACTAGAACACAAAAACATGAACGGACACTCACAACCTTGATCTGGTCATGAATAAAAAAAAATAAACGTTGGAAGCCAGTGGTTACGCTAATGGAGGTCAAAATTAATAGTTATAAAGTAATTAGAGCTAAGGTCGCGCGACCGAACACCGCGAAATACCTGTGCCATCTGCGGCCGCTGGTTCACTTCTTTCATGTCGATAGACCCTGGTTTGAGTACGTTCAGCAGATTGCAAAGCAGCACGCCATCCCGGAGCGTATACGCCAGGTCGTGTATGGTGCTCGTCTCCCAGTTGGCCTTGTGGTCGGGACGCAGCAGGCCACATCTCGTCAGCCAGGACACGCAATCGCGCCACAGATCCTCGCCACCAGCAGCCATGATTTTTATTCACTTTGTGGTGCACATCGATAACAGTGTAACCGAGCACTGCTTTTCAATAATCAATGGGGCATTAATAGGCTAGGGTTAATTGATAATTGACATACAAATATTGAGTACAACAAACACAAGCAAACCAAGACGAAATCCTCTACAAGCGCACTAGCGTAAGGAAATTTGACCACAGACTAAATAGATTTTAGCTAATAATTCTGTCAATTTCATTTTGACATGACAACTGACTGACACGTTGGGGCCTGTTACATTATCAATAGGTAACTGGATCGCGATTATCGCGGCAGTATTGATGGCAGAGTTTCATACTATCAATAATATCCATATCAGTGTTCGTTGAATTCGTGGATAATATTTGTGTCAGGAAAAAATGAGCTGTCACTTTAAAAGAAATTTACGATTGCGCGAAAAGCAGACGAAGACGTTGGGTAAACAATAGAATTTCAAAACGAAACCAGTATAGTAAAAAGTCCTGACCAATTAAAACAAAGAAGTTCCCAGCAGAGATATTTTAAGAGCTGGCAGTACCTACTACAAAATTCCCGTACTTATTCAATAACATTAAATGTAACAGATTGACGATAAACCGAGTAATTGAAATTTAACTTATATTCCATAGATAACTTTGAAATTTTTAACCAAATATTCTTCGCTAAATGCCGCATCCATTTTTAACATCTTTGTTTCACTATCTTTGTTACGAGTGTTTTTTTTTGTTGATACCCTCTATTTTTATTTTAAGAGGTAATGATAATTTTTTTTATTTTTTTATTTTATTTTATTTATTTCACAAAATCCACAGCCCTTATTATGTCAGATACAAACTTATACTAAGCGTAGCATACGGCCAAAAACGGATTTAAATTTAATAATAATCTTACTCACTGTACGTTAAACATTAAAAACATTATTTTTAAGTTCTCATGTAAGTGAATATGTTATTCTTATGAGAATAAAGTTTCTTAAACCAGATAGTCACTTGAATCATAACATAAGCAAGGAATGATCTTATGCGATGATGCGGGTGGTTTCGAAGATATAAATAATACTAGCCATTTCACACAGCACTCCGCACACACATGGCCTAAACTAAGCAAAGCTTGTACTGTAGGAACCCAGATAACTGGTAGATCACTTAGGTATTCAGAGTTTTTTAATAGAAATGCCTAGTTTTTAGGGAAAATTAAGTTGTTTGCCATATCTTATTATCATCAATCAATCACTAGAGCTTTGACTGTACCACATATTAATTAATAATAGGTGGCTAGGCCATGCCAGTAGCAGATTTCAAGAACATCTGGAAATACATCAATATTATTGCGAGCCTGTCAATACCATAAATATTTTCGCAATACTATATAATAGTTATGACTAGTTTTTTGTATTAAATCAATGCAAAAAAATAAATCTTATTTATTACATATTAAACTTTCATGGTTTATTTTAATCATTAATATAAATACAACAGGATTAAAATACAGGGAAAAAAATATTGACATCGTTATTGACATCATTTACATTGTCATATTTTTATAGAGTGGCATCATTTTTAAAGAAAGTGTTTCCTGCTTAACAATTTTAGTGGCAAGTCAGATAAAGCTATGAAGATAAATAGATAATTCTATATATTGAATTTATAATTTTATTAGTTTCATTAGTTGTATTTACGTGCAGAAATCATATTACTAGCTACCTATAGTAATGTCTGAGAATTTTTGAATCACTGAATTTAGAACCTGTATTGAGACAACTTAAAACAAAAGAAATTTTAATTTTCCTAAATCAGTAACTAGCATACAGCATAAATTTCTATTAAAATCCACTTATCAAATTCACCCATTGTTTCGATTTTAGCGCATCTTCTCAAAATACATTAACTATCCTATCTGTCATAACAAGTTGGCAAGTGGCAACACAATATGTACTACTCGCGTCCCGCCCGACTGGAGTAGTTCTATAGTATCGAACGAACGATTTTTTATGAAAATTCCGTAAAAGTGTTCAATCTAGATTAATTGTGACTTTCTGCTGCTTTGCAGGTAAGCTTTTATAATTTTATTATTACTGACACTAAATATATACGGAATAATCTGTTTAAAACTGTGAAATCGTTATCGATGACACACCCATGTATCGGCGAATTCCATCGAACGACTCCAAAATTCTCTGAACCACGACGAATTATTACCGTAAGGGATAAATAGATCTTTTCTACATTCCCCGTCGTCTATTTTTGGGCGGTGCGTTCCATCCTGCGGAAGTATAAAATAGGCCGCCGTCATCCTTATTAGGTTTATTTTGGAGCATTACGTCATTTTAACACCAGGGGAAGCTAGCTAGTAGCTAGGGTCGATCGCCTAGCTATGCAGTGAATTGGTGTGTTATCCGTCGCGGGCCGGTGTTTCTATACGTAGGTATCGGGGGCGGTCAGACGCAGTGCCGCGGTGCAGGTCTAATCACTATGCTGCGGTGCACAGCGACTTTCACCGTATCACGTCAATTGATTTACATTGAAGATAATGATGTTTTTCACTTGAGGCACCTGGCATATTCTTTTCATCAGCTGTTTTGGACATCAACATCTTGCTCTAAAAGGTATTCTCAGCATTCAAAGCATTCTCAGTCTGTATTTGATAAGAATCATAAGGGCATTGAACTGTATAAATCAATCATAGAGCCCCACCCAGCTGACACACTTTTCACTGCATGTCTGTATTGTTTTTATGTGAGCTATTTGAACTTTAGCTATGGAGATTTAAAATAAATTGAAGATGCAATTGGATAGATGTAGTTATTTATTTGTAAGCTTATAGTTTTTTATTTAAATGCTCCTTTGCCGTGCATGTACCCACCACTATCATCATATCAGCCGTAGGACGTCCACTGCTGGACAAAGGCCTCCCTCATTGATCTCCAGGAACTGCGGTTGGAAGCGGCCTGCATCCAACGCCGACCTGCGGTTCTTACCAAGTCGTCTGCCCATCTTGTGGGTGGTCCCTTCGAGAACCTTTCGGCCCCATCGGCCATCTGTTCTGCGCGATATATGGCCTGCCCATTGCCACTTCAACGTGCTAATCCGTCGGGCTATGTCGGTGACTTGAGTTCTCCTACGTATCTCCTCATTTCTGATTCGATCCCGTACAGAAACCCCGAGCATAGCCCTCTCCATAGCTCGTTGAGCGACTCTGAGCTTATTCATAAGGCCAATAGTGAAGGACCACGTCTCGGTTCCATATGTCATCACTAGTAACACACACTGATTGAAGACTTTCGTCTTAAGGCACTGAGGTATGTTGGACGAAAAGACGTTGCGAAGTTTCCCAAACGCTACCCATCCGAGTTGGATTCGACGATTGACCTCTTTCTCGAAGTTGGACCTACCTAATTGGACTGTTTGTCCTAGGTATACATACGCGTCGACAACTTCAAGAGCCGAGTTCTCAACCATAACTGGGGCAGGGACCACCACTATAATCAACTATTTCTATCTTCAAGGGTTTGCTGGAAGAAAACTCATTAGGGTTAAGCATGTCCATTTTATTAAGCCCACCTTTTTATACATAATGTGTTCTTTGTGCATTAAAGTACTAGTGGTTCGCCCCGAACTGAGAGCTTGGGAATCTCCTATAACAACAAAAAAATATTATTTGTAATCTTTGACTATCAAAATAGTTTCACGAAATGCATAACCCAATAACTTGACCTACAGTTTCATTCAAATTACAGGTAACGGAAGTTCATGTTAATTGGCTATTAGATTTTGGGGTATTAATTGCAGTTATACTGGATTTCAGACTTTTCCCTATATTTGTGTCTCTAAAGCTATATGCATATCAAATTTCAGCATTGTGGAGTCACTGGTACACTGGTGTGTATGTTTTATTATGGCTAATAACTTAAAAACTACACGGTGTAAACTAAAAATAAAAACGAGGTCCAAATGTACTCATAAAGACTTTTTAGACGTGCCACTTGACCGGATTGTCCCATTTTTAATTTTTTTGATCTTGAACCCCAATATCTCAACAACCCCCACACATTTTTAGTTCATTTAGTAACACAAAATTGTGCCATCACCTATGTAGTATATAAATTTCACGATGATCCGATAAACGCTTTGAAAGTTATCCTCGGAAAAAACAAACATAGGTACATACAACACCGATTTGCCCAAGTTGATTTAGAGATGTAGCTTCGCTCAATCAGTTTAATGTAATAAAAATAATATTAATTATATTAATATTGACCTTGGCTCAGCAGTGGGATGACACAATTTAAATAAAAAAAAAAGTATTAAATAAATAAGCATGTTCAATGCAAATAATAAATATAATAAAATAAATACTTACTATAACTTGTACTGCAATCTACCATGTCCTACATAGCTGTAGCTAGATTAGATTACACCTGTATTGATTTCCAGGGAGTGTTGCATGTGCACTAGACTGTGTTACTTGAAGGTGACTTCACAGTGCTGCATTTATTTAATACTGTTCGTATTCATAAATAAAATACACTTTCTAATGGTCCCATAGTCCGGACCTCATATGGATTTCCTGTATCTATTTGGTACATACATATAGGATTCCATAAACTTATGGCTACAGCCACAAGTACTTATCATCATACTACAATAACCTAGCCAGAACAATTAATTGCATATAAATATTAATTTAACAACCAATAGCATCACCGCCATTGAAAATATTATCTCTATGGAAGAATAAAGCTGTACATTTTACACAGCCCCAAATTAAGCAGAGCTTGTACTACGGGAACCAGATAACTGATAGAATACCTATGTACTTTTTTTGTTTATATAGTATACAGAACCGCACCATATCCTGAATAAATATATGTATGCATAATCAAATGTTTCTATTGTCTATGTTAAAATGTTTTTTATGGCAATTTTTTCTAGGGTGGTTTTCTAGGGATGCTAGCCTGGCTAGATATATGTAGTATAGATTATAGGCACCTTAAAAGTATGAAAATAACTGTTTTCCTGTTGCTACACCCTGCCAGGGTTCATATGTGAAACTTTCTACATACTAGTCAAAAGTATCCCTTAAATGCTTGATGATTTCTCAAAAGCAAAGAAAAGACTGAAAGATGATATGGATAATGAATAATTAATTACTGAAATTACGGCTAATAGAGAGGTATAGAAGAAAAATACTGTTGTGCCAACCCACCTAATGTGGGAAAAGGTCAGGAAGAGGATACTGATGACTATAAATTATTACGGATTACATATATATATATATATTTGCCGTGGGGCGCCGGCAATAGAATGTTGCCCCTCCGCTCTTGCCCGTGGATGCAGTAGGAGTCTGCTAAGGGATACCTTCGAAAGATGGGCAGCAGCGTCTTTTCGTGTTTCAACACCTATACTGCGCTCGCCAACCCGCCTGCCAAGCGTGGCGAGTATGGCAACAACCCCTCATGGATTTACAACATAAAACCAGGCCCCGAGTCCCCGGCGGCCCCGCTAATCCTGGCTACGGTAGCAGTCACGGTAACGGCGGGGCCAGGGGTGCTAAGAATCCCCGGGAGACGATCGCCTACCAAACCCTACGACGACCACTGGCCTTGGTAACACACAACATCCGCACTTTGAGGACAGACGAAAAGATTGTTGAGCTGGAAGAAGAAATTAGTAGATTACACTGGGGCATTTTGGGGTTATCAGAAGTCCGTAGAGAGGGTGAGGACACGATATCCCTTAAGTCTGGTAACCTACTATACTACCGGGAGGGCGACCAACAGTCCCAAGGTGGTGTTGGGTTTCTCGTTCACAAGTCACTCATCAACAACATTATCACCATCGACAGTGTGTCGAGCAGGGTCGCGTACCTGACACTCAGAATATCTAAGCGATATTCGCTGAAGGTCGTTCAGGTATATGCGCCGACCTCTTCACACCCAGATGAAGAAGTAGAGTCTATGTATGAGGACATCAGTAGAGCCATACATACGAACAAAACTCACTTTATTGTTGTTATGGGGGACTTCAATGCAAAGCTAGACATGAGAAGCGATGATGAGTTGAGAGTGGGGCAATTTGGATATGGGCAACGGAACCCCAGAGGACAGAGGCTGGCCGATTTTCTAGAGAAAGAAGGACTCTTTATGATGAATTCTTTTTTCCAGAAGCCGCCTCACAGGAAATGGACCTGGATGAGTCCCAACGGTTCCACGAGAAATGAGATTGATTTCATCTTGACCAACAAGAAACGGATATTCAATGATGTCTCTGTGATTCACAGGGTGAAAACCGGCAGTGATCACCGAATTGTTAGAGCCACATTGAATATGAACGTTAAACTTGAAAGGTCCCGTTTGATGAAATCTACGCTCCGACCCACTCGCGCACATATCCAAAACCTCGAGAGCTTTCAACTCGAACTTGCAAATCGCTTTGACTGTCTAGAAGTAGATGCATCAGTGGACGAGATCAATAACAGGTTCGTAGAAACCGTCCATACGGTGGGGTCCCAGTTCTTTAAGACCCCCCGTACCAATAGACCTCAGAAACTCTCTGATGACACCCTTAACCTCATGGCTGAACGACGTTCTTTGCAACTGCAGTCTCCCGATGATGCTCAGTCACATAGGCAGCTCAATAGAAATATTTGGAAATCCTTGCGGCACGATATTCGTACCTTTAATACATCTTGTATTAAAGATACGATAGAGCGGAATAAAGGCTCCAAAGTGTTCGCGAGAGATAATTCTATTGGGCAGAGCCGCATGACGAAGCTGAAGAGGGAAGATGGCAGCATAACGTCAAGTAAAGCGGAAGTGTTAAGGGAAGTCGAAAGGTTCTATGGACGGCTCTACGATTCGGTCACTAAACCTGTTTGCAGTGCGGCCAACGACCCAAGAGCCAAACTGACCCGACATTATACCGAAGATATTCCGGACATCAGCCTGTATGAGATCAGGATGGCCTTAAAGCAGCTTAAGAACGACAAGGCGCCGGGTGAGGACGGAATCACTTCAGAGCTTCTGAAAGCGGGTGGATCACCGGTACTTAAAGTCCTTCAGAAGCTTTTTAATTCCGCCTTGCTTGAAGGTACGACGCCAAAAGCATGGAACGGGGGCGTGGTGGTTCTGTTCTTCAAGAAAGGTGACAACACCTTGCTTAAGAATTACAGACCCATCTCGCTTTTGAGCCATGTTTATAAGCTGTTTTCGAGGGTCATCGCGAACCGTCTCGAACGCAGGTTTGATGACTTCCAGCCTCCCGAACAAGCCGGGTTCCGTAAAGGCTACAGTACCATAGACCACATACATACGCTGCGGCAAGTCATACAGAAGACCGAAGAGTATAACTTGCCGCTATGTCTCGCGTTTGTGGACTATGAGAAAGCCTTCGATTCGATCGAAACATGGGCAGTGCTTGAGTCTCTCCAACGATGCCGTATTGACTATCGGTACATCGAAGTGTTGAAGTGTTTGTATAAAAACGCCACTATGTCAGTCCGAGTACATGAACAGAGCTCGAAGGCGATTCCCTTAAAAAGAGGCGTAAGACAGGGAGATGTCATTTCTCCGAAACTGTTTACGACCGCATTGGAAGATGCCTTCAAGCTTCTGGAATGGAAAGGACTGGGCATCAATATTAACGGCGAATACATCACTCACCTTCGGTTTGCCGACGATATTGTGGTCATGGCAAAGTCGATGGAAGAGCTCAGCACGATGCTCGAAGGCCTCAATCGAGTCTCCCAACGGGTAGGACTTAAAATGAACATGGACAAGACGAAAATCATGTCGAATGTCCATGTCGTTCCTGCCCCAGTTATGGTTGAGAACTCGGCTCTTGAAGTTGTCGACGCGTATGTATACCTAGGACAAACAGTCCAATTAGGTAGGTCCAACTTCGAGAAAGAGGTCAATCATCGAATCCAACTCGGATGGGCAGCGTTTGGGAAACTTCGCAACGTCTTTTCGTCCAACATACCTCAGTGCCTTAAGACGAAAGTCTACAATCAGTGTGTGTTACCAGTGATGACATATGGAACCGAAACGTGGTCCTTCACTATTGGCCTTATGAATAAGCTCAGAGTCGCTCAACGAGCTACGGAGAGGGCTATGCTCGGGGTTTCTCTACGGGATCGAATCAGAAATGAGGAGATACGTAGGAGAACTCAAGTCACCGACATAGCCCGACGGATTAGCACGTTGAAGTGGCAATGGGCAGGCCATATAGCGCGCAGAACAGATGGCCGATGGGGCCGAAAGGTTCTCGAGTGGAGGCCACGGACCGGCAAGCGCAGCGTAGGACGTCCACCCACAAGATGGGCAGACGACTTGGTAAGAACCGCAGGTCGGCGTTGGATGCAGGCCGCTTCCAACCACAGTTCCTGGAGATCAATGAGGGAGGCCTTTGTCCAGCAGTGGACGTCCTACGGCTGATATGATGATGATGATATATATATATATACGGATTACAATGTCATCATCATCATCGTCAGCCCTTCTCATTACACCGCTGTGCATAGGCCTCTCTTCGTTGTATTCGCCTCTGTCTTGCACTGTTCTAACCCACCTACGACCTGCGATTTTTACAATGTCGTCGACCCATCTTGCCGGCGGACGACCTGCGTTACTGGTTCGATCTCGGGGCCACCGCTCAGTCAGCACCCTGCTCCACCTGTCATCACCGCGCCTGGCCACACCTCCTGCCAAACTCCATTTGAGTTATTACACTTTAAAAAGTAAAAATATTTGTATTCTA
The DNA here is from genome assembly GCA_918857605.2 of Philereme vetulata. Classification (NCBI taxonomy): domain Eukaryota; kingdom Metazoa; phylum Arthropoda; class Insecta; order Lepidoptera; family Geometridae; genus Philereme; species Philereme vetulata. Next base: position 3,575,156 of record OU975482.1, read on the forward strand.
TTGGTAATTGGCTTATATTGTTTTTACTAAGAGTTGACTTACATTTTTAAGTGTGATCTTAACGACTCGTGTAATTAAAATATGATTAGCAGCATTTCTCATTAGTGGAGGAACAGAAGGCAATAGTCAGCAATGCAGTATTGAAAAACTAGTTGTATGCCCGCGACTTCATCTGCAATCTAAACTATCCAGGGAGCCACTCAAACACACACATAAACAATCATCAAAAAAGTCGTTCTCAAGTTATGGCGTGACCAAGAGAAACGGATTCATTTTTATATATACATATGTGTATATATAGCCATGGATACAGCGTGGATACAGCGAGCCATGGAGCGCAGTATTCTGGGAGTCAGACTGACAGACCGAGTTCGTAACAGTATACTGCGCTCGAAAACGCAAATCGCGGATGTCGGGCAGCAAGCGGGTAAACTGAAGTGGGATTGGGCGGGCCACGTCTGCTGCATGTCGGATGCGTTATGAGCTAAAGTCACCACAGAGTGGACGCCTCTAAACGGGAAACGACCTCGTGGCAGACCGCGGCGAAGATGGAGGGACGAAATTGATGCCCATTTACAGGATTGCTCCACAATAGCCCAAAATAGAGAAGACTGGAGAGAATGAAGGGAGGCCTTTGCCCTGCAGTGGGACACAACAGGCTCTTAATAATAATATGTATATAAAATAGGACATCTTAAGCTAACTAAGCAGATATTCAGATTAGCCAATCTTGTGCAGCCTGCACCCAACAACTCATAACCCTTTTAAAATGAAAATAGCATTTATTGCTCGTAAAGGCAAACTTGTAGAAAATGCTATTTATTTAGCACTAGTGGACCCGCCGAACTTCGTACCGCCTTGACATGCATATAACGCGGGCTGTCAATATACGTCACCCTGGTAGAATTGTCAATTGTTGTCCCCGTCCATCATTATGTAAATGACTTCCACAAATAATTCAATACCAAAATTAGTCAAATCGCTCCACCCGTTCTCGAGTTTTAGCGAGACTAACGAACAACAATTCATTTTTATATATATAGACAATATCTCGGGATAACTCCGACCGAAGCATCTGTTTCTAACGATATAAATTTTTTTTTACATCCTCTTTGACGATATTTGCATCACGCATTCTGTCAATTCTATGTCAAACGTCATAAGGTTACATTATAAAAGCGCTAAGGTTAGATTATAAATAATTTTATTGGTGGTTAAGTATTCTTAAATTTTCTAATTTTGCACGCAATTTTATTATTTTTTTCTTTCATAAGAACCTTCTCCTGACAATAAGAAATACAACAAAAAATGAATTAGCGAAATCGGTCCAGCCGTTCACGCGTGATGGCGTGACCAAGGGAAATAGGGATTCATTTTTATATATAGAGATTACCTAAGTCGTCCCTTTATTACAGTCGCGTTAGATATCTTGATCAAATTGCATGGCACTATCTTTATGTGCACTGACGTCCCGCATTGTGCAGATTGTCCCTTTCCAACCTGCCTGGTCCCAACCTTCAAAAAAAAATAAAAACCCCATACCCACTCTTTTTGCGTCGAGGGTAAAAACTGACATAGCTAAGATCCTTTCTAGTAAAAAAAAACTAACCAAATCGGTCCATCCGTTTGGGCACAATGATGCCACAGACAGACAGACAAACACACAGCCGACAAACTTAATAAAACACTCTTTTTGCGTAGGGGATTAAAAACTAAATTATACATTCCAGAATATGCGAAACAGCCGATCCACAAAATATATAACAATGCTATTCTTTTCAAAAAGGTACTGAGACCTTATCAAATCATAATTACTGAGATAACATTGTATCTGAGTCACAAGCGCAAGGCCGGCCGGTAGGATGACGTCATCGCTATACTCACTATCCTTTATTCCATGGCCAATGCTTAGTAGCAAGAAAATGTGTAGTAGAAGTGAAACTTCCGCGCTAAATCGAAACATCATAGTAAAGTGCCACAAATTTATCTGGCTACGTAAAACGGCGCGTCGCAGTCTAATGAATACTCAGACTCTAATTTAGTACATATCGCTCTTAGTTTGAAGTGGCCACTGCTGCACCCCACCGGGCCGAGTGACGCTGCATCTGCTATACCAACTGACGCGCTTCTCGAACCATTGTTATGTTATGAACTACTAGCTGAACCGCCCGCTGCTTCGGGCGCGTGGTTCGTCAATAAAACTTTACCTTCTGCGCAATCGGGTAAAAAGTAGCTTATGTGTCAGTTCCGGTCATAATTTATAAAATATCATCGAAATCGGTCCAGCCGTTTATTCGTGAAAACGTAACAAACAGGCAGACAGTGAGATAGACAGACAGACAATAGAGACAGTTACTTTTGAATATATATTATTAGTCAAAATAAAAACTTTAATATTTGTAATTGTAATTTATTTATTTTCAGTGAACTTTTTTACATGTGATTAAAATAATGTGAACACTGGAAACTGCATTAGTAAAATACTGTGTCGCATTTTCCAGTGCCCGTACATACAATTTAAATGAGTTAGACGTTCCTGAGTATAGGTAGGTTACAATTTGCTAATTTACAAAATTTTGATTTAAATAGGAAAACTTCAATAAACTTACATGCTATGTCATGGTAACTCGGCTCTTTGTAAGTATGACTGTGTGTGTGTGAATGTGTTTTAGGGGAGTGGATGTGTGTGAGTGAGGATGTGGATGTGTGTATGCGGGGGTCTGCGTGTGCAATGTATGCAAATATGTATGTATTTAATATTAATACGTATTAAAATCATTAGTATCATTTGAATCGTTATTTATGTAGGTAGATTTACGGTATTAGCAACAAAGATAAGATGCGCTTCTATACCCTTGTTATTCTCTGGTAGCACCGGGTGATGTCAAGTGGAGGACCTTCTTCATTGTGGAGATGAGATCAGAATGTTCGAAGATGTGGTCAGTGTTAGTTGTAGTAGTCTGAAAGGTATGTCAGTTTACTAGCATTTGTACAAGGTTTGGCTCGTAGGTGCTCATCCAATATTCCAGAATGAAACTCGAAACTTAATTTGAGATACAAGCATACATTTACACAGTTATTTCATTAGAAGCTGTCAAATCTGCGCTTGAGTGTCGATTCACGCTTAACTTTCTAGAATACGGCCGTAGTACTCGCACTTAATAGTTACGGGAATCCTAGTATTATATGAAGTAGGACAAATTTATGAGCTTGTGTGGTGTTTTTTGTTATGCGGTGCATTGCCAGTAAGGTTCATGTAGATAGATGAAGTATTTATTATATATATCATGACAGCTGATATCTTGTTATCGTCACACGCTAAAGCGCGTCACACACTATGAAGTTGCTATAATATTTTATGCTAAGATAAAATATCAATCGCCATGCAATCCAATGCCATTACACATGACGAAGATAATATATTTTCATCTTACATTGGATTGATGGCAAGCGATATTTACAATTAACTTTTTTTTCAACCTATGTCATCCCACTGCTGGGCAAAGGTCTCCCCCACTGACTTCCAGGACTTTCGCTCGCGTGCCAAATCCCACCAATCTGTCTCGAAGGCAATGAGATCGTCACGCCAGCGTCTACTAGGCCTCCCTCGGCGCCGTCGCCCGTCTTCAGGCACCCACTGCGTGACGATTTAACTTTACGTTAATTATTTTGTGGCTTGGCTATATTGGTCAGAATAGTTCTAAATTTGAATCGGTTCCGGCCATTAAATGGCGACCGAAGGCACAATATTACATAAAAAGTAGCAAGGCATCCGATTGTGGACATAATGTGGTCACAGACTAAATAATAATATCTACAGAATGAACTGAGCTATTATCAACTGGAGTAGGTAACTTTTAGTTTACATTTCGTTCTGCTAAATTAGTTCTATAACGAGAGAGCGGAACTCTTGTTTTTATTTATATTAATTTAGTTTTAGTCACAATTTTTTTGGGTGAATCCCAGTGGCAGTGAGCGCTCCTATGCATCGGAGGCTCTGTAAAAGTCGTCACTATGTAGGATATTAGATCTTCAGGAGGTCTAGGAACCCTGATGCTAGGGTTGGCCAGTACCTTACAATGGCTTATATTAGCTTTCTCCACTCCACCTAGAGATAAGTGGTATTCTGCGGTTTACTCTGATGCCCTTTGCAATAATAATACTTATTGAAACGTGCCCTTGTGACCGTGATTGTGTTCACAATAATAATAAACTGTACGTACACACGGCTACACATCAAGCTATACATTTCCAGTATAAGCTGACCTCGCATTGTGCATGCTTTTCGTAGAATGAGAGGTCAGCTTATACTGGAAATGTATAGCTGGATGTGTAGCCGTGTGTACTTAGCAAAACGACATTGAACGTGAATAAGTACTACCTAACTAATATGCAGTAACTTATCTGTATCATGGCTTTTGTACAATATGCCACTGCATGCAGTGTCTTATCTTTCAATGGCAAATTTTTATTCATCCATAATGTGATTGTGAAGTGAATCGTTAACTCGAAAGAAGAAGAACAATTTGTATACAGAACTGAGAGTCCTGTAGAGTACAGTAACTGATGGAAGACCGGATTGTCCTCATGACGACTAGCGTCTTTGTGAATATAAATTAGCCAAAGCAGCAACTAGGCGTACAAGAGACATAAAAAAACGAGTGTGCTTTAGACCACATGACTGAAGTAAAACTACTTTTTCAAAATGTTAATTCATAAAATTGTTCAATTAGAAAATTGTCCACACGTCTGTAGGTCGATCAGTCTATGTCCATTCTGGACAGACGCAACTCGCACTCGCACATTACAGTTTAAAAATATACGAAACGAAACTCTCTCTCTTTCTATCTTCACTAACTTATATCTCCCTCTCAACTTCCGTTCGCACTTTTCGTAACGCATTCACCAGCTTACTCCCCAAGTCAAGCGTGCGTAAAGAAGTTTTACTTCAAAAACAATCTACTCGATAGGGTTCAGTGTAGCCACTGGCAGTCAATCTTTTTTTTATACTACTTATATGGCAAACGAGCATGCAGTCCACCAGATGTTAAGTGGCTACTGCAGCTCATGGATATCCACATAATTTAAAACAAGCTATTATGTTGTCTTGATCTCTATGTAGATACGTTGCCATACTACTGTTATGCATATGTGCCAGTAGTTACAGGAACATACCATTACCATCTAACCGGAACACAGCAGCACAAGTACTGCTATTTGGCGGCAGATAAAGGTAAGGCGGTGGTGTCCACTTCTTCGAGCCCGTTCACAAAAGCTCTACCACCAGTGAAATAGTCCAAATAAACCACCAGGCTGCAAATAAATATAGTTTTGTCAAATAAATAAATGTGAAGCGCTGTTTACTATTGGATGGTTATACGAGATTAGCCGACGATGGCTATCTCGATTACTCCTACCTACTTTCAGATGGAGATATGTGATCAGGGTTGGGAGTAGAATCGCTATCCAGTTTCCATTAGCCATCTAATTAACTTGGGTACCATGTATTGCTGGTATGTTAAGTTGCTATTTTTAGATTCTGATCACTTATATCTATATATCACTATAGAAAACTGGACTAGAGGCAGAACATAAACACACGCGCATAAACACACACACAACACACACGTACACCCTACACACACACACACTTTTACACATACGCACCCGCAACTGACGCATACACACCTGACGCGTACATACACCCACACACGTACACACACTTTTATATTTAATATTAATGCATGTCTAATTATTAAGGCAAGTAACTCGTAAAATAAGTATCTGTAACCTATACAAATACTCTTGGATATGGAAGAGCGGAGCCTTCCAACACAAGTTGTTATACTTAAAAGAAGGTTCCAACCTTAAAACACTATGTAAAAACTATCTGTTACAGAAATAAAAACATTTTGATTTGATTTTTTTTTTATTTGATATCACTTTATCTGACCTTATCTTATTGCCATTCGAATGGTTAATCTTTGTACTCCGTGTTTGTGCGTCAATAATTTGTTTTTTGTACTAATGTACTAGATGAGTCACACACAGTGAATGCAGACTCGTTTTGTATTACGTAATGAGGTCGTCCGTTAGGAGTTAGCCGCAGCCACGCGATGTCCGTTTATTGATCCTAGTTAATGAGTGCCTAGTGCCGAGCCAATTGTTAGTGCTTTATTTTGTATGGTTTTTAGGGTTCCATACCCAAAGGGTAAAACGGGACCCTATTACTAAGACTCCGCTGTCTTGTCTGTCCGTCTGTCGCCAGGCTGTATCTCGTGAACCGTTATAGTTCGACATTTGAAATTTTCACAGATGATGTATTTCTGTTGCCGCTATAAAACAAATACTAAAAACAGAATAAAATAAATATTTAAGGGGGGCTCCCATACAACAAATGTGATTTTTTTTTGCTCGTTTTTGCTTGATATTGATGACCGTAACTGGTAGTCGCTTGGAATATTCACAGAATAGGTATTTATTTATATATTCACTTTAAAAATAAATAATTAAGTTAAAATAAAACAAATATTTAAGTGGAGCTCCCATACCTACAACAGACATAATTTTTTGCCGTTTTTATAGATGTTACGAAACCCTTCGTGCGCGAGTCCGACTCGCACTTGGCCGGTTTTTTTTTCTTATTTTAAACGTGTAACACACAAGCTGACGGGCCTCCTGATGTTAAGTGGTCACCGCCGCCTATAAACTCCTGCAGGACTCGAGGTACTGCAGTCGCGTTGCCTAAAACGTCGTTGCCTTATTTACATCTCTCTTGAAGGCGTTCATGTTGAAGCCCACCGGGAAATCCTCTGGAGGAAGGTCATTCCGCATCTTGCAGGTGCGTGGAAGAAACGAGCGGGTGGAACGCACCGTGTGAGACTTCCACGCATCTACAATATGTGGGTGAGCTCGTTACCTATGGTAATTAATTTTTACTCAATTTAAAAGTGTATGATAGGTGTGCGATTTATACACAATCTTTTTTGAAATTGATTGCGGGCATGGTTTTTGAGTTTTAATAGGGGGTAATTGTAAAGTGATGGAAAGTTGGTTCCTGCAGTATCTAAGAGCGCAAATGAACACCACCTTTGCTGGGCTTTTCAGGGACCGAAGAGAAGTTCCTGGCGTGCACGGCACGCCACAGACAGTCCAGGTGAATTTCAGTGGTTAACAGTTGCACTGCACGACAATGAGTCCACACACACGATGCCAGAACATCTAGCGTGATTATATGGCACGGTCAAATTGATAGCAAACAGAACGTCTGTTCACCTCAACGCGCAAGAGCTTCCTCTTTTACCGCGAGACGCGGTGCGCGGGCGCGCGCGGTCCACCGTTGAAAAAGGATAGGTGGTGGTTTATTAACTACCCTCAATTCAACTGCAGAAACTGAACAATAGGTTTAGGGTAACAACCAACCGACAAATCAGATTGTGACACAGGTTGTCCGGCCGGGTTATTACCTAGAATTTGCGACATCAGTCGGTCGCGAAACGTCAAATGGAAAATAGTTCTCTATCGGAGCTCACCAGTATATTAACTTTTTGAAGACTAAGATCATAGAAAGGCCTTTCTATATTCTCTTTGTCTTCATCTAACACACAACTTGTCCTTTCTTAGTCACGCTGCCATTCGACGTCATATCGTTATAAAACTATAGCTGTAAAGAGAACGAATGGGTTTGAGTAAGTGGCTTATCGTTAACCACTACCCATTAATGCATTCCCTCTTAGGCCTTGATTTAAAGTTATTGCTTATTTATGAAGTTCTTATTTTTAAAATATTTGTTGCAGTTGAATAGAAAACATGGAGCAAATTCCGCCGCCGAAGGAGGTGAAGATCCTTGAGACAGCTGAGGACATTCAGGAGCGTCGTGAACAGGTAACATTAAAAAAATATTAAATTTCTAGTGAAGCCTAGCGTTTCTAAAGATTATGGTGATATGTGATGCTGACATCAGTATAAAACATTCATAAGACACACATGAGACAGATTACATAATCTATCTATCGACGACCTCCGTGGCGCAGCTGGCAAATAGCCGGCAGAGAAATGGAACAAATGTTTGCATTATCTACAGATATTTGTTCCGAGTCTGGATGTATTTCTATATATTATAAGTATATATTTACAAAAAAAACGAGTGTGCTTTAGACCACACGACTGAAGTAAAACTCCTTTTTCAAAATATTAATTTATAAAAAATTTCAATTACAAAATTGTCCACACGTCTGTAGATCGATCAGTCTATGTTCATTCTGGACAGACGCAACTCGCACTCGCACATTAACGTTTAAAAATATACGAAACGTAACTGTCTCTCTTTCTATCTTCACTAACTTATATCTCTCTCTCAACTTCGGTTCGCACTTTTCGTATAGCATACACCAGCTTACTCCCCAAGGTTAGCGTGCGTAAAGAAGCTTTACTTCAAAAGTATATAAGTATTCTATCATTTATCTGGTTCCCACAGTGTAAGCAGAGCGCTGTGTGAAATGTCCAGCAATATATTTATTTGTCTATAATAATTATACCTAATTTCATCAAGATTATACTGAGTTACTTGCGAATTTATAATATTAGTATGGATTTAACTGGACCCCTGTTCAGGAGGTCATAAGGAAAATAAATTAATGACTCTGAAGTAGAATAACAATTATATATATGACATCGTCATCATCAGCTGGATACGTAGATTTCTGGGCATCCGAGATGTGATCGTCGCAATCCAGAAACATTACTTAAAGTCGGTTCTAAGTAAATGATTACTTTCAAATTTCCCAGGTCCTGAACCGCTATGAAGACTTCAAGCAGGAGGCTCGCGCTAAGCGTGAGAAGCTGGAAGACTCCAGACGCTTCCAGTACTTCAAGCGCGATGCCGACGAGCTGGAGTCCTGGATCCAGGAGAAGCTGCAAGCTGCCAGCGATGAGAGCTACAAAGATCCTACCAACTTGCAGGTATGATATTAATTTTTTTTACTGTAGAAGCAGTCTCGTATTTTTTGAAATACAGGAAAATCCCAGTTTTAGAGCACTGTAGAATCCTTTTGAACAGGGCCCATGGGACGCTATTGCGTCTGGCTATTGGGTAGTTAGCTACTTCTGTAATGGGTGGTCGTGCTCGAGCCGTCGTACAGTGCGGACCTCTCTGGGGCGTCGTTACGCTGCCCGTTGAATATACGAAGATTCGATCGTCGTTAGTGGTCGAGGCAACATCGCCTATAAAAGGCTCCTCAGATCGCGCGGCACGCATTCGATCGTCGTTAGTGGTCGCCGCTATAGCATGCAGCGGCCACACCTTAGGAACCTAGGCTGGTAGAGGGGGGCTCGAGTGCCGAAACACTTTGTTGTAGCAACGGCGTGTTTCGGCCCTCGAGTCGGCACGGTCACTCCCCGTGCTAGTGCTCGTTGCTTCGGCGTCAACGCAATCCACCTCAAGTGGCGAGGCAACCAGGCAACTGTAGAAGGCCTGAAGGTAGCGATAGGAGTTTTTATCGTTGCCAGATACTGCGTCCTGTTCCCTTCCAGTCGTAGCGGTTCTCCGTTCCACTGGGTCAAGGGGAGTAAGGAGGAGAGGGTGCATCTGTGTACGGCGCGCACACTTATGCAACTTAATATATCCTGCGCATCTGACTTGGCTTTGTCATTCCGAGTTTAAAAAAGTCCTGGGCTTGGTCTAATACCTGGACACGGGTGGCCTAAGGAGAGGAGAGTGGTCGCTCTAGCACTGCATCGGGGTGACAGTGTGGTTCGGCAGCACTCTTTGAGACAAAGCAGCTTTATTTAGAGAGGCACTGCTTTCCTCGCTCAACCGGGGAGGGGGCTAGAAAAGGTGCCCCAAACAAACGCTCATTCCTCGCAATAAGAATAAATCTAAAAACATGCAGATGAATATGACTTTTGGTGCGTGGAATGTACGTACTCTTTTAGACCGACCCAACAACCTCTGCCCAGAACGTAAAACCGCCATTGTGGCTCGCGAGCTCAAACGCTATGACGTCGACATAGCCGCTCTCAGCGAAACACATCTAGCTGACGAAGGTGAGCTTGTTGAACGTGGTGGTGGGTACACTTTCTTCTGGAAAGGCACACCAGCTTCTGAGCCTAGACGGTCAGGAGTAGGCTTTGCTATTAAAACTACTTTAGCCTCTAAGTTGGAAGAACATCCAGTTGCTATCTCTGATCGTGTCATGTCCTTACGTTTCCATCTTCGAAACAATAAATACTTAAATGTTATCAGCGTATATTCGCCAACACTCGACAAAAGTGATGACGTCAAGGACAAATTTTATGAGGAAGTGTCAGAAGTGCTGACTAAAATCCGGCGCTGTGAGAAAGTTTTGCTTCTTGGCGACTTTAATGCTCGCGTCGGACGTGATTTTGAAGCTTGGCCTCGGGTGATAGGGCGACATGGCATTGGTAACATGAACAGTAATGGGCAACTGTTACTAAGCCTCTGTTCCCAATTTCATCTGGGTATTACCAATACCATGTTTAGACTCCCAAATAAATACAAAACTACCTGGATGCACCCAAGGTCCAAGCATTGGCATCTTATTGATTATGCTATAGTCCGTCAACGGGATATAGCGGATGTCAAAGTAACGAGAGTAATGAGGGGCGCAAACTGTTGGTCGGATCACCGACTTGTTGTTACAAAACTATTTTTGCGTCTTAGCCCTTGCCGTAGACCTCGCAGGGCTAAGCCTAACTGTCTTCATCTGAAAAAGCTAGAGTCTGCTGAAATATTGGCAAATTACAGGGAAGCTGTCAATACCTTTACAGCAGGCATACACCCCGAAGATGAACAGTTAGACGAGGGCTGGAAACTGTTAACTACAAATACCATCAATGCGGCTACTGAGATCTTAGGCCAAAAACCTCGTGTCTGTGAAGACTGGTTTGACGAAAATGATAATACATTGACAGTCGCCCTAGAAAAACACCGCCAGCTCCTTCGAAAGGGAAATCAGACAACTGCTTCTGAAAAAATAAAGGAGAGTACGAGCCAAATAAGGAGACTAACTCGAAACGCAAAAGATGAGTGGTGGCTGAACAAGGTTCGCTATATTCAGTGGCTTGCTGATTCGAATAGACTCGGCGATTTCTTTAACGAGATTAAAAAGTTAGTAGGAAGTCCACATCGAGTAAACGTACCACTGAAATCACTTTCAGGTACCCTCCTGGTAAGCAAAGGAGAAGTTCTTACTCGCTGGGCAGAACACTATAACAGCTTACTCAATGTGGATCGTTCTGCTGACATAAACTATTTAGCATCACTTCCTGCCTTACCACAAGCCGTAGATCTGGATCAGCCTCCTTCTCTTGAGGAAGTTATCATCGCCATCAAAGCGCAGAAAAACAATAAGGCTGTCGGCATCGATAACATACCAGGAGAACTATTAAAATATGGCGGAGATGAGTTGCACTACAAGATTTGGCAATTTTTCCAGCGCATGTGGGAAATGGAGTTCGTTCCTCCTAGTTTTGGCGTATCACTAATTTGCTCTTTGTATAAAAATAAAGGTGATCGATCAGTTTGCAACTCTTATAGGGGTATATCACTTCTGTCTACTCCAGGAAAAACTTTTGCCAGAGTACTCTTAAATCGTCTTATGGAGCTCTCTGAAAGTATATTGCCTGAAACGCAATTTGGGTTTAGACCCAATCGCGGCACATGCGAGGCCATATTCTCTCTTAGACAACTGCAAGAGAAAAGCAGGGAACAGTGTCAACCTCTGTTTCTCTGTTTTGTTGATCTGGAGAAAGCTTTTGACAGTGTACCTCGCGAAGCTTTGTGGATTGTGCTTTCGAAACTTGGTTGCACCGACAAATTTATACGCTTGATAAGACTTCTTCACGACAACATGACTTGTTGCGTAACCGTCAATGGTGAGCAGACAGAGCAATTCCCTGTCACTTGTGGTGTAAAACAAGGCTGTGTATTAGCACCCACTCTTTTTGCTCTGTACTTTTCCGTTGTCGTGAGGGAGACTTTACAAGCCAACACCGAAGGGATCCGCATACGTTTTCGCACAGATGGCAGTATCTTTAACCTGGCTAGGTTAAAAGCACACACAAAGGTATCGTATGACCTCATTACCGAATTGATGTATGCTGATGACCTATGTTTCGTTGCGGAATCTTCTGAGGGACTCCAGGACTTGATGACTCGGCTTGACGCTGCGTGCTGTAGATTTGGCCTCAAAATTAATATTACAAAGACAGAGGTGATGGCCATGGACACTGTTAACCAAGCTCCACTGAATCTGCAAATCGATGGAAAGCCCATAAAACAGGTCGATACATTCAGATATCTGGGAAGCAGCATAACAACAAAATGCGACCTTGACTCGGAGATCAACAGCAGACTTGGCTCCGCTATGGCTGCTTTTGGTAAACTACGAGTCCAGGTATTTCGCTCCCATAACATCAAATTGAGTACCAAGATTAAGGTGTATATGGCTATTGTACTTCCTAACATCTTGTACTCGTCAGAGACATGGTGCCTGTATCGCAGACACATACGCACGTTAGACAGATTCCATCTGAAATGCCTCCGCGACATTCTTAACATCAAGTGGTCGGATCGGGTCCGTAATACCGATGTTCTACGACGGGCTAATGTCTGTGGCATAGAGGCATATTTGATGCGGCGTCAGCTGCGTTGGTGCGGGCACCTGTCTCGGATGTCTGATGAGCGAAGGGCGAAACGCATTTTCTTCTGTGAACTAGAACATGGTAAGCGGAAACGCGGAGGTCAGTTCCTACGTTTCAAAGACGTACAGAAGAGGCACATGAAGAGGTGTTGTATCGATCCGTCGCGCTGGGAGGCTCTCGCTGAAAAACGACCTGAATGGAGGCGTCATGTTCAGGACAAAGTGTACGAGTTTGAAGAAGAAAGGAGGCAAGAACTAGACTTAAAACGAGATCAGCTTAAAAGTCGACCGCCGGCTAATATCAATTACAACTACATTAATGGCGCCTTAACTTGTGTTCATTGTAACCGGACTTTTAGCGCAAAAATAGGGTACATCAGCCACATACAGGCTAAACACCTAGGCCAATAATCACAAAGTCAAGTCTCTGTAGCCGAAATCGGCTAGGAGGATTATTATTATTATTATTAATGGGTGAAGAAATAAAACTTCTTAGATTGTCCTAAGTGAAAATTAATTTGCTTACATAACATTAAGTATTAAATACATTACAACAGAATTCATCTGGTAAAAAAATATGCTATCAGTTGATACTTTCACTGCAAACAAATTTCTTGCAACTGCTCACTTAACTGAGATGAAGGTAGTTTCAGAAATATTAATTATTTCGACCAAATGCTTGACCCTGTTTCTTTTCGCAACCCAGTTCTTCTAAAAGCCGCAACTAATATTTTTATTTATTCCAGGCTAAGATCCAAAAGCACCAAGCCTTCGAGGCCGAGGTGGCAGCCCACTCCAACGCCATCGTGGTCCTCGACAACACTGGCAGCGAGATGATCGCAGCTGGTCATTTCGCGTCGGAAACCATCCGTAAACGCTTGGACGAGCTTCATCGCCTCTGGGAGCTACTGCTATCGAGGCTCGCTGAGAAGGGAATGAAGCTGCAGCAGGCTTTGGTGTTGGTGCAGTTCTTGAGGCACTGTGATGAAGTCATGTTCTGGATTCATGATAAGGTGAGATACAATATTCCAGTTGGAATACTTAGCTGTGATCTTCGTCAGTCATAAATAGTCATCCTACACTAAATCGGCAAACTGTATAGATTGCATTTATTATTATAGCATATTTTGACATATTATTTTTACATCTAGAGAAAATTTTGAAATATTTGTACTTAAAACGGGATTTATACCATTAAAAACTGACAAATCATGGTAATCTCCCGTTTTTAGTGCAAATATTTGTTCTTGACCATGATAATTTCAAAAGTTACATTTTGCAATGTCAATTGTTAGGTAAGATGGTAAGGCCCCTACGGGGGCGACAGTTTCGATCGTGTCTTCTGCAGGTAAATGCCCCTTTAGTCGACATGGGACTTTAGTGTCTAGTTACTTACTTTTAAAGCAAAATATCGAGCCAACCTTGGTCCTGGGCAACAACGCCGTCAATAATACTTTTCTTCTAGCAGTAAGAAAGAGTATAGACATTGACATTCACTTATTTACTACTTAAGCACACAATACAATTACATTTAAAACACACAGAGAAAAAAAAACGACGAAAAAGCTAAAAACATAACACAATACAAAACTGGAAGAAAATTTAGTGTGCTATAGCACCAAATTAGCCTCGTCTCAGAATTATGCCTGCCGAAATGGTAGATGCTGGTATTCTGTCGAGACCACTCCAATTCAGCCTCTATAACCCCTGTGTTGAGAATGTGTTGTTAAAAGAATGACATCATTTACTATATTTTGTAGGTGAGGTTCTGGAGGATACTAGCCATTAGAGTCAGTAATAAATGTCATGTGGGCGTTAAAAGATTATTAGGCAAGAACACAAGATTGTTAGTAGACTCATCTTCACTTTGTTTTTGATGATAGGTAACTTTTCAGTGTGGCAAATTATGTTAAAATAAATATTTGTTTAAACAATCACTGTAAATAATATGCATAGCTTCCACAACAATCCCTAAACGTATTTAGCGACTAAACATGATTAAATTTGACGGATTTGTATGAATTGACAACTCTTTAAATCGTAATTAGCCACTAAATACTTTTAGACATCATCATTACGCAAGTCACCCTAAATCTGTCAGGTGCATGTTCAATTTGTTAATTATTTTGACATCTATAGTAAATTATATAAGCTCGGCATGCTATGCCATCAGAAGCCTTCGGGATGAAGTGACATTAGAACAATTAAAACTAGTATATTATGCGCTGGTGGAATCTAAATTTCGTTACAGTATAATGTTTTGGGGGAACAGTTACGATTATAACATTAATTCAGCGTTTATCATACAAAAGAGAGCGATAAGGACAATGGTACGCATATCGCAAACTGAATCATGTAGAGAACACTTTATTAAACTTGGGATACTTACGGTCCCGTGTGAAGATGTCACAATTCTAACAGATCTGATAAAAAATCTAAATAAGCTCGAAACTATACAAGAAAGAACAGTCAGAGAGAGCACTAGAAGGAAAGATATAAAAAATGAGTTCGTACCCAAGCTGAGAAACTCAGAACATAGTGTTCGGTACCAAGCTATAAAGCTTTTTAATAACTTGCCTATCGTCTATAAAACCATGTACAGTTCATTTGAGTTCAAAATTAAATTGAAGGAATTCCTGTTGAAAAAGTGTTTCTACTCCATAGACGAATACTACAAAGACAAATCACATAATATTTGACGCAATTTTTTTTATTTCTAGTTTAGTTTTTTTTTTTTATTTTGACATTGTAATAATTTTTAAACTTTATATTTGAACTATCCATACCATTTAGTATTAAGAATTTATTTGACATGTTATTAATCATTATTATTATTTTCCGTTGACACACAATTTATTATTAGTATCATTTTTCGTTGACATGACGTTATATCATAATGAATTTTGATTTTTATTTTTTTACTGGTTGTTAATTATAATTTTCTATTATGTATTTACCAAAACCGTTGTTCTTCCGCTTTAATTACGTATTTGTAAAAGATTTCCTAACTGTTGTTTTTTGTTTTGTTTGAGAATAAATAAATGAAAATGAATTGAAAAGGTGGCCATTAGTGTTTTGATTGACTGAATGTATGAATGAATGAATGCTCCCTTGCTTCATAGACACTGCCATGATTAAAATACAATAAGCTGTTTAAGACAACTATGTTGCCCTACGAACTCCAACACCAAACTCAGCCAACCAGTTCATTCAACTCATTTTTTTTAAAGGAAACCTTCGTCTCCGCTGATGAGTTCGGCTCCGACCTTGAGCATGTGGAGGTTCTCCAACGAAAGTTCGACGAGTTCCAAAAAGACATGGCGGCCCAGGAGTACCGGGTCACCGAGGTCAACCAGCTGGCCGAGCGACTTGTACTGGAAGGTCACCCAGAAAGGGAGACCATTGTGAAGAGGAAGGATGTGAGTTACATTTTATACTAGTATTAATCTTTGTGGCACGGTGTACGCATAGCCTACTGCGAAGTAGGAGGCTTCGATTATCTGACCCCAATTATCCTAATTCCTTAAAATAACGAAGGATTTTTGCAGGTTCCAGGGTAAACGATAAAAAAAGGAAACCCTTGGATTCAATTTATGACCCTATTTAACTTTTATTTCTCTAGGAGCTGAATGAAGCTTGGCAGCGTCTCCGCCAGATGGCACTGATGCGTCAGGAGCGTCTGTTCGGCGCGCACGAGATCCAACGCTTCAACCGCGATGCTGACGAGACCATCGCCTGGATCTCTGAAAAGGATGTCGTACTGGGCTCTGATGACTATGGGCGCGATCTAGCTACCGTCCAGACGTTGCAGGTAAATTCACCATCAATATATCCTCCAGAGAGCCATCTAAAGACTGTTGCAAACTATCTAGATAACTGCTCCAGACTAGGGAATCCAATCCCGCATCGCGATCCCGCAAGCCTGCGGGATTAAGATCATCAATCCTGCGGATCCCGCGGGATTTGCGGGATTGATTGTATTTATTATTATTTTTGTTTCGTGTAATTAAAAGAAAGAAAATAAACAAATATTTTTTATTATTATTATCAACATGAAGCAAAGTTATCACTTATATTATAAACTAGTGGTCCCGCCGAACTTCGTATCGGCTTGGCATGCATAGGTATAACGCGGGCTGTCAATATAAGTCACCCTGGTAGAATTGTCAATTGTTGTCCCCGTCCATCATTATGTATGAGAAAATGAATGATTTCCACAAATAATTCAATACCAAAATTAGCCAAATCGCTCCGCCCGTTCTCGAGTTTTAGCGAGACTAACGAACAGCAATTAATTTTTATATATATAGACAATATGTATATCTCGGGATAACTCCTACCGAAGCATCTGTTTCAAACGATATTCATTTTTTTTACATACTCTGACGATATTTGCAGCACGCATTCTGTCAATTCTATGTCAAACGTAATAAGGTTACATTATAAACGCGCTAAGGTTAGATTATAAATAATTTTATATGGTGGTTAAGTATTCTTAAATTTTCTAATTTTGCGCGCAATTTTCTTAATTTTTTCTTTCATAAGAACCTTCTCCTGATAATAAGAAATACAACAAAAAAGAATTGGCCAAATTGGTCCAGGCGTTGTTGAGTTATGCGCTTACACACACATTTTGCGATTCATTTTCATACTATAGATTAAATATAATGATATTTAAGACAATACAATATTTACAATATTTCACGTTTCATATTTAGATTTTCGAGTTTTAGCGAGACTAACAAACAGCAATTAATTTTTATATATATAGGCAATATATCTCGGGATAACTCTTACCGAAGCATCTGTTTCAAACGATATTTTTTTTTTTTACATCCTCTGACGATATTTGCAGCACGCATTCTGTCAATTCTATGTCAAACGTCATAAGGTTACATTATAAAAGCGCTAAGGTTAGATTATAAATAATTTTATATGGTGGTTAAGTATTCTTAAATTTTCTAATTTTGCCCGCAATTTTCTTAATTTTTCTTTCACCTTCTCCTGATAATAAGAAACACAACAAAAAAGAATTGGCCAAATTGGTCCAGGCGTTGTTGAGTTATGCGCTTACCAACACATTTTGCGATTCATTTTTATATTATAGATTAAATACGTTAGAGATGATGTCTAAGACAATACAATATTTACAATATTTCACGTTTCATATTTAGATTTTTATTTGAAATAGAACATATTCATTGGTTTTAGAGGCATTAAAAGTCAGCTTATTTTTTCTGAAAATACTTTCGAAGAAACGATAAAGTATCTAACGTTTCATCTTTTAAATTTGATCTTATTTTGTTGCATAAATAGCCAGCGGCGGAAAAAGCACGCTCGGCTTCCACACTTGTAGGCGGAATTGACTTTACATAAGTATAAACAGCTTCCAAATACTTCCCCCTATTCCCTCCACATTCAAAAAGTGTCATCTCGCGTTTCAATATCAAATCAGTTGAATTATTTCGAGTGGGTACACGCACAGCAGATCTAGACTCTGCCACCCATTCAGTACGGAGACTGCGCTCTAACTCTTCTTCACTGTCATCATCTTGCTGGTTTTCAGTTTCAGGTTGCACGTCTGACAGCAGTTTCTCAATTAAACACTTTATTACAGTTCTTAGCGTAGCTTTACTTGGATAAAAGAATGGATTGTCCTCCACACTTGCAGACCTTGAATCTTTTTCTAGCTATTTTTTTGGATTTTCTAAGTAAAGCTATACGGCAGTTATTGATGTGCGGCGTTCTTTTATCCGGCGAGACAGTGACACAACAAGTTCCTGGCTTAACCTGGTGTTTTGTAGATTCAGTTTATTAATCATGAAACGCAATTTGGTTTCTGCGGTAATTAATGTCGCATCCTCGCGGCATAAGACGTTTACAGCGAGCTTCACTGGCTCTAAAGCTTGTTCAATATGACTCAAAGTTATATATTCTTCGTCAGTGAATGAAAATGAAGATGATGTTAGTTTAAGGTCAATAAGTGCTTTAGATATGCAATGTTTGACTTCGTTGAACCTCGACAACATTGATGCGAGACTGCTCCAGCGCGTTCGGCAATCTAAAATAAGCTGCAATTCTTTGCCAAATTCTGCTTTGATATATTGTTGCAGCAGATCATTTTTACTGGAGATTTTGAACTAAAAACCTTGTCAATTTTTCTCACCTCTTGAATAAGTTCTCTGTATTGTGGTAGCAACTCTTCTTCTTGGATTTCTTCCTCTACCGAAAAATTATCTTGCTCGTCGTTATCATCTTCACTTTCATTATCTGGTCTGTTTCCGAGTACTTCAGCTTGCATCTCTTCTTCTTGTTGATCTTGTCTCTTATTGTATAGAACTTCAAGTACAGCGAGTTGCAATCCATGTGCGAAGCATAATTGGTGGTGCGCTGATAATAATCTGCCAACTTTCTTCATGACGGCTGCACCATCGGTTGTCGCTGCCATAAAATACTGGAGTTTTTTTTCAAGCGCAGTTACACAGGCTTCTGCAGGAAAACGTCCTTCAATTCTTACTAGCCCCAGGTTCCAAATGTTCGCATTCGCAGCTCCACCGGTAAATAAGAGAAGATTTAAATTCAAATAGCGGCGATTTCTTCAGGATGTCCACTCATCAAAAGTTAGTGTGAAACGCTTTTGCAATTTTTTCAGTGTTTCAAGTTCGTCGATAGTTTTCTTTCGAATGGTTGCTCCGTAGGCCATCACCATAGTTTGAATCGTGCTGGCAGAAGAAGGCAATTTGTGGCCTTCCGATTCAAATAATTCGCAAATCAATTGACGTGATGAATTTTGAGAATGGGATTCCATCTTTTGCTACCATTCTGCACACTCTTTCTTCCATAGAAACTTTTTTTTCGAGTGGGAATTAATCTGTTAATTTCTTTCTTTTCGGTGGGACTGACATTGCCGAAGTTGAAGCACATTCGTCTAAACGTGAAGCAGTTGAACTAAACGAGCCAATTTGACTTGCGCTGCTCATTCCCATTCCCGGTGCTGGATTTTCAACGCTTCTGCTGACGCTATCAACCAAGTTCAAATTCATGTTATGCTTTGTTCGCAAGTGGGTGTGAAGGCCTTTAGTAGAGCGAGCAGAGATTTTTATAATAGCAGGACATAACTTACATTTAGCGGTTGATCCATTTTCTGCTCTTAAAAAATGTTTCCATACTTCACTCGAGCTTTTATACTCATTATAAACTAAATTGACACTCAATTTTAATAATAAATTGTATTTTTTCACTCGTAACGTGCTCTTAGCACTTAGATAACAAAAAATAATAGTCTTGTCGTACGTTACGTAACCTTTTCACATCACAAGACGCAAATGACGCAATAACATTCTTTGACACTTGACCGCGCGCAAAGGTAAATAAATCCCCGTGCGCTGTAGGGGAATCCCCAGTCATAGAGTACTGGAACTGACATTGATTACGTTCCGTTCCGATAATAGTTCCGATCATCGTGTGAGCCTATTTTTCTTACTTTTTTTTCAATCCCGCGAACGTGCGGGATCCCGCATGAGTAATCCCGCAAAAAAGGTGCGGGATTCCGCATTAACGGAATCCCGCGTTTGCGGGATTGGATTCCCTACTCCAGACCACTACCAGGCGGAAATTTTATGCCCTGCTGAATTCCAATGCTTATAATGTTGATCCGGATAAGCGTCGGTTCTTTGATCACTGTTAAATTCATTATTATTACCACTGAACTTAAAGCACGAAAACCCAGTCTCACTCTAAAAGACACCTTCGTTTCATCCACCAAGAGATCTACACAACAGATTGAATGGTCCTTGGAAACAATGGATATTCTATCCACACCAATATACGCCTTGATTTGATTTACAATCTATTGTTTACTACAGCGTAAGCACGAAGGCGTAGAACGCGACTTGGCCGCGTTGGAGGACAAAGTGGCGACCCTGGATGGCGAGGCCGCCCGACTGGCCGCCATCCACGCCGACCACGCCCCGACTATCCACTCCAAGCAGA
Organism: Philereme vetulata; assembly: GCA_918857605.2. Taxonomy (NCBI): domain Eukaryota; kingdom Metazoa; phylum Arthropoda; class Insecta; order Lepidoptera; family Geometridae; genus Philereme; species Philereme vetulata. The sequence goes on from OU975482.1 coordinate 3,595,810, forward strand.
GCGAGATCACCAAGGCTTGGCAGAAACTGGTGCAGAAGGCACAGGTACGAATCTAAAGCTTTTACTGTGTTTTACTTTACGTACAGATATTGTCTTTTATTCAAGTCTTCATAAAGTATTTTTCACTTAAAATTGATTTCTACCATTAATTAAATAATATATTGATGGTAGCAAACAAATAACTGTTCTTATCTGCTTAGGAACGTCGCGGGGAGCTGGAGAGCGCTCACTTGCTGCACCGGTTCCTAGCGGACTACCGCGACCTGGTGTCGTGGGTGTGCGACATGCGCGCGCTCATCGCAGCCGACGATCTCGCCAAGGACGTGCCCGGCGCGGAGGCGCTGCTCGAGAGGCACCAAGAGCACAAGGTAATGTACTGTTCTACCGCGACTGAGCTGGTGTGGTGAGTGTGCGACATACAACCTCTTTTTGAAACTGACCTTTGGAAGAGAAAAGCGCAACGGCGTCGTCAAAGATGTCAGTGTCTGTATCGGTAAGATGCGTTATGAGATTACATCAAATGTGATGCATTTGTCAATTTCTAATGGCAAAACTAATAGTGTTGCGTTCCGTATCCGCTGTTTTAATATCCGTTTGTTGCTCAAAAGCGAGAATAAACAAATATCGTTATCTGCATTAATATAACATTATGTTTATAGGGCGAGATGGATGCACGCTCCGACGTAATCCGCGCGTGCGCCGTGAGTGGCGAGGCGCTGGTCGACAACGGACACCGCGCGTCCTCCGAAGTGTCGACCGCGCTGGCGACCCTGGAGCGGGAGACATCGGCCCTGCACGCGCTGTGGGACCAACGCAGGGTCTTGTACCTGCAGTGCATGGATCTACAGCTGTTCTACCGGGACACTGAACAAGCAGATGCTTGGATGCACAAGCAAGAGGTATAGACACTCCTTTCAAACTTATTTGATCTCAATAGTTAACCTAAACTATTTTGGGTAATTGTTTGCGACTTCATTAGCGTCGGGCTTGGCTTTTATTAACCTTTGTGCAGATTGTAAAGCACAAATTTACTCAACTTGTAAGCACAATCTGGCTATGGTAAACCAGCCCAAAATGACCTAAAGAAAAAAATATTAAATCATGCTGACCACAACATTATTCATTTGGCCTCGAACAATCAAATAACAAATTATGAAACTATCATAGTAGAGCAATCAATTTAAGATCAAACCATCTAATATCAACCCTATGAAGTTGTTAAATAAACCTTCTATTTGTATTTGCAGGCTTTCCTCGCCAACGAAGACGTAGGCGACTCCCTGGACTCCGTAGAAGCTCTACTGAAGAAACACGAGGACTTTGAGAAGTCGCTCGCGGCGCAGGAGGAAAAGATCAAGGCTCTAGATGAGTTCGCGTCGAAGCTGATCGAGGGACAGCATTACGCGGCTGATGACGTCGCTCAGAGAAGAGAAATGGTAAAACACAATAGATAAATATAATTAAAACAGTAGTTTATTTTTATAGTCATAACCGAACACTTACCGAAAATTCCAAGAATTTAAAAACCATCTCAAAAATTTTCAATCCTAGACGGATAACGGCTTTAGCCGTAATCTGAATCATCTCACTAATTTCGGCCCTGACGTGACAGTGCCCGGTAGCACAATTGGCAGTGCATCCTCATATCAAGAGGAAGATTCAAGTTCTGGCTAGGCTTGAAAATTTCTGAGATGGTTTTAAAATTCTTGGAATAAAACAGTATTTTATTAGGACATGCATAGCACGATTAATTTATCTTAAACGCTAAGAGTGATAAATTATAGCCAATTACATCATTTTGCTTGGTGTTTCTCTTCAAGATCGAATCAGAAATGAGGAGATTTGTAGACGAACCAAAGTCACTGACATAGCACAAAAGATTACCAAGCTGAAGATGCAGTGGGCAGGGCACATAGCTTGAAGACCCGACGGTCGCTGGGGCGGAAAGGTTCTCTGGATAGTGCAGTGTATTATCAGCACTATTCCTTTTTGGTGAAGAGACAGTTGTAAATGGAATTTATTTGGGGTTTTATTAATGTCTAATTTATATATGTTTTGTAATAGTTGTTGGAGCGTCGCGCTGCGCTGCTGGAGAAGTCGAACCAACGTCGCGCGCTCCTCGAGGACGCCTACAAATACCAACAGTTCGAGCGCGATTGTGACGAGACCAAAGGTTAATATTACTCACAACTTATGCTCGCGTCTTCTGAACCTTCTTCTACTTCGTGTCAATAGCTTACACCGTATTACAAATTAGCAATTATACCTATTAGGGTTGAGTAGAACCTGGCCATTTATTGAGATCACCCTTTGTGCAGGTCGTAGGGCACAGAGGATAGTTGAGCAGGTGGGGCGTAGTCTGAATGACAGTTGACCCAAACGAGATTGGATTATGTATTGGATATAGTTTGGCTTTCGGCTCCACTAATATTACAATATCATCTTGATATAATTAAGTTCTATAATCGCAGGTCAATCAACTTGTTCCATTGTATTTTCAGTTACGTGAATACCATATTTTATGACATTCAACATATCGAGACTAGATCGAAGCTTGAATTTTACTATTCAGGACCTTACACCACCTATTTTTTTTATTAGTTATTTAACTCATAGCTAAAAAAAACGTGTTTACGACATCTGTGACGCCGTAGGCGAAGAGCCGGCTGAGACGCAAGAGGTTGCGAGTTCCATTCCCGTCGCAGAACAAATGTATGTATGATCTACAGATATTTGTTCCGGGTCTGGGTGTTTTTCTATATATTATACAAGCTTCTGCCCGCGGCTTCGCACGCGTGGTTTGCCAATAATAAGTAGCCTGTTTGTTAATCTACGTACATACCAAATTTCATCGAAATCGGTTCAGCCGTTCCGACGTGAAAGAGTAACAAACATCCATTCTACATACAAACTTTCGCGTTATAATATTAGCGGGAAGTAAGTATTTACTTACAAAAAAAATATATATAAGTATTGCAAATTTTTGCCGTGGGGCGCCGGCAAATAGAATGTTGCCCCTCCGCTCTTGCCCGTGGATGCAGTAGGAGTCTGCTAAGGGATACCTCCGAAAGATGAGCAGCAGCGTCTTTTCGTGTTTCAACACCTATACTGCGCTCGCCAACCCGCCTGCCAAGCGTGGCGAGTATGGCAACAACCCCCTCATGGATTTACAACATAAAGCCAGGCCCCGAGTCCCCGGCGGCCCCGCTAATCCTGGCTACGGTAGCAGTCACGGTAACGGCGGGGCCAGGGGTGCTAAGAATCCCCGGGAGACGATCGGCTACCAAACCCTACGACGACCACTGGCCCTGGTAACACACAACATCCGCACTTTGAGGACAGACGAAAAGATTGTTGAGCTGGAAGAAGAAATTAGTGGATTACACTGGGACATTTTGGGGTTATCAGAAGTCCGTAGAGAGGGCGAGGACACGATATCCCTTAAGTCTGGTAATCTACTATACTACCGGGAGGGCGACCAACAGTCCCAAGGTGGTGTTGGGTTTCTCGTTCACAAGTCACTCATCAACAACATTATCACCATCGACAGTGTGTCGAGCAGGGTCGCGTACCTGACACTCAGAATATCTAAGCGATATTCGCTGAAGGTCGTTCAGGTATATGCGCCGACCACTTCACACCCAGATGAAGAAGTAGAGTCTATGTATGAGGACATCAGTAGAGCCATACATACGAACAAAACTCACTTTATTGTTGTTATGGGGGACTTCAATGCAAAGCTAGGCATGAGAAGCGATGATGAGTTGAGAGTGGGACAATTTGGATATGGGCAACGGAACCCCAGAGGACAGAGGCTGGCTGATTTTCTGGAGAAAGAAGGACTCTTTATGATGAATTCTTTTTTCCAGAAGCCGCCTCACAGGAAATGGACCTGGATGAGTCCCAACGGTTCCACGAGAAATGAGATTGATTTCATCTTGACCAACAAGAAACGGATATTCAATGATGTCTCTGTGATTCACAGGGTGAAAACCGGCAGTGATCACCGAATTGTTAGAGCCACATTGAATATGAACGTTAAACTTGAAAGGTCCCGTTTGATGAAATCTACGCTCCAACCCACTCGCGCACATATCCAAAACCTCGAGAGCTTTCAACTCGAACTTGCAAATCGCTTTGACTGTCTAGAAGTAGATGCATCAGTGGACGAGATCAATAACAGGTTCGTAGAAACCGTCCATACGGTGGGGTCCCAGTTCTTTAAGACCCCCCGTACCAATAGACCTCAGAAACTCTCTGATGACACCCTTAACCTCATGGCTGAACGACGTTCTTTGCAACTGCAGTCTCCCGATGATGCTCAGTCACATAGGCAGCTCAATAGAAAGATTTGGAAATCCTTGCGGCACGATATTCGTACCTTTAATACATCTCGTATTAAAGATACGATAGAGCGGAATAAAGGCTCCAAAGTGTTCGCGAGAGATAATTCTAATGGGCAGAGCCGCATGACGAAGCTGAAGAGGGAAGAAGGCAGCATAACGTCAAGTAAAGCGGAAGTGTTAAGGGAAGTCGAAAGGTTCTATGGACGGCTCTACGATTCGGTCACTAAACCTGTTTGCAGTGCGGCCAACGACCCAAGAGCCAAACTGACCCGACATTATACCGAAGATATTCCGGACATCAGCCTGTATGAGATCAGGATGGCCTTGAAGCAGCTTAAGAACGACAAGGCGCCGGGTGAGGACGGAATCACTTCAGAGCTTCTGAAAGCGGGTGGATCACCGGTACTTAAAGTCCTTCAGAAGCTTTTTAATTCCGCCTTGCTTGAAGGTACGACGCCAAAAGCATGGAACGGGGGCGTGGTGGTTCTGTTCTTCAAGAAAGGTGACAACACCTTGCTTAAGAATTACAGACCCATCTCGCTTTTGAGCCATGTTTATAAGCTGTTTTCGAGGGTCATCGCGAACCGTCTCGAACGCAGGTTTGATGACTTCCAGCCGCCCGAACAAGCCGGGTTCCGTAAAGGTTACAGTACCATAGACCACATACATACGCTGCGGCAAGTCATACAGAAGACCGAAGAGTATAACTTGCCGCTATGTCTCGCGTTTGTGGACTATGAGAAAGCCTTCGATTCGATCGAAACATGGGCAGTGCTTGAGTCTCTCCAACGATGCCGTATTGACTATCGGTACATCGAAGTGTTGAAGTGTTTGTATAAAAACGCCACTATGTCAGTCCGAGTACATGAACAGAGCTCGAAGGCGATTCCCTTAAAAAGAGGCGTAAGACAGGGAGATGTCATTTCTCCGAAACTGTTTACGACCGCATTGGAAGATGCCTTCAAGCTTCTGGAATGGAAAGGACTGGGCATCAATATTAACGGCGAATACATCACTCACCTTCGGTTTGCCGACGATATTGTGGTCATGGCAAAGTCGATGGAAGAGCTCAGCACGATGCTCGAAGGCCTCAATCGAGTCTCCCAACGGGTAGGACTTAAAATGAACATGGACAAGACGAAAATCATGTCAAATGTCCATGTCGTCCCTGTCCCAGTTATGGTTGAGAACTCGGCTCTTGAAGTTGTCGACGCGTATGTATACCTAGGACAAACAGTCCAATTAGGTAGGTCCAACTTAGAGAAAGAGGTCAATCGTCGAATCCAACTCGGATGGGCAGCGTTTGGGAAACTTCGCAACGTCTTTTCGTCCAACATACCTCAGTGCCTTAAGACGAAAGTCTACAATCAGTGTGTGTTACCAGTGATGACATATGGAACCGAGACGTGGTCCTTCACTATTGGCCTTATGAATAAGCTCAGAGTCGCTCAACGAGCTATGGAGAGGGCTATGCTCGGGGTTTCTCTACGGGATCGAATCAGAAATGAGGAGATACGTAGGAGAACTCAAGTCACCGACATAGCCCGACGGATTAGCACGTTGAAGTGGCAATGGGCAGGCCATATAGCGCGCAGAGCAGATGGCCGATGGGGCCGAAAGGTTCTCGAGTGGAGGCCACGGACCGGCAAGCGAAGCGTAGGACGTCCACCCACAAGATGGGCAGACGACTTGGTAAGAACCGCAGGTCGGCGTTGGATGCAGGCCGCTTCCAACCGCAGTTCCTGGAGATCAATGAGGGAGGCCTTTGTCCAGCAGTGGACGTCCTACGGCTGATATGATGATGATGATGATTGTATCAATTATCTGGTTCCCATAATACAAGCTTGATTTAGATAGCGCTGTGTGAAATGTGCAACATAATATATTTATTTATGTATTGTCCAGGTTGGATCAACGAGAAGCTGAAGTTCGCGACGGACGACTCGTACCTCGACCCGACCAACCTGAACGGGAAAGTGCAGAAGCACCAGAACTTCGAGCAGGAGTTGCAGGCCAACAAGCCGCGCGTCGACGAGATCTTCACCTCCAGCAGCAGGCTGTTGGACCAGGAACACTTTGCTCAACGTGAATATTTTGTATTACTCTACATATAGCTAGACATCGAACAGATTCATTCACTGAGACGCAGGAGGTTGCGGGTTCGATTCCCGCCGCGGAACAAATGTTTGCATGGTCTCCAGATATTTTTTCCAGGACTGGTTTTGTCTATATATTGTGTGTATTTACAAAAAAAAAGTACGTAAGTATTCTATCAGCTATCTGGTTCCCATATTACAAGCTATGCTTAGTTTGGGGCTAGATGGCGCTGCGTGAAATGTCCAGCATTTTTTTTATTCATTCGTAGTCATATCAATTTTACTAGTCTTTTCACATGGTACCATGCACTTAGACAAGTCGAAAGTTACAAGTTATTATGAATAATTACGTACCTATTACAATAGTTCTATCTTGTTTTTGATATACCGATAACTCAATCAAATAAAAACTTAATACATTAAACATAAACAACAGAACAACATAAGATTTCAGTTAGAACTTAGAATATATAAACAAAACAAACTACACATAATAATTATTATAAATACGGGATTTATCCGCTCCGAATCCGCTCGCACTGAGTGCGAGGCGAGACGTTATTTGGAGCGGATCGCACTCACCCTGATGTAGATTCACGAATTGAACCGAAACATTGTCATTTAAAACACTGATAAGACGGTACGTGATAAATCCCGTATTCAAAATAATGATTGAAATCAATCACGAAAATTTTATGGGTAAAATACACAAAATAAATAAATTAAAAACAACATTGTCAAATAAATAAGGAATAATAATTGAAAATGGATTGCAAATGGAAAAGAATACCCAACAGATCATTGAGGGTAGAATAATACTCATGCTGAACCTGTGAAGACAGTGCTTTATAATGCTAAATGGACCATGTGTTGCCGGCCAATATTGCCTGAAAAGATGACCCGAAAAATTAGGTTATGTGTCATCGTTTAGGATTATATTAAGTGTTGATGAGTTGAGCATGAGTAAGAGCTATAACAGTTAAGGTCGTGCTTCCATCAACGTGGGGAATACAGGTATAAAGCCTCATCAGCCTGTAATTTCACCGGTACCATTCGCATGCACATCCTTCAAGCCGGAACACAATGCTGCTTGGCGGCACTTATCGTGCTCTGCGCATGAAGTAAGGAAGCGCTCGGTTGTAGTTCTCCAATTTTGAAGGATTATACATTTAAATAAATAGCGATTCTTGGTACGACGCAATAAAGTGCAATTCAGCTTGCACATAGCTGCTGCTGTGTGCCTAAAATTATATTCACCTACAAGGCGCATCTCTTACTATCTCCTATCTCTTGACGCGCGGCAACTCACTAATTGTCGGTCCACGTAGTAAACCGCCAACGACACGTTTCTCTTGAAGTAGTGAAAAAAACTTAGAAGCATGCTGATATAAATATTGCTGGACATTTCACACAGCGCTATCTAGCCCCAAACTAAGCAGAGCTTGTACTATGGGAACCAAATAACTGATATAATACTTATATACTTTTTTTTTGTAAATACATACTTATAATACATAGAAAAACATACAGACCCGAAACAAATATCTGTAGATCATGCAAACATTTGTTCCGCGGTGGGAATCGAACCCTCCTGCGTCTCAGCCGGCTATTTGCCCACTGCGCCACGGAGGTCGTCTGATGTATTTGATTGTAGATGTACTTCGCACCTAAAGTACGGAGTGCATCAGCCATCACAATGCTGAATGTTGCTGCAGCTAGAATTACTAAATAAGCTATTTTTAAGTTATATCTGTTACACTTTGCGATCCCTTCTCTTTTTATTAAGGCTATTTCTTATAATAATTTTGTTGACACAGCTCAAATCGAGTCTCGCGTCGGTGAACTGGGCGGCCTATGGGAGCGGCTCGCTGCCGCGTCGGAGACGAAGGGCAGCAAGTTGCAAGAGGCGGCGCAGCAGCAGCAGTACAACCGTGCCGTTGAGGACATCGAACTGTGGCTTTCGGAGGTCGAGGGCCAGCTGCTTAGCGAAGACTATGGCAAGGTGACACGCATACATACATTATTCATTTAATAGTATAAGTTTTAAAGGGGGGGTGGGGGGTCGCAGGGTAGCGACTGAATGGTGGCCGAGGAATCAAGAAGGGGTATGTGGATGAGGAGGCGGCTGTAGAAGGGTAGGACAGGTGGACGACATCTTTAAAGTCGCGGGCCGTTAAGAGTTGACTATACCTCAACCCAAACTCGAATTTCACCCCCGCTTCTCCGCGCGCCGCTGCACGTCCTATCTCGCCGTGGTTCATATGTTTGACGGTTTTTTATCATTCAGTCCCTTGATTATCTTGTTGTGTTTATTTCTCATTACTGCGTCTTTACAAAAACCAACTAATTATAAATTCTACCTAAGAATTACGTGTTCGTTTGGAGCGACAAGCGTCACGGGTACCCCGTCTGAAAGCCGAGGCCAGACTGAATCGCGGAACGGGCCTCCGAAGCGAATGGTTTCATTAGTGCAAAACTTAGATATTTTCATTTTATAGTAAAATCAAAAGGTATTTTGAAAATTTAAAACACAGGTGCCCTTATTTATGTTTTGTAGAATTACTGTATAAAGTTTCAAGATCTAAGTTGTAGTACTCATCGCATAAGAACGGTTTTAAGATAAATTTGGAGTCATCTTTGGATTTTTTTTCTATCTAGAAAATTTTACGGAATCGTGTTTTCACAACACAGGCGCTCTAGCACGTATCCTTAACTATAACATATATGAATTACAGATTGAAAGCACACAATTTGTTGCATAAAACATTGTTTCTCAATAAGCGATTTAACGTCTCCCCAGTTATAGTGCGCCCTTAATGGGTGAGACTAGCGCAGCATCGTGGGAGGTCTATACCCAGCAGTGCGTTAAGTCGGGCTGTAGATGATGATGGAAGTTTTTAAACTGAAACCTGACTAGTAATACCTATGTCGATAGTAGCCTATGCCACCCGGACAATGATACCGAATCGATTGACTGACACTTCATTCATCAAAATCGGATGAGTAGTTGGGCGCTACGGTGCAACATACGTAAATAAAAACATAACCGTTCCTTTTGGCTTAGTAACCACAAAACTAATTTATTAATGGGGGGGGGGGGGGGGGGGGCTGGGGGCCAGCGCCAACACCGTCTTGGCAATGATAGCCGGCAGAGTAGACTGCCCGTACACCAGACATTTCTGTCACAGGCATGCGCTCAAAAACCCTGTATAAACATTAGTTTACTTATTGTGTTGTATGCTTTCCTATATGAGCTACATAATTGCTTGAAATAAATGTATTTTAATTTATTTTTATTTATTTATTTAATAATACTTATTAAGTAAAAGTGGGACAGAAAAGGTTAATAAAAAAGATGTGGACATCACGTGACGCCCAGCAGATGTGAAACATGTAAATTTACGGTTATTAATTAAAGAAACCCGTTTATAATGGTCATACATAACTTATACGTACTATAAATACGCGTTACGGCAAACCATTCTTTATCCGTACTTTGTTGATACGCAACATCTTATCGTATCTATTGGCGCGCCTATTGGACGCGTGCCGTCACGCCGTGACGGGATACGAGTCGGTCTTACCCTCAACGCGCCAATAACAGATGATTCACATCTAACTGTTACAATAGCTGTTTGTCCGCATTACACAAAGGTTAACAGGAAGAGAATGTTACCATTAAATTCGCCGGTGTACATTTTTTTTGTGTTTATTGTGCAATATAGAATTTTTATTCATTCATTAATGTAATAATTTGTAATTTTGTCAGGATTTGACGAGCGTTCAGAACCTGCAGAAGAAGCATGCTCTGTTGGAGGCCGACGTGGGCTCGCACGCGGAACGCATCGACGCCATCCGCAACCAGGCCGAGCAGTTCATTGAGAAGGGACACTTCGACGCAGACAATATCCAGGCTAAACGAGTAAGTGCATCTTTTATAATAGTTTCAACACATGTTTCTTAATAGCTTTTGCGGCTTTAGTTTCACTGCGACCACGAGGCGTATTATGATCGCCACCAGGGCCGGATTATCCATAAGCCGGATTAGGCAACTGCCTAAGGACCCCGTACCGACTAGGGGCCCACGGGGGCCTAGTCGATGCGGGCCACGCACCAAGAAAAAAAAACGTTTCATTCGTGACATTCCCCATTATTTACATTCGGTAATGTTGTCATAGAAAAAAATATTTTAATAAAGGTCAACTTCCAAGAAGATTTAACGATTTTGTATCTAAAAAAGTTAGAAGAGTTGCTATATACACTTATTGTACGTACTTCATAAAAATATTTTCTTTCGGTATACAATATATATTATTGCATTTAACAAGATTAAATTTAAAATAACTGCGTCACGTCTCATTTATCTTTCTTACTCCATCATGAGACCTGGATCATAACACTTATCTATACCTATAATCTATTCATTGACGACCTCCATGATACAGTGGGCGAATAGCCGGCTGAGACGCAGGAGGTAGCGGGTTCGATTCCCGCTGAGGAACAAATGTTTGCATGATCTACAGATATTTGTTGCGGGTCTGGTTGTTTCTCTATATATTATGAGTATGTATTTACAAAAAAAAAGTATATAAGTATTCTATCACTTATCTGGTTCCCATAGTACAAGCTCTGCTTAGTTTGGGGCTAGATAGCGCTGTGTGAAATGTCCAGTAATATTTATTTATTTTATTTCATTATGATCATTTCAATGAAAGCAAAAAGCAGGAGTCGATCTGATCGACTCGACTTTTGTAATAGAAAAAAATACATATTAAAAAGTAAGAAAAGGGTAAAGGAAAGGGGCCTCGAGAATTGCATTGCCTAGGGGCCCCGATATGGTTAATCCGGCCCTGATCGCCACTTGTTTTTATGTCGTTCTAGTTTGTGGGGGCGTTCAAAGTTCACCACTAAGCCCCTACACCCGCTAAAAGCTGTAGAATATTCTTACAGATCTTGCAATTTTACAGACAAAGCCTAGGCTGGTGTCATGATTGTTGCACACATTTCCTTAGTTAGATAAACAAACCAGAATGAGGCAGGCTAAAACTAAATGTATAGTGGTTAGTGTTGTCATAGTGCATACTAACATGACATTCGTTACGTTTAATAATTTAATTATTCTAATGTATGTATTCCTTTTGTTATTTATATATTTCCTTTTTTGAATTATGTATTTTATCAAAACGATAATTTTACATAGAAAATTTTCGTGATTGATTTCAATCATTATTATAAATACGGGATTTATCACGTACCGTGAACCGAAACATTGTCGGTCAAAACACCGATAAGGCGGTACGTGATAAATCCCGTATTTATAATAATGATCAAAACTTTACTTAGAAAACTTTCATGATTGATTTCAATCATTATTATAAATACGGGATTTATCACGTGCCGTCTTATCGGTGTTTCGACCGACAATGTTTCGGTTCATTTCGTGTACCTTCATCAGGGTGAGTGCTATCCGCTCCGAATAACGTCTCGCCTAGCACTGAGAGTGCACTCTCAACATTGTCGGTCGAAACACCGATAAGACGGTACGTGATAAATCCCGTATTTATAATAATGAATGACCAAAACGATAATCTTATTTTAATTAGGACTCTGAAAACATGACATGTAAATAATTTTACCAATATAGCTCTTATGACTTAAAATCACATGTGTCTAATCACTGTTTTTCTCGCAGGATGGTCTGGTGGCCCGCTACACAGCGCTGGACAAGCCAATGGCTATCCGCAAGCGACGCCTGTTAGACTCGCTTCAGGCGCAGCAACTCTTCCGTGATTTGGACGACGAGGCCGCCTGGATCCGCGAAAAGGAGCCTATCATCGCATCCACCAACAGAGGTAACATCCAATAGTTTCAGAAGGATGGGGGGAGGGGGGGGGACTAATGAAGAAAAACCCCCTGTTTTTCCATAAATGGTTGTAACTGTCTTCTGTCAGTAATAAATCAAAGTTTTCCCGGCAACGAGACCAATCCAGGAGCCATCTTTCGTTTACCAAACATTCATTTTGGCCGACGGAGTGCATCTCACTCAGCACCTGATTACGAGATATTTCTCATGTTTATGCCTCCAGTTCGTTTACACATTCGTGCTCGTCGCCCGCCTCGCTCGTCGAAATATCCGCATTAGATGCGCCGACGCGAGCGACCTATACTGCGTTTACGGATTCACGCTCGCTACTCGCAACCAAAACGAGTGACGAACGTACTTTTCACGTACCTATGTCGCTTGCACCAATGTATAAATGCAATTCCATACCAAGACTTCAATCGAGGTACTCGAGGTATATAGCATTAAGTCTACCTTTTGTACATGTTTTTCTGTGCAGTAAAAAAATCATACATAATTAAATACTGGTAAAATATAAAATATTAATACTGGTGGTAGAGCTTTTGTGAACGGGCTCGAGGAAGTGGGCACCACCGCCTTACCTTTATCGGCCGCCAAATAGCAGTACTTGTGCTGCTGTGTTCCGGCTAGATGGTAATGGTATGTTCCTGTAATTACTGGCACATAGGCATAACAGCTAAGTCCTATAGTATGGCAACGTATCCACATAGAGATCAAGACAACATAATACCTTGTTTTGAATTCTATGTGGATATCCATGGGCTGCAGTAGCCACTTAACATCTGGTGGACTCCATGCTCGTTTGCCATATAAGTAGTATAAAAAAAATACTCGATGACAGCACCGGTTTGTTAAGCACCTGTTACACCAAAGGACTGATTGAAGCTTCCTTTAGCAGAAATACAACTTTCTCACTTTTTATTTACGAGATATATCATAGGAGTAAACAATACATTATAATGATTTGCTTTCCCTCCAGGTCGCGACCTCATCGGCGTCCAGAACCTGATGAAGAAGCATCAAGCGGTGATGGGCGAGATGGCGCAGCACGAAGCTCGCGTGGAAGCCGTCAGGGCGGCCGGCACCGCGCTGCGGGACCAGGGGCACTTCGCGGCGGACGAGATCGCGGCGAGGCTACACCAGCTGCACCAGCAGTGGACGCAGCTGCAAGAGAAGGCGCTGCAGGTAACAAACTTTGACGAACTCCGTGGCACAGTGGTAGCGGGTTCAATTCCCGCCGTGGAACAAATGTTTGCTAGATCTACAGATAATTGTTCCGGTTTTGTACTGTATGTATGTACAAAAAAAAAGTATATAAGAAGAAAGAAGAATAAAGAAAATACATTTATTCCTATATATGAAATACATATAAGTACTCATATTCTATCTGTTATCTGGATCCCATAGTAGAAGCTTTGCTTCGTTTGGGGCTAGATAGCGCTGTGTGAGATGTCCAGCATTATTTACTTATTTATTTCGTATTTCACAGCGTAAACAAGATTTGGAAGACTCGCTCCAAGCTCAGCAGTACTTTGCGGACGCAAACGAAGCAGAGTCCTGGATGCGCGAGAAGGAGCCGATGGCCAACACTCAAGACTACGGCAAGGATGAGGACTCTTCCGAAGCGCTGCTCAAGAAGCACGAAGCGCTGCTGTCTGATTTAGAAGCGTTCGGGAACACGATCAAGTCTCTGAGGGAACAGGCTGACTCTTGTCGTGTGAGTGTTATTTTCATCATTAAATCGAATCACTCAGACTTAGATCAGACGAGATCGTATTCAATCAAACGCGAGCCTATAATGCATAAAAAAGTAAGGCGTGGCTCTCATGGACACGGCCGTGTGTTGTACGTGAATACGTGTACGTAACAGGTAATATTTTCTATACAAAATACGCTATTTTATGTATGTTATAATCATGTTTGAACACTAAGGGGTCGTACTAAATGGAAATCTCGAAAACTAGCAAAATGACCTCAAACTGGCGGCGCTTTCCACGCACCGTGCGCGATGCGTCACATTCCTCACTTAGCGTAACGAATTATTTGATCATTGGGCTATCCAGTGGTGTAATTAAATTTTGGATGAAGATGATAGATATGTAGCTGCAACACCAAACGGTATCCCCAGATATTGTTATCATTCGTTTTTTGAATTGCCTCCCACTATGGAAGCAATTTTAAAAATGTATTCACGTCAAAAGAACGTAAGTGTTGAGGATAAACCATTTACGAGTAGTCAGAGACAAATCCGTACTAACAGCGAGTGATACATTGATAAAAGAACAGCGATACTACAATTACATTTTGAACTTAAACAGAAGTAGGAATGTCGTATTTTGCGTACGACCTTCTGAGGAACTTTGTACTAGACCAGAGGTTCCCAAACTTTATTTTTCTCATAGACCACTTTCAAAATTTTGCTGGTTCCTGTGGACTCCCTGCAGCTACATTTCTACCATATTCCCAGTCGACAAAAAATGTGTAGATTAGATCTAACTATGGAAATTTGCGTTGCGGCTGAGTTGCAATCACGAATTAACAGTTTTCGCTTTGCAAGTCTCGACACGTTGTGCTTAATATGGAATATGCAAGTTTTTACAAGTACCAGTCGCTGAGCTTCTTAAAATATTATTTATCTTATAGGTGAGGTCAAGCTAACATTTTAGTTCTTCACTATTGAAACCAGATAAATGTTCGTGGTTCCCCGCTTACGAATTGTGAACCTCCATTTTTTTGTCAAGCCAACGTAGACCCCCGTCGAGTCTGAACCCTTGGGGGTCCACCTGGACCACTTTGGGAATCAATCTACTAGACTAACCACACCCAAGTATTGTATGCATGCATTTGTGCCAAACTTTACTTTCCCAATACACCTTTTGACAGCTAATAAGTTGGTACGATTCTAAACTCGAACTATTTAAAAATAAAGACGATTTTCGTTTGTGCAGCAACAAGAGTCGCCGGTCGTGGACGTCTCCGGCAAGGAGTGCGTGGTCGCACTCTACGACTACGCAGAGAAGTCGCCGCGTGAAGTTTCCATGAAGCGAGGAGATGTGCTGACCTTACTGAACTCTAATAACAAGGTAACAGAAATCAAAATCTTGAATGCTTCATTGGATGCTCTTAACACTGATCTTCTCCAACTTAAGACCTGGTCTGAGAACTACGGCATCCAAGTGAACCCAAACAAATGTCAAGCAATCATTATCGGGAGTACTCGCCAACTTGCTAAAATCGACCTACCCTCAACCACTCCCTTAGTATATAATGATTGCATCATACCTTTTGCACCGGTGGTCAAAAATCTTGGCCTCCTTGTCGATGCTAACCTAAACTGGGTGGCTCAGGTAAAGGAAGTATCCCGTAAATTTTTTGCATCTCTCCATTCTATTATCCGTTTTAAAAACTTTCTCCCAACAAATACTAAAATATCCCTAGTCAACTCTTTGCTCTTACCTATAATCGACTATGCGGATATATCGTACCTAGACCTTAATCAGGACCTCCTTAACAAATTGGATCGACTGCTCAATACGTGCATTAGGTTCATCTACGGTCTCCGTAAGTATGATCATGTGTCTGAGTATCGCTCCAAACTGAAATGGCTCTCAATTCGTGACAGGAGAAAGTTAAGAGTTTTATGTCTTCTTTTTTCGATCCTTAGGGACCCCTTTACTCCCCATTATCTTAAATGCAAATTTTCCTACCTCTCTGACACCCATGACCAAAACTTCAGATCCACTGATTCTCTCCTTCTCGCTACCCCGAAACACTCAACCGCCTTCCGTGGCAACTCTTTTGAGGTGGTAGCTGTCGGTCTATGGAACTCTCTCCCTACTCATATTAAAAAGGCGCCTAGTAAACCGGTTTTCAGACGACTAGTCTATAGTCATTTCTTGCAGTCCTCCACTGGCTGTTAAAATATATGAAAACGTAGTACCTATGTGTGTTGTATGTAATAGTATTTTTTGTTTTATATCTATAAATATATATATATATATATTTGTTATATTTCTCATATATATATTCTATGTATTATTATTGTTATATCAAGTAGGTTTATGTATTTATTCTAACTGTAATCGGAGTTTATTGTTATTTGTGTTTCTTTTGTTTTTTTTTTTTTAATAAACATTAATATTGTTAAAAGTTAGCACGCCAACCTTTTTTGTTACCTCTGAGGTTGGCAGGTAGAAAATGCTATTAGCATTAAGCCCACCTTTTGTACATGTAATTTGTATTTTTGTGCAATAAAGTATTAAATAAATAAATAAATAAAATCATTTGTCAAGTTGTATCAATTACTTTGGAGCAATATCTTATTCTACTGCAGAGTTTAACTTATTCTTTCTATAAAAACAGGTTCTTCTATTTGATATATACAGGTACCTATCAACTTGGTGAAAATTTTAAATTAAGCAGTCACTTAATGGTTTCACTATAAAATCATAATTCTACGTAAACCTTTTCCATTAGTAAATTATCGAAACCAGGATACACAAATGTCCCTACAAAATCGTAGAACATACAAGGGGGTGATTCTGGTCAGGCACGGGGTACCCCATCGCGCTGCTCCTTTTGGAGCATGGTGTCTGAATCACCCTGTATATTATTTATGCAGCGCCTTGTGATCATTTGCAACATTACCGGGGTGAAGAACGCAAGCCTGGGATGATGGTCCTGCATTATAATCTCGGAGTCTTTAAGTCCAGACAGAACAGATTCTTTCAAGGCAAGTGTGCTCCGTCTTCGACCACACCTTACGTGGTCAAGTGCTTGACTACCACCAATTAAAAAAAAAAACAAAAGTAAGATTTTGAGTGGGCTTGCCCAGCACCTGTACTATCCTCTCAGTTTCGAGATGTGGTGGCATAGTGGGATGTGCATCGAATTTCGATTCAGAGGATCAAATCAAATCATTTTAAATTTCATCAAGACTTACAGAGCTGACAATGCTGTTTATGATACAGTGCTAGTTCGAAAATTTGGATGTCAAGTAGTTAGGTAGGTAGAAGGTGTATTTGATGTAGGTTCGAAGCCCGGCCGGGCAACAATAGATTTTACTACTCCAAAATTCATATGCGCATTTACACGGTGAAAGAAAAGCTCCTGAGGAAATCATATCCTAGAACCCTCAATTCATACAAGTATGCAATTATTAATCAGTTACTCAGTTTTAGCCATAAAATAGGTTAGGTTAGTCTCAGATGTCGACAGCGCTGTTGTATTGCTATGTATTGTTAAACACTTTGATAATTTGTAACTATCTTGTCTTATCATAGGTTTTATCAAAATATATCGCAATTAATGTGTTAAAATCTTCATGTTTGGTGTCAAATTAATGAAATATTAAAACGAGATATTCGATATGGGGGTAAATACTTGTAGTGTTATTTTTTACAGTACTTTTTTTGGTAGTTTCAATAGTTACTCCGAATAAACAAGAAAATATTATGTACTCTGAAAAAGATGAATTAATTCCTTGAGAGGAACTGTAAATAAAATGAAAACAGTTTGATATTCTAATACATAAAAGATGAAGTGAAGTAAAAGTTTTAGCATCTATCTCTATGGGTTGGCTTAACTTGGCTATTCACTTGACTCTCATTTAAAACTTATAATTTTATATGAGAGCGACGGTCCGCAGTACCGTTTCCGCAGTACTCATTCTATTCTTTAGGGATAGGTCGCTATCGCTCTAAAGTCATCATGTTGTCATATCATCGACAATTGGGTATCGCGCACCACACGCTTCACGCGATCTGTTCTACCCCATACTTGCAAGATGTGGAATGAGCTACTATCTGAGGTTTTCCCATTAGGCTACGACATGGCACGCTTCAAGAGAAATGTAAAGAGGTTTCTACAGTGTAGGGAATGCATCGACAATACTCCGGGTGTTGACGGTGTCAATAGGCGATGGTGACCGCTTACCATCAGGCGGGCCGTAAGCCTGTTTCCCCACAAATAACATAAAAAAAAGTTAATACATCTTTTAAGAATTCAGCACGATTCCCCTCACAGAGTTTTACATTCATCTCATGTTGAATCCATTGTTATCTGGATAGAGGCGGTTGTGGGTTGTGTTTATGTAACTCGCTAAATGACGACACCCGACAACATTAAACGATTGCCTCTCCAAACGAACGAACGCGTCAGTGATATCGCTTTTTGTGATACGTAAATCTAAATGCCTTTACAATCGCGATATTAAAAGAATATTTTCGCGGCGTTTTATAAAATTAATTCAGTTGTGAAAAGTATGCGTGAACGATGTTCAGTTTCTGCAACGACTGTACAAGACTGATATGAAAATACAATTTAAATAAAACTTCACGGATAGAAACATTAGCTTCAGTAATTTCATGCTGTTTACAGTAAAATGTAGATTTTTTACACTTTTCAATACGAATCTCAAGTAATAATAATATCTGAAAAACTTTTGCACATGTAATAGAAATTATAAAAAACTGTGTCAATTGTCTGTGATAAAACCGTGATATTAGAGTAAAAATGATAGTTTTATGTTGGCTGTGTGTGATTGTATTGGAAGATGCTTTTGGTTATCATAGAAAAAATGATAAGAAGAAAATTATAGTTGATGTAAGTAGTGTTATTAGTTTTATCGCAACACGTGCGACCAACGTAATACGACGACCTCCGTGGTGCAGTGGGCGAATAGCCGGCTGAGACGCAGGCGGTAGCGGGTTCGATTCCCGCTGCGGAACAAATGTTTGCATGATCTACAGATATTTGTTCCGGGTCTGGTTGTTTCTCTATATATTATACGTATGTATTTACAAAAAAAAAAGTATATAAGTATTCTATCAGTTATCTGGTTCCCATAAAACAAGCTCTGCTTAGTTTGGGGCTAGATAGCGCTGTGTGAAATATCCAGAAATATTTATTTATTTATTTATTAATACGACTTGTGTGTAGGCCAAGGACATACAAATATAACATAGGTGTTTAGTTTGTCTGTACAAAGTTACACTAGTGTTACACCTGCATAAGTTAAAATATTTTAACTGTTTTCTATTCAAATGCTAAACAACTTAAGAACATAGGTCATTGTGAAGTCAGATCTTAGTCAGAATGCGCATTTTATGTTAAAAACGTTATGTACATTTTCTAAATCGTAAAGGTCACCTGGAAGAGATCACTTTCACCGATACGGTCGTCCATTGTATTACCTTTTTATTCAAGCTTAGTACTTGTATTATTTCTGTTTGCATTATTATTTCTATTGTATTATTCATAAAAGAGTTAAACATCTATATAAATCGTGTAGGTATACATATACAACCTCCGTGGTACAGTGGGCGAATAGCCGGCTGAGACGCAGGAGGTAGCGGATTCGATTCCCGCCGCGGAACAAATGTTTGCATGATCTACAGATATTTGTTCCGGGTCTGGTTGTTTCTCTATATATTATAAGAATGTATTTACAAAAAAAAATTATATAAGTATTCTATCAGTTATCTGGTTCCAATAGTATAAGGTCTGCTTAGTTTAGGGCTAGATAGCGCTGTGTGAAATGTCCAGCAATATTTTTATTTTTATTTATTTAAAAATATTTATATAGTATAGTCAGTATAGTACTAATAAATAAATATTGCTGGACATTTCACACATCGCTATCTAGCCCCTAACTAAGCAGAGCTTGTACTATGGGAACCAGATAACTGAGAGAATACTTATATACATATTTTTTGTAAATACATACTTATAATATATAAAGAAACAACCAAACCCGGAACAAATATGTGACTGTGAACTATGAAGCACCCTGTCCAGTCAGAAGAATAGGAATAGAAATATATTTGTTGTGACCATACATAATTACATAGACGAGTTGTGTCCCTGTTTCCTAGGAAAGCGTAAGCTGTGGCCTAGGAAACAGATGAAGATTTAAGTGACCAAACTCAAAAGATGGCTAAACAGATCGGCTAATTCAATAGTGCCTAATGAATATTTTAATGTAAATGTTCTGTACACCCAGTAATGTAACCTGGATTGTATAAAGTTTTGCTACAATATTGTATTGGTGATTCGTTTAGGAGCGGCAACGGAAACAATTGCTCTACTGGAGCGTATATTATGGCCTATAAATTATGAATGGAGCAACATATAGCTAACTAGCTAGCCCGAAGAGACTTGTGCACGGATTTTTATCAAAATAAAATTAAGCCTATACAGCCTGTCTTGTTATGTACGACATTAATTTTAAACACACATCCGGAATCGTATTAACTGATTTTAAAGGTGGGTTTAATAGCTTGAATATTTAACCAGTAATCAATACATTTTTATTAAACAATTTTTAACGTAAAACGGCGGCGCCTGGGCGACGATGCCGCTTAGTCAGTTTGACAGGTACCTACTTACATGATGAATGAATGTGATTGGTTTACCTATTTTATGCAGGCTGTTTCATTGATATTTTAGGATTTGATATTAGAGGTTGTTTAAAAATTTAAATTAAATTATATGGTAGTGAATTTGAAAAACATATTTTACTACATACAATGTACCATTTGCCCTACCCTTGTTTTCATTTAATGTCGTATAGCAAAACACGTATAGCACTCCGGGGTAATGTAGTTTTCTACTAGTAGCATACCTTCCAATGCATATAACCATTAAAAATAATTAATCAAGTTTCGCTACCGTTTACGAGACTAGTTTAATCCGGACCATTGTTAATTGAAGCCCATCTCTACAGGACTGGTGGAAGGTGGAGGTGAACGACAGGCAAGGCTTCGTGCCCGCCGCCTACGTGAAGAAGATCGACGCCGGCCTCTCCTCTTCTCAACAGAACCTGGCTGACTCCAGCTCCATCGCTGCCAGGCAGAACCAGGTACTGTCTCTACTCTTTATAACTAGTTCGCCCCGAACTGAGATCTTGTGAGTCTCGCGAAAAACGAAAAGAAATATTATTCATAATCTTTGACGTATCTGTAGCAATACTATAGATAACTAGGTTGATCTAGTGGAATCGATGTTGGTCGATTTAGAGAAATCATTAGGTATTGCAAAAAATAAACGTCTTATATAGCGATGAACGCAGGCTGCACGCACGATAAAGTGTCACGTTCCGCCTGAGCCGAGCGTGCAAGCGAGAGCGCGGAATAAGACAGAGAGGCACGATCGGCCTAAGCGTTCGGCTTGTGACGCACCTATCTCTCTTCCACTCGTTATCACGTAAATTTATCGTCCGTAAACCGACTTTACAGACAACCAATTTCTTTTTTATTCTACCTGTGTCATTCCACTGTCTTCCAGGACATTCGCTCGCCTGCCAAATCCCACTAATCTGTCTCGAGGGCATCGAGATCATCACGACAGCTTCTACTAGGCCCTCCTCGGCGCTGTCGCCTGAGGAATATAACATAATAAATAATCTATAGTGATAATATAAAGAGGAAAGATTTGTTTGTTTGTATTGATTAGGCTCCGAAACTACTGAACCGATTTAAAAAATTTTTTTACTGTCGGGAAGCTACACTATCCCCGGGTGACATAGGCTACTTTTTACCCAACTGCGCAGGAGGGTAATGTTTTTACTGAAAAACTATGCGTGCGAAGCTGCGGATTGGTCAGCTAGTTGATAATATAAATGTAATATATGTTAATATATAATTTTTTGCCGTAATATTTACTGTTTATTTCCTTAGATCGAGGGCCAGTATGACAACCTGCTGGGTCTGGCGCGCGAGCGTCAAAACAAGCTCAACGAAACCGTCAAGGCATACGTGCTTGTGCGCGAGGCCGCAGAACTACACACTTGGATCAAGGACAAGGTACTGCACTGTTTTGTTGCAAAACAACACTTAAACGGTATATTAGTTATAGTATACATATGTGCATATAAAGGCAACATGTTGTACCTACGACCCCACGTAATGTGGAAAAAGGGCAGAAAGCTGGAGGATGATTTGTAAGAAAGGCAGATATGTACTCATTCAGCTTAAAACTTACATTATATTCAAAGAACAATTTCAGTATTTTTACTATTCAGAACTACTTTTAAGCCCCTCTATTCTTTATCTTCAAAGTGACCCATTAAGAGTTGGTCAGTCAGTGATTTTACATTGGTAGTGTAATGTTATTTTTTAAAAATAACTTAAGGCAGTTGGTATGCATGCTTAACAAATGTTGGTCACCTAGAGACGTTTATGAAAGAGTACTACTTAACGGTGTATTAGTATGATATGCATACAAATACAACACGTGACCCCTTAATTTATTTATTGAAGGATTTCCAATGAGTAATTCACAGACTTAAATTAAAATACAGATCCCTGTGCTCACTCTGTGAAGGCAACCACAGCTAACCCCTTGACGTTGTGGGTGGATTCCTTTTCGATATAGAATAGTGAGACTGTTTAGAACTTTATGTTCCTGCTGCATGCTTTTTTTAGAGCGATATTTGAATAACAATATTTTACCACATTCTCGGCTACGGGCAGCCAAGGATACAGGCAAGAAACTCTGCGGGTTTTATTCCTTTGTAATCGTGTTTACATGTGTTTCTGTGTCGATCTATCGTGTTTCAATATTTTCTAACTGTTATCTCACGATATTTCTTTATCTAAATTTCATTTTAAATTATAAATATCACCATTTTCTCTTTTGTCAAATGTGAACTGATTTGGTTGCTTGGCATGGTTGTCGGGGCATGCTTTTATTCATAAATTTTTAACTAATCTAAATTATCTGAGGGAACCTATGTTGAGGTCATCATCATCGGGAATATAATGTCCTGTCAGTTTTGTTAGAAATCGACAAATGGCGTGACCGTGTCGCCAGACATGTCGTGTGTCGCGATAAATCTTGTCTCTCATTCGTTCTGACTGAAAGAACTGCGACACAAAATATATCATGATGTCTGACAACTTGACAAGGCACGTCTGGCTACATCTCTCATTGTTTAACGCGAGAATTCACTCCTACTTCATATTTAGTGAAGTTCTAAAGGTTCCGAAGCTAAATGGCAATCTACGTACATTCATTTGTAAGAACTGAACTAAGTTCGAGTTGCACAACGATCTCTAAACGTATTTAGCCTTTAAACATGTTTAAATTTGACGTATTTGTGTGATTTGACAATTCCATAAATAATCTCCACGAGTATAGTAATATAAGAAGAAGATGTATTTAACTTCGAAGATGTCGTAATGTTAACAGGAGATGCACGCTCAAGTGCAAGACGTGGGCGAGGATCTGGAGCAAGTGGAGGTGATGCAGAAGAAGTTCGACGACTTCCAGAATGACCTGCGCGCCAACGAAGTGCGCCTGGCTGAGATGAACGAGATCGCGGTGCAGCTGATGACGGTCGGACAGACCGAGGCAGCGCTCAAGATCAAGACTCAGATGCAGGTATGTGATGATGCAAACGATCAAATCAATCTATTTGCTGTCTGTAGGTAAACTTATCCCACCAATATTATAAACGCGAAAGTTTGTATCAGTGTCGGCAGAACCGATTTCGAGGAAATTTGGTATGTACGTAGATCATACACCTGGAATAACACATAGGTTACTTTTTATTGGCAAATCACGCGTGCAAAGCCGCGTGCAGAAGCTTGTAGTTAATATGTTTAACTACAATCAACCAGTTGTTTATCTGGTGATTAAATATTATTCAAAACAAATGTCAAATAAAGTCATAGTTGATGTAAACGAATTTATAATCATTATTAGTACGGGATTTATCATGTACCGTTTTATCGGTGTTTAGACCGACAATGTTTCGGTTCAATTCGTGAATCTTCATCAGGGCGAGTGCGATCCACTCTGAACCACGTCTCGCCTCGCACTCCTGATGAAGGTTCACGAATTGAACCGAAACATTATCGGTCGAAACACTGATAAAACGGTACATGATAAATTCCGTATTTATAATAATGATTGAAATAAATCACGAACGTTTTCACGTTTTCTAAGTAGAATTTATAATGCATTGTGATAACCTAACCCAAGGCCCCTTACGCACTAGCGGTTAGCCGCTTTTCCAATATAATATGCAACCGCTTGCGATTGTACGCACTTGAACCGCCAAATATAACAACCGCGGCGGTTGAATGGAGAGCTGCGGCCCAATAGCCGCCATCTTGTTTATACGCACTAGCGGTTCAGTTTGCGGCGAGCCGTCGATGAGTTTGAACGTTGCGCCTGCGTGCGCCCAACACGCCTTCGAGCGGTCCAACAGCTTATAACGCGGTTTCATGGCGGTCAGCGGCTATGGCAACCGCGACAGGCGGCTGGCCACTCAAACGAACCGCCTAGGCGGCCAACCGCTAGTGCGTAAAGGCCTAAGGTTCTACCTACAAGGTAAAGGTAAAATATTAGTTGTCCGTCGTCATGAGCAGCTCCGCTTCGCATATCCCGCACCAATGATACGCCTAAACGCCGCCGTATTCGCAAACGCATTCCTATTATTGGACGAAATATTTGTGTTGTGAGTTTGTGTTTTATTGGACGGGCACGATACGGACCCACCGTCCAATAAAACAACACTCTTAAACGAACCGTCACGAAAATCTCTGTACTTTACTATTCTGTTATCTTGGTGTGCAGGAACTGAACTCGAAGTGGACCTCGCTGCAACAGCTGACCGCGGAGCGCGCCGCCCAGCTCGGCTCCGCGCACGAGGTGCAGCGGTTCCACCGCGACGTCGACGAGACCAAAGACTGGATCTCGGAGAAGGAGGCCGCGCTCGCCACCGACGACCTCGGCAAGGATCTGCGCTCTGTGCAGACTCTGCAGCGTCAGTATTACAATCTAGAAACATTATGTGATCTTTATCTACAATGGATTTACAAACTTTATACACTTGAACCAAAAATTATAACATCTAAATTATTTATCAGGTAAACATGAGGGTCTGGAGCGCGACCTGGCCGCCCTGGGCGATAAGATCCGCCAACTGGACGACACGGCCAACCGGCTGATGTCGACTCACGGCGACTCGGCCGAGGCGACCTACTCCAAGCAGCGCGAGATAACAGACGCCTGGCAGCACCTGCAGACGCGCGCTAACGCTAGAAAGGAGAAACTGCTCGACTCTTACGACTTGCAAAGGTAATTTACTTACGATATACTGATGTCGACTCACGGCGACTCTGCCGAGGCGACCTACTCCAAGCAGCGTGAAATAATCATATTTTCGCATGGAGTGACAAAGACAGTTGCAGTATGGGCTTTTGGCAGAGGACACAGGTTGCAGACGCCTGCCAATGAAATGGGAGATCTCCCTCCGAGCGATCTTTGGCTCGGGTCCAAAGACCAACAGGTCTTGTTGAGCACTACTTATGTTTCAATTCTCAGATTATTTCGTTTGCGCGATCTAGGATAGTTCTTCCATTTGTCATTTAAATCAATTTTTTCACAGTTACACCACAGACCAATATAATTTAAATAGTCTGACAGTCTCAAACAAGATAATGTAACTCGATATTTAATTACCTGCTAGGACGCGAGATGTCGCTAAAAGTTACAAATCGTTAAATATATGCCAACCTTTAGCTTACTACCGCTCATAATGGTGCGAAGAAAAATAGATGGCGCTATTTCCAATTACACGTGTGCGATAATATTATTGCGACGTTGTGACCTTTACGTTGTGCGAGGTTGCCGCTCTTCAGTTTCGTTAAAACTTTAGTCTCTAGCAATTTTTAGAGATTTGCGCACATTTTCTCAGAATTGCCAGAACATGAAAGTTTCCGTCAAAATAGAGATTTTTTTAGGAAAGGAAAGGATATATATCTTTTATTCATTACATACGTCTATGATCGTACCATTATCACTTAAATGCGGAAATACCTACATATTTGTAAAATAAGAATACATATTTATAGTGATGTACAGATAAGTAGTACATTTTTTGAAAGAAAACAATATTAATTTGTAAGTACCCGGCAAATTCATACCTACTACAAGATAATACGTTCTATTAATTTGAACTGGAAACATAACTACTAAAATAATGAACTCAATACGTACACAATATGTACATACATTACCTACAACAAAATATCGACTTACTAGTCGCGACTTTTGAGAAGTGAGGTTTGGCAACACAGCATGTAACAAAATTAGGTACAAAAAGCGTGACTTTGCTTGCTTCCCGGCTGTCAATGTCAGTCAGTTCACGGTTTTCTTTCGTTCCCTTTGTTTCGGACTTTGTGTTAATTTTGTGTTATACGCCATCTAGGTAAAAACGATGTGCTACCTTCCCACGCCATCTGTGATTAAGCATATGAAAGTGGTAAATCATCAATAAAATAAAATCGTTAAATCTTAATTTATGGACAATATTACTTATTCTAAAAAATATTGAAATATTTTGGTGTGTTTTAGTGGAAGTTTATTTTTATTTGTTGGGTGCAATGGCCGCTATGAAAGTTTCCAGGCAATGAGACAGCGCCATCTACAAATAATACGGGATTTTGAGCTTTTTGCGGGCTACGATTTCTTATATTGATTCAGTCTATTCATATTACTAGTCTCTGGTTACACTAACATCAAAAAACACTTTGTTTCTGTA
Source organism: Philereme vetulata (assembly GCA_918857605.2). Taxonomy (NCBI): domain Eukaryota; kingdom Metazoa; phylum Arthropoda; class Insecta; order Lepidoptera; family Geometridae; genus Philereme; species Philereme vetulata. Next base: position 3,622,666 of record OU975482.1, read on the forward strand.
ACTATAATAGTCTTAAATGATAAAAAAGCATGGTATCTGCCGATTCCTACGCATAAATCTGTGACCTCCTTTATAGACAAAGCCCCTGTACAGCTGCAACCACTTGACATGTTATAGTTTTAAGTTTAGATTTATTTATTGACAATGCCTTTTTACAGCCGCTTATATGAACTAATTTTATTTTATTATTTTAATGTTCTTTTGACAAAGCCAGTATACAGCCGCAACTAAAATTATATAATTTTTTATGTAATGAAGCTGACGTAACTAAGTGTTCTTTATGTCCCTATGGTTTGAAATAAATAAATATGAAATATGAACATTCTACCAGCCCATCAACCTTCGTAGTTATAACGCATTACCTTCTGCAGGTTCCTATCAGACTACCGCGACCTGATGGCATGGATCAACTCGATGATGGCGCTCGTCAGCTCAGACGAGCTCGCCAATGACGTCACCGGCGCTGAGGCACTGCTCGAGAGACACCAGGTAAACTATACATTACTACCCATACTATGACATTATTTCTCCTGGTTCAATCGGAAACTAGACCTTATTTGTATTGAATCTTGGTTTTGTATCGTTTGTAGATCCAGAAAATGTTACTGTTATAATAATGTAAATAAATTCGATTGTTTTTTTTAATAATATCAATAGAAAAATTAGTTCTCATTTTGTATAAATTTTGAATTTTCATTTCGATAGAAACCCTATAATATTTACATTCTACTTTACATTTTGTGCTTTGATTTTTCATCATACATCTATTGTTAATTAACCTGTATTATAGTGTTTAATGGTATTTGTACCATGGAAATTAAAGAAACTCCATGCATTTTCTTTAAATAGTTGCATTCGTATTTTTGTTAACTCCATGATGTAAAAAGAGGGGAGAGAATGAGATAGTCTTTGTATTTGTTTCTGTCTATGGCAGATTAGCTTTCAAACGGGTGGAATATTTAATGAAAATTGTTAAAGTAGATATTGGCTTTTTTAAAATAATGTATCTTCTTTGATCGAATTGAAACTACCCTCAATGCGAAAGACGAAACACGATGCAACTATTTCAAGGATACAATGTTTTAGTAAGAAAGTCCGGAAGAAGTAAGTAACCTACCCTGAATGTTTCTAGACCCAGCGTTTGGAGATAGACGCGCGTTACGGCATTATGCCGCAGGTCAGATGCACGCATGTGTGACGCCTTACTTACAATACTGCAATAGTCACTATACGCTTTCTATTTGCACACTTTGAGGCAAATCAAAGCCCAACTCGAAGAGAAATAACAATGGAATTTGTTTAGCCTATCTACCTTAAACTGGCTAAGCTATTACTGTGACTGGATTTTCAGTATTATATTGAAATCTGCTGTTATGTAAGACACACATAGGACACAGATATAGGCGAGGCTGAAAAGCAGCGTGGCTGAGTCTTCAGCCTTTTCGTTTTTCACATAAATTGTACTTGCTGTAGTGGTATAATGTACTGTAATATTCTGTAATTGTACCTACCTTTATTAAATTAATCTGTGCTAAATAATTAAATGCTTTTTTGTCTAAAATAAATAAATCTACAAAACTGGCATACTGAGCTGGCTAATTGGAACTGGCCTACGAACTTGTCTTCTTTCCGGTGTCCTACGGGTCGTCAGATCCTGTCGAAGGTCATTAGACTATCTAGAAATTCCAAAATCAGATTTGGAATCAAAATTTCTTGAGTAATTAGTGATTCTTTAAAATGGCTAACATAAAGTTCACATTTTTAAATATAACCTACTCAAAATGTGCAAATAGCGAGGCATCTAATGAAAATAATGATCTAAACGAATAATTCGTACACATGTTGTTAGAATAATGACGAGACAGAAATAAAAATAGTACTGTCTAACAATCTCAAACTTTACTACTAAAGTCACAAAAGTTCTAACTTTTTGAATGATATCTAGTTGTTTAAATATTTGTGATAACCTTTTCTTTAAGAGGTTCTTAGGAATCTTTAAGATGCAACCCAAAGTTTCAATTTAGCTGACTCGAGCTAATCTTAGCCTCTAATCGGCCATGGATCGATTGGCGTTTCAGTTAATGGGCTTGCAATGATCGACTAAGCGTCGATAAGTTCTGATATACTTTAAAAATGTAACATAAAATGGTACAGGTATGTTTAATCCGTAGGCCTCTGGCATTATGTTGCTTGCAATGCCTATTGCAAAAGCTGATGTTGTTATGTGAAAGGCAATAATAAAATTACTATAGATTTTTACTGTACCTTTATTTTTCTTGCGTACCTTTCGACATTCAAATCTCAATATTAGTTTTGTGTGCTGTGATTTTCTTTCACTTTGTTTGTGGTGTTTCGTGTTTTCTTATTAATTTAACAAATTGGTATTTCTAGACCTTGCTTTTTTATTATGAACTAAAGTGAAGTGAATCAAAACTAAATTCAAGCAAATTTTTCCTTCGGGAAAGTTTCGACTTTTAATTTACCATCGGACGGTTTCAGACATCTTATCTAAACTCGAAGGGCTATCTTGCACGCGACATCTATATTTTAACGTCGATTAAGATAGATTGGAGAGGGTAGATGCAAAAGGAGGCACAAACTCAACAGTGAGGCTTTTTTTTAATTGCTTGACCTTACAACCATTTAAAAATATATTGGCGTGATCCTTGACGGGTTTACTATATGCTAGCTTTTGACCACGATGTCGCCTGATGGTAAGCGATGACGCAGTCTACGATGATCTTTATGTTCCCTTGATCCTTTTTCGAGCTCGAGAAAACGGCAAAATGATGTCGCATTTTGTCAATGTAAACCCTTCAGGTCAATCGTTTAGTAAGTAGCGCCAAAAAACAGTAGCTAATCTAACGTGTTTAATACAGGAACATCGCACGGAGATGGACGCGCGCGCCGGCACGTTCCAAGCGCTGGAACTTTTCGGTCAACAACTGCTGCAAGGCGGCCACTACGCCAGCGTAGATATCCAGGAGAAACTCAACACCATGGGTGATGCCAGGCAGGAACTTGAGAAGTGAGCAGCATTCTACTATTGCCAAACATACGTTTCTTCCCGAAAATATTTCTAATTCGTAGCAAGCAGATACCCCATCTGCTTGCTACGAATTAGAAATATTTTTGATCTGGTGTTTTACCTGTACAGGTTCTAAATTAGTGTCTGTAATGAGAATAGTCGATCGCATTCGTTTAATACACTTAATATTATACAATACATAACTTTGCAAACTTTATAGCATTGTTGAACTAGTTATAATAGAATGCAACTTCTAGATTAGTAGGTTTGTAAAAATTAATAAAAAAAAATGTGATTTATTTCAAAAACTAGCGTGACAGTGTTGTTTCCAGCCTTTTCTAAAGTGTTCGATCAGTTACCTCGATACTATAGTAGCCAATTCTGGTGTCGGCGTTTATAGATCGCCAAAAGACAGACATGTCAATTATTTTATTCAGGTCCTACCATTTATCAGAGGCTTCATTGCAAGAAAGCAGTCCGTTGTAAAGTCTAATTAAAATTACTAAATCATTTGCATTTGCACAGGGCTTGGGTAGACCGTCGCATGAAGCTCGACCAGAACCTAGAGCTGCAGCTGTTCTACCGCGACTGCGAGCAGGCCGAGGGGTGGATGGCGGCGCGAGAGGCCTTCCTCGCGCCGGCGGACCAGGTCGACAACCCGGACCAAGCGCAGCCTGACAACGTGGAGCAGCTCATCAAGAAGCACGAGGACTTCGACAAGGCTATTAATGCGCATGTAAGTATGTTCTACCGTGAGAAAGCAGATACTTTCATAATGTAATAGGTGGCCTTTTCTGGTTATGTTCAGGGTGAATTTGTAAATAGTCGTCAAATTTTGTGGCTCTGTTCTTAATCCGAAATTGTTATCTAATGTATGATTATCTGTCTTTATATGAATGCAATGCAGAACTTGGAAATGTACCTTCTCATACATACAGAGTGGTTTGTATGGAACGGTGGATTTTCAATTTCAATTTATAAAGTTTTGAAAGCACCATACATTTTTGTTTTATCTGGAAAGAAAATGACAGTTTAAAACCTAGTTTTCGTTTAATTGAGACGAACTCCGTGGCGCAGTGGGCGAATAACCGGCTGAGACGCAGGACGTAGCGGGTTCGATTCCCGCCGTGGAACAAATGTTTGCATGATCGACAGATATTTGTTCCGGGTCTGGATGTTCTTTTATATATTATAAGTAAGTATTTACAAAAAAAAAGTATATACGTATTATATCAGTTATCTGGTTCCCATAATACAAGCTCTGCTTAGTTTGGGGCTAGATAGTGCTGTGTGAAATGTTCAGCAATATTTATTTATTTAATTTGTACCAACAGAATAGCCCCCATTATTAAACTCTTAACATCGGATCTCACTTCTAACAAAATAAAATTAGTTCAAACCCATCTTATAAGATGGCATTACAGGTCTCGATCTGTTAAAGACTTTCTTGTAAACCTAACTAAGGTCGAAAAATTAATTTTCACAAAAAACTGGACTCGAAAGTCAAATAATACGCTTACAGATTAAATTGTTATATTTTTACGAAATACAATTTATTCGTCGTTCTTCGGGCGGGTTTAAATTTACGGCGTAATAAATAAATGGCGCAACCATGTAAATCTAGCTACTATTTACGGTAGTGCGCGTCTGGGCGCCATCTAGCGCCACTGCAAGTCAAGCAATATAGTCTTAACAAATAGCCCGCTAGCGATAGTCGAGTTTCGATGGTGAGGCATCTGTACTAGTATAGTATTAAGATTTTTAAAACCATCTTAAAAACTTTCAAGCTGGACTGGACTTGAACCCGCAACCATCCTTTTGATATGAGGATGCACTGCCGGCTTGAAAGTTTATGAGATGGTTTTAAAAATCATAGAATTTGGCGTAAGTGCGATAACACTATAAAAATTTAAATACTAGTCAGTATTATCTTATCTGTGCTCTAACTAATCAAAAAATGTAACTATGCAGGAAGAGAAGATTGCCCAACTGCAGACCCTGGCGGATCAGCTGATCGCGTCCGACCACTACGCCGCGGATCCCATCGACAAGAAGCGTCGCCAGGTGCTCGACCGCTGGCGGCATCTCAAGGAGGCGCTTATTGAGAAACGATCCAGGTACCCAATCACATCATATTAGATAACATATAATATTTAGACGATCTGCGTGGCGCAGTGGGCAAATAGCCAGCTGAGAGAGACACAGGAAAAAAACATAAAACACAAAAGTCTTAGTATTGCAACAGTCGTAAGTTCCTCGTATTTTCTGCATTAACTTTTATCACTTGAAGCTATGAATGCTTTAGAAAGATTGCATTGTATTGTATGCCTTGGAATGACATGTGCTCGTTGCATCAGGTTGGGAGACGAGCAGACTCTTCAGCAGTTTTCTCGCGATGCCGATGAGATGGAGAACTGGATCGCTGAGAAACTGCAACTGGCTACGGAAGAAAGCTACAAGGTAAACCCACTAGCGATATATCAAAAGTTTATCCCCTAATTATAAATATTTTTTAAAAATCGTATGTATCAGTAAACACCCAACATATTTGATCCTCAAGAAGAATAAGCATTCTAACTATTTCTGAACCCACCAACAAATAGTTAATTGTTTGTTCCAAACTCTAATGCTTTTTTCATGTGCTTATGAGTCATGTATTATGCTATTGCATAATAAATTGGGAATGTTTTTCAATGCAATTTGCTGTTCGGTCATCCCTGCGGTTGAAAAATTTGTTGTTTTATTTCAATGTTCTGGTTTACACACCTTAAAGTTCTCTTAAGATACACCAAACCTTAGACAAGTTTGCCTATGATATAACATACTTAACGTGTTTCTCAACAGGACCCCGCCAACATCCAATCGAAGCACCAGAAGCACCAAGCGTTCGAGGCGGAGTTGGCCGCCAACGCCGAGCGCATACAATCCGTGCTGGCGATGGGAGGCAACCTGGTGCAACGCGGACAGTGCAGCGGCAGCGAAGACGCAGTGCAGGTAATAATATACCCTATTGCAAAGTTATAGGGATAGAAATAGAATGATTTGATCAAATAGACGTCATCTCGTGCAAAATATCTCTGTGTCATAAAGGTAAGACCGCACCAGAGCGGCGCCACAAAGCGTCAAAATATTGTTTTAATGATTTTGAATGGCGCGTGTCGCACTAGAGCGGCGCTGCAGTAGGCGTGCCTCTAAAAGAATATTGTGACGTGCAGTGACGCGCTGCGCAGCGAGTCTCTAATGCGGTCCTACCTTTAGACGGAAGTCTTTGATCAATGATGACATACTCGTACACAGGAATGTGGTCTCTCACTATGGGCCTCATAAAAGGCTCAAGGTCACTCATTGAGCTATGCTTGATATTTCTCTACAAGATCGAATCAGAAATGAGGATTAGTAGACAAACCAAAGTCCACTGACATAGCCCAAAGAATAAGCAAGCTGAAGTTGCAGTGGGCGGTGTACATAGCTTGAAGAACTTGGCCGTTGGGGCGGAGAGGTCCTCGAGTAGAGACCACGCTATGGAAAACGCAGCGTATGACGGCGCTCTCTTTATGGAAAGACTTGGACCCTGGAAGCCGTTGAGTGTTGGCCGCACAAGATCCCGCGAAAATCTATGGGAATAGGAATTTATAAGAATAGGAAAGTTAATGAACCAACATATACACATTGTGTAGCATAGATCATGCAGATTACTGTATTACGTACCAACTTCATCCATATTTACGATTTTTTGTAATTCAGGCTCGCCTCGCTTCGATCGCCGACCAATGGGAGTTCCTCACGCAGAAGACGACCGAGAAGTCGCTCAAACTCAAGGAGGCCAACAAACAGCGCACCTACATCGCCGCTGTCAAGGATCTCGACTTCTGGCTGGGAGAGGTCAGTAATCTTTGTCTTTTTCATCACAATAAACTTGTTTATTTGTTACTTAATCACGCCGTAACGGCTGAACCGATTTTGATGAAATTTTGTATAAATAGATTATGCCCTGGATTGAAATATATGTGGACAAATAAGTAGCGCGAAGCCGCGGGCGGAAGCTAGTTTCTAATATTTCTGCTTGCTGTCGATTATCCGCCACCCTTAATAAGATTAAACTTAATGCGCCCGCCCGAACATTTAGAAAAAGCAACTTATTTTATTTGCCCTTAGTTTCTACGAACTATCGCCAAAATGCGTTTGTGTATCGTGCAAATTTGATCAGTCTGTTTTGATTCCTATGGTGGACATCTTAAGATCACATACTGTCTATTCAATACTCAGATCTGTGGGAATATATTTACATAAATAGAAGGATAGTCGAAGCACTCAAACATTATATTTGCTTTTTGCCTTCTATGCAAGGGAATGCTATGAGTATTTCATAAGCAACTATAATTGCACCAAAAGCTCTCGCTGAGAGCCGTAAAACCTCGGTTTGCTAATGATGGGCAGAATTCATATAGTTAGGGCAACACTAGGGCAGCCCCGTAAGACCTATGAGGATGAGAGAGTGAGACATATTTACCCATGTTTTAAGGTCGTGTCACCGGCATTGTGTCTTTGGCACTAAACTATAAAGCACTTTCCTTTTTTTGTCTAGCCTTGGACTTTTTAACATGATCTATCTCAGCTAACAAAACTTCATTAATTTATGCAGGTTGAAAGCTTGCTGACATCTGAAGACTCTGGCAAGGACCTCGCGTCCGTTCAGAACCTGATGAAAAAGCATCAGCTGGTGGAAGCCGATATTCAGGCCCACGAGGACAGGATCAACGGTGAGAGTCCTTCTTTGACCTCTTAGACTCCAGATCCAGATTGATTAAAGTTCCAGCGTACATTGTAAGCGCTTCGGAGATCTTTTACGTCAATGGATAAGTCAATTATATATTTGTTCCGGGTCTGGTGGTTTCTCTATATATTATATGTATGTATTTACAAAAAAAATGTATATAAGTATTCTATCAGTTATCTGGTTCTCATAGTACAAGCTTTGCTTAGTTTGGAGCTAGATAGCGCTGTGTGAAATGTCCAGCAATATTTATTTATTTATTTAATTAAGAATGTATTGGTTTAGATAAAGCCAGCCTCCAGGTCTAGATTTTTTTTTTAACCGGTACTGAAACTTGTGCGTTGTAGCGGCCCCTCTCCTCCAGCACTTGAGAGAGAGGGGGTGTTAAGTATGAAGTGTTCCAAATGAAATGAACAGTCAGTTGAACTATGTAGGTGGATCAGGGGCAGGGGAGCGACGTGCACTGGTGCCAAGCGCTTTTTGAAACAACTGGTTTTTTTCAAACCTATTTTTTATTGAAGAATGTCGGTGCCCGTGGCAGATGCCCCCTTCTAGATATGAGGCTGGGTAAAGCTGTAGGTTTATCTTGCCTAAGGAAACATGAACGTGTCTTGAGCAGAATGCATTTATTCAGACATGAACACGCAAGCGGAGGCGCTGGTGTCCAGCGGTCAGTTCGACAGTGCGGGCATCGGTGCGCGCCGCGCCGCAATCAACGAGCGCATGGAGCGCGTGCGCAGCCTCGCCGCGCATCGCCGCGCCGCGCTGCACGAGGCCAACACGCTGCACCAGTTCTTCCGGGACATCGCGGACGAGGAGTCCTGGATCAAGTGAGTCATATACACACCGACGATGCTCGACCGCAAGGCGGGATCGAACGAACAATACGTCTCAGGGTGACATGGTTGTGTGCGATTTAGAAACACCTAGTTATTACGAAACATACCCGATCAACACATGCGGTCTCTTGAAGGACGATTTAGGCATTCAGCGTGCTCGTCCGCTACGTGAACTGACCGAAAACAATTAATCAGATAGCGAAATCAACCAGAGTAATAACTACCGCTGATTGACATAACACTGATTTACAAAATAAAATGTGCTTCGTACTTTTAAATCTCGTACGTGAGAGGATTTCACATCTCGTATGCAAAAATATAATTTCCATTAGATTTGATGTCATCTGTTGCGAGATAATACTTAATATTTTCCGAAAAAAAAAGCTCATTTGTCTAATCGCTAACCTTTCCCTCTTAGGGAGAAGAAACTCCTCGTCGCCTCCGACGACTACGGCCGCGACCTCACCGGCGTCCAAAATCTGCTGAAAAAACACAAACGTCTCGAAGCCGAGCTCGGAAGCCACGAACCAGCTATCCAGGCCGTGCAAGAAGCCGGAGAGAAACTCATGGACGTCTCAAACTTGGGGGTTCCGGAGATCGAACAGAGGCTGAAGGCTTTGGCCTCCGCTTGGGAGGAGTTGAAGGCCTTGGCTGGAGAAAGGGGGGCTAAGCTGCAGCAGTCACTAGCTTACCAGCAGTTCCTGGCCAAGGTTGATGAAGAAGAGGCTTGGATCAGGTGAGACTAGCATCTAGCTAGCATACCATTGTAAATTTTCTACAATGCTAAAAGAGCAGGAGTATTCAGTTGGACTTCAAATTCCGATGCTATCATTCACATCTATTTGCATTATCAGCCGCATCTGTGTACACATATCTTCAAAATCATTTCTGAACGTTTTGTTATGAATGAACCTAATCGACGTCTAGTTACCCAACAATATTAACAAAAATCGTCTCCCCCCAGCGAGAAGCAGCAGCTAGTGGTGGTGGCGGAATGCGGCGACAGCATGGCCGCCGTGCAAGGGCTGCTGAAGAAGCACGAGGCGCTGGAGGCCGAGCTGGCGGCGCGCGCCGACCGCGTCAAGGATCTGTCGGCGGAGGGCGACGTGCTGCTTGCCGAGGGCAACCTGCACTCCGACGCGCTCTCGCACCGCATCAGGGCACTGCAGGTACCTTACCCTACCATCAGCGAGGGACCTGAGCTTCGCTTTGCAGGTGCCAACTGTGATAGAGTTTGACTATGGATCTTGGAAAAAAAAGTGATAAATGCACGAACGTGTATGATAGAAGCGAGGAAATCAGCATGTTCTAGCAAGTCGAAACCAAAACTAAATAGGTAATTTATTGAACAAATCCATCTAAACAGCGATTGGCCTGCAATCTGTCTCGTATGAAATGCAAAACATATCTATGCTAATTAAACACTATGACATCGAAATGTGTCTGAAAACGATTCACGACATCCAGTGATATTGCGTTCAATGAGTTTTTCAGAGCAAATTACAGTAATGAATAATGTTGTTGTTTCCAGTCTAAACTGGAGAAGTTGGAGTCGCTGGGCGGGCGACGCAAGGCCGCGTTGGTGGACAACTCCCTCTACCTGCAGCTGCTATGGAAGGCCGACGTGGTGGAGTCGTGGATCGCCGACAAGGAGACGCACGTGCGCAGCGATGAGTTTGGACGAGACCTCTCCACAGTGCAGACTCTGCTCACTAAACAGGACACTTTTGATGCCGGTAAGCTTCTTACATACTCGTCTTATAGTTCTATGACGCCCGTCACACGGCCGCTACTCTAACTCTAACAGAATAGAGCTTCAGTATATTGTAAATTACACGGTAAACAAATAGAAACTTTAACTTTGGGCATTAACTCATACTCCATTATGATACTCTACCGGCGGGCGTGTATTTATACACTAGAATATGTTTTGTGTATCCTATGGACATTTTGAATTGGACCATCTGAGGTTTTCCCATTAGGCTACGACATGGCACGCTTCCAGACTAATGAAAAGAGGTTTCTACAGGGTAGGGAACGCATCGACAATACCCCGGATGTTGCCGGTGTCAATAGGCGACGGTGACCGACCGCTTACCATCCGGTTTCCCCACAAATAACATTAAAAAAAAATTAAATATTCAGACAACGTCTATAGGATACACAAAACAGAGAGCAATAATTAGAAATACAAATTAGGCCCAGCCCATGTCAGATCTAAAATATATAAATTTAAATTTATCCGGATAATCTAAGTGTGAACAAGTTCTTTCTCAGCGAGCATACTCCATCTTCAACTTACCCATCAAGTGAGGTAGAAACGCTTTAATAATCTCAATAAAAAACTCGAGAATTTTCAAATTACACTTTTGTCTTAGGTCGCATGCAATACAATGCTATGTAGCCCAAGTTTCAGTTGGACATGAGGTAATGCAATTGTTAAAGGCAGTAGGTAACTGCTTTACATCAGGGCCACTTCATTTTATAAAAAAGAGAGAGCTTAAAACTCAATCTGTGGTCAGGTCTGGCCGCGTTCGAGCACGAGGGTATCCAGAACATCACCTCCCTCAAGGAACAGCTGGTGGACGCGAACCACGAACAGACTCCCGCCATAGTGAAGCGTCACGGCGATGTGATCGCGCGCTGGCAGCGCCTGCTGGCGGACTCGGCTGCGCGCAAGCAGAGGCTGCTGCAGCTGCAGGACCAGTTCCGACAGATCGAGGAGCTCTACCTCACCTTCGCTAAGAAGGTATATCTCCTTAAATTATTATTACCTACATTGCTATGCAGTATAAAAACGATTCAGCACATACTTTGTTTTTTCGACATTGATACGGATATTTTCTAAAACTTAAAAATGCTTTGATAGACTTGAAAATTAGATCTGCGCTTGCATTGCCTTGATTTATTTGAATGGGTTGCGTAAATTCATGTACATTTGAAAGATAGCATTTTTAATAAATCAGTTGAGGTTCAGTCTTCGACTTCATAGATATGAAACTCCATTTTGATATGATGTTTGTTTGTTTGTTTGTGTTCATCCTGTTGTCCGTATACTATAAGTATTGCATTGTATCCGCAGGCGTCCGCCTTCAACTCGTGGTTCGAGAACGCAGAGGAGGACCTCACGGACCCCGTCCGCTGCAACTCCATCGAGGAGATCCGCGCTTTGCGTGATGCGCACGCGCAATTCCAAGTAACATTATAATTTATTCTACTTTTCTTAACGTTAAATGTATTTATTGAATTTTATTGACATGTTCAGGCGTAACAATAATTTATTTCAGACGATAGCGGCCAAGCCTAACCTTCATTCCTTCTGAGTTGTCCTGTCGTTTATATTACACAGAAATGCGATGGGATATAAATCAGAACAATTGTTCTGAGTAATACCGACATTCTTTCTCGCTCTTGCAAATCCACTGCCGTTAATTCCATAGCGGTTGTAGATTACGGCGAAATTAACGTTAGTAGTAAATGGGCCGCTAGCGTCCATAAGAAAAAAGATATAGATACATGTTGGTGTTTTCTTTTTGTCTCCATAAATAATATTGCTTGTGTTTCCAGGCGTCGCTGTCCTCAGCGCAGAGCGACTTCGAGGCACTGGCAGCGCTGGACGAGCAGATCAAGTCGTTCAATGTGGGCGCCAACCCTTACACCTGGTTCACTATGGAGGCTCTTGAAGAGACCTGGCGTAATCTGCGCAAGATCATTGGTCAGTACACCTTTACTCACGAGTCATTAGTTCCGAGTACCGTTCTATCGTATCTGTATTAATCATTAGGTAACGGAAAAGCGAACCTTATAAGGATCTTAAACTAGGACTATCGTGGACAGGATATAAAGACAGTAATTAAATTGTATAAAATTACATGTTTGTAAAATCTTATCCATAATCCAGCAGCAGTTTAAAATGTTGATGCCCAGCTATACAAACTTGCCAAAAAAAAACAATACCTTGGATCTCGATAATCATCATCATTAGCCGGAAGACGTCTCCCGCGATTCTTACTAGATCGTCGGTCCACCTTGTGGGGGGCCGATAATCACTTGAGCATAATTCTAAAAATTCGATATACCAAATATGTAGTGATTTTTGCTCCTTAGCCTTGTCTCATAAAAGCAGCATGCAAAGGCAAACTCTTAATAAAAAATATAGGTGTATAATATTTTCCCCAATTAGAAGAATCATAATCATTTATTTGCATGAATGCATATTATGTACAATAGTTCGTATGTCAATTATAAAATAAGATTGATTTACATTCTGCCTCATCGAGGTGTGCCAAATTCTGTGATAAATAATATGGCAAATTCTCCTAAGATAAAATTGAATATAAATATAAATAATGATAATACTTAATTAAAAACATGTCAAATTCATACAAATTAAAATAATAATAATGTCGTAATTACAACTTAAATATGTAGATAAAGAAACAAATCTGAACCACTAAAATGAAGGAAGTTGTAATGTTGTTTGTAGCTGAGCGCGACGTAGAGCTGACCAAGGAGGCTCAGCGCCAGGAGGAGAACGACAAGTTGCGTAAGGAGTTCGCCAAGCACGCCAACACCTTCCACCAGTGGCTCACAGAGACACGGTAAGATATATCCATCAGTTAAAAAACTACTTCTGTCGCCAACTTCGTCAAATTTTTAATGGATCAACTGCCCAAAGTTGCAATCAATTCTTTCAACAATTCTATCAAGAAATGTCAAAGGATTTTCAATGTAAAGAATATGTATAGTCTGGCCTGTTACAATAATTGCTAACAGTTTACGAGTTTGCCATAGAAGAAAATATTTAAAAAAAAAGCTTGGGAGTGTTTTTTAGATATATTGCGGAAATTAAATTGTGTTACATCATATACAGGTTTATCAGAATGTCTTGTGTATCTGTTGTATACTAATCGTCACTTAGTTACACTAAACACACCTACAATGGAGGCATATAACGTTACCTAAAAATATGTTTTTCCATTTTCGTTGTACTCTACTCTCAGTTAAAACAATGTAATTTATTACCTATCAATTAAAACACATAACCTTTCTGCTTTGATGTTGGCTGGCTGTTCTGTGAGAGGCAACAAAGAAACTAAGAACAATCCAGCACTCTGTGAAGATTGAAAATGACGCAAAAGTAATGTATTTTTCTTAGTTTTCGAACGGGCTGCACTGCTCGACAGCCAGCCTAAGACTTGATGTAACTCTATTTATACTAAAAACGGGATATTTATAATGATTTGTGAGTATTTGAGTATCCCGATATTTCGGCGCAGTTGCATGCTCCATGATCACGGGTAAACTGCAGTCTTTGCGGGTAGGTAGCTCAAAAGTTATATTTGATGTAACTCGTTTGTATATAATAGTGTAAAGTAATACCAAATGTGTTTTGACAGTACGTCCATGATGGAAGGCACAGGCTCACTGGAGCAGCAGCTGGCCACTCTGCGCCAGCGCGCCGGGGAGGTGCGCGCGCGACGCGCTGACTTACGACGCCTTGAGGAACTGGGTATGTACTACTACCAGCTACGTACCCCTGACTGCCTTCGATCGAGTGTTAATACCAAACATGTTGTTATTATTACAAACAAAGGCCCATTTCTTGGGCTCAAAAGGGATTTTTTTTTTGTTATTTGGCCCAACTGGACGTTACACGAAAAAATATGCAAGATACTGGGTGGCGCAGATGGATCGGGTGGTTTTAAAATACTTGTCAAACTGTCAAGGAGAACGGGCATAAGTGTATGGAAGCTGGTCTACCTTGCAATAAAAATGAGTCATATGTCAATATAAAGGTAATTCTATGTATTTTCATATGTAGAAAGTCGCATTTCTCTAAGTATTGTCCGATCTGAGTTCTACTAAAAATTGAATCTGATAATATTTAGTGCCAAACATTGAATATCGTGGTAATTAAAAAAACATTTTGTGTAATGTAATGATTTTATTTAAGTTAGGTAAGTAGTAATACAAATAAAAACAACATCTTCTTAAAAAATCAAAACAATATGTTATTAAACATTATCATCATCATCATCATCGATGAGAATACTGTTAAGGAACAATGCAGGTTCATTGAACCCTTCATGACGGGCATAACCTACGTACCATATAATTGACAGTACATGGGCACAAGTACCTATAGTACGTCGCCCTGTCAAGCAGGTACAATAATATTGTGTAATATTGTTATTAATATTATTGATTAATATATAACAAAAATATTTCCTGGCTCGGACATGTCGAGACTGTATACGTCCACGTAATAGCCAAGCCTCTTCGTTGATATCATATTGTGCCAAGTCTTCTAGAGCGTTATCTCTATACGTCTCGATTATATAAAGACCATTTTGTAAGTGCTCGCTACAATATGATCGAGCGAGCTTTAACTGGTAAGTTCCCAAGGCAAAATGTATGACTTGTTCTTCACTAAGCCTTGGGAAGTTTTCTATTTCATTTGCTTCGATTCGCATGAAGTCTGCTCTCCTATAATTCAATCTCTTTGCTTCCACATAATTGTGCAATGTGTTTGGTATGTGTATTTTAGCTCTTATTGAATTCAAAAAGGCTGCTGCGTGTGAACTATCTTCGATGGGGGCGTGGAAGTGGTTTAGAATGGCTGCAGCTATTTTGAAGTCAACAAACATTTTTGGCAACGTTTTATTAAAATAGTTTTGACGCAAAAGTTTAAAATCTCGCTTAAATCTCCCATTTACTACTTCCACCACCCATCGGCACATGGTGACCAAACGAGACTGATTAGCTTGTTCTGTAGTGAGTTGATTTTCTCTTCTGTCTTTAGTTGGTGGCACATGATGTTCGTAGCCACAAGCTTCTATATCCTGCAAACTATCTCTAAATCCTCTGTCTAGGATAAACGCATCATTACGTTCGAGTAACCAATGCAGCGGCTCATCTTCGTTATTCATTATTTCACTCATGATCTGGGCATCGGTTCTGGTAGCGGCAAATGGCCCTTTGACATCTAATATATAGCCGTCCGTGAATACCATTAAAAACGGCTTCAACAAGTTTTGATATTTGTGTAAGCTGTATGACAGCCGTTGAAACAAAAAGTTGGAGCTTTTGTTAATATATATATATATGTACCGTCACATATAATTATGGCTTTGATGTTTTCATCGTTTCCAAATAAAGCCCTTGGAATTGTTAAGTTTCTTTGAAGGATATCATTTCTGGTAATGTGGTCCACACCTAGATGCAGCACAACGTAATCGTTGCTCAGACATTCTCGAACTATAGGCAAAAAACGTTCTAGTTTTCGACGAGACATATGAAATAACGTTGCCAGTCTCTCATCAGAGTCTCCAGTTCTAAGTTTTGTTAAATAGATGCCTAATGCAGTTCTAGGCTGGTTACAACGTTCACTTAGTGACGGAGTTTGTTCTAATATAGCTTCGAACTGATCGTAAGTGCGCCCAGTCCATAAGTGCATCTCTTCATTAGACAAGGTGCCTCTGTTTTCGAAGTCGATTCTGGGCTGGTTGTTAGCAGCCATTCTCATCAAGTCACAGAGCGATGTAAACTGAGCGTCATTAAAATCATGTGTCACATTACACATTTGCGGCAGGTTGCTCCATTCATTATTTTGTAAGTGTTCTGTACACACCCTAGCGCTATCAGGAATAAAAAGCTTGCTCTCACAAAATACATTAATTCTTATCGCGTTTGGTATATGATTACGGGTAATATTAGCACAGTTGTTGTAAATACAATGCACCGAAGTGTTCGGTGCCCTCGTGTATTCTTGAGAGTGCAATGTACCAGGCGCTCGCGCCGCTTGCTGTGCAGGTCTATGATCACGCTCAGTCCTCTGCCAACATCGGTGACACAAGCTTCGAGTACTGTCGAACACCACCTGAAAATAATAACAATTAATACTTAAAATAAATAAATCCTATGCCTAACTACTCAATATAATAAAAATAAAAGGTAACTAACCTCCAACACAGCATGTTGTTGTATAAACGCGGCGAATTCTGGTCGTTCCCTTTGCAGGTTATCAGCCAAGATATGCTGCTGGTACCGTCCGCGGTAAAGTCCTCGACGACACATCACACAGTTTCGAAAAACTTCCATTATCGGTAGGCAGTTCAAAAGTCAATAAGTCGAGCCAAAGTTAACACATTAGGGAAAGAAACAGGGTCCAAAAGCAAGCCAGGGTCAGTAAAAACAGAGAAAGAAGTTCAAACACAGCACTATCGTAACAAGACGTGACGTAGCCACTCACTTGATGCGATGCGACTGATTATTGTAGCCGTCCGGCGCGGCGCGTACACAACCGTTCCCCTCCCCCGCGTACGCATCCCTCTCCCCACGGCCCTTACATCGCTCTTCTCCCTTCTCGCTCTTGCTACTGCATTGTATAGGAGCCTTTATGTATGGATATAGTAATCGTGAAACCGTTATTTTATGTTCTTTAAAACAAAAAATGCTGGTGTTTGCATGGCTGTAACTCAAAACGGACAGACTTTTGGGGAAAGTTCCAATAGTATATTTTGATGTACTATTGTATGCCAATTCGAAAATGTGCTGCTCATTTTTATTGGACTGTAGACCAGGATGCCCGTTCTCCTTTAAAGTTATTGGATTGAAATAAAGTGCAAAACGTGTAGTTACAATGGAAGTTTATTAACAAAAAATTAGTAAAGTTATTTTTTAAAAATGACATCCATCAAATGCCCTCCTTCTCGAGCGACGCATTCTTGGAGTCGGTCCTTAACGTTCCGCATTGCCCGCTCAAGCACATCACCAGGAATTGATGTGATTTCGTTGTGAATTGCTGCCTTCAACTCCTGAATGGTCCGGGGTTTGTTTATGTAGACCCTTGCTTTTAAATAGCCCCATAAGAAAAAGTGACATACCATGAGGTCCGGTGAGCGAGGGGGCCAATGGAAATCTCCATTACGAGAAATCAAACGGCCAGGGAACAGAGCGCGTACAGCTTGCATTGATATCCTAGCGGTATGTGCAGTTGCCCTGTCTTGTTGGAACCACATATTGTCCATGTTGTAATTGTTCTCGTTCAAGTTGTGGGAGAAGAAATTGTTCAATCATGTTCACATAACGCTGCAAATTAACAGTAACCGCCTGCTCCCTTTCATTTTCAAAAAAGTAAGGTCCAATTATCCCTACCTTAGAAACCCCACACCAAACCGTCACTTTGTCACTATGGAGAGGCTGTTGGTGTAGCTCTCTTGGGTTAGTGTCGGCCCAGTAACGGCAATTTTGCTTGTTGACGTAGCCGTTGCTGCTCGTAAGCTATAGATGAAATCAAATCAAACTCATCCATTTATTTGTTTTGTCCATATACAGGTGCGGCCCTCGAAGAGCACCTGATCCTCGACAATCGCTACACGGAGCACAGCACCGTGGGACTCGCCCAGCAGTGGGACCAGCTGGACCAGCTCTCCATGCGCATGCAGCATAACCTGGAGCAACAGATCCAGGCCAGGAACCACTCTGGTCAGTACCTAACTTTCAAACTTACAAGATTTTTTTTTTTTAATGTAGATTATGACAAAGGCCATCATGATTAAAACTAATTAATATAATAATATATAAATATTGCTGGACATTTCACACAGCGCTATCTAGCCCCAAACTAAGCAGAGCTTGTACTATGGGAACCAGATAACTGATAGAATACATAGATACATTTATTTTTGTAAATACATACAATAGATAGAGAAACAACCAGACCCGGAACAAATATCTGTAGATCATGCAAACATTTGTTCCGCGGCGGGAATCGAACCCGCTACCTCCTGCGTCCCAGCCGGCTATTCGCCCACTGCATCACGGAGGTCGTCATATGTCTGATTCATTTAATTATAATGATTCAAACAATAAAATAGTTAAAGGGTTGCTACAATTTACTTATTCTACGGCACATAGAATTATGTAGTTATTGAGTGATGAATCAACTGAACTTGACACCCTTCGGCCAAAACTCTTCATTGATGAATATTATTGATTGATCATTTGAAACTCTTACCGTGAAATAAAACTCACAATATGACTAAAATCCGTCTTCTGGACTCCCATACAATAAATTACCGTAAAACCTGGTGCTTTTTATTTTAAACCGATGAGCTGGCGCCATTATGGCGCAACTTTTTAATTTGAGCTACAGGTATTATTTAAATTTCTTGATTACTGGCATTTTGTCGTTATTTATATATATGTACAAACTTGCAGACCCGCCTGCGGCTTGGCACGCATGGATTGTCAATAAAAACATTACCCTTCTGCACAGTCGGATAAAAAGTAGCCTGTCCCAATCTATCTATATACCAACGGTACATAGGGAGTGCATCCGACGTTATGGAGTGCCCATACAAACTTTCACCCCTTCTAGATTATTTTTTGAGACAAAAGATATAATCTATCTCCTTGCCAAATATCATTACGATCCGTTTAGCCGATTAGTCGTGAAAAGTTAATAATCAAACAAAGTTATATTTGCATTTATAATATTATTTTGTATGGATTCATATAAATGTTTTAATGTGATGTTTGTTTGTAGGTGTGAGCGAGGACGCACTGAAAGAGTTCTCGATGATGTTCAAGCACTTCGATAAGGACCGGTCGGGGCGGCTCAACCACCACGAGTTCAAGTCGTGCCTGCGCGCGCTCGGGTACGACCTGCCCATGGTGGAGGAGGGACAGCCCGACCCAGAGTTCGAGGAGATACTCAGTGAGTACTCACTACTTACACTAAACCAACCAATTGTTGTCTTTTGACCCGTAGGTAAACGGTATCTAAACACAATAGATGCAAATCACGTCAGTGATTTGTAAGTAAGCTTCAAGAGAAATGTAAATAGGTGTGTACAGGGTAGGGTACGCATAGACAATACACCGGGTGTTGCCGTTGACAATAGGCGATGGTGACCACTTACCATCAGGTGGGCCGTAAGCCTGTTTCCCCACAACTAACATAAAAAAAAACTGAAAAATATGTTTTTGAGGCAGCCACGTTCTATCGCTGTTCGCAGTAGTATTTGCAATCACGCCATAAACAATAAATCACGTTTTATTTATAACTTTCGTGATTAATTTAATCGTTATTATAAATACGGGATTTATCACGTTATTTTCGGTTGTAACACCGATAAAATGGTACGTGGTTATTCCCGCCTATATATTAATGAGAAAATCGCGTTGTACTTTTCGTTAGCTTATGCAGCTTTTGTAAAGCTTAGCAACCTTTTGTAAGCAACCTCATTTGAAATGTGTGCTTGCTTTAAAAAACGAATGATAATAACAACTTACTAATTATATTAGATTGATACTCTTATACTAAAATATGGTACCAGCTGTGCTGTTTTGGTTTTGTTCCAGACTTCTATAATTTTTTAAAGGCATTAACCTGATGTTAGCCTTACGTTTAGTGTTAAGCTACCTGTTCATGCAAATTGTATCGCCATTGGTTTCTCTTAATAAATAAATAAATTGAGCCGTATGTTCTTCAGACGTGGTTGACCCGAACCGCGACGGGCAGGTGTCCCTCCAGGAGTACATGGCGTTCATGATCAGCAAGGAAACGGAGAACGTGCATTCCTCGGAGGAGATCGAGAACGCATTCCGCGCCATCACCGCGCACCAGGACCGCGCTTACGTCACCAAGGATGAGCTCTATGCTGTGAGTTCAATAACCTGACCTTTCCATAATCTAACTAGCCTGTGCGATCCCACTTCCCCTTTCTTTTTTCCGTTCTATGCGATCTTAAGATTTCACTGGCCAGGATACCGAAAAGGCGTCAAGTTCGTCGCATGCTTCCTTATATTTTATGCGTGAATGTAGCCCAGAGTATCATTCAATAGAAGAGCTCAGGGTCACAAGGAGCGGTCATAAATAAAAAAAAAGAGTATTTCAGACTGAAGATCCATAATTTGTTAGTAAATAATAGTAAAGCTATCCGTCGGTGTACCTACATTTCCACATACTCCGCATGCCGCGGGCGGAAAGACGAAAGCGTTTCTTAGAGTTCGAGGGTATAATTGATCGCTAACGCCCGAGCTTAGTTTAGTTTCTAATCTAAAAACATGATACCTATCGTTCTGGTGTCGCGGCGCTCTGAGCGTCTTTCATACAAATACAAACCATTAGTGCCGCTGCGGCTGCACCTGCGGCCGACTGCGTGCAGTCGCGGCAGTTGCAGTCGAATAGTACCTTTATTCACACACTTTACTTTTATTTCCAGAACCTCACCAAGGAGATGGCCGACTACTGCATGGCCCGTATGAAGCCCTACGTGGAGCAGAAGACGGAGCGCCCCATCCCCAACGCGCTTGACTACATCGACTTCACGCGCACGCTCTTCCAGAACTAACGCGCACGTCCGCTCGCCGTGGCGGCCCGCGCAGTACTGCCTAAATATAAGCTTTAAACTACACTTGTCTTTGATTTGTAACTACCCTCACCTTGTTAAAAATGTACTGCGCGGGATACGCGCGTCTAGTAGCTTGCTTTCTTTGCACTTTTACCTTTAATGTTACATTCTGAATGTTGTGCATTTTCCAAGTTTTATTAGCATTTCATTGGATTATCGAAAAAAAGCTGATTTGTGTGCGTCGGTCAGTTCGGAAAGCGCTCTTTCAATGTGAAATGTGAAGCGCGTTCGGGCTGTAGCTTGTAATCGGTGTGCGTGTTTTGCTACTTGTGTAGTTGCGCAGTTCATCACCGTCTAGTAATGTATGTAAGGGTGGGAATTCCTTTTCTCTGGGTCGAGCAGAGAAATACGAAGCTGCCAGTTATTACGATTAAATCAGCTTTTTATAATCACATTTTCAATGTTGGTTCGTCTGCTAGATATTTGTAAGCTAAAATTTATTCTTATTACTAATTATATAATGCATTTAATCCAAGTTATTCATTTTGCTAAGATTCTATTTATTTTTTGTACTCCCATTATATTTATTTCAATAAAACTATTCATTATAATTTTAATCGTTTATTTTACTAGTGTTATGTACATTTAATAAATTATGTTCAATAATTACAGTAAAAATACAAGCGATTTATATTAGAATTATTTAGACTAAATATAACGTTTAATCAAGGTGTTAGTACTTACACAGTTTTGATAGAAAGCTCTAATATGAATGAGCATAAATTAGGTATTTAAATTACAAACATACAATACATTATCCTATTTGTTTTTGTATATCACAACAATTTATCATTAATAATCTTTACAAGGTGAATTTACAGTCGACAAATTTTGAAAAATAGCTCTTCCCATGATTCCGAACATTATTGAACTTACCACGCTGTCTAAATACGCCGCCAAGAAGGTACAATAAGGTCAATTTTCAAGCTTACGTTTTGGAAAAATCAGTTCATTATTCTGGATTATAAGCAGAGCCTTCTTTCAATTTGTCTTCTGTTTTAAGTATTTACCCCGTAAATTATAAAGTTTTAATATACAATTATAGTCATTTATTTAAAATACGTATTTTCTACAAGGACCTATTTTATCTGACCAACAGATTTGGCGTTTTTTTTTTAAATTTTATTGATGATAGTCAAGCGCTTGACCACTACCTCATTTGGTGGTAAGTGATGGTGTGATCGGCGATGGAGCGCGCTTGCCTAGAAATAACCTATACTCCAGACTTACGCTCACGACGTACGTTACGTTAGACTGACGTTGGCAGGATATATAAATAGATCTCTGTCTCGACTGGAATGGCCACCTTAAGAGCAGGCTGCAGACTCTATCGGCCGATAGTTTAATCGGGTTCTTATTCAGTATGAAAATGGATTCAAGCGCGCAAATTATAACGATTCGGTTTCGGCCGATAAATAAGTTAGATGGGCTACACGATTACCTTCAAACTGGAGTCCAATTCACGTTTTTTTTTATACAACTTGTATGGCAAACGAGCATGCAGTCCACCAGATGTTAAGTGGCTACTGCAGCCCATGGATATCCACATAGAATTCAAAACAAGCTATTATGTTGTCTTGATCTCTATGTGGATACGTTGCCATACTATAGGACTTAGCTGGTATGCCTATGTGCCAGTAATTACAGGAACATACCATCACCATCTAACCGGAACACAGCAGCACAAGTACTGCTATTTGGCGGCAGATAAAGGTAAGGCAGTGGTGCCCACTTCCTCGAGCCCGTTCACAAAAGCTCTACCACTAGTTACATAAAATAGTCAAATTCGAGCATCAATCTAGTCGCCATTTTAGCGCGCCTTTTTTAATTTGGTAGTTGAAAGTTGCATGTGATGTTCCTGTTATTAAAGTATTTACATTGATTGAATTTCTTAACTTCTGGCATTTTGTCTTATTTTATGTACAAATTAACGTAATTAGCCAGAAGTCGAGGTATCCCACCATTTGATTTTGTGTATGTCATGTCGTGTCAAATAAATCTTTTCATTTCATCTAGTCTCGTTATGTTAAATGTCCTAAACGGTGTTCACTTAACTGACAATACAATGGTATGAGTTGAGTGACATGCGATTATACACTTTATTATATCAAGCTAATATTGTAATGGGCATTGCCGATGTTGGAGAAAAGACAGCTAGACTCAAATGGGATTGGGCGGGACACATTAGTAGAATGCACCCCGATAGGTGGGCTAGTCTTCTTTTTTTTTATACTACTTATATGGCAAACGAGCATGCAGTCCACCAGATGTTAAGTGGCTACTGCAGCCCATGGATATCCACATAGAATTCAAAACAAGGTATTATGTTGTCTTGATCTCTATGTGGATACGTTGTCATACTATAGGACTTAGCTGTTATGCCTATGTGCCAGTAATTACAGGAACATACATACCATTACCATCTAACCGGAACACAACAGCACAGGTACTGCTATTTTGCGGCAGATAAAGGTAAGGCGGTGGTGCCCACTTCCTCCAGCCCGTTCACAAAAGCTAAACCACCAGAAAAGTCGTCTAGCCACAACCTAGAGCCCTGATGGAAGACGAGTTCGGGGTCGGCCAAGAAAGCGTTGGCGAGACGATCTTGTTGCCTTCGAGCAGGAATGGTGGAGTGTCGCACAGGACAGAGATAGATGGAGAGACTTGGGGGAGACCTTTGCCCAGCAGTGGGACAATTAATACATAATCCAATCTCATTTGGGTCAACTGTCGATATGTTTTCAAAATTGTAACTGCGAACTGCGAACGAACCTTTGGTTGACATAGCGTAGTAGCAGCCTAATCTGACCAAACTAACTACTAAGAAGTGTGTGGTCTGCGGGGGCTCCAACACAATACATTACAGATTGGCTCCAGACTTCTACTTCATTCTAAGCACGCAGCGCTGTGCGAGCCGGGTTGAACTTTATTACGTCGCTATTGTCTTCATGGTATGCTCCTTATGTACTGTACTTAGTATTCTGTGACAACAATTTGAAGGATGGAACAGCAGAGGCCTTTTGGAAAAATATTTTTATCTATCATCCGGGCAGTGTCCTATACCAAACGTCAGTTGTGCCCTACGACCTGCACATGGGACGATCTTAATGTCACCAGCTTCAGTAAACGAGGCTAGGATCTACTTTTAAACATAGTTGCAAACTTGTAGTTCTATAGTGTGACCATTAGTGCTGTGCACTCCCTGAGGTATGCGCGCGGCGAGACGGGGGGGGGATGTGTCGGCCGCTCCGATCTATCAGTCTGCCGTCAACGCTCACGGCGGTAGGTAGCTTTTGTACCGGACGGTCTATGTCAGACGCACACGGGATAAATATTCAAAGATGGGTCGTGCGTTATCTCGTGATATGAAATGGAAGATGAAGTTGAAACAGAATCTATGTCAGAATAACTTTCGTAATATATAATTGTTTGTAAATATAAAAAATGTTTAATAAAACAAGTCCTTTGAATTATAAGTTTAGTTCTTATTTATCACCTGCATATTTTTAATAAAATATGAGTATATTTAAGTTACATTTTAATCAACTAAGTAAGTATAATATATTACAGATAGATAGCCTCCGACCATCGTCCCGCCACAAGTCTTGCCTTAGAAATGCAAACTGATATCGTAAGATATGTCCGACATGTATTGATCTCATGTGAACTCATGCAGTTTTTTCTTTGCCTCCCACCTCGCCGCGCATACCTCAGGGAGTGCACAGCACTAATGGTCACACTATAGTTAATCATTGACACGACAGAAGAATTATAATGCTTCTAGATATATCTTGGAAGTGTAGAAACGTTTCTTCCCTGTCATTCTCGCAATCGCCGTGCTCGAGACGTTATCTATTTTTTTTAAGTAAGCTCGAATGGGCTATAACCATTTCTGGTGTCGATTTTGTGCTATGGGTAAAATAGAACTGATGAGAAGCTTCTAATGTTCTGTCAATGTTCCTGGGCCTCACCGCGTAGAAATACAGTTTTAGCGTTAGCTAGTCTAGTTTACATTGTTATTTGCAGCACATAGATCACCTCTGACAATCGTCAGCCTGATAAACCTGCGCCTTCTGCAGTAACCGGAACTCCTGCGGCGTGACTAGAGGCTGAAGCTTGTCCAGCAGCTGGCGCGGCAGCGGCGCGCGCGCGGGCTGCAGGTACGGGATGGCGAGCAGCTCCCGCACGGAGGGGCGCGCGCGCGCGTTGTACGTGAGGCACCATTTCAGTGCTGCAATCAGTGATGCAGGGAGGTCTGGAAATTCAAAAAATATCGTAAGATATTTAAAAATATTCGACGACCTCTGTGGTGCAGGAGGCGAATGAATGAATGAATGAAAATTCTTTATTATACCTTACAATATAGACACAACAGATTTATAGAAAAAAAACAAATAAAAGTAAGCATAATTAGAATATATTATGTGTAAATGTAATGTATCCGCTAAAGTACACCGCACTCCGTAATTTTTAAAAATTTCGCTCCATCCAAAGGTTGCCTGGAAGAGATCGCTTTTAGCGATAAGGCCGCCCATTGTACTGCCTTATTTATTTTAACCCAGTACTTATTTTTTTATTATTTCTGTTTGTGTGGTAATTCAATAAAGAGTTATCTATCTATCTATAATGGGCGGTCTTATCGCTTAACAAAGCGATCTCTTCCAGACAACCTTTGGATGGAGAGGATCATTGCTTAATGCCGCTTATTCTTATTGCGAATAGCCGACTGAAACGCACGAGGTAGCGGGTTCGATTCCCGCCGCGGAACAAATGTTTGCATCATCTACATTTAAGTATGTACAGTCAAAATCTGTTATAACGACATCGAAGGGACTACTCATATTGAGTCGTAAAAACCGATAGTTGTAACAACCGGTGACAGGTATTAATAGGAAAGATAATATGTATATTCATGTAGGAAATTAAACAGCATTTTGTTTACTTCAATACAAACATATAATATAAAAGAACAATATCATTTTTCCATCATTTTTGTATGCATAAAATCTGTAATTTTAGTTTGTTTGAAACACTTCTGTCGTGCATACACATTTTGTAATTCACGTTGGATTTTAATCAGCGTATCGTCACAATTTCCCTGCATGTGGAACTCTTCATTAAAAAGAACAATCTTTCGTAATACACTGCTTGTGTGCGTGCTTTGTTTCTAAGAATTACAAAAGACCCTAAACTTTGTTTACTTTTACGATAATAGCCATTGACTATTATACTGTGCCAGATGTGGATACAGTTACCTATTCAAATTGTTTACAATACAGCTGAGCCGGTCGTTTTACAGATATAATTCTCCGAAAACATTAACCAAATGTGGTCGCTTAATGCGGTATGTCGTAGTAAACAATGTCGTAAAAACCAATGTTTTCGATAAGGCGGTCATATAACATTCAGCCAGGACCTTTGATTTTGGTCAATTTAACCGGTATGTTGTTCTAAACGATGTCGCCATAAACGGTTTTGACTGTATTTACAAAAAAAAGTATGTCAGTTTATCAGTCATAGTACAAGCACTGCTTAGTTGGGGCTAGATAGCGCTGTGTGAAATGTCCAGCAATATGTATTTATTTAACAGAGACTTACGGAACCTTACCAGTCTGCGTAAAGTAACATAACTTACTGTAATGGCTGTGTAAAATTTAAATAAATAAAATAAAATAAAACTTTGCCAGCTGATAGATAAAAGAATGTCGAGTATTAATTGTCGATAGGACCGCCAATTGTATCACATAGATTTACGTTGTTCTTATTTAAAATGTTTTGTGGTGCGCAATAAAGTATTATCTAACTATCTATATACATATATGTAAATTGACATCAGACCGTTGGGCCCTGCTCGCTAGGGATATGGTTTCCATGTCAGCTTATAGCTAAAATTTTGTAGTTCCCTAACATCATATTCCATATTCTCTTGAACCACTCCCTAATGACCGGTACCTTCCCTTCCATTTGGAAGGAAGCCCAAATAATTCCCCTGCCAAAGAAACCTAATCCCAAATCCTTTTCTGAATATCGCCCGATTTCTATCCTTCCTTTTCTCTCCAAAGTTCTTGAACGCTTGGTCCATAATCAATTAAACTCCTTTTTTTCCTCCTATAGTCTCCTTAATTCTCTGCAGTCTGGCTTTCGTAAAGGCCACAGTACGATATACAGTATGATATACGTATGGGCATGGAAAATGGGCAACTTACCGTGCTGACTGTACTCGATTTCAGTAATGCGTTCAACACCGTAGATTTTGATATTCTTCTGGCAATACTTAGCTCCCTTAACGTATCTCCAGCGGTGATAGGCTGGTTTTTTAATTACTTGCACGGGCGTCGTCAGCGTGTTCGACTCGAGGAGTCTCTCTCTTCGTGGTGTAATACGTCTGCTGGTGTACCTCAAGGTGGCATTATATCTCCTCTTCTTTTTGCAATCTTCATTAACTCTATTTCTCATAATCTTTCTTCGTCCTTTCACCTCTACGCAGACGATCTTCAGATTTATAACCAAGCTACGCTCAGTAATATTGCTGATGCTGTTGACATTACCAATTGCGATGTACGCCGTATTGCAAAGTGGAGCAAGCTCCACGGTTTGAAAGTTAATCCTACCAAAACGCAAACCATTATTGTAGGTAGTTCAAGAACGCTTAGCTAAATTGATTGTTACACTCTCCCACAAGTTGTCTTTGACGGAATAGCAATCCCATACAGCGAAACCGTTAAGAATTTAGGTATCATAATTGACCGCAACTTTTCATGGAAGGCTCAGATTGAACTAACCAGCCGGAAGTTGTTTGCGTCAGCTGGTTCACTAAGGAGACCACGCAACTTTTTGCCTACGTCCACCAAGACTGCGCTTGCACAATCGCTTTTACATCCCGTACTAGACTATGCCGATGCTTGTTATCTGGACCTCACTGAGGAACAGCTTAACAAGCTCGAGCGTCTACAAAATTTTTGTATTAGATTTATATTTGGTCTCTGTAAATATGATCATGTCCCTTCCGTTCAAAGCTTCAGTGGCTTCCAATTCGTCTTCGTCGGAATACGCATATCCTTTCTCTTCTCTATTATATTCTTTTCAATCCCTTCTCTCCTCACTATCTGAAAGATAGTTATATCTGAAGATATAAAAGGTGGTGTTGGGTTTCTCGTTCACAAGTCACTCATCAACAACATTATCACCATCGACAGTGTGTCGAGCAGGGTCGCGTACCTGACACTCAGAATATCTAAGCGATATTCGCTGAAGGTCATTCAGGTATATGCGCCGACCTCTTCACACCCAGATGAAGAAGTAGAGTCTATGTATGAGGACATCAGTAGAGCCATACATACGAACAAAACTCACTTTATTGTTGTTATGGGGGACTTCAATGGAAAGCTAGGCATGAGAAGCGATGATGAGTTGAGAGTGGGGCAATTTGGATATGGGCAACGGAACCCCAGGGGACAGAGGCTGGCCGATTTTCTGGAGAAAGAAGGACTCTTTATGATGAATTCTTTTTTCCAGAAGCCGCCTCACAGGAAATTGACCTGGATGAGTCCCAACGGTTCCACGAGAATTGAGATTGATTTCATCAAGAAACGGATATTCAATGATGTATCTGTGATTCACAGGGTGAAAACCGGCAGTTATCACCGAATTGTTAGAGCCACATTGAATATGAACGTTAAACTTGAAAGGTCCCGTTTGATGAAATCTACGCTCCGACCCACTCGCGCACATATCCAAAACCTCGAGAGCTTTCAACTCGAACTTGCAAATCGCTTTGACTGTCTAGAAGTAGATGCATCAGTGGACGAGATCAATAACAGGTTCGTAGAAACCGTCCATACGGTGGGGTCCCAGTTCTTTAAGACCCCCCGTACCAATAGACCTCAGAAACTCTCTGATGACACCCTTAACCTCATGGCTGTACGACGTTCTTTGCAACTGCAGTCTCTCGATGATGCTCAGTCACATAGGCAGCTCAATAGAAAGATCTGGAAATCCTTGCGGCACGATATTCGTACCTTTAATACATCTCGTATTAAAGATACGATAGAGCGGAATATAGGCTCCAAAATGTTCGCGAGAGATAATTCTATTGGGCAGAGCCGCATGACGAAGCTGAAGAGGGAAGATGGCAGCATAACGTCAAGTAAAGCGGAAGTGTTAAGGGCAGTCGAAAGGTTCTATGGACGCCATGGACGGCTCTACGATTCGGTCACTAAACCTGTTTGCAGTGCGGCCAACGACCCAAGAGCCAAACTGACCCAACATTATACCGAAGATATTCCGGACATCAGCCTGTATGAGATCAGGATGGCCTTGAAGCAGCTTAAGAACGACAAGGCGCCGGGTGAGGACGGAATCACTTCAGAACTTCTGAAAGCGGGTGGATCACCGGTACTTAAAGTCCTTCAGAAGCTCTTTAATTCCGCCTTGCTTGAAGGTACGACGCCAAAAGCATGGAACGGGGGCGTGGTGGTTCTGTTCTTCAAGAAAGGTGACAACACCTTGCTTAAGAATTACAGACCCATCTCGCTTTTGAGCCATGTTTATAAGCTGTTTTCGAGGGTCATCGCGAACCGTCTCGAACGCAGGTTTGATGACTTCCAGCCTCCCGAACAAGCCGGGTTCCGTAAAGGCTACAGTACCATAGACCACATACATACGCTGCGGCAAGTCATACAGAAGACCGAAGAGTATAACTTGCCGCTATGTCTCGTGTTTGTGGACTATGAGAAAGCCTTCGATTCGATCGAAACATGGGCAGTGCTTGAGTCTCTCCAACGATGCCGTATTGACTATCGGTACATCGAAGTGTTGAAGTGTTTGTATAAAAACGCCACTATGTCAGTCCGAGTACACGAACAGAGCTCGAAGGCGATTCCCTTAAAAAGAGGCGTAAGACAGGGAGATGTAATCTCTCCGAAACTGTTTACGACCGCATTGGAAGATGCCTTCAAGCTTCTGGAATGGAAAGGACTGGGCATCAATATTAACGGCGAATACATCACTCACCTTCAGTTTGCCGACGATATTGTGGTCATGGCAAAGTCGATGGAAGAGCTCAGCACGATGCTCGAAGGCCTCAATCGAGTCTCCCAACGTGTAGGACTTAAAATGAACATGGACAAGACGAAAATCATGTCGAATGTCCATGTCGTCCCTGCCCCAGTTATGGTTGAGAACTCGGCTCTTGAAGTTGTCGACGCGTATGTATACCTAGGACAAACAGTCCAATTAGGTAGATCCAACTTCGAGAAAGAGGTCAATCGTCGAATCCAACTCGGATGGGCAGCGTTTGGGAAACTTCGCAACGTCTTTTCGTCCAACATACCTCAGTGCCTTAAGACGAAAGTCTTCAATCAGTGTGTGTTACCAGTGATGACATATGGAACCGAGACGTGGTCCTTCACTATTGGCCTTATGAATAAGCTAAAAGTCGCTCAACGAGCTATGGAGAGGGCTATGCTCGGGGTTTCTCTACGGGATCGAATCAGAAATGAAGAGATACGTAGGAGAACTCAAGTCACCGACATAGCCTGACGGATTAGCACGTTGAAGTGGCAATGGGCAGGCCATATAGCGCGCAGAACAGATGGCCGATGGGGCCGAAAGGTTCTCGAGTGGAGGCCACGGACCGGCAAGCGCAGCGTAGGACGTCCACCCACAAGATGGGCAGACGACTTGGTAAGAACCGCAGGTCGGCGTAGGATGCATGCAGGCCGCTTCCAACCGCAGTTCCTGGAGATCAATGAGGGAGGCCTTTCTCCAGCAGTGGACGTCCTACGGCTGATATGATGATGATGATGATCTAAAAGATAGATTTGAATTTCTCCATTCTTCAAATAACTATACTCTTAGGTCATCAGAAAACTTGATACTCAGAACTCCTTCGCACAGCACTTCCTTTTACAGCGCTTCTTTTACTGTCCAGGCTGTTCGGCTGTGGAATGCTCTTCATTCTGCATTCTACACACCTTCAAGTTGAAGTTGAAACACTTACCTGACGATGTCATCTTCCTAGCGTTATTTATTTACTATTTATATACTTATTTTATTTGTTAGTATAGTTTGCTTTATGTATATACCGATATATTAGTCTATTTATAAGTATATTAAGTATTAGAATTAGAATTTACATAATTTTTGTTTATACCTTAGAATATATGAGTAAATGTATCCTCTAAAGTACACCTCTGTATCTTAGTAAATTTCGCTCCATCCAAAGGTTGCCTGGAAGAAATCGCTTTCAGCGATAAGGCCGCCCATTGTATTGCCTTATTATTTTAGCCTAGTACTTATTTTTGTATTAGTATTTCTGTTTATGTGGTAATTCAATAAAGAGTTACCTATCTATCTATCATATTCCCTGAATTTTTTGTTCAACAGTTCAGAAGTTATGAGCATTTATCTGGGTCCGTACAGCCAGAAATGGTTGTACCGCCCGTTTGGATCTCGGAAACTAAGGATCTAAGAATAGAATAGAATAATCATTTATTTGGTACACACAAAATGACAGATGAAACAATTTTAAGGAACAGTAGATACAATTGAATCCAATAAAACAAGTTCGACTCATGTGTCTGCGTAAAAAATGGTGTTCAGCTCAGCATAATGTTGGATGTTAAGCACCCAACGAGAGAAGAATCAATCAAAAGCTAAAGTTTTTGTAGTTAATTTGTAGTGGATTACTTTTTTTGCCATACTATAGGAAAAAAATGAAAATCCTAGTACAACTTTCCAAATGGAATTTCATTTTTAGGATTTTCATTTTTTTTCATGTGTATAGGGTTTTTAAAGGGTCTTCCAATAGGGACTTCCGAACTTTGACAGTTGATAGCGGCCATCTTGTTGAAGCTACATCTGCATTATTACATCTGCATACAGCTGCATTATTCATTCTGTTTTGCCAAATCACCATGAACGAATATAGCGTTCAACAACATGTGCAAATGATAAAATTGTTTTATCAAAATGGGTGTTCTGTTCGGGCAACGTTCTGCGCGCTTCGCCCATTTTACGGTCGCCATAATCGTCCTACCGAGAGGACTATTCGCAGTGTGGTGGATAAATTTAGTGCACTGGTTCAGTAAACAATCAACCAACACCCGTACGTCGACGAAACGCAAGATCTGCCGAAAACATCGCCGCTGTCCGTGAGACTGTGCAGTAGACTCGATTACGCGTCGCTTTTAAGAACTCGGCCTTTAGCAAACCACAACTTTTGCGTAATTTTGCGTCTTGATTTGGGCCTGCACCCGTACAAAATTCAACTGACCCAGTAGTTGAAGGTAAACGACCATAGACAACGACGTGTGTTCGCTGAATGGGCTCTGGAGCAGTTGGCAACTGACCCTAATTTTCATTGAAAAATCATCATTTCTGGATGAGTGGGTACGTGAACATACAAAATTGTCGAATTTGGGCCGATACCAATCCACATGAGATCCTAGAGCGTCCATGATAATTGAGTCACTGTTTGGTGTGGATTTTGGGCTGGCGGCCCCATCGGTCCATATTTCTTAGAGAACGACGTTGGCCAGGTCATCACCGTCAACGGTGAGCGCTATAGGTCCATGATTACTAACTTCTTTTGGCCTGAATTGAATGTTAGGGACACCAACGACATCTGGTTTCAACAGGATGGCGCTACGTGCCACACAACTCATGCCACATTGGACATTCTGCACGAGCGATTTGAGGGCATGGTCATCTCACGTGGAGGTGAGGTGAACTGGGCACCGTGATTGTGTGATTTGACCCCATTAGACTTTTTTGTGGGGTTTTCTTAAGTCGCAGGTCTATGCGAATAAGCCACAAACCATAGCGGCCCTCAAAGCCAACATAACCAAAACCATCGGTCAAATTAATCCTGATTTATGCGCTAGAGTCATGGAAAATTGGACATTTCGGATGCGCGCCACCCAGAGAAGCCGCGGCGGACATTTAAACGATGTTATATTGCACACATAATGGCATCGATAGGCCTTTCAAACGAATAAAAAAATTGATGATATCTCACGCACACTTTGTTTTCGGACGGATTCTCCAAGGTGTCCAGATGCTGGGATCTAGCGGGGCGGTTCAGCCTGATGTTACTTTGATTTAATCCAATTTATTTCGGAATACGAGCCATAACAAAAAAGTAAACCACTACAAATTAACTACAAAAACTTTTGGCTGATTCTCTCAGATCCTTAGTTTCCGAGATCCAGCCAGATAAATGCTCATAACTTCTGAACTGTTGAACTACAAATTCAGGGAATATGATTTTCGGGAACTAGAAAATCTTAGCTATAAGTTGACATGGAAACCAGATCCCTAGCGAGCGGGGCCCAACGGTCTGATGTCAATATAAGAAAGTAGATAGTAAGTAAATATAGCACTTATTATAAAAATAAATAATTTAGACACATACAAAAAAATAACAATAAAATGTGTGCGTTGCGACTTGCGGTGTGACAAATGATAAGTAAAATGTGACTCACGCTCAACAGGCGGGTAGTCGATGCGATGGTTGGGGTCGAGTATGACGGCGAGCTTAGCGAGGTTGGGGATGTGCCCGAACGGAGTGCGTCCGTACACCAGCGAGTACAGGATGCAGCCCAGCGACCACACGTCTGACCGGAACGATATCTGCATCACACAACACACCTTAAAGCCTTGACGGATTTTGAATTAGGTATTAGTGGAATTATCTGAACCACGAGATTGACAGTATTATGAAGTATCAAGAAATCTAGTGTGGCGGCTGCAAGCCACCTGCGATTATCAAAGTGCGCAAGCTTGTTTTGTGATAGGGAATTTGTTTTTTTTACAAGCTTTTTATTAACAATTATTGCAATGTATGTATGTTTGTCCAGGTGAAATTTTGCAACTGAATTTTAAACCCGTTCCCCTTAACCGATTGAGCTGAAATTTGGAATACATATGTAACTTCGGTGACAATGCAATAATATGGTACCATGGAGGTGGTCTCGTGATGGAGACGGATGCTAAACAACTGAGCTTCTGAATGGATTATAGTAGGCTACTAGTGTTTGGGCTCATTTGAATCTGCTTGCGGTTCCGATTATGAATATTATAATAGCTTGTTTTAAAAAAGTATTTTTTCAACAAAAAACTTAAGTATTTAATCTATTATGAAATTTATTATTTTTTAGGATAGTGTAGTGGACTTTAGGCGTACACAACTAACACCACAAGAGTTTTATTAATGTCGCATTACTATTGGGAGTGTAATGTATTAGTATTACAGTAATATTGTGCCGCCTGCGAGCACCTCAGGAGAGGGACGCTCTCACTACTGACGTTGCGTCACTATACCTTGATAGGAGCGTTGCCGTCGCCTTGCGCGACTCTATAGCCACCGGCGCCGCCCAGGAGCGCCTCAGGAGAGATGTATGTACGAGTACATCCCCGTGACTTGTGCTCTCACTACTGACGTTGCGTCACTATACCTTGATAGGAGCGTTGCCGTCGCCTTGCGCGACTCCATAGCCACCAGCGCCGCCCATGATCGCCTCAGGAGAGATGTACGAGTACGTCCCCGTGGCTTGTGCTCTCACTACTGAAGTCGCGTCACTACTGATAGCTGACGCGATGCCAAAATCGATGAGCTTCAGTCGTCCGCACACTAAGAGGAAGTTCGCTGGTTTCAAGTCGGCATGGATTACACCTGAAATAATAATCATGGCTAAATAAAAGTTCTTATTTAAAAATATTTTCAATTAAATTATTTTCTACAGGATAATGTACATGCATAAATACAGCCTCTATAGTCCTAGTCCTGTCCAACTATACAACATGAGTTTTTTAACTAATACCTTGATCAACCATCAGAATTATATTTATATTTTTTATCTAACACTAATTCTAGTACAGGGAGAATAAGATCTGCACTGACGCCCATCCAACCATCTTATAACCTTAAAGTAATGGAGGAGGACTTGGTTTGATAGCAGCTTTTTTTTGGATTTTCATAATGAATGACCATCAATGTAGTATAAGTACGTTGGTACCATGCTCGTGGATATAGTGCACGGCATGGAGCATCTCCTCCCAGTAGTGCAGCACAAGCGCGGGAGGCAGGCCGGTGCCGCGCGCCTTCAGGAATGACGACAGATCCGTCTCTCCAGCCTCCAGCACCAATCGTAGCAGCTGGTTAGCTCTGTCGTATTCACTGAGGAAAACAATAATAAGGTCTCGCTTGACTACATCAACCTCATACCAGATTTACACATTCGCGGAAAGTGCGAGTATGCCTGTGTGCGTACACTTGCCACTCGTCTCGCGATCGAATGTAGCTCATCTGCGTGGACTGCGTGAGTATTTCAATGAGCATTTCTTTAAGCGAAGACACGAGTAGAGTGTGAATGTGTAAACTTCATTTAAGATCTTTGACACCATTATTGAGTGAAAAAAATAGATCTTCTTTTAGAGAAATAAACCAATATAAATAATATGATAGATAGATCAGAACTAACTCGTGAAATGTTTACAAATACAAATATGGTTGCATTTTAATAAATACTTACTAATCATACAACCGGATGACCCTGTCCGAGTTCTGCAGCTCCCTCAGCAGCCGCACCTCGTTGATATAGCCCTGAGCCAAGTCCTGGTCTGTGCCAAGGTACACACACTTCACTGCAAACTCACAAGATGTGCTTACTTCTAAAACCTGCAAAATAGCACAACTGTTTCTTAGATAAATAGTAAAAATATAATAAACTTAGTTACATCATATATAGTGAATGCATATTATAATTGTTTAGCTCATGTTATTAGTACTGATCGGCATAGGTAGTGCTATTCACAGGAATTAGTAACCGTTAACTTAACATGGATATGCCTTCTAAATCCCGGGAAATATATTTTTATTTTATTTAACAGGGTGAATAACCTGTTAAATAAACTATTCAGCTTTATGCAAATACATGCTGTATTGGTCACTACAGTCATCCTAACGCTTTTGTAGCTTATCGCGAGTGAGAGGAGGACTCTGTTTCGCTATACGCACACATTGACATTTTATCGACATTTTCACTTCATTTACATCGACATTTAGAAAAATATTATCGGGAATCGGGGAATAAATCCCAGGGCATATCCATAACTTACCTACGCCGACCCCTAGTTATTAGGGTTAAAAGGTATATGTAATTAAATTAGATATGCATTTATTTCAGACAACAAATAAAATAAAACAGTGATAATTAGAACAACAATTGTTTAACCATACACAAATGTATTTGCAGGATCCTTGATGGGTTAATAATGTATAGTAAATGGACCAAAACTTTGATAAGTGCAATTAAATTAGTTTTCTACCGTAGAAGATAGCAAGTCATAATCAAAGGCAACGCAAATAATGTATACATTTTTCATATGCTTTGAGTAGAAACTATTCCTACACTAAGCGTCAAAGTCTTCAAACGTATTACTAGCCTATATTTGCTAGTTTTAAAGTAAAACACAATTAGGTACCTTGTAAACTTCACTGGATCCTCCCTTTCCTAACATCTTTATAAACATGTACTTTTTGTTCTTAATGCTTGTAGTCTTGAAGAGTATTTTAGAGTTGGCCCCTCCACCACTCTGAGGGTAAGATGGGGTGGCAACATATAACAAAGATGTTGGTTTCGTGTTCATGGGAGTCTCAGGAACAGGTACAGGAGCTGGCATTGGCTCAGGTCTTGAGGGAGGGCATTGAGGCTCATCTTTCTTCTGGTTCGGAGTAAATAATTCACATCTTACTCTATCTCGGTTTTGAACTAGGGCTTTCTGTGGAGTTTTCTTATGGCTCTTCCTTGCAGAGCCAGGTGTAAACTTTCTAATGCCGCTCTTTATCTTTGGAGTGGGAGTTTTTATTTTAGCATGAAGGTTAGGAATGTGATTTGGAGCCTTGCCTTGCTTGGCTTCTGGAGTGCTTTTAATTGCAGAGCTTTGGCTCTGAGTCCTCACGTTATTGTGAGGCGCTAAAACACTACGCTTCTTTACCTCAGTACTAGGATGATCCCTAGTGATAACAAGTTTTGGGGGATTTTGCATGTAGCTATCTTTATTTGGGTATGTTTGGTTAGAAATCCAACTCGCAGCAGAGTTTTCTTTATCATGGTCATTCCGTACAAGCTTCTTCTCCGATACGAATTCTTTTATATCCTTTTGAGACGATTTCAAGTTAGGAGTAATAAACTCCTTGCTTGTACTTTTACGGCGTTTTGATTGTGCTTTAGCCGCTGGCGACAGTTTCTTCGCAACCGTTTGACCGAAGGAGCTGTCGCTCTCATCGCTGGAGCTAAAACTGCAATAGGGACTGTCTTCTCTAGCCTGAAGAAGCTCCAAATTCGCAAGCAATGCAGACATAGGCATCGGAGCGAACTTCGCGCTATTGGAAGTGGTTTCTGTGTTTCCGTTCATCGCATTGACATTATATTACAAACTAAATTAATTAAAATGTCTTTCACTTTCCAACCCTTTGGACCCTCAAATTCGCTATCAAAAATAGTTTGGTAAACCGTTTAAAAAAACTTTTGAATATAGTTGTTGACAAAATGGCTGATGTAATGACCACTGTTGCCAACTTTACCCTAAACTTTGTAGCTAGATCTCTAGTGAAAAGTTGCCAGAATTACTATTCTTACATCCTAAAAAATTGCTATATTACCTACTTTTGCTTTATATGTATTTAACAGACATGCTTAATTTAAAGAATTAAGCATTCAAAAGGTTTTGTTGACTTATTAATATAAAATTTGCAACCACCTAATGTTAAAACAAAAAAATATTGGTATTTATATAGGTAGGTATGATGTGGTTTATTAAAAAATCAGACATGTAAAATAATTTCTTGAAATCTTATTTAAATATACGTTGGACTAACCAGAATAATTTTCCGCTAGCGGAAACATTGCAACTTCGGTCAAGCGAGTATTCGAGAGTTGTTTGTTTTGATTTGTTTTGTTGATGTTTTTATTTCTCTAAATAAAAGCAAATAAATCGCTTAAATCGTAAAATATTAGTAATATTATTAAAACTATACGGAGTGGGGCTCGTGACATTATTTACAAAGTGTTTATGAGATGTTTGACCGAGTATCAAGCCGGGACGCTGTTAACTGAATTAGAAGACGTTTACTGTTTCGTAAACTTAGCAATTTCGGAACGAAACTCCTTTCCTCATTATCTATGTATTTTATTACCCAGAGTACCGTCATTTTTCTACCTGTCACCTTTTCCTTATTATAATGCGCGCAGGCAAAGATGAGACTTGACGGATCACGTGGTCATACCTGCGCAGTAGACAGTTTTCAGGCCATTTTGGCGGTATGCGAGTCAAGCGGGGAGGGCCGGCGAGGTATGGCGTTCGCGCATGCACATTCAGTCGTGTATCGTTCCCCGCAACCCGCGCACACGCCGCTGTGGTCCCAAGTACTGACGAGTGAAAAAGTTGATTGTTGTGTTCGTTATTTTTTTGTTATAGTTTTCATTATAGTTTTATGTTGACTATGCCTCGAGGCAAAACTTTAAAAAGACAACGTAGGAAGATGTTGTTTGACGTTTATAAGTTTATGGCGAAGGAAGCGGAGGAAGGCGTCGGAAATTTGAAATCGGTACAAAAACGTACCGCTGCTGCCTCTCGGACCTCACTTAACACGGTGAAGAGAATTGTGAAGGAAGCGAATAGCTCCGAATTGCTGCCAGTGTTTCGCACTCCTGGAAAAAAACGACGGAGATTAAACCCAGTAACCGACGTGGACAATTTTGATAAAGGGGTGATAAAACGTTGTATCCACAATTTTCACATCACAAATAAGGAACTCCCGACAATTAAAAAGATTGAAAATAAATTGCGTGATGACATCGGGTATCAGGGATCTGCAACCAGTTTGATTATAAAAGATCTTGGGTTTCGGTGGAGGAAGACTGAAAATAACAGGAAAATTCTTATAGAAAAGTCCGATCTCCGCCTCAAAAGAATTAAATATTTAAAGAAACTCAGACAATACCGTCAAGAAGGCCGCCCCATAATATACACTGACGAGTCATATGTGCATTCTACGCACACAACATCAAAAGGTTGGTCGGATCTGTCAGTGGAAGGACTAAAGAAACCAATTTCCAAAGGGCAGCGGGTAGTCATCGTGCACGCAGGTTCCGAAGATGGTTTTGTTCCGAATGCTTTGTTAATGTTTAAATCGGGAACAAAATCAGGGGACTACCATGACGACATGAATTTCATTAATTATAAAAATGGCTTGAGACTCAATTAATCTCAAATCTCCCACCAAATTCCGTCGTGGTAGTCGATAATGCGTCCTACCATAACAAGGAGGAGGAGTCTGCGCCAACCTCGAATACGAAAAAAGCCGAGATGCAATCTTGGCTTGCAGGAAAAGGCATCGCATTTACTTCGGAGATGTTGAAGCCAGAGCTTTACAATATAATAAAAAAGCACAAAGAGGGCCACAAACTATATAGCATAGATAAAATACTGCAAGAGCATAACCACCGCGTTCTTAGATTGCCCCCATATCATCCCGATTTAATTCCTATCGAAATAGCCTGGGCAGCAATAAAAGGTCATGTTAGCAGCAAGAACGTGAAATGGAATATTACAGGAGTAATGGAGTTAGTGAAGGAACAGGTGGACCAAATGGGTCCAAATGAGTGGAAAGCGTTATGTGAAAAAACTAAAAGAATTGAAAATAAATATATTGAAAGTGATCATATTATTGACGATTTGACTGATCGGAAATTAATAATATCAGTAGTGGATTCGTCCGACGACAGTGACAGTGACACGGAAGACAGCGAAAATAGCTCCAACGAAGACGAACTAGTCACACCACAGCCTAGTACAAGTGGGACAGCTCGTGAAAGTGGTTGCCATCGCAGCCACGAATATATAAGTGGTGTTCGTTTTATACACGATGACGACAGCGATAGCGATTTCAATGTTCAATAAATATATTATTAATCGGAACTCATTAAACTATTTTGAGCGCGACTGTACCTGCGCGAAATCCCCTCTACTAGCATCTGACAGGTCTCATCTTTCGCTGCGCGCATTGTACCTGGGGGTAGCGAGGACTTTTTTTCTCTTCCGACGTTTGCCTTTGAGTCGAGCGGACGCGTCGTTGCGATTATTTTCTGTTGATTTCCAAGGTTAATTTTGTTTATTTTCTAATCCAAAATGTCAGAGTTAAAGGTATTGATGCTCAAATACGAGATGTGTGTTAAGCAAATGAATTGTCTCTGAGCCTAAGCCTCAAAAAGGAAATTTCAAATACAGATGTGGCGTTTAGTGTCTATGAGGTCAAGCTATGTTAATTCTAGTATAGTCTATGAGAAGTGTCTAGGTTCAATTGTCTATGAATAAGAAATGTTTAGTAACTTCCGGTTGGTTTCGGGATGTTGGTGGCTTGGAAGAGCTTCCTTCTTCTCGACCGAACCAAGATACGAAGCGGACCGGCGGTACGTCCGAGGTTATAATTTTATTATACGACCTAGACATAAGTGCTGGCTGTAATAGTGAGTAAGAAGATACAATATATCTACATAATTGGAGAATCTGGATTTCATTTCCTAAATTGGTGACCCCGAGCGTGTCAAGTCAACCCAGCGACCACGCGCTCTCTCCAGCCAGCCAGCACCCACGCCTCACACAAGACTGTGTATTGTACGAGCCATCGGCATCGCCCTGGTCATCCCTGCCCGGTATCTATGACGATTTTCTCAGAAGCATAGCAAGCAACCACGTGCGTCAAGAATCATAAGTACGTCGGACCACGTGAGCCTACCAAACTCACGAGAAAAAAAGTGCATGAACGAATTTCCTTCCCTGCCGCCGTCAGTCTCAAGCAACGACAAAAGTATTCGGCGCAGAGCAGGCGCTGAAAAGAACTTCATTACAGTTTCCACGGTTTTTCTCTCATCTCACCGCCACACGTGGCCCTCCGTGTACGTCCACGCCATGCATGTTTTCATCAAGTTCAGTCAGACCTGGACCTTAGAAAAACATTTTTCGAACAAACAAGACAAGAAGAATTACATGAAAATCGTGAACGCATCCGTAGAGACTAGCTAGGTTAGATTTATATTGTCTGTGGCATTGTGATCAAGTTTTTATTTCTGTTTCAATTTCAATCTAACAATTTTAAAATACGCTGACAGCCGCTCACTTGTGAGTGCGTGAAGTTAGCCCCGCACTTTTGAATAATCTGAATTCTAAAATTGTGCTGAGTTGTTCTAGGTTTGTTCTACATTGTTCCAGTCCAGAATATTACACCTCTAAAGTCAATAATACCGCTGGAAAACGAAGATACCAGTTTTCAAGGCCAGCCCCTCACTTGTTGATTTTTTAGTTTTTTTTAATTGTTCTGAATTGTTCTAGGTTTATTCTACATTGTTCCAGAATAATAGCATACTGAAATCAAAATTGAATTTTAAAAAACGCAAAAAACTGTTTCTAACGAAGTTTAAAAAGTGCGGGATTCGTGCCGCATTTCTTTTTCTTCCAGTTTTTGACAATTGTTTTGAATTGTTCTAAGTTTGCTCTGCATTGTTCCAAAAGGAAAAAAAATCTGTCATTAAATTTAAGCCAGAAAACTGAAATACCGAAGTGTGAAGTTAGCCCCGCACTTATCGATTTTCCAGTTTTTGACAGTTGTTCTGAATTGTTCTAAGTTAGCTCTGCATTGTTCCAAAAGGAAAAAATTCTGTCATCAAAGTTGAAGCCATAAAACTGAAATACCGAAGTGTGAAGTTAGCCCCGCACTTTTCGATTTTCCAGTTTTTGACAGTTGTTCTGTATTGTTCTAGGTTAGCTCTGTATTGTTCCAAAAGGAAAAAATCTGTCATCACAATTAAGCCATAAAACTGAAATACCGAAGTGTGAACTTAGCCTCGCACTTTTCGATTTTCCGGTTTTTGAGAATTGTTCTCTATTGTTCTACATTAACTCTGCATTGTTCCAAAAGGAAAAAATTCTATCATCAAAATTGATGCCAGAAAACTGAAATACCGAAGTGTGAAGTTAGCACCGCACTTTTCGATTTTCCGGTTTTTTTACAATTGTTCTGTATTGTTCTAGGTTAACTCTGCATTGTTCCAAAAGGAAAAAATTCTATCAACAAAATCTATCCCAGAGCACTGAAATACCGAAGCGTGAAGTTAGCCCCGCACTTTTTGATTTTACAGTTTTTGGCAGTTATTCTGTATTGTTCTAGGTTAGCTCTGAATTGTTCCAAAAGGAAAAAATCTGTCATCACAATTAAGCCATAAAACTGAAATACCGAAGTGTGAACTTAGCCTCGCACTTTTCGATTTTCCGGTTTTTGAGAATTGTTCTCTATTGTTCTACATTAACTCTGCATTGTTCCAAAAGGAAAAAATTCTATCATCAAAATTGATGCCAGAAAACAGAAATACCGAAGTGTGAAGTTAGCACCGCACTTTTCGATTTTCCGGTTTTTTTACAATTGTTCTGTATTGTTCTAGGTTAACTCTGCATTGTTCCAAAAGGAAAAAATTCTATCAACAAAATCTATCCCAGAGCACTGAAATACCGAAGCGTGAAGTTAGCCCCGCACTTTTTGATTTTACAGTTTTTGGCAGTTATTCTGTATTGTTCTAGGTTAGCTCTGAATTGTTCCAAAAGGAAAAAAATCTGTCATCAAAATTAAGCTATAAAACTGAAATACCGAAGTGTGAAGTGAGCCCCGCACTTTTTGATTTTCCGGTTTTTGACAATTGTTCTGTTTTGTTATAGGTTAACTCTACATTGTTCCAAAAGGAAAAAATTCTGTCATTAAAATCTAAGCCAGAAAACTGAAATACCGAAGTGTGAAGTTAGCCCCGCACTTTTCGATTTTCCGGTTTTTGATAATTGTTCTGTTTTGTTATAGGTTAACTCTACATTGTTCCAAAAGGAAAAAAATCTATCATCAAAATTGATGCCAGAAAACTGAAATACCGAAGTGTGAAGTTAGCCCCGCACTTTTCGATTTTCTAGTTTTTGGCAGTTGTGCTGTATTGTTCTAGGTTAGCTCTGCATTGTTCCAAAAGGAAAAAATTCTATCATCAAAATTGATGCCAGAAAACTGAAGTACCGAAGTGTGAAGTTAGCCCCGCACTTTTCGATTTTCTAGTTTATGACAGTTGTGCTGTATTGTTCTAGGTTAGTTCTGCATTGTTACAAAAGGAAAAAAATTCTATCATCAAAATTGATGCCAGAACACTGAAATACCGAAGCGTGAAGATAGCCCCGCACTTTTAGATTTTCCAGTTTTTGACAGTTATTTTGTATTGTTTTGGGTTGGTTCTTTAATGTTCCAAAAGTAAAAAGATCTATCATCAAAATTGAAGCAAGAAAACTGAAATACAGAAGCGTGAAGTCAGCCCCGCACTTTTTGATTTTCCAGTTTTTGACAGTTATTCTGTATTGTTCTAGATTAGCTCTGTATTGTTCCAAAAGGAAAAAATTCTATCATCAAAATTGATGCCAGAAAACTGAAATACCGAAGTGTGAAGTTAGCCCCGCACTTTTCGATTTTCTAGTTTATGACAGTTGTGCTGTTTTGTTCTAGGTTAGTTCTGCATTGTTACAAAAGGAAAAAAATTCTATCATCAAAATTGATGCCAGAACACTGAAATACCGAAGCGTGAAGATAGCCCCGCACTTTTAGATTTTCCAGTTTTTGACAGTTATTCTGTATTGTTTTGGGTTGGTTCTTTAATGTTCCAAAAGTAAAAAGATCTATCATCACAATTGAAGCAAGAAAACTGAAATACAGAAGCGTGAAGTTAGCCCCGCACTTTTCGATTTTCTAGTTTTTGAAAGTTGTGCTGTGTTGTTCTAGGTTAGCTCTGCATTGTTCCAAAAGGAAAATATTCTATCATCAAAATTGATGCCAGAACACTGAAATACCGAAGCGTGAAGTTAGCCCCGCACTTATAGATTTTCCAGTTTATAACAGTTGTTCTGTATTGTTCTAGGTTGGTTCTTTAATGTTGCAAAAGAGTAAACATACTTAGTCAAAATTGAAGTCAAAATACGGCAATAAACAAAAATACCGATGTAAGAAATTAGCCCCGCACTTTTCGAACTCGCATATTGAGTCAATGGAACGTTGGCTTTGTGTCTTGTACAATCTCGTATTATTTCGTTGAGCCAAGAAAGAAGCATGTTGGTATTTTGGGACGCGCTTAACATCTGGAAAACTGGTACCTTAGACTCTGGAGTTTCAACTACTATCTGGTACAAATAGATGTGAGGCGAAAGTTCTCCGTTAGGTTTAATCAATTTTCGGACCAACGAACCGGTGCCATCGATACAGATATTCTGTGAGTTTATTAAGTATACAGCTACCTGTTCTGGGGTCCAGTAATGCAAGAAAAACGGATCCAATCCGATAGCGTGAATTTCTCCTGAGTGACATCCATACTTCATCAAGTGAAGTATGAAGTATGAAGCAAATTGTCTACAGCATTTGTTTTTTTAGGTCGAAATTAAAGTCTCGACGCTCCTGCTTTGCTTTTCGCAGTACATCGTTATTGGTAAATGTGGAGGCTCAGGATCGCCGAATTTTAATACTTTGTCTGCTTCATTTCTTCGCCAAATACACGGTAAAATATTTCGCTCCACCATTTCCTTTGAAACTTGGGTTCTTCGCGCTCCTTTTAACTGACCATGTGAAAAAGTTTTGTCGTAGTTCTCGAACACGCACTCCATTATTACTTCTT
This sequence comes from Philereme vetulata, assembly GCA_918857605.2. Lineage (NCBI taxonomy): Eukaryota > Metazoa > Arthropoda > Insecta > Lepidoptera > Geometridae > Philereme > Philereme vetulata. The sequence goes on from OU975482.1 coordinate 3,667,473, forward strand.
CATTCAAAAGAGGTTTATTTGCCACCATACCAGCAAAACGGCTACTACATTCGTTGCATTCACCTGATAGTTTGAGATAGATTCCAGACTGCGACAGTTTGCATCTTTTAAACGAAATAGGGCATTCGATTTCTCTTTGCTCCCAGATAAGCTCATACAGCGTATCCGTCCAAACTTTCCGCAGCAATGTACTGTAACCCCTTTCGGACAACCTTTTGTCAGCACATTGTGTGTCCTCAGGAGCCATACTTAGCCAAGTCTTATTGAGAATTGTCAGATTGAAAGATTTACATTTTACATATTTCGAGCGTTTCGTTGTTTTCGTAGTCTTTAAAAGTGGAATCATTTTGAATTTCGATGCTATGATATTTGAAAACTCTGTCCAACGTACGAGAATCGTATACACATATTTCGTTCGATGATATGCTGCAGTTTTCATTTAATTCCTTACAGATTCTAGCGTAGATCTCGGAACTTGAACATTGAGGCTTCCCAAGTAGATGAGGTTTTAAGTAGTATTCACAAAACGCTTCGATAGCGCGTTCTAGGATCGGAAAACATTGAGTAGTGCCACCTAGTTTGGTTTTAGGAACTACTATAAGAACTATTTATACTAAAAACGGGATATTTACCATGATTTGTGAGTATTTGAGTATGCCGATATTTCGGCGCAGTTGCATGCGCCATGATCACGGGTAAACTGAAGTCTTTGCGAGTAGGTAGTTATTGGCAGATATAACGATCTACCCTCTTTCTTAGTCTCTTGCTATTGTGGTCTCTATTATATGTGGGAGTTCTTATATTGGTCAAACCAAACGCACTATAGCTTGTCGGGTGAAGGAACATATCAGGGCGGTGAAGAATGTTGACAGACAAAAGTCTGCCATAGCGGAACATCTGCTGCACTCAGGCTCAAACCACTGGATCGAGCTACACAACCCACAAGTAATCTCAACTGAGCGACATTACATGCCAAGACTGGTTCAAGAGGCAATTGAGATTGCCAAACACAAGAATTCCAATCGTGAAGATGGTTTTCAATTATCTGGAGCCTGGAATCCTGTGGTGAGAATGTGTAAGAACAGAAGAAGTGAAGTGTCAATTACGCGTCCTGATACCGTGAGTGTTGTGTGTCGGAATCGAGTTATGATCGAGAATGAAGCCGGTGGTAGTAATAGAATTAGCGAATTAATTCCTAGCAAGAGACTAAGAAAGAGGGTAGATCGTTATATCTGCCAATAACTACCTACTCGCAAAGACTTCAGTTTACCCGTGATCATGGCGCATGCAACTGCGCCGAAATATCGGGATACTCAAATACTCACAAATCATGGTAAATATCCCGTTTTTAGTATAAATAGTGTTCATAACCATGATAGTTTCAAAAGTTATACTATAAGAACTACTCTACTGTCATAAAATATTACTAAAACCAACTTAGAAGGATAAAGAAACTCTTTATACTATTAGTATACCTCGGTATCAAACCAAAATTTAAATTTTATTTATTCAGATTAATTATACTTATTATAATTTATCTTACTAATAAATATCACAGAATAATTATCAGGCAGTAGGTACGGGAAAAATAATCAAAATGCCCTGTATTGGCTCGTCATAACTAATAGCAAATGAGCCCAAATTAAAGTGGTTTACTAGTAAACATTGAAGAGTTCCACTATTCCTATCCAGTTTCATCATCAGGCCCTAAACGAACATACACGCATGCCTTCTAGATTTGTTTGTTTTGTCAGACGAAAGTTGGTACTTAGGAACTAGTGGTTCACCCCGAACTGAGATCTCGCGAGTCTTCCATAATAACGAAAATATATTAATTATTTGTAATCCTTGAATAAAAATATGCACATTGCAAAACGAACTAATTGACCTACAGTTTCATTCAAATTACAAGTACCGGGAGTTCATGTAAAATGGTTATTCTTTTCAGGGGTAGAAATTGTAGTTAAGTAGTAGGTAGACACTAAAGCATACAATGTAAAAAAGAGAGAATGCATGGTCTTTCAGGCCAGGGGTCGCCAATGTCCGTCGCCAATACGTACCATCAAATTGTATGGTACGCCGTGGAAACGAGTCGATATTTTTATATACCTTGTATAGACATTGGATAACCTTTGACCTGAGAGACGATGTAGACATTGAGAGGGAGCGGAGGGCGTTGTCTGTAAGAGCACAAATGATCGCCCGCAGGTTTGCTCGTTGCTCCACTGATGTAAAAATCTGCCTATTCCCAGCCTACTGTACTAGCTTCAACACGAGCAGCCTGTGGGTTAATTATACGCAAAGACAGTACAACGCCCTACGCGTACAGTATAACAACGCGTTCAGGGTGCGGGTGGGGCTGCCCCGGTTCTGCAGCGCGTCGGGGATGTTCGCCGAGGCGCGAGTGGACTGTTTCTACAGCACCATGCGCAAGCGGCGCACATCTCTGGGGCGCAGAATTCGGGCCAGCTCCAACGGTATACTGAATGCGTTCTCAAACAGGTTCGACTGTATCCACTGTTGTACCATTGTTGACCATTGTTGTATGGTACATGCGCAGTACTTGCACTAGATACTCACATACCTACCGCATATTTTTATTTTGACACGCTACAATTTAGTTTTGATATAATTTAATTTATGTTTGATTTGATTTTGTTTTAACTGTTATTTAATTTAATTTTTCACTATAATTTACTAACTTAATTTATAAGAACATTTTATTATTATTAACATTGATATGGATCATAGATATCTGAAAAAAAAGCTACACGTAAACCCAATTTCAGCACTGTGAGGTCCAATATCTCAACAACCTCCCCTCATTTATAACTCATTCAGTTACGCCAGGAACAATCCTACCTACCAAATTTCACGATGATCGGATTATCGCTTCGAAAGTTATCCTCGGACAAACATACTTAGGTACATACATACAACGCCAAATTGTCCAAGTTGATTTGGAGATCTCGCTTCGCTCGATCCTAATACACTAGCACGATCCTTTCACTGCTAAGCATTATGGAGTTCTATTGATTTCCAGTAAGGAAAGGCAGAAGCTTTTTAATACCTTATAATAGGTAGTACCTACCTACCTGTAGTTACCAAGGTATCTAGCCAGGTTTTCGTAAGCAACATGGGTAGGAAGATACGTAGATTTCTTTCTAATGCGTAGGTAGCCCACATACTTATGCTGTTTTCCAGAATTCGATAGTTTACATTAGAAATTTAATAAAATACGTACCTACCTACTTTACTCTTTTGTCGGTAACTAGAAAGGTACCTATATAGGTACTACCGAATTAATTACCTGTTCATGCGAAGCCGGACGGGAGAGCTAGTTGGTAGATACTTACCTAGGTAACACACAAATAAAAAACACAATATAAACTATTGGTTCGCTCCGAACTGAGATGATGATTAAAACAAGAAAAATGTTATTTGTAATCTTTGACTAACAAAATAGTGCCACGAAAAAATAACCAAATACCTACTTGACCTACAGTTTCATTCAAATTATCGATATTGAATTATGATGTTATGAATCATAACCAATTAACATGAACTCCCGTTCATTAATCATAACTTATGATTAATGAACGGGAGTTCATGTTAATTGATTACTCTTTTTTGGGGTACAAATTGCAGTGATTCTGGATTTCAGATGTTTCCCTATATTTGTGTCACTAAAGCTATGCGCATACCAAATTTCAGGACTGATGGGTAACTGGTGTACCCTGTGAATTTCGTCAAAGTTCAATTTGTATTATAGTTAATAACTCAAAATATACAAGGACTTTAATAACAAAACAGCGGAGTCGAAATGCACTAATGATACCTTATATTTGACGTCCCACTTGACCTAATAGTCTCATTCCAATATCTTAACAACCCCCAACATTTTTAGCTCATTTAGTCACACAAAAAATTGTGCCGTCACTACCTACCTATGTATCAAATTTCACGATGATCAGATCAACGCTTTGAATGTTATCTTTGGACAAACAAACATACGTATGTACATACAATGCCGATTTGCCCAAGTTGATTTGGAGATCTCGCTTCGCTCGATCAATTTTTGATTGGGTTAAAATTCGATTTTACTCGATACCTAATTTTATACCTACCTATACTATAAGTATGATCAGAATGTAACTGACATAGTCAGATGTTTTTAACTACCGAACTTGATATCTACCTATACTGATGATAATTGTCTGGCGTAATTGGTTGTTTTAACCCCCTAACGCAAAAAGAGGGTGTTATGAGGTTGAGGCCCGGCATCGTAGTTCGCAAATTCGAATAGTCCGGTTTGAAGGGTATATGTTGTATGAAAGTATACTTGCCGGTGAAATTGGCACATGAGGATATACACCTGTACACCCTAAGTTGATAGACGAAGGGCAATGCAACGTAGGGTACATTTCTAAGGTACGCGACCTACGAGGCAGTTCTCTGTTAGAGGCCATAAGCTTGTTCCATCTGGATATATAACTAAAAAAAACTGACATGAACGCGGTTTTTTTTATAGAAAGCTAAAATAATTAATTAGGTTTTTAGATAAATCAGTTACCGTTTCCACCGACTCAATATGCGACTTCGAAAAGTGCGGGGCTAATTTCTTACATCGGTATTTTTGTTTATTGCCGTATTTTGGCTTCAATTTTGACTAAGTATGTTTACTCTTTTGGAACATTAAAGAACCAACCTAGAACAATACAGAACAACTGTCATAAACTGGAAAATCTAAAAGTGCGGGGCTAACTTCACGCTTCGGTATTTCAGTGTTCTGGCATCAATTTTGATGATAGAAAATTTTCCTTTTGGAACAATGCAGAGCTAACCTAGAACAATACAGCACAGCTGTCAAAAACTAGAAAATCGAAACGGGGCTAACTTCACACTTCGGTATTTCAGTTTTCTGGCATCAATTTTGATGATAGAATTTTTTCCTTTTGAAACAATGTAGAGTTAACCTAGAACAATACACAGCAATTGTCAAAAACTGGAAAATCGAAAAGTGCGGGGCTAGCTTTACACTTCGGTGTTTCAGTTTTGTGGCTTTAATTTTGATGACAGAATTTTTTCCCTTTGGTACAATACAGAGCTAACCTAGAACAATACAGAATAACTGTCAAAAACGGGAAAATCAAAAAGTGCGGGGCTAACTTCACGCTTCGGTATTTCAGTTTTCTTGCTTCAATTTTGATGATAGATCTTTTTACTTTTGGAAAATTAAAGAACGAACCCAGAACAATACAGAATAACTGTCAAAAACTGGAAAATCTGAGTGTGCTGGGCTATCTTCACGCTTTGGTATTTCAGTAATCTGGCATCAATTTTGATGATAGAATTTTTTCCTTTTAGAACAATGTAGAGTTAACCTATAACAAAACAGAACAGTTGTCAAAAACCGTAAAATCGAAAAGTGCAGGGCTAACTTCACACTTCGGTATTTCAGTTTTATGGATTTAATTATGATGACAGAATTTTTTTCCTTTTGGAACAATACAGAGCTAACCTAGAACAATACAGAATACTGTCAAAACTGGAAAATCAAAAAGTGCGGGCGGGGCTAACTTCACGCTTCGGTATTTCAGTGTTCTGGCATCAATTTTGATGACAGATTTTTTTCCTTTTGGAAAAATACAGAGCTAACCTAGAACAATACAGAATAACTGTCAAAAACGGGAAAATCTAAAAGTGCTGGGCTATCTTCACGCTTCGGTATTTCAGTGTTCTGGCATCAATTTGGATGATAGAATTTTTTCCTTTTGGAAAAATGTAGAGTTAACCTATAACAAAACAGAACAATTGTCAAAAACCGGAAAATCGAAAATTGCAGAGCTAATTTCACACTTCAGTATTTCAGTTTTATGGCTTTAATTATGATGACAGAATTGTTTTCCTTATGGAACAATAAAGAACCAACCCAGAACAATACAGAATAATTGTCATAAACTAGAAAATCGAAAAGTGCGGGGCTAACTTCACACTTCGGTACTTAGTTTTCTGGCATCAGTTTTGATAATAGATTTTTTCCTTTTGAATGTAGAGTTAACCTATCACAAAACAGAAAAATTGACAAAAACCGGAAAATCGAAAAGTGCGGGGCTAACTTCACACTTCGGTATTTCAGTTTTATGGCTTTAATTTTGATGACAGAATTGTTTCCTTTTGGAACAATACAGAGCTAACCTAGAACAATACAGAATAACTGCCAAAAACGGGAAAATCAAAAAGTGCGGGGCTAACTTCACGCTTCGGCATTTCAGTTTTCTTACTTCAATTTTGATGATAGAGCTTTTTACTTTTGGAACATTAAAGAACCAATCCAGAACAATACAGAACAACTGTCAAAAATTGGAAAATCTAAAAGTGCGGGGCTATCTTCACGCTTTGGTATTTCAGTGTTCTGGCATCAATTTTTATGATAGAATTTTTTCCTTTTGGAACAATGCAGAGCTAACCTAGAACAATACAGAATAACTGTCAAAAACTGGAAAATCAAATAGTGCGGGGCTAACTTCACGCTTCGGTATTTCAGTTTTCTGGCATCAATTTTGATGACAGATTTTTTTCCTTTTGGAACAATACAGAGCTAACCTAGAACAATACAGAATAACTGCCTAAAACTGGAAAATCAAAAAGTGCGAGGCTAACTTCACGCTTCGGTATTTCAGTGCTCTGGCATCAATTTTGACGATAGAATTTTTTCCTTTTGGAACAATGCAGAGTTAATCTAGAACAATACAGAACAATTGTCAAAAACTGGAAAATCGAAAAGTGCGGGGCTAACTTCACACTTCGGTATTTCAGTTTTATGGCTTAATTGTGATGACATCGCGTCGCCCGAAGGGAAGACTCCCCGGCTTGTCACCAGTGCGGACATGCAGAGGACACGGCCCAGCATGCGCTGGAGGAATGCCCGGGAGGAGCCAGACCGCGGCAGTCATTGGTTGCGGTCGTGAGGACTGACCTGTCCCTGTCGGCCATTATTCTAAAAATGGTCGATGAGTAGAGGTCATGGGAGGCAGTGGCCTCCTTCTGCGAAGAAATCATCTCGCAGAGGGAGGAAGAGGAGCGGGAGAGGGAGAAAGATCCTCTCTCACTGCCGCTCCGGAGAGTGCGGACACGGAGGCGGGCTAATCGAGCCCGCACCCCGTCTCCGCTCCAAGGGCTTGGGATGTTGGGTGCGGGGGCGCCTAACATCCCCTAACCATGGGCCGTCAAAAGGTGGAGATGCCCCTTGTGTTTCGGGGCATCGCACGCGAGGTGGGGAAGTCTTGCGAAGACCTCCCAAGAGGTGGGCTTGCCGCAAGGCGGGCAGCGACACTGATGAGGGCTGCGGAGTGCGCAAGCGGTCCCGCGCCCCCCGTCTTTAGTTGGTGTTGGAGGAACACCCCACGTTTTTAGTGAGTATGCCGCCACTCTGGCGGAGAGTATCACATAACCACCAACCCCCCATCCCCCCCTTGGGACGGTGGTATCCATAAAGGATTTTCCTGGGTAACAAAAAAAAAGGGTTGGGTTGGGTTGGGTTAGGTTAGGTTAGATTGACACTGTCTCTCGACAATATATTTTTGGCGAGGGCAGGAACTAGCTAGGGGACAAACACCGGCTCTAAGAGAGGTTGAAGGCAAAAGGGACGAACTGCACGAGGGACTCATTGAAGAGTGGCTCCAGAGGTTGGCGCAACCTAGCGCCGGCACTGATATTGTCGGAGTGGTTCGTCCGCTTTTAAAAGAGTGGCTCACTAGGGAGCATGTCTCGATGACCTTCCGATTGACACAGGTGCTCACGGGGCATGGTTGCTTCGCAAAGTACCTGTGCCAAATCGGACGGGAATCGACGACGGAGTGTCACCACTGTAATGCCCTCGTGGACACATCGCAGCACACGCTGGAGTTTTGTACTGCCTGGACAACACAACGGCAGGCGCTGGTGGCAATGGTAGGCCGGGATCTCTCGCTTCCGAGCATAATTCAGGCTATGCTTAGCAGCGCTAGAGCCTGGGATGCCGTAATCGCCTTCTGTGACGAAGTTATGTCTCAGAAGGAGGCTGCGGAGCGTATCAGAGAAGATGATCCTCTCGCTGAGCCACTCCGCAGACGAAGGACCGGAAGGAGGCGAAGACAGTTTCTTCGCCTTTTTCAGCTCGATGGAGGCCAGCAGGGTTCGGGTGCGGGGAGCTCCGACCCAGCATCGCACAGGCCTTCTACGCTGGGGAATGTCCTCCATATTCCAGGACATTCCTCTCCCTCCCAGGAGGGGGACGGAGGGGTCTGCTTAAGGCGGACATTAACCGACAGGGCCGCGGTTGAATCCAATCGGGACCCCGTGACCTTGTCAGGTGCTAATGCAGCATCGAACCACTCATCCGATGGGCGGTTTGATGATGCACTGGCACTGAGGTGAATGAAGGTATATCGGTGGGTTTTTAGTCGGTATGCTGTTGGTTGATAGCCTGCGGAGAGTCCGACAGACTCCTTTAGCTCTCCCCGAGTTAAAGGACATGCGTAAAGCATTTTCCCATCGCAAAAAAAAAAAAAAAAAAAGGTTGACACCTTCATCGGCGGAACGGGAGCGGGAGGAAGACCCGAACTCTCTACCGATTCGCCGCAGGCGGCACGGCCAGCGGCGCCTGGCCTACATTGCTAGAATACCGCCATAACGAAGACCTGCGGGCGACGGATCGGGGGGTCTGTCGCCCGCGCTATGAGGTCCTGAGCTGGAAGACACCTTATGTGTTCCTAAGGTTTTCGAGCCTAGAAGAAGGGTCCAATAGGGCAGACACTAAGGGAGGTGGCTACGGAAGAGTGTGTAACTTACCCGCGGCCCCGACCGGAAGCGAGAGAAGGAACACCCAGGTGGTTTTAGACGGTATGGCACTTTAAGCTGAGTCGGCCTAAGAGAGGCGGTGCCCGGCTGCTGCACCCAGTTCGGCGGCAGCGACCCTATCGTTCGCCTCTAATCTCTACATCTATACAATGCAATGAAACATAACATTTTCCTAAATTAATCTATAGCTCGGCGTCCGCTACACCACTTGTTGCGTTTTATGCTTCCATATAGCTTCCCGACATTTTGCCCTTGATGACCTGGGAGTTGTCGTTGTTGTATATGGCTGCCTCTGCCTCTTCGAGCTTTTTCTTTTACCTTTTTGACCGGGTTTGATTACCCTGCTCAAAATTTGCCAACATGGTTTTGCAAACCTTGAGATTGACCTCAGAGGTTGCTCGTGTAATGGCCAGAAACTCAAGGAAGGCGTTGTACGCGTGGTCTCGTGGAACCGTTGCATCTATTAGACGAGGCGGAGTTACCTGCCCCATGTCAGCTCTTGTCCTGTTTTTATTTGTTGGAGCCTTTGCTGTTGCTGTTGTAGCTTTGACTGTTGTTGATGAGGGATTTCCTGACAGCCCTTGCAGCATTGAGATGAAGGTGTTTAGAAATCCCTTGAGCTGGCCTCCGACTTTGGATCTTTTCTTACGTTCCATCATGCCACTCTGGTGGGCTGCGTCTTTCTCGGCGACTGCCTTTTGTTGGACGCGTTCGGATCCACTGATTGAGGTAGGTATTGGGTGTCCCCAGCTGTCGGTTGTAGTTTTTGAGTCGTGCGCTCTTAGATAGTTTAGGTTTTCACCTCTATCTTCGTACACCTCATGTTGTTCAGAGGCTTTTATACAACCTAGCTGGTCTACGACTTCTCCCTGCTCATACCCGACCATCATTGCATCCACACTTATTACACGTGTAACTTGCGCCACTCCTCCCTTTTCCTCCAACATGGTGAGCATCGAACATGCCTGTGTGAAGGGGGAATTTCCTTCCAATGTGAGTAGAGCGATCGTCTTATTTCGCGATCGCACTAGTCGACATCGGTGGGCCGCCACTTCTGTTTCAGGTTGTGCTCTATATAGTTTGTGCTTCATGGTCGTTTTTGAAGTGCTCTCATTTATGAGTGACGCCAAGCCCGGTGAAATCGCGACGCTATTTCTAGCCCCGATTCGGCAGAAACCTATTCCGAGCCGTTCGTTGTTGCTGAAGAGTGCCACTCCTCGGATTCTTATCCCTGGCACTCCTTTCTCTCCACATGCAAGTAGTGAATGGATAGCGACGCTCTTCGTAGTAGGTTTTTGCTGTGAGCCGGTGCCATTGGTGGTAGTTGGGGCTTGGCTAACAGGTGTTGGTTGTGATTCAAGGGGCGGAAGGTTAGTGTGTCTCTTAGCAGCAGTTCGGAAGATCTTCTCGGCGAAGGACAGAAAGTGTGGTCTACTGGCCGGATCTGCAAGTATGCTATGCAGTTCCGGTTCAACCAGGTTTCTGTCAATCCGAGTTTCTAGATCTGTCCGAGCCGCTAGGAAACGTGGGAAGTCGAGTATGATGTTAAGTATACTTTCACTGATTTCCGAGTCGCACTTGCAACCCGGTCTGTTTTTCAGCTTAAATCTGTGAAGATACTCGGCTATCCCTCCGTGACCTGTCAAGATCTGCACTTGTGTATGTGTAAGTTTTGTGGTGCGAGCTAGCCGATACGCTTTTTGGACATCTGGAAGGAACCTCCTTGTTAGTGCGCCTGTTTTGGAGGTTTCGTATCGATCCTGCCATTTGCTGATCGACTCTTCACGAATTTTCTTCCTAATGTAGGACAGGGGATCCTTCCATAGTCCTGTGTGGCGTCACCGAGTGCCGCTGCCTTTGCCAGCTCGTCAGTTCTCTCATTTCCTGTGGTGCCAACGTGCGCTCTCAGCCAGAACATCCGGACCTCCCGTCCATCTTCCAAGATCCTCCCGATGTTTTCCTTTATGCATCTCACCAGGGGATGGCTCAGACTTGGGTTTCGGAGCAGGTCGAGTGAAGATCTTGAGTCACTCAGTATGTTGACTATCGGTTCCCTGCTTGAATTTACCATCTGAAGCGCCCTGTGTAGTGCATACAGTTTCGACTGGAAGACTGTGCAAGCGGGGTGAAGCTTAAAGGTGGCGAAGTTTGATTCCTTTCCCTCCTCCCACCATGTCAGGGCAGCACCTACTTGGTCGTTGATTTTGCTGCCGTCTATGTATATTTGGGGTCCGCTGACATGCTGGATGGAGTCTTCGAGGAGTTCATACTCCGTGGACATTAGGGTAGATCAGGGATTCCCAAAGTGGTCGATATCGACCCCTTGGGGTCGATATCGGTTTCCTAGGGGTCGATATAAACGAAAACTGATTTTGGGGGTCGACGAGGTCCAAAAATCGACCCCTATTTAATTAACACAAGTTCTTATTTAAATCTTTCATGATAGGTAGGTAGGTACTGTATTGTTTATGTTGTGTTACGTGTACTAAGAATAATTAATATTTTTGTAGAAAATAGCATTGTTGTAGTAATGTAGTCTCAAGTTCGTACTAGATGAAAAACTCGGAAAGTCAGTGTGGACAAGTTTGTGCAAGATAATGAGTTCGAGCGTACGTCTTTTAGGCGCGTTTTGACTTGCTCTCTATTTGACGCTTACGCGATTAAATACGAACGAATTCATGATCAAGTTGCAAGTCCAAACATGATCCCGATATTTTACTATTTAACGAGATTGCACTTAGGTTGAAAGTTCATTTGCGTTTTGAAATTCGTTGGAGCTTGAACGTTAATAACTCATATAAGTACTCATTTATTTCAAGAGATTACAAATATATGTGCCTATGATAAAAAATATGTGCCTAGAACTGCTTTTTGCTACATATTTAGAGACTGATACCAGAGGAGAATCGATTTTTCAGGCCGTGGAACATTTTTTACTGACAAAGCTATTCCATGGAAAAACACTGTTGTCTGTTGCGACTGATGGTGCACCGTCTATGGTTGGTCGTCATCGTGGTTTTATAGCTCACTTAAAGCGACAACTACCTGATGTACAGGTCATTCACTGCGTGATTCACAGGCAGCATTTAGTAGCAAAAAAGCTGAGTCCTAGATTGCATAAGTCTTTACAATATGTAATAAATGCAATCAACAAGATTCGAAGCAATTCTTTGAACTCTCGGTTATTTGCTCAGCTATGTGAGGAAAACGACGAAGTCTTTACTCGATTACTTCTGCACACTGAAGTTCGGTGGCTATCAAGAGGCTCTTGCTTAGAAAGATTTTCAGGCATTTTTGAATCTGTGTTGGAGTTTTTACAAGAAAAAGATCCGAATTTGGAAGAGAATCTGAACAATTGTAAAACAGATATTTATTACTTGACTGAAATCTTTGGAATACATATTCAAAAAAGTTAATTTGCAGCTGCAGGGGGACGATCTTAACTTGATTAAAACAAAATCAATAATATCGGCCTTCGTGGGTAAACTAATCCTTTATAAACAAAATTTAGGCAGAAAAGAATATTCGCAGTTTCCGCATTTGTCTAAATTACCAGAAATGCTTCATTACATTTTATTATATGTCACTCACTTGGACTTATTACACAAGGATTTTACGGAGAGGTTTGAGGGTTTTTTAAATTTACAAATTCCTCAATGGATAATAAATCCGTACAATACCACAGCCTTAGAAGAAGCCAATGTGATAATGTAAGAAGAGTTGATTGACATCAGCACAGACGAAGAGCTTAAGCAGAAGTTCAACCAAGGCTATCAGAAGTTCTGGTTGCAACGCAACATTGAAACACAGTATCCTACATTGTGTAACATTGCTGAAAAATACCTTATCGCTTTTCCATTATCATACCTAGTTGAAAAAAGCTTCAGTGTGGTAACAAACATTTTGACGAAACAAAGAAACCGTTTGAAAATCAACGAACGTGGAGATTTAAGGCTACAACTCACCAATATTAAACCGGATGTAGCTAGATTGGTAGATAGTCACCAGGTTCATCCATCACACTGAATGTTTTATTTTCTCTTTGCGAATTAATACTTTTTTAAATATAATTTCCTACCTACTTAAGATTATTTAAGTACTTAATTTGTAATAATCATTATAAAGTAAATTTGATATTTACTGAATTGTATGTCTTTTTATTTTGTTAAATTTTGATGAAGTCAACTTTAATTACTTAACCAAGTGCAAAGTGTTCCAATTGGTACCTTAGTACCTAGGTATTTTGTATCAATAGGAAAAAACGAAAGATAGGCCCCCTTATTCATAATAGTCTGCTAACTAATTTAAAGCATTGCTAATTCTCACTCTGTCTTCTTATATTGACCTAAGTCAGAATGAAAAATAACACTCTGTATCAGCTGTTTTAAGTTAGCGGACCATTATGAATAAGGGGGTTGATCTTAAAAGTAGGTAGTTTGGCCATGGGGGTCTGAGATAACAGTTCATTTTGGAAAAGGGGTCACTTGTCCAAAATAGTTTGGGGATCCCTGGGGTAGATGGATGAGGTTGGTCCAGATATCCCACTCGGAGTTCAAGCTCCGTTCCGGTGGGAGGTAGTCCTGGGAGAGACCTTTTTTGGCTTTGTACAGGTTTGCCGCCACATGGATTCTGAGGTCCAGTGGAAGCAAACCCGACAGCGCGAGTGCTGAAGTGAGAGAGACAGTCCGGTAGGACCTGCACACCTTTTGAGCAAAACCTCTCTGGAGGGCATTGAGCTGCTTATTGTTCATTTCCAGCTCTGCCGCTCGAGACCATGCGCTTGACGCGTATGTCCTTATAGGTTCTACCACTGCGATTTATATGGTTCTCGTGATCTCGCTGTTTAGTCCCCACGTTACTTTAGCTGCGCACGCGGGTTGTTTGTAGATGTCTACTACTTTCTTGCATTGCGCAGACACGTGGGGCTTAAAGACTAGATTCTTGTCGATGATGAGGCCCAGGAGCTTTATCTCCTCAACGAGGTCAAGTTTTGTGCCGGCCATGTATAGTTGTGGGGTCTCAAATTTCAACTTCTTGGTGAGAAGCATCGCGTTGGTCTTTTGCGGTGCGAAGTTGAGTTTGTTGGCGTTTCCCCATTTTGCAACTTTGTCCAGCGTTGAGTTGACTGACTGCTCCAGATTGCTCACCAACTGTCCTGTGAACACGAGTACCACGTCATTCGCAAAGGCCTGACAGTATGTTCCTTCGAGCTCTAGCAACGAGTCTAGGATAACGTTCCAAAAGATTGGTCCTCCTATGGATCCTTGGACGCAACCTTTTGTTATTTCCTTCTCGTATGCTGCCCTCGCATAGTTTACCGTGATCTTCTGGTCGGTTAGATATGAACACACCATCTTGTACAGGTTTCCCGGACACCTTTTTTTGACAAGCTGGTTTTTCAGTGCTGGCCACCAGGCGTTGTCGAAGGCACCTTCTATGTCCAATGAGATGAGGAGCACGATGTTTTTAGTGTTTACTCCTTTTTTTACGTGCTCTAATAAGTCATAGAGGGCGTCCTCGGTTCCTCTTTGTGGCATGAAGCCGTATTGGTTTTTGTGTAGTGTTGGGAGAATGTGACATTGGAGTCGACCAATCATTAACTTCTCAATGGTTTTGCCAATGGGTCGGTATGACTTTGGGTGGGTGTAGTCTGCGTTCCCTGGCTTTCGGATTATGACCACGTGTGCCGCTTTCCAGTGTGTGGGGAAGTGTTTTAACGATAAGCATTTGTTTGCTATCGCCATGAACACCTCCTTATTACATCTTTTGGCTGCAGCACAGATGTCAGCGGTTAGCCCATCTGGTCCGGGTGCTTTTTTGGGGTTTTGTGTTTGCAAGACTTTTTCCAATTCCGCTAACGTGAAGGGTGGGTCATTTTCCGAAAGGCCCTCTAATACGTTCTCCGCCATTTGATCTCGAAGTTTAGAGTAATGTGATTGGTCGGTAACCTCTGAGTCATCTGGATAGAAGGTTTTGGCTAGGAGTTCTGCCGACTGTTTTGGGGTTAGGGTGTTACCTTCAGGGCATCTCAGAAGCATGTCCTCCTGCATTCCTGACGTTTTCCTGATTACCCTGTAGATTTTATCCCACATACTCTCCTTTTCCTGAGTCGTGCAGAACTCCTTCCAGATCTCCGTTTGGGCTTTTTCTGCTCTCTCTGAGTACGACATTTTGGCTTTTTGGTACTCTTCTATTACCATTTTTTTCCTATCGGGATCTGCATTCCTGATTCTCCTCTTTTTCCTGAGGACCTCCTTTTTAAGATCGCCAAGCTCTTTTGACCACCACGGGGGCTTGGGATCGCCTGCCCTATTTCCTGCAATGGGGATGGTTTGTTTGCAGGTCTCGTTAATGGCCTCTGTGTAGGCTGTGATCTTATTTTCGAGGTCCTCTGGGGTTTTTGACTCCACTACTGAGTTCTGCTAGGATCATTTTTAGCAGAACTGAGAATTCGGTCCACTTTGCCTTCTTGGTGTTATACCTGCGCGTCGTGATCGGCCTGAGAGTTTCTAGGGCCTTTCCTAGGCGCAAGTTGAAGGTGATAGCATTGTGGTCCGAAGTGACGAGACTTTTGTCTACTCTCCAATTTTCGATTTTTCCGAGCAGAGACATGCTGCAAGCAGAAACGTCTACTATACTTGTGCAGGCTCTGTCGTTTCTGAAAGTCTCGAAAGTTGGAGTGTCTCCGGTGTTTAGGATTTGGAGTCCCTTTTCGTTCAGGAATGAATTGTAGGCTTCCCCTCTGTCGTCCTCAGATGCGCTGCCCCACCAGTGACTCCAGGCATTAACATCTCCCGCGACTATGAGGTTGTGTGTATCCAATTTGTCGCAGGCTTTTTTGATCCTATCAAGACAAGGCACGATGTCCTGGACCCCCTCTAGATAGACGGATACTACTCCCAGTTTAAGGCCTCCTCCGATAAGAAGGACCGCCGCTTCAGTCTCGGTCACCAATTGAGGGTCATTTATAACCTCCAGCCGGTCACCGAATACTATGATGACTGCCTTCACCGGTTTTTGCCTGTTTAAGGTGCATTGGATTACCCGAGTCCCCGGATGTTGTTTGAGGACACCGTTTTTTCCAACGTAGGGTTCCTGGACCAGGGCGATTGTAATGCCCCTGTCCACTGCCACCTGGAGTAGTTCCGCCGTAGCCAGTTTCGAGAGTTGCAGGTTGTTTGGATGAACCTCAAACCTGCTCCACCCGTTTTATGAGGGACTGAGCGTTGGTACTGTGAGGCGCCCTTAGCAGTAAGATACTCGGGACCGCGCTATAGCATCCCATTTTTGTTTCTCGGAGCACTCTTTGCTAAAAGCATTGTGCGCCAGGTCTATGCTCATTCCGTGCGCGGTCGAGCAATTCTTACATTTTGGGGGGTTCCCTTCTAGTCTCCCCTTGCATTTTTCCCAGGAGTGAGACTTGCCGCAGTGACTGCATAGCTCGTCTCTCTCCCGGCAGACAACCTTTGTGTGGCCGAAGCCAAGGCATTTAGTGCATTGCACTAGGGGGGAGTGGTCAAACACAGGCCTGCGCTGCATGCCTATGTAGACCTTCCCTGCCTCTGTAAGGTTTCTGTGAATGGAAGGGGAGACTTCCAGGACCATGTGGCACTCTAGAGTGTTACGTGCCTTTTTCCAGTACCACATCTTGATAGTACTCTCCTGAAGGTTGATGTCCTTCAGGAGGTGTTTGTTCTGTATTAGTATGTTTTCTATAATATCTTTGTCGCTGTGGTAGGATAGGACATCCTTCACGATGACCAGTGGGTTGACTGCCCTCGCAACCTCCGCCTTTAGGCCCTTATCTAGCCTCACCCTGCTCTGCACGAGATTTAGATCTTCTTTGGAGCTACAGCTCAGATGCTCCAGGCTGAGGAGCCTTGCATCAACTAGCTCATCGTTGCCTATGAGCTTCTTGGCTCTTCTCTCAATTGATTCCAGAGCTTCAAGTTGGTACTTCGCTGATCCGTCCCAGAGGTGAGAACAGTACTCCAAACACGAACGGACTTGTGCTTGGTACAAGTTGAGCAACTGTCTCGGTGTGAAGTAGTGCCTCACCTTTGCGAGTATACCAAGCTTTTTAGCAGCCAACTGGGCTTTCGACTCAATGTAGGAGCCGAAATTGAGAGTCGGAGTTAATGTGATACCAAGAAGCTCGAGGTGGTCAGATATCGGCACATATACATACATTTCGGAAAGTAGGAGTCAGATTAAATTGATTTCGTTGTGCGGAGAACAGATACGCCTGGGTCTTATTCGCATTGAACTTGACCAGATTGGCATCACCCCAGTCAGAGATTGCCTTCAAGGACAAGTTTAAGCGCTCGACCATGCCCTCCCTGAGTGACTGAATCTGCGCTCTACTGGCTCGTGCACTAGATGTATAGCTTTCCACGACTGTGCTATCGTCTGCATACCCAAAGGTACCAGGTTTTAGCAGATCGTTGATATGCAGCAAGAACAGAGTTGCGAAAAGTACTGACACTTGTGGGACCCCGGCGTTAATCGCCAATTGATCGGACGAGCAGCCTTCAACGACAACTCGTATCGAGCGGTCCCTCAAGAAGTCCGATATCCAGACACACAGACCAGTGGGCAGACCGTATGATGGAAGCTTGCTAATAAGGCTATCATGCTAGACCCTATCAAAGGACTTTGAGATGTCAAGAGAAACAGCTAGCGCTTCTCCGTGTTTCTCTACGGCCTCGCTCCATATGTGCGTGGCATACGCTAGAAGGTCCCCAGTAGACCGATTTCGGCGAAAGCCATATTGTTGATCACTGAGGAGGTTATGCGTTTCTAGGTGTGCCACGAGCCTGTTGTTCAGTACACGTTCCATAATCTTACAGATGACGGACGTGACCGAGATGGGCCTGTAGTTAGAGGGGTCGGCGCGACTACCTTATTAGGCACGGGCTGCACGTTTGCAAGCTTCCAGGATTTCGGCACTTGTCCAGACTTCACAAAGCGGCGAAAGAGGCGTGTCAGTACAGAAGCGAGCTCAGGCGCGCAGAATTTAAGAACAACTGCCGGAATACCGTCAGGGCCACTGGCTTTATTCACGTCCAGATTCTGCATCGTTTTTCGAACCTCGGTCTGATGTATGCGGATTTCCGGCATATATACCCCACCATCCGGTAGACTCGGAGGTGTCCCGCTTGCAGCATCTAGACGAGAAGATTCCGCAAAAAGATTGGCGAACAGATTCGCTTTCTCTTCAGCAGTATGGGCCAGAGTACCGTCAGGTTTCAGCAGTGGAGGTAGTGAGGGGTGACAGAAGTTCGACTGAACCGCTTTAGCCAGGGACCAAAACGCCTTACTGCCCGATGGGTACGACGCGAATTTGTTCCCTATTCGGCCTATGTGGTCAAATCGAGCCTTCCGTAAAGCCTTCTTGCAGGACTGTTATAAGCTGTCTTCTTCTTAGATAGGTCCTTGGTTTTGCGGTTTCGAGCATCAACCCATGCCAGGTATGCCTCATGTTTCTGCATTTCAGCGCGTCTCCATTCGGCTCCGAACCAAGGTTGAGCTTTGCCTAACACTGTTACGTCAGAGAATGGGATAAAATATTCCATCCCTTGACGCAGCACATCTGTCACGGCATTTGCACAATCTGAAGGATTATCCGAGGAGAAGCAGACTTGCTGCCAAGGATATGATGCGAAGAATGCATTTCATCCCAATCAGCTGGCTTGTACTGCCATACTCTTCGCTTGCCTCTAGGGCTAAGATCGGGCGGGGAGTAGACATATACAGATTTCACCAGACAATGGTCGGAACTACCCAAAGGTGATGAAACCGACACGGAATAGCGGTCTGGATCAGTTGTCAGTAGAAGGTCCAAGCAATTGGCTGTTTGGCCGTCAACATCAGGAACCCGCGTTGCTCCTTGGACCAGCTGGGTGAGATTAAGCGATAAAGCTAGTTTTCGCGCTTCTCTCCCTGCGTGGTCAGTGCTTTGGTATGGGAAGAGCCACTCTTGGTGGTGAGCATTGAAGTCCCCCAACAGCACCAATTGAGCAGATGGGTACTTTTGTTGGCCGGCGTCCGCCGCCTCACTGAGGTAAGTCATGAGCTTGGTCGTCTCCTGGTCTCCAGTATGCGAACGGTAAATACAGCCATATAAAGTTTTTTCAAGGCCTTTGTCCACCAAAATCCATACAACAGAAAAGCTGGGATCTTCAAGGTTTCGGAGCTGCCGACAGCAGATATCATCACGGGCGTACACACAGACACCCGCACGGGGTTAAAATTATGCTCCAGGGTAAACCCTGGATACGAGAGGTACGCCGTGTCAGACGGACATCCTATCTGCGTTTCCGGAAGAAACAAGAGAGCTGGTTTCTCAGTCTCAAGGTGGTGATGGACTGCGACGAGATTTGAGTGCAGACCTCGGATGTTGTAGAGGTGCACTTTGAGTGAGAGAGAGTACAGCCGCTGTTTAAACGTTCTCTTGTTTCTACTTTTCATTATGGTTACGAGTGATTTAAGGTTAGGAGGCGGCAGTGAAGTGGGGCTTCATACTGATAACCCTCAGACGCACACGAAAAGTTTCATCGTTGGAGGACTAGTCTGGAGACTGCGGGGACGCCCGAGCCCCCCCTAGGATGTCCATAGGGCCCTCTCGTCCGGTCGCCAGCCGGCACTATGGCGCATCCAGGGACTTTTCGCTAGTTGGCGGGGCAGCCTATCACGAGTGGCTATTTCGCTACTTGGGACCCCTACTGACTGCGGTCGGCCAGCGGTGCACCGTGCCTCGGATCCCGCTACCCTCCACGACTAGTCATCCCAGGCGGCGCTTATCTGTGTGCATCAAGTCGTTCTGCCAGCAATGAGACCATCACGTCGACCCGCCCCCGTTAGTGGCTACACCAGTCACCGTGTCGGAACGCAGCGGAGCTACTTGGCGACACGACTTTGACCAGTGGGTGGTGATCAGCCGCGGCCGAAGCCTACCACCGATTTCACCTGATTGGCACCACCCGGGGACCACGTGTATGGATTCTATATGGGTATTCTCCTACGGACGTAGGTGACTTGGCCCCAATATCCTTGACAGCATTCAACTGTCGCTTTTACATCCCGTACTAGACTATGCTGATGCTTGTTATCTGGACCTCACTGAGGAAAACCTTAACAAGCTCGAGCGTTTACAAAATATTTGTATTAGATTTATATTTGGCCTCCGTAAATATGATCATGTGTCTCCCTTCCGTTCAAAGCTTAAATGGCTTCTGATTCGTCTTCGTCGGAATACGCATATCCTTTCTCTTCTCTATTCTATTCTTTTCAATCCCTTCTCTCCTCACTATCTGAAAGATAGATTTGAATTTCTCCATTCTTCAAATAACTATACTCTTAGGTCATCAGAAAACTTGATACTCAGAACTCCTTCGCACAGCACTTCCTTTTACATCGCTTCTTTTACTGTCCAGGCTGTTCAGCTGTGGAATGCTCTGCCCGAAGAAGTAAGACGGTCATCGTCCTTACACTTCTTCAAATTGAAGGTGAAACATCATTACCTGACGATGTCATCTTCCTAGCGTTATTTATTTGCTATTTATGTACTTATTTTATCTGTTAGTATAGTTTGCTATATGTATATACCTATATATTAGTCTATTTTATAAGTATATTAGGATTAAAACTTCATATTATTATTATATCTTAGAATATATTATGTGTAAATGTAATGTATCCTCTAAAGTACACCGCACTCCGTAATTTTTAAAAATTTCGCTCCATCCAAAGGTTGCCTGGAAGAGATCGCTTTTAGCGATAAGGCCGCCCATTGTATTGCCTTATTTATTTTAACCCAGTACTTATTTTTTTATTATTTCTGTTTGTGTAGTAATTCAATAAAGAGTTATCTATCTATCTATCTATCTAACTGTCATCAGCGTGATAACTGAATCGGTACGCAAAATAGCTACGTAAATGTTAGCAGCGATTATGGTGTGATTCAGAATGCAGGTATAATCTACATCTACACTATATAGGACGCAGGGGCATCCCCAGGTAAGATGGTAAATCTGCCACTATCAGGGACGCGCCTTGGTACTTTGGGACAATGGTTGTATTTTACATGCACCAGAGTTTGATCATCCAAGATTTATGTTGCCTAGCGCTAATTCACTCATGTATCTAGATTAGAATGTTGATAATACAGAGTTGTTAACGTTTATACAGTCGTTTCAATTGTTCGACTTGTGACGTTGCAAAACTCCCACACATATCATCGATCACTTTATCATGTGTGATTAAAAATTTGTAAGAACATCTTGTTTTAGAACATCTTTTAATTATAAGTTTGTATCTAAGTATGTAGATTTTCCAACATACGGGATTGTTGATCCAAACCAGTGTGTGCTTCGTGTTTTGGCATCTTTAAAATAATTTAACAATAAAATGAACAAAAAAGCTCAACAATAACAGTAAAAATATGTTGGGTTGTAAAGTTATAAAAAATGTTATAAAAAAGTCTAGCTACAAAAATTTCTAAATACTTTCAGATGGGTATTAAAAAATTGCTAGATCTAGCTACAAAGTTGCTAAGTTGGCATCAGTTCTGATGTCGATAACTTTGGCAATGACAGTGACATTAGGTTTTGACGCATACAGGAGCTTGTAGTTTTAAATTACATATTCCTTTGATACTAATCCTTTGGCTTTGTGCTACAGAATCTCTGCTTGTAAGCAAAGTTTGGCAGCTCCATTGCACTAATAGAGTAGGTATTTGCTATAAACCGAAATTATCCCAAGCTTGGAGTCTTGAAACGATCACCAATCCAAGTAGTGTTTCGAGACAACTAAGCCATTTATCTGTTATAAGAAAATGTATCAGTAAAATAATGTTTTGATTCGATTCAGTAGTTTCAGAAATTACCGCCCTACGGTTATCATACTTTACTATAAAACGTAGTGTTTATATCCTCTTTGCTTTACTTCTCTGACATTAGATAATTAATAATAAATATTGCTGGACAATTCACACAACGCTATCTGGCCTAAACTAAGCAGAGCTTGTATTATGGGAACCAGATAACTGATAGAATACTTATATACTTTTTTTTTGTAAATACTTGTAATATATAGAAAAACAACCAGACCCCGGAACAAATATCTGTATTTTAAAGATTAATTTTAATTGCCGCTATGGTTACCTCATCCGTTGTCTCATTGGTGTGTTCAAAGAGAATATAATACCTACGGGTGTGTTCACGAAGGAGCACAGGGGTGGGGACACGAGTGTGACGTGTTCAATAAATTTACAAGTGATATTCCCGAACTAACTTGACCTATAGTTTCATTCAAATTACAGGAACGGGAGTTCATGTTATGTGGTTATTGTTTTTTGGGGTAAAAATGCAGTTATTCTGGATTTCAGACTTTTATTTGTGATATTTATGCTACACTCATACCAAACTACAGCACTGTGGAGTCACTGGTGTACCCTGTGAAATTTGTCAAAGTTCAGTTTTTAATGTTTAATAACTCATAAGCTATAAGGACTTTACAAAAAATAAAAAGGAGTCTAAAAGTACTAATGAAGACCTTTCATTTGACGTCCCACTTGACCTAATAGTCTCCTTTTTATTTCTTTTACACCTCTTGAACCCCAATATTTCAACAACCCCCTAACATTTTTAGCTCATTTAGTCAAACCAATATTGTGCCATCACTACCTACTATGTATCAAATTTCACGATGATCGGATTTGCACAAGTTGATTTAGAGATCTCGCTTCGCTCGATAATAAAACATCGCTATTCTGTACATGATTTAATAATACATTTCTTGATAATACACATACAGGATATATGAATGGTATATGATATAAAGAGTATTATTTTGTAGAAATTTACACATATTATGTTATAACAAAAGTTTACATTATTTCAAAATGATTTTTTGAATTTTGGTAAATAACAAGTATAACATTTAAATAGGTAACTAAGTACTTAATTAATTTTATGATTTAGTTGTTCTTAGACCAATCCTATGAATGAGCTACAATCGCCTAGGAAAATGGTTTTTATTATATTTATTGATTTTAACGAGGTTAGTGCAAGTTTCTTGTATATGCATTATTTATGAGGTCGTATTTGCTGATTTGCCAACTCATAATCATCACCTCAGGAAGCACACACAGCTAGTTAAATAGGCTTAATTGTCCAGTCTCATTTTCTATTCTATGATTCATGTTAACAACAATTGAGATCAAGCCTGCGACTCGGCTTCATCAGCTTTAGTCGGGTATCTGCAGTCGGGGCTTCCGCATTCACATTTCATCCATTTCGATTTCACTGACCAGAATTTATCGCCGTAGTCAAACCTGTAACAAGAAAATAGCATTACTTCCCTTATACATGATGGCCTGCTTCTGTAGCTGATGCTGAAAAGGATCTTAAGATGGTAACAGAACATGAAAGACTTCCCGAGCAGAAGTGATAACTTCTTTAGGCGCGTTAGGCATTTTTTGAGATGAGAAAAAACCACTGAACTCGCGACACTGTTACCGTTACCGACACCTCTGTATATAAGTATCTCGTAATTGTTCAAGTTTTCACTTTTCGGCACTCTCGGAGTCCCACTGTTTTTTTAAATATATTTTTTGGGGAAACAGCCTTTAACATAAGAAAAGTCACAAGACCAACCCTAGTGTTTGGGTGACAATGGCTACCGCTGTAGATGTTTCATACGTGAGCATCACATGACTCACTTGAACTCGGCTGATGTTGAATCATTGCTGGGTGTAAGAGCGCAGGTGAATAATAGTAGATTATTAAACGAGGGGATAAATCAGTGTCTTACGTCACGGGCGCTATATTGAATCCCGAAAGAAACAAAGGATTCTAGAGTTAACTCACGAGTGGAGAGAGGGAGTTACGAGAATCCTGAGTGCAGAGAGGGATATAAGCACGCCCAAGATGCAGACAGCTTTATCCACGAGGAAAATACTCTTCTTTTCAAACTTTCTGCGACAGTAACAAACCACATCTAGGTTGGTGCATTCTGTGCAGAGGTTAGTTCGATTTACAAATAAGTTCTTACTGTATGGGTCTTTTTGGTTCAAAATTTAATACAGATGAGATTCCAAATTGAAATCAAAAAGAAATTCAGTACAACTTTACACGCGGCTCAGCCGTAGGGATTTAATCACCTGCTTTAGGGTGAGGTTTATATGACATATAATTTGACATTGTCGAGCAGGTGGTGTGAAAATACTTAATATACTTTTTTTTTAGTAAATACATACAGAAAAACACCCAGATCCGGAACAGATATCTGTAGATAATTTAAACATTTGTTTGGCGTCGGGAATTGAAGCCACAACCTCCTGCGTCTCAGCCGACTATTCGCCCATTGTGCCAGGATGAATGAATTCAAATGAATGACTCACGTGAACTGTTCCCCCGGCGCTATATCGCTGGATGCGAAGAGCGTGACGGTGGGCAGACGCAGGTCCCTCGTGCCGGTGAACACGCGCACCGGCGTGAGGTTGGGCGCGCAGCTGTGGTTGATGAACCGCGCCGCGCTGCCGTAGCGGCGCGCGTCCACGCACAACTGGGTCTTATCGCTGCATTGCTGGGGGAAAGCCATTTTATTTCAATAGTTTGTTCTTAGCGACCTCCTTCAAGTTTGTCGCCGATGGGTCGGTGCCCAAGAGACATGCAAAAACACAGTTTTATTATCTTAATTAAACTCGTGGAAAAATTGTATAAAATCAGACTATCAAAGCATCCTAATCAACTAGCTGTGAAGCTCCACGAACCAAATCAGCAAAACCACCTTAAGCGCCACCACACATCATCATTAGACCACATCATCGCTTACCATCAGGTGAAATCGAGGTCAAACAAAGATCTATCCAGTATAAAAAAAACATACTAGAACTGAACAGACCTACAGAAACTAGTTTCTTCAAATGTGCAATACTCAATGGAGTCTAGCACAGCACGCCAATCATGCTCTACAAATATCTGCTTATAGCCAAAGGGCTGATCGGGAAAACCTTAAAAAAAAAAAAAATCTTTTCCTAGTCCTAGCGCCTAGTGGAATGTAACCCGATTTCAGATGGATTTTTTCGAAAGAATCGAGAGATGTTGCTAGTTACCTCCAGTAGATCCCGTTTGACGTCGAGTGAGAACATAACAGTTATAAGTACCTCTAGGAGATCCCGTCTGACGTCGAGTGAGAACATAGCAGTTATAGGTACCTCTAGGAGATTCCGTTTGACGTCGAGTGAGAACATAACAGTTATAAGTACCTCTAGGAGATCCCGTCTGACGTCGAGTGAGAACATAGCAGTTATAGGTACCTCTAGGAGATTCCGTTTGACGTCGAGTGAGAACATAACAGTTATAAGTACCTCTAGGAGATCCCGTCTGACGTCGAGTGAGAACATAGCAGTTATAGGTACCTCTAGGAGATTCCGTTTGACGTCGAGTGAGAACATAATAACTTTAGGTACCTCTAGGAGGTCCCGTTTGACGTCGAGTGAGAACATAACAGCTGTAGGTACCTCTAGGAGATCCCGTTTGACGTCGAGTGAGAACATATAGCTGTCATCAGGGCGGCAGTCGGCAGTATGTAGCGGGAGCAGCTCCCCCGCGTACACCGCGACCGGGGAGCCCCGCAGCACGGGTGCGGCGGCGCGGAGCCCCCAGCCGATGGACCGCAGCCGATACACCACGCTGCGCACGAACACTGCGCCGCGGCTCGTAAGACGGCTTATTGTGTTATTGCTGCAGTTATTCTACGGTAAAAATCAATTAAAACATTTTATTGTACACCATAAAAATACAAGACAAGCGAGAATGTCTTATCGCTCTGAAGCGATCATTGACAGTTCAAATGATAGTCCACTGCTGGGTATAAGTCTCCTCCTTCAAGCGATGAGAATATAATTTCAACTAGTCCCCCCCCCCCGTCCCCGTCCCCCCTCCCATTGCTATGTTAATTTTTAAGAACTAGATTAAAACAATAGATTTGAAATAGTTACGGCTCCATATCGAGTGACCTGAGGTGGCACGGTTTAAGCACAGATTATGTTACATTTTTTTTTTAACTGTTGTGCCTACCTTGTAAGGATTTTCATTCACTCATTCTCTCACAGACAGATACAGAAGTTTAGTTTAGTACAACGAGCGATTGCAGGTGCACACAAACATAGACGCGCGTGTACGAGGATCTCGGATCAAGTCGGTCGAACGTTCGACCGAGATAGTACCTACATATGTTGCTTGTTAACGAGCTCAGTGGCGCAGTGAGCGAATAGCCGGCTGAGACGACGGAGGTTGCGGGTTCTATTCCCGTGGCGGATTTTTTTTTTCCATAATCTACTGATATTTGTTCCATATAAGTATGTATTAAAAAATGTATAAAGCATTCTATCAGTTATCTGGTTCCCATAGTACAAGCTTTTCTCAATTTGGGGCTAGATGGCGCTGTGTGTTATTACAATAAAATATATTGAATGATTAGAGTGGAGGTAGTTACCGCATTGCACCGGCAGACGGGGCTGCAGTGGAACAGCATGGGCGGGTCGCGATACGGGAAGGAGGGCAGCAGCCTCCCCGCCCGCCACCACTCGCGCACCGACAGCACGCAGCACGCGCAGCCCGTCGACGAGCACGGACCCGTGCACGAGCAACCCTGGACAATACCACTCTTAGTTACGGAACTTATAACATAAATAAATATTTATAACCGACTTCACATTGGTCCTTCACTATTGGCCTTATGAATAAGCTCATAGTCGCTCAACGAGCTATGGAGAGGGCTATGCTCGGGGTTTCTCTACGGGATCGAATCAGAAATGAGGAGATACGTAGGAGAACTCAAGTCACCGACATAGCCTGACGGGTTAGCACGTTAAAGTGGCAACGGGCAGGCCATATAGCGCGCAGAACAGATGGCCGATGGGGCCGGAAAGTTCTCGAATGGAGGCCACGGACCGGCAAGCGCAGCATAGGAGGTCCACCTACAAGATGGGCAGACGACTTGGTAAGAACCGCAGGTCGGCGTTGGATGCAGGCCGCTTCCAACCGCAGTTCCTGAAGATCAACGAGGGAGGCCTTTGTCCAGCAGTGGACGTCCTACGGCTGATATGATGAACCGACTTCAGTAAACAGAACATCCAAAAAATGTGCAGTTTTTTTTTTCACTACTGCACTTATAGCGTCTTTGATTTATAAATAGAAATAAGGATTCATTGAAGTTGTATGTTACTTAGATAACTTTGGTGATTTATTTCAATCGTTATTATAAATACGGGATTTATCACGTACCGTTTCATCGGTGTTAAGACCGACATGTATCGACGATGACAATGTCTACTCGCGCGCAGAGGGCGCGTAGTGCGAGGCGAGACGTTATTCGGAGCGGGTCGCACTCACCCTGATGAAGGTTCACAAATTGAACCGAAACATTGTCGGTCGAAACACCGATAAAACGGTACGTGATAAATCCCGTATTTATAATAATGAGGTTGTATTTCATTATAAGATATCAAGAATGACCTCTTTAATTTTTTGTCATAGAAATTGTATTTCATTTTAGCTTAACACGAATGCAATGAGTTTAATTCTATTTTAATATTTCCTTACGGCCCTAGGGCCGTAAATCTAATTTATGGGGCCGTTATCGAGTTAACAATGAGCCACTACCAGAGCATGTGATGAAATAGTACATTATGGTACCTGTAAGCTCTGTATAGAGGTGTCGACGTATATCGGATGCGGGGTGACGTGTTGCGTTACGTATGTGAAGTCTGCAGGCGCCGGCTCCTCGTCGATCTCGTTCACGCACGGGATGGGAAGGAACTCGCGACCGTTTGATATGTCACTGTAGAGAGAAAAGTCAACTATATTGTTAGGGTAGGTAGGTAGAGAACAGTGTGACGTGGCGCTGGCATCAAGAGTTATTAAAAAAATCCAAAAGTCCATCCGCTAGTGAACTAGGGTGCCACAGACAGACTGACAGATATAGGCATCAAAGTTATAACGACGACCTACGTGGGCGAATAGCCGGCTGAGACGCAGAATACAGCGGGTTCGATTCCTGCGGAACAAATATTTGCATGATCTACAGATATTTGTTCCGGGTCTGGTTGTTTCTCTATCTAATATATAAAATTCTCGTGTCACAGTTTTCGTTGCCATACTCTTCCGAAACGGCTTGACCGATTTTGATGAAATTTTTTGTGCTTATCCGGTATCTATGAGAATCGGCCAACATCTATTTTTCATCCCCCTAAATGTTAGGGGTAGTCCACCCCTAAATTTTATTTTTTATTTTTTGGACAAAATTTTTAATTTCTATTTTTTTATGATACAACATACAAAAATACATACAATCCTCAATTTTCACCCTTCTACGATCAACCCTTATTTTTTAATAGCAATTATTTATATGGCAAAACAACGTTTGCCGGGTCAGCTAGTATATTATAAGTATGTATTTACAAAAAAAAAAGTATATAAGTATTCTTTATATCAGTTATCTGGTTCCCATAGTACATCTGCTTAGTTTGGGGCTAGATAGCGCTGTGTGAAATGTCTAGAAATATTTATTTATTTATTTATAACAACCCTCTTTTTAACTATGACTAATGATGGGTAATTAAATTATACAGGGTGTTTGGTAATATACTGACGATATTCAAGTCGGACTCGCCCATGAAGGGTTCCGTAGCAGCAAGTAACATTATATAAAAGTTCTTGTAGTTCGTTGTAACTTTTTTACATTTGAGTTGATTGAATGAAAGGTTAAATTGCGGTTTACGATTTATGACGTATTAAAATAACTACTTACTAGATCTCGTTCAAATCAATTTCGGTGGATCGGTGGAAGTTTGCACGGTAATGTACATCATATATCATTTTTGAAGACCTATCCATAGATACCGTACACGTATGGGTTTGATGATAAAAAAATTTGAGTTTCAAACAATAAATTTTGGGGGTTCCCCTTACTTGAAGTACGGGGAACCCCCAAAATTTATTGTTTGCGATCCACAGAATACATCTACTTACCAAGTTTCAACAGTAAAGCTCTTATAGTTTCGGAAAAAAGTGGCTGTGACATACGGACGGACAGACAGACATGACGAATCCATAAGGGTTCCGTTTTTTTGCCATTTGGCTAAGGAACCATAAAAAGCCTTCTCGAAAAAAAACTACTAGTTATATTCTCAAATTTTAAAGAAAAAGTTTGAAGTTTAGGTTATTAATTCGATATAAAACTTACTGCCTACTCTTGCAAGCGACATCCAAATATAAAGGCCGATTTGATATCTCCTTCGGAAATGGCTGCGGGTTTTGGGTTAGAAAGGGACAACAAGAGATATCTCGAGACGTCACCGATACAGTATCTGTGGTTAGATGGCAACCATTATGCAATAGCACAACACAAGTTTCATAAACTGTTTGTTTTTACATGCCAAAATAAATTTCACATTTCTATGGTAAACATTGCACAAATTTATTATAAATACGGGATTTATCACGTACCGTCGGTGTTTCGACCGATAAGACGGTACGTGATAAATCCCGTATTTATAACACAGCACCTAATTTAAATTGTTTTATTTTTTGTCTAAATTTTTTATAATGGCTAGATCAATTTTGCATTCTGATTTTACATACTTCTCACGTTTTTGTTTGTACCTGACACGCCTAATTTTCTTAATATTAATATACTTTTGTGATTATAATTTATAAAATAGATAGTTACCTAATTAATAAATTTATTGAGGCCATATTGTGTTATTGTAATCTTATATAAATTATCTGCTAACTAAACCTAGAATAAGTACTTGAACATACTAACATTACT
Source organism: Philereme vetulata (assembly GCA_918857605.2). NCBI lineage: Eukaryota > Metazoa > Arthropoda > Insecta > Lepidoptera > Geometridae > Philereme > Philereme vetulata. The sequence goes on from OU975482.1 coordinate 3,697,155, forward strand.
TATACTAACATACTACTTACTTATACTACATACTACTTATACTTATACTACATACTACTTATACTTATACTACATACTTATTCTAACATTTTTGTGGTCTGTCCTGTGCGTGTCAAATAAATTTATTTTCTTCTTTTTTTAACATAATACTGTAAAATTGTGTGTGAAAATCCGCAGAACCGCCTCTAAGGCAATCTTCAAAACCAAACTCTATAAACACTGTCTCTTCAAAATAGCCAACAAAATTGAGCACTTTATTTAGGTATATTAAACTAAACACAGTTTTAAGACAACACACAGCACTTCCCTATAGCACTGAAAGTGCTAACAAAAGACGAAAAGATATCGTCCCCCACTAACAACACCCCAGTTAAGCATGCTTTTGCATCCAGATTTATAATGTACCTAGGACCATTCCTGTATAACAGGCTAAATCTTAAATTGAGCATCCACTCAATGAACTATTGAAACTGTAAAAGAGCCTTACAGACTGCTCTATCCAATCTATCTTACGAGGATACTGAGGAATTACTAACCGTAATAAAGTAAGATTTGAAAGATTATATAGTACGTAAACGTCATACCTTCCGTGTTTGAACTTAGTTTATTTAGTTAATTTTATTTTTCTTCATTATGTAAATAGATTCTAAGTTTTGTTAATTTGAGTATTCATAAGTTACGCCAGTCCAGCCATTTTCGCCTGAGATACAGGTTTTCCTAGTTCAGGCAATGTATAAAATCTAACCTATAAGTAGATATTAATCCCCAATGTTAATCTTAGCAATATTTATATATATGTATTGCGTTTATGTGTGTCAATTATACATTTGTGTAAGTTTAATTTATGGTACCAAAGCTAAAGTTTGTTTACCTATCTATTTTCTGGCACTGCCACTTTATCTACACTACACAAAGGTTAGCTGGAAGAAAATGCTAATTAGCATTAAGTTCGCCTATTATTTATAAGTGCAATAAAGAATTTTCTAATCTAATCTAAATGTGCGTGTCTGACTATGATTCCAAATTGATTGAAATAAATAAATTTAATTTTTACTTCGGGGAATACGAACCTGGATAAGACCTTGAACGGTGCAATCTTCCCCTTGAGCGCTATCGTCATCTGCATGTTCAAGGAGACGGCGCTCTGGCACTGCCCCGCGCTCACGTCTACAGGCAGCTCGCCGGCCGTGTTCTCCACGTCACTCTGGAAACAATATCCGCTGTCAACGTCATCTAATCAGACATACCACGTCTACTGCTGGACACAGGCCTCACCGTAAATCATTATTATAAATACGGGATTTATCACGTACCGTTTAATCGGTGTTACGACCGACAATAATATAATAATAACTTGTTACTTTAACCTGATTCTATCAGTGGAGCCCTTTGAATTGCCTGCTTTTTTATACTATTGTATTTGTATGTGCCGATGGTTATTCTAATTGTTTATTTCTGGACATGGAACAAGCGTATGGCCCACCTGATTTTAAGTGGTAACCCTTCACCTATAACAAAGTTTTGCCTCGTAGGTCACGCTCCTTAGAAATGTGCCCTAACTTCCCTGGGTCCATCAACTTGAGGCATACAGGTGTAAAGCCTCATGTGCCTGTAATTTCACCGGCAACCGAAACCGAAACACAGCAATGCTGCTTGGCGGTAGAAATAGGTATGGTAGTAGCACTTCCCCGGTCAAGCCGGTATGCGCGCGCATGAGGCAGTTATCAGTTATCAACTTTATCATGTCGCATTTTGGCTGTCGGTGTGCGAGCGCATCGTAAAAATTTTACTCTCATATTTTTTTCCAAACACGCTAAATAAAGTAAAATATTATCTTATGATAAGATATTATATAATAAGATAAGATATTATATAATAAGATAAGATAATATTTTTTAAATTATACTTCTTTTGGCGTGTTTCTTACGGTGCAGTGCTGCACTTCATAAGGTACTGGTATCCAGGCTTCTCAGCAGTAGAACCAAGATCCGAATTTACAAAACCGTAATACAGCCTCATCCTCATGTATGGTTCTGAAGCCTGGACGCTAACCCTGAAGGAGGAGAATCATCTTTTAGTAGCAGAGAGAAAAGTTCTCCGGAAAATCCTGGGTCCAGTAAGAAGAGAAGATGGTAGCCTGAGGGTCCGTATAAACGCCGAAATAGAAGATCTTGTGGCCGAGCCAACATCATAGGAGAATACAAGTCACACCGACACCGCTGGCTAGGCCATCTACTGCGAATGGGTGAAGATCGAAGCGTAAAGAGAGCATACTTGGACCGACCGACTGGCCGGCCAAGTATCTCTGGAACGACAGGATGGAGGCTGACCTGCGCGACCTGGGAGCCTACAACTGGCAAGAGATGGCAATGGACAGAGGAAAGTGGAGAGTTCTCATATCGGAGGCCAAGACTCACTTTGGGTCCCTGCGCCAATTGAGTAAGTAAGTATTATAGAGTTGCAAATGACCACATACCTTGGCTCCGCGCGCGAGCAGAATAACCACACAGGCATAGTGGCCTTGTCTCGCTGCGACATGTCTGTAAAGGAATATTTTATTACAGTTTCTCACGCTATCTTCACCTTTAAGATTCAAAGGAACTATCTTTCAGAAGAGATTATTATAAAAATATTTTTTTTAATCTTTGCTGTCCCAATTTTGGGCAAAGGCCTCCTCCAATTCTCTCAACCTTAAGCTAACTATACCCCATTTCTTGTTAGAGGTCCAGGTGACCACGCCAATTTATTCTCGGGCGACCGCGTTGGCTTCTGCCCTCTATGGGTATTTGTTTGCATAGGCAAGCTACGTTAGATTTTGGGCCCTATTCCATAACTGAACTCCAACATTCATCAGTTCTTATTATACGACCCGAACGTGTAGCCGTATGCTCGTAGGGCACGTTCCTAAGGTGCGTGACCTACGAACATATATATGGATGCACTGCCCGGCGTCCAATCTACTTGAGGCATACTAGGTGTGCTTGTAATTTTTAAGGAAAATGCAAGATGAAAGATGAAAGTCCTCACAGCGGCGTGTCTGCGTGTTTGTTGGTCTGCGCGACCACTTGAGGCGTATTGTGCAAGAGCAGCTGGATGATATTACTAGTGCCGGCAAGCGCGCACCAGTGGATCACGCTGTTGCCTTCGTTGTCGGTAGATGTCGCGTCTGCGCCGTGGGCGAGGAGCAGCCTGGAATTCATTTCAACTTTATTACAAGCGGCATAGATGCTAATACTATAATGTACGTGCTCAGAACGATGACTGCCTATATTGCGATGACGTCTGCTAGTTAAAACAATATGAGCTGACCTGACGACGTGTTCGTGGCCGTTCTCTGCGGCCCACACGAGGGGGGTCCAGCCCCCCTGGTCGCGCGCCTCTATGTTGACATCACAAGCCGCGAGGATGGCAGTCGCAACTTCTACACTGCCGCGGTGAGCCGCTATGTGGAGGGGAGTCATTGATTCAGGCTGATCCTACAAAACAATATAAATATTGAAACTTGAACCTTCTATAAATTAAAACACTATAATTAGAATTATTATTATTATCAGGCCACTGTGTCCCACTGCGGGGCAAAGGCCTCCTCCCATTCTTTCCAGACACTTCTTTCAGGCGCTAAGATGGTCCAATCCGCTCGGAAATTAGTCAGTATCATCATCATCATATCAGCCGTAGGACGCCCACTGCTGGACAAAGGCCTTCCTCATTGATCTCCAGGAACTGTGGTTGGAAGCGGTCTGCATCCAACGCCGACCTGCGGTTCTTACCAAGTCATCTGCCCATCTTGTGGGTGGACGTCCTACGCTGCGCTTGCCGGTCCGTGGCCTCCACTCGAGAACCTTCCGGCCCCATCGGCCATCTGTTCTGCGCGCTATATGGCCTGCCCATTGCCACTTCAACGTGCTAATCCGTCGGACTATATCGGTGACTTGAGTTCTCCTATTCAGTATAATTAGAATAAATGGATTTTTTAGGAGCTTCGCGGGGGAACTTATATATTTAGAGACCACACACAGGAAAGTGCAACGAAGGCCCCCTTAGATGGAGAGACCACCTAATGCAGGTTGCTGGGAGGATGTAGGTCGCACAATATTGGTCGTTCTGGAAATATTGTAATTATGAATGTCTGATTGTATTGAAAAGGAAACAAAAATGTCATGTTCGGCCCGTATTGACGTATACTATAGCGAAATAATACTCACAGCCAAATTAACATCACACCCGGCTGCCACCAAATACCGGATCACTTTAAGCAAATCCTCATCTTTTGGCCTTTTCGCTTCAGTCTTGTCATCTCTCTCTTTATCGCTGTCCTGCTCTTTCACAGGGTCTACTTCCATGTCGTCCTTTTCTGCTTTCAACGTGTCTTTGCATTTACTTTCGGGCTTGTCTAGGAGTGCTGAAACATTTTGAGATGTATTTTGTAGAAAAAGTTAGTACAAAACTAGTAAATTAACTAACGTAACATGTTGTGTAGAAATTTTTTCAAAGTGTTTTATTTGAACTATCGTTCACAAATCTGTCTGTCTGTTTGTTAGGTTTTCAATAACCGGCTGGACCGATTTCGATGAAGTATTTAAATAGACTTTATATAATGACCAGGATTCATAGAATACTTTTTATCCAACTGCGCAGAAGGAGGGTAATGTTTTTATTGACAAACCACGTGCGCGAATCCGCGGGCGGGTCAGCTGGTACAAAGTAAATTAAATTCCTTTTATTATAGGTGCAGTGTAGAACTTACAAATACTAGTTAAGATAACTATAAGATAAGCTAACGGCTGTGGCTGTTTCTGTTTTGTTCCCGACATCTTTCCATACAATTCAATGAATTTAAAATATTCTATTAGAGTTGACTATACCTCAGCCCAAACTCGAATTTTACCCCCGCTTCTCCGCGCGTCGCTGCACATCCTATCTCGCCGTGGTTCATAATATGAACCACGGCGAGATAGGCAAACATATTATGTTTGCCGGTTTTTGTATCATTCAGTCCCTTCATTTTCTTGTTGTGCTTGTTTCTCATTACTGCGTCTTGACAAAAGCCAACTTAATATTAACTTCTACTTATGAATTACGTGATCGTTAGGAGCGACAAGCGTCATGGGTACCCCGTCTGAAAGCTGAGGCCCGACTGAATCGCGGACGGGCGTCCGAAGCGAATGGTTTCATTAGTGCAAAAATTAGGTATTTTCATTTTATGGTAAAATCAAAAGGTATTTTGAGAATTTAAAACACAGGTGCCCTTATTTATGTTGTGTAGAATTACTGTATAGAGTTTCAAGATCTAAATTGAAGTATTCGTCGCATAAGAACGGTTTTAAGATAAATTTGGAGTCATCTTTGGATTTTTTTTCTATCGAGAAAATTTTACGGAATCGTGTTTTCACAACACAGGCGCTCTAGCACGTATCCTTAACTATAACATTTATGAATTACAGATTGAAAGCACACAATTTGTTGAACAAAACATTATTTCTCAATAAGCGATTTATCGTCTTCCCAGGTATAGTGCGCCCTTAAGCGCTCGTACCCCTGCTGCTCTTGTTAACGTCGCGATATACTTGTCAGTATTGCTTATTCTGTGACACGGCTAAACGCGCTGCCTATTCTGTGACATGCTCAGGATCGGTCATAATCCGGATACCACGTGACCAAACCCGTTGGCAACGTTAGCCAAGACATCTGTCCCGTAACGTTTGGGAGGCCAAACTGCGAGCTAGGTTGGCACTCTGGACATCACCACGTGACTCAGAGATAGTCGTCTCTGACGTTGAAGCCAGGGTTAAGCACGAAAGTCCGACCCTTGCCCACAATTCCCAGACAACAATGGTCGAAGTATTGAAGACCCATGAAGATTGTATAGGATAGGGAGTGGAGTGGTATTTAACCGTGAGTTTAGAACAACTTTTAGAAGTAAACCCTCCGTCGTCCGAGACACGTTCTCGGAGACCCGGATGACGAAATCACCTTCGCTAATGCGGAAGAGATTTCTGAGTCATCTACATTAGACAGAGCAAACACTTCATAGATACACCGACCTCGCCGGCGAGGTCGACGAGTCCCTTCAGTCGCCGCCAATACGAGGTACAAGCATCTCTTTCGCAAATTAACCTGGTTCCGCGATTATAATAAATATAATACCAGAGCTTCAGAGTCTCTTCTGGTGACGCCTGCACATGGCACCGCAGCTTTTCGTGGTAGCTTTAGCTATTGCGCTACGAAGTGTTAAAACGATATCCCTCTATGTAATGTTAGTTCAGTTAATTTGTTTAGATTAAGACTCACAAGCTGATATTCTGTCAACACAGCTAAACCAACCGTAGTGGCAGTAGCTGAAGCTCTCTCTCTCTCTCTCTCTCTCCCCGGTCTCCATGTTTTGTCTTAAATATACCAGTGAATTTTTTTAAGTGTGATAGTTAGTAGTGATAGTTCTATTGGTTTAAAATAGTACCTAGGTATTTAATTTTATTATGCATGTACTTAATATGGTTTGATTTGAACAATAGTTGTTTAGTCTTATTATGGCTACCCTTGATAAGAGGTACGTGAGGTAATATAAACTGGACTCAGCGAAGACCAGCGCTGCGGCATATTAACATAGCGTAGCATCATGCTGAGCTGAGTACCTCTTCATCTCCACAAAGAGCTTCTAAGTTTGTTAGTGCTTAGGTTAGATTTTATAGTTGTTGTGTTTTATTTTCCTTTATTACTGTGTGGTTGTTGAATAAAATGTTTTCTTTCTTTCTTTTTCTCCTATCACCATCCTGGCAACAGCCCAAGCCGAGGTTCGTACCTAAGTGGTGCCCTTGCACTAGTTGCCTCATCAAAAACTTAAGGGCTGAGCTGAGCGCCATCTGCGCTCGCCAAAAGTTCGGCTAAGCTGCAACGGCCTCAGAGGCCAACAGCGAGATTAATCAATTCGAAAATAAAAAAAAACTTTTAGAAGTAATAATTAAGAAATGCGCGGAGACAGGGTGTTTGTCTGTATCGGTTCAACTAGCGTCTGCGCGCATGGGAGGATAGATCTTCACTTTATTTGAAGAATCAAATGGTCAAGTTTTTTACAAGTACCTACTTTATAAAATTGATAGATATTTTAATCATACGTATATATTATCTATGTATGTCGTCTACAACGATGAAACCCGTTGGCAAAATGTATTTTACCACAACTCACCTACTACAGCGGCCATCAAAGGGGTCCTCATAGAGGCATCGGTGGCGTTGAGCGCGGCGCGCGCATTGTGGAGCAGGTACACGGCGGCGAGGTGTCCGCGCCGCGCCGCCGCGTGCAGGCACGTCCCGCCCTCCTGCGACTTCAGCGACTTGTTTATACTTGCACACGACACTGCAACAAATACATAGCGCTGGACATTTCACACACCGATATCTTGCCCCAAACTAAGCAAAGCTTGCACTATGGGAACCCAGATAACTGATAGAATACTAAGATACTTGTATTTTTATATATATACTTATTTAATATATCTAAATCTCTTGTCACGGTTTTGTGGTCGCACTCCTCCAAAACGGGTCAACCGATATTAATGAATTTTTTGTATATTTGATAGGTATGAGTATAGTCCGTAAAGTATTTTTCACCCTCCTACCCCCACCCCGCATTTTTTATTCGCGACTTTAGTATTTTTGTATGAACATATCCATATAATTTAATCCACGTTCATTGTCCGAAGTCATTTTCATGGAGTATTTTTGTATATTTGATAGGTATGAGTATAGTCCGTAAAGTATTTTTCACCCTCCTACCCCCACCCCGCATTTTTTATTCGCGACTTTAGTATTTTTGTATGAACATATCCATATAATTTAATCCACGTTCATTGTCCGAAGTCATTTTCATGGAGTATTTTTGTATATTTGATAGGTATGAGTATAGTCCGTAAAGTATTTTTCACCCTCCTACCTCCACCCCGCATTTTTTATTCGCGACTTTAGTATTTTTGTATGAACATATCCATATAATTTAATCCACGTTCATTGTCCGAAGTCATTTTCATGGAGTATTTTTGTATATTTGATAGGTATGAGTATAGTCCGTAAAGTATTTTTCACCCTCCTACCCCCACCCCGCATTTTTTATTCGCGACTTTAGTATTTTTGTATGAACATATCCATATAATTTAATCCACGTTCATTGTCCGAAGTCATTTTCATGGAGTATCGCGTCACTTTGACAAGAGTGTTTTTATAAAAATTTTATCCCGAAGTTGCCACGGGAACGGGAAATTTCAAGCGTGCTAAGCCGCGGGCGGGTCAACTAGTAATAGATAGAAGAACATCCAGATCGGAACAAATATCTGTAGACCATACAAACATTTGTTCCACGGCGGAAATAGAAACCCGAGTCTCAGTCGGCGATTCACCAACTCCATCAGAGGTCGTCAGGCTAGATGGCGCTGTGTGAAATTTCTAGCATTATTTATTTATTTAATATGTATTATGGATTAGTTTGATTACGCCAAAGGATCTCTTACCAATTTTAGGTATAAGTTGTTGAAGAGAGTCTCCCGCGAGTACAGCGTCGCATACAGCTTGCGGCGTGGTTTTGGTCGGATTGGCCGGCTTCTCGCACAGGAGCTTGAGTTCAGCCGACGACGGCAGAAGGTCCTGCGGGATGACTGGCGAGGGGTCCGACTCGGCCGGGACAGTTGAAAAGCTGAGGTAGGCTGGGGTGCTACGGAATAATATTAATTCTTTATGCCAGACACAGTGATCCATATTTTATAATCTACACTAAACTAAAATTAAAAAAAGCAAATTAAAGCAATTACACAATAATTAAAATATTTAAAAATTAGGTACTTAGGTGGCTATTTCCACCCAACGTCCCCAACGTTAAATAAAAAAAACAACAGTATGAAGTCTGCCGGGTCAGCTAGTTTAATATAATATTTAGATTTGAAAATATGATTTTGTTATTTTAATATGAAACTTCCTTCCGACTTCCACCAAAATTGCACTTGCACAATCATTGTTGCATCCCATTCTCGACTATGCTGACGCCAGCTATCTTGATTTAACTGAAGATCAACTCAACAAGCTTGAGCGTCTCCAGAATTTCTCTATTAGATTCATATTTGGCTTGCGTAAATACGATCACATTTCTGAGTATCGCCGCAGGCTCAAGTGGTTACCCATCCGCCTTCGTCGGAATGCTCACATCCTGTCCCTTCTTTACAGCATCCTTTTTATTTCTTCTACTCCGCCGTACCTCAAAGAACGCTTTGAGTTTCTTCATGTTTCCAACTCCCGGTCCTTACGCTCCTCTGAAAACCTTAAATTGAAAACTCCTCATCATACCTCAGTATTTTATACTAACTCCTTCACTCTTCAGGCTACCAGACTCTGGAATGCACTACCTGTTTCAATTCGTAACGCCAAATCCCTTCCTGTTTTTAAAAACATGGTTAATAAACATTATCTGTCGTCCATCGCTCACTAAGACTTTGCAACTTAAATTTTGTATATAATTTTTTATTGTTTTTTCTAATTACCTATGTATTTTGAAGTAGGTTATTTAATATTATAAAATTATTTATATTTATTTATATGTATATTTTATTTTAGTCATTTATGTACTAATTCTGTTAGTTATTATTTGATTAACGCCGCCGTTCTCTTTTGTTCACACAGATCCTGTCCATCCAAAGGTTGCCTGGAAGAGATCGCTTTTAGCGATAAGGCCGCCCATTGTACCTTTGATTTAATTTTGTATTCTCTTTTGTTTGTTTTATTTTTAATGGTGTGCAATAAAGAAATTATCTATCTATCTATCTATCTATGGGTATTTTAAGTACTTTAATAAAATACCTACTTTTTACTTGTATCTATGATTATAAAAAATAAATTATAACTTCTTGTGACTTGACTATGACTATGTGACCCCTCCCCAAGCTGGATCCGCCTTTGATATAGCTAATATCCCAGAGTGCTATAAGCTAAAAAAATATGATAACAAATTGGATTAATATCAATATGGACATTAAGCTAGTAATAAATTACCAACAATCTTAAACAGTAACCTTGTTACCTCAAACAAGTTAACAGCTGTTTATCGCGTGTTTAAAAAAATCCATACCAAAGAACATCTAAAGAAGCGCCTTATCAAAACATTCTCGGAATCTGTTTAAAGGTAAACTATACACGGTGTCCATTAAAACACTGTTTTCCCAGAACAAACGTTGCTCAGACCATGGTCTTATAACTGTTTATAGCATGAAACAAGAAATTTAAAAAAAAATCTAGACCTCAAATAAGTCTAACTTTGTTCAAAAACTAGCCGTGACATAAAGTTCATTGGCACGCTAGCCGTAGCGTACCTCTTATCTCTTGCCTCGTATCTCTTGCGCGATAACTTGGGACCTGCTAGGAATGCGACTCCCCGACCGCTTCCCCTGCTCTTCCCCGATGGCGCCCGTATTGTACCGTTCGCATCACTATTGTTTACTAGGGTTTTTAGTCTCGTACTGGCCTACGTCACGTAACGACGCGCTCTGGAATTCTTTTAGTTTTCGTTTGTGTTATTGTTTTGTTGTTGTAGTTTTTGTTGTTATAGTAAATGTTGTAAATTTATCGGATACCTCTTCGTCAAGTGATTATAGTGAGACTGAGGACGAAGAACAACCTCTAGAAGGCATAAATCCACTAAGTAGTGACGAAGATGAGATAATGTAAATAATAGATAAAATAAATGTATAAACTTAAACATTGTATTTTTATTTTATTCAAATAGTGTAAAAAAGAATTGGATAAAAAGCAGCGTCCTCCCTGAGTAACATAATAAATTAGGTTAAAAAAAACAAAGACGAAGCCGCGGGCGGCTGCTTGTTATGTTCGCTTTTTTGCGGGCGGTACAAACACGCCAATATGACGTCACTGCGCTCAGGTCCCAACTTATCGCGCACGGGTAATACTATTATTATTTTTGTGGCGATACGGCGGCATGTTGTAGGGCGTAACGTTTAAATAGACGTTTTAAGTTCTCAACTTTTTATGTTTTTCAAACACCGATTTTTTTTTATTTCTGAAGTAATAAACCCTTTGTAGCCCATGGTCTGAACAACGTTTGTTCTGGGAAAACAGCGATTTAAAGGGCACCGTCTATAATAATTATTGTGAGTTAAATTGTTTTTTGTTTGTTAGTAGGTATGTATAATATATTTAAAGGTACACACGGCTACACATCAAGCTAAAAATTTCCAGTATAAACTGACCTCTCATTCTACGAAAAGCCTACACAATGCGAGGTCAGCTTATACTGGAAATGTATAGCTTGATGTTAAATAAACACATTTTCATTCTTTCTTTTTATCATATACATAACTAACCATTGCTCTCTCTGATCAGGCAGGAATATCCTTTTATTACTGCATTTCATCTCCAGTTTCACCTTCGCGACCTCTTTGTTAGCGGGTTGCCATCGGTATGAGAACACTCCGCAGTGTGGGCAGCCGGGCTTGGACTTACTCTCGTGGTGGGGGATCCCGCACTCTAGGTGGAACAGGTGCCCTATCGAGCATTGGTAGAATATACCCTGCGAATAATACAACAAGGATACTATTTGATTGACAAAATACAGTCTAAATATGACATCTTATCAAATTATAGCCGGTATTATATCACTATGTTACACAAGTTACTTTTATCAAAAATTTAAGCGACTTTAGGAAGACAGTAAATCGAAAAACGAACTTGTCCACTTAATTTTTAAAGCATTCCGACAATACCAAACACAGTGCAGAATTTTTAATGCCCGCTTTACCTCAATAAAGAGTTCCTAAAAAATGAGTGACCTCAATAAAACTTCAATCGAACTGAACTCAAAATGATTAAGGAATCATTAAAGTTGGTCCATAAACATTGAAATTATGCATAAACTTACATAGAAACCTTCTTTTTTTGAAGTCTGGTTAAAAACCATTTAAGCCTTTCAATCAATACAACTAGGTACCTACAATCACCCTGCCCTGCCTAGACAAGTGCTTTTTACTATCATACTAGAGGATACGCAACGATGAACCTTCTATCCAATGCACTTGGCCCTTGGGTACAGAATGAGATTTACTAGCTGGTCAACCTGGAGCGAGCAGGCGAAAGAAGATATCATCTCTATAAGACAAACAACTAGGAAACTTGCGTAACACCTGGGGCCAATCTCAATCTTACAATCATAATCATTCAATAATATAAAATTGGGTCCTTCGGTACAAAAAGGACCACACTCAGAATATCACAGCTAGCCAGCTAGCAAGGGCCGAACAGGTAAGGACATAACTACCTCTAACTAACACGCGACTATGAACCTTATGTATATCGCACCTGAGTACAAAACAGTCCGCACGCCGGACAGCACATGTGATTGACCATTTGCCTGGCGTGCAGCGGGCAGGCGAGGAAGTAAGGAGCCCGGGGCCCCGCCCTCAGCAGCGCGTCTAGATTGCCGTCCTCGCCTCTGCGTGCGCCGTGCGAGCACCCCACGCGGACACCGTCCACTATCTCAATGGCTTGGCAGAATACTGGCTCTGCCAAAAAATAATTAGGTTAAGACACTAGCTGATATGAAAACTTCCTTAATGACATTTAAACATCCGTCGTTAGGCTATGACTATGGACACTGCTACAACTAGTTTGCCTATAAATACATAAATATTGCTGGACATTTTACACAGCGCTATCTAGCCCCAAATTAAGTAGAGCTTGTACTATGGGAACCAGATAACGAGATTATAACGAGACGATAAGAATACTTATGTACTTTTTTTTGTAAATACATACTTATAATACTATAAATATCTGTAAATCATGCAAACATTTGTTCCGCGGCGGGAATCGAACCCGCAACCTCCTGTGCCTCAGACGACTATTCGCCCACTGCGCCACGGAGGTCGTCAACTCGTCATTACGTTAGGCTATGATTATGGACACTGTTAAACCTAGTTTGTCTATAAATAACTTGTTATCTTCATGTTTTCTTCTAAACATGTCCACCCCCAAGGTGTTGAAAGCCGCAGACTCTTTCCTGGCTTGATGACGCGTGACGGCGGTACAGGTGAAAACATTGAAGTCACAAAATGATTATTGAACCCCTTTTATTCACAAAGGTATTTACCAGAAAGTTCATCCATGGCAGCGAACACATTGCTGGGTGTCTCGCAGTAGCATGTTGCGACGACGGTGGTCTGCTCCATCGGACACGCGGCTTCGGAGCCCTCGTCCCCGCCGGCGGGGTTACTGCACCAAATATAAATGACGTTTCTATGATAAGGTTTATGGGGAAAGCAAGCTAGTAACAGGTATTTTAGTTGTACCTAATACTTAATCTGCAGTTACTTTAACATCTGGTTCAGCTGTTAGTTTTGAGTTTTTTTTTTTATTTATTTTTTTATTATTCATTACAGAATCAACAGCACTTGTTAACTATGTAAACAATCCTTATAACTAATGCTTAATGCCAACAACAGATTCTCAATTTATAGATTTATCTTTTAAGAAATTAGTCACCTAGAGAAAAAGATTAAAAAATATAGTATATTAATTAAATTTTCAAGGATTTTAGTAATTTAGTAGGTACGCATTTGAAGAACAAAAGAGAACAGATATAATTTGTTTCTTAAAAGATGCTTTGCTATTAGAGAAGATGTCTATTGACGAAAAATCCTTGTTGTAGCTATCTAGCGTGCGACAGATGACAGAATTTTGGGCATAGTTGGTACGACTGAAAGGAATATGAAAGAGGGTTGTGTGTCTCGTATGTTTAAAAGGAGTATTGAATTGAAGAACGAGAGACGCTAATTCGGTGCTATCAATTCTATTCTAAATTCTATAGTAACATCATCTTCCTTCTTTTTTCCACACCTCTCTATCAGCCGACATGTCAGTAGTCACTTCTTTCTTACCCATATTAACTTTCACACAATCCATCATCAATCACTTCTTTGGTTAAACTTAAACAAGACAACAATTATATACCTTTCTTCCTCCTGTTCCATTTCGGACTCCTCCTGGTCTTCTACAGAGACCCTCCTCTTGCGCCTCGTACGATAGCTTCTAAAAGAAAACAGACATTTGTCACATTAATTGTAATGTATAGAGGGTATGATGTTATTAACCAGCTGTTTGTATGGTGTTATACCTGTCACTGTCGTCAAGAGCGTGTGGAGCCCGCCTGGAGGACCGACGAGATCGGGCTCTGAAATGTACACACGAATATTCTGAATTTAGAGTTGAATTGGGATGGCAGTGGGCCCAGCAGTGGGACATGGATGGCTCAAAGTAAAATTGTATTGAATATTATCTATTGACAAAGGAGAATTTAGCCATGTTTTGACGCGCCACAGCAAATAAATTTGTGATTTATGTGTTTAATGAGATATTTTGGAAAAATTGGAGAACATTTCTATGGCAGTCATGCTATTAGGACTGAATAGATTTGGATGTTTGGAATAAATAGCTTGTGACTACTAGACTAATTTTTGTCCAGGTGTTTAATGAGCAACCTCTTATCTTGTACATGTCCTTTTTGTACAATAAATAATGATTAAGGCAAGGCTTAACCTTAACCAAAGATTGCAACCAACTCCTCCTCAAGTTGGGTGTAATCTTTGGTTAAGTTTTATTGTTGATACACTGGCAGCTTACGACTGATGTGTATATCATATATCACTTAGTTCAAGGTCAGTATGCTTATGTATGTCAGTATGCCCAGTTAATTTTTAAAGAGTTCATTAACACAGCACTAATCATTGTCGCTGACAGGATATTGCAGACATCAACCATACCATAAGTTTCATAACCAGTTTAACATCAACAACAGGAATACTACTAGTACATACTTGCTGCTTGTACTGGCTTCCTCATCAGGCAAAGGAGAGGATCTGTCACTATCATTGTTTCCGAATGAGGAGCACAGTCGAGTGGACCGACGCGGTCTGTTGTCTCGCCTCTTTGAAGCCTCAATAGAACATAGAAACTCCTCATCGCTGCCGCTATCCTCATCAGCCTCTAGCAGCTTACTGATGACTTCAGAGTCATCGTCTATCTCCTCTTCATCTTCTAACATTTCTCCTTCATTTTCATCCATCTCTCTGCAAGAAGTGAAATTATTTTTAATAGATCTTGTTTAATTAAAACAGCCTATATTTAGTGTTACAATAAAACAATGAAGTTAGGAGAAATTATATTAAATATGGTCTTAAAACTTCTATTATTTCATTCATAAAATTATGCTGATCATCTAAAACTTATTTATACTCATGAAAATCTAATAGGTTGGATATGGCAAGTGTCAAAATACTACCATCGCGCAGCGATACAAAATGATACATCATTGGAATATTGTCGTCCTATCGAAATATTGATCCAGGATTATTAACAAGTGTTTCCAGGTATAATTTTTCAATAAAAAGTAACATTTTGGTGCATATTAATTAATACTCACTTTAAAGTGTTTTTGGATTTCTTGCATAGATGTTGGTACACAAAGCTAACACTGCACGCAAATAATAGATGTCAAATCAGACCTATTCGATTTTACTTAACAACATCATTTTTATGACTTTTGATTATGAGATTTCGAGCAAACGGAAAACTTACTTGCTTTCAGAATCTTCACCTTCATCAGGGTCAATAGCTTTGAGACCCAGTTTGCAAAGATGTTGCAATTTCATATCCGAGTTCTGGCTATCTTCAGTATCTATTTCAACCACTTCTAACTCCTCATTTGCCATTACCTTTTCCACAGTCTTTTTATCATCTGCATTTGTAGGTCTAGCTGACCTTCTAGTTCTTACACCACCTTCTGGAGACTTGTCAGTTTGAATGCCGAGACGGGCATTGTTCTGAGACTCCAAACCAATTCGCAACTCTTCATTGGCTAAGATTTTAGCTGTAGGTTTAATACGGCGGGACAATCTTTGAGTAGGTCCAGGCGTAGCCTCATTGTATGACTTCTCCTTACGTGCTATAGCATTAGCTATTATATTCTCGTCTTTACTTCGACGGCGGGTGCGTTTAGGTGGGGTATGGGAGTTATCTGATTCATCATTGTCAGAGACAGACTGACTTTGATCTTTCTTTGGAGATGCTGAGGTGTCTCTGTCGCACACCCAGTCCCACATTGCACCCGGGGTTCGTCTCGAGCGCCGCGGGGACACCTTCTCATGCTTTTCTTCAGTGGAAACTATCTTCATATTTGCACTTTTTGTATTCGACTTTTCAGAACGGAATGTGAGGACTATGCGGGGTTTGGGGTCTTCCGCGTCAGTGTTCTCACATTTTTTAACTTCGGCCTTCTCAGACACGGTTACGTTGTCCGTTTTGTCGGTCTTTTTCTTGGGCGAGCCGTCGTCTTCAACATCCATGTTGTAGTCAAGGTCTACCAGTTATTCAAGGTCGACTCTCACTTTCCCAGAAAGCAGAAAGCAAGCTCTAGGTCACAATCACTAGCCAGACAGATCTGAGGGAGGTAAGACTAAATTTGTTGTATTGGGAAAATAACAGAACAGTATTTAGAAGCTTTTTGACCCCTTTTTTAGTTTTTTTGATTGGTACACAACAGAGAACCAATGTATGAACACTTCTCTATTTGGCTTTGTGGTTAAATTGGTTTTTAGCTTACTTTTATCAAAAAATAAACTAAAAAACAAACATGCTCCCCAAGCGAATCCTATTTCGTTTGTTTCCTTAGATATTATTTAATGTTCTGTGGTTTGTTTCGTTCGCAAGCGGAAGAAACTTGCTTGCTTGCTTGAACACAGATAGACGATAGCCAGCCTCTCATGGCAGTCATCCGTCGGTAACCGACGTGTAGAATGAGATTTATCCTCCATTTACGGTATAAGTCCCGGCACGAAACTTTAGCGCTGACCGTTATTGCGCAGAAGTTAAAATAAGGTACCTGAGGGGGTTAGCGGGATCAAGGGCGGGCGTGCGTATCGCCGATTGGCTCTCCAGTCGCATTCCATTCCCCGCATTGATACGACACCCCGCGCACATCCAGTGTACAGTCGCGTTCTTAAATGTATTGTTATTGCTGTTATTTGAATTTGTTTGTTATATTTAGTTTTTTAAGTTTGTTTGTGACTTTCAAGTGAATATAATACTGTTTTGAAAAGACAGGCAAGGAAAATGGTTTATGACGTAAATTGTTCTATTAATTAATTGATTCTTTGAAACAAATCAAAAGTGAGTGACAGCTATCCCCTCCCCGTATCGCTCAGCGCTAAAGTTATGTGCCGCGACCTATAACCACTGATCTCTGTGTGTAGAGATCCTTAGACTTAGAATACTATAAGGTTGATATTTTTTTTATAATAGCGGTCGACGGTAGTTTCCATGGACCTAGAATAGAATTTATCCTCCATCTACGGTAGTTTCTAACAGACTACGACTCTTTATCATCATTATCATGGGTCTTCAACACTTCGACCATTTTTGTTTGGGAAGTGTGGGTAAGGGTCGGACTTTCGTACCGTACCCTGGCCTCAACGTCAGAGACGACAATCTCTGAGTCACGGGGTGATGTCCGGAGTGCCATCCTGGCTTGCAGTTTGGCCTCACAGGCGTTACGTAGCCGATGTCTTGGCTAACGTTGGTCCTCTTATGGTATTCGCTATGGAGAGGATGGTGAACACAGGAGCTCCCGCGGTAATGGACGCCAGGGAGTTTGAATGTCAGGTGGCCGTGCGTGCAGCGGAGTGATGACGTTGGGGTGAGCGTGGTGGCAATTGTCGGCGCGATCGTACATACGACGCGGTAACATTACCACAAACGCTAACATTACCGACTACGACTCGGTATCTTCTTGAAAAAGTGTCAAACTACTGTCAAACTTTTGACGCGTTTTCACTGACAATAACTAATTACTATTTAGAACTAATTCTAGATACTAGTAGAGACCCCCTTGAAATATTTATTATATTAAGTTTTTAGTATTTGTTGATTTAGCGGCAATAAAAATCTGTGAAAATTTCAACTGTCTAAATAACACGGTTCATGAGATAAAGCATGGTGACAGACGGACAGACAGCTGAGCCTTAGTAATAGGGTGCCGTTTTACTATTTGGGTACGGTACCACAAAAACTTAGAATAGGACATCAAACTAAGTAAAAATCAATTACCTCATAATATCTTTAGACTTTTTGTTGCAGGCTTTTTATTTTATTAAAATATCTATAATCATCTTATATGTTTAATGTTCTAATTAGACCCTGTATATCTGTATTTTATTATTTATTGTATAAAACTTATTACCAATAATTATTGGGTAACCGTAAACGTGTTTTGGAGTGGAGATCACGTTTAGGCAAGCAGAAGTGTTGGACCCTCTCGGGCTAGACGGAGAGACGATTTGTGCGCTGTTGCTGGCAAAGATTGATTGAGAAGAGCTGAGGACCAGGCTTAATGGCGCACCCTGCGAGAGATCTACGTTCAGCAGTAGACTGCTAAAAGTTGATGATAATGACGATGAAACATAATATAGTAGGTACTTATTAAAAAGTTGATATAAGCACATTGTTTAACGCGCATGTTTGATATCAAGTGTTGCAGGTTGGTTTGTTCTAAACTGGGGGCGTTCGATACGATCTTCCCTGCTAATTTTTCGTCAACAGATGTGTGTGATGTTCGTAAATACTTAGTATTTCGTCCAAGTGTCCTATGATAATGTCAGTAAAATAACTGTTATTCATACCACGAATTTAAAACCACATATTCATTGGTTTCTTCGTTTTATTATATCAATTTATTGCAGCCAGATAAATTTTAAATTGGTCTGGGAACCCTAGCTGCTGACTAAATTTAATTTTTATAAATTGGCAAATGCCGAGTGCAATTTGGCGCCAAAAAAACAAATCGTCTTCTGCTGAAGTCAGCTGAAATGTCAATAAATGCCAAGTCATTGTCAGAAATAATGTCGAGTTTGTTGGTATTATTTTCATAAAATCGTAGATTAGATTATTTTGTCTACGCTTAAATAGTTTTTTATTATCTCGTATCGTCTCTGCGTATCTTAGTCCCCGCGAGTTTTATGCCAGGGCGATGAGTCACATACCTGAGGCCCTTATAGGCAGATACGCAAAGCCAGTGCTGCCAGTTTATCCACTTTTTGGCAGATACCAATAAAATATTAGCTAAGTAGGTACATAAATAATTCAGGTAGGTAACTAAATAATTAGACATAGAGGACATCGCCACGCTTTTTAAACGTTTACTTTTATTAGCTAGACAATTGTGTGGTATTGTTCCTTATTTAAATTGGTATGAAAAATAGAAAAAAGTAATAAAACTTGTAGTTACTTTCTATGTTCAGCCTCTGTTAGCCACTTTTGCATGTATTAAATTCTCTAAATCTAGCCACTTTCTCGGAGTGTTTAGCCACTAACTAACTCTACTACCGTAGCTGGGGTGAAAGCCCATAGTGCGCAAAGCACTAAAAATTATTAAATTGAGGACTTTTGTAGTGTAATGTTTTGCAGAAGGCGGTCACCAAATAATCAAACGCACTTGAGACTACAATGTTAACTTGTTTACTAGAACAGAATAAATGTTCCCATTTATATTATTATACAGGATTAACAACGATTTGATAACACATTTTATTATACGTCCACTGGTTCGGGAGGCGAGAGGTAAGAGAGAGAGAGAGAGAAGACAAACTACAACTGTCAATGTCAAAAATGACAGACGAGTCAAAGACAGTCATAATGCCAGCGCATGCATGTTGCGTGAATACATCCATACATCCTATTCATGGAACCTATTTGACAAGGACCTTGTGGGTGGGCCCAAGGAACTCATGGAAGATTCTTGGCGTGCGTGTAGGCCTGTACTGTAGATCCGTTAGCATCCTAGTCACAATCCTGGTGTAGGAGGTTGGGTGTGTTCAGATGTTGGTAGTAGAAGAAAAATAGTCCAAGTAAAGTTCACAAGTGGGTAGGTATATTGTTCCTTCACAAGTTCACAACAATTTGTTCGATACACAACATTCAGTACAGTTTTTATTAAAAGGAAATAGGAAGGTACACAACACAAACAAGCGAAGATAAAAATAAAGGAAGAGAGTTTTTAAGCAAAGCATGTAATCATCTCAAAAATTTCAAGCCTAGACGGGACTTGAACTCGCAACCTTCCTCTTGATACGAGGACGCACTGCCAATTGTGCTACAGGCTCTTGTCACGCCAGAGTCGAATTTTTAAAAATCCTGGAATTTTCCGTATGTGTTCGGATAACACTATAAGTAAAATACTATTTGAAATAAGCAACGCGACATCTCTTGTCAATGTACTGAACTGCAACGTTTGGCATTGAGCAGGTACAAAAAACTACATAAGTTTTCCTGTAGATGTAGCTAACGGCGCTTTAGCCGTAATTCTGAATCATCTCACTAATTTCGACCCTGGCGTGACAAGAGCCTGTAACACAATTGGCAGTGCGTTCTCGTACCAAAAGGAAGGTTGCGGGTTCAAGTCCCGTCTGGGCTTGAAATTTTTCAGATGATTTTTAAAAATCATGGAAATTTCCGTATGTGTTCGGATAACACTATAAATAAAATACTATTTATAAATGAAAAGGGTTGTAGTGTAAAATCGGTAGAAAAATCAGGAGAATTTCCATGTATACTGTGAAATCGTTATATTTCGGTAGAACAGAGCCCATATCGGTAGAAATACCGAAAAATCGGTAGGTTCGAGACCACTGGCCGGAACTTGGACGACGGAAGAAGTTTCCTTTCTCAGTTCGTTCATTTTAATCGTTCGTGCAGTGATGCCAACTTGGCTACTTTATAGCTAGATTTAGCAACTTTTCGATGTAGTGACAAAAAAATAATTAATTTCTAAGATGATTTTTGCGCGGTTTGATCGCCTTATTCAGAAGCACTGGGTGGAGATAATTACGGGCAATTCTAAGCACGTAGGTAATTAATAGGTGCATATTTTTAATTTTGGATGAATTTTATTTTATATTACGTTCCTATTTTATCTGATTTAAGTAATCTATGACATTTTACTTTTGATATAATTTACTGTATTTTTCTTGATTTGTATGTTTTTGGTTTTAATTTTATTTATATGTGATTATTATTAATTTGTATTGACACTGTCTGATATAAATGATTATTCTATTCTATTCTATAAAAATTCTAGCTACACCTTTTAACTACTTTTTTTTTGTTAAGTAGGTATGTCAATTTGACTGAAAATTTCATACTTATTTCTTAAGTTTTGTAGCTAGGTAGGTAACTTTGGATCCGGTTCGCTTTTATCTTATCATGCTTATATAGAACTAATTTAGAATATTATGAATTTGGTATCGGTGTTCACATAATGGAGTTAAAACATAGCCGTGAAAAGCCCTCTTTGCGCAGTTGAGTTGGTAACACACATACAACTCTAGAATAGATGAGAAGAGCAGTATGTTCAAGTTTGTTTGGTTCGTTCGTGCGTGCGTAGGTGGATTCGTTTCTTCTCGCAAAAAACTGTTAAGTTCCTGCTTGACTGCTTGCATGCGTAAATAATTGATTTGGGAAGACAAACGTAGAATAATTTTCCAATTTTTTACTATAAATGAAAGTGCACAACTTCTCTTCATTTCAAACATGAACGAGTTGTTTTCAAGTCATGAACATGTCTTGCAAGGCGGATTCTTTCAGGATACCTTGAGGAAACTACAAACGCCTAACACCAGCATAGAACCGCATAATTTAATGTACCCAGTATTCCTGGTGTAAGTATTAAACTTACCATTACTTACAACTCATCTGAAATATTTGCACGGCAGTTTTATCATGCATATTCACATAAAAAACTTATCAATTGTACAGGTTCATACACAGTTCTTACTATTAAGATATCTTTCTAACCTTTCCATGCCTATATAAATATGTTGAATTTTGGATGCTCTTTGCAAGCAAACTAATGAATGAACCACAGCTGAGTGTCTTATTAAATTTAACTTATTTGCTTAAGTATCACTACTAAGTATAACTAGCGTGTTAGTTATTACATAATACTATAAAATGTATTTAAAATTCCAGACAAGATGACAATGCCTGTCAGGCTGTAGCAAGCTTGCCCAATGTGTACCGCTACGGAGTCAATGCACTGGTCAAAGCTCTAGCTGAGCCTATTAGCAATGGCCTGAAGTCAATTCTTATCTTTGGAATAATTGACTCTTTACCAAAGGTAAGTTTTCAAAGCATTTGATACCTAAACACTGGCTATGAACTAATAAGACTACAAAAGTGAACTTATAGGGCTTTCAACATTGTGTCACATATCAGGGAAGCTACTCTGTAAACTGATTTTGATATATTCGGAACTATACAACAGTGCTCAGAATTATTCAGCTGTAAGTTAATCTTAAAAATGTTTGCAATCTTTATGGTTCATCAAAAGCATTGACAATTTACATAATTTTTACTTAATACACTAGACTCTAGTGACTAGAGTCTAGCTAGAGTATGGTTACAATATTGATTTTCAAATTATATTGTTTCTTTCTATTGTATCTAAACGTGGGTACTTGTCAAACCTTTTCAGATAATAAGGTTGACTAAGGTAGTTGTATTTATGCCAGTCTGATTTTTACGTGTTTTGATACCAAGCTCAATAAACCTATTAACATAAATAAATAAATATAATATAAATTTTGCTGGACATTTCACACAGCGCTATCTAGTCCCAAACTAAGCAGAGCTTGTATTATGGGAACCAGATAACTAATAGAATACTTATAGCCTTTTTTTTGTAAATACATACTTATAGTATATAGAAAAACATCCAACCCCAGAACAAATATCTGTAGATCATGCAAACATTGGTTCCGCGGCGGGAATCGAACCCGCTACCTCCTGCGTCTTAGTTGGCTATTCGCCCACTGCGCCTCGGAGGTCGTCAAATATGGTGTTTTACTGGACATAATACTTTCTTTATTCAGACGATATTCGAAACTATGTTACTTAGAGTATGGTTTCACATGCTTTGCAGAGTAGACCCATAGTAATAGCTTAATTAATAAACAAAAAAAAAACAACTGGTATTTTGATTTTTTTCAGGATGCTCGGGGTTCAAATGCTGACTCTGCTGATAATCCTGTCATAAAGGCTGTCCCAATAATCCGAGAGGCCTACCCTAACTTGTTAATAGCGTGTGATGTCTGTCTGTGCCCGTACACATCACACGGGCACTGCGGGCTTTTGACAGAGAGTGGGAGCATCGATCATGCTCCTTCTGTTAAGAGGATTGCTGAAGTCGCCCTATCTTACGCTAAAGCTGGTAATTTTGATGAATATATATTACAAGTAATTATAAATATTGTATATAAGGTTATATATATATATAACCTTATATACTATATATATAATTACTTGTAAATTCTATCATATTTCTTATTACTTTAACAAATACTAGCTGACCAATCCGCAGCTTCGCACAGGTAGTTTTTCAATGAAAAATATTACCCTCCTTCTGCGCAGTTGGGTAAAAAGTAGCCTATCTTGTCTATCTCAGGGATAATGTAGCATTCTAATGGTGAAATAATTTTTGATATCGGACCAGTAGTTTTTGAGTTTATTCATTACAAACATACAAAAATACAAATCTTTCCTCTTTATAATATTATTATCAGAATGGAAAATAATATGATAATTTATTTCAGACAACTACAATACAAAATTCTTAGGTTATAAATACAGTGTAAACTCTATATAACGACACTCAAGGGACTGAGCATCATTTGACGTTATATAGAGTTGTCGTTAAATGGAGAGAAGTAAAATCTGTATTAGAAAAAGAAAACGTTTATTTCTGATTTGTCTTGTTAAATAGTACCTACAATAAAAATCTGTTTTAATTTGAACGCTATTGCGTATCTGTTATTATAAGAATATGACAACGTATAGATAAAATCCGTCACTTCTACTAACAACAGTCTGCAGCTACACATGCAAGCAATCCCATTTTGTAAACAAAAGAACGGATTTCTTAGAAAGTTTGGTGTATATGATGCCAACAGTCGAGTATATTATGGTATAGGATAATAAAACGACAAAAGGATATACACAGCTGCGCAGTTTTTACTAATTTGGCAACTTAAAAAGAACTTTTTATTACAAATTGTTGTCGTTATTGAGAGTGGGTGTAATGCTATACAGAGTGTACCATTGTATGCAAGACAAGCTAAACCAACCAAAGCCGAGTGATTTCGACGCTTTAGAGAGTTTGTCGTTAAAACGAGTGACGTTATATGGAGTTTACACTGTATATATAGATACAAATTTACGAGGCGGGACACTGACTGTAGTGAACGTCTTGTCGTACAAGGACGAGTGGAAGGCATCAGACCGAGCGGAAGCTCGCCCATGCGGTTGACCGATCAAATAAAAGCTGTAGTGGACGGCCTCTCTGTCAACAGAGACAAATGGCGAGATATCGTGAGGCGTGTAACATCTGCCCCCAAAAATAATGATACAACATGGCGACCACAACCGCTCGGTGAAGAGCGTTACGATTGATATGAAGAATGATGATATGTCAGATTTTAAATTATGAAATTCAAAAGTATAATACATCTCCTGTTTCAATACTGAAAATGGCGATTTTTATGTATATTTTTCTAAACACTAATATAAATGTTTCAGGTGCCCACATAGTGGCCCCTTCAGATATGATGGACAACAGAATCAAAGCCATCAAAAATGCTCTAGTCAACAACAATTTGCATAATAAGGTAAATATTATAGGATATAGCATACTATACAACCTGTTTCGCTATGTTCGACATTAATTCAAAACACACATCTGGAATCGTATTAACTGGTAGAGATGGGTTTAATACCGGTAGCTTGAAAATTTATCCAGTAATTGATACATTTCAATAAACAATTTGTTTACGTCGTTGCGACGATGACGCTTAGTCACATGATGAATGAATATGATTTGTTTACCTATTTTATACAGGCTGTTTTTTTTTAAAATATTTTAGGATTTTTGTATGGTAATGAAAAAAAACCTATTTTATAACAATAGCCAGCCATTAGCCCTACCCGTGTTTTCAATTAATGTCGTACATAACATAACATGTACTAATATATAAAAGCAAAATGATTAAATAAAATAAAATGAATGTGATTTAGCTCGAAGCAACAAAGAACGGTCGTTGGGGCAAAAGGGTTCTCGAGTGGAGACCACGCACTGGAGAAGTTTTTACCGCAGTGTAAGTCGGCCCCCACTAGATATAAAGACGACCTGATAAAGTTTACTGGGACCCGTTGGGTGCAGGCTGCATAAGATCGGTTACACTAGAAATCTATTGAGAGTAGGCTTGTGTTCAGCAGTGGATGTTCATTGGCTGATATGATTCCGATAATTAATATATACTAAGAGCTAGTTCAGACATGGCGGATTCCGCGCGGATGCAAATCGCGCGGATCTATTTACATTAGCGCCGATTAATTCGTTCATACCTGTCCGCGCGGATTGTCAATCCGCGCGGCTACCGCCACTCAACCGCTAGAAAGTGAATTCGCGCGGTCGCCGCTCGGATCTATTTTTTTGACGTGCCTAGAGCGCGTTCAGTTGTTTCGCGGAAGCCGCACGTATATCGGACGGTGACAATGGATCGCTTCAACACTGAGCTATTCATCGATGAGGTGGAAAAAACAAGCAACAAGTAGGTACACACATATTGCTTCTTAGACTTCCATGATTGGACTGCCACTATGCGGATTACGGCACTCACCGCGCCTGTCTGAACACTTGCGTTTAGAATCGCGCATTTTGCATCCGCGCGGAATCCGCCATGTCTGAACTAGCTCTAAAAAAACTACCCTGAGTAAACGCCATCAATATAAACAATCTTTTCCTTTAAAATTCACTTCTGAAAACCCATCATTGCCTTGAAAATTATGACGACCTACGTGGCGCAGTGGTACGCGCCATACTGAGACGCAGGAGGTAGCGTGTTTGATTTCCGCCGCGGAACAAATGTTTGCATGATCTCTAAAGATATTTGATCCGGGTCTGGATGTTTTTTTAATTTATACTCATTTGTCTAAACTATAATGTACACTTGTGATGCAAAATAGACGTTTTTCTAATCTGTTTTTTTTCCTTATTTGCAGGTATCAGTTCTGTCGTACTCGTGCAAGTTTGCATCGGTGATGTACGGTCCGTTCAGAGACACGATGAAGAGTTCTCCGATGGCTGGGGATCGCAAGTGCTACCAGCTGCCGCCGGGCAGCGCGGGCTTAGCGGCGAGAGCTGCAGTTAGTATTTTTTTTTTTTTTTTTAAAAGTATTTCTTTAGATACTACTGTTCGGAATTGTACCGAACACACCAATTCTGCATTTTGGTCCTACAAGCAGATATGTTGAATACCAGTAAGAGAGCAGCAATATATAAGGTTTAGTACGGGGTTATTCGAATTGGCCGTGCGGTCCTCTACTTACCTGCCACCGATCCACCCCCTTGTTGCAGCCTGTAAAGTTTGTTAGTAAAGATTTTTATTCCTAGAGTGAAAATACACTCGAACAAGCTGACACAACAACTCACAAAGCCTTCATATTGCTCATAGTTGTAAAACTGATCGCAAAAAAAAAACTAGTGTGAACGCAACACAACTTATTTATCTATTTATCTCATAGGCTCGGGACGTGGCGGAGGGCGCTGACTTCCTGATGGTGAAGCCCGGTCTACCGTACCTGGACATCGTGAGACAGACCAAGGACCAATTTCCCCATCATCCCCTCTTCGTTTATCAGGTAAATATGGCGTTTATTTGAGCATTGATGGGACCGTTACGGCACAGAGATCTAGTCCTTCAATATAGGCCTCGTAAGAAGGCAAATGGAGAGCTTCGCTACGAGATCGAATCTGAAATGAGGAGATCTGGTGACAAACCAAAGTCACAGCACAGAGGATTAGCAAGCTGAAGTGGCAGTGGGTGGGGCACACAGCTCAAAGAACTGAAGGCCGTTGGGGCAGAATAGTTCTAAGTGGAGATCACGCATTGGAAAGCACAGCGTAGGACGGCCCACTAATCAGGTGGAAATATGATCTAATTATAGGATGGGGGGAATAAGAGATCTGCACTGTTGTCCCACATTGTGTATTCTTACCCTTCTTACCTAATCCCAGAATACAATGGAATAATTCTTTATTGTGCACCAGGAATACATAAAAAAACTAATTTATGTGCTAAACATAGTACAATGGGCGGCCTTATCGCTGAAAGCGATTTCTTCCAGGCAACCTTTGGATGGAAAGTAAAGAGCGAAGCAGTAATGGGCAGCGGTGCACAGAGTATATTTACAAATTAAAGAAACACTTATAATCCTAATACATAAATAAATACCTAAAGGTCTATTAAAATAAATAAATAGGTAACTCAAATAACAAGAAAGCTAAGCATTTAGGTAATGCTGCTTCAATCTCAGCTTAAAAGAGTGCTGTGAAGGAGCCTGTTTAATTTCCACAGGCAAAGCATTCCAAAAGCGCACTGCTTCGACAGTGAATGATTTTCCGTAGAAGGAACTAGAGTGGTACGGGTGTTTTGAGGGATAAGTTTTCCGATGACCTGAGAGAAAAAGTATTGGAAGAATGGAAAACCTTTCTTTAAGATAGCAAGGGGAGAAAGGATTGAATAGAATAGAGAAGAGATAGAATATGAGAATCACGGCGAAGGACCCCCAGCCATCCTAACTCCTCCAAGAAACTGAGTAGGGGTTTGGGTTGGTGTCAGCAGCGTTCCAGGGTCCCCGTGGGTGTTGATGTAGTAGCGCTGTTGGTGAAGGATGAGGATTCAATGACCCCTTGCAAACTCGTTCTCAGTCTGGCATTGTTAAGTAGCAGTATCACGTGCTCCACAGTCTCTTCCCCCTGAAGGCATCCGTGACAAAGTTCACTGTCCGTGGCTCCGTTATTCAGGAGGTGATGGTTAAGTTCGCAGTGTCCCGTGATGATTTCCACCATCATCCTTAGATCGTCGCATTGTTATATGATCTAATACAGCAACCTTTGTTGGGAGCCGTTGGGTGCAGGCTGCACAAGATCGGTCTCTCTGGAAATCAATATGGGAGGCCTAAGTTCAGCAGTGGATCTCCTTAGGCTGTAATGATTATGATGCCGTAACGTGTCGGCGCAGTTATGCTCATTCAAGATCGTAGTGGCTTATTGTAGATCATGCAAACATATGTTCCGCGGCGGGAATAGAACCCGGGACCTCCTGGCGTCTCAGTCGGCTATTCGCCCGCTACGCCACAGACATATACATACATGTGTATAGCTTGATGTGTAGCCGTGTGTACAAAGAATTCGCCGTCGTGATTACTTTTTCTTAAAACAATTGTACAAAGTAAATATATTTGACGAGCTCCGTCGAGCAGTGGGCGTATAGCCGGCTGAGACGCAGGGGCTCGATTCCCGCCGCGGGACAAATGTTTGCATGATCTACAGTTATTTGTCAAATCAATTGCGTAATATTGGTGGTATAACGCATTTCAAAGAAGACAATATTTTTGTTAAAAACTTTACGACTCGTTTTTGGGTGAAAACAGGGTTAGATAGTTCACTCAAATTGCTCATTTTACGAGAACGCGAGTTACAAATTAATTTATTAGCAAATTAAAATAGACTACCTCCGTGGCGCAGTGGCGAATAGCCGGCTGAGACGCAGGAGGTAGCGGGTTCGATTCCCGCCGCGGTGCAAATGTTTGCATGATCTACAAATATTTGTTCCGGGTCTGGTTGTTTCCCTATATATTATAAGTATGTATTTACAAAAAAAATGTATATAAGTATTCTATCAGTTATCTGCTTCCCATTATATGGTTCCCATAGTACAAGCTCTGCGTAGTTTGGGGCTAGATAGCGCTGTGTGAAATGTCCAGCAATATTTATTTATTATTTATTCAAATGAACATTATCAGAATCGCAGAAAATAATGAGTTATTTTTAAACAAACTAAGATAATGTATTATTTTGTTTATTCTTATCAGTGATTTATCGTAATAATTATAATTCATATTGAGCGCTACACGAAAGATTTGGAAAGTTCTAGCAGTTTTAATGTTTGAACAACTGATAAAGGTGGACGCAGGTTACCATCACTACTTTGTTAGGTACCGTTTCCGCGGCAAGCGGTGAAGCGCGCGCAGATTAGATACGGTAGTCTTTCTTTTCAGATCATTATGGCCTTAGAGCTATGAAAGGGTTTTTTTAACTAGCCCGTACTGTCCCACTGCTGGGCAAAGGCCTCCCCCTCTTCCTTCCACTTATCACGGTCTAGATCCAGATCCCTTCTCTGGTTGGGGTCTCTTAATTAACTTGGGCAAATTGGCGTTGTATGTATTACCCGTGCGCGATAAGTTGGGACCTGAGCGCGGTGACGTCATATTGGCGTGTTTGTACCGCTCGCAAAAAAGCGAACATAACAAGACGAAGCCGCCCGCGGCTTCGTCTTTGTTTTTTTTAACCTAATTTATTATGTTACTCAGGGAGGACGCTGCTTTTTATCTAATCTTTTTTACACTATTTGAATAAAATAAAAATACAATGTTTAAGTTTATACATTTATTTTATCTATTATTTGCATTATCTCATCTTCGTCACTACTTAGTGGATTTATGCCTTCTAGAGGGTGTTCTTCGTCCTCAGTCTCACTATAATCACTTGACGAAGAGGTATCCGATAAATTTACAATTAATTGTGATTCATTCGTCTCTTGTAAGAGCTCATCGTCCCAATACTTTTGTCGAAGCCTGTCCACATGGTTGACTTCTTTTTTCCAGACAACAAAACAATAACACAAACGAAAACTAAAAGAATTCCAGAGCGCGTCGTTACGTGACGTAGGCCAGTACGAGACTAAAAACCCTAGTAAAAAATAGTGATGCGAACGGTACAATACGGGCGCCATCGGGGAAGTGCAGGGGAAGCGGTCGGGGAGTCGCATTCCTAGCAGGTCCCAAGTATCGCGCACGAGTAATATGTATGTTTGTTTATGCGAAGATAACTTTCGAAGCGTTTATCCGATCATCGTGAAATTTGGTATATTGGGATGGCACAATTTTGGTGTGATTAAATGAGCTAAAAATATGGGGAGGGCCCCCCTCCCCATATTTTTTATTTTACGGGGGGGTTGTCGAGATATTGGGGTTCAAGCACGGTTCAAGAGGGGTAAAAAAACCCAAAATAGGACTATCTGGTCAAGTGACGCGTCTAAGGCTAGGACTAAATATGATTTAAGGAGTTGTCAAATCGTACAACTAGGTCAAATTTAAACATGTTTAGTAGCTAAATACGTTTAGTGATATTTGTGCATGCCGGCCAGAGAATAATCTTTAACTAAGTTCCAAGTTCGAGGTTTGAGGGTCCCTCGAAAATACTTTTCCCCCCAGAGCGAAATATGATATTTTATCTTCGCTCTGGTACGCTATAATTACGGACTTTTGAGCAAGAAAAGTGAAAATGTATTTTATGCATAAGTTACTAGCTGACCTGCCTCCGGCTTCACACGCATGGTTTGTCAATAAAAACATGACCCTCCTTCTGCGCAGTCAGGTAAAAAGTAGCCTATGTTACTCGGGGATAATGTAGCATTCTAAAGGTGAAAGAATTTTTGAAATCGGACCAGTAGTTTTTTGGGTTTATTCGTTACAAAAATACAAATCTTTGTACCTATGTACCTTTTTTGTGTTACATATTTTGTTGCAAATAAATCTTATTCTATTCCCTATTTTATTTTTGTCAGGTATCCGGAGAGTATGCGATGATATCCCGGAATGGAGACAATGCAGAGATGGAGAATATTCTTATGGAGACCCTCACTTGCTTCAGAAGAGCAGGTAAAGCAACAACCTTTGTAAATCAATGGCAATTCTGTGGCCTCTGCGGCGCAGTGGTAGCGGGTTCGATTCCCGCCCCGGGACAAATGTTTGCATGATCTACAGATATATTTTGTGTTCGGGACATAAAAACAAGTGGCGATCACAAAAGGCCGCAGTGAAACTAAATCCCCAAAAGCTAATAAGAATAATCTAGGTTCGGAACCCCTTGGTGCGAGACTCCTACTCGTAATTAAAAACTCACAAATCATGGTAAATATCCCGTTTTTAGTGGAAATAAATATGTCATGCGTTTGTTCCGCGGCGGGAATCGAACCCGCAACCTCCTGCGTCTCAGCCGGCTATTCACCCACCGCGCAAAGGAACTCGTCGATTAGTCTTGCCCAACATTTATGCCAGGATTATTTAGGTGTTGGGCAAGCTACTCAGCTTAGCCTAAAGACATACACCTAGAACTTTTTAAATATTCGCGAACTATACTTATGTTTTCAGTCCGCTTTCAGTCTCTCGTGACCACGGCCGATGTAACTTGGCCGAAACGTCGAGTTTAGTCAAAATTATGATTTTTATGTAAATCTGTGCGCGAAACGACCCGTTTTGTCTTAAAAACATGACATACACCTAGTCAATATGTAGCAAAATATATAGAACTTTAGTTACAAAAAAAATAGAACTACGTTATTCTTGGTGATTAAGGGGAAGGAGGAGGGACAATCGCCCATACAACACGTACTACCAAGATCATTTCTAATTGGAGCATATTTCTACCTTAATAAGGTATTATTTTAATTTGAATAGTATTTATCTAGGTTCCCAACCATATATTAGATCAAAATACTTACCTAAAATGAAATAGAAGCGTATCGCATTCTGCATGTTTTACGTCATAAAAGACCTGTTTTCAACCTAATTGTTTCGTATTAAAAACAACAACATCTTACGTATCCTAGTCATGGGAACATAGATTATATCGTCTAGTTACAGAATAACAACACAATGAGAAAATTACAACAAGTTTTCTGTCATCATTTTTGGTATTACGGTACACGGTCAAAATCTAATCAAATTTAGAATCGTTCTATTGCTATCACTGTCGCTCTGCGTGGCCAAACTTCGTCACTAAACAGGGATAGCGATATTCAGGCCGAAGTTTTTGACGCGGCCGAATTGAAGTTGCGCTCAGGTTTCGCCGGCGCGTTAACCAGACCACCTTTAGTATGCAATAATTCGTAATTTTCTGTTCCAGGTGCCGACTGCATCATAACATACTTCACTCCTTTGATTTTAAGATTAATATCAGGAAAAAAACAATAAATATTAGTTGCCTTTACAATGTGTCGCAATGATTGTTTAGGCTAGATGGTGCTGTGGTCTTTTCCTATAATAATTTGTATTAGAATGCTAATAAGTACAGAAATTGTTGTTAAAGTTTTATGTTCTAAAATTTATATTTATATTGTTTTTCATTAGTTATTTGAAATTAATAAATGAATATGGGTACAATACTTCTAAGTTTTATTTTCTCGATTTGAATATAGCACAGAAGACATGTATCCTGTCTTCTGTGCTAGAATCCTGAGGACATAGGCATAAACTTTTTATATAGTAGGTAGGTAGGTACCATTGAATAGGTTTTCAGTACAGACTAGTTTATTTGAGAACATTAAATTCTATATGTAAGCAAGTAAGTACCTACCTATATAAATTTAATCTTGAGTTCCAATTAGTATAAAAGGCTAGGTAGGTAGATGCTTATCACAATTCGAGAACAAGGCTTTTAGAGAAATGAATCTAATTATCAAAATGAATAGCTTTTGAGCTCCAAACTATTTAAGATTTAGCTACAATTGAAAGGTTTGCTCGAAGTGTCCTCTTTGTATATTATAATATGATACATACATAGTATCCGGCTCAAGTTAGTTTTTACTAAAAACCGATACCCTGTTTTTGCGTCGGGGCCTTAAATCTAACAATTAGCTAAGAACCACCCCGGATAAAATGGAATTATATTTAAAAAACGTCAAAATCGGTCCATCCGTACGATGCCACGACAGACCCCTGTCTGTCGTGGCATCAACCATATAACACCCCTCTTTTTGGGTCGGAGCGAATGAAAGTCCTAGCTCTCGGTAAAGAGTGCTAAGTTCCTTGGTCCTATAGCTCATTGGACCGATTGGAAAGTTGAGTCCGTATTTCTCTATGGGTCTGAGGGAACAATCTTGGTAAACCCGACCCACACACTCCACACAGTTCTAGAACATGCTTGAACAGCTTGTTCCGTATTATCAACTTATGATATTGGTCATTTTGTTGAATTAATTTTAAACATTCTTCGTAATGATGTATTAGATTAATTTTAGGCGAAGCTAAATAATAAATAACACATGAAGTGTATTTCATCATATTTTATTTTTTAGCTCATAAACCATAAGTTGCGAAATTACCAGAAAGTTATGAAATTCAAAATCCGCGGTGACTTTGACAGCGTACTCAGAGCCAGTTACAAACGTGGGCCAATGGGATTGTGCCGAATACACACACTTGGCCCAATCGCGTAGTGATGACGCATACGTCATAGAAAAATGAACCAATCACAATAGCCCACGATCAACTGTAGCGCTAAATAATAGCAGCGGCCGCGTGTGAAACTTCAGTTAATCACGAAAAATCGAAGGTGTATGAACAAAGTATTTGTGAATTTTGTGCAAGTGTCCCATTGAAAGTGCGAAGATTGCTGTGAACTAATTTAATTG
Source organism: Philereme vetulata (assembly GCA_918857605.2). Lineage (NCBI taxonomy): Eukaryota > Metazoa > Arthropoda > Insecta > Lepidoptera > Geometridae > Philereme > Philereme vetulata. Next base: position 3,730,775 of record OU975482.1, read on the forward strand.
AATCAATTTCTTCTTATTATTTATCCGGTACGTAATTATTCAGTGATTTCTCAAATCTGAGATAGTTTATCTTCCAATTCAATCCGTCAGAAAAGAATCTGTTAACCTGCCAGTCATATTCTATAGATCAATAAACACATTGAAAAGTATTCGTTTCCCATTCAATTTCTACACGTTTTGCTGTAAAGATTAAAATTGTAAGGTATTTGAGCCAGAAATAACCGAATAATCATTCTAAAATCTCTTTGTGGTGTAACGTCAGCGAAGTTTCTGGACGTATTTTGGGCCGGTGCGCACGGCGCCCTACATGTTGGTTACCGATCTCAGTTGCACCGTTATCTTTTTCTATGCCACTACGAGAAGGGACTTTCGCTTTCTGCATATCTCTGACCTGTTTCCGTTAGTCTGCAATCAGCATCCGCGTGACGTGTCCCCCAGAACGGTTACGTGTCCTTGCGCCTAGTTCGGAAACATACTAAACTCTGCTCTTGATGAGTTGAAAAGGCGTGTGATTGATGAATAAAGCTGATTAATTCTCTATTTGTTACAGAAAAGTGATTATTGGATGCTCAAAATGCGGTGGAGTTTACTAGCGCTGGCCGTATTGGTTGCGGCGGTATACGCCGACGACAAGAAAGAAAAGGAGAAGGAAATCGGTACCGTCATCGGTATCGACTTGGGAACCACCTACTCATGGTAAGCATTACATGCCAGAAACATCTAGAACAGATTTCATGAATCTTCCGTGCCACATACACAATTTTTTTTGTCAATATTTTGCTGAGTTATTTATGGTTTAATGACATCTATTTTACAGTATTGCCTTTTTTATTGTTATTCAGAGAAAGGAGTATATGTTTCAGTAAAAATATTGAAAAAAAAATTGCAATTTTGATACCCATAGCAACTAGTAACCCAGCTCAAGGTTATTCACGTTTGCCCTCTGTAAGTTCATTCTGTTAGCAAAGAATTCATTGCATACTTACCTATTTATATAAATTGTCCTTTGTGACAGCCAACTGAAGATTTTCTTTGATAAATTATGTAAATCAATAATAATAATAGGTGAGATAAAAATCTTGAATCATCTTTGTGTAAAATATAAAATGCCTACCTACATATGTTTGAAGATGGGCTGTCATTTTTAGAATACCGATCTATTAATAAGTATTTCTTTCTAAATAAAAACAACAATGCGGCACTACAGGCCTCAAAACTGAAATTGGTTGCACGTAATGGATCTAATTTTGTTTTTTCTTTGTCTATAGTGTGGGTGTTTACAAAAATGGAAGAGTAGAGATCATCGCCAATGACCAGGGTAACCGTATCACTCCCTCATACGTAGCCTTCACCGCTGATGGTGAGCGGCTCATTGGAGATGCTGCTAAGAACCAGCTGACCACCAATCCTGAGAACACAGTTTTTGATGCCAAGCGTCTCATCGGTCGCGACTGGGGCGACTCTACCGTCCAACACGACGTCAAATTCTTCCCCTTCTCGGTCGTTGAAAAGAATAGCAAACCCCATGTTCAGGTACAAACCGCCCAAGGCCAGAAGGTCTTTGCTCCTGAAGAAATCTCCGCCATGGTCCTCATCAAGATGAAGGAGACTGCTGAAGCTTACCTCGGTAAGAAGGTCACCCATGCCGTTGTCACCGTCCCCGCCTACTTCAACGATGCTCAGCGTCAGGCCACTAAAGACGCTGGAGCCATCGCCGGTCTCCAAGTCATGAGAATCATCAACGAGCCCACCGCCGCCGCTATCGCTTACGGCCTCGACAAGAAGGATGGTGAGAAGAACGTACTCGTGTTCGATTTGGGAGGCGGTACCTTTGACGTGTCTCTACTAACCATCGATAACGGCGTCTTTGAGGTCGTAGCTACCAACGGCGACACCCACTTGGGAGGTGAGGACTTCGATCAACGTGTGATGGAACACTTCATCAAACTGTACAAGAAGAAGAAGGGCAAGGACATCAGGAAAGACAACCGCGCCGTCCAGAAGCTCCGTCGTGAAGTCGAGAAGGCGAAGAGAGCGCTCTCCTCCAGCCACCAAGTCAAGATCGAAATTGAGTCCTTCTTTGAGGGTGATGATTTCTCCGAAACTCTGACTCGCGCCAAGTTCGAGGAACTAAATATGGACCTTTTCAGATCCACTCTCAAGCCTGTACAGAAAGTTTTGGAAGACGCCGACATGAACAAGAAGGATGTTGATGAGATCGTACTTGTAGGAGGTTCTACTCGTATCCCCAAGGTCCAACAGCTTGTCAAAGAATTCTTCAACGGTAAGGAGCCATCCCGAGGCATCAACCCCGACGAGGCCGTCGCTTACGGAGCTGCCGTCCAGGCTGGTGTACTCAGCGGCGAACAAGACACTGAAGCTATTGTACTGCTCGATGTCAACCCTCTGACCATGGGTATCGAGACCGTCGGCGGAGTCATGACCAAGCTCATCCCACGTAATACTGTCATCCCCACCAAGAAGTCTCAAATCTTCTCTACCGCCAGCGACAACCAGCACACAGTCACCATTCAGGTCTATGAAGGCGAACGTCCTATGACCAAGGACAACCATCTCCTCGGAAAATTCGATCTTACTGGAATTCCCCCCGCACCTCGCGGTATCCCACAAATCGAGGTCACATTCGAGATTGACGCCAACGGTATCCTTCAGGTATCCGCCGAAGACAAGGGCACAGGAAACAGGGAAAAGATCGTTATCACAAACGACCAGAACAGACTGACGCCCGAAGACATCGAGAGAATGATCAAGGATGCTGAAAAGTTCGCTGATGACGACAAGAAACTAAAGGAGCGCGTCGAGTCCAGAAACGAACTCGAGAGCTACGCATACTCGCTAAAGAACCAGCTCCAAGATAAGGAGAAACTCGGTGCTAAACTCAGCGATGAAGAAAAGTCTAAAATGGAGGAGGCTATCGACGCCGCCATCAAGTGGCTCGAGGAAAACCAAGACACAGACTCTGAAGAATACAAGAAGCAGAAGAAGACTCTCGAAGACATCGTCCAGCCCATCATCGCCAAACTGTACCAGGGACAGGGTGGCATGCCCCCTCCGGGCGCGGGCGGCGAGGACGAGGAGTTCAAGGACGAGTTGTAATCTATCAGACTGTACTAGTGCGAGTAGCCAAATGTGATCTCCGTAGGCCCCAGAGTATGCGCGAGGCGCTGCCAATGCCGCTTGGCGCATACTCTGTAGCGAGTTCGGGTGTGTTTAGCTCGTGTTGTGTATATTTATTGCGTGACTGGCAGCGTGGGTGGGCGTGCGGCGGGCAGTGGCAGCCGCAATGGAGTGGCAGTCTGGAGTCGATCTGATCGCGCTCCCGTCGCGCGCTGTGTAAATGTGCTCGCGAGCGTTGTATAAATCGATGCATTTTATTTTAGTAAAACTAGGTCTAGGGGACCGGTTCCTCACTCGGTTCATTTATCTTCCTATTTTTTTGAGGAGATGAATCGATAGTCTCTATCCACTCCGGAGACTACCTCAGTGTTCTTAATGTATGTATGTAATTATTTTGAGACTGCAGAATTGTTAGTTGATAATTAGCAGTATATTATGTAGGAATTTAATGAATTTCGAAGGATGCAGGAGTACATAATAAAACAATTTTCTAATGAGACTTAAATCTTTTATTTTCTACTACATAGGAAGGAAATAAGTTATAGGAACTATAAATAATTAAAGACACTGGCCATATTTAGTAAGTAACGGCCATCAGTCACTTGGCCAAACTTGAAAGTGGACCACCTGATGAACTAATTAGTGTCATTATGTGGTCACGAGCAAACTCCCCTAATAAGAAGAGGAGAGAACAAATAATAAAAAGGAACTAATCACCTCTTGCATGGCGCAGTTGAGAACTGAATTCGATGTCGAAAGCCGGTGCAGACATCACAGCCGCCTGGATCTTTACTTGCACTTTATCTAGAAAATATAGCCTCCTCTTCACTAGGGGCCAAAATGTCCCGCGACACGTGTTGCTAGAGACGGTACGTGATAAATCCCGTATTTATAATTATGATTAAAATCAATCACGAAAGTTTTCTAAGTAAAATGATGTCGACCGACGTCGCCAGACATTCTTGTGTCGCAATAAATTCAGTGTGATCGATTACAAATGAGGCCAAATTTCTTGCGATGTCCGGCTACATATCGTGGGACATTTGTAGGGGAAACGTCCCGCGACATTTGTCCCCCACAAACGATTGAAAATTCGCTATGCCTGAACATGGAACTAACAGGTCCATTTTCTCTGATGATGGAACAACTTTACTAACCATAAGCTGCTTGCATGACTTGGGTCGGGATAGTTAAGTGCATTCAAATAAATTATGTATTCTTCGTGAATTGGCTTCTACTGTAATGGTTTGTAGTTTATCATCATTGATAAGATGTCCACTGCTGAACATTATCATAGGGACGCAAGATTATGAGATACGTAACAAACCGAAAGGCTCCCGGGCATCGATTTCCATAGCTGTAATACCGGCAGCTGCCCTCAATTCCGCCAAAGCCTCCGAGAAGTAATAGTCCAACTGTAAAGACCCATCAAATTAACACAACTTGCTAAATCATTTTTACAGCTATCCAAATCTATGGTAGGTATTTCTTGAATAATAATGACATCATATCGTCAACATAGATGTAGAACGCGTTACGGTTACCAACGACAGTTATGTGCGTGATGTCTTGAACTTCACTTCCACATCGTCGGCGCGGGCGGCGAGGCTATTGTTCTTAGTAGGTACCTAGATATTGTGTGATTAACTGATCAAACAAAACTATACATAATAGTTTTGCACGACCGACGGCGACTTAGGTATCTTAGATCCAATGCTTGTAATATGGTAGTAGGTATATTCTCTATGTTTATCATAATATTTTCCATGTACCTAAGTGACATTATTAACTTTGGTCCTTCGGGTCGGTTAATATTCCAAGGTATCAATGACCCGTTCGGTTCGGACAGGACATTGCCTTTAATTTGTCAAAGGCCGTGTCCTGATTAGACGAACAGTAAGCGGCTGACTGTTCGCTGGCTGGTTATCTCTCTCTCTGATTCTCTATTAAATTTGATTTAGTGTAGTGTATTCAGTTCTGTTTGTTTAATTTTTTAATGGTGTGCAATACATAAATTATTTATCATCTATTTGATAGAATAGGAATACCTACATAAATGGATGTGACCTGTCTTTTATTGCTTCTGATGAGGATTAGGTTCTGATTAGGATTTAGAATAACCTCGTAATCAAACTCGGTCCCCTCGTCCTTAGGATGCGGTAGCACTCTGTGCCCGGAGCCGGCCGGCGCTGACCTGTCCGTGCACCAGTCCACGCCGGTGCCGGTGGTGAGAGTCCGAGCCTTGCACGTCTCCCAGTCAGCATTCAGGAACACTATGCTGAAAACAAAATAGTTCTCTCGTGTCAGTTCTTATAAGCTAGTACCTAAATTCTAAATATAGACAAGGCTTCTAAGTTTTATGGAGAGCAATTTCCACACCCCTTTCTGTTGCCTGGTACAAGTCTTCTCGTGTGCAGGTGGTTGGGCATAGAGGACTTGAGAGCAGTTGGGCCATTGTTTGTAAGGTGGCCCCGCAGTTGCACATGGCTCCAGAAAGGGTCGATGTAGCCCCACTAGGCTAAATCGTCTCTGCACAGCAGCCAACTTGAGTGCGCAACTGGTTTAGGGACTTCCAAATATTGGCCACTTCAGCTTGTAGCTAGAAGGAAGATGCTCCACTGGTGAAATTTAATCAGGAGGGGCAGGGTGATGGACCATAATTCAAGTCTCGTTACTGCCGGGCTTTTGTCCGTGGGGTTGGTGGATCGAAGGAAGCTCTTACGGCTTTTCAGTCGGACCGATGGTGGTTGATGGCCGTAGAACGGATGCCGGTCGTCTGCTTCCTGCTTACTTTTTTCAACACTGCAAGCAACCTAACGGCGAACGCTTGGTGGTGCATTTTGAGCGGAGTCGGTTTTAGGTACCTAGCCTGCACGTGTCGTCTACCTCCCTCGCGCGGGCCCTATCCTGAAACCCTACCTACTACGCGACTACGCCGCCATTTCCTATGATATGGTGGTCCATATCATCACGAAGATATGATATCATCCGATCCGTATCATCATATCATACGAGATGAATGCCCTGGATTGCCTGGTGGCAATCCAGGGCATTCATCTCGTCGACTGATGTGTAGCCCTGTAAAGAGCATCTGATTGTGACTGTGACCAGTGTGGTGAAAGAACTTTTAGAAGGCTAAGCCGACGCCATTTCATCTAGGGAAGTAGGGACACTTCAAAGTATTCTTTTAAATACTTTATAGGCTCGCCTTTGATCATAATGATCTCGCCTGATGGTAAACCTGATGCAGTCTACGACGTGACTTGAACGTTTTCAAGATGTGCACATTTTGAGTCAAGCAGTTAATAAGCAATAACAGGTAGATATATTAACAAAATCGATTCGGTTTAAATCGAAGGCCACATGATTTGAGAAAGCCTTGCCAATCGCATCAACTTTTACTTTTGATAAACTGAAAAAGTGCTTAACAAAAAATTTTACTTTTACGATGATACCTATCACCGGGGAACTAGTGTTCCAATTTAAATTACTTTCAAAGTGAAAGTTGCGTCAAAGCTATTGTATTCGTCTGGCAAGTAGGTAGGTATTACTCGTGCGCGATAACTTGGGACCTGCTAGGAATGCGACTCCCCGACCGCTTCCCCTGCACTTCCCCGATGGCGCCCGTATTGTACCGTTCGCATCACTATTTTTTACTAGGGTTATTAGTCTCGTACTGGCCTACGTCACGTAACGACGCGCTCTGGAATTCTTTTAGTTTTCGTTTGTGTTATTGTTTTGTTACATGTGTGACCTCAATCCAATAGAATACATTTGGAATTTGGTCAAGCAAAGAGTAGCCGATAAAAATATCAACCAGTCAGAAAGGGAAATAGAAAAATTAACGAGAGATGCAATTACCAGCATAAGTGAGAGTGACTGGAAAAAGAAGTCAACCATGTGGACAGGCTTCGATAAAAGTATTGGGACGATGACCTCTTACAAGAGACGAATGAATCGCAATTAATTGTAAATTTATCGGATACCTCTTCGTCAAGTGATTATAGTGAGACTGAGGACGAAGAACAACCTCTAGAAGGCATAAATCCACTAAGTAGTGACGAAGATGAGATAATGTAAATAATAGATAAAATAAATGTATAAACTTAAACATTGTATTTTTATTTTATTCAAATAGTGTAAAAACGATTAGATAAATAGCAGCGTCCTCCCTGAGTAACATAATAAATTAGGTTAAAATAAACAAAGACGAAGCCGCGGGCGGCTGCTTGTTATGTTCGCTTTTTTGCGGGCGGTACAAACACGCCAATATAACGTCACCGCGCTCAGGTCCCAACTTATCGCGCACGGGTAATAATTACCTAAGTAGGAACGGATTAGGCATGTTTGCACTTGAAACACACCAACTCACACACACACTGACGCATTTGTATACAAGCGAGCTTGTGCGCTCACCGACAACACATTTCTTTGATTAATTGTTATTTCGTTTTCATGTACTAGACTGTAATATTCATACCATGTCATTCAGGAGAGAACTGTTTCTTAGGCCACAGTTTAAGCTTTTCCGGGAAACAGGGACACAACTTGGCGGGCCCGTACCGGCCAAAACAAGTCATATTTTTTGTTTACATAAGTGCGTCAGCGCTCTGTCTGATTTTATGATAAACTACCCTCGTTTTGGTAATTAAATTCTTGCTATTCTTGTGAATATTCAAAGTTCAAGTTTGTTTGTTGTGGACAATAAATTACTAAATTTTATTATACCTAGTTAAATTTTACTTCTCACCGAATCAGAATTATGAATACCTACGTAGAATAATAATATTTCTCAGTAAATGATTGCTTTTGTTAATCTTATGAGAAATAAAGAATCTAAACACATATAAAAACTTAATTAAGTATCTTTTATGATCACAATAAATACATTTCTATTTATCTTTACAGTTATCTTGTTGGATCCATATATTGTCAGAACATCGCATAACGTGTCGCCCTGCCACTTGCGCATTGCCACAACTTGGGAGCTAATTGATACGTTTCACAATGTTCGAGACTCACTAAATACCTGCTATAATATATATTAATATATATATATATAAATAATAATATTATAGTGACTCGACCGAACAAAGAATTAGCTTGCTTGATCTATATAGTACGTACTTACTTAATTAAAAATAAAGTAGAAATAGTAGATTATTAACCAAGGGGATAAAGCAGTGTCTTCTGTCGCGGGTGACGATTTAAATCGCGAGCGTAACGAAGGACTCGAGGTTTACTCCCGAGCGTAGCGAGGGTGTTAAAAACTTAAATCCCTCGCTTCGCTCGTGATTTAAGACGAGTCCTGAGTGTAGCGAGGGATTTAAGTTCACCCAAGACTAAGACAGCTTTATCACCGAGGAAAATACTCTACTTTTCGTACCATTTGCGAAAAAATTAACACAATAATAATATGAGATAAGCATTTATTAAAAATAACACAATTAAAAGTAAAAGTTAACATTCGAAACATTGGTCCAATTATTGATAGAGAGAGTTACATTTTTGTTTGGTACATTTATTGTTGATGAGTTGATTTGAGTATTTTAGAACATTAACTTATTTATAAAAATAAATTAAAATAAACTTAACGTTTATGTATTTGAAGATTTTGAAGAAAACAAAAACGCGGCAAATTCCTAGACTAATATTTTTTTGTCGGAAAAGCAAAGGCATCAAGCTCATACGGCCTCGTCGCTTTTCGTAATTTTATTTAATAATCATAACTGCATGATAAATGCGTATGCCTTTTTCAAAAAGATGTATAATACTTTATATACAAACTCAATGGTGTAAACACAGATGTAGTTCAGTATAAATTTCGGTAAGTATTCCAAATTTAAATCACATTCTCCCCCTAGAGGATGAATGAAATTCAGTACTATTTTCTTTCCCTCTTTTTAACAGATTAAAAATGACTATTGTTATGTTCGCTTTTTGTGGCATAGAATGTCACTTTTTTGAGCAAGTGGTACGAAAAGTACTTTATTCCTATCTTGGTAGAATAACAACACACCAATAAACTATTTTGTTCTTACCGGTTTGGCGGAGTTGGCGTTGTATCCAGGATTTCAAAATTATTCCCAGAGTTTGGATATAAACTATTTTGTTCTTACCGGTTTGGCGGAGTTGGCGTTGTATCCAGGATTTCAAAATCATTCCCAGAGTTTGGATAGCCAGTCAATACCCAACCGTTGTCGATGCAATCCTGAAAATTAATGCGTTATAAGTACATAATTTATTATCTGAGCAACTCGGTTGGTTTGTTCCTAAGCCAAAAGTCTCAGTCACAAGTAACTGAGCAACTCGGGGTGTCAGTCCGTAAATATATAGGTAAGCACTACAGCCAAAGTATAGTCACATCTTTATCTGTTTTATTTACCTTAAACTGAAGAAATATTTAGATCAATATAGGTACCTACCTACGTACAATTTAGAAGCTTTGTGGTTGTAGGTTTGTCACAATTATTTTATTTTATTCAGAAAAAATATAATTACTTAAGAAAACCCGCTGACTTATTATGAATTTGAAAACGATTAAGTTAGGGGAAAACGTTGGAGTGGATTCTGGAAACGTTTCAGTGGGTGTTGTGTTTCAGATTGAAAAGGGTGCGGTTTCTCGCCTTCTTCAACAGCCTGCGTTTGACGACCTCCGCCTTGAGTTGTACACTTGGTCCATAGCTGCGTAGCTTCTCGCCGATATCATCCATTTTCTCTTTAGCCTCCTCCATCAGGTCGTCAAAAAACACTGTCGAAATTATAAATTTTTTTGTACATATTTTGAAAATAGAAGACAAGTGTTTATTTGGATTAGGTAGGTTATCATCATTATATCAGCCGTAGCACGTCCACTGCTGAACATAGGTAGATTGTCAGAGCGACCGATCTTATGCGGCCTGCACCCAACGGCTCCCAGCAACCTTTATCAGATCTTCTTTCCATCTAGTGGGGGAGGCATCTTACGCTGTGCTTTTCAGTGCGTGGTCTCCCCTCGATAACCTTCTGCCCCATAGGTAGGTAGGAATAGGTAGGTACTTCATCGAAATCCGGAGGTTCTGCTTTATTATCATCCTGTCCAACCAGAAGACGATGTTAAATATGTTATTATTTGTTATTTTATAGATGTCGGTGTTCAATTAAATTCCATATTATCCATTTAGTTTGTGTTATTACTTTTATAAATTTTAACATCGGTAGCCATCTTTTTACAGTAGCAATACAAACGAATACAACCTTATTTAACATAGATTATTTAGCATACATAGACAAACATATACTGGGGTGCATTCACGATAATATTCCAATAAAATATTGCCTTTGCCACAGAATGCCGTTCAAGAGAAACGATCATGGGCCTCGTTGCACTGATTAAGGAAACCAATAAAAATAAACAGTTTTCAACTGAAGATCTAATGCAGTTTTCTAGCAAAAGGCAAAAGAAAATTTGATTAAAAATTATGATTACAAAAATCTCCGTACGATAAATCAATCCAAAATGCTTAGCCAGCGCGATCGCCTGACTCCGCCTGCCGCAGCCTCGCGGCCCAATCAGCAGCACGCGGTATATCCCCGGAGCGCCCACCACGTGGTGGCCTTGCTTAGGACCCTGCGCCCCCGCGGCACACGCGCGCACTGCATTGAAGCACTTTGTGGAGATCCTTTCAAGATCATCCTCGGGGTCGATATGGACGTCCTGAAGAAATAACCATTGGAATGATAAAACTAGAGGGCATTGAATGACTAGATACTGTTTTCGCGTTATCATCATTACTTATTGATAGAGCGAAGCGAGATCTCCAAATCAACGTTATGTATGTCGGCGTAAAAATCGGCGTTTTGTATATGCCTGTGTGTAAGTTATGTAGGTAGATATGTATGTACGTAAGTATGTATGTATTAATGTTTGTTTGCCCGCGGATAACTTTCGAAGCGTTTATCCGATCATCGAGAAATTTGGTATATAGGTAGGGTAGTTAGTAGGGTTTCGGATTTCCCGGGTTTTTTTCGTTCCCGGGAACCGGGAATAATATTTTCAATTTCCCGGGAATCCCGGGAAACCGGGAAATTTTTAAAGTCCTTAATTTAGTTTTTTTTAACTACAAAAAGTCAAGAAAACACATAATGGATTAAATAAGCTATTTATTTGACTCAGAAATAATTATTTCTTCTTAATAACATTTTTGATCAATCATAAACAGAGGTAGTATAATAGAAACTTAATTATTTGTTTCAGGCATGCAAAATCAAACTTATAATATAAAACTTCTTAGCACACACAATGATATAAACGTAATATAAACGGAGTAATTAAGTATTGCGAAACGCTCTTATGATAACCAACAAACTTTGCCATCGACGTGTGGCGGCTTTACAAGAGTAGATAAAGTATTATACGTAACTGCACATCATTAAGGTATGTAAACACGAGAGTAGTTTATCAAAAGTAGCGTGACCGATTTTAATTTAACCATAAAACGATTCGAGTGTTTAAATACCTTAACTCTATGCAGCAGTTACGTATAATATTTTATTTACTCTCTTACAGCGGCCACACATCGTTGGCAAAATTTAACTTATGCCCTTATTATGTAACAGACACGTAAACCATTATTTCAGTTTAAGTCTTAAATTATTTCATAAAGTAATACTTAAGAAAAACTAAAGAGCTGAGTGATTTATCGCTTAATCGGCTTCTAATTTTAGTAGCAAAATTTCCCGATACTGAAAATGTACGTTCGCTTTCGGTGGATGTAGACATGATCGTGCGCAGAGCGTTGTATAGCAGTTCCAAATTAGGTGTCCGTTTACCAGAAGAGATGTATAGATCGAAGTCTTTCTTCAGTCTAGGAAATCGAGTTCGTGATGGAGGAGTGCCTTTGAAAACATTTTGAATAGCGTCTTGAAGTTCTTCAGCAAAACTAATGCCTCTTTTTTGCGTCTCAGCAACAGCATGAAGCGATTCTTCCGGGCTCAATTCAGATTCTGACTTTTCTGGAAATAATCGGCGAAATAGCTTCTCAGCATAGCGTATTATTATTTCTTTAGTTTCAACACTTTGTGATAAGTATTCATTGCGTCTAATTGTTGGGTTTTGAAGAAAAAGCGTTAAGGTATATAGAGTAGAATCCCTCCTCTCACTTATTCTTTGCGTTAAGAAATCTGAAAACTCTAAAGCAATAGGTGACTCCAACTTTTTCAGTCTTACTAGAAGTGTCGTAATGATAGCTTCACAGATCAAGATATCTGCTTTTCGGGAGGTCAGTGCTTCAACTGCTAATTTGATGGGATTTAAAATTTTAAGTAAATCCTCTAAAACAGCCAAGCCTTCGTGCCATAAATTTGCGGTATCTAAATCAATCAAAGCTTTTTTGATACAGCTTTTAACTTCTACGAACCGGCTTATCATTGTTTCAATGCTGTTCCATCTCGTTTTAACGTCGCGACACAATGATTTTTCCCTGTTATGTTCTGATCTTACATATTCTTGAACTTTCGCATTTTTTTATGGACTTCTGCGAAACAAATTGACTATGGTTCGTGTATCTTTCAGTACTTTCTTCAGATCTGGTCGGATATCATGGTTTCCTATTTCCACCGCTGATTGTACTAATTCTTGATCACAATCGTCGTATGAGTCGAAGTCGGAGACGTCGGAGTCTGATTCTTCGGAATCCGTTTTACTTTCTTTGGTGGTCTTTTCTCTATAAAGAACATCTGTCACCGCCAAATGAATAGCATGATTCATGCATAATACCATTTCTGCTGGACTTTCGCGGCCAAACTTTTTCATCACATTTGGACCATCACTTGTCACGGCTACAATGTCTCTTTCGAAGTTTATTCCAAATTCCGTCAGGACTGTATCAACAATTCTTCTCATCTCTTGTGCTCCACATTTCCCCGGTATGTATATCAAACCCAAATTATACACTTTTCCATCTCCGCTGTGTAAGTTTATGTTGAAATAGCGTCTATTTCTGATACTGGTCCATTCATCGAGCGTGATACTGAGCCGTCCAGGATTTTTCACGTGTTCATTTAAGATTTTCTTGATATCTTGCTTTTTTTCTTCAGCAAATTCTACAATTATCTTCATAACCTGCGACTCGCATTTTGGAATATTTAGGCCAGCTTGTGAAACAAGGCTTCGAATCACTTCACTGTGCGTGATCATCCGAATCGAAAGTCCATCACTAGATGCCAACTTCGAGACGATTTCAGCAATACTATAGGGTTTCTTGATATGTTCAACTATAGAAGTCTGTGTTATGTGGCTCTTCCTTTTTTTTGGTGGTTGTGGTGAACTTGTGGAGGTACTTGGTGCCGGTGAAGATGCCAACGCCCGTGTTGTTTCAGAGGACGCTTCATTGGGTTGATCTTTTAAATTTATGCTATGCACCATTAACAAATGCCTTGCAAGTCCACTGGTCGATGAGCCTTTACAACTCAATATTTTTGGACAGCGATTACATTGTGCTTTATCTAACCCTTTTTTCTTGAAATGATTCCATACTTCGGATAAAAGTCGATCTTCCATGTTGACCTATAACAAGTTGAAAATATTAAATGTATTTATTGTATATGTAGTAAATTTGAATTGACAAAACAATCAATTCGACAGGGTTTACTTACCAGAGTTTCAACACACACACACAAACTTTCACTAACAAAGAGATATTACCGGCGAACGAATGCCAAATGTCACTTAATTTAATGGGCACGGACACCACACTGCGCTGCGCGTCACTGACTGGTCGGTCGATCTGATAAAACAACAGAACCAGTTTGTTTAGTTACACTTAAATGCGCAAGGTGAAGGGGGAGGGGAAGGGCGCAGACAAAGAAACTTAAATATTATAGGTACGCATAATTAAGCAAAAAGATCGTTATCGAAATTGCACAGCACCTGCGTAAAAACAAAGAAGAGCGAATATAATAGAGAGAATGAAACAAAGAAATGCAAATAGGTGTTATCTAGTTTTTTCTGACAGTTCTATAAAGACAAAACAAAGGAAAAACATTTTTTTCCCCTCGAAAAATTACCACGAAACTACTCATCTGCAAAGTGATGGCTGGCTGACAAGCTGTAGAATTTGAAAGGTTTTTTTAAGAACAACATTGAGTTTAATATGACTATAAAATACAAAGTTTTAGACCTATCACATACTTTTGAAAATTCCCGGGAATCCCCGGGAAATCAGAATTTTTTCCCGGTTCCGGGAATTACATTTTCCCGGGATTTACCGATTCCCGGGACCCGGGAACGAAACCCTAGTAGTTAGTGATGGCACAATTTTGGTGTAACAAAATCAGCTAAAAATGTGTGGGGGGGGGGGGGGGGCTGTTTGAGATATTGTGGTTCAAGAGGGGTAAAAAAACCAAAATGGGACTATCCGGTCAAGTGGCACGTCTAATAAAAGGTCTTTATCAGTACATATTGATCCTGTTTTTATTTGTAGTTTAAATATTGTAATTATTAGCCATAATAAAAACTGAACTTTGACAAAACTCACAGAGCACACCAGTGCCCCCACAGAGCTGAAATTTGGTATGCGTATAGCATTAGTGACACAAATATAGGCCAAAGACTGAAATCCAGAATAACTGCAATTTCTACCCCCAAAAAAGTAGAACCAAGTACATGAACTCGTGTTACCTGTAATTTGAATGTAACTGTAGGTCAAGTTAATTGGTTTTACATTTCGTGGCACTGTTTTGATAGTCGAAGATTACGAATAATAAGTATTTTTTTGTACTTATTACTCGTGCGAGTCTTCGCGAGATCTCAGTTCGGGGCGAACCACTAGTTATTTCAACGTACTAGGTCTGCAGGTTGAGTCACAAGGTCACCTGAAAAGGACCTTGTGATCGGCAAGGATTCAGGCTACTCGCAAAGGTTTCTTCCATACACAGTCCAGTCTTTCATTATTGCTGGAAACACAATTAAGTACTATCTACAATTATTCCTCCTGTCACACGTTAAAGTCAAAGGTACATTATACCCACAGAACATAAAAAAACAATGTTTTTTGTGTTCTGTGATTATACTTATAGTATCTTTATTTCGGGATATTAATTTGCAAATAAAGCACCTTTAAAGTAGCCTTGTAAGCGTACTTCAGTCCTTCAAAGTCCTGTTGCGTGAAGTGTCTAGCTGGGGTCAGTGGATTAGGAGCCGGTGGCGCCATTGGAGGCGTCGGGATCAGCGCGAGGGTCACTGTAGGCAGCACCCCGTCCTGCTGCAGGCATCGAGCCTCACGGATCGAGCATGGGTGATCTAGTGTAAACAAAATGCTCAACAGAAATATGAAACTCAATTTGAATAAACTTATTTTTCAACACACTTGCTCGTAAAGTGAGCCTTAGTACATCGTTATTAAGGCCTTAAACCGAATTATAACACACGCGTGCGTAATAAAATAATATAACACACTAGTGCATAATAGAATTATCCCTACAAAGTTAAGTTAGTACCCAACTGCAAATTATATGCGAGTAAACAGAGAATTT
The DNA here is from genome assembly GCA_918857605.2 of Philereme vetulata. Classification (NCBI taxonomy): domain Eukaryota; kingdom Metazoa; phylum Arthropoda; class Insecta; order Lepidoptera; family Geometridae; genus Philereme; species Philereme vetulata. The sequence continues at coordinate 3,746,426 of OU975482.1, forward strand.
TCAATTAAACCGGTTAATACAGTTTTTGTAACAACAAAGAGGTATGCCGGTGAAAATCCTATTACATTTTTGAAATAAATAAATATATTCCTAATTAAGACGAAAAAACATTTATTATTATCAAATTACTTATAATTCACAATAATTTGTTATCAAATATTAGCATTTAATCACTAAAATTATAATTTTGAAGTAGGCTGTATGGATATATGTAATCAATCAACTTACATTTGGCACAAAAAAAAACTTGCGCGCCATTTCCCATTTTTTTGTTTGTATCGCATTTGTTGCTGTGTGGTAAATAATTGTAAAAATGACAAGTTTTAGTATAGAAGAATAACAATTGATAGATTTAACCCCGCCAGAAATACTAAATGCAACACAAAATGCAAATGAATGCCTAAACCTGCAAAATCTAGAGCAAAGTACTAAGCTGCTTACGATAGTTTCATACAATGGAAAAGCAACAAAAAAACCTGTCGTTTCTGAAAATGTGTTTTGGCGTATTTCTCTGAACTCGCCAATACATACAAACCCAGCTCCCTGTGGTGCATCTAAGTATTCCATGTTAACGCGCCGGCGAACCCTGAGCGCAACTTCAATTCGGCCGCGTCAAAAACTTCGGCCTGAATATCGCTATCCCTGTTTAGTGACGAAGTTTAGCCACGCAGAGCGACAGTGATAGCAATAGAACGATTCTAAATTTGATTAGATTTTGACCGTGTTCCGTAATACCAAAAATGATGACTGAAAGCTTGTTGTATTTTTCTCATTGTGTTGTTATTCTGTAACTAGACGATACAATCTATGTTCCCATGACTAGGATACGTAAGATGTTGTTGTTTTTAATACGAAACAATTAGGTTGAAAACAGGTCTTTTATGACGTAAAAACATGCAGAATGCGATACGCTTCTATTTCATTTTAGGTAAGTATTTTGATCTAATATATGGTTGGGAACCTAGATAAATACTATTCAAATTAAAATAATACCTATTAAGGTAGAAATATGCTCCAATTAGAAATGATCTTGGTAGTACGTGTTGCATGGGCGATTGTCCCTCCGGTGTCCCCTTAAGAAGCATGGTTAAGCTCAAACATTGTGTTGATATCAAAACGTACATCCACAACCATGTACCTACATCTCGCATGAGTTATTTGATCCCTTCTCCTTCCAGTAATTTGTACGATTTACATTTGTCGCCGACATTTACACAAGAAGTAAATGAAGATACTAAAGAAGTAGCAAATGCCAATGTAAGACAAACTGTGAAATCGCCATCAAAAACAATCCAATAGGGGAAGGGCGGTCAAGATGGATATGGTAAGAAGAGACGGATGTAAATATAGTTAATTTTTGTATTAAGCTCGAACACTTAACTTAGAACAATCGTTAACTTAACAAACTACCATTGGCAACAATGAGATCAATCAAATCTAAAACAAAAATTGTGTAACTCTTACAATTATAAAAAAGTGGAAATTATCCATCTTGACCGACCTGGGTAGGTAAGATGGATAACCTAGTAGGGCAAGATGGATCATGGAGTATAAGTAGTATTTTAGTCATCACAAAAGTACGAGCCATAACCCAGATAGGAGGAGCAGAGCTCGTGTGTCCAATTCTGGCATCCTGAGCATTCTGTCCAGGCTTTAACTATAGGTGTTGTAGGGTTCTTTGCAGACTGTGCAGAAATAAGCAGGCTCAGGCTGATCGGAGCTTTTCTTGGGCGAAGTTTTCTGGTTAGTTCTAAGACTTCTTCTCGTTCTTTCCTTGCTTAGATGTCGAAGGATTGTCTGAGGCATGTGTGGACGGAGTCTTCTTTTTTTGCTGAATAGAACCGGTTGAATCCAATGCTAACTTAGGCTTCTTTTTTTCTTGTTTTATGTTCTTTGCCAGGCTTTTTGTCAATTTATTTAACTGCTCATCTTTGATCGGCGTGCTGGTGAGGATTTCTGCTTTTTGTATCTTCCTTTTCCGTTTTGTAATGTTTTGTCTAGTTTCTAGAGGTATGGGTCTGATATGGGCCGGTGTGATTTGTTTTTCTGCTATCAAACTTGCCTGTACTGTCTCAGTAACCTGTGATTGCTTATTAGGATTTGGTAAATGTTGATTTATCAATTTAGAAGAATCAGTAGGTAGAGATGTCGAGGGAGGAGTACACTGCCTAGGTTCTGGAGCTGGAATCAAATTGGATGGTGATGTTGAAAGTTCGTCCGTTGAGCAGGCATTTGATTCCGAGGGAGTACATTGTGTAGGTTCTTGGATTGGAATTATAATAGATGATGATGCTGTGGGAGAATCTAATTGAACACCTGGTTCTGCAGGAGCCAATGAAGCTGCTGCAAACATTTCATCTCCAAAAATATTCCTGTTATAAGGACAAATCCCACTTGCCTCGAATCCTTTTGTGGCGTTCAAAGCCGTTGCTCCTTTGAGATAGGCTGGACAAAACAGTCTGCAGATATCTAGTTGGTTTATTATACGGCCGGGGAACTGTTTTTGAAAAGTATTGATTTCTTGTTCAAAGAAAGTCTTAATGGGACCATATACAGCCACGTCCAAGGGCTACAGACGGTGCGTAGTGTGCGGTGGAAAGGACAACAGGATAATATTATTTTCTCGGGCATATTCAAGTGCTGGATAGAACTTGTGCGACTCATGGTTGTCGAGTAATAAAAGGACTTTTTTTCTGGTGATGGTCGCACTTGCTCCACGAAATATCGTAGCCAGTCAAAAAACTTCTCACCGTTAATCCAGCCACTGTCTGTTACAGAAGCTTGTGATCCAGGAGGAGATCCATCAAGCAGACGAGCAATGATTTTTTTTCGTTTAAAAATAAAAAAGGAGGTATGAAGGACCCTGCAGCATCGCAGCAACATATTACAGTTGTAAGCACACCTCTTTCCAGACTAGATACGATGCCGACCTGTTTTTTTCCTTGTGTAGTCAAAATCTTTGGAGGCCTCGACGTCGAAGTTTTAACCCCGGTTTCGTCCATATTATAGACTCTGGCTGGCTCAATATTATTATTTATCATCTGTTCTTCTAATAGATCATAAAAGCGGTTTATTTGATGCTTGTTGAATCCTTTTATTCTTGCAATTGATGTAGGCTCCGGTGTTCGCAGTACAATTGTTGGGTTTCTTTTTTGCAACGATTTGAACCAGAATCTACCAGCGACGTCATCTTTAAATCTAGTTTCCTTATTTTTGGCTTTAGCAAACTGTACTGCTAGCTGCGTAAACTCTATCCTCGTCAGACCGTAAAACAGAGAATCTACTTTCTGAATGTATTCCGTCAATAGCCTTTCTTCGTCCGGAGTAAACGCGGTCGGCGCCTAGGCACGCTGTTGTTATGCAGAGATCGTAAAATTTCGCTGCGTCCTCAGGATATTTCGAGTATCCATCTTGCCCGCTCTATCCGTCTTAACCGCCCTTCCCCTATAGTTTTGAAAATTGTACATTCACCAATTGTTTTAATAATTAAACGATTTATGCAATACATGTTTGTTTTTTCCTCGCAAGTGTGTTGAAAAAGTGCGTATGAAACTCGTGAGCAACTAGCTCACTAGACACTCGGCTGATTTACGCCCTCGCCTACGGCTCGGGCTGCAAACCACAGCCTCGTGTTTAATGTTACTGAGCAACTTAGCTCACTTGTATCATAATATACCTACTAATACAATTATAACATAGAGAAATGAACACAATTTTCCACTCGCCCGATCGTACCTTTGCAAAACGAGCTAGGTATTGAGTGACAGAAGGGGGATTGAAGATCGTATGTGCTCTTAACACTAGGTAGGCAGAGTTTAAAGTCTCCACCATGCTCATGCACACGCACATGCACACAGACGTGTCCTCCGGAGGATACGCGCTGTTTCAAATTAAATATTCACCTAGAATACACAGATTGATTCTTAAAAGAAACGATAAGGTACGCTGTGAAATAGGTGAGTAAGTATATAATGTGCAGTACCAAACATGAGCCAGCCAGCTTGCGGCACGGGGTCCTTCAGGGTCATCAACTTGGCCACCTCTGACATCAATTCCGGTGATATGCAGCCCGGCACGTAATCGTCGTGCTGTACGTGAAATAAACCATCATCATTTCCTTGAAATTATATTGATAATCTTTGATTATCAAAATAGTGCCATATAAAATTTACAGTGTAAATTATCCACGAAATGCAGAACCAAACTTCCAAAGCCCTACAGTTTCATTCAAATTACAAGTTAAAGTTAAGGTAAGTACATGTTAATTGGTTATACTTGTTTGGGATAGGAATTGCAATTATTCTGGATTTCAGACATTTCCCTATATTTATGTCACTAAAGCTACGCGTATAAATAAATAAATATTGCTGGACATGTCACACAGCGCTATCCAGCCCCAAACTAAGCAGAGCTTGTACTATGGGAACCAGATAGCTGATAGAATGCTTATATACTTTTTTTTTGTAAATACATACTTATCATATATAGAAAAAAATCCAGACCGGAACAAATACCTTTCATTACCTTTCAACACTGTGGAGTTTATGGTGTAGGTAGGTACACACGGCTTTAGTGACTTCATTTATATTTAATTGTTGATTTTTTGGAGTAAGTATTATGTTTTAGTAGATGTTATTGTGCAGTGTTCATGTTTCATGTTTTTAGTAGATGTTACTGTGCAGTGTTCATGTTTCATGTTTTTAGTAGATGTTACTGTGCAGTGTTCATGTTTCATGTTTTTAGTAGATGATATTGTGCAGTGTTCATGTTTCATGTTTTTAGTAGATGTTACTGTGCAGTGTTCATGTTTCATGTTTTTAGTAGATGATATTGTGCAGTGTTCATGTTTCATGTTATTAGTAGATGATATTGTGCAGTGTTCATGTTTCATGTTTTTAGTAGATGATATTGTGCAGTGTTCATGTTTCATGTTTTTAGTAGATGATATTGTGCAGTGTTCATGTTTCATGTTTTTAGTACATGTTACTGTGCAGTGTTCATGTTTCATGTTTTTAGTAGATGATATTGTGCAGTGTTCATGTTTCATGTTTTTAGTAGATGTTATTGTGCAGTATTCATGTTTCATGTTTTTAGTACATGTTACTGTGCAGTGTTCATGTTTCATGTTTTTAGTAGATGATATTGTGCAGTGTTCATGTTTCATGTTTTTAGTAGATGATATTGTGCAGTGTTCATGTTTCATGTTTTTAGTAGATGTTATTGTGCAGTATTCATGTTTCATGTTTTCAGTACATGTTACTGTGCAGTGTTCATGTTTCATGTTTTTAGTAGATGTTATTGTGCAGTGTTCATGTTTCATGTTTTTAGTAGATGTTATTGTGCAGTGTTATGTATTGCTAAGTCAGCTCATTGTATATTATTATTTGTGCATCTACTTATGTAAGTAGAACAGAATTGCATGTTTCTCAGTAAACAATTTATTTTGTAAAATTACGAGATATAAATTATCTGAAACCGTATAGCTTGATGTGTAGCCGTGTGTACCCTGTGAATTTCGTCAAAGTTAAAAGTTTTATTAAGGCTAATATCTTCAACAACAACGTCAATATGTACCTACCTACTGATCTGATGTCCCACTTGATCTGATAGTCTCATTTTGTTTTTTTATACCCATCTTGAACCCCAATGTCTCAACAACACCCCTACATTTTTAGTTCATTTAGTCACACCGATTGTGCCATCAATCACTAGGTACGTTATTTGGTTATGTATTTCGTGGAACTAATTTGATAGTCAAAGATACTATTAATATAATTTTTTTGTATATATACGAGCTTCACGAGAGCTCAGTTCGGGGCAAACCACTAGTTTAAGTATACATAACTAGCTGACCAATCCGCAGCTTCGCACGCGTAGTTTTTCAATAAAAACATTACCCTCCTTCTGCGCAGTTGGGTGAAAAGTAGCCTATGTCACCCGGGGATAGTGTAGCTTCCCAACAGTGAAAGATTTTTTTAAATCGGTCCAGTAGTTTCGGAGCCTATTCCATACAAACAAACATATCTTTCCTCTTTATAATATTAGTATAGATAGAACTTCTATTGTTTTCTTTTTATTGTCTACTTTTCACTTGGCAAATGTGATGGATTGATGTTTCATTTTACGCGCCGAATGCCTAAAATGCTTAGAACGAATTTGCAAATTTTGCATTACCTAAGTACCTACCTACCTAGTCAAGTCTCAAAATGCTGAGCAAAGAAAGGTATACATAGATAAACTAGCTGATCCGCCCGCGGCTTCGCATACGGTATTTCAATAAAAACATTACCCTCCTTTTGCGAACTCGGGTAAAAAGTAGCGGGTAAAAAATGTCCTTCCCCAGGATATTATAATCTCTTGCCAAATTTCATTACGATCCGTTCAGCCATTTAGTTATGAAAAGGTAACAAACAAACAGTTATTTTCGCAGTTACATATGTATTATACATATTAACCTTTCTCTTGAATCACTCTATTTATTGCTGAAAACTGCATTAAAATCCGTTGAGTAGTTTAAAAGATCTAAAAGGTAATATACAGCGGAAGCGACTTCATTTTATATATTATGCAAAGCAAGGGCGAGGGTAATGGGGGTCATAACCCCCTCTCCCTGGGCTGGGTCCAGGACCTAGATGGACAACTAATTAAAATTATTAAACAATGTTTTATGTATTTTTTGTAACAATATTTTATGTAAGTATATTCAATATTTAATTATTTTAATATAATATTTTGATTTGAAAAATTGATTTTATTAGGTATTTTTAAGTACAGTATGTAAGTACATTAATAAAATACCTACTTTTTACTTGTATCTATGATTATAAAAATTTAATTATAACTTCTTGTGACTTGACCACGATTATGTGACCCCTCCTTGACACCAAAGCTGGATCCGCCCTTGATGCTAAGCTATAGATGAGTTGCTCAACTATCTAAGAAATGGATTGTGTATACCTAAGCCTATGAGTACATAGGTAAGTATACCTTTTCATAGCGATCCATTACGCACCGTCGCGTGATCACGAAGACGCCTAGATCTTTTATCATCTGCTTCGCCAGTTGTTTAACATCTGAAAAATTGCACGAATATTCGTTTGAAACGTGACAAGCCGGCTAATGTCCGGGCTCGGTGCGGGCGCGGCGGCGGCGGCGGCGGCGACGCGCCGGCGGCGGGCGCTGTACCTACCACCATTTAGCAGCACGTAGGGCACGTTCTAGAATGTATTTGATGACCGATACTTGCAGTTGGAGTAGGTATGCGGTCACTACCTATGTAGATGTATACTCTATGGAGTACTGCCGCCACCTTTGGGATGGTTCGGCCAAATACCAGCTCGCTACCTTAGACTAGATAGAACGTAGGGCTTTTAGGCTTATAGGTGAGCAACATATGGCAGAGACTAAGACCCAAAGTCTCAAACACCGCCGTAAAGTTATTCGAAAGGCCGTAAAGCCTATCGATCTTTTACAGAATACATTTTGGGGAATGCGCCAAGCAACTCATACGATCTGATCCCACCATCCCCCTTCCATCAAAGGACAAGCAGGCGCACGGCTCAGTATACCTACAATCCGTACCTAGTTGATATACCTACCAGCTACCACCCATTCGCACACACCGTGTTGCGTTCTTGATGCGTACAGCTAAGGTATGGAACACTTTACCGTCGTCTGTTTTTCCTAATAAATACAATCCGGGCCTCTTTAAGGTAAGAGTGAATAGGTTTCTTCTAGATCTTCGTGCTACATCTTAGACCACATCATCAACGAAGTAGTCAAACGAAGTTCTATCAACTTAAAAAAAAAGATACGCGTTTACGGAAGTAAAGTATGCAAGTTAAGCTACTGGCAAAGTGTAAGTCTTCTCAGTCCAACATTGAGATGGACAGGGTCTATTACATATCAGTCTATTGCCAATATAGGAGAGGTCTATATTGGTGGCAATTTGCCACCAATATAGACCTCTCCTATATTTTATTGGTGTTCACCCAATAGTTCCAGCAACCTATCCATCTAGCTAGTGGGACCGACCTACGTTGCGCTTTTCAGTGTGTGATCGAGAAATGTTATCCAATATTGAATTATTCTGAAAAGACATAAATTAGGTCAAAATACCAAATTTTAATTCTGGTGAAACAAGAATGATCACACGGTCAGCGTCTTTTGAGCAGTGCAGGTGGCGGCTCAGGAACACTTTCATGTGCTTCAGATGGTCTTTGGGCAAGTTGATCACCAAGTCTCTGATCATATCCTGGAGGAACGAGAAGGAATTGTTAGTGCCACGTAGGTTTTAAAGTTAATATGTTTGTGACTAAAATGCTACTATTAGGTATCCGAATAGGTATCCACACAGAACATAAAAAACATAAAAAAATGTTTTTTGTGTTCTGTGGGTATCAAGCTAAGCCGTGGGTAGTTAGGAAAAAGCAACAAGCTGGGTAGTTAGGAAAAAGCAAGACTCTACCTTAAATATTTTGTATATCCTATGCTTCTCAAGGTACGGTATAAATCGTTCAGGCATTTCAATAGGCCGTTTGGTAGCATCAGTTTCAGTCATATTGGAGGAAATTGAACCTATTATATTTATTCTTGATTTATTCCTTATGGTAGTTAAACTGTTTATTGACTGACTAGCTCGCAAAGTGTAAGTACCTACAATCTGAGAGTATTAATGCCATGCAAATTAATATCTACGCCGTGCAATCACATTGCGAATTTGACATTTCATCACATTCATCACAAAAAAGGTTTTTAGCTATGATGAGATTTTGGCATTATAAAACTGTTTTTATTTTACTTTTCCTATTTCCGAAACGAAATCTATTGATCCACACAAGGAAGTTGTACCTACTAAAGCATGGAAGGAGTGCTAATAGCAGAAAGTGTCGGGTCCAAGGAACTTGTAGGTACTAGAGCATGGAAGGAGTGCTAATAGCAGAAAGTGTCGGGTCCAAGGAACTTGTAGGTACTAGAGCATGGAAGGAGTGCTAATAGCAGAAAGTGTCGGGTCCAAGGAACTTGTAGGTACTAGAGCATGGAAGGAGTGCTAATAGCAGAAAGTGTCGGGTCCAAGGAACTTGTAGGTACTAGAGCATGGAAGGAGTGCTAATAGCAGAAAGTGTCGGGTCCAAGGGACTTGTAGGTGCTAGAGCATGGAAGGAGTGCTAATAGCAGAAAGTGTCGGGTCCAAGGGACTTGTAGGTGCTAGAGCATGGAAAGAGTGCTAATAGCAGAAAGTGTCGGGTCCAAGGAACTTTTACTAAAGCATGGAAGGAGTGTTATTGCGTCAATGTGTCGCAAGTTGTCTTTACGCTAGTAATGCTACCGTGTCGATATTTGATATCGACGAATTAGATGACTATTCATAAGCTACCTTTAATTAAGTGCCTACGATACGAACGAACCTAATTTCTGTGGATCGTTTTGTAGGTTTGGATTTTTTTAAAGAATAAAGGCACATTTAGACAGGGTCAGTGCACAAGTCAGTATCAGCGCCGACACTGCCGCCATCCATGACTTCATTCGTTTACACGGAGTCAGTCGTGGTAAGCTGAGTACGGTGATCACACGTTTGTGAAGTCAGTGAGAACTGAAGTCAGTTTATTTTTAACATCAGTAATTGTAAGTCCTTCGATTTGCATTTGTTGAGCAATATTTAGCAACGCTGTTGCACGCATTTCTTTGTTGCGGTAATTGTGAGATTTGATATCCCACAGGCACTCGTTTTCTCCATATAATTGCACCAATTTAAAGGTTTCGTTTTCGCTTAGTTTAAGAGACATTTAAGCGTCTACGCAACGCGACGTCAATCTACAACACAGCGACAGTGACTGACCCATTTACACGGGGTTTTTACCACTGGCGTGAGAGAGCGCGGGTGGCGGGGGGCGCCGACTGACCTCAAAATATTCGTCTGCGAATATTGAAGCCAGCGCTGACTTTCCGCCGCTGTACTGACTTCGTCAGCGCTGACTTGTCTCGAAATCGAAGTCAGTTACTGACCCTGTGTAAATCTGCCTTAAAACATACATTTCGTAAAAGGCACTGTCGATTAATAATAATTATTCTTAAAAACAAATTATTATTAAATCTGTCCAAAATCATTTGATAAAGTTAGTGCCTATTACATAATCCTGTTAAAAAGCTGGATGTGCATTTAATTAACCAGACACTCGAATAAAAACAATATTTATTTATTTATTAATATCACAAAGATCACTTTGAACGTCAATTTACCCCTGTTTCTTCGCCACCAAACCAGGAAGAAACAAGGCTAGTTATTCTTCTTAATGATTCTTTACAACACTATCTAACAATACAGGTACCTACCTAATAATACAGAAAAATATATAATCAATAGTAAAACAAAACAAAACGTGTAAGTTTTTTCATAATATTACTTTTCTAAATGATTTAGCTCAAGATTAAAGCGGAAGCTTGAAAGCTGTTTTCAGGAGTTTATTATAAAATTGCACAGAAGATATTAGACTGAGATAGAAGACTTATTTACTATCTCGAACCAAAACATGGGAACACAACAAAACACATCCCTACATTACTTCGTTTTTTTTCAACTACTAAAACAACAACAGTTTAAATGTAAAATTGATAAACATGTTTTCACTTATCCAACCAACGCACAGGTAGGTTTTCCCGAGTAGCTTGCAATGAAGACGTGATAAATAGGCTCATCTTAACATCCGATCTGTCCTGGCAGGCATGAGGAAGAAAAGATATAAAAAAAACTGCCACTTTCAGTCGATGTGCTAAATTTGATAGAAGAAAGTGACATTATCAATTCAGGTTTTGATGATGAAGATGAAAATAACGAATAAATGCTTATATCTATTATTTTTGCCTTTGTTTTACCATAACCAAGCTAAAAATTCAGTAAAACATTGTTAGACAATCATTAAAAGTAAGTACTAAATATTTTTGCCCAACTTTTAAGGTCAAATACCTGTCTGTGCAACGTGTCTTGTCTGGCCGATGTCTTAGCTAACGTTGGTCCACAGACCACTTAGATGTACTACGTGCGTTGGTCCTCCCTCTTGTGGTATTATATACGCTATGGAAAGGATAGTGTGAGCACAGAAGCTTCCGCGGTAATGGACGCCAGGGAGTTCGAATATCAGGTGGCCGTGCGTGCAGCGGAGCGGTGGCGTTGAGGTGAGGTGAGCGTGGCGGCAATTGTCGGTGTGATCGTACATACGACGCGCTAACATTACCACAAAATCCTCGACGCTGGACATCTGACGTCGCGGGCGATGACGTCGTTCCTGACGTAGCGTGCTGCTCCTGTTCAGACACGATTAGGACTATGTTTTGCTGGGATTCTATCCTCTTTTTGTTGGTAGAGGAACATAGCGCGTACCATGCTGGTGCTGCATAAGCCGGTGCCGCGAGCGGATGTAAGTTTTGTAAACCCCCATCTTAGTCCTAAGCGGTAGTCTCGAGGTTAGAACAGGTCGGAGCATAGCTCTGGCGGCGCGCGTTTGTTGTGACGCGCGCTCTACCTGAGGATTCATTCTCAATGACCTATCGATGTTGATTCCAAGGTACCGGACGGAGATTTTCCATTCTATGTCCTTGCCTCGCAGCTTCAGTGGTGGGAGCACGATTCGTTGGCGTATGACAAGGAGCACAGCCGTCTGACCCACGTTGACTGCCACGCGCCACTTGTCTAACCACGCCGGCATAAGGTCAAGCAGGCATTGCATGTGGGAGGTAGCGACCTCTGGGCTGTAGGATGATGAGAAGAAGGTGCTGTCATCTGCAAAGAGTGCCAGGGTGACATCCTTCTCCCAAGGAAAGAGATGGCCCTCCAGGGTTGGGATGTCATCGGTGTAGTGTGCGTAGAGGGCGAGTGAGAGACAGCTGCCTTGAAGCACTCCAGCGGAGATAGATCGCGACCGCGATTCGGCTTTCTCAACTGAAGCTTCTGTCTTGCAGGAATTACGCAACGATCTGAATTAACGCTGGTGGATCAGTGGAACCTACAAGCTTGAGGATTAGGCCTGCGTGCCAAACTCGGTCAAACGCTTTCTCCACGTCTAGGAAGACGCAAACAGTGAGTTGTTTTCGTTGTGTTCGCGGGCCAGATGGTGAAGGATTTGCGTCAGTTGGAGCGTTGTAGAGTGCTGGCTACGGAAACCGAACTGTTCGGGTCTGTGTTGGATGTACGGAGCCAGTCCCCGCAGTAACAGGCGCTCAAACAACTTTGCCGTTGTTGAGAGCAAAGTTATAGGCCGGTAGCTTGCAGGTAGGCGTTGGTCTTTACCAGGCTTCGGAAGCACTAAAACCTTCCCTTGGAAAATGGCCAGTTCCCAGTATGCCAATAAACAACATGGCCAAGGCGGTAATTCCTCTACGTGGTAGCTGGCGAAGTGCTAAATTAGGAAGTCCATCGCAGCCTGGTGCTTTACGCATAGGTAGGCGGAGGACGGTCTTGCGTACTTCAGCTGGAGAGATGAAGTCATCCCCGCTGAGTGGTGGCTGAGTGGTGGTGGTGGGCGCGACAGAAATCTTCGACCGTGGCACAAGTTCCTTGGATCCGCAGCCGGCTAACTGACTGTCTGTCAAATCTGTCAAAGTCAAACTCACATGTTTGTTTTTTTTTTTATTATTTGGGGTTATGTTGTGAAATCAATTTCACAGTTTTCCTGTTTTTTTTCATTATTTAAGATACTCCAAGATATGACGATAACCCGTATCAGAAGTCAAATGTCAATAGAATACGTTGTTAGGAGTCTTCGACCGAAAACACCCATACATGTGTTTCGCGCAGTTCACAGTAGTATCTATGCAATGTCCTTGTGATACCTAAACTCAATATTTTCTCTTTAATAACAATATAAATTCCGGTCAACGTGTAGTAAGCTGATGACTAGTCTCGGCGTACGTCGTAGTGTAGTGCATAGAATAATAGCGAGAATGTTGTCCTTAAACTGTAGTTACGAGGTATGTTTTGATTACTTTTCACAACAAATACCTAATTATGTTTAGGTACCTATTATTTTAGTGTTGATGAGGCTAATTCGTTTAAATTAGATACTTTTTCATTTATATTCATTGAAGATACATACCTAATTAATTACAACACTTTTAAGAGTTAGTGTGGACATTGCAATTTGAACTCTGTGTTTTTGTTATTATGATACAATGCTATGATTCTCACTGCTGCTGTAATTTGAATAGGTACAATTTCATGGAAAATGTATTCACAGGATGTGAATACACATCGTTTGTCTTACATCTACTATTTAGCTAAGGATCTGGTTTTATTCAGAGAATAATAAATAAGGTTTCTTAAATACAACTTTGATATTCAGTGTTATTTCTCAACGAACATGGGTATTAAATGGATTGGCTCTCAAATTCAGGTTTTATTTTTTTCTGCTTAAACGTTGGCTAATATTATGTGCTCATAACACATACATATTGCAGTTTTTTATGCAAAAATAGGGGTCCCAAACATATGGACAGATTTCAATGCATTTTTTGTTGTTCGAAAACCAATACTATAAAAAATAAATTAAGCCACTTCTATTGTGCTATCAGTGGCATGGCTTAGGTTGTCCTTTGTGCATTTGGTAGGGCAGAAAGGACAGATGAGCATATGAGGCATACTTTGGATGGGTCCCCACAGTCACAGCAAGTTAGATCTTAGTTAAATTTAGTGGAAAGGCAGCCAGTCCAAAGAGGGTGATCTTAAAAATGTTGCTATGATTATCTTGTTGTTTCACGTTTTAGGATGCAATCCGGAAGCTGAATTCTCTTCAATCAAACAAATCAACTATAGAACAAATAAAGCAGAGTATTAAGAGTGGACAAGTGAGTGATACTTGCTCAATGTCAAGTTTAATTAGACTCTAAGGTCAGTCTCCAAATAAAGATCTTGTTAAAACATTGTCAAGGTCTTCCAATCACTTATGTGTATTATCTTAGTTTGTAGTAATTGAATAATGAATCAATATTTTGCTAAGGGTAAAAGTTATTTTAATAAAAGTGTATGTAAGGCCAGCCTACTACACTAGACAAGAGTGTAAAATCTATATCTTAATATGTAAAACAAAGTCGGGTTAGTTACACCATTTATAACTCAAGAACGGCTTGACCGATTTTGATGATCTTTGATTTGTTGGATTTGTCTCAGACCCGAATAGCAGAAAAACTATTAAAATATCGGATAAATTCACGCAAAACAGAAATTATAAAGAAATATAATTTTCTCATACATAAATGCTGTTAATGATGGCCGATTGACAATTCTACCGGGGCGACGTAGATTGGCAGCCCGCGTCATATGTATGTCAAGGCGGTACGAAGTTCGGCGAGTCAGCTAGTAATAAATAGATAAATCTTTATTCATTGTATTAGTGCTAAGATTACCATTACGGATTATTACCTAATTATAGGTAATACTTTAAAATATGCCTGAACTAGGAAAACCTGTGTCTCAGACGCAAGGGCGGATTCAGGGGGAGGGTCATGGTCATGACCCCACCCCCTGGGCTAGGTCCAGGATCTAGGTGGACCACTAATTAAAATTATTAAACAATGTTTTATGCATTTTTTGTCACAATATAGATTTTATGTAAGTATATTCAATATTTAATTAATTTAATATAATATTTTGATTTGAAAAATTGATTTTGTTATTTAAATACCTATAGGTATTTTTAAGTACAGTATGTAAGTACATTAATAAAATACCTACTTTTTACTTATATCTATGACTATAAAAATTAAATTATAACTTCTTGTGACTTGACCACGACTATGTGACACCCCCCCCCCCCCCCCCTCCCTCCCCGGCACCAAAGCTGGATTCGCCCTTGCCAGACGAAAAAGGCATTATTAACAAACTAGTGAACAAGTGTAAAGTAAAATGTTATTATGTTCTTTGTAAATTGTTTCAGAAATGCACAAACATAGAAGACATGGAGAACTACTTGGCTCGAGCTGGAGTTCCACTAACGAAGCTGGATGAACTCTCTGTGATACATGTGGCTGGGACTAAGGGCAAGGTAAAATTGTCCCTCCGACCCACTTAAAACAAGACTGGACTAGTGCGAGTGAGAAAAATATACTCGGATGCTGAACCCTCGGTGCCAAAGTTTCGCTCGTACTTGACCACTGAGATTGTACCTATAACTCCTGAACTGAAATACTAAGTACGTTTTCTTTCAAAAAGTAATATAAAAACAAACTACGATTTCAGGGTTCAACAAGCGCGATGTGCGAGTCGATACTCCGTCACCACGGGTTCCGGACAGGCTTCTACTCGTCCCCGCATTTGGTGGCGGCGCGTGAGAGGATCCGACTCGATGGGCGACCGCTGACGGAGCAATCTTTCTCGAGCCACTTCCACCGGGTGTATGAGATGCTGTATCATACTCAGGTAAGCCTTGAATACACTTCATCCATAGCTATTTACTTATTGATCGACGAAGCGAGAACTCGAAATCAACTTGGACGAAACAGCGATGTATGTTTGTTTGTCCGATCATCCTGAAATTTGGTATATAGGTACGTAGTGATGGCACTATCCCGGTGTGACTAAATGAGCTAAAACTGTGTTGTGATATAAGGACTTAAGAGGGGTCAAAATTACGGTAAAAAATGACAGTTTTACTGGTTTGTTGTGACGGGAGTTTTTGAAATATTAAATGTTGTATTGCAGGCATACGAAGGCGACATGCCGAAGTACTTCGCGTTCCTGACGGTGCTGGCGTACAGCGTGTTCCTGCAAGAGAAGGTGGACGTGGCTGTCGTAGAGGTCGGCATCGGGGGAATTGTCGACTACACCAACGTTATACGGTAAAAAAAAAATATACTAGATATATAGACTATATACATATATAGACTATATACTAGAGCTATACAACCTGTTTTGTTATGAACGACAATAATTTAAAACACATATCCGGACTCGTATTAACTGGTATTAGGGGTAGGTTTAGTACCGTTTGCTTGAATATTTGTCCAGTAATCGATACATTTCCAATAAAGAAATTTTAAGGTAAATCGGCAATGCCTTTGCGACAATGCCGCTTAATCATATTCATTCATCATGTAAGTAGGTAGGTACCTGTTAAACTGACTAAGTGGCATCGTCACCGATTTACGTTAAAAGTTGTTTATTGGAAATGTATCAATTACTGGATAAATATTCGAGCTACCGGTATTAAGGGCGCACTATACCTGGGGAGACGATAAATCGCTTATTGAGAAACAATGTTTTGTTTAACAAATTTTGTGCTTTAAATTTGTAATTTATATATGTTATAGTTAAGGATATGTTCTAGGACGCCTGTGTTGTGAAAACACGATTCCGTAAAATTTTCTCAATAGAAAAAAAATCCAAAAATGACTCCAAATTTATCTTAAAACCGTTTTTATGCGATGAATACATTAATTTAGATCTTGAAATTTCATACAGTAATTCTATACAACATAAATAAGTGCACCTGTGTTTTAAATTTTCAAAATACCTTTTAATTTTACCATAAAATGAAAATACCTAACTTTTGCACTAATGAAACCATTCGCTACGGACGCCCGGTCCGCGATTCAGTCTGGCCTCGACTTTCAGATGGGGTACCCATGTCGCTTGTCCCTCCAAACGATCACGTAATTCTTAGGTTGAATTTATATTAAGTTGGTTTTCATAAAATCGCAGTAATGAGAAATAAGCACAACAAGAAAATGAAGGGACTGAATGATAAAAAAAACCGGCAAACATATGAACCACGGCGAGATAGGACGTGCAACGGCGCGCGGAGAAGCAGGGGTGGAATTCGAGTTGAGGTATAGTCAACTCTTAAACTTACCTCTAAAATCAGTTAATACGATTCCGGATGTGTGTTTTAAATTAATGTCGTACATAACAAAACACGTAGTATAAGTTGAACATTTGCATGCCTTACTAGAGTAGAACATAAATGTGCATGATTTATAGACTAATGGCGGGTTCCTATATCCATCGGTAACCGACTACGACTCGTTTCTCCTTGAAAACATGTCAAAAGTTTGACACTAGTTTGACTCTTTTTCAAGTTGGGCTGGGCAGCATTCGGGAAATTAGGTCGAATCTTCTCGTCACCTATACCGCAATGCCTGAAAACTAAAGTCTTCAATCAGTGCGTCCTACCCGTAATGACCTACGGTGCTGAGACGTGAACGCTCACGGTAGGACTAATCCACCAATTTAAGGTTGCGCAGCGAGCTATGGAACGGGCTATGCTTGGAGTTTCTCTGAAGGATAAAATCCGTAACGAGGTTATCCGACAGAGAACCAAAGTTACCGACATAGCTCAACAGATTAGCGAACTGAAGTGGCAGTGGAATGGCCATATATGCCGGAGAACCGACAACCGTTGGGGTAAACGAGTTCTTGAGTGGAGACCGCGTCTTGGAAAACGTAGTGTGGGGTGTCCCCCGGATAGATGGAGCGATGACAAAAAAGATGGCAGACAGAAATTGGATGAGAATAGCCGAAGACCGGGCTCAGTGGCGCGTATTGGGAGAGGCCTATGTCCAGCAGTGGACTGATGTGGGCTGTCAATGCGGCTACTGAGATCTTAGGCCAAAAACCTCGTGTCTGTGAAGACTGGTTTGACGAAAATGATAATACATTGACAGTCGCCCTAGAAAAACACCGCCAGCTCCTTCGAAAGGGAAATCAGACAACTGCTTCTGAAAAAATAAAGGAGAGTACGAGCCAAATAAGGAGACTAACTCGAAACGCAAAAGATGAGTGGTGGCTGAACAAGGTTCGCTATATTCAGTGGCTTGCTGATTCGAATAGACTCGGCGATTTCTTTAACGAGATTAAAAAGTTAGTAGGAAGTCCACATCGAGTAAACGTACCACTGAAATCACTTTCAGGTACCCTCCTGGTAAGCAAAGGAGAAGTTCTTACTCGCTGGGCAGAACACTATAACAGCTTACTCAATGTGGATCGTTCTGCTGACATAAACTATTTAGCATCACTTCCTGCCTTACCACAAGCCGTAGATCTGGATCAGCCTCCTTCTCTTGAGGAAGTTATCATCGCCATCAAAGCGCAGAAAAACAATAAGGCTGTCGGCATCGATAACTTACCAGGAGAACTATTAAAATATGGCGGAGATGAGTTGCACTACAAGATTTGGCAATTTTTCCAGCGCATGTGGGAAATGGAGTTCGTTCCTCCTAGTTTTGGCGTATCACTAATTTGCTCTTTGTATAAAAATAAAGGTGATCGATCTGTTTGCAACTCTTATAGGGGTATATCACTTCTGTCTACTCCAGGAAAAACTTTTGCCAGAGTACTCTTAAATCGTCTTATGGAGCTCTCTGAAAGTATATTGCCTGAAACGCAATTTGGGTTTAGACCCAATCGCGGCACATGCGAGGCCATATTCTCTCTTAGACAACTGCAAGAGAAAAGCAGGGAACAGTGTCAACCTCTGTTTCTCTGTTTTGTTGATCTGGAGAAAGCTTTTGACAGTGTACCTCGCGAAGCTTTGTGGATTGTGCTTTCGAAACTTGGTTGCACCGACAAATTTATACGCTTGATAAGACTTCTTCACGACAACATGACTTGTTGCGTAACCGTCAATGGTGAGCAGACAGAGCAATTCCCTGTCACTTGTGGTGTAAAACAAGGCTGTGTATTAGCACCCACTCTTTTTGCTCTGTACTTTTCCGTTGTCGTGAGGGAGACTTTACAAGCCAACACCGAAGGGATCCGCATACGTTTTCGCACAGATGGCAGTATCTTTAACCTGGCTAGGTTAAAAGCGCACACAAAGGTATCGTATGACCTCATTACCGAATTGATGTATGCTGATGACCTATGTTTCGTTGCGGAATCTTCTGAGGGACTCCAGGACTTGATGACTCGGCTTGACGCTGCGTGCTGTAGATTTGGCCTCAAAATTAATATTACAAAGACAGAGGTGATGGCCATGGACACTGTTAACCAAGCTCCACTGAATCTGCAAATCGATGGAAAGCCCATAAAACAGGTCGATACATTCAGATATCTGGGAAGCAGCATAACAACAAAATGCGACCTTGACTCGGAGATCAACAGCAGACTTGGCTCCGCTATGGCTGCTTTTGGTAAACTACGAGTCCAGGTATTTCGCTCCCATAGCATCAAATTGAGTACCAAGATTAAGGTGTATATGGCTATTGTACTTCCTAACATCTTGTACTCGTCAGAGACATGGTGCCTGTATCGCAGACACATACGCACGTTAGACAGATTCCATCTGAAATGCCTCCGCGACATTCTTAACATCAAGTGGTCGGATCGGGTCCGTAATACCGATGTTCTACGACGGGCTAATATCTGTGGCATAGAGGCATATTTGATGCGGCGTCAGCTGCGTTGGTGCGGGCACCTGTCTCGGATGTCTGATGAGCGAAGGGCGAAACGCATTTTCTTCTGTGAACTAGAACATGGTAAGCGGAAACGCGGAGGTCAGTTCCTACGTTTCAAAGACGTACAGAAGAGGCACATGAAGAGGTGTTGTATCGATCCGTCGCGCTGGGAGGCTCTCGCTGAAAAACGACCTGAATGGAGGCGTCATGTTCAGGACAAAGTGTACGAGTTTGAAGAAGAAAGGAGGCAAGAACTAGACTTAAAACGAGATCAGCTTAAAAGTCGACCGCCGGCTAATATCAATTACAACTACATTAATGGCGCCTTAACTTGTGTTCATTGTAACCGGACTTTTAGCGCAAAAATAGGGTACATCAGCCACATACAGGCTAAACACCTAGGCCAATAATCACAAAGTCAAGTCTCTGTAGCCGAAATCGGCTAGGAGGATTATTATTATTATTATGATGTGGGCTGATGATGATGATGATGACTCTTTTTCAAGGAGATACGTCTCGTAGTCGGTTACCGACGAAAATAGAAACCCACCATAAACCTACTGACGTATTTACTATGTTCTAGCAAATAAACGATATCTTGTTTGTTAATGTTCAGTAAAGCGGCTGTGGTCGGTATAACCGCGCTGGGGCTGGACCACACGTCCATCCTCGGGCACAGTCTGCGCGAGATAGCGGCCGCCAAGGCGGGCGTCATGAAGCCGGCGTGCGCCGCCTACACCGTGCGACAGCCGCCAGAGGCTATGGACGTGCTGACGCTAACCGCTGACGCTGTCAAGGTAGCGTACATTTAAATAGGCTCATCTTATTCTTTTCCTGTCCTCGCGTTAGGCGGGGTCGGCTCTCCTAATTCTTGTGCTGTCCTGAGTTGTTGCGTTGTCTAAATGGGCTTTCTTTAAAAGGGCCGGCCTCTACCCCGTTTCCTCTCCGACAAGTCTAATGCCCTCATCACTGTCCCTGCGCCTCACATGTCCATATCCCCGGAGACGGATATTCGAGTTTTTCGAGAATGGGGGTGACTTTGAAGATTCCTCGGACGTAACCATTCCGTTAAATTAATAGGCTCATCATCAAAATTAAATAAATAATGCTGGACATTTCACACAGCGCCATCTAGCCCCAAACTAAGCAAAGTTGTTCTATGTAAACCAGTTAAGTGATATAATACTAACAAGCTTCCGCCCGCGGCTTCGCACGCGTGGTTTGCCAATGAAAAGTAGCCTATGTATTAATCCAGGTTATGATCTACGTACATACCAAATTTCATCGCAATCGATTAAGCCTTTCCGGCGTGAAAGAGTAACAAACATACAAACTTTCGCGTTTATAACTTATTTGTATTTATTTTTAGTGAGATATACTTTTTTTGTAAATACATACATACTTATTATATGTATGTATACAGAGAAACAACCCAGACCCGGAAAACGTACTTATCTGTAGATCATGCAAACATTTGTTCCGCGGCGGGAATCGAACCCGCAACCTCCTGCGTCTCAGCCGGCTATTCACCCACTGCGCCACGGAGGTCGTCAATGCTTCCAACATTAAATGATAATAAAACAGGGCTCTTACTAGTTTGCTTCGGCTTCGGTAATGCCTTTGTCCGTTCCTAAAACCGGACAAGTGCGAGTCTGGCTCGCGCATCGACTACTATTCCTGGCGGACTGAGCAGACTTGGCACTGGATCGAGAAGTCTGGAAGGAACGGGGGGCCTTTGCCCAGCAGTGGGACAAAAGTGGGCCATAATAATAACTACAAATTAAGGGTCTTACCCTTACTTGTGCTGTGAGACCTTGCTTCTCGCCAAATTTCATGATCCTATGTATCTACTATAAAACGGTGCGTGATAAATACAGTATTTATAATAATGATTAAAATAAATAAATAAATATTGCTGGACATTTCACACAGCGCTATCTAAAGTCTAACTTTTTATTAGCTGCAGTAAAATGACGTTTTGTGGGTTGCCGGTTTTTGAAGAAAAATAAATAGGGATGTAGCTAAATGAGTGAATCATAAATGAATAATCAGTTTGGTTTTTTTTTTTGAGATTTAATATTAAGTTGTAATGTATTTTTTTAACCTATTATTATTACTATACTAGAGGATTGATCTTTTTTAGTGGAAGTATAGGGAGGTACATTCAAAATGAAACAAAAACGTCATAATAATGTTATTTAATTAATTTTTGTGAACTGAATCACATCCCTATTGAGATTAGGCTGGCAACATTATTTTACGGAATGACATTTAGAAACGTCATTTTACTGCAGCTAATAAAAAGTTAGACTATAGTCCCAAACTAAGCAGAGCTTGTACTATAGTAACCAGATAACTGTTTTTTTTTTAAACATAGAAAAACATCCAGACCCGGAACAAATATCTGTAGATCATGCAAACATTTGTTCCGCGGCGGGAATCGAACCCGCTACCTCCTGCGTCTCAGCCGGCTATTCGCCAACTGCGCCACGGAGGTCGTCAAAATTGAAATAAATCACGAAAGTTTTCAATGTAAAAGAATCTTTTTTTTTTTATTTCAGTGTCCACTATCCGTCGCTCCAGACTACAATACGTACACATTCCTCGAATCACAGACACCCAACCTCCAAGTCGACCTAGAAGCATACAGAACCAACGCCTCACTTGCCATCCAACTAGCGCACGCAT
This sequence comes from Philereme vetulata, assembly GCA_918857605.2. Classification (NCBI taxonomy): domain Eukaryota; kingdom Metazoa; phylum Arthropoda; class Insecta; order Lepidoptera; family Geometridae; genus Philereme; species Philereme vetulata. The sequence goes on from OU975482.1 coordinate 3,768,494, forward strand.
GGCTGCGGATAGCGCAAGCAAATCTGAAGAAGAATGGCTTCAAAACTGATGTCGTCAACCGTCATAATGGCTTGAAGAACACGTTAGGGAAGATTCAGTATGAAGTGCCGTCGGAAACTATAGAAGGGTTGAGACTGTGTAAATGGCCGGGACGGTATCAGGTGGTGGAGAGTGAGTGTGCTACTTTCTACCTTGATGGCGCTCATACTAAGGAGTCGATGGAGATCTGTGTGCAGTGGTTCAGTGATAGAAATAGCAGGTAAGGCGACAGAAGAATTGTCCCCGAATCGCCTCCACAAGATTTTTTTAACTAAATAAAATATATCCTACTAGCTGACCTGCCCGCGGCTTGGTTTGTCAATAAAAGCATTGATTGCCCTTCTACGCAGTTGGGTAAAAAGTAGGCTATGTCCCATCAGTCATAATTGATCGATCGAAGCGAGATCTCTAAATCAACTTGCGCAAATCGGCGTTGTATGTATGTATGTTTGTCCGAGGATAACTTTCGAAGCGTTGATCCGATCATTGTGAAATTTTATACATAAGTAGGTAGTTATGGCACAATTTGGGTGTGACTAAATGAGATAAAAATGTTGGGGGGTTGTTGAGATCCCATATCTCAACAACCCCCCCAACATTTTTATCTCATTCAAGAGGGTTAAAAAAAAATGAGGCTAACTGGTCAAATAGGACGTCAAATGAAAGGTATTCATTAGTACATTTAGACTGCGTTTTTATTTTTAGTAAATTCTTTATAGTTATTGAGTTATTAGTCATAATAAAAACTAAACTTTGACAAAATTCACAGGATACACCAGTGACCCCACAGTGCTGTAATTTAGTATGCGTGTAGCTTAAGTGACACAAATTTAGGCAAGTCTGAAATCCAGAATAACTGCAATTTGTACTCCAAAAAAGAGTAACCACATTACATGAACTCCCGTTACCTGTAATTTGAATGAAACTGTAGGTCAAGTTACTTGATTATTTATTTCGTGGCACTATTTTGATAGTCAAAGATTACAAATAATATTTTTTTGTTTTAATCGGAGACTCGCGAGATCTCAGTTCGGGGCGAACCACTAGTGTATATAAAGAGTTCTAGTAGGAGAGAGAGTAGTCTCTAGTAGAGAGATAGTCTAGTCACATGCCAAATTTTATCAAAATCAGTCCAACCGTTTAGTCGTGGAAACGTAGCAAACAAACGGTTCAACGTTTTTACGACTAAACGGCTGAACTGATCGTAATGAAGTTTTGCGAGTAGATAGATTATATCCTGGGGAAGGACGTGGGCGATTTTTTGTCTCTAAAAAAACCTGAAGAGGGGTGAAAGTGAAGGGCAATGCATAATTCCTCAACTGTCTGTTATATTTTTGTTAAAAAGTGTATTGTTTTAGATTGGACAACACAATCCTGATATTCAGCGCGACAGGCGACAGGAACGCGGAAACGCTCCTCAAGCCGCTTCACGATGTACCGTTCAGACACGCATACTTCGTAGTACCAACCGCGCATACAGCCACCTCGACCAACCACGACAACTACTCGCTCGTTGAACAACACGAATTCATTCTAAGATGTCGAAACCACGCGCTTACTTGGAGTACCCACTCGAAAAGTAATATAACAGTATTAGAATGCGTCTCGGACGCGTTACTAGATATAAAGAAGCGTTGTCTGGTGGAGAAACCGGCAGTTTTGATAACAGGGTCGCTGCATTTAGTTGGTGCTGCATTGTCTATATTAGATCCGAATTTAACTTCAGGGTAAATATAATTTAAGGAGATCCTGTCGATCCAAAGGTTGCCTGAAAGAGATAAGTTGCTTTTAGCGATAAGGCCGCCCTTGAATTGATTGTATTTTTTTAATGGTGTGCAATAAAGAAATTATGTAATCTAAGGAGTTGTCAAATCATATAAATACGTCAAATTTAAACATGTTTAATCGCTAAATAAGTTTAAGGATCGTTGCGCAAGCCGGCCTTAGTGAAAGATGACTATAAGATGAATGGAGTGTCGCTTTATTGCCAAATGAAGCACTCGTAGATGTGTTACGAAATGCGTAAAGTACTGCATTTTTGAGCGGGTCGGCATACTTTAGGTGCTTCACTTTTAGTAAGTTATCTATTTTTATTTATCTGGGGTCTTAGACTTTAGTATAAGAGGCAATGGTGAAACCATGACCAGTAGGTATACATATAATTGATAATTAGATTTAAGATGTATGTAAGTCCTTGTTTATTTTTGAATACTTGTTTTTTTATGTAGTTATAGGTAAACTAATAAATGTAAGTTTTAAATTTCATTTGGTTTGCCTATTTTCACAAAATCCTAATAATTGGTATTGAACTAAGACTCATTCACCGGGTAGGTAGGTATCAGAAATTGTAAAGAGACGAGTTCATTTTAAGATGATTTAAAACTTTAAAGACAGTCTACCTAAACAGTAGATATATTATACAATCTGCTATTAATACCATACAATCATCTAAAATAAATTAATCCAATCCATAGTAAATCTATTCTAAAGTCAACTGTGTATCATTTGTATCGAGTAACCTATCAATATCAGTTAGCCAATCTATCAGTTTATCCAAATAACTACCATCTAATTTATAACTTAAAAGCAATAACTGTAAGTGTTGATACACCATAGCCTGTTTTAACAGGTATTCCAATCTTTTATCTCTTATTGACATCAACTTTATGAAAATCAATGCGATTAGAGTCCACTGTATAGGCTTGAACATTATGTTATTAGCATTAAGTTTAAAAGTATTTACTAGGAGTCTGACATCTGAGCTTGTAGTCAAAGCTGACAAGCCTAGAGATTGGAGCAAATCTGGCAAAACTTTGTTTAAATGTTGACAAACAATCCTCCTTCGTAATGCGTTTTGTGCATTTTTATCAACTAAAGGTAACTGTGTTAAAGTACCATCATCTTCAGTCTCTTTAGCCTTCTCGCAGTTCTCTGGCAGTGGTGTATCTGTCTCACCAGACAAGAAGGCCCGCACTTTGAGCTGCATTCTCTTACTTTCTTCTTGAAGAATCGAGTAATCTGGCAATGGTTGCATTTGTCTTTGCAGTGTGTTGGCATCGCTTCGTTTATCTTCTAATTCTAACATGTTCAGTTTTTTACATAATTGTTGATACTGATCGTATGTATTGGAATTATAGAATATGCTTTTAGTAAAGTTGTTAAGGTATTCTGAAATTGATTCTCCTTTATCTGCAACCATCTCCCTGACTTTTTCTTCTCCAAATAGGAATAGGACGGTGTCAAGTGTGAACCATTCTGCAAGACATTTTTCAACATTGATTGCTAATGTTGTGACTAAGCATTGTTTTTTATTCAACACTTTTTTTGGTTTGCTTTCTGTTATAACAGGTTCCTGCGTGAGAATTGGGTCAATCTTTCTTTCAGCTTTTTCTATAATATCACCAACAATATTTGTTACATTTGAAGCAGGTTTACCTTCTTTAATAGTAAGTTTCTCTGTAACATTTGGTTGTATATGTATGTTTTCATTTGTAACAGGCTTTGTATCTTTCTCTTGAATTGTGGTGTTGACATTTTGATCTGTTATACTATGTTCTTGAGGTCTAGTCTTCCTTTCTTCCTTTCCAGGTTCCATTTGAGATGAGTCATCCTCATCATTTGTGATATCTTTGAGACTGGCACTTGTAAAGTCATTGATAGAAGTGAACTTCAAATCTTTAACTTGAACTCGTTCTGCAACTCCTAGATCTACTTCCTGCCCCATACCACCTGCTGTATAAAGAGGAAGCAGATGGAAGTGCGGAATCTCCTCGTGCTCCCGGAACCAGAGAGGACTCGTCAGCATCTGCTGCTTCACGTACATAGCTGATTTATAGCAACTGTTACTGCAGAAGTTCTTCCTAGCTGTGATATCGTAAACCTTGTTCGTTTTTAACGAGATACGGTACTTCTGTTTAGGCATATCTTTGTATGAAATAGAGTTATGACAAATTGGATATCCACACAGATGGAGGATTGCCCTCTCCTCGAAAATGTCGTCAAAGTGAGCTTGGTTGATGTCTGGCAAGCACTGCAGTAAGTATTCTTCTGTTACGCCTTCCTCGAGCAAGCTTTCGACGATGTTCTGAGCCTTCGCATTGCATTCTTTCTTTCGATGTATCGCTTGCCGAATTTGTTCTTTGGACATCTCCTCAAACTTCATTGGCTTCTTCTTGAGTCTAGTATTCGTTTCCATTATGGTAAATGCAACGCAGTAGGTACGCAATGAAACAATCAATGAAAATATAAACACTACTTGTTGCGTTCGACGTTTTAAAAGCAATGTATTTTTTTAATACAAATTAGTTTTTAATTAATCAAGTACAAATCAGTTTGATTGAGCCAGCAGAGCTGGCTGATTTGTTTGTTTTGATTTTGTCTGATTAATTGTAATTTGTAAGAAAATATGCAATGCACACACGGCTACACATCAAGCTATACATGTCCAGTATAAGCTGACCTCTCATTCTACGAAAAGCCTACACAATGCGAGGTCAATGCCCTTACCTGCAGATCTACAAGCCACAATTCGTTTCCGAACGAATACTAGTCTGTCATTTTAATGTCACATCTATCACTTGATTTTGACAGAAAACGGCACGGAAAATGTCAATCAACTATTTAGTAAAATTCATTCGCACACTAGAATTTTAGAATAGTCCGTCGACATTCCATTTTGCGTCGAAATAATTTTTAATGAACATTTTTTTACACATATGATATCTACTACCTCATTGTGACTATAACTCACTAAACCGTGTTCATGTAATCGGTAATTGCTATTTGTAAGGCCTGAAAGTTGTTATCGCTAAAAGTGCTCCAATTATTTACTTTCTAACGTATGTATTATTAATAAATTGTTAGATAATGATGTACATATCGCGTATCGACGGCGCCGCTGGTAAACAGTAATGGAAGGACGCTTGAAGTGGTTCGGGATATTCAGCATATAAAAATCAAGGTAAGAATTTCAGTGACCTTAACTTTCCAGTCAGAGATGCTTTGATTTGAGACAAAACTGTATTAAAATTCTTCCTTTATTCTACGTTACTTTAAATTAGATAAAAAGGCGTTTATTTACGCACCTGCCTAATACAGAGATGAGAGAAGGAGGTAGGTACAATAATTACTAGTTAATGTGTCTAAAACTAGGTCAGCACCTAAACTGAAACAGTATAATATTGTCTGTCGTAGGTAGGTTTTGTTAAATTAAGGTTAATTTTATGTGGAATATAGAACTTCACTTAGTTGTGGGAGTATGCTGATAAGATAGATGGTATCAATATCAAACGCTACAATGCATTTTACTAGCAAGTGCTTGTGCCAAATCAGTTGCAAAACCAATCATTTTATTTAATTTAACATTTATGATTAAAAATTGTCAATAATTGAGATAAGTTTACTTGAAGGCTTTGGAGAGGCTCCTCTTGTATCTGTTTATGTGCTTCTGTGATAAAAATCAATTTATAAAATTTATGTTCTGTAGTTTGTTTTCTTCTTCTCAATCGTAACGCTCTTCACAGAGCGGTCATGGTCAGCATGTTGTATCATTATTTTTGGGGGCAGATGTTACACGCCTCACGATATCTTGCCATTTGTCTTTGTGGACAGACATTCTCGTGCATTCATGCAGTTGGCCGCACACTGCAGCTTTTATTTGATCGGTCCACCGCATGGGCGACCTTCTGCGCTGTCTGATGCCCTCCACTCGTCCTTATACGACAAGACGCTCAATAGAGTCCGTGGCCGAAGTACTTCAGAATGCGAGTTTGTACTAAAGCTGACAGACGCTGTTTTATGCCGAGCTCCTGGAGTTATTTACGTTTACATTAAAGAGTTATCTTAAAACTGGTTGATCTAAACTTTCTAACAAATATTTCACTAAAACCAGTGGGTATTTAGTAATTATCAGCATTCAAACTATATAATAATTTTGAGTTTCATACATCTGCCAAAATAAATACCAATTTAATGTATTCTTACGTTATTTCCTTTTCATATATAATTCAAGAGCATTATTAATTGTGAAACATTGTAGTTGAATAAACATAACATTATTAATGGGTCCAAATGTTAGCACTACTAGGTTTCTGCCATCATACATCTTCTGTCCTACTGTAGATGTAATCTTTTCCTAATTTTATTCAAACTGGTTTAGGAATTTAACCATGATTAGGTGACCAACATATGAACATAGATAAGTGGGTTCGTTTAAGAAGTAATAATATAATGAAATACACTAAATAAAAAATAAAGTATTTATTAAAAGTTATCAGAATTAAGGTCAACGAGGTCAACGTCGCTCAACGAGCTATGGAGAGGGCTATGCTCGGGGTTTCTTTGCGTGACAAAATCCGCAGAAGAACTAAAGTTGCCGACATAGCTCTCAAAATTAGCAAGTTGAAGTGGCAATGGGCAGGCCACATCGCTCGTAGAACCGATTGCCGTTGGTCACAAACGGCTACCAACCGCTCGTTGTGGCGATCTAAGGGGGAGGCCTATGTTCAGCAGTGGACGTCTTCCGGCTGATGATGATGATGATCAGAATTAAAAGTAGAATTAGATTATAACAACAATAATATGATTTATTTGAAATGACCTGTACCTACTTAGCTAAACTAGCACACAGACAGATTAGGATATTAAATCTATATTAATGGTTAATCAGATAACTAACCTGGAAGTTAAACCTTAATCTATACAATTTATAGTCTGTGCTAATATTATAAAGTTTATAGTGGGTTTGTTTGTAGGGGTTAATATCAGAAGCTACTGTATCAATTTATGCCACCACTTTTATGTGGTGGTAAAAGAATAACCCAATCCATCCATATATTTTTTGGCCAACACTATATTAAAATTAAATCTTAAATGTTTGTTTAGTTGCTAAAAGGATCTACTTAAAAAGCATACCTAATTTCTTTTTCCTACTTATAAGTAATAGATATGTTATCAAAACACATCATCTAATTTTAATTCCTCCTATTATAAACAATGAGTCCTCTTCTAAACACTATTGGGCTGGTGAAAAGTTGTTGAATGTTTAATAGTTCATTGTTCTGATACAACAACATAAACTAACTGCTGTGATGCCGTTGATTTGAACCCACTTATTTTATATATCTCACGTAGGTATAGTGTCTAGAAAACTATTGGAACATAGAGTCGAAAAGTGTTGTAAAGTGTTGATAAGTATCCTTGACCCCTCAGGGCCACGTGCAGGTGGGGATGCAGGAAAATAAACTATCTGCGGCAGTTTGGTTTTTTTTTTATTAAGTACGAAATCTATTATCTTATTAAGTACTATTAAGTACTATTAAGTAGTGGGTGTCAATGGATGATACTCGCAAGGGACCGAAAAGAATGGCGTAATAAAGAGGAGGCCTATACCCAACAGCGGGTGCAGACAGGCTGCACAGTGAATTACCTAGAACTAGCCAGCTGGACAAAAGTCGATTCCTAGAATCGATTAAATCATAATCCTGTCTCATTAACCACACCTCAAAACTCAGAATTCCAGGTATAACACGTGCCTTACCCTTTGTAGCACACCGCCATAGTACTGGAAAGTGAGGTAATAAGGAAAATGCATTTATGCAAATAAATCAGTTGATAGTTTGCAGTGCTTACGACAACATCTTATGACCACTTGTGCTATTTATATTATTGTGAGTGTTATGGATTTTCTACTTGAAGGTATGTACTTTAAATTTCTTCATAAATTGGGATCATTTAACTTGTTGACGTTGATGTTTATAGGCTTTATAGAAATGGACATTTATATCGTGTAAATTTTTCTATTTAGTAACTTTCATCGAGTGTAACTTTTTTTATCCAAATATATCCAGGCCGTTATTTACGTATGTAATAGCCACAATATTTAACTTTAAAATGATATATAGTTTTGCCACCCCAACTCACCCCATTTTTTTTAATTATTTTTTTCAGAAGTTGTGATTTCGATTTCAAAAATCGATTTCTTTGAAGAATGGCGTAAATACAAGAAAGAGGACCGTAATTCAAAGCTCACAGAGTTTGTATTGAACAAAATCAACTGTTCAGATGTCACTCTTGATTCAAAGAAGAATATTTGTACGAAAATTTCAAGTATTTCTTCAAAATTTGCTGAAAAGTGGTCCGCATCGAAAAATACCCTCAATAGGTTTTTGAATAACAATAAGGATTGGTTAGAGGGTAATGAAATACAATTTGAAGTTCAAGTACATCGCCCGTCTGCGTCTTCGTCATCTGGACCAAGTCGGACTACAGGCAGACCCAGAAAAGAATTTGACGAATCGTCATTCAAAACCAAAAAACGGAGGGTTGAAGATTTAGTGCAATCGCGAAGTGCTAGTGAGTTAACCATAGCCGCTGAAGTAGCCAATCGAGTATCTGGTCGAAGAAATGTAGCTAGTTCAATTCATAAAATATCTGACAACTCTCCAAAAGCTAAAACAACCAATGTTGCGTGTGGTGGTCGTCAATTGAGCAGTGATGAAGCTTTAGCTCATTATGTTGATGCTAAGTGTACCAGCCATAGTTACAAACAGACGCGTAAGGTGTCATTGAAGGCGGGACATCAGATATTTCCATCTTATCATAGTGTAGTTAAGTCTAAAAAAATGTGTTATCCTTTAGATGAGTATATTTCTGTGACGGAAACGCGCGCTGAAATTAATCTACAAGGCATTTTAAACAAAACTGCTGATCGTTTAATTGAAGCGCAAAGTGATGTTATAAGAAATGTTGTGTCTTCTAATTCATCCCTTACATTAATTAGCAAATGGGGCTGTGACGGCAGTTCAGGCCACAGTACCTATAAGCAAAGGTTCGAAGATGCTAATGCTACTGATGAATTCCTGTTCATGTTTTCATTAGTTCCTTTGAAATTATGTGACGGCCAACATATTATATGGCAAAATCCACGGCCTTCGTCAACTCTCTATTGCCGACCAATCAAATTTATTTTTTCAAAGGAAACTAATGAATTCACCAAAGCCGAAACCAACAAAGTCTTGGAAGAAATATCTCAGCTTCTTCCAACTATTTGTAATGTTGAAGAATATGAAATTACTATAAAACATGACCTCTTACTGACTATGACAGACGGAAAAGTATGTAACGCTTTGACTGACACACGCTCCCCTCAAAAATGTTATATATGTGGTGCTACCCCGACAATGATGAATGGTGATTTAAAAGACGTAGTCGTGAATAAAGAACATTACGGTTTTGGTTTGTCTACTTTACATGCATGGATACGTTGTTTTGAGTGTTTACTACATATTAGTTATCGTTTGGATATAAAAAAGTGGCAAGCTAGGGGCGCTGACGATAAAATTAGTGTAAAGTTACGTTCAGAGAAAATTAAGTTAGATTTTAAAACTCAGATGGGGCTTATTGTAGACAAACCAAAACCGGGTTATGGTAACACAAATGATGGTAACACTGCACGTAGGTTTTTTATAAATCCGGAACTAAGCGGTGAGATTACAGGATTGGATGTTAATTTAATTAAAAAAATGTGTATATTACTTCGAACATTATCTTCTGGGTATGATATTAATTGCATAGAATTTGAAAAAGTTTGCTCTGAGACTCGATCTCTTTACCTTAGTCTGTATCCGTGGTATAATATGCCTGTTACTGTGCATAAAATCTTATTACACAGTACAGAAGTCATCCAAAGCTGTATTGTTCCAATCGGACAGCTATCGGAGGAGGCTCAAGAAGCCCGTAACAAAGACTGTCGTAGATTCCGAGAGCATCATAGCAGAAAACAGTCACGTATTGCCACGAATACAGATTTATTATATATGCTGCTGATAACATCTGATCCTGTAATCAACTCGCTTAGGGAAATTCCTAAGAAAAGACCTGAAAAATTGCCCGCAGAAGTGCTAAGCTTGATAGTTCCGCCTTCCATACCTACTACACATCAAGTACCACGTGAAGTTACTTTATGTGAGGAGAACGATTATGTGGTACCTGATTCGTCTAACTGTGACAGCGATGATGACTCATCTGACGATTTCTATTTGTAATTTATTATAATAGTAGATATTATTATAGTTAAGTAATTTAAAGTGGGTGTAGTAATACACCTCTGCCACCCCTTCGGGGAATAAGGCGTGATGATATGTTATGTTATGTTAAGTAATTTAAGTTAAGTTTTTTAAATTGTGTAGATATATAATTTAAATTATTTCGTTAATATGTATTCTTCTAGACTTCTATTTTCAATAAATTTTTATATTATATTTATAAATAAGTTTTTTTATTTTACCACATAACGCAAAAAAAATGATTCAGTATATGTTATTATGGCTGTAGCGATCATGTGAACCCATAAAATAATTTTGTCCAGCTACCATGTTCTAGACGATTCACTGTGGGCTGAGATGAATGAATGAATGAATGAATGAATGAAAGTACGAACTATTGATTACCTTCGTTTACATGAATGAAAATAGTAAATAATGAAAATTAGTGTTCTCGATATTTCTTATGACCAAGTTCCAAGAGCATCCAGAATAACTGCAATTTCTACCCCAAAAAAGATTAACCAGTTACATGAACTCCCGTTACCTGTAATTTGAATGAAACTGTTGGTCAAATTAATTTGTTTTTATTTCGTGGCACTATTTTGATGGTCAAAGATTACAAATAATATTTTTTTTTGTTCGGGGCTAACCACTAGTATGGACTGTCTGAATATTGCAAAGTGTAAGCTTTGATCTGCACTAACTGAGCCGCGAGTTGCTCGCGATGTTATCCTTCACCGTTTTGTGACCATATTTTTTTCGAATAATGCTTTTATCGTTCTGATAGGCAACTCTTCGCGATGCATATGTCGATGTGGTTCGGGTGCGACCTGGGAGACTTCCTGTTCCCGGGGCTCGTCATCAGCAGTCGCTGGGCCTTCGCCCTCACTTGGATAGCGCTGTTCTTTATCGCTCTGCTCTATGAAGGCTCTAAGGTAAGTCTATGTTTCGTGATAGTCCAACCTGTGACTACAATCTGTGTTTTTTTATGGTGAGAGTGAATGTATTCTAGATCATCGTGCTCCATTTAAGACGACATCAAGGTTTACCATCAGGTGGTACTCACGTGCTTCTGTAATTATGTCAAACTCGACTTTTCTGTTTAGTCAGGTTTTGTCAGAAATTGTATAATACATAGGATAGAAAGTTGATATGATGGGATAAGAGCAGCTACTAAAATCAATAAAAAGTACCCTGTCGTAATCCAGGCCATAATATATCTTTTCAACACACTTGCTCGTAAAGTGAGCCATAGTACATCGTTATTAGGGCCATAAACCGAACTATAACATAACGATATAATGTAACGAAAATATTACACACTAGTGCATAATAGAATTATCCCTACAAAGTTAAGTTAGTACCTGACTGCAAATTATATGCGAGTAAACAGAGCATTTTCAATTTAACCGGGTAATACAGTTTTTGTAACAACAAAGAGGTTTATAAATCGTATTAATCGCTAATTAGCGATAAGACCGCCAATTGTATCCATAGATTTACGTAGTTGTTTTTTTATATGTATTTGATTCGTGGTGTGCAGTAAAGTATTATCTAATCTAATCTAATCTACATTTTTAGAATAAATAAATGTATTCCTAATTAAGACGAAAAAAACATTTATTATTATCAAATTACTTATAATTCACAATAATTTGTTATAAAATATTTGCATTATATCACTAAAATTATAATTTTGATCTAGGCTGTATGGCTGTATGTAATCAATCACCTTACATTTGGCGCGTGCAAAAATAAAATAACTTGCGCGCCATTTCCCATTTTTTTGTTTGTATCTGTTGCTGTGTGGTAAATCATTGTAAAAATGTCAAGCTTTAGTACAGAAGATTTGTTTTTTCCTCGCAAGTGTGTTGAAAAAGTGCGTATGAAACTCGTGAGCAACTTGCTCACTAGACACTTGGATGATTTACGCCCTCGCCTACGGCTCGGGCTGCAAATCACAGCCTCGTGTATAATGAGCAACTTAGCTCACTTGTATCATACATAATATACTAATAATGTATTATTATATAATTTATATGTATCTATATATATTTAATGTAAGCACTTATGTTCTGTTTGTATTCATATTTATTTATAAACTAGTTGTTGCCAGCGGCTTCGCTCTCGTTGGTCTGGGGTGCAAAATACATATATAAACTTTGATATCCTATTTTTATCCCATGGGAACTGATTTATGGGATAAATGGTAGCCTATGTGGTGATCCTGGTTATAATCTACGAATATACCAAATTTCATCGAAATCGGTTCAGCCGTTACGGCGTGATTGAGTAACAAACAAACATCCAAACTTTCGCATTTATAATATTAGTGTGATTTTAGTATTTAATTATTATTTTATTTTGTTATTAGACACACTTTCTTCCTAAATAGTTTAGCCATAAATGTACACCACCGACCATTATTTTTGGTATAACAAAACCCTCTCCATACAAAGGTTGTCTGGAAGAGATCGCTTCCAAGCGATAAGACAGCACATTGTACTATTTGTTTTATGTTTTCTATTTTGTTTGTTTATATTGTGTGGACCAATCCTGTAATCTGACCTGTCCTATTGGTCCACAATAGCCCAAAATAGAGAAGACTGGAGAGAAGGAAGGGAGGCCTTTGCCCTGCAGTGGGACACTACAGCCTCTTAATAATAATAATATATTGTGTACAATAAAGTGTATTTATTAATTCATTCATTCATCTATTTATCAAATTTCATCGAAATCGGTCCAGCCATTTAATCGCCACATTTTCAACATTAGTGTGGATGTAAAAACTTATGTGAAGTACGTAAATGTCCACTTTGTCCCCCCCTACCCGTAGTAAAGCAGAGTTCACTTGCTTTCAGTTATACCTAGCAAATGTACAGCGGGAGGCGATAAAGAGGCTCTACCCCTTCAGATCAGATGAGCGGAGGAACTTACTATGCGATCGGTAAGTCGTTTAGTAGTTTAGCGTACAGTTGGATATCAAAACTAAGCAGCCAACATACCTACAGTGGAGGCCAGGACAGTGTTTCAGGCTTTTGAAAACCGGTTGAGCTATGAACTGGTGCCCTCACACACCATCATCATTCTGCGATTATTTAGCATGATAATCGATGGTTACCACTTAACATCAGGTGGGCCGTACGCTTGTTCCATCCGTTCTTCTTCATATCCAGGTGGCATAAAAAATCTTTACAAGCTTCTTTGCCTGTTTTAATTGTTTGTCATAGAATTTGGGACGTGAGAGTGGAATATAATAGATTGTTCAGATGTCCTATGTCTTAAGGCACGTTTAAACCAAAATGAACAGAACTAGAGCTGGAACAAGAGCATTCTTTCTCGATCTTTTAGTTTAGACGAAAGATCGTTATTAGCGTTTACACCAAAATATCAGCAGGCAATTCTTGCACGATAGAGGTTTAGATCAGCCGAACGAATGCTCATGAGTATTCACAAGAGCACGAGAACACTGAAGAGACCGCTCCGGGGATCGAGCACGTTCAAACACGCAAGAATGCTCTAAGCAACTGTTCACACCGTTTACATCAAGCGAGCGAGCATTCTTAGAATATTCCATAGAATCTTTGGGAACGCAGACAAAACAAATAAAGAATGCTCTACGTCTCTTTACACTAAAAGAATTTGATAGAGTGGAGACAGAATGAGCATTCGCTCGTCTTATGTAAATCGGCCTTTATGATGATATGTTTATCTTGTAAATAAAAGATGAGTTATCCGACGGCTGATTATCTAGTTGTACAAATTATGCTTATTGTAGTAGGTCCTAGATAAACAGTAGATATTATTCATAACTTTCTTTGTACCGAACACAATGTTACAATGAAATCAAACAACATTATTTAAAACAATAGCTATTAGAAACAGTAGCTTTAAAACTATCATGGTCTTGTACAGTGCCATGATAGTTTTAAACTAACTAACTAACTAAAAGTAAAAGTTAATATCTTTTTCTTGTATGTAATGTAACCTACAGATATTATTTGTTTTCTTTCTTAAGCATGCATTAGCCATTAGCACTTTTTATGCCCTTATAATTTGTCAACCCAATCTGTGGACACTGGGGTTGATTACCTTATAAAGAACTTACCTAATTTAGTATTAGCATTAAGGGGACACCGGAGGGACAATCGCATATACAACACGTACTACCAAGATCATTTCTAATTTGAGCATATTTCTACCTTATTAAGGTATTATTTTAATTTGAATAGTATTTATCTAGGTTCCCAACCATATATTAGATCAAAATACTTACCTAAAATGAAATAGAAGCGTATCGCATTCTGCATGTTTTTACGTCATAAAATACCTGTTTTCAACCTAATTGTTTCGTTTTAAAAATAACAACATCTTACGTATCCTAGTCATGGGAACATAGATTATATCGTCTAGTTACAGAATAACAACACAATGAGAAAAATACAACAAGTTTTCAGTCATCATTTTTGGTATTACGGAACACGGTCAAAATCTAATCAAATTTAGAATCGTACTATTGCTATCACTGTCGCTCTGCGTGGCTAAACTTCGTCACTAAACAGGGATAGCGATATTCAGGGCGAAGTTTTTGACGCGGTCGAATTGAAGTTGCGTTCGGGGTTCGCCGGCGCGTTAAGTAACCTAATTGTATGATTTTTTGTGGTCCATAATAAATAAAAATAAAATAAATACAGTGCCGGATTAAGGTACTTGATGCCCTAAGCAATCTTCTCCTGTGGGCCCCCCAATCCTTTATTTTTTTTTTGTCAACCTATATTGTCCCACTGCTGGGCAAAGGTCTCCCCCAAGTCTCTCCATCTATCTCTGGCCTGTGCTTCACTCCACCACTCCTGTTCGAAGGCAACAAGATCGTCTCGCCAACGCTTTCTTGGCCGACCCCGACCGCGTCTTCCATCAGGCCTCCAGGTTGTGGCTAAATTAGCCCACCTATCGGGGGGCATTCTACTAATGTGTCCCGCACAATCCCATTTGAGCCTAGCTGTCTTTTCTCCAACATCGGCAATGCCTGTCAACGAACGGAGCGTGGTGTTTCTCACTCGATCAATCCGTTTAAATACGAGAACGCTGCGTTCCATTGCCCTCTGGCAAATCTCCAATCCTCCCCCAATCCTTAGTGAACTAAAAAGAATTAATTTAAAAAAAATTACCACAACGCCAGCGAGGAAGGTCGCGCGGATTTTGAAATTGCTGTCGGTCGTTTCTGGTGTCCCCCCTGGACGGGGTGCCCTAAGCAATTGATTAAATAGCTTATAGGCTAATCCAGGACTGGTCTTGTAATTAGGTATCACTAGTCGCCGGCACTCGGGTGACGGGCGTGCGGTGGACACACGGCCTATACCAAGGCTCGGACTATATGGCATCCGGGTCTCCCCGGTCCTGCGAATCTGGACCATGTCCCGGTTGCCTCCAGGCAAAAATCGGAGTCGGATGGCCTCGGATCGCGTGTAGTCGATGCAGGAAAAATTCAAACGTTTGGTTGTGCGACGGATTGGTTAGGGGCCGTTAAAAAACGATCCCTGACAAGCCCCGGTGCCATATAGTCATTAGGAAATCCCTCTCACCTTCCGTATTTAAAACGAGACTCGAAAACTTTTATCTCATGAAGAGTCGTGATTCATCTGATCTCTAATATTATTAATGTAAGTATAAGTATGTAACTTCATCATCATCATCAGCCGGTAGACGTCCACTGCTGAACATAGGCCTCTCCCTTAGATCGCCACAACGAGCGGTTGGTAGCCGTTTGCGCCTAACGGCTCCCCGCGATTCTTACTAGATCGTCGGTCCACCTTGTGGGGGGCTGGCCTACGCTGCGTCTTCCAGTCCGTGGTCTCCACTCGAGAACCTTTCTTCCCCAACGGTTATCGGTTCTTCGAGCGATGTGGCCTGCCCATTGCCAATTCAACTTGCTAATTTTGAGAGCTATGTCGGCAACTTTAGTTCTTCTGCGGATTTCCTCATTGCGGATTTTGTCACGCAAAGAAACCCCGAGCATAGCCCTTTCTATAGCTCGTTGAGCGACCTTGAGCTTGGTCATGAGGCCATGAGTAAAGGACCACGTTTCAGTGCCATAGGTCATCACTGGCAACACACACTGGTTGAAGACTTTAGTCTTCAGGCTCTGGGGAATTTTGGACGAGAAGATATCGCGAAGTTTCCCGAACGCTGCCCAGCCGAGTTGGATTCTTCGTGCGACCTCTTTGTCGAAGTTGGACTTACCTAATTGGACTGTTTGTCCTAGGTATACATATTCGTCGACAACTTCGAGAGTATCGCCCCCAACAACTACCGGTACGGGCGCAACATGGATATTTGACATGATTTTCGTCTTATCCATGTTCATTTTAAGACCCACCTGTTGGGAGACCCTACTGAGGTCGTTGAGCATGGTACCGAGTTCCTCGAGCGATTCGGCCATAATGACTATATCATCGGCAAAACGAAGGTGAGTGATGTATTCGCCATTGATATTGATGCCAAGTCTGTCCCAGACCAAGAGTTTGAAAACGTCCTCCAATGCGTTCGTGAACAGTTTCGGAGAAATTACGTCTCCCTGTCTCACGCCTCTCTGCAATTGGATTGGTTCCGTACTCTGGTCCTGTAGACGGACTGACATAGTGGCGTTACTATACAAACACTTCAACACTTCGATATACCTATAGTCGATTTGGCTACGCTGAAGCGACTGCAGTACCGCCCAGGTCTCGATTGAATCGAAGGCTTTTTCATAGTCCACAAACGCTAGATATAACGGCCGATTATACTCCTCGGTCTTCTGTATAATCTGGCGTAGCGTGTGGATGTGGTCTATGGTACTAAAGCCTTTTCGGAAACCGGCTTGTTCGGGAGGCTGGAAGTCATCGAACCTGCGTGCGAGACGGTTCGTAATCACTCTCGAAAACAGCTTGTAAACGTGGCTCAAGAGCGAGATGGGCCTGTAGTTCTTTAATAAGGTTTTATCACCTTTTTTAAAGAAAAGCACCACCACGCTCTTATCCCACGCTTTTGGCGTGGTTCCTTCGAGGACGACGGAGTTAAATAACTTCTGGAGGACTTGAAGTACCGGTTTTCCACCCGCTCTCAGAAGTTCTGTCGTAACTCCATCCTCACCTGGTGCCTTGTTGTTTTTAAGCTGTTTCAGAGCGATCCTAATCTCGTACAGGCTGATGTCCGGGATGTCTTCGGTATAGTGTCGGGTTAGTTTGGCTCTGGTGTCCTGAGCCAACTGACCAACGGGGTTTTGTGTTGAGGTGTACATCTGTCCATAGAACTTTTCGACCTCTCAGAATCTCCGGTTTCGACGAAATGATAGTGCCGCTGTCGGTCTTCAGCTTAGTCATTTGGCTTTGCCCTATAGACGAATGCTTTGCAAACACTTTTGAACCTTTGTTCCTTTCTATTGCGACCTTAATACGGGATGTATTAAAGGTACGCAGATCGTGTCGCATAGATTTCGAGATTCGTCTATTAAGCACGCCGTATGCCGACATATCAGCTGAAGACTGCAATCTCATTTCATCCCGGTCCTCCATTAGCTTAATGGTTTCATCTGAGAGTTTCTGGTGCTTAGTTCGGCGGGGGGCCTTAAAGAACTTAGATCCCACCGCTTGGACAGTTTCCACCAACCCGTTGTTTATCTCGTCAATATCATTGCAGCTGGCTAGGCACTGGAAGCGATTGTGCAGTTCTAGCTGAAAGCTCTCGGGGTTTTGGATTTGGGCAGGATTTGGACGGAGCGCAGACTTCATCAGACGTGCCCTTTCAAGCTTAACATCGATATTCAATGTGCCTCTAACAATGCGGTGATCGCTCCCGGTTTTCACCCTGCTGATCACAGAGACATCATTAAATATTTGCTTCTTGGTCGTCATAATGAAGTCTATCTCATTTCTAGTGAAACCGTCGGGGCTTATCCACGTCCACTTTCTGGCTGGCCGCTTCTTATAGAAGGAGTTCATCATGAAGAGGCCCTCCTTCTCCATGAAGTCGGCCAGTCTCTGGCCCCTTCGGTTCCGCCGCCCGAATCCAAATGGCCCCACTCTCAGCTCATCGTCTTTCCTTGTGCCTAGCTTTGCGTTGAAGTCCCCCATTACAACCGTGAAATGAGTCTTGGAAGTATGTATGGCCTCGGAGATCTCCTCATACATGGCTTCCACTTCATCGTCTGGGTGTGTCGAGGTCGGCGCATATACCTGTATGACCTTCAACGAATAACTTTCGGTAATTCTGAGTATAAGGTATGCTACCCTGTTCGACACACTGTCGACTTTTGTCACGTTGTTAACGAGGGACTTGCGGACGAGAAACCCGACACCACCCTGGGATAGTTGATCTCCCTCCCGGTAGAAGAGCAAGTTACCGGAGTTAAGGATCATCGTGTCCTGACCCTGTCTTCGTACTTCCGACAATCCTAGGATGTCCCAACGTAGCTTGCTCAGTTCTTCTTCCAGCTCGACAATCTTCTCGTCAGCCCTGAGCGTTCGTGTGTTGTACGTTGCTAGGTCCAGTCGTCGGTGGTGGTAGCTGGATCGCTGCCGGGGATTCTTAACACCCCCTGCTCCGCCACTGCCCTGGTTGCTACCACTTCCAGGGATGACGGAGCCGCCGGGGACTGGGGGCCGTTTGTGTGTTGTGTCTGTCATAGGGGGGGGGGCGGTTTTGCCATAATCACCACGCTTGGCAGGCGGCTTGGTGATCGCAGTGGTTGGTGTTTAGTACACAGAAGAATGCTGCTGCCCATTCCCTGGAACAACTCCCTTTGCCGGCTCACACGGCTCCCGCGGGATGAGAAGGGGTGGCCCTATTATTACGCCGGGACCACACGGCATAAATATGTAACATCATATTTATTTATTTTATATATGATATTTATTTATTTAAAATTATTTATGTACCTAATATGTATGTATATAACTATTTAGGGTTAAGTAATTTTTCTTTTTCTGATATTAAGTTTATTCTTTTTACACCTCGGCCAATCTTCCATTAAGCAATGATCCTCTCCATCCAAAGGTTGTCTGGAAGAGATCGCTTTGTTAAGCGATAAGACCGCCCATTATGCTTACTTTTATTCGTTTATTTCTTTAAATCTGTTGTGTCTAGCTTGTAAAGTATAATAAACAATTTTAATTCATTCATTCATTTATAGTCCGAGCCTTAATGTATGTATCGCTAAATCGGCGCCGTCATCTCGTCCTCGTCTCGGTGACGTCCCGGTGACGGTGGCGGTGGACAAACGGGCTAAGCCTTTGTGGACAAACTTCGAAACAATTAATGATATTAGGCCTATACTATTATTTAGTGAAAGGAAAGTATGTCAATGCCAAACTTACGGGCCGGGCCATGTATTAGAGTCGACATGATAGATTGGTCAATTTTATCTCATATCCGTCTTAAATCTCTTGTGATTATCGAGGTCGATTCAGTGTTGTATTATGATCAACAACGAACCTACCAACAATGGGAAGATATCTAAAAACTAAGCGCATACTTTATTACATAAGAAAGATAAAACATTAATTTCGTAGCAAGTAACAAACACACACAAACAATACACAGTAACAACTTTTTATACCTGTGTTCACAAACAAACAATTTGGAATTAGGACAATTACATGCAGATATTATACACTGTCTAAATCAAAACAATATTATAGTCATCTCTATTTATAAAAATGAATCCCTATATTTCCCTTGGTCACGCCATCACGCGTGAACGGCTGGACCGATTTCGCTAATTCTTTTTTTGTTGTATTTCTTATTGTCAGGAGAAGGTTCTTATGAAAGAAAAAAATAAGAAAATTGCGCGCAAAATTAGAAAATTAAAGAATACTTAACCACCATATAAAATTATTTGTAATCTAACCTTAGCGCTTTTATAATGTAACCTTATGACGTTTGACATAGAATTGACAGAATGCGTGCTGCAAATATCGTCAAAGAGGATGTAAAAAAATGATTATCGTTTGAAACAGATGCTTCGGTCGGAGTTATCCCGAGATATTGTCTATATATATAAAAATGAATTGCTGTTCGTTAGTCTCGCTAAAACTCGTGAACGGGCGGAGCGATTTGGCTACATTTGGTATTTAATTATTTGTGAAAGTCATTCATTTTCTCATACATAATGATGGCCGGGGACAACAATTGACAATTCTACCAGGGTGACGTATATTGACAGCCCGCGTTATATGCATGTCAAGGCGGTACGAAGTTCTGCGGGTCCACTAGTTATCCAATAATTGTAAATATAAGAACGAATAGAAAGCCTAAAGAAGCGTTGGCGCGAAGATTTGGACGCTTTTTTCAGGGACTGGCAGGATCGAGATAAGTGTAGAGATGAGAGGAGAGGCCTTTGCTTAGCAGTGGGACAGCATGGGCTAGATAAACCTGTTGTATTTGTGTGAGTTCATAGTTATGTTACTGATACAGTAGTAATCTTTATTTATTGTTAATTTGTTAGGCACCACAAAGTTACGTTGAATAATAAAGAGCATTATTATAAAGAACGCAAAATGCCTCGCAGCAATGACATTGTAAATATATTGTGATAATCAAATTCCAAAGATAGTCTGATTTAATTCAAATGTAGCGTTAAAGCTGTCTCAGATTATGCTGTGAAAGACTAATACTCAACAAATATGTCGATGAAAATGCAATACTAAGTGTATCGTAATGAATGAATGAATGAAAATTCTTTATTATACCTTACAAGCTAGACACAACAGATTTATAGAAAAAAACAAATAAAAGTAAGCATAATGGGCGGTCTTATCGCTTAACAAAGCGATCTCTTCCAGACAACCTTTGGATGGAGAGGATCATTGATTAATGGAAGATTGGCCGAGGTGTAAAAAGAATAAACTTAATAATAGAAAAAGAAATTAGTTATATACATACATATTAGGTACATAAATAATTTCAAATAAATAAATATCACATATAAAATAAATAAATATGTATGTACTTACATACTTATACTTACATTAATAATATTAGAGATCAGATGAATCACGACTCTTCATGGAGATAAAAGTTTTTGAGTCTAGCTTTAAATACGGAAGGTGAGGGGGATTTCTTAATGGAGACCGGCAAGGCGTTCCATAATCGGACAGCTTGGACGGAAAAGGAGTTTGCATAGAAACTGGTTCTATGTATCGGGGTATCGTAATGTTTACGACAAATCTAATCTGCTATTATTTATTATTGGATAAAAATAATAAACAGATAGATAAAATCAAAAAATATAAAGAAATCTAGCAGCCGGACAGTTATTAATACCGACTTCAAAAAAAGGAGCAGCTGGTCCTATATAAATTTTATCAAGGGATGATGGGATCTATGAAAAAAATCATCAAATTCTTCAATTTGCAGATGCATCTGCACATTATTCGATTTTCTGTTTTCCGAAGGCGGTTAAAGTATTTTTGTTATATAATCTTAAAATTCTTTATTTGGAACATAATTATTGGTACACACGGCTACACATCAAGCTATACATTTCCTAGGATAAGCTAACCTCGCATTGTGTAAGCTTTTCGTAGAATGAGAGGTCAGCTTATACTGGAAATGTATAGCTCGATGTGTAGCCGTGTGTACCTAAGTGACATTATTAACTTTGGTCCTTCGGTCCGGATAATATTCTAAGGTATCAATGAACCGTTCGGTTCGGACAGGACACTGCCTTCAATTTGTCTAAGGTCGTGTCCTGATTAGAGGAACAGTAAGCGGCATCATTTATACACACACAAATGATGTGAAAAACGATGATATCTGCAGAAGTATTAAACTGTGTCGCAGACATCAACGCCCTCCTCCGGGAAATATTACAGTAGGTTCAAATCAAGGTGCATTAGTTACTCATACAAAATGTACGTGTATGTATATATTAATTAAGTTTGTGCTTGTAAATGTGTGTGTGTATATATATAAGTATAATGTATAATGGTAGATTTCCTTGTGAAAGGACTCGCCTGGGGAAGTATACCAGTATTTCTGCCGCCAAGCAGCATTGCTGCGACTCGGTATGAAGGGTATGGTTGCCGGTGAAATTACAGGCACATGAGGCTTTACACTTGTGTGCCTCAAGTTAATGGATGTAGGGCAGTGAATCGTAGGGCACGTATCCAAGGTGCGTGACCTACGAGGAAATATTTTGCTATAGGCGATGGTTACCACTTTTTTTTTTAAACTCAATAGATCTTCGTTTGACCACAATCTTACCTGATGGAAAGCGACGATGTGGTCTAAGATGAAGCACGAAGATCTAGAAGAAACCTATTCACTCTCACCTTAAAGAGGCCCGGATTGTATTCTTTAGGAAAAACACGACGGCAAAGCCTTCCACACCTTAGCTGTACGCATCAAGAACGTAGAACTTAACATCATGTGGGCCTTATGCTTGTTCCAACACCAGGTTAACATGTTAATAAGTAATATTCTGTTGTTACCAGAGAGCAAGGCAACATGGAGCCGACGACCAGCCGTAACGCGAGCTCCGGGCAAGTCAGCAGGTGGGCGTCCTTCAGAGTGCGGTATGTACACCTTCACCACGTTATCCGGTCGCCAACACTTGTTACAGCATGTATGTGGAATTACATAAAAATCGAAATCAAAATGTATTTATTTATTAAAATCACAAGGATCACTTTGTAACGTCAATTTTAATGTTCCTCCTCGAGCATGCCGGGAAAGAAAGGCAAGAAACAAGGGTGGTTGTTCTTCTTAATGATCATTTTAGAATACACCAGCTGATGACCAAACCGCAGCTTCGCACGCGTAGTTTTTCAATAAAAGCATTACCCTCCTGCGCAGTTGGGTAAAAAGTAGCCTATGTCACCCGGGGATAGTGTAGCTTCCCAACAGTGGAAGAATTTTTTAAATTGGTCCAGTAGTTTCGGAGCCTATTCCATACAAACAACCAAACAAATCCTTCCTCTTTATAATATTTATATATAACAATAAAGAAAATAAATAACACTATTTGTACTAAAAACAGGATATTTACCATGATTTGTAAATATTCCAGTTTTAGTACAAATAGTGTTCATAAATAATATTGCTGGACATTTCACACAGCGCTATCTAGCCCCAAACTAAGCTGATTTTGTACTATGGGAACCAGATATCTGATTATGCTTTTTTTTGTAAATACAGGCTTATAATATTTAGAAAAAACATCCAGACCTGGAACAAATATCTGTAGATCATGCAAACATTTGTTCCGCGGCGGGAATCGAACCCGCTACCTCCTGCGTCTCAGCCGGCTATTCGCCCACTGCGCCACGTAGTTTGTCAAATCGTAAAAGTTTCATAAGTTAAAATAAATTAAGTCTAAATTGTAACATTTTTGACTGCTGTTCGCCTGACGACCATATAGGGCCTAGATACAACACGTTATTTTAAAAGTTTCTGTGGCGCGTGACCTACGAGACGGTAGATACTTACAGACAATACTTTGTTATAGGAGATGGTTACCACTTAACATCAGGTGGGCCGTATGCTTGGTCTAACTTCTTCTCAAATTCTTTATATAATGGTGACTGGCAATATTTATTTAGTATTATATAGGTACTCGTTTACCAGAGTTCGTGTCCTCACTTAGGCCCTGTCAGAAAACCAGCGCTGCATCGTACCCAACAAGGTTCGAAGCAGCCCATGCTGAGACAGGGACCATTTTGTCCCCACGCAACACCACCATTGTCTGTGTTATTGTATTATTCAACACTGTCTGTGGGAGCAAATAAATGTATTTTCTTTCTTTCTAACTCTAAGTTGTATAAGAAAAGGTTGTTTGTTGCAGTGCGCTCGTGAACGCGCACCAGTCCAGCGTGTTCGTGATGCACAATACGGTGGGGTACCTCCTCATGTTGGCGGTCATGTTGTACAACGTGCATTTACTGCTCGCTGTCGTCTTCGGCACTATGCTCGGTAATTATCTGACGTGACACTTTCTTTATATATGTACACACGGCTACACATCAAGCTATATTATTCCAGTAGAAGCTGACCTCGCATTGTGTAGGCTTTTCGTAGAATGAGAGGTCAGCTTATACTGGAACTGTATAGCTTGATGTGTATGGTTGTAAAATGATAGCCAAGGACAACAATTAACAATTCTACCAGGGTGACGTATATTGACAGCCCGCGTTGTATCCATGTCAAGGCGGTACGAAGTTCGGCGGGCCCACTAGTACACACGGCTACACATCAAGCTATACATTTCCAGTATAAGCTGACCTCGCATTTTGTAGGCTTTTCGTAGAATGAGAGGTCAGCTTATACTGAAAATGTATAGCTTGATGTGTGGCCGTGTGTATTAGTTGACCCGCCGAATTTCGTACCGCCTTGACATGCATACAACGCGGGCTGTCAATATACGCTACCCTGGTAGAATTGTCAATTGCTGTCCCCGGCCATCATTTTACAACTATACATAATCATAGACAAAATTACGTTTAGCTGTCATTTGCGTTTTGTTATTCCATGTCAGATGCGTTTTTGTTATACCACGTTTTATAGTGACTTGTATTCTCTTTGACGTTTTATGTCAAGTCACACGGGAACGCGGTCGAACGGGATTAAAAGTATCCTATATCCGTCTCCTGGTTCTAAGAACGGGATAAAAAGTATCCTATGTCCGTCTCCTGGTTCTAAGCTACCTCCCCACCAACTTTCAGCTAAATCGGTTCAGCCGTTCTTGAGTTATAAATTTACTCTTTCACGTCGAAACGGCTGAACCGATTGCGATGAAATTTGGTATGTACGTAGATCATAACGTGGATTGACACATATGCTACTTTTTATTGACAAACCACGAGTGCGAAGCCGCGGGCGGTAGTTTGTATATATAATATATATATAGATGTGGCTTTCAAATAGCCTATGTAAGTAAACTTAACCATAAGTATTAACTATAACTAATATTACAATAGCTTAATATTACTTTTTTTACTGAATATTGGTACCTATAAATATAAAATATTATATACGTAGTAAAAAGTGCATAGTAATATTAATGTATAACTAGTGGACCCCCCACCGAACTTCGTATCAGCTTGACATGCATAGGTATAACGCGGGCTGTCAATATAAGTCACCCTGGTAGAATTGTCAATTGTTGTCCCCGGCCATCATTATGTATGAGAAAATGAATGACTTCCACAAATAATTCAATACCAAAATTAGCCAAATCGCTCCGCCCGTTCTCGAGTTTTAGCGAGACTAACGAACAGCAATTAATTTTTATATATATAGACAATATATCTCGGGATAACTCCTACCGAAGCATCTGTTTCAAACGATATTAATTTTTTTTACATCCTCTTTGACGATATTTGCAGCACGCATTCTGTCAATTCTATGTCAAACGTCATGAGGTTACATTATAAAAGCGCTAAGGTTAGATTATAAATAATTTTATATAGTGTTTAAGTATTCTTTAATTTTTCTATTTTTTTTCTTTCATAAGAACCTTCTCCTGTCAATAAGAAATACAACAAAAAAAGAATTGGCCAAATTGGTCCAGGCGTTGTTGAGTTATGCGCTTACCAACACATTTTGCGATTCATTTTTATATTATAGATAGCCCTTAGCTCAAACCTGGTCTTTGAGGGATCAACAAAAGTTCAAACTCGAGGTTTGTCAGCGAGCCACGGAGCGCACTATCCTAGGAGTCAAATTAACAGACCGCATTAGAATCAGTGAACTGCGCTCCCAAACACAAATCGCGGACGTTGGGCACCAAGTAGGCAAGTTAAAGTGGGACTGGGCGGGCCACGTCTGCCGCATGTCGGAGGAGTTATGGGCAAAATCCACCACCGAATGGATCCCACAAGACAGACAATGACTACGTGGCAGACCGCGATGCCGATAGTGTATGATAGAGTGGAGTGGAAGGAAGGAAGGAGGCCTTTGTCCTGCAGTGGGACAGTACAGGCTCCAAATAAAATAATAAAAAAGCGGCCAAGTGCGAGTCGGACTCGCCCATGAAGGGTTCCGAAGCAGCAAGTAACATAATATAAATGTTCTTGTAGTTCGTTGATCTATTATTTTATATTTGAGTTGATTGAATGAAAGGTAAATTGCGGTTTACGATTTATGACGTATTAAAAAAAACTACTTACTAGATCTCGTTCAAACCAATTTTCGCTTGAAGTTTGCATGGATACATCATATATTTTTTTAGTTTTATCATTTTACCACTTTGGAAGTGTCTCTCGCGCAAACTATTCGGTTTAGAATAAAATGATATTAGAAACCTCAATATCATTTTTGAAGACCTATCCATAGATACCCCACACGTATGGGATTGATGAAAAAAAATTTTTAGTTAAGTTCTAAGTATGGGGAACCCCCAAAATTTATTGGTTTTTTTTCCTGTTTTTGTGTGAAAACACAGAATACATCTACTTACCAAGTTTCAACAGTATAGGTCTTATAGTTTTTGAAAAAAGTGACAGACAGACAGACAGACATGACGAATCCATAAGGGTTCCGTTTTTTGCCATTTGGCTACGGAACCCTAAAAAGTGCCCAGCGGGGCTCATGTTTTGGACCAAAAATTTTTGTAAAACTTCTATTGTAAAACAAACATGAAAGAATAAATACCTTTGACTATGATTAAGTAACCAAGATTAACTAGTGAATGGGTTCGCGTGTTTCGTGACTTCGGCTGGAACGATTAAGATAAATCATCTAAAAAATTACAATCCAGATTTTTATTTGGCAAAATTATAGGTTAAGGTTCTTTATTACCGAAATTAAATTTGAACAATGTAAATAACGGTCTTATTGCTAAGTAGCGATCTCTACCAGACAAAATTTGGATGGAATGGAATATGTGAAAATTACTTGGGGTGATGGTGTGTACCTAGGCTACATAAATACAATTGGGATTTATGTAAAAAAAATTTTTTACCCTTTATACAGATCTTCGTTTGACCACAATATCACCTGATGGTAAGCGATGATGTTGTCTAAGATGAATCACGAAGATCTAGAAAAAACCTATTCACTCTTACCTTAAAGAAGCCCGGATTGTATTCTTTAGGAAAAACAGACGACGGCAAAGTGTTCCATACCTTAGCTGTACGCATCGAGAACGTAGAAGCAAAACGGTGTGTGCGAATGGGTGGTATATCAACTAGGTACGGATGGTACTTACTGAGCTGAGCGCCTGCTTGTCCTTTGATGGAAGGGAGATGGCGGAATCAGAAGCTCCTAGGCACATTCCCGAAAATGTATTCTGTAAAAGATCGATAGGTTTGCAACTTTACGGCGGTGTTCGAGACTTTGGGTCTTAGTCTCCGCCATATATTGCTCACCTATAAGCTTAAAAGCTCTATATTCTATCAAGTCTAAAGTAGCGAGCTGGTATTTGTCCGAACCATCCTAAAGGTGGCGGCAGTACTCCATACCAGACCGGACTTGTGCTTTGTAAAGACTAAGAAGCTGTCCTGGTGTGAAGTATCTCTTGACTTTTTTAGCTGTTTTAGCCTTAGACTCGATGTATGAGCTAAAGTTGAGAGTAGGCGTCAGCGTGGCGAGTAATTGTTCCGGGTTTGGCTGTTTCTCTATATCAGGGATCCCCAAACTATTTTGGACAAGTGACCCCTTTTCCAAAATGAACTGTTACCTCAGACCCCCATTGCCAAATTACCTACTTTTAAGATACAGAGTGTTATTTTTCATTCTGACTTAGGTCAATAGAAGAAGACAGAGTGAGAATTAGCAATGCTTTAAATTAGTTAGCAGACTATTATGAATAAGGGGGCCTATCTTTAGTTTTTTCCTATTGATACAAAATACCTAGGTACTAAGGTACCAATTGGAAAACTTTGCACTTCGTTAAGTGAGTAAAG
Organism: Philereme vetulata; assembly: GCA_918857605.2. Classification (NCBI taxonomy): domain Eukaryota; kingdom Metazoa; phylum Arthropoda; class Insecta; order Lepidoptera; family Geometridae; genus Philereme; species Philereme vetulata. The sequence goes on from OU975482.1 coordinate 3,796,458, forward strand.
TTGACTTCATCAAAATTTAACAAAATAAAAAGACATACAATTCAGTAAATATCATGTTTAATTTATAATGATTATTACAAATTAAGTACTTAAAGAATCTTAAGTAGGTAAGAAATTATATTTAAAAAAGTATTAATTCGCAAAGAGAAAATAAAACATTCAGTGTGATGGATGAACCTGGTGACTATCTACCAATCTAGCTACATCCGGTTTAATATTGGTGAGTTGTAGCCTTAAATCTCCACGTTCGTTGATTTTCAAACGGTTTCTTTGTTTCGTCAAAATGTTTGTTACCACACTGAAGCTTTTTTCAACTAGGTATGATGATGGAAAAGCGATAAGGTATTTTTCAGCAATGTTCCACAATGTAGGATACTGTGTTTCAATGTTGCGTTGCAACCAGAACTTCTGATAGCCTTGGTTGAACTTCTGCTTAAGCTCTTCGTCTGTGCTGATGGTAATCAACTCTTCTTGCATTATCACATTGGCTTCTTCTATGGCTGCGGTTTTGTACGGATTTATTATCCATTGAGGAATTTGTAAATTTAAAAGATCCTCAAACCTCTCCGTAAAATCCTTGTGTAATACGTCCAAGTGAGTGACATATAATAAAATGTCATAATCTTGAAGCATTTCTGGTAATTTTGACAAATGCGGAAACTGCGAATATTCTTTTCTGCCTAAATTTTGATTATAAAGGATTAGTTTACCCACGAAGGCCGATATTATTGATTTTGTTTTAATCAAGTTAGGATCGTCACCCTGCAGCTGCAAATTAACTTTGTTGAATATGTATTCCAAAGATATCAGTCAAGTAATAAATATCTGTTTTACAATTGTTCAGATTTTCTTTCAAATTCGGATCTTTTTCTAGTAAAAACTCCAACACAGATTCAAAAATGCCTGAAAATCTTTCTAAGCAAGAGCCTCTTGATAGCCAGCGAACTTCAGTGTGCAGAAGTAATCGAGTAAAGACTTCGTCGTTTTCCTCACATAGCTGAGCAAATAACCGAGAGTTCAAAAAATTGCTTCGAATCTTGTTGATTACATTTATTACATATTGTAAAGACTTATGCAATCTAGGACTCAGCTTTTTTGCTACTAAATGCTGCCTGTGAATCACGCAGTGAATGACCAGTACATCAGGCAGTTGTCGCTTTAAGTGAGCTATAAAACCACGATGACGACCAACCATAGACGGTGCACCATCAGTCGCAACAGAAACAATGTTTTTCCATGGAATAGCTTTGTCAGTAAAAAAATGTTCCACGGCCTGAAAAATCCATTCTCCTCTGGTAACAGTGTCTAAATATGTAGCAAAAAGCAGTTCTTGGCACATATTTTCATCTTTGATATAATATCGAACATATCCTAACAACAGAGCTTCATTGCCGGGTAATGTAGACTCGTCCAACTGGAGAGAGAATCTGTTGGTTTATAAGAACTTGCATAAAATGTTTTCCACATCCCGTCCCATCTCGTCTATGCGTTTCTGAACGGTGTTATTGCTCAAAGGTATTCTCTTTAAAATATCATGTGCGGGTTTGTGCAATACATTATTAAAGACCTCCGCAATGGCTGGTAAGATAAGCTGCTCTCCAATTGTGTGGGGTTTCCCCGACTTCGCTATTAGTAAAGATATATTATAGGACGCTCGTAAACCATCATCGTCTTTAATAGATGATGACGCAAACATCGATCTTATGGATGGTATTTTGTCTAGTTTTTCTTTAAGTGCTTGAAAAAATGACAAGGGCTTACTTTTTTTGTCAGCATGTACTCTTGATAAGTGGTCATCCATTTTTGAAGGCTTCATGGCATCGTTACTGAATACTTTTTCACATATGAGACACATCGGCAAGTCTTGATTTGATGGAGATGCAATATATCCGAGCTTCCAGTAGTCCAAACTGTATTGTCTGCATTTTTTTTTTCGTGTCCGCCATCATTAAACTCAGTAATCCTGCAAATAAAAAAATAAGAAACTACCTAAATAAAAAACAATAATAAACTGTTAAATTTACTGGTATTTTTTTACAATTGAAACAACTGAGGCAACTGCAAACTGTTGCAAACAATCTACACATAGCTCAACTGATCACTATCACACATTGTATGGCAATGCTGATGCGCTGTGCCGGATAAAAACTGTTTGGTACTTACTCTGTTAATTTTTCATAAACTGCAGATATTGTATGGTTACGCTATTAACTCGCGTAGGGAGCTCAGGATTTTGTAAATTCTTTTTCAATCACTTTACTTCACTTAATTTAGCCATGTTATAACTTTATAATCTCTTGAAATAAATAAGTACTTATATGAGTTATTATCGTTCAAGATCCAACGAATTTCAAAACGTAAATGAACTTTCTTTTTTTTTTTCGAATGGACTTATCTCGCTGTTGGCCTCTGAGGCTGTTGCAGCTTAACCGAGCTTTTGGCGAGCGCGGAAGGCGCTCAGCCCTATAATTTTATTTTTGATGAGGCAACTAGCGCAAGGGCACCACTTAGGTACGTACCTCGGCTTGGGCTGTTGCCGGGACGGGGATAGGAGAGAAACGCCCGGGTACGTGCTTGTACCTCGTGTAGGCGGCGACTAATGGGACTCGTCGACCTCGCCGGCGAGGTCGGTGTATTTGTGGAGTGTCTGCTCTGTCTAATGTGGATGACTCACCCGCATTAGCGGAAGTGATTTCGTCATCCGGGTCTCCGAGAACGTGTCTCGGACGACGCACATAGGTAGATTTGCACTAAAAACGTGGCCAAAAATGCAATTCACAAACAATTGTTTTGCGAGAAATGAGTCATGCTACCAGGTACAAAGATTGTTAGAGCACAATAGGACACCATTTTGAATTTTAGTAGTGCAAGGGGTAAGGCTCAGTCAGTTGTGATACTAACGGCTTTGCTAACGCACATTTTATCTGAACTTTTTAATATTTTTAAATTGTAATCTTAAATTAGCTCTTTAGCACAAAATTTTAGTGATAAGTGCAATTATTCATTATGGATACTTCAGAACCAGGTCAGTAAAAGAAATTTTAATAGTTTATTTTTAAAATTAAATACATTTTTCAAGTTAAAGCTTATTTCGTGAGCCGCATATAATCATAATAGTCAAATATCAGAAAGTTGAAAAGATTAGTTATTTTGTTTGGTATGCGTACATGATCGAGTCATTGTTTCTTCTTAGTTTATATAGGCTGGTTCACGTAGATGTCAGATGTAGAAATATATAGTGCCGCAAAGTGCCTTTAGTTATTATTATGGTACATACTTTGTCTATAGGAATTACCAAAACAAAGTTAGTTTTGCAGTCAATTTTACTAATCGGTAAAATGTATACCTCCAGGGCCCTCTGGTGTCAAAATAATGACTAGAAGAGACATATACAACATGCTGCAACACACCAATGAAAAACATTTTTCAAAAAAATTGGATACCGTTGAGTCAAACATACTCAGTGAAGAAAATTTTCAACAAGACCAAAAAAAAAATTTTTGACCAGCTTTCGATATCTCAAATCTGATATGAAATCCAAATGGGAAGCAGCACACAGAACAGAGAAAACTTTTTTGCAGAAAAATGAAAAATGGCTGCAAGGTAGGTGAAGGGCCGTTTTCTGTTATTATTACATTCATTTATTTTACAAGTGATTTCGGATAGTACCAAACTGTTTTTTTTTTCATTCACAGGAACAATACAAATTCCTTATAATAATAAAACCAGTCCTGGTCGCCCCCAAAAACAATTCTCCGAATTATCAGAGCGTTCCAAACGTAGAAAAACCGAAGAATTGAGAAAATCGGATCAGAACGAAAAAGTGTTGTACGCATCCCAAATGATCTTAAGGGAAACTGGGAATACTGCAGGGGCTACTGTGGTAAAAGAAGTAATGATGTCACCAACACGTGGAGATAAATATCGAAAACTGATGAAGCAAAGTGGATCGGAAACAACAGGAAGACAATTGACGCCAGCACGAGCTTTATCAATGTTTGTAGAGGCACAACTAACTCGCGCACAATACGAAATTGTTAGAACAAGTGATCCAAAGTTGTATCCTTGCTATGATGTTTTACTGAGTGAAAAAAAGAAATGTTATCCTAAAACAGAATCTATAAAAATAACAGAGACATGTGCTGAAGTACAACTACAAGACCTTTTGGATCATACATCTGAGCGGCTTATGCTGTACTTGGAAGACGTTATGCAAACGTTTTCTGATAACAATGAAATTGAAGCAGAGCTTATTTATAAATGGGGCTGTGATGGTTCACACCAATCCAGATTTAAACAAAAGTTTCACGACACGTCGGCTTCGGATTCCAATATTTTCCAGTCCTCATTAGTTCCGTTAAGACTAGTTTGTTCACGCACCAAGACAGTTCTGTGGCAAAATCCTCAACCGTCTTCTCCCCGATTTTGTCGACCAATGAGGATACGATTTCTTGCCGAAACCAAGGAAGTAACAAAGGAGGAAATTGCACATTTTGAAAGACAGATTACTGCGTTACATAATACACAGATTCAAAAAGAAAACTGTAACGTTTCCATTAAACACACTTTGTGTTTTACAATGATAGACGGAAAAGTCTGTAATGCAGCTACTGAAACATTGTCAACAATGCGGTGCTATATATGTAACGTGACACAAACGAAATTTAACAATTTGGATAACATAAAAAAAGATGTAGACCCGGAAAAGCTTCAATTCGGACTATCAGTACTACATGCAAGAATCCGGTTTTTCGAGTCATTACTTCATTTGGCATATAAAATACCTGTGCAAAAATGGCAGATTCGAAGCCCAGAAGATAAAATTGCTGTACATACCAAGAAGGAAGAAATTCAAGTTAAATTCAATGAAGAACTAGGGTTATTGGTGGATGTTCCGAAGCCCGGATTTGGAAACACCAATGATGGGAACACCAGTCGTAGATTCTTTGCGAACCCCGAGGTTTCCTCTCGAATCACCGGCATAGAACTCCAGTTGATTCAAAGATTCGGTACAATATTGGAGGTGATTTCAAGTGGCTTTGAAATAGATGCACAAAAATTTGAAAGCTATTGTACCGAAACAGCCAAATTATATGTACAAAAATACAACTGGCATCCCATGTCACCAACAGTCCACAAAATTCTAATACACGGGCCCGCCATCATCAGCCATGCCTTGTTGCCTATCGGGACATTATCAGAAGAAGCAGCAGAGGCACGAAATAAACATTTTCGTGAATATAGGCTTCGATATTCACGAAAATTTTCCCGGGAAGAATGTATGTACGATGTTTTTCACAGGCTTATGCTAACATCGGACCCGTACATAAGCAGCATACGGCCTAAGCCTCAGAAAAACACGAAACCTTTTAGTGCCGAAGCGAAGGATATTATGGTGGAAGAAATAGAGCAGTCTTTTGCAGACGAGGATAAAGAAAATGACGAAGAAAGTTACAGTTCTAAGTAACGTTTTGTTTATTTTTGTGTAAAAATGCTAATAAAAAGTTAAAATTTCACTTATTTTCTTTATCGTGGTTCCATATAGCTAATTCTTTGTTAACTTGAATAGTAAAGACGTACATAAGCTAAAAATATTGCTAAATAATTTTGGCCACGTTTTTCGTGCAAATCTACCTATGTGCGACGGAGGGTTTTTCTGTGTTCGAATGAACTTTCAACCTAAGTGCAAGCTCGTTAAATAGTAAAATATCGGGAACATGTTTGGACTTGCAACTTGATCATGAATTCGTTCGTATTTAATCGCGTAAGCGTCAAATAGAGAGCAAGTCAAAACGCGCCTGAAAGACGTACGCTCGAACTCATTATCTTGCACAAACTTGTCCACACTGACTTGCCGAGTTTTTCATCTTGTACGAACTTGAGACTTACATTACTACAACAATGCTATTTCCTACAAAAATATTAATTATTCTTAGTACACGTAACACAACTTAAACAATACAGTACCTACCTACCTATCTTGAAAGATTTAAATAAGAACTTGTGTTAATTAAATAGGGGTCGATTTTTAGACCTCGTCGACCCCCAAAATCAGTTTTCGTTTATGTCGACCCCTAGGAAACCGACCCCAAGGGGTCGATATCGACCACTTTGGGAATCCCTGCTCTATATATTATAAGTATGTATTTACAAACAAAATGTATACAAGTATTCTATCAGTTATCTGGTTCCCATAGTACAAGCTCTGCTTAGTTTGGGGCTAGATAGCGCTGTGTGAAATGTCAAGCAATATTTATATTTATTTATTTATTTATTAATAATAAATTAAACATAAAAATACAAAATCATTTATTTCAGGTTCATTTCTTTTAAACATAAAGCCCATATTTAAATAAACACACACAGAAACAATAAAAAAACATAAATCAATTAAAAATACTAGCTGACCAATCCGCAGCTTCGCACGCGTAGTTTTTCAATAAAAACATTACCCTCCTTCTGCGCAGTTGGGTAAAAAGTAGCCTATGTCACCCGGGGATAGTGTAGCTTCCCAACAGTGAAAGAATTTTTAAAATCGGTCCAGTAATTTCGGAGCCTATTCAATACAAACAAATCTTTCTTCTTTATAATATTAGTGTGGAAAATAGGGTCTGAGTGAAAAAATAGAAGCTACCGTTTGTACTAATTGAGCAAATAATTTTCATCATTAATCACCCTTCGGATAAGGCACCTCCAGAGCGGATATGTAATACTAATTTTAAAATTATTTATGGCAACAGTAAACACACTAAACTCTTTGCGTGACAAAATCCACAATGAGGAAATCCGCAGACGAACTAAAGTTGCCGACATAGCTCTCAAAACTAGCAAGTTGAAGTGGCAATGGGCAGGCCACATCGCTCGTAGAACCGATAACCGTTGGGGAAGAAAGGTTCTCGAGTGGAGACCACGGACTGGAAGACGCAGCGTAGGCCGGCCCCCCACAAAGTGGACCGACGATCTAGTAAGAATCGCGGGGAGCCGTTGGGCGCAAACGGCTACCAACCGCTCGTTGTGGCGATCTAAGGGGGAGGCCTATGTTCAGCAGTGGACGTCCTCCGGCTGATGATGATGATGACACTAAACAGGATACAATCAAACAAATATAGTTATCAACTTTTAGGCCTAAATTGTATTCCAAAGCATGTGTACACAGCATGACAAATTGTAGAGCAGTTCTGTGTAACTAGCTTACATATTAATGTATAATAACAGATGATCTGTCCATTACCAGGATACTTCCTGTTCGGTACGAAGCTGACGCGGCTGCAGATGCAGTGCTTCAGCACCAAGCGAGCGGTCATCTGCACGCCGGAGTGCGATGATACGGGTGAGATTACACTAACTAGTTCACACTTGCCTATTATAATCATAAGGCTCTATTCACACCGAGATGGCAGCGGCCACAACTCTACAAGCGCCTAACTCGGCAGGAAGAAAATACGCCAAGAGTATGTGCGCGGTGTCGCGCGGCTAAAAAAAAATGGTATCTCTAAACAATACCAATTTTTTTATTATTAGTCATACTTATAAAATGTAAATAAAATACACTTAGAAACCTTAGAAGGTTTGTCCTAAGTGTAACACAAAGTAGGTATTCCTCTTAGTAAATTTGTCTGGATGTATATTTTATTATAAGTATGTATTTACAAAAAAAGTATATAAGTATTCTATCAGTTATCTGGTTCCCATAGTACAAGCTAAGCTTAGTTTGGGGCTAGATAGCGCTGTGCGAAATGTCCAGTAATAATTATTATTATTATTTGTACGAAAGAAATTATCGTAAACATTCCACTGTTTCTTGCCATGTGTCCATGTGCCAACTTATAACTACCGTCTGATTTATAATTTTTTTTAGTACTTTATGAAGATTAAGTTTAAAATGTTGCATTATTATAAATACGGGATTTATCACGTACCGTCTTATCGGTGTTTCGACCGACAATGTTTCTGTTCAATTCGTGAACCTTCATCAGGGTGAGTGCGATCCGCTCCGAATGACGTCTCGCCTCGCACTCATTGTCGGTCGAAACACCGATAAGACGGTACGTGATAAATCCCGTATATATAATTATGATTCAAATCAATCACGAATGTTTTCAAAGTTAAAATGTTGCGTTTGGCACTGAAACTGCTCGCCGCTTCGCTGCCATCTCAGTGTGAATTGAACCTAGGAATACAGATTTTTAATACTTATGTAGGTAGTGCTATTAGGAAAAGTTTAGATTTGTGAATATAAAAACATCCATAATTATTCGCAGTGCGCGAATAGCCGGCTGAGGCAGGCAGGAGGTTGCGTGTTAGATCCCCGATCTTTGCATGATCTAAAGATATTTTTTCCGAAGTACTAAAGTTTTTACAAAAAATACTTTTATTTGGCTATTCGCCCGCTATGGATTTTTGATTAGTCATTAAGCTAAGATTCCCGAGTGAATGAATGAATGAAAGTTCTTTAATATACCATACAAGCTAGACACAACATCAGAAAACAAAAAGGGGCCGTCACTGGACGCACGGTAGATGTGAAACATCATGATGATTAACAAACATGTGTATAAATTGGTGGTTGTTAAAAGCATTTATAATTAAATAAAATCCTTTATAATCATCCTAACATGCGCTATATAAATATGCGTGACGGCAAAAAGTTCTTTGTCCGTTCTTATTACTTATGACATTTATTGATGCATCTAACCCCCAAGGCGTTTTTTTTTACCACTAAGTTAGCAAACAAGCATACGGCCCACCTGATGGTAAGCGGTTACCGTAGCCTATGGACGTTTGTAACACCAAAGGTATCGCTCGCGCGTTGCCGACCCTTTAAAATTTTCAAAACGCCCTTTTAGAAGAACCCCATACTGTAGTCCCTAGGGAAAACCTCGGCACCTCGACCATCCCACAAGCGAAGTGTACGCGGGAGGAAATTCCTCTGGAACCTCATGGCGTGCTAATGCGCATGACGTCACGCGTATCGGATGGCATACGAGTCGGTCTTACCCCTAAGGCGCGCCAATAGATGCTTCACCTCCAAAAAAGTAAAAATAATGGGCGTGTGCTTAGTATAGTTGAGTAGTTTAGCTCACTGACGTTATATTTCCTCTTACCGCTGCCAAGACCGCTGCAACACTGAGAAGTGCAGCTGGGAGCAATGCGAGGGGAAGCTCTGCAAGGAAATGGACGCGCTGGAGTTGCAACAGAATGACACAGCGCTGTCGCCGGGAGGCTACCGTCCGGACAGGCAGTAATGAGCCTTATTCTGTACACTCTAGAGTTGATATTACCTACAGTAGGGAACAGACTACGTTATTATACTGACCTTGTCAGCCCCGGATCTAGAATTTTTCCTAACCGGGGCAGCGTTCCAAATCAAACGAACAGCAAGGTGATTTAAATAGGTGGACCACTTACATGGTACATTATTTTTTATTGTTTAATTGAAGAGTTCGACGTCCCCTGGGGCCCTGGGGTATTGCCGCCTGGGGCAGGTGCCCCGGTTTGCGCCCCTAGATCCGGGGCTGGACCTTGTCTGTTGATAGTAAGGGTGACATAGTATACGCCAAGATTCCTGGCAGACGGGGCCAAATGAATAGACATTCCTTTTCAATACAATTACTGGTAAGTAATTCGTGTTATCGATAGGTACTCGGCGCAACACTATCGGCTTCCGTAAGGGCTGCAAGAGCGAGCGAGATAGCAATATCATCGGCGCTTGTCCCACGTTTTATGACACCGTCTGCCAGGAGCGTTTGCGTCTACTATGACTAATATTGAGTTATGTTGCGCTGTGCTCTGTGTTTTAAATAAAGCGTAGTGCAGTACGTTTATTTGTTTCCTCTTGGTTAAATAGTGTATAGCACAGCATAGCTTAATGTTGTCACCTACCTAAGGGTGGCTTTCTACCAGAGCTGTGCGAGGACGCTAAGAAAACAATCCACAAATAGGATATGCGAGGCAGCAGTTGGTAAGATATTCATCAGTAGCTTAGCAACGTAGCACAACTCTAGTGGAAAGGCAGCCTAATGCTCACAGTTCAGTACCTAGTTGACAATATGGTAGAGGACGAAATGAACTAAGTTGAATTTATTGTGATTTTGACATTCATAATTCATTTATTTGCTTCGATGTGGTATGTACACACGGCTACACATCAAGCTATATAATTCTAGTGTAAGCTGACCTCGCATTGTCACGATAAAAAAACATAAATATAAATAATTACTAATATTCCATGTTTACAATTTCAGTTAACTTAGTTGATTACTGTGGTTATTGTATCGTAGAAGCGTTCGTAGTGTAGCTTGTTGTAGCCGTTTTTAACAGGTACACACGGCTACACATCAAGCTATAAGTTTCCAGTGTAAGCTGACCTCACATTGTATAGGCTTTTCGTAGAATGAGAGGTCAGCTTATACTGGAAAAATATAGCTTGATGTGTAGCCGTGCATACGTTTAGTAAAGTTCCGAGCTGTCATTACTTGGATGAGTAACCGCTCATATACAGATCGGGAGAGGTGATCCCCTTCCATCATCACGTCACACGACAGATGGTAACTATCTAACTGCTCTACGCCCCACCTGACGTTGTTGACCTGACGCTAGTACGCGAGTAGATCAACAACCTCAGCTGGGACGCTCGAGTCAGACGCACGCAGCATGCTCCAAAGCAGGTTATGATTTATTGTGTCAAATGCACGGCTTGATAAGTACACAACAAATCATCGATCAGGCCAACAACGTCAGGTGGGGCATAGAGCAGTCGGATAATTACCATCTGTCGTGTGGCGTGAGGCAGGGGGGGAGCACCTCTTCCGATCTGTTTAACACCTATATTAACGACTTGATCGTGGAGCTGAGCAGCAGCTGAACATGTTCGGTTACAGATATGTCAACAACTTGAGCCACGCTGATGACATGGTGCTGCTCAGCCCTTCGATCAAGGATTTGCGAAAGCTCACTGCGATTTGTGAAAGATACGCGAAAGATCACGATACAGGGTGTTTGGTAATATGCTGACGATATTCAAGTGACGGTTTCTCAAAACATAAAAAAGACTTCACGAAAAAAACTACTAGTTAAGTATATTATCAAATTTTAAAGAAACGCGACTAAGTTTAGGTGATTAATTCGATATAAAACTTACTGCCTACTCTTGCAATCGACATAAAAAAATAAAGGCCGATTTGATATCTCTTTCGGAAATGGCTGCGGGTTTTGGGGTAGAAAGGGACAAGAAATATCTCGAAACGTCCTCAATACACTATCTGTGGTTAATGAAGATTTGATTTTACATTCCAAAATAAATTTCACATTTCTATTGTAAACATTTCACAAATATATTTATTATGCTCATCAAAATAATCCCTTTCATTTTTGTGCGTACCTACCTAAATTATCAAACACCCTAAACAACAGTATTTTTCAAACTTTCGCGATCACTGTACATAATTATTGATTAAAACGGGTATTTATCGCGTATGTACCTTTTTTATTTGTTATCCCGACGTTTCGGCTGTGTTGCAACAGTCATGGTCTCGGGCTGACTGGAGTACTTGGAGCTACCGTCGGGAAGTGCGGGTAGCTGCAGCATCTACCCTCACTTGGTCTTCAGAATTAGAAATGTCCTCGTTCATATTACGACACACTACACTAACCGTATCTACGCACTGAGTCGACCGATTACGACGCGCACACCTAGCAATCACCGGGTTCCAAGAGCTCCAAGTACTCCAGTCAGCCCGAGACCATGACTGTTGCAACACAGCCGAAACGTCGGGATAACAAATAAAAAAGGTACATACGCGATAAATACCCGTTTTAATCAATAATTACCCTAAACAACGTTAAAAGATCAGAATAGGTGATGTTCAGATCGGGAAAGTGTCCCCAAATCGTACCAGCGGTTTGTATTGACGGGCAACCCGTAGGGGTAGTAATTAATTTCAAGCAATTTGGCCACATCGTGACTTCCAGCCTGATAGATGACGCATATGTAGAAAGCCAGCGCAGAGCCCTATATATTGTGGGCAATATGACTGCGAGAAAATTCTGCAAGTCGACTCTTGACGTGAAAGTGGCACTGTTTAGGTCTTTCTGCCAGACTTTACACGTGTCAACTCTGGACAGAGTATACTAAAAAGTCCCATGACGGTATAAGGGTAACCTATAATAACATCTTTCGACAACTGATGGGCTTAAAGCGCTACTGTAGTGCCTCTGAAATGTTTACCGAAGCACGCGTTCAACGTTATTCAGCGTTGGTGGATAGCGTCTTTAATGTCCAGAGTTGACACTTGCAATAACGCTATCATTAGAAGTCTGACAGAAAGGCTTATACATTCTAAGATGTATAGACGTTGGGTGGACATTGCCACCTACACTGCATATAAGGATGTATGTAATAGTTGTTACATTTTATTGTTTTTTATTATTGTGAATTATGTGTATTGTAGTGTGTGTAACAATTTATTACACACACTACAATACAATACAATACAGGTCCTTAGACATTTATTACTAATAAATGTGTAAGAACCTCATGAGTCTGAAATAAAGATTATTTATTTATTTATATAAAAAAACAGCATATTATACTCCCCTGCGTGGGATAGAGATTATAGTGAACAATAAGAAAAACGTATGTACCTACTAGGAAAGTATTTTGTAACTGCGAACGTATAATTATGCAGTTGCTTCCAGAGTTAGTAGTAAATATTAAATTTAACTAAGTACCTAACTGTAACAGTGTTCTAGCGGAGTTAATTAAGGAAACGAATCTAAAATGGCGCCAAAAATGGTTACCTCTCACTCGCACATAACTGCACGCAATAGGATGCGAGTGAGAGATATGATTTTCGGCGCCATTTTAGATTCGTTTCTTTAATCATTCTTAATTCAATATAATGAACTAAACAACATCTTTCTTTCCAGCTGAAACTTCAACACCTCCGCTCCTAGACTCTCCAATGAACTCCGAATCAGACTTCTTCGTCTGCCAAACGCGCAACTGCATCCAACCCTCCCATTACTTCAGGGCAAGCACCTCCCAGGAAGGAACCTCGACAGACATCGCGACCTGCCACTACGGAGCCAAGAAATGCCCGTCCAAAGTAGCCAAAGCGAAAAAGGCTGAATGCAACCACACAAATGAGAGCGTAGATGTTCAGCTCCTCAGAACAGAAAGGCAGGGATGCTGCAAGAAGAAGCCTGAACCACCTCCGGAAGGCTGCAAGAAAGAGATGGCGGTAGTTGTGCCCGAGGCTTGTTGTCAGGAGGAGAGAGAGAAAAGAGAACAGAGTCCTCAGATCACTTGCTGTAAGAAGTCTACCAGTGAGAGTCAGGAACAAATTGTGACGTAGTCAGGTACATTTGACGGGGAAATTGGCACTTGAAATCTATAGAGCTCGTTGGAACCCACTGCTGGGCAAAAGCTAACTTTACCCACATATATAACTATTTTGAACTAATCTATATTTTGTAAAAAAATATTATATGTACTCGTACGTGCGTACGCACGACATATCAAGCTATTCATTTCCAGTATAAGCTGACCTCGCATTGTGTAGGCTTTCTGTAAAATAAGAGGTCAGCTTATACTGGTAAATTTAGCTTGGTGTGTAGCCGTGTGTACCAGTCGTAACAGTCAACGCAATCAATTTTATAGGAGCTAAATTGTTTATTATTGCAACTGAAAATGAAAGCTACCGTAGATATTTTAGTCTAATTCGTTAGGTGTTAGTTATAAAAAAAATATATTTAAATATTTTTAAACATGAAATATGTACTTCCTTGCAGTATGTTAGAAAGACACATCGTAGGACACTTTTATAAGGTGCGTGACCTACGAGGCAATTTTATATATAGGCGATGGTTACCACTTAACACACTTATTGTTTGTTCCATTCTCTTATACCTAGTTAAACTGGCTTTTATATCGTGCACAAGGGCAGATCTGCCCCTCTATTCTGTGTCTGGAAAATCACCTGGGAGATTGGGGGGGGGGGGGGGGGGGGGGGGTAATTACCTAAATCAGCGACTACATCGGTCGCGAAATCTCAATATGCACACAGAAACTGGCGCCACCAGCACGGTGACGGCAGCAGAACTATTTTCCCATAAACGTGACGTTTCGCGATTGCTGTCTTGTTGCTGTCGCTAATTTTACGTTATTAGGTGGCCGGTGTCAAGGTTTGGTCCTCAACGTTCAAGAACTGTAAAATGCCCACAAGAATTGTTATATGTCTGAGTGATCGACTCTCGCGGGGTGACTTTCAAAATATACCGGGGGGGGGGGGGGGGGGGGGAGTTAATAGGGGATTTGAGTACGTTCAGCAAAAATTTTTAAGGGATGAACTATTAATAGTAAGAAGTGTGTTTTAACGTAAAACTGTGATATTAGGATCACAAAGAGGCTCGTAAAAGCTACCATTATGGGCCTGATTTGGTACTTTTAATTTATTGTGACAAGTTATATTATTTTTTTATATTTTTACGGTTAGTTTGTAATTACATGTTATCATATCAGCTAGAAATAAAAGAGTTTATTTAAGTTATCTATCGAATTTAGTTATTAAAGCCAATTAAATCTGAAATTGCAAGCACACGAGAACTTTACCTTTGTCTAGGTGACGGACATGTAGGCCATGTCTTAGTTGGCACGGTAATGCAGGTGGGCCACAGGTTTGTGCCGTTAATAATTGAAAAAAAACCGCTAAAACGTTTACTTCAAGTTGACGTTGACACAAATCATTTAGAAGATAGACTTCCTCTGTGGCACAGTTGGCGAATAGCCGGCTGAGAAATGTTTTCATGAGGTAAAGACAAAGTTCCGGGTCTGGATGTTTTCTATATATTATAAGTATGTATTAACAAAAAAAAGTATATAAATATTCTATCAGTTATCTGGTTCCCATAGTACAAGCTTTGCTTAGTTCGGGGCAAGATAACGCTGTGTGAAATGTTCACCATTATTATTATTTCAAAATGACCCTTGTGATTATAGTAAATAAAGAACATTTCGCTTTGACGTACTGCAGTAGGGCGTTCAGTTTTAGATAAGACAGTCTCTACCACAAAGTAAAATTAATTTGAATGATGTGATGTATGAATGATGAATGTTGATATATATTTTCTTGTCATTTTGCCATACATAGATACTGTAATTTTGTATAAATCAAGGTGTTAATATTGTTATTGTTTAACTTAAAAAGTTAAACTATGGTTAACTTATATTATATTTTAAAGAAACATGATGAGAATCTAGGAAAATTATTTTTCAAACTTTCGCGATCATAATTACTGATTTAAGTGTGTATTTATCGCGTATGTACCTATGCATATATGCGTATGTCGGGACAACAAATAAAAAAGGTACGTGTTACGGCTTGCAATTTGAATTGATAAATAGAGTGGACTGTATATTTGATGTGGATGAATTCGAAAAAGGATAAAGGACTCACCAAATCTCGAAGCCGACTGGAAGCTGTTTTCTCGTCGTAGGGGCGCCCTTTGATTATTTGTGTTGGTAGCACTCCGATTTTGTTGTTATTTGCTTTATTTATGGTGGGTTGAATGGTTTGATGATATTGTTTGAGGACACGGTGATGTAAGATAAATTCTGCCTGTTTACGCTGGCAGAGCGGACGGAAAAGTGAGTGGAAAGGAATGATTGAATGGAATCGAGGAGTCGGAACAGATGTGTTCAACAGTTCACTCATCGATTGATCGCGCATGCGCGCGTGAAATACTGCGCGGGATATTTAAATGGCTTGCTTTAACAGTACGTACGCGTTAAATACCCGTTTAAATCTGTAATTATCTAGAGAAATGTCAGGAAACCTCAAATAACGCTAAATATCCCGTTTTTAGTGATTTTACTTATAACTTAAGTTGGTTTGTAATAACCTTTGCAGGTACGTAGTAACTTTAGTAAGTAGGTATTGATATTTCAAAATGTGCCTTATATTTTGCTAAGTGCCAAAAACATGTTGACTTTATTTTCTGCGCTAATTACTTGTTGAATAAATTGACGATAATATTTTTCAACCTTTGTTTTATTCTAATCCAAAACTAGCGGTGCCGGGGGTCTAAAGTTTTACTTATGACTACTTTGATGTTAAATGGAGCATATTTACCTACGTTTGATTTAGGTTTAATAATCATTTATTCTCAAAAAGATAATAATTATCAGTTACATGAGAATCAGTAGACAGAAAAAATGTTGTAGTTCGTTCGAGTTAAGATTCACTTCCGGTGTATATTTTTCCAAACCAGTATAATCTTGGGAGTCTTCAAGTTCATAGGTATTTCTAGGCAAGCGTGCTCCATCTTCGATTACACCTTCACTTACCATCAGGTGAGGTAGTGGTCAAGCGCTTGGTTATCATCAACAAGAAAAAAAAGAAGATTTTGTCATGGCAATAAAATAATTCAGTATGAAATGTATTTATTTCAATTCGCACGAATAATGGAAGAATACAATAAGATCTGCTTATAAATATGATAATTCACCTAAAGTAGTTACTTTAGACTCCTCATTTACCTCCAGTGTCAGTAGTTCGGTTGACCAAACTACTCGCTGATAATTTTAGTGTCAATATTAAAAAAGTGGCGCTCTATAAATAATATTAAAAGTGAAACCTTGAGAATTTGGATGTTGCAAAATGATCATGATGGATGTCGCATAAACATGAAAATTTATTAAGTTGTCTTATGCCCCTCCACAAAAAAACAAATTACCTATTATACAGAGGTGCCGGTAACAGTGTCGCGAGTTCAATGGTTTTTTCTCATCGACGACTTCCGTGGTGCAGTGGGCGAATAGCCGGCTGAGTCGCAGGAGGTTGCGGGTTCGATTCCCGCCGCGGAACCAGATGTTTGCATAATCTACAGATAATTGTTCCGGGTCTGGTTGTTTCTCTATAATATAGAGAAACAACCATTATAAGTATCTATGTATTTACAAAAAAAAATGTATGTAAGTATTCTATCAGTTATCTGGTTCCCATAGCTCTGCTTAGTTTGAGGCTAGAAAGCTCTGTGTGAAATGTCCAGCAATATTTATTTATCTCAAAAATGCTTAACGCGTCTAAAGAAGTTTTCACTTCAAAAAAACCTTTGGTTGGTAAAAAAATACCCAATGACTTACTGTCATCCAATGTGCCTGGATGACAATAGGTCGTTAGTTTTTTTTTACATTTCTAACCCATCTATTGGTACTATAGGGTTATTGATAGTTCAGTGCTTTGTACTATTGGCACCATATGTATCAGTAGTTCTGTCAACCGAACTACTGACAAAGCCCATTCATAAAATAAAATGCAAGGTTTCATTATATGTTTTAATCGTCATCAATATTAATAAAACAATAAATGAAATTATTAAAATAATGCCTTAGCCTAGCTACTCTAGTTTTGTTACAAAATATAATCACAATATGATCCGACGGGCACGGCTGGCTTTTTCTACTAGAGTGTAGGGAACATCCTACATTTCCTATATTAATACGTCTAATTACATTATATATACATCCTACAATTATTACATTTATTTATTTTAAGTCACCCAAACTACACACCATATACGAACCCCCCAGTTTTGTGTTCTCCCCGCAGGTCGGCCCCCGACAAGCTGAAAGTCACCAAACAGGAATTCAAGGCTATGCTAGCTAATGGGGCAGCTTGCCCATCTGATAGTCCTTGGTCATCTCCTCTCCATCTTTCGCCCAAAAAGGACAACAGTTGGCGTCCATGTGGCGACTACAGGTTACTTAATGCCAGGACCATACCTGACAAATACCCAATTCGCCATATCCACGATTTTTCCCACTGTTTGTCCGGATGTAAATTTTTCTCGACCATAGACCTAGTCAAGGCGTACAACCAGATCCCTGTAGCTGAAGAGGACATCCCCAAAACGGCCATTATGACCCCTTTTGGCCTCTACGAGTTCCCATCTATGTCTTTCGGTCTGCGCAACGCAGGGCAAACTTTTCAGAGGTTTGTGGACGAGATGACTCGTGGTCTAGACTTTATTTACCCATATTTGGATGATTTTCTAATATTTTCGAGAACTGACAAACAGCAGAAAGATCACTTGCACCAAATCTTTAGACGCATGAGAGATTATGTAGTTCTTATCAACACAGAAAAGTGCGTCTTTGGAGCTCCTGAAGTAACATTTCTGGGCTAGCATCTCTGAAAAAGGCACCAAACTTCTGAACAACAATGGGTATGATTAACTTCTACAGACGATTCATACCCAAAGCAGCTCAAATTCAAGCTCCCTTAAACGCTCTCCTCGCCGGTTCCGTCAAAGCTTCCCACCCAGTCGACATACAAGGAAATTCACTTCAAGCTTTTGAAGTCTGCAAGCAGAGTCTATGCACTGCGGCATTGCTATCCCACCCTGACTCTAAAGCAAAATTAGGACTCGTCACTGACGCCTCTGATACGGCAATAGGAGCAGTCCTACAGCAGTTTATCGAAGGAGTTTGGCAACCCCTTGCGTTCTTCTCCCGGAAATTGAGCCCATCCCAAATTAAATACTCTCCATATGATCGCGAACTTTTAGCCATCTATGAGAGCATTAAATACTTTCGCTTCATGCTAGAGGCAACCCACTTTACAGTCTATACTGACCATAAACCGCTCTGCTTTGCATTCCATGAACGGAAGAATAGCTGCTCACCCCGTCAGTACAGACACCTTGACCTTATAGCGCAGTTCACTACAGACATCCAGCACATCGCAGGCAAAAATAACGTCGTCGCTGACACATTATCCCGAATCGAAGAACTGCAGGCATCAGTGGACCTAGAGGTTCTAGCCAAGTATTAAGCTACAGATCCTGAGCTTTTACAACTCCTACAGAGTGACTCATCTCTACGTTTAAACAAAACAACCCTCCCTATAAGTCGCACCGAATTGTACTGCGACGTCAGCACATCGACTTCCAGACCATTCGTCTCGAAACCTTTTCGTCAGCAGATTTTCAAATGCCTTCACTCACTCAGCTATCCAGGTGCCAACGCAACTGCCAAGCACAACGCTTCGTCTGGCCCCGCATGCGCAAGGAGTGCCGTGAATGGTCTAAGGCATGCTTGACTTGTCAGCGCACGAGGGTGACTCGCCACGTCTCACGTCACCTTTGGGAACCCTCGATTTACCTTCTGCGCGGTTCAAATATGTTCACATAGACCTGATCGGACCCCTACCTCCTTCGGGAGAATACCGGTACTGCTTAACAGCCGTTGATCGCTTTACGCGATGGCCGAAGCTGTTCCACTTGCAGATATCGCAGC
This sequence comes from Philereme vetulata, assembly GCA_918857605.2. Lineage (NCBI taxonomy): Eukaryota > Metazoa > Arthropoda > Insecta > Lepidoptera > Geometridae > Philereme > Philereme vetulata. The sequence goes on from OU975482.1 coordinate 3,815,755, forward strand.
GGAAACAGTGGCCAAAGTATTTATCTCCTGCTGGGTGTCGCTTCGGACGTCCTACTGATATTGTTACCGATCAAGGTAGAGAATTCGAATCAATATTGTTCCAGCAATTGTCCAAATCGATGGGATTTCTACACGGAAGAACAACCGCTTACCACCCTCAGTGCAACGGTTTAGTGGAGAGATTCCATCGGCAGCCGAAAGCAGCTATAACATGCCATGCTGACCCAAACTGGACCGAGACTTTACCACTAGTCCTACTCGGTATCAGAAGCGCCTACAAAGAGGATTTAAAAACCTCGTCAGCCGAGTTAGTTTATGGAGAACCACTCCGACTTCCGGGTGAGTTTTTCGATCACAGCATTGCTAACTACACTAGCGACATCACTGATTTTCCGGCCCGCTTAAATTTTTTTGCCGAGAAACTTCGTCCAGTTCCAACACAACACCACTCCACTAAAAAAGTATTCATCTTCAAGGACCTTGCCACATGTAGCCACATATTTTTAACAGAAGACACGCTTCGTGTTTCATTTTAGCCCGCTTATACAGGGCCTCATGAAGTCCTTACGAGAAATTCAAAATTCTTTAAAATCCGCCTAAAAGGGAAAGCCGTCACAGTATCAGTAGGCCGCCTTAAGCCAGCCTACATATTGTTTGATAAGGAGGTTCTACCTCGACACCCCCAATCTCATCTAGAGCCACCTCAGCCACAACCGACCCCGCAACTTTAAAACGACGTGCGAACAACACGATCGGGAAGACGTGTCCACTTTCCAGACTATTATCGACCGTAGACACGGCCTCTGGGAGGGAGTGATGTAGGGAACATCCTACATTTGCTATATTAATAGTACGGACGTATACCCTCATTGTTTGTGAACTAGAGATTACTCTGTTTCGCACTTAGGAAAACAAACGAAAACGCAAGAAAAAGGACATCGAGAACAACCATCGCACAAATAAAGTAAAACAAGGATACGGAAGTCGAACACCACGTGAGATACACTCCTCAGCGCACGCAACGGATGACATGACACCGTTGTCTATCCTGCAGCTGGTGGCTAGAATCGGTCAACTGCTGGCAAGTGTTACCAGCCCGCTGAAGCCAGTGTTTGGTATAACACATGTGAAAGGCGTCCGGGGGAACTACTGGACTTTCAGATACAAGTTAAGAACAAGTGCTCCTTCTGCACTCTCGGCCTGCGGAGACATTCACACCAAACTCCAGGCACTCTACAACGAACAGCCACCCAGCCTAGAGGTTGACCAACCATTTGTACAGTACGGCGCCACAGACTCCGGGCTCCCACACTACCATCTCACCTTTATAGTGCGGGAGGACACACGCTACGTGTACTGGGGCGGAAAAACAGAAGTGTATCTGCCGAAGGACCCCACCATCAGCTGGGATTTTTCGCACGCCATACGTGCGATCAAGAGCTTCCCAATTATAGCGGACCCTACCAACGATTGGCACATAAAGTCAGTCCTTGTTGGTAAGATACTGGACACATACAAGTTGCACATAACCGTTGAGCTCCCACGCCCACACAGGAACAAGTGGTTGATGCCCTGCTGGAGCTCAGTGTGCCGCAGTGGGATCTAAATTCCGTCAACAGTGCTGAGGACTACACCCACGACGGCAACCTCGAGAGTAATCTTGTGATCGTGACACTTTCAAGATGCTAAGCTATATAGCCTTCAAGACTGCCCTGCTGCACATCCTGCAATACCTGTACTATGCCCTGAACAACCGAGATAGATGGTATTGCTGCGAACTATGCTGCGGTCGCCGAGCCGGTGTCAATGCAAACAGTCGAATTCGAGCTCCCGATGTGGAAAGCCAAGACGCGCGTGGTGAGAAACGCATCAAGCACGTTCGTACTTGCCGACCTGCCTAACGGAATTCACCTCTGCGACATTGTTGTCTACTTTGCCCCACGTGTTGAGTGTCGTGACCTTGACCTCGTGCTCACGGCTCACCTGTCGATAGCCATAGACCCTGCAAGAAGGGCAGTCCGAAGATGCCGTGTACCAGCACGGCATCTTCGGACTGCCCTTCTTCCACCCATCCGACAAAAACTCCTTCCTGGCACTGCTCATATCAAACAACATAGACGAGGCTTACGTGGCTTAATCTTTCCCGACCTTGCTGGCGAACCAGACAGGACCAATACATATTGAGGACCAGTGTACAGAGGAAGTAGGCTGCAGGCAAACGCCGAACTGGGGCCAGTTTTTTGGACTGGGCATAAGAGATACTGTAATATCATACGGCATACTTTATGCCGCACCTATGTTAGTGCAATATGCCAAGCAGCTGTGGGCTATCATCCGCCCAGCGAGCGCGACTGCTGAGGTAGTAATACCCATGACACAAATCGGAACTGAGATGACCTCGGGAATCCTCGCGGTCTCAACTCCCGCCATGTCATCTGCAAGCAGCCTGTACGAACTGGCCCCCTTGACTGCTTAGTTGTTTCACCAACCACGTCCATCATCGTTCAGTCGTCACAGCGAGGAACAGCGGCCATCGGCGGTCTGGCCGCCTCTAGAGCATGGTCATCTGCCCCGGTGCTGTCAGCGGCCACCCGTTCGACAACTGAACTGTTATCAGCCGGAGCGTTGAATACTATCAAAACATCACAGGCTATCGGAAAGGGAGTGTCTTTTGCCTCACGTTCCCGTGTTTGGGCATCCATTGGGAGAGTGCTGTCGTCATTAAGGTTCCGAAGATCTCTTAAGCCCGCTGTGACGACTAAAGCCCCAACGAAGACCACAACTACTCGCACGCACTGCTGTCGCACCTCAGTACAGAGTTACATCACGTCGGCGTCACCAGTTGTGGAATGTGTTGTCTTGGTGTGATTTTTTACGTGGTCCTATGGAGAGGCGAGCAGGGTATCCTAGTAAATAACGTAGGCCACACAAGGTAGTTGTAGAAAATCCTTTTAATTCGTATTTCACAAGCGAGTCAACAATCACACAAAGAAAGTTAGGCAGAACACAAGCACAAGAGATAAAGTGTCAGAAGGTGATAATGCAAGCACAGTGAAGGAGTAAAATGCAATGTTAACAATATAATAGATTTACGAAGCGAGCGGAGACGCGGGTGAACACGGGAACGCGAGCGAACGTCACGAGTATCGCGTTTGATAGTACAGCCTCGACTGGCGGACGCACGGAAGTTCGAGCGGAGCAGGTGCGCGATAAGGAATGCTTATAATACAATGGCCAGCGCATACTACGGGTTACGCCTGACTATGCTTGTGGATTTATTATTTTAGTGTACTATTTATTTGTTTTGTTTTTGATAGTAGTTAGTAGTAAGTCTGGTAGTTTGAGTGAGTTAGAATAAATAAATGTAATAATTGTAGGATGTATATATAATGTAATTAGACGTATTAATATAGGAAATGTAGGATGTTCCCTACATCGAGATTCCAATGTTGGCGAAGCCTTTGCTTAATTAACTTATGTTCTGCATTAAAGAATTTAAATCAGACTAGCGCCTGATCAGAAACCCCCTACTTCAGCTGATTCACAGTTTCTATACCAAAAAATAATACAACTACTTATTTTATACTTTACTGACGGAGAGCCATCAATTTAAAACTTTCTTAAAGGAAATATGGTCGGATTTGCGGGTACCAAACAAAGTGAGCAGATCCTTACGCGGTATATGCTTCGGTACTGATATAGGTAATGTATACATAGGCTGCACTAAAAGTATCGGGAATGGAATACTTCCACTGTTCCTGTCATATTAAATTCTTTTTAATTGAAAACTCCTTTATTTTAAAAATCGAATACCATTTATTTATTTAAAAAAATATTCTCGGTCTTGTCACAAGGTCTTGTCAAACTTGTTTAGTCGTTGAGAAAATGGAATTGACTCGAGAAAATTCAAGAGCGTTGATTTATTATGACTTTCGAAGTGGTTTAACACAAAAACAGTGTGTTGACCGGATGATTTCTGCATTTGGTGATGAAGCCCCATCCAAAACCACAATTTATCGCTGGTTAGCTGAATTTCAACGTGGACGTGTCAAGCTCAGTGATGATCCCCGTCAAGGTCGTCCAAAAACTGCAGTCACCCAAGAAAACGTTGATGCTGTGTGTAAGCTGATTGGGGAAGATCGACATGTGACATACCGCGAAATTCAGGCAACTTTAGACATTGGCATGAGTCAAATACAAATAATCTTGCATGAACAATTAGGTGTAAAAAAGTTGTTTTCCCGATGGATACCGCATTTGCTCTGTGAAGAGCAAAAAGCGGCTCGCGTTACTTGGTGCGTCAGAACTCTCGAAAGATTCCACGCAGGATCCTCAATTGCTGTATACAACATCGTATCAGGTGACGAATCCTGGATATACGCGTACGAAACCGAAACAAAAAACCCAGTCACGAGTTTGGGTGTTCGAAAATGAGTTAAAGCCAACAAAAATTGTTTGTTCACGGAGTGTTGCAAAAAAAAATGGTGGCCACGTTTGTCTCCAAAACCGGCCATGTTGCGACTATTCCTCTTTAGGGACAAAGAACGGTTAATGCAGAATGGTATGCTAGCATTTGTTTGCCACAGGTCGTCTGAACTCCGTAAAGAGAACTGCAACCGCCGCATCATCCTCCATCACGACAATGCGAGTTCTCACACCGCGCACAGAACAAAAGAGTTTTTAGAGCAAGAAAACATAGAATTATTAGACCATCCGCCGTACAGCCCCGTCCTAAGCCCTAATGATTTCTATACTTTCCCTAAAATAATGAATAAATTGCGTGGTCAGAGATTTTCATCACCTGAAGAAGCTGTGGACCCCTACAAAACGGCCATTTTGGAGACCCCAACTTCCGAATGGAATGCTTGCTTCAATGATTGGTTCCATCGTATGGAAAAATGTGTCAAATTTCGCGGAGAATACTTCGAAAAGCAATAAATACATTTTTAAATAGTAATGTTGTCACTTCCTTGATTCCCGAAATTTTCAGTGCCGCCCTCGTAGGAGCACAATTTCTAAGTTCACAAAGACGGTTTAAAATTTTACTAAGTGGATATAAGAAAGCGTTTCAGTTCAGTTTTAACCAGATCCTCCAAAAGGAGCAAGAAGAAGCCTAGAATCAACCCGCTAGATTCTACTGCAACGTCTGCAGCAAAAGCTCCCGTCAGCCTTCCCCTTAGTGAGTTACTAAACATAAAATTGGAATCAAACCAGGAATCTTCCACTTCATTGGTCCAGTCTGATGATTTTAATAAAGAGCTGGCGCTGTTAGCCAACTAAGCTAGCAGCCATGACAAGATTTCGGACCTATTAATAGAATTCATAGACAAAAATAAAGCCACTGTAAATGAGTGGATAAATCACAATATAGCATTCACTGGCTTTAATGCCGTTGAGATGAGAAAAAAGGTTATTAGAAAGATCACTTTAGAACAGATAATGATGTGCTTACTGATAGGGTTGGTAAGAGGTAACAACGCCACCCGCATTGTAAGTACAATGAGATCTTAGAATAAGTACATCTGCTTCCTCTAAAAGAAAATTCCAAGAGGTTATTAAACAGCTCAGATTAAAGGACAAGATTATGGGGGATTATACGGCCATTACCCTATCTAGGGTAATCGCATGCTTTCCGGAAGTTGTCAGCAAGATCCTAGCTAGTGAGGAAATTTCAATGGCAGTGCCCTACGACCAACTCCGAAAGATATATGCAGAGTACCCCATGGTTTCGAGACACCAGTCCTGCGCAGGCATTGCTCCAGGATCTCTTGACGACGATGATATCAAGAAGGCTTTGGACGTCATTATGGTCCCCTTCATGCTTACATCTGAGGTTATAAACTCCAGAAATTCTGATTGGAGGTCAAAAACTTCGCTAGTAAAGGCAGAGACATCAGGTGCCTTCCTGATGAATGCCTACAACTCTCAGGTGCTATCTGACGCAGATAGAGTTAGGCACGCTAAGTCAGTGGGGATGGTTGTCAACGAGTCATAACTGACTACAGTGTGGGAGGCTGCATCAGTTCATGCAAGAAGGTGGCTTAAGGCCAAGTATGACTACACATGCCAGGAGTAATTTGCTTAAATGAAATAATTACAAACAGGGTTTAGAGATGCCATTTAGCTTTAATACTAGTATTAGTCTTATTGTTATAATTATTATCTATTTAGTTTATAGTACTTTGGTTTAAAAAAAAAATGTATGGAAAGGTTAAGTCAGCCGAATTAGGCGGTCTCTAATCGAGGGTACCGTAATTATTTTCAATGTAAAAAAACGTACAATTTTAATTCAGATTCACTGAGTTTGTCCGGTTATTAACTATCAAGAACTGAGAAGCTCTTGCAATCTTCGCAATTTTGTTTCTTTACTAAAGACATTGCAAGTTTTCGATGAAGGAACTGTCAAAAGTTGATCTTTGGAGTAGATATGTATATTCCAAGCTAATATTGCGCGCCCCTCCAACACGACTATTTGAAGTTAACTCACAGTAAAACGTTTCAAAATTAACCTTAGGGTTTCATCAAACTGGCGATTTGTGAACGTGTTTGACGCGACCGACGCCACAACGCGAACGACGAGTTCGCTCTATTGAAACACTCGCGGGCCACACTTCAAGGAGTCGTATTGTAGGAAAAACGCTGCTTGCACGTTGGAATTAGTGTTGCCGATCGATAGTCTATCGATATTTACGAAAATTCAATAGTATCGATACTATCAATAGTGTGATATAAGGCAATAGTATCGATTTCATATAATACTGTCGATAGATATCAACTTGTATATAAAGACAAATACTAACGAAATATATGCTACTATCGACAGTACACAACTATCGATACTATCAATAGTGTCGATAGTTTTTATGCAATACTATCGATAGCATCGATACTGTCGATAATTTAGTCACCGTTGACGTTTAATACTATCGATAGTATTGAACGAAATCGATACTATTGCCTCATATCACGCTATTGATAGTATCGATAGAACAATAGGGAAACTATCGATATTTCGGCAACACTAGTTGGAAGCCCGGTACGCAGCAAGCACGTTGACTGAGCGCCTCGCTGTAAACACGTTCGCAAATCGCCAGTGTGACAACGCTAAAATATGATTGGCTTATGTTATGAAGTAGTGGGGAGCGCAATATAAGACTGGGAAGATCTCTACTATGTTGCAATATGGTATAAAAATAACTAGATCAGCTTTTTAATTTATATACACTTTTTAAATGTTAAGCAGCCGTGCTCAAAACTGCGAGGTTTCACGTAAATAACTAATGATAAATAAATATGGCCGTTGCTAAAATAACAGTATTAATAGGCTATAGGATAATGCTTAACAAACTATAACAATACACTTTTCTTAAACATATTATTTTACAATCTTATCAACAACTAGGAAGATAGAGAAGAATTGGAATGAAACCAAGGGCAGGGGAATAGAGATTAGTTTGTTGCAACTTAGAAACGACCGCGCGCGACCCCCACCAGATGGTAAGACGACCTGGTTAAGGTTGCTAGAAGCCGCACAAGATCTGTCGCTCTGTTTGTTTGCAAGGTCTCAACAAATTGCTTATAGAAAAAGCATATTATTCAGTCGACGAATTTTCAGTAGATAAGAATTTTTAATACATTATTTTTGGTTTTATTATTGTACGTCCGAAATGGATAATCTGTAAAAACTTGTGCCTAATATTAAATACCTTTGTTGTACAACAGTTTAACAATAAAATATTTCTGATTCTGATAAATATAATGGCATATTCGTTATGAAAGCATATAAAGTTAATGAGTTTTTAGATTACATAATATTACATAATTTTCACATTAAATTGAAATAAATCCTAATTTAAATCATAATTACCATTGTTGACATTTTATTATCCTAATTATTATTTCTTTACATTTTGTTTTTCTGAATTAAAGTAATTGTGTAATTTTAATGTATTTGTATTTGCATGCTATGTTTACTATTAATTATCAAAAACTTGTACGCCGGAAGGCAAAATCTAGCGCTTATATAAAACTCCTACCACCAACATTGTACACACGGCTACATATCAAGCTATAGTTTCCAGTATAAGCTGACCTCGCATTGTGTAGACTTTTCGTAGAATGAGAGGTCATCTTATACTGGAAATGTATAGCTTGATGTGTAGCCGTGTGTACCTAGATTTACAAAAATTAAAAGAAATGAAAGGTCTTTATCAACAGAAATACATAAGTAATAAAATATCACTAAACACAATCCTGAGCGCTTAGCCAAGTTACAGTCGCTTCGAATCGATTCATTTCTACATACATAGGTTTGTTGTCGATCACGTGATAAATAAATAAATAAATTTTTATTCATTTTTCTTATTGCTAAGATACATAAGGGTTAGATTACATAAGATACATATCTAATTATAGGTTACATTTTATACATTGCCTGAACTAGGAAAATCTGTGTCTCAGGCGAAAAAGGCTGGACTGGGGTAACCTGTGAATACTCAAATTAAAAAAACTTCTATTTACATAGTGAAAAAAAAATAATTAAATAAACTAAGTGCAAACATAGGCAGGTATGAGTTTAAGTACTATACAACCTTTAAAATCTTACTCTATTACGGTTAGTAGCTCCTCAGTTTCCTCGTAAGAGAGATTGGATAGATCAGACTGTAAGGCTCTTTTACAGTTTGAGAAATTCATTGAGTGGACGCTCAATTTACGATTTATAGTGTGACCATTAGTGCTGTGCACTCCCTGAGGTATGCGTGCGGCGGGGGGGGGGGGGGGGGGGGGGGGGGGGGGGGGGGGGGGAATCGGCTGCTGCGCTCTGTCAGTTCGCCGTCAACGCTCATGGCGGCAGGTAGTGTTATTTGTATCGGACTGTCTATGTTAGACGCACATGGAGATAAATATTCAAAGACGGGTCGTGCGTTATCTCGTGATATGAAATGGAAGATGAAGTTGAAACAGAATCTATGTCAGAATAACTTTCGTTAGAATATATAATTGTTAGTAAATATAAAAAATGTTCAATAAAACAAGTCCTTTGAATTATAAGTTTACTTCTTATTTATCACCTGCATATTTTTAATAAAATATGAGTATATTTAAGTTACATTTTAATCAACTAAGTAAGTATAATATATTACAGATAGATAGCCTCCGACCATCGTCCCGCCACAAGTCTTGCCTTAGAAATGCAAACTGATATCGTAAGATATGTCCGACATGTATTGATCTCATGTGAACTCATTCAGTTTTTTCTTTGCCTCCCACCTCACCGTGCACAGCACTAATGGTCACACTATAGCCTGTTGTACAGGTATGGTTCTAGGAGCATTAAAAATCTGGATGCAAAATGATATTTCCATAGCATGCGTCGATCCCATACATTTTCGGACTTAACGACTAGCGTCATCGCTAATCGAATGTAACTTTGCTAATCCCTCAGGTATACAACTAATAATCCACTGACTCGACAGGCTGAAACGCCTCTAATGACGGGTTCCTATATCAGTCAGTCGGTAACCAGCTACAACTAGTTTCTCCTTGTTCAGTTCAGTTCTTGCTTGTGGCTACTGTGACTAGGGAGTGTCACAATTCCTCCAATGTCAATGTCACGATATTTTCATAAACTTATTAGGAGATAGTGTAGGTCAAGAATATGACCGGTATTCTGAATTTGGAAAGTTTCTCCTTGAAAACGTGTCAAAAGTTTGACACTAGTTTGTTGTCCTTTTTTCAAGGAGATGCAAGAGTCGTAGCCGGTTACCGACGGATATAGAGACAGGGTCTGTGCTGAGTGACGGTATGGAATGGCAAAGGATTTATGTACGCGAAAACGATTTTGAATCTTATTTAAACCATTCTAAGTGCTCACATTTCGATGATATCACAAGGAGACATTGAGTGGACGCTCAATTTACGATTTATAGTGTGACCATTAGTGCTGTGCACTCCCTGAGGTATGCGTGCGGCGGCGGCGGCGGGGGGGGGGGGGGGGGGGGGGGGGGGGGGGGGGGTCGGCTGCTGCGCTCTGTCAGTTCGCCGTCAACGCTCATGGCGGCAGGTAGTGTTATTTGTATCGGACTGTCTATGTTAGACGCACATGGAGATAAATATTCAAAGACGGGTCGTGCGTTATCTCGTGATATGAAATGGAAGATGAAGTTGAAACAGAATCTATGTCAGAATAACTTTCGTTAGAATATATAATTGTTAGTAAATATAAAAAATGTTCAATAAAACAAGTCCTTTGAATTATAAGTTTACTTCTTATTTATCACCTGCATATTTTTAATAAAATATGAGTATATTTAAGTTACATTTTAATCAACTAAGTAAGTATAATATATTACAGATAGATAGCCTCCGACCATCGTCCCGCCACAAGTCTTGCCTTAGAAATGCAAACTGATATCGTAAGATATGTCCGACATGTATTGATCTCATGTGAACTCATTCAGTTTTTTCTTTGCCTCCCACCTCACCGTGCACAGCACTAATGGTCACACTATAGCCTGTTGTACAGGTATGGTTCTAGGAGCATTAAAAATCTGGATGCAAAATGATATTTCCATAGCATGCGTCGATCCCATACATTTTCGGACTTAACGACTAGCGTCATCGCTAATCGAATGTAACTTTGCTAATCCCTCAGGTATACAACTAATAATCCACTGACTCGACAGGCTGAAACGCCTCTAATGACGGGTTCCTATATCAGTCAGTCGGTAACCAGCTACAACTAGTTTCTCCTTGTTCAGTTCAGTTCTTGCTTGTGGCTACTGTGACTAGGGAGTGTCACAATTCCTCCAATGTCAATGTCACGATATTTTCATAAACTTATTAGGAGATAGTGTAGGTCAAGAATATGACCGGTATTCTGAATTTGGAAAGTTTCTCCTTGAAAACGTGTCAAAAGTTTGACACTAGTTTGTTGTCCTTTTTTCAAGGAGATGCAAGAGTCGTAGCCGGTTACCGACGGATATAGAGACAGGGTCTGTGCTGAGTGACGGTATGGAATGGCAAAGGATTTATGTACGCGAAAACGATTTTGAATCTTATTTAAACCATTCTAAGTGCTCACATTTCGATGATATCACAAGGAGACAGCGGGATGCCGCGGCAGGCTGTGACATACCGTGGCAATGTGAGTGCTAAGGGTGTTAAAATAAGATTCAAAATCAATTCTGCGTATAATAATCCTTTGCCATGCCATGCGGTCAGTCAGCGCCGGGCCATAGAGATCAAGACAACATAATACCTTGTTTTGAATTCTATGAGGATATCCATCCATGGGCTGCAGTAGCCACTTAACATCTGGTGGACTGCATGCTCGTTTGCCATATAAGTAGTATATAAATAAAATATAGCAACCCGCCATAAGTCTTGACAAAATTTTTATTTTAACTACATATTTCACGTTGTAAATCGGGCACTTACATCTATGGGGGAAGCCCCCTTCAGCTGTGGTCGTCCTTTGTCTAACACGATAATGACAAATGAATAGCTTACACAACAAACCCAAAAATTTTGAATATTCCAAACTATGTGAGTAAAAATTTATATTCCATCTACTAAGGAGTACCTACCACAAAATTGAAACCAGAGGCAGTTGCTAGTCGAAAAGCTATTACAACTGGTAAACTATGCTTTATAAGTATCAACCTAGGCCATGAATTCAACTGGCTTGTAAGATGCAACAAGTAAATGAAAGTGAAACGGAAGACTACACTCTCATAATCCAACAAACCGCTTACTAAGCTAAACATTTCCAGTATAAGCTGACCGCGCATTGTGCAGGCTTTTCGTAGAATGAGAGGTCAGCTTATACTGGAAAAATGTAGCCGTGCGTACATGCTCGACGTATAATTGAGAAAAATCGACCGTATATATGTATATATATACCTAGTCAGGTCATAAGTATTGTCACACAGTAAAAACTTTTCTTTTAGAATACTGGCCACAAAAAAGTTTATAGAATTCGAATTTCGAATTGTTCATGAAAATAAAAATGTATACTTTTTAGAATTTTACTTTTTTTAAATATGGAGTGGTCCAACGAGGTCATTTTCCATCCTCGCTCATGGTATGGTTGGCGAGCGCAGATGGCGCTCAGCCCTGTAAGTATTTGATAAGGCAACTAGCGCAAGGGCACCATTTAGGTACGAACCTCGGCTTGGGCCGTTGCCGGAATGGGGATAGGAGAGAAACGCCCGGGTACATGTTTGTATCTCGTGTAGGCGGCAACTGAAGGGACTCGTCGACCTCGCCGGCGAGGTCGGTGTATCTGTGAAGTGTTTGCTCTGTCTAATGTAGATATCTTTCTCGTCATACGGATCTCCGAGAACGTGTCTCGGTCGACTGAGGGTATTCTTAGCGTTTCAAAGAGTTCTGCGTTTTAATTTATACTATGTTGGACGGTGTCCAACATATCGTAACTAACTAACCAATTCTAATTTAAATCGTAGTACTGTACGTTCATGTATCAGCCGATGAGAAGACATTTTATTCAGCTGGCTCTTTTGGGAGCAAAAACATTAAAAACCTATTGATGGGTTTTGAAAGGTTAAGTTAGCGACCTCGAAATTCTCAAATATATTTCCTCAGGACGAACGTGTCCTTGATTTGAACAAATGTTAACTTCAACAGATTTAGCATATATAGCATAAAAATAGATACACACCTTGATAAATGACATTTTATAATCAAATCACCAGTACTAATTAGGCCGGAGTTAATAAAAGGATTCCCTTAAAATTTTCAGTAGCATTTTCTTCGAAAGACATTTAACCTACCTTATATTCACCCCGGTTCGATACAGAGAAAATAACAATAAATGCCTACAATCCTAATCCAAAGTCATTCTCAGGCCCGGTTTCACCAGCACAAATGCACCTTCTCTCGTGTGCCAGAACAGCTGTTGCTATGACCACTAAATAGATTCGCTAACATTCGACCGACTTGAAAAGAGATCCTTGTACGTCCTGCTATATTGTGGTATGACGTATGTAATTTGCTAAGAAGCTGTTCGTTCTGTTAAATTTTAGCATAAAGATCTTTGCTTTGGATATTCATTTTGATACTGTTTTGACACCATGCCTTGCAATGATTAGTGCTTGATAAATGAAATAATCTGTGTATCAAAACAGTACATAGTCAGAATCCATAATGTATTCCCAGTTTAAGGGAGAATTCGTTCGTGTATTATTCTGTCAAAAACGTACGAAAATAATCATCAATTTATCGTCCTAAGAGGCTAAATAGATAAAACAAACAATTTATAATCTAAGATCTCGTAACTTACTCTATTTAATTATTGATTGAAACGGGTATTTATCGCGGATATACCTTGTTGATTTGTTATCCCGACGTTTCGGCGTGTTGCAACAGTCGTGGTCTCGGGTTGAATGGAGTACTTGGAGCTACCGTCGGAAAGTGTGGGAAGCTGCAGCAACTACCCTCACTACTACTTACTCTTACTCTATTTATGTGATAAATCAATTTATCGTTTACAACCATAGGTACTATTATTGTTTGTTGTTTGTAAGTATGTATGTTTGGAGTATTGACAATTTTTTGTTCTTATTATTATGTAAGTTAAATAAAAAAATGTATTTGCTATCCTACCGGCTGCGCCACGTACCTTCTCATAAAATGACACTGCTTTTTGTCAAGTGTTAAAGGTTTCCTAAACCCAAATACATTAAAGATTCTATCTCTTTTAGGCCTGTATCTAGAATTGAACTCAACACTCAAAACTCGAGCTAATATTTTTAATAGTTCTTTGAAAATCTACCCTCGAGCCTCGATTAATACTTGTGCCGAATTCTAGAATGTGCCTTTCATCACATTCACACGTCGTCCCGCCGCAAAAAGAAAAACGGCGCTAAATAAACCATTCTACAGGTCGTCATTTAATGAATCCCGATGGGAATTTTCATGTAAAACTATAAAACTAAACAGGTTGAAACATTAACATTATCTAAAGCTATGTTTAACATTTAACATAGTGCAAAATAGATAAACTCTTACAACTATATTTTTTTCTATTAAACTATGTATTTATTTTTTAACGATTTTCTAGGTTTATTTAGATTTTTTTTATTTTTGAAAGATCAATTAGATCGAGGATTATACAAATGATAAAAACTGCTTGTTAACATGGACTATGGATTAGATACATCAGTAAAATTCCATGAAATACATTATGTAAACAATAATACTTAAACCTGAAAGCCACTATGCAAAGGGTATATAACAACCTTTCAAATGATATACAAAAAATTGACAATAGACAAAAATTACCTTCTAAAATTTTTAAAAACTTACTTAAACGACCAAAAATCTTCTCGGTCAAACCGACCAAAAATGAGCAACTTAATATTTCCATAACACTTCTCTTCTATTGTTATGTATGTATTTTAATTCGATATTGGTATAGTTTAGTCTATCATATAAAGTATTTAAGTAGGTTTATTTAAGTAGTATGTACCTATATTATGCTATATTTATTAGTCCTGTGCAAATTTTCTTTTTTACCTTTTCTGTGCACTACCTACACATCTTTGTCTACAATACACAAAGGTTATCTGGAAGAGAATGCTCTTTAGCATTAAGTTCGCCTTTGTACTAGTTTTATAAGTGCAATAAAGTATTTTCAATTTTCAATTTCAATTTAAACGAAGACTTTATAAAAGCTTACTATAACATATCGGATTATCTAATTAGATGATAAAAAAGTTTAGACTGAATTAAAAAAAATATTCTAACAATTTAGCCGCAGTTTCAAAGAAAAAATTCTAATTGGAAGGTAGGATCCGATTTCCAATCGAGGACTCTTTCTTTGTTTCATCTGAAGTTCCTTAAAGAATGTCGCTAGAAATAGACGCTCAAGAAATATTCGGAGGATGCGACGATATTATCTGTGAACCCGGGGTGGCTACGGTTGTTCCTAAGACTAACTGGAGCGATGCAGCCTTAGATGCCTTCTGTAACGAAGTGTATATAGATCCTATCTGTGCCACTCAGTCATTTCAAAGAGCTGCCATGATTAGATTCATCAACTTTTATAGTAGTGGAACGGTTGCACCAGGGTTCAGTACTTTCGACATCATCGCAACAACGATCTTGATGATGCCTACTGAATCAGGTCGGGCCGCTACAGATTTACTCTTTCCGGTCTCTGCTGATGTTATGACTGACACTCAGTCTCCCTTATTCGCAGTTTCCCCACAGGCAGCCATAGGAGAGGAGCAGTCAAAGTCGACCCCATCTACGACTTCCCTGAAGATCGTCACAGAATATGGATCGATATATAAAATCGACACAGGATCGGACTCCGCGGAGAAGCCTCTTCCGGGAGCGCATGGAACCACAATCCAGTCTAACCCGCTTATCCATGATTACACAACGAGCGAGTGTTCAAGCTTCCTAGGAGACACAGCTGCCACTTCTGCTCAGGGAGGTATGATGCACCTGAGGAAGCTCTTTGGATATCTAGCTCTAACCCTTCTGAGGGGGATAGTGAAAGACAAGACCCAATTGGCGAATGCCTTCTCAAAGGCTCAATATCGGAGAAACCGGCTGGCCCTTTTATTCGACCCCACTAAAGAAGGTGCCTACTCTCCTCCATGTTTGGCAGCTTTGACTAATACATTGGACGGATTACTAAAAAATCATAGGAGTCCACGGTTGTTGTTCGCCTTCGTTGTGCTTAATTGGATGAAATGTCAAAGATTAGGCAACACATGGGCCACCTCTATATTGGCAGCAACTGTCCTGACTCATACTGCTTACAACGGACTGCAGATGTTGCACATGCTAACCGAGATATCCAATCACTACTCTGTCAGTTGGAGAACATCTATATTTCGAGCAGACCAGAGAATCATGGAGGAAAATCATGATGTTTCTTAAGAAATACTCAAAGAAGACGGGGTTGGAGATGGCATATCCCTGGGCTAGAATCATCGATGACGCCTATCTTATGGAGTATTCTGCAAAGAAGAATTTCCAATTATGTGTCATATTAGCCGGGATTGTGGAGATCTCCCAAGATAATCCAGGGGTATGGGAATCCAATTGGGTTAAAACCAGATTGGTAGAAGTTGAAGAGCTTAAGTACGTCTCTCGAGCATTCTGCGACAAGTTCAGTGTTAAATTGGATGATTTGAAGTCCATCATAACGTCCAATGGAGTTCTAGACGACGCCAAAAAGATGAAGGCGGCCGAAACAGGGGCAAATGACAGGGCGGAGCGAACCCCGTTGGGGATGGACGACTATTAATCCTCTCCCAAAGTTCCAGACTGAATACCTATGTAGATGTAAGCATGGATTAAGAGTTATAGTATTATCGGTTGTAAGAAAACTTTTAACAATTTATATAATAACGTCAATATAAAAAAGCGGCCAAGTGCGAGTCGGACTCGCCCATAAAGGTTTCCGTAGCAGCAAGTAACATAATATAAAAGTTCTTGTAGTTCGTTGTAACTTTTTTATATTTGAGTTGATTGAATGAAAGGTAAATTGTGGTTTACGATTTATGACGTATTAAAAAAAACTCATCAGTTTTGAAGACCTATCCATAAATACCCCACACGTATGGGTTTGATGAAAAAAAAATTCGATTTTCAGTTCTAAGTATGGGGAACCCCCAAATTTAATGTTTTTTTTTTAATTTTTGTGTATAAATCTCAATGCGGTTCACAGAATACATCTACTTAACAAGTTTCAACATTATAGTTCTTATAGTTTCGGAAAAAAGTGGCTGTGACATACGGACGGACAGACAGACAGACCGACAGACATGACGAATCCGTAAGGGTTCCGTTTTCGCCATTTGGCTATGGAACCCAAAAAATGACTAAGATTTCACGAAATACAGAAATTTAAACTTTTTGATGGAATTGTATCATTTTATAACATACCACAAGCGAACACAAATCAATAATCACTGATTTTGTATGTTTTTAACAAACTTTTCTCATCAAAAAATGTATTTGATCCATTTGGATGAAATATAATTTTATACTAACCTTTTTAAAATTTAAATAAATAATTATGTATCATAGATTTTCTGACTTCAAACCTGATAAACACGTGTAAAGATAAAACCTAAACCGAAAATAAATTTAAGCACACGTTACTCTATTAGTTCTTTATCGTGAAAAAGTGCAAAACGTGAACTATACCTAACTCTAATTTTGTTACTTATAACTTACAAAAGGAACAGAGTCCTTACACGCATCAATATAGATACCATTTTCGTTTGTCAACATTATACAAGCTTTCTTTAATGCCTTTATTACAACATAAAGTAGAAAGTATACAGAGTGAGTTTGGAAAATGTATGTTATCCTTAAAAAAGAAATAACTTTTCTTATGAGGGCATTGACCCTTGAGTTATCATACATTTTCTTGCACCCATACCAAATACCATAAATATTTCAACGTCAACAATCACCATCATACAAAGTTGTATGATCAATGCGGATCCGATCATACAATTTTGATAATACCAAAGTTATACATATTTCTATGTTAAATTACAAAAAAAACTATATTAGTAATTATATACTAATATTTTGAAATTATGCAAATAACCTAGCATAACATTGTCACGCTAAGAAATATACCTCCGCGAATATTCGATATTGAATTGAATTAGACCGATCTAAGAACCAAAGAATACAGCTTTATCGATCACCTTTCTGTGACGTAATATATGGACACAGATTAATATGCAACTTATTGTACAAGTTAGATCTTAGGAAAATCCAATTATACATATCTATTAGTATTATCGCGTATTTTCATGTTCAAATAAAAATTTACACGTCAACTTTAGTTGCTAAGAAACTTTAGTAGTCTATTTAAAAGTAATCGAAATTGCAATAGATCTATTTATTTCTTATTGAAAGTCCCATTTCTTTTTTCTAAAAGGACTTTTTTCTGCTTTATCCAAGATCCAAGACCATAACAACGCAACAAATGCATAACAAATTCTTTAACAATTCTTTACTCTGGGCCTTGTTTCACGGAGCTTACAAATTACAATATCTAGTAACACTGGTTATTTCATATTAAGTTTAACTGTTTATTGGTTAAGGCATCACGGATTAGAGACATAAAGCTCCGTCGCTATTACGTCTATGGAATTATTGCAGTCAATCAGATCTGGGCAAATCGGATCTGTATCAAAGAGTCTTACCACAAAAATGTTAAACACTCGCTAAGCACTGTTTAATAATAATCTTGAACAAGAATTGGTAAAGATTTTTAAACACGCGTTAAACAGTGTTTAACTTCTTTTGTGGTAACAAGGATAGATTTTAAATCACGCTGGATAGGAATTATTGATAATTACTATACAGACTAAAAGCCAAAGATTCAAGAAAGTGAGTGGACCATAATATCCCCAACCTTAATTAACAAGTTTAGGCCATTGTGTAACATATGTCATGAACTAAATACCATCATGCTCTTGTCCCACTGAGTAGGACTTATGTTATAAACTAAAAGTGTAACATATTATTTACAAAACAAAATAGCAATGTTACCGTAGTTTGTAAGTGTTGTAGAACAGGGCCCGGTGTTGTTTTGTAGTTAGGCCATGAGTTCCCAGTAGGAAAGCAGACGTTCTCCGCCGCCCGCGTGCATCGTCTGAGGCCGGATGAAGTTCATCTCAATGGTCTTGAACCGCTTCTTGAGTTCCAAGTCGAATGACTGCGGAAGAGATTCATCTTTTACAATTTCAGCACATGGTTTTATTAAACTTATTTTAATTTTATGGAACATGGTATAGCTGGGTAAACCTACTCCATATACTCCTGTCTTAGGCTCTATAGCGGCTGCGTTCTTTACCCAGCGAATATTGCAATTTACCACCAGGCGCTGCCTAAATCATTTTCAAATGAAGAGCGCGCGACAGTTACTGTACCTGCGAGTTGTCCTCTGCGAGGTCCAGCGGCGGCGCCTGGCTGCCGGCAGCGAGCACGGCGGCGGCGGCGGCGCACAGCGCGGGCGAGTAGTGCCGCCGCAGTGCCGCCGCCTCCCACAGCGACGAGCCCAGCGCGCGGGAGTTGCTCGCGCACGTCTCTTCCATCATGTACGGGTCGTTTGACACTGAGAAGACAAGACAAGGGCGATATGATTAATAACTATGTTTTAAGAAGTTCATAAAAGCTAGTTATCGACTGCGTAGTTTTCTAGCTAACCGAAGGCCTCCAACAGGGCTACGGAATAATATTATTTTACAGATTTCTAATGTTCAATTCAAATGAACAGAGCCAGCTGGAGAAACTTCCCACGCTATATGGGCGATATGATTAATAACTATGTTTTAAGAAGTTCGTAAAAGCTAGTTATCGAGTCCGTAGTTTTCTAGCTAACTGAAGGCCTCCAACAGGGCTACGGAATAATATTATTTTACAGATTTTCTATGTTCAATTCAAATGAACATAGCCAGCTGGAGAAGCTTCCCAAGCTATATCTATCTAGAAGTACTCACTGATGTGCGGGTTGTCCTCGAGACAGATCATGCGTTTGAGCGCGGGGTGTCGAACCAGCAGGTTGGAGACTAGCTGCAGCAACGCCGCCGCGTCCTCGGGCGAGGCCAACAGCGCGAGTCGACAGAGACGTTTCGCGAACGCCGCTACGAGGCTCTCCGGTAGGTGGCTGGAAGAAGTTATGTAATGTGACTAGCGTGCACTGTTGGCTAATTCCGGCATTAGTTCAGGAAACGCAACTAGATGGCGCTAATAAACCTGTCCGCTTGCAGAATCGCGGTGTTGTAGCGGTTTGCTAATTGGCATAAGTTGTACCATGGTTTATGAAATACTGCTTCAAAGTTCAGCTAAGTGTGATTATAATATCTCAGATCCCTCCCAGTACTTAATAGGCGAAGATTTAAAATGGTGGCTTCTAATATAATGCAAGGATAACTCAGTAAACTTAACTCGGTACCTGGCTCGAGACGCGACTCCTCTCCCGTTCCCCGCGCCTCACTCCCGCCAGTAGCGTTGGCATATTTGTTAGCGATACACGCGTGAGCGTCATTTCAGTTTTCTTCAGAGTTTTTTTCTTTTGCTGTTTTTTGGTTAAAGTTTTTTGTTTTTGTATATTATATATATTTGGCGTAATAAAGAGGCGGCCTATACCCAACAGTGGGTGCAAACGGGCTGAGATGATGATGATGATGATATTATTTACAACGAGTCGGGGAGTGAATTTGAGGACGACGATGCACAGTATGAAAAATGACCGGAAAAACGGTCATCCACTTTTTATTTCTTCATTCAATAATGAAAATGTTTTCAAATGCATGAGTATAGAACACCCAAAATTCATATGTATGTCCAGCAGAGATACGATTCTTTTTTTCTAAATAATCTGTAATTTTGTGTAACTATAATCTACAGTTTAAAAAATGTGTTTGTATATTCACTAGTGTCCTCATATGGAGATTTTATGTAGGCATATGATATATGAAATGGTTATATTTTAGCTCCAATGGCTTAAAAGATATTTTGAAAAAATTCAATTTCGGTTTTTATCTTTTTATTACTATATTTTACCATAGTTGGATTCAAAATCCTAATTAATATATTGTTTGACATTGTGTTAATAACATATCAAAATATTTGATATTATCTTTGAAGAACTTGGAGAACACTGGCGCCGGTGTTTCCAGAGGAAAAATTGAAGGACCAAATAATTAAATTAGTCGGGTATTTTTTTTTTCTGGTTGAGAAGGTCCCGTCTCGTATTAGTGAAGTCCTCGCCGTCATTATCGAAGTCCGGCCTTCAAACTCATAATCGACCTCCAATTGTCTATTTCACGGCCTTTGCAATAATGTACTATTATTTCTTAACGTCCAATTTAGTGGACAAAATAAATAAAAGAAAAGTACGAGTAATGAAAACACTAAGTAGGTACGCCACAAAATAAATATATATAAAATATGTTTATTTTTATTTATATATGAGGTGTATAGAATCAAAGACAGCCAAGTCCGTATTGTGTTTAATTTCACTTGAGAACGAATTTTAATTTATTCATTATCTATTTAAACCACCATTAGGGACGTCTGAGTGCTTTGGTCATAGTTTTATATTCCTACAGTAAGTTTTTACGAGATTTCCTCTTTTATTTATGGTAAAAATACGGTGAAATAGGCATTTTTTTCGTTTTGTGAAAAATCAGCGGAAGTGGATATAGCTGCCTCTGATTCTATACGTCTCATATTTCTTACGACCTCCGTGGTGCCGTGGGTGAATAGCCGGCTGAGACGCAGTAGCGGGTTCGATTCCCCCCGCGGAACAAAAGTTTGCACGATCTACAGATATTTGTTCCCGGTCTGGTTGTTTCTCTATATATTATAAGTATGTATTTACAAAAACAAATGTATACAAGTATTCTATCAGTTTTCTGGTTCCTATACTACAAGCTCTGCTTAGTTTGGGGCTAAGATAGCGCTGTGTGAAATGTCCAGCCATATTTATTTATATTTAAAATACACAAAGCCATCATATAAGTAATGCGTACGATGAGTAGGTATTTAGTATGTACTCACGTGGAGCTGAGGAAGACGTCCGCGATGTGCATCAGGCGTCGCTTGTAGCGGGTAGCGAACATCTCCGGCTCGAACATCGCGTACAGTCGGTCGTACATGTCGGGGTACGAGATGTTGTGGCGGCGGACGAGTTCGAGCACACCCTGCAGCGCTAACATGCTGATTGGACCACCTGCGGACATGAATAATGCTTATACAGGGCGCTTCGGCATTTATATATACCTGAAAGAGGTTCCTTTACATTATTGGTAAAAATGTGGTTTTAAGTGAAGCAAACGACTGCCAGAGACTCACGAGGATCACTTTGAAACGTCAATTTTAAGTGGCAGGCCTACACTCGCTGGATGCCATATTTTAAGTAAATTATTATTTATAGTTCTAACGTATACAGTAATAGTGTACAGTACAGTATAAATATTGCTGAACATTTCACACAGCGCTATCTAGCCCCAAACTAAGCAGAGCTTGTACTATGGGAACCAGATAACTGATAGAATGCTTATATACTTTTTTTTGTAAATATGTACACACTTATCTTTACATAGTATAAAATGAAGTCGCTTCCGCTGTTTGTTACCTTAGATCTTTTAAACTACTCAACGGATTTTAATGTAGTTTTCATCAATAGTATGAATGAATGAATGAAAACACTTTATTATACATAGTATAAACAAAAAAAAATACAAACAAAATATAAAGCAAATAGTACAATGGGCGGTCTTATCGCTTAGAAGCGATCTCTTCCAGACAACCTTTGGATGGAGAGGATTTTGTTATAACAAAGATAATGGTCGGGGGTGTACATTTATGGCCAAACTATTTATTAAGAGAGTGCGTCTAATACCATAATAAAAATATAACTAGATAATAAATTTTATAAATAAATACTAATAGAACATATGTACTTACATTAAATATATATATATATATATACACATATAGAATATAATAAATACATATTATTATACATACTTAATATAACAATATGTTTTATAAAGATAAGCTGATAAATGCGATTACATACATATATAAATGAGTTGTGCGATACTACGACGTTTCTGACAAATACAAACTTTTAACCCTGGATTTAAATATGGCTAAGGATGGGGCTTGCCGTATTGTTACTGGTAACGCGTTCCAGAGATATACTGCACGGACGGTAAAGGATTTGTCGTAGAAGTCAGTACTGTGCACTGGAGTTTTTAGCAATAGATTTTCAGACGACCGGATAGTAGTGATTCAATAGGAAGGTTTATATGTATAATACATACATAACTCTGTTTGTTTGTTAGTTACCTTTACACAACTAAACGGCTGAACGGATCGTAATGAAATTTTGCAAGGAGATTATATCCTGGGAAAAGACATAGGCTACTTTTTAACCAACTGCGCAAAATGAGAGTAAAATTTTATTGAAAAACCACCTGTGCGAAGCCACGGGCGGGTCAGCTAGTAATATATAGAAAAACATCTAGACCTGGAACATATCGAACCCGCTACCTTCTGCGTCTCAGCCGGCTATTCAGGCACTGCGCCACGTCACCCGTAGTACTTTACCTGCATCCAGACTATCGCACAGCATATCAGTAGCAAGTCTCGGCTTGTTCAGTAGCGGCATCATACGCTCCACCAGCAGCAGCAGGGCGCGGCGGTGCGTTCGGCTGCACGAACAGAGCGCCCACTGACACGCGAAGCCCCAGCATTTGTTGGCGTAACGCTTGCAGACGCCTGGGTTGTACGGGAAGGGAGCTTCACCTGGAAAAGAGATGACACTATTGACTGCTTCCACACCGTCATGCGCAAGCCGCGTCCCTGGTGCGGGTTGCAGGCTGCGGGGCAGCTCCAACACCGTCTTGGCAATGATAGCCGACAGACTATACTGCCCGTACACCAGATATTGCTGTCACAGGTATGCTCTCAAAAATTCTATTTAAGGGGACACCGGAGGGACAATCGCCCATACAACACGTACTACCAAGATCATTTCTAATTGGAGCATATTTCTACCTTAATAAGGTATTATTTTAATTTGAATAGTATTTATCTAGGTTCCCAAACCATATATTAGATCAAAATACTTACCTAAAATGAAATAGAAGCGTATCGCATTCTGCATGTTTTTACGTCATAAAAGACCTGTTTTCAACCTAATTATTTCGTATTAAAAACAACAACATCTTACGTATCCTAGTCATGGAAACATAGATTATATCGTCTAGTTACAGAATAACAACACAATGAGAAAAATACAACAAGTTTTCAGTCATCATTTTTGGTATTACGGAACATGGTCAAAATCTAATCAAATTTAGAATCGTTCTATTGCTATCACTGTCGCTCTGCGTGGCTAAACTTCGACACTAAACAGGGATAGCGATATTCAGCCCGAAGTTTTTGACGCTGCCGAATTGAAGTTGCGCTCGGGGTTCGCCGGCGCGTTAATATAAGTACGCTTTGTGATGTGTCCTTAGATGTGCTACATAATTGCTTGAAATAAATGTATTGCATTTTATTTATTATTGGTGATACATCCATAATAATATTAAAATTCTGTCTCTTTGTCCGTTTTCCCCACTAAACGGGTGGACTGATTTTGATGTCATTTGGTATATAGGTTTTTTTTTATTTTGTGGAGGCGCACTTTCTTAGTATTTTTTTATGTTTATGCGACATCCATCATGATCATGTAAAAAATCTTTTTTTTTTTAATATTTGGAGGGGTATAACAAAACTGTCTTAGTAAATTTTCATGTTTATGTGACATCCATCATGATTATTTTGAAACATTTGAAAACTTCTTAAGGCATTTTTTGAGATGGAGAAAACCATTGAACTCGCGACACCTCTGTATATAAGTATCTCGTAATTGTTCAAGTTTTCACTTCTGTCGGCAGCTCCAGGAGTGCCTTTTTTTTATAAGGTAACGCGACGTCACAATACCATGGTCCACCTGATGATAAGCAGTTATTATTCAAAGAAAGAGGAGACTTTAAGATTAGTAATTCTGGAAATGGATTGAAAGCCCATGTTTAACAGTATCCCTATGGCTGCTATTTCAAAATGCTTTATAATTTTCTTATAATGCTGAATTATAACGTAATATTTTCTAGAGACTTCCCCTTGACTTGTGACACAAAGACAGATAGCAATTCCCAATTTTCTGGAATATATTTTAACTTGATACCAGACCAGGAATAAAAATATTGACAGGAGTCCCTGTTTTAAAATTATTAGGGATTAACACTTACTGTTGACACCACAAAGTAACAATTCCTCCTTTTCAATGTCATCCTTCTCCTTAGCTTTGTTCACATCTATCTCACAGATCAGCAGTTTGTCGAGGAGTTCCAGGTAGTTCTGCATGTATGCTGAGGATGGTGACCTGTCAAAACCACTTTTAGGTCAAACATAGTTTCATTACTAGGTATAGAGGTAGTGGGTTCGATCCCCGCCGCGGAACAAATATTTGCATGATCTACAGATATTTGTTCCGGGTCTGGTTGTTTTTCTATATATTATATATAAGTATGTATTTACAAAAAGGTATATAAGTATTCTACCAGTTATCTGGTTCCCATAGTACAAGCTCTGCTTAGTTTGGGGCTAGATAGCGCTGTGTGAAATGTCCAGCAATATTTATTTTTTTATATTTACTCTACTCTCTCTTTTTGTTTATGATTTTAATTACTGTAACTCAATTGGGAAGGAATTGCACCCTGCAAAAGAACTACCTAACGAAGGGAGCAGTGGAATTACTAAATTTGTGCCTATGTCATTTTTGGTTGAATATTTTTTTTTTATGTGACGTTATCATATCACAATACAAGCCCATGGCCTACCGATATTAAACAGTTACCATTGCATTGTTATTGCAGCTCTTAGAAGCAATTTACGAACCTTAGGGTCAGAGTTCCGCAGCGCGGCGTAACGAGGCGTGTTTTAACACGCATCCAGTTCACTTTCGCGCTCTCATTCAAATTTGTATATTCTATCTATCGCTTTCTTAAAAAGTTCGCGCCTCGTCGCGTCTTGGTGTAAACTGACCCTTAAAGAGTCGCAAAGGTGGGAAATGTAGGTTATTCATCGAATGTTTTATCAGCAGCTTAGTAGCAGTAGGTCCTACCGTTCCTTTATTATTTGTAAAGTGAACATTAATTTCAAACAAATTGAAGAAAAACAATATCATTTTTAGAATTTTAATTGTTAATAATGATATTCGTCATTTAGTGACTACGAGGCTTAATGGTGTACTTACTTGCGATAAGCTATGCTTGAAAGCACTCGGAGTCCATACTGCTGCACGTCTCGGTACTCTGTGAACTCTTGGAAGCGTGCCAGGATAGCAGTCATTGAGAGCTCAGAGTGTAACAGGACTTTGAATATGTTCTGAAATAAAATTTGCCTTTTAGTGTCTGTTTTATTATATAGGGGGAAGGGTCACAGGATTTACATTAATAAAATGG
Source organism: Philereme vetulata (assembly GCA_918857605.2). Taxonomy (NCBI): domain Eukaryota; kingdom Metazoa; phylum Arthropoda; class Insecta; order Lepidoptera; family Geometridae; genus Philereme; species Philereme vetulata. The sequence goes on from OU975482.1 coordinate 3,841,791, forward strand.
ATTTTTATGATTACAAATATATTTTTTTCTCGCAAAGCAGTCATTACTGTGTTACCTTCAATCTATTTGATGGGAAGTAGTACCCAGAGGAAGCTTCTAGTGGATAGCATCCTTCAGCCTGCATCAGCTTGCAAGTTGTGATCAGGGCTTGAAGCCGAGATGCGGTGCGGCCTCTGGTGATCAGCTCGAGGCACCGAGTGAGTGCTACCTCGTAACAGTCGCGCAACCATTTTATGTATTCTACCTCTGGATTGCTTTCTGCAAACAAATCAATCATATAATTCAAAATTGATTTGAATTGCTGTTTTCAAAGATTATTTTTAATAGTCAATTTTACTGCCAGGTCTTCTGCAACCAAGCCAGGCAAGAATGGAACATAATATCCACCTAATGTACATATATATATGTACATAATACTAGCTGACCCGGCAAACGTTGTTTTGCCATATAAATAATTGCTATTAAAAAATAAGGGTTGATCGTAGAAGGGTGAAAATTGAGGATTGTATGTATTTTTGCATGTTGTATCATAAAAAAATAGAAATTAAAAATATTGTCTAAAAAATAAAAAATAAAATTTAGGGGTGGACTACCCCTAACATTTAGGGGGATGAAAAATAGATGTTGGCCGATTCTCATAGATACCAGATAAACACAAAAAATTTCATCAAAATCGGTCAAGCCGTTTCGGAGGAGTATGGCAACGAAAACTGTGACACGAGAATTTTATATATTAGATTACATTAGAGTTTCTCAAGTATGTGGATTTATGCAATTCTTGTTATAAACAAGAATCTTAACCTGAAATTGGTATTTGTTTAATGCTATGAAATAAGTAACAGCCAATAGCTACATACAGTCATGTCCCTACACTAGAATTCTCTGTACCAAATATCTCTAAATCATACGAGCATGTCTCGCAACCAGACAGGAATCAAATCCACAAAAAAGAACTGTACTACAGAGACTATTGGTTTTATGCGTTACCCAATAGTAGGGAATAACTATTCACCATTTGTTAGGTTACTAGTTATCCTCTATTGCTATACGTCGGGTACTGTCCGGTCACTAGTCTTTGTTTCCTAGTCCAAGATGCAGAGGTAATGCAAACAACTGATGTGGATTTACTGAAGCACTATTTATTGTCCGTTACATTGCGTTAACCACTCTACTAAGAAGGTTGGTGACGACTGCGGGAAGCGGCGGCTACTCGTGCCCCGTTGGGCCAAAACGCAGACTTGCATAAAACTCAGCCACAGAATATACTACAGTAGCCCTGCCCCCACAGTCATCCCTTCCTTAAAAAAAATTTTTTATATACTAAAAAATTTACATCTAAAATTACCAATTACTACTGAACCCTAAATACACATTGTACCTCACATTACATGGCTGTTATTCATGATTGCTCAACGGAAATGCTTACACAGTGTTTTGCCTACGGTTGCTACCTATTGAACTTTGAGCTCTTTCATAAGAGTAATACATTGTTACCTAACTACAGTCAAAATCTGTTATAACGACATCGAAGGGACTACTCATATTGAGTCGTAAAAACCGATAGTTGTAACAACCGGTGACAGGTATTAATAGGAAAGATAATACATATTTGCTTACGTTCATACCCATTTTACATTGTACACTTTTATTCAATTCTTGCTTTAATCTATCTGCATTTCCGTTACACATCACCATAAAACATTATACAATTTTTATTTCACTGATTAAACACAAAATTTAAGTTTAACACTATTTCTTATTTAATGTCCTTACACATTTTGCGAATGCGCTTGTAATTGTTGTATGGTAGTCCCCATTTCTTTCCGTAACCAAATGCTTATGAGGGAAAGACACTTCCCACAACACATGTATACCAACATTACACTTAATATAATAACAATTAAGCAGTACTCCAACTCCATACAACTGCATGTTACTTTCCATCGACGTATAATCCGCATTATTTGCTCCATTTTGGGCTATTATTATCTCCTCTTCTTTACTGTATGACTTTCACATCTTTTATTTTAAATCACAAATAATGAAATCTACCAACATGTATGTGCTCTCTTCGGTGAAGTTAAGGTTTTAATGCAATTTCTAACTAACAGTATATAAAAAAATACACCTTACTTTTAGCTGAATTACATTTTCACAATAAAACTAACTACTTTTAACAATCTTAATTTTACTTGAGTTGCAAAAAATACTTAAACCTATTTTTCTACAGTAGCAACGCGATACGCTGCGATACCGACCGCTATTTACCGTTAACTCATAACCTATGTTTATGCATTACTTGCGGGTCGACATCGTATCGCTTATCTTACTGTAGGTTTACATCCTATATCCTAAATCTGACGGGCTGTTTCACTGTACGTCCACTGCGTGTTTTACGCAGCGATGTCTCTGTGTGAGGTGCGGGTTCACTTCCCTTCGCACTTTCACGTACTTTTTCATTGTCATTTTCTACCTCTTAAGTCGTTTTCAATGCCTCTTCATAATTTAACAAATATGCTGGCTTTACCCTATCGATAGACACGAAAGATATTTTATTTGGATATTGAATTTTATATACTTTATTTTTCTTACTTAATACACGGTATGTGCCATCGTACGTAGGATGAAGTGCTTTTTTAATCATATCATTTCTTACAAAAACGTGTGAACACACCTTTAAATCTTCATGTACAGATATTTTTCTCGCACTACTAACTAGCCGAGGTTGCGGTTTTAAGCTACTAATGATGCCTCGCAACTTATCAACATAGTCGTAAGTATCACTTATCTTTGGACTTACCTGGTTGTAGAAATCGCCTGGAAGTCTTAATGCATGACCAAGTGTCATCTCTGCTGCACTTATCCCACTATCGCTTCTACATGCTACCCTGAGACCAAATAAAACCGATGGTAATTCGTCTACCCATCAAGTATTTCCTGTCAAACGACATGTCAACGACACTTTCATTGACCTATGCCACCTCTCACTTGGATGGTAGCTAGTAGTATGGATCCTATTAATCCCTAACAACTTCATTAGTCTATTAAACAACTCGCTTTCAAATTGCCTGCCTTGGTCAGTCGTGATTCTACTTGGGCATCCAAATCTACAAATCCAATTCTCGTACAAGGCTTTAGCTAATGTATCGGACGTTATATCCGCAATAGGAATGGCTTCTGGCCAACGAGTAAAACGATCTATCATGGTCAAACAATACTGATAACCTTGCTGCGATGGACTCAAGTGGTCCCACCAAATCAATGTGAATATGCTCGAAACGATCACAAACTGGAAAACTCTCTAAATTAGATACTGTATGCCGTGTGACTTTAACTGTCTGACATTGTATGCATGTCTTTACCCCATTGTTTGCATCTTTATTCATTCCTGGCCACAGTGGCGGATTTACCCACAGGCTGAGTAGGCTTGAGCCTAGGGCGGCAGATTTTAGGAGCGGCAAATTTGGGGACCTTTTTTTCTGATAAGTATATTGCAGCAAGAAGACTATAAGCCATCTTTCCAATGACTTTTCCCTCTTCCCTTTCATTGTACATTCAAGCAACGGTACCGCAAACTTCTGTAGTCTATGGTATAACACCCAGTTCGCGGCTCCCAACCAGTAGCATACTACATTTAGCCGCCTTATCGATTCGCTCGGAAATATAACCAAAAACTATAACTTAACTTGGTGGAATGAAGGGCGGCAAAAATTTTACAGCCTATACTCGGGAAATGTGTGAATCCACCACTGCCTGGCCAAACAAATCTTTGACTAACCATTTTCCTTGGAACTTCTCTTACCTGGGTGACTAATGTTATGCACGGAATCATAAAGCTATTTTCCTAAACTGTTCTGTAAGATACGGCCTGGCAGTCTCCGATGAGATTTCACAATAAATTAAATCACTACTACTTGGAAATGTCATTCGCTTAAATTGAAACTTGTTATTGCTATCGCTTTGCCAGAGTGTAATTTGAGTATCCTTTTCATGTGCTTTAGCTAATTGTTCGTAATCAACGCTTGTTGGCCATTCTATGAACTCTACACTCGATAACGTGACAGTAACTTGATTCGGTTCACCACCCACGTACTGTATGTCGCTGGTAAACTCGCTTACATACAATAACTGACGGGTGCTTCTTGGTGTTTCTTTATCCGTACCTATTTTAGTAAATGCGTATGTCAAAGGCTTATGATCCGTCAAAATCGTTAATTGCCGACCTTCTATCATATTACGAAAATGTACTACCGCTAAATATATCGCTAACAATTCCCTATCGTAGGTACTATACTTCTTTTAAGCGTCTGTCAATTTCCTAGAAAAGTATCCCAACGGCTTCCAATTTTCTCCTATTTTCTGCTGTAGAACTGCACCTATACCTGTATTCGATGCGTCTGTCATAAGAGACAGAGGAACGTTAAAAACAGGATGTGACAAAGTAACTGCGCTTTGTAGGCTAAGCTTACATTGTTCAAATGCTGCCTCTGCTTCCGCTGACCATACAATTTTCGTTTTATCCCTTTTTTTCGAATTATTTAAAAACTTATTAAGCTCTACTTGAATATGTGCTGCATTCACTACATGCGATCTATAAAAAATTAACATACCAAGAAAACGTCTTAGCTGCTCAATGGTTTCCGGTTTGGGGTACTCATTGATAGCTCTCACCTTGTCTTCCAGTGGATGAATTCCCTCTGACGTGACCCTGTACCCGAGAAAATCAATTTCCTTTTTACCTAACAAACATTTACTTAAATTGATGGTCACGCCCACTTCATCAAATCGCTTAAAAAGTTCGCTCACGTGTTTTCTGCTCAAATACTCTGAATCGGATGCAATAATGACGTCATCTATGTAGCAAAATAAGTACGATTCTTCTTCATTTTCCTTCATATATTCTAAATCTTTTAAAACTGTACTATTCACGAATCTCTGAAACGTTTGTGCTGCATTCCTAAGGCCAAAACCCATTTTTTCAAATTCGAACAAACCAAAAGGACAAATAATGGCTGTCTTCTCGACATCATCAGGGTGCACAGGTATCAAATGATAGGCTCTATTAATATCTATTCTACTAAAAACTTTCTTACCTACCAATCCGTAAAGTCCTGTAATCTCGGCACTGGGTATCTATCCGGCTTGGTAACGGCGTTCAACTGCCTGTAGTCTCCACATGGTCTAATGGCTTCGTCCTTCTTGGGTACCACATGCAGCGGACTCGCCCAAGGGCTCTTTGAAGGCCTGCAAATCCCTAACTCCTGCATGAGGTTAAATTCCTCTTTTACTTTTTTATACCTATAGGGCGGTAAAGGACGTGCCTAGGCAAAAACAGGTGGACCTGTTGTCTCTATATGATGGTATATAGAGTGTGACGGTTTCTTTTTAAAACACATTGGCTTAGTAATTTCCGGATATTTCTCTAATAAATCGCGATACGGATTGTTTACCTGAATACTCGTGATTGAGGCTTCATCATACCTACTGATGGTCCCATGACTTTGTAAAGACGTCACTGAATCTACCAATTTCTTATTATACAAGTCTACAACTAACTTATAAGTCTTTAAAAAGTCTGCTCCAATAATGGCTTGTTTCACATCACTGATTATAAATGTCCACTTAAATGCTCTCCGTAAACCTAAATTTAACTCTAACACTGCTGTTCCGTATGTTGTTATTTCCGTATTATTTGCTGCAAAGTCTGTATTTACACTCGCGACGTTGAATGGGATGCACTTTACTAACAGGTATCACGGATACATTGGCACCGGTGTCAATTAAAAACGTCATGTTGTTTTTTTTATCTGTTACACTAAGACGGTGATTGCCGCTCGGTACATAGTCTCCCGTCGCCGACTCTTGTACCACATCTAGTTTTCCGGTGTAGCAGGACGACTTCCCGATGACACTGTAGGCGTTTTCCACGCGCAGGGTTTTTCGCAAGACCAAGCTCTGTTTCGATAGCGAAAATGAAATCGACAAAGCCAATTCTAGTCTGCTGGTGTCCTCGCGGGTCGATTCTGGGTTCTTTGGCTCGCCCCGCTTCTATATCCACTATTACTTCGCCCTCTAAAAGCGTTTCTCGGAAGCTCCTGATGTCCCTTGATCTCTTCTCGTAATGCTGCTATCTCTAAATTCATCTTGTGCATCACCTTCCAAAATTCTAGAATTTGCGCCATTTTATTCAAGTCCTTTTCTTCCGCGGCCTGTGTATTATTATCACTCTTCGACGTGGGAGCCGCAGGTTTCTCTCCGCTTAAAAACATATCTCGCCCAGTACTGCACGAAAGCCACTATACTTATACAAATATTCACGCAACGTCTCCTCTATTACATACCTTCCAAGACCGGACGCCAATCAGAAGGGAGTCGCCACCGCTTTTTGTCCTTTTGTTGTTCCGTAACTGCACTTTTAAAGTTCACTTTTCACAGGGGTCACCAATTATTGGGGTTAAGCGTTACCCAATTGTAGGGAATAACTATTCACCATTTGTTAGGTTATTATTATAAATACGGGAAATATCACGTACCGTCTTATCGGTGTTTCGACCTTCATCAGGGTGAGTGCGATCCGCTCCGAATAACGTCTCGCCTCGCAATTTGTTAGGATACTAGTTATCCTCTATTGCAGGGATCCCCAAACTATTTTGGACAAGTGACCCCTTTTCCAAAATGAACTGTTACCTCAGACCCCCATGGCCAGATTACCTACTTTTAAGATCAACCCCCTTATTCATAATGGTCCGCTAACTTAAAACAGCTGATACAGAGTGTTATTTTTCATTCTGACTTAGGTCAATAGAAGAAGACAGAGTGAGAATTAGCAATGCTTTAAATTAGTTAGCAGACTATTATGAATAAGGGGTCCTATCTTTAGTTTTTTCCTATTGATACAAAATACCTAGGTACTAAGGTACCAATTGGAAAACTTTGCACTTCGTTAAGTGAGTAAAGTTGACTTCATCAAAATTTAACAAAATAAAAAGACATACAATTCAGTAAATATCATGTTTAATTTATAATGATTATTACAAATTAAGTACTTAAAGAATCTTAAGTAGGTAAGAAATTATATTTAAAAAAGTATTAATTCGCAAAGAGAAAATAAAACATTCAGTGTGATGGATGAACCTGGTGACTATCTACCAATCTAGCTACATCCGGTTTAATATTGGTGAGTTGTAGCCTTAAATCTCCACGTTCGTTGATTTTCAAACGGCTTCTTTGTTTCGTCAAAATGTTTGTTACCACACTGAATCTTTTTTCAACTAGGTATGATGATGGAAAAGCGATAAGGTATTTTTCAGCAATGTTCCACAATGTAGGATACTGTGTTTCAATGTTGCGTTGCAACCAGAACTTCTGATAGCCTTGGTTGAACTTCTGCTTAAGCTCTTCGTCTGTGCTGATGGTAATCAACTCTTCTTGCATTATCACATTGGCTTCTTCTATGGCTGCGGTTTTGTACGGATTTATTATCCATTGAGGAATTTGTAAATTTAAAAGATCCTCAAACCTCTCCGTAAAATCCTTGTGTAATGCGTCCAAGTGAGTGACATATAATAAAATGTCATAATCTTGAAGCATTTCTGGTAATTTTGACAAATGCGGAAACTGCGAATATTCTTTTCTGCCTACATTTTGTTTATAAAGGATTAGTTTACCCACGAAGGCCGATATTATTGATTTTGTTTTAATCAAGTTAAGATCGTCACCCTGCAGCTGCAAATTAACTTTGTTGAATATTCGAAAGATATCAGTCAAGTAATAAATATCTGTTTTACAATTGTTCAGATTTTCTTTCAAATTCGGATCTTTTTCTAGTAAAAACTCCAACACAGATTCAAAAATGCCTGAAAATCTTTCTAAGCAAGAGCCTCTTGATAGCCAGCGAACTTCAGTGTGCAGAAGTAATCGAGTAAAGACTTCGTCGTTTTCCTCACATAGCTGAGCAAATAACCGAGAGTTCAAAGAATTGCTTCGAATCTTGTTGATAGCATTTATTACATATTGTAAATACTTATGCAATTTTTTTTGCAAGCTTTTTTGCTACTAAATGCTGCCTGTGAATCACGCCTTGAATGACCAGTACATCAGGCAGATGTCGCTTTCAGTGAGCTATAAAACCACGATGACGACCAACCATAGACGGTGCACTATCAGTAGTAACAGAAACAATGTTTTTCCATGGAATAGCTTTGTCAGTAAAAAAATGTTCCACGGCCTGAAAAATCGATTCTCCTCTGGTATCAGTCTCTAAATATGTAGCAAAAAGCAGTTCTTGGCACATATTTTCATTTTCATTTGATATATCGAACATATCCTAACAACAGAGCTTCATTGCCGGGTAGACTTCATTGCCGGTAGACTCGTCCAACTGGAGAGAGAATCTGTTCCGTCTGTAAGAACTTGCATAAAATGTTTTCCACATCCCGTCCCATCTCGTCTATTCGTCTCTGAACGGTGTTATTGCTCAAAGGTATTCTCTTTAAAATATCATGTGCGGGTTTGTGCAATACATTGTTAAGGACCTCCGCAATGGCTGGTAAGATAATCTGCTCTCCAATTGTGTGGGGTTTCCCCGACTTCGCTATTAGTAAAGATATATTATAGGACGCTCGTAAACCAGCATCGTCTTTAATAGATGATGACGCAAACATCGATCTTATGGATGGTCTTTTGTCTAGTTTTTCTTTAAGTGCTTGAAAAAATGACAAGGGCTTACTTTTTTTGTCAGCGTGTACTTTTGATAAGTGGTCATCCATTTTTGAAGGCTTCCTGGCATCGTTACTGAATACTTTTTCACATATGAGACACATCGGCAAGTGTTGATTTGATGGAGATGCAATAAATCCGAACTTCAAGTAGTCCAAACTGTATTGTCTGCATTTTTTTTCGTGTCTGCCATCATAAAACTCTCAGTAATCCTGCAAATATATGTATAAAAAATAATAAACTGTTAAATTTACTGGTAATTTTTTACAATTGAAACAACTGAGGCAATTGCAAACTGTTACAAACAATCTACACATAGCTCAACTGATCACTATCACACAGTGGGGCAATGCAGACAGCATCCCCAAGACGCTGGCTGCATTGCCCCATTGTATGGCAATGCTGATGCGCTGTGCCGGATAAAAACTGTTTGGTACTTACCCTGTTAATTTTTCATAAACTGCAGATATTGTATGGTTACGCTATTAACTCGGGAGCTCAGCATTTTGTAAATTCTTTCTCAATCACTTTACTTCACTTAATTTAGCTATGTTATAACTTTGTAATCTCTTGAAATAAATGAGTACTTATATGAGTTATTATCGTTCAAGCTCTAACGAATTTCAAAACGCAAATGAACTTTCAACCTAAGTGCAATCTCGTTAAATAGTAAAATATCGGGAACATGTTTGGACTTACAACTTGATCATGAATTCGTTCGTATTTAATCGCGTAAGCGTCAAATAGAGAGCAAGTCTAAACGCGCCTGAAAGACGTACGCTCGAACTCATTATCTTGCACAAACTTGTCCACACTGACTTGCCGAGTTTTTCATCTTGTACGAACTTGAGACTTTACATTACTACAACAATGCTATTTCCTACAAAAATATTAATTATTCTTAGTAAACGTAACACAACTTAAACAATACAGTACCTACCTACCTATCTTGAAAGATTTAAATAAGAACTTGTGTTAATTAAATAGGGGTCGATTTTTAGACCTCGTCGACCCCCAAAATCAGTTTTCGTTTATGTCGACCCCTAGGAAACCGATATCGACCCCTTGGGGTCCACTTTGGGAATCCCTGCTCTATTGCTATACATCGGGTACTGTCTGGTCACTAGTCTTTGTTTCCTAGTCCAAGATGCAGAGGTAATGCAAACAACTGATGTGGATTTACTGAAGCACTATTTATTGTCCGTTACATTGCGTGAACCACTCTACTAAGAAGGTTGGTGACGACTGTGGGAAGCGGTGGCTACTCGTGCCCCGTTGGGCCAAAACGCAGACTTGCATAAAACTCAGCCACAGAATATACTACAGTAGCTCTGCCCCCACAGAGACCGTCAACTGCAATGACTATATCCTAATCGGAAGAAAATCTGTGAGCAAAATAGATCATACTTTGATTCGCAAGCATTTACATAATTTGTGCTTGGCCATCTGGGTATGTGACCTTGAACTGTGTAGCGTGTAGGTATTGTATGGTATGCATTGTTGACCTCAATAGATCTATTCAAACATATTGCCTATTGGAGCCTTTTGTGTAAACTCAATGTATGAACGTAATGTGTAGCTAGATCATTTACCAGGAATATAAAGTCGTTCACACAAGGTATCGGAAAAGCGGCGTTTATGTAAGTAAATACCGTCACATGTCACATAATGTGATCCCATGCTCTGGTCATGGTGATGAAGTAAACTTAGTAGAACAGAATCAAGCTACTTTGAAGTTACCTCCTAAATGTTATAAGACATGTGAAAATCAATACAAATGGGCTAGAATCCTCAGACATCAATGATTAGAGGCAAAATAACACTCACCTTCGGGCTTCAGAGGAACGATATTCTGAACCAGATCACCTCGTCTTAGCACTTCAGTGAATATCACTTCTATTGTTAGCAACAGCGGCGTATAATTATCCGCTTCAGCCTAAAATATAAGATAAAATAGCAAGTAATTACAGAACGTAACCTATGACGCAGTTTTCATTGCGACAATCACAGCTTGTACTTGGGCACTTGACTTACCTCAAACATATGCAAGATTTCCACGAGATTGTTAGCATTTTTCCTGCTGTTTATAAACTCATTTGCCTTGGTACGAAGTTGTACCGATATCATTTTAGTAAAATTTTGTGGTGTAGCAGCCATTTTTGTATTGATGAAAGAGAGAGAAAACACGAGAAAAAGAGAAAGAAGTAAACGTCGTTAGGTCTGTAAATATCACTGTCAAGCAAGATGTACTGTCTATGATTGAATGAGACAGTCTAACCCACAGAACATAAAAACAATAGAACTAGCATGTTAACTTTTTACTAAGAAAACCAGTGTATCTAAACTCACATATGTAATAACTAGCACATTTAGAAATAAAAGTTATAATTGGTTGAAAGAGAACGTTCAAAGAGGCCTAAAACCATAAAACCAATTTAACAGATATAAAACCTTAGCTACTATGGAACATGGTTTAAAATTCAATAAAATAAACAGTAACAAAAAATTAAAGTTTACTTCTTCTACTCGGCAAAAGATGGCGCTTTAGAAAATATTTTTATTTTAGTCTCTATTAATTAGAAATAAGACTGATAATGCAATGGCTGTTACTTGATTACCCACAAAACAAAGGCACTGAACAACAGATGGCGCTGTCGCTAACGATTTTTGTTATAGTCTCTAACAGCAAAGTATAAGATCGATAATGCATTGGCTGTTATTCGGATGCTCAAATAACAGCGCTACTCACTTAGTGATGTACCAATGAGCATACAAGACGAATGTATCGATATCGATTATCACCTACCTACTACGGGTAACGAAATAGGTACTTACGTCAGGTTATATTTGTGGTGGTAGAAATAAAATGCTTTTCTTTTCTTTCTTTCTTAACATAATCACAGGTATCCAACTCATAAATACTTACTTAAAAAAATATTATATTACTGGACTATTATACAGTGTTTTTTTTTAACTGTAACAGTACGGCAGCACCCATAACCAGAGGAGATACAGGTGCAGTTTCTTTTAAAACATCAGCTCGTTTTCGAAGAAAAACATTTTTGCATAAAATTTTTTTGGTCAAGTGTGAGTAGCGCCTTAAAATGAATCAAGTTGGTAATTTTCTTTGATACCGATCGATGCCGTCCTTTGTAAGGATCATTTTATTGTATAGGATGAAAAAAATCTGAACAGCGAAAGATAGTCAAATTTGATAAAAAGTATTCTCATACAACAGGACAAACAAAGTTCCTTCTACAAACATTTTATTAGATTCTAATTGCACATTAAAGAAGTATTAATACTGTAGCGATTAAGAAGTTTAGGAATTCCATGCTCTCATGAGCAATTCAAAAACATTTCGTATTTCAGAACAATTTTGAATTTCGAACATGGTTCTTGCACCTGTCGGACTTGTATATCAGTCATTGCATTATATTATTTGCCCTATCATGGCATTGTCAAATACGCAAAAAGTAGACTTAATTGAAGCATACTTCCTCAATCGCGGTCTGGGTAGCTTTCCTGATACCACATCAGCGCATTAATTGGGCTTCGTCGGTTAAGGAAGTATGCTTCAATTAAGTCTACTTTTTGCGTATTTGACAATGCCATGATAGGACAAATACGATGATGCAATGATTGATATAAAAGTCCGACAGGTGCAAGAACCATGTTCCAAATTCAAAATTGTTCTGAAATACGAAATGTTTTTGAATTGCTCATGAGAGCACTGAGTTCCTAAACTTCTTAATCGCTACCGTATTAATACTTCTTTAATGTGCAATTATAATCTAATAAAATGTTTGTAGAAGTAATTTTGTTTGTCCTGTTGTATGAGAATATTTTTTATCAAATTTGATTAACTTCCGCTGTTCAGAGTTTTTTCATACGATACAATAAAATGATCCTTACAAAGGACTGCATCGGTCGGCATCAAAAAAATTACCAACTTGATTCATTTTAAGGCGCTACTCACACTTGACCAAACAAAAATTTTATGCCAAAATGTTTTTCTTCGAAAACGAGCTGATGTTTTAAAAGAAACTGCACCTGTATCTCCTCTGGTTATGGGTACTGCTGTACTGTTACAGTTAAAAAGAACACTGTATACTGAATTATTATTTGAGGGGCACACTAAAAGTTTTCGGAATCAATAAAAAAATACTAATAATGGTCAAAAATGAATTTATTGTTTCTCAAAATAATCTCCCTTTGCGTCAATGCACTTTTTCATAAGATTGAACAAATTTTGAAAACATTTGTGTCACTCCTCCGGTGGTGACGTCAGATACATGTTATTCATACTCTTCGACAACCTCTTCTGGTGATGAAAACCGTTGATCGGGTAATTGGTTCTTAATTTTTGGGAACAGAAAAAAGTCACACGGTGCCAGGTCATGACTCTGTATGCTGAATGACTCATAAGTTGTACGTTTTTTTAATTTTTTTTATGTCTTGCGCCTTGGGGAAACTGAAAACAGAAGTTATTATATTTTTTCAAACCATAGGTCTAAAATACATTTAGAAAATCATCAATAAAACAACAAGGAATTAACGCCTTAAAACTTATACACCTTTTAATAGGAGGTAACTAATTAAAGCTATCGGTAACACATTCATCAGTATATTGGGGTCACATCCCTAATTGAGTAGCTTAAGTTGAGGTTTAAGAGAAACGCGACCTTAAGGAGTATGATTCACAGTCTATTTTGTTTGACGATTTTGCATTTTAAACAAAACTAACAATAAAATAATACTTACCGGTGATAGGATATGCCTCCTTTTGTTGAATTTTTGGTTCGGCTATAATATTTACACTCCAAAACGGCACAATATGGCTTTTTTATATTTTTTTGAAGTACGTTTACCCCACAGTAATTGAAACACGACTGAAGTGAGCGAAGCTTGTAGTGCGCGGAACTCTGCGTACTTGGTGTTACGCGGGCACCGCCTACTTACGACCTATTATATCCTCTTTGCTTACGACTTCTATTGGCTTTTGTGTTCTGTGGTCTAACCAATAACCAACGCATACAAAAACTTTTTGTTTTCAATCAATGGTAGAATTCGTTCAAAATACAGTTCGTTGTGTTGTGTTATTTTTTGAGGTTAGGTGTCAAAAAAACCAAACAGCGACCAGCGGCGTTTGTTTTGGTCTGGACTAAAAGTAAATTATCGGTTGTTTGATCAATATTACCCCTGAAAATGGACGGAGACCTGTACGACGAGTTCGGAAACTACATTGGGCCGGACCTAGAGTCTGATTCGGACGATGATCAGAGTGTGTACGGGCAGGATAACCGTGACGCTGACGAAGATGCCATGGAAGAGGATGAAGATGCCGATGTGGAGCCTGAGGTGGCGCCCATGTCCGTTGTGCTGCACGAGGATAAACGGTAAGAACATAATTAACCATAGAATCATAATTAACCATAGAATCATAGATAACTATGTATTTTAATTTATCAGCACATCTCAGTAGGTATGCCTTCTTTGCAGTCAATATCCGCTTTTATCCTGTCTCATGGTGTAACTACATTGACATTTTTGGCTGGTCCTTTCAACTAGTACGATAATTCGTATGTGCCCAATTCTAGTGTTTTAAGTTTCTAAACTTCCCAAAGGCTTAGCTTCCGGGACTTACATCTTAACCTCAAGAGCGCCCAAACGCTGATCAGCGTCGACAACTTTTGTTACTGTTGAATGCCGAAGCGCTGATCAGCCCTCTAAAGTATATAGTCTACATTTAATATGCACTTCGAAACGCCAAAGTGCTCATCTGAAATTGCAGTAAGCACCTTTAAATTACACATTGTATCCTTGTAGATTTCTTCTTAACTTATTAGATCTTTTAAGAGCAACTAAGCTAGATACACTACAATACAAATGTGTTATTTCAGTAACGTAATCAATACATTTATACAAATGTTAATGAGATCACCTTGAAAGTGTGGTTTGAATTACCTAGTTGTAAATGTTTTAACTCCCCTGTTTCCAGATATTACCCGCAAGCTATAGAAGTGTATGGGCCGGACGTGGAGACAGTGGTGCAGGAGGAAGACACGCAGGCCCTCGACAAACCCCTCATCGAGCCGGTGAAGCACAAGAACTTCCAGGTGCAAGAACAGCAGCTTCCCGAGACTAAATATGATATGGAGTACTTGGCTGATATGCTGGATAATACTAACTTGATCAGGAATATTACTCTGATGGGACACCTGCACAATGGTATGTTTCTTACTACTTTTATAAAAAAGTATTTATTAGATGTGCAGTACAGACTGTAAAGTGTTCCATACCTTAAATGCCTATCTTTTACATGCAGAAAAATATGCTTAATTTCAACTCAATAATCACAATTTTAAGGAAAAACCTCGTTTGTTGACTGTCTCATGCGCCAGACACATCCGGGCACCATCAACAATGAAACCACCATCCCCATGCGATACACCGACACCTTGTTTGTGGAGCAAGAACGAGGAGTCTCCATCAAGTCTATGCCAGTTACACTATTGCTCAAGAATATTAAGGGAAAGTCTCATCTGCTGAATATAATGGATACGCCGGGGCATGTGAACTTTAGTGACGAGGTGACTGCTGCTTTGAGAATTTCTGATGGTAAGTCCATCAAATGACTACTATGTTTATACATACATACAATCATCAGATATAGCTAACATGATCTATTGGTTCACATACGAGCTGGTGAATGAAAGTTTTTGAGTAATTGTAACTGTACATATAGAGTACTATGGAGCTGACATCACGTAAAAGGATGCAAGCTTCTAAATAAATACATTTTAAAAAATAATAGTATAAAGGTTTGTATGACCTTGTGGCCAAATCTGGTATCTGGAGTTTTTGAGCCACACAAAGACCTCTGACATAGTTTGACGACTTTCATAGATGGGGCCAACATCTTGTTTTTTTTAAATTTAATATCAATTTTTCACAATTGTCTACAGAAATAACTATAGATCATCCTCTTTCACCAGGTCGTATGTGGACCTGTAGAGCATGTTAGCTGAGTCAGATGTTTGTTCAGCTAACACACTCTTAAAACAGGCCCACATAAACCTGGTTGACTTTTAGCACTCTGTACAACTACTCTCTTATAGACTGATTCCGGACACACCTTTAAAAGGTGGTATAGATCTTTTATCCCACGAGTATTACAATTTTATTAGGACTATATTTCTGTTTCATTAAAATATTTAAAACTGTTTAAAAGACATGCATTTATTCAAACTTTATGATCACTAAGAACGCTTAGTTACATGAGGTTACAACCAAATGCAAATATAAAAGCATAAAGTGTATGCAGCTGTATAGGGGTTTTGACAAATAATATTAAAATTAAAAAAAAACCTTAACAAATAATTAAAATTAGAGTGTCCTTCACAAAGCAAGAAAATGCTCAGTTAAAGGTCTTCTTTCTAAATGGGATGACCAAGCCTTTCTGTTGTATTCTTTTATGCTACATTGAGGGCCTTATCGCACTGGCGATTTGTGAACGTGTTTCTATTTGAGTTTTCAATCGCCAGTTAGTTGTGTCTGTTGCATATTAGTTGTCAACATAATTAACACACAAAACTTTGAGAAACCATCACTACAACCTCTTTTACCATACCACTTTTTTTCGTTTTCTGTTGTTGTATCTTGTCGACGATTACGCCAATACATTTTAGTATGATTGTGGTGCCGATCGGTTAAAGAAACGTTTCTAAAATGGCGCTGATCAATATTACCTCTCACTCGCACACTATTTCTGTCTATAATGTGCGAGTGTGAGGTAATGATTATTGCCGCCATTTTGGTAGATTCATTAATCAGGATAATTTATTCATCCAATTTCTACTTTTTTATCTAATGTTATATGTTATATTGTATTCAAGAATGACTTGTTAGTACATAGGACGAGAATCCTTACCTTGCTGTAACACAGTTGTAAACTGGCACTGATGGTAAAGTTCTTTAACTGTATACTGTTTTACCTACCCTCATTGTTTCGTAGATTTACTTAGGATGGTTACACTATTTTTACATTACTTATTATGTTATGCAAGTAGGTATACTAGATTAGATTAGATAATTCTTTATTGCACACCATGAAACAAATAAAAGATAACGTAAATCTAAGGATATAATTGGCGGTCTTATCGCTAAATCGCGATCTCAACCAGACAACCTTTGGATGGAATGGACTGTGTGAACATTACCTGGGGTGTAATGGTGCACCTACCATACTACATGTACATACATACTAATACTAATTAGATAAAAATAAAAAATTACATTAGTAAAGAAAGTGAAAGAAGTGGAGAAAGCGTTGGCGGGACGATTTCGACACCTTCCAAAGAGTGGTGGGAAATAGCGATAGATAGGGACTTGGGGGAGACCTTTGCCTAGCAGTGGGACGTGATAGGTTAGGAAAAAAAAAATAAAGAAAAGAAAATACATTTATTAGACACACACTCAGGACATACCATTCAGAACAGAACAAACATACCTACCTTACATAAAGATTAAAAATTATTAAAAAGAATAGAAAAATTATATAAACACAAGAAAAAACAGAATCATGATAAAAATTTAGTACATAGGTAGGTACAGACAATATGGTCTTTCGTGCTGTGTAGGCCAAATAGGCCCCGTCTCAGCGTATTGCTGCCAAGTATCCGAGGAAGGTTAGCGGCGCTAGTATAAATGAATGAACCTAAATAATAACTACTCATAACAATTTATTTAGACATACATAGACTTATTTAACTGTTGCTACTGTTTTATAAAAAATAAATAACTTAATTGTTATTGTTTCCCCAGGCGCAGTTCTGTTCGTAGACGCCGCTGAAGGCATAATGCTGAACACAGAACGTCTCCTCAGGCACGCGATCCAAGAGCGAGTCCCGCTGACCATCTGCATCAACAAGATCGACAGACTGATGCTGGAGCTGAAGCTGCCGCCCGCGGACGCTTACTACAAGCTCAGGCATATTGTGGATGAGGTTAACGCTATGGTGGAGACGCATCAGCCGCAGGATAATCCTGAGGAGCCTGCTACGGTGTTCTCACCCCTAAATGGTAAGTATTTGTACTGTGATTCATCATTAGAGGGTGAGCTTTTTTTAATGACTTAAAAAAGAACCGGCCAAGTGCGAATCGGACTCGCGCACGAAGGGTTCC
The DNA here is from genome assembly GCA_918857605.2 of Philereme vetulata. NCBI lineage: Eukaryota > Metazoa > Arthropoda > Insecta > Lepidoptera > Geometridae > Philereme > Philereme vetulata. Next base: position 3,859,695 of record OU975482.1, read on the forward strand.
GTGCTCATTATCTATAAAAACGAGCAAATAAATCTCGTTTTGTTGTATTGGAGCCCCTCTTAAATATTTGTTTTATTTTAATTTTAAATTTTTAAAGTGAATATATAACTAAATATTCTTTGAGTAATTCAAGCGTCTACCTGTTGCCGTTACCAATATCGAGCTAAAACGAGCAAAAAAATCACGTTTGTTGAACGGGAGACTCCCTTAAATATTTATTTTATTCTGTTTTTAATATGTGTTGTTATAGCGGCAACAGAAGTACATCATCTGTAAAAATTTTAACTGTCTACTATCACGGTTCATGAGATACAGCCTGGTGATAGACAGACAGACAGACAGACAGCGGAGTCTTAGTAATAGGGTCCCGTTTTACTCTTTGGGTACGGAACCATAAAAAAAATTCTATATTATTTATTGGGACCAATACAGCAGGGAAATGTTGGCACTGCAAAAGTAAAAAACATTGTGGAGCAATGCCAGTGCCTTCCTCTTAACATTAGGTGCCACTCGGGTGCTTTATGTAGCGCGCGCCGTGTATTTGCCTGATTTTTGTAGGCTTCGTAGCTAGGCTGGTCGTAAATTAACAATGCTTCCGCCGTTGAAGGCTGATATTGGATTATTGATAATGTTTTCTCAGAAATTTGACGTCATTTCGTGCTTGATATTTCTCCCCATAGTCGAGTTTCAGTCGATCATTACATTACAGAATTCACCTAAGGAACCGAACACTGTTGATGCCCCTAGCAACACAGAATAGAAAACGTTATTATTGGGATAGTATTAACTCCTCTATACAGTTTAACTATGTTACACCACTCGCAAAATAAATAATAGGGTGCATACACAGAATAGATAAAACACCAGAAGACGCATTCAGCTGTGATTGCAAGCCGTGCGCTGCGTCCATAAAACAAAACCCGCGTCCCGCGCCTGCTTCACTTCCACCCGCGTAATGTTGCTAGCTTAGTCAATATATATCCGTTTTGGGGTAAATGTTTTTGGTAAGATACAACTAGTGTAACTATGGCATTATTTTATTAGTCAAATATTAACGTCGGTTTGCAAAACGATCCCTGAACGTATGTAGCGACTAAACATGTTTAAATTTGATTTATTTGTATGATTTGAGCTTAAATCATATTGAGCCACTAAATACGTTTAGGCATCGTTGCGCAAATCGCCCTAAAAATAATATTGTTTTATTTTTTGGGAAATTTGCGAGATCTCAGTTCGGGGCGGGCCACTAGTATAATTTAAAACTACGACTAATAAAAGTTTTTAATTTCAGAATTCTAGAGTAGGGAAAATAATATCACTCAATATTTGGCAACACCAGCAAAATGGAGGATTTACGACAATTACAAACCGAACAGTTTATTCAATAAACAAATAACACAACATCTAAATGCGCTGCTTACGTATGAAATGTGATCCCATATTGTTTTTTTTGAGCCCAGCTGAATGTTACACGTTGGGACGACACAAGAAGGCATGACTTAATTAAATTGAACACTGTAAAACATGTAACACGTGACGACGGTCACAGAGTAACTAATGGCGTTGCGTCAACATCTACTCTATTTAGAGTAGATGAGTACGCTTCAGTATTAGGCGCGTTCATTTCTTCTGGTGTTTTATTTATTCTGAGGGTGCATATTCTAAAACTATACATAAGCGAGGTATTCCACGAACAGCACCGATTTCATTATCACCCATCTTAATTTCAATTTTATTGATGACGAGAGATGCGAGCAAAGTTTTTTTTGAGTTTCCCATTTTTTCCGCGTAAAAGAGCTTGAGCAACCTGGTGAAAGAATGATTGAAATATCTTGAAAAATGTTAAAGCTATCCAACTTTTCATTTGTTAGCCTCAGCCAGTTCATTTGTCACCAATGTAAGTATCGTGTCCAGGCAACGTGTGCTTCGCGTCATCGCTGTACGACGTGTGCTTCACGCTGTCGTCGTTCGCGGCGATGTACGCGGCGGCGCACCCGGACGCGACGCTGCGCCCGGAGGAGATGGCCGGCTGGCTGTGGGGGGATGTGTACTTCAACGCGAAGACTCGCAGGTTCACCAAGAAGCAGCCCCACGCCTCCGCGCAGAGGAGCTTCGTCGAGTTTATCCTGGAGCCGCTCTATAAGATCTTTGCTCAGGTAACTAACATAATTACAATTTTCAATTTCGTTTATTATTTAACTTTTGAAACTATCATGGTTATGAACACTATTTATACTAAAAACGGGATATTTACCATGATTTGTGAGTATTTGAGTATCCCGATATTTCGGCGCAGTTGCATGCGCCATGATCACGGGTAACTCGGTAGTTTACCCCTGATCATGGCGCATGCAACTGCGCCGAAATATCGGGATACTCAAATACTCACAAATCATGGTAAATAACCCGTTTTTAGTATAAATCGTTTATTATTTGTTAAAATTCAGACACTCCTTAATCTAATAAGCATGCAATAATATGTTATCGGAACATTTACGGAAAATTCTAAAAGTTTTAAAACCATTCTTTATTGTACACAAGAATATACATTAAAAAGTACAGAAATAGAGGACATGTACAAAGGCGAGCTTAACCCTAAGAAGAGTTTTCTTCCAGCAAACCTTTGAGGGTAGAGAGAGAGATGATTTTAAAGGTAGGTGCGTGTACAATAACTATAAATACATATGTACATATATCTTAAACAAAATTTACCAAAAGTAAGTAATCAAATGAATGAATATAATTAATAAAATAAATAGACTAATATATACATAAATAAATATATACTTACAATAAAATAAAATTACAGAGAAAGATAGTGCTCTTTGACTTTCCGTTTGAAAATGTTAAACGACGGACTAGCGCGAACTCCATGGGGCAGGGCATTCCAAATTTTCACCGCATAAACGGCTCAAAAACGTGCTAAACGGCGCTTTGAGTCGTAATCTGAATCATCTCACTAGTTTCGACACTGACGTGACAAGAGCCCGTAGCACAATTGGCAGTGCATCCTCGTACCGACAGAAAGGTTGCGGGTTCTAGTCCCGTCTGGCTTGAAAGATTTTGAGATGGTTTTAAAAATCTTACAATGACGATAAGTTTTTGTTTCTGACTACACTTCACATCATTCTTAAACTAAAAATTGTGAGTGAGCAGGTTTCTTCTGGACAAGCCTGTTCCATAGTAGACTGCATCATAGCTGGCAACCATCAGGCGAGATCGTGCTTAAAAGCGAGCCCATCCTTACTAATATTATAAATACAAAAGTAACTCTTGTCTCTGTCTGTTTGTTTGTTTGTTAATTCAATTAAATTTGGTATACTTATAGATAGATTACGACCAGGATTTAGACATAGGCGACGTTATAACGTGCAATCCCTATATTTAATCCATGGAGAGTGAGCACTGGTGACCTGTAATACAGGTTTTCACCACTCCCTCACGAAACAGCTTTTCTTATTAGGCTTACCCAACTATTTATGAAACTAGCTGACCAATCCGCAGCTTCGCACGCGTAGTTTTTCAATAAAAACATTACCCTCCTCCGCAGTTGGGTAAAAAGTAGCCTGTGTCATCCGGGGATAGTGTAGCTTCCCAACAGTGAAAGACTTTTTTAAATCTTTCCAGTAGTTTCGTAGCCTATTTTGTAGATATTGATATGTTCTTTAATATTGTAGAACATACTTTTGTTCTATCATCAATAGTTACCGCAGCGCATGCGACGAAAGACGTTTTAGGGAAGTTTTTTTACACCTTGGGTTACGTTACTTAAGTTTTAGTAAGGATCCCTAATCTATTCTAGCTATAAATATAGCCTATGTCACTCAGGATGAATGTAGCTTTCCAATGGTGAAAGAATTTTTGAAATAGGCACAGTAGTTTTTGAGTTTATTCATTACAAACATACACACAAAAATACAAATCTTTTTTCTCTTTATAACATTAGTATAGATTAGTAAGTTAACTAAATCCTACCCACTGAAACTTACTTTAGTATTTTTTTGTAAAACGTATTTGTGATGGAAAAATAAACGTTTTATTTATAATTATGAATTTATTTATAGGCTAGTTTTTACTCGAGTCTGCGGTAGGAGGGCAAATCATCATCATCATCATCATATCAGCCGTAGGACGTCCACTGCTGGACAAAGGCCTCCCTCATTGATCTCCAGGAACTGCGGTTGGAAGCGGCCTGCATCCAACGCCGACCTGCGGTTCTTACCAAGTCGTCTGCCCATCTTGTGGGTGGACGTCCTACGCTGCGCTTGCCGGTCCATGGCCTCCACTCGAGAACTTTCCGGCCCCATCGGCCATCTGTTCTGCGCGCTATATAACCTGCCCATTGCCACTTCAACGTGCTAATCCGTCGGGCTATGTCGGTGACTTGAGTTCTCCTACGTATCTCCTCATTTCTGATTCGATCCCGTAGAGTAACCCCGAGAAGGGTAAATGTTTAGCATTATTTATTTATATTCAATTGATAATCCAATCTGGTTTGTGTCAGGTCGTTATTAATCAATTCATTTATTTCAATATATTTGGGACCACACACAAGCGCACACTGTATTACAGTATTATGTTAGTAGATGATAGTTAAAGTAGTTATTCTAGATTCTGCTAGTAGATATAAGACTAGCTGACCTGCCTGCGCCTTCGCACGCATGGTTTGTCAATAAAAACATTACCCTCCTTCTGTACAGTAAAGTAGCTTATGTTGCTCAGGGATAATGTAGCATTCTAATGATAATAAATAATATATTATAAGTATGTATTTCACGTTCGGTTTGCCGACGATATTGTGGTCATGGCAAAGTCGATGGAAGAGCTCAGCACGATGCTCGAAGGCCTCAATCGAGTCTCCCAACGGGTAGGACTTAAAATGAACATGGACAAGACGAAAATCATGTCGAATGTCCATGTCGTCCCTGCCCCAGTTATGGTTGAGAACTCGGCTCTTGAAGTTGTCGACGCGTATGTATACCTAGGACAAACAGTCCAATTAGGTAGGTCCAACTTCGAGAAAGAGGTCAATCGTCGAATACAACTCGGATGGGCAGAGTTTGGGAAACTTCGCAACGTCTTTTCGTCCAACATACCTCAGTGCCTTAAGACGAAAGTCTTCAATCAGTGTGTGTTACCAGTGATGACATATGGAACCGAGACGTGGTCCTTCACTATTGGCCTGATGAATAAGCTCAGAGTCGCTCAACGAGCTATGGAGAGGGCTATGCTCGGGGTTTCTCTACGGGATCGAATCAGAAATGAGGAGATACGTAGGAGAACTCAAGTCACCGACATAGCCCGACGGATTAGCACGTTGAAGTGGCAATGGGCAGGCCATATAGCGCGCAGAACAGATGGCCGATGGGGCCGAAAGGTTCTCGAGTAGAGGCCACGGACCGGCAAGCGCAGCGTAGGACGTCCACCCACAAGATGGGCAGACAACTTGGTAAGAACCGCAGGTCGGCGTTGGATGCAGGCCGCTTCCAACCGCAGTTCCTGGAGATCAATGAGGGAGGCCTTTGTCCAGCAGTGGACGTCCTACGGCTGATATGATGATGATGATGTATTTACAAAAAAAAAGTATGTAAGTATTCTATCAGTTATCTGGTTCCCATAGTACAAGCTCTGCTTAGTTTGGGGCTAGATAGCGCTGTGTGAAATGTCCAGCCATATTTATTTATTATTATTTAATGGTGAATGAATTTTTGAAATTGGACTATGTAGTTTTTGAGTTTATTCGTTACAAACATACAAAATTACAAATCTTTCATCTTTATAATATTACTAGCTGACCAATCCGCAGCTTCGCACGCGTAGTTTTTTAATAAAAACACTACCCTCCTTCTGCGCAGTTGGGTAAAAAGTAGCCTATGTGTATAGTGTAGATTCACAACAGTGAAAGAATTTTTTAAATCGGTTCAGTAGTTTTGGAGCCTATTCAATGCAAACAAACAAATCTTTCCTCTTTATATTATTAGTCTAAATTATAGATTAAATTTACACAATATGCCCAAATTATATTTACTAATTAGGTCTATCTATTTTTAAAGTTATAATCATAGAAGTATGTCAATATTTTTTTTATACGATTTGGAGATGGAACAAGCGTATGGCCCACCTGATGTTAAGTGGTTACCATCGCCTATAACAAAGTATCGCCTCGTAGGTCACGCAACTTAGGAACGTGCCCTACGATGCACTACCCTGTTTCCATCAACTGGAGGCATACAGGTGTAAAGCCTCATGTGCCTGTAATTTCACCGGCAACTATTCCCTTCAATCCGAAACACAGCAATGCTGCTTGGCGGCAGAAATAGGTATGGTGGTAGTACTTCCCCGGGCGAGCTCTTTCACAAAGATCTCTGCTACTCTTAAAGTCTTACTCAATATGTTTTTAAAATGTTATTAGGTGTGTGTCCATCTCCATGTCGTATATGTCGCATATATTGTCAGGTTGTAGGAGACGTGGACGACACGCTGCCGGGCGTGCTGGCCGAGCTCGGCATCAAGCTGACGAAGCAGGAGGCCAGGATCAACGTGCGCCCGCTCTTGCGGCTCGTCTGCAGCAGGTTCTTCGGAGACTTCTGGTAAATGCAAGACATTGTATTCATCATTTCATAATATTTAATTTGCGAAACATGGGTTATTACCCATACCAAAAAGATAACAAAATGATTTAAATCAGGGTCTACTTTACAGCATGCATTTAACAAATATACTAAAAAAAATGTCAACTATGATTATAAAACAGTCATTCTAGTCAAAATAATAAAGATTTAAATGCCGAAAGTTACATAAACAAATTAATTATTACCATTTACTAAAAAAAAATTTGTCAGATATTCAGTTACACTATAGTATTATTATAACTATGTAAGGGCCGCTGACTGACGCATGGCATGGCTGAGGAATTGATTTTGAATCTTATTTTAACACCCTTAGTACCCACACTTAGGTATGCTACGGTTTGTCACAGGCTGTCGCGGCCGCGTCTACTTGTGATATCAACGAAATGTGCCATGCCATGCGTAAGTCCGCGTCGGGCCTTATACGACTGTGGTTAGTAAAATGTGAGTACTAAGCATGTTAAAATAAGATTCAAAATAATTTCCGCTAACAAAAATCCTTTGCCATGCCATGCGTAAGTCCGCGTCGGGCCTTATACGGCTGTGGTTGGTAAAGTGAAGTGACAGTAAGCGGGGCACATAGCTAGAAGAGCTTATGGCCGTTGGGGCAGAAAGGTTCTAGAGTAAAGACTACGCGCTGAAAAGCAAAGCGTAGCATGGCCCCCCCATTAGATGTAAAGACGACCTGATTAAGTTGCTGGGAGCCAAGCAGGCCCTTATTGTAAAGACTCTAAATAACTACAAAATTAACTATTCTCTAGAAAGAGACAAAACGAATATGTGGCTGATACCTGTCTCTTTTCTTTAGGCGTAATGAATGACAAATGCCAGGTTTGTCCTGAGATGAAAATGTTCAATCAAAATTCTAGAAAGAGACCACTTTTGAGTTGATTTTGAGTGATAAAGTGTACTTTTGGAATGAGTTTCTTATTGTGATTAATAGTCGTGTCAATAAATAAACTAAAAACGTCACTTTTGTACCGGAAATCAGCCGTTAATTACGAAGACGTTTTTCTAACTTCAAAAACGGACTATTTCTTCTGAAAATTTAATTGGGCTAATCCAAATTTTTCATCATGCAAACTTGATTGGGACTTAAATGGAGTTGAGCAGGGCTTGTGGCCAGGCGCGATGATGACAGGTGGAGCAGGGTGCTGACTGAGAGGTGGCCCCGAGATGGAACCAGGAACGCAGGTCGTCCGCCGGCAAGATGGGTCGACGACATTGTAAAGATCGCATATGTGGGTTAGAACAGCGCAAGACAGAGGCGAATGGCGACAACGAAGAGTGGCCTATGCCCAGCAGTGGGATAAGAAAGGCTGATGATGATGATGAAACTTGATTCTACCTAACCCTACATACCTTATAAGTAATGGTTTTTTTTGCGCTAAAATATCCATAATTCCTGAACTATCCAATTTGGTACTACATGTGATTTGGGTGATTGGGTAGCCCTAGCGGTGTCCTACCTTTGTACTTCCGCTCGATACAATTTTTTGAGACACCCTAGATATCTTTATTCTTAGTAAACGGCTGGACTGATTTTGATGTAATTTGGTATATGGATGGATTATGACTAAGGACTGAGATATAGGCAGACTTTTTACCCGACTGCGCAGAAAGAGGGTAATGTTTTATTGACGAAACACGGATGCGAATCTGGGGGCTGGGTCATCAAATGTGAATAAATGATTGTTTGATTTATACTTATTTTTTTCAGTGGTTTCGTGGACATGGTGGTCCGTCACATCCCGTCCCCGCTCGACGGTGCCCCGCGTAAGGTGGGGCACACGTACCGCGGGGGCGAGGGCACGCTGCGGGACGACATGCTGGCGTGCGACCAGTCCGCCAGGCTAGTCGCGCATACCACCAAGATGTACCCCACTGATGACTGCACTTTCTTCCTGGTTAGTACATATCTGACAAATATTTTAAATCATATTTAGCCACTAAATACGTTTAGGCATCGTTGCGCAAGTCGCCCCCAACTGAGATCTCGCCAGTCTCCTATAAAAACAAAAAAATATTACTTGTAATCTTTGACTATCAAAATTACGGATGTAAGGTGATAGGGCGAAGGGCCGTGGCCCGTGTCTTAACAACAAGACCAAACTATTTTGTCCGTCGAAATCGGGCACTAGTCGGGCTTCATCTGTCTCAGACAAATTCACTCAAAATGTCAAGTTGTGCTGTGATTACATGCAAAAACAGGAGTAACAAAGTGAATTATAGCAAAGATGGGATGTCGTTCCACATGTAAGTACTCAAAGTTACTTGATTTTATACGTTTTTACCCATAAAACAATCACAAGGCTAAAATTATTTACAATGTCGTTAGTCAAGTTTGAAACCGGTGCAAAAAGCATTTCATATTCATTGTTTGAAATACATTGCTGCGTGTATATTAAAACGAGTCACAATCCAAAAACAAAAGGCGCAATGGAATATTTATTTAACGATACTCTCGATACCACGTTCGTTGCGTCGCCCCATCATGACATACTCCTCAGTAGTATTCGCCCACTCTCGTCAAGTTGCTGCCATTCAATTAGTACAAAATCGTTTCTTGCGAAAAGCCACAGGCTCGCCTTGGTATTTTCGCAATAACGATCTACATCGTGGTTTGAAATTAGAGTCAATAGCCAAGTTCATCAAGCTCGCTTCCAAGCGACATTATGAACTCGCCACTCATCATCCGAATCCTTTGGTACATACCATTCCGGACTATTCGATTGAACCGTCCGAACACAGGAAAACCCTCCGTAGTCCGAGACACGTTCTCGGAGACCCGGATGACGAAATCACTTCGGATGAGTCATCCACATTAGACAGAGTAAACACTCCACAAAATCCACAAATACACCGACCTCGCCGGCGAGGTCGGCGAGTCCCTTCAGTCGCCGCCTATACGAGGTACAAGCACGTACCCGGGCGTTTCTCTCCTATCCTCGTTCCGGCAACAGCCCAAGCCGAGGTTCGTACCTAAGTGGTGCCCTTGCGCTAGTTGCCTCATCAAACAAATCACAGGGCTGAGCGCCTTCTGCGCTCGCCAAAAGCTCGGTTAAGCTGCAACGGTCTCAGAGGCCAAAAGCGAGATTAGTCCATTCGAAAAAAAAAACGTTCGTTGCGTGGTACGGCCACTGTTTTCTGCCGCGAGTTAGTAAGGTACTAGATTTCAACAAATGCATTTGTCGATACCTTTTTAATGACCAAGACCGAACTAAAATAAAACTTGACGAGTAATTAGATATTTAACTTTGTAAATAATAAAAGTAATAATATTCTCAAATTGTTAAAGAAGGGTTGTAATGTTCTTAGGGGATTGTAATTCGATTCAATAATGTAACTTAAACTTAAAAAAATTAGAAACGGTTGGTTTAGGATTTATGACTTTCAACTTGTGTATTTGAGTATTTGATTGATTTCATAAAAAAATCCTAAAACATAAAGTTAAGATTGAATGTGGACGGGATATCTTTCAAAATTTTAAGATATCGATAACACTTTATCGATAATGTCAATCCCTAGTGTATGCCTAAGTTTTTAAGGTAGTGTGACGTACGTGTAGTACGCATTAATAGGATGATTTGTTAGTGTGAGTTAGTCAAATAGCCAACACTAGTGCTACGTTCAATGTGTGTGTGTTGCGCGAGTCAATTATCGTACGTAAGCTTTATTTGTAGATGTAGGCACGAGATGGAGAAATTCGGAGACACTGGGTTTCTTGAGAATTCGTATTAACAGCCTGTCTCCTTATTTCTCACGTCTGTGATCATAATAGTGCCACGAAATGCATTTCCATCGAACTTGACCTACAGTTTCATTCAAATTACTGGTAACGGGAGTGCATGTTATGTGATACTATTTTTAGGGATAGAAGTTGCAGTTATTCTGGAATTTAATCTTTTCCCTATATTTGTGTCGTTAAAGCTACACGAATACCAAATGTCAGCACTGTGGGGTCCCTGGTGCATCTTATGAATTCAGGTTCAGTTTTTATTATGGCTAATAACTTAAAAAATACAAGGTTTAAAATAAAAATAAAAACCGGGTCGAAATGTACAAATGAAGACCTTTCCTTAGACGTCCTAACCTAACCTAACCTAACAGTATACATTTTTTTTACCCCTCTTGAACTCCAATAGCTCAATAACCCCTCAACATTTTTAGTACATTTAGTCACACCAGGATTGTGCCGACACTACGAGTACCTAACTATATACCAAATTTCACGATTATCAGATCAACGCTTCGAAGGTTATCAACGGACAAACAAACAAACATACATACAACACCGATTTGCCCAGGTTGATTTGGAGATCTCGTTTCGCTTGATCAATGTAACTATCTATTTGTAAAATAAATACCTACTAAGTACCAACTAATTCCCTTCATGTAGATTATATGACATAGGTTGTGTTAGTTGATAAAATAGTATTCAACATACATAGTTAAATTGTACAAATTAATTTTGGAAATTAATTAGATTCATATTCATTTATTCCTTGTAAATCTAGGTACAATGTTAGGTGGTAGGGGTTTTATATAAGCGCTAGATTTTGCCTTGCAAGTATTTTATATTTCAAAATAAACATGCAAATTAAAATTACGAATGCTCGGGGTTTCTCCACGGGATCGAATCAGACATGAGGAGATACGCAGGAGAACTCAAGTCACCGACATAGCCCGACGGATTAGCACGTTGAACTGGCAATGGGCAGGCCATATAGCGCGCAGAACAGATGCCCAATGGGGCCGGAAAGTTCACGAATGGAGGCCACGGACCGGCAAGCGCAGCGTAGGACGTCCACCCACAAGATGGGCAGACGACTTGGTAAGAACCGCAGGTCGGCGTTGGATGCAGGCCGCTTCCAACCGCAGTTCCTGGAGATCAATGAGGGAGGCCTTTGCCCAGCAGAGGACGTCCTGCGGCTGATATGATGATGATGAAAATTACGAAATTACATATTTAAATTTATAAAAAAAAAAACAAAATGTTAAGAAATAATAATCAGGATAAAAAATGACAAAAATTATAAAGGTTTAGCCTGTCAGGTCATCAGCAAGTCGTCAATAGAATAGTAGACTTTTATTTATATCTTTACACTAGTTAACCCACCGAACTTCGTACCGCCTTGACGTGCATATGACGCGGGCTGCCAAAGTACGTCATCCCCGGTAGAATTGACAATCGGTCATCATAAGCTGCATCTATGTATGAGAAAATGAATTTTCTTCATAACTTCCTTGTGCGTGAATTTTTCCGATATTATAATAATTATTCTGCTATTCGGGGCGAAGACAAATCAAAGATCATCAAAATCGGTCCAGCCGCTCTTGAGTTATAAATGGTATAACTAACCTGACTTCGTTTTATATATATAGATGTCCTTGACTTGGCTCTGGCTACCCTTTAGTTGTTTATTTAACTAGTATTTATGTTTGTAGGTGTTAGCACGTATAATGTCGGGAACGCTGTACGCCGGGCAAAGTGTACGTGTTCTGGGAGAGAACTACAGTTCACAGGACGAAGAAGACTCTAGGATCATGAACGTTGGACGATTGTGGATCTACGAGGCACGGTATAAGGTAGGTTTTTGCGTGGACAGTAACACTCGTAAGCTTCAGATAGTAAAAACTGACGTGTAAAATTTCACAATCGATCTGACGACTCATTTGCTCTTTCTTTCTCTTTGACGACCCCCGTGGTGCAGTGGGCGAATAACCGGCTGAGATGCAGGATGTAGCGGGTTCGATACCATGATCTACAGATATTTGTTCCGGGTCTGGTTGTTTCTCTATATATTATAAGTATGTATTTACAAAAAAAATATATGTATATAAGTATTCTAACAGTTATCTGGTTTCCATAGTACAAGCTCTGCTTAGTTTGGGGCTAGATAGCGCTGTGTGAATCCAGCAATATTTTAATTGAAATCCAGCAATATTTATTTGTTCTTCTTAGAGCGTCAAAGAGTTCTACGTTTTAATGTATACTATATTTTGGAAAGGTTTTTGTATTTGATCTTTGAGTTGACAAGAGTTAAAGTGCTGAGACTATAAAACTAGCTGACGCGCCCGCGGCTTCGCACGCGTGGTTTTCTATAAAAACGTTACCGTACGATTACGTTACGTTATTTTTAGAGACAAAATGTAGCCTATGTCTTACCCTAGAATATAATCTATCACCTTGCCAAATTTCATTATGATCCGTTCAGCCGTTTAGTCGTGAAAAGGTAACAAACAAACTAACAAACAGAGTTACTTTCGCATTTATAAAAAAACGAGTGTGCTTTAGACCATACGACTGAAGAAAAACTTCTTTAGTTCCATCTATATGTAGGTATGTATATATATGTACCTACTGTGCGATGCCAGGTACTTATTTTGACGATTGGCCTAGTTACTGGATACTTTCTTGATGGATTTCAGGATATTTTTAAATTAAAAGAGATCTTTGTCTGGTTACCACAATGCGTGTAATGGCGTATATCTTTTTTTTACAAAATTCGAGGAGAGGGTAAAAGGAACATAAATATAACTACCAATAGAAACAAGTTTTAAATAATCACGCGATGGTGACTTGCGTGGATTGGTAGAATATCAACATCGTAAGGAAGAACAATTGAGCCTTGAGTTTAGCGTGATCGTGAACAATATATATTTGCAGTTTGTATAATTTAGGCTAATTTGGGATAGGAGATATGCGACAAATCAACTGGCTATGAAAGAAATAGAGAAAGAAAATGTGTGCTCGCACCTCTGTCTCTTGCCCCTACAGTAATATACGAAACGTAACTCTCTCTCTTTCTTTATTCAATAACTTATATCTCCCTCTTAACTTCCGTTCGCAGTTTTCGTAACGCATTCACCAGCTTACTCCCCAAGTCAAGCGTGCGTAAAGAAGTTTTACTTCATTATTACTGTGATTTAACTGTAATTGAATTACTGCTGTGTACCAATACTAGCGGTTGAGTGGCAACATTGTTACGCATTTCGACATCTCATAGTCGTTTAAAATATGAATCGTATTATTTGTCGGGGTATAACTCCATACATTATAGTATTTTATTTTTGTAGTGTTATCCAAACACTTATGGAAAATTCAAAGATTTTTAACACCATCTCAAAAACTTGGAAGCAGGACATTATTACACAATACGCATTTATTCCATAAACAAAATAAAATTGTGTGCGGGAAGAACAAAATAAAAAGCAATAAAAAAAAAACATTTGTATAGATTATAAGCATTTTTTAAATTTTCGCGAACTATACTCATGTTTTTAAGACAAAACGGGTCTTTTCGATATAATTTTGATATAAATCTGTGCGCGAAAAGACCCGTTTTGTTTTAAAAACATGAATAATTAAGCAGTAATCAATCAACATTATATTAAAAGGTGGAACTGAACCGAGTGCCAGCCGGCTGCTGGGCGCTGATCGAAGGCATCGACCAGCCCATAGTGAAGACCTGCACCGTGGTGTCGGCTGATGAGGACGAGCAGCTGCACACCTTCACTCCGCTCCGGTTCAACACGCAAGCGGTCGTGAAGATAGCCGTGGAGCCGGTCAACCCTTCCGAGCTGCCTAAGATGTTGGACGGACTTAGGAAGGTGAGGAAGTGGCTTACTGTAGTGCTGATTTATAATATTTAACCTCGCATAAAGCGGTTCTCCATGAGGGGGTTGTTGCCATACTCGCCACGCTTGGCAGGCGGGTTGGCGTTCGCAGTATAGGTGTTGAAACACGAAAAGACGCTGCTGCCCATCTTTCGGAGGTATCCCTTAGCAGACTCCTACTGCATCCACGGGCAAGAGCGGAGATGATGATCGGAGAGATGGCCGATGGGGCCGAAAGGTTCTCGAGTGGAGGTCACGGACCGGCAAGCGCAGCGTAGGACGTCCACCCACAAGATGGGCAGACGACTTGGTAAGAACCGCAGGTCGGCGTTGGATGCAGGCCGTTTCCAACCGCAGTACCTGGAGATCAATGAGGGAGGCCTTTGTCCAGCAGTGGACGTCCTACGGCTGATAAGATGATGATGATGATGAAAGCGGTTCTCTTCCAGCTTAAGGCTTATCCCACCGCTGTGTACATATGTTCGAAGCTTCGACCGACTTGATGCGAGATCGGCGGGGCTATTTTTAAACATCGGAAAGCTATCAGTTGTTTTCGGATTCGATTTCGAATCAGAGAATGTTATTTTGTAAACTATATCCAAGCTTTATGGTCAATCCGAAATAGTATTAAATTAGCGTTTTGGACTAGATATGGGATCCAAAAAAATTCGGACCGACCCGATAGCTTTCCGACGTTTTAAAGGCGGCAGAAATAGTATCGTGTTTGGCCCCTTTTAGTAGTGCTTAGACACATTGTTGATTGAAATCAGTCAACGCTCGGTCTTCTCCCTGCTTTTTTACCACATTAAGTGGGGTCGGCATATGTTTTATTTTTCTTCCACACCTCTCTATCAGCCGTCATCTCCGTTATCACTTCTTGCCTACTCATGTCATTCTTCACGCGGTCCATCCATCTCTACGGCCGTCCGCTACTTCTATATCCATCCACAGTCATATCTAACACTCTTTTAGTGACATGATTTTCTTCCCTCCGCATGATATGCCCATACCACGCTAGCCCTTTACTCCTCAATTTTTCTATCACTTCTTTAAAACTTCCTCTAATATACTCATTCCTTATCTTATCCATTCTCGTTAGCGCACACATCCATCTTAACATTCGCATTTCCGACGCGTGCACTCTTCTTTCATCCGTCCCTTTCGTGGTCCAACACACAGAACCATACATTACGACAGGTCTTATGATTGTCTTGTAAATTTGACCTTTAAGTTTAAGGGGTATTTGAGGATCGCTCGTTGTTCCTGTAACCTGTCTCTACTGTTGACCTCGGTGTTCCAATAAAGTTATGTTGTGTCCAGGTGAACAAGTCGTACCCGCTCGTGTCGACCCGCGTAGAGGAGTCGGGCGAGCACGTGGTGCTTGGCACGGGCGAACTCTACCTCGACTGCGTGATGCACGACCTCAGGAACATGTACTCAGAGATAGACATCAAAGGTACTACACACACACACACACACACAAAGTCAAAAGCAAAATCTTTTATTTATTAAAATCACAAGGATAACTTTGAAACGTCAATTTTACTGCCTGTTCCTTCGCGACCAAGCCAGGAAAGAAAGGAAAGAAACAAGGCTGCTTGTTTTTTTAATGATCCGTTTAGAATACATAACAATACAGGTAATAAATTACGTCTAAATTGTAACATTTTGAACGAGTTGGAGCAATTTCGCTCCCAAGCTTCTCTATTATCTAAATAATCCGATATTTTATAGCAGGCTTTCTTATAAAGATTTTGTTACGTTTTTAAATTTGTTAATTGCCAATTTTTGTACATCACTTGGGAGTTTGTTATAAAACCGTACACCTTGCCCTTTAAACGATTTCCTAACTTTATGGAGTCTACAAGGGGCAACAGCGAGTTTATTCTAGTATTAAAATTATGTTTATCGCTATTTTTCTTAATCCAAATTAATATTTTTGTGAACATACATCAGATTTTCATAGATGTATTGACAAGGGAATGTCATAATATTTATTTCTTTAAACTTATTGCGTAATGATTCTCTGGGGTCCATATTATAAATTGCACGAACAGCCCTCTTCTGCAGCACTCCCCCACAGCAGTATACCGTATGACATAATGCAGTGAAAGTAGCTGAAGTAAACTAGTCTAGCTGTGTCTACGTCTGTAAAAAGACGGATCTTTTTGACTGCGTATGCCGCAGAACTAAGTCTCTTCGAGAACTTATCAATGTGAGGGCCCCATTGAAGCTTATTATCTAGCCTTTCATAAATAAATCATCATCATATCTGCCAAAATAATAGTTAATATCGAGTCTATCCTACACAGTGGCCGACCCAGTAGTATCATTCTGCGAGACAGTCGTCGAGACATCCTCCCTCAAATGCTTCGCGGAGACGCCCAACAAGCGCAACAAGCTGACGATGATAGCGGAGCCCCTGGAGCGCGGCTTGGCGGAGGACATCGAGGCAGGCGCCGTCTGCGTCACGTGGGACAGGAAGCGGCTCGGAGAGTTCTTCCAGACAAAGTGAGTTAGCAGCGCTACTGTTAGAGATCTTCGGCCTGCAACCGACCGATGACTCTGCAACTTTTATTGCGTCGTCTTTACATTTAGTTGCAGGGCCGTCATACACTGAGCTTTCCAGTGCTATTTTGAAACGTAAATTTTACCGCCTGTTCATCCGAGACCAAGTCAAGCACATCAACAAACATTTATTTATTTATTTAATACTTTATTGCACAAAAATACAAATTACATGTACAAAAGGTGGGCTTAATGCTAATAGCATTTTCTACCTGCCAACCTCAGAGGTAACAAAAAAGGTTGGCGTGCTAACTTTTAACAATATTAATGTTAATTAAAAAAAACAAAAGAAACACAAATAACAATAAACTCCGATTACAGTTAGAATAAATACATAAACCTACTTGATATAACAATAATAATACATAGAATATATATATGAGAAATATAACAAATATATATATATTTATAGATATAAATAAAAAAAAACTATTACATACAACACACATAGGTACTACGTTTTTATATATTTTAACAGCCAGTGGAGGACTGCAAGAAATGACTGTAGACTAGTCGTCTGAAAACCGGTTTACTAGGCGCCTTTTTAATATGAGTAGGGAGAGAGTTCCATAGACCGACAGCTACCACCTCAAAAGAGTTGCCACGGAAGGCCGTTGAGTGTTTCGGGGTAGCGAGAAGGAGAGAATCAGTGGATCTAAAGTTTTGGTCATGGGTGTCAGAGATTTAGGAAAATTTGCATTTAAGATAATGGGGAGTAAAGGGGTCCCTAAGGATCGAAAAAAGAAGACATAAAACTCTTAACTTTCTCCTGTCACGAATTGAGAGCCATTTCAGTTTAGAGCGATACTCAGACACATGATCATACTTACGGAGACCGTAGATGAACCTAATGCACGTATTGAGCAGTCGATCCAATTTGTTAAGGAGGTCCTGATTAAGGTCTAGGTACGATATATCCGCATAGTCGATTATAGGTAGGAGCAAAGAGTTGACTAGGGATATTTTAGTATTTGTTGGGAGAAAGTGTTTAAAACGGATAATAGAATGGAGAGATGCAAAAAATTCACGGGATACTTCCTTTACCTGAGCCACCCAGTTTAAGTTAGCATCGACAAGGAGGCCAAGATTTTTGACCACCGGTGCAAAAGGTATGATGCAATCATTATATACTAAGGGAGTGGTTGAGGGTAGGTCGATTTTAGCAAGTTGGCGAGTACTCCCGATAATGATTGCTTGACATTTGTTTGGGTTCACTTGGATGCCGTAGTTCTCAGACCAGGTCTTAAGTTGGAGAAGATCAGTGTTAAGAGCATCCAATGAAGCATTCAAGTTTTCAGTCTTTGAGTGGTAATAAAGCTGCAGATCGTCGGCGTAGAAGTGATAGTTGCAGTGGAATTTGGAGGAAAGCAAGTTAATGAATAGGCTGAAGAGCAGGGGTGATAGGATTCCCCCTTGAGGGACTCCAGCCTCCAGCTCACACCAATCAGAGAAAGTCTGCCCACTCTGGATGGACTGGCGACGCCCCGTTAAATAGGACGAGAACCACTGAACGGCTAACGGCGAGAAATTCAGGTGACTCAAGGCAGCAAGAAGCAGATCATGGTCGACAGCATTAAAGGCGTTGCTAAAGTCAATGAGTACCAGCACAGTGACTTGAGATCTCTCCATAGCTGATCTAATGTCCTCGGTGACTTTGAGCAAGGCAGTTGTAGTGCTATGGCCAGCCCTGAAACCAGACTGGAATGGGTTCAATAGGTCACCGTTGTTCAGAAACTCCATTACTTGCTTGTGGACAACTGACTCTATGACTTTAGACAGGAAAGGCAGGATTGATATGGGACGAAACTGGTTAGGGAGAAGCGGGTTGGGTGTTTTTGGTAATGGCAGGACATGAGCTTTACGCCATTGGTCAGGGAAATGGCCAGTTGACAAGAAGTGGTTAATTATATGTACAAGAGACGGAAGAATGTGGTCAATTAGGCGAATTACCATGATCCGGCCAATCTCATCGCTACCAACCGCTTTAGATTTGAGAGTGTTTATAATTTTCTTAACCGTGTCGTGAGACACGCTTACGAAGTCGAAAGGAGTAGTATTAGGTCGAGGTAAGTCATTTATTTCGAGAAGGGTATCAAATTTAATATTTGGGGTGATTTTCGCTATGGAAGTGAAGTGTGTGTTCAGGTCTTTGAGGTTAAGAGTAATTTTAGTGTCGACACTTTTGACCTTACCAAATCCAAGAGACTTTAGGAACTTCCACAACCCCGCAGGAGTCGATAATTATATTTGCTCTGCAATATACTTACGCTTGCTATTTCGACAGACCTGATTACATTGATTTCTAAGTTTTTTGTACTCAGCTCAGTTATCCTCCGATCGGTCCATTTTAAATTTGCGAAAAGCTCGATCGCGTTTTGACATGGCTTTACGGATTGTATCGTTAATCCATGGGGTCGGATGATGTTTTATTCTGACAGGGTGCACGGGCGCATATTTGTTAAATATTTGAATAATGTTCCCAAGTAGAAAGTCTAGCTTTTCATCAACACTCAAAAGGGCCTCGACATCACTCCAATTTGTGTTTAGTGCTTGTCGCTCAAATTTGCTAACATCAATACGAGAAAAATTTCTTTATTCAAGATTATTGGCTTGGGTTTGGGAATTTTTATTTTAACAGATACATATAAAAGATCATGGTGAGAAAACGCAGGTGCTGATAATTGGCCATAAGCAGATACACGGTCAGTTTCCGAGCAAATAATCAAATCAATTAGGGTGTCAGCGGTAGAGGTGTAGTGAGTGGGGGACAATTTCAGAATGTTGAGATTTGAGGACTCAATCATAGTGCAAAGTCTTCTGGCACGGGGCTTCATTTCAATCATACAAGAGTTAAAGTCACCCATAATGATAATACGGTTGTAGTCCGAGGAGAGTTCTTCAAAGACACTTTCTAGTTTTGTGTGCTCAATCGTTGGAGGAACATACACAACATCAAGAGCAACCTTGACCCCAACATACACAACATCAAGAGCAACCTTGACCCCAACATCAATCTATATAAAGAGAAATTCAGGGGATGCAGAGTAAGCTGAGGGGGATTGTACAATAATTTTGAATGGAATGTGGCCCCTCAGGTAGATGGCAACACCGCCACAACCTGACCCAGTGCGATCATTGCGTATGAGAGCAAAACCTGGTATTGGAAAGGAGGTGGAAGGCAGTGTAGGCTTAAAGAAGCTCTCTGAGACAAGTATTGCATCAAGAGATTTAACATTAAAAGTATCAAGGGCATCAGTGTAGTGCCCAGGTATGCTTTGGGCATTAATGTGGCAGATGTTAAAATTCTTGGGATAAGGATCAAAGACAGCATTCAACTCATCACATAAAGTAACTGGGATTTCACCTGAACTGTCAGTCGAAAAATCATCAGCAGCGGTTACAAAGGACTCATCACCTGAGCTCATCAGATACTATCTGTGAATACTTAGCTGTTAGTAATAGAATATCTACAATAATATCCTACAGTAATGTTATATATACCTAATATATATATTTACTTAATAAAATAAAATATAAAGTTGTACAATAAAAAAAAATGCCTAATCTGGATGAATAATAATAAACTTAATTTTCACAATCTGCTGGCTAACACTAGTAAGAATGTAATTAAATAGCTACTTACACAATAATGTACCTACTATAACATCATTAACGAGCATTTTAGCAAAATAAAAGCTATTCTCAAATACTGTTTTGTTAGTTTGTTTACAATGTTATCTTTCGTGATTTAAGAAATAAAAATAAAAGAAACAAAAAAATAAATTACAAATTATCAACTACTTATGAAGGGTGATACTGACAAACAGTATTTATGCTACAAATATACTGCTCGTTATGAGTACCGAAACACGCATGACTGACTAGCATGCAACAGACACAAAAGATCAGTCTGACCAAAGTAGTTGTCAAAAGTTTAGTTGGTTTGGCTGTCATGTCAAACGTGTATCAAACTGTCAAACATTACAAGCGATTTCGACTCAACCGACTTCGCATATTTCCGCATAAAATAGTATTTTTGGTTATGAGGGTGGCACAGTATTACCGAAGTCAGCGGAAAAATTACAGGAGTACAAAGACCAATGCGGGAACAACTAGGTTTTACTTCGTGGGATTGCTCTTGCCCGTAACTGTCCTGCTGGTCTGCGGAGGCCCGGAGGTTGCGGCAATGAGGTCGCCGGTCTGTTTTGAGCTCGCCTTGGGGCGAACCGCAGCCACTGCAGCGGCAGCAACCAGCGGAGCCGATGCCGACGACGATGGAGCGCGAGTGTCGATGCCTACCTCGTTAGGGAATTTGACCATCAAGTCACTGAGGTCCTGTGCACTGACAACCCGTTTGCGATCGCCGTCGGACAACTTGATGAAAACTGCTCCACTATTGGACCAGCACGACGTTATCCCGAAATGTTTTCTTGCGGTAACAAATAGATCGAGTCTTAGTTTAGTTAGGAATTCACTCACAACGTAGGAGCTAGACTTAAGTTTCTTCTTATCCCTCCAAATAGCATTCCGCATGTTAACATCCGTAAACCGAACCAGTATAGGGCGGGCACGTTTGTCGCTCCACGCGCCCAGGCGATGGCACAGGAAGATGGATGAAGCTCGGACATTAGACATGCTCATGTTGTTTTGGATAATATTCAACACAAGTGTAGTGCAGTTCTCACCGTCCTTCTCGGGCACACCAGTGAACAATAGTGCATTCCGACGGTTTTGATTGTCCAATTCGTCGACTTGTGATGAAAGCGAGTGAATTTGTGATCGAAGATGTTTTAAGACACTCAACACAAAGCTCTTAAAATCTTTAAATTCTTGAGATAACCTCTCCAAATTGGATTTGTTGTCTGGCCCAGAAGGCGATTGTAACTGTTTTTCAAAGTTGGCCATTCGCAAGCCAAGGCTAGTTTCAAGGAGCTTCTGGGAGTCCAGGACTTCTTGTAGATTGGGCATTGTTGAAGATAGGCAGTGAAAATAAATGTGTAATGTGATGTAGCACAGTGGGGTAGGGCCAGCAGGTAAGTGCAGATATATTTACTGAAGCATGTGTACACTCAGAAACTGCCTAGGGCACAATTTATAGACACTAATAGATGATAAAAATCACTTCACTTTACTTATTAGTGGATATAATAATTGACTGTTAGAAATTCTTTTTATCGCTTAAAAGTTCTATATAAAGTTAGAAACTATTTGAGTCCAGGCCTCCGTACTATAACATCTGGTGGACTGCATGCTTATTTGCCATATTAGTTGTATAAAAAAAATATGAACCATATCGACACGAAGAAGAATACTTTTGGGTTAATAGGGAAAAGTATGTCTAAACGGTTTTTGTTTAATTTCAGGTACGACTGGGATTTGCTAGCCGCGCGTTCGATATGGGCCTTCGGGCCGGATGCCACGGGGCCCAACATTCTGGTCGACGACACGCTGCCTTCGGAGGTTGATAAGCATTTACTAGCTTCAGTCAAAGACAGTATTGTACAAGGTGAGCTTGGAATCTAATGTTTATAGACCAGAGAAGCTTTTGGTTTGTGCCAAGTAATAATCACTTCCGCCACCTAATTACGTAAAATCAGCAACAGCAACACGACAACAATCGGTCGCGAAACGCCAAATGTACAAGGGAAAGTAGTTCTATACTTTGCCGTCCCTTTGCTGATGGCGCTAGTTTCTACGTGCAAATTGTCGTTTCGCGACCGATTGTTGTCACAATTACACCAATTCCCCCAACCCCTGGTGTATGTTTTTCGGACCATTTATAAGAAGTTCTTTCTGGGCAAGCGTGATCCATCTTCAACGACACATAACTTACCATCAACAAATAAAAAAAAAAATGGAGTATTGCCAACTATACAATACGCCAACGCTCCTGGCAGACGGGAGCAGACGATGATATTGCTATCTCGCTCGCACTTGCAGGCCACACAGGAGCCGTTTGTGATGCGCCGAGTACCTATTGATAACAATTTTTTTTTATTACCAGTAATCGATTGTATTGAAAAGAAACAAACATATGTTGGTCCCAGAGCCGCGCCGCCCCTGCGTGCGAAGTGTGCGGTGCACACAGGCGCTAAGACAATGAGGGCGCCGCCACCGAAATTATTTATGTTACACAACAACATATTCTTTGTAGTGGAGTATCGATAAGTAGGTACGATAGGCGCAACTTGGCGCCGTCTGCCACGAGTCTTAGCGTATAATTAGGCGTAGTCCATTTGACGAAATAAGTACCGCTTGCGAATAATTGAACGTAATAATTAACATTAAAAGGGATATATTATGGCGATGGATGTGGGCGATGTCTTGAAATAACCCAGCCCTGCTAAGCTGAACCTGTGTTTTTTTAAATGTTAGTTGTGGGGAAACAGACTTACGACGCACCTGATGGTAAGCGGACACCGGCAACACCCGGGGTATTGTCGATGGGTTTCCTACCCTGTGAAAACCTCTACTTGAAGTGAAACTTCAAAAACAACAAAAACTTGAAGTGAACCATGTCGTAGCCTAACGAGAAAAAAAAAAGCAATTTGAGGATTTGCAAATATTCTAAACTGATTTCAGTTGATTCGAATAGTTTTCAAGTTATGATTCAAATTAGGTATTATAAACAATTCTTTGACAATGCCCCTATTCAGCAGCTACCTATACGAAATGCTTGTATGTTTCTGGCACCTCCAAAATTATGGTGCGATGAGCTACTTAGATAATTCAATTCATTTCAGTTCATTTATTCAAATTTCAGATGTCAAAGATCCATATAGTTGTTAGTAAAAAAAAGAATAGAAAACTTAAATCAAACATGTCACATGGGTTAGTACAAAGTATCGGCACAATAAAACAAACAACATTCAAATAAAAAAAATTAAACCTTAAGTTTAAGTACCTCACTCTAGTCCTGAGCCAATAGTCTCTCACAAAGACTATTCGATCAGAACCCGATTGAAGGACTTCATAATCGGTGAGTCGTACTTATCCGCAATGACCTGCAGGATGGTGTTGGTGCTGCCTCGCACTCTACTGAGCAGTGAGGCAGTCTTTTTGCGGATGATGGCGCGGAACCCATGGACCCGCGCCTCTGCAAACATTTTCGAAGCGCTGCAGAAGCGAAGCAGCCCCCCACCAACATCCTGAATCCATTATTATATTGTACACGCAGTGCACTGAGTGACTTTTTGGAACAGCTGACCCACAGCCTGCTCGTATAGAATAATTGGCAGTAGGCTTTGAAGAGTGTGATTTTAACCTGCCTACTGCAACGGGCAAACCTGCGCGCCAGCATATTACTTCTAGCCGTTCTAGATAATTAATTAAGTAATATTATTGACGTAACCAAATGTTCTATTGTGTCACTACGGTTTCAATAAATGAGTATTGGAGTATTTGATCAATTTGGGGTGCTATTCGAAACTTTTAAATGTCAATTTGAACTAAATTTTACTATAGAAAATCATCACAGAACCGTACTTTTCTATTGCTGTCTGACATTTTTATTATTGCTATTACAAACAAATAAAGTGCAACTGTATTGGCAGGCTTCCAATGGGGCACAAGAGAAGGTCCACTGTGCGAGGAGCCGATCAGAAACGTGAAGTTTAAGATCCTAGACGCGGTTATAGCGCAGGAGCCCTTGCATCGGGGCGGGGGGCAGATCATCCCTACTGCCAGAAGGGTGAGTAACTCCAAGAAAACAACTAAATTAAAATGTTATTACAGGATATCCCTAAAAGTTTCCTTTTTTTTTTAAATATTAATTTGTGTAAGGTTTGTAGTCTATTGTTCTCAGGGTTTTAGGATAAAAAGTGGTTAAAGTTCGAAACACGATTTCTAAAGAGTAAAACTTTTAATGAATCAAACACAAAAAAGGGGCACAGGAAAATACAGACAGTGTATCAATATCAAAATGTTAAATTAACCTAAGCACTAAGATCGCGTCTCACAGACCTGTCTCTAGCTCTCGGCGAGTGGAATAATACTTCTCGACGCTTCTTTGCGACCGTCTCGGAACAGCCAACCATAGAGTCTTTTGCGGGAGGAAGTTTGTCCATGCCTAGAGTCCGCGCTTAAGGACGCGTTCGATCACAACGCTGAAGGGTTCTATTAAGCCCCCGTTACATTTGTTTATTGTTTGACATCAGGCATTTTTGTCTTATTTTATGTACAAACTAGCTGACCAACCCGCAGCTTCGCACGCGTAGTTTTCAATAAAATCATTACCCTTCTTTTGCGCCGTTGGGTAAAAAGTAGTCTATGTCACCCGGGGATAGTGAGCTTCCCAACAGTGAAAAAATTTTTTAAATCGGTCCTTTAGTTTTTGAGTTTATTCATTACAAACATATACACAAAAATATAAATACAGTGTAAACTCCATGTAACGTCACTCGTTTTAACGACAAACTCTCTAAAGCGTCGAAATCACTCGGCTTTGGTTGGTTTAGCTTGTCTTGCATACAATGGTACACTCTGTATAGCATTACACCAACTCTCAATAACGACAACAATTTGTAATAAAAAGTTCTTTTTAAGTTGCCATATTAGTAAAAACTGCGCAGCTGTGTATATCCTTTTGTCGTTTTATTGTCCTAGACCATAATAAACTCGACTGTCGGCATCATATACACCAAACTTTCTAAGAAATCCGTTCTTTTGTTTACAAAATGGGATTGCTTGCACGCGTAGCTGCAGACTGTTGTTAGTAGAAGTGATGGATTTTATCTATACGTTGTCATATTCTTAGTAGCTCACAAACTTTCAAATCGTAAACATGGCTAGTAAGAGAAAAATTTGTTATGGAACATCGGAATGTTTACTGTTTATTCATATCCATATTAATTTATTTTAATTAATTTCGGCACAAAAAACAGTTACACTATAATGGTTAGGTTAGATACAGTATTCATGTGATAGAAGTATTAATAATGTAACCCACTACGCTATCCGGATATTGGTAAGACAGAGTCAAAGTAGATGCAACTAGAGGGCCAGAAGGGCCTTATATCTATTTAAGACAAAACTATAATTTATGTAAATTAAAATTATACAAAGTATATATAGGAAAAAGTTAAAGGAAAAGCACAGAACTGAATTACGCTAAGACAGAAGCGACTGATTAGCACGTTGAAATGGCAATGGGCAGGCCATATAGCGCGCAGAACAGATGCCCGATGGGGCCGGAAAGTTCACGAATGGAGGCCACGGACCGGCAAGCGCAGCGTAGGACGTCCACCCACAAGATGGGCAGACGACTTGGTAAGAACCGCAGGTCGGCGTTTTGGATGCAGGCCGCTTCCAACCGCAGTTCCTGGATATCAATGAGGGAGGCCTTTGTCCATCAGTGGACGTTCTACGGCTGATATGATGATGAGAAGCGACTGAAGGTCGTGTTTTGAAAGTATTATAGACACTAATTTCTTAAATTGATAAGTTGAGCATGCAAATATGTCTACAGCCTCGAATGACGTATTGTAAGACTCAACGTCCCGAGTTAGTGCGGCAGGTGCCAGTTGCGAACAGAGAACGTTCTGGGAACTACTTATCACAGCTTTTTCACTAGTTCAATGCAGTCATAGTTGTTATGAATGATGTTGTACAGGGTAACAGCCTCGAGATATTTATATATATAAATTCAAAGCCCTAAAATTACTTAAGTTTCAATTAGTTTCTCTTATAAGTGAAATATAAATTTCTTTTGATAAAATAACGTGCTTTAACCACAAGTAACTCTGTCTGTCTGTCCCTCTGTGTGTCTGACTATTTGTTTTCACGGGTTAACGGCGGGACCGAAATTGATGAAATTTGGTATACAGATAGATTAGGACCAGGTTAGGGACGTTTTTTTTTGTGTATAGACGAGCAACATTAATGCTGACATATCTACATCACACAGTGATGTAAGTCCCTTAATGTGGATGCATAGGCTACTTTTTACCTGACTGCGCAGAAAAACGGTATTGTTTTGTATTGTATTGGTTGCGAAGCCGCGTGCGAGTCAGCTAGTATACCTATATACAGTATAATATAAAATAACGACTTGACCGCGATTGACGCGCTGAACATTGCAATAAAGCGTACCCCGCCCCGCGGTGGTACCCCGCCAAATGTATTCGCCCGTTATGTAAACAACCGTTTCAAGGGCTTTTTTTTTGGGCTATGGGACGAAATTTATGTCAAGGTGTAGTTGAATAACTAAGGAATGAGTTACGAAAACCATTTTGAGACTAGTGTAAGTAAGTAATAAAAAATTAAGTAATGAAAAGGCAAACTTGGCCTAGACGAAAAATGAGATGTTGTTTTGGGAAAAAGGTTTTTTTTGAAAATTAAAGCGATAGCATACTATCGACGGTTTGCTTGATTCATGCTTAGAAAAACATTTAAATCTCCATGAAGCCCAGTTCTGGTTTCGGCCCGGACTTTCTACTGAAAGTGCGATTATAAGTCTCAAACATACCGTCCAGTATTATACAGACCGTAGGACGCCTATATACGCCTGCTTCCTTGACCTCTCCAAAGCCTTTGACCTTGTGTCTTATGATGTGCTCTGGAGAAAGTTGAGGGACCTGGGTATACCGGCTAAAATCCAAAATATATTTAAATTTTGGTATGACAATCAGACCAACTATGTGAGATGGGCCAATTCTCTCTCAAATGCATATAGGTTGGAGAGCGGGGTGAGACAGGGGGGCTTGAGTTCTCCCAAGCTCTTCAATCTCTATGTAAACGACCTCATCGTCGGGCTGAGCAGCATGCGTGTCGGCTGCCAGATGAACGGCGTTAGCATCAACAACATTAGTTACGCCGATGACATGGTGCTGCTGAGCCCGACGGTGGGGGGTCTCAGGGAATTACTGAGGGTCTGTGAAGCCTATGCTGTTGAGCACGGGCTTATATATAATGCGAAGAAGAGCGAATACATGGTTTTTAAGGCCGCCGGTAAATGTCCCGGTTTTACACTGAATATAACCCTAAACGGCTTGAACTTAAATCGTGTTACGAAATTTAAATATCTGGGACATTTTCTTGCCGACGATCTTAAAGACGATGCAGATGTTGAGAGGGAGCGTAGGGCCTTGGCGGTCCGAGGTAACATGTTGGCCCGTAGATTTTCCCGATGTACTGAACAAGTTAAAGTTACGCTTTTTAAAGCGTACTGTCAGAGCTTTTACACGGGAAGTCTGTGGGTCCGAAATACCAAAAGATCATTGGAGGACCTACGCATCCAATATAATAACATCTTCCGGATGATGTTGCGGTTGCCCCGATATTGCAGTGCATCGGGGATGTTTGCCTACTATCACACAGATGACTTTCACGCCATCATGCGCAAAAAAACGGCATCGCTGATGAGCAGAATTCGGGGCAGTCGCAACAGCATCCTGAGGACAGTGGCTGAGTGCTGCACATCTCCGCTCTGGAAGTGTTTTGTGCGGAGGGTGATTAATGAAGGAAATAATTTCCTCAGTTAGTCACCCGCAGCACAAAATGGTGTTTTCTATTTTCACCCAGTGCCTATTTTTTATTTTTGTATATTTAGCTGTTCTTCTTTGTTGTTATATATATATTTTTTGTGTGTATGTTAGTCTTAAGACTCTAGTTGTCTGAAATAAAATATATATATATATATATTATACTGTTCTTTTTAATTATTTCAATAGTATATGAACTTAGCATATCAATAATATAAAAATATCGATATAGTTAGGTACAAAAAGTTATCAGAAAAACATAAACAAAACCACTTAAATTTACGGCTCAGTGAAAAAGTACCGTGTAAAAACGCGGAAGTTTTTTTTACGTGATAAATGAATTGGTTGTCATTTCAGTGTTGCTGCGTCAAAAAAATATATTCTACCTAGGGCTTGCATTATCCGTAAGATTTTGGTATACGAATAATTCGGATAGTAGTGAACTTTGCTATTCGGATATCCGGATAATTCGAATAATTTTGGGAAAAGCGTTTAAAACTAAAATAATTGTTATTAAAGTAGATATAAACAATGTTTAAGTTATTCCAACATTCACCATTAAAATATAAATCACTTTTGACCATAAGGAAACTCAATAGGTATACTTTAGAACACGTTTTCTGTCATAAAATGCGAAAATAATAAAAATAAAGGATAAACAGTGTTTTAAATTCAGATTACTTTTTAGATACTGTACTTACTGCACAAAATTATGAAATTATGGTTCTGTTGTAGTTAATTTCATGTTTAAATCGTGATTTTTTGATGAATTTTACTATTTGTTTCATTCGAATTATCCGAATATATTGATCGTCTCTATCCGGATAGTAAAATCACACGGATATCCGAATAATACGGATATTCGGATATCCGAATTGCAGGCCCTAATTCTACCATCATATTAAACACATGGTAGGATCCATGATGGCGGTAAATTCAGAATATGAGTCGGCCTAAAAAATGTGCAACTGTGGTTGCACGGGGCGCTTTGCTTCCCGGGGAGCATGCAACTGTAGGTAGTTGCATGATGCGTACAAATCAATATACTGCAATAAATATTAATTGAATTATAAACCTTATATTTTGTATCAGGTGGCGTATTCAGCGTTTCTCATGGCGACTCCGCGTCTCATGGAGCCCTACTTGTTCGTAGAGGTGCAGGCCCCCGCCGACTGCGTCTCCGCCGTGTACACAGTACTAGCTAAACGGAGAGGTAATAATAATAATAATAAAAGTATTATCCGACACTTATTACCCGTAAGTAAGGTCTTAAGGTTTTTAAAACCATCTCTAATATTTCGAGCCTTAAGGGATTCGAATCTCGTATCGCATTCTCGCATCGAGAGGAAGGTGGCGGATTCAAGTTTCGTCCGGCTAAGTCTATGGATTTTGGTTTCATTGGGCTCGCCAAAAGTTCGATTAAGCTGCATCGGCCTCAGAGGCCAATAACAGTTAGTCCTTCAGAAAAAAAAAGTTGTCCTATTAGATGTCTCATGACACCTAGGAAAAAGTGCGACTTGGCACCGGTGGCTAGATGATAAAAAAATAATAAATAAATATTGCTGGACATTTCCCACAGCGCTATCTAGCCCCAAACTAAGCAGAGCTTGTATTATGGGAACCCGATGACTGATAGAATACTTACATAACATCCAGACCAGGAACAAATATCTGTAGATCATGCAAACATTTGTTCCGCGGCGGGAATCGAACCCGCTACCTCCTGCGTCTTAGCCGGCTATTCGCCCACTGCGCTACGGAGGTCTTCATCAAATGTTCGCAGTCAAAGTGGTTGCCAACGTGCGAGTCAATCAATCACAATGTATTTATTCATCAAAATCGCAAGGATTACTTTGAAACGTCAATTGTACTGCCTGTTCCTCCGCGATCAAGCCATGAAAGAAAGGCAAGAAACAAGGCTGGGTTGTTCTTTTTAAAGTTCGCTTCTGAGGCGCATTTGGAATGTTAGTGAATGTATATGGATTCCGCAGGCCACGTGACGCAGGACGCGCCCGTGCCCGGCTCGCCGCTGTACACGATCAAGGCGTTCGTGCCGGCCATCGACTCGTTCGGCTTCGAGACGGACCTGCGCACGCACACGCAGGGCCAGGCCTTCTGCCTGCAGGTGTTCCACCACTGGCAGATCGTGCCGGGCGATCCGCTCGACAAGACTATTACTATCAGGTAACTACAACTAGGAAACGCTCTTCCATAGTGGGAGACAATTCAAAAAACTAATGTTATCATAATCAGGGAATAAAGTTTGGTGTTGCAGCCACCTAACTATCATCTATGTATATACAAAATGTAATTACACCACTGGATAGCTAAAGGATCAAAGAATTCGTTACGCTAAGTGAGGACAGTGACGCATCGCGCGTGGTGGAGGGGGAAGCGTCGCCATTTTGAGGTCATTTTGCTGCGTTTCGAGATTTCCATTTAGTATGATCCGAAGGACTTTTCAGTGTTGTAACTTGATAACAGGTAAGATTTTCTATACAAATATATTTTTATATAGATTTTTTATATATAAATATTATATTTTGTATAGAAAATATTACCTGCTACGTGCACGTATTCATGTACAACACGGCCGTGTCCATGACACAGCGCAGCCACACCTTTTTTCTGTTCTTTGTGATCTGCTATCAGTTGGAGGACTATAGACGGATGGGTTGATTGATTTTTGGTGTTCGGGATCAAGACACATTAGTCCTCCTTCCCTTCTTTTGTAGCATCAAGCAGGCTGTTCAAGACATGGACTCTTTTCAGCCGCTAGGAAAGATGACCTGTTAAAGGTTGCGTCATTGAGTCCAGCATCGGTCACTCTGGAAATCTATGAGAGACGCCTAAGTTCAACAGTGGACGTCGTCTGCGACTGATATGATGATTGTGATGAGGTGTAATGCTGGACATTTCACACAGCGATATCTAGCCCCAAACTAAGCCAAGTTTGCTAACTATGGGAACCATCTAACTGATTGGTTACGTAAATATTCGAATATTCAGACAGAATAAATATCTGCAGATCATTTATATATTAAATTTTATTCCGCGAAGGGAATCGAACACCCGCAACCTCTTAAGTCTCAGTCGGCTATTCGGCCACTGTGCCACGGAGGTCGTTAAATGTGTCATGGGAATAATTTGTTTTATGCAGGCCCCTAGAACCTCAGCCCGCGACGCACCTGGCGCGCGAGTTCATGATCAAGACCCGGCGCCGCAAGGGGCTTAGCGAAGATGTCTCCATCAACAAGTTCTTCGACGACCCTATGTTGTTGGAGCTGGCGCGGCAGGACGTGCAGTTTAATTAGGATATTGCGGATCTATGGGTGTAATTGTGATGAATGTGATGAATTTTATTAAAAATCGCCAAAGTATTATTGTGTTTTAATTCGCCTACCTACCCCCCTTTTCAACGTTTTTAACCTACAAGCAAACAGAGTTCACTCCATAGCGTTAGTATATATGTGTTCTGTGCTACATACTCGCCATACTCGGTTGATTATAACTCGGATTAAACGACGCCACCGATAGCAATCCTGAGCCACAATAAAGATCACAGTTATGTGGCTGCAATCTATCGAATCGGTTAATACAACTTAATTTTAAAGTGTGTTTAATTTATACTTGCACATTCATATATTTGTTTTTTTTATCTTTATCCAAAACCTATCCTTGAACTATGAAAGAACTAGTAGTTCCGATTAAGTCCTACACCGAAACCAACTCATAAACTTTACACATATAACATTATTATTAAGAATAAGTAGGTATAGATTATTTATAAAAAAAATCGTACGTATATATTTTGTACTGACTATTTTACGAGGAGGGATCAAAAAGTAGTGAGAACGACATACTCCTTGGTAAGAAAAAAATAAATACTGGCAGGCATAGCTCGGATACATATTTGTAATGTTAATAAAGAAAAAAATCTTCGATTCTCTTTTGTTTCTTTCTGAATGTAGTCATT
Source organism: Philereme vetulata (assembly GCA_918857605.2). NCBI lineage: Eukaryota > Metazoa > Arthropoda > Insecta > Lepidoptera > Geometridae > Philereme > Philereme vetulata. The sequence continues at coordinate 3,891,968 of OU975482.1, forward strand.
TGTTTGCTTCGTGTCGGAACGTGTTCTCGAAAATGGAGAAAAACGAAGTGCGAGCCGTTATTAAATACCTCTGTTTAAAAAAGGTAACGACGCAAGAGATTCATTGCGATTTGGAGGCAACATTAGGAGAGACTGCTCCACCGTATTTCACTGTCGCAAGGTGGGCTTCTCAATTTCGAGTAGGGAGAACGAGCACGGAAGACGAACATCGTTGCGGCCGTCCATCGACATCAGTCACCCAAGAAAATGTTGCGAAAGTCGAGAAAATTGTATTGAGCGATCAAAGAGTTACCATCCGATACTTAATTCAAGAAACGGGAATTTCATATGGAAGTATTCAATCCATATTGAAACAATCTTTGAATATGAGAAAAGTCTCCGCAAGATGGGTGCCGAGAATGTTAACCGACAGTCAGAAACAAAATCGACTTGACACTTCGAAGATATTGTTGAACAAGTTTCAAGAAGATTCCGAAAACTTTTTGTCTCGTTTTGTAACAATGTACGAAACATGGGTCCATCATTTTGATCTCGAGACAAAACAGCAATCTTCGCAATGGAAACGGCCATCATCACCGACCCCGAAGAAGTTTCGTGCCATGGCATCGGCTGGAAAGGTTATGGCCTCAATATTTTGGGACTCAGAAGGGATATTGTTGATTGATTACCTGGAGCGTGGAACCACTATTACAGGTCAATACAGCTTTAATTTCCAAGTTGAGGAATGCCATCAAAGAGAAAAGGAGAGGGAAACATCGAACGGGCGTGCTGTTTCATCACGACAACGCACCCGCGCACAGGTCGGCAGTTGCGATGGCTGCCATTCAGCAAGCTGGCTTCGAATTGGTTGACCACCCCCCTTATTCACCAGATCTGACGCCTAGCGATTTTTATCTGTTCCCCAAATTGAAAGAATACTTAAGGGGAAACAGGTACGAAGACGATAACGAGGTGATGGATGCCGTGGAAAGCTTTTTGCAGGACCAAGACAAAACTTTTTTTTGAAAGGGATTGAAGCCTTGGAAAAGCGCTGGACTCTGTGTGTAGAGAGACTCGGAGACTATGTAGAAAAATAAATGATTAAGTTATCAATAGCCATTATATTCTGTCTCATTCTCACTACTTTTTGATCCCTCCTCGTATATCACAACATTGCCACCATTTTCGTGAATGACACGGGAACGTAGTGATTATATCCCTCTTTGGACACGGGTATAGGATCAAAACGGAGCAGACGCGCTTTAGTATCGCCCACTAGACAAAATAGGTACTAAACTAAAATAGAATAACACTAAACAAAATAGGCAAAAAAAACACAGCTGCGCCCTCAAATCCCACGACGGTTCTCTTTGTGAACAGAATACCTACATAACTCTCGTAGATGTTAGAAGCCAATGATGTTATTGCCGATGATGTTTAAATTTGTGACGTCACCCGACTTAAGGTTCTGTTTGAAAACCAGCGCTGCGCTTAGCGATTAGCGAGGACATCTTGTTTGGCTGGCACTTTTATTATCTGTTTATAAAATGTATACTGATGTCAGTGTCACACAAGTTTAAATTTGTCAAAGTCAAAAGCATTTGTTTGTGAGTATCGTGCGTGGTCGGTCGATCGCTTTCATTGAAAAAATATATTACTAGTGTTATTATTATAATAACTCACACAAGAAAGCAAAGCCATCATTAAATTGATCTAAACTAACTTGTAAAAACTTACAATGGCGCGAGGAAAGGATAAAAAGAAGTAAGTACGGTTATGTTTCAGCTTCGTGTTTACGTGTTTATTTTGGCTAATCGTGTTATTTATGGTGTTAGGCGCAAGTTGGAGAAGAAGCAGGAAGGAGACGATGTCCCGAAGCAGGTGCCTCACACGCTGGAGTCCCTGCGAGAGAAAGATGAGACAATGCTGGTTAATGTTGAGCCAGAGGAACAAGAAGAGGTTAGGAATTATAAATATCTGCTGTAAAAGTATATATATTCATTGATAATTAAAGCTGTGATAGTTGAATAATAGTTGGATACTTGGAAACTTTCAAAACTTTGACAAAATCTAGTAGAAGGATGATAAGTACATCAATATCTAACTTAGAATGTTTTTTACTATTTTAGGCACAAAAAGACATGGAACTAGATGAGTTCTCCGGTTACTTTGAAAACGCTTATGAACCTAAAGTACTGATCACATACTCGGACAACCCACACAGTAAAACTAGGATATTTGGCAAGGAGCTGACTCGAATCATACCTAACTCTATATCTAGATATAGGCAGAGGTGAGTTAAATACCATCTTTTTAATAACCCTTACCTCGAGGTTGCTAGCGAGAAACGAACATTTTATACAGCGAGTTCAAAACGCATGCACAAGGTTTTGTTTTATTGTACCACCTATGAGCCATATTACACCTTATCTGAGCACTTTAGTTTTAAAATGAAATTGCGATGCAAGCTTCATCTGGCCTGTCTTCTTTTTAGTGTCATAAACAACAGAATACCTAAATACCTATACAACAAGCTAATTTAGATTACTAGTTGAACAAACTGTGCAGGTCAGCAGTGTTTCAAGCAACTGTCTACTCAACGTCACCGATCAGAGAGTTTCAGGGGTAGTTTCAAATATGCGGCTTCCAAGTGTTGGAACAATTTGCCACCACCATTTAGAAATGCCAAAAGTGGCAAAATACTTTCCGTGATTTAGAAAAACACTGAAAGTATTTCTAAAACTCTTCTTACTTAAGTATCTAAATCAATATATTTTAAATAGTTACCCATATTTATTTATATATAACCATTTACCTTAATAACCTTTAGATTCTGCATAAGTCATATATATAATATTATTTTAGAAAAGTATGTGTATAAAATTTATATTTACATTTTAATAAAACTGCACTCACCTTTTATGTACTCTCTTGTTTATTTTTTTTATATTTTACTTCCTTGCTGGTGTTTGTTTTTAAAAGGTCGTTATTTAACATATATGTTTATAGTGTAAACACAGTTTAGCATAATAGTATCTTAAATTAGAATAACTCAGCAGTAAAACTTTTTAAATCAGTTCTCTTAATTTTAGGTAGCCAAAATTTTTCCAAAAGTACTTTTTAAAGAAGTTGATATGAGCACTTTGTATAGCCCGTCATTTTTAAGGACAAGAAATCAAGCTTTCGTAGCTGCTGCACTGCCTTTGCTTCTGGTTTTAACTGAAAATCAGCATTGGGTGCTTAACATCCAACATTGTACTGAGCTGAACGCCACTTTCGTACGCAACAGACACATGATTCGAAATGTCATATTGGATTCAATTGTATCTACTGTTCCTTGTAATAACTGTTTCATGCATGGGCGCCGGCAGGGGGGTGCCAGGGGGTGCACCTGCACCCCTTGGGAATCTCGGGATCAACAGGAATTATTGAAATAAAAAGCCGTCTGTTGGAAATCATTTTTTTATTCACAATAATTAGTAGGCAGTAATTACACAATTCTCATTTAAAAAGCAACTGCAGCCGGCGGGGTTTTTGACCGAACTTATTAATGACGTTTTCTATAAAGTTATCTTTATTGTCCTTGGTTATCTTGCCTCGGTGGACACTTAACAAGCATAATCTAGACAGTCGCTCGTCACCTGTTGTGGACCTATTAAGAGAAAAAATCGCCTTATGTCACTCATATTTAAAATTATAAAGAAAAGAAACACACATTAGCTCACTTGTCACTGCTTGCTTGAACTGATTAATTTATTACGGCGCGCACTGACACTGACTAATTAGCTCGCTCTTGCACATGTAATCAAGCAATCATTCTTGAACTATTGGACTGTATGAATTATCTATATATTTTCGAAATTAAAATACGGCAACACTATAAAAATTTTGTTCACCTCTCCGATCTGGAAATGTTTTGTGCGGAGGGCGATTTAAACCGCCGGCGCCGTATGTTTTTAATTAGTTCTAAGTTTAGTTTTTAAATATTTTATTTTATTGATGTGTTTATGTGATTATTTGTTTTTTTTTTTTTTATTTTTTTTTATATATTGTAATATGGATTGTAACTATCTGAAATAAAATGAATATGAATTTTGAATTTGAAAAAAAACACTAATCTATGGAAACGAATATGGCGGGAACTATTACTACTCGCGATTTGACCACTCGGAACGAACTGTTCGAACTTCAATCGAAAACTGACTGACTCGGATTTTTTTTTTTTTTTTCGAATGGACTTATCTCGCTGTTGGCCTCTGAGGCCGTTGCAGCTTAACCGAGCTTTTGGCGAGCGCAGAAGGCGCTCAGCCCTATAATTTTATTTTTGATGAGGCAACTAGCGCAAGGGCACCACTTAGGTACGAACCTCGGCTTGGGCTGTTGCCGGGACGGGGATAGGAGAGAAACTCCCGGGTACGTGCTTGTACCTCGTGTAGGCGGCGACTAATGGGACTCGTCGACCTCGCCGGCGAGGTCGGTGTATTTGTGGAGTGTTTGCTCTGTCTAATGTGGATGACTCACCCGCATTAGCGGAAGTGATTTCGTCATCCAGGTCTCCGAGAACGTGTCTCGGACGACGGAGGGTTTAACATGACTGACTCGGAACGCGACCTAGCCCCCTTATATATCAAAATGTAAGGAAGGTTCCAGATTCCCAAACGTTCTCGAACGTAGCTCTGTCCCTGTCATCTATAATCTATGTCTCTTTCACATTGTAGTTCATATGTTGACTTTGACAAGAGTCGGTCTCTTTCGCACTGCTTAAACTATATTGCGCTCGCTTTCTCTTGGTTAAGTTCATCCCATTTATGCTGGTGCCATCTGGTGTGGAGTAGCGGTACTTTAAAGGGTGCTTTCGGAGAAGTAATGGAAATCGATTAATATCGATCCCGGTACTCCTGGCCCACCAACTTCGATCGTCGTGAACAAATAGGTGTGAGCCGTGACGACTGGGTACCTATATAATAAATTCATAATGAATAGTCAGAAATTAGTAAATGTCTCGAACATTCAGACTAAAATTTCATCTTTTTATTAACAATCATATACGGCAAAGTTTGTAAGAAAATTAAAATCTGCACCACCTGGAAATGATTTCTGCCGGCGCCCATGGTTTCATGTGTCATTTTGTGTGTACCAAATAAATGATAAGTATATTCTATTCTTCCTGGCTGAACTATAAGATCTATATTCATGAAGCCTGTTAGCCATAAAGATGAAGATAATTCAGTAAAAAAATAATTTCTAATAAATACAATAAAATATAAACAGAACACAAAATTATTAAAAAGTTGATGACTAGTAACTAGATAATATTGAGGCATAGCTTGCTTTGTGATTTTTAACAGTATCAACAAGTTGGTAGTTATGTAAATTCTCTTGACTGTGCATGGAAATTGCAATAACCCAAACCGTATCACCTCATTTTACCAATATAATAATTCTTTTAGGTTATTATTTAATTTCAATCTTTAGTTATACTAATATTGTAAAGTTACTCTTGGTTTGGGAACGCGTGAAAGAGTTTTTTTTAAAATATAATTTTGTATTAAATCTAAAATAAAACTAGGCATACGTTCACACCGATTTGAGGTGGATTTAATAATGACGCTGTTCAATGTACAGAGAGCCAATACGGTGGTCGATCCGCAGACTGCTGTGTTGGCTAAAATGACAAAGCTTAATTTCTAAGAAATGCATTTGCAAATGCAGCAAAATTATACTTTTAACTTAATCTAGGGCTGATGGATGAGGGTCAACCATAACTAGTTTGTTGTTTGTATGTTTGTAGAGGGTAATTTCAGAAAATACTGTACACATGGCTACACAGTCCAGTATAAGCTGACCTCACATTGTATAGGCTTTTCGTAGTATGAGAGGTCAGCTTATACTGGAAATTTATAGCTTGATGTGCAGCCGTGTGTACTAATTCTGATAATTATTTCACTAATAGAAAGCTGCACTATTTCTGGGCAATATTTAGTTTTGATATAAATTGATGCGCATCCGGGCTGGTAAGCTAATGTTTTCAAACTGCTTTGGAGGGCACTTTATGATTTTAAAATCAGATATTAACGATGTTGAAATTAAATATTTTTTGCATGAAATGTGGCTAAATTACAAGATGTCAATTTAAGTTTAGATCCAACACATTTTGCTTAAGCTAAGCATGCAATTTAACGTATATTTATAAATAAATAAATAAATATTGCTGGACATTTCACACAGCGCTATCTAGCCCCAAACTAATCAGAACTTGTACTATGGGAACCAGTTAACTGATGAATACTTAAATACTTTTTTTTTGTAAATACATACTTATAATATATAGAGAAACAACCAGACCCGTAACAAATATCAATAGATCATGCAAACATTTGTTACGCGGCAGGAATCGAACCCGCTACCTCCTGCGTCTCAGCCGGCGGTTCGCCCACTGCGCCACGGAGGTCGACAATTTGAATTTATATTAATTGCAATATCATATAGAAATTAAATAAAGGATGTTGGCCACTAGCTTATCCTATGCACCTTTTTTTAATATTTATATACCACTCTTCCCAGATCTTCAGTAAAACGGATATGCCAGTCAGCAGTACGAGAAGACATAACTGATGTTATCATAGTGAATGAGAATCAGAAGCAGCCAAATGGCTTCCTCCTGATACATCTACCCAACGGCCCCACTGCACACTTCCGCCTCTCCAACTGTAAGATAACTCCGGAGCTGAGGCGAGACTTCAAGGAGATCACCGACCATCGGCCAGAGGTGAGACCTAATCCTAGTGAAAATGAGCTCTTCTAGCCATCTTATAAATGAATGAATGAAAACACTTTATTGTACACCACAAAAGAAACACTTAAAAATAAAAATTTCCAAAGCAACAAGTACAATGGGTGGTCTTATCGCTTAGAAGCTATTCTAGACAACCTTTGGATGAAGACGATTTTTGGAATATTACAATAATGGAGGGGGTGTACAGTGACTGAATGAAAAGGTTCGTCACTTTTCAAATTAATTCGTTCAAAGTATTGCGAGTACATATTACCTTTTGAAACTTTGTTACAGAATAGACTGAGAGAAAATAATGTTTAACTGTTCGTTAAATAAAGTTCAAAATGATTCAGATCAAATTTGTTGGACTATTTATCTTGTCAACAAGAATTCATTCTTGCATTACTGGTGCAAGCGAAAACAGACTCTAAGATGATGAACCTTTTCATTAACAAAACTATAACTAAATTTTAGGAGAGTGCTTATGTATTTCGGATAGATAGATAGATATACTCTTTATTGCACACCAAACAAAACTAAACATACAAAGAAATACACAAAAACAAAGGTAAGCACAATGGGCAGTCTTATCGCTAAAAGCGATCCCTTACAGATACCCTTTGGATGGACAGGATAAAACAAAATCAAAAAGACGGTTTCGTTTAGCGTTCAGTGGATGGATCAACTCCCCCCCGGATTTAACATTTTCAAAGCGGGTATTTTAAAATCCAACTGAGCGTGAGTCAGTCTCACACAATAGGGTAATAAACCTACATATTTGTTTTAAAATTACTGTTTTAACAAGATAAACAATTTATTGGCTAATATAGATAAACATATTATGAATATTATGTGTTTAAAAAGGGTTTGTTCATCATCATCAGCTGGCAGACGTCCACTGCTGAACATAGGCCTCCCCCTTAGATCGCTACAACGAGCGGATGGTAGCCGTTTGCGCCCAACGGCTCCCCGCGATTCTTACTAGATCGTCGGTCCACCTTGTGGGGGGCCGGCCTACGCTGCGCCTTCCAGTCCGTGGTCTCCACTCGAGAACCTTTCTTCCCCAACAGTTATCGGTTCTACGAGCGATGTGGCCTGCCCATTGCCACTTCAACTTGCTAATTTTGAGAGCTATGTCGGCAACTTTAGTTCTTCTGCGGATTTCCTCATTGCGGATTTTGTTACGCAAAGAAACCCCGAGCATAGCCCTCTCCTTAGCTCATTGAGCGACCTTGAGCTTGGTCATGAGGCCATGAGTAAAGGACCACGTTTCAGTGCCATAGGTCATCACTGGCAACACACACTGGTTGAAGACTTTAGTCTTCAGGCTCTGGGGAATTTTGGACGAGAAGATATCGCGAAGTTTACCGAACGCTGCTCAGCCGAGTTGGATTCTTCGTGCGGCCTCTTTGTCGAAGTTGGACTTACCTAATTGGACAGTTTGTCCTAGGTATACATATTCGTCGACAACTTGGAGAGTACCGGTACGGGTGCAACATGATTTTCGTCTTATCCATGTCCATTTTAAGACCCACCTGTTGGGAGACCCTACTGAGGTCGTTGAGCATGGTACTGAGTTCCTCGAGCGATTCGGTCATAATGACTATATCATCGGCAAAACGAAGGTGAGTGATGTATTCGCCATTGATATTGATGCCAAGTCTGTCCCAGACCAAGAGTTTGAAAACGTCCTCCAATGCGTTCGTGAACAGTTTCGGAGAAATTACGTCTCCCTGTCTCACGCCTCTCTGCAATTGGATTGGTTCCGTACTCTGGTCTTGTAGACGGACTCACATAGTGTCGTTACTATACAAACACTTCAACACTTCGATATACCTATAGTCGATTTGGCATCGCTGAAGAGACTGCAGTACCGTCCAGGTCTCGATTGAATCGAAGGCTTTTTCATAGTCCACAAACGCTAGATATAACGGCCGATTATACTCATCGGTCTTCTGTATAATCTGGCGTAGCGTGTGGATGTGGTCTATGGTATTAAAGCCTTTTCGGAAACCGGCTTATTCGGGAGGCTGGAAGTCATCGAACCTGCGTGCGAGACGGTTCGTAATCACTCTCGAAAACAGCTTGTAAACGTGGCTCAAGAGCGAGATGGGCCTGTAGTTCTTTAATAAGGTTTTATCACCTTTTTTAAAGAAAAGCACCACCACGCTCTTATCCCACGCTTTTGGCTTGGTTCCTTCAAGGATGACGGAGTTAAATAACTTCTGGAGGACTTGAAGTACCGGTTTTCCACCTGCTCTCAGAAGTTCTGTCGTAACTCCATCCTCACCTGGTGCCTTGTTGTTTTTAAGCTGTTTCAGAGCGATCCTAATCTCGTACAGGCTGATGTCTGGGATGTCTTCGGTAAAGTGTCGGGTTAGTTTGGCTCTGGTGTCCTGAGCCAACTGACCAACGGGGTTTTGTGTTGAGGTGTACATCTGTCCATAGAACTTTTCGACCTCTCAGAATCTCCGGTTTCGACGAAATGATAGTGCCGCTGTCGGTCTTCAGCTTAGTCATTTGGCTTTGCCCTATAGACGAATGCTTTGCAAACAGTTTTGAACCTTTGTTCCTTTCTATTGCGACCTTAATACGAGATGTATTAAAGGTACGCAGATCGTGTCGCATAGATTTCGAGATTCGTCTATTAAGCACGCCGTAGGCCGACATATCAGCTGAAGACTGCAATCTCATTTCATCCCGGTCCTCCATTAGCTTAATGGTTTCATCTGAGAGTTTCCGGTGCTTAGTTCGGCGGGGGCCTTAAAGAACTTAGATCCCACCGCTTGGACAGTTTCCACCAACCCGTTGTTTATCTCGTCAATATCATTGCAGCTGGCTAGGCACTTGAAGCGATTGTGCAGTTCTAGCTGAAAGCTCTCGGGGTTTTGGATTTGGGCAGGATTTGGACGGAGCGCAGACTTCATCAGACGTGCCCTTTCAAGCTTAACATCGATATTCAATGTGCCTCTAACAATGCGGTGATCGCTCCCGGTTTTCACCCTGCTGATCACGGAGACATCATCAAATATTTGCTTCTTGGTCGTCATAATGAAGTCTATCTCATTTCTAGTGAAACCGTCGGGGCTTATCCACGTCCACTTTTTGGCTGGCCGCTTCTCATAGAAGGAGTTCATCATGAAGAGCCTCCTTCTCCATGAAGTCGGCCAGTCTCTGGCCCCTTCGGTTCCGCCGCCCGAATCCAAATGGCCCCACTCTCAGCTCATCGTCTTTCCTTGTGCCTAGCTTTGCGTTGAAGTCCCCCATTACAACCGTGAAATGAGTCTTGGAAGTATGTATGGCCTCGGAGATCTCCTCATACATGGCTTCCACTTCATCGTCTGGGTATGTCGAGGTCGGCGCATATACCTGTATGACCTTCAACGAATTTCGGTAATTCTGAGTATAAGGTATGCTACCCTGTTCGACACACTGTCGACTTTTGTCACGTTGTTAACGAGGGACTTGCGGACGAGAAACCCGACACCACCCTGGGATAGTTGATCTCCCTCCCGGTAGAAGAGCAAGTTACCGGAGTTAAGGATCATCGTGTCCTGACCCTGTCTTCGGACTTCCGACAATCCTAGGATGTCCCAACGTAGCTTACTCAGTTCTTCTTCCAGCTCGACAATCTTCTCGTCAGCCCTGAGCGTTCGTGTGTTGTACGTTGCCAGGTCCAGTCGTCGGTGGTGGTAGCTGGATCGCTGCCGGGGATTCTTAGCACCCCCTGCTCCGCCACTGCCCTGGGTACTACTTCCAGGGATGACGGAGCCGCCGGGGACTGGGGGCCGTTTGTTTGTTGTGTCTGTCATAGGGGGGGTTTTGCCATAATCACCACGCTTGGCAGGCGGCTTGGTGATTGCAGTGGTTGGTGATTAGTGCACAGAAGAATGCTGCTGCCCATTCCCTGGAACAACTTCCTTTGCCGGCTCACACGGCTCCCGCGGGATGAGAAGGGGTAGCCCTATTATTACGCCGGGACCACACGGCCAAGGGTTTGTTAATAAAATAAAAATATTAGTTTATTAGCACTGTCGAAAAAGTGCAGATTATAAATACGTTTTTTACTTTTAGTATAGGGAACCCTAAAAATGTATGATGAATGCTTATCTTTATTTAAAAATAAGAAATACTGATTAATAATGCTAGACATTTCAAACAGCGCTATCTATCTCCAAAGCCCCAAACTAAGCAAAGCTTGGTACTACGGAGAGCAGATAACTGATAGAATACAACACCCTTGTTGACTAGCAACCGTAGCCTTATTACCTAAGCCAAATTGCTGTCGTGTCGTTATTGCTAGTCAGGTTTTTTTTTCACACGTTAGGTTCGTACTGTACGTGTGAAAGGGATGGCCTGACTATCGATAGCGACACGACAGCAATTTGGCTTAGGTAATAAGGCTACCGGTTTCAATTGATGAGTGATGTTTGCAGGTGATTCTGAACAACTTCTCCACCCGCCTGGGTATGACGATAGGGCGCATGCTGGGCGCCATATTCCACTACGAGCCGCAGTTCCGCGGCCGCCGCGCCGTCACCTTCCACAACCAGCGTGATTACATCTTCTTCAGGCATCATCGGTGAGCTCCTCCTTATCACCTTTTATTTATCGTTATTGTATTGCGTCGCTGCTGGACTCCCTTTGCTTGTGGTTTTAGCTGAAAACCAGCGTTGGGTGCAAAACTTGAGTTAACAGCTTTGGGGCGGAAGAATATATTTTTGCTATAACTTAGGTATTCCCGTGATATCAAGCACATCGTCCCTTTTTAATATTAACCCTGGCAAATGTCTTCGATTCTAGGAATGTCGGTATACACACGATGTTCTCTGGAGTACTGGGAAAGAATATTGTCGCGATTCATACGAATGATGATGGTCTGCTATGTTACGTTACGTTGGTGCGCTCTAAGATGACTTGAGTAGCCAATCTTAGTTTTAAATGTGCGTGCACAGAGTGCATGTCAGAGCGCCGTTAGTTATAATGGTATTTATCCAGTTCGCGCCTTCTTCAAAAGTATAGACATTTTGTTGCACTAGTCTTCTCCATTTCGGCCTATTTTCTGCCAGTTATAATTCCCAACAAGAGGGCTCAATCGAGCACTTCTTCAAGCTTCTCTTTCGAGCGTCTTTGTATCGGAAGAGTTGTCCACCACTTTTCCGCTTTCCATTTAGAAGCTCCGAGTTGAGTCTTCGCCACTGTCTTTGGACATACGCGATACATGACCGCACCACCGCAGCTGACGGCGCATCAGGTACGCTTCCATTCCGCAAACATTAGCGTGTCGGAGAACATCAGTATTTCTAACACGATCCGACCAATGAATGTTCATAATGTCGCGGAGACACTTGAGATGAAACCTGTCAAGGGCTTTTATGTGCCTGCGGTACAGGCACCACGTTTCTGCAGAGTACATAGATTATTCGGTAAGACGATCGCCATGTGAATCTTGATTTTTGTACTCAGGTTGATGGGAGTGAACAACTTTGACTCGAAGTTTTTCCCACAATAAATTCATCCCAATAGGTCTTACCTCAAAAACAATGAAACACAACATTCCCATACAAAATTTAGTAAGGATTTTTTTAAACATGCGTTAAACGTTCTTTAACTTTTTTGTGGTAAATAAGTTTATATACTGGTATAATAAATGATTTTCTTTTGTGTTAGATACGAATTCACAAAAGACGGCAAGCGCGCAAAACTGCGTGAGCTCGGCCCTCGGTTCACGCTGAAGCTGCTGTCGCTGCAGCAAGGGACCTTCGACTCCAAGAAGGGGGACTTCGAGTGGGTCATAGCCGGCCGCAGGCATCAAATGGAAACCTCCAGGAGACGATTCTTCTTATAATTTAGTGCTAATAAAGATATTCGTAAGGCAATTTTAATCGTTTTCTTTTGTGGATTTTTCTAGATTTTTGTATAATTTTTCGTACCTAGGTATTATACTCTATAATCTATACTAATATAAATATATAAAGGCACACACACCTATTATGCTAACAGAAATAGGTAGGTACACACGGCTACACATCAAGCTATAGTAACCAGTATAAGCTGACCTCTCATTCTACGAAAAGCCTACACAATACGAGGTCAGTTTATATTGGAATTGTATAGCTTGATGTGTAGCCGTGTGTACATTAAGTACTAAATAAAGCTAGGTAGGTATAACAGTAGGCCTAATTCTAAGAAACGTTAGTACGTTATTGTAGGTGGTGGTCGAGCGCTCAGCTACGCTGGGTTTCAGCCTCTCTGCAGAAACATCTGCAGCTGCCGCCGCCACAGATAGGGTTCTCGGGAACTGTCAGCAACTGCACTGACTTAACAAGTAGTAATTGAAGAAATAACTAGATAATTACCGAAAACCCATCGCGTATATATTTTAAACCAGAAAAAAAACCCACACACGATACATAGGCAAACTTAACGCTAATTAGCATTTTATTCCAGCTATCCTATATTATATTGGAAAGTGAAGCCGTGGGCGGGACAGCTAGTATCGGTATCATAACCGCGTGCTTAGAGAATCCAGTCTGGAGGAGCAATGTGCGTAGTAGATTCCTAACAAAAGTCTGTCTCTTTTTGCGGTAGCCACTACATTGAAACCCCACAAGTAGATACGATTATTTTAAGCCTCGGATACACTAGGGGACATTTTTCCCCAGAACATGACGCGCAACACTCAATCTACGTGTCGCTGCAACGTTGCAGTGTCCTGCAACAAGTTCCGTAACATATTACGTGACGCGGGACATGTTGCTTGCTCCCGCTCCGAGAGCGATCGCACGCGTCCCGCGTCAGTGTCGCGCCATTTGTTACCGAGTCGTGTGCGCAACGTGCCCATCATCATGTCTGTAGTGTGAGGATACGAAACCGTGCTTACGCTTACGTTTCACTCTTAAAATAAATATGTACGCAGCACTAATCACCACAACCTCGGGCGACAGTTCTATAAACACTGACTAGTGTGGCCTGCAAAATGTTCCACGGCATTGTCTCTCGGGACATAAACGTTGTTGTCGAGCAACATGTTCCGCAACATGTCGCTCCGTTTGTCCCCTAGTGTATTCGTGGCTTTATGAACGCACACGGAAGAAAAGTTTAACACAGGCACAAAACTTAAATATTACGCCCCATCCTAATCGATGTCTCGGTAACATAGTTTTTTAACCGATTTCAAAAGGAGGTTCTCAATTCAGTTGTGTTTATGTGCGTTACCTCGCCGCGGTACTCGCGTCGTTTATGTAACGGTTTTTAGATTTTTTTTCTCATTTGAAAGGATTCATAATTTATTCCCATAGAAATTTCAGTATAATTGGTTCGGTAGTTGGTTTTTGAATCTAAATAACTGCTTTCGAAATTGACATCAGACCGTTGGGACTCGTTCGTTCTGGTTTCTATAGCTATGAGACGGGTCCTCGCACGCGTGGTTTGTTAATAAAAACATTACCCTCCTGCGCTCATGCCCATCATAACTTCTGAACTACAAATTTAGAAAACAGGATTTTCGTGGACACTAGCACTCAAAGCTATGTTGACATGGAAAACAGATCCCTAGTGAGCGGGTCCCAACGGGTCTCAATCAGCCCCGGATCTAGAATTAAACCGAACCGACAGAAACTCGATATTATTATGTGGCACCACCTCTCCTTAGCGACGGGAGAGTTCAAATGAGCAGCCAGACGAACTAAACTACTCAAAACAAAATAGGGCCCACCCACTAAAATATGATTTAAATTAAAATAAAAAAAATACGTACAATTTATTTCAAGTTTAATTTTAGAAATAGGTTAACACATTCAGAATCATTAAAAAACATTACAATGCCTTATTTTTGCCAAAAAATCGTCAAGAAATGCACGTTTTATATATTAACTTAAAATTACACGGTTTTCCAAAACAACACGTTGAAGACACGAGCACATTTTTTTCAAACATGTTCTTAGGGTTGCTTCAATGCCTTATGCTTAGTAACGCGTAGGTCCTCCCCTATTGCGCACACACTCTCTGAGTCGGTTCGGAACACTCTCTATAAGGTGGATGACGTTTTCATCTGGAATTTGCTCCCAACACACTTTTAAAGCAGTTATCAACTCCTGTCGGCTATGAATTTCAGTGTGGTTGTCTTTAAGGCTTCTTTTCAACTGGTCCCAGATATGCTCGATCGGATTCAGGTCCGGACTCATGGCAAGCCAGGGTAGAACTGCGATACCAGCTTCGGAGATTGCACATTGGGTCACTCTGGCAGTATGAGGGCGAGCGTTGTCTTGCATCAGAATAAAGTTAGGGCCTACTCGCTGTGAATATGGGATCACATGAGGTCGGATGACATGCTCAACATAGCTGGCGGCCGTTACATTGCCCTCATCCAAAATCACTAGCTCAGTTTTGCCCATTATGTTAATCCCACCCCATACCATAATACTGGGTCCACCAAAGCGGTCAGTTTCACGAATACATGGTTCTGTAAAACGTTCTCCAGGTCGTCGCCAAACTCGTACGCGTCTGTCATCATTAAAAAACGTTACTTTAGATTCATCTGTAAAAAGCACTGTCCTCCAATTATTCATGGTCCATTCGAGGTGATCACGTGCAACCCTTAATCGCGCTGCACGGTGGGCTCTGGTCAATTTGAGCCGAACAACTGGCATTCTGGAGCGTTGTTGGTCTTCATGAAGTCTGTTGCGAACAGTTGGTCACTCACTCGCGTTCCATTGGCGTCACGTAAGCGGTTTCTCAATATGCGTGCAGTAACAGTTCGCTCGCGACGTGCAGAGTCGGATGTATCGGTCTTCTTGGGAGGTTGTCGCTCGGGTTCTACCTGAACCGCGCCTCCTACTCACACTACCTGTCTCTTGAAAGCGTTCCCACACATTTCGAATAGCTCGTCTTGACACACCTAAGCTTGAAGCTACCGATCTTTGCGAATTTCCCTGCTGAAGCAAAACAACGGCTCTAGTCGCGGATTCCGTGTCCATGTGATGTCGAGAACCAGGCATTGTTTATGCAAATAGTAATGTAATCGATAATTAAAGGTAAGGTTACGATAACTTCTTCGTTAGACACAACAAACCCCACTGAGCAACAATGTAATGGCACTCACAGATTCTGCGGTATATCGTAAGATTTTGTTTCTTGTCTACCCACTTAAGAACTACCCTAAACTTGGCGTTTAGGTGTTAATTTATGATCAATAAATATGCCTACTTAACATTTCCATACATCAGTATGCCATCGACTCGCAAAAAAAATGTGTCGGGCAAAATATTTCAAGTGGGCCCTATTTTGTTTTGAGTAGTTTATATAGGTGGATCACTGGCAGGGAGTGGAATATTCGATAGTTCGTCTACGCTGGATGCCAAGCGCTTTTTGAAACAAGTTTATTTTTTTTAAATATTTTTATAGAAGAATTCGGCGCCACCTGAAATTGCCCCGGTTTGCTCACCCATAGATCCGATGCTGATGTCACTTATAAAGTTACTTGTGTTTTTCAGCCCTTGTAATAACAATGTACCTACTATCAATAAAGAGCAAGATAGCGCTCTTTATTATAGTAGATACGCGTCACGCTGTGTTTCAGCCTCTAAGGATGTGTCTGCTGCTGTTAATTTACTTGGCAGATTTTTCTAAACTCCTCCGTTCGCCTAGCATCGGTGAATAGCACAGCTAAGACAAGATGGCTTAGCCAAGTTACATTCGCTTCGAGTCGAGTTTTCTACAGACGTTATCGCTTTAAAAAAGCTAGCCAAGTTGCATTTGGCTTAACGAACGCTCATTCCATTTGTCTGTTCGATAACTACGTTAGTTTATGGACTTCCCGTATAACTTTGCACGTGTTTGAAGTTGTAGTCAAGTAAAGCTAGATTCCTACTCCTACCTACTTGCTCATGGATTTGCTAATGAAAACAATACGTTGATTTATTCATTTTATTTCCATTTAAAAGAATAAATTAATCTACGCGCATGTACAATATTTGTGTACATTCTTGAAATTAACATCCCTCGTATTCCTTGCTATAAATCTGTAACAAAGAAAATCTCACATTAGATTTTAAAATCACAATGGAAGAATGATGATTTTTTTTTATGTATTTGGTCAAATATATAACTAGTTAACGAGTGATCGTCATTTTTTGTACATTTTATATGAACTCTCCACACACGGTTGACGCCAGTGGTCGCTACTAGCTGAAGCTTATAGGGATGACCCGATATCTAGTCGTATGTTTACCCCACTGCGAAAAAACAGGGTGCCTATTTGTTCAAAGATGTAGTGAGTCTTTATAACCGAGACGGCGACAAGGCGCCGCCCTGGCAGTTTTCGACTACAATGCTCTAGTTTGTCTGGAAAATGTTCACCTACTAGAGTGAACACTATAGAAAGGCAAACAAATTTTAACCACATCATCATCCACAACCCGACTTCACCCACTGCTGGGTATAGGCCTCCCCATGTTTATGCCATCCGCCACGATCCTGGGCTAGTCTCACCTATTGACGGCCCGCGACTAACTAAACTTGAGAGCAAAAAAATCGCACATACATGATTTTTTGACATAACTAAAAAAAAAACAAAAAATATTATGTTTCTGTAATGCAGATTCATAGTCTATTTTAATACCTATCCAGTGGTATCTGATTTGTCTTTCAATCATTACATAAAAATGCTTTTGTGGATCAATAACAAAAATGCATGTTTAGTAAAAAATTCTTTATTCAAGTATTGGTGTCAAAGTTATGAAATTAAAAGATAAAATTAATTAAAAGTTTGTTATTAATACCGAGTGTTCCCTCCCCTAGCCTGAATCACTGACTCCATCCGTGTTTTCATTGACGTTACTAGACTTTTGATAAAGTCTTGAGGAATAGCCTCCCATTCCTCTGCGATCGCCTGTTGCAGCTCCTGTAGAGTCGATGGAGGAGCATCTCGGCCTCGAACTCTTCTTTTCAGCTCGTCCCATAGATGTTCGATGGGATTGAGGTCTGGGCTTCGAGCTGGCCACTCCATAACGGTCACATCCACCTCTTGAAGGTACTCGATCACTATGCCAGCAGTATGCGGTCTTGCATTATCTTGCATAAACAGAAAGTTTTCGCCGATAAACCCAGCATAAGGTACGACGTGGCTCTCGAGTACTTCCTCAATGTATCGTATGGAAGTCAATCCTCTTGATTGGCGACCAGTATTCGGTCCGGTGATGAAGGCAAGCTCGGTTTTTGCTTCCATAGACATGCCTCCCCAAAACATGATTGATCCACCGCCATAGGCGACACGTTCTGTTATGCAGCATTGGGCAAATCGCTCTCCCGATCTTCTATACACCTTCCCCCGTCCGTCGTTGCCATGCAAGCACATCCTGCACTCATCAGAGAACAGGACTGCACTCCACTGCTCTTCGGTCCAATTCAAATGGTCTCGAGCGAACTGAAGGCGGGCTTCTCGGTGGGCTGGGGTCAATTTCGGCCCGTTTGCTGGCCTGTGTGCAGTCAGGCCACCTTCTCTCAATCGTCTTCTGACTGTCCACCGGCTAACTTCTACTTCACGAACTTCTTGAAGTCGTTGGCCCAGTTGAACTGCGTTCAAACGACGATTTCTTAAAGATGTCGTTATAAGAAAGCGGTTATCACGCTCTGTTGTAGCACGGGGACGGCCCGATCCTTGTCGCCGTTGGTAGCCACCAGTCTCTTGATACCTCTGGTATACACGCCGAACGGTAAATCGGCTCAAACTCAATTGTCGAGCCACTTGACTTTGCTTGTCGACAATTGTCGAGCCCCGATTCAACAAGGGCAACCACTTGAGCGGCTACTTCTGGTGTAGTATCCATTTTCGTGTTCCGTTTGAAGCCAATATCAATAGAGAACCTTTCACACTGTACGTTGGTATGCAAATGATGACCATTCCCTCAATATGCACTCTTTTATACCTGCGATAAATCCCGCCGCCGGCCTTACCTGGATCGAGCGACATAAGGGGGTCTATTGTTTTGTTGCTAATGAGTTGTTTTTAAAGGTAAATGTCAACCCTTTATCAGTTCTGCGAATGCCTAGATTATGCACTTTAATTTAATTTGATTTTAATTTGCTGTAAGCTCCAAATAAAAAAAAATTTAACTTTTAAGTAAAAATGTGCGGATGTGCGATTTTATTGCTCTCAAGTGTATGTCGTTGTCCACCCATCTTGCTGCCGAACGTCCTACCCTTCTACAACCACAAAACTTGTAAATGGCGGTATCTGGGTCAAGGCATAAGCTTTGCAATTCAGCGGGGCAATGCAGCTAGTGTTTTAGGGACACTTCCGCCTGGTAGTGATCTGGAGCAGTTGAGCTATCTATAGATCGTTTGCAACGGTCTTTAGATGATTCAACTGTTTCTTCTGTATGTTATTGTAAATAATTGTATATTCTTTCTGATAATAAAGGCATTCTGCAACGTTAATCCACTAGTTAATTATATTAGGTAGAACTATGTTGATTAAGGAACATTGATAAATCATATCCTTACAACAAGATGTACCTGGGTTTGCAAATCATTACATTTGCTTGGAATAAAATATGAGTCTAGTTGAGATCTAGTTTCATTACAACAAGATGTACCTGGGTTTGCAAATCATTACATTTGCTTGGAATAAAATATGAGTCTAGTTGAGATCTAGTTTCAATATATTAAATGGATTTGTTAACGATCTTACCTTTTGGTTGTGGTGTCGCCAGCTTCAAGCAAACTGCTCATCAGGTCTGTAAAGACAAAAAATAATACTTTATAAAACATAATTTATCGTTAACCTAATTTTAGCTCTGATAAAAATATCAGACGTGTTTGTGTGGTCAACATGGTGATATGGGTTCTCTCTGGTGAGGGAGACCTGAAGGTCTGGTCATCATTTCAACATTGGCTTGTCCTTGACCTAAGATGAGATTTGGATGATGTAAGCACATATGTACAGCTGCATCTTTCACTTTGTTAGACATTATTATTATAATGTCCATACAAAGGTTGTCTGGAAGAGATCGCTTTTAGCGATAAGACCGCCCATTGTACGAAATCTATTTTTAAAAATTATTTTCTGTATTTAATTTTGGTGTACAATAGAGTTTTCTTAATACTATTGAGTTTTATTTTTGCATTTATTTTCTGTACCCTGACGTAACGTTCCCAGTGATCCAAAAGTTTGAATACATTTATGTCTATGGTAAGATAAAGAACATTTAAATTTGTAGCCCCGATTTTTAGGGTTCCGTCGAACTAGGACACATCTGTCCGTCCATCGACAGTTAATTTACTCGGTGATTATGATTGCTGTAAAGATGTTTCTTCAAAATATATATCCATTTCTTGTTGAGTAGGACATGTCTGTCGAACCGGACGAACTGTGGGCTAAAACGACCACCGACTGGATCCCACAAAACGTTACGGCGTGGTGGGACGAGCTCGATTCTTATTGTAATATTTTTTATTCATTCATGGCAGAATCAACAGCATTTGATATCAGGTTTAAGATATTTATTTATCAAAGAAGTACATTCACTTACTGAGAAACTTAAAAATATTTGTTGATAATTTGTTGGTCTAATTGTATTAATAACAATGTTAAAAGTGATACATAATAAAACAAATGTTTGTACAAAATAAAAGTTAAGTGCGGGTAGCTATGTAATATTTGTTAACAATGTAAACAAACTCTTATAGGGAATTTATAATGCTAATAACAGATTCTCATTTTTAACGACATAACTTTCAATGAAATTAGTCACCTAATTATTAAAAACACATTTTTTTAAAGGAATTTAGTAGGTACGCATTTGAAGAAAGTATAGGGGAGGGATATTGTACTGGCAAACAATAGCCTTGGACCGCGAAGACTGGAAAAGAGGAAGGGGAGGCCTTTGCCTTGCAGCAAGATTCATAGAAGCTTCTAAGTGGCCATATACAAAATTGTGCCTTCTAGCACATTGGATTTTGTCCAATAATTATCTACCATTTAGATAAAAGTTAAATGTACAAATGCAAACTTACCATATATTTATATTGTATTGTTATAATTGGCGGTACAACTGGCAGTTGAAGCGAATGGCTGTAAAAGAAAACATATCTTTAGTATTTTGATGACTTTTACGTCACAAATTTAGAGTTATAATGAATCAATCAGACGTGTTTGTGTGGTCAACATGGTGATATGGGTTCTCTCTGGTGAGGGAGACCTGAAGGTCTGGTCATCATTTTACTGGCTTAATAATCTGTCCTTGTACCAAATTTTATCACAATCGGTACAACCGTAACGACGTGAAAGCGTAACAAATAAACAAACTGACTTTTGCATTTAGAATATTATTATATTATAGATCGACTACAATTTGTCAAATTGCATTAGGTCCTCCAACATCAAAGTTTTGAAAAATAAACTAGTGAAGTAGAATGATCATAATTTGCCTTTGAATTTTGTGTACGTATTCAAAAATCAAAATGTTTTTATTCATTAAAATCACAAGGCTCACTTTGAAACGTAAATTTAACTGCCTGTTCTCCGCGAACAAGCCAGAAAAGAAAGGCAAGAAACAAGGCGGGTTGTTCTTTTTAATGATCCTTTTAGAATACATACAATAAAGAAAATAAATTACGTCTAAATTGTAACATTCTTGACTATGAGTTGGAGCTAGGGAATGCAATCCCGATCTCGCGTAATTTTTCGGGATCAATCCCGACGCATCATATGACGAGATCCCGTTCGAGATTGACGGGATTGGGCGGCAGTGGTCAGCGACGCTACACACGTCCACTCGGGGCGCAAGCGGCGCGTTAACTGACGGCCGCGAGCGGCAGGAACGCCAAACAGCGTTAGAAAACTATTCCGACTATTTCGGAATATTAGCGACAGGTGACGATAATTATTTAGTTGGTAAGATTAAAGAATACAGATTTTTATTTTCTTTCGAGTAATATGTTATTTTAGTTAACCTCACTATCACAAACAAGCAGTTATTAGCTTTTTCAGTCATCCGAATTTACCATTTTTTTTAAACTAGACGGGAACCCGAAAATTCCGGGATCCCGCGGGATTGATATTTCTAATCCCGCGGGATCTCGAATTTGCAATCTGGAGTCGGGATTGCATTCCCTAGCTGGAGCAATTTCAATCTTAAGCTTCTTTATCATTTACTTACTATATTAACAACATAAAGAAAACTTCCCGGACCTTGTTTGATAACGCCTTTTGAGTTAGTGTAGTATACAATAATAATAGTGTAAAATAGTGAAAGTGATAGTGCTATAAAGAACACACGAACAAAGTGTCTTCCCCTTAACTACAGACAGTCAGAAAAGTGATATTGGACACTTTCTTAGTTTAAGTTATGCTTAAAAACTATGTCAAAATGAAATTACTCCTTAGCCTATAGATAGCTACATTGTAAAAAAATATATATAGGTATGTGTACCTTGTTTGATTCCCTGGACCCGAAATTCGCGTGAAGATTCTTTGGAGCTCTGTAATGTTAATTAAACTATGAGATTATGTTAAAAGTTATAAGATGAAACCAAATTGTTATAGAAAGGATCAGACGTGTTTGTGTGGTCAACATGGTGATATGGGTTCTCTCTGGTGAGGGAGACCTGAAGGTCTGGTCATCATTTTACTGAAGGATTTAAGATTTACTTAAAATATTAGTTATTACTGTGTTCTGTGGACACATTAACAATAATGCTACTCGTCTATAACAAGTAAAAAAATAAAACCAGCCAAGTGCGAGTCGGACTCGGTTACATACTCTTATAAAATTATGTACTACGTAATCTATAAAAATGGCAAAAAAAATCATGTTTCTGTATGGGAGCCCCCCTTAAATATTTGTTTTAATTTAATTATTTATTTTTAAAGTGAATATATAACTAAATATTCTCTGAATATTTCAAGCGCCTACTTGTTGCGGTTATCAATATCGAGCGAAAACGAGCAAAAAAAATCACGTTTGTTGTATGGGAGCTCCCCTTGAATATTTATTTTATTGTTTTTAGTATTTGTTGTTATAGCGGCAACAGATATAAATAATCTGTGAAAATTTCAACTGTCTAACTTTCACGGTTCATGAGATACAACCTGATGACAAACAGACAGACAGCAGAGCCTTAGTAATAGGGTGCCGTTTTACCCATTGGGTACGGAACCCTAAAAACATTGTCGGTAGTAGCACCGATCAAACGGGTACGTGATAAATCCCGTATCACAATAATACCACTAATATTATAAACATGAAAGTATATATGTAGACGTTTGTTACTCTTTCACGCAAAAACTACTGAATGGATTTTAATGAAATTTGGTATGTACATATATTTATAACCTGGATTAAAACTTAACTACTTAACACTACAGTGCACGCGCCCCTTTATATTACATGGGTGCTCGCGTGCTCTACCATAGTAGAAAACAATATATCAGATATTTGAAAAATGAGTAGTTTTAAAATGATAAAACTAAATAATATGTGTCAACTATTTATTATTACACGCAATTATTGCAAAAAATCACATTTTTAATAGAATACACATTAATTAGGAACAATTTACGATATCAAAAAGATAATCAACATTTTTGGCATGGTTGTTGAGATCAGCTCAAAAACAATATCTAATAAGCGATGACTATCTTATTGGTCACTATCCTCGCATTCGATACAGATCACAACTTGGTGATCACGACAAATCCACCTAGCACATCGCTTATACCACTTTACTTACATTCAGTTTTATTACGCCAATACTCGCATGTACTACAATGGTAGAAGCCGAACTTAAGACACCTAATTACGAGAACATGCGCTTACGCTGCCAGTGGGCGCTGTACCAATCCGTTCCGCGATTTTGTCGACGAGGCTTGACTAGTAGCGCGGGCAATCAGGTGTAAGAACGAATGAATAGTGATAAAATAAGTAAGTGCATTCTACTATAGTAAGAGCGCGCGTGCACTCTAGTGTTAATACTGACAAAACACGCATGCGAAGCCGCTGTCGGAAGCTAATTTGTAATAACAAATATGCACTAATTACCTTTCTCCAATCTTGATCATTATATTGTCCTTCCATGTTTCATTTGCGTTTCTGTAAAAAGCACAAGTCTTTAATAAAGGAAAATAAAAAAAATATCACATGTTCTTGCAATAGAAAGGATCAGACGTGTTTGTGTGGTCAACATGGTGATATGGGTTCTCTCTGGTGAGGGAGACCTGAAGGTCTAGTCATCATTTCAAATCTAAATTTACGGATAATATTCTTCCTGAATCTTTAAATTGGTTCAGTTACAGTCAAACATTTATGTTGATAATAATAAGAGAATAGAAAACAGTTTTATGCATGTACGCACGGCTACACATCAAGTTATACATTTCCTGTTTAGCTGATTTAAGCTATACGCTTACATCTCATTATACGCCTACACGAGGTCAGCTTAAACGGGAAATGTATAGTTTGATGTGTAGCCATGCATACAGTACACCATATAAAACAAACATACAAATAAGAAATACTTAATTTGCGAAGTACAATTGGTGATTTTATCGTTAATTGATAGATTTTTTTAAAAACATTAATATAATAAATTAAAATTAATTAGTAGGTAGGAAATAAAAATATAATATTGTCATACTTACCATCACACAAATGTGCCTCTATCTTCTGGAATCATCACCTGTATCAATCAAAATCTGTAGAAAAAGAAATAAATTAAAATAAAATTCGAATTATAAAAACCATTGTAATGTTAATGTGGTTTTTCAGTTTGGATAGTTATGCTAACAGCATTATAATCAGATGTCCCTATCAAAATTCATCATAAAATCTTAACTTTAGCCTTTTTAACCCTCAAAGCAAAAAGACAGGGTTGAATTTTTAAAAAAATTTATCTGACTTCAAAAAAATGAGGTTCTCAATTTAGTTGAATATGTTTGTTCGATGTCACCATGAGACAAAGTGAAAAGATATAGTATTATGTGCCTGTAATTACACTGGCACCTTCAAACTGTACCAGCAATGCAAGTAATACTGCTTGGCGGAAGAAATAGGTGTGATGGTAGTACTTCATCGTACAAACGCTTTCACTAGGAGCTTACTCATACGCAACTTAAAATTCTTACCTAAACTATATATTGTGATTGATGTTTGAATCGAGATGTCTTGTATCTGGAAACACAGAACTTATAAGCATTTTTGAAGAAATACTTTGATAAAATATAACTAAGAAAAGTGGAATCAGTTTGGATAGTTATGTTAACAACATTATAATCAGATGTCCCTATCAAAAATCATCATTTTAGGTTTCTAGTTAATTTGACACTAAGATCTATACTTAAAATTACAGCATGGCGTATTGCTGTGAATTCTATTATGCCACTAATATTATAAACGCGAAAGCTTGTATGGATGTACGTGTGGATGTTTGTTACTCTTCCACGTCGTAACGGCTGAACCGATTTCGATGAAATTTGGTATGCACGTACATTATAATAACACGTAGGCTACTTTTTATCGACAAACCACGCGTGCAAAGCCGCGGGCGGAAGCTAGTGTGGTAATAATACTGTTAATATTTACCTTAACTGAAGGCTTTTTTTTTAATTGTGGCTTCTGTGTCTTCCTCCTTGATAAGAACCCTGCAAAGAAAAGATGATTTTGAAAACACAGCCATTTAATATGTAACTAAATATTTAATTTTGTGTACAATCAGATAGGAGCGAAAGACATAATGCAAGTTGTACATCAAAGAGTTCAGATGAACTATAATGTCATCATTAAAAAACAAATTAAATGGCCACGCGCGTGTCGGAATCACGCAGTGAATATTATAAATTCGAATGCAACTCAAGTTTCTCTATTGTTTTCACGACTATGGCTGGACAGATTTTGATGAAATTTGCTATATTGATAGATTACGTGACGCATGCAAATTTTTTATTGACAAACCACGCGCGCAAAGCTGCTTTTAAAAGCTTGTATTGTAATAAATTGTGGTACTAACCTCATTATTTGTTTTCAGGTCTTCACTCTCGAGATTCCTAGAAAGAGATAAACAAACATGAATATTTGATTGATTGTAAGCAAATTTAAGGGTAGTTTAGTTTGAATCAGATAGGAGCGAAAGACATTTGCAAGTTGTTCATCAAAGTGTTCAGATGAACTATAATATCATCATAAAAACCATTATTTTTCAAATATTTCGTGTAAATCTAGAAGAGTAAAATAACATGTTTCTGCATTCTATGATAAAATTTCATTTTGCTCTATTCTTCCACAGGAAACTTTTTTAGGTGGGTCATGCAAGCCCGGCAGCTTTAATACTAACCTGATATTAAATACTTCAGATTATCCTTCTACTGATTTACAAGGCTGCAATACCTGGAGAATAAAACGTGACATGAATAAAATGATCCTAGTTATCAGAGAGGTAATTTTATGGCAACAAATAATCAGATAGGAGCGAAAGACATTTGCAAGTTTGTTCATCAAAGTGTTCAGATGAACTATAATATCATCACTGTATTAGTTTAAACATTGCACGAAAGATATGATGGAACACTCCTCCATGTTCCGCCATATCTCACGATTAACATCCCACCAGCCATCTTGGAACTCATCAAGGAACGCTTCCTCGGATTGTCCCGGCTTCGACAAAATTACATATGGACAACAGTCAGAGGGCGTCGAAGAAACCATTTGTATAGAAAAAAAGTGCTTACCATTTACTTGATTTCTTTATAATTTATGCCTGTAACAATAAAAAACCTTGTTAGTTAAAATTATTAACAACAAATTTTCAGTTCTGGTTCATACAATAGATCAGGGTGCTGTTTAAAGCATTTTGCTGTACATCAATCCCACAACAGACGGCCCCTACTCTAAAATTTTGAAATGAATAAATATCAAATGTTAGAAGAACATATGAATGAAAAAAATTTGTTACCATCTAACAATGTAGCCAATGTGTCCCTAAGCTTGTAAACATCTGTTGTGGTCAACTTGTGGTTATCAGCTGCACTGCGATATCATCATTACAATTATTATTTATACAAAAAAGAATATTCATAAATTATACAAAACAATATAGTTATACATAAAAATTATAAACCAAACACAAACTGAAATAAAACCATAGATGCAAGTTATGATTTAGCAAAATGAACAATGATTATATTATACCCACAATATAATTAATAAATTAGTAAAACAATGTTTAACCAAATGAAACTAACTAAAATTAAATGAAAAGAAAAAAAACACATCAACTTGTGGATACTTACGTGATTGAAATATCTTCCTTAGTAGGTCTGCTTTCTAATAATTTGAATCTGCAAGAGATAACTTCTTTACAATGTTTTAATTTATTCTGTAGTCGCTTGGTGTTGTATGTATGTTCAGATAGAGCTAATATACATGCAAATCATGGTATTCAATGGTTAGCATTATCATCATTTGAAATAACTCATTTTTTTTTGTAGGTTAGATGTTAAGTATCCATTCCATCTGATCAATGTCTAGTAGAGGTCTAGACCAGTCAGTCACCCAAATGTACCACAAAAAACCGGCCAAGTGCGAGTCGGTCTCGCGCACGAAGGGTTCCGTACCATTATCAATAAAAACAGCAAAAAAAATCAGTCTGTTGTATGGGAGCCCCATTTAAATATTTTTTTATTTGTTATAGCGGCAACAGAAATACATCATCTGTGAAAATTTTAACTATTACGTTTCACGAGATACAGTCTGGTGACAGATAGACAGCCAAGTCTTAGTAATAGGGTCCCGTTTTACCCTTTGGGTATGGAACCCTAAAAATACATACAGTTTTTTTATGGTGTATTTACCTTTTTTTAGAGATTTAGTAATTGCTATTTGTCCTAAACTATTTTGTAATTTTTCAGTGTAAGTTTATAAATCTCAGTCTTATTTTACTAGAAACCAAGTAAAAAAAACAAATTCCTTACCTATTAGAATAGGTAGTTTTCTACTTCCGCCCAAAGCAGGAATAAGCAATAAGCGTGTTTGTACCATCTTGATCACAAGTTTTAGTCTGAAATAAAAACATCAGTTTATTAAAATGTTTCAATCATAATTTGAAGTAAAGATTTGTTTTGTACAATCAGCTAGAGCTAATATACATGCAAATCATGGTAATCAATGGTTAGCACTTATCATCATAATAATCCTAATGTGCATCTAAAGATTAAAGCACCAAAAAACTGGTAAATTGCCACTTAATTTGATTAAACCATCTTATCAATCAATAGAAATCAAATGATGATCGACTACTGCTATTATTTAGGCAATATTGAATTTTTATTTCTAGATTCTTGACACTCTTCATCTGACTTATAAGCGTACAAGAAAAGTTTATTAATTCATCCATATCACACACAATAAACATTTTGATTCTGAGAAAAGTAACTACATTTGGTAAGTTGTGATGAAGTGAAAGAAGTCGTTAGACATATTTAAGCTCAACAGAGACTTACTACAGGGAACAGAGGGACAAGATATACTACATCATACTATTGTTTTATTCTAGAGTGCTTTTATTAGAAACTTTAAGACATACCTTTAGCGGGTTTCCTGTATTTTCCCTGTACAAAGATGCGAGGCACGTCAATCCCTTCTTTGAAGTTGACAGTCCGTCGCTGCACGTAAGTGTTCATGAGTATTTCAAAACCAGCTTCAGAGAACAGTTTTGCTAGCTCTTCTTCTGTGAAGTAGTAGCTTCTGAAAATTTACATTAATATGAGTATTGGTTGGCTGGTACGAGAAAATGTGAGGTTACTTTCTTAATCTAAATGCTAAGAATGAAGATTTACCTTGTGCCATCTTGTCTCATGTAGAAGTTGTCTGCAATCTTGTGTCCTGGCTTGAATCTGAGCTGTGCCATGTCATAGCGTCCGTAGTCTCTAAATAGCAGCACACCTCCCGGACTGAGCGTCCGAAACGCCACTTTAGCTACTTGCGGCCAATACGTGGGATTTATCGCAGATAACACGAAGATAAGACTCGCCATGTCCACGCCGCCTTCAGGAACGTTCTCGAACAAATCATCAGTAGTCAGATCGGCACAGAACGCTTTGATCCGACTCTCATTGTATAACTCGTTTGCCTTCACAAACTCGACAGCACGTGGTGAAAAATCACACGCGTAGAAGTAGAAATTTGAGAATCCCTCTTGCATCAACGGAAACACCATGTTACCGACCCCGCAGCCGAGTTCGAGGAATGTTATCCGCTGGTCAGGCTCAAAGTTGATCAGCTCTTGAAACTCACGCGTTGTCCAATGCCGATCACGGAAGAACTTGGTCTCGTTGCGTTTGTAGAATATATCCCAGTGACGCTTGGCTTCGCGTTCCAACCTGGCAGCTTTCGCTTCTGGAACCAGGCGAGAGTTCTGGGATTCGAGACGTTGCTTCTCCTCTTCGGTGAGCTCCTTCACACGATGGACGAAGACGTCTCCATTGTCGGCAATTCTATCAATTTCATCCGTTTCCATCTTGTTAGTAGATATCATTTATGAGTACATGGCTAAAGTATCACCATCAACGACGAACAAATAACGTTAAACCGCAGATATTTTACCTAAGCTTCGTTAGGTTAATTAAGAAAATAAATATTTTACACAATTCCAAAACCCGACATGAACACCTTTTCAACACGCCGAATGAAATTGAATGAAAGATGGATGGGATTGGTGAAAAAAAATATTCCATCAAGACATTCAAGACATTGTCATTGTCAAGCTACTAGCGAAGTTTGGAACGTAAATAAATAATTTATATTGAGACAATCGTGAATCAATAGACTTGTGGAGGAGGGTAAAATAGGTGAACAACCAAGATGAGTCATCTTCTGTTTTGATCTTTTAATGCCTTGATTGCAAACTCCACTAGACTAAATAAAATGTCAGTTACTTTCAAACCTCAGGCTCGTGAAAATCTTCATGGGAAATGGAACGTATTAATAGTATTGCCAGTATATATAAAGACATATTGCCAGCATTAATAAAAAATCTACCATTCATTTTTTACCTGTACAGTACATAGACGTGTATACATAATTTGTTTTGATTTCATAATTGATATCCTTATTATGATATTTGGATACAGTTCTTGTAAGTTGCGATCTTTGATAAAATTCAAAACAAATACAGGACCACATTCTGATCAGGCAAAAAAGATTTTAGACTTACGAGTTCATCGCCCAACATACACAACAACTGATTAATTAATGTTGAGTTTACAGTAATTTTATTAGAAGAAAGTTGCCACAAAGTTTGGCAAGGTCGGGGTTTTCCGGAATCTGTTTTATATTGTACAAAAAATACCAAGATTACGAGTACTCATTTATCTGTTCAAATCTTTCATTGGCTGAAATTAATGTAGTGTTCAAAAGACATGAAAAATTCAACCTCAATTTTTTTTAGAGAAAATTTAGGCTCATTATGGGCAGTTTCACCAGCTGACGCATAACAAATCGAATTCTTGTTGTGGCTCTAGACATGTGTTTAATTTCTAGTATTTCTAATGAGGGGTTATCATTCTCGATTTAAAAAAAAGTCGTTCCAATTAAAGCAATAGATGGCGCCGTCTAAACAAGCACCCGAAACATGCTCCGCTAAAAATATATTTCTAAACTTGCCAAACTGATAAAGTCGCAAAGACAACATAAAAACTAAAGAACATGCTCACTCCGTTTTTGTTTCGTCTTGTGTGGCAATCAATGTTCTTTTGTGATCGTATTATTTTTTAGACCTGTGTTAGCCTAATGGAATCTGACTAATCGATACACTGTATCTTAAATGGATGTTGATGGTTGTTCAGGTGAAGCTTTGCTCCTTAAGAACACTAAAGATATAACAGTTTTCTTCAACATTTTTCTGGCAGTATCTTTTAGAAAAAGATGACATGTACAAAGGTTGTCTGGAAGAGATCGCTTTTAGCGATAAGACCGCCAATTGTACTATCGCGTGTCTAGTTAAAAGTGTTTTAATTATGATTTGTTAATTTAAGTGTGGTATACAATAAAGCGTTTTATTATGTACCTAATCCACACCAACTAACATTTATGTACCTATGTAGATAAGTATTTAAAATATAACTTACGATTATTATCCCACTATGATGGCGTCACAGATAAAGCAGTTACACGAAATTGAGCTGAACTTAATAAAGAAGACTTATCAATGTCAATTGCCATATCAATCAAAACTTGAATTAGAACAAAATCATTTTTAATTGCTTACAAACAGGAAGGTATGTACCTATATAAAGAAGAGATGACTAAACCGTGCGTTGTTCTATTGCGAACACAATGGCAGACACCGTTTTCCTAAGGATGGAGTTCGCAAAACGAAATGAATAGGTACAAACAACTATACATGTAAACCCTAGTTCGTACACACGGCTACACATCAAGCTATACATTTCCAGTATAAGCTGACCTCGCATTGTGTAGGCTTTTCGTAGAATGAGAGGTCAGCTTATACTGGGAATTTATAGTTTGATGTATAGCCGTGTGTACGAACTAGGGTTTACATGTATAGTTGTTTGTACCTATTCATTTCGTTTTGCGAACTCCATCCTTAGGAAAACGGTGTCTGCCATTGTTTTCGCAATAGAACAACGCACGGTTTAGTCATCTCTTCTTTATATAGGTACATACCTTCCTGTTTGTAAGCAATTAAAAATGATTTTGTTCTAATTCAAGTTTTGATTGATACGGCAACTGACATTGATAATTCCTTTTCTTTTGGACACAGACAAAACACACAAGTGCATGTTATGCATGGAAATTATTGCTATTTTTACATCATTTTCTTATGATCAAATGATTATTTTTATCACTGCTATTTCACATGTAAAAAATCACAGACAATGATTTTTCATTATAGTGCCGTAATGTCACACTCGCTACTCTTGCGTTCTCGCTTCGCAAGAATTCACGTGTGAAAAATTACGGGCAACGAAAACGCCCGATGAATTTCGAAGAAATGCGAACGACTGTGATTTGTAGCAGACCCGAATGACAACAACCGATATACGAGGAATACCGAAAGTAATTTAATTTGAATGAGTTTTAACAGGTTAAGCGAAAGAAAATAACAGGTGTGACATATGGTTTTGCTCATGCTACTCGTGAAACGTTCCATCCCTAGTGCTTGATAGAGCAGCGCCATCTATTAGCAGTTCTAAAAACATGGTCATGAAAACCCTAAATATACAATATTTTGTAAACAAAATGTAAAAATAAAAATAATGTAAATAAGTAAAAATGTCTACAATTTGACGGTAATAAATACGTTACAATTTTTCAAGTTAAATTAACAATAAATTGATATATTATTGATCCAATCAGTATTTTGTCTTGCTTTGCTAAACTATTTGAGTCATTGGTGTATCCCTTCCTTTACAATCAGATCAAACCACGGACTTCACTGGACGCGCAACTCAGCCGTTTTCGCCTTTACCCCTCTTGCCACGAACCCAGTCATTTTGCCATAGTAAACGAAATTGTCTTGTAACCAAAGAGGATATAACGTAGTGATTATATCCTCTTTGAGTGTAACTTTAGTTCTCGAGGACAAAACATAGTGAAAAAAATGACGAAGTGAGCCGTATTATTTTGTAAAAGCTATAGTGGCCGAGCAGTTAATATTTCTTTTCACCTGTGAGTATAATTTTATCCCATTGAAGCCACTATATTTTCATAAAATCAAATAAATATGTTACGATTACTGCAAATAATACGCCGTTTTAAAAGTACTCAATTTTTTGGGCAGTGTAACCGAAATTGTGGTACACCAAAATGAGTCGGATTATAATGTCATTTAGTTTTTATTCTTCATTACGTTCATTCTAATCATATGGTGATAGGGCTTGACACTATCAATAAAAATATCGATATGAATGAATGAACGAACTCACACTCTTTCAGATTTTCAACTGATCCATTAAGAAAGAGAGAGTGGGTGAAAGCAGTCCGCAGAGAGCAGGCTTGGATTCCAAGAAAACATAGTTATATATGCAGTTTACATTTTGAATCTGACTGTTACAATAAAAAGTCTAACAAATAAAGGAACCATGTAAAGATGCTGTTCCAAAATTAAATTTGCCAGAATTTGTAAGTAGAGCTTCAAATACCGGACACAGCTCTCCTAATCATCATCATCATCAACATAATGATAGTGATGTTGTTTTACAAGATGGTTATCCATACTAAATAATAAATTCAAAAGTAACTCTGTGTCTCTGCCTGTCTGTTTGCTACTTTTTTATGCATTTTGATATGGAACAAGCATATGGTTCACCCGTTACCACGACTGACGTTATGTTTATAAAAGATGTAAGTACCTGTTAAACTGACTAAACGTCACCATCGCAATGGCGAAACGGATTTACGTTACTAAAATTGTTTATTGGAAATATTTCGATTATCTGATAAATACGACGACCTTTACGACGATTATGACGACCTCTGTGGTACAGTGGGCGAATAGCCGGCTGAGACGCAGGAAGTAGCGGGTTCGATTCTCGCCGTGAAACAAATATTTGTATGATCTACAGATATTTGTTCCAGGTCTGGATGTTTTTTCTATAGGCTTATTATAAGTATGCATTTACAAAAAAAAGTATATAAGTATTCTATCAGTTATCTGGTACCCATAGTATAAGCTCTGCTTAGTTTGGGGCTAGATAGAAATGTCCAGCCATGTTTATTTATATATATTTATTTATTTAATATTCTAACTACCGGTATTAAACCCATGGGACCTGAGTTATGAGATAAAAGTAGCCTATGTGTTAATCCACGTTATAATCTAAGTATATATTAAATTTAATCGAAATCTGTTAAGCCGTTACGACGTGATTGAGTAACAAACAAATTAATAAATAACAAACATCCATACTTTTGCATTTATAATATTAGTGTAATAAGTTTTGATTTTGTAATTTCTTTTTACCAGACTGCTAAAAAAAGAGGGTGTTTTTTATTTTTCGTGAATGGCTGACTTCTTCTCCATCTAAATAAAAAATATATGTAATGTTAAATGCTTTAGTTATTTTCTTGTGATTTTGTACATTCCTGAATGGTTATTGACACGCCATCAACGCATGCAATGCTAACAAACTGCAAACACCTAACCTGCAACTCTTTATTAATGTAACCGCAAGCAGGTTCAAATGAGCCCAAACACTAGTAGCCTAGTACACTAGTATCCACTCAGAATGTACATTATCTAGCATCCGTCTCCATCATGAAACCACCTCCATGGTACCAAATTATTGCATTGTCACCTAAGTTACGTTGTATTAAAAATTTCTGCTCAATTGGTTCGGGGAACTAGTTTTAAATTCAACAAACATTGCAAGTTAAATAAAAGCTTAATTTGACCACGATTTCAATTTTAAAAAGTAGGTTAGGCATACTCTTTTATTTTACGGCATTCATTCATTTTTATCGATACTATTTTATCGACTGCACCAAGCACTAGTGTTCAATCTACAGTAACTGTTAAACAGTGACAACGCTATATGTGGAAGTACACCAGCAATAGATCACTCCCCCGAGCCCCGCAAAAAAAGGTCGACGGTGATTTCATTAGTTTTAAGCACGTTACGCGTCCCGTGAAGTCCGTGCATCAAACCAATACTTTCAGACAGACAACATGGTTTTGTTAAGAACCGGTCTACGATAACCAACCTTTTGGAGTACAAACATTACCTTTGTCAAGCTTTTGCCAAGGGTGGTCAGGTCGACTCTATTTATACCGATTTTTCCAAAGCATTCGACAAAGTTAGGCATCAACTGCTTTGTCATAAGCTTTTGGCATATGGTTTTCATGGGAGTTTGTATCGCTGGCTATGCTCGTACCTTGACAATAGGAGTCAGTTGGCATTAAAAGGTTTCGTTTCCTCTCCGGTAGCGGTTTCTTCTGGAGTCCCTCAGGGATCCCACCTAGGTCCTCTTCTCTTTGTCAGTTTTGTTATCGACTTTGTTCAAAAATTGCCTTGTAACTGTCTGTTGTACGCCGATGATTTAAAAATGTATAATGTAATTTCCAATGAATCTGATTGCCTGGCTTTACAAAAAGATTTAAATACTGTGTCTGACTGGTGTAAAACCAATCGAATGTATTTAAACATAGATAAGTGCTCTATAATATCTTTTACTAACAAACGACATAAGATTATGAATACCTATACTAAAGTCGTGTACTAAAGCGGTCTTACATCGCTAAAGACTTGGGCATTTTGTTCGACAACCAACTTTCGTTTAGAGGACACTATCAATATATTAAGCTAGTCAACTAAGGCTAATCAACTTCTTGGCTTTGTTTTGAGATATACAAAGGGTTTATAAAAACCCTCGTAGCCTTTTATACCTGTTCTTTGTCTTGGTAAGAAGTGTCTTGGAATATAGTAGTCCTACTCGTATATGATCTCCAAACTATAAAGTACATGTTGATTCAATTGAAAGAACTCAAAGGAAATGTCTCAGATTATTAAGCTATCGTCATCAGCCTGGTCGTTCTATTCTGAGCTATAAAGAGGTTGGTTAAATTTAATGTTCAAACTTTGGAAATTCGTCGCACATACTTCGATTTGATACTCGTATATCTGCATAAAATATTACACTCCCTAATCGATTCCTCAGCATTATTGTCGCAAATCTCCTTCAATACTAAGTTTAGTGCTCATACATGTAATCGAACTAATATTTTTTCTTTATTTACTTAAAAAACAATATTTCTTAGTACAATGAATTGGCAAAGGCGAATATAGAGCTGGATATCTTTAACCATAACCTATATAAATTTGTCACACAACTCAAATACATACTCCATTTTAATCGGGATACAGACGCTCTTAATAGCGTCGTGGGCTTCCAAGTCGGTTGATAGTATATATAGGTATTTTGTATATATTAAGTGTTTTTTTTGTTTTAACTATTGTTTATTATTTTTTTTTCTTCTGATTCTCAGTTTTGTGTCTATTCATTTTAATTATTTAGTAGTAGTTATGTTCTTAAACATGCTTTTCTTTTTGTTTCTTCGATGAGTATACATATTTCTGTTTTTTCTGTGCGCACATAAGTTACGTTTCAAGCCAGATAAAATTGTTATTTTAGTTAAGTTATATTTTTTTTGCTTGTAATGTGTAATGTGTGCCTTATAAAATAAATAAATAGAGGCGTTTTACCTGAAAATAAAACGCTTATTAATTGAGATATGCGTACTACGTTTTCCGCCTTCCGGTTCCGGTATCTTTTATCGTTCTGTTGTACATACGTCACATCCTCTTGGCAGTGGTGGTAACTTTGCTTGTTGAGTGCCGCCATTTTAAATATTCATTGAGTCTTAATTACCAGGCAGAGGTTATTCATAAGCTTCGAATAAGGTGAGTAAACTAATAAGCGTTTTATTTTCAGGTAAAACGCCTCTATTATTTTACTTGACCGTTATTCGAAGCTTATTTAATTGAGACGTGTTTGATATCGCCTGGTGGATGTGACGTGGACGCCAATGTGACAGTGTAACCTATAGGATGTTGTATTAGAACACATTATAAGGTTTCACTAAATTATAATATTCATTAAGTTCAAAGAATTACTGTAAAGATTCTTAGAACAAGTGTATATATATAGTAAAAGACAGATCAAAAATAAAAATATATATTTCAAACAAATCAACTTGATTTTTTTACTTTCATAAGTGGTACAAAGTAATTAATCAACTGGATTAAAAAGTGTAGTTATTGACGAAGAATCACAAATAGGCCTGACTTCGCGTTTGTAAAATTTACAAAAGGTGTTTTGGGACCGCCAGTTACCCCTAGCCAGTATCTCTTCGACTGAATAATTATCAAGCCAATTTTTTGAGGCTACTGCTGACCTTATACTATCGGGAGTTGCCTTTATGCCAGCGCAATTCAATATGGACTTGATCCATCCTGCTATTAGAGTTCGAGAAGCGGGTCTCGGTTCACCTCTAATATTAATAAACAAATTGTTCGTGCTTGTCGTATTTCTACGATTTTCCAGAAGCCTGATTGTATGTTTTACACAGAAAACTGGATCTAGTTTTTCGTTTTCTGGATTACCATACAATCTCCAACCCGATTGCCTATAATTCGCAGAATCGGTTTTTGAGCCGAATGCGGGCCACAAAATTAAAGAGTTATCTTGATGAACAGAAAAATTGTCCGAATCTACCGTTAGTAACGTCAAATCGTGAATTCTTCTCCCAGAGCAAAGTAGTAATAAGGCAGCTGTATGCCTTTGCACATAAAAAACATTATTTTTATCAATACTATATTTATCTAGATAAGAAGCTAACTCATCTATATTCCAAACTGGAGATTTGGCATGGGAAACTGCTTTTTGTAAAGATATTGATTTTAAAACATGTTTAACAAGGGCATGTGAACTTAATTGGCCCGATATATCTGGATTACATAGCGTCGATACATCTGACTTGTGCAGTAAGATAGATAAATTATATAAATAAATATACGATAAATTATGAATTAAGTATAAATCGGACAAAAACTGAGCAAGGTGACTAGCTTGTGGTGTTGAGGGGCCAATATTGTGTTTCTCACACCAGACTATCCATCTTTTCCACGCAACGCTATAAACCTTTCTAGTTGAAGG
Source organism: Philereme vetulata (assembly GCA_918857605.2). NCBI lineage: Eukaryota > Metazoa > Arthropoda > Insecta > Lepidoptera > Geometridae > Philereme > Philereme vetulata. The sequence continues at coordinate 3,929,390 of OU975482.1, forward strand.
TCGCCATGATTCCGCCAAAAGTTTTAACTGATTAGTGTCCCATGTCGTTAACATCCCAGACCACCCCCACATTTCCAAACCTCCAGAGTCATTTCGAGGACATTCTGAGGTGGTAGTTTTGTTGAGGTATCGATTAGAACTTTGTCCAGGTGGTATAGCGTGAATGGCGGTGCTAGAGCTCGTGATTTGATGTCCGATCGCCAAAATACACGTTCCCCCGAGAAAATTTTGTGAGTGCATTTTGGGGCAAGATGCCATTCCGGTATTGCGCGTAGTCTCGAAAGGTGGTCGGCATGGCTGTTGTAAATTCCTGGGGTGTGAAATACATTCACATGAATCTGGTAATTGTCTAGGATTTTGAAGAGTTGGAAGGTCAAGTCCATTAGGGGAGCTGATTTGGTTCCTCCTTTGTGTTTGAGATATGCGATTACAGACTTGTTGTCGCTCTGGACTAAAACTGTGCTGTGACTCAGAAACCAACAATGATCTTGAAAGACTTTCAGGATTGCTAACATTTCCTTTTGATTGGAGTGAAGCCCTTTCTCGGCATCTGACCACAGACCCGTCAATGAGAGGTTGTCTAATCGAGCTCCCCACGCAATATCCGACGCATCTGTCGTGAGGAAATGAGATGGAGGCGGCATATGAATAGCTGTTGAGTGATTGTGGTTTTGAAGCCACCATATCAAGTTGTTTTTGGCTGTAGGAGGTATCACGTGCAAGGTTCTTGGATCTGAATCCAAAATCTGATTTAGGAGCTTCAGAAGTGCTCGATAATTGAGCCTGCCTTTTGGAACTGTGAAACTGGCAAAATTGAGAAGACCTACGAGGCTCTGAAGGTCCCTTAGCGAAGTACGCTCCATCCGCAGCATTTGTCTTATTTTGCCTATCAGCGCAGGGAATTTTTCTTTGGGTAGACACTTGCGGTTTGTCCAAGGATCCCAGAAAATTCCTAGAAATACTAGGCTTTTTGACGGAGTCAGAACAGATTTCTCGTAATTGATTAGCCAACCTAGTTTCTTCAAGGTGTTGATTACAGTTTCTACATGGTGGTGCAATGTATTTTCGTCGCGATGCGCAATTAAAAAATCGTCGAGATACACTTTTATTCTGATGCCTTTCTGCCTGAGTATTTGAGCTATCCAGTTTGTGAGAGTAGCAAATGCTTTTGGGCTTGTGCTCAGACCAAACGATAAACATGTCATTTCTAACATTTCCTTGCGATATACTAGGCGCAGGAATCTTCTGTGGCTGCGAGCCACTGGGAGATGGAAATACGCTTGCGATAGATCTATTTTGCTCAACCAATCGTTTGTTTGTAAGAAGTCTGGTATGCGTTTTACATTTATCAATTTGAAATGGCCTGTTATTATGTAACGGTTCAGTGCCTTTAGGTTGAAAATTGGACGAAGTGAGCCGTCGCTTTTGGGAACAAGAAACATCGGCGAAATGAAGCTCGGTGAAAACACTGCGTTCTCTAGAACTCCTTGAGCCTTCATTTTGTTTATGACTGATGTCATTTGGGCCGACTCTGCCACATGTAAATTGCTTCTGATTGCATCGGGAAGAACAAGCGGTGGTTTTAGTCGAAAAGGTATGCGGTACCCTGTTATTATCTTTAGAATGACTGCATCTGCACTTTCATCTGTTCCCATTGGGTCCGAAACTGCAACAGACGACCGGCACTGAACGGTACTGAGTCAATACTTACGGCGCTTATTGTCCTTGGTTTGACGAGTCGGGGACAAAGTGCGCTTTCGTCCATAGCTCGTCTGATTTTGTTGTCTTGTATTTGATCGAGACGAGTTTCCTCGAAAGGTATGTCGATACCTAGTATTATTCGGTGCGACCGAATTATATTGGTAGTTATGACTAAAGCCACCTTGCGGAGGTGGATAATTGTGATTGTGAGCGCATTGACCTTGCGCGTTGTAGCGATTGCTCGCATTAGATATACCCTGCGAGGGTTTTGAGGATAACGCTGACTCCTGCGAGGGGCCTCGTAATTTTTTTGTGTCCGCCTGCGAGGCAGAATTATAACTGCTAGCTTTTTATAATGGCCAAAAACATTTTCGTACACCTCCTGCTTTCTCAACTGTTGCAGTAAACTTTTCTGGCTCAAAGAGGTTGGTTGAAGTCGGTGGAATCTTTCGCAGATTAGCTTTGATCAACGGATCCTTAGCCTGCTTTGTGACATAATCTCTTCGCATTTGGATTATTTCAGAACGATGGCCACAAATAATCTGCAATAAGTCTGAGGAAGTCTTTAGAACATCACCTGTCGAGAACAGCTCGTTAACCTTCTGATGCAGGTCTTCATAATTGATGGGTCCACCTTCCTTCGCCCACGACAAAAGATCCCGTAGAGCATTTTGTAACGACTCTTTCTGCTTAAGGGCGCACATAGTCAAGGCTGCAAACGCTTTATCAGCATGCAGGAGCTGACGAGATGAGTCATACGCCTTAACTTCCTCATTCATCTCAATATCTGTAAAACCTGGAGTCATCATCATCATCATCATATCAGCCGTAGGACGTCCACTGCTGGACAAAGGCCTCCCTCATTGATCTCCAGGAACTGCGGTTGGAAGCGGCCTGCATCCAACGCCGACCTGCGGTTCTTACCAAGTCGTCTGCCCATCTTGTGGGTGGACGTCCTACGCTGCGCTTGCCGGTCCGTGGCCTCCACTCGAGAACCTTTCGGCCCCATCGGCCATCTGTTCTGCGCGCTATATGGCCTGCCCATTGCCACTTCAACGTGCTAATCCGTCGGGCTATGTCGGTGACTTGAGTTCTCCTACGTATCTCCTCATTTCTGATTCGATCCCGTAGAGAAACCCCGAGCATAGCCCTTTCCATAGCTCGTTGAGCGACTCTGAGCTTATTCATAAGGCCAATAGTGTTCCGAGTTGGATTCGACGATTGACCTCTTTCTCGAAGTTGGACCTACCTAATTGGACTGTTTGTCCTAGGTATACATACGCGTCGACAACTTCAAGAGCCGAGTTCTCAACCATAACTGGGGCAGGGACGACATGGACATTCGACATGATTTTCGTCTTGTCCATCTTCATTTTAAGTCCTACCCGTTGGGAGACTCGATTGAGGCCTTCGAGCATCGTGCTGAGCTCTTCCATCGACTTTGCCATGACCACAATATCGTCGGCAAACCGAAGGTGAGTGATGTATTCGCCGTTAATATTGATGCCCAGTCCTTTCCATTCCAGAAGCTTGAAGGCATCTTCCAATGCGGTCGTAAACAGTTTCGGAGAGATGACATCTCCCTGTCTTACGCCTCTTTTTAAGGGAATCGCTTTCGAGCTCTGTTCGTGTACTCGGACTGACATAGTGGCGTTTTTATACAAACACTTCAACACTTCGATGTACCGATAGTCAATACGGCATCGTTGGAGAGACTCAAGCACTGCCCATGTTTCGATCGAATCGAAGGCTTTCTCATAGTCCACAAACGCGAGACATAGCGGCAAGTTATACTCTTCGGTCTTCTGTATGACTTGCCGCAGCGTATGTATGTGGTCTATGGTACTGTAGCCTTTACGGAACCCGGCTTGTTCGGGAGGCTGGAAGTCATCAAACCTGCGTTCGAGACGGTTCGCGATGACCCTCGAAAACAGCTTATAAACATGGCTCAAAAGCGAGATGGGTCTGTAATTCTTAAGCAAGGTGTTGTCACCTTTCTTGAAGAACAGAACCACCATGCCCCCGTTCCATGCTTTTGGCGTCGTACCTTCAAGCAAGGCGGAATTAAAAAGCTTCTGAAGGACTTTAAGTACCGGTGATCCACCCGCTTTCAGAAGCTCTGAAGTGATTCCGTCCTCACCCGGCGCCTTGTCGTTCTTAAGCTGCTTCAAGGCCATCCTGATCTCATACAGGCTGATGTCCGGAATATCTTCGGTATAATGTCGGGTCAGTTTGGCTCTTGGGTCGTTGGCCGCACTGCAAACAGGTTTAGTGTCCGAATCGTAGAGCCGTCCATAGAACCTTTCGACTTCCCTTAACACTTCCGCTTTACTTGACGTTATGCTGCCATCTTCCCTCTTCAGCTTTGTCATGCGGCTCTGCCCAATAGAATTATCTCTCGCGAACACTTTGGAGCCTTTATTCCGCTCTATCGTATCTTTAATACGAGATGTATTAAAGGTACGAATATCGTGCCGCAAGGATTTCCAAATCTTTCTATTGAGCTGCCTATGTGACTGAGCATCATCGGGAGACTGCAGTTGCAAAGAACGTCGTTCAGCCATGAGGTTAAGGGTGTCATCAGAGAGTTTCTGAGGTCTATTGGTACGGGGGGTCTTAAAGAACTGGGACCCCACTGTATGGACGGTTTCCACGAACTTGTTATTGATCTCGTCCACTGATGCATCTACTTCTAGACAGTCAAAGCGATTTGCAAGTTCGAGTTGAAAGCTCTCGAGGTTTTGGATATGTGCGCGAGTGGGTCGGAGCGTAGATTTCATCAAACGGGACCTTTCAAGTTTAACGTTCATATTCAATGTGGCTCTAACAATTCGGTGATCACTGCCGGTTTTCACCCTGTGAATCACAGAGACATCATTGAATATCCGTTTCTTGTTGGTCAAGATGAAATCAATCTCATTTCTCGTGGAACCGTTGGGACTCATCCAGGTCCATTTCCTGTGAGGCGGCTTCTGGAAAAAAGAATTCATCATAAAGAGTCCTTCTTTCTCCAGAAAATCGGCCAGCCTCTGTCCCCTGGGGTTCCGTTGCCCATATCCAAATTGCCCCACTCTCAACTCATCATCGCTTCTCATGCCTAGCTTTGCATTGAAGTCCCCCATAACAACAATAAAGTGAGTTTTGTTCGTATGTATGGCTCTACTGATGTCCTCATACATAGACTCTACTTCTTCATCTGGGTGTGAAGAGGTCGGCGCATATACCTGAACGACCTTCAGCGAATATCGCGTAGATATTCTGAGTGTCAGGTATGCGACCCTGCTCGACACACTGTCGATGGTGATAATGTTGTTGATGAGTGACTTGTGAACGAGAAACCCAACACCACCTTGGGACTGTTGGTCGCCCTCCCGGTAGTATAGTAGGTTACCAGACTTAAGGGATATCGTGTCCTCGCCCTCTCTACGGACTTCTGATAACCCCAAAATGTCCCAGTGTAATCTACTAATTTCTTCTTCCAGCTCAACAATCTTTTCGTCTGTCCTCAAAGTGCGGATGTTGTGTGTTACCAGGGCCAGTGGTCGTCGTAGTATTTGGTAGCCGATCGTCTCCCGGGGATTCTTAGCACCCCTGGCCCCGCCGTTACCGTGACTGCTACCGTAGCCAGGATTAGCTTGGCCGCCGGGGACTCGGGGCCTGGTTTTATGTTGCACTATATCCATAAGGGGGTTGTTGCCATACTCGCCACGCTTGGCAGGCGGGTTGGCGAGCGCAGTATAGGTATTGTAAACACGAAAAGACGCTGCTGCCCATCTTTCGGAGGTATCCCTTAGCAGATTCCTACTGCATCCACGGGCAAGAGCGGAGGGGCAACATTCTATTGCCGGCGCCCCACGGCAAACCTGGAGTATAGTTATACAACTTTTGCGTTTCTGCGTATCTAACTTCATTCAAGTCAGTTTTATTTAAGTGTTGAAGATCGCAAAGTAGCTTCAAATAAGATTCCGAAGTCTTTGGAGTTGCAGGCTCTTTCAGCTTGGTTTCAAATGAAAGCGTAAATTCTTTGCCACAGGGTGCTGAATGTGTGGATGTATTTTCCTTGTCATCAGGTAATTTTTTAAAAACTTCACCGGATATGAGAGATATAGCATCATTGTCAAAATGGTCACTTACTTGGGGGGCACTGTGTTGGCAAGCAAGTTGGTAACGAAGACTGCGTAATTCTTCGGTTAGTTTCTGCTGCTCACGTGCGCGGCGGCACCTTCGTTTGCCCCTCTTTTTATTTTTACGATGTCTTCGTCGTGAGGAGTCTGAACTGGACGAGGAGCTACTTTCCGAACCACCGCTACTGGAACTCGAACTACTCGACCGTGCATGTCGTCGTCTCTGCGACGAGGAATTTTCCGGTAATACTTCATCAACTGTAGTAACCTTGTTGGACTCATCCATACTAAAATATAACATATGGTTATAATAATATCAAAGTACACGACCAAAAGTGCCCAGAAACTTTATGAACAATCTTTTTCTCTAATGAAGGTAGATTTGACCATCAAAAAAGTCTTATTATAAAATCAACATGTACAAGCAGGTAGAAGAAAAAAACGAATCATTTTGAAGGAAAAAATATTTAACGAAAGTATTAAAACGTTATTTCGAAAGTATTTTCCAATACCAACAAAAATAATTATAAAATGTTTCCATTAAATAAGGTAAGCAAAGTTTGCTTACTTGAACAAGTCACAATTACTAACCTGGTAACTTTCCTTTGTTCACTTTATTTTTCCAAGAAATATAAATTATATTTTAAGAAGTCTTGTAGCAAGTGTTGGACGCGTCCGAACACGGCGGGGAACAAGACGCCAATGAATATTTAAAATGGCGGCACTCAACAAGCAAAGTTACCACCACTGCCAAGAGGATGTGACGTATGTACAACAGAACGATAAAAGATACCGGAACCGGAAGGCGGAAAACGTAGTACGCATAATCTCAATTAAATAAGCTTCGAATAACGGTCAAGTAAAATAATAGATATAAAATTTGCCTGAAAATTGACGTCAACTTTTTTCTAGTCATCTTTTGAAGTGAATTTGCCATGTAGGTCCATGGAATTTGCATTCTAAATAAGGTAGTAAATTTATGTCAAATTGTATAGCAATTTGTAGGTATACGTTTGTATCGTCGTCAAAAACGGAAAAACCAGAAGTTGACGGACATTTGACCAAAAATTCAAGGAAATGTAAAGTAACTTTTGCTAAGCAAACTGTGGTAATAAGGTACTCGTAAGTAGGCTTCGCTCAACGAGTGAGGGGATATAAAGGGGCGCCACCGGCGGGCGCCTCTTCATATTGGCGTCCAACCGCGCCCTGCCCAAAGCCACTACTGCATAATGGATAACAGTAGAAGGGTCGTGTATGGACTAACAACTTCGCTGCCAACTCCGCATATTCGCGGGGTGCCGGGAGAGCGCGCGGAACCGACCCCGCAAATTAGCGGAGTAGCACCGTTCGATTTGTATGCTTCCGTACGCGCCCATCACCCCGTTAGGTACGACACGTTGGTAGGCTAGCACTGCGCTTGAATATTGTAGATTTTCGTTTCAAATTGTGGTTTTTGAATAGGTATTTACTTCTATTTTGAAGATATTAAGGTTTAAATATGGAAGATGAATCGGGGCGGTCAAGGCCAAAGCTTTGTAAAGAGCTGCTACATAACTGATAGTGATATCGTAGAGTAGCTCGATGGAGACAATGGCAGTGATGATGACTTCTACCATGGTGGATTTTGATCAGATGATGAAGAAGAGGCCGTTTATACGGCCACCCGTATATCACGCAACGTATATGCAGGTGGTGGAAGTTAATGGAACAAAATCTAAGGAGGAGTTTTTCAAATGCGGAGTTCCATAGGGATCGATTCTAGGCCCACTTTTATTCTTATTATACATAAACGATATAAGCGTCAGAGTTTAAAACGATGTGGACCTCTACATGTTCGCAGATGACGTATCTCTTGCGACGACCTCCGTGGCGCAGTGGGCGAACAGCCGGCTGAGACGCAGGAGGTAGTGGGTTCGATTCCCGTAGCGGAACAAATGTTTGCATGAACTACAGATATTTGTTCCGGGTCTGTTTGTTTTTCTATATATTATAAGTATGTATTTACAAAAAAAAATTATATAAGTATTCTATCAGTTATCTGGTTCTCATAGTACAAGCTCTGCTTAGTTTGGGGCTTGATAGCGCTGTGTGAAATGTCCAGCAATATTTATTTTATTTATTTATTTATCTCTCCTTATTCATGCCACCAAAAAAAGACAACATTATTAAATGTTATTATTTCTTAGTAAAAACTACAAAAAGTAGCAAAATATTTCCTAAAGGATATTTTATAAAACAACTATGTCGGATTTTCTTATGAAATCACCGTAACCTTGGCAGCGAAGTTGATAAGATTATGTATCCTAGTTGATCATCAACATACATGATTTGTAAATTGGTTTGATTGTAAATATTGAATATAAAAAAATATATCTATAATACCTATCTAATAAAGCTATAATATCTTAAAAGGTTTGCTGGAAGAAAACTCTTATTAGGGTTAAGCTCGCCTTTGTACATGTCCATTTTGTAAGTTATATTTATCTGTAAATCTATTTGTCTACAATAAAGAATAAAGAAGAAAAAACGGTGAATACATTGTTTTTAAGGCCGCCGCCGCCGGTAGTAACATAACTTTTGATGAACATTAAAAAGGGCCTAGGGCGCGAGCGATTCGAGGGAATTCGTTGATCCGTTAGGTTTATTCACTGACGAGGTTACAATTACCACTTTTCAAGGAATATTACCAAAGCTTCTACACGGGAAACCTACACAATAAATTTGCTGGAGGCTGGAGACCCATAAGCGTGTTCAATTTATTAACATTTTCAGGGTGATGTTGGGACTTCACCGCTTCTGCAGTGTGTCAGGGACAGGGCCGTCTTTACCCGGGGGTTCAAGGGGTGCGGGGAACCCGGGCGCCGAGCCCTAGGGGGCGCTAGCCGACCGGCCTAAATTTCTATAGGTATACGCTAAGACCACACGAGCGGAGCCGCGGGCGTAGATAGTTTATTATAACATGAAATAACATCGTAATAGGTAGTGTTTTACCAAAGACGCCGCATGCGCCTTTCGGCACATGTCATACCTTTCGCAATGTGCAAGTAAATTCCACTCTTATGTTGCACAGCTTAAAGTTGAAATTCATTCAACACGTACCTAGCAAAATGTCCAGTTCAAAGAGCGCCGTGCGCCTTTTGACATAGCCGCCCGCACTTGAAGCGAATTGGCTTATAAATCTTGAAAAACTGGTGGACAAGGTGCAACTTCATTTGACATAGGTAAATAAAGGTATGCGGCAAGAGCAAAGTGAGTGTCGGCTATTAGAGCTTTTTTACTGACAAGATGCATCGCATCAGGGGGCGCAGGCTGGGCTTTCGCACCCCGGCGCCGAATATGCTTAAGACGGCCCTGGTCAGGGATGTTTCCAGAATATCAAATAGATGGTTTCGAAGCCACGCTAGGCAAGAAAACTGCATCCCTGATTCGCAGAGGTGTCAAAATAGCATCCTGAAAACCATGTTTCGACGACCTCCGTGGTGCAGTGGGCGAATAGCCGGCTGAGCTGAGACGCAGGAGGTAGAGGGTACGATTCCCGCCGTGGAATTAGTGTTTGCATGATCTACAGATATTTGTTCTAGGTCTGGTTGTTTCTCTATATAATATAAGTACTTACCTATATGTATTTACAAAAAAAAAATGTATATGTATAAGTATATTTTATCAGTTAGGTAACTGGTTCCCATAGCGCTGTATGGAATGTCCAGCAATATTTATTTATATTATTTACCGCCCGTTAAGTAAATTCTTCGTGTGTCAGCGCGCAGACGTTGTGTTTTATTTTCTTTTTTCCTACCTATTATGATGGATTTTTGTGGACTGAATTAATTATTTTATGATTTATTTAGTTACACAATGAAGTCATACCTATAATGTTACTTGATAGCATGTGTAGAGGTCAAGGGAAGTAGGTGTAGGTAACTGTACACCTAAGTGGATATATAATAGATGACTACAAAAATGTAGCGTCCAATCACTCAAACACATCTTTCGCCTATCATTTGTGAACACAATACTCAATCGTTATTAAATCGTTATGCTTTGATTTGGCTCAAATGTTTTGTGTACCTAACAGTAGCGTAGCGTACGTTGGAGGGGCCCTGTATCAAAATTAGTTAGGGGGCCCAAATTATGGGTAAAGATTTCACACAAAAAAAAAACCAAAAATGCTTGCATTAAATTAAAATAAATATTTATTGATGAATAATTAATGATAGTATTTATTGATATTATGTTATCACTTCCTCCTAGAGATTGAGCTAGCCAAACAATTCAAATTAAATATACACTTTTCTTGCCGTTTTTTGGCAAATTGATTTATTAAATCATCTATAGCTGAAGACGATTTCAGTTTTACCAACCAATAGATAATCAGAAGAACAAGATTGTATTGTATTACAATGTAATACTTACGTTTGAACCGGAATTAAATAAAACGCGTAAATATTGCTCTCCGTGGTTTGTCATTGTACATCGGTTATTGCGGGATTTCCCCGTTTAAGTCATTCACTTACCCGCAATAACCGATGTGGGATGTTGCCAACTTTTGGGCGCACGCTTAACCCGGGAAAAAGAGATTGCTTCTTTTGACTTTTGTCATTTATGAAGTGAAAACTCTATAGGCACATATAACAGTTTTTTATATGTTTTTCCCGGGAAGCACGAGATTAAGTGACATTGTGGATAACATTTTACTAATTTTTGCTTACACACGTTAGGGGCCTTTGTAGCCCGGGGGCCCCGTATCATTGATACGGCTGATACGGCGGTAGCTACGCCCCTGGTACCTAAATAAAATACTGTTACGAGCCGAGGGTTCGGGTTAAAATAATTAAAATGAATCTAACCAAAATAACACTTTTATTCAACACTAAAACGACAAATACACGATCTTAATCACAAAGATTCACAACACACTAATTCACAATACTATCGCACAATAAACCACTTAAAAGTCACCGAAATGTTCGCACGTATCGCCAAATCAAGATTTTTTTTTTTTTTCGAATGGACTTATCTCGCTGTTGGCCTCTGAGGCCGTTGCAGCTTAACCGAGCTTTTGGCGAGCGCAGAAGGCGCTCAGACCTATAATTTTATTTTTGATGAGGCAACTAGCGCAAGGGCACCACTTAGGTACGAACCTCGGCTTGGGCTGTTGCCGGTACGGGGATAGGAGAGAAACGCGCGGGTACGTGCTTGTACCTCGTGTAGGCGGCGACTAATGGGACTCGTCGACCTCGCCGGCGAGGTCGGTGTATTTGTGGAGTGTTTGCTCTGTCTAATGTGGATGACTCACCCGCATTAGCGGAAGTGATTTCGTCATCCGGGTCTCCGAGAACGTGTCTCGGACGACGGAGGGTTTTTCTGTGTTCGGACGGTTCAATCGAATAGTCCGGAATGGTATGTACCAAAGGATTCGGATGATGAGTGGCAAGTTCATAATGTCGCTTGGAAGCGAGCTTGATGAATTTAGCTATTGACTCTAATTTCAAATCACGATGCAGATCGTTATTGCGAAAATACCAAGGCGAGCCTGTGGCTTTTCGCAAGAAACGTTTTTGTACTAATTGAATGGCAGCAACTTGATGAGAGTGGGCGAATACTACTGGGGAGTATGTCATGATGGGGCCAAATCAAGACTGACTCTGCGGACGTCTCTACGCACTATTTATACCGAGCATTATTTCCAGAAACTTCCACTAGTATCTAGAAAAGTATAGGTATTTCGAATGTCTACTATTTCTTAATCTGTGCAACGGTAGGTAAAAACGTGGTATGTAGGTCATTCCATACCAAGTATTACCTAATCTGTGACTTTGAGAGGTTAGGTACAATTACTTATTCTGTAACAGCCTCGGCGTAACAGTATCTACCTACGTTTTACTTTAGCGGTTTCTTTGGCGTGAGGGTCGCCAAATGTCGCCAATGCAGGCTTTTCATTTTAGATTAAAAAAACTAGTTCCTACTGTACACACGGCTACACATCAAGCTATACTATTCCAGTATAAGCTGACCTCTCATTCTACGAAAAGCCTACACAATGCGAGGTCAGCTTATACTGGAAATTATAGCTTGATGTGTAGCCGTGTGTACTACCGTAATAGATGGTGCAGTGTAGAGGTATACCGGCAAAAAACATGGTTTGCATGCCAAAATCTCAAAGACACAAATCTCACTTCGTCAGTTAACTAAGTAAAAATATTTTTTTTATTTCGAGGTCATCGAAAAATAATGTATTGACGATTCACTTTCTTTTGATAATGAGCGTACCTATGACAGAGCAACGCCATATTTTAGCAGTTATATAATAAAAACCCCGAATTACAAAACCTAGGTTTGTTGTCAACAATAACTTACAAAGTTATTTGGACATGGTGAAAACGCCTATAATGATAGCAGGATTCTAAAATGGATAGGTACATGAACATGTTTATCTTGCCTACTACCCACCCATTTAAGTAGGTATCTAAGTACACTAATATTATCATATCGTAAAGATTTAACTACCTTCGTTTCCTCTGGGTACTCTTAGAATAACTACACATAGAACAGAACTTTAGAACAAATTATCATTCGAAACGATTGCCACAAAACGACGAATGTGTGCGTGAGTGCCTTAATACATTCGTCGACACGCACTCAAGCACACAACGGGTGGACATTTTCACCACACGGACCGTAATATTTTTTGTTTTCCCGACTGTCGTCGCACTCACTATCACATTGCTCATGAAACTCAAAGCGCGGATGTCGTTTAGAGCCATATATGGCCCCAATTTTATGGTATATTTAGTTTTTACTTTATTTCTAAGAGTAGTTATTCTCAAGGTATATATTTAATTTTATGAAAGCACTCTTGATGTGTTCAACTGTTCATCCCGACAGATCAGATCGTTAACCTACGGAACTTGATATTATCTGTTTTACTGCTACCAGAACCAGACTGAATAGATCAGAGGATATTTTGTTTATAGCTCGTGTTTTACATAAGTATTTCATTCCTCGCAGTATGTTTTCAGCCACTTGCTGCTTGATGAACAAGTTAGGTAAATACTTATTACATTATCATATACTCATATAGCTAGGCGGCGGCGCTGCTAAATCATTTTAAATTAGGTACGGAACTCTCGGCGCGTGAGCCTGACTCGTACTTGACCGATCTTGTTTATCTAGACACTTGTTATCCAAAAGTCCTTCTCCTCAAAACACCTTAACACACTTCAAGCCGCTATGGTGGCTATTTGGAATGCCCTGCCCCATGGAGTTCACGCTAGTCTATCGTTTAACATTTTCAAACGGAAAGTTAAAGAGTATAGGTATCTTTCTCTGTAATTTTATTTTATTGTAGGTATATATTTATTTTTGTACAATAGGTTGGGGGAAAAGTCTTTTCGCATTATAGTATGTATGAACTTGTAATAAAATCTCTTTGGCTATACTATTTGTATCTGGCTGGTTTTGGTATCATTCAAAGTTTAAATTTTAAAGAAGATAATTCCAAATTCAAATTAGGAAAATGTGTGATTTTTATTTGTTTTTCGTACTGTAAAAACTAGTGAATCTAATGAAGAAATTCGATACATTTTAAAATTTTACTACATAAAGGGTAAAAATGCAACGCAAGCCGCGAAAAAAATTTGCGATGTTTATGGACCTAGTGCAGTGTCTGTGAGAGTAGCACAAATTTGGTTTAAGCGTTTTCAATCCGGAAATTTTGATGTCAAAGATGCACGTCGCTCTGGTCGCTCTATTACGGATAAAATTGATGCCATTTTTGAAAATGTGGAGCAAGATCGGCATATCAGTAGTTACGACGTAGCTGAAGAACTGGGAGTTGACCACAAAACAGTTTTGGCGCATTTGAAAAAAACTAGGTACACAAAAAGCTCTATATTTGGGTACCCCACGAGCTCACTGAAAGAAACCTAATGAACCGTGTACTCATTTGTGATTCTTTATTACGACGTAATGAAACCGAACCATTTTTGAAGAAGCTGATAACTGGTGATGAAAAGTAGATCATGTACGACAAGAACGTGCGAAAAAGGTCGTGGTCAAAGGCCGGTCAGGCTTCACAGACTGTGGCGAAACCCGGGTTAACTCGCAACAAGGTGATGCTGTGTGTGTGGTGGGATTGTTACCACCAGGCAGGGCCATCGATTCTGAACTCTACTGCGAACAACTGATGAGATTAAAGCAAGAAGTTGAGAGAAAGCGGCCGGAATTAATTAACAGAAGGGGTGTGGTTTTTCATCATGATAACGCTAGACCTCACACATCTTTATCCACTCAGCAAAATCTAAGAGAGTTTGGCTGGGAGGTGTTAATGCATCCGCCGTATAGTCCTGACCTTGCACCTTCAGATTTCCACCTGTTTCGGTCTCTTCAGAATTCTTTACGCAGTGTCAGGTTAACATCACGAGAGGACTGCCAAAACTACTTGTCGCTGTATTTTGATACGAAGCCCCAAAATTTCTATAGCAATGAGATCATGTCCCTACCTACAAGATTGCAAAAAGTTATCGAACAAAATGGTACCTACATACTTTAGTTAAATGTTAATAAGCTATATTAAAAAATGTTTTGAATTTTCTTAAAAAATGCGAAGAAACTTTTTCCCCAACCTAATATATTAGTCTATTTGTATGTATTTTATTTATTATATTCATTCATTTTATTACTTACTTTTAGTATATTTCGTTTTATTTGTTTAAGATATTATGTAGGTACATATTGTAATATCACTCATCTTTTTATTTAATCTTTGATCGTGATATTCACGCTATCTACTGTTAATACTTATATGGGGTGGGGAGATAGATTATGTGTTTCCGTTTACCATACTTTAACATTTTCATCATTATTTTGGTCAGAAAACTCTAAATTCAGTCTAAAACCCTTCAAATACAAATTATTACATTTTTATATGGATGGAAAGAGCAGAATTTTCTCGTCACAAGAGTATTTAGTATTTATTTATTTCAATGCAACATACTTTACAGGTTTCTTATAAGTAATCTAGAAGTATGTACTCTGTAAGGGCGTGGCAAGGTAAACAATTAGCATAAAAATTATCATAGGTAAAAAAATAAAACTTAATTATATTAACTATTCTTCAAAAAATCGTTTAAATAATAATAGCATTTGTTAATAAGTAACTTTCTAAGCTTTATACTAAATTTTTTAGCTTTACATTCATTTTTGATCACAGTCGGAATTTTATTGTAGGTATGTTTATTTTAACTTTTTATGCCTAGAAACACAAATTTAAACAGACCTGACACGGATACTGACATGACATTTTAGACATATACGTATCTCTTTATTTTTAATTCATGGTAAAACCGTAAGGTTTTACTTGGAATCTACATAGGACCTCTGGTTGTACTGGCCGTTAACTGATATTTTAAATTTGGAACAGGTCTGAATGACGTTGGGAGCATTCTTCAAAGAAAAATACATTCTGGCCTTGGAAGCGAGAGAAAGATCGTAAAAGACGTATCTGATTTATTATTTAATAGTCAGCGCTGCCCCTTTTTGTTCTAGACGGCGAAGCCCTACCGGCTTCAGCCTGGGAGCCTGACCTGCTCTATACACACTGAAGTTCCCACCTGTTTCTCTGTCGAGTTCTAGTGGCCTAAGTTCTAAATCGTCCACCACGTTTAAAGGAGACTGGGAATACGTCGAGATCTAGTGGCCTAAGTTCTAAATCGTCCACCACGTTTAAAGGAGACTGGGAATACGTCGAGTTCTAGTGGCCTAAGTTCTAAATCGTCCACCACGTTTAAAGGAGACTGGGAATACGTCGAGATCTAGTGGCCTAAGCTCTAAATCGCTCACCACGTTTAAGAGGCTGCTGGGACTACGCCAGCCCTCATCACCAAGGGAAGCGCGGGAAGCGCTGCTCCAACCGGACCTGAAGACTCCCGAAGCTCATCGAGTGTGCGCACCCTAGTGGACATTTAAGTGCTTTCATAGACGTAACGTATTTGTAGTCATCATGAAACCGTTGATCATACCTAGTAAAATCCGTTTTCTATCAAGCCGTAAGGTAGAAGGGAGAGAGTTGTAACGCTACGATATTTATGATTCTTGTATCTTTAAAATCATCTCTCTCTCTAGCCTCAAAGGTTTGCTGGAAGAAAACTCTTCTTAGCGTTAAGCTCGCCTTTGTACATGGTCTCTATTTCTGTACTTTTTAATGTACTTTTCTTGTGTACAATAAAGAATAAATCACTGAGTAATTAATAAACTGGTTGAGTTGTTCCCAGCTAGACATTCAATGTTATTGCATGGTATGTCAACTCTGCGATCGCAATCGACACAGATGGTAACTCTCAACAAGGCGTGTTTATGTAATAGTCACGAATGCTCCTAGGTACAGTCAGCTAAACATTAAATGGTTTATCTAGGCCACTTTGATTGAAACATATTTTCCAACAATCATTGTATAGTAATCATTGTAGTCTGTGTTATTTTATTCTCCATTGTTATACTTAAAAAAACATAGCTTGATCTCTGCGACATTTGTTAAACTGACATTCTAGGGTTCATTCCTTTCTAGGCTTCATTCTAGGGTTGTTATGATACAGAAAAAAATATCGATAGTAATTATCGATAGAAGCTTTGCAGTAAGACCAATTGTTGGACTTTTGAGGGCTCCAACAACCCGTAACGACTGCCATTAGATATTCGTATGGCAGCCGGGACCGACGGCTTAACGTGCTTTCCGAGGCACGACCAGACCAGTGCAAAAACCCATATTCATGCATACAAATATTTGCACTGAGCGAGGATCGAACCCGCGACCTCTTGCGCAGCAGTCGTGTTCACTACCGCTTCGCCACGAAGGCTGTCTGCCATAATTATATGTATATTGGATTATATTATGATTTGAGTAATAAAATGAAACGAATATTTTAATACATACATTTATTTATTCCAAAGGAGTACACCCCAAATCAATATCCGAATCACTTTCAGAATCGCTAGAGCAATCTTGAAAATTTATAATGAACTCTTGTTCGCAAATATTATCAAATCGAACGTCCCGCTCCCAATCTTCTTCCATTAATTTTCTGCATTTGGTAACTACCTTTTTCCAATCTTCTACAGATACATTTTCAACCGCAGTGTTTAGTAACTGCAACATTTTATTTGCCGTGAAAGGCGGTGTTGTGTTATGTCTAGCAGCGTAACCTTGAAAGAAAAACATATTTTGATATCATAAATTATACAGGAGTTAATACATAAATAATCTATCTCGTTCGTTTGCTCGAACTGAAATTCGAGCAAACAAACCTTTTACTTGGGCCCAGATACGCTCGATCGGATTATACTGGCAGTGATATGGAGGCAGTCTTATGACGTTATGACCCTTTTCTTGGGCTATGTCATCTAAGACATACGTTGGTGTGCTGGGTTTGTGCAGACCAACGAGTCTCAATAATTCGTTTTTAAGCATTGTTTCATTGGTCTCTATTCCTTTTTCTTGAAGCCATGCAATTATTTCTAACTTCCTGTTTGCCGAAGTTGGTGGTTTGTGCTTTTGGACCGAGTGATATGGGGCGTTATCCATAATTATATAATGTGGCTCCTTCAAATTATCTAATAATTTTAAAAACCACTCGTTAAATTTTTCCAAATTCATTTCTTCATGGTATTCATTGGTCTTCGTAGATTTGAATGCCAATAGGCAATTAGGCACAAAACCAGATGACGTCCCAGCATGAGTTATTATTAATCTTTGACCCTTGCCTTCGGGTACTTTGGTGGTCGATTGTGCCGTATCATCGGTCCAAGCTTCTGATACGGTATGATTGGCGTTTAGCCATGTCTCGTCTAGAAAGACAACTTTGTCCCAATTTGTAATTTTTTTGACTTTACGGAGAAAATTCACTCGAGCAAGAGCAATGTCGGTTCGTTCCATTATAATTTTTCTTTTGTCACTTTTTTTTGTAGGAAAATCCAATATTTTTCAAAATCTTCGATAGTGACGGCAAGCTTCCTTTAAACAAGTCTGCGTCTTTTAGGGACGCCGCCAGTTTTTTTAATATAGGTAATTCGCCCTGTGTATAATAACCATATACATGGTTGCGAATCGCAGCGGCGTCAAAGTCGTCAATTTTTGTGACAGGAGCAGCCTTTCTTATTTTTTTATTTGGCGTTGAAAGCTTTTTTTCCTCGTCTTCAGTCAATACTGCGGTTGAAGATTCGCCATATTTTTCTTTACTGATGCGAATTACTGTCGCACGTTCAATGCCAAGAGCATCTGCAAATCTGTCACAAACTTTTGCCATGGGTAATAGCGGTCCACCATTTTGGTTTTCTCGCTCAAATTATTCACGCAAGCGAATCACAAACTCACGACTTTGACTGATCAAAACAGTTTTCTTCGTTCTCAATGGCATTATGCCAACAAACAATGAAAACAAACAATAAAAACAAACAATAACAACAAAATAACTAACAATAATAAATAAACTTCACAAATTAACAGCAATAGTAACAAAAACAAAGCGATGTGAACGGAAAACACGTGGCGTATACAAGGCGTTAGTACTCGTACTGAGGAGAATGGGTCATGTCAAACAAGATGGCGGCGTTGGCGCCATCTTGCGGAAGAAGACACGCCGCGGCCAAACTTTTCTCGAACCCCAAAGTTGTCGGACAAAATATCGATAGTTTATAGTCTGTGGTCACGATGATTCATCGCGCATCACTATAATTAGCTCAGCATGCCCATAAAGTATGACATTGACTGGTACGTTTGTCCGTACTGTTAAATTCAGAACTTCATAGGCGCGATTTTACTGACAGCTGTCCCAGAGATCAAGCTATGTTTTTTCTAGTATAGTTTGTGTTCTCAAATTTCAAATTGCAGGGTGTGGTTACTGTTAAATAATTATCAAAAACAAATAATATAAAATACAATTTTATTTTCTTGCGTGTGACTTACATGGAGCATCTTTTGAGAGAGGGAGTGAACGGAAAAAACCACAGACAATAATTATATCCTTTGTACAGACTATACGAATACATGTATTGAATGAAGCTTTTTGTGTTAACATAATTTTATAGAAAAAAAACGAGTGTGCTTTAGACCACACGATTCACATTTCTTTTCAAAATATTAATTTATAAAATTGTTCAATTACAAAATTGTCCACACATCTGTAGGTCGATCAGTCTATGTTTATTTTGGACAGACGCAACTCGCACTCGCACATTACCGTTTAAAAATATACCAAACGTAACTCTCTCTCTCATTCTATCTTCACTAACTTATATCTCCCTCTGAACTTCCGTTCGCACTTTTCGTAACGAATTCACCAGCTTACTCCCCAAGTCAAGCGTGCGTAAAGAAGTTTTACTAAAAAAAACAGTCAACCCATGGCAATGCCACACGGAGGGAACGTACTAATATGTATAGCAAATTTTTATTACCCCGTCAAGGATCATGCCAATACATTTTATATGGTTGAGGTGCCGCCATATCGATTACTGGAGACTTAAGCAATAGTAATGTTACTAAAACATCTATTGTCGCACCTTGGCAGTAAAACCAACAGTAAGATGTCGAATGTTTCCCAAGTCCGTGGGGGCTTTGGGCCGTTGGACCGTTTGGCGTATGATAAGATAAGATAGGAACATTATCACAGTTATTTTATTATTAATTCTTTCAATAACCGTCAATTTTACACATCTGCCGAGGGTCCCGTGACGGCTACAGTTTTGTTGTTTTAATATTTTTATGACTAACTTTGGTAATCCAATTAATTACTGAGATTCGGCGCTCGAGCCAATAATAAAGTTTATTTGTTTAGCGCGCGTTGATGTCTTTTTTACGTAGTAAAGTTTGTAACAAGTGCTACGGAGCCTCCTTCAGTAATGTAAGAAATGCTGTCAATCCGAAAATATGAACTTGAAATAATAATAATCTACACCGCTTCATGTTGGTTGATGCGTGCCATGTGGAAAAGAAATAAAACCGGCCAAGGCCAAGTGCGAGTCGGACTCGCGCACGATGGGTTCCGTATCATTATATATAAAAACGGCAAAAACAATCACGTTTGTTGTATAAAATAAAACAAATATTTAAGGGGGGCTCCCTTAAATATTTGTTTCTTTTTTTTATATATATTTTAAGTTGTTACGAAATATTTTATGTTGTTATAAATTCATAAGCTTTGAATAATAAAACTTGAACCAGAAAAGAAGCAGAAGAGGAAAATGAAAATTATTTATTGTTAAAGTGAATATATAACTAAATATTTCAAGCGTCTACCTGTTGCCGTTATCAATATCGAGCTAAAACGAGCAAAATCACGTTTGTTGTATGGGAGCATCCCCTTAAATATTTATTTTATTCTGCTTTTAGTATTTTTTGTTATAGCGGCAACAGAAATACATCGTCTGTGAATATTTCAATTGTCTAACTATCACGGTTCATGAGATACGGCCTGGTGACAGACGGACAGACAGACAGACAGCGGAGCCTCAGTGCCGTTTTACCCTTTGAGTACGGAACCCTGGCGCTTAGAATGCTTTATTATCTCATAAGAATTTACAATTCACTTACTGAGATAAACTTATACCTATACTAAATAAATATACATTTATTAATGCCACAAAGCGTAGTGATACAAAGTATTAATATTAAATTTAGACAATATAAACAAAAACTTACGAAAATCACAATAAATTATTAGTAGTTGCACAGTAAGCGGCTTGCAGCTCGCGTGTTTTTCTTTTGGCGGAAGAAGCAATCCAAGAGTATATCGAAGTGGAAGAAGCAGTCAAAGACGATTTGGAAATAGAAGAGGATATCGAAGTGAAACAAGCAATCAAAGAGAATATTAAAGTTAAAGAAGTAATCAAAAAGAATATCAAAGTGAAAAAGCAATCAAAAAGGATATCGAAGTAGAAACAGAAATCAAAGAGGATTTCTAAGATGAAGAAGTAATCAAAGAAGATATCCAAGTGGAAAAAGCGATCAAAGAAGATATAGAAGTGGAAGAAGCAATTTAAGAGGATAACGAAGTGCAAGATATAATCAAATAGGATACCGAAGTGTAAGAAGCAATCAAAGAGCATATCGAAGTAGAAAAAGAAATTGAAACGGGTATCGAAGTAGAAAAAGCAATCAAAGAGGTTACCCAAGTGAACAGAGCAATAAAAAAGGATATAAAAGTGAAAAAAGCACTTAAAGATGATATCAAGGTAGAAGAAGCATTCGAATAGGAAAACGAAGTGAGAGAGAAGAGCGTTCAAAAAGGATGTCAATGGCGATAAAGACAAAACAATAACGATTCCATAAAAAGTTGTACCATCATTATGTAAAAGTTTGCCATGCTTATCTCTTTCCGTTTAGATGATATGAGCAATTAGAGTTTTGTAGCAAAAATCATCATTTTGTTGAGAGGATATCAAAGTGGTAAAAACAATCAAAGAAGTTATCGAAGTGCAAAACGCAGTCAAAGACGATATTAAAGTGGTAGAAGCAAAAAATGGATATCGAAGACGTAGAAGCAATCAAAGAGGTTACCGAAGTGAAAAAACAATCAAAGAGGATATCGAAATAACAAGCAATCAATGAGGATATCGAAGTGAAAAAGCAATCAAAGAAGATATTGAAGTGGAAGAAGAAATCAAAGAGGATATCGAAGTAAAAAGCAATCAAATAGGATATTGAAATGAAAGATGTAATTCAAGAGGGCATTGAAGATGAAGAAGCAATCAAAGAGGATATCGAAGTGTAAAATCATTCAAAATGGATATCAAATTGGAAGGAGCAATCAAAGAGGTTATTAAAATGAAAGAAGCAATTAAAATGGATGTCAATGGCAATGCTGATAATAAAAAAAAGGTTCCACCAAAAGTTTGTACTAATATTATGTAAGTTTAATAGGGCTAACTCTTCCCCCTGGACTCCCTGGACCTGGACCTTCTGGACCTGGACCCCGTGGAACTGGACCTAGACCCCCTGGACCTGAACCTGGACAGCCTGGACCTGGACCATCTGGACCCCCCTGGACCTGGACTCCCTAAAGCTGGACCCCCTGGATTCCCCCTGGAGCTGGTCTTACTTAGGAGGAGGAGGAGGAGGAGGAGGAAGAGGAGGAAGCAGAAGAAGAAGAAGAAGAAGAGTTGCTGCGATGCGATTTCGTGCGGCAAGGCGTCTCCCAAGGTGACCATTCCTTCGACGACCGTCAACCGTACTGAACGTATGGGATGCGCGATGCGAATCAATTCGCAAGTTCTTGCGATTCGTCGAGGGAGCTCGCAGATTTTTACGATGCGACGTCGCATGGCATCGCAGTTTTGTGTACGAGCCCTAAGGGGTGTAAAAAAATAGTATACATATATTATTATTTAAAGTACGCTCCCTCCTTGTGGCATTGCTGTGGGTTGAATAGAGGTCTCTCTAAAATGTTAGAACTCTTTTTTTTGAAGTAATTCTTCTTTACGCACGCTTGACTTGGGGAGTAAGCTGGCGAATGGGTTACGAAAAGTACGAACGAAAGTTGAGAGGGAGATATATGTTAGTGAGATAGAAAGAGAGAGAGTTACGTTTGGTTTATTTTTAAACGTTAATGTGCGAGTGCGAATTGCGTCTGTCCAGAATGAACATAGATTGATCGACCTACGGACGTGTGGACAATTTTGTAATTGAACAATTTTATAAATTAATATTTTGAAAAAGAAGGTTTACTTCAGTCGTGTGGTCTAAAGCACACTAGTTTTTTTTTAGTTTATAATGATAACATTATAGTTCACCTCGAACTGAGATCTCGCAAGTCTCCGATTAAAGCAAAACAATATTATTTGTAATCTTTGACTATCAAAATAGTGTCACGAAGTAAATAACCAAGTAACTTGACCTACAGTTTCATTCAAATCACATGTAACGGGAGTTCATGTAATGTGGTTATTCTTTTTTGGGGTACAATTTGCAGTAATTTTTTTTACCCCACTTGAACCCCAATATCTCAACAACAACCCCCCCACCCCCATTTTTAGCTCATTTAGTCACACCAAAATTGTACCATCTACCTATGTTTAAATTTCACGATGATTGGATAAACGCTTCGAAAGTTATCCTCGGACAAACAAACATACATACAACGCCGACTTGCCCCAGTTGATTTAGAGATCTCACTTCGCTCGATCAATTATCTTCAAAGACAAGTTAGCCGTCACAATTACTGTTTAGTTAGGCAACCAATTTAAGTGCAGTGATATATACCTGTTGAGTTGAGTAGTACTTTTGTAGCTGACTGTACCTGCATATAGGTTAATGCATTGCATTTCAGTTTTATATCACAAAGTAAGCTAATTCTTTGTGTATATCCATTTAGGGCATGCAGGTGTGACTTTTATAAGACTGTTGCTAGCTAATACAAGCCACCTGTACTAACGTGTAGATGTACGTGTTACTCTACTGGTGGTAGAGCTTTTGTGAACGGGCTCGAGGAAGTGGGCACCACCGCCTCACCTTTATCTGCCGCCAAATAGCAGTACTTGTGCTGGCTGCTGTGTTCTGGTTAGATGGTAATGGTATGTTCCTGTAATTACTGGCACATAGGCATACCAGCTAAGTCCTATAGTATGGCAACGTATCCACATAGAGATCAAGACAACATAATAGCTTGTTTTGAATTCTATGTGAATATTCATGGGCTGCAGTAGCCACTTAACATCTGGTGGACTGCATGCTCGTTTGCCATATAAGTAGTATAAAAAAAAACTTGTGAGTTTAAATCAGTCACAATATTGTAATGTACACACGGCTACACATCAAGCTATATATATCCAGTATAACCTGACCTCTCATTCTACGAAAAGCCTACACAATGCGAGGTCAGTTTATACTGGAATTGTATAGCTTGATGTGTAGCCGTGTGTACAATATTGGTGGCCATTCTGTTGTTTACGCTGACTAACTAAAATTGTGTAAAATACGAACGGTCTTATTTTGTTTAGGCTAAAGATCAAATTTTTATATATAAATAAATATTGCTGGACATTTCACACAGCGCTATCTAGCCCCAAACTAAGCAGAGCTTGTACACACGGCTACACGTCAAGCTATATATTTCCAGTATAAGCTGACCTCTCATACTTGACTTGCCAACATACATACATATAGGTTCAATATTCTTTATATTTCTATTTTTATATATCTGTTTTTATCTTTTCTTTACTGCATGCAATTTTATTTTTAATTAAATTGGGCTATCCGGTACTGAATGTAGGAGCCGGCGGAAGATCAGCGCGCTGCGTACTCGTATTTACTAGTGCGTGGCGCATAATGTTGAGCCGGATCCTAGTTTGCGGACGCTCATAACCTGGACGTACTAACTGCCTATGTATTATTGTATGTTTTCTATTTGTGTTTGTTATATTGTTACTCCTACTGTCGTATTATTTTTGTTACTGTGTAAGTCTTTGTTTTCTTGTGTCTGCAAATAAATGTATTTTCTTTCTTTCTTTCTACAAAAAACCTACACAATGCGAGGTCAGCTTATACTGGAAATGTATAGCTTGATGTGTAGACGTGTGTGCTATGGGAACCAGATAACTGATAGAATACTTTACATAAGTTTTTTTTTTGTAAATACTTACTTATAATATATAGAGAAACAACCAGACCCGGAATAAATATCTGTAGATCATGCAAACATTTGTTCCGCAGCGGGAATCGAACCAGCTACCTCCTGCATCTCAGCCGGCTATTCGCCCACTGCGCCACGGAGGTCGTCAAAATTAGAATGATATTTGAGGTGACATTTCTAACATTAAGTATATTTTACTAAGATGGCGTGTTTTTAGACTAGTTTTAGGCAGCAGTCAAATTGGTGCTGATTAAAACTAGCCCGCAATCTTAGTAAAAATCACTTAATTTTAGATATGTCACTTTAAATGTCATTCTAATTTGATCTTTAGCGTAAACAAAATAAGACTGTTCGTATTTTACATAATTTTAGTTAGTCAGCGTAAACAACAGAATCGCCACCATTGTCATCGAAAACTACAGAGGCTTTTTACAATCATATAACCTTTATGGAACATATTTATGGGTGTCACAATTGTAAGAAATTTACTTGTAAAGGTCATTGGGCATTTTGTTCGGACATATGACCCACGGCGCACAAAAACGAAACAGGGCTAGGTATGTAGTTAAATGTATATGTTACTTAATGGTATGGGTCGCATTATTGCAGGATATGGGAGAACCGCAAAAAAAATTTTTTTAATTAATATTATAGCATTTTTAAAATAATTATTATAGCATTTTTAAATTATTATTATAGCATTTTTATAATGAACTAAGTAAAAACTATTGGCCTGACTGTAAAAATACTTTGTAAAACAGTTGTTTTGAACAATTTCCAGGAATACGAAAATAAAATCCATTTTGCGGTAATAATATTTTTATTCTGCATTATCAAAATCTATAGTTAATTCATCTAAAAAGGCTGCAGGCGCGTCTATCACGTCTTGATGCCTGGCCCATGACAGAAAGTATACGACGCTTACAACATGTGCACAGCTTCCGACAGTGCGACGGCCGTGTATACACGAGCAGTAATACTGTTGGATGCTATTTCTTCCAATATGGGTAGGATCTACTAAAATATAGGTGTAGTACTGCTTTGCACGGACGTGTCGTGACTGTATTCTGCCTCTTATCAATATCTTATTTTCAATCATTTCTTGGTGCCGGTATAGTTCGATAGTGTATACACCATCCTCACGCATGTGCTCGTGGCAATACGATCTTGCGATTATCAAGTGGTATGATCCCAACGTAAACAATATTAATTCGTCAAATGTAAGCCGAGGAAAGTCATCAAAATCCGGATCATTGCCATCGAGTCGCACAAACGCTACTCTCTGCCTGTTTAAATTATGGTTAATCACATATTCTGCCATCTCATTGGGTTCATTCATTCGTTCATTTATAATTCTTATGAATTGTTCCGCATACATATGGTCCTCATATGGATGGCGAGTAGCATTAATTATGGCCGCAGTTATTTTGAAGTCGACCATCATGTTTCTCATGGCAACGTTAAAATATACATGGCGGAAGATTTTAAAATCTTTCTTGAATCTGCCGTTAATGGTTTCCACTACCCACCGGATCATTGTTATTAATCTAGATTTATTAGCATCTAGTGTCGTCAGTTGTTCTCCTCTTACTCTTGTAGGCGGCATGTGAGGATTATACCCGCATTTCTCAATTTTATCAATCGAATCCCGAAATCCACGATCCAATATAAAAACATCATTAACTCTCAAGAACCCATGAATCGGAGAATCTTCTTGCATCAGGTCACGCATAATGCTTGTGTCCGAAGTAGTCGCAGTGTAAGGCCCCGTAACATCTACTATGTAGCCGTCGGTACATACTATAAGGAAGGGTTTTACTAAGTTCCGAAACTTATGAAGACTGTAAGTTTTGCGCTGGAAAAGGAAATTCGAACTCTTTTGTAGATAAATATATGTTCCATCACATACGAGAATGGCCGCCGGTTCATTATAGTTACCACCAAAAAAATGGCTTGGAATTGCAAGATTCTTGGCCACCACATCTTCCCTAGTAATATGATTTAAGCCCAAATGCTGTGGAACAAAATCATTACTTAAGCATTCTCTTGCTATCGCCAACTTCCTTTCTAGGGTTCTCCTCGACATATTGAATTTAGTGGCTAATCGCTCATCTGGTTCACCGGTTCTTATTTTTGTTAAAAAAATTCCAAGAACTGTGGCAGGATGAACTGATCGATCACCCAGTGAAGGCGTTTGGTTCAAAATAACATTAAATTGATATTTTGTTAGTCCCGTCCAAAAGTGAAATTCATTGTCCTCTATTTCTTCAATATTTTCGAAATCAAGGTTGCTTCTTTGTTCGATACCCCATTTATATAAATTCATCATACCAACAACATGAGTACTGTCAAAGTTTTCGTGGGATGTAGTGTTGAGCAAGTCTACCCAATCATTCCTCATAAAATGAGCATTGCAAACCCGAGCTAATTCTGGTATATAAAAATTGTGATTGTGTAAGAGTTGGAACTTAGCATATAGTGGAACATTATGGGCCACTACATTTCTACAGTTTGTAAAAATACAATGTCTCGCTGTATTCGATGCTCGCTTATATCCTCTAGGCGTAACAAAACTAGGCTGCAATTGTACTTGATCTTGCACTGGTTGCTCTTCAACTGGCTGATCTTGTACTGGTATATTTTGTACTTGTTCATTTTGTACGGGTTGATTCCGTAAACGACGATCTAACCTTGACCAACAAGCATGGCACATGGCCCGTGAGCCATTAAAAGTAATCTGAAACAATTGAAAAAAAAAAATATATATTCCTCCATTTATCAAGAAGTAAAATGAGCCATTACATTGAGCAAAGCAACATTTGTACAATCAAGAGCACGCGACGAGTCATACACATACGATGACAGTGTAGTGTACTTACCTCACGTGGTATTATTTCTTGCAATAATAAATCTACAAGATCCCTTTGTCTTTCCAAAAAGAGAACTGTCAATATGTGTTTTCGTCGACGTAAAACAGATCGATTACACGACACGCAACTATTTTGTCTTTCCATGTTAATGTAAACCAATCGTCAAGCAAAATCAGGGGTCCATAAAACACGCTCAAGTAATCAATAAAATGCAAAAATCGGAAACACGAGTTTAAACGCACAGATCGAAACGAAGGATGACGTACGACTGCGGGGCGGTCAGAGCGGGTGGGGCGCAGGCGGCGCGTCGCACGCGCACTTCGATACCTTACTGTTATTTTCTACCTGTCGAAAGTGCGAGCGAGAGAGACATACAATCTGTTATGCGATACAAACATTTTTCTTATGCTTGTACATACATTTTCACAATGCTGACAGTAAAATCTTTAGTTTTTAGTCTAATAGAATTATAGTTAGACTCACATACATACTGTTACATAACATTTTTCCTCCAGCAGATACATAAAAAAAATTTACATATTTAGAAAAGTGGAATTGAATACTTTACTTTAAAAGTGATTTGAACACTGTGCGCGAAAAAAAAAAGTGGGTCAAAACCGCCCAATGATCTTTATGACTTAATGTGGGTTCTAATAAACAGCACTTTTCCTAAAGTTCATCAATCAATACACTTATTTTAAATTGACGGATTGTAATGTCAGTTTTCAAGGTAAGAGCAATTTTTTTTAAGACTAAGTAAAATATTGTTAATTCATACATACACCCGCTCCGACGCTCGAATTGGAAATGACGCGCGGCCGCCACTTAGGGCGAGTTTATATAGTAGTGAAGCGGGGGGCAGGGTAGTATTTAAAGCGCCGCACCGAAAACGCACCGCCACGGTCGCTGATGGCCCCCGCCAATAACCCGCAGACTGGAAAGGCGGCGTCCAGAAGGAAGCGGAAGAATACCAAGCGGGTGCGAGTCACGGAGGAGGACTCGTCAGACTCGGATGCCCCCACCTCACGCCCCCCGCAGCCCCCTCGGATCACTCAGCCGGCGGCGATCGGAAGACAGACTCCCCGCCCAGGAGCTGCCCCGGCCCCCGCCCCCCAGGAGGAGGACCACCACCAACAACCGCAAGTAGTGCCACCACCTCAACCCAAGCACAAGGGGGGAAAACGCACAGAACCGCACCCCCACCGCCCAAGAAGACCACCACTCACCGCTACGACAGCGACCGACTGGAGTTGCTGGACACGGCGCTCCAAATCTTGCAGGAGGTCCTCCAAACCCTGCGAACGGGGGGAGACCCGATCCCAATTGTGCTCAGCGGGATCGGGAAGCTCTTCAAGGTAGGGAACTGAGAGTCATGTTCTGGAACGCTCGGGGCCTCACAAGTAAAGATAGAGGGAACAAAGTTTTGCTTCTGAGGCCCCTCCTGAAAGAGCAGAACATAGACGTGGCTCTCATTAACGAGACCCTACTTAAAAGTTCCGATAAGCCCAAGTTCCCAGGCTACCACATCTACCGTAGGGACGACCAGAGCGCGGACGGAAGGTGCATCAGGGGTCTAATGGTCCTGGTGAAGAGAAGACTGGTCCACCAACCTCTACCAGACCTGGACTTGGTGTCCATGAAGGCACTGGGGGTTGAGATCTGCATTGACGGCAACCCCATCCAAATACACGCCATTTACCATCCCCCAGGAAGTACGCCACTGGCACCAGCGGACCTCCGAAAACTGCTCCCTACCCCTCCGATAGGCCCGATGATAGCGGCCGGTGACTGGAATTGCAAACACAAGAACTGGAACTCGCTCAGGAAGAACAGAGACGGTGGTATCCTCCAGCGGTACGCAGAATCCCACGATTACGAGGTCGCAGGCACTGAGACACCTACACACTATCCTGACAATGAGAACCACGCACCAGATGTCATCGACCTCGCAGTCCACACACACCTACCGAATTACCCCAAGCTGGAGGTACTACTCGACGAAGTACAGTCCGACCACCAACCAGTTCTGTTGTTACTGGAAACCAGCCCGGCCGTCCTCAAACCACCGCCACCTCCTGGAATCGACTGGGCCCTGTTCTCGGAGGCCCTGCAGAACACAGCCCCCACGAGACCAGTGGAAAACCCCGCAGATGTGGACCAATTGGCCGGGGAGATCACGAGCGCAATACAAGGGGCACTCTCTGAAGCCTCAAACAGTCCAGACCGCAACTTAACGATGAGGAAACACGCAAGGAACGTCCGTGGCCTGGCGAGTATAACCCGAGCTCTACTCAAGCCCGTCCTGCAGTCCAACCTACCGCTCCGAATGAAGGTTGGACTATACAAGACCTATGTCCGTCCGCGCCTTACATACGCGACCCCCGCATGGTATGCTTTGTTAGCCAATGGCCACAGAAAGATACTGCGAAGTCAGCAAAGCCTCTGCCTCAGGACCATCGTAGACGCGCCACGATACGTCCGGAACAGCACTATCCAGCGTGACCTAGAAATTGAGAGCTTAGACCAATTTATAGGCCGCCTAGCAACCAGGATGTTTGCGCGCCTGGGCAACTCCGCTTACTCTCACCTACGAGAACTAGCTCCTCTCACAGATAGACCCCCAAAGAGTAAGCCATATCCGCGGGAACTGGTCACAGAAAACGACCAGAATACGTCGACAGACTCAGACGTCGACATCCCTTCATCCCTCCCCACCCCCACCCCTCTTACCATCCAACCTAGATCCGCGCCAAGCAGCCGACCGTCACTCACTCCGACAAGTCACTCCGTCCTGCGGAGAGACCATCGGGCGGCCAGCAACGCGTGAGTAAATCACCTGAGGCTCCGCGAGCCGACCCGATGACCCCCCCGTAGAAACGGGGGGCGGAAAGAACTCCGCAGGAAAGGGCAAAAAAGCCCGGTACTGCTGCCCCACACCGGCTGCGCCGGTGTGTGAGAGCGAAAGAAGACACGGCGCACCGCCATTTCTAAACCGAGCGGCGCCAGGTGAAGACGCATGTATTATTTATAAGTAATAATCATAGTCTATAAGATAAATATAGTAATATACAACAAACAATATGTAAAATACAAAAAAGTAATAAATAAAGGCTAAAGGGGGTGAGGCAGTGAATGTTCTAGAAAATTGCGAGGAATAGTATAAAAGACGGCGCCTATTGGCCGTCAGCATTCAGTGCTCGGGCAACATCGGAAAAGGAAGCAACACGAAGAAAGAAGAAAAAATAGGAAGAAAATCTGCCTCGCCGCCTCGCTGCCTATTTGATCAAGACTGGTGTTTTTTATTTTCTCCTTCGCAAATACGGGACTACGTAGCCACTAACCCTCGGCAATCTATACACAACAAATACCTACCTAAACCAATCTAAAACTCATGAAAATGATGCATTTAAATCATCGTTGACTTATGGCTCGGCTTGCACAACGATCCCTAAAAGTATTTAACTACTAAACATGTTTAAATTTGACGTAATCATACAAATATGATTTGACAACTCTCTAAATCATACTTAGTCACTAATGGCGGGTTCCTATATCCGTCGGTAACCAGCTACGACTCGATTCTCCTTGAAAACCTGTCAAAAGTTTGACACTAGTTTAACACTTTTTCAAGGAGATACGAGGCGTAGTCGGTTACCGACGGATATAGGAACCCGCCATAAATTAATACGTTTAAGCATCGTTGCGCAAATCGCCCTTGATCTAGAAGTATTGAAACATTTCTGTAAGTTTATTCTACCAGCGAGATGAGTAGAAGAAAACCAAGATAGATCGTTACAATTTTATATTTAGAAAATAGACAAAAGAAGGGGTTAATTTAAATAAACTAAACAGCCTACAGAGATCTTAGGGTCGGGTGAGTTAAATCGTATCTGAATTACGTTAAGCAACCACTTAGTATGCCACTGGCCTTAGACATAGACATAGACAGACATTTATTTGCTACCATAGCACACACAAATTCACACAATACAATCAAAAGGTATAACATCAAAGAGAAAGCACAAGAGAACACAGAAAATACAACAAACATAGAAACAATAGAATGAAATAATAAATTTACAATGTAGTCAGGGAAAAATTAAAAAGAGGCAAGTAGGTGTGTATGTGCTACTGCAGCAAATGGGTTCCAGCTCAGCATTATGCCTCGCCACCGATCGACAGCTCGGCGCTGTTATTCTGCAGAAACCTTTTTTAGGCAAGTCATTAGAACTCGTAAGAACGAATGTGTTTGCATACAATTATGATAGGCTTAATTAAATAGTTATGATAAGTAGATAGAAGAAATAAATATATTATGTAAGGAATAATCATAATAATGTTAAGAAATGTTAGAGTGTAAATTATAAATAATAATACGAATAAATATAAATATACTAGAAACTTTACCCTCGCGTCAGCAAGTGAACGGCGCTATATAACAATTTGTACCAGACAACCCAATTTTTTGTTTTTCTATTAAATGTTTCCTATAATGTTTTTTAAATGTAAATTTTGATTTTAGTAGCCGAAAAGGTGGTGGTATGTTATTCCAACACTTGGTTGCCTGGTACCGAAAACTGCCCCTAAACGCTACAGTTTTATGCTTACTATAATGTAGCAAGTCACGGGTTGGTCTCGAACTGTACTTAGCATGAGCGGGAGTCGGTCCAGAGACAGGAACTGCAATATGGAGCTCCGACTCCTTTTCCAAGTTTGTCTCTGATGATGATGAAGAATAACCGTGATGAGAAGCTTTCTACGCCGTGCTTGCCGGTAGGATGAACCCCAATTTGGGGTTTCACAAGTTCCGGAAGGTTTAAACACAAAACTAAGTAATTTTTTTATGAGAGATAAGTAATAAATCTGTGATTTTTATCTATTTTACCACAAAGCATTCGTTCAGTCAACTCAATTCTTTCTTACGCCACCCATAATAGCCCAGTCGAACGCATCCGTTCCTTTGTTCTCATTAGCCAATCACGATAGCCCAACTAGTAAACGGCATGCGAATCCGTCAATACCCTAGTCTACTATGGTGAGCGCGCGAATATTTAAAAGATAGGTACGCTTAGGACCGTTACAGTATATGAAATTTATGAAGTATTCTATACTAATATTATAAAGAGGAAAGATTTGTATTTTTGTGTGTACGTTTGTAATGAATAAACTCAAAAACTACTGGTCCTGATTTCAAAACTTTTTTCACCATTGGAAAGCTACATTCAGCCTGAGTAACATAGGCTACTTTTTACTCAACTGCGCAAAGGAGGGTAATGTTTTTGTTGAAAAACTACGCTTGCGAAGCTGCGGATTGGTCAGCTAATCTATACTATCTATACTAATATTATAAAGAGGAAATATTTGTATTTTTGTGTGTATGTTTGTAATGAATAAACTCAAAAACTACTGGTCCGATTTCAAAACTTCTTTCAACATTGGAAAGCTACATTCAGCCTGAGTAACATTGGCTACTTTTTACTCAACTGCGCAAAGAAGGGTAATGTTTTTATTGAAAAACTACGCGTGCGAAGTTGCGGATTGGTCGGCTGGTCTGTAAAATCTGTAAATAAAGAACTTTATCCGTTATTCATACGTGTCGAGTGTTTTCTTAGTACTAGTAGGTACCTACTAGAAGCCCTAAAACATCCGAGTTATACAAGAGTTGATTTGATTATTTTGGCAAAGGAACCCTCTCGCACACACTGACGTTATTAAAAGTTACGTAATAAATTATTACTTGTGTGTAAATAATAATAGCTCAGTGCTAATCAGAAATAAGTCGGACAATAATAATTAAATTCCTACCACGTGGTCGGTAGAATAACAATGGACACTATATATAGATACCTAAGTATACCTACCAATATTGAATCCAAGGTTACCTAACTAAATCCACTATTAAGTAAGTATTCAATGTGTGATGTAAGTACTTAATCAATCTCAATTTGATTTCAATTGGTCTGTTTTTCAAATCCCACATGAGTTTTTTCACTGTATTTCCGTACACATGCACGGTAACAAGAAGTGATAAAATCACAGTCAGTGACTCTTGTCTTAATATTATTATTAAATATTGCTGGACATTTCACACAGCATGTAATTCAGCATTTTTGTGATGCATTTCAATGGTTGTTAGGGTTCCGTACCTAAAGGGTAAAACGGGACCCTATTACTGAAACTTCGCTGTCTGTCTGTAGACGAATTGAAGGCGACAGTGGAAGCGGATCCAACTCAATCTACGGCTGAGCTTGCTGCAGGTCTTGGAGTTATAAATAAATAAATAAAAGGCATTTATTTACACACACACCTATTAAGCTAACAGAAGTATTACCCGTGCGCGATAAGTTGGGACCTGAGCGCGGTGACGTCATATTGGCGTGTTTGTACCGCCCACAAAAAAGCGAACATAACAAGCAGCCGCCCGCGGCTTCGTCTTTGTTTTTTTTAACCTAATTTATTATGTTACTCAGGGAGGACGCTGCTTTTTATCTAATCTTTTTTACACTATTTGAATAAAATAAAAATACTATGTTTAAGTTATCATTTATTTTATCTATTATTTGCATTACCTCATCTTCGTCACTACTTAGTGGATTTATGCCTTCTAGAGGTTGTTCTTCGTCCTCAGTCTCACTATAATCACTTGACGAAGAGGTATCCGATAAATTTACAACATTTACTATAACAACAAAAACTACAACAACAAAACAATGACACAAACTATAACAACAAAAACTACAACAACAAAACAATAACACAAACGAAAACTAAAAGAATTCCAGAGCGCGTCGTTACGTGACGTAGGCCAGTACGAGACTAGAAACCCTAGTAAAAAATAGTGATGCGAACGGTACAATACGGGCGCCATCGGGGAAGAGCAGGGGAAGCGGTCGGGGAGTCGCATTCCTAGCAGGTCCCAAGTTATCGCATCCCAAGTAACCGCAAAAGTGAATACATATATTTTAAACAGTTACAGTTTCTAGTTTCTACAAAAAGTAGTAGCTATCAGAGAAGAACAAGATGGTGAAGGAGAAGAAAAAAATTCGGAGCGCAATGATATAGGCGGACGACCTAAACAAGATGGTGAAGGAGAAGAAAAAAATTCGGAGCGCAATGATATAGGCGGACGACCTAAACAAGATGGTGAAGGAGAAGAAAAAAATTCGGAGCGCAATGATATAGGCGGACGACCTAAACAAGATGGTGAAGGAGAAGAAAAAAATTCGGAGCGCAATGATATAGGCGGACGACCTAAACAAGATGGTGAAGGAGAAGAAAAAAATTCGGAGCGCAATGATATAGGCGGACAACCTAAACAAGATGGTGAAGGAGAAGAAAAAAATTCGGAGCGCAATGATATAGGCGGACGACCTAAACAAAAAGTTGCAAACAAACGTAAACGGCAAATGACTGAAGACGATGACCCCTTTCTTCGAGCTTTAAATAATTCCATTGAGCAAAGACAACGTGACTCAGCAGAGCAGAGACACCGCGAGATAGCCGAGACAAACGCAGACCGGCTATTTCCGCTTTCATTACTAAGCACACTACAACGTCTACCTCCCAATATCAAAATGACAACCAAAATAAAGATACTTTGTTGAACGACGCGTCAAATTATTCTAGTAACCGGACGTGTGATTCTGCTGATCGTTCATTACGGCATACTTCAGAAGCTAACCCAAGTAGCAGAACGTAGTGTCAAAACAACATTGAAGCACTGCGTCAAATCGTAAAGATAAGTGGGTGCCACACGAACTAAGCGACCAACAGCGAGACTTACGCGTCGAAGCATGCATAGCACTACTGAATTGGCATAGAAACGAGGGAATTCTAAAACAAATTGTTACCTGCGATGAAAAGTGGATCCTGTACGACAACCGTAAGCGTTCGTCTCAGTGGGCGGACCCGGGTACAGTACCTAATCAATGCGCTAAAAAAAGATTACTCATAAGATGATGGTGGACCAGTGCCGGACTTGTACATCACAGCTTCTTACCGAATGGCACAACAGTGACGGCAGATGTCTGTTGCCAAGAATTGCAAACAATGATGGAGAAGCTCGCAATTCAACAACCAAGACTGGTCAATCGCTCTTCCCCATTGCTTCTCCACGACAACGCGCGAGCTCACACTTCACGACAGACCATCGCAAAGCTACAAGAGTTACAGCTGGAAGCTCTCCGTCACCCACCGTACTTAACGGACCTTGCCCCAACAGATTTCGACTTTTTTCAAAATTTAGACAATCTTTATAAGTGGGAAAAATTCAACACTCGGGAGTCAGTACAAAACGTTTTTGCTGACTTCATCGCCTCCCGTCCGGCAGACTTCTACAGTAAATGGATAAACAAACTGCCATCAAAATGGCAAAACTGTATAGATAAATTGGGCCAGTACTTTGATTAGCTAAAATAAAAAAATAACAAAATTTTTATGTTAAAACTTTCATACAAATCGCCAATTTCATAGGCACAATTTTGGTGCAACTAATGAGCTAAAAATGTTGGGGGGCTGTTGTGATATAGGGTTCAAGAGGGGTAAAACAAAATGAAAATGAGACTATTAGGTCAAGTGGGAAGTCAAATGAAAGGCATTTATTAGTACATTTAGATTCCGTTTTTATTTTTCGTAAATTCTTTATAGTTTTTGAGTTATTAGCCATAATAAAAACTAAACTTTGACTGAATTCACAGGATACACAAGTGAACCCACAGTGCTGTAATTTGGTATGCGTGTAGCTTAACTAACACAAATAATAAGCAAAAGTCTGAAATCCAGAATAACTGCAATTTGTACCCTCAAAAAATATTAACCAGGTAACTCCCGTTACCTGTAATTTGAATGAAACTGTAGGTCAAGTTATTTGGTTATTTACTTCGTGGCACTATTTTGATAGTCAAAGATTACAAATAATATTGTTTTGTTTTAATCGGAGACTTGCGAGATCTCAGTTCGGGGCGAACCACTAGTTTATTTTATAATTTGAATATATGTATTATGTATAGCAATTCTCTTCAAAATTTGATATGTAATGTGACATTCTACTGAATTCTGAATTCATAACCAATTATTAACGCGCCTGCGAACCCCGAGCGTTTACTTCAATTCGGCCGCGTCAAAAACTTCGGCCTGAATATCGCTATCTCTGTTTAGTGACGAAGTTTAGCCACACAGAGCGACAGTGATACCAATAGAATGATTCTAAATTTGATTAGATTTTGACCGTGTTCCGTAATACCAAAAATGATGACTGAAAACTTGTTGTATTTTTCTCATTGTGTTGTTATTCTGTAATTAGACGATATTATCTATGTTCCCATGACTAGGATACGTAAGATGTTGTTGTTTTTAATACGAAACAATTAGGTTGAAAACAGATCTTTTATGACGTAAAAACATGCAGAATGCGAAACGCTTCTATTTCATTTTGGGTAAGTATTTTGATCTAATATATGGTTGGGAACCTAGATGAATACTGTTAAAATTAAAATAATACCTTATTAAGGTAGAAATATGCTCCAATTAGAAATGATCTTGGTAGTACGTGTTGTATGGGCGATTGTCCCTCCGGTGTCCTCTTAATGTATTTAATTACTATCAATACTAATTACTATTGTTTGTATATGTATTTTTAAAATGTATTACATTTTATCGTGATTTTGTGGTAGTTTTAAGGATTGTGTAGGTAGTGGATGGATTTTATCTATACTAATAATATTTTAAAGAGGAAAGGTATGTATGTTTGTAACGAATAAACTCAAAAACTGCATCCGAATTTCCAAAATTCTTTCATTATTAGAATGCTACATTATCCCTGAGTAACATTGGCTACTTTTTACTCAACTGCGCAGAGGAAGGTAATGATGTTATTGAAAACGACGCGTGCGAAGCTGCTGATTGGTCAGCTAGTCTGAAATAAATACAATAATAATAATTTATATGTAAATTATATTTAAATTCTTTTTTTTTTCTATAGAAATGTATTTTATAAATGAAAATAATTGATAATAGACATATACACTCATTTATTTGCCAAATAGAACACACAATACAAAGTTAAAAAAAAAATTAAAATAATCAACATAAAAACTCCTTTAGATGCGGTGAAAATTTGGAACGCCCTGCCCCATGAAGTTCGCGCTAGTCCGTCGTTTAACATTTTCAAACGGAAAGTTAAAGAGCACTATCTTTCTCTGTAATTTTATTTTATTGTAGGTATATATTTATTATTGTAGGTATATATTTATTTTTGTATATATTAGTCTATTTATTTATTTATTATATTCATTCATTTTATTACTTCCTTTTGGTATATTTCGTTTTATTTGTTTAAGATATATGTACATATTTATGATTCTTGTACACGCACCTACCTTTAATATCATCTCTCTCTCTAGCCTCAAAGGTTTGCTAGAAGAAAACTCTTTATAGGGTTAAGCTCGCCTTTGTACATGTCCTCTATTTCTGTACTTTATTATGTATTTTCTTGTGTACAATAAAGAATAAAAGTAACCGCAATACAGTACCTACATGCAAAACAGACACAAACAAACAATATAATATAACTATTAACTCTAAACATGCGGTAGGTGTATGTTGTGTGCTATATGAGCGAAAGGGCCTCGACTCAGCATTATGTCAACTATAATCCTCAGTTTTTGTGGTTTTATAGATGAAAAACTCTTATTATATTATGTTCGTAATGATGATACCAAATTTAGCGTTACCATAATTTCACCAAGTAGACTAGCGTCGGCGAAACCCCTGTTCCTCTAAACGGCCAGCGCGAACAGGTAGATAAACTGGTTAGTCGGTCGTTTCCCGGAATCCATTGTTTGCTATCCTTTCACAAGCCAGCATCAATGGCGCTGCGTCGAGCGAGACGTGTGAACTCCTTAGAAAACGACAAAACAAACCTTCATGCGCAACTTACCTATTTACATACACTCTTCTTAGGACTGACCATTTAGTACGGTCGCCTCATGTAAATGGCTTCCCCGTCCTCTTTTAAATTCCGCAAATTAATTAAAAACTGTTGCTAGTGAACAAGAGACTCGCCAAATTGTTACTATTCATAACATTCTAGTACCTTTTTATTATTAGAGTCGTACATGATAAATTAAAATGTGAAAATCACGTCAAGTGAGGTCCATTGTAGCGAGCAAATTCCCACCAGATTCTTTTGGACAAAAAACAAAGCACAAATAAAATACTCCGATTTAATTAGTTTTCTATATTCAAATTTATCAGAAAATAACCAGCCTTTGCGATGGTGTGTAACCTGCCAGTCTCAAATAAATGAGTAAAGAGTATTTATACTAAAAGCCCCCCCCCCGCGAGTCTTGCTTGACCCACGAATAATAAAAGGAAAACGATGAAGATGATGGCTGTAGAAAAAACCCTCCGTCGTCCGAGACACGTTCTCGGAGACCCGGATGATGAAATCACTTCCGCTAATGCGGGTGAGTCATCCACATTAGACAGAGCAAACACTCAACAAATACACCGACCTCGCCGGCGAGGTCGACGAGTCCCTTTAGTCGCCGCCTACACGAGGTAGGTACAAGCACGTTCCCGGGCGTTTCTCTTCTATCCCCGTCCCGGCAACAGCCCAAGCCGAGGTTCGTACCTAAGTGGTGCCCTTGCGCTAGTTGTCTCATCAAAAATAAAATTATAGGGCTGAGCGCCTTCTGCGCTCGCCAAAAGCTCGGTTAAGCTGCAACGGCCTCAGAGGCCAACAGCGAGATAAGTCCATTCGAAAAAAAAAAAGTAATCTTCACTATCCCTGACTGCAGGCGGCGCGGCGGCGTGGGTCAGCATGATCTGATTTATCAGCTCTAAAATAAGGTCACCGAATAAAACTTTAAGGGAATTTGTGGCATTTATAGCTAATTGATGTTAATTTTTTGAAATTATGTATGTTTGAGGATATTTTTTTTTGTGATTTTCGAATAAGTATTGAATTTAGAAGTGTTATATTGGCTAAGAATAGTAGGTATAGAATAAAATAAATATTTTCAACATCACAGTAAATACAGAAAGAATATAAAGGAACAAAAGATAACTTTTAACTAAACAGTCTAATGTCATCAATAATTAAGTAGCAAAAAGGACTCGTAACTCAGCATGATGCGGGTTATAATACGAGTATTACAGCCCACGCGTCTTCCGTTGGGACCGAATCGGATTTGCGGACTATAACAAACTATAAAATAAAAAGATATATATTTAATAATAAATGTTAATCCAGGTTATAACTTACGTGTACCTATTCGTACGTATACGTAATTTCATCGAAATCGGTTCAGCCGCTACGACGTGTAAATGTGACTCACATCCACACACACATACAAACTTATAGATGTAACAACGTATGTTCGTTGTTATAATATTAGTGGGAAGGACGTTTCCGTGAAAAAAAAAATAGATTTAATATAGATTGCTAACAGTTGTGATTTAGTAGAAACAAATAACAAGAAACAACATTCTTGCAATTATTTCGTCATCATTTGTTGCTACGAATTATGACGAAATAATAACAGTACCTACTTGTGTCATTTGCAAATTCTTGACATAGTTTAAATACTAATTAGTTATTTATTGACGTCTATGTATAGCGCAGCATCATCTATATGACCTATAATTTATTAGCCTACGCAATGACCCATTATTTGGGTCATTGCAAACTACAATGACATCCAAGCCTATTGTTTTCAAAAATATACTATTATGCTCATGTCTAGTTGGTTTTACTACTTTGTTCTTGTTGCTACTATAGTACGTATTTAAAATAATGCTACGTAACATATAATCATTAGTTTCCTTCCAATTATAATACGTAGCCATTTACGTCAGATGCATTACTTGATATCACATTTTATCCCACGCTACGGTTTCTCATTTGCCTCAACAGATGTCGCTACTAGGTACTAAAATGGTTCTTAGTTGTGTTGACTCGTACCAAACAAAGCAAGCTGACATGCAATATTCTAGGTTTTTTGTTGTTATCTCTTGTAATGAAGCTGATTCATTCATTTTAATGCTCGTTTCCGGAATAAACGGCCGTGGTTGGTGGACATAATGAAAAAAAAAACAAAGATGTGTGTAGTAGTAAATATAATTCAGAAAATATTAATAACCGCGATCGACTCGATTTCGTCACTATAAAAAGTTTATACATTCAAGTACCTATCTCTCACAAGATTATTGTATTGACAGTATTTCATTCGAATATAAATTGAACTCTTAGAATTAATAGTTTATTGCTATAAACAATATCCGATAGCATAAATATCGAGTATAACAGTCGATAACAAAGACATTACAGATATAAAATTCTTCGCAATAAGCCAGTCGAGCACTCGGGCATACACGATAAACACTTAATTTAGATTACTATAATAATTACATATCACAATGAGACGTCTCTTCAACATCATTCACTCGCACAAACAATACGAAATACAAAATCAAGGCACGAGATCTACCTACAACTACGACTATGTAAACATGCCCTAAAAACGTAACGCTAAATGCATAGATACGCGCCGCGGCGCGACTCAGTCAAAGTGTTGCGTTTAGAAGATTTTAAGCCTTCAATCAACCCATCCTCAGGTCGGTGGTCAAAATGTTAAAGCGGTTTTGGAATACAATGAGTGCAGCCCGACGAGGTCGTTCCCCGCGTCGAGCTCGGTAATGGAATGTCGGCGTGCAGCCGCTCCCGGCGCCCTTTGTGTGCGCCGGACTGTTTGCGGACCCGGAGCGGCGCGGTGGCGGGGCCAGGTAGCACCGCGTCGCGCCGGGCCCGGAACTCACTAACAACACGTCACAAGTACGACCCAAAGTCCACAGTCTCCTCGAGATAACGGAACTACTACACTGTGTCTTTCCCTTCAAACTTTTCGGCAAGCTCGGTCATTAGCTCTTTGTAAATTAGAGGGTCAATGTTCTTTCCAAGCTGGTAAAGCACGAACCAGTCTCCGATCTGCAGCTTGCGTGCCACGCTCTCCACCTGGTCCTGCGGCGCCAGACGGCTGCGGGCGCGCAACAGGTAAAGACGCACCTTCGGACCAGCTACCACCGCCATACGGTATAGCAGAGAGATGCCGCTCAGGATCGACAGAATCATGAACCAGAACCACAGGAACACGTAAATCTTCTCGTTGACAATATTTAATGGCAGCACGCACAGTCCGTCGAACTTCTGCACGGTTCCCGAAGGACCGTATTTGTGGAAGGTGCATTTAGTCACTTTAGGGAACACCCGAGCCATTGGGTCAACGCGCTCCTCCGGCTCCATCTCGGTAAAGCTCACCACGTCACTGCCGTAAGTGGAGAACTCTCCATCGAGGAAAAAATCCATGAAGAAGATTTGGCCGACGACATTGATGAAGTTTAACACTTCACAGATGAAGAAGCGGAACGCATAAAAATTCTGGGTGTGCAGGTTCGTGTAGAAGTAATCCACGAGTAACTTCTTTCTGTCTTTTTTGCAGTCTTCGCCGACCACGGGACAGTTAAGGTCAAGCACGAGCATCTTGATGCGGCCGCCTTCCCACGTTTTCCATAAGTAACGCGGCACATAGAACAAGATGGCTTGGAAAAATAGCACGAAACAGACCCACTGATAGTATTTGTGGTACTTAACTTCGTCCTGGCCGTCCACGTGTGAGGCCACACCGGCCTGTACCACGTCCTTTCCCACCCGGCCTACGAGCCTGTTGGGGATGGTGAAAGTAGAGTAAATCCAGCAATACGTGTCCATGACGGCGAGCGGTATTTCGTCAACGATGCAGTCGATTGGGTCACCAATGTACTGGCGCGAGGTGACGAGCAGCGAGAACGCAATCAGGATGATCACGGTGGCTTTGTAGTGCAGTCGGAACACATTGTTGTCGATGCACACAGAGTCGAGCTTGAGAAGCCCCTTCACGGAGCCGAAAACGTCAAACATGGCGGTTGTGTTGTGTGAGCCGCGGGTGCTCGGCGTGTCGTTCGCGGTCGAGAGAAACGGGCGTGCGCTTCGCCCTCGCGTTAACAGTGGAATGTAAGGCGGTGGGGCGCGTCGCTAGAGGAGGGCGCAGGCCTGCACGGGGAGCGGTGCGGAGAGCAGGGCGGGGGGCTGGCCCCGCGGCCCGCTGCGAATGTGCGAGCTGCAGACTCCTCGCCTCGGATCAACGACACAGCACTGACCTTATTTACGAGCCTATTCGTAGCGTCTTATGGTAGCCACGGTGACAGACGTACCCGTCGGCTATTATATTATGCATCTCGTCTCGGGTCGTACTCATGGCGCTACCACCTCGACGTGTGTTAATTAAAATAAGTAGTTACCTAAATCACCGTGTATCTGGAAATGTAAATCGTTTTTGAGTCCCAGTTCGTATTGTTCACAACAATTAGGTACCTATCTAACCTACACTGGGAAGATCAAAATGTAAGATTGATCTCACATTTTACATACGTTTTACATTGTGACCCAGACCTCAAAATTGTTATTTTAGTTGTCTGCCTTAGAAGACCTTGTTGTCTCATTCTTGGAAGAAGATAATAATAAATTACCTAAAAATAAAATAATATAATACTACTTATTATGTATAAGAAAGATAAGGACAGTCGTTGGATAAAACACGTGCAAAGGTCGTGCAAATTTATCTCTTGCATAAAAACCCGGTCACATTCTCTTGAATTAAATAACATGTCACATATTTCAAAATAATGAAATTTAAAACTTATTAAGTAGGTACTGCATTAAATAAAAGAATAACGTTACATACAATTGAAACAAGATTAGGTATTATTATTTGACAGTAAGACAGTCACATGACTACTTACCTACGTATGAAATGAGAATATTTGAGTCGACCGGAATTAATTGGGAATGATGCAATTGAGATCACAAGAGCTGCGCCCAGTTGAATTGCTAAAATGACAAGTAGGTAAGGTTGAGAGCATTATGCTAAAAAAATGAAATTTAGCACTAACCATACTCTGTGGATTAGACGTTGACTGGAAACTTTTAAACTTATTTAACTGAAAAGTTTTTTTTCTATAAATAAAACGCCTCGTCAGTTGTCATACATAAATTGATTATTTTCCACCCCTCAATTTTTTGTACCACGATAAAAATATCTACTAGATTTTCAAAATACGTAATTGATTCAAGATAAAGATTCAAATAAGGCGAAACTAAGTAGGTATAATCTTAATTTAGGTAGTGTATAAAAAAAAAAAAAATCGGTCAATATTTATGGGTACCTACATTAAGTATGTATTTGTATTATTAGGTATTTGTACTTTTGTATTTAAAGTCTTTGGGTATTCTCCCTAACAAATTATAAATATTATGAAAGTCTATATTTAAATACATATTAATATATAAATTCTTTTTAATGATCATTCCATAACCTTTATTTATTTATA
The DNA here is from genome assembly GCA_918857605.2 of Philereme vetulata. Classification (NCBI taxonomy): domain Eukaryota; kingdom Metazoa; phylum Arthropoda; class Insecta; order Lepidoptera; family Geometridae; genus Philereme; species Philereme vetulata. Next base: position 3,973,127 of record OU975482.1, read on the forward strand.
TTGTAATGCTACTGATACCATAGAATTCAGATTGATAGTGAATCGCGTTTCTAAATCATTTCAAACCTTACACATTTACTAATCAGAATTAATTTTAATCTTATCTTGGCCGCGGATATTCAGCGTTCAATATCAATTTCGTAATTTGTAAGCCTTACATTCTTTTAAAACTTACCTACTTGCCCTCATTGATTCATTCAAGCAAAGGCCAGATTCACGAGAAATCCGGCCTATTCTGTAGATGAAGACCTTGTAAATGCGATTTACGGCCCTAGGGCAGTAATACATTTGAAAATAGAATGAGCCTCATTGCATTCATAATAAGCTAGAATTAAATACAATCTCCAATACAAAACCTTATTTCAATTTTAAAATGAATGAGGCCATAATCTAGTAGTGAAAAAAAAAACAATAGATACAGGGAACATACTAGTATCCCTTTATTAGTCTGTGTCGGGAACTTTTATAATTTCCTCGCATTCGGGATTAAAAGTATGTGTTTAGGTACTCAGGTGTAAGCGATCAATGACACCCTCGATAGCGTCTTCCTTCGATTAGCGTCTCCAAAATATCTCGGGTGTACAAATCATGTAAAAATAGATCGCTTACAGCCCTTGTACAACAATATACTATTACTTTACTGTCATAACTTTATGTAAGTAGGCTCTTCACGTAATAAACATTATTTGTTGTTGATCCGATCATCGTGAAATTTGATACATAGGTATGTATACAGTGATGGTACAATTTTGGTGTGATTAAATGAGCTAAAAATGTTAGGGTGTTGTTGAGGTATTGGGGTTTAAGAGGGGTAAAAAAAATGAGATTATTAGGACAAATAGGACGTCAAATGAAAGGTCTTTATACTACACTTCGATTCCGTTTTCATTTTTAGTAAAGTCTTTGTAGTTTTTGAGTTATAAGCTATAATAAAAACTGAACTTTGACGAAATTCACAGGGTAGTGACCCCACAGTGCTGTAATTTGGTATGAGTCTAGCTTTAGTGACATAAATATAGGGAAACGTCTGAAATCCAGAATAACTGCAATTTGTACCCGTAAAAAGATAACCAATTTACATGACCTCCCGTCATTTTTTAGTTTATTTTACCTATCTGTAATTTTAATACAACTGTGGGTTAAGTTATTTGGTTATTTCTTTCGTGGCACCATTTTGATAGTCAAAGATTACGAATAATATATTTTTGTTTTTATGGGAGACTCGCGAGATCTCAGTTTGGGGCGAACCACTAGTTATAAACTAGTGACATCGAATATTTAAAAGTGGAAAACCTCTTTTATATGAAGTATTATAAGTTCTCGTAATGTAAAAAACTTGCTTATTCGTTATTATGTGTATATAACCTGTTTTTTTATGTACGACATTAATTTAAAACACACATCCGGAATCATGTTAACTGATTTTAGAGGTTGGTTTAATACCGGTAGCTTGAATATTTATCCTTTAATAGATACATTTCCAATAAACAATTTTTAACGTAAATCAGCGGCGCCTCGATGCAGTTTTATAGATATTATGGTTGTTTGAAAATTTAAAACTTTCTATGATAATGAATTTGAAAAAAAAATACAACAAACTAGCTATTAGCCCAACCCATGTTTTCATTAAATGTCGTACCTACATAACAAAGCACGTAGCATAACGACTAAGTTAGTACTACCTCAGACTAGGTATTTTAGAGAGTTATAGTTTGTATGTTGTAGGTGTAATCTCAGAATGATTCTGACGAAGTAATTTTGAGGAATCTTTCACGATAGAATCTGCACTCTTTCTGATTGCTAAATATATTTTATTGTATATATATCAAGCCCTGTCGGAGTCGTCTACAAGCTCCGACAGTAGAGCTCATAAGGTCTTTCCACAGAATATTACTAAAGAGGAAAAACTTCAGATATACTTAAGCCTATGTAAATGCACCTGCTGATGTTGTTTGAACTTTTTTAGTCATCATTTTTGTGAATCAGAGAAACGGGTTTTACAATGCCTACGTGAGGATGGACATTTAGTAGGTACTTAGGTATATTTTGTACATAATTACTAACATTCTGAAATGTAGTTTTATGAGCAATCATTGTGTTTACCTAGACACTGTTTAAAGGGCAAGGTGTTCGCTTTTATAACAAACTCAAAAAACGTATTTAAAGAAAATCTTTATAAAAAAGCCGACTATAAAATATCGGATTATTTAGATGACAGAGAAGCTTGGGATTGGAATTGCTCCAACTCGTTCAAAATGTTACAATTTAGAAGTAATTTATTACCTGTATTGTTATGTATTCTAAAAGGATCATTAAAAAAACAACCAGCCTTGTTTCTTGCCTTTCTTTCATGGCTTGGTCGCGAAGGACCAAACAGTAAAATTGATCCATGTGATTTTAATGAATAAAAGATTTTGACTTGACTTTGACCAGAAAAAGGGCTTGTTATCAGTCTTTAACCTCTGTCTAAAAATGTACGTCCCATCATCTACACGGTTTCAAAAATTCCATTTATTTAATGTTAGTAGGAACATTGATTTCTTCTTAAGTACCTATTTTCCGGGTGGCTGGTGCGGCAGCAGAGGCTGCGGAGAACCTCAAACGGAGGAAATGTGATTTCCTGGGAGATCAATACATATTTCTTCCGTTTGGGGTCGAAACTATGGGTCCTTGGAGCTCGAGTGCTCAAAAACTCATTAAAGAGCTGTCCAGACGCCTCATAGACACTACAGGTGACCAAAGAGCTGGAACTTACCTCTGCCAACGGATCAGCCTACCCATTCAAAGAGGTAATGTTGCCAGTTTTTTGGGCACCTTACCTTCAGATGGAGACTTAAATGCAGTTTTCTATTTATAGGTTTATTTTAAATTTAGTTTAAGTTATTTGATTTAACTGTAGTTTTTATTATTAATCTGTTTGATACTATTTTGCATATTGCCTAATAATGAAACATAAATGTTAAAATTAAATAGTACTAGTAATAGTAGTCTTATAGAGTATTTGTATTACAAACGCGTTCGATAAGGTATATTTTAGGTATGAAAAGAATTGATTCTTGTAGAGATAGTTTTATAGAATTAGGTATTATGACTTTGACATGTGAATTTATTTACCAAAATATTGTTTACGTACGCGAAAACTTACGACATATGGCTTTAAAAGAGAGTTTTCGTACCACTTGCTCAAAAAAGTGACATTCTATGCCACAAAAAGCGAACATAACAATAGTCATTTTTAATCTGTTAAAAACAGGGAAAGAAAATTGTACTGAATTTCATTCATCCTCTAGGGGGAGAATGTGATTTAAATTTGGAATACTTACCGAAATTTATAATGAACTACATCTGTGTTTACACCATTGAGTTTGTATATAAAGCATTATACATCTTTTTGAAAAAGGAATACGCATTTATTATGCAGTTATGATTATAAAATAAAATTACGAAAACCGACGAGGCCGTATGAGCTTGATGCCATTGCTTTTCCGACTAAAAATTATTAGTCTAGGAATTTGCCGCGTTTTTGTTTTCTTCAAATACATAAACGTTAAGTTTATTTTAATTGTCATTGTTTTTAATAAATGCTTATCTCATATTATTATTGTGTTAATTTTTTAGCAAATGGTACGAAAAGTAGAGTATTTTCCTCGGTGATAAAGCTGTCTTAGTCTTAGGTGAACTTAAATCCCTCGCTACACTCAGGACTATGTATAAGACTGGCTAAAACAAAAAAAGGTTTGTTTACGTATCTATTAAGCTGTACAATAATATTCCAATTGACATACGAAATAAGAGTGACATTGAATTTTTAAAGTATGTAAAAAAATGTTTACTGTTTAAAACTTATTATACAATTGACGAAGCTTTGACGGATAAATACATATTCTGTAGTCATAATAATCCTGGGTAAAACAGGTTATATACTTACGTTTATTCTTAACCTTAATTGACGTGGATTTAATAAATACTGTTATGTATTAACTAGGTACTATTATAATTTTTGGTGTTAGTTTTGTAGAAAATGTATTAGGTGTATTACGTCTGTGTAGTGATATTGTGATTCGTTACGATAAGTTATTCTATAATAATATATTATTGTTATGACGTATCTAAGTACATGTAAATGTCAAAAGACAATAAACATTATCATTATCATCATCATTTTCATTATTATCATTATCATTATTATCATCATTATCATTATTATCATCATTATCATTATTATCATTATCATCATTATCATTACTATCATCATTATCATTATTATCATCATTATCATCATTATCATTATTATCATTATTATCATCATTATCATTATCATCATTATCATTATTATCATCATTATTATCATTATTATCATCATTATCATTATTATCATCATTATCATTATTATCATCATTATCATTATTATCATCATTATCATTATTATCATCATCATTATCGTTATTATCATTATCATCATTATCATTATTATCATCATTATCATTATTATCATTATCATGTACCTACTATTATATAATTAATATTTTTATAATTCCAGATGCAAATATAATTAATAATTTCCCAGTTATTAGGTATAAGCTCTTGTTGAATGATTTTGTACCATCTTTTATCCCATACCACAGGCTGTTACTTTTTATTAATTAGGTTTAACAAAAGACCTAAGGCTATATCCTCCTATATTTACTATTAAACCGAATTCAAAAAAGGAGGAGGTACGTAAATCATCACAATTTTTTTATGTATGTTCAGCGATAATTCTTATCCACGTTGACTGATTTTAATAATTAATTTTTTTTGATGTCGTTTATATTTTTGATAGAAATTTACTTGTAAACAGTTTGTTTGCCAAAATGACCGCGGGCAGCGAATTATGCTTCATACCATGTGCATGCGCACCGTTATACCTCACACGAAATGCCTGAGCCATCGCATCGCACGTATCTTGAATAATAATTACGATAAAACACGTTTTGGTAAAGTTCGGTTGTAAGTTTGTGTATAGTGACATCATTTTATATTCTCCATACAAAATGTCTATTTTCTCAATGTAAAAAAAGCTGGTAACATGTATTCATATATTACCCGTGCGCGATAAGTTGGGACCTGAGCGCGGTGACGTCATATTGGCGTGTTTGTACCGCCCGCAAAAAAGCGAACATAACAAGCAGCCGCCCGCGGCTTCGTCTTTGTTTTTTTTAACCTAATTTATTATGTTACTCAGGGAGGACGCTGCTTTTTATCTAATCTTTTCTACACTATTTGAATAAAATAAAAATACAATGTTTAAGTTTATACATTTATTTCATCTATTATTTACATTATCTCATCTTCGTCACTACTTAGTGGATTTATGCCTTCTAGAGGTTGTTCTTCGTCCTCAGTCTCACTATAATCACTTGACGAAGAGGTATCCGATAAATTTACAACATTTACTATAACAACAAAAACTACAACAACAAAACAATGACACAAACTATAACAACAAAAACTACAACAACAAAACAATAACACAAACGAAAACTAAAAGAATTCCAGAACGCGTCGTTACGTGACGTAGGCCAGTACGAGACTAAAAACCCTAGTAAAAAATAGTGATGCGAACGGTACAATACGGGCGCCATCAGGGAAGTGCAGGGGAGGCGGTCGGGGAGTCGCATTCCTAGCAGGTCCCAAGTTATCGCTCACGAGTAATAGGTTTGTTATGTTGTTTTTACAGAACACTATTACGTGCCACTGTGATCTCAGAGTACTTTAGTTTTTTGGACGCAGGACTCAATGGAAGGTGTTTAATTTTTTTATTGATGGTATCCAATCGCTTCACCACTACCTCACCTGATGGTAAGTGATGGTGTCATCGAAGATGGAGCACGCTTGCCTAGAAAGAACCTATTCACTCTGGTCTTGAAGACTCCGAGATTATACTGGTTCTGAAAAACATACAATAATAACAAGAAAAGTTGAAGTCTGGTAATGCAAGGCTGAGTGGAGGGCAAGAGACGGCGTGGCATCTCTCCAACGAGATGGCCCGACCTCATCAAGTTCATCACACACTCTGCCATGACTGAATGTTCTCGCAATGCCTTCAATAGAGCTGAATGAAGACTCTTCTCTAGAGCCGCTACTCAAGAGCCAAGACTGACATAACCACGACCACTCTGCCGAGAGTTACCGACTTAGAAGAAGAATGATCTCAGAGTCTTCAAGTCTAGAGTGAACAGGTTCTTTATATCTGCGTAGAAGGCAAGCGTACTCCATCTTCGACCACAACATCACTTCATCATCATCATCATATCAGCCAAACGAGATCCACTGCTGAACTGCCTTCCGCATAGATTTCCAGAGCGACCGATCTTGTTCGGCCTGTAGGTACTCAACGGCTCCCAGCAATCGTTATCAGGTCTACCATTAGGTACACCATCACTTATATTCTAATAATGCTCATATTCCAACTCTTTTATATAAAATTCTATTTACTTCTTCTTCTCCGCCGTATCTCAAACAATGCTTTGAATTCCTAAATCTATCCCATACCCGCAAACTGCGTTCTTCCAATACTCTCCAGTTGAAAATTCCAGCCCATAATTTCAACTTCTTTAGTAACTTGTTTACGGTACGAGCTGTCCGATTATGGAATGACTTGCCCGTTTCCATCAGACTTGCTAAGTTTTTAATTATTTTTAAAAATGAGGTCTGCAAACTATACTTAGCGGCTTCTTTAGAGTTTATGTAAGTATATGTAGGTATATTTTAGGTTTAAGTATTTATTTATTTTATCCTACATAAATAGGTATTTATTATAACACTGCCTCCTCACACGTCTTTTCAATCCAGATCGCTTTGAGCGATAAGGCCGCCCATTGTACCACCATGTATTAGTCTTTATGTTTTCTAGGTTAAGTTATTTTAATTTGGTGTAACAATAAAGAATTATCTTTCTCTCTCTCTCTCTCTCTCTCTCTCTCTCTATCACTTACCATCAGTTAATACGGCAGCCATGTCAGTTTAGTGTACTAGACTTTTGTCAAGGGTTTAAAAATATTGATGTAATCATTTCATTAAAAACATTTATGATTATGATAACGATAAAATGGAAGATTAGGTAATCAAAGGGCCGCGCCTTTTTGATAAATCTTCAATTTACAGTGCGAATACAAATTTCACCTTGTGATTTGGGAGCGGTCACGGATAAAATAGTGTGATCAAATACATATATACCTAGTATTTTCATATACTTACCTAATCATGCTATGCTACTTATTGATACAGTTATTGTAAGAAGCAACAATCACGTCTAATTTTTAGAGGCTGAATCATGATATCATGAATAATGACTAGAAATGTTGACTACTTTCACTAACGTAGGATGATACCGAGAATATTTTGTAGCAAAATTAACAACACGCGAACACGTATGCACTCACTCACTCACACACAAACTCGCGCGCACCCTCACTTCTACACACACCACACAAACACTCACCTCACACATACTCACCGACACGCAGTTTTCAACTTAAAATCATAATCATATTTAGAATAAACATTTACTTGTATCGACTTGTTTTAAGCTGGAACGTTGTTCGGTTTGGTTTTGGAAGAGAGCGCTGACACTGCTACTCAGTTTTTTAACTTTTGCAGTTGTTAACGTTTTCATTTGTCTATTGTACCTACTTTAACTTTTCTTTGAAAAAGTGAAGGGTTGGTGTACGCATGTTCCGGGTCGACACGTATTTGGACGTATCTTTTTGGAGTATTAGCCAGTACAATTAATTTTTCCGTCAGTTGTTAACTATACTTAAGTAGTTTTAAGATTAAGTTTTATTTATTCGTTTTTAGTTTTATGCGTAAAAGCACGATTTTGCCTGATGGTAAACGATGATGCAGTCTACTATGGAAGGCGCTTGCCTAGAAGAAGCCTGTGCACTCGCGACTTGGAACGAATTGTTATGTAGTTTTAGCACCTTCCATAATCGGACAGCTTGGACGGAAAAGGAGTTTGCATAGAAACTGGTATAATATTAGTATTATGTCTGTAAGGTATGTAGGTTATAAAAAAATAAAATAAAAATATTTTATTTCAGACAACTAGAGTCCATATCTTAAGACTAACATACACACAAAAAATATATATATAACAACAAAGAAGAACAGCTAAATATACAAAAATAAAAAATAGGCACTGGGTGAAAATAGAAAACACCATTTTGTGCCAAGGGTGACTAACTGAGGAAATTATTTCCTTCATTAATCACCCTCCGCACAAAACACTTCCAGAGCGGAGATGTGCAGCACTCAGCCACTGTCCTCAGGATGCTGTTGCGACTTCCCCGAATTCTGCTCATCAGCGATGCCGTTTTTTTGCGCATGATGGCGTGAACGCCATCTGTGTGATAGTAGGCAAACATCCCCGATGCACTGCAGTATCGGGGCAACCGCAACATCATCCGGAAGATGTTATTATATTGGATGCGTAGGTCCTCCAATGATCATTTGGTATTCGACCCACAGTTATGGGCCCTTGATATTTTTATTATTTATACACGTTGTCTGAAATAAACGTGTATTAATATAATACGGTTAGTTTTAGTTATACCCTTTGTGGTCAGTAAGGAATAATGCTCTTACAAATACGCCGTGGTTTCTATGGAATTTCCATAAAGTAATTAAAAATACAGACTAAAAAGATACTACTAAAAAAAGATCTAGACGCCTTTGAGAGAGGACTATCTTCTATGGGGGATAGCTAAAAACAGAGATGATTGGAGGACCTACTAAAGAAATTGCAGATACTAAATAGTTTCATTCTGTGAAATCTCTAAGTAAGAAACTGAATCATTTTTTCCTCAAATAAAATTGAGGAAAAATATAACGTTGGCCGATTTATACTCGGTATCGTTTTATCTGTGGTCTGATATAGATTGCTTTATCTTATCATCTGAAAATGAACGGGAAGACAGCCGGTGGCTTTGAGACATCAATAAAAATATACTGATTATTCAGCTTAGTATGTATTTGTTTTTTTTTTCTCAAATAGATCTTTGTTTGACCACAATTTCACCTGATGGTAAGTGATGAGGTCTAGGATGAAACAAGAAGATTTAGAAGACACCTAGTTATTAACTCTTACCTTAAAGATCCGGGCCGGATTGGAGTATTCGGGAAAAACAGACTAGGTACGGTATAGTGTTCCATACCTGAGCTGTAGTACGCATTATGCAGGTAGAACCCAAACAGTGAGTGCCGATACATACCATGGTATGGATGGTACTGAGCCGTATCTGCAGCCCCATATCTAAGGAGGGGTGGGGGGGGGGTCAAACCGGGGCACTAGCCCCGGGCAGTAAATTCAGGGGGGCCAAATTCTTAAATAAAACATATATTTAAAAAAAACTTGTTTCAAAAAGCGCTTAACCTCCAGCGCACGCAGTACACATCAAGCTATATATTACCAGAAATGTATAGCTTGATGTGTAGCCGTGTGTAGGTACTATCGATTATTCTCTGCCTCCCGCGGTCCAGCTACATAGCTACATGGCTGTGTTCATTTCATTTGGAAACTTTAACACCCTTTTCGCCCCCCCCCCCCCCCCCCCCCCCCTTCATCGCTGGAGGAGAGTGGGCGCCACATCATGTTTGTGCCCCGGTTAGGTAAAATTCTAGATCCGGGGCTGCGTGTCTGCTTCTCCTTTGATAGAAAGGAGATGGTGGGATAAGATCATGAAGTTCCTGACCACATTCCCCAAAATGTATCATTTACAAGACCTATAGGTATGCAACTTTACGGCGGTGTTCGTGTCTACAAGTGTAGAAGGACGCACACACATTATCTTTCAATTATCATAATAACTTATGTATTGACAGTGTTTTGTATGGATTCTATAAATAAATAAATATTGCTGGACATTTCACACAGCGCTATCTAGCCTCAAACTAAGCAGAGCTTGTACTATGGGAACCAGATAATTGATAGAATACTTATATACTTTTTTTTTGTAAATACAGTGTAAACTCCATATAACGTCACTCGTTTTAACGACAAACTCTCTAAAGCGTCGAAATCACTCGGCTTTGGTTGGTTTAGCTTGTCTTGCATACAATGGTACACTCTGTATAACACTACACCAACTCTCAATAACGACAACAATTTGTAATAAAAAGTTCTTTTTAAGTTGCCATATTAGTAAAAACTGCGCAGCTGTCGTTTTTTCTAATCCTTTTGTCGTTTTATTATCCTAGACCATAATATACTCGACTGTTGTCATCATATACACCAAACTTTCTAAGAAATCCGTTCTTTTGTTTACAAAATGGGATTGCTTGCACGTGTAGCTGCAGACTGTTGTTAGTAGAAGTGATGGATTTTATCTATACGTTGTCATATTCTTAGTAGCTCACAAACTTTCAAATTGTAAACATAAACTGTAAAACGCAATAGCGTTCAAATTAAAACAGATTTTTATAGTAGGTACTATTTAACAAGACAAATCAGAAATAAACGTTTTCTTTTTCTAATACAGATTTTACTTCTCTCCATTTAACGACAACTCTCTATAACGTCAAAATATGCTCAGTCCCTTGAGTGTCGTTATATAGAGTTTACACTGTATATAAATAATATATAGATAAACATCCAGACCCGGAACAAATATCTGTAGATCATGAAAACATTTGTTCCGCTGCGGGAATCTAACCCGCTACCTCCTGCGTTTCAGCCGGCTATTCGCCCACTGCGCCACGGAGGTCTATGCAGAAAATTACTTTTGCGGGCCAAGATGGTCTATAAATTGGCTAGTCTACTCCATCTCAAATCATGTCCCTGGAGCTGGAGATTTAGCTGCTTCTTAAACCCTGCTTTTGTTGTAACTTGCTACCAGGCAAACTAAACTTTGACAAAATTCACAGGGTACACCAGTGACCCCACAGTGCTGTAATTCGGTATGGATGTAGCTTAAATAAAATATGTATGTCTTTGACTACCTCCGTGGCGCAGCGGGCGTATAGCCGGCTGAGACACAGGAGGTAGCGGGTTTGATTTCTGCCGCGGAACAAATGTTTGCATAATCTACAGATATTTGTTCCGTGACTGGGTGTTTTTCTAAATATTATAAGTATGTATTTACCAAAAAAAAAATGTATATAAGTATTCTATCAGTTATCTGGTTCCCATAGTACAAGCTCTGCTTAGTTTGGGGCTAGATATCGCTGTGTGAAATGTCCAGAAATATTTATTTATTATTTATATATTTATCTCCAATTTATAGATGATATTAAGGTCACCGTGTTCGATACTTTCAGCCATGACTGTATTCATAAAGTGTCAGAATTTAAATAAAATAAACGTTATAAATTTACAACCAACTTCTAGCCTTGTATTCGGAGTAGACATACCTACGAGTACCTACTTGACTTACATGCCAACATTTTGGGTTTATCTATGTACCTGAATACACCACATAACCGAGAAGAATAAATAAAATCATCTTTTCATCTACTGACATACTGATACCACGTCTAGATAAAAAAAGGACAAAATGATAAAACTGAACATTAAAAATCTGCGCGGGATCGTCTACGTAATTGGTCCCAGCCGGGTCGCGCGACAGCCTGCGCAGACGCAGCGGGGAGATGGCAACAACGCGGGCGCGGGGTGGAGGAGCCGGGACGAGGGGGGAGGTCGTGAGTAACACGGAACCCGTCAAACCTGCAACTGAGACCCCCTCTTGCGAAATACCTCGCGCACCACGCTATTATGAACTGAATCCAACTAGTTTTAGAAGAGAAAATCGGAGCGACGACTTGTGAAATATCATAAACAGCGTCCTATACTCTCCGACAGAAAGCCTTAACATATTAATTACGTTAATGAAACCTCTCCATTTGACATAAGAGTAAGTATAACGTGGAAATATAACAAGTCGCTATGGAGGTGCTTTATAGAGGGCTATGCTCGGGGTTTCTTTGCGTGACAAAATCCACAATGAGGAAATCCGCAGAACTAAAATTGCCGACATAGTTCTCAAAATTAGCAAGCTGAAGTGGCAATGGGCGGGCCACATCGCTCGTAGAATCGATATCCGTTGGGGAAGAAAGGTTCGCATGTGGAGACCACGGACTGGAAGACGCAGCGTAGGCCGGCCCCCCACAAGGTGGACCGCCGATCTAGTAAGAATCGCGGGGAGCCGTTGGGCGCAAACGGCTACCAACCGCTCGTTGTGGCGATCTAAGAGGGAGGCCTATGTTCAGCAGTGGACGTCTCCCGATGATGATGATGATAACAGGTCGGAATTTACTGTGTCATTATACTATCAACGAACTTATTATCGTCCCGTCGAAATTTTGATCCAGGATTAACTATAGTCTAACTTTTTATTAGCTGCAGTAAAATGACGTTTTGTGGGTTGCCGGTTTTTGAAGAAAAATAAATAAGGATGTAGCTAAATGAGTGAATCATAAATGAATAATCAGTTTGTTTTTTTTTTGAGATTTAATATTAAGTTGTTATGTATTTTTTTAACCTATTATTATTACTATACTAGAGGATTGATCTTTTTTAGTGGAAGTATAGGGAGGTACATTCAAAATGAAACAAAAACGTCATAATAATGTTATTTAATTAATTTTTGTGAACGGAATCACATCCCTATTGAGATTAGGCTGGCAACATTATTTTACGGAATGACATTTAGAAACGTCATTTTACTGCAGCTAATAAAAAGTTAGACTATAGTGTTTCTGACTGTAATTTTTCAATATATGTGTAACTTGGTGCTTATTTATTATCTAACAACAAGTACTAAGTTATACTATTGTTACCTATAGTGTTTGGATAACATAATTATTTGGCATTATACTTTAGAATGCCAAATAATAATATTTTTTTGATTTCTTGTGTAGACAGAGGTTCGTACAAAGTTATCACTATACTACCCCATATAAACCTTACATTTTGTCAGCTTATCTCCGGACAACGCCATCCTTGCGCTATACTACGGCCGTTCAGAGAATGCGTTCCTGACACGTCGCGATTGAACTGACGACGTAACTTTGTAATGGCGTTGCAGTTACGATAAAAATATTATTGCTGGTTGTTTACCGTTTTAACAATTGATGAGCATTAAAACAACATCATTATATCAATAATCAATTAATGTTATAATTTTGTGCCAAACTGAGTGTCAAATAACTTGGTAAACAATATTTTTCTAAATCTAAACTGCGCTATTACAAGGTTATGTCAGCGCTTTATATGACTAACTGATAGGTGTCAGGAACGCATTCTCTGAACGGCCGAAGTATAGTTGGTACTACGAGTACTTTTTCTTATTGTCTAATGGCGGGTTTCTATATCCGTCGGTAACCGAGTACGCCTCGTATCTCCTTAAAAAACTGTCATATTTTTGACAGGTTTTCAAGGAGAAACGAGCCGTAGCTGGCTACCGACGGATATAGGAACCCGCTATAAATGAGAGCTTTTAAATAAAAACTAGTTCCAACTAGAGTAAAGATGGCGCTGTCCGGAGATAGCTGACAAAATGTAAGAATAATTGTTCTTATTTATGATAATGTTTTTTTAATTATGTAGGTAATTAAATTAGCCTCATAGTGATAACAGAAACATTCTCTAATTTTATCAGCTAGTAATATTTTGTCCCAAGCGATTAATTACTTGACGCGTAAATGTAATTTAGCACTTCAACATACTTTACTAACGATATAACCATAATTTTCCTTAACGCGCCGGCGAACACTGAGCGCAACTTCAATTCGGCCACGTCAAAAACTTCGGCCTGAATACCGCTATCCCTGTTTACTGACGAAGTTTAGCCACGCAGAGCGACAGTGATAGCAATAGAACGATTCTAAATTTGATTAGTTTTTGACCGTGTTCCGTAATACCAAAAATGATGACTGAAAACTTGTAGTATTTTTCTCATTGTGTTGTTATTCTGTAACTAGACGATATAATCTATGTTCCCATGACTAGGATACGTAAAATGTTGTTGTTTTTAATACGAAACAATTAGGTTTAAAACAGGTCTTTTATGACGTAAAAAATGCAGAATGCGATACGCTTCTATTTCATTTTAAGTAAGTATTTTGATCTAATATATGGTTGGGAACCTAGATAAATACTATTCAAATTAAAATAATACCTTATTAAGGTAGAAATATGCTCCAATTAGAAATGATCTTGGTAGTACGTTTTGTATAGGCGATTGTCCCTCCGGTGCACCCTTAATTATAAAATTTGCAAACTTAAATATATTAGATAATAGCTGCCGCCAGCGGCTTCGCTCGCGTTGTTTGTCGATAAAAAGTAGCCTATGTGTTAATCCAGGTTGTAATCTACATTTATACAAAATTTAATCGCAATTGGTTCAGCAGTTCCGGCGTGAAAGAGTAACAAACATCCATACATCCATTCATACAAACTTTCGCGTTTATAATATTATATATTATATATATATATACAATAGGATATTCAAATAGAATAATGTATTTTTACTAAACCAACCAGTTATTTACTTACAGCACCTACACTTCAATTCATTTCCTAAACCTATTTATAAAACAATTAACAATCTATTTAGGTATCTATTATTAAACAAAGTCGGGTTAGTTACAGTATTTATAACTCAAGAACGGCTGGACCGATTTAGATGTTTTTTTATTTGTTGGATTTGTCTCCGGCCCGAATAACAATGTATACAACGGCCCGAATATAGCAGAATAACAATGAAAATATCGGAAAAAATCACGCAAAAAAATTATGAAGTAAATTAATTTTCTCATACATCATCATCATCAGCCGGAAGACGTCCACTGCTGAACATAGGCCTCCCCCTTAGATCGCCACAACGAGCGGTTGGTAGCCGTTTGCGCCCAACGGCTCCCCGCGATTCTTACTAGATCGTCAGTCCACCTTGTGGGGGGCCGGCCTACGCTGCGTCTTCCAGTCCGCGGTCTCCACTTGAGAACCTTTCTTCCCCAACGGTTATCGGTTCTACGAGCGATGTGGCCTGCCCATTGCCACTTCAACTTGCTAATTTTGAGAGCTATGTCGACAACTTTAGTTCTTCTGCGGATTTCCTCATTGCGGATTTTGTCACGCAAAGAAACCCCGAGCATAGCCCTCTCCATAGCTCGTTGAGCGACCTTGAGCTTGGTCATGAGGCCATGAGTAAAGGACCACGTTTCAGTGCCATAGGTCATCACTGGCAACACACACTGGTTTCTCATACATAGATGCAGCTAATGATGACCGATTGACAATTCTACCGGCGATGTACATTGGCAGCCCGCGTCATATGCATGTAAAGGCGGTACGAACTTTGCCGGGTCAGCTAGTTGTACATATTTAAATGAGGATAAAAAAGGTGCAAAAAGGATTTAACACGTCAAGAATCACACCAATACGTTTTTGTATGGTTGTGGTGCCTGACCGATATATATATAATTAAATAAATAATGCTGGACATTTCACACAGCGCTATCTAGCTCTAAACTAACGAAAGCTTGTACTATGGGAACTAAATAACTGATAGAATACTTATGTACATTTTTTGAATGAATGAATGAAAATTCTTTATTATACCTTACAAGCACAACAGATTTATAAAAAAAAAACAAATAAAAGTAAGCATATTTTTTACAATTTCGCTCTTTTCACTCATAAGAAGTGTGAGCAAAGGGCGCAGAAGCGAGAGGCCGATTACTGGTTGAGGGGCGGCGAACTAGCTGTTTTACTCTAGATTAAGGAAGTTTGCTACTCTCGGAATGTGCAATGACAAGTGAGAGAGAAAAGTCATCGACAAAATTTGTTGCAGACTTCTATCTGTAAGACATCAGAAAACCGTCATAGAAAAATCTTTTTGATTTCTATGAGGTAAAAAAAAAACCGTTCCCCAAAATTTGCCGCCCCCAAAATCTGCCGCCCTAGGCTCGAGCCTACTCAGCCTGCTGGTAAATCCGCCACTGCTAATATGTATGTATATAATTAATTTCTTTTTCTATTATTAAGTTTATTCTTTTTACACCTCGGCCAATCTTCCATTAAGCAATGATCCTCTCCATCCAAAGGTTGTCTGGAAGAGATCGCTTTGTTAAGCGATAAGACCGCCTAACGGGCGGTCTTATCGCTTAACAAAGCGATCTCTTAGTTATATACATACATATTAGGTACATAAATAATTTTAAATAAATAAATAAATATCATATATAAAATAAATAAATATGTACTTACATACTTATACTTACAATAATAATATTAGAGATCAGATGAATCATGACTCTTCATGGAGATAAAAGTTTTTGAGTCTAGCTTTAAATACGGAAGGTGAGGGGGATTTCTTAATGGAGACCGGCAAGGCGTTCCATAATCGGACAGCTTGGACGGAAAAGGAGTTTGCATATAAACTGGTTCTATGTATCGGGGTTTTGAGAAGGAGGTTTTCAGAGGATCGGAGTGTTTGGGAATTTGTGCAAAAAAGGAATTCAAAGCGTTCCTTCAGATAACAAGGCGTGGAAGGATTACGAAGGATGTTGAATAGGAGGGATAGGATGTGAGTATTCCGGCGAAGTCGAATGGGGAGCCATTTGAGTTTATTACGAAATTCGGAGATGTGGTATTTCCGGAGTCCGAAAATAAACCTTATGCAAAAATTTTGAAGACGCTCAAGCTTATTGAGCTGCTCCTCCGTGAGGTCAAGATAGCAGGAATCAGCGTAATCTAAACTTGGGAGAAGAGATTGTGCAAGCGCAATTTTAGTAGCTATCGGAAGAAAGTTTCGCAGTCTCCTGAGCGAACCAGCAGAGGCAAATAGCTTCCGACTCACAGATTCGAGCTGAGGACCCCACGACATACAGCTATCCATGAAGATGCCCAAATTTTTCACAACCTTTGAGTAGGGAACAGTTACATTATCAAACTTAATTTGAGGGAGTGTTGTGTAGTTGATTTATGAGTATTTTTTATGAGTACACTAGCTGCCCAATCCGCAGCTTCGCACGCGTAGTGTTTTAATAAAAACGTGGAAGGAGGGTACCTTCTCCGCAGTTGGGTAAAAAGTAGCCTGTGTCACCCGGAGATAGTGTAGCTTCCCAAAACTGTGAAAGAATTTTTTAAATCGGTCCAGTAGTTACGGAGCCTATTCAATACAAACAAACAAATCTTTCCTCTTTATAATATCACAAAGTTTTTTGTAGATATTGATATGTTCTTTAATATTGTAGAACATACTTTTGTTCTATCATCATAAGTTTCCGCAGCGCATGCGAAAGACGTTTTAGGGCACTTTTTTACGCCTTGGGTTACATTACATAAGTTTTAGTAAGGATTCCTAATCTTTTCTAGCATTAAATATAGCTAATATAGCACTCAGGGTGAATGTAGCTTTCCAATGGTGAAAGAATTTTTAAATCGGCAAAGCAGTTTTTGAGTTTATTCATTACAAACATATACACAAAAATACAAATCTTTCCTCTTTATAATACTAGTATAGAAGTATAGATTATATACTTACAATGACAAGTTAGTACAAAGAAAAATCTTTGTTTGCTCTAAAACAAAGAATCAACAATTCTCCACGCTAAGCATGCTGGCCAGTGTATTGGCTGCGCACGCGCACTGCATTTTATGCCGGCTAATGTAAGTTCGGTCCCACGCCATCTTTGAAAAATGGACACAAAAAACGAACGGTGAAAAAACGGCCATTTATAAACGTCAAATTAGTAAGTAACTCACGGACAATTATCGTGTTAGCTTTGATTATGTACCTGTTATATTTACCTTAATAATATACTGATGAGTCTGTTAAGATTTTACCTACCTATGTTATTTTATTATAAACCGTTTTTAGGATAGCAAGCGGAGGTCCATGATCTATGCCTACCTCTTTGGGAAAATTGCTAGACGAACGAAATATTAGTAGTTATTGAAGTGAAAAAACTTCTTTGGGCGTGTTGAGCATTTTTTGAGATGGGAAAAACCATTGTACTCGCGACTCTGTTACCGAAACCTGTCACTAACTACTGACACTGACTGTTGACACCTATCACTGACATTGACACCTCTGTTTAAAAGTATCTGTAGTGTAGTCTCCTTTCACTTTGTTTTTCTCACGTCTCCAGTTTTCATTTCTGTCAGTACTCCCGGAGTGCCACTTTTTTATTTAAATTTAATTTAATAGTTTTTTTTCATAACAAAGTGTTGGTTTTAATGAAAACAAAAAAGTTATCAGTGTGCAATACTGGGTCAGGTACACACGGCTACACATCAAGATTTTTCCAGTATAAGCTGACCTCTCATTCTACGAAAAGCCTACACAATGCGAGGTCAGTTTATACTGTAAATGTATAGCTTGATGTGTAGCCGTGTGTACATACAGCATAAGCTAACCTACCTGACCGGCTGACGCAATTCGAATATAAAATAAGGAAAGCTTATGACTTGCCAGATTAATCCTAGGGTCGATGCTGCACTACCATTGCTTCTGGCTTCGGCTGAAAATCAACGTTAGGTGCTTAACATTCAACATACATGATTCTCGACACCCGTTATATGACTAACACATCCCACAAGGCCGCCGCCGCCTTAAAAGTCGTAAGAGCTTTCAACGCTTCACAAGGGCCACGAGCGATCACCCGGCTGCCACTAGACGCACAATGTGGGTAAAAAGTACCTCCCCACCGCCTGATTTTATCACCCCACAGGAACAGTTACCACCCGGGCACGATCTGCCGTGGCCAGTCTGGAAGTCCTCAAACAGGCTCCGCACCCAGGTTGGCCGCTGCAGGCTTAATATGTACAAATGGGGATTCTGGGACTCTAATTTGCCGTAGTGCAAATGCGGTGATCCCGCGCAGTCAATGCAGCACTTGATAATGTGCGCTTTGTTTCTGTTTTATATTGAGCCTACAAGGGTTTTGACAGAAAGACGGTAATATTCACACTGATTGTATTTGCAACAGCTATTAGTATAAAAACATAACACTTTTCCCCCTTTTTAAAATCAAGGAAATAACAATGGAAAACTTAATAGTACTTCTTATAATCTACGAATGGTCTATTCCTGCGACTGCGGACTCGCACGGGCGTGTGGGAGTCATCATCATCATCGTGAACTGGTAAAACTGGCTGCGGCGTACTGAACTCAGGACTAGCAGTCGCTGCAGAAGAGTTTGAAGGCGTCCAAGGCGTTCCTGGCTCCGAAGAACTTAAGTCTGTTCGAGGTGGCGATTCTGAGTTTGTATTTTGTATTGCCGTGGTGTCTGAACAGTTATCATCATGTTCTACAGTGACATTGGCAGGAAATTGAGAATGATCCGGTGCCGGAATCGATGAGGCTTCCCTTGGAGTATCATTGCCGCTGTTATCAGAGTTCATCTCTTCTTGAGGTAAAGTTACATCCCACACATCAGCCGTGCCACAATTGCTTACATCATTACCTTTGTAAGGAAGAAGCTGATTTCTATGTCTGATTATATTCTTATTAAGGCCAGGCAATTTAATTTTGTACATAACTTTTCCAAATTTTCTAATAATGGTACCTATTTACCAGTTGCATTTACTTTTGTTTATGAATTGTTTATACCATACAATATCACCAATAACAAAATCATTTTGTATTTTACCGCCGTAATTGTTAACCTGAGAGCACTGTTTCCGATCGATTAAACAAGGTAATTGCGTTGACAAAGGAGTGACAGTAACTTTTTTTGAAACTAAGTCTAGTCGTGAACGCAGTTTCCGACCAAAAACTAACTGAGCCGGAGAAGTCTCGATAGTACTGTTGTTAGAGTTGCGGTAATCAAACAGGAATTTAGAAAGACGATTTTGAAAATCGTCCTTACAGCCAGAAATTATAATAGAATTAATACCCTTTTTAATTATTTTTACAAAAGACTCTGCTTGGCCATTACTCATCGCATGGTACACAGGCGAAAATAGGTGTGTTACATCATTCAATTTGCAAAAATTTGCAAAAATTCTTGAGATGCAAACGAAGTTCCGTTATCAGTCACGATTATTTTGGGCAAACCAAACCTAGACATGAAATCGCTAAGCTTCGTTAAAACTGCCTTTGTAGTGATATTGTTGTTCATCACATAGCACTCAACCCATTTCGAGTAAGCATTTACTATTACTAAAAACATTTTGTTAGACATGGGGCCCAAGAAATCCATGTGAATTCTGTGGAATGCATGCGGCGGGTGTGGCCAGGGTGCAAGAGGCGCGCGCGGTGGAGACGGCCGTAATTGTGCACAAACTTCAGAAGCACCAACTAAGTTTTCTAAAACCCGATCTATGCCTGGGAACCAAAAACGAGCCCTAGCCTCAGCCTTCATTTTAACTATTCCGAAATGTGAGCTATGTAGTTCGTTTAGTATTTTGGTACGTAATTTATCAGGAATTATTACCTTATGACCTCGCAATAAAATTCCATCTTCAAATGATATTTGTAATCTAAATAAAAAATATGGTGTAAGCAAATCATATTTTACTGTACGGGGCCAACCAGTCTGAACATATTTGCAAACAATCTTTAAAACCGGGTCCCTTTCAGTTTCAATTTCTAAATCCCGCGCCGTAACAGGCAAACAACCATCTATGGCAAAATTAACATAAGCAGCTAACTCCCTCGCACCTAGCGTAGACGCTTGCTGCAGCTCCGATGTGCTGAGGCAGCTATTATCCGGAAGCGCTCGCGATAAGGAATCAGGTGTGTTAGCCACGCTGCTAATGAACTCAATTTCATAATTATATGCACTTAAAAATATTGCATACCGCTGCAAGGGATTGGCAGATACTTCGGGAACACCACGGTTTTTTCCGAATATAATAGTCAACGGCTTATGGTCCGCACGTAATGTAAAAGGTTCCGACCTACCATACAGATATTGATGGTATTTTCTTACGCCAAATATGATAGCTGTAGCCTCTTTTTGTATATGTGAATATTTCTTTTCAGCCACAGTTAGGGAACGAGACGCGTAAGAAACCGGTTTTTCTACACCACTACTACCCATTTGTTATAAAATTGCACCTAAGCCAACTGGGGAAGCATCAACAGTTAAAATAATTTTAGCATTGTTGTCAAAGTGTGCGAGGATTTTATCCGAAGATAACAACTTTTTAATATTATTAAAAGCATTTCTTTGCTCCAAGCCCCAGTGCCACTTGATGCCTTTTCTTAACAAACTATGTAATGAACTTAAGATAGAAGACGCATTGGGGGTAAAATTCCTATAATAATTTATCAGACCCAAAAAAGATTGTAGTTCATTTACATTTTTGGGAATACTTGCTTGTAAAATAGAATCTACATTTTTGTGGATTTTTCCTCACACCACTTTTATCAATAATATACCCCAGGTAGGATATTTCACTTTGAAAGAAAACACATTTATATTTTCTTAAAGATAACCCGGCTTCCTGCAAACGCCTTAACACTTCTTTAAGCCTAATCATGTGCTCAATTCTATTTGAGCCAGTGATACAGACATCATCTTGAAAAACTAAAACCCCCTTCATATTACCTACTATAGATTCAATAAACCAAAAATTAGACGAGTATGATTATAAGCCCCGCGGAGTATTTATGCAAGTCACGTTTTGCGAGCTTTCATGAATTTTCAGCTGATTGTAGGCCATTGATAAATCTAGCTTACTAAATTCTTCCCCGCCATGCAATTTAGTGAATATGTCTTGCGCAGTTGGAAGAGGATTATTTTCCACAAGTAGCTGTTTATTAATTGTTACCGAGTAGTCAGCGCAAATGCGAACACTACCATCTCGCTTTAGGACGGGTACAATCGGCGACACATACTCTGAATAAGTAACCGGTTTTAATATACCTAACGCTACCAACCTGTCCAATTCATTATTTACCTTATCTTTTAAAGCAAAAGGTACTACGCGAGACTTGAAAAACACAGGTTTTGCATCTGGTTTAAGAGGTAATTTAATTTCATATTGTTGAAAACAGCCTAGTTGATCTGAAAATACTTTTGGATAGGCCTTGGTTAGGTCTTGCAAAACATTATCTGCATCAGTCATATTATTACAGTAACTGAGAGTGGATACCAAGCGTAATTCAAACGCACGCATAAAATCACGCCCGAGAAGGAGCGGGCTGCCATTACGAATAACATAAACGGGTAGTTTTATCGTACGACCTAAATAAGTGATGCTCAGAATCATGCACCCTGTTACAACCATTTTAGTACTTGTATAAGTTAATAAATTCTTAGTCGGTGCTGACAACGGAACTTCAGAAAAAGTACTTTTATATAAGTTTTCTGAAATGACAGAAACAGGGGAACCGCTGTCCAACTCACACTTTATACTTCGACCCTCCAGACTCACAGTTTCAGTCATAGGCACTTCATTAAAACAGTTAATGTTTAAAAGTAACTCACCATCATCTCCCTCGTCATCGGCATTACCTTGTTCAACGTAATTCACTTTATTACTAGAACACATTTTTCGCAAATGACCTTTACGATTGCACAATTTACACGTATAGTTAGAGAAACGACACTCCGACGATTTATGGTTCTTGTAACCGCAAACAGAACACTTTTCGCGTTTTGACGCGATCCTTTGTTTCCTTGTTGATTAATCTTGAAAACGGCGTCTTGATTAGATTAGATTAGATAATTTCTTTATTGCACACCATTAAATACAAACATATAAAAGAAAATACAATTTCAAATCATAGGTACAATGGGCGGCCTTATCGCTAAAAGCGATCTCTTCCAGGCAACCTTTGGATGGACAGGATCTATATGAACAAATAAGGACGGCGGCATAAGATTTTTTTAGAATCAGTTTTTTTTTTTAAATAAGCATATATTACAATTTATAAAAAATATAGTTCATCATATCAGCCGTAGGACGTCCACTGCTGGACAAAGGCCTCCCTCATTGATCTCCAGGAACTGCGGTTGGAAGCGGCCTGCATCCAACGCCGACCTGCGGTTCTTACCAAGTCGTCTGCCCATCTTGTGGGTGGACGTCCTACGCTGCGCTTGCCGGTCCGTGGCCTCCACTCGAGAACCTTTCGGCCCCATCGGCCATCTGTTCTGCGCGCTATATGGCCTGCCCATTGCCACTTCAACGTGCTAATCCGTCGGGCTATGTCGGTGACTTGAGTTCTCCTACGTATCTCCTCATTTCTGATTCGATCCCGTAGAGAAACCCCGAGCATAGCCCTCTCCATAGCTCGTTGAGCGACTCTGAGCTTATTCATAAGGCCAATAGTGAAGGACCACGTCTCGGTTCCATATGTCATCACTGGTAACACACACTGATTGTAGACTTTCGTCTTAAGGCACTGAGGTATGTTGGACGAAAAGACGTTGCGAAGTTTCCCAAACGCTGCCCATCCGAGTTGGATTCGACGATTGACCTCTTTCTCGAAGTTGGACCTACCTAATTGGACTGTTTGTCCTAGGTATACATACGCGTCGACAACTTCAAGAGCCGAGTTCTCAACCATAACTGGGGCAGGGACGACATGGACATTCGACATGATTTTCGTCTTGTCCATGTTCATTTTAAGTCCTACCCGTTGGGAGACTCGATTGAGGCCTTCGAGCATCGTGCTGAGCTCTTCCATCGACTTTGCCATGACCACAATATCGTCGGCAAACCGAAGGTGAGTGATGTATTCGCCGTTAATATTGATGCCCAGTCCTTTCCATTCCAGAAGCTTGAAGGCATCTTCCAATGCGGTCGTAAACAGTTTCGGAGAGATTACATCTCCCTGTCTTACGCCTCTTTTTAAGGGAATCGCCTTCGAGCTCTGTTCGTGTACTCGGACTGACATAGTGGCGTTTTTATACAAACACTTCAACACTTCGATGTACCGATAGTCTATACGGCATCGTTGGAGAGACTCAAGCACTGCCCATGTTTCGATCGAATCGAAGGCTTTCTCATAGTCCACAAACGCGAGACATAGCGGCAAGTTATACTCTTCGGTCTTCTGTATGACTTGCCGCAGCGTATGTATGTGGTCTATGGTACTGTAGCCTTTACGGAACCCGGCTTGTTCGGGAGGCTGGAAGTCATCAAACCTGCGTTCAAGACGGTTCGCGATGACCCTCGAAAACAGCTTATAAACATGGCTCAAAAGCGAGATGGGTCTGTAATTCTTAAGCAAGGTGTTGTCACCTTTCTTGAAGAACAGAACCACCACGCCCCCGTTCCATGCTTTTGGCGTCGTACCTTCAAGCAAGGCGGAATTAAAGAGCTTCTGAAGGACTTTAAGTACCGGTGATCCACCCGCTTTCAGAAGCTCTGAAGTGATTCCGTCCTCGCCCGGCGCCTTGTCGTTCTTAAGCTGCTTCAAGGCCATCCTGATCTCATACAGGCTGATGTCCGGAATATCTTCGGTATAATGTCGGGTCAGTTTGGCTCTTGGGTCGTTGGCCGCACTGCAAACAGGTTTAGTGACCGAATCGTAGAGCCGTCCATAGAACCTTTCGACTTCCCTTAACACTTCCGCTTTACTTGACGTTATGCTGCCATCTTCCCTCTTCAGCTTCGTCATGCGGCTCTGCCCAATAGAATTATCTCTCGCGAACACTTTGGAGCCTTTATTCCGCTCTATCGTATCTTTAATACGAGATGTATTAAAGGTACGAATATCGTGCCGCAAGGATTTCCAAATCATTCTATTGAGCTGCCTATGTGACTGAGCATCATCGGGAGACTGCAGTCGCAAAGAACGTCGTTCAGCCATGAGGTTAAGGGTGTCATCAGAGAGTTTCTGAGGTCTATTGGTACGGGGGGGTCTTAAAGAACTGGGACCCCACCGTATGGACGGTTTCTACGAACCTGTTATTGATCTCGTCCACTGATGCATCTACTTCTAGACAGTCAAAGCGATTTGCAAGTTCGAGTTGAAAGCTCTCGAGGTTTTGGATATGTGCGCGAGTGGGTCGGAGCGTAGATTTCATCAAACGGGACCTTTCAAGTTTAACGTTCATATTCAATGTGGCTCTAACAATTCGGTGATCACTGCCGGTTTTCGCCCTGTGAATCACAGAGACATCATTGAATATCCGTTTCTTGTTGGTCAAGATGAAATCAATCTCATTTCTCGTGGAACCGTTGGGACTCATCCAGGTCCATTTCCTGTGAGGCGGCTTCTGGAAAAAAGAATTCATCATAAAGAGTCCTTCTTTCTCCAGAAAATCGGCCAGCCTCTGTCCCCTGGGGTTCCGTTGCCCATATCCAAATTTCCCCACTCTCAACTCATCATCGCTTCTCATGCCTAGCTTTGCATTGAAGTCCCCCATAACAACAATAAAGTGAGTTTTGTTCGTATGTATGGCTCTACTGATGTCCTCATACATAGACTCTACTTCTTCATCTGGGTGTGAAGAGGTCGGCGCATATACCTGAACGACCTTCAGCGAATATCGCGTTGATATTCTGAGTGTCAGGTACGCGACCCTGCTCGACACACTGTCGATGGTGATAATGTTGTTGATGAGTGACTTGTGAACGAGAAACCCAACACCACCTTGGGACTGTTGGTCGCCCTCCCGGTAGTATAGTAGGTTACCAGACTTAAGGGATATCGTGTCCTCGCCCTCTCTACGGACTTCTGATAACCCCAAAATGTCCCAGTGTAATCTACTAATTTCTTCTTCCAGCTCAACAATCTTTTCGTCTGTCCTCAAAGTGCGGATGTTGTGTGTTACCAGGGCCAGTGGTCGTCGTAGTGTTTGGTAGCCGATCGTCTCCCGGGGATTCTTAGCACCCCTGGCCCCGCCGTTACCGTGACTGCTACCGTAGCCAGGATTAGCGGGGCCGCCGGGGACTCGGGGCCTGGTTTTATGTTGCACTATATCCATAAGGGGGTTGTTGCCATACTCGCCACGCTTGGCAGGCGGGTTGGCGAGCGCAGTATAGGTATTGTAAACACGAAAAGACGCTGCTGCCCATCTTTCGGAGGTATCCCTTAGCAGACTCCTACTGCATCCACGGGCAAGAGCGGAGGGGCAACATTCTATTGCCGGCGCCCCACGGCAAAAATATAGTTAATATAAAATAAAATAAAATGCTTAATTATATTAAATAATATAATCATATAATTACATAAATATTAATATTAAGATACATAAAATACATATATATATATATATGTATATATATGTATTGTCATACCTACATACATAAATTATAAAAATGTATAAATAAATAAATGGCCTAGTGAGCAATGGATGACAGAAAGTGTTGATTAGCGTTGGTGATCCCCGATGGCGACACTGCGGCGCCTGCGCGCGCGCAGCGGACGCTCTCCGCTAGGTCCACAGCTTTACTTAACGTTAAATCCTTGATGTCTTTGGCGAACAGTTTATCTCGTTCATGCCCCGGTAACATTCCCATTACGAACTTGTCAAGAAGATAATCTTCCAAATTCTTGAACGCACAATAGGTAGCAAGGCCACGTAACCTCGCGGCCCACTGCGAATGCGTCTCGCCCGGCTGCTGCACTGACGTGTAGAACTTGTGCCTTTCCGCAAACTCACAGCGTTTTGGCAGAAAATGGTCATCCAAGATTTTCACAATACTCTCGTAGTTCTTGGTATCCAAATCTTCAGGTAAACGAGATTACACGCAAGTTGGAACGTGTTCTCCGTGAGTGCGCTCAACAATACCGCTTTTCTCTTCACTCCAGCTTTATCATTATCCTCGCCGATGCTGTTGACAATGAACCAATACTGAAGGCGGCCCTTGTAAAGCTTCCAGTCCTGGGTGTGGTGATCAAAGTTGGAAATTGCTCCCAAAGATGAATTTGCGCCGAACATTTTCTATTTTTTTTTCACTTGCGGGTAGGTACTCGTCGTCACTGTTCTATATTGAGCCTACAAGGATGTTGACAGAAAGACGGTAATATTCACACTGATTGTATTTGCAACAGACTGCGCGTTAGTGCGTATAGGTACATACCTACTAGCTATTAGTATACATACATAACAGTGTCCGAACACCTGCACGATGGAGGACCTAACAACCGCCTCACCTAATGCTATTGTTCTGGCCAAACACCTGTCCAACATATATAAATGAAAACGTAGAACTCTTAACACGATAAGAAGAAGAAAATTCAATATGCAACATAATAAAATAAAATTAAATAAAGGAATGGATAATAATGATTCTAATAGATAAACCAGAATCAAGGCCAAGTTGCACGGGTACGGTTTTTGTTGGTGCAACCAGGGCTCCATCTACGTACGCCAAGGCTGCGCTGCAAATTAACTCACTGGGCGCTCTCGACAACATCTTCGGTGTTTAATCAAGTAATCTCCTTCATCACTAATACTTTTAATTTTCTAACCCACTGTGTTTTTGATGTTATCAGTAAATATCTCAATACCGTATTATACTCAACACCTATTTATTTCTCCATTTATTGCCATATAGTCACTATTCATTTATATTTATCTATTTTTATCATACATACTGAATCTAAATTGAAAATACAATCAGAGGCTTCGAGTCTGACTAACGACTATTTTAGTGTAGGACCAAACTGTTTAGTACCTTCTTTTCGTCAAATCGTCACTGAATTTTGTGTGCAATATTTAAAACGGCGTCGTGGTAGTAGTTATACAATCACTGTAGTTAAATCAAGGCATTAGTTTATCACATCTAAAATGGATCTAGAAGACATATCCGCCGAGTTAGAATCAATAGGAATAACTTGCCACTCGCTGTCGGAACCCGAACAAGTAAATACCCTTCTCACTGCAAACTACTTTACGGTTTTTACTTTTAACATAAGAAGCATAAATAAAAATTTTGATGTCTTTCTGGTTTCCCTAGCGCGGCTAAATAGATATTTCGATGCAATTGTTTTGACAGAGCTCAGCGATTCTTCGCTTATTCCTCAGATTCCGTACTACACATCTTATAGAACTGTAAAATGGATAAATCAAAATTGTGGTGTTGTTATTTACATTCGAAACTTATGGAGTCCTACGGTTATAGAACCCCCTATAGATGACGCCAACTGCCTACTTATTACAATACCTAATGTAATAACACTTCTAGGAATTTATCGCTCTCCGTCTTATCAGAACACAGACAATTTTATATTCTCCCTCGGCAAGATTTTACTGGAATATAAAGACAGAAATAACTTACTATTGGCAGGGGATATCAATATAAATATTACTTACTATGATGACGAAATTCCAATCCAAGACTACCTGTGCTTACTGGCTGAGCATGGTTCACTTCCAGCTATAACTCTCCCGACTAGAGATAGATCATGTCTCGATCACATTTTTATTAAAAGTAAGGAAATCTCTGTTGGAATCGTTTGTAAATCAGATCTAACAGATCATAAACTGGTTATGGCTGGAATATCGATTGCTAAACAAAAACAAGATCATCCCTGAAAGTGGAAATTAACAAGAGACGTGGAATCCATTATAAGAGATCTAAAATCAGTGAACTGGGAGACGGTTCTATTTGGAGAAGATGTCAACAATCTGATCCAGGTATTTACTAACACACTACTCAGTATAGTGGATAAACATACAAAAAATCAAATGCAAAACGCTCAAAACGCATTATAAAACCGTGGATAACGCCCGGCCTATTACGATATATGCGCCAACGGGCTCGCTTACACACTCGGTCAAAACGGAGCCCAAATGATGAACTACAGCGTACAGTTTACACTCGCTATCGTAACTTTTGTAACAGATTGCTACGGAAACTCAAAAGGGAATACGAAAATAAAAAACTA
The DNA here is from genome assembly GCA_918857605.2 of Philereme vetulata. Classification (NCBI taxonomy): domain Eukaryota; kingdom Metazoa; phylum Arthropoda; class Insecta; order Lepidoptera; family Geometridae; genus Philereme; species Philereme vetulata. Next base: position 4,001,908 of record OU975482.1, read on the forward strand.
GAATCCAATAGAAACAACTCTAGACAAATTTGGAAAACCATAAAAGGTATCTGCCATCTCACTACGACTAAACGAGAGCCCCTAGAACTACTTCGGGCATACGGAAACACAGACCCCAAACAGGCTCTCGATTCTTGTAATGTGTATTTTTCTACTGTTGGCCTTAAATTAGCACATAATATTTTGACAAATTTAGAAGAGACACAGGAGAGCTTAGCCAACACTGTTACCACTGACAATCACTTTTCAAAATCATTCTTTATACACCCTACAGATGAAGTTGAAGTTGAGAAATTCATACATAATCTGCATATCGATAAGGCTCCCGGCTTAGATGGCATAACCAACTTATTGGTAAAGCAAATAAGAGATTTTATAGTCGCTCCACTAACTTTAATAAAATTATTTTTAATATTTAATAAAAACCTTTCAACCGGTATCTTTCCTGACTTATGGAAAGTCGCCACTGTTATACCCATACACAAAGCTGGGTCCAGAAATGTTCCAAACAACTACCGCGCCAATCTCCCTTCTTGGAGTGTTCTCAAAATTTCTAGAAAAGCTAGTAAATAATCGACTTGTCCAATATCTTAAATCTCGCAATATTTTATCCGCTAGACAATTTGGGTTTAGACAAGGTCAGTCCACCGAGGGAGCATTGTCTCTTTTATTGTCTAAAGTGGCTGCGCATTTGGACACAAATAAGAGTTGCGTTGGGGTATTCTTGGATCGCCAAGGCTTTCGACACTGTTTCCATCCCGATACTGTTAAATAAGCTGGAACAGTCTGGAATAAGAGGCACAGCACTTCACTGGTTTAAGAGCTATCTCACGGAACGAAGGCAGTGTCTAAGCGTAAATGGCATAACAAGTTCCCCACAGCATATTAGATTTGGTGTACCTCGGGTAGTATTTTGGGACCCACGCTCTTTATTCTGTATATAAACAGTATACATAATATTAGGCTGACCAACGCAGATATTGTATGCTATGCAGACGATACTGCCATAATTTTACACGGAACAGACTGGCAGAACGCATTCTCGTATGCCGAGCAGGGTTTGCAACAGGTAAACCAATGGCTACTAAGAAATCTTTTGACCCTTAACACGCAAAAGACCAGGTTTATCTGTTTCCACAAGACTAAAGCTTCATCGCCTCCGCCATCTCTATATGCTATCAAACTTCACAGGTGCAACAACTCACCGGCAGTAAACTGCACATGTGAAAAGATAGATCGAACTATCTCAATTAAATATTTGGGCGTTATATTAGACCAAAACCTAAATTTCAAAGACCATATTGCCAGTTTGTTATCTAGAACCCACAAAATCATTAACATCATGAGACTTTTAAGGAATTTAGCAAAATTTGACACACTGCGATCTTTATACTTAGCTCTCTGTCAATCAATCTTGACTTACGGTATCACATCCTGTGGCAGCGCTCATAAGACAACGATGATTCAACTAGAAAGAGCCCAGTGATCAGTGTTACAAACGATGATGAAAAAGCCCTTCAGATACCCCACAGAAAAACCCTACAATGAGAGTGGTATTCTCACCATACGCAAACTTTTTATCATCAGAACCTCTCTAGCGGTCCACAGGACAGTACTGAATAATGACCTCTATCAGGAAATGCGAAACCACAGAATTTTCAATCTCCAGACTATGCCCGTAAACACGACATTTGCTAAACGGTTTGGTCCCTTTGTTTCAATCTTCCTGTACAACAAAGTCGTTAAACGTTGCAATATCTAGAACTGTTCCGTTCACAACGCAAAATATATCTTAACCGTATGGTTAGCTTCTTTGTCATATGACTGCACTGAATCCCTACTGTCGACTTTGTCATAAACTCAAAGCATTAATACCTAAATATGTCCTACTATTGTTAGTATTTATTGTTCCTTGTATTTTATTACCTATATGTATATACCTAGTCAGGTCATAAATTCTGTCACATGTTTAATATAAAATAATTGAAACAAGTTTATTCATTATGTAACCATTTATATGCCAAAATGAACTTAACAAAACATAGATTCTTATGACACTAAAGTTTATTCAAAATGACTTCCGTGATTTTGAATACAGGCCTTCAATCTGCGCGGCGAGTCGTCTATCGCAGCACGAACGAGGTCCATGTCAATATCGGCGGCTGCCTTAATCAAGGATGTCTTGAGTCCATCCAAGTGTTGCCATATATTGTAATCTAACGGATTCAAATCTGGACTGGAGGAGGGCCAGTCTTCGTGCCGGATGAAGTCGATTTCACGCGCCGCCAGCCAGTCTTGTGTGCTCTTCGCTCTATAAGCTGGCGCCGAATCTTGTTGGAATACCCAGTGCCTGTTATTGAACATGGTATGAGAAACAGGTTCCACAAGGTTCGTCAGGACTGTATTTTGATACACAACTGCATTAGTTTTTACACCTTTCTCACAAAAATGTGCCTCTGTTAAGCCCTAATAAGAAACTCCCAACCATACCATGAGCGAGGATGGAAAATGACCTCGTTGGACACGCGGAATACGGTTGTTCGCTTCTTCACTACTGTGTGCGTACACCTTATCATTTTGTTTGTTGTAGCTCTCTTCTACGGTAAAAATTTTTTCATCCGAAAAAAGAATTTCCCGATATTTTTTTCCCGCGTACCGCTTCAACAAAGCGCGGCATCTCTTCAGTCTCAGGTCCATTAGACGAGCATTCAAACGATGTCCTGTTTTTCTTCGATATGCCCGAAGCCCTAAGTCTTCATTTAACACCCTTTTCACCGTGGTTCTGCTTAATCCCATCTGAAGGGCCAACAGTTTCTGCTTACGTTTGGGATTTCTTTGAATTCGCGCCTTCACAGCTTTTATCACTGCTGGAGTCCTAACAGACCGAGGGCGACCACTTCTTGACCTGTCATCTACACTAGAGTCTTCATTGTATCGTTTGATGGTGCGATAAACGAATCTTTTGGTTATATTAAAATTTTTCAGTATGTAAAAAATTTGAATTGGCGCGTAACCGCAACGATGCAACGCAATAAATGAAACACGGTCTTCTTTAAGCGTCCACTCCATATTTAAAAATGAGTAAAATTCTAAAATGTATACATTTTTATTTTCATGAACAATTCGAAATTCGAATTCTATAAACTTTTTTGTGGCCAGCATTCTAAAAGAAAAGTTTTTACTGTGTGACAATACTTATGACCTGACTAGGTATATCTTAACCGTATGGTTAGCTTCTTTGTCATATGACTGCACTGAATCCCTACTGTTGACTTTGTCATAAACTCAAAGCATTAATACCTAAATATGTACTACTATTGTTAGTATTTATTGTTACTTGTATTTTTAGTATACATACTTTTATATATATATATATATATATATATTATAAGTATGTACGTACCTTTTCTTACCATTTATTTAACAGTTACCCTAACCGAGGCCCTAAAACCTAAGACAATCGTATAGATGCCCACGATACAGATCTTTATTTAGTGTGGGTATCACCGGAAACCGGATCATGATTCTCAACAGCAAATCAGGATAGTCATTATAACCTATATATATACATTATCTACATATTAATACCTATATTTTTATCAACTTATCTAATTATAAGTACCTATCTAGTTTATAGTATATCAATTATAATTATAGTTTTATTTAAACTAAATAGAATTAAGGCTAATGTTTAAAAATCCTGTACTCTTGTTTTTGCTGTAATAAGCTTCTTTCATTTTCATTTTCAATAAAGAATTACCTTATGATTTAATAAAGAAGTCATATCCATCCAAAGGTTGTCTGGAAGAAATCGCTTCTAAGCGATAAGACCGCCCATTGTACTTGCTGCATTGTGTTTTTTTTTTATTTTTAAGTCTGTTTCTTTTGAAGTGTACAATAAAGTATTTTCATTCATTCATTTCATTCATTCATTCATTACCTTAGGGATAAGAGCGTAATTGATTTTTGTTTAAAGAAGAACATGAGTTTGCGTCCTCGATGTAATATATGAATAACTAACATATCAAGGTAAAATGTACAGTTTATTATGACTTACTCTAAGGTATTGGTTGTAGTCAAGCAAACTTGCGGTCATGAAAAATACTAACTTGAAAATTTGATTAATTTGTTTGTTATGTTATATCCTACTTAATATTATAAACGCGAAAGTTTGTATGTATGGATGTTTGTTACTCTTTCACGCCGGAACGGCTAAACCGATTGCGATGAAATTTAGTATGTACGTAGATCATAACCTGGATTAACACATAGGTTACTTTTTATTGGCAAACCACGCGTGCGAAACCGCTGCCAGCAGCAGTTTCGTAAAACTTTATGAAAATTTATTGTGTCGCTTTATTTCCGCGTCATATTTTAATTAAATGAGTGTGATCAACGGTTTTCCAGTAAATATATCAATAATTTATTTTTATCTAGTTGAATCGGCGAACTTAGTATCGCCTTGACATGCATATGGCGCGGGCTGTCAATATACGTCGGCCATCATTATCTGGATCAATGTATGAGAAAATTATTTTTCTTCATGATATCTTTTTTAGTATTTTTTTGCGATATTTTAATAGTTATTCTCCTATTCGGGACGGAGGCAAATACAACAAATCAAAAATCAACAAAATCGGTCCCGCCGTTCTCGAGTTCTAAGTGTTCGAACAAACCCGACTTTGTTTTAAATATTAGGATATACAAAGATAAGATTAGAGAATGATGTACTTCTTTTGCACTTTCCTGATGTATCAGGATTGCAGTTAGCGTAAATCTGTCATCTGTCTAGTGTCAAGATCTGTGGCTATCCCACGGAGAAGCAGGCGCAATAGTAGAGAGTATTTTAATTTAGTGGCAAAATTGGAGTATTCTTGTTTTCCAGCAGAAAAGGATAAACTGAATTTAAAAAATGTCGCGCACTACTTGGCACATACCTCGTAATCTCTTGCAATATGATAGCTTCCACAGATTAAACACTAGTGATATAACTGGTAGATACCAGTTACCAAGTAGGTAAGCAACTTGGCAACTTTTCAGTTAGGATTGGTTCTCGGACTGCTAAAGTCAAAATATATTTTGTATGGTGTCTTCATCAGTGCACTGACATCTTATCGACAAACAGATGGACGTCTGCATCCATCAAATTGGACAGTCTCACGTGTCTATAATTCCACCGGCACCTACCCTTCAAACAGTAACACAGCAATGCTGGTAAGCGCCAGAAATAGGTATGGTGGTAATTATTCTCCTGACGAGCCGTTTCAAAAAGAACTCTACTACATAAAAAAAAATTATGTTTACACCGGAAACACCCAGGGTATTGTCGATGCGTTCCTTACACTGTAGAAACCTCATTACATTTTTCTTAAAGCGTGCCATGTCGTAGCCCAATGGGAAAACCTCAGATGGTAGCTCATTCCACATCTTGCAAGTATGGGGTAGAAAAGATCGCGTGAAGCGTGATACCCAATTGTCGATGATATGTGGATGAGCTTTTTTAGGTTGTCGAGAAGTGCGGTGGTGAAATCTCGACGACGGGATGAGATCAAATAGCTTTTCAGAACATTCCCCATTATACAGGCGGTAGAATACACTGAGCGATCCGATGTCACGGCGTTGACTCAGCGGTTCCAGCCTGTAGGTCGGCGAGTTTGGGATCACCGATGATTAAATTAAATTAAAATTAAATATTTCTGGACATTTCACATATCGCTATCTAGCCCCAAAAGAGCTTGTACTATGGGAACCAGATAACTGATAGAATACTTATATACATTTTTGTAAATACATACTTATAATATATAGAGAAACAACCAGACCCGGAACAAATATATGTAGATCGTGCAAACATTTGTTCCGCGGCGGGAATTGAACCCGCTACCTCCTGCGTCTCAGCCGGCTATTCGCCCAATGCGCCACGGAGGTCGTCTTAATGGTGATAAATACTTATTAATTTAATTTATTTATTAAGGATTTCAAATGAGTACACAAAATACAATAGACGCGTTCTCCGTGCTCACTCTGTGAAGGCAACCACAGCCAACGCATAAATAATTTAAATAGATAATTTTGGTGGAAAATGAATACAGCATCTTTAGAGGCCATACCTAATTTCCTAATTTCCCAGCTTTTTCAAGCAACACATGTTCCTATCTCTATCTATCTATGTATTAGTATTAATATTATTATTTTTAACTTATTTATAGGATTTTAGGTAAGATAACTATATATATATATACATATATATATATATATTATAATTATTATGTTAGGCATTTATTATTATTTTCTAAGTTAGTTATTTAGAGCCTGTATTTATAGTTTCTATTTGTCTGTATTTTTATTTTTGTAGCTTTGAAATACCATTTATCTTGTGACACGCCTTACCTTCTTTTAGCACGACCAGGATGACTGGTAGTCTAGTAGACTACCAGTCATCCTGGTCGTGCTTGGATGACTTAATGCTAATAGCATTATCTTAGATAATGCTATATATGCTAATAGCATTATCTTAGATAATGTTATTAGCTAATAGCATTATCTTAGATAATGCTATATATGCTAATAGCATTATCTTAGATAATGTTATTAGCTAATAGCATTATCTTAGATAATGCTATATATGCTAATAGCATTATCTTAGATAATGTTATTAGCTAATAGCATTATCTTAGATAATGGTATATTACTAATAGCATTATCTTAGATAATGGTATATATACTAATAGCATTATCTTAGATAATGCTATATATGCTAAAAGCATTATCTTAGATAATGGTATATATACTAATAGCATTATCTTAGATAATGTTATTAGCTAATAGCATTATCTTAAGTAATCGTATACAGGGTGTTTGGTAATATACTGACGATATTCAAGGGACGTTTTCTCATAACATAAAAAAAGACATCACGGAAAAAAAATTCAATTTCACCGATACCCTTACCCTTCAAACCGGAACACAAAAATGCGAGTTTACTATTTGGCAGCAGAAATAGGTATGGTGGTAGTACTTTCCCGGACAAACTCTTTCACAGAGAGCTTTACTACTACTCACAGATTGTATGACAGATTGACCTATGCGTATTTTGTAAAACTAGTTCGGTTTTGATTTACGATGTTTTGAACAAGCTTTTATTAGGTCGACTTGTGTATCCTAACTAGCTAATCCAATTTCGGATCGTCCAACACTGAAAGTCAGAACCGGTATTGATACCTTTCCGGTAATGTTTTCCCAGCCCTAGTGTAAGAAGGCGGGCACTTTGGCACGTGTCGGCGTTCGTGCAAATAATTATTATTTTGAATCAGTAGTTGATTTCATTTCTGATTGTGCGGACGGATTTAGAAAAATTGCGATACTTAACTACAGGTACTCCACGGAAAGTGGTCCTGTCAAGAGCGCAGGACTTTTATCAGATATGGCACGGAACCCGGCAGGGCACGCGGACTGTTCCGCGGCACAGGGAGAGCAGTGAATTCCAGCCCCATGTTCAGGCGGGCAGGCCACCTCGCTATTCAGCGCGCATGGAATTTTTTGAAGAGGATCCGCTGGCGAGCACTTGTGCCCGCGTGTACGGTGATAGCGCTACCTATGGGTGAAGTCTTAGGGAGGAGGGCCAGCACCCGTATAGTTTTACACCAGTGCAGGAGCTCTGGACTCCTGACTACGAGACCAGAATGCGGTTTTGTTTGTGTCTGCTGCAGCACGGACCTTGGAAGATCGACAAGGACTACGATCGGCGAGTGCGCGAATACCTGGGCAGTGCTTATGGTAATCGATGGATTGGGCGCGGAGGGCCAGTTGCACAGCCCGCACGCTCACCGGACTTAACCCCCTTAAGACTTTTATTTGTGGGGTAGGGTAAAGGACTATGGCCATACAATAGACTAACGATGGCCATACAATAGAAAGTGACTTAGAACGCGAATTGTGAACGCTATTAATGTGGTGCGAAGTGACAGAGTCACGGGTTGGCACGAGTTCATGTGCATTGCTTTGGCCGTGCTATTCTTCCTAGACTCTAGATCAAGAAGGTACGTGCAACAACGTTTGTGAATAAAATAGTGTAGCTATACCTATCTGTGATAATAACTGTAGATAACTAGTGTAAGTTACTGTGTAACTGTACATTCTGTAGATAAGTACCAACTAAATGTCGTAAATAACTGATAGCTGTGTTGTACATATTTTGTAGGTACATAGGTAGCTAATGAACTTTTAAACACGCCAAATTATCGTTGATAAAGTGAAGGCACCTCCTACTTACCTCTCGATTTGAGGTAAGAGCTACCTACTACTTTTTCACGTTAATTTATCTGTCGACAGCCTAATAAAAGTGTGTTGGAAAGCTCGAGTTTACCTAAATTGATTAGGTACTTCATTTTGAATTGAATAAATCTTTTAAAATACTACTTCAGCTGTTTTTTATTTTTAAATTTGTCTCTGTAGTTTAGCTAGTCATTGCAAAGATCACGTCTACCCTATCTAATTTAGTCTTGGTCACTCTGCTTGAGTGAGCGGTAGGCATTTGTGAAACGCCACCTGGGCTCTAATACCTATCTATCTCAACCTAATCACTGCACTGACGTAGGTACCTACCTAGCTCACAGTGACCAAGAAAGAACTAGTGAGTGACACGACGAATTAAATTAATGTAGGTAGGTACCTACCTAGGTTAGGCCAAAAATACCTGTCTTCCGACCTATCATAATTCGAGTCAGTGACACCGATCGCTTGTAGGTACTACTCTGGACCAAGAAAGAACAAGCGAATGTAGAGGCACCTGTAGGGATATTTTTTTACCTAGTAGCTACGTCTTACCTATTTATAACTCAAAACGTAGATCTATGGTAGGCTAGTACCTACTACCGTAGGCAGGCATGTATTTTTGATATCTCTTTCGGAAATGGCTGCGGGTTTCGGGTTAGAAAGGGACAACAAGAGATATCTCGAGACATCACCAGTCTGTGGTTAGATGGCAAGCATTATGCAATAGCACAACATAAGTTTATTAAAGTGTTTCTTTTAACATGCTAAAATAAATTTCACATTTCCTTGGTAAACATTTCACAAATTTATTTATTATGGTCATCTAAACAACCCCTTTAATTTTTTTGCATATATTACCAAACTCCCTATATATACTAATAGCATTATCTTAGATAATGCTATTAGCTAATAGCATTATCTTAGATAATGGTATATATGCTAATAGCATTATCTTCGATAATGGTATATATACTAATAGCATTATCTTAGATAATGCTATTAGCATTAAGTCATCCTAGCACTATTCTATTTAGTGTGAAAGTATTAAATAAATAAATGTACCTACTCAGCTAACATCCACCCATTGAAATATAGGTCTCCTCGTTATAACGCCACTCTCTCCAGTCCTGTACCAGCGCATCCATCTTAGGTTAGTATAATTTGTTGACATTTTATCTATTAATGAAAGTAACTCTGGCAATTTGTTACTTTTTCACGACTAAACGGTTGGACCGATTTCGATGAAATTTGCTATATAAATAGATTATAACCGGGATTGGCCCATAGGTTACTTTTTACCCGACTGCGCAGAAGGAGGGTAATGTTTTTATTAACAAACCACGTGTGCGATGCCGCTGGCGGGTCAGCTAGATAGATTTAAAAAAATCATTTGCCGTGCGTTAGTCTGGAAAACACTCCAAAATGGCTCGACCGATTAGAATATTTTTTGTTGTGTTTGTAATTTACAGGACAAGGTTTGTATTGAAAGGAAAATATTGAAAACTTGTCTGAGAGACTTGAAAATTCTGGAAAAACTAAAAGTGCTGTTTTCTATGGGATTTTTGTATTAATTCAAGACCTTATATCGCTATATTTTATTTTTAAATCCGTGCGAAGCCAACTAGTTCAACTACTAGGTCAACTAGTTTGTTTATAATTACTGGGTAATCATTAATCTCCTAAAATCTAAGTTTTAAGCCTGTTTCTCCAAACGAATTCTCGAGTCGACCGTATTCATGAGACAATGGGTACCTAGGTTATATTTTACGAGCGGAAAGTATAAATAAATGATTTAGTCCGACTAGCTAGGTAGTTGCAAAGTGATAACATACATGGAAAATCATGTCATGGTTTATTGTTACGTCATCCGTCAACCTTGGCACTAAGAATGATTAAAACGTTGAAAATATCGCTATTTAATAAGCTACGTGTACTTATGACCCTAGAATTTCAAGTTAGGCTTAGACATTTTCGAAAATATCGATGGAAGTTTAGCTAATTTGACGCTCACTTCGAAATATCATAGAAATAGAACTAGTGCGTTAGCACTCTAGAACTTTTAGGCCGCAAATTCGTAACGGCGCGGCGGCGCGTGTAGCGGAGCGTTCCAGCGTGCATTCTCACCTGCAGCGTCGCGTTCGACGTGCACGGAACTAGTTTTCGCTAGAGCGCGCGTGCGAGCGGGGCGTCCAAGTGTGCTGACCAATTGGAGGCCGCCGTTCAAGGGCAAGTGTCATCACGTCAAAGTCAAAGGAACGAGACACGTGTATTGTTGTTGTACACGCCCGCTCTAAAACACAAGATTTTGTTCTGACAGCGAACGTGCTATGATCCAATGCTGTCAGAACAAAATCTTGCATTCCATCTCTAATGCCTCATGGTTCACAACCAACAAGGAGATCCATGAGTAGGTACCTAAAAATTCCCACAATTGACCAAGAAATTGGATTCTTATGGAAAAGATACTCGGATCGCCTAAAAGCCATGATAATCCACTGGCAAGAGCGCTGGTGAAAAATCATTTTGACACTAAGCGACTGAAAAGAGTTCATGTCTTGGGCAACCTGCTTGCTGCTTCTAAAGAACTAATGTTCTAAGGACTAATGTGTCTTGATCCCGAGCGCCATAAATAGATCAACTCATTCGCCAATAGTCCTCTAACTGATTGTGGATTACAATGAGAACAAAAAAAAACTCCATACATGCTGAAAACGTTGCTACGAATACACCAAGAGAGAAGTCCATGTACGTTCAGTAGTCGAGCGTGCACACTCAAAACAACGCTCCGCTGCTGTTCCAAATGTGCGGCCTTAGCATTCGCTCGCTCGTACGCCATAACATCTCGGGTATAAATGATCACTTTCAGACTTTGCTTAACAATATATGAATGTACTACTAAACTAAGTACCTATAATAAATTTTATCCCAACGCTTATGTATTAACTTATGTATTGACCCAAAAACATTCGTCCATCTGTCGTCGTGACGTGAGTATCACGATCAAATACTGATAAAGGGATTAGCAGTATCGCGACGGATGTCTAATCTTGCGTTGCCAAGGTCTGGAGTTAGATATTATTTGACACGATAAAAAAGTATAACAGCTACCTACTTTGATAAATTTAATGTTATTGTTAGATAAAAAATATGAAAGTGTTTGGTGAGATAGTTCTTAGATGCTAGAATCTTGATGGAATTATGTCGTACAGTTGGGTTATTATTTTTTTCTCAAAAAGGTAATAATTATCACTTAGCTACATGATATTTGCCATAATACGTACGAATTTTAGTTATCTCGTACGAAACAACTGTTGACCGCTAGAATAAAATAATATTTTTGTTGAAAAAATACATTTTCAAAACAAGCTTTTATAAAATTCGTAATCGGAACCGCAAGCAGATTCAAATGAGCCCAAACACTAGTAGCCTACTATAATCCATTCAGAAGTTCCGTTGTCTAGCATCCGTCTCCATCATGAGACAACCTCCATGATACCATATTATTGCATTATAAGTTACATATGTATTCCAAATTTCAGCTCAATCGGTTGAGGGGAACGGGTTTAAAATTCAGTTGCATGATTCCACTCGGACAAACATACATATGTACATTGCAAGTTAATAAAAAGCTTGTAAAAATACCTACACTCGCTGTTAAATTAACTAAAGTTTGACAAACTGACTATTATTGATAATTAAATCAAATCAAATCAAAAACATTTATTTGTGAACAACACCAATAGTACAACAGAACAAACACACACAGGAGGCATAACAAAAAGAACAAAGAAACAATAACCAAAAGATTAAAATTAAATAAAAATGCAAAATATTGCAGTGTGTGTGTCTCAACTCTCATCGTACTCACTGCATGTGTCACAAAAAGGCTTTAACTCAGCATGTGCTGGGTTGCACTGGCTACCCAGCGCTGGTCTTCCGTTAGAGCCTTTTTGAGTAGACCACGGATATCCGCCCACTAACTAAGCATTGAACAACTAAATACAATTAGAAAGAAAAGAAAGAATAAACATTTATTTGTGACGGTACTAAACATACACAGCACACAAGTAAGATACACGCAATATAACAATATAATACACACAAAAACAGCAATACCCAACAAATGTGTGTCTCACAATTACCTATATATAAATGACCGACGTCACAAAAAGGTGTCCAACTCAGCAAATAAATAAGCATATTAACTCAGCAAATAAATAAGCATATTAACTCAGCAATTAAATAAGCATATTAACTCAGCAATTAAATAAGCATATTAACTCAGCAATTAAATAATCATATTAACTCAGCAATTAAATAAGCATATTAACTCAGCAATTAAATAAGCATATTAACTCAGCAATTAAATAAGCATATTAACTCAGCAATTAAATAATCATATTAACTCAGCAATTAAATAAGCATATTAACTCAGCAATTAAATAAGCATATTAACTCAGCAATTAAATAAGCATATTAACTCAGCAATTAAATAATCATATTAACTCAGCAATTAAATAAGCATATTAACTCAGCAATTAAATAAGCATATTAACTCAGCAATTAAATAATCATATTAACTCAGCAATTAAATAAGCATATTAACTCAGCAATTAAATAAGCATATTAACTCAGCAATTAAATAATCATATTAACTTAGCAATTAAATAAGCATATTAACTCAGCAATTAAATAAGCATATTAACTCAGCAATTAAATAAGCATATTAACTCAGCAATTAAATAATCATATTAACTCAGCAATTAAATAAGCATATTAACTCAGCAATTAAATAAGCATATTAACTCAGCAATTAAATAAGCATATTAACTCAGCAATTAAATAATCATATTAACTCAGCAATTAAATAAGCATATTAACTCAGCAATTAAATAAGCATATTAACTCAGCAATTAAATAATCATATTAACTCAGCAATTAAATAATCATATTAACTCAGCAATTAAATAAGCATATTAACTCAGCAATTAAATAATCATATTAACTCAGCAATTAAATAAGCATATTAACTCAGCAATTAAATAAGCATATTAACTCAGCAATTAAATAAGCATATTAACTCAGCAATTAAATAATCATATTAACTCAGCAATTAAATAAGCATATTAACTCAGCAATTAAATAATCATATTAACTCAGCAATTAAATAATCATATTAACTCAGCAATTAAATAAGCATATTAACTCAGCAATTAAATAAGCATATTAACTCAGCAATTAAATAATCATATTAACTCAGCAATTAAATAAGCATATTAACTCAGCAATTAAATAAGCATATTAACTCAGCAATTAAATAAGCATATTAACTCAGCAATTAAATAATCATATTAACTCAGCAATTAAATAAGCATATTAACTCAGCAATTAAATAAGCATATTAACTCAGCAATTAAATAAGCATATTAACTCAGCAATTAAATAAGCATATTAACTCAGCAATTAAATAAGCATATTAACTCAGCAATTAAATAAGCATATTAACTCAGCAATTAAATAATCATATTAACTCAGCAATTAAATAAGCATATTAACTCAGCAATTAAATAAGCATATTAACTCAGCAATTAAATAATCATATTAACTCAGCAATTAAATAAGCATATTAACTCAGCAATTAAATAAGCATATTAACTCAGCAATTAAATAAGCATATTAACTCAGCAATTAAATATACTATGCATAAAAATAAATAACATAATAAAATACAATAATAATAATAACGCCTACCTATTTACTGTGAAGCCGGAGAGAGTCAACAAGAACTAAAATAGAATTACTACCTGGGGTCTTCAAGTCGCGAGTGAACAGGTTTCTTGGAAGAATGAAGAATGAACCACGCTTGGCAAGCGTGGTTCATTCTTCATCAGCGACTTCATCATTGCTTACCATCAGGAGAGATTGTAGAAATAAAGAAATAAAAAAAACGTGTTTATTCAACATAAGAAAGAAATAGGATAACAAAATAATTAGAACTATTTTGTTATTTTTCGAGTAGTGGAGATTCTTGTGAAAGGAAGGGCTCGCCCGGGGAAGTACTACCACCACACCTATTTCTGCCGCCAAGCAGAATTGCTGCGTTTCGGTTTGAAGGGTATGGTTGCCGGTAAAATTACCGGCACATGAGGCTTTAGCCGCTCTACACACTGCCACGCACCACGCTGCATGTTGCGTGAATGCGTGTTCTAACGTTGCTTGTAAGTTACTCCGTTTGTATAGAAAACACGCACAGTCCAACACAGAAAATACATCCACGCGCGTTCATAAGATCAAGCGCTCAAGCGCGGTGAAACATCCACCCCCGCGCGTATGTGCGGGGCGAGACGCAACTTGACGCAATGTATGGCACACCGAGTCCCGCAGTGCCGTGCGTGGTTTTGGAAGCGCACTATTTTGGAACTGCACATGCGAACAGATTTGAATAAATTTTCGGTGGAAGTTTGCACGGTAATGTATATCATATATTTTTTTTTAGTTTTATCATTCTCTTATTTAAGAAGTTACAGGGGTTACAGGTTACACACACTTTACCACTTTGGAAGTGTCTTGAGAAGCGCAAACTATTCGGTTTAGAAAATAATGATATTAGAAACCTCAATATCATTTTTGTAGACCATAGAAACCCCACACGTATGGGTTTGATGAATAATATTTCTTTTAGTTTTAGTTCTAAGTATGGAGAACCCCCAAAATATATTGTTTTTTTCTATTTTCGTGTGAAAATCTTAATGCGTTTCACAGAATACATCTACTTACCAAGTTTCAACAGTATAGTTCTTATAGCTTCGGAAAAAAGTGGCTCTGACATACGGACGTACATACAGACAGACAGACATGACGAATCCATAAGGATTCCGTTTTTTGCCATTAAGCTACGGAACCCTAAAAAGGGTGAAGCCGGAGCGTAGCTAGCTGGTACTTATTAAAGGCTTTCAAAATCGCAATAATAACCTAGGTTAGGTCATTCAATAACACAGCCATAAGACGTATATACATAAGTTATTCAATACCTACTCGTAAAAACAATGGTAAATTGTGACAAATGTACGATGTAATGCGATAAGAACGGGCCAAATGGCAATAGGCGGTGTTCACGCGATCGCCACTTGAGCTACTGACCTCACTCGTTGTGGACCATCCTTGGATCGGATACTCTTGAATCAATTATACATATATCTTTTAATCTGTCCGTTAGTATTGATATTATTATTATTCTTTTTATTTGATAATGGTATAGTTTAGTATATGATATAAAGTATTTAACTAGTATGTACCTATGCCATTTTTATTAGTCCTGTGCAAATTTTTCTTTAGTTCCCTTTCCTGTGCACAACCTACACATCTTTATGTACAATACACAAAGGTTATCTGGAAGAGAATGCTCTTTAGCGTTAAGTTCGCCTTTGTACTAGTTTTATAAGTGCAATAAAGTATTTTCAATCAATCAATCAATGTGTTCCTATTTCTAAATTCTAACTAGACTAAAACGATTACCGTAAGAAAGAAGGGACTCCATGATACATGTTACATGTTACAAGGATACATGTTATTGCAAATTGATACAGGAGATCCTATCTCAACCCCTGGAACCCACAGTTTTGTAAATTAATTAAGTTTTTTTTTCTGGGTTGGGGGGGCACTATTTATACCGCGCATTATTTCCCGAACCTTCTCGATGTTTCCACTAGTAACTAGAAAAGTGTAGGTATTTCGACTTACTACTATTTCTACTAGATTACTTTTTGCATATTTGACAATGCCATGATAGGACAAATAAAATGATGCTATGACTGATATAAAACTCCGACAGGTGCAAGAACCATGTTCGAAATTCAAAATTGTTCTGAAATACGAAATGTTTTTGAATTGCTCATGAGAGCATGGAGTTCCTAAACTTCTTAATGGCTACAGTATTAATACTTCTTTATTGTGCAATTAAAATGAAGAATCTAATAAAATGTTTGTAGAAGGAATTTTGTTTGTCCTGTTGTATGAGAATACTTTTTATCAAATTTGACTAACTTTCTCTGTTCAGATTTTTTTATCCGATACAATAAAATGATCCTTACAAAGGATTGCATCGATCGGCATCAAAAAAATTTTACCAACTTGATTCATTTTAAGGCGCTACTCACACTTGACCAAAAAAATTTTAATGGCAAAATGTTTTTCTTCGAAAACGAGCTGATGTTTTAAAAGAAACTGCACCTGTATCTCCTCTGGTTATGGGTGCTGCCGAACTGTTACAGTTAAAAAAACACTATATACTTATAGATAATATAACTTGCAAGTAATGATATTAACACGACAGAAGAAAGATAAATAAATAAATATTGCTGGACATTTCACACAGTGCTATCTAGTCACAAACTAAGCAGAGCTTGTACCATGGGAACCAGATAACTGACTACTTGTATACTTTTTTTGTTTGTAAATACATACTTATAATATATAGAAAAACAACCAGACCCGGAACAAATACCTGTAGATCATGCAAACATTTGTTCCGCGGCGGGAATCGAACCCACTACCTCCTGCGTCTCAGCCGGCGGTTCTACCACTGCACCATGGAGGTTGTCTGATGATGAGTATGATGATCGTAATAATGAGTACCGTTAGTTTAAATACCTATCATCCTATCACCAGTTTACCTCATTCACCAACAATGGCCACACAATAGTATCTGCAAGTGACTCTTCAGTGAAGTGCAGTGCATCACTGCACTCTGTACCTACCCTTATCGCTGCACAAACAGTGTCACACACGCTGTCTGCACAAAATAGATAGTAACAGATGTTATTATTGGTACAATGAGAGTTTGAGCGACTTGATTCTCGTACGCGCCCGTCTTGTGCCACACGGGCAGTCTGAAGTAGGTACTCGCTGCTGTCGACAAGTGATGGCAGCTCATACAATTACAGCTGATTAGCAAAGAGTCTTGCATTCCCCATCTAAATAGGTCCTACACCGCCCAACCAAAGTCCGATGTTTGATTTTGAAATTATTATTTTCTTTATTCCATAGGCAGACGCGTGGAGTGGACGGACTATAGAATGAGTGAAGAGAAAACTACCCCTTTTGTCCCTAGTTTTTTAGGGTTCCGTACCGCAAAAGGTAAAAAAGAAACACTTATAAGATCACTCAGCACTCAGCAAGTTGAAATTTATACCAGATACTGAGGTCTATAGTTCCTATTAAGTATTTAAAAATCAAGGTCCTGGGTTAACACGATAAAAAGATATGGGCAAATTTATATTTGCGCGAAAACTTGTAGATACCAAAATTTACCTTAATTTTCAACTTTTTGTAATTTTCGGAATTTTTCCTTTCGGACAATTCTAGCAAAAAAAAAACTTGAGAGGTGTCAAGGGACACCCGGATGGAACGAAGTTCTTTTCGATTAATTTTAGTGAAGGAATTGTAATAAAATGTTATTTTTTTAAGTTATATTAACATTTATTTTTATTATTAACAAATATAATGCAATATAAACTTAATCAGTTGGCTCAATTTTAGTAATAATTGGCTTGTGGCAACTGAAGTAGGAAACATATGTTTGGGATTCTATTTATTTAAATGTCTTGAAAAAACTGCAATTCTCGAATTTCTTTCTCTAAATCAACTTGGGCAAATCGGCGATGTATGTATGTTTGTCCGAGGATAACTTTCGAAGCGTCTATCCGATCATCGTGTAATATTGTTTTTCAGCTTCAGTGGAAACGGTCAAGCGGCATGTCTTATTTTGTACAGTGCATTCACATCGAAGTTCTAAGCAGATGGCGCTTAAAGAGAGGACATTTTACTCCAATGTCCTTCTCTCTTCAGCCAAATCGGTTCAGCCGTTCTTGAGTTATAAATATTGTAACTAACACGACTTTCTTTTATATATGTACAAAAAACCTGTATACACTCAACAAAAATAATCGTCGCGACACCACACTGGTCAATACGAAATAGAAAGACGAAACGAAAATAACTGGTTTGCTTTCTATGAGAGAGAGAGAGAGAGAGAGAGAGAGAGAGAGAGAGAGAGAGAGAGAAACACGCGCACGCCGCACGGCTTACTACTATCAAAAAGAGTCGTTACAACTTTTAATCTTAATTTTTTTTCCGTCTAGCCCCCTATCGCAACGCGTGATAAGGAACTTCGTTCCAATAATATATAAAAAAAATATATATAATAAAAAAAAAATAAAAAAAAAAAAATCCAAAAAATAATAAACGTAGTAAATTAACGGGTGTCCCATACATACATACATATGTACATACATAGTTGATGCCAATTAAGATGAGCTGAGTTGTATGGGCGCTCATACAATTTAGAAGACTAGCTTAATCGGCACCAACCTCAAATAACGTAAATAAATAAATTGTGCTATTGAATAAACTAAATATTTAAGTAGGGCTCCCATACAACGGACATGATTTTTTTGCCGTTTTTATAGATAATGGTACGGGACCCTTCGTGCGCTAGTCCGACTCGCACTTGGACGGTTTTTTTTCATGTTACCTATTGACGGAGCATATGGCCCACCTGCTGTTAGATAAGTGGTAACCATCGCCTGTAACAAAGTATTGCCTGATAGATCACCCACCTTAGAATCGTGCTCTACGATGCCCTGCGTCGATCAACGTCATAGTTTCACCGGCAACCATACCCTTCAAAGCGAAACACAGCAATGCTGCTTGGCGGCAGAAATAGCTATGGTGGTATTTCCCCGGGCGAGCCCTTTCATAAGGAACTTGTAGGAGCAGGTTCTGTTATTGCATTCGTCATAGCTTTGTGGAAATCCAAGCTTGATGACGGAGACGAACAATGCTTGATAAATTCTGTGACTTGACTCGTTGAATGACTTTGTACCAAACGTTTTATAAATAAATAAATAAATATAAATATTGCTGGACATTGCACACAGCGCTATCTAGCCCCAAACTAAGCAGAGCTTGTACCATGGGAACCAGATAACTGAATACTTGTATACTTTTTTTGTTTTTAAATACATACTTATAATATATAGAAAAACAACCAGACCCTGAACAAATATCTGTAGATCATACAAACATTTGTTCCGTGGTGGGAATTGAACCCACTACCTCCTGCGTCTCAGCCGGTTATTCGCTCACTGCGCCACGGAGGTCGTCTACTTATTTACTCACTTTTAATCTTAGAAGACTACAAAGCGCAAAGGTCTTACCGAACTATCATTTTATACTTAAGTGGTCTTGGGCGGGACACTTGGCAAGACGTGGTGACGACAGGTGGAGAAGGCTAGCGACTGAATGGTAGCCGAGGATCGGCTGCAGAAGGGTAGCTCATCTTAGTCTTTACAAATCACAAGTCCGATCTGATATGGAGTACTGCTGCCACCTTTGGGATGGTTCGGCCAAATATCAGCTCGCTACCTTAGACTCGATAGAACGTAGGGCTTTTAGGCTTATAGGTGAGCAATATATGGCGGAGACTAAGACCCAATGTCTCGAACACCGCCGTAAAGTTGCAAGCCTATCACGGAGTGAAGTCCGTGAAGCCTATCGATCTTTTACAGAATACATTTCGGGAATGTGCCTAGGAGCTTCTGATTCCGCCATCGCCTTTCCATCAAAGGACAAGCAGGCGCTCAGCTCAGTAAGTACCATCCGTACCTAGTTGATATACCACCCATTCGCACACACCGTTTTGCTTCTACGTTCTTGATGCGCACAGCTAAGGTATGGAACACTTTGCCGTTGTCTGTTTTTCCTAAAGAATACAATAGATGGATAAATAGATAGAAAACGCTTTATTGTATACCACACTTAAATTAACAAATAATATTTAAAACACTTAAAACTAGACACGCGATAATACAATTAGCGGTCTTATCGCTAAAAGCGATCTCTTCCAGACAACCTTTGGATGGACTGGATTTTTCTACAATCCGGGTCTCTTTAATGAAAGAGTGAATAGGTTTCTTCTAGATCTTCGTCCTTCATCTTAGACTACATCATCGCTTACCATCAGATGAGATGTGGTTAAACGAAGATCTATCTAGTTTAAAAAAAAAAAAGGTCGTCCGGCAGCGCGATGTGTGAATGACATCGTTAAAGTTGCGGGCAGTCAATGGGTGAGACTTTAGTGGGTGTAGTCGGGCTTTGGATGTTATTAGTAGTCGGACATTTTTTTTTATATATTAATGGCTTGCTTTTCGCTCTTTGGCGGTGCGCATAATAAAGGTCGAAGAAAACCGCTTTGTGCGAATGGGAGGTATTTCTACCATATAGCGATGGCGCACCGCAGAGCGTCTGGTTGTCCGTTGATAGAATGGAGATGGTAGGATCAGGTTGGAAAGTTCCGCCGCACACTCCCCGAAATGTACTCGATAAAAAACCGAGGGCTAGCAAGCTAGAGCTTTCCTTATCGGTGCCTATGAGCTTCTTGGCTCTTCTCTCAATTGATTCCAGAGCTTCAAGTTGGTACTTCGCTGATCCGTCCCAGAGGTGAGAATAGTACTCCTAACGGGATCGGACTTGTGCTTGGTACAAGTTGAGCAACTGTCCCGGTGTGAAGTAGTGCCTCACCTTTGCGAGTATACCAACCTTTTTAGCAGCGAACTGGGCTTTCGACTCAACATTTGACATATTATTTTAGTGTCTTATTATATGTGTCTAGCTGACCCGCTAGCTACTGTCAACGCTTAGCAGCGCCCCCTTTACTTCGACTTGTTTTAAAATAGTACCGGGATTTCGTACTGAAAACAATTTTTATCTTAATAAAATATAGTGCCGTACTCGTGACTTACCCGTGGCACTTCTTGTTTCTTCATTTCATAACTAGTTCAATTAGAGACCTTTAACAGTTCCAATCATCTTCAAGGATACTCTTGGACATCAGAGCTACCGTCCCGAAAGATGTCTACGAAGGCAGCAGAGTCGGAGTAAGGGCCTTTTATCAAGATTTTAATTAGCTTGCAATGTTTGTTTGTATGTTAGTTTGTTGGTTTAGGTTAAATATTGCGAGCTGAATTAGAACCACTTCCTGTTATTCTACGGAGTTGAAATTTGACATGTTGGTTCAGTTCCGATGACAATGCATTTTTATGGTAAGAGTGATCTGATTCTACACCCTGGATTAGCTCCAGACGAAGGAATTCTTCATGGTCAACAGCACAGACACGAAATTTTGTGTACGCATTTTAATTTTATAAAAGCTACTAGTTTTGAAAAAGTAATATCTCAATAAAAATACTTCTTTCTCCATGACCCTCGTGCCGGCTGGCATGAATCGGTAATGGATAGAGATATCTGGCGGACTCTGTTGGAGGCCTGGATTCACTTTGGGTCGTTCCGCCTCCACCACCGCAGTATGTAAGTACAGAAAAACAATAAAAAAATCTTGTATTTGCGGGTCCCAGGACAAATGTTTCTCCGGTTGATCTAGCAATGTTTGTTCCAGATATCATCCATTGCACGCCTTTACGTGATGTTATATGTTATAAAATGATCAATAATAATTGCAATGCATATATAATTTTTGTTCCTACGAACTAAAACTTGGGAATGGGGAAGATCTCCATTTGCAGTACCTGATATCCACGCCACAGTCAGGCAGTCCTGGATAAGGAAGTTCGTGTCCCACTTCAATCAAAAGTTAGAAATTGAATATGCATTTTGTATTCAATAATCGCTCGCGCCGCGGCGCCAGACACAGAGGAGGAAAACTGCAACACAACACAAGTTTCAAGTAGTTCAGTATTTAACTTACTTTGGAGACCACTTAAGGGACTTCCCTTCAAGTCTTTTATAATAACATCATTATCATCATTCCATAGAATGTCCATTGCTGAACATAGGTCTCTCCGAAAGATTCCCAGAACGACCGATCCTGCAACAGCTCCCAGCAATCTTATCTATTTTGTGGGGGGCCGTCTTACGCTAGCTTTCCAGTGCGTGAACTCCACTTGATAATCTTTTTGTCCCAACGGCCGTCAGGCAACCCACTAAACATATTTGTCAGACTGAAGTGTTTTTCTGTTCAGCCAAGACAAATATTGTTTGTTTTCTTGCCTTTCTCATATTTTTATCTAGGTTAAGAGGGTAAAGGGTCTTTCCTCGATTCTTCCCTGTACTCTACATACCTACATTGAATGGTCACGTATACCAATTGAGTAATACAGTCAGCAACGAAAGTAGATTAACAATTTTTTCGATGTGCCTTTGTAGGAATTAGTAAAAAATTAAAAATCTAAGTGGACCAAATGTTGTTACGCTAGATTATTATCATTATCAATATCAGATCGTCCGGTGTGTTGCTCCAGCATGTGCGTACACCGATGCATAATTAATTTTTTTTGTTTTTACTTTTTTATTGTATTAATTTAATCTCATTTCATTTATTAATATTTTGCCGTAATATATTTGTTATTTTATCTGTTGTTTATTTTAAATTTAACTTACCTACTCATATTATAAGATTTATTTATTTTATTTTGATTGTAAGTACTTAATTTAATTTATTTTATTTATGGATTAATATTATGAATAAAAAACTATACGGTAAATTAACGGTGTATACAGTAAATAACGAAGAAGAACTTGAACTTTGAAACTTTTGAAACTCAGTTAACTGAAAGCACTGAAAATTTTTAGAGTTCCAAAGTCGAACTGTGTAAAATGTTTATTCTGTTTTATATACCAACTAATAAATGTACTAGGAACTTACACCCTTATAGTTTCGCAATGTCCATGTGTCTGTTTGTAATTTTTTTGTCGTAGTAAAGCGGAAATTTGGAATAATGATAAATTTTGGTGTTTATTATTCGCACACTCCATCTTACCACGGGGCACGGGATAGAGGGGGGGGGGGGGGGATTTGCTTGTTTGACACCTTGGTGGTGTTAAAAAAATAAAACCTTTTGATTGACACTGGATGGAAAAGCAGTGATTCCAGAGGAAAATATGTATTGTAGGGTCACATTAGGAATGACTAAATGGGAACTCACCAATATTAGTCACTGTCTGTACATGTTATAATTTGTGTTCACGGGATGCGATGTCAATTGCTTTGGCCTTGCCACTGTCGCTGGCTGGTTATCCAATATGCAGATTATTATTGATGACCCCCTTTAGCTAGGAATAGTATAGGGAAGTGTTTTGCATCCTATGCGCTTCCATGCACATGCAAAAATCATTGCTACGCGTAATAGTAGGTACGCACGGATACACATGAAGCTACACTTCTTTCGCTGAAGGTACTTGACGTACATTGAGACAAATTCGAAGCGAATAAATAATCGATCGAGTTGACGATATTATTTAGGTATTTTCTGGAAATCGCTATCTCGCCTGAACGGGTGAGATTTTAGCGGACGACTTGACGATTGACTCAATAATTCCATTTTATTTATTTCGCTGTGTGCATATTCTTAGGGAAATCGAATGATCTAGCTAGGAGAACGGTGACGCGACGTTTTGTGATCAAGCGTGAAACTTATGGAATTCCCTATAGGGAAGTATTACCTTTCCTGTTACGAAGTAATAAAGTGCAAGATAAGTACATAATTTAAAACTAATTAGACTGGAAACTGCGACATAGTATTTTATTAATGCAGTTTCCAGTGTTCACATTGTTTTTAATCACATGTAAAAAAGTTCACTGAAAATAAATCTTAAAAAAAAATGTATGAACAACATAGCCATTAGCCCTCATCATCATCATCAGCCGGTAGACGTCCACTGCTGAACATAGGCCTCCCCCTTAGATCGCCACAACGAGCGGTTGGTAGCCGTTTGCGCCCAACGGCTCCCCGCGATTCTTACTAGATCGTCGATCCACCTTGTGGGGGGCCGGCCGTGTGGTCCCGGCGTAATAATAGGGCCACCCCTTCTCATCCCGCGGGAGCCGTGTGAGCCGGCAAAGGGAGTTGTTCCAGGGAATAGGCAGCAGCATTCTTCTGTGTACTAAACACCAACCACTGCGATCACCAAGCCGCCTGCCAAGCGTGGTAATTATGGCAAAACCCCCCCTATGACAGACACAACACACAAACGGCCCCCAGTCCCCGGCGGCTCCGTCATCCCTGGAAGTGGTAGCAACCAGGGCAGTGGCGGAGCAGGGGGTGCTAAGAATCCCCGGCAGCGATCCAGCTACCACCACCGACGACTGGACATTAGACCTATTCATTACTTATATTTTCTTTTTTACTACTTATATGGCAAACGAGCATGCTGTCCACCAGATGTTAAGTGGCTACTGCAGCCCATGGATATCCACATAGAATTAAAAACAAGCTATTACGAGTATGTTGTCTTGATCTCTATGTAGATACGTTGCCATACTATAGGAATTAGCTGTTATGCCTATGTGCCAGTAATTACAGGAACATACCATTACCATCTAACCGGAACACAGCAGCACAAGTGCTGCTATTTGGCGGCAGATAAAGGTAAGGCGGTGGTGCCCACTTCCTCGAGCTCGTTCACAAAAGCTCTACCACCAGTGATTACTGATTAAAACGGGTATTTATCGCGTATGTACATTTTTTATTTCTTATTCCGACGTTTCGGCTGTGGTCGCGAAAGTATGACATATATTATTAAAACTAGAACTTTTTAAATTTTCCCGAACTATATCGGTACTCATGTTTTTAAGACATATTTTTAGACCTATTTTTTGTCTGTTTTATTACCTACTAGTGGACCCGCCGAACTTCGTACCGCCTTGACATGCATATAACGTGGGCTGTCAATATACGTCACCCTGGTAGAATTGTCAATTGTTGTCCCCGGCCATCATTATGTATGAGAAAATGAATGACTTCCACAAATAATTCAATACCAAAATTAGCCATATCGCTCCACCCGTTCTCGAGTTTTAGCGAGACTAACGAACAGCAATTCATTTTTATATATATAGACAATATCTCGGGATAACGCCGACCGAAGCATGTTACAAACGATATTAATTTTTTTTACATCCTCTTTGACGATATTTGCAGCACGCATTCTGTCAACTCTATGTCAAACGTCATAAGGTTACATTATAAAAGCGCTAAGGTTAGATTATAAATAATTTTATATGGTGGTTAAGTATTCTTAAATTTTCTAATTTTGCGCGGAATTTTCTTAATTTTTTCTTTCATAAGAACCTTCACCTGACAATAAGAAATACAACAAAAAAAATTAGCGAAATCGGTCCAGCCGTTCACGCGTGGTGGCGTGCCCAAGGGAAATAGGGATTCATTTTTATATATAGAGATTTTAATGCGTTGACTTTCTTATGAATGAATGTATAATTTAATAATTTCGGTGTATTGAAAATATCAACTATATAGCAATTAATTTGCTATATAAAATAGTGATAATTAATTTGTATAAATATCCGTTATTAATCTGTTGTTTGCATGCTAAGTAAAGTAAAACGATGAGGTATGCAACCAATCCTTATCTATAACTCTTATCAATCATACCTCCTTTAGAAAAATAATTTAATTTAGTGTTTAACCAACTTCAAAAAAGGAGGAGTTTCCCAATTCACTATCATCATATATATTATGCTACAGATATTATATATTAGGCAGCAGCAACTTATGATCCAGCAATTGCACGATGCTTCTTTGGTAGTGGGTCTTAAGATGAATATGTCCAAGACGAAGGTGATGACGAATGTTGCCGGATTCCCGAACTCAGCTGTGATGGTTGGAAGCAAGAAGCTGGCAGTAGTCGACAAATACCTTTATCTTGGACATATTCTTTCTTCTGGTAAAGAGCATCAGAACAAGGAGGTTTCTAGACGAATACAACTCGGGTGGGCTGCATTCGGAAAGCTTAAAGAGGTTTTTCGGTCAAAGAAGATCCCACAATGCTTGAAAACCCGTCTGTATAACCAATGTGTCCTGCCAACAATGACTTACGGTGCCGAAACATGGCCGCTCACTAAGGAATCTGTGTACAGAGTACGAGCCGCACAGAGAGCCATGGAGCGCGCCATGCTTGGCATCAACCTGCTGGATCGAGTTCCTAATACCGAAATCCGACGCCGGACGGAAGTCCAAGACGTCGGAACAAGGGTGGTGGAACTTAAGTGGAACTGGGCAGGACACTTGGCTAGACGAGGTGATGGCAGGTGGAGTAAATCTTTGACCGAATGATGGCCAAGAACAAACGTAAGAAGTCTAGGACGTCCGTCGGCGCGGTGGGTCGACGACATAAAGAAAGTCGCAGGCAACTCCTCGATGCGCGCAGCACAGGACCGGGAAGGGTGGCGTTTACAAAGGGAGGCCTACACCCAGCAGTGGGTACTTATGGGCTGAGGATGATGATGAGGCCGCAGTGGATGCCAAACGACGCCCACTGCTGAACATAGGCCTCCCGCACAGATTTCCAGAGCAACCGATCTTGTGCGACCTGCACCCAACGGCTCCCAGTAACAAAGCAAGTTTCTCAATTAGACGGTTTGTTTGGAAGTTCAGCAATCATTATTTACTACGTTATCAGATTCCAATACTCTTAATTGGTAGAAAGGGGTAATCCAGGGGCGGTCAAGGTTTGATGAGATCTTCACTTTGCAAAGGCATCTGCAATTTTTAACAATTTTCTGTTTTCTTAAGTCGATTATATTTTTGTTATTAAGTACCTGTATTTAATTTAAAAAAAGTTATAACAAGTCTTTACACTTCTTTTCTCTTCTTCTTTCTTAGTTTTCTTTCACACTTTGCACTTCTCTTTACAAGTCAACAGCATTATAAAAACTGTGAGTAATGTTATTAATGACTAATGAAAATCCACATAAATATTCATTTTGCGTTATCCTTATTATACAAAATGTAGTTAATTTAGAAATCATCTTATTTTTCTTCATAATTAGCGCACCGTTTCGCTAGCTCATAGAAACTTACCTCATGAGAGGAGGTTTGCGGGTTCGATTCCCGCCGCGGAACAAATGTTTGCACCATATACAGACATTTGTTCCGGGTCTTGATCTTTCTCTACATGTATATTTTAAGTATGTATATACAAAAAAAAACCTTAGTACAAGCTTTGCCTTAGTTTGGGGCTAGATAGCTTTGTGTGAAATGTCCAGCATTATTATGCTGCAAATAAATTATTGTCTATGCCGTTATTATTACGTATGTCAAATCCTGGTATCTTATTAGTGCGCACCTTCTTGTACTGCAATAATGGCCGACCCATATAAAAGTTCATTTATAAATTTAAAGGCAGGTAGTGAGAAAGGTAACACGTGAGTCATCAGTCTGGCGCAGGCGCAGGTAGAAAATCCACTTCTTGCCCACGCTCTCTAGTGATGTATTTACTTTATTATCGATATAAACTTATCGATCATTGAGTCGATAACCAATCTTGTGTCGAAGGCAACCTTAGGGTTTCGAGATAGCTCTCAGAGTTTACAACTTCAAGGTGTACCTGTCCATAGTGGCCCATAACCAGTGGCGGCGCTAAACTAAACGTGGACGTAGGCGACATCAACTTTGCGAGGTCCCTTTCATTTCCCAGTTAAAAAGAAAACGTTAAATTGAATGAGCTGAATTATACATTACTATGGAAGATTGATAAATGATGACAAAAATTACATACTGGATTCCAGTTCTTTTGAGCCTTTTTTTATAACATTCATAGTGTTGCCAGACGACACTGCGACTCTAGATAAATACTACTCACGCGTATGGAAATAATTACGAAAACTAAACTTTTAATAACTTGTAAAGTTTTTTTGCGAGGCCCCCTTAGGCGTGAGGCCGTCGGTGGTCGCTGATATCGCCGACGCATAACGCCGCTACTGCACTCTGGAAACAAATCACATTAGGTAGGTACCTCAGATAGGCGGGAATCCCCGTGATAGTGACGCAACGCAAGCAGATGTTGCTAGACTAATTAATAATACATTTGATATGTCAATTATAATATTTATCGTTTTATGACCAGTAAAAATTTTTCGTCACGTTCTCGGCTTAGTAATGCATAACCCTCCGAGCCGCGCGGGCCCTTGGACTGCGAGGCCATAGGCGGTGGCCTATGTCGCCAAAGCCTTACGCCGCCTCTGCCCATAGCGTTTTTAAAAGTTTGTACACGGGCAACCTACGGGTCAACTACACCAACAAATCGCTGGACGCTCTACGTGTCCAATATAATAATACTTTCAGGATGATGTTGAGGCTGCCGGGCTTTTGTACTGCCTCAGAGATGTTTTCGCGGACCAGGACTGATGGATTCCATGCCATCATCCGCAATGCTGCATCTCTGATGAGCAGTGCGAGGCAGCCACAACAGCATCTTGAAAACAATTGCTGAGAGACGTACCTCTCATATTTGGAAGCGCTTTGTACCAAGAGTGTGAGAGTCTCCCTCTGTTGCAAAGTGCAACCAACTATGTAGCTATTTCGTAAACTAGATTAGGTATGTAAATAACCATTTTATTAAATTCCTATATTTATTAATTTTTAATAACAAAATAAAACAATAATTTAATAAATCAATGCCGTGGGGTGCCGGTAGTAGAATGTTACCCCTCCTCTCATGCCCGTGGATGCAGTAAGAGCCTGCTAAAGGATACCTCCGGAAGATGGGCAGCAGCGTCTTTCCGTGTATCAACATCCCGTACTGCGCTCGCCAACCCGCCTGCCAAGCGTGGTGAGTATGGCAACTACCCATCATGGAGATCCATGGAGGCCTGTATTCAGTAGTGGACGTTTTACGGCTGAAATTATGATGATGAATAACAAAATCTAAAAGTATGTGCTGTCAGAAATAAATTTTGATTTGATTTGATAACAGATGCGGTTGGAGAGAAAGAAGGTAGGGCTTTGCCCTGCAGTGGGACACCACATGCTGTGCAGCCTTTATTAATTATTATTATATACAGTGTAAACTCCATGTAACGTCACTCGTTTTAACGACACACTCTCTAAAGCGTCGAAATCACTCGGCTTTGGTTGGTTTAGCTTGTCTTCCATACAATGATACACTCTGTATAGCATTACACTCACTCTCAATAACGACAACAATTTGTAATAAAAAGTTCTTTTTAAGTTGCCAAATTAGTAAAAACTGCGCAGCTGTGTATATCCTTTTGTCGTTTTATTATCCTAGACCATAATAAACTCGACTGCCGGCATCATACACACCAAACTTTCTCAGAAATCCGTTCTTTTGTTTACAAAATGGGATTGCTTGCACGTGTAGCTGCAGACAGTTGTTAGTAGAAGTGATGGATTTTATCTATACGTTGTCATATTCTTAGTAGCAAAAGACGTCAGACGAAAATAACAGACTATACGCAATAGCGTTCAAATTAAAACAGATTTTTATTGTAGGTACTATTTAACAAGACAAATCAGAAATAAACGTTTTCTTTTTCTAATACAGATTTTACTTCTCTCCATTTAACGACAACTCTCTATAACGTCAAAATATGCTCAGTCCCTTGAGTGTCGTTATATAGAGTTTACACTGTATATATGTATTTGAAAGTAAGTCTGTCTCTCTGTATTATGTTCATTTGTTACGTTTTCACCCTTTCGACGCATCGTAACTAAACTACTAGACCGATTTCGATAAAATTTTGTATACAGATAGATTATGACTAGGATTGGGACATAGGCTACTTTTTGCCCGAGTGCACAGGAGGGTAATGTTTTTAAAATAAAAGTTCTCTACGCACGCTTAAGTTGGGGAGTTACGAAAAGTGCGAACGGAAGTTAAAGAGGGATATATAAGTTAGTAAAGATAAAAAGAGAGAGAGTTAAGTTTCGTATATTACTGTAGGGGCAAGAGAGAGAGAGAGGTGCGAGCACACATTTTCTTTCTCTCATAGCCAGTTGATTTGTAGCATATCTCCTATCCCAAATTAGCCTATATTATACAAACTGCAAATATATACAAACATATATACATATATATGTAGCTAAAGAAGTTTTACTTCAGTCATGTGGTCTAAACCACACTCGTTTTTTATTGAAAACCACGCGTGCGAAACCGCGAGCGGCAGCTAGTTATAAACATAAATAAGTACTAACCTATACCTAATAGGCAGGTTATCTCGTAGATTACGAGAACGGTTGGGAAATAAAGGAGCTCGAGTGGTGACATGCACGCGTGAGAAGCCGCGTGCGTTAGCTTGTCAGACATAAAGAGTAATTATATATCAATCTTACACGTACACACGGCTACACATCAAGCTATATATTTCCAGTATAAGCTGACCTCTCATTCTACGAAAAGCCTACACAATGCGAAATGTATAGTTCGATGTGTAGCCGTGTGTACACGTAGAGTCAGATAAACTCAAAACGAAATCGTCTCCATCAATGATTATTGCCAGTATTGGTATATATAATATAATATTATTACAAAATTTACGACGGAGTCTCGATTCCAGCTGCAGCGTAGGTACTTCTAATGAATACGGTTCTAAGAAAGGTGCAGGTCATCATCATCAAAACATACTTAACGTGTTACTTTGTTTTTTTTATAAATTATAAAAAAATAGGCTAGCGTTTGACAATAGCCGTTTGACATAGACCGGCTGAGCGCCGCTCGCGAGCCGCGCTCAGACTTCCTGCTCGCGAGCCGTGGCACCCGAGTTAATTTGTGAAAAGTTCCGAGCCGGGCTCGCAAGCCAAGGTGAACTGGTTTGAGCATTCAGTTTCTCTCCGTATAACTATGGAAAACCACGTATTATTAGCTGCTACGGATCTTCCTCCAGCAATCTACTCGCTTGCTTTTATTTAAATGATCTGGATCTTTTGAATCCTATAACATTTTGAAGCTTCGGTAAAGTTGTATTAAGCGAATACTGTCTTCTTTATCCATTTTTGATTCACTGGCTCGCGAGTGTCGTTACGTCCGTCCACACCGGGCGAGCAGCTCAGACTGAGCCGCCTTTGATCATCGGCAAAAACTGACAACGCATGGCTCGGGGCCGAGCGGCGCTCGGCCGAGCCAACGTGTGCCCGAGGAAGCCCGAGCGCCGTCCACACCGGCCGAACTATTGGCTCGCGAGCGGGACTCGCGAGCCGCGCTCAGCCGGTCTGGACGCGGCTAAAGATCTGGCCTGATGGTAAGCGATGATGCAGTCTACGATGGTACACGCTTGACTACAAAACTTTGTAAATAGTCTATGTCTCAAAACAGGCCATAATATATCTACATACTAAATCTAATTGAAATAGCTCCAATGTAACGTATTGTTTATTTAATCTAGTTTTTTTATTTATCTAAAAGCGTAGGCTTTAAAGAGGTAAATAGGTATTAGAGTTGCCCATTCAAAGAAAACGAAACCGCAGAATGTCAAGATAGTTATACCATATAATGGCATTCCCATTAGCTGCTCATTTGAGGAAATTCATTCAATTTAATTATAAAACATATTATCTAAATTAATACTAACATTATACTACCTAATGTGCTGTGGAATGTGACACCTAATATCAAATCTTAAAAGGTTTATGACCTTATTCAATGAATTAGCACATGTTTTACAAGGGCTGGAAGTGATTGATTGTATTTGTTGTGTTATTTATCATTTTTTAGGGTTCCGTACCCAAAGGGTAAAACAGCACCCTATTACTAAGGCTCCGCTGTCTGTCTGACCGTCTGTCACCAGGCTGTAACTCGTGAACCGTGATAGTTAGACAGTTGAAATTTTCACAGATGATGTATTTTTGTGACCGCGATAACAACAAATAAAATGACTAAAAACAGAATAAAATGAACAATTAAGGGGGGCTCCCATACAACAAACGTGATTTTTTGCCGTTTTTATAGATAATGGTACGGAACCCTTCGTGCGCGAGTCTGACTCGCACTTGGCCGGATTTTTTCACTAGTAAATTATGGTCTCTTTAATTTTTAAATAGAAATAAGGATTTGTCATGTTGTCTGTATTTAATTTATGAATGTATTTTAGTATTTATGAATGTAACTATTTTTATTTTTAAAT
Organism: Philereme vetulata; assembly: GCA_918857605.2. Lineage (NCBI taxonomy): Eukaryota > Metazoa > Arthropoda > Insecta > Lepidoptera > Geometridae > Philereme > Philereme vetulata. The sequence goes on from OU975482.1 coordinate 4,034,135, forward strand.
AGAAATATGGATTTGTCATGGAGATTGTAGGAATTATTCCGTTTACATACCAGTCTTGCTAGGTTGCGAAGTAAGCTCGCCTAGTTTTTATAGGTCAAAGCTATCATTAGCAGCGCAGTCGCAAAGAAAATGCAATGCTGTTTTCGCGTGGTCAACGTCAACGTTAGCTGCTAATGCTAAAAAAAATGTTACTCCACAACATAAAACAAAGTGTAATTAAAATCAAACAAAGTGTTTTTACTTTTAACTTGCCTGTAATTTGCTATTCGGTACGAAAACGGAATTGTTACCATACATTAGCATAAACCATAAAATTGTAGAACAGTAGTTTTTTATTCGGTACGTAGCAAGCGAGGTATGTAAACGGAATAATTCGTTATATTTTTTCTGTGGTCGTTTATTTTTTAATTATATTTTGTAACTTTTGAACTTCATTTGACCATAATCTCACCTGACGGCAAGTAATGATGTGGTCACGAAGATATAGAAGACACCTATTCGCTATTACTTTAAGAGACTCGGATTCTCGTCTTCAGAAAAAACAATCACTATCGAAGTATCGACAGGTGGGCTAAGGTACTAACAGAGTGGAGGCCGAGAACTGGGCATCGAAATAGAAATAATGCCAGCAATGAAGAGAGGCCTATGCCCAGCAGTGGGTCGACACGGGCTGATAGTGATGATGATGATCGAAGTATCGAAGGAAAAGATGTAAAAATCCCATCACTATCGACTGGTGCGTAAATCTAGTAGCCCTACAGTTTTTACAACGGAGCTTGCCACCTCTCTGTCCCTCCTGCATCATTAATCATGCCTCTCTGTCTTCCGCGGGTGTACCTTATAACTGGATTATGAAAAGTTGATAAGATTTCTGAGTAGTTCCACTGGCTCCCACTCATAGGCAGTTAGGGCCATTTGAGATTTGATTGAGCGAGTTTGCGGTAATCAAGCGTTTTTTTAATTTCTTAGATTCGGTAAGGATACCGATGTGAAATATGGAGTACTTACAATTTAAACTCAAACTCGAAAAATATTATTCAAAAAAATATTCTTCTGGCCATTACCCCACGACTTTGATTCTGGCATGTTATGCATGGATGAGAGGCTCTTTGAAACGGCCAAGAAAGAGCAAAAGAGGCTTTGGTACACCATCAGATTGGTGGGTGTGACGTTATCTGTCCCGGATCTAGGTACCCGGCAAACCGGGGCAATTCATGTTTGAAAAATAAACTTATTTCACAAAACCCGTTTCGCTAGCATCCAGCACACGTTGTACCTACTATAGATTATTAATTTGATTTGAACCACCAGAACCCCCCTCTGGCTACGCCCGATATCGGTGTAAATATTATGTTGTCCAGTCATTAAAGCTCTAAAATGACATGAAATGACCTTTTCATATTGACACTAAATTGATATATTATTATACACCTGATTGACGGTAAGTGATGGTGTGATCGAAGATGGAGAACGCTTACCTAAAATTTTATTCATTTGCTGTTCGTGTTCCAGGGCTGCTGGTAGGATTTCCCGTCACGCTAGCCTTAATGATATAACGCTGGGATTTTTGCAGCGTCAACGTTCCAGCCGTTCTCGAACCGAACGGTCTGATACGTGATGATGGTAAGGGGCCTGACGGTATGACTCTTATACCTTGGGAGAAGGTGATAAAGGCCTTTGGTGTGGGATGCCAGATGCGTCGATACCGTTGTATGATACCGCCATCTCATCTGTCTGGTACAGCAGTTGGGGCTGGTGCAGCGGCAAATTCAGCCGAAGATCTCAAACGGTGAATAGGACGTCTCGACAGAGCTTACGTATTTGAGCCATTTGGGGTCGTGACTGGGTTCATGGGGTACCGGGGCCCATCGTGTTTTCAAAATTATTTCTGGGCGTCTGGTCGAAGCGACGTGTGATCCTTGTGATCAGAGAGCTGGCGCTTATCTGGGTCAACGCTTAAGCATTGCAATTCAGCGGGGCAATGTAGCCAGTGTCTTGGGGCACTTCCGCCTGGTAGTGATCTAGAGCAGATGAGCTATCTATAGATCGTTTGCAACGGTCTTTAGATGATTCAACGGTTTCTCCTGTCTTGTAAATAATTTTATATTCTTTCTGTTATTAAAGGCACTTCGCTCTATTAATTTGCTGTTTTAGTTAGGTGGTAGGTATGTACTGTACAGTTAGGGGGTTTTAGTTAGGTGGTAGGTATGTACTGTACAGTTAGGGGGTTTTTTGGGATGCGATGCCACTTTCATCTATTCCTCGTATCAAGAGGAATGTTGTGGGTTCTTATGCCGTCTGGCTTTTCCCGAGTTTTTTGAGCTGATTTTCAAAATCTTAACATTTATCCGTTAGCGACGGAAACACTCTAAAATAAAATAACTATGTATTAGTATTCTTTGTTAATATGGTGTTAGCTGCGCGTGAGTTGCGGGAACGTGTACGACACACAAACACTAGTCACAAACACTAACATAGATTACACATCACAGCCACATATCTACATCAGTATAGCATATGATGCAGGGACCACACATGTCCATCGATGTGTGTGTGCCCATATCACACTGTGGTCAGGTTGAATACATTAGACTTGTGAGCTAGGTCTTATTATTAATCTAATCTTCAAGCTGCAAGTCGCGACGCAAGTTTTTAAGGATCCGTAATCCATTACGGATACTAGGAACCCTTATAGTTTCGCCATGTTCGTATGTTGTTGCTACGCCATGTCCGATATATTTGTAGACTATTGATACCCAATACTCGATACATTTATTGCTTTCACATGGTGACACAGTTGTTAGACAATAGAATGATAGTTAGACAGTCTCACATGACGGACCCTGGCAGGGTAAAGCAACAGGAAGGCAGACCATGTTTTCGTATCTAGGTAAATATGAAGATGCTGTAAGAGATCGCTTTTAGCGATAAGATCGCCCAAAGTACAGTTATTTATTGTATGTTTCCTTTGTTACTGTATTAGTATTTAGGAATATATTATTTACGATGATATGTGTTAGTGACACCAAGTAAGTTAATTATAAACCAGTATTTTGGGGTACCTTTTATGGAAATTTGAGGTGATCATTTTTACTTAACCCATCGTATGGGATATCAAGGTAATAAGTCTTCTTAAACAATATTAGGTTAAGGTTAAGTTGATGGACGTATGCGTCCTCCCTGTTCTTACTTATGGTGCGCAGACCTGGTCTTTGACTAACATCTAAAAGTATAACTAAAGGTTTGCCAACGTGCGATGGAGAGCAGCATACTCGGAGTCGAACGTATTTTCCGCATACGCAATATCGAGCTGCGCTCCCGAACAAAAATCGCCGATGTGGCTACGAAAGCCGCCAAGCTCAAGTGGGACTGGGTCAAGCTGACCCCCCGAGTGGAACTCTGACACAATCCGAAGACGTCGCGGCATACCATGGAAAAGATGGAGGGACGAGCTCACTTCCGAGCAGATTGGACCGTCTTGGCGCTGGAAAGAATGTGGGGAGGCATTTGCCCAGCTTTGGAACACAGAGAGCTAAACATAATCAATAAAATTAATGCTATTAGCATTAAGCCCACCTTTTGTACATGTAATTTGTATTTTTGTGCAATAAAGTATTAAATAATAATAATAATAATAAAACAATAATAAAGGTTAAAGGTTTCCTCGACTATTTTTTGATACAAGAGTCTGTTTACGAATTATAAGGCCATTTTCGTAATAGTCAACTTACTATTTTTGATAAAAATGGTAACGCTATTCTTTTCTAGGGAACGCTAACTCAGATAATGGAATGTTCTAAAAACAGTGACGCTATTAGGACGCTAACTGAGATAATGGAATGTTCTAAAAATGATAACGCTATTCTTTTCTAGGGAACAATAACTGAGATAATGGAATGTTCTAAAAATGGTAACGCTATTAGGACGCTATCTGAGATAATGGAATGTTCTAAAAATGGTAACGCTATTCTTTTCTAGTGGACGCTAACTGAGATAATGGAATGTTCTAAAAATGGTAACGCTATTCTTTTCTAGGGGACGCTAACTGAGATAATGAAATGTTCTAAAAATGGTAACGCTATCCTTTTATAGGGGACGCTAACTGAGATAATGGAATGTTCTAAAAATGGTAACGCTATTCTTTTCTAGGGGACGCTAACTGAGATAATGGATTGTTCTAAAAATGGTAACGCTATTCTTTTCTTGGGGACGCTAACTGAGATAATGGAATGTTTGAAAAATGGTAACGCTATTCTTTTCTAGGGGACGCTAACTGAGATAATGGAATGTTCAAAAAATGGTAACGCTATTCTTTTCTATGGGACGCTAACTGAGATAATGGAATGTTCTAAAAATGGTAACGCTATTCTTTTCTAGGGGACGCTAACTGAGACAAAGGAATGTTCTAAAAATGGTAACGCTATTCTTTTCTAGGGGACGCTAACTGAGATAATGGAATGTTCAAAAAATGGTAACGCTATTCTTTTCTAGGGGACGCTAACTGAGATAATGGAATGTTCTAAAAAAGGTAACGCTATTCTTTTCTAGGGGATGCTAACTGAGATAATGGAATGTTCTAACAATACCAAAAGAAAGCCGGAAATGTAGCCTTGAATGAAGTAAGTATCAGAGTAACCTAGTAGTAAAGTATAGTAAAAAGGGTTGGGAAAGCAATAAGAACACATAATAGTTATCGCGTTCTCAAAACTCTTTCTGAGCGTTTGGTCGAAGCGACGTTGTGATACGAGAGCTTTCCTTATCTGGGTCAACGCATACGCATTGCAATTCATCGGGGCAGCCAGTGTCTGGGGGACACTTCCGCCTGTTAGTGATTTGGAGCAGTTGAGCTATCTAGTTACCTATAGATCGTTTGCAACGGTCTTTAGATGATTCAACTGTTTCTTTTGTATTTTATTGTATATTCTTTCTGCTATGTAAAACTATAAAGCTAATTGTACCTTTGATTTAGTTGTGTATTTTCTTTTGTCTGTTTATTTTTAATGTTGTGCAAAAAATAAATGATCTAACTATCTAATTAAAAACGTGCTAACTTATTTCCAATTTCGTAAAAAAATTGCCACAAGGAAAAATGAAATGTCTTATTCGTGTGACCCGTAGATGGAATGCAGTCGAGCTGGGCCGTGACGCACACACGCGTAACTCTGTTGGGTATGTGTGTGAGTGTGTGTAGGCATGTGTGTGTAACCTCACAGGATCTGATGTCCACTGGGATGTGACCACTACTATTGTTGTAACTCGCGTAATAGTAGAATTCGATTACTCGATCTATAGATGAAGCTGTTAAACCTCCGACGATCTCCGTGGCGCAGTGGGCGAATAACCGGCTGAGACTCAGGAGGTAGCGGGTTCGATTCCCGCCGCGGAACAAATGTTTGCATGATCTGCAGATACTTGTTTTGGGTCTGGGTGTTTTTGTATACCTATATTATAAGTACCTACCTAAGTGTTTACAAAAACAATTGTATATAAGTATTCTATCAGTTATCTGGTTCCCATAGTACAAGCTCTGCTTAATTTGGGTTTAGATAGCGCCGTGTGAAATGTCCAGCAATATTTATTTATTTGTTAATATAAACTGGGGCGTGACAATTGAAAATCAATCTTCAAAAGTATGTTAGAGTCATGATGTTATTGTCTGATACGATGATTTAAGTATGAGTACCTAAATTATTGGCATAAGATTATGATGTAAAACACCCTATATTCGTTTGTGCGATAATTTTTAGTACACAAGAAAAATTTTTGAGCAGCTGCAACACTACGCCGTCAAGATTTCCAAATTTAATCCGAACAGGGCGCGCGTGTTTATCACTTACCATCAGCTGAGGTAGTGGTTAAACGATAGACAAATAAAAAAAATAACAGAAATAATGGTTAGTGAGACAGTGAGGTGAAAGGATTCAGTGTATAAGTATCAAATCTCATTCATGGTCTGTTGACCAGATTAAATGCTATCATATAATTGTGTTTCCTATACGCGCGACGCTACGAGAAAGTTCTACGATAGTATTTATCGTAAAAAACTAAAAAGCTTATAGGTTTTTAGGAAGCACTGGGTAGATTGGTGTTCCAGATTTTCGATCCAAAGTCAAAATCCATTGACATTGACATTGACGTTCACATTGTACCCCAAATAACTAACTACTAATAAACAAATAACTAACTACCTTAGTACTCTCGAAAAAAAATTTTTTTAATAGCATCGAAAATTTAGTCTCATTCATACGCATGTAAAAGCTATTATCTGAAAAAAGAATCAGTAAGATTTTCGTCTTATTTCAGGTTTGGGTTTCATACGTATGTTCAAAAAAAGAAATAAAAGTGAAAATTAAAACATTTATTTGAAACGACACGCACAAAATACAAAGAAAAGAAGATGATGTTGTACTGTCGAATCTTGACTTCTGGCTCTAAGTAGTAGTGATAAATAGAAGGATATACATATATATACATATATGTAGTCCTCCTCATCGATTTCATTGACGGCGACCCTAACTATATTTAAATTTAAAGAAAATGCTATTAAATGCATAAAAATTACAATAAGTTTAATTATACTGCGTTTATATTTAAATTCTAGCGTGAGGCCTAATATGGCTTGGCTGGATGAGGTATGAGCAGGTGGTACCACGAACTACGAAGTTGTCCTTTAACAAGTTGACAAAATTGTAGCTACCGTTGGAAACACGATTCTCATTCGTTCTGAATTCGTTGCAAACTCGCATTCGAGTAACAAGCGACTGACGCACCATTAGTAGGAGTTGAACCTAGTGTGAGTAACCCACCACAAAGACCACAACCACAGGTCGTACCCACAGCGCAAACTCTCTCAGCTAAATGGACACTAACCGGTTGAAAAGTACATAATTAAACTAACAATATGGGTGGCGATTCTAGTTTTTACTACTCGTAACTAAAATTTCGATAACGCTAAAGACTAAAATAAGCAAGACATAGAATGACATTTCTGTAGATAACAACTTTTTTTTTTTTTAATATTGATCTTGTAGACACACAAGCTGACGGGCCTCCTGATGTTAAGTGGTCACCGCTCCTATAACCTACTGCAGCACTCGTTACTGCAGTTGAGTTGCCTAGCACTTAATACCCTATTTAGACCTCTCTTGAAGGCGTTCATTTTGAAGCCCACCGGAAAAACCTCCGGAGGAAGGTCATTCCACATCTTGCAGGTGCGTGGAAGAAACGAGCGGGTGAAACGCACCGTGTGAGACTTCCACGCATCTACAATATGTGGGTGAGCTCGTTGCCGGTTGCGGGAGGTTCGATGGTAGAAGTGGGAAGCAGGGATTACATTGAACAGCTCTTCAGAACATTCGCCGTTATATATTTTATAGAAAACGCTGAGCGCTCCGATGTCACGGCGCAAACTCAGCGGCTCCAGAGTCCAGATTCTTAGATACTACTGGGTCGTCGACGATACGAACGGCTCTGCGTTGCAAGGAGTATAGGGGCTGCAGTTGGTATTTCGGTGCACCGTTCCAGATGAGAGAACAGTACTCCATGTGGGGCCGGATTTGCGCTTTGTAGAGCACATGACGCTGCCCCGCCGTGAAGTACCGCTTTGTTCGGTTTAGTATACCGAGTTTCTTGGAGACAAGAGAAGCTTTGCTTCTGACATGGTTCTGGCTTTTGGTTCTGGCATGTCTGTGCATTCTTCCCGCAAACACGCAGTTAATATTCTCTTCACCCAGTCTCTTGGGGACACTTCCGCCTAGTAGTGATCTGTAATAATAATAATAAAGCCTTTATTAAACAATCTTATAAACACATATTTCTTAATAAAATAAAATTTTAACATAGACACTAGTTTCACAAAGACTGTCTTGCTACTCAGCATAGTCCTCCCCTAAAGCTTGCCATAAAGTGCGGTCTTGTGTCTTCCTTCTCCATGTGACGCCTGCTATTCTTTATGTCGTCTTCCCATCTCTGACGCTGTCTCCCTCTCTTTCTTTTGTGTTGTCTTGGACACCATTCTGTCTTGGACACCATTCTGAGTGATCTGTAACAGTTGAGCTATCTATAGATCGTTTGTAAAAGTTTTTTGATGTTTTTTCTGTTTTTTATAGTCTTGTAAATAATTATATATTATTTCTGTTAATAAATATTATTTCTTTTACACTTTAGTCAGTATCACAGAATCGCCACATATTTCTCGTAAAATACAGTATATCCAAAGGTTGTGTGGAAGAGATCGCTTTTAGCTACAAGACCGCCAATTGTACTATCCCGTATCTCATCATCATCATCATCCACAGCCTGATTTCACCCATTGTTGGGTATAGGCCTCCCCAAGTTTGTGCCATCCACCACGATCCTGCGCTAGTCTCACCCACTGACGGCCCGCGACCTTTACGATGTCGTCCACCCATCTCGCTGCTGGACATCCTACCCTTCTATACCCGCTCCTCGGCCACCATTCAGTCGCTGTCCTGTTCCATCTGTCATCACCACGTCTAGCCAAGTGTCCCGCCCAAGACCAATTGAGCTCCCTAGCTCGAATCCCAACGTCATGAACCTTCGTTCGTCTACGGATCACGACGTTTGGAACTCGAGTATCTAGTTAAATGTTTTAAATATGATTTGTTAATTTAAGTATCTTGTATATTAAAGCGTTTTCTATTGTATTCTACCTATATTTTTTTTTATTGAATGCTGGACATTTCCCACTGTGTTTTAGTGCTTACTATCTATAGTTTAAGTAATAAATAAAACATTAAAACCACAAGAGTTTTAAGTCGAGTACCTCTCTTCTCACTTGCGATAAGAGTAGTTGTTTTCAAATCGTATTGATAACCTCAATAAACTGAAGGAAAACCGCACCAATTACAGATTTGTATTTTACGATTACCACACTCTTGTTCTTGCAGTAGGTATTTTTTTTATATATTTTTTATATTTTTAAACAAATTTCTTTGTTTGAAAATGGATGGATATTTTCATCTAAGAGCTTCCGATTACGATGCCGTGTTGACCCCGCTCGACTCTAAAATGTTGTTAAGCAATGGCGGAGGATTTTGGGCCAGGCCCTAACTGCTGCCCCAGACAAATAAGATGGCACAAGGGCAGTGTTGGGCATTAATCAAATAATATTTTAATCATCGTAATAGTTGATTGAAAAATTAATTGCAATTAATTTAATCACAATTAACTTCATTATCATCATCCACAGCCCGACTTAACCCACTGCTGGGTATAGGCCTCCCCAAGTTTGTGCCATCCGCCACGATCCTGCGCTAGTCTCACCCATTGACGGCCCGCGACTCTAACGATGTAGTCCACCCATCTCGCTGCCGGACGTCCTACCCTTCGACAGCCATTCCTCGGCCACCATTCAGTTGCTACCCTGCTCCAGCTATCATCACCACGTCTTGCCAAGTGTCCCGCCCAAGAACATTTGAGCTCCCGTCATGAACCTTCGTTCTTCTACGGTTCTCGACGTTTGGAACTCGATCTAAGAGTTTGATGACAATTAACTTAATTTCAATTAATCTGTTTATTGCATATTGCAATTAATTTATTTAAAATTGCAAGATACAATTAAAATAATGAAAAAAGAAAAGAAAAGAAAAATATTTTATTTAGCAACAAAAAGCACACCTTATGACTAATATGTTTAAAACAGATAATTTTTAAATTAACTTATTGTTGAGAGAGCTTAATAACTAAACGGTTAAGTCGGTGGTCTTCACACTAGGCCAAGCCTGTATCGTGAAGACCTTGAAATTCTTATATAGATTATTCAGTTGTTTACACCTCGGACTAATAAATTAAATTAATAATGTTTGAAATATATATATATAAAACAGTTTAAAATAACAATTGAAAACCTATATACTAATATAACCTAAATTTATAATATATAAATAAATATATATACAACATATATAAAATATAAAAGAATTGAATAAAAATATGTACATAATATATTTAAATATATATAAGTAATATAATGTAAATGCATTGGATAAATATTTGGGACTTTTAGGTTGTAACACTCAGAATAGTCTCAGTATCATCGTACGTCAGAGTAGTTAGCCACTTTTGTATTAATTGTTTTGCTTGTCTTACAGATTTATTTTTTAGATCGCAAAATTTTAGAACATTATTATAAACACATGCTCTTACATTCTGACCAAAACGTAACAAAGGATGTATTGATTGGCAGGGTAGGAATTTTAAAGACTCGTTTGCTTATCAGCTCCAAGTAATTTTCTGATGAAAGTAAATGCTTATGCGCTGATACCGATGTTTTTAAGATAAAAAGTTGCCGGACACTTAGAACACCACTTTCTTTGTACAATTCTGTAGTTGGATATCTATAAGGTTTCATAAGCATGACTTTGAGTACGGAGCGTTGCGCTCGTTCGACTTGAATAAGGCAAGTTTTAGCGGCACTTCCCCAACACGTGATGCAATATGATATAAGGGACTGGCACATCGCAAGGTATACGGTTTGGAGCAGTGCCCTGCATGCGACGTTTTGTAAATTGTGCATTATATTTATTACTTTTCTAACACGTGCCGATAGACCCTCAATATGTTTTTTAAAGTTTAGTTTTTCGTCTATAAAAATTCCCAAGTATTTAATAAAATTTGTTCTATTTATACAATCACAACTACAACAGGAGTTGTCAAAACAGGCAAAATTGTGTATTTTAATATTCAGATTATTTGTCGGAGGAGCAGAAGCAGAGGTCTTATGGAAGCACAGATACTTTGTTTTTTCCGTGTTTAGGGTTAGAAGATTCTTACGAAGCCATCTACTAATATGTGACAAACCAGTTTCAGCAAATGATGACACTTTTGGCCAGTTAGGTCCGTGAAAAATCACCGCGGTGTCATCAGCATAGCATATAACTTGGGCGTTATCAATGGTGAGACCATGGATATCATTTATGTACATATTAAACAGAGTAGGTCCCAGTATACTCCCTTGTGGTACTCCAAAAGAGACCGATTGGGGCTTACTGATTACCTGCGAGATCTTTAGACACTGTCTCCTTTCTGACAAGTAACTTTTGAACCATTCTCCAGCAACACCTTGGATTCCCATACTGTCCAGTTTCTTCAAAAGTATAGGAATGGAGACAGTGTCAAAAGCCTTAGCTAAATCTAAAAAGATTCCCACGCAGCATTGCCCATTGTCAAGTTGTGACGACACCTCAGACGTTAGCAGTGTCACGGCATCTTCTGTGCTCTTACCTCTACGGAAGCCAAATTGCCTTTCGGAAGTCAGATTCCGTGACTCTAAATAATCGACCAGCCTCTTATTGACGATTTTTTCCAGTAATTTTGAGAGCACTCCCAATAGAGAGATATGCCTATAGTTGTTAAGCAAGTTGTTCTTTGGGGCCACCCTTGTGTATCGGACAAGCAGAGGCAAGTTTCCACTTAGAGGGGAAAACCCTGGTCGCTAGGCTCAAATTTAAAATATGTGTCAGCGGTGCCACTACACCTACTCTTATGTGCTTCAGTAAAGAGTTATCTAGACCATCAATGCCTGGGGCTTTACCATGTTGCAGCTTGACAATAAGTGTCTCAACTTCCCTAACGTCAGTTGGAGTTAAATAGAAAGAGTCAACAGGGGTGCGTGTGATTCTAACTGAATTTGCTGGATCAGTTTCACTAATATTAGTATCAGTTAAAATTTTGTTTGCATGTCTCTGGCCGACTGTAGAAATGTGAGTGTTACACTTGTCGATTGAGTTTTGTGAGTTTACTGTACCAGGAATACATAGAAGTTCAGATGATTCCTGGTTTGGTGAGGATAAATTACAAACGTTTTTAATAGATTTCCATAGTTTTTTGGGGTTTTTCACATTTTATTTCAATTCATTGGCTTGATACTCATTTCTAAGATCGCGAAGTAGCCCTATAAAGAAGTTTTGGTAGCGTGTATAGGTAAGATGGAGTATTTCATTTTTGGGGTCCTTTTTAGCTCGCAAATGTAGTTGATCGCGATTTCGCATACATCGTATAAGGCCCGGGGTTATCCATGGCTTTAGGTTAAACTTAGATCGGGTCATTCTTATTTCTTTTGTATGATTATTGATAATATCTGTTATTTTCGTAGTAAAAACATCTGTTGCGTCATTTACATCTTCACTTTTATATAGGTCAGTCCAATTAATAGCTTTTAAATTATTCACAATACCATCATAATCTCTCTTAAGTTTTAGGCGCGTGAGTCTTTCATGTTTTGGTTTGTCAAGATTTACACCTAGCATAACCAAGTAATGGTCCGTGATGTCAGTCTGACAAACAATACCAATTGCAGACAATGCAAAACGATTACTGACATATATGTGATCAAGACACGCTAAGCCTCTGGTTGCTTCACTAATAGCTGGTAAAAGCCCATACTCTGCCATGAAGCACTGGTATTCCAGACTTTGAGTATTGTAATATAAAATGTAATGCAACTAAAATAACAATTAACAAAACTAACAAACTAACAATTAATAATCTCCTCCAACTTCTATTATTTCTATTTACTTTATTTAAATTTAATTACAGTTTAATTGCAGATACAATTAACAATTGATTAATTGTTAATTGAAAAACTGGTGGTAGAGCTTTTGTGAACGGGCTCGAGGAAGTGGGCACCACCGCCTTACCTTTATCTGCCGCCAAATAGCAGTACTTGTGCTGCTGTGTTCCGGTTAGATGGTAATGGTATGTTCCTGTAATTACTGGCACATCTATTGCCACTTTATTGGAAACCAACCATTTTGTTTCTATTTTTATACAACTTATATGGCAAACTAGCATGCAGTCCACCAGATGTTAAGGGAAGACCAGAGGGACAATCGCCCATACAACACGTACTACCAAGATCATTTCTAATTGGAGCATATTTCTACCTTAATAAGATATTATTTTAATTTTAATAGTATTTATCTAGGTTCCCAACCATATATTAGATCAAAATACTTACCTAAAATGAAATAGCGTATCGCATTCTGCATGTTTTTACGTCATAAAAAACCTGTTTTCAACCTAATTTTTTCGTATTAAAAACAACAACATCTTACGTATCCTTGTCATGGGAACATAGATTATATCGTCTAGTTACAGAATAACAACACAATGCGAAAATTACAACAAGTTTTCTGTCATCAATTTTGGTATTACGGAACACAGTCAAAATCTAATCAACTTTAGAATCGTTCTATTGCTATCACTGTCGCTCTGCGTGGCCAAACTTCGTCACTAAACAGGGATAGCGATATTCAGGCCGAAGTTTTTGACGCTGCCGAATTGAAGTTGCGCTCAGAGTTTGCCGGCGCGTTAAGTGGCTACTGCAGCCCATGGATATCCACATAGAATTCAAAACAAGCTATTATGTTGTCTTGATCTCTATGTGGATACGTTGCCATACTATAGGACTTAGCTGTTATGCCTATGTGCCAGTAATTACAGGAACATACCATTACCATCTAACTTATTACACACTTATTATTTTATTAACAGACAATGAATCCTCTTACAAAATATGATATTGTTTCTTGTACCTAATTTGTAAGCACAATGTGGTAATCATTTATATTTTCTTTTTTGTTGTATTATCTTGAAATGTATAAGTTAGTAACTAATAATAAATGTGCACGTTGTCACGTGCAATCCCTTTGTTTAATCCGTGGAGAGAGAGCACTGGTGCCCTGTAATACACAGGTTTTCTGAACCTATCTCAGGCACCAGTCCCTCACGAAACAGATTTTATAATTACGCTTACACAACTATTACTCGTGCGCGATAACTTGGGACCTGCTAGGAATGCGACCCCCCGACCGCTTCCCCTGCACTTCCCCGATGGCGCCCGTATTGTACCGTTCGCATCACTATTTTTTACTAGGGTTTTTAGTCTCGTACTGGCCTACGTCACGTAACGACGCGCTCTGGAATTCTTTTAGTTTTCATTTGTGTTATTGTTTTGTTGTTATAGTTCTTGTTAAGTGTTTTTGTTATCATTATGAAGGGTAAACCTTTGCATAGCGGAGAAAGAAACCTCGTGCTAAAAGTGTTAGAGTTTTTTGAAAACGAAAAACGGAACAAACAGTTTTGTTTACCTGTCCACTAAGTAGTGACGAAGATGAGATAATGTAAATAATAGATAAAATAAATGTATAAACTTAAACATTGTATTTTTATTTTATTCAAATAGTGTAAAAAAGATTAGATAAAAAGCAGCGTCCTCCCACAGTAACATAATAAATAAGGTTAAAAAAAACAAAGACTAAGCCGCGGGCGGCTGCTTGTTATGTTCGCTTTTTTGCGGGCGGTACAAACACGCCAATATGACGTCACCGCGCTCAGGTCCCAACTTATCGCGCACGGGTATATATGAAGTTTAGAACGTTAACTAAATCCTACCTACTGAAACTTACTTTATATATATTATTTTTATAACCTATTTGTGATGGGAAAATAAACGTTTTATTAATTTATTATCTAACTGAACACAGCAGCACAAGTAGGAGCTCATAATACATATATATTTCGGACAGAGTGACAATGATAATACCAGTTATGATTATGAAAGAGGTACCACCAACGCCGTCTAAGGCTATGCCGGGGCCCTTGGGCACACAAGAATTTGGGGCCCCATGGGAAAGTGAAGGAAATTAAAAAAGTGACACTCCGGGAGTGCCGACAGAAGTAAAACTTGAACAATTACGAGTTACTTATATACAGAGGTGTCGGTAACGGTAGCGGCAACAGTGTCGTGAGTTCAATATTTTTTCTCATCTCAAAAAAAAGGCACTCCTGAGTGCCGACAGAAGTGAAAACTTGAACAATTACATGTGTGTTTGGATATTCAAAATTTAAAAGCAGATTATACTACAGATACTTAGGACTTACGGCAACAGTGTCGTGAGTTCATAAAAAGTGGCACTCCTGGAGTGCCAACAGAAGTGAAAACTTGAACAATGAGGATCCGTAACGTTTTTAGTTGAGAATGCAGATTTACAGAGCTAAGAAATCCTTAACATATAGTGCAAAAATTATTGTTCTACGACAAAAATTTACGAAGTTATGACCAAATTATTAGCGAAGTTCCCTGAACGGCCGCCGCGGTAGCTGTGACGTCACTGGGACGGCCACCGCCAGTTAGCCGTTGGCAGCGATACAGCGCGCAGTGTTTTGTTTGGTTAGTTGTGACTTTAAAAGAAACTAAGGGTCTGATTTGTGTCTAATTCACCTTTATAACTATGTATAAATATGGTATAGTGCCGAAATGTACAAACACTTCTATTAAAACACCAGAAAAACTATTTTTTATCGTGCCAAAAGACCCAAAACTTCGTAAAAAATGGTATTCTGTTGTAAAAAGAGATAATAAAAAAACAGCACAGTCTAGACATTCCACGTTCAAAACCGTCTCCTCTTTTTCATCACATGTAAATGTGCAGCAATAGGACTTACCTTTTATTCTATGTTCAGGCGTTATTTTTGCTTTTACTGTACAAACATGTCCCGACCTCTGGACTTGGACAAATCCTACAGCATCATCTCCATAGGTTTCACGAGCAGATCTGTAATAAGTAAATAAAACGGAATAAAAATATGTATAAGTAAGAACATATGATAGTGAATTAAAACACAAATTATTGATCGAGCGAAGCGAGATCTCCAAATCAACTTGGGCAAATCGGCGTTGTATGTATGTATGTATGTTTGTTTGTCCGAGGATAACTTTCAAAGCGTTTATCCAATCATCGTGAAATTTGGTATATAGGTAGGTGGTGATGGCACAATTTTGGTGTGATTCAATGAGCTAAAAATGTGGGGGGGTTGTTGAGATATTGGGGCTCAAGAAAGGTAAAAACAAAATGGGACTATCCGGTCAAATGGCACGTTTAATAAAAGGTCTTTGTGAGTAAATTTCGAGCCCGTTTTTATTTTTAGTTTAAACTTTGTATTTTTTAAGTTATTAACCATAATAAAAACTGAACTTTGACAAAATTCACAGGGTACACCAGTGACCCCACAGTGCTGAAATTTTGGAGTGTAGCTTTAGTTAAACAAATATAGGCAAAAGACTGAAATTCAGAATAACTGCAATTTCTACCCCAAAAAAGTATAACCAAATAACATGAACTCCCGTTACCTGTAATATGAATGAAACTGTAGGTCAAGTACGTTGGTTATGTATTTCGTGGCACTATTTCGATAATCAAAGATTACGAATAATTTTGTTTTGTTTTTATGGAAACTCGCGAAATCTCAGTTCGGGGCGAACCACTAGTTATTTATATTCAACCCATCCTAAGTAAGTACATACCGAATTAATGATTTGTAACAATGGCCGAGATAGTAATAATAATGAGAATGATCAGTAAGTGCAGAGAACCATGCACTGTAGGTATAAAGCGAAAGTTGGTTAAGTCATCCGCGAAAAGATTTACAACAACGAAAACAACGTTCGTTTATCAAGATACTAAGAACACGAATAAAGCTGTAACTATGAATAAGTTTAAAAAGTTTAAGTTTACATTAATTCTTTTTACACTTACCTCAAACGTTCTGAATACATCCCAGTACCTATACTTAACATTGTAGGTACTATACCTAATAGCGTAGACCTAAAGATTACTAATATGCACCTATGTACGTAGATAAATAAGCAACACCCCTTACCTTTGTAGTTTCCAACCACGGATTTCAGCACTCGTGAACTTAGAATGATTAGGTACCTAGGTAATCAAATACATACCATGAAAAAATCCACTTTTGGAAGGTTATCTGATTGAGCTTGCACAAAACCAGGTTCTATTTCATTAGTACTCATATTATGTACGTTTTTTACACACTCACTTATACTCTAACAACTCTATAAGTAAACAAATTGACAAATGTAGTGAACAAACGCGTGGCCTCTCCGCCCTAAGAGTGCCGCTTGCGCTCGGTTCCGTCGTAGTGACGTCACACGCACCCGCTCACATTGACTTTTAGCGGGAGGAATGGCATAAGTTTACCTAATATCTTCGTAAATAATGGTCCGATTTTGATAATTCAAAAAGAGATATCATTTATATGTCTTAAAGAATAACTTGGATACTAGTTATATTGAATTTTCTATTACATTACTGATCCTCATTACGTGTGTGTTTGGGTATTCAAAATTTAAAAGCAGATTACAGATACTTAGGACTTACGGTAACAGTGTCGCGAGTTCAATGGTATTTCCCATCTCAAAAAATACCCAACGCGCCTAAAGAATTTATCTGTAAAAATTGTATAGGGTAAGCGAATATATCGGCCTTTCGGGGCCCCCGTGACGATACGGGCCCTGGGCACGGGCCCCGTGTGCCCTTATGGTAAAAATGGTACTGGGTACCAAGACCTTCGAACAATATTGTTCATAAACTAGAAGGTTAAAAAAGATACTCTGTAAAAAAACTAGTTCAGTAGTTTGGTTGAACTGCATCGCAATAATTGTCGTCGTGGTCGAAATAGGTTCATAGAAAAATTTGACTTTAACCTTATGTATATTGCATTAGTCTTTGTAGCAGTATATTGTGCAACTAAATATCTGAAAATTTCATATTAAAATTCGTGATTATTATTAAATAGATTTCGTGATTGCATCAAAAAAGAATATTCTTCTTAATCATAAAAACTTGGATGAATCTTTATAAAATTACTTAAAAAAATTAAGGTTCACAAACATCATAAAGAATTTATCAGACAAGGAGGTAAAGGAAGCCATGGCGCATTATTTTCCAAATCGTTATTTGATATCTATTTGCGGAAACACATGCTATTAATACTGAGTAAAACCTATTGTTTTTATGACTAAAATGTTACGTTTAATTTAGTGAAATAATGCATTCTTGGTATTGAATATTGACACAATTTTTCCTTTTCTTTCGGCAGCCTATGATAGCCTAAGTTATCACTTCTTATCGCTATCACAAGATAGTGTTAACAGTATCATACCGACAAGTGTTGAAAGCACCTCGACATGTACGATTCTATTAAATTTGTGTAAAAAGTGTTTTAAATTACTTATAATAAAGTTAATGGTAAGTGCAGAAGCTTATTTACTTTCTACTATGAAAAATGACATAAGTTAGCAGAGTATAAAAATGGAGCTCTAGAAGATACGACCTCGAAAGAAATACCATTTTCCGACCTGTCTTGACTGAAACAACACATTTTGTTTACTGAATTTACAAATAAAAAAATACAATTTAGAAAGTACAAAGCAAACAAAACAACGTGCGGTCTTATCGCTTAGATTTATAGTAATGCACCTATAGGATGGGAATAATGGCTCTTATTGGAGAAACAATCTAGATTGGACTAAATAAAATACTTTAAAAACGCCAAACACGCTACTTTTCTTTTATTTTATGCGCACCGCCAGAGAGTGGAACGCCTTGCCAGAGTCTGTGTTTCCTGATAGCTACAACCTGGGTATCTTTACAGTGGCGGATTTACAAATTTTCAAGGTATAGGCTGAATAGTTTTTGCCGCCCTTGCCTCAACAATTGTCATATCATACATAATTTTTACAATGCAACAATTTCGTTGAAATTGCACGTAAAATAATTTTTCGGTATATTTTTGAGATAATCGAAGCGAAGCGAAAGAAGTATGCTATTTACACAATAATGAACATTTGGTGATCTGATTTTGTTTTCGTTTTTCGCCTCGATTTGTTCGGGTAACCGGGGTAACCCACACGGTCATTGGAATAGAGAATGAAGCTCGCCACGTGCACATGCAACATTGACGTCATTGATAATTGTAGCATTAAAAAATACCGCGTTCGGGGAAAAAATATTTTTTTGACTTAAGACTATCTCGCTATTACTGTTCAAGTTTTTTTTTAATTCTAATCGTATTTTCTGAAGCTACTAGTGTATGTGAAACACATAATAGTCGATACATAAGATTGAAATCGGTAAAATTATTCACTAAATTATTCATTATATTCGAATAAAAATCGATAAATTATATACCTACAAACCATCCAGTTCGTAGCCTCCAACCAGTAGTAAGACTGGCATGTATGGGTTGTAAGTGGGAAGAGGGGCATATTTTTTACAATTTCGCTCTTTTCACTCATAAGAAGTGTGGGCAATGGGCGCAGAGGCGAGAGGCCGATAACTGGTTGAGGGGCGGCGAACTAGCTCTTTTACTCTAGCATATGGAAGTTTGCTACACTCGGAATGTGCAATGACAAGTGAGAGAGAAAAGTCATCGCCAAAATTTGTTGCAGACTTCTATCTGTAAGACATCAGAAAACCGTCATAGAAATATCTTTTTGATTTCTATGAGGTAAAAAAAAAAATCATGCCCCAAAATTTGCCATCAGGCGAGATCGTGGTCAAACGCAAGCCTATAATGTATAAAAAAAACTTTTAGTATTTAATATCCTCTTTGATGTTATCTATTTAGACCTAAACCAAAATGCTGGCAGCAACGCTATCAACTCTCACGCCGCGTATGCGGTTCAACATCTCGAAGCCAAACATCGAGAATGTGGCCTTCAAGCTCCACTACCAGCTCACTGTGACAATCCTGATCGCTTTCGTGATCCTGGTGTGCGCAAGGGAGTACTTCGGAGACCAGATCAAGTGCATCTCCGATCAGGGGGTGCCTGTTCATGTGATCCAGACCTATTGCTTCTTCATGGCTACGTTTACTATAGTGAGTAACAAACAATAGATTCTTTAGGCGTCTACTTACAAACTTTATTAAGCGATATGAAAATTCTGTAAAGATATGGGTTTGGCTAAGCGTGGAAATGACTCTCAAGAGATATTCAGGCTAAGTAATTTCTTTGATTTCTTATATGTAAAATTATTCCCGTGATCCGTAAAAAAACTCGCCTAGTGTTCTTCGTTTGTTAACAGCGCATCACAAACGGTGAAATTACTATTAGATTTTAGTCGCTCGCAATACAAGCTAAAGGAGAGAATAATGAACAAGATGAAAATAATATTATCTTCATTATTACAAATACGACTGCCAGGCTGAAGTGGGGCTGGGCGGGTCACAGTCGTCACACAATGGGTGCCTGCAGATGGGCGACGAAGCCGGGGCAGGCCGAGGAAGCGTTGGCGTGACGACCTCGATACATTCCAAGATGGCTGGTGGGACGTGGCGAGTGATCGTGAGATGTGGAGGAACAGGGGGGAGACCTTTGCCCAGCAGTGGGAAAATATAGGTTAAAAAATACATATACGGGATTTATCACGTACCGTCTTATCGGTGTTTCGACGTTATTCGGAGCGGATCGCACTCACCCTGATGAAGGTTCACGAATTGAACCGAAACATTGTCGGTCGAAACACCGATAAGACGGTACGTGATAAATCCCGTATTTATATTAATGATTGAAATCAATCACGAAAGATTTCTAAGTATAATATTATCTTCGACGCGTTTGATGGTTTTTTGCATTGCGTGGCCAGTGATAATAATCTTAACGTAAAATACGAGTATTATAGCATCCTCATCGTGTGATGCGCTTTAGGGTGATCTATTCAATTCAACAATTAGGAGACAACGGATAGAAATTTTCAATGTTCTTTTAGGGAAAAGGTGTTAATCTTCCGCCGAGTGTCTTTGAAACATAATAAACAATTAGGTAGGCACCTAATCCTGTAAATAGGTACTATACAGCGGTGGCGTCTTTCATCATAACAAGCCTGCAAGTTGCCACCGGTAAAGCCCGCGCACCGGTATCTTCAATAAAGGGTTTTTCACGGCCATATTTTTAAAAGATGGCGTTGTTTTATCATAAGCTTATTAACAAAGAAAAGTGAATTGTCAATGTCTGGACTTGCTGCCGATTCGGACAAAATATATTGGGACGCAATTGACACTTTTGGTTTTAATATTTTTATTACTGTCGATTCGGACACCATTAAAAATAGCTGCATTGTACAGTCAGTTAAAAAAACAGGTTTTTACCGAGGCGCGGCGGCGGCACAGCAAGATGACGAAATAGATGCATAGCAAGGTCACACTCTCTCTATATCTTTATACGTATATACTTTATTTTGCTTAAACATTTTTTACCTGACTGTACTCAACAGCTTCAATCATTTGTTGGTGTCCGAATCGATAAAAAAAAATTAAAATCAAAAGTGTCAGTTGGGACACTGTGTCCTAATAAATTTAGTCCGTATCGTCAGCAACTCGTCAATTGCCGTGTCAAAATTATTTGCCGAGGAAATTGAAAAAAAAAATCATTTATGTTTGTTTATCTGACGAAGTGAGGTTGTTTTAGACAAATTTTGATATTGTGTCTTTGAGATTTTGGCTTAAAAACCATATTTTTGGCAGCTTATCTCATGACAGCGCCATCTATTTCGCTAGTTGGAACTAGTTTTTTTAAATAGAACATTAAATGCCCTCATTACCTATTATTGATAGGCCTCATGGGATTCATTGAACTAATTTATACTATCTATACTATACACGATGTCCTTTAAATCACTGTTTTCCCAGAACAAACGTTCCCCAAACCATGGTCTAATAACTGTTTATAGCATCAAATAAGATAATAAAAAAGTAAAATCTAGACCTTGTCAATAAGTCTAACTTTGTTCAAAAACTAACTGTGACATAAAGATCACATGAACTTACGCTAGCCGTAGCGTATTATCTACTTCTTAGTACCTAGTAGCTACCGGCCAGCGCGCTATGTTGTAGGGCGTAACGTTAAAATAGACGTTTTTAGTTCGCAACTGTTTTTATATTTTTCAAAGACCAATTTCGTTTTGTTTTTTAATTTGATGTTATAAACCCTTAGTAGACCATTGTCTGAACAACGTTTGTTCTGGGAAAACATTGATTTAAAGGACACCGTGTATACTATCTATACTAATAATAATAATAAAAAGAAGAATGATTTGTATTTTTGTGTGTATGTTTGTAATGAATAAACTCAAAAACTACTGATCCGATTTCAAAAATTCTTTCACCATTGGAAAGCTACACTCACCCTGAGTGACATAGGCTATATTTATTGCTAGAAAAGATTAGGGATCCTTACTAAAACTAAAGTTGTAAAAAAAGTGACCTAAAACGTAATTCGTCGCATGCGCTGCGGAAATTTTACATAATCTGTCAGTACTTTCTATCTATAATATATAATATAATGTATACTAATATTATAAAGAGAAAAGATTTGTTTGTATTGAACAGGCTCCGAAACTACTGGACCAATTTAAAAAAATCTTTCACTGTCGGGCAGCTACACTATCCCCGGGTGACATAGGCTACTTTTTACCCAACTGCGCAGTCGGTGATGTTTTTATTGGAAAACTACGCGTGCGAAGCTGCGGATTGGTCAGCTAGTAATATTATAATGAGGAAAGATTTGTATTATTGTATTTTTGTGTGTATGTTAGTAATGAATAAACTCAAAAACTAGGTACTGGTCCGATTTCAAAACTTCTTTCACCATTGGAAAGCTACATTCACCGTGAGTAACATAGGCTACTTTTTACCCAACTGCGCAAAGGAGGGTAATGTTTTTTATTGAAAAACTACGCGTGCGAAGCTGCGGATTGGTCAGCTAGTAATATATAGTTTAGGGTGCTGTAGTTTATCAAGAGATGCACTAATGTCCTCTCTTATTGACCGGATTATACTGTCGATGAGTTGTCATAATAATTAACAGATTACTCAGAGAGTAAACACTGGGCGTTAACAGAGCAAACAAACAATTTTAAATGGTACAAGAGGGTGACATAGTTTTTTTTGTTGATTTATGATATGCCTACCACCTGTGACTGATAAAAATGTGACTTGCTATTATAAATTCCAGCTATTTGAATACTGCGATAGAGCAGGATACTCCTTGTCTTATTCTGGCTGTGACAACTAGTTGCCTGCCGTGTAGTCTTGGCATTATGTGGGCTGCCGTAACCCAGAATTTACAGCCATCAAGTGCGCTGGCTATGAGCGATCATGTTGGATTAGCTGCTGCAGCCAGGCTGTCTCGGAGGCTATCAGCCAAAACGATTTAACTGTCATGACAATACCAATACTGCCGGATTTTAGCTGCCTAGTGAACAGCCAACCAAACATATTTTGAAAAGCAATATCATCCAGATGATGTGTTCTCTGATGCATCAATCTCATTATTGATCAGACCCATTTCTAGGGCTACCATCAACAAAGCCGTATAGTCACTGACCTAATGGATAAATTATATCTGAAGTAGAAATGAAATGTGTTACGTAGTTAAAATCTGTAAATTTCCAGGTGCGACACTACAATGAAAGCCTCCTGCAGTCTGGTTTCCTTCCACACCCTGGCGTGGGTCCAATGATGGAATCTGATGAGACGCTGCAACACACTTACTACCAGTGGGTGCCCTTCGTGTTGTTCATCCAGGCCTTGTGTTTTTACATGCCACATTACGTGTGGAAGAAGATGGAAGGTAGGTTGCAAAATTGCAATACCTATCAGTAAATATTATCTTTTTCATCACTCATGCTCTGAAAGTTAGGTGTGGTTGCCTTCACAGAGTAGCACAGGGAGCGATTCTATTGTAATTTATGTAAGTCTATGTATTCATCATCATCATCATATCAGCCGTAGGACGTCCACTGCTGGACACAGGCCTCCCTCATTGATCTCTAGGAACTGCGGTTGGAAGCGGCCTGCATCCAACGCCGACCTGCGGTTCTTACTAAGTCGTCTGCCCATCTTGTAGGTGGACGTCCTACGCTGCGCTTGCCGGTCCGTGGCCTCCATTCGATAACTTTCCGGCCCCATCGGCCATCTGTTCTGCGCGCTATATGGCCTGCCCATTGCCACTTCAACGTGCTAATCCGTCGGGCTATGTCGGTGACTTTAGTTCTCCTACGTATCTCCTCATTTCTGATTCGATCCCGTAGAAAAACCCCGAGCATAGCCCTTTCCATAGCTCGTTGAGCGACTCTGAGCTTATTCATAAGGCCAATAGTGAAGGTTCCTATGTCATCACTGGTAACACACACTGATTGAAGACTTTCGTCTTAAGGCACTGAGGTATGTTGGACGAAAAGACGTTGCGAAGTTTCCCAAACGCTGCCCATCCGAGTTGGATTCGACGATTGACCTCTTTCTCGAAGTTGGACCTACCTAACTGGACTGTTTGTCCTAGGTATACATACGCGTCGACAACTTCAAGAGCCGAGTTCTCAACCATAACTGGGGCAGGGACGACATGGACATTCGACATGATTTTCGTCTTGTCCATGTTCATTTTAAGTCCTACCCGCTGGGAGACTCGATTGAGGCCTTCTAGCATCGTGCTGAGCTCTTCCATCGACTTTGCCATGACCACAATATCGTCTGTGTATTACTCATTGGAAATCCTTAATAAATAAATTAAATTAAAGTTCTGAAAATTATGTTAACCACACTTTGATGATAGGATCTCTCTCACTCTTGGTTAACTTTGCTGTTTTATTAGGCGGCAGGATAAAAGCACTTGTGGATGGTCTCCAATACGCAACCATGGCCTTAGAGGAAGAGGATATGAACTTTGGAAGAGGAACAATTCCTTCGAAGCAGACCCTGGACAACAGGATAGAAAGCATCAGGAAAGACATCATTCTCAGGTACAGAGAAGCATGAACCCTTTTAATGAGGGGTTGATGTTGTTGATGAAAATTGAAAGAAATTCATTCCTTTAAATTCTTTGTTACTAAAATTAGAATAAATTATTTTAACAGAACTTAATAACATTGTGTTCTATACCTGTTTCTTTCTTTTGTGGTGCAGGTATAAAGTATTTTAAATTGTTTATCATTACTTTTTTCCAGGCTGCGTATATCCAAGACCTGGTCTACCTGGCTGGTCGCAATGGAGATCACCAACCTGCTGCACGTGATGTTACAGATCTGGATTACCAACTCGTTTTTGAACGGCCAGTTCATCAGTCTGGGCGGGCAGATTATGAGTTTCAGTGATTGGAACCTAATCGCTGATCCGCTGGAAACTGTATTTCCTAAGGTAGAACTAAGTACTAAAAGAAGAAAACTAGGCTTGTAACCCTTGCCGTTCGCGTAGCTTAGTATCATCAATGTATTCCACCAGATAATGATTGAGTAAAGGGCACCCAGAAGCAAGCGATGAACATGTAGGTATGCTTACATGAGAACGAACTATCTCATTCTAAGAAGCAAACTACCAACACTTTAAGAAGGAGCACTTCTGTTCTTCCATATTTTCTCTCTCTATATTTAAGAACCCTGAAATAATGGTAAATTCTACGCTTCGTCCGGTTACCTGAAGACTATCTTCTATCATGTTTAAATTATGCTCCTTTGGTCTGCAGGTGACCAAGTGCATCTTCCACAAGTACGGTCCAAGCGGCTCCATTCAGCAACACGACGCGCTCTGCGTGATGGCGCTGAATATCATCCACGA
The DNA here is from genome assembly GCA_918857605.2 of Philereme vetulata. NCBI lineage: Eukaryota > Metazoa > Arthropoda > Insecta > Lepidoptera > Geometridae > Philereme > Philereme vetulata. The sequence goes on from OU975482.1 coordinate 4,059,569, forward strand.
GAAGATCTACACGGTGCTGTGGTTTTGGTTGCTGTTCCTTTTCATCGCCTCTGCTCTAGGTGAGACTTATCTCTATTTACAGCTGATAGTAACATGGTGGTACAAAATGAGCCGGTGAAAAACCTGTAGACTGTGAAAGCATTGAAGAACACGATTCGAAAACACTTCACATGATGACAAACGTCACGACTGCGATTTACGTATGGTGGATTTCTGTTCGATGACGAGTTAGGAACATTTTTTTTCGGCTGGAGTTTAATTTGAATTAACCACCTTGTCTGAGGCTGACCACCGAGCTCAACAGTTTCTTTCTACATAGTAAAAGTTTACGCGTCAGCAAGACAGCAGCGTGCACAATCGTGTGCCTTTGTTCCGTCGCTCACGTCAATGTCTGTGATAGTGTCAATGTGCATTCAGACAGCAGTAAAAGAGTCAGGACCCTCACACCCTAGGCTTAGTCGTGCCCCAAACCATACGTCACTCGTGCTCTACTAAGACATTGATAAACATGTTGTCTCCAGCTGTAATCTGGCGAGCAATCTCCTTCATCCTCTACCGGCGTTCGCTGCGCTTCAACCAATTGATGTTCAAGCGAGTGAACGGTGGGAAGTTCGACCCATACAACGTGATCCAGGTGATTATACCCTACTTATCTATTTATCTTCTGCTGTGTTACTGGTTCATTCTTAATTGTCATTTCTTTATGGTTTTTTCGCAAATGTTCAGAAAAAGTTTAAATATAATAGCAGAAAGAATATTTACTTATGTATCTATGTCTCTCAGTTGAATCATCTAAAGCCCGTTGCAAAATTTGTATTTACTTTGTATTTTAAAATGAATGTGATCCAGGTGGTGAACGGCTGTGAGTTTGGGGACTGGCTGTTCCTGTACTACCTGGCCAAAAACATGCACGGATTCGTCTTCTCGTAAGTTTTATTCCTTTCAAGACACAAACTCATAACTTGTTTATTCAATTAAAACTTTTAGATCATTTTCAATCTTATTTTCCTTGCGATCGATCGTCGGGAAGAGCTGGGTTTATTCCTACCATTGACAAGATTTCTACTCTATGGCGCCGTCCAGCCCTCTGACAGTTGGTAAGGCAGCTGCATTGCATGCTGCATCGATAAATCCCAAAGTTCCAAATCAAAGACTGATTATTTTTAAATAATAAAAGCAAAGCAAGTCACACTCATACTAACCTACTTACTTTAGGTTTGGCTTAATAAAAGTCGGGGCTAATTCCGTAACTTAAAATAGTAATATTCGAGTATCGATCTAGTCTTGTTATGTAAAATTTAAATGTCCTAAACGGAATTCACGTAACTGGCAATACACTGGCATGCGTTGCTTAAAATCCTTTATTTATATCAAGCTAATAATGTAATATTAGTAGAGCAGAATGCCAAACTATATTCATTTCAATTCTTTAATCCAATTTCATGTGGGTCAACATTCGCTATGTTTTTAAAATTTTGTTATATTACCTGAATTATTATTGACCCCATGGAATCTGTGATCGATAACTGAGTTCCATAATTTTATCACACATTTTTTTTAACTCCTTCACTCATTTTAAATTTCATTGCCGGAGGTAGCAGAGCAAGCTACAAAACGGTACATTACATCTTTTCGTTCCAGGGCCCTCTTCATTAAACTGGCCGAAGAATTAAACAAGCGAGAGTTAGCTGATGGAGACCAGGGTAATCAGGTGGAGGGCGCAGAACCTATCCTCAAGAGCAGGGTGGATTATGACGACGAGACGCTAGAACGCGTTGAGAAGAAGTTATCATAGATTGCGCTATTTGAAAATTTATCACCAAAGAGTAGGTACGGTTAAAAATAAAATCACAGCTTTGGATGTAGCTAACGATAATGATGGACCCACCTTTATGTATAATACTACAATACGTTCATAAATAAATAATGTTTATGAAGTAATAGGTACATAAGAAAACTTTATACTTAGGTTATGAAAAGGTGCAGGTAGATCCAAAGTAAACCACGGGACGTTTTTGTTCATAAAAACAATAGGGACTCTTTCCTGCTAAATTCATAGTTTTATTGATATGTTTTGCAATTTTGGCATATATGTTACAGACAAAACTCTTATCCAGTTTAAACTACCTTAGACTGCAAAATCCAGTCAAAACTATCTTAGACTAAAGACGTCACCACCGTCGGTCGTCGGTCAAAAGTTTTGACAGTCAATACTAACTTTTGACATAATCCTCTTTAAGTGCCGGAAGTAGTATTGGACAAAAGTTCAGAAAACAGTATAAAAAAAACCGAACGACCTACTGCCAACCAGGCACACTCTGGATGGCAGTTGGTACCTATACCTACCTACTTACATTAGTAAAAACAGTCAAAAGTAGTTTCGTCCGGTAGAGTTATGACAGTGACATTGATAAATATTAAATAGTTTGTGTTCTAGTCCTAAGTGCTGTTAATAGATTTAAGTTTTTGTTAAAGTTGCTCAATAAAGAGAACATAGGAGTTACAAAATAAAACCTTTGATAATTACTGTTTATTTATCGATCGAAGCGAGATCTCCGAATCAACTTGGGCAAATCGGCGTTGTACGTAGATATGTAGGTAGGTATGTTTGTTTTTGCAAGGATAACTTTCGAAGCGTTATCCGATCATCGTGAAATTTGGTATTTATGTAAGTAGTGATGGCACAATCCTGATGTGACTAAATGAACTAAAAAAAGGGGGGGGGGGGGTGAGATATTGGAGTTCAAGAGTCCTCCTCTTGGGGCCCAAACTGGAGCTATCTGGTCAAATGGCACGTCTAATGAAAGTTCTTCATCAGTACATTTTGACCTCGTTTTTATTTTTGATCTAAATCTTGTAGTTTTAAAGTTATTAGCCATAATAAAAACTGAACTTTGACGAAATTCACAGGGTACACCAGTGACCCAACAGTGCTGAAATTTGGTATGCGTACAGCTTTAGTGACACAAATATAGAGAAAAGTCTAAAATCCAGAATAACTGCAATTTCTACCCAAAAAAATTTAACCAACTACATGTACTCCCGTTACCTATAATTAGAATGAACCTGTAGGTCAAGTAATTTGGTTACATATACATTTCGTGGCACTATTTTGATAGTTAAAGACACTGTCAAAGATTACGCGAGAAGTTTATTTACAGAATGCAGGCTATGTAAGTATTTGAAACTAGTCAGAATTCGAATTTTATACATACCTTAGTAACTAGGTATTCGATTATTTACATAGGTAGGTAGGTACCTAGACTGATAAGTAGGCAACATTATTTTTTTTTATAGCTACAAACTTCAGTAAAATGCTTGAAAACTTTGGTTTAATTTCCTTGTAGAAAGCATGAATCATAGGGATAGTAACAAACGATGAACTTATCTTCAATATATATATATACAATATACACAAACAATTTTAGGAATTTGATTAGGGTACTTTCTCTTTGAGTCTGTTGACCTCAGAAGCTGTTAGCCTGTTACCTACCTACTTGACTACCTACTTTTTATAAGACTGACACGACGACCGACACTACAAGGAATGAGGTCATTTGAAATCACATGCGGCTTACGCAGTTCTGAATTTGTCCAAAATGGAATATGATATTTTAATAATTGGAACATGGTTTGCAGTATAATGGATAAACTACTATATAAAATCCAATTAGGTATAAAAATATCTATAATAAAATATATTAAGTAAGACATATTTATTGTAATGTACGTAATTATGTATTAAATATAGTTATAAACATAAACAACTTCCCCAAAAGTAAAATAACTTTCTACCAAAAGCTCTTGATTTAGCCATTACTGGCAACTTTTAGTAGAATATTTATCCTCATAATGGCAGCACCGCTTCTCCTGTCTATCAGTCAAAAATGAAAATGGAACGCAGTCGCGAATACCTAGATGATTTTCTTTGACGTTGCGTTGCGTGAGTGTGGATGGTTCCGTGCTCGTTGTGTGTCTGACTTTTATTTTCTTTTAGTATTACTCTTTTGATATAAAATAACATTGTGTTAGGTTTATTTATAAAGTGTTTTATGTGCATTTTTATAATTGAGGGCTATACAAGGACAGAAAGACTGTATTTACTAATGAAAGTGCTAACGAAGAAGCGTAAGCAATCCTAACTAAAACATTTTTTTAACTAATACAATAAACTTCTAAGCTGTTTTGGCATAAGAAGAATCAAAATTGGTGAGTACAAAACCTTATTATGTTCTCGTTTCGTGTTTAAATTACCTAGCATCGAATTACGATACATTGTAAATCTTCGCTCATCACAACAATGATTATAACAATTAGTGGTTTTAGTGCTAACAGTTGGACGGAAAGTGGCTAATTACATGCTGTTTAAGTCACCATTTCAGTATTTTCAATAATATTTGCAACGTAATTATTCCGCGCGTCGTTTTGTTTTGCTAGTTCCCGCGTCCCGTGATGTCATATCTACGTCATATTGCACCCCTCTAGGTCAGTAACCCTTGCCAAATCTACTTCCTAGATAGTTTAACATAGATACCTAATAAGACACACTGTAGATTTGATTATGTAAACCTTCACCGTTTGAACTTATACAATTTTAGACAAAAAACCATGCCTCTTTATAGCAGATAACATACATATACTTTTATTATTTCTTCATATAACTAGTGTTATACTTGCCGTTGAGGGCTATATAATATATCAATATGTAATATGAGATATAAGCCTCATACATATTCGATTGGTCAATCCATTTTGGATTTAGGTAACCTGCTGGATTCTGTTCAAAAAATCAGCATCATCAAGATATTGTTTTACTGGATACACAGAGTACTGCAAACCCGATAGCAGTGACCTGCCCACACTGGGGTCAGTTGATGGTATAAACAGAGGCAAACCGATGCGACCGATGAGCCAACACACTCTGGGGGTCAGTTGAAGATGGTAATCAGTGGCGGACCTGCGGTTTAATGGTGATGATGAGGTATACAAAAGTTGCCTGGAAGAAATCACTTTCAGTGATAAGCACACCCATTGTATTAAATTTAAATAGAGTAGAAGAATGGTATATGGTACTCGTATGATAAAGCATTCATCAATGAATTATTGAAAATATTTCTGAGTGATTGAGTTTGATCTGTGATTTATAAGCAGCCCCGATCAAGTTGATGTTACAACATAGTTGATATTACCTAATCTTATATTTATCATATTTAATGTCACTATTCAATAGTTTAAAATGATCATGTTTTGACATCTTATTATAATTAATAAAATATTAACATGCAGTGACTGTCTCCTCAGCATTATTATGAAGTTAATATTAAGTCACATTGCATCGGTCAATCTGGTTCTACTATTCTTGTATTAGGTATTGATACCTAGACCTTAATCAGGACCTCCTTAACAAATTAGATCGACTGCTCAATACGTGCATTAGGTTCATCTACAGTCTCCGTAAGTATGATCATGTGTCTGAGTATCGCTCTAAACTGAAATGGCTCTCAATTCGTGACAGGAGAAAGTTAAGAGTTTTATGTCTTCTTTTTTCGATCCTTAGGGACCCCTTTACTCCCCATTATCTTAAATGCAAATTTTCCTACCTCTCTGACACCCATGACCAAAACTTCAGATCCACTGATTCTCTCCTTCTCGCTACCCCGAAACACACAACGGCCTTCCGTGGCAACTCTTTTGAAGTGGTAGCTGTCGGTCTATGGAACTCTCTCCCTACTCATATTAAAAAGGCGCCTAGTAAACCGGTTTTCAGACGACTAGTCTACAGTCATTTCTTGCAGTCCTCCACTGGCTGTTAAAATATATGAAAACGTAGTACCTATGTGTGTTGTATGTAATAGTATTTTTTGTTTTATACCTATAAATATATATATATATATATTTGTTATATTTCTCATATATATATTCTATATGTATTATTATTGTTATATCAAGTAGGTTTATGTATTTATTCTAACTGTAATCGGTGTTTATTGTTATTTGTGTTTCTTTTGTTTTTTTTTTAATAAACATTAATATTGTTAAAAGTTAGCACGCCAACCTTTTTTGTTACCTCTGAGGTTGGCAGGTAGAAAATGCTATTAGCATTAAGCCCACATGTAATTTGTATTTTTGTGCAATAAAGTATTAAATAAATAAATAAATAAATACCTGTTACATAAATCAATGGATCATTTATACAGTGCCGGTGATAAGTTGCAGCAATAGCTGGGTGAAGAATGCAACCGCTGTTGTTCCGGTACACGAGTGTAGATGGAGTAGCCTTGCCCAGCGCCCATACTATCCACTCAGCTATTACTATTAGCTCATGTTCCATTGTTGGGCAAAGGCTTTTCCCCATTTCCCGCCATCCACAAGTTTGCTGGTGCAATACCACCGTTTGCCAGTTCCTCTCAAAGGCGTCCAGCTCGTCCCGCCACATCCGGCGTGGTTTGCCGAGGCGCCGCCGCCCTGTCTTAGGGCTCCACTTCTCGTGGTAATTTATACCCACAGCTCGTCGGAGGCAAAATATCGGAAATTATCATCATCATCAGCCGGCGACGTCCACTGCTGAACATAGGCCTCCCCCTTAGATCGCCACAACGAGCGGTTGGTAGCCGTTTGCGCCGGATATGGCCATATCGGAAATGGAACTATAAAATTAAAAGTGGTTAATGAAACCTCTACTTCATTTTTAATGGGGTTTCCAACAATGCAACACACACGGGAGTGCAATACATTTTTTTTTACCTAATAGGGGTCCCTCAATGGAAAATACTTTCGAAATTATTTTACCTCAATGAAACTAAAGAATTTCCTAAAGAACACAATCCGGACCGCTTTGAGGTAAGAGTAAATAGGTTTCTAGATCTTCGTGCTTCATCTTAGACTGAACTATTATAGCATATTATATCATATCCTACTCTTATTATATCATCGCTGTGGTCAAACGAAGATCTATCCAGTTTAAAAAAAACAACTTAAACGGGACCTCCCAAAAAGTCTCAATTTGCGCTTGAGCAAAGTTCTAGAATACCGGCGTCTTAGAGGTATAGGTATCTTAGTCTTATCTTTACTAGGTGTCTAGAAAAAACATAAAAGTATATTAAAATACGTAGATTGTAAACTTTCTAGAGCTGTTTTTAGAGGACAATACAGAGAAAGTAGAGTTCCAAACTGCTTTGTGCAAATTGTTTTATGGCCTTTGTTTGATATGGATATGAAATTTAGTTTTAAATTGCTGAAATAATGACTATATCAATTCTAATATTTAAATCATGACCTACCTATTTGCTGTGGAATAAAATATTTATATATTTTACACACTGCCATTATATTTTACCACATGCATGGTAACACTGCCATTTTCATTATGTAGGTTTTCAACATGGACAGGGAATTGACTGTGTTCCCCAACCAGATGTAAAGTAAATGCAGTCGAAGAAGTGTGAAAGAAAAACGGATCCGGCTAGTAGGTGCCCCTTTCTAGATTTTTGAATATGTAAGTTTAATTAACAGCTTTGTAAGCATATCATATTGCGTTGCTCTATTGTGCCTAAAGAATACATTCATTTTAGATGAATGGGAACGCAAATAATATAAGAATTAATTTCAGAACTTTAAAAAAACAGAGATGTGCTTAAACGGAAGTTGGAAATAAAATTCAATATGAAACACCATAGGTTATCACTGGCAACACACACTGGTTGAAGACTTTAGCCTTCAGGCTCTGGGTAAAAATCAAATCCGTGACAAAATCCGCAATGAGGAAATCCGCAGAAGAACTAAAGTTGCCGACATAGCTCTCAAAATTAGCAAGTTGAAGTGGCAATGGGCAGGCCACATCGCTCGTAGAACCGATAACCGTTGGGGAAGAAAGGTTCTCGAGTGGAGACCACGGACTGGAAGACGCAGCGTAGGCCGGCCCCCCCACAAGGTGGACCGACGATCTAGTAAGAATCGCGGGGAGCCGTTGGGCGCAAACGGCTGTCAACCGCTCGTTGTGGCGATCTAAGGGGGAGGCCTATGTGCAGCAGTGGACGTCTCCGGCTGATGATGATGATGATGAAACACCAAAGTGGACTCTTTGTATAACCAGGTTATGGTAGACCCGGAAAAATGCCTCGTAACTGATGGTGACGTAGTGTGGTGAATGCAGCAATCCCTACATAAACACGACTGTTTGGATCCCACACGCGCTTAGCAGCACGCGCCTAACTCCCATCCGGGATAATGACCGCACCAACTATTCTATAATCTACTCCACAATTTGGTTCTCTCGACCAGACCGTATAATTTGGCCCATCCTGCTTTTCGATCAACTTTAATCACCTTTAATGGTGCAACGAACAGCCCTATTTGGACCTTAAGTTAAAACAGATAAAGCTTATTCTGGCTAAGTTATATCTTCGCCTGGGGCGGTCCAGAAGATTTTCCAGTCAAACTTGTCTAGTACCGCCTTTGATACACTTGTAATTATTATTTTGGGTGCTTGAGATGAAGAAATACACGTCTTGTGACCGGATGGACATATATGGTTCCTTTGGAGTCTGTCACTCTATTCTGCTTCTTGAAAATCACTAATGTTTGACTTGTACAACCCATATCATCTGCCCATAGAACACAAAATTCAAAATTAAGAAAATTGCAAAATTTCAAACTACCAATCATAAAACTGGCTGCATAAACACCAAACATACATAGCTAAAAAAACCTTCTCGCAAAAACACCATTAAAATGGGTTCAACTCTTGGCTGACGATACACTTACTGACAAGACAGACGACTCTAAGGGCGACTTGCGCAACGATGCCTAAACGTATTTAGAGGTTAAATATGATTAAGAGAGTTGTCAAATCATACAAATACGTAAAATATACATATGTTTAGTCACTAAATACGTTTAGGGATCATTGTGCCTTCCGGGCTTAGTTATAAATATTTTAGTTTGTTATAACATAAGACCCTTATAAACTACTAGTTGACCCGCCCGCGGCTTTGCATGCGTGGTATTTAAATAAAAACATTACCCTTCTTTTTGGCGCACTCGGGTAAAAAGTAGCCTATGTCCTGTTCCCTGCCTGTTCCTGCCTGTTCCCCAGGATATAAACCATCTCCTTGCCAAATTTCATTACTATCCGTTCAGCCGTTTAGTTATGGAAAGGTAACAAACAAACAGTTACTTTCGCAGTTACTATGTATGTATTATACATATAAACCTTCTTCTTGAATCACTCTATCTATTGCTGAAAACTGTATTAAAATCCGTTTAGTAGTTTAAAAGATCTAAGCGAACAGACAGCGGAAGCAGCGACTTTATTTTATACAAGCTTCCCCCCGCGGCTTCGCACGCGTGGTTTGCCAATAAAAACTAGCCTATGTATTAATCCAGGTTATGATCTACGTACATACCAAATTTCATCGCAATCGGTTTAGCCGTTCCGGCGTGAAAGAGTAACAAACATCCATACATACAAACTTTCGCGTTTATAATATTAGTAGGACTATGTAAAGATAAGTTTTGAAACTACCATGGTTGTATTAGTGTCCTGATATTTTGGCACATGCAAGTGTGCTTTAATATCAGACAACTCAAAACCTCACAAATCCTGGTAAATGATACGCTTTTCGTTAAAATAATGTTTCGCTTCGCCCTCAATATCTAGAAGATTCGAAGGCTTCTTTCGGCGCTAAGAATTGTAGAAATCTAAGGAATTTATCAGTCACGTCCAAAACCCATTTCATGTTTTGCTGAACGCGATACGTGACAACCGCATGAGCATATTCTTGGAGATTTAGGTATTTCCTTTCATTGTCTAAAGATGCTACTTGAATATGAATTTAAAATTACTCTGAAGAGTTATATTGTACTGTGTAGGTTTAGTTGGATGTATCCTGACTTCTGATCCGCAAGTTGTGGGATCCAATCACCTAATCTTGATGCCAAATGTTGCAAAAAAACCCTGCAGATTAACTTATCCCATATGGCTATATCTTTGGGATTCTTTTTAGCTTGAAAGGGCGGCGTAAGTGCTGGGCAATCCTCACCATCTATACTCCTGTCCTAGGCATTACACCGTCTTGTTTCATTCATCCAGCTAGGCATGTCAACTTGCCATTAGTCGTATACAATCATCCTCAATATACGAGTATGTACTATGTAGAGACCTGTGTTTTTGTTATGTCTAAGATGCCAATCGAATTTAAATTTAAAATTACACAGAATCGATGGTCGTGCGACCAGAGGCAAGTTTTTTGCTTTCTAGAATTTAAATTTAAAATTCGCATTTAATAGAGAGCCATGGTGCCGTGTCGTGACTTATGCTATGTTTAGAGTTTCTCCACCATCTTTTGCGTAATTTGTATGACTGTAATACAAATTAATACAAAATTATTCTGCAGGCAATGTTAATCTCTTGGACAAAATGCAGCGATTGTTGTAATTAACTATTTGTTCTATTGATTGTTGAGGTTGAATGTCGACACTCTTTCAATTAGCTAGCCGTGAGCCTTTAACAAATTATAATCTAAATTTTGTGTCGATTGATTGGTATTTACCCTTTGCATTCGATGAAGATGGTAGCAGAGTGATAAAGGAGAGTATATTATACATACTTGCCACTGGGGCACCGGAGGGACAATCGCCCATACAACACGTACTACCAATATCATTTCTAATTGGATCATATTTATACCTTAATAAGGTATTATTTTAATTTGAATAATATTTATCTAGGTTCCCAACCATATATTAGATCAAAAAACTTATCTAAAATGAAATAGAAGCGTATCGCATTCTGCATATTTTTACGTCATAAAAGACCTGTTTTCAACCTAATTGTTTCGTATTAAAAATAACAACATCTTACGTATCCTAGTCATGGGAACATAGATTATATCGTCTAGTTACAGAATAACAACACAATGAAAAAAATACAACAAGTTTTCAGTCATCATTTTTGGTATTACGGAACACGGTCAAAATCTAATCAAATTTAGAATCGTTCTATTGCTATCACAGTTGCTCTGCGTGGCTACACTTCGTCACTAAACAGGGATAGCGATATTCAGGCCGAAGTTTTTGACGTGGCCGAATTGAAGTTGCGCTCAGTGTTCGCCGGCGCGTTAAAGGGCAATTTTTTATAACAAAACCCTAAGTGATATGCAAAAAATTACAATTAACTAAAAAAGTATTTACACAAACACTTTATAAAAAAGCTAACTTTAAAATATTATATAAATGTATATATTAATAAAAATTCTTTATAAACCAACCGGGTTTGTTGCCTCAGTCTTTCCGGTGGTTGATCGAGGATAAGGCGTTTGAAGATTCAAAATGATCTGAAAGATATAATTGAATTTCATAAAGAAATATTGATACTTATACATTTTATGATAAAATGTAATTATGGCAAATCTTCTTTTTTGTATATATTTGACACTTATGAAATCCCTAATAAAACTATGGTTATCACTTTATAAGTAATAGCGCAATGGTAGTTTAAAGTAGTACACGCGGCTACACATCAAGCTATACTTTTCCAGTATAAGCTGACCTCGCATTGTATAGGCTTTTCGTAGAATGAGGGTTCAGCTTATACTGGAAATGTGTATCTTGATGTGTAGCCGTGTGTACCACAGAGGTAGTACGTAGCTAGAACTTTTCAAATTTTCGCGAACTATACTACTACTGTCTCTCGTGACCACGGCCGATGTAACTTGGCCGAAACGTCGAGGTTAGTCAAAATTATGATTTTGAGATAAATCTGTGCGCGAAAAGACCCGTTTTGTCTTAAAAACATGAGTACGTAGCTAGCTACCCTTTTCAGACAATTGCCAAAGCTTACTGCGTGTCCTTGTTCATTCATAAATCCGGAATAACTAGAAATCGAGAGTGTGCAGCAAGGTCCGATCTGCATAAGTAACTCGATAGGCCCTAGGAATGTACCTTGCAGACACCTCGCGGACCTGTTCGCCTTGACCGCCAATCCAGCCCGTTTACTGCTGTAATATCTTGTCTCGCCGTAATATCGGTCAATTTCCTTATAATTGCTAAAGACTTCATTGAGAAAGTTTGAGAATTTATCCAGGGAAGAACTATCCCATTTCTGCAGTCTTACGCAATGCACGCATTGGTATTTAAAATACTTCAGCCCTTTTCGTGGTTTTAGCAGAAATTAACAATGTTCTACCAAAAGTGGCTAATGCCATAATTTTTATCATGTGAATGCTGTTTACTCACGCCTCATCATCTACGAGTAGTACCTATATCAATGGCATGGGAATAGATAGTCGCTTTTCATAAGCAAACAAAACAATTTAAAACATCATTATAGAATTTCATAACAAAGGTCCATCAATGACCTCTGCGCGAGTGACATCAGCTGTGCCCATTGCGCAATTACGACCATGCGTCAAATGATCGGAATTGTATTGGGTCAAAGATAGGAGCCATCAATTTATTCAGATTCAGAATCAATTTAACAAATGCGAGATCGAGACAGTTATCTTTCTTCTTCACACTGGTTGTCCACGTCACGAAATGTTTGAAATAGAAAATTGTCTATTTTTAAGATCCATGTGAAGTACATTATTATTATGAGCCCATTGGATCCCACTGCAGGGCAAAGGCCTCCCTTCCTCTTTTCCACTCCTCGCGGTTCAAGGCTGTTGTTTCTGTTTGCCAGTTATTACGATATAGCCTATATATGTAGATAGAGCTCGCCCCGACACTAAACTCTGCCCCACGCTCTGTTAATATTTTACTTTGACTTTCAAATGCAATTACATTGCTTTTTATTTTTGCGTTTTTATAAGTGAGGTGAGGAGTTTTCAGAAGCTTTTAGGAAGAGAAAAATGGTTGCAATTGCCTATAGATAGGCTTACCATACGTCCCGGTTTGACCGGTATTGTCCCGGTTTGACCGGTATTGTCCCGGTTTCATGCATTGGTCACGGCGTCCCCGCCGGTTTGGTATTTTGTCCCGGTTTTAGTTAGCACGTGGTTTGTACACACGGCTACACATAAAGCTATACATTTCCAGTATAAGCTGACCTCGCATTGTGTAGGCTTTTCGTAGAATGAGAGGTCAGCTTATACTGGAAATGTATAGCTTGATGTGTAGCCGTGTGTACGACCGTCGTAACGTGTAGGTATTAAATAAATATTGCTGGCCATTTCACACAGCGCTATCTAGCCCCAAACTAAGCAGAGCTTGTATTATGGGAACCAGATAACTGATAGAATATACTTTTTTTTTGTAAATACATACTTATAATATATAGATAAACAACCAGACCCGGAACAAATATCTGTAGATCGTGCAAACATTTGTTCCGCGGCGGGAATCGAACCCGCTACCTTCTGCGTCTCAGCCGGCTATTCACTCGCTGCGCCACGGAGGTCGTGAAATATATTATAAAAAACGAACGAACAATACGTTTCGAAGTGACTTACCAACGTATAATTTGTTTTTTAAAATGCCAAAAAGAAATTGTAAATTCACAAGTGAACTCCAAAGAGCCTCCGTTACTCCGCTTACCAGGAACGTCCGCACCTTTGGAGCGTGTTTTTTTCGATGAAACACATTTGGTCGGATGATCGAGGTCGCATGCTAGGATCGACAGTACGAGCTCTACTGTACTGTAAAATAATTTTTTGCATTACACGACTTTTATGAAAAAATTAAATAGAATAATGATAATTTGTTGAACAAAGTTCACTCTAGCGAGAAGTACGAATGGCACAACAAATAAGTACCTTACTCAATATTTGTTTTTTTAAATAATAAAATTAAACATTTGTTGGTAGTAGTCTGTATTTTTATTTGGCCTATTTTGTTCCGCTCCTGTCCCGGTTTAGAGCTTCATGAATGAATGAAAACACTTTATTGTACACATTAAAAAATAGTAATTACAGACTAAATAGAAGACACAAAGCAAACTAGTACAATGGGCGGTCTTATCGCTTTGAAGCGATTTCTTCCAGACCATCCAAACCATGATTATGGTAAGCCTACCTATAGAGAAGGCGCTGCGCTGGCTCAAACGTGGCTTATCAAAATAACATTATTTTCATATTGTTCACTCTTTCCGTTTACGCTTGCCTTAAAATCTTTTGTTAAGCTTATACCGCGATAAGTGGAAGGAAGAAGGCGAGGCCTTTGCCCAGCAGTGGGACAGTATAGGCTAGTAAAAAAAAAAAGCTTATCTAACTTGTGTTGTTGTGTCTAGCTTGTAAAAATCTAATAATCGATACGCATGTGACGTACAACATACACAGTCCTGCCTCCTCAGTAAACACTAAAATGCCTTGTATTTTGGCCTTATCAGAAGCTGTGAGTACATGGTACTCGTAGCTTCATGCCATAACACCCAAGCTAAATATTTGCAGAATATGAAGACATTTGTCTCGTAGATAATCCGACCCGCAACCGACGACAAAGGTCGTCCTTTGTTATCGTTATCAATCATTAACGTCGCCGTAACCTACAGCCTTTGATTATATATTACCCGTGCGCGATAAGTTGGGACCTGAGCGCGGTGACGTCATATTGGCGTGTTTGTACCGCCCGCAAAAAAGCGAACATAACAAGCAGCCGCCCGCGGCTTCGTCTCTGTTTTTTTTAACCTAATTTATTATGTTACTCAGGGAGGACGCTGCTTTTTATCTAATCTTTTTTACACTATTTGAATAAAATAAAAATACAATGTTTAAGTTTATACATTTATTTTATCTATTATTTACATTATCTCATCTTCGTCACTACTTAGTGGATTTGTGCCTTCTAGAGGTTGTTCTTCGTCCTCAGTCTCACTATAATCACTTGACTTACTCATTATAAACACTTTTAGCACGAGGTTTCTTTCTCCGCTATGCAAATGTTTACCCTTCATAATGATAACAAAAACACTTAACAAGAACTATAATAACAAAAACTACAACAACAAAACAATAACACAAACGAAATTTTGGGATTGAGTTGGGATGTGTTTGGGTAATCGGGGGACAAACATAAAAAAGTAAAAAAAAGCTGACGAATTGAAAACCTCCTTTTTTGAAGTTGGTTAAAAAGTTACTGCACTATTTTTTCACTAAGACATCGTACCTTGCTTGGTACTGATCCATTCTTTAGCCGTCGTAACCCTATTTTGGTAAAATATAAATCATCATCAGAGAAATGTTCGGAACACACGACTGAAGTCTTGTGAGGTTTCCACTGGTCTTCATTTCGAGTCCGCAATAATGTCTCTCCAGTAATTTGCTAGTATGGGACCCCTAGGAAATCTGAAACCCAAAATATTAGAAAGAACTAACAAAAATACTATTTAGTGTATGACGTAATGGGTTTTCATTTATTTTGTATATTGTAAGTTGTCATTTACTGATCAAATATATAATGTAATTTTTAAAATAATAATGTTCTTCTGATCGAAAGATTATGAAATGCTATTTGTATTTTGTCTCCCGTAGTTTCGTTAAATCTCCCTAGTAAGTAACTGACAACACTGGCTAAATCAGACTAACCTACAAAATTATGAATTAAAAATTGTGTTTTCTTATAATAATAGTGGTCAACTAACAAAACTTACCGATGAAAAGTGATCTTGGTGTTATTATACGGTTTTCCCACATAATTGCGACAGTCTGACAGCACAAACCGGCATAATTAATTATTTTTCGTGAACACGTTACCCTTAGGTGTTTCAAATGACACTGACGTAAGGATTTTTTTTCGAATGGACTATCTCGCTATTGGCCTCTGAGGCCGTTGCAGCTTAACCGAACGCAGAAGGCGTTCAGCCCTGTAATTTGTTTGATAAGGCAACTAGCGCAAGGGCACCGCTTAGGTACAAACCTCGGCTTGGGCTGTTGCCGGGACGGGGATAGGAGAGAAACGCCCGGGTACGTGCTTGTACCTCGTATAGGCGGCGACTGAAGGGACTCGTCGACCTCGCCGGCGAGGTCGGTGTATTTGTGGAGTGTTTGCTCTGTCTAATGAGGATGACTCTTCCGCATTAGCGGAAGTGATTTCGTCATCCGGGTCTCCGAGAACGTGTCTCGGACGACGGAGGGTTTTTCTGTGTTCGGACGGTTCAATCGGAATGGTATAACTGACGTAAGGAAGAAGCGAGTCTACCAATTATAATAGACTTTTTTTGGGCCGTTCAGGTAGGGTCAATGTGGCATCTAGACAAGTATATAATCAACGCCTGCAGCACAAGTCCTAACCGACTTAGTACGTAGGGTTTTTTTTATTTTTATATCTGCTGTATTATACTCACAAGCCAAGCAGAAGTGTACGATATCAATTTATTTTTACAATAGGTGGTTTCGTGGATTGTTCTTTAACATTGTAACTACGTGGGATTACGTGAGGTCACTGTTACCGCTACTTGGGTCAGTCCTTCGCAAACTGAATGGTGACGGTAGTGCTCTTTAGAAAAAAATAAAAACAAGAGAAAACAGATTTCGTCTATACTATAGTATTATAAAGGGGAAAGATTTGTTTGTTTGTTTGTATTGAATATGCTCCGAAACTACTGGACCGATTTAAAAAAATATTTCACTGTTGGGAAGCTACACTATCCCCGGGTGACGTAGGCTACTTTTTACCCAACTGCGAAGAAGGAGGGTAATGTTTTTATTAAAAAACTACGCGTGCGAAGCTGCGGATTGGTCAGTTAGTAAAAATATTTTTAAAACATCATATCGGAAATAATCAGAATACCTTCAGAAAATAACAAAAAGTTACAAAGATGCACTTAGCCATCGAATGTTCTGCCCTCATTTTTCTTTATTATAACATTATGTACTTATTATTATATATATATATATATATTTATACGATTACATACTAATTATTTTTAATCTATTTGATCCCGGCAAGTGTTTTTTTTTTCAAACTGGATAGGTTTTCGTTTGACCACAATCTCACCTGATGGTAAGCGATGATGTGGTCATGAAACACGAAGATCTAGAAAAAACCTATTTACTCTTACCTTAAAGTGTGTACCCAGTGTTCATTTGTTTGTAAATATAATTGTCTAGCATCTATTGTTCAGAGTATAGTTTACCTTATCTGTGCTTATTAGTTGACTGTTTACTAAACAATTCCACAGATATGTTCATTTGAATTTTTATACTGTATAGTAAGTGTATAGTTTATAGTGTATAGCGTTTGGGAAACTTCGCAACGTCTTTTCGTCCAACATACCTCAGTGCCTTAAGACGAAAGTCTTCAATCATTGTGTGTTACCAGTGATGACATATGGAACCGAGACGTGGTCCTTCACTATTGGCCTTATGAATAAGCTCAGAGTCGCTCAACGAGCTATGGAGAGGGCTATGCTCGGGGTTTCTTTACGGGATCGAATCAGAAATGAGGAGATACGTAGGAGAACTCAAGTCACCGACATAGCCCGACGGATTAGCACGTTGAAGTGGCAATGGGCAGGCCATATAGCGCGCAGAACAGATGGCCGATGGGGCCGAAAGGTTCTCGAGTGGAGGCCACGGACCGGCAAGCGCAGCGTAGGACGTCCACCCACAAGATGGGCAGACGACTTGGTAAGAACCGCAGGTCGGCGTTGGATGCAGGCCGCTTCCAACCGCAGTTCCTGGAGATCAATGAGGGAGGCCTTTGTCCAGCAGTGGACGTCCTACGGCTGATATGATGATGATGATGATGATAGTAAACACCAAACATATTTGAAGCTATAGTTACTGATTAAAACGAATATTTATCGCGTATGTATCTTTTTTATTTGTTGCAACAGTCGTGGTAACTGTTGACTGGAGTAGTCCGTCACTTGGTCTTCAGAATTAGAAATGTCCTCGTTCATATTACGACAAATTGTCGAACGAGAACATTAAAAAAGACAATGAACAAATAAAAAAAGTACATTCGCGATAAATACCCGTTTTAATCAGTGATTATGTGCAGTGATCGCGTTTGAAAAATAATATATTTTAAGTTACTGCAAATCTACTTCCAATCAAATTTAAATTGACCAAAATCAATAACATAATTGATCCCTAATCGACTCCCATCAATTTGCTGTAGGCCTTATCAAGATGAACTGTAGTTTCCGGTTTATCTATGAAATCTTTTGTTGCATTGCAAGATTGCAACACTTGAAACATTCAACGCATGGCTCCATGTTTGTCTGTTGTTGGATCTGATAGAATCGAGGTCAGACCCCTGGTCAATTGCCGGTGTCAGAGCCAATTTAGTCGATCAGTCCTCGTCAGCCAATGAATTCTGAGTATCAACAATGCGAAGCCGCTTTTATTATTCTAGTGTCGAATATAATTTATTTGAATAATGCTCAATTCTACAAAAGGTAAAAAAGCTGGAGGTTTTATGTTTTGACGTTGGTGGATCCATCATGGCGTAACGGCTGAAGAATCTGCAGGTGGATAATATCTTTCTATTACACCATTTAAAAAACCAACAAAAGAAAAAAACCGCTTTTAAACCATAGCCACAATTATAGCACAATATAGCCACGCGGGCGATTTATTCCAGGCAAATGAATGGATAAAATAGCTCCTATTTGGGATCAATTTAAACAAATTAGTTCGTAATCTGGGATAAGACATACGTATCATGATAATACCTAGTCAGGTCATAAATTCTGTCACATGTTTAATATAAAATAATTGAAACAAGTTTATTCATTATGTAACCATTTATATACCAAAATGAACTTAACAAAACATAGATTCTTATGACACTAAAGTTTATTCAAAATGACCTCCGTGATTTTGAATACAGGCCTTCAATCTGCGCGGGCCAGTCGTCTATCGCAGCACGAACGAGGTCCATGTCAATATCGGAGGCTGCCTTAATCAAGGATGTCTTGAGTGACTCCAAATTGGGATGAGGCTTTGTTGTGTTGCCATATCTTGTAATCTAACGGATTCAAATCTGGACTGGAGGAGGGCCAGTCTTCGTGCCGGATGAAGTCGATTTCACGCGCCGTCAGCCAGTCTTGTGTGCTCTTCGCTCTATGAGCTGGCGCCGAATCTTGTTGGAATACCCAGTGCCTGTTATTGAACATGGTATGAGAAACAGGTTCCACAAGGTTCGTCAGGACTGTATTTTGATACACAACTGCATTCGTTTTTAAATCTTTCTCACAAAAATGTACCTCTGTTAAGCCCCAATAAGAAACTCCCAACCATACCATGAGCGAGGATGGAAAATGACCTCGTTGGACACGCGGAATACGGTTGCTCGCTTCTTCACTACTGTGTGCGTACACCTTATCATTTTGTTTGTTGTAGCTCTCTTCTACGGTAAAAATTTTTTCATCCGAAAAAAGAATTTCCCGATATTTTTTTTCCCGCGTACCGCTTCAACAAAGCGCGGCATCTCTTCAGTCTCAGGTCCATTAGACGAGCATTCAAACGATGTCCTGTTTTTCTTCGATATGCCCGTAGCCCTAAGTCTTCATTTAACACCCTTTTCACCGTGGTTCTGCTTAACCCCATCTGAAGAGCCAACAGTTTCTGCTTACGTTTGGGATTTCTATGAATTCGCGCCTTCACAGCTTTTATCACTGCTGGAGTCCTAACAGACCGAGGGCGACCACTTCTTGACCTGTCATCTACACTAGAGTCTTCATTGTATCGTTTGATGGTGCGATAAACGAATCTTTTGGTTATATTCAAATTTTTAGTATGTCAAAAATTTGAATTGGCGCGTAACCGCAACGATGCAACGCAATAACTGCAAAACGGTCTTCTTTAAGCGTCCACTCCATATTTAAAAATGAGTAAAATTCTAAAAAGTATACATTTTTATTTTCATGAACAATTTGAAATTCGAATGTTATAAACTTTTTTGTGGCCAGCATTCTAAAAGAAAAGTTTTTACTGTGTGACAATACTTATGACCTGACTATGTGTAATGAGATTTTTATCTTGTTCATCATCGTCATCCACAGCTCATAAGTACCCACTGCTGGGTGTAGGCCTCCCTTTGTAAACGCCACCTTCCCGGTCCTGTGCTGCGCGCATCCAGGAGTTGCCCGCGACTTTCTTTATGTCGTCGACCCACCGCGCCGACGGACGCCTGGACTTCTTACGTTTGTTCTTGGCCACCATTCGGTCACAAATTTACTCCACCTGCCATCACCTCGTCTAGCCAAGTGTCCTGGCCAGTTCCACTAGAGTTCCACCACCCTTGTTCCGATGTCTTGGATTTTCGTCTGGCGTCGGATTTCGGTATTAGGAACTCGATCCAGCAGGATGATGCCAAGCATGGCAAGCATTTATCTTGTTAATTAAAATTTATTAAATAAATGGGTGACGACTGACGATGTATGTATATGGAATATACGTAGGCAACTAGTAGTTCTAGTAACACACACAACAATAAAAATGTAATATATCTTTATTTGTAAATGTGCCAATCTAACCACGTTAAATGACAATTGACCCATGGCCAGCACTGACAGCACTAAATTGTATTAGTGTCAGACTTCTAGAAGTGAATAACTTTAATTGGCCACCCCCATTTTACTTCAAACAGGTACATAATATTACTTTTCTCAACCAGGTTCAGGTCAGTCATCTCAGGTCAGGTTCAGGTCTCACAAACACTTAAAAGAACCAGTGTGGTAAATGGTACCTTCTGGTTTTGTATGCATATCAGCCGTCATAAACACCGTTCTTGTGCTGCAGAAGAGGGCTGTTCGTGCAATTTATAATATGGGCCCCAGAGAAACATTACGCCGGAAGTTTAAAAAAAAATAAATATTACGACATTCCCTTGTCAAGGAAGGTCAGGACATCTAGGAAAATCTGATGTATGTTCACAAAAATATTAATTTGATTAAGAAAAATAGCGATAATCATAATTTTAATACTAGAAATAAAGATAAACTCGCTGTTGCCACTTGTAGACTCCATAAACTTAGTGAATCGTTTAAAGGGCAAGGTGTTCGCTTTTATAACAAACTCCCAAGTGATGCACAAAAAATGACAACAAATTTAAAAACGTAATAAAACAAAAATCTTTTTAAAGTAAAGTAATATTTATTTTGGTAAAGTAAGTTTACAAACTTAAAATCTAGACTTAAACTATATACAATCATGTTTCCTAGTGTAACTTAAGTTTGCAGTTATGATGAATACATAGTCAAGTGACTACCCTCCGTACTAGTTTTCACTGTATGACGGCAGGGCGTCGTTGCTCTTCCATATAATGCTATCGATTTGAGAATTTAAACGTTTTAGTTAGGTTAATGATGTATCGTAAATTCTTATATAAAAAAGCCTACTATAAAATATCGGATTATTTAGTTAGATGATAGAGAAGCTTGGGATTTAAGTTGCTCCAACTCATTTAAAAATGTTACAATTTAGACGTAATTTATTTTCTTTATTGTTATGTACTCGTATATTGAAAAGATCATTAAAATAAAACCCGCTTTGTTTCTTGCCTTTCTTTCCTGACTTGGTCGCGAAAGAACAGGCAGTAAAATTGACGTTTCAAAGTGATCCTTGTGATTTTAATGAATAGAAAGATTTTTATTTTGATTTGACTGCTGAGCCAAGGCGTACCCTATTTTGTCCACTCTGTGGGGTCTTTAGTGTCATTACGCTGTTGTGGCCAATTATCGTTGCAATGTGTCGCTCTTTTTACCCAACTACGGTAAAGCTACAAGAAAGGGTAATGCTTTTAGTCCTAGGAAATACAATCATGTGATGTTTTCATCATTTGATGTCAGACGAAAATTATGTCGAGTGTCCATGTCGTGCCTGCCTCAGTTATGGTTGAGAACTCGGCTCTTGAAGTTGTCGACGCGTATGTATACCTAGGACAAACAGTCCAATTAGGTAGGTTCAACTTCGAGAAAGAGGTCAATCGTCGAATCCAACTCGGATTGGCAGCGTTTGGGAAACTTCGCAACGTCTTTTCGTCCAACATACCTCAGTGCCTTAAGACGAAAGTCTTCAATCAGTGTGTGTTACCAGTGATGACATATGGAACCGAGACGTGGTCCTTCACTATTGGCCTTATGAATAAGCTCAGAGTCGCTCAACGAGCTATGGAGAGGGCTATGCTCGGGGTTTCTTTACGGGATCGAATCAGAAATGAGGAGATACGTAGGAGAACTCAAGTCACCGACATAGCCCGACGGATTAGCACGTTGAAGTGGCAATGGCAGAACAGATGGCCGATGGGGCCGGAAGGTTCTCGAGTGGAGGCCACGGACCGGCAAGCGCAGCGTAGGACGTCCACCTACAAGATGGGCAGATGACTTGGTAAGAACCGCAGGTCGGCGTTGGATGCAGGCCTCTTCCAACCGCAGTTGCTGCAGTACGTCTATGGAATGCTTTACCAATAACAATACGGCAAGCCTCATCCTTAGCCATATTTAAATCTAGGGTAAAAAGTTTATATTTATCAGAAACGTCATAGTATCGCACATAAAATAATGTATATTTATCGTATTTATCTAATGTATGTATTATAAATATTATATATATCATAATTTTATATAATATATTTAGGTATGTAATTTAATAATTTATTAATGACTATTTATATTTTATTTAGTAATAAGTTGCACTCCCTTCATTCATAACTTAAGTGCACCCCCGACCATCTTTGGCATTACTATATCCTCACCATCCAAAGGTTGTCTGGAAGAAATCGCTTCAAAGCGATAAGACCGCCCATTGTACTATTTTGCTGTGTGTCTTCTATTTAGTCTATTTTTCTATTTTTAAATTTATTAATATTAAATTAATAATTTATTAAATATAATTATAATATAAAAATTTATATAAAAATATATAAAAATTTATTAAATTAATATATTTAGTCTATTCTTAATTTCTATTTTTTAATGTGTACAATAAAGTGTTTTCATTCATTCATTCATTCATTCCTGGAGATCAATGAGGGAGGCCTTTGTCCAGCAGTGGACGTCCTACGGCTGATATGATGATGATGATGATGATGTTTTCTTATTAGAGAAATAATTGGGAACTAATTTTGACGAGGAAGTTAATACAACGAATAATTTTATCGATGCTGGTATTGTTAAATATTGCCAAAATAGGTATGTTGCGAACTAATTTTGACGAGGAAGTTAATACAATGCATAATTTTATCGATGCTGGCATTGTTACTAATCTCAAGTTAGGTATGTTGCATTTGCGACAAATTAAACCTTGTTAGCTAATTTGATAAGGAAATTTAAAATAATACTTCATGAACTTTATTAATTTTACTTACGTATTACCCGTGCGCAATAAGTTGGGACCTGAGCGCGGTGACGTCATATTGGCGTGTTTGTACCGCCCCCGCAAAAAAGCGAACATAACAAGCTGCCGCCCGCGGCTTCGTCTTTGTTTTTTTTAACCTAATTTTTATTATGTTACTCAGGGAGGACGCTGCTTTTTATCTAATCTTTTTTACACTATTTGAATAAAATAAAAATACAATGTTTAAGTTTATACATTTATTTTATCTATTATTTACATTATCTCATCTTCGTCACTACTTAGTGGATTTATGCCTTCTAGAGGTTGTTCTTCGTCCTCAGTCTCACTATAATCACTTGACGAAGAGGTATCCGATAAATTTACAATTAATTGCGATTCATTCGTCTCTTGTAAGAGGTCATCGTCCCAATACTTTTGTCGAAGCCTGTCCACATGGTTGACTTCTTTTTTCCAGTCACTCTCACTTATGCTGGTAATTGCATCTCTCGTTAATTTTGCTATTTCCCTTTCTGACTGGTTGATATTTTTATCGGCTACTCTTTGCTTGACCAAATTCCAAATGTATTCTATTGGATTGAGGTCACACATGTATGGTGGTAGACGAACTACTTCGTGGCCATGCTCTTTAAAAAGTTCGTCAATCAAATATTTTTTTGGGGGCTTATTTATCTGTAACAAGTGATACATTTCAGATTTTGTCATTCTTTCATCAAATGTTATATTGTGATAAAATAGTGATGCGAACGGTACAATACGGGCGCCATCGGGGAAGTGCAGGGGAAGCGGTCGGGGAGTCGCATTCCTAGCAGGTCCCAAGTTATCGCGCACGAGTAATACTTACTATATTTGTTTTTCTTACACTAAATAAGAAAGAAAGCGTTGTTTAAAAACAAAAAAAAATGTGTGTATTTTTTGAATCGTCAGTAACGGTGACGGTAACGGTAACAGTGTCGCTAGTTCAATGGTTTTTTTCCCATCTCAAAAAATGCTCAACGCGCCTAAAGAAGTTTTCACTTTAAAAAAAACAAAGATTTTTCCATTATAGGCTCCCTATTTACGTTGGTCCCTATTTTGTGTTATGTTTGACCAGTCCCCTATCTGTTAAGTTGATATTAGGCGTGTTAAGGGGACACCGGAGGGACAATCGCCCATACAACACGTACTACCAAGATCATTTCTAATTAGAGCATAGTTCTACCTTACTTTAAAAAAAATATCTTAGTTCTACCTTAATAAGGTATTATTTTAATTTGAATAGTATTTATCTAGGTTCCCAACCATATATTAGATCAAAATACTTACCTAAAATGAAATAGAAGCGTATCGCGTTCTGCATGTTTTTACGTCATAAAAGACCTGTCGTCAACCTAATTGTTTCTTATTAAAAACAACAACATCTTACGTATCCTAGTCATGGGAACATAGATTATATCGTCTAGTTACAGATTAACAACACAATGAGAAAAATACAACAAGTTTTCAGTCATCATTTTTGGTATTACGGAACACGGTCAAAATCTAATCAAATTTAGAATCGTTCTATTGCTATCACTGTCGCTCTGCGTGGCCAAACTTCGTCACTAAACAGGGATAGCGATATGCAGGCCGAAGTTTTTGACGCGGCTGAATTGAAGTTGCGCTCAGGGTTCGCCGGCGCGTTAATAGTAATTATCAGAACTGGTGACAGCCATGTTTGTGTTTTAGACACGCGAATCGTGACACCTAATTTACTGCCAGCAAAAAATAATCCTTCAAAGGCGTATAGACGCAAAAAGAAACAGTTAATTAGTCGTATAATCCTCAGTATACTTGTTCTTACGTAGATCGTTAACTCACTTCCAATATGCCCCGAAATAGCACCCCCTCGTGGTTCGTACCAGCTCGTACTAACTGTACCTCTTGAAACAAAACAGTTAACTACAAATAGATCTGGTTCTCGATTTGTACTACCATTTGCTAGTGTACACAGCTGTCCTCTGTAGATAATTAAGCTCTTATATGTTGCTCTGAATCGTAGAACGATTGCCCGTAATCTTCTCTGCTTATACATACTGTCAATGTCCTTACTGTTGTCTACCTAAGGAAATACATTTTTTTTTATTTAATATCCCGACGCTTCGACTGCGTTGCAACAGCCGCCGTGGTGCCAGAAAAAAGGTACGCGATAAACACCCGTTTAAATCAGTAATATAAATCATTTAAATCAGTAATATAAATAATGTTAACGTATTTGGATTAAAGTAAAAAGTTCCATGTTTTTGCCCTTCAAATCAGCCAACCATGGTAGCCATAGTGGTGTCTCTCTTACTCTCTACTCATATTCATCTGTCGTCACTCTATTTATTATTTACTAGCTGATCTGCCCCGGTTCGGCACGGATTATTAATAAATTGTCAGTTTGTATGACTTTTGACTTAGTGATCTGTAGAAGGTGCTAGATATAACGTTGGATAATTATTTTAAATCTTATAGTTATATAAATATGTCTGGGTGTCGGTGAGGTCAGCACTGGCCTCAGCAGAAGACCAGAGCTGCAGTATGGCAACATGCTGCAGCAAATGCTGAGCTGAGGACCCTTTCGCCACCACACTTTTAATTTTTAGTAAGATTATATTTTTTGTGACATTTGTTCCTGTGTCCATTTGTGGTGGTCTGAATAAATATTATTTCTTTCTTTCTTTCTAATTAGAAAGAAAGTAAATACATTTATTTGCAGACATAACAAAACAAAGACATACACAGTAACAAAAATAATAAGACACTGTAATTATGCACAGTGATCGCGAAAGTTTGAAAAATACTCTGGTCATGTCAATGTTAATTAGAAAACTTTTGTGATTTAATGCAGTCATTATTATAAATACGGGATTTATCACGTACCGTTTTATCGGCGTTACGACCGACAATGTTTCGGTTCAATTCGTGTACCTTCCCTGGTGAGTGCGGTTCGCTCAGCACTGCCTCGCATTAAGAATTACTACGAGTTGAACCAAAACATTGTCGGTTGTAACGCCGATAAAACGGTACGTGATAAATCCCGTATTTATAATAATACATGGTCAATGTCTTTCTCAGCAGACTGTATGTAAATCACCTTCAATTGACAAATGTAAAGGTTAGTACCTAAGTACCACTAGATTGATATTATTATTTGCAGTGATACCTACTTTAGGTACGTACGTCAACAGTCGGCAGTGCTTCAGCTAATGCCTGCATCGTCTATGCCAGAGGTTCCCAATTTTATTTGGCCATGGAAGCTTAATTAAACATACTTTTTTGGCAGAACCCTAGCTGGCTATTTTGATAACTAATGTGTTTACCTTGTAGTTTAAATATAACATTCATGTTAGATTCGAAGAATAAACAAATTATAAATGAAAATATATTTTTTTATTTATTTATTTTTAAAAAACATATACAGTAGAGCCTTGATAATCCGAACTAGCAAAAACTAACCCCTGTTCGGACTCACGAAGCGTTCGGATTATAGTATGTAAGGAGAAAAAAAAACATTTTTATTCTTAAAATAGTGTTTAATTATATACATAGTTTAAGAGGTACAGTAAGCAACGAGCTGGGCTTTACATATTGACCTTGGGAACGCTCTTATTACAAGCAGCGTAAGGACTACAGTCGTAATGCAAATGAAAAGCCCGGCTCGTTGCTTACCGTACATTTACATAATAATTAGGTACCATAAAATACGTAAGGTGTAAATTGTCTATTTAGTCATAAACTGATCTATTTTAGTTTGGCGAGTCCTGTTGATGGACCAGAAAAAAGCTTTGTCCCTCAAGTTACGTAGCATCATCTTTTCCGATAAGGACAGGTCATTTTCTTCAGCCCACTCCAAGCAAGTGTTCAAAGATGATATGGCTTGTGAATGAGTAATTTTCTTGACATTTGAAGCAAAATAATCTTCAGCTAAAGACTCGTCATTCTCTTGCGTTATTTGGGTTATGATCTCATCATCAGTTATAGGATCTGTGCAATTCTCCTCTTCACTCATGGACAAGAAAGTGGAAATGGTTTCTTCTGTATAACCACGATTACGTAAAAGACTGAGCGGGAGATCGTCTTCTACGTCGAAGTCATCATTTTCTTCTGATCTATCTTCTGTTGAATTTATTTTTTCAGGCCAAAGAGGCTTCCAAGATTTTTCGATAAGAGACGATGATACATGATCCCAACATTGCGCTAGCGAAAAAATGGCGTCTTTAATTGTGACGCTTTTTATAACATCATGCAAGGTTAAAGCCTCATCGGCTTCTTGCTGCACGAACATTTGAATCAGGAGTTTCTTTTTGTAATTTATCTTGACATTTTGGATTACGTTTTGATCCATAGGTTGGATCAAAGGCGTACAATTTGGAGGCATGTACAGTACAGAGAAGTTGCCGTCTTCTGTTGTCAAATCTTCAGCATTTGGATGTCCAGGGGCATTGTCTATGAGTAGCAATGCTTTTTGTGGCAGTCCCATTTTTTTTAAATGGCGTTTGACTTCAGGAACAAAATGGCCTCTAAACCACTCGAGAAAAATATCTCTGGTTACCCAAGCACGCCTCTGCCCTTCATAATGCACTGGTAATTTTACAGATCCAAAAGATCTTGGCTTTTTTGCCTTCCCCACAACTAGCAATGGTAATTTGTGATTCCCTGTAGAGTTTGCGCAAGGCATAAAAGTTATTCGCTCTTTAGACACTTTCGACCCAGGAGCGCTAGTTTCAGCAGAAGAGGCTAAAGTTTTGTCCGGCAGAACCTTCCAAAACAATCCTGATTCGTCGGCATTGTAAATTTGTTCAGGGCAAAGGTTCTTTTCTTTTATCTCGTTTAGGAATTTTTCTTGGAATGGTTGAACAGCTTCCGTATTGCTAGAGACTTCTCACCTGACACTTTCAGCTGACGTATGCCATGACGTTTTTTAAAATTATCAAGCCATCCTCTACTTGCAGAAAAATCCGAACCTGTTAGTTTTTTATGGAAGAATCTCGCTTTTTCCATTACGACCTCACCAGACAATGGAATGTGGCGTCGTCTTTGTTCTAAAAACCATGTGAACAGTGCTTCTTCTAGCACTGGATTCTCTGGTAATTTTAGAGTTTTTCTGAACCCTGGTCCTTTCTCAGTTTTAGCTATAAAAGATCTCAATTTTTGCTCATTTTTCTTGAGGTCTGTAATTGTTGATTTTCCAACGCCATACTTACAAGCAAGAGAAGTTGCCGACACTCCGTCCTTTAAACTGTCTAGTATGGTGCACTTTTCGGCTATAGTCAAAGTTTTATGTTTGCGTTTTGGTGTTGGAACCATCTTTATAACCTCAAAAAACACGCCGCGCACGAGTACAGAGCAGAAAAACGTGGAATGGACGCGCAACGTGGCAGTCGTAACTGCAGACTAATTAATAAACAACATAGCAGCGAGGCGAAGGCGAGGAAGTGGGGTGGGGTATGCAGTTCGGATTATAGCGACGTTCGGATTAGCCTGAGTACGGATTATCGAGGCTCTACTGTACTTATAAAATTATTACACTTAAAAAACCTTAGTAGGTTTGTCCTAAGTGAAAATTTGACATTCTTATTTAGTATATTTTTAACTATTTTTACATGTACGAAATTTTTTATAAATATGTTTTGTTCTGTACGTCGTACATGGCCATCCGTGCGCCGGCTCACATTCCATCGTAATATTAATTATTATAAGTATTGCAAATAATTTATTGTAACAAAGAAATACAATGTACCTAGGTAATAATTTATTGTGAAGGATGAAATTTTTTCACATTATTTCTTATAATAGCCGTAAAATTAGGCTTTATGTCTGACAATTGAACGCAAACCAATCTCGCATCGGTAAGTCTTCACAAACTTAATCATAACC
This sequence comes from Philereme vetulata, assembly GCA_918857605.2. NCBI lineage: Eukaryota > Metazoa > Arthropoda > Insecta > Lepidoptera > Geometridae > Philereme > Philereme vetulata. The sequence goes on from OU975482.1 coordinate 4,088,686, forward strand.
AGGACAGCTTTCTAAACGAATGCCGGGTATTCATCTTTAAGTAGAATTCAACTTTAACTCTCGGACAGATCGCGGAACCCCTGTGACCCATCCGCGGAACCCTGTGGTTCCGCGGACCACCTTTTAGGAATCACTGGTCTATGCAATAAGATAAACTGCTGCACACCGTTTCAATTGTAATTCCTAACGCAAGTCTCAATATATGAGACAAATTTGATATGTTTATGTGTAATAGTTTTTGAGTTATGAGGTGGTCAAAAGTGGTTCCAAATGGTTCGTGTAATATTACACACGGTGCTGCTCGCCGGTTCTGTTAGCTTGAGCTTGGCTTGACACGCTACCGCGTGTATAAATCTGACTAGCTGACCTTATTCATCATCATCATTGTACGTAACCTGACTGTCTGGCTGATGTTTAAGCTACAAGGAGCGAGAAGAGTCAATAGAAAGCTCTAGGCTGCAATACTAAAGTTGTAAATTAATTTGGTACCTGTAAATGCCAGTACCATAACTAAATCATCCCGTGTAGTATTTGTTACCGCGTGTGATCATTTGCATATAATAAATGTTTCCACTAACTTCGTTTTATTGAAACCATGACACCTGTACCTGTACATGTATTCTACCACTTGTATAATGGGGAATGTTCTGAGGAGCTATTTGATCTCATCCCGTCATCGAGATTTTACCACCGCACATCTCGACAACCTAATAAAGCCCATCCACATATCATCGACAATTGGGTATCACGCACCACACGCTTCACGCGATCTTTTCTACCCCATACTTGCAAGATGTGGAATGAGCTAATCTGAGATTTTCCCATTAGGCTGCGACATGGCACGCTTCAAGAGAAATGTGAATAGGTTTCTACAGTGTAGGGAACGAATCGACAATACCCCGGGTGTTGCCGGTGTCAATAGGCGACGGTGACAGCTTACCATCAGGTGGACCGTAAGCCTGTTTCCCCACAAATAACATAAAAAAAAACCTTAAATGAAGAGATGCCTCTATTGGTATAGTTTGAGCTGACAATTTCGATGCTAGCCACAATATCAACCATGAGTAGATTGCCACAATATGGTTTTAATTTGACTAAGCGATGGAATGGTTAGGAGTGATTTTTGGATGAATATTCATGTGAGATTGAATCTCGGAAATATAGGTGTTTATTACAAGATGTGACGTCATAGTATTTTTCAAACTTTCGCGATCACTGTAGGTACATAATTAGTGGTCCGCCCGTGCCCACGGCTGTTGCAATACACTCGAAAAGTCGGTATAACAAATAATAAAGCTACATACGCGATAAATACCTGTTTTAATCAGTAATTATGTGACGCCATATAGTGAACAAGGTTAACCCAAGAATCCTATTGCTAGAGATTATAACTGCAATATGCCAATACCCTTTTAGGTCACGCGCAACCAATTAGAACGTGCCTACGTGCCTATGTGCCTATTGCACAGCTCCCGTGGATGAAATAGACAATAGGAAATGCCATCAATCGAATATGTAAGGAAAGTGGTCCGATTATTTGTTATAATGTATATATGTATTTATTGTTTAATTATTTACTAGCGTGTGGTCCCGGCGTAATAATAGGGCCACCCCTTCTCATCCCGCGGGAGCCGTGTGAGCCGGCAAAGGGAGATGTTCCAGGGAATGGGCAGTAGCATTCTTCTGTGTACTAATCACCAACCACTGCGATCACCATGCCGCCTGCCAAGCGTGGTGATTATGGCAAAACACACCCTATGATCGACACAATAATCAAACGGCCCCCAGTCCCCGGCGGCTCCGTCATCCCTGGAAGTGGTAGCAACCAGGGCGTGCTAAGAATCCCCGGCGTAGGCCGGCCGCCCACAAGGTGGACCGGCGATCTATAGTCTAACTTTTTATTAGCTGCAGTAAAATGACGTTTTGTGGGTTGCCGGTTTTTGAAGAAAAATAAATAGGGATGTAGCTAAATGAGTGAATCATAAATGAATAATCAGTTTAGTTTTTTTTTTGATATTTAATATTAAGTTGTAATGTATTTTTTTAACCTATTATTATTACTATACTAGAGGATTGATCTTTTTTAGTGGAAGTATAGGGAGGTACATTCAAAATGAAACAAAAACGTCATAATAATGTTATTTAATTAATTATTGTGAACTGAATCACATCCCTATTGAGATTAGGCTGGCAACATTATTTTACGGAATGACATTTAGAAACGTCATTTTACTGCAGCTAATAAAAAGTTAGACTATAGTAAGAATCGCGGGGAGCGGTTGGGCGCAAACGGCTACCAACCGCTCGTTGTGGCGATCTAAGGGGGAGGCCTATGTTCAGCAGTGGACGTCTTCCGGCTGATGATGATTGTTTAATTTATGGGTATACAGAGGGGTTCTTAAATAGTACCTAGGTAGAGACGTACGTCAGCTGTCTTAGTATAATGTTGATATTATTGCAGGGCTCATTTCATGAACTTTATTGTAACTGAATTCAATTATAACGTCCCTGCATTATAATTTAAATACTTTGACGTAGGTATATATTATACCTATATACTTATACTAATATACTTGTTCTAAGGTTTCTAATAATATCTTACGCCCCCGTCCTTATTTGTTCATATATATCCTGTCCATTCAAAGGTTGCCTGGAAGAGATCGCTTTTAACGATAAGGCCGCCCATTGTACCTATGATTTAAAAGTGTATTTTCTTTTATATGTTTGTAATTAATGATGTGCAATAAAGAAATTATCTATCTATATTATTTTTCTCTACATATTGTATAAATAAATAAATATTGCTGGACATTTCACACAGCGCTATCTAGCCCCAAACTAAGCAGAGCTTGTACTATGGGAACCAGATAACTGATAGAATACTTATATACATTTTTTTTTGTAAATACATACTTATAATATATAGAGAGACAATTAGACCGGAAACAAATATCTGTAGATCATGCAAACATTTGTTCCGTGGCGGGAGTCCTCCGTGGGAAACATGTACCTAAGGCCTCTACATATTAGTAGTTCTTAAGAATGTTGTCCGGCATCCACATAAGTATGAGACACCGGAACAAAAAGTGCTAAGATTGAGCACAAGAAGGAAAGATCTTGATGTTCCACTATATCCAAAATTAAATGTAGCGATGCATGGCTCTCGGTATCAAGCAGTTAATTTATACAACTCTCTCCCCATTGACATGAAAATTATTGATAGTCGAATTATATTTAAGACTAGGCTAAAAAAGCTTTTGCTGGAAGGGTGTTTTTATTCAGTGGATGATTTCAAGTTACAATGCAATTCAAAATAATTTATTTATTCAATTAATTTATGACATTTTATTATTTTTTTTTATCTCTAGACTTTTTAATCTAAGTGCTGTTTTTTTATTATGGCTTGTGTTTTGAATTGTGTCGGTTTTATTGATTATTTTTGTATTTTATGATGATTATTTTGATTATTAAATGTATAGTTAGTATAGTTTAATGTATAGTGTGGTTTTAAAATACAATTGGTTAATTGTTTTATGAACAAATAAATTAAATGAAATGAAATCGAACCCGCTACCTCCAGCGACTCGGCCGGCTATTCGCCCAGTGCACCACGGAGGTCGTCAATCGTATGAATGTCGTATGAATGTTTGCAACGCTTTACTTTGTTGATATTTAAAGTTGCTTTCCCTTTTTAGACTTGTCATATGTGACAATTGGAAATGCGTATGTATTTATTTCCAAATAGCAAGTCACTAAATCACAAAGTTACGACTTTATTGGACTATTTATTGGTCAATTCTACTAATCATTAAATGGTTGACACGTTAGACCTAAACATTTCACAGATGGAATTTATAAATATGGCATAGTTTGCTGAAATGTTTAGCGCTTTGCAAAAGTTGGTGCTAAATATCGAGCGAAGCGAGATCTCTAAATAAACTTGGGCGAATCGGCGTTGTATGTACCTATGTATGTAAGTAAGTATGTATGTATGTTTGTTTGACCGAGGATAACTTTCGAAGCGTTGATCCGATCATCGTGAAATTTGATACATAGGTAGGTAGTGATGGCACAATTTTGGTGTTACTAAATGAGCTAAAAATGTTGCGGGGGTTGTTGAGATATGGGGGTTCAAGAGGGGTAAAAAAAAAATGTAAATGAGACTAGGTCAAGGAGGGCGTCAAATGAAAGGTCGTTATTAGTACATTTCAACACTGCTTTTATTTTTAGTTAATCTTTGTAGTTTTTAGGGTTATAAGCCATAATAGAAACAAAACTTTATCAAAATTCTCAGAGTACACCAGTGACCCCACAATGCTGAAATTTGGTATTCGTGTAGCTTTAGTGACACAAATATAGGCAAAAGTCTGAAGTCCAGAATGCAAAATGCAGTTTGTACCCCAAAAAAGAGTAACCAATTAACATGAAAAACTCCTTTTACCTCTAATTTGAATGAAACTGTAGGTCAAGTAAGATAGTTGTTTATTTCGTGGCACTATTTTGATAGTCGAATATACTTAGATTAAATTTTTTGTTCTTATGGGAGACTCGCGAGATCTCAGTTCGGGGCGAACCACTAGTATTAATAAAGTTGAGATGAATGGGACGCACTGGATAGAGAAGACTATCAGCAAATAAGCCAGTATCCGAACTGAAATGATTGATTGAAAATACTTTATTGCACTTATAAAACTAGTACAAAGGCGAACTTAATGCTAAAGAGCATTCTCTTCCAGATAACCTTTGTGTATTGTACATAAAGATGTGTAGGTAGTGCACAGGAAAGGGAACTAAAGAAAAATTTGCACAGGACTAATAAAAATAGCATAGGTACATACTAGTTAAATACTTTATATCATATACTAAACTATACCATTATCAAATAAAAATACATACATACATAACAATAGAAGAAGTGATAAGGAACGATTAAGTTGCTCATTTTTGGTCGGTTTGACCGAGAAGGTGCCTATAGATTCTCAATCTGAATGCTTCCACTGAAGTAGCCTCGAAATAGTGTGGTGGCATATTATTTCAGAGACGAGTAGCGGTTATGGTGTAAGAGTCAGAGTAAGTAGCCGTGTTATGCTGTGGAGTAATCAATTGGAAACGACGAGACGATCGCACAGCTCTGTCCTCAGTTGATACAGACGCAAATCCCTCTCTGAGGTAGCTGGGAGATAGTGGGTTGCGAAGAATACTAAACAGGAGGGATAGCATGTGGGCATCTCGACGAGCTCTGATGTCAAGCCATTTTAGCTGCTGGCGAAATACCGAGACATGGTCATATTTTCGTAGGCTGTAGATATAGCGAATACAGAGATTCTGCAGACGCTCCAACCTGTTCGGTTGCTCTTCCGATGATGATGATGACGATGAAATAGAATAGAGACAGTTTCGCCTGGAACCGGTCTGCAGCAGTTGAGATATCTATAAAAACCGCGTGCAGTGGTCTATAGATAGCTTCACTGTTTCTATTGCATATTAAGATAAATGTTTATATACTTGAATAAATAAATGAATGAATGGATGAAAATTCTTTATTATACCTTACAAGCTAGACACAACATATTTAAAGAAAAAAACAAATAAAAGTAAGCATAATGGGCGGTCTTATCGCTTAACAAAGCGATCTCTGCCAGACAACCTTTGGATGGAGAGGATCATTGCTTAATGGAAGATTGGCCGAGGTGTAAAAAGAATAAACTTAATAATAGAAAAAGAAATTAGTTATATACATACATATTAGGTACATAAATAATTTTAAATAAATAAATATCATATATAAAATAAACAAATATGTACTTACATACTTATACTTACATTAATAATATTAGAGATCAGATGAATCATGACTCTTCATGGAGATAAAAGTTTTTGAGTCTAGCTTTAAATGCGGAAGGTGAGGGGGATTTCTTAATGGACTTGAATTCTTAAGATTTTTAAAACCATCTCAAAAACATGCGAGCCGGACGGGACTTGCACCCGCAACCTTCCTCCTGATACGAGGATGCACTGCCTTTAAAAAAACTTTATTATGCGCACCGCCAAAGAGTGGAACGCCTTGCCAGAGTCTGTGTTTCCAGATAGCTACAGCCTGGGCATCTTTAAGTCGCGAGTGAATAGGTTTTTTCTAGGCAAGCGTGTACCATCGTAGACTGCATCATCGCTTACCATCAGGCGAGATCGTGGTCAAACGCAAGCCTATAATGTATATACAGTGTAAACTCTATATAACGACACTCAAGGGACTGAGCATATTTTGACGTTATAGAGAGTTGTCGTTAAATGGAGAGAAGTAAAATCTGTATTAGAAAAAGAAAACGTTTATTTCTGATTTGTCTTGTTAAATAGTACCTACAATAAAAATCTGTTTTAATTTTCTCTCCCGCCTCTATCGCGCGTATCATCAAAACTTTTTCGTCAATACACAGTGATTTTCTCTTACTAGCCATGTTTACAATTTGATAGTTTGTGAGCTACTAAGAATATGACAACGTATAGATAAAATCCATCACTTCTACTAACAACAGTCTGCAGCTACACGTGCAAGCAATCCCATTTTGTAAACAAAAGAACGGATTTCTTAGAAAGTTTGGTGTGTATGATGCCGACAGTAGAGTTTATTATGGTCTAGGATAATAAAACGACAAAAGGATATACACAGCTGCGCAGTTTTTACTAATTTAGCAACTTAAAAAGAACATTTTATTACAAATTGTTGTCGTTATTGAGAGTGGGTGTAATGCTATACAGAGTGTACCATTGCAAGACAAGCTAAACCAACCAAAGCCGAATGATTTCGACGCTTTAGAGAGTTTGTCGTTAAAACGAGTGACGTTACATGGAGTTTACACTGTATATAAAAAAAAACAGAATTTCCCGTAAGTGTCGGATAACACTTTATAAATAAAAATACTTAGTATTATTTCTGTAAATAAACGAAAATATTGAATTTTCACATATCTGCATAATCATGATCATTATGCTCAGTAAATGAACCATTCCAGTAAAATAACCATAACATTAATTGGTAAGAGTCAAAACATTCGTCCTACATTGGTTTCTCACGGAGCAGCAGATTTACTTGAAAAAAAATCGCGATTTCCAGCTGTAATGGGTTATGGTTTTCTTATGTTATCAAGGTCTCACTTCATTATTCTTATCAGAGGTCTTAATTAACTGGTTCTTAGCCTACATCATTTTTATTATCTTAAAACATTACACCACGCGTGGAGAAGGCGTGTATTTTTAAAATTATAAGTTCTAGATTATCAGAATATTAAAACTTATTAAACCGACGCAAAACGAAAACTGAAAAGCAAGAAATCAAATAAAACTTTTTTTTGTCTAAGTAACGAAGCTCCTAAACTAATGTAAGTAACTAATTTTGAGTTAGTCACTTACATTAGTTAAAGAGCTGAGTTCTATAAAGTTATATTCTGGGAATAAATCTTTATGAAGTGAAAACTTCTTTAGGCGCGTTGGGCATTTTTTGAGATGGGAAAAAAAACATTGAACTCGCGATACTGTTACCATTACCGACACCTCTGTAGATAAGTATCTCGTAATTGTCACTTTTTGTCTTAATAACGAAGCTCTTAAACTAATGTAAGTACTTAACTAATTTTGAGTTAGTTACTTACATTAGTTAAAAAGCTGAGTTCTATAAAGTTATATTCTGAGAATAAATCTTTTTGAAGTGAATACTTCTTTAGGTGCGTTGGGCATTTTTTGAGATGGGAAAAAAACCATTGAACTCGCGATACTGTTACCATTACCGACACCTCTGTATATAAGTATCTCGTAATTTGTCACTTTTTTGTCTTAATAACGAAGCTCTTAAACTAATGTAAGTAACTAATTTTGAGTTAGTTACTTACATTAGTTTAGGAGCTGAGTTTTTTTGCATTTCCTTTTAACTTTTCGTCGGTATTTTTTTTATTTAAAAACCAAAAATATATCTAGACGAAGACTCGAAAATCTTGTACTTTTTGTTTCGTAAAAAATTATGTAGGTCTTCTTGCCGATTTTATTTCATTGTTCTTAGTGGTCGGTTCTTTTTCACACGCTACGCTAGTGGTTCTTGCTGTGATCAAACCGTACGCTAAGCTGTGAGCTGCCCAAAGCTGTGGGTTAAAAAGTTGCTTAAAAATATCACGTGATTAATGGACGACCCCATACGAGCATGTCTTCGATCGGTCTAACTCGTTCGTGGACGGCCATTTTATTTCTTCGCTAAGTCTTGTCAAGTTTGGAATCTACAACTGCTCCGCGTGATCTACTTTCCAAAACAATTGTGCACACTTCCAACACCTGTTAGCACAGTTCGACGACCTCTTATCAGTAGAAATAATTACGTAATACAAAATGTGCTGTTATCAATAAATAGGCCATGAATTGCCCTTCAATTATAGAAATTTACCTACACGTTAATTTATATAATACTTAACAGTAATTTGTTTCGATTTGTGTACGGTAGGCTTTAGATGAAATTATTCAACTTACTCGGAAACTGCTTTACGATCCAGAATCAAATCCGTTCAAACGAGCCTTCGATTTTACTGCAAAATTTATGAGTATTGAGAATCAATACAATTTGCAATAAACATTTTCTGCGAAATAACAAACACTCCTAGATCTACTTTAAATTACATGACATGAAACTCACGTATTTGTCATCGAATCAGTTCTATTTATACTAGTTTCAAGAACTGAACAGCTTTTAATCAATGTAGAGAGAGATACTAGATTTATATATTAGGTTGAGGAAAAGTTTCTTCGCATTTTTTAAGAAAATTCTAAACATTTTTTAATATAGTTTATTTACATTTAACTAAAGTATGTAGGTACCGTTTTGTTCGACAACTTTTTGCCATCTTGTAGGTAGGGACATGATCCCATTGCTATAGGAATTTTGGGGCTTCTGATCAAAATACCGCGACAAGTAGTTTTGGCAGTCCTCTCGTGATGTTAACCTGACACTGCCTAAAGAATTCTGAAGAGACCGAAACAGGTAGAAATCTGAAGGTGCAATGTCAGGACTATACGGCGGATGCATTAACACCTCCCAGCCAAACTCTCTTAATTTTGGTTGAGTGGCTAAAGATGTGTGAGGTTATCATGAGTAGCGTTATCATGATGAAAAACCACACCCCTTCTGTTGATTAACTCCGGCCGCTTTCAACTTCTTGCTTTAATCTCATCAGTTGTTCGCAGTGGAGTTCAGAATCGATGGTCCTGCCTGGTGGTAACAGCTCATTATGAATAATGCCCTTCCAATCCCACCATACACACAGCATCACCTTGTTGCGAGTTAACCTGGGTTTCGCCACAGTCTGTGAAGCCTGACCGGCCTTTGACCACGACCTTTTTCGCACGTTCTTGTCGCTTCTTCAAAAATTGTTCGGTTTCATTACGTCGTAATAAAGAATCACAAATGAGTACACAGTTCATTAGGTTTCTTTCAGTGAGCTCGTGGGGTACCCAAATATCGAGCTTTTTTGTGTACCCAGTTTTTTTCAAATGTGCCAAAACTGTTTTGTGGTCAATTCCCAGTTCTTCAGCTATGTCGTAACTACTGATATGCCGATCATGCTCCACTTTTTCAAAAATGGAATCAATTTAATCCGTAATAGGGCGACCAGAGCGACGTGCATCTTTGACATCAAAATTTCCGGATTGAAAACGCTTAAACCAAATTTGTACTAATCTCACAAACACTGCACTAGGTCCATGAACATCGCAATTTTTTTTCGCGGCTTGCGTTGCATTTTTACCTTTTTTTGTAGTTAAATTTTAAAATGTATCGAATTTCTTCATTAGATTCACTCATTCACAGTACGAAAAACCAATAAAAATCACACATTTTCCTAATTTGAATTTGGAATTATCCTCTTTAAAATTTAAACTTTGAATGATACCAAAACCAGCCAGATACAAACAGTATAGCCAAAGAGATTTTATTACAAGTTCATACTAGGGAATGCAATCCCGATCCCGCGGGATCCCGATCTCGTGTAATTTTTCGGGATCAATCCCGACGCATCATATGACGAGATCCCGTTCGAGATTGACGGGATTGGGCGGCAGTGGTCAGCGACGCTACACACGTCCACTCGAGGCGCAAGCGGCGCGCTGACTGACGGCCGCGAGCGGCAGGAACGCCAAACAGCGTTAGAAAACTATTCCGACTATTTCCGAATATTAGCGACATGTGACGATAATTATTTAGTTGGTAAGATTAAAGAATAAAGATTTTTATTTTCTTTCGAGTAATATGTTATTTTAGTTAACCTCACTATCACAAACAAGCAGTTATTAGCTTTTTCAGTCATCCGAATTTAACATTTTTTTTAAACTAGACGGGATCCCGCGGGATTGATATTTCTAATCCCGCGGGATCTCGAATTTGCAATCTCGAGTCGGGATTGCATTCCCTAGTTCATACATACTATAATGCGAAAAGACTTTTTCCCCAACCTATTATATTCGTGTCTCATGTCATGAGGCATGAAATATTATGTATTAAACTTATGTATATTTATTTACACGGCTTATCTTTGCGACAAACCAGACGCCCATTGCATAAGTACCTTGATTTCGCCTGAAGACCTAAATAAATTTTTATTTCTATTGTTAACTGCAATATATTTTTGATATACCAATATTATGAAATGGTGAATTATTGAATACTGAAACTCAATCTCACCGACCAATGACTGACTGGTGTAGATATTCAGTCTTATCAAATAACTGTAAATAACTTACACTGGAGATAATCCGAATTGAGCGGGCGCGCTAAAAAAATTGTTTTGAATACTTTGGAACCTCACAGTCAGTAATTTATTTTATCCCAACTCAGCACGAATAATTTTATTGTATAGTAGTACTACTCATTTAAGTGATTTCATCCGGCAGTGATGGAATTAACGACCACGCCGAATATCCATCAGCCAATAGTCCATCTATTGGAGTAAATCCATTAAATCGGCCAGTGAAAGAAATGTCTAATCAAGATAGAACAACGTTGGTGACGGATTAAAGCTGTGTTAATCCATTTTGTGACAACTTGATAGTTAAGTCCGTTCACTTTATGATTAGGAGATCGACGAACTTAATATGTATCACGTAATAGCTATCTTTTCTGTGAACACTGATGATATATGCTTAATAGAGGTCCCATTGCGGGTGGCATTGAAATCTTTCTTAACTGGTCCTTGTACCATTAGCACACACGTGATATCAACAACAATTCAGTTTATATAATACTAGCTGACAAATCCGCAGCTTCGCACGTATAGTTTTTCAATAAAAGCATTACCCTCCCTCTAAAATGTAGCCTATGTCAGCCGGGGATAGTATAGCTTCCCAACAGTAAAAGAATTTTTTAAATCGGTCGAGTAGTGTCGGAGCCTATTCAATACAAACAAACAAACAAACAATCTTTCCTCTTTATAATATTACGAAGTTTTTTGTAAATATTGATACGTTCTATAATATTGTAAAACATACTTTTGTTGTATCATCAATAGTTTCCGCGGCGCATGCGACGAAAGACGTTTTAGGGAACTTTTTTACACCTTGGGTTACGTTACTTAAGTTTTAGTAAGGATCCCTAATCTTTTCTAGCAATAAATATAGCCTATGTCACTCAGGGTGAATGTAGCTTTACAATTGTGAAAGAATTTCTGAAATCGGCACAGTAGTTTTTGAGTTTATTCATTACAAACATACACTCAAAAATACAAAAATGCAAATCCTTCCTCTTTATAATATTAGTACAGATGTAGTGATAAAAGACAAGATGATCATATCCCATATGATGAATGTAATATTAAATTACTGTTTATATTTGTTACAGATGAACTGAACAGCAATCTCGACAATAATCTCAACATTCCCAGAATCTCTCTGACTTCAATTAAAACAAGACTGATTTTGAGTAGATAAGTAACGCACATTCCGATGGCAACAAGCACAAATACGACGCAAAAAATAGCCTAAGAATAGAAGATACAGTTTTATACGATGCTATTGTAAATACAAGAGAGAACCAAGAAGTAACGCTTCAAAATGTTCAAGTTACTAGGTGGGTTGAGCGTATACTTCAAGTATCAGCCCATCCGCACAGACAATGCGGTCTTCAGGTTGCATAATATCTTCACAACAGTATTACTGCTGACGTGTTCTATGATCATTACTGCCACGCAGCTGGTCGGGAGTCCTATCCAGTGCATCGTTAGCGGGCTACCGACGAATGTCGTCAACACGTTTTGTTGGATCACGTCTACATTTACAATGCCCGATGCTTTCGCAAGAGAGGTGAGTTGTATTTTCTAGGACTGAAGTTTTGATTCCCATTATAATTATCTTAATCAATAGTAAGTCATCTACTCTGCTAGGCATAATCTTTCCACAAAGAATGCCCATGACAAATGATCAAACCGCCTCTATACATCGACCTCCTGCTATAGTGTGACCATTAGTGCTGTGCACTCCCTGAGGTATGCGCGGCGAGGTGGAAGGCAAAGATAAAACTGCATGAGTTCACATGAGATCAAAACATGTCGGACATATCTTACGATATCAGTTTGCATTTCTAAGGCAAGACTTGTGGCGGGACGATGGTCGGAGGCTATCTATCTGTAATATATTATACTTACTTAGTTGATTAAAATGTAACTTAAATATACTCATATTTTATTAAAAATATGCAGGTGATAAATAAGAACTAAACTTATAATTCAAAGGACTTGTTTTATTGAACATTTTTTATATTTACAAACAATTATATATTCTAACGAAAGTTATTCTGACATAGATTCTGTTTCAACTTCATCTTCCATTTCATATCACGAGATAACGCACGACCCATCTTTGAATTTTTATCTCATGTGCGTCTGACATAGACAGTCCGATACAAATAACACTACCTGCCGCCACGAGCGTTGACGGCGAACTGTCAGAGCGCAGCAGCCGATTCTCCCCCCCCCCGTCTCGCCGCGCGCATACCTCAGGGAGTGCACAGCACTAATGGTCACACTATATGACGCTAATATATATATAGACTTCTCACAATCATTTTCGCAGTCATCATCGTGATCATTATGGCCTACTTTCAGTGTATTTGTCAACGTTCGTTTTCAATTTATTTCTTGAATAAGTGTCAGTTTAAATGGTTAAGTTCTAAAGGACGCTGTTTGTGCAAATCCAAAATGCTCCATTGTGCTCAATTTTAGCATCTAGTTGGCAAACGGCCAAGCTTGCAATATTGGCGTAACTTTCAATTTCATTGTTGCGTACAATCTATGACTTGACATATTTTTTGTCACCACTGTGAAGTAATTGGCTCGTGAACTGTAACTAGTTTCCTCTAAACCAGCGATTCTCAAACTTTTTTTGTGACGGAACCCTTTTGGAAAGCGAAATATTTGACGCAGCCCTAAAATAAACAAACATTTGTTTAAGAACATTCTTTAACAATAATTATGTTAAAATGTATAATTTCTAATGGGAGGTATGAAACTGTTTCTTATTTTTCATCAATTGGTTGATACTAAGTAGTAATTACTTATACAATTTTTTATATGTATGATACAATTTTTTTTTAATTAACAATAATATAATTTGTAATAATAATTTGATATTAACTTTAACTGTAGTAATGTTAATCTGTGTTAGTATATAAGAATTAATTATTTTACATAATCAACAAACTGTCTGACATATCTAAGTGCATGTAAAATGTGTAAAGAGGAAAATAAATGACTATTATTACTATGACTATCAGGTTTTATAGAAGAGAGTTGAAGTCTCATATCATACTCTTCCGCAGAGTATTTCGGCTATTTTGTTTTTGTAGCTGCATAGGTCGAAACTCCTGTTTCGCACCAAGTCTGTTGTTGGGAACGGGAGAAGAACATTCAGGGCTATTGTGGCAAGAAGTGGATATTCATCACGGATTCTGCACCCAATTCCCCCTCCCACAGGTGCTTTGCGGAATCCTAGGGCTCCGCGGAGCACACTTTGGGTATGGCTGTTCTAAACCATGATTTTTCTTTTCATTAACTTATTATCATTTTTTATATCTGTATTCAATTTTATCGTAGAGTTTGATATTTTTATTTTTTACTATTATAGTTTGTCTTAGAATTTCGCACGCCTTGATAAGGCAGAATGTAATTGCATCCTATTTTATAATTGACATACTAACTATTGTACATACATTCATGCGAATAAATGATTATGATTATGGGTTTCGTTCAGGGTCCCACAGGGCAGTCGCTTTAGATCATTCTTGTATTTTGTACAAGCGAAAATTTAGTTTTGAGAGCAAATACTCGTTCTTAATTTGATTTGATCTTATCTATGATTTTGTCCTAATACTATAGTGTGACCATTAGTGCTGTGCACTCCCTGAGGTATGCGCGCGGCGAGACGGGGGGGAGAATCGGCTGCTGCGCTCTGTCAGTTCGCCGTCAACGCTTGTGGCGGTAGGTAGTGTTATTTGTATTGGACTGTCTATCTCATGTGCGTCTGACATAGACAGTCCGATACAAATAACACTACCTGCCGCCACGAGCGTTGACGGCGAACTGACAGAGCGCATCAGCCGATTCTCCCCCCCGTCTCGCCGCGCGCATACCTCAGGGAGTGCACAGCACTAATGGTCACACTATAGGCAATCGGTGATAGGTACGTCATTAAATATTACGCATGCGTGTTACCAACGTTACCACGGATTTAATAGTTAACTACAACGTCGCGCGCAACACAATTTAAGGATGACTCACGCTAGACCGTGTCGGGTCCGAGCCGAGTGTCGGCCGAGCCGGTTCCGTGTCTGAAATTACTAAGACGGGCCTCGACCGGGCAATCATCGTTGCGCTGTGATACAGTATACTCGTCCGAGAAAAATCAGTGTTGTAACGTCAGAGCACTGTATAGCATCACTACCGACTGCTCGGCGGCGCTGTATTCATGCAACGGGCCGTGGCCGAGCCGAAGCGGGACCGAGTTGTTTCCGAGCGTTGTCCGTTGCTCGGGCGTCACTCGGTTGCCGCTCGGTATAACGTGAGTGTGTTCATACAAAATATATGTAATATTAGTTGACCGTGCTACGGCCGACACTCGGCTCGGACCCGACACGGTCTAGCGTGAGTCATCCTTTAAAGTATCGTACATACTTACGAAACATTGTTTAGGATTTGGGCCACATGGCAGTGTTGACATTGGTATAATTATCGTATTATTATGGATTATGAGGAAAATATGTGGTTTATAGTTATCAACAATAATTATAAAACAATTAAATGTAATTCATAATTCATTTATTCATTTGCAAACATGGGTAAATATGTATAAAAACAGGTGACAAATACAATATATAGGTTCCAGACATGTTTTACCATATTAGTTGGCATGCAAATGCAGTTAATATAATATAACATAGTCTATTAGAAACATTTCTAGAATTGAATTCAATCAAATTCAAAGTTAAAAAAAAAATCATTTAAAAATTTAATAAATTACGCTATTATCGAGTTTGCATGCCTATGTAATTTTCCTATATTAGAATTCAGAAGCTATTGGTCCATGAAGGACCTAATGAAAGGACCGCTTCCACTTTCTCTAAAGCGAAAACTCATGGACATGTGCATTCTCCCAATCCTCACCTATGGTGCGCAAACCTGGTCGCTAACAAATCGTCAAAAGTCCTCCCTTGGGGTATGACAACGTGCAATGGAGCGTAGTATCCTGGGCGTGAAACTCACGGACCGAATCAGGAACTCGGTTGTACACTCCCGAACACGGTACAGGTAGCCGACGTCGCTCAAAAATTTGGAAGACTCAAGTGGGACTAGGCCGGACACGTGTGCCGTATGTTAGACAAAATGTGGCCGAAGACCACCACAGAATGGCTCTCAAACAACAGAAGACGCCCGCGTGGAAGGCCCAGGCGAAGGTGGCGGAATGAGCTAAACTCCTACCTCAAGGATTGGCCCTTGCGAACAACAGAGACGAGTGAAAAGAGGGAAGGCAGGCCTTTGCCCAGCAGTGGAACACAACAGGCTTATAATAAAAACGAGCGTGCTTTAGTTAGACCACACGACTGAAGTAAAACTTCTTTTTCAAAATATTAATTTACAAAATTGTCCACACGTCTGTAGGTCGATCAGTCATTTTCATTCTGGACAGACGCAACTCGTACTCGCACATTAACGTTTAAAAACATACGAAACGTAACTCTCTCTCTCTCTTTCTATCTTCACTAACTTATATTTCCTTCTCCACTTCCGTTCGCACTTTTCGTAACGCATTCACCAGCTTAGTCCCCAAGTCAAGCGTGCGTAAAGAAGTTTTATTTCAATAATAAAGAATTCGGACAAATGTAGAATGAGTAAATAATCAATAGTTCTACAAAGTCCTGATTCCACACGTAGGATTCTCTGAGATCAGGGTAATAGAATCAACTTAGTATTCGCGAGGTTTTACTTAGTATGCTATAAGTTAGTCAAAGTGATATATGTCACTCGTTTGGTGCAGTTTTCTCTCTGTGTCTCTGTAATTTGCCAACCATTACTTATTTTTCTGCAATCAGTCTCCATTACACAATTAGGTGCGTACAATTGGCCGCCATGCGTCATAGGCTCACAGATTTGCAACTAACTGCCCACTTCCCGTTCCGAGGACCCATCATTGGCAATATACTGACCTCTGAATTGTGATGATTAACAGTTGGCAGTCGAGATTTCAGCGAATCAGACTTTAATTTGTCATTTAGGGGTTTCCTGTCGAATATAATTGATTGATTATTTGAATTGTATTGAACTGATTATGTTGACAACATGATTACAGTCACAGGTACCGTTTGGATAAAAAAAACGCCAGATAAAGGACAGTAAGTTGCTAGAGGAAACCCTTAAACAAAGTGACTTGATGAGCTTAAAGACTACGGTTAATTTGAATCATTTTGAGTTGCTGACGATACGGACAAAATTTATTAGGACACTGTCCCAACTGACACTTTTGATTTTAATTTTTTTTTGTCGATTTGGACACCATCTAATTATTGAAGCTGTTGAGTACAGTCAGGTAAAAAATGTTTAAGCAAAATATATTATAATGTGATAAAGCTAATCAAATTGCTTTGCGAGCGTGTGGTGACTTACATTATTGTTAAAAAAAACACAAGTTTCATTCATAGCGTATATTTGGTATACATTAACATGTTGTATACTTAGGCATCTATATAATGATCACTTAAAGATATCTCAAATAAAGAGATAGAGAGAGTGTGACCTTGCTATGCATCTATTTCGTCATCTTGCTGTGCCGCCGCCGCGCCTCGGTAAAAACCTGTTTTTTTAACTGACTGTACAATGCAGCTATTTTTAATGGTGTCCGAATTGACAGTAAAAGAAAATTTAAAATCAAAAGTGTCAATTGGGACATTGCGTCCCAATATATTTTGTCCGAATCGACAGCAACCCATCATTTTTGACCCCATGCCCGTCGAAAATCAGTCGACATCGAGTTATAGCAGTTTTTAAATTGAGATAAACCTACTCCACTGGAGATTATAATACATTTCTGATTGCTAATGAATAAGTAAAGGAAGCCATTGTGTATGATGTATATAGTCATAATGTAAAATTGTTCTGTTGCCTATGCATTTAAGTTCATTCATCGTATAGTGTGACCATTAGTGCTGTGCACTCCCTGAGGTATGCGCGCGGCGAGACGGGGGGGAGAATCGGCTGCTGCGCTCTGTCAGTTCGCCGTCAACGCTCGTGGCGGCAGGTAGTGTTATTTGTATCGGACTGTCTATGTCAGACGCACATGACATAGACAGTCCGATACAAATAACACTACCTGCCGCCACGAGCGTTGACGGCGAACTGACAGAGCGCAGCAGCCGATTCTCCCCCCCGTCTCGCCGCGCGTATACCTCAGGGAGTGCACAGCACTAATGGTCACACTATAATACGACAGTAACATTAAAATGCATATTACGTGGAATGACTTCGCATAAATGCATGGTAAGTATATATATTAATATCACGTTCATAAACCACTTCATAGCTTTTGCAATAATATATAAATTTCAAGTCGTAGTTGGATGTGTGTTATGTATATGTAAATAAATAAATAAATGTTGCTGGACATTTCACACAGCGCTATCTAGCCCCAAACTAAGCAGAACTTGTACTATGGAAACCAGATAACTGATAGAATACTTATATACATTTTTTTTTGTAAATACATACTTATAATATATAGAGAAACAACCAGACCCGGAACAAATATCTGTAGATCGTGCAAACATTTGTTCCGCGGCGGGAATCGAACCCGCTACCTCCTGCGTCTCAGCCGGCTATTCGCCCACTGCGCCACGGAGGTCGTCAAATATATCGTCATGTATATGCTAACGAGCGGTTATATGTATATTTCTATATAGGGATAGCAAATTAAATTATATTTTACTCAATCCTAACATACGCATATTAAAGGAGCAGCAGATTGTGTTCGGATTTTACTAAATCGGTTTGGATTAAATTATGAGTATACTAGCTTCTGCCCGCGGCTTCGCACGCGTTTCTTTATTCTGTAAATAGTAGCCTATGTTTTAATCCAGGTCTTAATCTATCTATATATTAAGTTAAATCGAAATCGGTTCTGTCGTTACGACGTGATTAAGTAATAAACAAACAAACATCCAAATTTTTGCATTTATAATACTTATTAGTGGTTCGCCCTGAACTGAGATCTCGCGAGTCTCTTGTGTTTTGTCCTCGGTCTTTCGTCGACCGTCGGTCGGTCGTCCTCCGGGCTCGGCTTTGATGCCATGTATTCCGCTGGTGTGTGTATTTCCTCTTTGTGATAAAGTATTATCGTGTTTGATTATTGTTAATGCTTGGCTACAGGGTCCAATACTATGATGTTTTCTGTTTGCTTGTTTTTGCGTTAATTTAAATAAATAAATGATATCTTATTGGACATTCGTCAAAAACGTTGTTTAAGGTCCATTCCCTTCTATCATACTAATATTATAAACGCGAAAGTTTGTATGGTATGGATGTTTGTTACTCTTTCACGCCGGAACGGCTGAACCGATTGCGTTGAAATTTGTTATGTACGTAGATCATAAGCTGGATTACCACATAGGCTACTTGTTATTGGCAAACCACGCGTGCGAAGCTGCTGGCAACAGCTAGTCTGTAATAAATAACATAAGTTTATCATACATTTATGACAGTACCAGGTCATACATATATAAGAAAACGCAAGCAAAGCCGCGGGCAGATAGTACCCCTAGTGTTATACAAGTTGGTTTGTGTTCATACATAATGCATCATTGCGTAAGGTAAAGATATGTTGGAGTAAATAGATTCGTAGGATATTCGGTAGGCAAATATAGGTATTATAAATTTCATTTTTCAATCGTGTTACGTGAAAAACTAGCTTCTTTTCTTGTAGACGCTATTTCAACCCATTTGGTACAGGGTTACGTTGACCAACAACGCTGCCCACTTCTAGTCCAATGCTAAATTATTAAGATGTTAGTTTAGCGCTTTAACTAGTGATGCAACGAATACGAATACGAATATTCGTATTCGCCGAATAGTAGACATTTACCGAATATTCGTATTCGGCGAATACTAATACGAATATTTAAAAACTAATATTTTACGTACAAACGCAACTCTAATTACTGGCAGACTTGAAAACGCGCGTATAAAAATACGCATGTGTGCAGAGGGCCTTAACAGCAATGACGACGCGTCGGGGGACTCCCCGGCCATAGTTTGTACAGTACCGCGGCTCCGGGAGTTTCCCTATCATTACAATTACGACGAACCATTGATGATTCATTCATTTCTTTCACTTCATTTTGTTAGTCGGAAGCAGAAGTCCAGCAAGAGAGTATTGTTTTATTTATTTTCTGAGGTTGCTGCGAAATAAAATAAGTTAAAGTTTAATTGAAAATGTCTTCTCGTAAACGAGATCAAAGTGACATATGGAAACACTTCGATAAATTACCGAGTAAGTAGCTGTATGGTTCTGTATTTCTTTGGTATCAACAAAAGGTAGGATTGTAAGTAAGTAACTTAGACGAACGTTAGTAGGTAATGGCTGCGTCAATGTAGTACTAGACTTTGCCCGCGACTTCGTCCACGCAGACATTGATTTTACTTTCACATGTAATATTATAGTGGGATAGGATTTTAAATTGTGTTTAACAAATGTTAAATTGTGTTGTTTTTATTTTAGACAATGAAAGCAAAGCTAGATGCAGATATTGTGCTTGTGAATTGTCTCGGGGAGGGAAAAATGCATATAATAAAGGATTTACTACGACCGCACTGTGGACTCATGTGAAGAGATTTCACGAAAAGGAGCTTGCTGCCAGTATAAGTACTGTAGACGAAACAAGCACTGAAGTTGAAGTAACTCCAGCGAAGAAACAAGCGTCCTTAAAGGAAATATGGGAAAAACGAACTACGTATGAAACGGGTGATCCTAGGGCTGTCAAAATCACATATTTGATTGCTGAACAAGTTTGTCTAGACATGGAGCCCCTGAATTTGGTAAATAAACAGGGATACCGTCGTTTGCTCAGTGAACTAGCTCCAAGGTTTGTTTGCTTTTATTAAAATGCTAAACATTTGTTCATTCATACATATCAGTGGGATTCTCTTTCAACTTTCACAAAACCCTTTTTAATTCCTGACTGTTATTTTTTTTACAGATATAATATTATATCTAGAACCCACCTTACAGAAAAAATTCTGCCGGATATTAATGAACGTGTTAAAATAAAATTGAAGGAGCAGTTAACAAAGACCCCATATCTCTCTGTCACAACAGACATGTGGACCAGTGACGCTTCCTCACAAGTCAATGATTTTATAAGTCTTACTGGACATGGTGTCAATGAAGATTTCCAGCTCAAATCTTACTGTCTGGAAGTGTTTCCCTTTGAAGGTGACTCACATTCAGGAGAAAATATTGCCCACAATATGCACATGATGTTTCTGGAATGGGAGCTATTGGGTAAAGTTGCAGCAGTTGTAACGGACAACGCACGGAATATGGTTAAAGCAAATGATGAGCTTGATCTTAGTATTAAACATATTTCTTTTTTGGTACACAGCATCCAATTAGCGCTGAAAAAAAGTTTGTTTGGTCAAGAACGCATAAACGAAATGTTAACCACATGCAGGGGAGTTATTACTCATTTTAATCACTCAACCTCCGCACTCAAACAACTGAAAGATTCTCAACAAGCTAACAATATACCGAAACATGTTTTGTTTCAAGATGTTGAAACTAGATGGGACTCAACATATCAGATGTTGAAGAGATTACATGAACAACGCATAGCGATTCAAGATGTTTTACCATCTCTACCAAATTGTCGTCATGAAATGGGCTCTTATGAGCCAAATCATTGATATTCTGGCCAATTTCGAAGAAGCTACTAAAGAGCTAAGCAAAGAATCAACGACGTTATCTCAAGCAATCCCAATAATACGAAGTCTAAAATCTTGCCTCAATAAAATTTCAAATGATCCTTCTTCTCATCCTGATGTAAATAATCTGGCAAACTCCCTATTCAGTGGACTTTTAAATAGATTTGCGTTTATGGAAAGTGATGAAACTTATCTATTAGCAACGATCCTTGACCCACGGTTCAAAACAAGGATTTTCAGCTCAACAGTGGTCGCTGAAACCGCTCGATCAGTTCTTAACGCTGCTGTTGATGGCAGAGAGGCCGTAAGACCGACAAGCCCTCCAAAAGAACCTCAACCGTCGACAAGTAGAGGAATTTGGCAAGTGTGCCAAGAAATAATTGAAGAGGCCGAAATGGAAGAGCCAATTTCCATATTTTCTGGTGAGTATGAAAAAAGTTAAAAAAGTTATTAATAGGTAATAGGTACTCTTAGTCATCTACTAAAAGTTAAATTTAATTTCAAAATGTCTTTTTTTACAGGGGTTTCGCAAATTAAAAACGAGATAGATGCTTATCTAAAGCTCCCAAATTTATCGCCGACTGCTGATCCACTGGCCTTTTGGCGAGAAGATGTCCATTTTCCAAGTCTGAAAAAACTTGCCCAAAAATATTTTTCACTGAAGCCATGTACAGTCGCCTCAGAAAGACTTTTTTCAACGGCTGGGAACATTCAGACTGAAAAAAGAAATCGCCTAAAACCAGAAAATCTACAAATTTTATGTTTTTTAAATAAAAATTTGCCAGTTGTAAATTTTAATTATTAAAGTATAGAAATTTATCAAATAAATTAGTCTTTTATCACCATGTCGAGATATTCGTATTCGTATTCGTATTCGCCGAATAGTAGGTTTGATATTCGTATTCGTAAAAGTACTATTCGTTGCATCACTAGCTTTAACCATAAATTAGACAGCCTAAAAATTCGACACAGAATTCGCCACTAGCTCATAACGTAACTTGTGTATAAGCTAGGGTTGCCAGATGTCCCGTATTTCCCGGGACGTCCCGTAATCCAGGCATAATTTTGTACGTCCCGCCCGGACAGACTCTATTCCGTATTTCAATCCTAGTTCCAAGTGCTTTGTAGAGAGGATTTTTTCACAGATGTCATTAAAATGGACTGATGTGCGCAACAAGCGGTGTACCTATACTCCGGATTTGATAAAGTGACCGTTTTCAACTATGATTATAGCTGCATTGAATTTTACAAAAATGTTAAATCAAACAAATATATGTTAAACCTTACACGATCTTCTTTAAAATATATCTAAATAATACTCGTAACTAGCAATAAAAACAAACTAAAATACATGTTTTTCATTTGTCCCCGGGGAAAAATTTAAATCCCGTATTTTTTTGTCAAATTGAGCATTTGTCCCTTACAGTATCAAAAAAAACCTGGCAACCCTAGTATAAGCATTCTATTTATTCATTTCAGCATTATTAGGAAACAAAATGACACAAAATCAAAATGAAACACAAATACCTACAAAATTTAAAACAAAATGGGACCAATAAAGACAGTGAAATAGCTCTGGGACAAAAGTGCGCAGTGTGCACTTTTGTCCAGTACTTCATAAAAGCACAATCGCTCTCCATCCCGTCAGCTATAAATGTCAGGTTGTTGGTTGGTTATCCTGTTGGCGCTGCCTCGCATCCGGCGCATTAGGGATGATGTTCGCTTTTTTTTTTAATCAATTTACATAAGGGCTTTGTCGCTCATGCGATTATGACACCCTGGTAATGTAAACAAAAGAAAATTAACTAATTATACAGGTCAAAACTTATTGAGCTACCTCCTATCTACCAACTTAAATAGTTTTTTGGCAGTATCTGTTGTTTGCTTGCCCACTGTAGAGTTCCTACCCAGGCTTCGAATGAAAGGCTCTGTATGTGGCAGAGTGGACTGTATTTTCTTTCCTCTTAGTTACTAGGTTACAAAGTAAAATGCGTACTTGATGATCACAGTTTTCGCCGTGTCTTCTTTCGCTCTCGCACACCGGCGCAGCCGGTGTGGGGCAGCAGTACCGGGCTTTTTTGCCCTTTCCTGCGGAGTTCTTTCCGCCCCCCGTTTCTACGGGGGGGTCATCGGGTCGGCTCGCGGAGCCTCAGGTGATTTACTCACGCGTTGCTGGCCGCCCGATGGTCTCTCCGCAGGACGGAGTGACTTGCGGTCGGCTGCTTGGCGCGGATCTAGGTTGGATGGTAAGAGGGGTGGGGGTGGGGAGGGAAGAAGGGATGTCTACGTCTGAGTCTGTCGACGTATTCTGGTCGTTTTCTGTGACCAGTTCCCGCGGATATGGCTTACTCTTTGGGGGTCTATCTGTGAGAGGAGCTAGTTCTCGTAGGTGAGAGTAAGCGGAGTTGCCCAGGCGCGCAAACATCCTGGTTGCTAGGCGGCCTATAAATTGGTCTAAGCTCTCAATTTCTAGGTCACGCTGGATAGTGCTGTTCCGGACGTATCGTGGCGCGTCTACGATGGTCCTGAGGCAGAGGCTTTGCTGACTTCGCAGTATCTTTCTGTGGCCATTGGCTAACAAAGCATACCATGCGGGGGTCGCGTACGTAAGGCGCGGACGGACATAGGTCTTGTATAGTCCAACCTTCATTCGGAGCGGTAGGTTGGACTGCAGGACGGGCTTGAGTAGAGCTCGGGTTATACTCGCCAGGCCACGGACGTTCCTTGCGTGTTTCCTCATCGTTAAGTTGCGGTCTAATGTTACCCCCAGGTATTTGGCCGTGTGTGACCAGGCCACCGGCTGTTCCTCCAGGGTGAGTTTGGGTGGTAGGGTGAGCTTCCTTGAAAATGCGACGGCCTGTGTCTTACTCACATTGACACTCAGTCTCCATTTTGTCAGCCAGGCGGGGAGCTCTGTTAGTACCCTTTGCATCTTGGTGGCGGCGTGGTTCAGGTTCATGGATTTGGTAATGTATGCGGCGTCGTCCGCGTATAGGGCTAACAGAGCTTCTTCTGTTTTGGGTATGTCGTCGGTGTAATGTGAGTAACACACTGGGGAGAGGCAGCTGCCTTGGGGGACTCCGGCCCCGATTGGTCTTCTGGAGGAGGTCGCTTGCTCCACGCGCACTGAGAAGCTGCGTCCTTGGAGGAACGAAGCTATTACCTTCACAACCTTCTGTGGTATTGGTGAGGTAGCCATCTTGTAGAGGAGTCCCGCGTGCCAGACTCGGTCGAACGCTTTTTTTTTTCGGTGTTTTCGGTGAAATTTCCGCTATACTTATATAAAATTTGTTCCTCGCCCTAGCTGTGGTGCGGGAAGCGTAATTTACATTTTCACAAATTTAAGATTCTAGATGAAGTTTCTAGAAAAAGCTAGAGCATACATAACTACATATTGCTATCCTTTTCTTGACCGTCCGTCACACCCACACTGCAGAAACGTGGCACGTGATAGAGCTTTTGTGAACGAGCTCGAGGAAGTGGGCACCACCGCCTTACCTTTATCGGCCGCCAAATACCAGTACTTGTGCAGCTGTGTTCCGGTTAGATGGTAATGGTAATAGGCATAACAGCTACGTCCTATAGTATGGCAACGTATCCACATAGAGATCAAGACAACATAATACCTTGTGTTGAATTCTATGTGGATATCCATGGGCTGCAGTAGCCACTTAACATCTGGTGGACTGCATGCTCGTTTGTCATATAATTTGTATAAAAAAATAAAGCTCCATCAGCACCCTGAAACCGTTCTTATACTTATCACAATTACTTATCTTGTCCCTTCTCAGGTCGGCCGTGAAGTTGCACATCCAGGAGTGATGAACGAGTATGACAGCACACAGGAGAAGAAGTATTACACATACTACCAGTGGGTGTGCTTCGTGCTGTTCTTCCAAGTAAGTCTACTACATGCTATCGTTTCTGTGATTCGTGGTCTCTGTTATAAAAGTTATTAATAAGTCTTGGTGTGTTTCTACCAGCGGCACCAAGGCTGGCCACAAGGTGATAGTAATCCTGTTTACTAGTGATTGTCATCGTCATCATGTCAGTTCTTCTTAGATTGAACATATATCTTTTTTAGTTATCGCCATTTGCATCTGTCTCCATTCTGATCCACATACGACCGGCGGTTATTACTATGTCGTCAATCCAACATTGTACACACGGCTACACATCAAGCTATACAAATCCAGTATAAGCTGACCTCTCATTCTACGAAAAGCTTACACAATGCGAGGTCAGCTTATACTGGAAATGTATAGCTTGATGTGTAGCCGTGTGTACATAATAAATTGCTTAGCTGACAAATGTTTTGGAACTGTTATTAAATAATGTTTTTGTATCAACTCTTTGATCTACACTGAACTTAACACTAAGCTTAAGTATACCAAAACATGACCAGACTCTGTATCTGTATTTATTATTTTGATGTTCTGTATTCAATTGGTTGTTCCTAGGCAAATAGTATGTCTCTATTATTCTATATATACCTAATACATGTTTAGTTATGTGCGATATTAATTTAAAACACACATCCGGTATCGTATTAACTGATTTTAGAGGTAGGTTTAATACCGGTAGCTTGAATATTTATCCAGTAATCAATACATATCCAATAAACAATTTTTAACGTAAATCTGCGGCGTCTTTGCGATGATGCCGCTTACTCAGTTTAACAGGTAAGGCACCTACCTACTTACATGATAAACGAATATTATTTGTTTACCTAATATATACAGGCTGTTTCATCGATATATCGATATCTTAGGACTTAATATTATTATTGTAAGTATAAGTATGTAAGTACATATTTATTTATTTTATATATGTTATTTATTTATTTATTTAAAGTTATTTATGTACCTAATATGTATGTATATGACTAATTTCTTTTTTTATTATTAAGTTTATTCTTTTTACACCTCGGCCAATCTTCCATTAAGCAATGATCCTCTCCATCCAAAGGTTGTCTGAAAGAGATCGCTTTGTTAAGCGATAAGACCGCCCATTATGCTTACTTTTATTTGTTTTTTTTTCTATAAATCTGTTGTGTCTAGCTTGTAAGGTATAAAGGTTGTCAAATCAAATCAAAATTATATATTGGGAATATGGGTTAGTAACAGGTGGTTAGTGATACAGTTTGAGTTCGTCCATAATCAGCGTTTATCGCATGCAATTTCAGTCAGTCTTACAAGTAGTTACTTGGAAACGATCAAATAATGCTTAAATTATTTACAATATTCAACATGTCAACTCTACCCTTAAAATAGAAAATTAAAAATAAAATGTCAGATTTAATAAAATTATTCAAGGGATTTATCGCTAAGAAACTCATTTCATGTTGTAGTATGACTTTTTTATTAATATTAGTAAGTTTCTCTTGAAAACATTCAGACTTGAAGAACCCAGTACAGACTCAGGTAGGTGGTTATAAATACGTGGAGCCATACACATCACACTCTGATTAAACAAGGCTGTCTTGTTAGGTTTGAGACAAATTTTATTATGATGGCGTTTACTCTTAAGGTTTATAAAGAGGTCCTTATTTGTTTTAATGAATGTAGCGAGTTCGTAGATATACAGACACGGGAGAGTCAAAAGCTCCGTGAAATAGGGCTTACAGCTGTCAGTTTTCTGCAACTTGCATATTGCTCTGATACACTTCTTTTGAGAGACGAATATGTGTTCTTTGCACGTGGAGTTGCCCCAAAAATTAATTCCATACCGTAATACTGATTCTACGCATCCATAATAGGCGGTTATCACCGCAGACACATTAACAATTTTTCGGAGCATGAACATTGCATACGAAAATTGATTAAGTCTCTTACATATAGTGTCAACGTGTGATTTCCAATTTAAATTGTAGTCTAAATTTAATCCTAAAAACTTAGTGGTCTCAACTTGATTAATATTATGTCCTTTGCTGTCCGTCCCTTTGCTGCAGCTTCCTCTCTTAAACGGCTGCGAAACTTCCTTCCGACTTCCACCAAAATTGCACTTGCACAATCATTGTTGCATCCCATTCTCGACTATGCTGACGCCAGCTATCTTGATTTAACTGAAGATCAACTCAACAAGCTTGAGCGTCTCCAGAATTTCTCTATTAGATTCATATTTGGCTTGCGTAAATACGATCACATTTCTGAGTATCGCCACAGGCTCAAGTGGTTACCCATCCGCCTTCGTCGGAATGCTCACATCCTGTCCCTTCTTTACAGCATCCTTTTCATTTCTTCTACTCCGCCCTACCTCAAAAAACGCTTTGAGTTTCTTCATGTTTCCAACTCCCGGTCCTTACGCTCCTCTGAAAACCTTAAATTGAAAACTCCTCATCATACCTCAGTATTTTATACTAACTCCTTCACTCTTCAGGCTACCATACTCTGGAATGCACTACCTGTTTCAATTCGTAACGCCAAATCCCTTCCTGTTTTTAAAAACATGGTTAATAATCATTATCTGTCGTCCATCGCTCACTAAGACTTTGCAACTTAAATTTTGTATATAATTTTTTATTGTTTTTTCTAATTACCTATGTATTTTGAAGTAGGTTATTTAATATTATAAAATTATTTATATTTATTTATATGTATATTTGATTTTAATCATTTATGTACTAATTCTGTTAGTTATTATTTGATTAACGCCGCCGTTCTCATTTGTTCACACAGATCCTGTCCATCCAAAGGTTGCCTGGAAGAGATCGCTTTTAGCGATAAGGCCGCCCATTGTACCTTTGATTTAATTTTGTATTCTCTTTTGTTTGTTTTATTTTTAATGGTGTGCAATAAAGAAATTATCTATCTATCTATCTATCTATGTCCTAAGTAATTTACATTAATGTCCAATTGCTTACAATTTTTATTAGAAAACATAAGATTAGTTTTGTCCAAATTAATTAATAAATTATTTTACTTAATTGTTTGAAAATGTATAATTTTTCTATGGTAATGAATTTGAAAAAAACCTATTTTGCAACAATACTAGCTATTAGCCCTACCCGTGTTTTCTTTTAATGTCGTACTTAACAAATTATGATGAAGTATTATGAACCACAAAAAAAAAGTTTATAAGTATTCTATCAGTTATCTGGTTCCCATAGTACAAAGCTTTGCTTAGTTTTGGGGCCAGATGGCGCAGTGTGAAATGATTAGAATTATTTATTATTATGTATATCTTTGAACGTTTTAAAATAGTTTATGATACAAGTGAGCTAAGTTGCTCATTATACACGAGGCTGCCAGTTGCAGCCCAGCAGTTTCATACGCACTTTTTCAACACACTCACGAGGAAAAAACAAATTTTCTGTACTAAAGCTTGACATTTTTACAATATTACAACACAGCAACAAACGCGATACAAACAAAAAAATGGGAAATGGCGCGTAAGTTTTTTTTTTTGCACGCGCCAAATGTAAGGTGATTGATTACATACAGCCTACTTCAAAATTATAATTTTAGTGATAAAATGCAAATATTTTATAACAAATTATTGTGAATTATAAGTAATTTGATAATAATAAATGTTTTTTTCGTCTTAATTAGGGATACATTTATTTATTCCAAAAATGTAATATGATTTTCAGCGGCATAAAACCTCTTTGTTGTTACAAAAACTGTATTACCCGGTTAAATTGAAAATGCTCTGTTTACTCGCATACAATTTGCAGTTAGGTATTAACTTAACTTTGTAGGGATAATTCTATTATGTACTAGTGTGTAATATTATTACGCACGCGTGTGTTATAGTTCGGTTTATGGCCCTAAGAACGATGTACTATGGCTGACTTTACGAGCAAGTGTGTTGAAAAATATGTATTCTCACACAAACATTATTTTTAAATCACTAAAGGTTATATATTAAAATAGAACCAGGAAGTTCAAACGCCTAAGCACGTGGTGTCATTCAATACGCAACAGTCAATGTTACTCCCTTTGATTATATACTTGTCATAATCAAAGGTTACTCCTTTACCTGTTACGATATTACTCTACCTACTGAAGGAGGTTTATGTGTAGCAATAACCCTACGTGTCTTAAAAAGGTAGTCTCTACGCACAGCCTCACTTGCGGAGGTACACAGGCAAAAAGAATCTGTAGCATTATTATAATACTGGGGATAATTCAGGCGCTGCGGAACGAATTCAACATTTATGCATTTCATAGACATAATTGACCCTCAATTTGACAGATGTCAGGGTCTGGCTGCTGAATGACCGATTTCGTCATTCAAACAAACCCGTATCGATGTACCCACTATTAAGTTGTTTGTTGGTGCTAATAAATAGTAGGTATTTATATAAAATGGACGTAGAAGAATATTTAAGACTTTACTGTTCATTCTGATCATACGGCTTGAAGTACTTTCTTGTTAAGGATTCCGGACGAAAATGGTAAAAACGGAACCGGAAAACGAACTTTGTCCGTTTGTTTCCTGAGTTTACCGCTCAGATGGCGTTACAAAATAACATAAATCTAGGTGGAACCATCGGCACGCGAGTCTCATTTTTGCCCGGTCTTGTTCCCACTGCTGGGCAAAGGTCTCCCCCATGCTCCTCCATATCTCACGATCACTCGCCACGTCCCACCAGCCTTCTTGGAATGCATCGAGGTCGTCACGCCAACGCTTCCTCGGCCTGCCCCGGCTTCGACGCCCATCTGCACGCACCCATTGTGTGACGACTGTTGCCCATTTGTCTGTAACCATACGACTGACTTAAAATATTAATATTAACTTAAAATATAACCTTAGAGTAATCTCAGTGCTCAGAGACCCACGAAAGGAACCTTTGCATGGTGCACTGATCCCATTCACCATACTGATACTTTTCAATATTATTTCCTAGGTTATTTTCAAGGCCGCCGTACCTCAACCTGATTACCCATTCAAAACAAGAAAGAACAAGTGACGGTCAAATAGCTATTTCACGATTCGTCGCCTGTCTCCATAAAATTTAGGTCGAACACCGCAAGTTTAACGGTCGCTATGGCAGACGTGCTAACTGATGACGTTGAGACAGTTGGGTAGCCTTGTTTTGGTATCTTAGAGCTGGTTGTGAACTTGTGAGTCATTCTTTATTTGTATTATGCTGTCAATAAGTCTACTGAAACATCTCAGTAGTAGTTTACTTATCTGACAGCACATTTTTCTAACTACATATAGGTAAA
The DNA here is from genome assembly GCA_918857605.2 of Philereme vetulata. Taxonomy (NCBI): domain Eukaryota; kingdom Metazoa; phylum Arthropoda; class Insecta; order Lepidoptera; family Geometridae; genus Philereme; species Philereme vetulata. The sequence continues at coordinate 4,119,338 of OU975482.1, forward strand.
ACTTAAACGTCATGATGGTATCTAACAAATGGGGCGATCTCTTGTCCTAGTAAGTTCTTTGAAGGAATTACTAGGTGTAAAAGTTGAAGTAGATCTTTCGGAGGATGGAACTTTTGGTAATAAATCACCATAAAACCCAGACCTGCAAGTATTTAGTCTTCACGGGTCGTCAACACTAACCTTAAAGAATCTTGACCGTCTGAACCGTTTCCAAGTTCATTGCCTCACCTAATTATCATGGTGACTTCCAAACAACTGTGTCACAGCTACGAGTTGAATTGCATGTAAATAATTTTTCAAACGTCGCGTCGTCAGATCATGTACCTACATTGCGCGTCATATAACTTTGCAGCTATGACAAGGAATCAGTTTCATTTATGTTGGAGTCTCCTGATACATTTTTGTATCTTTGGACTTTTTACATTCATTTTAGACCAGCATGCCAGTGTGGCGTATAAGTACGAGTAGATTCTTCACCTAGTGATAAAAATATTTCAACCTCTGAGGAATAGTGAATTGGTCGCACTGGAAATCTATGGGGGAGGCTTATATTTAGCAGTGAACGTCCTGTGGCTGATATGATGGTGATGATGATGAAAAGTAAATGAATCAAATAGGAAAATGAACGTTGCGTTCGTCAGTTCAGTGGAAATAACTCTATGTTTACCTTTTTGCGAATCTACCGGCCGTTCACTCTCTACCAAACAAAATACACATTTTCTTCCCATATAACACAACATAGACTTCTTCCAAATAAACAAGTGACAACGAGTACGTATTCTCTTTCCCCAGGCCATGATGTGCTACACGCCAAAAATGATTTGGGACGCATGTGAAGGAGACCTGCTGAAGACGATAGTGATGGGTCTCAACATCGGCATGTGCGAGAACGAAGAGAAAGAGAAGAAGAAGGACGCCATCATCGGGTATCTCTTCAGGTACGAGGGGGTAAGTCGTCATTGTTGTTAGCATGGGAAATCAAAAAAAGGTGCATGGCCGCGAATTCTGGCGAATGAAAAAGTGCCTTGAATAGCGTCAATCATACGGTCTACCATACTACAACCTGGTAACTGACCTAACAAAAGGAGATCAAACGAGAGCTTACGCCCAAAACCATCGGCTAAGTAACTGCTGCTTATGTATGTTATAATAAGTTGTGTCGTTGTTGCCATAGCGGAAGTTAACTATTCAGAAATCAGAAATCAAAACGTTTATTTGCCAGAATATAGGTACATAATGTTTCGGTGTTACATTTTGTTGGTCCTTATCCATACAGATGGTGTGCAAATTTAAATTACTATATAAATAAAATTTCAACTAAGGGAATGTCCAATGCCATGCAAAATATTATAAGTATCCAGTACACGAATAAGCAAATAAAATTGGAAACGTCGATATAATACAAAATAAAAACAAATGTCATAGTATGGAAGTGATCACGGAGCTCTGAGCCTCGGGACATGCAATTTATTTAGTTGCGCAACTCGTAAAAAATGTTTTTAGAGTTGCGGTGAGTTCGGAAAAAACTTTTTCTTAACTCCTATTTCAATGTGTCAAACTTTGAATTTGGGGTGACCGCAGCAGTTTCATTTATGAACAGGCATAACATTGTGTATTACCTTATTCAAATCCGTTCCATTGATATGCTGCACCATTGCCCTGTGGGAATGAAGCCTCAGGTGCGTGATAAGATTCCAAATGCATTCTTGGGTCCAATAATTTCTAAGGTCGATGTGCTCAAATTCTACATTCTCGTTTTTTTTTATCGATGTCATAATTGGCAAGACATGTGGAAGTTTTGAACTTTTGTGGCATTGTGTGCAAGTAGGTACAAACATTTGGGTTGGTTGCAACGACATCAGTACATTGTTTTCAACGTATTTGTACCAAAGAAATCGAGAACTCACTTCTGAAATGGCAGTGCTTAAGTAGTAAATAAATAGAAGTTTTTATTATAATATGTGTTTGTTTAAGCCAGAGGTTCCCAAACTTTTTTTCTCATAGACCTCTTTAAAAATTTTGCTGGTTCCGGTGGACCCCCTGCAGCTAAATTTCTACCATATTCCCAGTAGGAAAAAAATGTGAAGATTAGATCTAACTATGGAAATTTTCATGGCAGCCGAGTTCCAACCACGAATTAACAGTTTTCGAAAAAAGAGAGAATTGATTGGTTAATCAATTTATTAATCTATTCTGCTGTGAGTGGATGTCAAAAAAGTGATCCCATCCAACTTGTAATTGGTTGTGCATGTAGCTATAAGATATAGACATAAGAATTCTAGCATTATATCATGTAACAACTGTTGGTGGACCTAATAAATAAATTTAAATCCAAACTTTACTTTTTCGTCATCTACTCACAACACAAAAAATCAATCAATTCTCACTTATTTTATTTAGAAAACTCCCCATTCGGAGTGGCAAAAATAAAAAGAAAAGTAGTATATTTGCTTGTGTTGTATTTTCTGAGACAAAATAAGCTGAGCTTCTTAAAATATTATCTGCCTACATTGATAGGTAAAGTCAAGCCAACATTTTAGTTCTTTACTCTTGCATGATAACAACGCAACAAAATACTAGTTATTATGTATGAATTTATGAGATAACTACGTATATATATGTATTTTATCAACCTTTTTGTGTTCTTACACGTAATTTGTTTTGTTCGTATTTTTAGTTTAATTTAGACTGTCTATTTATAAATTCTTTTTTATATAAAGTAAATCCGTTTTTGGCCGTATGATACGCTTAGTAAAAGTTTGTATCTTACATAATAGGGGCTGTGGATTTGGTTAAATAAATAAAATAAAAAAAAAACCCAGATACATTTTCGTGGACCCCCAGCTTACGAATTGTGAACCCCCATTTTTTTGTCAAGCCAACGTAGACCCCAGTCGAGTCTCCCGTGGACCCCTGGGGGTCCACGTTGGCCACTTTGGGAATTAATGGTTTAGGCTAAAGTATCTTTATGGGCCGTAGAATAAGTTATTTACTACCCTGTAACTATTTTATTGTTGCCTGAATTAAATGATTTATTATTACACACACAGGGCATACATTAGCACACAGGGTTCATAGGAACGTAATTGTATTATTATAATTAAATTGAATAAATTTGTGTAAAGGTTCCGAAACCACTAAGTACCTATAACTTTCTTGAACGTTGTCATCTTTTAACAGAGATTATAGGGTCGGGAGTCTTCGTTAGTTAGATGTTCTGCTGGTTCTTTTTCCGTCACTGTCAGCAATAGCCTAAAGTATCGTAACCCTGAAAATGGTCAGGTCACTGATGATGAGATATCATGTTGTGGTAGTACTACCACAATAAATGTATGTGCCGCCAATCTGCATTCCTGTGGCTGACTTGAAGGCCAACGATAGCCGGCGAAATCACAGACACATGAGACTTTACACCTGTATGCCTCAAGTTGATGGACGTAGAGCACGTTTCTAAGTTTCGTGATCTACAAATCAATGTTTTGTGATAGGCAATGGTTACCACTTAACATCAGCGTATACAAGAACCTGACTTGTGAAAGGTTTCCCTACGCATCATTTCCTGCCGTATACCAAAGACGTTTAAGTGGCATTTCCGTTGCTGTTAAAAGTAATAGTAAAAATTTTTGAGATGATTTTAAAAATCTTGTAATTTTCCGCATGTGTTCGGATAACACTATAAATAAAAATGCTATTTGAAATAAGCAACGCGACATCTCTTGTCAATGTACTGAACTGCAACGTTTGGCATTGGGCAGGTACAAAGAGCTATAAGTTTTCCTGTAGATGGAGCTAACGGCGCTTTAGTCGTAATTCTGAATCATCTCACTAATTTCGACCTAGACGTGAATTGCCTGGTTGCACAGATGGTAGTACGTTCTCGTATCAAGAGAAAGGTCGCGGGTTCCGTCTAGGCTTGAAATTTTTGAGATGATTTTAAAAATCTTGGAATTTTCCGCATGTGTTCGGATAACACTATAAATAAAAATGCTATTTGAAATAAGCAACGCGACATCTCTTGTCAATGTCAACTGCAACGTTTGGCATTGGGCAGGTACAAAGAGCTATAAGTTTTCCTGTAGATGGAGCTAACGGCGCTTTAGTCGTAATTCTGAATCATCTCACTAATTTCGACCTAGACGTGAATTGCCTGGTTGCACAGATGGTAGTGCGTTCTCGTATCAAGAGAAAGGTCGCGGGTTCCGTCTAGGCTTGAAATTTTTGAGATGATTTTAAAAATCTTGTAATTTTCCGCATGTGTTCGGATAACACTATAAATAAAAATGCTATTTGAAATAAGCAACGCGACATCTCTTGTCAATGTCAACTGCAACGTTTGGCATTGGGCAGGTACAAAGAGCTATAAGTTTTCCTGTAGATGGAGGTAACGGCGCTTTAGTCGTAATTCTGAATCATCTCACTAATTTCGACCTAGACGTGAATTGCCTGGTTGCACAGATGGTAGTGCGTTCTCGTATCAAGAGAAAGGTCGCGAGTTCCGTCTAGGCTTGAAATTTTTGAGATGATTTTACAAATCTTTTTAATAGTAACTGGTTATTATTCCTTGGCTAAATTATCTAGATTGTGAGATTACGGCCATCCATCTTGCTTTTTGTTCTAATTTATAATATGCTTCCAAGTATCAGCTAAATTAGGATTTTTTATGATAGTCCAATACCGGTCTATAGGTAAGTGATGTATAAAATGTATTGAACTCATGGTGTTTATCCACACCAAAGTTAATTTTTATTGCCTGCACGCCGAAGTTCACTCGTTGTGTTTACTGCGCGTCTATGAGGTTTTATAGGTTTATAGGAATCTTTATTACCTCGTAGCATCTAGGTAAACTGCTTGATCGATTTCAGTTAATAAGGTATTAAAGTCTGGTCAGGATACTAAGAGTTCTTGATGCAAAAAAAAAACAAAGATGTCGTCATAAATTATTGATTAAAACGGGTATTTATCGCGTACGTACCTTTTTTATTTGTTATCCCGACGTTTCGGCTGTGTTGCAACAGTCATGTACTCGGTTTGACTCGAGATCAAAGATGTGGTCGCTAGTAACAATATTGTGCCACATGTAACCTTTTTCTTCCAGGCACAAAGTATCAAAAGTAAGGTTTTCAGGAAACATAATTCTATTAGGTTTGTAAAGTTTACATCGTCACCATCATTCGCAGTCTTTAAACTCTGCTTGGTGTATACCCATTACCTACCCATGGAGTTCCCTTAATTAGTTCTACCCCCACGATGCCATTCTTATACATAATATTCTATTCTATTAGCACTGATTGGATAAAATTTTACTTTAGTTTTTATTGGTACCTGTTACTCCGTTTCATCATTGAAGTTTTCATTCCGTTCACTGGACCCTACAGCAAAAAGCCGAGTCGTGACATCTGATGAAATCGGAGCGACAACTGAGCAACTTTTTGTAGAAGGTCATTGCCCAGCGTTGCTCGGTTACGCAACCATTTACGGATGTACTTTAACACCGAGCCGAGTCCGGGCCGACTTTGCCTCGGTACATGTTAATTTTTCTAAAACTTAAACCCCATTAGGTCTTTGGTCGTGAACTGTGTTGGTACCAATTTCTACCAAACTATTTCGCTCGAAAAAAAAAACCACTTAGAAATCGGTTTCTTTTTGCAATCTACAATGTTATATGCATACACTTTATTATACGCTGTATACAAACACATGTACGCAGATAGACACAGTTTACAGTACATTTATCTGATGGTTATAACTAGAAGCTCACTCTAAGCTAACTCACTACTAGTGAGTTAGCTTAGAGTGAGTTTCTAGTTCTAGTCTATGAGAAAAAAATTGGCTTCCACTAGTGAGTCACTAGTGGAAGCCAATTTACAAAGTCTAGAGCACAGACGTCGAGTAGCCAGACTTGCAGTTTTTTACAAGATACATTTTGGTGAATGTGCGCAAGATCTTCATGACCTTATCCCTCCTTCCCCCTTCCATCACTGGACAAGCAGACGTACCGAGAAATACCACCCATACCTGGTCGGCATACCACCTTGCCGTACCTAACGATTTCAACTTTTCTTGTTAGCACAAGTAAGGAGTGGAACTCACTTCCGGCGTATGTTTTTCCATACCAGTATAATCTTGGAGTCTTCAAGTCCAGAGTGAATAGGTTCTTTCTAGGCAAGCGTGCTCCATCTTCGATCACACCTTCACTTACCATCAGGTGTGGTAGTGGTTAAGCGCTTGGCTATCATCAATAAAAAAGAGCATGTACGACAAGCATTTTTGTGCATAAAAAAGTATTGAAAAGCTTACAGAATACTTACGCTACATTGGTTTTATTAAAATGCTCTGGTTTTGTTAAAATTGCTCACAACTTCGCAAAAGGGTCTTTTCGGAGTCACCAAAAGAAAGAGCCAACAAAATCACCATAAAAATTGCAATAATATCAGCCGATAGAGGTCCACTACTGGACAATAGACTAAATAGATTATCTATTCTCTAGTGATACAACGAAATGTTCTTGCAGTACGTGTCGTCCGTCTCGGATCCGGAACGGCTTAGCATAAACATTAACCAAACTGCAAGTAGAAGGTTCAAACAATTTCCTGTACATCGACTGTTGGCTATGTAGGGTCAAACAATGCCATTATTGGAAACAGTAATGAAGGATGAAGTAGTACGGCAGTTGTAGTAGGAGTCAAGTAAGGTTATTTTCCGTTTTGGTATCTTGAAATCAATTATAGACTTGAGTTTAAGTTAAATTGTTATTGTGTCTGTATCGCGTGAGAGCTCACTTGCTAAAAATCCTTGAAAATATTCTAAGGATTTAGTGAACATTCTAAAAGAGTTGTTACAAGTTGGAATCCGATTTTGTGAAAGTCCAGTAAACGAGAGGCCAAAAAGCCGGGCTCTCAATCCTCACATAGAGAACTGAGAGCCCACCTGTAACTGATAAACTATGCTCAATACAGAACAACTATTTACGTCAAAATCTATGTGAATGCCAAACAAAATTTGTGAAACTTAGTTATTAAAGCAAAACGCTTTCCTATTTGGTATATCTTACTTCAAACTGTGCTCTCAATCCTCACAGATACAAAAGTAAATTTATCGAATAGTATGAAAAATACAACCAACCAACACTTTCCTGTATATGCCCAAAATAGTGAAAAAAGATGGCACCATAAGATTGCCTCCAATCCACGTTGAATTACATTTTATAACCATGATAATGTTTAAGCTCTCAATCCTCCATTTGTTTGGCATCTTAAAAATATTAGTAGGTAGCACGTTGAGTAGGCTCACAGGCACTCAGTCCTGAACCCACACTAGGATTCCCTGTGTCGTGGGTGTCAGGAATATGTACATGTACCATCTGACATGTTGTCTCGCCAATACTCGTGCTACATACTAGGATGAAGTCAGATAGTAGGATGGTTCTCTGAACTCCACACTAGGATAACCTGTGTTGTGGAGTTTAGTGTCTCTATTTTAGGCATACATAAATGTAACTTTTGAAACTATCACGGTTAAGAACAATATTTGTAGTAAAAACAGAAAAAAAACTCACAAATGTGTCCAAATAAGAGGCTTGTATTACATAAGTGGGCACTTAATTAAGTTAGACAGGTAAAATGTATACAAATAGGTGTAGGTAGGTATAAATAAGGGGTTGTTTAATTTCTTTATTACAGTTCTAGTATAAATAATACAATCTAAAGTATTCGGTTTTTGTAAAAAATTGTGAAACATTTTGGTACCATAAGATAATATAAAGGTCCATTAATAAATAAGAAAATCGAGTTTTAATAATATCCTCCTACATGTAGGGAATAGGGTGACAATTTGTGGATATTAAAATTCTATTCATCTTTATTGTTGTGTATTTTAAAAGGATCATTAAAAAAACAACCAGCCTTGTTTCTTGCCTTTCTTTCCTGGCTTTGTCGCGAAGGAAAGTGATCCTTGTGATTTTAATGAATAAATTAATTTTGACTTTGACTCGATTTATATTCGGAATATTTTCAAGGATTTTTAATAAGAGGGCTGTCCTCACACCACATACACTTGTTATTGCTTAAATGTTGGGAGGGTATGATTACCGAAGTGCGTGTTATCTCTATTATTTCATAGCTCTCAAATGATCTAAACGATTTAGCGCGACTCTCATCAGGATTTGTAAGCCCTTAAGCGTTATCTAAGCGTTAATAGCATTATCTAATCAAACTTTAAGTTTTACTTTAATCATTATTATTAATACGGGATTTATCACGTACCGTTTTATCGGTTACGATTACGACCGACAATGTTCCTGTCGTTATAGCGAGTTTGTCGGGGACAGTGACTATCGTGTGGAATTCCTAAAGTACGCGGAGCACCGTTTGCTAACTGTCACATGATGCAATAAATAGAAAATGACGAAAAGTCGAAAATGTTATTTATGTGTAATACAATTTAAATATTAAAACAAGAATTGACATGTAAACAATTTCTATAATTTATTAATTAATTATTTTATTAAGTATTGTTAAGTTAGTTAATTAACTTTTAATGTAATGTAAATAATAATGTAATGTAATACTTAATTTGTAATGTAATGTAAATAATAACAATTGGACATTATAATAGTTTAAAGGAATTTAGAAATGTAAATAACCCACAATACTTATCACAAATACTGCTGTAAGATATCAAGAAGATAAGAGAAAAGCTCACGAAAAAAAATTTTAACTAGAATAAGAAAGACAGCTAAATAAAGAGTAGAAAAAAAAACACCACATGATTTAAAAACAGGTTAAAACGTTGCATAATTAATAGCAACGATAAAATTAATATATAAATAAAAAAAAAAGATCGACAATGTTTCGGTTAAATTCGTGAACCTTCATCAGGGCGAGTGCGATCCGCTCCGAGTCGGGTCTCACCTCGCACATGATGAAGGTTCACGAATTGAACCGAAACATTGTCGATCGCAACACCGATAAAACGGCAGGTACGTGTTAAATCCCGTATTTATAATAATGATTCAAACTCTATAGTTGTTTGTGTAAATAGAGGTAAGGGCTGTAAGCGACCTTTTAGTATGTACCTAAAACATGGTGCCTAGTAGTTATAATTGGTATGAACACCAAGTGACCATGAACGCACACACCAGTATCGAATAAGAGAAACATCTGCTTACGATTGATACACCGGTTTTTGATCTCTAGATTTCACCCTGGACCTAGATATAATGTTTTTTAAAAAACTTTGAGTTTGTTTTCCTGTTATCCACTAATAAGCGTTTATATTTCGAAGAATACTGACCGAGCAATGTTGAAAGGTTTCTGGGGTTTCGAGGAAACATCAGAAATGAGATACGATATTGTAATAATAGAGGAAACATTTTCTTGAAACTGATGTTATGAAGAAATATGTCATTACCATTAGTACAAATAGAGGCGTATAGAAAGACAGATAAATCAATTTTGATATACCAAAATACAATTGCTTAAGCTAATACGCTAATCTTCTTTGCTAGAAAAGAGATAAATAAATAATTAAAAATAAATAATTAACACTGCGTTTTAGGTCAACTATTTTTTGATATTTTAAAGCACTGTCCGACACTTACGGGTAATACAGATTAAAAACATAAGAAAGTTCAAATTTAAAAATGTTTTCTTAATTAAAAACCCGGGACGGAACTTGAACCCGCAAACTTCCTCTTGATACGTGAGCGCGATACCAATTTCGCCACGGGCTCACATCGTCTCGACACCCTCCCGGCTCGTAGTTTTTGCGATGATTTAAAATCTTAAGGTTTTTGGTCATCTATGGTTTTTGAGAGAAGATTTATTCTCAGCCTGTAGAAATTTTCTTTTCCTCTCCTGTGTGTCAAGTAGCTTAGCGGCAACCCTTACCCAATGATTCTTGAAACATACTTCTGAACCCTAACAAGGTAATTATCAACCCCTATCGATAGGGTGAGATTTCGGCTTAGGGGAGTTGATGAGAGCGCACATGAACTTGAATATTTGTGAGTTGCAATAATGATATATTCTGATAGCACGCATACTTTTCAAAACTCACAAAGCAGGGTAAATATGATTTTTTTAGTGAAAATAGTTATCTTTTTTTTATACCACTAAGGTAGCAAACAAGCATACGGCCCACCTGATGGTAAGCGGTTACCGTAGCCTATGGACGTTTGTAAAATTCGCGCGTTGCCGATCCTTTGAAATTTTCAAAACGCCCGTTTTAAAGTAACCCATACTGTAGTCCCTGGGGAAAACCTCGGCAGGGAGACCATTCCACAAGCGAAATTCCCTGCCATCCACACACGGCGAGCGGATGATAAAAGGAACCTGCAGGGCACCATATCAAACAACTCCTCAGAACACAATCCATTATACAAGCGGTAGAGGTAGAACACACACAGGGAGACAAAATATCTCCTGAGACTTAAGCTTGTGAGAATGGTATCGTCGACAATACTCACAGCTCGTCTTTGAACAGAGTCAAACGGACCTATTTGATATCCAGGTGCTCCTGCCCATAAATGACAACAGTACTCCATGATCATTTACATCCTATATCATGATTGACTTGAGCCCTTCGTGGTTCTAAACTTTAACTAGTAATACGCAAGCTTCTACTTGAGAATTGACAATCTCTAACCACCAAACCAAACCGAACCGAACTCAACCGGGTGACTTTCTAGATAGAGAGTAGGGTGACTTATCTTCAAAACGAAGACGAGATCAAAATCGTTTATCGGTTTTCTCCAGGGCTTTCGATTTTAGGCGTATGAATTTAACTCATTTTTGTTGGTACATGTACTTTTTCAAGGTTTATGTTTGTAATCCTTATGATGAAAATGAAAAATATTTATTTGCAGCCAAAAATTTATCAATAAGATTAACGTAAAGATATTTTTTGTAATTTACCTAAAATGCCTGGTATAATAGCAATATACATTTTTATACAGTTTGATTAAACAGTATGATGACATTATTATGTACAGTAACATGCCTTTATTCATGTAAATATTAGCACTATGTTCTACTTCATAATGTATGACTGTTTATCTTCCCAAATAAATAAAATAAAATGATTCGATCTTTCTTCGCGTGGGAAGGGCAAAATCCATCATCGTGTTTAATTTTTCACGTTTCGTCTTCATCGTCAAAATAAGGATTGCTTTTAACTTTCCTTTCATTTGAGCCCAGGAGGGAGAAGTCTAGGATAAGTAGTTCTCAATACAATAAGGTACAAAGGTAAAATATTTTATTCGTGGAGTCTTCGAGGCGCATATTGTCACCTAAATATTCAACAAGGACACTTACACCTTGCTTTTAGAATAAATTCCATAAGCAGAGATCTCGAAAAAACATGTTTCTAGAATAATGCTAAATTTTATACTCAAAATTTATTTATTCTTTAAAATCACAAGGGAAATTAAACATCAATTTACAAACCAGGAAAGAATTGGGCAAGAATCAATGCTGGTGGTTATTTTAGTCCTTTTAAATCAAATTCCTTTGTAACTTTTTTGACAAATCGATGGCGTTATTTTATACGTACATGTTAAAAGTGTCTCTGTCGGCTATTGGCCCACTGCGATATGGAGGATATTTGATAAAATATGTTGCAGTCAGTGTAAAAAGCGTAGGTTTTCATAATCATCTTCATTTTCAGCGCATGTTGACCCCTTGATGGGCATTGTGCTCTCTTTGTTGATAACATTCATCCCGACCCTGTGCCAGCCTAACCCATGAAAAGGTTCTAAATGTAAAATAACTTGATAAAAAATAAACACCTTGCCACTTGACTGACGTGGCAACTATAAAACAGTGACGTATAGGATCACCTGTCGTATTGTCTAGCAGTGACATCCGCCAGATGACGGGAAGCGGGTAATACACACCCACCGCAACTTTGAAACTGTTCACCGCTGCTTTGAGATACAAAGGTGCGGTTTTTCTATTTAGCACCTTACGTGCGTATTATTATTATTATCAGGCCACTGTGTCCCACTGCTGGGCAAAGGCCTCCCCCCATTCCTTCCAGACACCTCTTTCAAGCGCTAACATGGTCCAGTCCGCTCGGAAATTAGTGAGCTCATCCCTCCATCTCTTCTTTGGCCTGCCACGACGTCTTCGGGCTGTGTCGGGGTTCCACTCAGTGGAACGTACGTACGTATACATTGTCAAAAACATTACCCTCCTTTTGGGCGGTCTGGCAAAAAACAACAGATACGACAAATCTTTTAGTCAGTACTCAGACTCTTGAAGATACCCTACAAGGGGTTAGTCGGAAGCAAGTCCAAATTTTTAGATTAATACATGCCCGAGAGTTGGGCCTCTTAGACAAGTAATTTTGTATCTAAAATATAACCGACTTCACATAGGTAGCTAATCATTGCAATTGGTTGACGTGGTAAACAATTATTCGCCCACAATATGTCGAGCTGATGCCGTTGCAAATTGAAGAGTTTGATGATTTTCTCATGCATTCCATCATCAGATTTCGATCAAATTTACATACCATCCCTGAGGTATCCATGAGGTCCTATCATACACCCTTTTTCACAAAAACAACACACAAAAAAAACAGAATCGTTGAAATCGGAAAGCTTGATGATGAATTATCGATGAGGTTTTTATTTATATTTTTTTTCAACCTGTACTTTCTCACTGCTAAAGGTCTGCCCCATATTCCTCGATATATCACGATCACTCGCCACGTCCCACCAGCCTTCTTGGAATGCATCGAGGTCGTCATGCCAACGCTTCCTCGGCCTGCCCCGGCTTCGACGCCCATCTGCAGGCACCCATTGTGTGACGACTGTTGCCCATTTGTCTGTAACCATACGACTGACGTGACCTGACTGACGTTTATTTGTATTATTCATTTTTATTTTATTAAAAAGAGCAACAGATACAAATTTTTTTAAATGGATTTAGGACCTTCTCTTTTATTTAAGTCGATTATAAAGGTGGTTTGTGAAGTCACTGTGAGCTATGCACATTACCTCACGCAAAGACTGCAACATGACTCATTTTCTCAGGACATTTACCACAAGGACTTCCGAAAACGTTGGAAATTATATGAATCACCAGAACTCATATCCTGATTAAACCCCTGACACTCCATACAAACTGATTTAATAAACTATTTCAACGACCTCCGTGGCGCAGTGGGCGAATAGCCGGCAGAGACGCAGGAGGTAGCGGGTTCGATTCCAGCCTCAGAACAAATGTTTGCATGATCTACAGATATTTGTTCCGGGTCTGGACGTTTTTCTATCTATACTAATATTATAAAGAGGAAATATTTGTTTGTTTGTATTGAATAGGCTCCGAAACTACCGGAGCGATTTAAAAAAATCTTTCACTGTTGGGAAGCTACACTATCCCCGGGTGGCATAGGCTACTTTTTACCCAACTGCGCAGAAGGAGGGTAATGTTTTTATTGAAAAACTACGTGTGCGAAGCTGCGGATTGGTCAGCTAGTATATTATAAGTACGAGTATGTATTTACAAAAAAAAAGTATACACCTAAGTTTTCTATCAGTTATCTGGTTCCCATAATACAAGCTCTGTTTAGTTTGGGGCTAGATAGCGCTGTGTGAAATGTCCAGCAATATTTATTTATTTATGTTGTCCAGCAATATTTAACTACAAAGCCTGACCGCCCGCGTACAATGCTGCATTTTGTTCCCATAGCTTTGTCCTTATGAAAGTGGCGTCAATGAGAAAAAATTTTATGAGTAAGAGGTTAGCGTGGTATGGGCATGTCATGCGGAGGGAAGAAAATCATGTGACTAATAGAGTGTTAGATGTGGATGGATATAGAATTATAGGAAGGCTGAAGAAGAGATGGATGGACTGTGTAAAGAATGATACGGGAAGGGAAGAAGTGATAACGGAGATGACGGCTGATAGAGAGATGTGGAAGAAAAATACATGTTGTGCCGACCCCGCGTAATGTGGGAAAAGGACAGGAAGAGTAAGACATTTGTCCTTATAGTACATGTTACGAAAGATTACTACGTAACTTATGGTACAAAGATAGGGCTGAGCTCAACTGGGTTACTTCTGCTATTTACATAAAAAGGTGACACATTATGTTTCAAGAAAATGTAATTAAATTAATCACCGTTTGAGTTCAAAGCCAGAAATAAACATGTTATTTAAATATTTGATGTTTTCCTTCAGTCCATTGTTCGAAGCCTTCTGTCGGCAGTTCTCATAATAAAACTACGTATTCAAATCGCTTGTTAATGAACATTTAAACACTGCCTGTGTGATTTTAATTAAGGTGGTATTTAATTTGCCGATTTTTGGTCCCATTGTTCTTATAGGGTATGTTTTATTTACCAAAAAAAGTTTAACTACTTTATAAATCGTGTTTAAAAATTCCTTTCTAATTTTTTCATGGGATTTTTTTAAACATAAGTTAAACAGTGTTTAATTATTTTTGTGGTAAGACCCAGTATCTTTATAGTGCTTCGAAGTTTTGGGTCTAAGGGATGCCGGTTAACTTACGATGTTTTTTTTCACCGTTTGGAGCATGTGTTTTTTTTATCATGTTAGAGTAAGTGTTCTTGACGCTCATCATCATCATCATATAATATCAGCCAAAGGTCGTCCACTGCTGACATAGCGACCGATCTCGTGCGGCCTGCATCCAATGGCTCCCAGCAACCTGATAGACGATGAGTTCCCATAATTAAATTTACTCAAATACAAGTACTTTTAAATTAAATCAATTTAAAGTAACCGATTAGTTTCTGAAAGCTGGCGGTGCCTTTTGGAATTCGATCGAAAGATGATTCTTAAAATTACCAGAACAAAGGTACTGGTTGGTTTTAGAGAATTGATTCTTGAAGTTAATACACAAACATAGTTTTGCATGATCTCACCTAACCAGAAGCTAAAAACTCACACTAAAATACAATACAAATATTTATAGAGCCGTGTAGTGCAAATATAAATTACTAGCTGTTGCCCGCGGCTTCGCACACGTAGTTTTCCAATAAAAAGTAGCCTATGTGTTAATCCAGGTTATGATCTACGTACCTACCAAATTTCATCGCAATCGGTTCAGCCGTTCCGGCGTGAAAGAGTAACAAACATCCATACATACAAACTTTCGCGTTTACCTATAATATTAGTAGGATTAGGTATATTCAATGCCATCAATCCAAAGTCCTTCTTTCAATCTAAAGCCCCCTAATTCAAGGAGTTAGCATTACTGGGACGGTTAGAAGGGGGGTGATTAGGGTTGCCACCCGTACTTTATAATACAGTATTGTACTCTATTTTGACCAATCGTACTTTATACTTTATGAGGGCAGTAAAGCACGTGAAAATACTATGTTTTACATATTAAGATTTTTTTTAAATGGACTGCTATTTTTTACGTGTAGCGGAACGGACTGCTTTGGAACGTAACCTAAAACGCCTATATCATGTAATGTTGCTAATTGTGAAAAAATTGTGTCGCTATCCATTCCCGCCCCTTCAGCATTCACAGAGAGAGTTTTTTCTCTGATGAATGCTAAGTAGCGGAATGAACGCAATAGAGCGTCCCTAAACCTAATAAAAAATTAATTATTTATATATTTACGTTTAGGGATTAATTAAAAAGATGCCGTTAATATATTTAAGAGTAACAAATATTTGTTGGATGTTGCTAGAAGCAACAAAAACATGTATGGAAGAGAAATAGTCTGGTAAATAAATAGTACTTTATCTTCAGACGTTGTACTTTTTATTTTAGCCTAAAAAGTTAAATTTACTTACTCTATTTGCTTAAAAAAAAGGTGGCAACCCTAGGGGTAATGCATAACACAATCCTTTTGTATTGCACAACAAAACATTAAAAAATGAATTAACAAACGATGGTCGTCACTGCAGATCTATTATAATTAATCTACCTTCTGCCGAGAGTAATGTTTGAAAACCACGCGTGCGAAGCCGCGGGCGGTTCCGCTATATACCAAATTTCATCGAAATCGGTGCAGCAATTTAGCCGTAAAAATTTATAAAAATACATAGAGACTAGAGTTATTTATGTATGGATGTGGGTGGGTAGTGGGTACTGAGGTATATACCTCTACACATAAGTCCCAAAAACATTTTGGTCTAATGTAAAGTAATCTAGTATGATTCACTTAATGTATCCTGTAGGTACAACTTGACCGAAAGAAAAATTTAATTGGATTTAAAGTAATCCGCCGTCATTCGCTTCGTTAATAATCATCATATATCCTCATTTCCAAGGCATAAATCCATTGAAAGGATAATTATTATCCTGCGCCAGGATATTAAATTACTAAAATGAGAGTTATGTGGGAAAAAGCTTTTTTAATCTCATTATGGTAATTAACTTAGTAAGTAGCCATATTTTTATTTTGTGAACGCTTCGAAAACGTCCGTACTCGTAATGTGAAAAATACAAAAGTGATTCAACTTTTTCAATATTCCGTGAAACAACTACGCTGCTCTACGTTTGCGCTTTAACAAATTTGAATAATATAGAGGCTTTTGTGGATAGTTCGGAAAAATTGGAACACAAAGTCAAAATTACTATGAAAATTGTCCTATAGTTTTTTGCCTAAGGATTATGCAAGGCACCCTTGCCGCTTCCCATGATATTGCTCGTCCGTATTCACTAGCCTTAGTAGACGCCTAAATCAGATATCTGGTTATTAAGATGTTGCCTAGAACAAAAAAAACGTTTCACCAATGTTTAGGTGATGACTAGAGACGTTAGGCGTTGCCTAAAGAAACGACACCGATTTGGCGGTGCGCAATGCTAAGCAACTATAAACTGACGGATGTGTTTGGGTCAGTCGCAGACAGCTGCTTCACTTGTAAATTGCTGAAAATCATAGACATGAGTCAAATATTTAGGCAACTCTCGCTTTAGGATTCAACTATTGAAATCTATTTGAGAAACGAGAGTTTATGCTAGGGATTCACTTACATTAGGTAGTCGTCTCTTTTTTTTTTTTTAATCTTTATTATATTTAGTGAGGGTTTAATCATCATGATTATGGCACCCTCGAAAATACACTTAAACCGAATTATCTTCTTCTTATACAAGGTGTCCAGAAAGGGTATCGGGTATTTGTAAGTTCAATAAAACAAAAATTATTTGTAAGCAATAAAAAAGTTTATTGTTTATTATTAGCATATAAATTGGAGAATTATTTGGAAAAGATGATGTTATCCAAATGATGACTGTTACGTTGCTGGCACTCTTCTAAACGGGAACGAAGATTGGCGATAACACGTTGACACATAGCTATCGATATTGCTGCCATTTCTGACCTGATGTTTTGCTTCAATTGGGTTAGATTCGTCGGATTATTTTGAAGAACCTTACTTTTAAGGTATCCCCATGCAAAATAGTCAAGCGGGCTAAGATCGGGGCTTCTGGGAGGCCAGTTGATGTTACCCCTTCGCGAAATGACTTTATTAGGGAATAATTCGTTAACAACTTCCATTGAGTCATTTGAGGTATGGCAAGTGGCCCCATCTTGCTGAAACTACGTTTTTGAGTTGAAACCTGCAAACTCTTGCAACTCTGGGACCAAAAAATTTTGCAACATATCGCAATAACGGTCACTATTCACATTAATTGCTCGGCCTCGTTGATTTTCATGAAAATAAGGACCAATTATGCCTTTAGCAGACATAGCGGCCCAAACAACGACCTTTGGGCTATGCAGGGGTCGTTCATGCTTTCATCTCGGATTCTCCACTGCCCAGTACCGACAATTCTGCTTATTAACATGACCATTCAGGTGAAAATTTGCTTCGTCACTGAACAGTATGTTGTTAAAGTTGTTAAATCGCTGCAGCATTTCGTTCGCGAAATTCAGTCGATTAGCATAGTCCGTATCCTTCAATTCTTGAACCAATTGAATTTTATAGGCTTTTAGATGTAAGTCTTTCTTTAAAATCGAATGTAAAGACGATTTTTTGATGTTCAACGCTTGGCTTCGCTTTTGGATGGATAAAGACGGATTTAGACGAACCGACGCCTTAACTTCCGAGTTTTGAATTTTAACTGTCGCACCTGTATTCTCGAACATCCTGTTCTACGAGTATTTCCTAATGCTATCGTCACTTGGCGCGTGGCGTGTACGATATTCCGCACGATAGAGACGTTGAGCAATCACCATTACGATAGTACGCTCGTACGCAAAATGCGCGATGCGTCCCCGAGTACTGTTTCATCGTGACTAAAACTTCACAAAATGGCGGACGCCACGAACCCCTCCCCGCTCCCTATAGACGCCCCGTTTCGAATATGGCGCGAAAACAAATACCCGATACTCTTTTTGGACACCCTGTACCTATTTTAACAACCTTAATTAGCATCTTGGCTTGCTCCGATAAGGGGCAAGCCAAGATGTTATTACATATACCTACAGAAAACAAATCTACATCGAACAGGTAACAAAACATTATTCTTTCTGCTTCGTTCCGGACACATTCCACAATAATATGATAGGCATCTTCTATCACATCACACTCAACACAGTTTGGAGAACTGATCTTTCCCATTAGGTATCCAAAACTATTTAATGGAATGTGTCCCGACCGAAGTCTCATTAAAGTTACGATGTCAGTTCTGGTCATACCCGAACCATCAAAAACAACGGCGATCTAGCTAGGCCTGGTTGCACCGTCCTGTACCATACACCCTTACTCAGCGATCTCTCCCTGGGCGTCTCTTTGTTCGTGGTTATTGAAAACGGGTCTTAGAGGCCCACTTATATACTCATTACGCCGCTCTTCTATCATAAGGAGGTTTCGCCATATTCGCCGTGCTGAGCATGTGGACGAGCGCAGATTTGGTGCTGATGTTAAAGTGGTAGATGCTGCTGGCCATGCCAGCTTTTCTCCCTCAGATGCCTTCATTCAACTCAACTCCACGGAAAGAGATAGATAAACTTATTTTTAACGCAGCACAAAATCGCAAAATCGCTCTGGAAATCTATTGTAGATGCCTTTGTTCAACATGGGACAACCTATGGCTGAATGCAAAAAGCGGAATCATCATAATTTATGATCACTCCGATTTTCACATTAGTATCTTAATCATATCTTAATCAAAGCCACGTAGAAGGCCTTCGGGCGGCCTACTTTTTTTTTATAGATACTACTTATATGGCAAACGAGCATGCAGTCCACCAGATGTTAAGTGGCTACTGCAGCCCATGGATATCCACATAGAATTCAAAACAAGCTATTATGTTGTCTTGATCTCTATGTGGATACGTTGCCGTACTATAGAACTTAGCTGTTATGCCTATGTGCCAGTAATCACAGGAACATACCATTACCATCTAACCGGAACACAGCAGCACAAGTACTGCTATTTGGCGGCAGATAAAGGTGAGGCGGTGGTGCCCACTTCCTCGAGCCCGTTCACAAAAGCTCTACCACCAGTAAATGACCAACACCAGAGAGAACGATAAATAAAATGAAAAAACCTTTTTTTTTTCATTACACAGTAGATGTATGAATTTACATTATTAGAGACTTAAAGTTATTAATTTTGTATGCAAAGACCACTTTTAGCGGTAAAAGGCTTCTCTAGCTCTTTCCATTTCTTGCGAATACGCGATAGATACACACAACACCAGAGGTAGCTCACAACTTTTACAAACGTCTTTTTACGGTATGGCCTCCGTAACCTGGGCCCGTAGCCAAATTACATTCGCTTTGAATCGATTCGATTTCTACATAGGTTTGTTGTCGATATATCACGTGATATTTCTATAGCATGTGTCAATCCCATACATTTTCGGACTTATCGACTAGCGTCATCGCTAATCGACTGTAACTTGGCTAAGCCCTCTGGTCACCCAGACACGGCGAATATACAATTGACTGCACTGACCGACAGCCGAATACCTTTTGTATTATTTGAATTAAAAGGTTATCAATCTGATCAAAGAGATACAATTTATATTCTACGCAATGAGATCCGGTGTCTGACAGTGCCGTTACAAAGACCGACGAACCTTTGGACGGTGGGACAAAAAGTCTGATTAAAATAAACGATAATACTACAAGTTACTAGTTACTCATACACACACATACATATGCGTTGTTCGTGTTGACTTAGAAGTCCTATGGCCTCCCCTATAGATTTCCCGAACGACCGATCTTTTGCCAACGGCTCCCAGCTTTATAAGGCCTTTCTTCCATCTAGTGAGGGGGGGGGGGGGGGGTCGTCACACACCTTAAAAACTTGACCTACGATGCACAGGTGTAAAGCCTCATGTGCCTGTTATTACACCGGCAACCATACCCTTCAAACCGAAACACAGCAATGCTGTTTGGCGGCAGAAATAGGTGTAGTGGTTCTTCCCTGGGTGAGCTCTTTCATAAGGAACTCTACTACATCTAAAGTCTTACTCTATGTATAAGTTATTAGACATAGACAATAATTTATTTGCCAAATAGCACACGTAATACAAAGTCAAACACAATATTTGAAATATTCAATATAAAAATAACCATATTCACAACAAAAAAAAAACATAGTTACTGACTCCACCTTCGTCGAAATATGTTGACATGCAAACAAATTGATGAATATCAAGCAAGACAGGAAAACCATCATTTAATGTTATGCTCTTTATTATAAGTGCCTAAGGTTGAATTTAATGGTTTGTTTATTGCGGCAGGCCGGCAAAAACTCAGCTGGAGGCATTACATGTGGCCAGCACGCCGGACATGTGAATGGGCCAATTTGTTAGATTCGGAGTTCGCTAAATATGATGCGAAAACGATCTTATATCTGAGTTCTACAGCTGCAGATTAGCGCTAATTTGGAACGTTTTCGACGTTGTAACGGAACGCAATCGTTTTTGGTTTTAGCTGTGGTTTGGCTGGTATCAATAATTCTCCCTTGGTGTTCTTTCTCGTTATCTGCCTAAACGCAGAGCCCCTCATCTTGATAGTTGCAGAAATAGAAACATTTAATTTGACACGACTCGAAATAAAAATAAAATCTGAAAAGAAGAGGGGAAATACCAATTGTTGCTTTATCTAAGAGAAACTACGACCCGGGATGTCTAAGAAAATTATGTGATGAGTTTTTGGCCGCTAAATATCAAAATTATTATAAAATATACACAGACGGTTCCAAAGAGACTGATGTGTCAGGACTGGCCATATTCGATCCTCAAACGAACGGTGCAATAAAAATTAGAATAAAGTCGAACATATCTATAATGTACACGGAACTCATTGCTATCGCAGAAGCGGTATCTTACATCGATTCCTTTGAATCTGGATTTTATGTTATTCTGACGGACTCTAAAAGTGCCCTCCATCATCTCGCTCGATGCACCGCGGGTTTTCGTGGCGCACCGATAGCGTACGGCATATTAGAGTCAATTAATAAGTTGTCGAGTAAAAACAAACATGTCACGCTGCAATGGGTGCCATCACACGTCGGTTTGTCCGGCAATGAGGAAGCCGATCGTCTTGCTAAGGAAGCTATTGTAGACGGCATCGTTATGAACTTTTTACCCTATCACAGCGATCTTTTATATGTAATAAAAACCAGATGTAGATTAGACTGGAAAGAATATTTTGACGAGAGATCGCTGAGTAAGGGTATATGGTACAGGACGGTGCAACCAGGCCTAGCTAGATCGCCGTGGTTTGATGGTTCGGGTATGACCAGAACTGACATCGTAACTTTAATGAGACTTCGATCGGGACACTTTCCATTAAATAGTTTTGGATACCTAATGGGAAAGATCAGTTCTCCAAACTGTGCTGAGTGTGATGTGATAGAACATGCTTATCATATTGTTGTGGAATGTGTCCGGAACGAAGCAGAAAGAATAATGTTTTGTTACCTATTCGATGTTGATTTGTTTTCTGTAGGTATATGTAATAACATCTTGGCTTGCCCCTTATCGGAGCAAGCCAAGATGCTAATTAAGGTTGTTAAAATAGGTATAAGAAGAAGATAATTCGGTTTAAGTGTATTTTCGAGGGTGCCATAATCATGATGATTAAACCCTCACTAAATATAATAAAGATTAAAAAAAAAAAAAAATAGTTTAGCTGTCGTTCTCCTATATCTATATTTTTTTATCTATATTTTATCTACCTACAATGTTATAAGAATAAAGGTCATTGGGCATTTTGTTCGGACATATGACCCACGGCGCACAAAAACGAAACAGGGCTAGGTATGTAGTTAAATGTATATGTTACTTAATGGTATGGGTCGCATTATTGCAGGATATGGGAGAACCGCAAAAAAAATTTTTTTAATTAATATTATAGCATTTTTAAAATAATTATTATAGCATTTTTAAATTATTATTATAGCATTTTTATAATAAACTAAGTAAAAACTATTGGCCTGACTGTAAAAATACTTTGTAAAACAGTTGTTTTGAACAATTTCCAGGAATACGAAAATAAAATCCATTTTGCGGTAATAATATTTTTATTCTGCATTATCAAAATCTATAGTTAATTCATCTAAAAAGGCTGCAGGCGCGTCTATCACGTCTTGATGCCTGGCCCATGACAGAAAGTATACGACGCTTACAACATGTGCACAGCTTCCGACAGTGCGACGGCCGTGTATACACGAGCAGTAATACTGTTGGATGCTATTTCTTCCAATATGGGTAGGATCTACTAAAATATAGGTGTAGTACTGCTTTGCACGGACGTGTCGTGACTGTATTCTGCCTCTTATCAATATCTTATTTTCAATCATTTCTTGGTGCCGGTATAGTTCGATAGTGTATACACCATCCTCACGCATGTGCTCGTGGCAATACGATCTTGCGATTCTCAAGTGGTATGATCCCAACGTAAACAATATTAATTCGTCAAATGTAAGCCGAGGAAAGTCATCAAAATCCGGATCATTGCCATCGAGTCGCACAAACGCTACTCTCTGCCTGTTTAAATTATGGTTAATCACATATTCTGCCATCTCATTGGGTTCATTCATTCGTTCATTTATAATTCTTATGAATTGTTCCGCATACATATGGTCCTCATATGGATGGCGAGTAGCATTAATTATGGCCACAGTTATTTTGAAGTCGACCATCATGTTTCTCATGGCAACGTTAAAATATACATGGCGGAAGATTTTAAAATCTTTCTTGAATCTGCCGTTAATGGTTTCCACTACCCACCGGATCATTGTTATTAATCTAGATTTATTAGCATCTAGTGTCGTCAGTTGTTCTCCTCTTACTCTTGTAGGCGGCATGTGAGGATTATACCCGCATTCCTCAATTTTATCAATCGAATCCCGAAATCCACGATCCAATATAAAAACATCATTAACTCTCAAGAACCCATGAATCGGAGAATCTTCTTGCATCAGGTCACGCATAATGCTTGCGTCCGAAGTAGTCGCAGTGTAAGGCCCCGTAACATCTACTATGTAGCCGTCGGTACATACTATAAGGAAGGGTTTTACTAAGTTCCGAAACTTATGAAGACTGTAAGTTTTGCGCTGGAAAAGGAAATTCGAACTCTTTTGTAGATAAATATATGTTCCATCACATACGAGAATGGCCGCCGGTTCATTATAGTTACCACCAAAAAAATGGCTTGGAATTGCAAGATTCTTGGCCACCACATCTTCCCTAGTAATATGATTTAAGCCCAAATGCTGTGGAACAAAATCATTACTTAAGCATTCTCTTGCTATCGCCAACTTCCTTTCTAGGGTTCTCCTCGACATATTGAATTTAGTGGCTAATCGCTCATCTGGTTCACCGGTTCTTATTTTTGTTAAAAAAATTCCAAGAACTGTGGCAGGATGAACTGATCGATCACCCAGTGAAGGCGTTTGGTTCAAAATAACATTAAATTGATATTTTGTTAGTCCCGTCCAAAAGTGAAATTCATTGTCCTCTATTTCTTCAATATTTTCGAAATCAAGGTTGCTTCTTTGTTCGATACCCCATTTATATAAATTCATCATACCAACAACATGAGTACTGTCAAAGTTTTCGTGGGATGTAGTGTTGAGCAAGTCTACCCAATCATTCCTCATAAAATGAGCATTGCAAACCCGAGCTAATTCTGGTATATAAAAATTGTGATTGTGTAAGAGTTGGAACTTAGCATATAGTGGAACATTATGGGCCACTACATTTCTACAGTTTGTAAAAATACAATGTCTCGCTGTATTCGATGCTCGCTTATATCCTCTAGGCGTAACAAAACTAGGCTGCAATTGTACTTGATCTTGCACTGGTTGCTCTTCAACTGGCTGATCTTGTACTGGTATATTTTGTACTTGTTCATTTTGTACGGGTTGATTCCGTAAACGACGATCTAACCTTGACCAACAAGCATGGCACATGGCCCGTGAGCCATTAAAAGTAATCTGAAACAATTGAAAAAAAAAAATATATATTCCTCCATTTATCAAGAAGTAAAATGAGCCATTACATTGAGCAAAGCAACATTTGTACAATCAAGAGCACGCGACGAGTCATACACATACGATGACAGTGTAGTGTACTTACCTCACGTGGTATTATTTCTTGCAATAATAAATCTACAAGATCCCTTTGTCTTTCCAAAAAGAGAACTGTCAATATGTGTTTTCGTCGACGTAAAACAGATCGATTACACGACACGCAACTATTTTGTCTTTCCATGTTAATGTAAACCAATCGTCAAGCAAAATCAGGGGTCCATAAAACACGCTCAAGTAATCAATAAAATGCAAAAATCGGAAACACGAGTTTAAACGCACAGATCGAAACGAAGGATGACGTACGACTGCGGGGCGGTCAGAGCGGGTGGGGCGCAGGCGGCGCGTCGCACGCGCACTTCGATACCTTACTGTTATTTTCTACCTGTCGAAAGTGCGAGCGAGAGAGACATACAATCTGTTATGCGATACAAACATTTTTCTTATGCTTGTACATACATTTTCACAATGCTGACAGTAAAATCTTTAGTTTTTAGTCTAATAGAATTATAGTTAGACTCACATACATACTGTTACATAACATTTTTCCTCCAGCAGATACATAAAAAAAATTTACATATTTAGAAAAGTGGAATTGAATACTTTACTTTAAAAGTGATTTGAACACTGTGCGCGAAAAAAAAAAGTGGGTCAAAACCGCCCAATGATCTTTATTTGTCTTCTTCATAATATCAGCCGTAGGAAGTCCACTGCTGGACAAAGGCCTCCCTCATTGATCTCCAGGAACTGCGGTTGGAAGCGGCCTGCATCCAACGCCGACCTGCGGTTCTTACCAAGTCGTCTGCCCATCTTGTGGGTGGACGTCCTACGCTGCGCTTGCCGGTCCGTGGCCTCCACTCGAGAACCTTTCGGCCCCATCGGCCATCTGTTCTGCGCGCTATATGGCCTGCCCATTGCCACTTCAACGTGCTAATCCGTCGGGCTATGTCGGTGACTTGAGTTCTCCTACGTATCTCCTCATTTCTCATTTGTCTTCTTATAAAACAGTAACTACCTATTTGATTTTCTTAATAAGTCAACTATAAATAATGTAACAATCTTAAGTAAATCTACTAAACAATGAGGGTAGTTAGGTAAGTATACAGTTGAAGATCTTTACCTTCCGTGCTAGTTTACAACTGTGTTACGGCAAGTTAAGGATTCTTATTAGCTTAATAAAAAAGGTGGACTACGTAGAAAAGAAAGAACACTACACAGGATTTAAAAACAGGTTAAAACGTTGCATAATTAATAACAACGATAAAAATTATTAAAAAAACAACCAATAGTTAAGTTGTACCATTTAAATTTTGTTATTTCCATATCATTATCATCTGTATCATATCACAGTACGTCCACTGCTGAACATAAACCATAGACCATAGAAACTATTGAATCTATGTCTCCCATAGGGAGACTTATATGGGAAAGACTTATGTTCTTAGCGACCGATCCTGTGCAAATCTTGTGCGATGGGCATGAGAGCAAATCTTGTAACATATGACGGACCTCCGTAGTGCAGTGGAATAGCCGGCTGAGACGCAGGGGGTAACGGGTTCGATTCCCGCCGCGGTCTGGTTGTTTCTTTATATATTATATGTATGTATTTACAAAAAAAAAGTATATAAGTATTCTATCAGTTATCTGGTTCCCATAGTACAAGCTCTGCTTAGTTTGGGGCTAGATAGCGCTGTGTGAAATGTCCAGCAATATATATTTATTTATTTGTACGGAACCAAGTTAAGCTTTAACAAATTATTTAATCTACATTTTTTGCATAACATTTCGAGGTTTATTACATATAAAGTTTTTGTTCTCATGATCGATGTCCAGATGTACAGACAGACCAATAGCTTGTGATTATAGATGTAGCGTCGATAGCGTTACGATCGATAATGAATACATATCAAATATCGTGGTAGGATGTTGACCTGCTTATAATTAGCTCGAGAATATTTACGGCATACAAAATAAATAGTCTTTCGAGGTTTCTCCATTAGTCGCTCACTTTAAAATTTAATTTCAAGAACACC
Organism: Philereme vetulata; assembly: GCA_918857605.2. NCBI lineage: Eukaryota > Metazoa > Arthropoda > Insecta > Lepidoptera > Geometridae > Philereme > Philereme vetulata. The sequence goes on from OU975482.1 coordinate 4,145,854, forward strand.
GTTCTTCTTGTATCCATAAATCAAAGCTATAGTCAAAATAAACACGCTTGTTCACTTCTTTTCAGTTCGTTCTGTAGTTGAGTTTTATTGGTTTTTCAACTAATACTTGGACTAAACGAGCTATGGAGAGGGCTATGCTCGGGGTTTCTCTACGGGATCGAATCAGAAATGAGGAGATACGTAGGAGAACTCAAGTCACCGACATAGCCCGACGGATTAGCACGTTGAAGTGGCAATGGGCAGGCCATATAGCGCGCAGAACAGATGGCCGATGGGGCCGAAAGGTTCTCGAGTGGAGGCCACGGACCGGCAAGCGCAGCGTAGGACGTCCACCCACAAGATGGGCAGACGACTTGGTAAGAACCGCAGGTCGGCGTTGGATGCAGGCCGCTTCCAACCGCAGTTCCTGGAGATCAATGAGGGAGGCCTTTGTCCAGCAGTGGACGTCCTACGGCTGATATGATGATGATGATGATGAACTAATACTTACAAAAACATAAAATACAATGACAAATCGCTATTTTTATTTAAAAATTAAATAGGCAAAATCAAATCTTTAAATCATTATCTATCTGTATCTGTAGATATAAAACAAAGACAGGTTATTACACCATTTACTCGTATAACTCAAGAACGCGCGGACCGATTTGGATGATAATCATTTGTTGGATTTATCTTCGCCCCGAATAGCAGGATAATTATTAAAATATCGGAAAAAATCACGCAAAAAGAAATTATGAAGAAAATTCATTTTCTCATACGTAGATGCACATAATGATGGTCGATTGGCAATTCTACCAGGGCCTTGACAGCCCGCGTCACATGCATGTTAAGGCGGTACGAAGTTCGGCTCGTCAGCTAGTATCTAATAAAATAAAGAGGCCATAGTCCAATAGTGGAAAAAAAAACAATGCATTTCTTTTTAGCAACAGACTTACATATAAAAATACTTTTTTTGCTTTCTCTTGTCACTTTGATCTAATTAATTGTACATACGATAGGACCGATATGTATCTTTATAAAGATATTTATAATAAATTGGATTAAAAAAAAAGCTTTCATTCGTGGTGAAAAGTTATGTGTTCACGCTCGCGTTCGCTCGCTCGTACGCCAAAATATATAGGGTGTATAATAGGTCGCTTACAACGTTATAAAACAATGTACTATTTATACATTTCATACAAATTCCAGAACTAATGGGGGATGTAAGAATCCTATTTTCGGGCCAAGGTTCGGCGGTCCAACTAAAACCATTATCGTCGATGAATACACCATAATGACATCCTTTTGAGTCGTGATTGAGGGTTCCATGACAATAGCTACCTACAGTGCATACGGGCATGGTAAATGGTGATGCAGTGTTATGATGCACATGACATGCATGCCATTATACATGAAACAATAGTGTGAAACTAACGGGTTGATGGTCTGTGTACTATGTATTTTACTTTATAGGCAAGATATAAGACACTAGCTGACCAATCCGCAGCTTCGCACGCGTAGTTTTTTAATAAACACATTACCCTCCTTTTCAACAGTTGGGTAAAAAGTAGCGTGTGTCACCCGGAGATAGTGTAGCTTCCCAACAGTGTAATATTTTTTTAAATCGGTCCAGTAGTTTCGGAGCCTATTCCATACAAACAAACAAACAAATCTTTCTTCTTTATAATATTACGAAGTTTTTTGTAGATATTCATATGTTCTTTAATATTGTAGAACATACTTTTGTTCTGTCATCAATAGTTTCCGCAGCGCATGCGACGGAAGACGTTTTAGGACACTTTTTTTCACCTTGGGTTATGTTACATAAGTTTTAGTAAGGATCCCTAATCTTTTCTAGCAATAAATATAGCCTATGTCACTCAGGGTGAATGTAGCTTTCCAATAGTGAAAGAATTTTTGATATCGGCACAGTAGTTTTTGAGTTTATTCATTACAAAAATACAAATCTTTCCTCGTTATAATATTAGTATAGATGTATTTGTGTAAACAAGCGTACAATAAGCTCTTAAAAACTAGGTAATATCACTTTATATTTTACGAACATCGTAAACTACTGAATACTGAGTGCGATTTTGCTTGATCCTGCTTTCCATTCTCGTAGGTAAAGTACAGCACGGCTGATATTTGGCTCCCCTGAAGTTAGTCTATATGTATACCTAAAAATAAATGAATCCCTGTTTCCTTTGGTCACACCATATCACCATAACTTGAGAATGACTTTACCGATTTCATTCATTGAATTACTTTAAAGAGTTCTAATACTTTGTAGAAGGTTCTTACGGAAAGAAAAGTTAAAAAAATTGCGCAATTTGCAAAAATACTGAAAATTCTGAAAATTTCAGAAAACTTAACGACTATTTTAACTTCGCGAGTTTGACAGTTCGCGCGTTTGATGAATGCGAATTTAGCAGATAGTTGACACCGAAACTATAAGAACTATACTGTTGAAACTAGGTAAGTAGATGTATTCTGTAGACCGCATTAAGATTTTCATACAAAAATAGAAAAAAACAATGAATTTTGGGGGTTCCCCATACTTAGAACTGAAACTCAAAAATATTTTTTTCATCAAACCCATACGTGTGGGGTATCTATGGATAGGTATTCAAAAATGATATAGAGATTTCTACTATCATTTTTTTCTAAACCGTATAGTTCAGAGACACTTCCAAAGTGGTAAACTGTCCCCCCCCCCCCCCCCCTTATAACTGTTAAAATAAGAAAATGATAAAACTAAAAGAAATATATGATGTCCATTACCATACAAACTTCCACCGAAAATTGGTTTGAACGAGATCTAGTAACTAGTTTTTTTTGATACGTCATAAATCGTAGACCGCAATTTACCTTTCATTCAAATATTAAAAAAGTTACAACGAACTACAAGAACTTTTATATTATGTTTGCTTGCTGCTACGGAACCCTTCATGGGCGAGTCCGACTCTCACTTGGCGGCTTTTTTTATCTGTGCGAAGCCGCTGCTGGTCAGCTAGTCGTTTATAAACGCTGAACCAATGACGTTCAAAAAGAAAACTTTAAAAAACATCTTAAACTTTTAAAAACATCTTAGTGCTGAACGATTTAGTTACACAATTTAGACAAGTTAGATCTTCTTAAGAGGCCCACAGTGAAAAACCACTGATAAAGGTCGCTGGGAGCCATTGGGCGCGGCAGGCCGTACAAGGTCGGTTGCTCTGGAAATGCATGAGAGAGGCCGATGTTCAGTAGTGGACGTCTGTTGGCTGAACTGTCAATACTATTGTATAATGCGCGCAGCCAAAGATGAGACCTGTCATACCTGCCACCCACCTTAACTTGGGACCACAGCGGCGTATGCGCGGACTGCGGCACACGACTGAATACGCATGCGTGACGCCATACCTCGCCGTCCCTCCCCGCTTGCCTCGCATACCGCCTAAACCGCCAAGAACTATCTACTGCGCAGGTATGACCACGTGACCCGTCAAGTCTCATCTTTGGCTGCGCGCATATTATACTGGCTCGGCGGATGATCTCGCCAAGGCCGACCCTTATAAGATCGCGGGCCAGGTGCAGGCGGTTCGACACATCTGCGCCACCCCTCTGTTATAATAATGTAGTGAATGCATTGTGCGATCTTCCCCTATAAAATGCACTTATGAGAAATTCTACAGTAATCTGGCGTCCTATGGCTGATAATGTGTATATATATATACATACATATATAGGGAATTTGATAACATACGCACAAAAACGGGTTATTTTGATGAGCATAATAAATAAATTTGTGAAATGTTTACCATAGAAATGTGAAATTTATTTTGGCATGTAAAAACAAACACTTTATTAAACTTATAATGTGTCATTGCATAATGCTTGCCATCTCACCGCAGATACTGTATTGGTGACGGACGTCTCGGGACTCGGGATATCTCTTGTTGTCCCTTTCTAACCTAAAACCCGAAGCCATTTCCGAAAGAGGTAAATGTATTTCCAAAGAAAATCGGCCTTTATTTTTGTATGTCGATTGAGAGAATAGGCAGTAAATTTTATATCAAATTAATAACCTTAACTTGTCGATTTTCTTTAAAATTTGATAATATACTTAACTTTTTTTTCCCTAAACTATCTCGTCCCACTGCTGGGCAAAGGTCTCCCCCCAAGTCCCTCCAAGCATCCCTATCTGTCGCTATTTCCCACCATCCTCTTTGGAAGGTGTCGAAATCGTCCCGCCAACGCTTTCTGGGCCGACCCCGACGTCGCCTTCCGTCTTCAGGCGTCCATGGTGTTGCAATTTGGACCCATTTATCGGGAGTGCATTCGGGCAACGTGGCCCGCCCATTCCCAATTAAGCCCAGCCGAGCTCTTCCCTACATCTGCAATGCCGGTAAGTGAGCGCAGCATGGTGTTACGCACTCGGTCGACACGTTTAAAGCCGAGAATGCTGCGCTCCATTGCCCTTTGACAAATCTTGAGCTTTGACTTTTGGGCTTCAGTCGGAGACCATGTCTGCGCGCCGTAAGTTATGATGGGCAGGATACACATGTCGATGAGTTGGCGCTTAAGTGTCAGAGGAAGGTCACCCTTCATGTGCTCCTTCATGGACCAGTAGTATACTTAACTAGTATTTTTTTTCGAAACGTCTTTTTTATGTTTTGAGAAACCATCACTTGAATATAAGCAGTATATTACCAAACACCCTGTATATAGAAATATTCCTGTATCCATACTACTATTGTAAATTCAAAATAATATCATCCTTTAGGTTTTTCTTATTTTATAAAGAGTTTATCTCTCTAAATCTCTTTGAATAAAATGATTAAGTAACTAATGTTTTCCAATGAATGAGATTGATTGTATTAACAATTTGTTATGAATACGTTTGAATTGACGCGACACTCTTGCCGCTTGCCACTCAACACAAAACCCTTATAAAAACATTTCCGATTACTCGTATAAGCGTATCGTATATCTACTGACCCGCCATCGTAAATATAGCTCGGTAATAAAATTTGTCAAGGACTTGTTTGATATATGATCTCAAATTATACTACAGATTACTAGATTAATTACTACGCTGTGGTACAACGATTATAGTCTAGGTAAGTTTACTAGTTGACCCGCCCGCGGCTTCGCACGCGTGGTTTGTCAATAAAAACATTACCCACCTGCGCAGTCGGATCTAAATTAGCCTATGCCCCAATCCCGGTCATAATCTATCATCGTGAAGGTTCAAGAGGAGTAAAAAATAATGAAAATGAGGCTAATTAGATCAAATGGGCCGTCAAAAGAAAGGTATTCATTAGTACATTTAGATACCGTTTTTATTTTTCGTAAATTCTTTATAGTTTTTGAGTTATTAGCCATAATAAAAACTAAACTTTGACATACAAACTTTCACCGGGTACACGAGTGACCCCACAGTACTGTAATTTGGTATGTGTGTAGCTTAAGTGACACAAATATAAGCAAAAGTCTGAAATCCAGAATAACTGTAATTTGTACCCCAAATAAAGTAACCAAAATACATGAACTCCCGTTATCTGTAATTTGAATGAAACTGTAGGTCAAGTTCTATGGTTATATTTTTGTGGCACAATTTTTATAGTCAAATATTAGAAATAATATTTTTTTGTTTTAATCGGAGACTCGCGAGATCTCAGTTCGGGGCGAACCACTAGTCTATATATGTATATATCAAATTTCATCAAAATCGGTTCAGCCGTTTAGTCTTGAAACCAGACAGACACACACACAGACAGAGAAAGAGAGAGAGAGAGAGAGATAGGGTTACTTTATTAGTTTACTTTATAGAATTTTTAATAATAGCATAGGATATACCTATAATTGTTTAGTTAGGGCGACTTGCGCAACGATTTAATGGCTAAATGATTTAATAATTTAGTGAGTTGTAAAATCATAGAAATACGTCAAATGTCGCTAAATACGTTTAGGGATCGGTGTGCAAGCTGGGCTTAGTGTTGTCTCTATGCACAGACTGCCTTTTAACCAATCGCATTGTATATTTTACGAGTACTTGTATACATCGTCTACATGTTAGACCCATTTAGGACCAAAGATATTGAGGCTTCTTCTTCAAAGACCCATTGAGCTCCGAGATAACGTACCCACGGTGCTATTGTAATATGTAATTCAATGAAATAATAGGGTTTGTTCTGAGAAAACTTTTAATTTGGAAAAGGCTATGTTTGTTATGTCGTATACACGCCTACACATCAAGCTATACATTTTCAGTATAAGCTGACCTCTCATTCTACGAAAAGCCTACAATGCGAGCTCTGCTTATACTGGAAATGTATAGCTTGATGTGTAGCCGTGTGTACCAAGTTCTCCCATTTTTTTTTGTTTATGTTTTACGTTTGTACTATTTAATTGATTAATTTTTTTTTATTACCTGTCTTAAAATGTAAATTGTATATTGTATGCTAATGTAGTGAATAAATGATTGTATAAGTATATTTCGTTACGAGATCGAATCAAAAATGAGGAGACAGACCAAAGTTTACTGACATAGCCCAGAGGATTAGCAAGCGGAAGTGGTCGTTGGGGCAGAAGGCTTCTCGAGATCACACACTGTAAAGCTCAGTGTATTTTATTTTATTTTTAGCAAAACTTACAGCTAGGTTACAGAAAAGGTATTTCAGTAGAAAATAAACAACAATAAATGCTACTTATTCTCTACTTATATGTACATGCCAACAGACAAGACTGTGAACTTACCAATTTTCACTGAAGTTTTGAGCGTAATAAGTGCATTAGAAGAGAGTAGTAATGTCGAAACCCTATTCATATTGGGGGATTTTAATGCTCACCCTCGGGAACCGTTTTATAGGGAGTTGTCTGGTTTTTGTTCGGAACAGTCTTGGCTTTGCGCCGATGTTGAAAAACTAGGATGTTCCTCGAATGCATATACTTTCGTATGTCAAAAATCAGGTAGTGGAAGATGGCTGGACCACTGTGTCGTTTCACTTGCAGCCTGGCAAACTGTTGTCAAGGTAGGTGTATGCGAAGATGTTTTCACATCAGACCATCTACCTATCTACGTAGAATGCGATTTATGTGCAGTCAGACCGAGGTTGGTGACACATGATATGCCTCCTAGTGCTATTCTATGGGGGGAGAGGAGTGACGATCAGATCAGTAAATATCATGACATCTGTAACAACATCTTTCGGAAGATGCACTTTCCTCAGGAGTTTGAAGAGTGTGCTCATGGGTCATGTACCTCGGTTGAACATAGGACAACTCTAGACAGGCTGTATAATGATATTGTAAGTACTATGGCAAATGCGGCAGTGCAGACGAAGCAGTGTGGGGGTGGCAGACCTAGAAAAAGTAAAAATCTTTGTGGCTGGAACAAACATGTACAAGCTGCACACGCGGAGGCCAGACTTAAATTCAAAACCTGGGTGTTCTGTAATAGACCCACATCAGGCAAAACCTATGAAGATATGTATGAATCTCGTAAAATCTTCAAAAGCCGCCTGAAGTGGTGTCAAAACAACCAGGACCAGCTAGTTATGGACAAAATAGCTAAAGAACGAGCGGCAAAAGATTTCAAAACTTTTTGGAAGTCCACTGGTAAGCTGAATACTAGGCCTGGCCTTCCCGTGAGCGTGGAAGGCAAAAGTGACCAGAGAGAGATTGCCCAGCTGTTTATGGAACACTTCAAAGTGCACTCCCCCCTCGGGCCATCAGTCGAGGTGTCAGACGCTGGGTCTGTCGGTCGGGGTGACGAGCCTCTATTGCTTCTGTCTGCTAAGCAGGTTCAATCGACAATTAAGGGTATGACCAGAGGCAAGTCTCCCGGACACGACGGGCTAAGCGTCGAGCATCTCAAATATGCAGGTAACCACTTGCCCGATCTCTTGTCCATGTTCTACTCAATGTGTCTTAGCCACTCGTATCTTCCAGCTGACCTCATGAAGACTAAAGTAGTGCCTATTGTGAAGAACAGGACGGGAGATATCTCGGATAAGGGGAACTACCGCCCGATTTCTCTGGCCACAATAATAGCCAAGGTGTTGGACGGTGTGCTTGATTCTATTTTACAAAAATATCTTCAACTTCATGACGCACAGTTTGGGTTTAGGCCTGGACTATCAACAGAAAGCGCAATCTTAGGACTCAAGCACACCGTCCAGTACTATACCAGTCGCAGGACGCCGGTGTATGCCTGTTTCCTTGATCTCTCCAGGGCTTTTGACCTTGTGTCTTATGATGTGCTCTGGAGAAAGTTGGAAGACAGGGGTGTACCGACGGACCTGCTAAATATACTCCAGTATTGGTACAGGAACCAAAGCAATATTGTAAAATGGTCTGATGCTTTCTCCGAGCCATACAGGTTGGAGTGCGGGGTGAGACAGGGGGAGGGGGGTAAGTTCTCCCGCGCTATTCAGCCTGTATGTTAATGATCTCATAGTCGGACTCAGTAGCATGCGAGTCGGCTGCCGTGTGGATGGTGTTAGTGTTAATAACATCAGCTACGCGGACGATATGGTGCTGTTGGGCCCGACTGCGAGATCAGTCGAAGAAATGCTGAAGGTCTGCGCTGGCTATGCTGCTTCTCATGGGCTCTGCTACAATGTGAAAACGTGTGAATACATTGTCTTTAAGGCCGCAGGTAGTAACATGAAAAGTTTTCCGGATTTAACCCTTAAAGGCATGAACATTAAAAGAGTAACAACTTTCAAATATCTGGGGCACAACATTACCGACGACCTTAAGGACAATGTTGACATAGAGAGGGAGCGCAGGGCATTAGCGGTTCGAGGGAACATGTTGATCCGTAGGTTTGCACGCTGTACTGAAGAGGTTAAATTGACACTCTTCAAGGCATATTGCCAAAGCTTCTACACGGGAAACCTATGGGTCAGCTACACCAAAAAGCCGCTGGAGACCCTGCGTGTTCAATATAATAATATCTTCAGGATGATGTTGGGACTGCCCCGCTTCTGTAGTGCATCAGGGATGTTTGCAGAATATCAAACGGATGGTTTCGAAGCCATCTACGCAAGAAAACTGCATCCCTGATTCACAGGGTGCGGGACAGTCAAAACAGCATCCTGAAAACCATATCGGACAGAGCTACATCTCCGATATGGAAGTGCTTCGTGTTGAGAGTGATCAAACCGACCTAGGTTGGTCACTCTCAGCGCGAAGTCCTTTTGTTTTGCTTTAGTTTATTTTATTGCGTGTGTGTACCTACTAATATAGTCGTTAAGTAATCAAACTAACAATATATGGATTTATATTATCTGAAATAAAATATTTTTATTTTTTTATTTATTCTAAGAAGGCCAATTAAAAGTTTCCGCATCAGTTAATGTAAGAGATGAATGTATAAACAAGTAAGGTAGACGACACATAAAATGGGAAAAGAAATTAAATAGAAGAGATATCAATACACACACACATACACGTCATCGGTCTTCTTCTTCTTAGCGTGCCAATTTTTTTTTTTTTTTTCGAATGGACTTATCTCGCTGTTGGCCTCTGAGGCCGTTGCAGCTTAACCGAGCTTTTGGCGAGCGCAGAAGGCGCTCAGCCCTATAATTTTATTTTTGATGAGGTAACTAGCGCAAGGGCACCACTTAGATACGAACCTCGGCTTGGGCTGTTGCCGGGACGGGGATAGGAGAGAAACGCCCGGGTACGTGTTTGTACCTCGTGTAGGCGGCGACTAATGGGACTCGTCGACCTCGCCGGCGAGGTCGTTGTATTTGTGGAGTGTTTGCTCTGTCTAATGTGGATGACTCACCCGCATTAGCGGAAGTGATTTCGTCATCCGGGTCTCCGAGAACGTGTCTCGGACGACGGAGGGTATTTAGCGTGTCAAGGGTTCTACGTTTTCATTTATAGTATGTTGGAGAGGTGTTTGGCCACAACAATAGCATTAGGCGAGGCGGTTATTAGGTCCTCCATCGTGCAGGTGTTCGGACACAAAGGGCACATTAGCAAGTGCTGCATTGACTGCGCGGGATCACCGCACTCGCACTGCGTCAAGTTAAGAGTCCCTGAATCCCCATTTGCAAATATTAAGTCTGCAGACTGGCCGCGGCAGATCGTTCTACAAAACAACGTCATCGGTTAAGCGCCTAATATATGTATATATATTAAAATAATTGTCACTAAGTAAGCGTTTAAGCTTAGGTACTTATTTTTGTGTTGAATAGATCAACCTCCTTATTTGCCTTAGCCAATGAATTAAAGGAGTAATTCATAATTCTTTATTGTTCGTGAACCTAGTTGGTGGTTGAACTTATAATAATGAACTATTATAGGTTCTGCTATTTAAGCGTACAAACATCTACATAACGATTACACAATATTTATCATAATAATACATATTTTTTTCCTTAATAGAATCACATGAAATAAGTAGAGCAAACAGTTATTAAAAGTTGATGAATAAATGACAAAAGATTTGCATATTTAAGAATAATAATTATTACAATAATTATGTTAAAATGGATATGTCAATGAATTAAAAGTATTCGCAATAATAATAAATTTATATAAATTAATGTTAAATAATATTTTGGTCATTAACGCGCCGGCGAACACTAGCCGCAACTTCAATTCGGCCACGTCAAAAACTTCGGCCTGAATATCGCTATCCCTGTTTAGTGACGAAGTTTAGCCACGCAGAGCGACAGTGATAGCAATATTCTAAATTTGATTAGATTTTGACCGTGTTCCGTAATACCAAAAATGATGACTGAAAACTTGTTGTATTTTTCTCATTGTGTTGTTATTCTGTAACTAGACGATATAATCTATGTTCCCATGACTAGGATACGTAAGATGTTGTTGTTTTTAATACGAAACAATTAGGTTGAAAACAGGTATTTTATGACGTAAAAACATGCAGAATACGATACGCTTCTATTTCATTTTAGGTAAGTATTTTGATCGAATACATGGTTGGGAACCTTGATCAATACTGTTAAAATTAATATAATACCTTATTAAGGTAGAAATATGCTCCAATTAGAAATGATCTTGGTAGTACGTGTTGTATGGGCGATTGTTCCTCCGGTGTCCCCTTAAGAAATTCTTTTACAGTGTAGTATGCTTTTCTAACTAGAATATTATTCAACCTACTCTTGAATTCATTATTGGAGAGCAAGCGAACAGACTTTGGAATTTTGTTGTAAATAGTAGGAGCCATACAGAACACACTGCTGCGTAGCCATTGCGTTTTACATGGTACATTATGTAGATTGCCTTCTAAGCGGCTTCCAACTGCAAACCCTTCAAATAGTTCGAGGTTATTTTTTACAAAAATCTATACTTCATGAATGTAAATAGCTGGAAGTGTAAGTATTTTATATTGGATAAAATGATCCTTACAAGTATCTCGTCGCTATAATTTTGCCTGTAAGTAGTTGGAACTCTTGGAACGTAAAGAAGGTTAGGATTTCTCAATGCAGCTTTAATAGGACGGGCCTCCCATTTGATATAAAGACGACCTGATCTTTATCGGGTTTCTGAAAGCGGTTGGACGCAGGCCGCACACGATCGTTCGCTCTGTAAGTATACGTCCATGGCTGATATGAAAGAACATTGTTTTCGTAAATGAGGACAAGGATCCCCTTTCGAGTCATACACGGGATATGCACTCTTCAAAGAGGCATTGATACCTGTGACGACCACCCAGTCTTATCTTTTATGAGACGAACTTGTATTACGAACTGCGAACTGTGTAATCATATGCTGGATAATGAATCATTGTGTGGAGGTATTCAATGACTTTATGCAGTCGCTATGAAGACAGAATGTTGCTATCGTCTGTTGCCGGCTTGTAATCGATATAACTCTAATCATATTGACCCCGCGGCCCTTTCTTCTGGAATCTGTATACGTCTATTTGGCTAACAACTTGGAGAGAATCAACTCAATCAAATCAAAATGTTTTTATTCATTAAAATCACAAGGATCACTTTGAAACGGCAATTTTACTGCCTGTTCCTTCGCGATCAAACCAGGAAAGAAAGGCAAGAAACAGGGCTGGTTGGTTGGTTCTTTTTAATGATTTTTTTAGAATAGGTACATAACAATTAAGAAAATAAAATACGTCATTAATGTAACATTTTTGACCGAGTTGGAGTAATTTCAATCCCAAGCTTCTTTATCATCTAAATAATCCGTTATGTTATAGTATGCTTTTTAATAAAGATTTTGATTAATTTAGTTTTTTAATTTTTTAATTGTCAATTTATGTACATCACTTGGTTACACACGTTTGTTATAAAAGCGTACACCACGATTTACTAATTTTATGGAGTATTTTTATAGTGTTATCCGAACACATACGGAAAATTCCAAGATTTTGAAAGTCATCTCAAAAATTTCAAGCCTAGACGAGACTTAACCCGCAACCTTCCTCTTGATACGAGGATGCACAATCCATCTGTGCTACCAGGCCATTTCACGTCTAGGTCGAAATTAGTGAAATGATTCAGAATACGACTAAAGCGCCGTTAGCTCCATCTACAGGAAATTATACAGGTTTTTTTTATTTTTGAGATGATTTTTAAAAATCTTGTTAATTTTATGGAGTCTACAAGTGGCAACAGAGAGAGTATGACGCTCTGGCTCAAAAAGTCTTAGAAATGGGGTATCGTAACCTCTGGCAGCATAACTTGTGTGACTTTGTTTTTTTTTTCTGATTTGTATTTTGCCTGTTACTTTTACCTAAAATGTTATTTCGTGTGCCAATATTGCCTTTGTAAATTGAAGAGTTTGATGATTTTATCACGGCTTCCATTATCATTAAATCAGATCTTGAGCAGATTTATATAGGACGAACCCTTTCTAAAAAAAAGAATCATTGAAACCAGACAACGTGGTAAAGAATGAACGCTGAACATACAAAAAAATCTTTCGAATTGAGAACCTCCAGTTTTTTTGAAATTGGTTATATATTTATTTGTACGTTTTAAATGAGTCGCGCTAAGTTTTGTCAATGTTTTTTTAAACAAATCTTTTGCAAACCTCTTCAAGAGTGACAATTGAACAAATAAGAGAAAAATCAGGTTACCTATTTCCATTTATTAATACTTATTTTAATACTATTGCACAGAAAATACGTTCAAAGGGAGGACTTAATGCTAAACAGCATTTTCTACCAGTCATCCGTGACAGGTTGAAACACTTTCTTCTTCTTCTCGTTTCAATGTCTCATTAGTACTGCTCGGCGTAGGTAGTGCTATTTACGGGAATTAGAGACCGTTAACCTAACATGGATATGCCTTCTAAATCCCTGGAAATATATTTTTATTTTATTTAACAGGGTAAAAACCTGTTACATAAACTATTCAGCTTTATGCAAATACATGTTGTATTGGTCACTACAGTCATCCCTATCCCTCACGCTTTTGTAGCTTATCGCGGGTGAGGTGAGGACTCTGTTTCACTATACGCAAACATTTACATCGACATTTTAACTTCATTTACATCGACATTCAGAAAAATATTCCCGGGAATCGAGGAATAAATCCCGGGGCATATCCATATTAACTTATCATTCAGGTTATTGACCCAAAATAGCACTACCTACGCCGATCCCTACTCATTAGTCTAAAGTCATTCCATTTTAATAGGTAAACATTTGACGTCTGTTGACGTCTGTCAGTTCGGTACAACTCGTACCGAACTCGTACTCGTATCCGTCATTATTACAATAAATATGTAATCGTAATTGAAAAAAGTTAAGCAATTGTGCAGTTCTAACAAAACGATAAAATATATTATTTTATGTCCGCCGTTACAAGGTTACGTTGTTGAATTTTGATAAATTGTCAAATGTTACCTATTAAAATGGCCTGACTTTAAATTAGGTATATTGATTTGGAGCAGTGGGTCGGCCTCGTCGGTTGACACAATAAAACAAAACCAATCACTTCCTAAAACGAATGTATTGCTATTGAAGGAATGCACCACCAAGAGGCCACTGGGTATGTATCGTGCTCTTCTAATAGGCATTAAACGTCTCACGACTCGTCGGGAATCTCAATGTGTTCCAAATTACTTCAATGGAATGCTACGTCGTCTGGTCGTTGACGTTGATAAAATTAAATTGTAATATTTTATCTTATGGGCAGCCGTAGTAAGTGCTTACCTAAGTTCAATGTTAGACTTGCATCCGCCGCAGGCTTTGCACGCGTGGTTTGTCTGTTAAAAGTAGCCTATGCTTCAATCCAGGTCAACTAATTCAATCTATCATCGAAATCGGTTCAGCCGTTACGACGTGATTGAGTAACAAACAGACATCCAATGTTTTGCATTTATTATATTATGGTGATGCAGTGCAAGAATGAAATTTGTCGATCGAATTGACGTTTTAAAAAAAAATGTTAAATCGCTCGCAGTCAGGAAATTCGCGAGTTTTGTACGTATAGTAGGTTTTATGTGCATAACTGAGACCCACAGCAGACAGGTCGTGGCGTCGGGTATCGACAAAGAGTGTCACATTACTGCGGCCTTCGAGCCGGATGGCAACGAGCTTTGGGCCATGTTTACTGCTCGGTATCAAATTCCGATAGTAGATAGGAGATTTTGCACATTTTATTGTTCTTAGTACATTTTAGACGGTATGAAAAGTCTTAACGGGAGTATAAATTAAAATATCTAAAGGTAAATACTAACGGCAATGTATTTTTGTATGTCAAATCGTAGGCAGTATTAGAAAGCAATTAATTACCAATAATATTTGAGCTACACAATGCACGGCAATTAGGGGGACAGATAATTATGTGATGCCGGTCAGTGGTGTTGGACATTACCGGCTACACATTTCTATCTAAAGATTACTTGTTTAGTAGCTCCCTATGTAAAACAGATTTTGTTGTCAGAAATGTATTTGCTTACTCTACTTATTCCTATATGAAAACTATGCTTTCTCCGCGTCATCGTCTGAATTCATTCGTTTAAGGAGCAAGTGATTTAGGGATGAATTTTCTAGAACGATGCAAAGTATTCCGAGTCCGTATCCACACGGCGTCCGTGTGAAAAATCCATGCACTTGGTGACTTTACGCGAATTAATACTATTGCTTTCTATATGCGTGAAGAAGAGTCCTCCACCCTTGCGTTAGACTAAGAATGTTCGTGCTGTGTGTTTCTGTCTTTCGTGTGATGAATGATACAGCCAGAGATATACAACGAATCTTTGCAGAATCCCAGCCGTAGGGTAATTGTTGTTCTTCTGTACTTGATATTAACGTTTTCCTTTTCTCATTCCAGCGGCACAAATTATATGCTCTCCGGTACTGGGGCTGTGAGCTCCTGTGCCTCGTGAACATCATCTTGCAGCTGTGGATGATGGACAGCTTCTTCAACGGAGAGTTCTTCTCGTACGGCACTCGCGTGCTGGGTTACAGTGATATACCGCAAGAGAATAGGTGAGTATTGCAGAGTTTATCGGTGTATGTTACTAGTGATGACATATGGCACAGAACCGTCAAACAATTCTCACTATGGGCCTCATAAGATGGCTCAAGGTCCACTCAGCGTGCTTTGGAGAGAGTTATGCTCGGAGTTTCTCTATTAGATCGAATCAGAAATGAGGAGATTGGTAGACAAACCAAAGTCACTGTCATAGTCTAGAGGTCAAGCTAAAGTGGCAACGGGCGGGGCGCATCATAACTCGAATAACTGACGGCAGTTGGATATGAAAGGTTCTCACAGTGGAGACAGATTGAAAAGTGCAGCGTAGGACAGCCTACCACTAGATGGAAAGACGACCTGTTAAAGGTCTCTGGGAGCTGTTGGGTGCAGGTAATTAGGTGAGCTGGATCTATGGGGGCATACGTTCAGCGGTGTACCTCCTATTATCTTTATTTTTCTACGTTTCAGATATGATCCAATGATCTACATTTTCCCGCGGATAACAAAATGCACGTTTCACAAGTTCGGTGCTTCCGGAGGGATTCAAACCCACGACAGCCTGTGCATCCTACCGCTGAACATAGTCAACGAGAAGACATACATCTTTTTATGGTTCTGGTATATTATACTGGCCATCATACTATCTTTCCTCGTTTTGTATAGGTAAGAGTACAAGTAACTAAAAAATATTTTATTTCAGACAATTTAAGTCCATATGCACTTATGCCATCCTCGGAATAATCTTCCTGTATGACATACCCAATTTCGAAATACGACGTATCACAAATTTTGTGGATGAGGGTATGCAGATAGCAAGGCTTAAGTGAAGATAGGTGGGACACTTGGCTAGAAGGAATGACGGTGATAGCATAATGGTGGCCAAGGGATGCTCGTAAACCAAGAGGCAGACCATCCGCCCGATGGTCGAATAACATTGTCAACGTAGCTGGGAAACAATGGGCGAGACTCGTGAAAGGCCAAAGAGAGTGGCGTAAAGATGAGGCGTATTCCCAGCAGTGGGTGCAGACGGGCTGAAATTATAATGTCCAACGATCTAACGTGATGGGACAAACTTAGGCCTTTATCCAGTAGTGAGCGAAGTCAGGCTCTATGTAGTAGTGGGTGAGTAGCCGACTGAGACAGAAGAGGTTGCGGATTCGACTCCAGCTGTGGGAAAAATGTATGCCTCATCTGAAAATATTTGTTATGGATTTTGCGTCCAGATCGCCGCAATCGTCATAAATGGACTGCTTACTAACGATTTTTCTCTAATTTCAGGCTAGTTATAATTTTCGTTCCATCAATCCGACCACGGTTACTCCACGCTCGCTCCCGAACCCTCGCCATGGAGACGGCGGTAGCTGTCTCCAGAAGAACCGATATCGGGGACTGGTGGCTGCTGTACATGCTGGCACGGAACATGGACCCGCTCATATACAGGTGATACTGGACTCTACAATCATATACTTCTTCTTCTTTCGTGTCAATGACTATTTGACTTTTAAATTTGATTAGCCCAATAGAGTGCAACTTCCACACCCCTCTCTGTTGCCTGGTACAAGTCATTCCGTGTGCAGGTGGTTGGGCATAGAGGACATGAGAGCAGGTGGGCCATTGTTTGTGTGGTGGCCCCGCAGTGGCACTTGCTCCGGAATGGGTCGATTTAGCCCCACTTGCCTAAATTGTCTCGGCAACGGCCAACTTGAGTGCGCAACCGGTTTAGGGACTGGTTTGGCCACTGCAGCTTGTAGCCGGAAGGAAGATGCTCCGCTGGTGGAATGTAATCAGGAGGGGCAGTGTGATGGGAGGACCATAACTCAAGTCTCGCTACTGCCGGGTTTTTGTCCGTGGGATTGGTGGATCGGAGGAAGTTCTTACGGCTTTTCAGTCGGGCCGATGGTGGCTGATGGCCATACAGTGGGTGCCGGTCGTCAGTATACTATACTATATACTTAGGGCTCTAAGTAGCTTGGAGACAGTGGCTGGAAAATAATGCTGGATATCCCACACAGCGCTATTTAGCCCTAAACTATGTAAAGCTTGTACAGCAATGATAGAATACTTGTATAACATAAATATGCAAGAACACGCATTAATATATGTATAGAGAAACAGCCAGACCCGGAACAGATATCTGTAGGCCATGAAAACATTTGCAACGTGGCTGGAATCGATCCCGCAACCTCCAGCGTCTCAGTCACTGCGCCATGGAGGTGGTCATTCGTAAATCATAACTCGGGCGTCCTAATCATAGCTCAAGCTAACTTATCTTTTTATCTCGACTTTATTGTTTATTTCAAGATTTGCTTATTTAATTTATTTCGTTATATTTCCAGAGAGCTGATCAGTGAGCTAGCGAAGCGTATGTGTGAGAAGGCGGGACCGCGCGCGTGACCTCAGCCCCCCGCCCCGCCGGAACCCCCCGCCATAGCCGTCCTCGGCGCCTGACACCACATCTACCACCAGTATGTAGATATCACACCAACCCCACGAACATGTACATATTGTTCACAACCAAAAATATGTAGATTCATCGGACTTTTGTCTAAAATATGCAGGCTACCAAACGTATGGAGATTTATCGTAAAAGTACCAAGAATATGTGGATTCACGTTCCTGTATCAAGAGTACGTAGGTTACCTGTTAAGAATATGCAGATTACACTTACTTCTAAAATTATGGAAATTCATCAGTTCTATACCCAGAATATGTAGATTACATTTCTAATCTAATGAACCTGCTGGATCCCACTGTTGGGCAAAGACCTTCCTTCCCTTCTTCCATTCATTCCGGTCTAGGGCTTCGGTCGACCATTTTGCACTTACACTTACTACCAAGAATATGTAGATTCATCGGCCAAGTAACAAGGGTATGTAGATTACACTTACTACTTAGAATATGTAGATTCATCGGCCAAGTACCAAGAGTATGTAGTTTACACTTACTACTTAGAATATTTAGATTCGCCAGACAACTACTAAGATTAAGTAGATTACACTAACTACCAAGAATATGTAGATTCACCGAACTACTACTAAGATTAAGTAGATTACACTTACTACCAAAAGTATGAAGATTCATCGGGCAAGTATCAAGAAAATGTAGGTTGGCCAGACAAGTACCAAGGTTATGTAGATTGGTCGGGCAAGTTGGTATCAGATTACAGATGTCACCAAGTTAGTCTCCGGACGAGTATCAAGAATATTATGTAGAATATAAAATGAAAGTGGCATCGATATCAAATACGCCCTGATCTATACTTATCGTGTTTAAAAATGATGGAGATTTTGAAATACGCACATCTACTAAGTAAGAAAACATCACATTTACTTTACCTTTTATCAAGCATATTATTATGTAGATTCGCCGTAGAAATACTAAGAATATGTAGAAAGACAAAAACTTTTGATAAATTGTGTGTGATATTTTTTACCTTCGGTAGTAGAATATTTTTCTTATAATTAAACAATCATCAAAAATATTTAGACTAGTTTTAACATTTTGGTAATTTTTTATTCACTTTTAATGAGATAATGAATATACAGAATAACAAAGTCCCAGGAAAGCATACGGTTATCATATTATTTCTGATGACAAAGAAGCTTTCATCTTCCAATTATTAAAGAGCAGTTGATCTGATGATTCTTTGGTTCATCGAGTTGAAAATTAAAGTGACTTTACCTTTAAATGAAATGATTTTTTTACTGTATTTAAGCTGAATTGGATCACTCATTCCTGTAACAACACTAGCGGTTGGAGTGTGGCAACATTGTTATGCAATTTGAAATTTCAAACGTCAAAAATTTGGATTGATTTATTTGTCGGAGTATAGGTTATTGTTTATTTATTTATTTGTTTATTTAAAGATACATACAGTACACGTATTTCATCAGTTTATTGCTAATTACTAGGTATATGACGACATATTGATCTTATCAAGGATAAGAGTAAGAAAGTATCAAGAATGGTTAGTATAAAAAAATTTGCATCTAGTATAAACTTTTTACATCATTAGTTGCCACAATTTTTGTTTGCATTATTTATGACAGTTAAACAAGAAATATTAGATACCCTCTTAATTTAGAATTTACCGGCATAATAAATGATTATTCTTTTTTTAAATTAAACAAATTGACAATTATTATTATGAACATTGATTTATTATATTATAAACACCAATTGTTTTTATAATTTGTATAGTTAAATCAACTCATTTAATATAATACCACTGCCACTATACATTTTAATTTTAGTATAATTAATACTACATATTTGATTGACAACCTTAATGTAATTATATATAAGACATTTTTTATAAAAGCATATCATATTTTAATGATTTTTTATGTACAGTTTTGAGTTTGTATGAATGTATGTAGATTTGACCTAATTTGACGCGATAGAATCCCTAATATATTATTAGTAATTTACACATATTGTAAATATAAATATGAATGTATTTTATTTTTTAAATCTGACTTTAGTGAGTCTGTATAGAGGTGTTTTTGAGATGTGTTTAGGAAGAAATTCTTAATTAATAACTATAAGAGATTAGCTTCCGCCCGCGTCTTTGCACTAAAAAGTATCTAATGTCAATCCAGGTCATAATTAGTGATCGGCGTAGGTAGTGCTAGTCACGGGAATTAGTGGCCGTTATCTTAACATGGATATGCCTTCTAAATCCCGGGAAATATATTTTTATTTTATTTAACAGCTTTTTTTAGGAATTCGTATTTTACATAGTCACTATTCAAGCTTTATGCATGTTGTATTGGTCACTAAAGTCATCCCTTTCCCTCACGCTTTTGTAGGCTATCGCAGGTGAGGTGAGCAATCTGTTTCACTATACGCACACATTTGCTGCGAGTACATACACAACACGCGGCGCTATGTATGTGACAATATATTCATAAAAATATTCTCGGGAATCGGGAAATAAATCCCGGGGCATATCTATATTAACTTATTATTTAGGTTCATTGACCCAAAATAGCACTACCTACGCCGATCCCTAGTCATAATACTGCGTGTCACTGCATTTACGACATTAATTTAAATCACAGGTAGGGCTGATTGCTAGTATTGATGTTAAATTGTTTTTTTTTTCAAATTCATTGCCATGATTTTTTCAAATTTTCAATCTGTCTTAATATCAAGTCCTAAAATATCAATGAAACAGCTTGTATAAAATAGGTAAACAAATCATATTCATTCATCATGGAAGTAGGTACCTGTTAAACTGACTAAGCGGCATCATCGCGAAGGCGCCGCCGATTAACGTTAAAAATTGTATATTGGAAATGTATCGATTACTGAATAAGTATTCAAGCTACCGGTATTAAACCCACCTCTAAAATCAGTCAATACGATTCTGCATATTTGTTTGAAATAAATGTCGTGAATGCGGTGACAGACTGTATATCTATATACAAAATTTAATAGAGATCGGTACGGTTTACGACGTGAAAGTGTAACAAACAGCCAGATAGATATGGAGACAGAGTTAATTTCGAATATTTATATTATTAGTTCAATTTGATGTTTTTAGTGTCCTTCCACAATCATCCTTATCTCCAAAAGGAAAAAGGAACCTTGTGTTTTATAAAATCTTTGAATGCAGCTATTGTTAATACTAAAAGCGTTTATTAAAACATTTTTTCAGTCTCTTACGGTTTAGGATTTTCTCCGTTTCACTCAATTACACTATCTGTTTATATTACTGTGCCTAAAATTATATTAGAACATTGCCTGATATTATTTTTTGCAGTTGAAGCTGTATTTTAGATGTTAGGATAGATTTAAGTGTATTATTACTAACCAGAAGGACTGAATCGCCTATTTTCTATTTTTGCATGTATGCGTATGGAACATGAAAATGTATGGAAATTTTGTATGGTGTAAAATAAACGCCGATAAAAAACGGAAAGTTATTTTACGGCACATTACGCCTTGAAGTACTGGACAAGCGTTCCTTTATCGAGAGGCAGGGGGCGGGTTCAAATCCCGGCTGGTACGTAATTTTTGGGGTGTTCCTAAAAATTATATAAAAAATATTATATTGAAAATTCAGCCCCAAAAATACTAATCTCGGAACATGCTTTTATAAAACTATTGAATGAATGTTTGCAATAATAATAACTGCAGGAACCCTTGCTATAAGTTTCTGAGGTAGTATGAGTGTGAGCTAAACCGATAACTATCGGTTATCGGTATCAGTTTAAGCTCGCAAGGTCTTCAACAAGTCTTGAAACTGAAATATAAAAAAAAAACCGATAAAAAAGAGTTCTTATTCGGATTTTAGATTCCTAGCCTACCTGTCTAATACGCGAGTATTTTGTCGTTCTTTTTGAGGACGAGATACCGAGATAGGTGATGAAGTCTTACCACAAAAACAATGGCGGAAAATGACGAACTTCTCTATCGTGGCGTGCATTGAGAGAACGAGAAATTAGTCGATACCTACTGACAAAATTGTCGATTCATGGCAGCCCAATGAGCTGTCGAATTGGTTGCCGAAGCCAATGTGCCAGGAGCCCGATTCTGCTAATTTGTAAGAAAAACGAATATCGAGCCGTACCATTATTAATAGACTTCAAAAAAAGGTTCTCCATTCGTCGGAATCTTTTTAGAATAGAATAGAATAGAATATTATTTATTTGCAACATACAGATTTAACACAGAAAAACAATTTAAAAAAAAAAAACAAGTAAAGTAAAAAAAAGCACATAACACAAAACAAATCTAAATGTACTTATGCACAAAGTATAGTTGCAAAATGGTCCTTAACTCAGCATGTGCTGGTTGCAACAACCAGCGCTGGTCTTCCGTCAAGGCCATATCACTAGTTGCGTTTTTTTGTATGTATGTTCTCCGATTACTCGAAGACGCCTGGACCGATTCGAGAAATTCTTTTTTTGTTTAATATGGTATACTTCCCAGGTGCTCCCATTGGCACCAATGCAGGATCTGATTATGGGATCCCAAAATAAATAAATAAATAATAAATATTGCTGGACATTTCACACAGCGCTATCTAGCCCCAAACTAAGCAGAGCTTGAACTATGGGAACCAGATAAACTGATAGAATATGTACTTATATACATTTTTTTTGAAAATACATACTTATAATATATAGAGAAACAACCAGACCCGGAACAAATATCTGTAGATCATGCAAACATTTGTTCCGCGGCGGGAATCGAACCCACTACCTTCTGCGTCTCAGCCGGCTAGTCGCCCACTGCGCCACGAAGGTCGTCAAAAATCGAGGGCAACCCTCAAATTGTATAGGGACGCAATTCGGTTTATGTTTGTTATTAACCAAGAACTCATTTATCAACCGATTTGGAAAATTCTTTTATATACCTTCTATGTTTGTCACATAGAAATATCATCAAAATCAGTTCAATAGTTTGGTTAAGTCGGTTATATTTTTGTAAAAAAGTTACTTATTTAACGATTATGGTCGTTGTTCCATTTTTTGGAGGAATCCTCATGGATACCGCTCTGAACCCAGGGAGCGGTATGTCGGACTCCTACCGGCTAAACCTCCACGGCGTCCCTCCGCTCGCTTTATACCGAGGACACGGGAACAGAAAACATTCTTCCGCGACCCCGGTGGCGTTAGTCCGCTCTTACGTGCCCCATCTTTTAGGGTTTAGGGTCATCTCTACTATACAGTATACAACAGTATATAGTTAGGCCACTGCTATGGGGGATGGGGGTCGGCATACGCTCTCGCATACGCCCTCCTTCGCCCCGGTCTTGTGCGGCGGGTTGGGAGAGTGCTCCCAGATTCCCTGCCCCTCTCCGCTGCTTCCTTCTGTTGCACTACATTTTCGCAGAAGTCCTTAACAGCTTGCCACGACCTATCGCTATCGACCATTGCGCAAACTACGGTCGAGAGAGGTCGTGACCTACCATGTCACCGAGAGCTTGGCGCTCTTCAACCCAGGCAGGTCAGAACTCGAGGGTGTATGGTCGTTGTTCCTGTTATAAGCTGCCAAATTTTCAATGTTAGTAGAATGGTATATAACGAAAAGTATATAAAGTGGCCATTTTGAAACGGTACCATTATCATAATGAAGCAATTGGCTTAGTAGAATCGGATCCCTGGTCCCAGGCTATTTAAATTGCCTAAATAGGCCTAAATTAGGCTGACTACCTGGCCAGCGTAATTGCAGGCTAGATAAAAGAGCACATAGGCGCGACGCTTCTATACATTTTGTATGAAAGTACATTTAAGAAACCTTAAATCATTTAATAATTTGCAAACACACCTTATATCGGAAACTTATGGTAAGGGTACTGAACTACTGAGTAAGGTAAATGAAGATGCCACATCTTGTGATACAGAGTTGTGAATCTCAGTGTTCATTTTGATTAAAATTAAGTATATATTTTGCTCCTTTTGGAGTTCTTTTGATAGATTTTACGCCTTGACGCGATTAACGTAACTAGTTAGGTGATAGTTTCACAATATCACAGAATACGGACAGAATTAAAGTTTAGTATAACGAGCGAAAACAGTCGAGGGTCTCGGATCAATTTGTTCGAAGCTTCGATCGACTTCTAAAAAAACTAAATTGAAACTTCTAAAATTAAAAATCTTGGAATTTTCCGTATGTGTTCGGATAACACTATAAATAATATACTATTTGAAATAAGCAACGCGACATCTCTTGTCAATGTACTGAACTGCAACGTTTGGCATTGAGCAGGCACAAAAAACTATATAAGTTTTCCTGTAGATGGAGCTAACGGCGCTTTAGTCGTAATTCTGAATCATCTAATTAATTTCGACCTAGACGTGAATTAGCCTGGTAGCACAGTTGGATAATAATAATAATAATAATAATAATAATCCTCCTAGCCGATTTCGGCTACAGAGACTTGACTTTGTGATTATTGGCCTAGGTGTTTAGCCTGTATGTGGCTGATGTACCCTATTTTTGCGCTAAAAGTCCGGTTACAATGAACACAAGTTAAGGCGCCATTAATGTAGTTGTAATTGATATTAGCCGGCGGTCGACTTTTAAGCTGATCTCGTTTTAAGTCTAGTTCTTGCCTCCTTTCTTCTTCAAACTCGTACACTTTGTCCTGAACATGACGCCTCCATTCAGGTCGTTTTTCAGCGAGAGCCTCCCAGCGCGACGGATCGATACAACACCTCTTCATGTGCCTCTTCTGTACGTCTTTGAAACGTAGGAACTGACCTCCGCGTTTCCGCTTACCATGTTCTAGTTCACAGAAGAAAATGCGTTTCGCCCTTCGCTCATCAGACATCCGAGACAGGTGCCCGCACCAACGCAGCTGACGCCGCATCAAATATGCCTCTATGCCACAGACATTAGCCCGTCGTAGAACATCGGTATTACGGACCCGATCCGACCACTTGATGTTAAGAATGTCGCGGAGGCATTTCAGATGGAATCTGTCTAACGTGCGTATGTGTCTGCGATACAGGCACCATGTCTCTGACGAGTACAAGATGTTAGGAAGTACAATAGCCATATACACCTTAATCTTGGTACTCAATTTGATGTTATGGGAGCGAAGTTAATTGGTTAGTGCAGTTGGATAGTGCATCCTCGTATCAAGGTTCATCATCATTATCATGAAGGTTGCGGGTTCAAGTCCCGTCTAGGCTTGAAATTCTTGAGATGATTTTAAAAATCTTGGAATTTTCCGTATGTGTTCGGATAAAACTATAAATAAAATACTATTCGACCGACTTGACCCGAGATCCTCGTACGCGCCTCTATGCGTACGTAGGGATGTTTTAGCTCGTACTAAACTTTACATCTGTTCCTATCTAGTTTGTGGTATTATACCACAAATTAGATATACACCTTTGGAACTCTAGCTCTTAGGAACTCAACGCACCGAATGCGTTCTCTAACCGCATTGCGCCGATTTGCATTCATTGTACCTATTAAATT
The DNA here is from genome assembly GCA_918857605.2 of Philereme vetulata. Lineage (NCBI taxonomy): Eukaryota > Metazoa > Arthropoda > Insecta > Lepidoptera > Geometridae > Philereme > Philereme vetulata. The sequence continues at coordinate 4,171,191 of OU975482.1, forward strand.
TACATTATCATCAGCATACCTATACGTTATAAGACGTCCACTGCGGACCAAAGGCCGGCTAGATTACCAGAGGGACCGATTCTGTGTGCCCTGCACCCATTGGCTCCCAGCAACCTTAGGTCGCCTTTCTATTTATAAAGTGGGTACTGTCCTACGCTACGCTTTCCCATGCGTGCTCTTTCGAGAACCTTTTGCCACAACGGCCGCCAGTTGTTAATACGATTATGCTATTTTTTTCAGTCACAAAACTAAAATAGGTAGCAGTCTAGAAAGTTTGTTCAAAGTTCCTTCAAAATTATAAGTGGGAGATGCAGTTATTACTTGAAAAACCATCTTAATATTATCTGTAAATGTATGTAAAAATGCTGATAAAATAAAAAAAAGACTCTGAATTGTAACATAAAGATGATCCACCATACCTTGTATGTACGTCGTTATATTATTTTTCTGTAACTAATACTCGTTTATCCTTGGAATAGTAAATTTTTTTGTGTTTACTCCAAAGATACAGCGAGTTGTTTATTAAGGGGAGGCTCTCAAAATCGTAGATATGATTTCTATCGGAAACTTGCCGAGTCAAGCACGTTCTCATCAATGTAAAAACTAATTTTATCTAATAAAGGTGCTTAAAAAACTCTGCAGCCGCGATCACCGCGCGCGCCGCAAAGCTCTTGTCTGTGGACCGACTGTCAGGCGGTCAATCGTAAATATGGCGTATGTGTGGGCATCATCATTATTTGATAAATCAATGAAATTCGATTTAACTTCGTTAAGTATTGTTACAAACAGATAGGGTTTTAGTGTAACCTGTTTTGATGACAAAACACATAATTATCAGAAATTGCGTCCGTGAAATCGATCGATCCCACAGATCCGCATATGCAAGATGGCGGCCGTCCACTGCGGTTATACTGTTATCTTAGTAGGTATTATAAATCTAGTGGCCTCGACATTTTCGATGAATTTTAATGTTGTGATTTCATACAGCGATATTTTGCATGGTAGTAATATTTGTGTATTTATTAACTAACTTCTGCCACGGACTGTGCTCACGAGGTACAGTCAGCGACTTATGTTAATTGTCAATTTGTCGATATTTTTCTGATGAAGGCCTTTGTAAAATCGATTTTGAAGGACCATATTCTGAAGCATTGATCGAGATTTTACAAAGTTTTTGATGAAAGAACTGACAAAAAATCATAGTTTAAGCCCGGCTTGCGCAACAATCCCCAAAAGTAATTAGCGACTAAATATTTTTTAATTTGACGTATTTGTATGATTTGACAACTCCTTAAATCATAGTTAGCCAACTTGTCGCCTAAACGTATATAGTGGTTAAATATGATTTTAGGAGTTTTCAAATCAAACAAATACGTCAAATTAAAACATATTTAGTCGCTAAATACTTTTAGGGATCGTTGTACAAGTCGCTATTAGTTTTGAGTTCAGACTAAGTGTCTAAGATCTCAAAATATCGCAAGTCGCTGACTTTACCCAGATAAAGATAGACTGTGGAAGAAATAAACGATTTCACTCCTTGGCTTGTGTATGTGTAGGGCAGGTCAAGGAGTGCAAATGGTCAAGGAGTGCAAGGAGTCAAGGAGTGTATAATATATAATACGTCTAAAATATTATAGTTCCTCACATGTAGGTTAAGTGAAATGATTCTATAGAGTATTAATATGATGTAACCAATTTAAGGTAAAGGGTACGGTCGATATACAGTTGTAAATGAATTGTTAATTAATTAATTGTTACTTTTTCGTATATTATAATATACGATAGAATAATTAAAAAAAATCTTTCATTACTTTTTGGTTCGTTAACATTAAACACGTTTTGCTTGTTTCACAGTATAAAAGAATTCTACCTCTATTGAGATAATTTCTAGCAACTTGTGTTCACATTAACAAAACATAAATGTTCTCTGGTTATTGTGAAATAATAGTATGTAATTAAGTATATGTAAGTAGGTACACAACATGGCATGCTCTTTACCTTAACCGATTTTAAATGTTATGTATTCGTTTTTATTAGTTTTTAGTATGTGTAAGTGATTACCTGCATTTATTTTAGTTTAAAAATTAATAAGGTTTTGCGGCAAATTTGGAGCAATAATCTAAACAATCATGTATTTGTTTTTAACCATTTTATTTTAATAAAAAGTGAAAGACAGTGTATTTTCAATGTATTTTATGTTTAAATAAATACTGTTAAAAATTTATAAATTGTTATTTTTGACTACTTCTAATCTGATTATTTGTTGGCAAGGATGACACCATTAACAATTAGTGGATTTGATTTTCGAGCAGCAATCGGGGTAGGGTTTGTCTTTCTCTTCGATGAGTTCTTCAGAGGGTTGGACTGCAACTGCACTGCAACTGAAATTAATAAATCTTTGATTAAAAAAAACAAATGTTAGAGATGGGTAAAAATCATTGTTTGATGCCATTGACGACCTCCGAGGCACAGTGGGCGAATAGCCGGCTGAGACGTCAGGAGGTTGCGGGTTCAATTTCCGCTGCGGGACTAATGTTTGCATGGTCTACAAATATTTTTCCGGGTTTGGGTATTTTTCTCTTTTTTTTTTAAGAATAAGAATATTTCGACGGCCCCTACGTACATAAAGACATGTCAAAAGTGGCCATTTTTTTTTATTGCATTTATGGCTTTAGATTGTCCATATACACATACCTATATAAGATTTTTTCTTTAATATTATGTATTTTACTTAAAATACAAGTCGTATAAGAGAATAACTATCATAATTACAACAAATAAGTGTCGTAGATGCGGATATCTGTAGTTATCCTTTTGTACGGTGTTTAAAAATGCGCGCCACTCGGTGCGAGTTCGGTCTTGTCTGACATAACTTCATTCACGGGAACTCCCCAATAAGTCGTGTCGATTCTTGTTCGCGTAGTGAAATAATTAGCGTTTTGATACAATATCAGATAAAGTGGTGTGTTTTTTAGTTATAAATATTCATAATACATCTACAATAGTACTGTGAAACATGAATAATAGTAGATCTAAGTTATTGGTGGATATTGCAAACACCGGCAACAATGTTTTAACCGTTTCTGAAGCACAAGATTTAATTAATTACATCGATGAAGCAAATGAAGGTAAGCAGTAATTCAAATAAGATTTCATTAGACGTTTAATAATATTGAAAACTGATTGAAATATTATGTTATTATTTTTCTAACCTAGTGCGGTAGGGTATCAATGTAAAAGCGGTCATCTCAGACTTATCCGCTTATACTATGTTAATCATCTGAAAACCATTATTTTACGAATAATTATTATAAGTTGCATGCTTATTTAAAATATGATTTGCTTACTATTTTTTTACAAAGAAAACAACGTTTTTATTATTATCGCGGTATATGAAGTCATGTCCTACATGTTTGTTTATACGTGTAACTATTAATTTATTCGTGGATTTGTTTTCATTTACGTTTCGGCGTTTTGTGTGTTTCATTATAGTTTAATAACTAAATATATCTATTTAAATAAATAAATAAATATAAAAATCTAAATAAATACATATATTTCTCTTTCTTTTGTTTTTTAGAGACACCAGTATGTTCCGGAAAAGATATTTCATTGGATCTTGAGGATCGGCCTTTGGACGTTTGTAACGACGAAACACAGATTACCGAAGTACCTAGCGATGAAGAACAAAATCATACATCAGCTAATATAATATTATCTCAAACTGATTTAAATTATATAATTGATACGGTAGGGGAAATTTCGAATGATGAAATTCAAGATTACTATCTTAACAATTCTATCTGTGAAAATGAAACACCACAACCAACACTTCAAAATGATATCAATGAAAGAACTGCCCGTGATGTTATTTCAACAGCTTCCGAATCTTTGGTTTCAACACCAATGCCAAGTCCATGCATGTCGTTTGGATTGTCTCCAAACGACTTGCATGGACTTGATGAATGTAACTACTTAAGCGAAAGTACGGTTATCCTATCTGATGCAACCTTAAGATCAAGCCCCCTAGGATCCAGCGAAATGTCCGGTACATCAACACCGCGTCAACGTAAAAGAAAGCGTCAGTATGTGAAAAAAGCAATTACAAAGAACAGAATTACTAATAAATCTAACTGGCTAGATGAAAAAAGGAAGGCACTTGTCAACATAGGTGAAGCTCATACATCTCGATCCGGAAAACAACAAATGGCAAAACAAATGAAGGGTCCATGTGCATCTAATTGTCGATTAAAATGTTTTGAGAAGTTTGGTGTGGTAGCTCGCCAAAAAATATTCGAAACCCTTTGGAATCTAGGTGACCATTGTCAGCAGTGGTCTTTTATAGCGTCACACGTAAAAGAAATAAGAAAAAAACAATGGACACAAGATTCTAAGAGGTTAAATGTTTACAAGTTTTTTTTGCCTCTTTTGTCTAATATTGGCCACAAGGAGAAGGTAATAGTTTGCAAAACTATGTTTAAAAATACGTTTTCTATAAGTAACACTTTTATACAATCTGCCATCGATAAGCATGATAAAAATACCGGTATTTGTACTAAAGATATGAGAGGCTTTCATCAAAATCATCCAACTATAATAACTGCGGCAATGAAAGAAAATGTAATTCAACATGTAAAATCTTTTGCACCCATAGAAAGTCATTATACGCGCAAAGACTCAAATAAACAGTACTTAGACTGTGAATTGAACTTTAAGAAGATGTACGACCTGTATATTATATGGTGTAAAGATCTGAATATAACTGAAAATATAGCTACTTCTGTAAGACAGTACAAAGATATTATCAATAAGGAATTAAATATAGCATTTTATATACCTAAAAAAGACCAATGTGACCTATGCCACGCAATGAAAAATAACACCACGCCTACCAATGATGATAAACTGAAGCATAAGGCACACATGGAAAATAAAAATCTTGCCAGGACTTTTAAAAACGCCGATAAAATTGAAGCTCAATCGAATCCTTCTGAAATTTGCACAGCGATGTTTGATTTCCAAAAAATAAATAACACTCCACACGCTGAAATTAGTGTACTGTATTACAAGAGGAAATTATCAGTATATAATTTTACAGTGTTTGATGCTGGGTTAAAGGAAGCTACATGTTACATGTGGGATGAAACAATTGCTAGACGTGGCGCCAATGAAGTGGCTAGTTGTTTGTTTTCTTTTGTTAACGACAAGGTTAAGGATGGCGTGAAAGATTTTAGATTCTGGTCAGACAACTGTGCTGGTCAGAATCGCAATCGCATTGTTTTTTTTATGTACTTGTATGTAAGCAATACATTTAAGGTAGATGTGTGCCATAGATTCTTGGAAAAAGGCCATACTCAGAACGAAGCAGATAGCGTTCACGCATTAATTGAGCGAACAGCAAAAAATAAAGTTATTTACACGCCAGATGAATGGTACACACTGGTTCGCTGGGCAAAACAGAATAGCCCACCTTATAGAGTCGTAGAAGTGAATCAAGACTTAGTTTTGGATTTCAAAGCTTGGCTACATACTAAAAACTGGATCAAAGATACAAATTCAAACAAAATTTCTTGGAATAAGATAAGAGAAGTAAAAGTACAAGGGAATAATCCAGACGTTATTGAATTTAAGTACGACTTTTCTGAAGAAAATTACAGAAGACTGAACTGTAGTAATAATTTGAAATTAACAAGAGGAAGGAAAAAGAAGGAACAAGAACTAATATTAGAGAAGTTATACAAAAATCCTATCCCTATCACTGATGTGAAATATAAAGACCTGATTAGTTTATGCGATACACTGATTATTCCAAATAAGTATCATGACTTCTATAGAAACCTTAAGCATAGCACTGAAGCACAAGATACTGATAATGAAGGTTGTTAAGTTAATATAAGTAATTTTATTTTGTTACCTGTTATTAAAACTAGTTAGTAATGTTGTTAGTGTTGTTAGTAATAAGATGAATCAGTCTGAATAAAGCTGTGATGATTATTAAATATTACAAATTAGGTAGATTAGATAAATAATTAAACTAAGGCGCATACTCAAATAAAGCTGTGATGATTATTAAAAATTACAAATTATATTTCTAGACAACTGTGATTTTTGAATGTTTAGGAACCAAACTCTAATGAGACTATAAATACCAATTGTTTAGATTTAAGTAATGCTCAAATTATTATAAACCTTCTTTAATTAATAAAACAGAATCCTGAAAATTTTATTTAAGAACATGTCTTTGTTTACGTTACCAGAAATATATTCCTACCTATCCTAATAAAACCGCGTATAAAGCGATATGTCTGCGTTGATGTATATTAATCTCCATGGGTAGCGATCTAAAGAAGTTTAATGTATTCATTTGAAAACAATAACATAATTATACGTTTTCATAAAACATTTAATATAAATTCTATTCTAGATACTGTTTTCTTCTTTCCTGCGTATAAAAAGCTATCTTATAGTTGTCTGACATGCTTTTGTTTTAATATCACCGTAGAAACAGTCATCTATCATTTTTTCCAGGAAAACATAAAATAAATAAATATGTATTTATACTATTATAAAGTTCCTAAATCTAATTAGACATTATAGAAATAAAATATTTATAATTGCACATAGATTTTTTTCTAAAGCGGTTTGAATACAAATTACGCTCTCCTGTAAACCTTGATTTTTGACATGTCTTTTTGTACGTAGGGGCCGTCGATTTATTTCACAAAATATTTCAAGCCAATAAGCGTGTGTAAATCATTCGTTAGTCAATTACAGCAATGGCCGTTCGAGACGCATTGACGTAATTGACTACGTCAATGGGCCTCGAACGGCAATTGCTGTAATCTTTGCTTGTTTTAAACATGGTCTGATGTTTAATGTAATGCTCATCAAAGCTTATGTTTTTACATGTTCATACAGAAAAATTCAGGGACAATTTAGGTACCTACATTAGGTTATTATGAATGAATGAATGAATGAAATACTCTTTATTGCACACCAAATAAAAATACAATAATGGAAATAAACAATAAATAAAGGTACAATGGGCGGTCTTATCGCTAAAAGCGATCTCTTCCAGACAACCTTTGGATGGACAGGATAAACAAAATCAAAAAACGGCGGTGTAAGAGTACCTACAGACATAAACAGAACCCACAAAATAAAATATACCTATTAATTATACTAATAAACATACTATAAGAATAAATAAACTACACTACATAAAGAGGATAAATAACATAAACACTAACTAGCAGTTACGAGACAACGAAAGGAAATGGTTGTATACCTTGACTTATTATATATATATATATATATATATATATAAATTATTATTATATATTATTATTGTCAGCCCGTAGAGTCCCACTGCAGGGAAAATTCCTCCCTTCCCTCTTTCCACGAATTCCTGTTATTGGCTTATTGGAGCCATTCTTTATAGTATGCATCCAGTTCATTCCACCATTTCCGCAATTTTAAGATAAATTTTATATTTATAAGTTTTGAGAAGCGTTTTAGCCTAATTAACGTTATAAATCATATGATTGTTTATTCTAGTATAAAATTCACATTGGAATTGTACTAGTTAAGGTAATATTATCTAATAAAGAACCTTTAAATTGAACAATTAAAATTGAGTCCATCTAAGAACCCTTATAGTTGATTGAGCGAAGTGAGATCTTCAAATCAACATGGGAAAATCAGCGTTGTATGTATGTACTCGTATGTTTGTTTGCCCGAGGATAACTTTCAAAGCGTTTATCCGATCATCGTAAAATTTGGTATATAAATGGGGGGAATATATAATGTTGAGATATTGTTGACAAAACACAAATAGATATGTATATGTACAAATACAGAACATATAAACATAGAATTAGTAGGTGAACACATATTTAGAGTTTTATTTTATTCACATTAATATATTTACATAGCAGCGCTATGAAAGGGGAGAACACGAGAGATAATATAGTTTTGGAAGAGAAAGGACGAAGGATTTCAGGAGGAAAAACATCATACAGAGATGGCCGCAGCCTAGAGCATGAGAAAAGTAGGTACTCTACATTGCCTTCATACAAACCACATTCACATAGGGAATGGTCCCGAAATCTTATTTTGGTTAAGAAAACCGGCGTACAGACATGTCCTAAACGGAGACGACAAATGGTTGATGTAGTCGTTTTGCTGGCTCTGCGATATTTAAAAAACCATGGTTTTGTTGGAATTTCGGGTTGAATTTCACCGTAATGTTTTCTTTTCAAAGACCTGGAATCAAGCTACATACGGGACCAGGAAGTAGTTAGGTGGGAACTAGGGACTGAACAAAGGTCGTGCCAGTAGATTTGAAGGTGGTCATAAGCCCCTATCTGAATGGCTTGCTTTGCACATGTGTCCACTGACTCATTGCCAGGGATACCGGAATGACCAGGGATCCAAGCCAGAACTATGTTAATTCCAAGCTTATGACAGTCAAATATAGCTTCACGAATTTTAAGAATGATAGGAAATCTGGATTTGGAATGAAAAGGATTGAAGAGAATGGATTGAAGGGACCTTTTAGAGTCAGAAAAAAGTATTGAGTTTTGGAGATTGTGGGCTTTAATGTACATAATAGCTTCTAAAAGAGCTATTGACTCACCAGTAAAAACAGAAGTAACTGATGGACATTTAAAACTAAGAATAATTTTCCCAGACGGAATCCAGACAGCTGCACCTACAGGGCTAGAGTCATTACGTTTAGAGGCATCTGTATAAATAGGATGCCAACCACTAAAATTCATAGCCATCTGTTCATTAAATATTTGGCAAGCATAATGAGAGCCTTTAACAATACCAAAATCTAAGATGATATTGGGTCTAAATTGGAATTGGAAATGTGATTGAACGTACAATGCCAGATCGTCCGCGTATTGCAAAACTTGACATAAGGGGGAAATTAGTTGTTCTAAATCATGTGTATAAAAACTATATAATAAAGGACTGAGAACTGAGCCCTGAGGCAATCCCTTCCAAACACACGTAGCGGTAAAAAATTGTCTTGGTTTTTGATCAATATTTTCCTCTCCACTAAAAGGTTATAAACAAAACGAACAAGCATCTCAGGAATGCTCAGCTGACGAAGTTTATTCCTGAGCAATGGAAGCAGGACGTTGTCATAAGCAGCTGTAATATCAAGGAAAATAGCAATCAAAAACTCTTTCTTAGCTAACGCAATACGGATATCATTTGTGATTATTCTTATGCTGTCATGAGTACTCATGCTTTTCTTAAAGCCATACTGTGCTTTCGCCAAAATACCCTTGCTCTCAACGTACCATTCCAATCGAAATTTTAACAAGTGTTCCATAATCTTGGCTAGAACTAATGACAATGCAGTGGGCCTATAGCTTGTTGAGTCAGATGGCTTTTTCCCCGTTTTAAGAATAGGGATAATTATCTGAGTCTTCTACATATGCGGAACGACTCCATATTAAAAAAAAAACATTATTTAAATTTAAAAAGTATTCTTTGACGCTATCAGGAGATTTAATTAAAAATGAGTACGGGATGTGCCATCTACACCCAGAGATGTATCCGTTAAACCATCTAAAGCTAGTAAAAGTTCATGAAAATAAAATTTATCGTCTATATTGGAAACAGAAGGAAGAGATGAAGGGGGAATAGGAAGGCAGTCACGGTAAGGGACAAAGTTTGGGGACAATCTATTGCCGAAGGCTTCAACCCAAGAAAAATAATCATTGGAAGTCAGGTTTGGAACGTTACATGAACCTCTAAATCGCTTTATCTGCTTTCAGACTAACGATGGAGGTGCTCTAGGGGATACATTTTCACAAAAAATCATCCATCCCTTTTTTTTTAAGAGTGAAAGAACTCTCCTAGCTTTTGCAGCCATATGTTGGTAATGTATGAAATTTTAGTTAATCATGGAAGCATTACAGGCCAACTCTGCACTTTTTCTCATTTTGACTGCCTAAGAGCAATCAGAATTCCACCATGGGGGGAAATCTTGAAACGAGAACTGGCTTGTTTTTAAGAGGGATATTTTTATTTTCACATAAAAGAAGAGTCTACAAATTTGGAATAGGCCGAAAGATAAATGTCAGTATTGTCTGTCTGTATAGGTAAAAGATTGACCGCTAAGTTTTCTAAGTGAGAAGAGAAAGAAGGCCAATCGGCGTCAGTAAGTCGATATTTTAAACTGGAATTAAAGTTATATTCAGGAGAGACACTGTTTGGGATGGTAATGAGAATAGGGAAGTGATCGCTGCCATAAGTAAGAGGCAGAGTTTGTCAGGAAAAAAGAGAGGAAAGGGAAGGTGAGCATACAGTCAAATCAATACCACTCAATGGGTACTGTGAAGGCAAAGATCTACGGGTGATAGAACCGACATTTATGACACAGTGATTGGCCTCGTCGAACATCTCTATTAGGAGACGACCAAATACATCACAGTGGCCAGAGCCCCACGAGGTGTGATGGGCATTAAAATCGCCTAAAAGAACAATAGGAGAGGGGACGGAATAAATTACAAGAAAAATATCTGGAAATAATCCCAGATATTCTTCTATATAAATAGAAATAAAAGATATATCAAATACTCTAACAGCTACTAGGTTGATGTCTAAGGAGTGAGAAGGGAGGGGGATTTGACAGAAGGGCAGGGTACGCCTGACTAACAGGGCACTACCTGCTTGCGAGTCTGACCTGTCATCTCGTATAAAGGAGTAGCCCGGGATCCGAAAATTGGATCCAGGCTTCAGCCATGACTCCGAGATGGCAATAACTGACGGGCAGAATTTAGAAATTAAGGGAATGAGTTCAGATTTGCGCGAAAATGGAGACTGGATCCATTGTTACCAGTTAATGCAAAGATCTGGGACAGTTTTTGGGCAACATTGGACGGTAAGGATGAGTTGGTTGATGAACACAACTCGATTAAAATGTTCAATAGAGTTTCAATGAGGAAGCTTTGTCGGTTGTCCGACACTGGGGCCGGGGCTTGGGACATAATGGCATGGCCATTAGGGAGGGATGAGGATAGCGTTGAGATTATTTCTTGGTGGGATGCTTTGTTCTTGTCATAGGATTTACCCAAGGGTACTTTAGGACGAGGTTTGGCATGAACATTTTTAACATAGGAACGGTACATAGGAGAGTTGGTTGAGGTGGAAGGATCTTGTGGATAAAGATTAGTGGTAGAGAACTTAGCTAGAGCGACCTCAGTATATGCTCTTCCAACCTTAGGGAAATTAGTTTCAGCTTCCTCATACGAGATTCCATTCTGAGACATAAGCATTTAAATAGATTTTTGCCTGGCCTGTTCAGGACAAAGCCTGCTGGTTGTATAATGTCGGCCTAAGCAATTGAGGCAAGAAGCTTTAGACTCTTCCAAGTCACAGCTTTCACTCGTGTGTTCTTTAGAGCATTTAAACGGCGCTAGAAACGGGGCTTGGAGCGGCACTGAGCTTTTACATGACCAAAACGACAACAGTTAAGACATTGAATTGTTGGGAGCTGGTATGTTTCAATCGGTAGTGAGGTGTGGTGTGAAAAGACTCTTTGAGGCAGAATTTGACCTCTAAATGTGAGAACTACTGATTGAGTTGGGATCCAGGTCACTTTGCCATCATCATTTGATTTTATGTTTAACCTAAGAGCTTTAACAACAAATCCACAACCATTTAGAACTTCCAAGTTGGTTGCGAATTCCTCCATTGACATATCAACCGGGACATTTCTGACAAGACCCATTCGAGTAATGTTGAATGTCGGTATTGATGCAACATACTTGTACGGGGTAAGGAGAGTTGTATTATCCAGGAGTTTATTAGCATCAGTTGCCCTGCGGAATTAAACGGAAACTCGATTTCTGCCAACTTGTTTAATTCCATCTGAATAAATGTTGGACACGTGATGATTGCTCATGAACTGTCCAAATTTAATTGGGCGGATTGTTGTTCCAGCTGACGGGTCGGGTTCTACTCTAGCAACATGAATAACGAATGGACCAGTGTCTGCAGTAGAGTATTATTTAACTTCAATAACCATGATAGCGTGCAGCCAAATTGTTTGGATGGAGGCAGCGGCCATGTCCGGGGATGTGATGGTTTTTTTGTTTTGGGGAATAGGTGAACTTTCGCCATCTCACACCATTCTACGTTTAGAGCCTGAGCCTGAGCGATTCTCCTCAGGAATCACAGGTGAGATAACCATCTTATCTGGCGGATCAGGAGGGGGGTCCGGAGGAACAGCCTCCATCTTCCCGCTGAAACCCACTAAAGTTTAGATTAGATTAGATTAGAAAATTCTTTATTGCACTAATAAAAAGATACATAGGCGAACTTTATGCTAATTAGCATTTTCTTCCAGCTAACCTTTGTGTAGTGTGGAGAAAGTGGTAGTGCCAGAAAAAGGAAATTTAATCAAACTTTAGCTTAGAAATAAACTTACAAAAATTAAAAATAATAATAATACACATACATAAACGAAATATACAAATATATCTACATAAAGTGCTCAATATTGTTGGGTATCTTGAAGAGAGATGAAGTATTTAAAGAGTTTGGATTTGAAGATTCCCATAGAGGCGGCCTTGCGGATTTCCACTGGAAGAGAGTTCCACAAGCAGATAGCAGTCACAGTGAAATATTAAGTAAAGAAAGAAGTTTTATGCTCAGGCGTCTTGAATAACAGATGTTGAGAAGAACGAGAAGGGCGATCAGGTGGAAAAAGAGGAGAAAAACGTTCTTTAAGATAGCAAAGTTCTTTAAGTTTAGAAATTAAAACTAGTTAGTAAAATACAAAATTACACCTTACCACCAATGCACCAACCCACCACCACTAAAATGAAATAAATCAACTTGAGAATGAGAAAGTGTCTCTGCCAGAAAACAATTTAAAACTCAAAGGAATCTCGCTAAGACGCTTACTGCTCCAGTACCAGAAGTCAATCCGAATCGAGACTTACCACAGTTTTAAATGAAAGAACTGTCAAAAGTCATAGTTTAAGCTCGGCTTTCGCATCGATCTAAACGTATTCGCGACTAAACATCTTAAAATTTTACGTGTTTGTATGATTTGACAACTCTTTAAATCATATTTAGCCAACTAGTCGACCATAAGGTGACCTGTGCAACGATGCCTAAACGTATATAGTGGCTAAATATAATTTTAGGAGTATTCTAATCATACAAATACGTCAAATTAGAACATATCTAGTCGCTAAAGCGATCCCTAAAAGTTTAGGGATCGCTGTGCAAGTCGCTGACTTTACACAGATAAAAGATAGACTGTGGAAGAAATAAACGATTTCACTCCTTGGTTTGTGTATGTATAGGGCAGGTCAAGGAGTGCAAGGAGTCAAGGAGTGTATATTATATAATACGTCTACAATATGTTCCTCACATGTAAGTTATGTGAAGTGATTCTATAGTACAATTTAAGGTAAAGTGTACGGTCGATATATAGTTGTAAATTAATTGTTTATTAACGAATTAATTAATTGTTACTTTTTCGTAAATTATAATATACGATAGAATATTTAAAAAAAATCTTTCATGACTTTTTGGTTGGTTAACATTAAACAAGTTTTGTTTTTGTCACAGTAGCCAAAAAGAATTCTACCTCTATTAAGATAACTTTTAGCAACTGGTCATCTATGATATAATCACATTACCAAAACATAAATGCTCTCTTGTTATTGTGAAATAATAGTATGTAATTAAGTATATGTAAGTAGGTACGCAGCATGGCATGCTCTTTACGTTAACCGATTTTAAATGTTTTGTATTTGTTTTTATTATTTTTTAGTATGTGTAAGTGATTACCTGCATTTATTTTAATTTAAAACTTAATAAGGTTTTGCGGCAAATTGGGAGCAATAATCTAAACAATCATGTATTAGTTTTTAACCATTTTATTTTAATAAAAAGTGAAAGACAGTGTATTACAATTTTATAAATTGTTATTTTTAGACTACTTCGAATCTGATTATTTGTTGGCAAGGATGACACCATTAACAATTAGTGGATTTGATTTTCGGGCAGCAATCGGGGTAGGGTTTGTCTTTCTCTTCGACGAGTTCTTCAGAGGGTTGGACTGCAACTGCACTGCAACTGAAATTAATAAATCTTTGATTAAAAGAAACAAATGTTAGAGATGGGTAAAAATCATTGATTGATGCCATTGACGACCTCCGAGGCGCAGTGGGAGAACAGCCGGCTGAGACGCCAGGTGGTCGCGGGTTCGATTTCCGCTGCGGGACAAATGTTTGCATGGTCTACAGATATTTGTTCCGGCTTTCGGCATTTATCTATATTTTTTTTAAAGAATAAAAATATTTATTTCACAAAATATACAAAAAATAGAATTGAATCTTAAGTATAATCAACCCATAGGTACCCACTGCTTACCCCCTTTCGATTAAGTCAAAATTTCCCGGCCCGCGACTTTGACTTATGTATATGTTTGGACACCCTGACAAGTTTAATTTTATTTCTCCATATAGAAGAAAAAAAATCGTTTAACACTCGGCATGCTTGGTAGGGTTTGTCAGACCCGAGTTGGCACATAAACCGTTGCATTTCATTCAAATTTGAATTCAGAGCGCAGCCGCTCTACATGCCCTCTACCCATGAAATAAGTTCGGAGCGAGCTCTCGTAGAAGAAAAATGAGCGTAAAGCAAGCGTGCGCGGATCTCACTGAACCCTCCAATAATGTTAATGGAAATGCAAGGGCTGATTATTGAAACAAGAATAATAAAAGGTTGTTTTTTTTATTCTAACCTTAATTATACATCCCATATTAAAGAGAACTATTAGAACACCTTATTTATTATAAATTATATGAAAAACTAGCTTCCGCCAGCGGCTGGACGAAGGCACAGACTACTAGGATGCTAACGCACCAGACGGGGCACTCCCATAGACTAAAATTCGTCCCGAAAAAGCTCACATATCTCATATGACAGCTGTTTTTTGTCTAATTCTATGACATCTTTTGGCTTCAGCTGGGATATGCACTGATGTCCTTTCGTCTACTAGTACAGCTCACACACAACACAGCACTTGTTGTAGGTACATATTGCGAGATGAAATTACAGCTTCAGGAATTGAGAGGATAAATTACGGAAAATTTCACAACTTTAAAACTCCAATGGCGATTAGCAAAAGCTTGTTTGTTTGATATATTTTTTTACATGACATGTATGACAAAATTTTGCTGTCTTGTCAAATCAAACATGGCGTCGGTTCGGGCAGGAAGGAAGGGAAAGAAGTATGAAGGAAAGGGGCGGGAACTGTCATATAAGATATATGAACCATAGATTATATCTAGGCTAGGATTTTAGTTCACAGTTCACCGACCGTGGACGAAGGTACACACCAGACTTGACGCCTGGTCTGTCAAAAAAAAATTGGCCTATGTTTGAAACTAGGTCATGTTCTATCTAATTACCAAATTTTATTAAAAATGGTTAGCCGTTACGACGTGATTGAGTAACAAACGAACATTCAAACTTTTGCATTTATAATATTAGTGAGATACGCAGTTGAAGATCCGGGTTTGACAGACCCACCAGGCAATATGTTTTTTTTTCTTCAAAATAAACCTAAATAAACAAAATAATAGTTTCCTAAGAACAAATCCAATAGCTACAAAATAAATAAATATTGCTCGACATTTCACACAGCGCTATCTAGCCCCAAACTAAGCAGAGCTTGTATTATGGGAACCAGATAACTGATAGAATACTTATATACATTTTTTTTGTAAATACATAGTTATAATATATAACGAAACAACCAGACCCGGAACAAATATCTGTAGATCATGCAAACATTTGTTCCGCGGCGGGAATCAAACCCGCTACCTCCTGCGTCTCAGGCTATTCGCCCACTGCACCACGGAGGTCGTCAAAAATTTTGTCGCCGGCCTGTATAATATTATTGTACATATATCAGATGCCTTTTTCCACAAGTAGATATAGATCCTTAGTTTGGGGCTGTGTACGCTGTGCACTCAGCTGTGTGCTGTGTGCACAGCTGCTGTGGCTTCACTTATAGCTTTCGGCTTCGCGTACTTATTATTTAATGTATAAAGTCCAGTGTCTATATTTTTATACGTGAAGAAAAAACCTTGTACCCCTTCTTGCGCCACACGGAGTAGTGTGAGATTTGACATACTTTAAATTTGTATGGAGGCGGGGCGAAAGATAAAACTAAGACAAAAAAAAAATGTTCCGTCGCGGGACGCCCGGTAGCTGTGAAACATCTAAGTTGCTGGTAAGGAAAAGAATTTATACTCGTCTTATCTAAACTTATCATACGTGAATGAAAATACGCGTTATATTACGTATTCTGTTCATAAAATGGGGTACAAAGTTATTCTAGTAGACTTACCCATTGATGAGGACATTATCCTGACGGCAGACATATTCAACGCAATCTTTGGTGCTGGGTATAGACTGTCCAAGCGGCACCACTTTATCAAACTCTGACATGTAGCATCCTTCCTGGTTTTCTGAGAAAAGAACCATAAGTTTGATTAAATATTTTGTTATGCTCGTGTTGGACCTAGCACAGTGATGAAATCCGTATGACTGCGACGGTACTGAAGTACGGCTGGGCTGTATCATTTTAATCTTAAATGCTTAATGTTTCAAGTTGATTTTGATCGACAGCGAGTACGTATAGCGTTTTGGTTGGTACACGACTATTAAAATAGATGAGGGAAAAAATTATAAAAACCCCTAAGAAAAAATATTTATAGATATATATTGTCACCCAAATATACTTATCAACTACTATACTATATATATATACTATATATACTATGACAGACGGACGTTAAACTATAAGAAGTTTGACTAAGGAACCCCTAAAAAGACTTACTGCGAGTAAACTTTACCTAGGACAAAAAAACCCTAAAAAAAACTTACGGAATCTGTCTGGCTTTGGTTCCAAGGGACTGATTGCCTGGGAAGCCAAAGTGATGGCCAATGCACTGAACAACACGATAGTTCCACTCCACATTTTGACGAGTTATGACGAGGCATGGAAATGATTGCTACTTTTATAGCAGCATATCGGGTATGGCACCTATTGTTAACCTTAGAGTAAGTTACCAAAATCAATATTTGAAGTTGATAATGTACATATGTGTAAATTAAATTAAATACTCATTTATTTCAGATGTCCAAAGATCCATATCTAAAGGTTCTTATACACTATGTTAGTAAATTAAAGTGTAAAATTAAATTAAATTGTGCGTGTGCACAAAGCTTAGGTGTGTAGGCGGGTAGGCTGCCTACACAGAACCCCCATGCAGTAGTTATAGAGAGGGCTGTCATACTTGTCCGCTAGTGTCCTCAGAATGGTGTTGGTAGGTACTCCCGCGTACTCTTGTAGGCAACGCGGCTGCCTTTTTCCTCATAGAGGCGGCGAACCCATACGTGCGCGCCTGTGCGAACATGCCAGAGGCGCTGTAGAACCGCTGGAGGTCAACAACATCCTGAAGGCATTATTGTATTAGACGCGAAGTGTGTTAGCGGACTTTAGAGTGCACGTGAACCCTAGGCTGCTCGTGTAGAACGTTTCCCAAAAATACTTAAATAACGTAATTTTCACCTTATCAGAGCAACGAGCAAACCTGCGGACCAACATGTTAGCGCCCTTCGCTCCCTCTCTATATCCTCCTCGTTTTTTAGGTTTTCTGTGACTATATGCCCAGATAGGTACCTTACCTTGTTACTTTTTAAAAATCATTGTTATTTAGTTATAGGTATTAATTTATTATAATATGTGTAAGTATTATTCATATTGCCTGTCTGACATGTTGAATTTGATCATTAATTATTTTTATTTTAAACTAGTTGATCCGGTGAACTTCGTACCGCCTTGACATGCATATGACGCGGGCTGCCAATGTACGTCACCGGTAGAATTGTCAATCGGCCATCATTAGCTGCATCTATGTATGAGAAAATTGGATAAGAAATTTTTCGAGAATTTTTCCGATATTTTAATAGTTATTCTACTATTCGGGGCAAAGACAAATCCAACGAATCAAAGATCATCAAATCAGTCTAGCCGTTCTTGAGTTATAAATGGTGTAACTAACTCGACTTTGTAGAAGATAGGATATGCATTTTTTTATGTTTTTAGACTTAATTTATTAATGATATTTTAATCTTTTGCATGCCTCTGTGGTAGAAAAGAACTTTAACACTTATTTGAAGTGAATCAATGTTTGATTGATTGATTTATCATTTTCATATGATGATATGATTATTGTATTTCCCTTCTATTTCACATGTGTTTTTTACATTTTCTGTCTGAATGTTTGTCTGTCCTCATCTTTGAATGCGTTTCACGTTGATTGAAACTAATGGATGAATTTGAATGGAACTTCCTAAATCTGTATTTATGTTAATAACTAAATGGATGATTTGGTATCACAAACCAACCTTATGACTTATAGTAATTAAATAATCTATGGTTTTATAACACAGGCTGGTGAAATAACTCAAGTTGAATTTAGAAGTAACATTTATTGTTCAGATACAGAAATAAAGTCCTTCAGTCGCGGGCAGCAGTCAGGGTAGGGCTTCTCCGTGTCCTCCACCAGCTCGAAAGGAGGAGTGGCCACGGCCAGGCCGCACTTGAAATCACATAAACATATGAAAATAAAAAACCCAGGCAACATTTATAGGGTTCTGTAGTTCATCTAAGACTTTTAATTTCTTTTATGTTGAACAGTAGGCTAATTGTTTATGCTGCGGTCTTTATTTTGTCGGAATTTTTTCTAACTTTTACCGTCTAGGCTCCGGCCTTTCAAGCCAATAAGCGTGTGTAAATCATTCGTTAGTCAATTACAGCAATGGCCGTTCGAGACGCATTGACGTAATTGACTACGTCAATGGGCCTCGAACGGCAATTGCTGTAATCTTTGCTTGTTTTAAACATGGTCTGATGTTTAATGTAATGCTCATCAAAGCTTATGTTTTTACATGTTCATAAAGAAAAATTCAGGGACAATTTAGGTACCTACATTAGGTTATTATGAATGAATGAATGAATGAAATACTCTTTATTGCACACCAAATAAAAATACAATAATGGAAATAAACAATAAATAAAGGTACAATGGGCGGTCTTATCGCTAAAAGCGATCTCTTCCAGACAACCTTTGGATGGACAGGATAAACAAAATCAAAAAACGGCGGTGTAAGAGTACCTACAGACATAAACAGAACCCACAAAATAAAATATACCTATTAATTATACTAATAAACATACTATAAGAATAAATAAACTACACTACATAAAGAGGATAAATAACATAAACACTAACTAGCAGTTACGAGACAACGAAAGGAAATGGTTGTATACCTTGACTTCTTATATATATATATATATATATATATATAAATTATTATTATATATTATTATTGTCAGCCCGTAGAGTCCCACTGCAGGGAAAATTCCTCCCTTCCCTCTTTCCACGAATTCCTGTTATTGGCTTATTGGAGCCATTCTTTATAGTATGCATCCAGTTCATTCCACCATTTCCGCAATTTTAAGATAAATTTTATATTTATAAGTTTTGAGAAGCGTTTTAGCCTAATTAACGTTATAAATCATATGATTGTTTATTCTAGTATAAAATTCACATTGGAATTGTACTAGTTAAGGTAATATTATCTAATAAAGAACCTTTAAATTGAACAATTAAAATTGAGTCCATCTAAGAACCCTTATAGTTGATTGAGCGAAGTGAGATCTTCAAATCAACATGGGAAAATCAGCGTTGTATGTATGTGCTCGTATGTTTGTTTGTCCTTTGAAAGATAACTTTCAAAGCGTTTATCCGATCATCGTAAAATTTGGTATATAAATGGGGGGAAGGGGGGGGGGGGGGAGGGTTGTTGAGATATTGTTGACAAAACACAAATAAATATGTATATGTACAAATACAGAACATATAAACATAGAATTAGTAGGTGAACACATATTTAGAGTTTTATTTTATTCACATTAATATATTTACATAGCAGCGCTATGAAAGGGGAGAACACGAGAGATAATATAGTTTTGGAAGAGAAAGGACGAAGGATTTCAGGAGGAAAGACATCATACAGAGATGGCCGCAGCCTAGAGCATGAGAAAAGTAGGTACTCTACATTGCCTTCATACAAACCACATTCACATAGGGAATGGTCCCGAAATCTTATTTTGGTTAAGAAAACCGGCGTACAGACATGTCCTAAACGGAGACGACAAATGGTTGATGTAGTCGTTTTGCTGGCTCTGCGATATTTAAAAAACCATGGTTTTGTTGGAATTTCGGGTTGAATTTCACCGTAATGTTTTCTTTTCAAAGACCTGGAATCAAGCTACATACGGGACCAGGAAGTAGTTAGGTGGGAACTAGGGACTGAACAAAGGTCGTGCCAGTAGATTTGAAGGTGGTCATAAGCCCCTATCTGAATGGCCTGCTTTGCACATGTGTCCACTGACTCATTGCCAGGGATACCGGAATGACCAGGGATCCAAGCCAGAACTATGTTAATTCCAAGCTTATGACAGTCAAATATAGCTTCACAAATTTAAGAATGATAGGAAATCTGGATTTGGAATGAAAAGGATTGAAGAGAATGGATTGAAGGGACCTTTTAGAGTCAGAAAAAAGTATTGAGTTTTGGAGATTGTGGGCTTTAATGTACATAATAGCTTCTAAAAAAGCTATTGACTCACCAGTAAAAACAGAAGTAACTGATGGACATTTAAAACTAAGAATAATTTTCCCAGACGGAATCCAGACAGCTGCACCTACAGGGCTAGAGTCATTAAGTTTAGAGGCATCTGTATAAATAGGATGCCAACCACTAAAATTCCTAGCCATCTGTTCATTAAATATTTGGCAAGCATAATGAGAGTCTTTAACAATACCAAAATCTAAGATGATATAGGGTCTGAATTGGAATTGGAAATGGGATTGAACGTACAATGCCAGATAGTCCGCGTATTGCAAAACTTGACATAAGGGGGAAATTGGTTGTTCTAAATCATGTGTATAAAAACTATATAATAAAGGACTGAGAACTGAGCCCTGAGGCAATCCCTTCCAAACACACGTAGCGGGTAGAAAATTGCCTTGGTTTTTGATCAATTCTCCTCTCCACAAAAAGGTTATAAACAAACGAACAAGCATTTCAGGAATGCTCAGCTGACGAAGTTTATTCCTGAGCAATGGAAGCAGGACGTTGTCATTAGCAGCTGTAATATCAAGGAAAATAGCAATCAAAAACTCTTTCTTAGCTAACGCAATACGGATATCAGTTGTGATTATTCTTATGCTGTCATGAGTACTCATGCCTTTCTTAAAGCCATACTGTGCTTTCGCCAAAATACCCTTGCTCTCAACGTACCATTCTAATCGAAATTTTAACAAGTGTTCCATAATCTTGGCTAGAACTAATGACAATGCAGTGGGCCTATAGCTTGTTGAGTCAGATGGCTTTTTCCCCGTTTTAAGAATAGGGATAATTATATGAGTCTTCTACATATGCGGAACGACTCCATATTAAAAAAAAAAACATTAATTAAATTTAAAAAGTATTCTTTGACGCTATCAGGAGATTTAATTAAAAATGAGTACGGGATGTGCCATCTACACCCAGAGATGTATCCGTTAAACCATCTAAAGCTAGTAAAAGTTCATGAAAATAAAATTTATCGTCTATATTGGAAACAGAAGGAAGAGATGAAGGGGGAATAGGAAGGCAGTCACGGTAAGGGACAAAGTTTGGGGACAATCTATTGCCGAAGGCTTCAACCCAAGAAAAATAATCATTGGAAGTCAGGTTTGGAACGTTACATGAACCTCTAAATCGCTTTATCTGCTTTCAGACTGACGATGGAGGTGCTCTAGGGGATACATTTTCACAAAAAATCATCCATCCCTTTTTTTTTAAGAGTGAAAGAACTCTCCTAGCTTTTGCAGCCATATGTTGGTAATGTATGAAATTTTCGTTAATCATGGAAGCATTATAGGCCAACTCTGCACTTTTTCTCATTTTGACTGCCTAAGAGCAATCAGAATTCCACCATGGGGGGAAATCTTGAAACGAGAACTGGCTTGTTTTTAAGAGGGATATTTTTATTTTCACATAAAAGAAGAGTCTACAAATTTGGAATAGGCCGAAAGATAACTGTCAGTATTGTCTGTCTGTATAGGTAAAAGATTGACCGCTAAGTTTTCTAAGTGAGAAGAGAAAGAAGGCCAATCGGCGTCAGTAAGTCGATATTTTAAACTGGGATTAAAGTTATATTCAGGAGAGACACTGTTTGGGATGGTAATGAGAATAGGGAAGTGATCGCTGCCATAAGTAAGAGGCAGAGTTTGTCAGGAAAAAAGAGAGGATAGGGAAGGTGAGCATACAGTCAAATCAATACCACTCAATGGGTACTGTGAAGGCAAAGATCTACGGGTGATAGAACCGACATTTATGACACAGTGATTGGCCTCGTCGAACATCTCTATTAGGAGACGACCAAATACATCACAGTGGCCAGAGCCCCACGAGGTGTGATGGGCATTAAAATCGCCTAAAAGAACAATAGGAGAGGGGACGGAATAAATTACAAGAAAAATATCTGGCAGAAAGCAGAATAGGGGTCCCTCACCCCTATTCTGCTCTAATCCCAGATATTCTTCTATATAAATAGAAATAAAAGATATATCAAATACTCTAACAGCTACTAGGTTGATGTCTAAGGAGTGAGAAGGGAGGGGGATTTGAGAGAAGGGCAGGGTACGCCTGACTAACAGGGCACTACCTGCTTGCGAGTCTGACCTGTCATCTCGTATAAAGGAGTAGCCCGGGATCCGAAAATTGGATCCAGGCTTCAGCCATGACTCCGAGATGGCAATAACTGACGGGCAGAATTTAGAAATTAAGGGAATGAGTTCAGATTTGCGCGAAAATGGAGACTGGATCCATTGTTACCAGTTAATGCAAAGATCTGGGACAGTTTTTGGGCAACATTGGACGGTAAGGATGAGTTGGTTGATGAACACAACTCGATTAAAATGTTCAATAGAGTTTCAATGAGGAAGCTTTGTCGGTTGTCCGACACTGGGGCCGGGGCTTGGGACATAATGGCATGGCCATTAGGGAGGGATGAGGATAGCGTTGAGATTATTTCTTGGTGGGATGCTTTGTTCTTGGTGGGATTTACCCAAGGGTACTTTAGGACGAGGTTTGGCATGAACATTTTTAACATAAGAACAGTATATAGGAGAGTTGGTTGAGGTGGAAGGATCTTGTGGATCAAGATTAGTGGTAGAGAACATAACTTGAGCGACCTCAGTATATGCTCTTCCAACCTTAGGGAAATTAGTCGCAGCTTCCTCATACGAGATTCCATTCTGCGACATAAGCATTTAAACAGATTTTTGCCTATCCTGTTCAGGACAAAGCCTGCTGGTTTTATAATGTCGGCCTGAGCAATTGAGGCAAGAAGCTTTAGACTCTTCCAAGTCACAGCTTTTACCCGTGTGTTCTTTAGAGCATTTAAACGGCGCTAGAAACGGGGCTTGGAGCGGCACTGAGCTTTTACATGACCAAAACGACAACAGTTAAGGCATTGAATTGTTGGGAGCTGGTATGTTTCAACCGGTAGTGAGGTGTGGTATGAAAAGACTCTTTGAGGCAGAACTTGACCTCTAAATGTGAGAACTACTGATTGAGTTGGGATCCAGGTTACTTTGCCGTCATCATTTGATTTTCTATTTAACCTACGAGCTTTAACAACAAATCCACAACCATTTAGAACTTCCAAGCTGGTTGCGAATTCCTCCATTGACATATCAACCAGGACATTTCTGACAAGACCCATTCGAGTAATGTTGAATGTCGGTATTGATGCAACATACTTGTACGGAGTAAAGAGAGTTGTATTATCCAGGAATTTATTAGCATCAGTTGCCGTGCGGAATTCAACGGAAACTCGCTTTCTGCCAACTTGTTTAATTCCATCTGAAAAAATGTTAGACACGTGATGATTGCTCAAGAAGTGTCCAAATTTAATTGGGCGGATTGTTGTTCCAGCTGACGGGTCGGGTTCTACTCTAGCAACATGAATAACGAATGGACCTTTGTCTGCAGTCGAGTATTATTTAACTCCAATAACCATGATAGCGTGCAGCCAAATTGTTTGGATGGAGGCAGCGGCCATGTCCGGGGATGTGATGGTTTTTTTGTTTTGGGGAATAGGTGAACTTTCGCCATCTCACACCATTCTACG
The DNA here is from genome assembly GCA_918857605.2 of Philereme vetulata. Taxonomy (NCBI): domain Eukaryota; kingdom Metazoa; phylum Arthropoda; class Insecta; order Lepidoptera; family Geometridae; genus Philereme; species Philereme vetulata. The sequence continues at coordinate 4,195,501 of OU975482.1, forward strand.
TTTAGAGCCTGAGCCTGAGCGATTCTCCTCAGGAATCACAGGTGAGATAACCATCTTATCTGGCGGATCAGGAGGGGGGTCCGGAGGAACAACCTCCATCTTCCCGCTGAAACCCTCTAAAGTTTAGAAATTAAAACTAGTTAGTAAAATACAAAGTTACACCTTACCACCAATGCACCAACCCACCACCACTAAAATGAAATAAATCAACTTGAGAATGAGAAAGTGTCTCTGCCAGAAAACAATTTAAAACTCAAAGGCATCTCGCTAAGACGCTTACTGCTCCAGTACCAGAAGTCAATCCGAATCGAGACTTACCACAGTTTTAAATGAAAGAACTGTCAAAAGTCATAGTTTAAGCTCGGCTTTCGCATCGATCTAAACGTATTCGCGACTAAACATCTTTAAATTTTACGTGTTCGTATGATTTGACAACTCTTTAAATTAGCCAACTAGTCGCCCATAAGGTGACCTGTGCAACGATGCCTAAACGTATATAGTGGCTAAATATGATTTTAGGAGTTTTCTAATCATACAAATACGTCAAACTAGAACATATCTAGTCGCTAAATACTTTTAGGGATCGCTGTGCAAGTCGCTGACTTTACACAGATAAAAGATAGACTGTGGAAGAAATAAACGATTTCACTCCTTGGTTTGTGTATGTATAGGGCAGGTCAAGGAGTGCAAGGAGTCAAGGAGTGTATATTATATAATACGTCTACAATATGTTCCTCACATGTAAGTTATGTGAAATGATTCTATAGTACAATTTAAGGTAAAGTGTACGGTCGATATATAGTTGTAAATTAATTGTTTAATAACGAATTAATTAATTGTTACTTTTTCGTAAATTATAATATACGATAGAATATTTAAAAAAAATCTTTCATGACTTTTTGGTTGGTTAACATTAAACAAGTTTTGTTTTTGTCACAGTAGCCAAAAAGAATTCTACCTCTATTAAGATAACTTTTAACAACTGGTCATCTATGATATAATCACATTACCAAAACATAAATGCTCTCTTGTTATTGTGAAATAATAGTATGTAATTAAGTATATGTAAGTAGGTACGCAGCATGGCATGCTCTTTACTTTAACCGATTTTAAATGTTATGTATTTGTTTTTATTATTTTTTAGTATGTGTAAGTGATTACCTGCATTTATTTTAATTTAAAACTTAATTAGGTTTTGCGGCAAATTGGGAGCAATAATCTAAACAATCATGTATTAATTTTTAACCATTTTATTTTAATAAAAAGTGAAAGACAGTGTATTACAATTTTATAAATTGTTATTTTTAGACTACTTCGAATTTGATTATTTGTTGGCAAGGATGACACCATTAACAATTAGTGGATTTGATTTTCGGGCAGCAATCGGGGTAGGGTTTGTCTTTCTCTTCGACGAGTTCTTCAGAGGGTTGGACTGCAACTGCACTGCAACTGAAATTAATAAATCTTTGATTAAAAGAAACAAATGTTAGAGATGGGTAAAAGTCATTGTTTGATGCCATTGACGACCTCCGAGGCGCAGTGGGAGAACAGCCGGCTGAGACGCCAGGTGGTCGCGGGTTCGATTTCCGCTGCGGGACAAATGTTTGCATGGTCTGCAGATATTTGTTCCGGCTTTCGGTATTTATCTATATTTTTTTTAAAGAATAAGAATATTGCTTTGACAAAATATACAAACAATCAATACATAAAATATTAGGTTGGTAAATTAAACTAATATTAAGATAATGCGACACAATTATTTAATGAGCCTCAGTTGCCTAGACTGAAAAGCCTGTATGATAGGCAGAATTATATATATTTACAAAAAAAATCTACAAAAGTAGGTATGCTATCAGTTATCTGATTCCCATAGTACAAACTTTGCTTAGTTTGGGGCTAGATAGCGCAGTGTGAAATGTCCAGCATATTTATTTATTTATAATAAGACACAAAGTCTATCATCATCATTATCATCAGTCCATAGGTAGCGACTGCTGCGTTCCCTTTCGATTAAGTCTTAATTTCCCGGCCCGACTTGACTAATATGTTTAGACATCCCGACGCGTTTAATTTCTTTCAAGTTTTTTTTTCCATATAGGAGAAAAAAAATAGAACGAGTTTTACCCTCGGCATGCTTGGTAGAGTTTGTCAGACCCGAGCTGGCACATAAACTGTTGCATTTCATTAAAATTTTAATTCGGAGCGTAACCGCCCTACGAGTACACGCCCTCTCTCTCTACCCATGAAATAAGCGTGAAGCGAGCTCTCGTACAAGAAAATGCGCAGGACTCACTGAATTCTCTGATAATGTTAAGGGCAAGGGCTGTTTATTGAAAGAAAGAGTTACCTATATAAGAAAAGTAATTAATAAAGGTTGATTTATTTAATTTTTACCCTTAGTTATACACCCCCTATTAAAGAGAAGAATTAGAACACCTTATTTATTAAAAGTTATATGAAAAACTAGCTTCCGCCAGCGGCTTCGCACGCCTGGTCTGTCAAAAAAATTAACCTACGTTTGAAACCAGGTCATGTTCTATCTAAATTCCATACTTTATCAAAATAAGCTAAGCCGTTACGACGTGATTGACAAACAAACAAACATCCAAACTTTCGCATTTTGAGATGTGCAGTTGAACAGACCCACAGAGAAAAATATTTTTTTTTCTTAAAAATAAACCAAAATAATTAATAAAAAGAATTGGTAGTTTCCAAAGAAAAAAACCTTGTAACTAACTGCAAAAGAAAAGGTAGCTGCCCTCAATGAGGCCTGTATAATTTTAATTATGCCGCCGGCCTGTATAATATTACTTTACATATTATCCGATAACTGATTCCCAAAGTAGATATATATTTCCTTAGTTTGAGGCTGTGTACGCTGTGCACAGATGCTGTGGCTTCACTTATAGCTTGCGGCTTCGCGTATTATTTAATGTATAAAGTCCAGCGAATATATTTTTATACGTGACGAAAAAACCTTTTACCCCTTTTTGCACACGGATTAGTGTGAGGTTTGACATAGTTTAAATTTATATGGAGAAGGAGGGGCGAAAGATAAAACTAAGACAAAAAATATTCCGTCGCGGGACGCCCGGTAGCTGTGAAACATCTAAATTGCTGGTTAGGGAAAGAATTTATACTCGTCTTAACTAAACTTATCATACGTAATATAAAAATGCGTTATATTACGTATTCTGTAAGTAAAATGGGGTACAAAGTTATTATATTAGACTTACCCATTGATGAGGACATTATCCTGACGGCAGACATATTCGGCGCAATCTTTGGTGCTGGGAATAGACTGTCCAAGCGGCACCACTTTATCAAACTCTGACATGTAGCATCCTTCCTGGTTTTCTGAGAAGAGAACCATAAGTTTGATTAAATATTTTGTTATGCTCGTGTTGGACCTAGCACAGTGATGAAATCCGTATGACTGCGACGGTACTGGAGTACGGCTGGGCTGTATCATATTAATCTTAAATGCAAGGTTAATGTTTCAAGTTGATTTTGATCGACATCGAGTACGTATAGCGTTTTGGTTGGTACACGACTATTAAAATATTATAAAAACCCCTAAGAAAAAATATTTATATATATATTGTCACCCAAATATACTTATCAATACCCACCCGATGGATGGACCGACGGACGTTAAACTATAAGAAGTTTGACTAAGGAACCCCTAAAAAGACTTACTGCGAGTAAACTTTACCTAGGACAAAAAAACCCTAAAAAAAACTTACGGAATCTGTCTGGCTTTGGTTCCAAGGGACTGATCGCCTGGGAAGCCAAAGTGATGGCCAATGCACTGAACAACACGATAGTTCCACTCCACATTTTGACGAGTTATGACGAGGCATGGAAATGATTGCTACTTTTATAGCAGCATATCGGGTATGGCACCTATTGTTAACCTTAGAGTAAGTTACCAAAATCAATATTTGAAGTTGATAATGTACATATGTGTAAATTAAATTAAATACTCATTTATTTCAGATGTCCAAAGATCCATATCTAAAGGTTCTTATACACTATGTTAGTAAATTAAAGTTAAAAATTAAATTAAATTGAGCGTGTCAACAAAGCTTAGGTGTGTAGGCGGGTAGGCTGCCTACACAGAACCCCCATGCAGTAGTTATAGAGAGGGCTGTCATACTTGTCCGCTATTGTCCTCAGAATGGTGTTGGTAGGTACTCCCGCGTACTATTGTAGGCAACGCGGCTGCCTTTTTCCTCATACAGGCGGCGAACCCATACGTGCGCGCCTCCGCAAACATGCCAGAGGCGCTGCAGAACCGCTGGAGGTCAACAACATCCTGAAGGCATTATTGTATTAGACGCGAAGTGTGTTAGCGGACTTTAGAGTGCACGTGAACCCTAGGCTGCTCGTGTAGAACGTTTCCCAAAAATACTTAAATAACGTAATTTTAACCTTATCAGAGCAACGAGCAAACCTGCGGACCAACATGTTAGCGCCCTTCGCTCCCTCTCTATATCCTCCTCGTTTTTTAGGTTTTCTGTGACTATATGCCCAGATAGGTACCTAACCTTGTTACTTTTTAAAAATCATTGTTATTTAGTTATAGGTATTAATTTATTATAATATGTGTAAGTATTATTCATATTGCCTGTCTGACATGTTGAATTTGATCATTAATTATTTTTATTTTAAACTAGTTGATCCGGCGAACTTCGTACTGCCTTGATATGTATATGACGCAGGCTGCCAATGTGCGTCACTGTTATTAATTAATTGATTGTGACATAATTCGTTTAGTGGTTAGGCTGAATATAATATTCATGACATATTATTGGAAATACGATTTATTACTATATTAGTTTTAATTATTTATATTTATACAATTTGACAATGCTTTTGCTGCATCCAATTAATTGATTTTTACATACTTAATATTGTTATTAATAGTTAGTTAGATATTGTACCTAATAGTTTGTTAATTTTGATAATTTATATATCTGTTTATATGACTAGTCTAAATACATTTGAATATGTCTATGGATGAATAAATACAATACAAATACCGGTAGAGTTGTCAATCCGCCATCATTGGCTGTATCTATTTATGAGAAAATTATTTTATTAATAAACTTTTAAATACTTTATTATATTTAATTTTCTTCATCGTTTTTTTCTATTGAATTTTTCCGATATTTTAATATTTATTCTGCTATTCGGGGCAAAGAAAAATCCAACCAATCAAAGATCATCAAAATCGTTCTAGCCGTTCTTGAGTTATAAATGGTGTAACTAACCCGACTTTGTTTTATATATAATATATATAGAAGATAGGATATGTATTTTTTTTTTTGTTTTTAGACCTAATTTATTAATGTAATAATCACATTAAAATCATTCGCCTCTGTGGTAGAAAATAACTTTAACCCGTATTTGAAGTAAATCAAAATTTGATTGATTGAGTGATTTCGCATTCTCGTATAATGATATTATCAGTTGTTTACTTCTATTTCACATGTTTTTTTTACATTGTCAGTCCTCATCTTTGAACACGTTTCACGTTGAATGAAACTAATGGATGAATTTGAATGTAATTTCCCAAATCTATATTTATGTTATTAACTAAATGGATGATTTGGTATCCCAAACCAACCTTATAGTAATTAAACAATCTATGGTTATATAACACAGGCTGGTGAAATAACTCAATTTGAATTTAGAAGAAACATTTATTGTTCAGATACAGAAATAGAGTCCTTCAGTCGCGGGCAGCAGTCAGGGTAGGGCTTCTCCGTGTCCTCCACCAGCTCGAAGGGAGGAGTGGCTACGGCCAGGCCGCACCTGAAATCACATAAACATATGAAAATAAAAAAACCAAGGCAACCTTGTTAGGGTTCTGTAGTTCATCTAATACTTTTAATTTCTTTTATGTTGAACAGTAGGCTAATTGTTTATGCTGCGGTCTTTATTTTGTCGGAATTTTTACTAACTTTTACCGTTTAGGCTCCGGCCTTTCAAGCCAATAAGCGCGTGTAAACCGTTCGTTAGTCAATTACAGCAATGGCCGTTCGAGACGCATTGACGTAATTGACTACGTCAATGGGCCTCGATCGGCAATCTTTGCTTGTTTTAAACATGGTCTGATGTTTAATGTAAATGTGTGTAGGTTAAGCCTTGTAGTTTTTAAGTTTTTAAAGTTAAAAAAGTAAAAGTTAAGTTAAGTTTTAAACTGAACTTTGACAAAATTCACAGATCACATCAGCGACCCCACAGTGCTGAAATTTGGTATACGCATACCAAATTAGCTTTAATGACACAAATACAGGGAAAAATCTGAAATCCAGAATAACTGCATTTTCTACCCCTAAATAATTTAACCAATTAACATGAACTGCCGTTACTGTAATTTGAATGAAGCTGTGGGTTAAGTTACTTGGTTACGCATTTCGTGGCACTATTTTTACAGTCAAAGATTACAAATAATATTTCTTTGTTTTTATGGGAGACTCGCGAGATCTCAGTTCGGGTCGAACCACTAGTTTAACCATGCCTGTCTGTCCGCCCGTAGGTCAGGCCGTCTATCTCGTAGAGTGCTGTACCTAAAGCTGCAATTTGGAATGTGACACCTCGCACTCAACGACTCCTAGTACTGTTATCAGGTCATCTTTCCATCTAAAAAGAGGTCCAGCCTATGCTGCGTTTTGCAGTGTTTGCTCCTAACTCGAGAACTTTTCTGCCTCAACGTCACAATCGAGCGAGTGTGTCTCAGTTATTGTGCGAGTATTTAATTAGATATGTATAGGTACTTATGTTAAGTTAGTTATGTTAAGTCTCTATTGTAATATGGGTTGTGTTTTTTTTGTGTGCCCTTTTAACCTAAAATATGTAAGTTTGAATATGAACGTATATTATAATTTTTATTGTTTCTTGTAGTAGTTTTAGATATAACGTATGAGATTCTCTCTGTAAAGTTATATTTAAGTGTAAATAAACGAATTTGAATTTGTCAGTCCTTCGAGCTATGTGCCCAGTCCACTGACTTCAGTAGTATCGCCAGAAGCAGTAGATATACATACGAGGTATGGTACACCCAGTTTTTCTCGCAACGATACTCCATACACTCGGTGGTCGAAGGCTGTGACTGTTCGAATGGAACCACACTATCAAGTTCTTCAATGTAACAGCCTTCTGCATCTTCTGAAATCACAATTTTAACTTATACAAGTCTACCGATAGGTACATATCTAAAGACTAAATGAACACTTAAAACGTAACTAACATACAAACAGGCAGACAGACTGAGAGACAGAGTTACATACTTTCGAATAAAATTATAATATTAGTATACATATTCTTATACTAATATTAGGTAAGTATAATACAATATATTATTTAGTATAAGTAATATACTTAGTTTACTCATTTGTTACATGTTTTCATTCGTTATTATTCTTATTAATATCAGCCCCTACAGGGCAAAGGACTCCCTTCGCTCTTGCCACGAATCCCGGTTATTGGCTAATTGGGGCCACTCTGGAATGCATTCAGTTCATCCCTCCATCTCCGCCTAGGTCTACCACGAGGCCGCCGCCCGTTTGGAACCCATTCATTCATTCCATTCATTTCATTCCAAGCTGTCCGATTATGGAACGCCTTGCCGGTCTCCATTAAGAAATCCCCCTCACCTTCCGTATTTAAAGCTAGACTCAAAAACTTTTATCTCCATGAAGAGTCATGATTCATCTGATCTCTAATATTATTATTGTAAGTATAAGTATGTAAGTACATATTTATTTATTTTATATATGATATTTATTTATTTATTTTAAGTTATTTATGTACCTAATATGTATGTATATAAAACTAATTTATGTGTCTATTATTAAGTTTATTCTTTTTACACCTCGGCCAATCTTCCATTAAGCAATAATCCTCTCCATCCAAAGGTTGTCTGGAAGAGATCGCTTTGTTAAGCGATAAGACCGCCCATTATGCTTACTTTTATTTGTTTTTTTCTTTAAATCTGTTGTGTCTAGCTTGTAAGGTATAATAAAGAATTTTCATTCATTCATTCATTCATTCATTTTTTGATTGAGTTGAGTAGTTCCTTTTATTATATTAATTCCAATCCTTCATTCGGTTAGTGGAAGGCTTCCAGTGAACGTTTCGTTAATTGTTTGATTAATTAATTCATTATCCATTCCATAGATTATCGTGTTCCAGGGCTGTCGGTAGGATTTCCCGTCACGCTAGCCTTAATGATATCATCGCGTCAACGTTCCAGCCGTTCTCGAACCAAACGGTCTGTTACGTGACGATGGTATGACTAACGGTATGACTCTTATACCTTGGGAGAAGGGTAGACCTTTGGTGTGGGACGCCACGTGCGTCGATACTCTTGGGCCATCTCATCTGTCTGGTACAGCTGTTGGGGCCGGTGCGGCGGCAAATTCAGCCGAAGATCTCAAGTGGCGCAAATAGGAAGCCTCGACCAAGCTTACATATTTGAGCAATTTGGGGTCGAGACCCTGGGTTCATGGGGTACCGGGGCCCATCACGTTTTCAAAATTCTTTCTGGGCGTCTGGTCGAAGCGAAGTGTGATCCGAGAGCTGGTGCTTATCTGAGTCAACGCATACACATTGAAATTCAGCGGGGCAATGCAGCCAGTGTCTTGGGGACACTTGCGCCTGGTAGTGATCTGGAGCATTTGAGCTACCTATAGATCGTTTGCAACAGTCTTTATATGATTCAACTGTGTCTTCTGTATTTTATTGTGTATAGTTTCTGTTATTGAAAAAAAAGATTAATTCATTTGGACAGACCTCACTCTGGACTAAAAAATACTAGCTTTCTCTGGACTGAGGAGACGTGCATACGATTACCTACACAGGATAAATGATATATCAAGACACAAGATGCAATCAAAAGCGAATGTGGAAATAAGTTATGATACTTACTGAATTTTTCAGGTATTGGCTTCAATTTGCTCACACTTATTTCTGCACTCAGAATTGCACAGAGCACACAAAGCACGATGCATCCTCCAAACATTTCGCAGTAAAATGAATATATCGTCTACATAGTTGTTTCTCGTCTATATTGGAACCTGACCTATTAATAAGTGAATAGGTCAATAGACTATAGGTATTTTGTTATATGCTAAAGCTCAGACATACGATAACTTTACACAATGATAAAAAGCGGTGAGCCGCACTTTTACAAAGTTCTGTCTTGAGCGAGGTATTTGTTTTGGATTAACTAACTTCAACCGGCACATCTACACGTGGTTAGTCAATAATAATAAAAAATTTACGCGAAAAACCACTTAGATGTGCCAACATTCACGGTGTTCGGTCAAACGGTGTCGGAGTTTATCAATCTCAAAATACTAGTGGTTGGTTCCGAACTGAGCTCTCGCGAGACTACTATAAAAATAAAAAAAATATTATATGTAATCTTTGACTATCAAAACAGTGCCACGAAATAAAAAACCACATTACTTCGGCTACAGTTTCATTCAAATTACAGGTAACGGGAGTTCATGTATGGGGTTACGGTTTTTTGGGGTACAAATTGCAGTAATTCTGGATTTAAGACTTTTAACTATATTTGCGATACATAAGCTATACGCATACCAAATTACAGCACTGTGGGGTCACTGGTGTACCCTGTGAATTTTGTCAAAGTTTAGTTATATTATGGCTAATAACTCAAAAACTACAAAAACAAAATCCCCGAACATTTTTAGCTTATTGAGTCGCACCAAAATTGTGCCATCACCTATGTATCAAATTTCACGATGATCGGATCAACGCTTCAAAAGTTATCCTCGGACAAACATACATACAACGCCGATTTGCCAAGTTGACTTAGAGATCTCGCTTCGCTCGATCTATACCAACTTCCGTTTCTATAATTGTATAGATAACATATAGCAGCCTCATATGAAACAACGAAAAAACAGGGCACATGTTTATTTAACATTCTTACATTATGTATAGTACAAAGGCAGAGCACGTTTGCGGTTTAAATTCAGCAGTCTACGATGCAGCCAAAATATCTGGGCGTCGTGTGAAAAATGTATACTGCGGCTTAAGGCTAGTTCTAATAAGATGGTGTGTAAATGTGGTAGTTTTTCATGGGTCCCTAGCCCTTGGAGTAAACGTTTTTTAGTGCTACTTCTAGGTAAGCATATGACACACACTGGCTCTACGAGTATCTATAGAGCGAGGATCTGCGCGCTATACACGGTGTCCTTTAAATCACTGTTTTCCCAGAACAAACGTTGTTTAGACCATGGTCTACTAACAGTGTATAACATCAAATTAAAAAATAATACGGAATTGGTCTTTGAAAAATATAAAAAGTTGCGAAGTTAAAATGTCTATTTTAACGTTACACCCTACAACATAGTCAGCGCGCTGATCGGGTACCTATCTATCTAAGGAGTAGGTAATACGCTACGATTAGCGTACCCATGAACTTTATGTCACGGTTAGTTTTTGAACAACGTTAGACTTTTTTGAGAAGGTCTAGATTTTATTTTTTTATTCTTTTATTTGATGCTACAAACAGTTATTAGACCATGGTCTGAGCAACGTTTTTTTTGGGAAAACAGTGATTTAAAGGACACCGTGTGGACTGGATGGAAACCGAAAATCAGGCTCAGTGGCGCCACATCTAACATCGAACTAGGATGATGATGAGTATAGCATTGCTGGATATTTCACACAGCGCTATCTAGCCCCAAACTAAGCTGAGCTTGTACTATGGGAAATACTTATATACTTTTTTGTTTTTAAATACATACTTACAATATAGAATAACATCCAGACCCGGAACAAATATCTGTAGATAATGCAAAGATTTGGTCCGCGACGGGAATAGAACCCGTTATCTCTTCCATCTCAGCCGGCTATTTGCCCACTCCGCCACGGAGGTCGTATGTAAACTAAAAAATATGTAATAGGTGAACTTATTGAATACAAAAATATGTTTATGGTTTTTCAATAGTCGTAGCTATCATTTCACCAATGTGTATTTTATCTAAAATGTGTAAGAAAAATAAGTACTTACATAAAAAACACGTAGAAACAAAATTACTTACATTTGTTTACTAAGTTGTTTGTATGATGTTTGCATGATCTACAGATATTCGTTCCGGGTCTGGTTGTTTCGTTATACAGAGTGTTTTTTTTAACTGTAACAGTACGGCAGCACCCATAACCAGAGGAGATACAGGTGGAGTTTCTTTTAAAACATCAGCTCGTTTTCGAAGAAAAACATTTTGGCATTAAATTTTTTTTTGGTCAAGTGTGAGTAGCGCCTTAACCCTTAACCACCTAACGGCGGTCACAGTGACTCCAGCGGTTTTAATTTTTTGAATTATTCCAATACTATGCGAGCTATGCGTCTGTGAGTTCATCTACTTTACCCCCCCCCCCCCCCGCTCCCCAGTACGCAGTGTACGCTTGGTCGCTTCACACGTTCGCGCGTGACACAAGAGTTACAGTTAATTATACTTTGTTTGCGGTCATGGTGACCGCCGTTAGGTGCTTACGTAATTTTTAATAAAATCAGTTCTTTTTATTTTTGTAGCTTTATTCTCTCTGATGACCGACTAAACCGACACATCTTGGGATGATTAGAACAAATTTCTGATTCAGAGACGGAAAATGAAAGAAATGAGCCAGATTGCCAAACGAAGACTGCAGCGACATCGAAGATATCCAGGTTGATCATTTTATCAGAGACGAGTGTCAGTCTGACTCTGATATTCCGCCGCAATTTCTCCCCAGTCGTCATCGAGAAGCCGGTTCGTCAATTTTTGGGTTCACATCAGATGCAACCTTGGTGTCTTATGTCCCAAAACCAAAAAAATCAGTTCTTGTCCTGTCCAGTATGCACCACACACCAACCCTTGATCCAAATACGCAGACACCGGAAATAATTATGTTTTATAACAGCACCAAAGGCGGCGTAGATATGCTAGACCAGAAATGTGCTATGTACTCAACTTCTCGACGAACCCAACGATGGCCTATGGCGATATATTATAGAATGCTGGACATTTCTGACGCAAATTCATACATCGTAATTAACATGAACCAAGCTCAGACGAAGGTGCGAAGGTTTAATTTCATGAAACAACTGGCTGAAGATCTTGTAAAACCTGATTTGGAACGACGTGTGAACAAGCCCGGTTTACATCGAGAACTTCAAGGCGCTATTCGCCGCGTACTGAAGAAGAACACTACCTCAACTGATAACATCGAAAGGTTTGAAATCAGGAAGACTTGCTCAACTTGTGATGCTAAAAAAAAACGCAAAACATCACATGTGTTTTCAATGTAAGAAACCCATTTGCGTTGAGTGTTCGCAAAAGATGTGCGTAAACTGTCGTCAAAAGTTGTAACTGTTTACCCATTGTAATTTCATAAAAAAAGTGATTTGATTGTGCCATTAATAGTTTTATATAAAAGTTTATACATTAGAGTACCAAAACATTAAAAGAATTACTCAGGTTTTACTTATAGTTACTTGTCAGATCTCAGATTTTTCTAATGCCTAGATTTTGTACTAAAATGTTTAAGTTAATTATAAGCATTGATTAATAATATGTATAAATATTCTTTTTCAAAGTTTTTTAACGTCTTTATAATAAAAAAACAATAAAGATTACGATCTGTCTTTCATATATATCATTTGTAATTTTTTTAATACGTAAAACAGAAAATAATAAGCGGTCACCATGACCGCCGTTAGGTGGGAGTTTAACTCAAAAACACGTTAGGTGGCTAAGGGTTAAAATGAATCAAGTTGGTAATTTTTTTTGATGCCGTTCGATGCAGTCCTATGTAAGGATCATTTTATTGTATCAGATGAAAATAATCTGAACAGCGGAAGTTAGTCAAATTTGATATGAAGTATTCTCATACAACAGGACAAACAAAATTCCTTCTACAAACATTTTATTAGATTCTAATTGCACATTAAAGAAGTATTAATACTGTAGCGATTAAGAAGTTTAGGAACTCCGTGCTCTCATGAGCAATTCAAAAACATTTCGTATTTCAGAACAATTTTGAATTTCGAACATGGTTCTTGCACCTGTCGGACTTTTATATCAGTCATTGCATCATCTTATTTGTCCTGTCATGGCATTGTCAAATACGCAAAAAGTAGACTTAATTGAAGTATACTTCCTTAACCGACGAAGCCCAACTAATGCGCTGAAGTGGTATCAGGAACGCTACCCAGACCGCGATTGAGGAAGTATGCTTCAACTAAGTCTACTTTTTGCGTATTTGACAATGACATGATAGGACAAATAAGATGATGCAATGACTGATATAAAAGTCCGACAGGTGCAAGAACCATGTTCGAAATTCAAAATTATTCTGATATACGAAATGTTTTTGAATTGCTCATGAGAGCATGGAGTTCCTAAACTTCTTATTCGCTACAGTATTAATACTTCTTTAATGTGTAATTAGAATCTAATAAAATGTTTGTAGAAGGAATTTTGTTTGTCCTGTTGTATGAGAATACTTTTTATCAAATTTGACTAACTTCCGCTGTTCAGATTTTTTTCATCCGATACAATAAAATGATCCTTACAAAGGGTTGCATCGATCGGCTTCAAAAACAAAATTTACCAACTTGATTTATTTTAAGGCGCTACTTACACTTGACCAAAAAAATTATAATGTCAAAATGTTTTTCTTTGAAAACGAGCTAATGTTTTAAAAGAAACTGCACCTGTATCTCCTCTGCTTATGGGTGCTGCCGTACTGTTACAGTTAAAAAAAAAACACTGTATATTAAAAGTATGTATTTACAAAAAGTACCGTAAAGGCTACAGTACCATAGACCACATACATACGCTGCGGCAAGTCATACAGAAGACCGAAGAGTATAACTTGCCGCTATGTCTCGCGTTTGTGGACTATGAGAAAGCCTTCGATTCGATCGAAACATGGGCAGTGCTTGAGTCTCTCCAATGATGCCGTATTGACTATCGGTACATCGAAGTGTTTGTATAAAAACGCCACTATGTCAGTCCGAGTACACGAACAGAGCTCGAAGGCGATTCCCTTAAAAAGAGGCGTAAGACAGGGAGATGTAATCTCTCCGAAACTGTTTACGACCGCATTGGAAGATGCATTCAAGCTTCTGGAATGGAAAGGACTGGGCATCAATATTAACGGCGAATACATCACTCACCTTCGGTTTGCCGACGATATTGTGGTCATGGCAAAGTCGATGGAAGAGCTCAGCACGATGCTCGAAGGCCTCAATCGAGTCTCCCAACGGGTAGGACTTAAAATGAACATGGACAAGACGAAAATCATGTCGAATGTCCATGTCGTCCCTGCCTCAGTTATGGTTGAGAACTCGGCTCTTGAAGTTGTCGACGCGTATGTATACCTAGGACAAACAGTCCAATTAGGTAGGTCCAACTTCGAGAGGTCAATCGTCGAATCCAACTCGGATGGGCAGCGTTTGGGAAACTTCGCAACGTCTTTTCGTCCAACATACCTCAGTGCCTTAAGATGAAAGTCTTCAATCAGTGTGTGTTACCAGTGATGACATATGGAACTGAGACGTGGTCCTTCACTATTGGTCTTATGAATAAGCTCAGAGTCGCTCAACGAGCTATGGAGAGGGCTATGCTCGGGGTTTCGCTACGGGATCGAATCAGAAATGAGGAGATACGTAGGAGAACTCAAGTCACCGACATAGCCCGACGGATTAGCACGTTGAAGTGGCAATGGGCAGGCCATATATCGCGCAGAACAGAAGGCCGATGGGGCCGAAAGGTTCTCGAGTGGAGGCCACGGACCGGCAAGCGCAGCGTAGGACGTCCACCCACAAGATGGGCAGACGACTTGGTAAGAACCGCAGGTCGGTGTTGGATGCAGGCCGCTTCCAACCGCAGTTCCTGGAGATCAATGAGGGAGGCCTTTGTCCAGCAGTGGACGTCCTACGGCTGATATGATGATGATGATGATGATTTACAAAAAAAGTATATAGGTAAGTATTCTATCAGTTATCTGGTTCCCATAGTACAAGCTCTGCTTAGTTTGGGGCTAGATAGCGCTGTGTGAAATGTCCAAAAATATTTATTTATTTATATTTATTTATAAGTAAATTTTAGGCAAATCTCTACATTTCCAGTGACTACAGATTTAAAAAAAATGCCCTATAGGTATTCCATAAAATGGATATTGTGTGTGCACCCACCTCATAATAAAGAATTTGGTGCAGGTGCATTAAAGTTTGCATTGTCGAGTCCACGTCGTTATTTACCTAATTCAGCGCAAAACTACATCCTTTAATAATATCTTATGTTATCGAGGAATAGTGGCGCTAAGCTCGACTGATATTATTTTTACTGTCGGATATACATAATTTACATAATTTTATTCAGATACTGTAAATTTATCCGACCTTTTGCACTTTAAATCCAGTTTTAAAGGCATCAAATAACACATTTAGCTAGTAGGTAATTTTTTTTGTAGTAGATCTTTTTGAACAAACCAAAATCCATTTAGTTCAACTTATATGTTATTATTGATTGATTGAAAATACTTTATTGCACTTATAAAACTAGTACAAAGGCGAACTTAATGCTGAAGAGCATTCTCTTCTAGATAACCTTTGTGTATTACTGTATATATGGAAAAAAAATCAGTGCTAAAGTTAACTATAGTGTGACCATTAGTGCTGTGCACTCCCTGAGGTATACGCGCGGCGTGACGGGGGGGAGAATCGGCTGCTGCGCTCTGTCAGTTCGCCGTCAACGCTCGTGGCGGCAGGTATAGTGTGACCATTAGTGCTGTGCACTCCCTGAGGTATGCGCGGCGAGGTGGGAGGCACAGAAAAAACTGCATGAGTTCACATGAGATCAATACATGTCGGACATATCTTACGATATCAGTTTGCATTTCTAAGGCAAGACTTGTGGCGGGACGATGGTCGGAGGCTATCTATCTGTAATATATTATACTTACTTAGTTGATTAAAATGTAACTTAAATATACTCATATTTTATTAAAAATATGCAGGTGATAAATAAAAACTAAACTTATAATTCAAAGGACTTGTTTTATTGAACATTTTTTATATTTACAAACAATTATATATTCTAACGAAAGTTATTCTGACATAGATTCTATTTCAACTTCATCTTCCATTTCATATCACGAGATAACGCACGACCCATCTTTGAATATTTATCTCATGTGCGTCTGACATAGACAGTCCGATACAAATAACACTACCTGCCGCCACGAGCGTTGACGGTGAACTGACAGAGCGCAGCAGCCGATTCTCCCCCCCGTCTCGCCGCGCGCATACCTCAGGGAGTGCACAGCACTAATGGTCACACTATAGTGTTATTTGTATCGGACTGTCTATGTCAGACGCACATGAGATAAATATTCAAAGATGGGTCGTGCGTTATCTCGTGATATGAAATGGAAGTGAAGTTGAAACAGAATCTATGTCAGAATAACTTTCGTTAGAATATATAATTGTTTGTAAATATAAAAAATGTTCAATAAAACAAGTCCTTTGAATTATAAGTTTAGTTCTTATTTATCACCTGCATATTTTTAATAAAATATGAGTATATTTAAGTTACATTTTAATCAACTAAGTAAGTATAATATATTATAGATAGATAGCCTCCGACCATCGTCCCGCCACAAGTCTTGCCTTAGAAATGCAAACTGATATCGTAAGATATGTCCGACATGTATTGATCTCATGTGAACTCATGCAGTTTTTTCTTTGCCTCCCATCTCGCCGCGCATACCTCAGGGAGTGCACAGCACTAATGGTCACACTATAGTTGAATTTTAAGGAATATATCAAAATCCTATTTGAGGATTTTGTGGCAATCTTTATCAATATGCAGGTGTATGATTTACCTAATTAGATACTGAGGATTCATACATCATACATATATTAACGCCAAGGCTAAGCATGGATTAAAAAAAAGGATTTGCCGCTCGATAAATAGCACTACTCGTGTTATTTATTAATTTAAGGGGACACCGGAGAGACAATCGCCCATACAACACGTACTACCAAGATCATTTCTAATTGGAGCGTATTTCTACCTTAATAAGGTATTACTTTAATTTGTATAGTATTTATCTAGGTTCCCAACCATATATTAGATTAAAATACTTACCTAAAATGAAATAGAAGCGTATCGCATTCTGCATGTTTTTACGTCATAAAAGACCTGTTTTCAACCTAATTGTTTCGTATTAAAAACAACAATATCTTACGTATCCTAGTCATGGGAACATAGATTGTATCATCTAGTTACAGAATAACAACACAATGAGAAAATTACAACAAGTTTTCTGTCATAATTTTTGGTATTACGGAACACGGTCAAAACCTAATCAAATTTAGAATCGTTCTATTGCTATCACTGTCGCTCTGCGTGGCCAAACTTCGTCACTAAACAGGGATAGCGATATTCAGGCCGAAGTTTTTGACGCGGCCGAATTGAAGTTGCGCTCAGGGTTCGCCGGCGCGTTAATACTTTCACACAAAACAGAAAAGTGCTAAGAGGAATTAATGGTAATATCATTATTTACCAGTTATCCTGGTCGTGCTAAAAGCAATTCTCTATCAGTGAAATAATTTTATTAAATTAGACCTATTCTGCTGTCCAGTTTTTTTGTGAACTATATTTATTTCCATGGAAAACTCATACTTGGTAGTAAGTAGTGCCCACTTACTACCTAAAATGTTCCATATAGAAAGCCAAATGGTTCCTTAGGACGTTTCTCTGTATCTGCTATGGTTTTGGATTTTCCCATACTGTCCTAGTTAAGAAAAACACACTGTGTGTCTGGGACAGGACTTTAGATGGAGTAGGACATCCAAAACGTTATAAAATGGATCATCTTCAATTTATGGCAATGGGACGAGCCTCTCTGTAAGTTAATACAGAAGTGCTTTCTGGTCAATTGTATTAACGATTCAGACCAGGCTCGTCTTCTTGCCACAACCGAACGCGAGGCGGGCTACTGGCTGCAAGCTGTTCCCTCGGGGAATATTGGAACTCTACTTGACGACAGCAGTTTTTCATTTGCTGTTGGTCTGCGTCTGGGCATTTCCAGGACTGAGCCCCACCAATGTCATTGCGGTGGCAACGTAGATCGTTTGGGTCCCCATGGTCTTTCTTGCCACCGCAGTGCTGGTCGACTCTCACGCCACACCACCCTGAACGATGCCATCCGTCGGGCGTTTGTCACCGTCAACGTGCCAGCTCTACTCGAGCCGAACGGTATTTCACGAGACGATGGCAAGAGGCCTGATGGTTTGACGTTAATTCCGTGTAGTCGTGGGAGGTCGCTGGTGTGGGATGCAACTTGTGTTGACACACTGGCGCCCTCTCACCTTCATAGTACTTCCCGGGCGGCTGGTGCGGCAGCAGAGGCTGTGGAGAACCTCAAACGAAGGAAATATGATTTCCTGGGAGATCAATACATATTTCTTCCGTTTGGGGTCGAAACTATGGGTCCTTGGGGCTCGAGTACTCAAAAATTCATTAAAGAGTTGTCCAGACGCCTCATAGACACTACAGGTGACCAAAGAGCTGGAACTTACCTCTGCCAACGGATCAGCCTACCCATTCAAAGAGGTAATGTTGCCAGTTTTTTGGGCAAGTTACCTTCAGATGGAGACTTAAATGCAGTTTTTTATTTATAGGTTTATTTTAAATTTAGTTTAAGTTATTTGATTTAATTGTAGTTTTTATTGTTAATCTGTTTGATACTATTTTGCATATTGCCTAATAAAGATTGTTTTACAGACATTTTTTTCGAAAAAAAAAAACTTATATATGCCAATTAGAAGTTAGCATTTATTACCGTCTGCATAGAATCTTACTTTATTATTATGGCTTCATTAAATAAAAATTGACTGACCGCAAAAAATAATGCTAATTTAAAGTCTGCCGAGTACAGTTCGTATCAAAGTCATAAGATGGCGATTCATTATTTGATTTTAAAAGGCGCTTCATCATCATCATCATCATATCAGCCGTAGGACGTCAACTGCTGGACAAAGGTCTCCCTCATTGATCTCCAGGAACTGCGGTTGGAAGCGGCCTGCATCCAACGCCGACCTGCGGTTCTTACCAAGTCGTCTGCCCATCTTGTGGGTGGACGCCCTACGCTGCGCTTGCCGGTCCGTGGCCTCCACTCGAGAACCTTTCGGCCCCATCGGCCATCTGTTCTGCGCGCTATATGGCCTGCCCATTGCCACTTCAACGTGCTAATCCGTCGGGCTATGTCGGTGACTTGAGTTCTCCTACGTATCTCCTCATTTCTGATTCGATCCCGTAGAGAAACCCCGAGCATAGCCCTCTCCATAGCTCGTTGAGCGACTCTGAGCTTATTCATAAGGCCAATAGTGAAGGACCACGTCTCGGGTAAAAGGCGCTTACAAGTCGCGTATTTAAATTGAACGCGTATGAACTCGTGGGTACAGCTAGTACTAACGTTGTTTTAACTCATTCATTAGTGTATAATATATATATATATATATTGTTGGAAGAGCTTCGAACTACCCACGGCAAACACTATAAATATGGACGACGACGCGAGAAGGAGGGCCTTCTTTTCGCTGCGAATCGCCGTGCTGAACGGACGTACTGAGTATCACCTATAGATTTGTTATGTATTCTTATTTTCGTTTGGCCTAGATTGTTCATTTAGTTTTAATTATTTCTGTTTTAAATTAACTTATTTTTTTGATATAAAAGTGCTTCTGATTCCTAAAAATATATATAATATACATAAAATGTAATAAAGTCGTGTATTTGAATTGAACGCGTATGAAGTCGTGGGCAACAGCTAGTATTAATGTTGTTTTAACACGTTAGTGTAATATATATGACACTAACATCACTACACATATATCATTAGTTATATAACGAAAATGATTACCTAAGCTTCTTTTCCAAAGATATATATAAGTAAGCGTAGGTAATCTATTCTTGGAATTATCTGCCGTAATGATTATCGGATTTTCCCCGACTACTTTGCTTAAGTTATTTTTAGTACCTAGCAATGAGGTTTGTAAAGCATCCAAGTAAGAGAAGTAAACGCAAGCTAAATCTGGAATAAAGATTGGATCAGATATACTCTTTATTGCACACCAAAATCATAATCATCATCCTCATCTGCCTATACCGGTACCTACAGCTGAGTAAAGGCCTCCTTTTGCTTCTGCCACTTCCCTCGATCTTGAGATTCTCAGATCCAGGTGATGCCGACTAGATAACAATCGAAAAAAAAAACATTGTTTTCATGAACGCATTACAATTCAAATAAAAATCTAAACACTCAAATTTGCAGCATGAGGTACTGGTTTCCAAATTCCAACTGTAACGTTTTTAAAGCTTTGTCTAACTTTAAGCAGAAAGAGGCAAACTAGACGACCAGAGACCCCGCGGTAGGCCTCAACTCGTACGCGGTAGGTAGGTATATAAGTTATCTTAAAATACTTATAAATAGGCATCTACGCATGTAATTTAAAGAAGATTCGACAACTTTCTCCAAATATTGTAGATGTCTTATTAAATATTAATTTTATTAATTTATTTGTTTGTTAATTATAGTAGTGTATTTTGATTTGCAATTTTTTTTTATCAATGTAACATGTAATCTAACGTTTTTCGAGTAATTAAAGTGTAAATTTTAATAAATAGCTCAAAATTATTTATAATAATTAAAAAAAAAAAAATCGAATTCGAGTTTTTCTCGATTTTTTGCATTTTCTGAGAAAATTTACTATAGTAACATATATTTTTTTTTTCACCATCGGAAAGAAGAGATTCAACGAACAGAAAACATAATAACTTTTTGAAAAAAGCTGATATTTTGACGGGTGAATTTTCGATTGAAAATTAGGGTGCTTTTTCGATATTAATTCAAAATAAGGTGAAAAAATATTTTTTTTTAATCAAATAAATTACAGCGTATTTGGGACATAAAAAGGTAAGTTTTCACCAAATTTCGTTAAATTTTTTTTTTATAAAAGATAATAATAAAAAACCAAAATTGAAATTTTCACATAAATTTTGAGGTTATGTGAAAAAAGTGTATATACAAAAGTTTTAGATCTTTCTATTACCTACAACTTTGCCATTTGATTTTTTTCGATAGGACTTTTAGTTTTGCCGGAAATCGAGAAAAACCGTTTTTTACCCTTAAAAACACACCCCCATCCCCTTCCCGACCGCAGATCGCCCGTAAACTATTTTTCCTTTCATTTTTATAATATTCCCTTCCTTTTCTAATGGGTTTCATCCTACTATTATTTTTTTTGGGTTTTAAAAGTTATCGACCCTGGTCTAAATGGCCACTCGCGGCTTTAGCGCCTTAAATGATGATGATGATAACTTTAAGTTGACGCATATGCAGACTATCTATGATTTACTTAGCATCTTCGTTTCTTTTAACTTATTTTTAAATATTATTCTTTATGATACAGATATGACTAGGTAAAGTGCAATTATTGTTAAATCTTTGTAATTTTTATTAGTTTGTCTAATTTCTTCTCTGGGTAAATAAAAAACATGTTTAAGTACTTCATTTAATTTTATTCGATATCTCCCAATAATACTCCCATACTGTTACGTCCATTCGCTAGATTGATTATTTTGGCACAATATTTGGCATATTTTCACTACTTACAATACTGAAATGTTTATCTGTAGGTACAAATCAAACTTAAATGCGTTTCGAGTAAATTGCTTTTTGCTTTTGTGCAAAATAATAAGCAATTTCTTTACATTTTCAACCGAATTTAAGTTTGAGTTGACTGTGTCTTAGGAAGAAAATAATGTTGAAACACGATAGATATCATAACCAATCTCATTTTAATTAATATAAATATTTACAATAATAATTTAAAGTTTCGTAACAATATCTTTCATATAATTATGAAATCTCTAATTATTCGAGATAATAATAGTCTTTCTAAACATACAACGCACGAAAACAACAATTTTGCACAGTTTTACTTATAACAAATTAGGCACCACTAAATTTTGTAATAATCTTACTAGATAATAAATTACATAGAAAAACAATGCATTCAATTGTATGCAATTCAATCACTAATCACTAACAACACAATCATCAATATTATGTATTGGCAGTGACGTCATAATAGGTCACATTCCAAGAATAATCACTACAACTTTATAGAATTTAAATAATACCAAGATTCTATCAGTTTTCTTAGAAAATGTCACTTTAGACTCCGTTCATATATCTAAGACATTTTAAGCCTTATTTTAAAGATAGCTCTTTCTAAATTAAAAGACAAATTATCATTATCAGAATAAAGAATGATTGAAGTTATCATCGATCTTATAATTAACATTAAGAGAGAATGAAGGATAAATAACAAAACATTCGAGTTGTAGAGGTTTTCTTGGAATGATAACGTTTACAAAATGATTATACATTCCTCTATTTATAAAAAAAATGTCTTTGACTCGCAAAAGCATTGTTGAAATCGAGATGTTCAACGCAGGAAACAGACTATTAAATTCTCCTCACTTTCCTTAGAATTATTAATTTAACTAGTTAATTTCAACTACCTCTATTAACTATTACTTACTGGATTAATTTATTGCTTTTCATTAATTTGGTCTCTCAAATCCTAGGCAAGTGAGGAATCGTGTAAAAAGATAAACTTGTGTGCTTTTCGTGTGCTTACCGTGATTACGTAACTAGATAGAAAACAAAGCGATTACAGATCACTACTAGCAGCGAAACTATTAATAATGTATTAGACTAGTTCTAAGGGGTCGCCGTCAGTTGACTCGTAAAAGGCCTTCAATAGGATTCATCCTGAGATCACGTTCTTAAAGATTAAGTACCAACTATTATTGCATGTTTAGAATTGCACTGTTAGATACGATTACTAAATTTTACTTCAAGTCTTTGATACACTTCGTATTGTCCAGATATCCGGGACCGGGGGTCCCGCAAGGCAGCCAACTCGGCCCGCTTTTATTGTGTTTATATGCGAACAAAGAGTTGTGGAAACTCTTTGATGTCGGTAAACACTCTTGTCTGGTTTAGACGGGCGGGACCATGTCGCGCTGCAGAGACGTCAGTCACGTGGTGAACACCCACCCGGGTATCGGAGGTCACGCGTCCGGCACACCGTGGATATGATGCTGGTAGTTGTGATTTAGTTTGTTCGCAAACTCGTGCATTATATCCCGGAATATGACCGAGTCTAGGTTTTCCCCCAAGATGTACAGTAAGTACCAGTCGCCCATCTTGGACCGCCGGACGATTGTGTCGACGTTGTCTCGTCTGACGAGTCTGAACCTCATTCGCATCATGTAGACGCGCATGCGCGGGGAGAAGATTATAACGATGCGGTAGATGAGGGTGATGAGGGTCAGAGTGCCGAGGATGACGAACCAGAACCAGAGAAACACGTATATCTTCTCGTTGACAACGTTGAGCGGGAGAATGCACAGTGCGTCGTGGCGCTCTACCTCGCCGGACGATCCAAATTTGTTGAACAGTGTACACTTCACCATCCTGAAAAATACATTAGGCGCTTTAAGTAAGTTATAAGTTAGACAGATTTCAGTACATTTTCTACTTTCTTCTAGAAACTGTGACGTTATCACCACATTTTAGGTATTAACAAGATAAGCACATAACATGCAACGTTTCACGCTTATAACCACATACCCAATGTGGTTATTTTGTATGTAAGCGTCAGCTGATGCGAAAGTCTCATTTTACGTTTGATTATTTACAATTCTCTCCCTTTTAACTACAAACGCAGCGTCCTAAACACACGGTTGATCTACTTAGTAATTATACCTGGTAAAAAGCGAGTATCCGGCATAGATTTAACAAAATGGTTGTTTAAAAAAAACACGATGCTAATAATGATAAGGCGGTTAAAGAAAATGTTGTAATGATTTTATCTCCCTCGTCCACAGTCTGACCGTAATCAATGCTAGTTATAAGTCTAGGCAAATAATACCCCAAGATCCCTAATTATCCTATGCTAGTTTCATCCAGGTTCTGCTCATCTCACTACTGAACGGCTGCCGTTCCCATACCGTTATAATAATTTACCTTGGAAATATGTAGATCATAGGGTCGATCCTGTCCTCCTGGTCGGACTCCATGTAGGCGATGACGTCGAGCCCAAAGGTCATGAACTCGCCGTCGAAGAACCGATTCATCAGGAACATTTGCCCTAAAAATATAACATCAAAGTTAAATTATTTAATTGTAACATCTGAAATGCATAACAAAAGTTTTAATCCAGTGAGAATAGAATCAAAATTTTCGCCTCTCATCAGATATGCAGTCAAGGATAGAATGACGCTGGCATTATAAATATTGTGTACGTAAAAAAACGTATATACGTCATTATGTAAACGAGTAATCAAATGGTCCACCTCATGTTAAGTGGTAACCATCACCTATAACAAAGCATTGCCTCATAAAGGTCACGGACTTTACCCTACGATGCTCTGCCCTGCCTCCATCACCTTGAGGCATGACATGTGTAAATCGTCTCATACTGAAAAATATTACGAGTAAAATATATCAAAAACAATTTTAAGTAAAAGAAAAATCTCATGAATCGTCTACTGGTAAAAAGAATCGCTGCCAATACTAATATGATATAGAAACGCCCGGGTCGCGGGTAGTTTGCATTCAGGGCAGCGTCGCCGCAGATGGCCCGCTGATATATCAGTTAGGACATACTGCTCAGGTGGGCCCTAACACGGGCGGCTTACTAACAATTGGCGATCTTTGTGGATCGGGCAAATAGCCATATGAGACAATAGAGCAGGGACAAATATTTTCATGATTTGCTAATATTTGAATTAATGAATGGGACGATGTTTGTAGTTAATCGATCAAGAAAACTCAGGGGTAAGGTATACAGGAATAAGACCAGTGAAATAAGGAAAAGTCAAATACATTAATAAATATTGCTTGTTAATTTGTGACTGAAGCTGCAAGTCTAAAAAAACTATCTAACAGTGAATAACTTCCTTCTATCCCATAATAAAAGACGCGGGCAGCGACTTAGTATCAGAGTAGATCAGAGTTGATCGAGGGCAGTGATAGAAGCGAAAAAGACAAACATAGGCGTCTTCGAACTGATGATGACAATTCCATCAAGTTATATCATTCTCTCTTTATCTGTTTTCATGTCAAGCCATGAGACATATTAAATTGGGGAAACAGTTTCTTCGCATTTTTTAAGAAAATTAAAATCATTTTTTAATATAGTTTATTTATATTTAACTAAAGTATGTAGGTACCATTTTGTTCGATAACTTTTTGCCATCTTGTAGGTAGGGACATGATCCCATTGCTGTAGAAATTTTGGGGCTTCTGATCAAAATACCGCAACAAGTAGTTTTGGCAGTCCTCTCGTGATGTTAACCTGACACTGCCTAAAGAATTCTGAAGAGACCGAAACAGGTAGAAATCTGAAGGTGCAAGGTCAGGACTATACGGCGGATGTATTAACAACTCCCAGCCAAACTCTCCTAATTTTTGCTGAGTGGGTAAAGATGTGTGAGGTCTAGCGTTATCATGATGAAAAACCACACCCTTTCTGTCGATTAATTCCGGCCGCTTTATCTCAACTTCTTGCTTTAATCTCATCAGTTGATCGCAGTAGAGTTCAAAATCGATGGTCCTGCCTGGTGGTAACAGCTCATAATGAATAATGCCCTTCCAATCCCACCACACACACAGCATCACCTTGTTGCGAGTTAATCCGGGCTTCGCCACAGTCTGCGAAGCCTGACCGGCCTTTGACCACGATCTTTGTCGCACGTTCTTGTCGTACGTGATCCACTTTTCATCACCAGTTATCAGCCTTTTCAAAAATGGTTCGGTTTCATTACTTTGTAATAAAGAATCACAAATGAGTACACGGTTCATTAGGTTTCTTTCATGTGTGTGAGCTCATGGGGTACCCAAATATCGAGCTTTTTTGTGTACCCAGTTTTTTTCAAATGCGCCAAAACTGTTTTGTGGTCAATTCCCAGTTCTTTAGCTACGTCGTAACTACTGATATGCCGATCGTGCTCCACTTTTTCAAAAATGGCATCAATTTTATCCGTAACCAGAGCGACGTGCATCTTTTACATCAAAATTTCCGGATTGAAAACGCTTAAACCAAATTTGTGCTACTCTCACAGACACTGCACTAGGTCCATAAACATCGCAAATTTTTTTCGCGGCTTGCGTTGCATTTTTACGTTTTTTTGTAGTAACATTTTTAAAATGTATCAAATTTCTTCATTAGATTCACTCATCTTTACAGTACAAAAAACAAATAAAAATCGCACATTTTCCTAATTTGAATTTGGAATTCTTTAAAATTTAAACTTTGAATGATACCAAAACCAGCCAGATACAAATAGAGCCAAAGAGATTTTATTACAAGTTCATACATACTATAATGCGGAAAGACTTTTCCCCCAACCTATTATGTATTTTTTATCCGTTGGATAGCGTTACGCGTTACGAGGTGGTGAATTAGGCAGACTCTTATAATTATGGATTTGTTACCGCTACATTCATGGCCCCGAGCGCGTAGAGGCTGCGTGGCCAGCAAATTTCCTTCGCACTGCTTTTATGTTTCTTTATTGAAAACCCGTTCCGGAAATACACGCCACCGTGCCCGCGCAGAATAATAAGCCTGGATTGTTTTATAGGGATTCCATCTATACTAATATTAAAAAGAGGAAAGATTTGTATTTTTGTGTGTATGTTTGTAATGAATAAACTAAAAACTACTGTGCCGATTTCAAAAATTCTTTCACCATTGGAAAGCTACATTTACCCTTAGTGACATAGGTTATATTTATTGCTAGAAAAGATTAGGAATCTTTACTAAAACTTAAGTAACCTAACCCAAGGTGTAAAAAAGTGCCCTAAAACGTCTTTCTTCGCATGCGCTGCGGAAACTATTGATGATAGAACAAAAGTATGTTTCTACAATATTAAAGAACATATCAATATCTACAAAAACTTCGTATTATTATAAAGAGGATAGATTTGTTTGTTTGTATTGATTAGGCTCCGAAACTACTTGTTGGGTTTAAAATGCTTGATATTTGAACCACGACCCGCGTTCCCGCCAAATCATACGACTCGCAGTTCCCGCGCGCAGTCGATGGACGCAAGGCGGCCCTAGCCAATAACAGACCAGTCTGCCACCTGACACTTAAAAGAACGCGCGTACGCATCTTGAACATTGTATGCAAAAATTTAAAATTCCTCATTTCATAGCAGTGAAAACCTTCGTGATTGAGCCTATAGTGTCTGTGCACCCCTTAAAGTGAGTGTGTCCCGGGACTTGGCTGGTTAGCGGAATAAAAACGGTGAGTGTCTCATTTATCAAGTGACGAACGTTTCAATAATCATTTTGCTTCAAGCTATCGAATCGCACATTTTGGTCTTTCTCGCCAGGATCAACCAGTTACGAAATCAATACAGTTAAATATCTATTCATTTACACGTATTTATTGGTATAATTCTTAATTCAATTGTTAAATTATTGCAAAATCAGCTACCTACCTACTATTACCTACCCATTTGGGCGGACGCCATTTTTACTTCGCCGCGTTTGTGTTTCTCGTTGGTAAAATGCCTCCGAAGTTAGATTCAAAACTTGCCGAGGATGATTACGATAAATTAGTACAACCACACATAACTACAAAAGAAATGTGTTTTTGAGGTTGCAAGCGTTATATCAGATTTCGAAAGGAATTCGTGATAAGCCTGAGTTACTCGATGAGTTCAATGCCCGCTATAGCGATTTGTCGAGTTGGCGTGAAAAATTCGAACAAAGTATTCATAATATTACGGTTTTAAAACGAAAATATTTTCCTGACTATGTTCCGTCATACAAAGAGATTGAAAGTTTCGACGAAATTTATTATTTCATTCGCGGTGTTTCTCACACTATGAACTTAGATAAAAGGCGAAATAACGATGAACATAAATCGGAAGGGGGCTGTGTTAAACCTAGGCTACCTAAATTGGAATTGTTTCCGTTTGATAGTAAGCTCGAAAACTGGCCCACGTTTCGTGATACGTTTACTAGCTTGATTCACAACAACAAACAAATAGCGAATATTGAAAAGTTTTATTATCTTTTATCGGCTGTTAGCGGGTCCGCTTTAACTATTGTTAAGTCCATGCCAGTTACAACGGATACATCGGTTATATCAGATAGTGTGGAACGCTTTAGAAAAACGTTATGAAAATAGGCGCGCATTAGCGAATACCTATCTCGATAAGTTATTTAACTTCAAACCTTTGATAAAAGAATCAGTCGTGGGGCTTAATGTATTCTTACAAACATTTCAAGAAAATATTAAAGCGCTCCCGCTGCTAGATATCAAAGACTTGTCGGGTTTTCTGTTGTTCTATGTCGCACTGCGTAACCTTGACCCCGTAACTAGGCGTGAGTTAGAAAAAGGATTAGAGCAAGACGAGCTACCTACTTACGACGTATTGATAAAATTTATTGAGAGGCATGTGCGCGTTCTTGAGATGTCGGAGTGTACTACAAAATCCACTGATACTCAAAGTGTACAGTACACTCGAAGTCAGCCAAAGGTCAACCAGCCTTCTGGTTTAAATTCAAAATCACAGCGACCAACCTTGTCGTCAGCTGTTGTCAATACAGACCAGCCTGTTAAATCACAAAAATCCATGGAGTGTCTGTATTGTAAAAAGATGCATTCTATATATCGATGTATCGAATACACTGACCTGACCCCAGCGCAGCGTCTCGTCGAAATCAAACAACGCAAATTATGTGAAAACTGTTTGCGAGAACATTCTGTCGACGACTGTCCGTCTAAGGTGCTTTGTACGATCTGCAAAAAAAGGCATCACCACACACTGCACATAGATTCTGTAGCAAGTTCGAGTTCTAGTGCAATTGCATTAACGTGTGCAGCAAATGTAACAGTATTGCTCGGCACCGCAGTTATACACGTCGCAGATTGTTGGGGCCAGTACCAAACCGTACGTGCTATTATTGACAGCGGTGCGATGTCGAGCTACGTAACTCAAGACTGTGCAAAACGTCTAGGGCTGTCAAGACGTAAATGTAATTTTGAGCCCATCGGTCTAGGTGGCAATCCAGTACGGGAGTTCGGATTAACTACTTGCAAGGTTAAACCACGACACTGCACTGGTCCTATCTTGTCAACAGATGCGGTTATCGTCTCCAACATTGCAGGTAATCTACCCACAATGCCCCTCTCAAATAGAACTCTTGTTGAGTTTCAACATTTATTGTTAGCCGACCCTTCTTACTATAAGCCCGCGCCTGTCGACTTACTGATAGCCGGTGACCTGTTTCCATACATTTATGATGGTGAAAAAATTCTTCCACGCGAACCTGGCTTGCCTGTGGCAATGAGCTCCGTCTTTGGGTACGTTATTATGGGCCAGACTGAACTTAGTCGGTCGGAGCATGGTGGCACTGCCTCACCAGTCACCAATACTGGTTCGAATAATCCATTCTGTGGGTTCGCCATGAACCTCGAGCACATAATGAACTCATTTTGGGAGGTCGAAAATGTCCTGTCTGAGGGGCCAACTCGTAGTCCAGACGATGAGTTAGCGGAAAGCTTATTTGCGAAAGAGCATCGACGCGAAGATACGGGTAGGTATGTGGTCAAGTATCCATTTCGACCATCGATTGAACTCGGCGATTCAAGTCAAATGGCTACTCGTCGATTTCTCAATTTAGAGTCAAAGTTAGAGCGGGAGCCTGAGTTAAAAAGTCAATATCACAAGTTCATGCGCGAATATGAAGACCTCGGTCACATGACGTGTCTTGGTGATGTCCAGAACGTGGATTCGAAATATATCATCCCGCATTTTTGCATCATCAAGCCATCAAGTACCACGACGTCCCATCGTGTAGTATTTGACGCATCTGGGAAGACTTCAAATAATAAGTCCCTCAATTCCGTGGTATTACCGGGTCCCAAACTTCAAGCTGATATAAATCAACTTTTAATCAATTTTCGACTTAATGAAATTTGCCTATCCGCAGACGTTTGCAAAATGTATCGAATGATAGTTCTAGAGAAAAGTCAACGACCGTATCAACATATTCTATGGCGTTATTCTGTAGACCAACCGATACAAAAATATGAACTAAATACGTTGACGTATGGCGTTGCTAGTTGTCCATACTTGGCAATTAAAGTTTTGCACACCTTAGCAGATGACGAAACTGATAGGTTCCCAAACGCCGCTCCCATCTTAAAATCGGGATTCTTTATGGATGATTTATTGTGGTCTGTGGCTAGCGTAAAAGAAGCACTTGCACTTCAACATGAGCTCATGGAGTTATTGAAAGCTGGTGGCTTCATACTTCGAAAGTGGTCCAGCAATTGCCCACAAGTCGTTGAGCATCTTGACAAGGCACATCGCGAAACACCAGTTGCATTCGATGATGAGACCAATGTGTCCATTAAAGTGCTTGGTCTACAATGGCTGCCAGTCTTCGACGCATTTTCTTTTGCCACTACAGCGCCCAACCCAGTAATCTCAAAGAGAACAGTTTTGTCCCAAATAGGTCGTCAGTTCGATCCACTAGGTTTTGTAGCACCGTGCGTTTTCTATGCCAAGTGTTTCATGCAGGAGCTGTGGGCTCGTAAGTTAGACTGGGATCAGAGTTTACCGTCGGATCTCGCTATACAGTGGCAGACATATGTTAATGAACTTCCATTATTGTCCAACATAAAACACGACCGGCATCTCAAGGTGGTGCGCCATATCTATTGTCAAATTCTAGGTTTTTGCGATGCCTCGACTCTCGGTTACGCTGCGGTTGTTTACCTCCGATCTAAAAACGCGGACGGAGAGACTAAAGTCAGTCTAGTCATTGCTAAGTCTAAGGTTGCGCCCTTGAAGTCTGTAACCATTCCTAGACTCGAACTCATGGCTGCACATTTATTATCGAAACTTGTCAAGTACCTGCAATCCATCTTACACAAACGACTTGAAATCAATGAAACTTTGCTGTTTACCGATTCGTCTGTCGTGCTAGCCTGGCTTAACACTCCAAGCTACACGCTTAAAACTTTTGTGTCCACTAGGGTGTCCAAAATAAATGACAGTGTGCCCAGTGAGTGCTGGTATCATGTTAGCGGTGTGTCCAATCCAGCCGATATCTGTTCACGCGGTGCCTTACCATCCGCATTGCTAGCAACGCCTGAATGGCTTAACGGTCCTGAATGGCTCAATCTGGACCAGTCCCAATGGCCAGTCAAGACTATGGACGAATTTCGTGACTGCAATCCACCTGAACTTAAGTGTCCCAAGACAGTTCTAGTGTCGACTGAGACTGACTTAGTCGATCCGCTTTACGATCTGACCGAAAAGCATTCAAGCTTCACCAAATTGCTCAACATTGTAGCGCGGTGCTATCAGTTTATTCACAACTGCAGATCAGTTACTCATGAACGCAGGTCCCTATCGGTCGCTGACATCAGGAAAGCTCAAGACATATTAGTAAAATCGGTTCAAAAACATCATTTTTCAAGTGACTTAGTAACGTTAGCAAAGGAAGGTATCTGCAGTCAATCCTTGCGAAAGCTCAACCCTTTCATAGATTCCAACTGTTTCCTCAGGGTGGGGGGTCGACTTTCTCAATCGGATTTAACCTACGAAAAGAAGCATCCCCTGCTGCTTCCTAATAGATCAAATTTTACAAAAATCTTGATTGATCATTTTCATAAATTACATTTACACGTGGGTCCACGTACCCTTCAAAGTCTAATAAGTCAAAAATATTGGATAATATCAGCACGTAGTGCTATTCGATCACGTACAGTCAAATGTATTTCATGCTTTAGGGTGTCTCCAACAAATCGACAACCTATAATGGGTGAGCTACCTAAGTATCGCTCTCAAGATGTTCATGTTTTCCATACTGTCGGTGTCGACATAGGTGGACCTTTTCCTACTAAGGAGTCAACTCGTAGAAACGCTCGCGTATCCAAATCCTATTTGTGCGTCTTTGTGTGTTGTGCTACACGAGCGGTACACTTAGAGGTCTTGTCTTCTTTGAGCACAGAGTGTTTTCTCGCAAGTTTCGACCGTTTTACGGCAAGAAGAGGTCTATGCTATTCCATTGTGTCCGATAATGGCACCAATTTTGTCTCAGCTGGCAAACAACTGAAGGAAATAACTGAATTTCTTAATACAGAATCAAACAATATAACTAGCGGTTTTGTTTTTCGTGGAGTCAAATGGAGACATAATCCACCGGCAGGTAGTAACTTTGGAGGACTCTACGAGTCTGTCATAAAATCTGCGAAATTGCATTTAAAACGTACCATTGGTACCAGATCTTTATCTTTTGAGGAACTCAGCACGCTCTTCTCACGCGTTGAAGCTGTTCTCAACTCAAGGCCCCTCTGTGCTTTATCTAGCGATCCGACGGAGTTTGAAGTCCTGACTCCCTCTCATTTCCTCATAGGTAGGGACCTCTTAACGGTACCCGAACACAATCTAATAGATTTGTCCACGTCTCGATTGAATCGTTGGCAGACTGTCCAACAAATGTCACAACAATTTTGGAAATTGTGGAGGCAAGATTACTTATACACATTGCAACAACGTCAAAAGTGGTTTACTAACTGTCGCAATCTCAAAGTCGGTGATCTTGTGCTAATCAATTCTGATGCCCCGTCGCTAAGATGGCCTTTAGCCCGCGTTTCAAAATTGCATTGCGGTCCAGATGGCGTGGTACGTGTAATCAGTGTACGAAACTCAATAAACCATGAGTTTACTCGTCCAGTTTCAAAAGTCAGTCCTCTTCCGTTGGATCCAGACTCATAAATGTTATAAATTATTATTTCCTAATAATATTTACATGTACTTACTATAAGACTTATTTCTATTATTATACAGTATACAGTCCACTAATTATCCTTAAAATTATTTTCAACTAAATTCAACAATATATAAAAAAAATATATTCATAATATATACACCTATATACTAAGATTTTATGGCATAACTCAAGGTTCAACTTACTAAAGTTCCACTATCCTGCTATCGTAACTGGGAAATCCTTGCGGATTTCGGTGGGGGGAAATGTTGGGTTTAAAATGCTTGATATTTGAACCACGACCCGCGTTCCCGCCAAATCATACGACTCGCAGTTCCCGCGCGCAGTCGATGGACGCAAGGCGGCCCTAGCCAATAACAGACCAGTCTGCCACCTGACACTTAAAAGAACGCGCGTACGCATCTTGAACATTGTATGCAAAAATTTAAAATTCCTCATTTCATAGCAGTGAAAACCTTCGTGATTGAGCCTATAGTGTCTGTGCACCCCTTAAAGTGAGTGTGTCCCGGGACTTGGCTGGTTAGCGGAATAAAAACGGTGAGTGTCTCATTTATCAAGTGACGAACGTTTCAATAATCATTTTGCTTCAAGCTATCGAATCGCACACTACTGGACCGATTTAAAAAAAAAATTCACTGTTGGAAAGCTACACTATCTCCGGGTGACACCGGCTACTTTTTACCCAACTGCGGATAAGGAGGGTAATGTTTTTATTAAAAAAACTACGTGTGCAAAGCTGCGGATTGGTCAGCTAGTAGATTATTATTGGTGCAGACGTGGGGACCACCCTTTTAGGTGATAGATAACTGAGAAACGCTGTTGATTCCGAAGATTTCTATGAAGTGTTGAAATTTTAATTACTTTACTTGTTAAATGTTTGGTTAAAAAAAATTGGTATGTAAGTGCTTACTTTGTGAAATTTACGAACAATCAATGCAATTCGTCGACTGGCGATTGCAGAAGATTCTATTAACGACGACGAGTTCCAATATAAATTATGAAGTACCTAGGTATAGGGTAATGGGTATAGGTTAATCTAAGCTGATCTCTACCAGACCAGCTTAGGATGAATTGGATCTTATGAGTTTTACCTAAGGTACATATATGTATATATCCATCAGCTTCGCACGCTTGAAATTACCCGTTCCCGTGGGAACTTCGGTATAAAACTATATTAAACACTCTTGTCAAAGCGCTCGACATTTCATGTAAATAACTTCACGTCAAATGAACAACGGTTAAATTATATGGATATTGTTCATACAAAAATACTAAAAACGCCATTAAAAATGAGAGTGGAGGCCTACCTCCACTCCCAGGATGAAAAATATTTTACGACCTATTTTCATACCAACCAAATATACAAAAAAAATCATTAAAATTGGTCTACCCGTTTCGGAGGAGTGCGAGCACTAAAACGGTGTGGTGGCGTAAATACAGACAAAGAGACTTCTCATTACTTTATCTCAATAACATGTATGTAATGATTAATTCTTCTGTATTACTTAAAAAAACTTTCGTGATTTATTTCAATCATTATTATAAATACGGGATTATATATATCGCGTAGCGTTTTATCTGTGTTTCGACCGACAATATTTCGGTTCAAAACGGTACGTGGTAAATTCCATATTTTAAATAATTATTTCTTATGTTAATACGACCAAAGTCGTGGATGTGGGTAGAAGGATCAACCAGCTGAAGTGGAGATGGGCTGGACACGGAAAAGACGAATGATGAAGATGATGAAGATGGAGGGAAGACGGAAGATGGATGAGGGCAGAAACCGAGTGGTGGCCGCAAGAAGGGCGCAGACCAGTTGGCAGACCACCAGTCAGATGGTCGTACGACATCGCGAGAGTTGCGGGAAGGCAATGGATGCATTTGGCACAGGACTGGAGAATGGCGTGATAACGAGGAGGCATATACCCAGCAGTGGGTGGATGTGGGCTGAGATGATGATGATGATGTTATAATATTTTTAGAGACCAAGTAAAAGTTCAGTTCGTTGATCCATTCTCAACTCAACAAAATAAGACTTCCTGCCAACGGAACCCTAAATATGATCATAAATATTTTACAGCACAATATGGTTTTATATCGCCGGGTACAAGGTGTGTTGACCCTCGCAGAGTGCCCACAAACTGAGCAACTATTTATTGAATTGTCTGATACTTTTTCTGTACACAGTTCCTAAAATAACGAAGACTCGCGGTCCTGGCGCAGTGGGCGAATAGCCGGCTGCGATGTTGGATAATGCGAGTAAATCAAATCAAAATGTATTGATTCCTTAAATCACAAGGATCACTTTGTAACGTCATTTTTACAGCATGTTCCTTCGCGACCAAGCCAGTAAAGAAAGGCAAGTGTCCCAATCCTGGTCATAATCTATCTGTACCTATACCAAATACTATCAAAATCGGTCAAGCCGTTTAGGTCGTGAAAACGTAACAAACAGAGTACTTTAGAATTTACAATATTAGTATGAATAACTTGATTGTTTCTCCCCTTTGCCTGTTGAGAAACCCTGACTCACCAATAACATTTACAAGAGCCAGCCCCTCGCACAGGTAGTACCGGTATGCCCACCAGTTGTGGTACCGCAGGTTCTCCCATAGGTAGTCCAGGATCAGCTTCTTCTTCGTCTTCTTCTCTATCTCGGTGCAGACGCCCACGTCCAGATCCATCATCAGGGCGCGGATCTTGCCGCCCTCCCAGGACTTCCACAGCCAGCGGGGAGCGTAAAACAGCATCGCCTGGAAAAAAAAGGAGTATTTAAGATTTTTTTTCACCATGAACCATTAGAATATTGTCAGCCATAGGGAATCTATAAGCCTAAAGCGACCTATCTTGGGTGACTGCTTTTTGCGACCTTGAGCCTTCTAAAGAGGCACACAGTAAGGGACCGCGTTTTTGTTCCGGATGTCAACACTATGTTAGTACACGATGTTAGTGTTAGGAAAAGAGTCAAAGACTTTCGTCGAGATATTTTGGACGAGGAAGACGTCACGTAGTTTTCCGATCACTGCCCAGCCGAGTTAGGTCGCTTAGCACTTGTAAAGCCAAGAATCCTACATATCGTTACATATTAACGCTTTCCAGTAAATCCAACATACAAACTGTCTACTAAATATTTTATAATGATCAATAAAAGCCACAACAACTATACCTTAAATCAAAATAGACTTTTACTTAGACAAAATATTAAGCCCTACAACACACACATTACATTATTGCTGAGCAAATAAAACTTCTATTGCAGAAGCATACGGCTCAAATTGTTGTTAGATGTGACTCACCGGTACGGCAAATATAGACTTTAAGCTAAGGGTATACGGGTCAAATCATTTTAGTTTTAACAAATCAGACGTCAATAAAGATCTGACTAGACGCCATCGTAAAACGGGTTTATGGATATAAACTATTATTGCAGCTTTCATCAGTATAGTAAATGGTATTTATTTATGCTACCAATATGTGCAACGGGCCGTGATTATCCCGAATCTGATGTGCCGATTGATGTCTGAGGGCAGCTTCCGGTAAGACTGAGCACGAGTCGTTCTGGCCGAAGTTACGAGTAGAGATGTTGCTAGGTGCTGTTAGTGATCTCGTCTCTCGCGTCAATTGTCATTTTAAAATTATATCAATTAGCGTATTTTAGAAAAAAACTTTTAAGGTAGGTAACTGAATGAGATTTTTACGAATTAAATAAATAAATAATGCTGGACATTTCACACAGCGCTATCTAGCCCCAAACTAAGCAAAGCTTGTACTACGGGAACCAGATAACTGATAGAATACTTAAATACCTTTTTTTTTTGTAAATACATACTTAAAATATATAGAGAAACAACCAGACCCGAAACAAATATCTGTAGATCATGTAAACATTTGTTCCGCGGCGGGATTCGAACCCGCTACCTTCTGCGTCTCAGCCGACTATTCGCCCACTGCGCCACGGGGGTCGTCGTTTATAATTAAGCATCTAAGTAGGAAAATTTACAAAAAACATAGCACAGGATAATGAAAAACAGCCTTTTTAAGTCCACCAAGACCAGCAGAAGCAAAATATTCTTTGTTTTAATTCTACCAGCTCATCTATCTTTGTTAATAAGGTTACCTATCTAAGTTAATCCTAGGTAATGTAGCGAAAACCTAGAATAAAATATGCAGAGAATCAATTCACACTCCAGCTCACATTCTCGCGGCGTCGCGCATTCAAGCGTAAAGATAACTCCGAGAATTCACACTTTTATAACATTGTAATGTACTTGAGATTCAGAGTATGCAGCCTGTTTTAAAATAGGCTGCAAACCATTTAACTTAAACTAGGTATGTAATTAGAACAGTTGCTGCCCTGCACGCACGGCAATGACACCACGGAAGACCAGCGCTGTAGTGGTGTTATTTTATGCTACTACACAACGGCGTAGCGTAGTAGGGGCGGCGGGGGCGGCCCGCCCCGGGCGGCACCTTTAGGGGCGGGAAAATTTAACAATAAATAATAATAAAAGCTTGTAAATATTTGAACCATTTCATATTTTTGTCGCATACGCAATGCCAGCTGTGAGAGTGGTTTGAAGTTTTTGAAAATTTAAATTGATCAAAAATTATTTAAGTACAACAATGAGTACTTTAAAAGGCTAACCAATCTGGCTATCTTGTCTATTGAGCAAGAGGCGTGAGATGCTGTAGACATTGAGAGTGCATTAAAAGACTTTGCTCTTAAATAAGTAGACGAATAAAGTATTAGTTAAAGACAGAAGTTATGTTTTCAATTCTAACAAGTAGGTACATTAACTTTCAATAAAAAAAATATTAACAGTTCTAATTGAAAGTCAATTTGCATTTTATATTCAATTCGCTATTAACTTAATCTTGATAATCGCCAAGGTGTAATCATAGTGTTATATCAATGTAAGTGACACACGTGTAAGAACGTTTCTAATAAATGTGATTATTATATTGTAAAACATTTTGTTTTGTAAACTGTACAATACACAATAATGATGCCTGTTCATGCCGAAAAATTGTCTAGAATCACTGTATATTATAGGCTATTAAATTGAAATACCTAAATAAGAGGACGGCAAAATTTTCTTCCGCCCCGGGCGGCAGACACCCACGTTACGCCACTGCTACTACAGCATAATGTTGAGTGGCGACCCTTTTTGCTTCCACGATGCTTATAATAAAACGTGATTTTAGAATACTTTCGCCTGGTATCTATTTTATTTATTTGGGAAGATAAACAGTCATACATTATGAAGTAGAACATAGTGCTAATAGTTACATGATTAAATGAATGATCCACGACATCATCCACAGATTGATTGAAGAAGTGAACAATAGGTATTAATAATTTTACAAACAGTAGGTATATGATTGAGCTAGATAAATCGTTTGCAATTACAGTCTTGCTAGGTAGCTCAACTGTTTTTTGCATTTTATTTACTTTTAGGTCTTGTGGGACATCCATCTGGTCTGGTCTTCATCTGGAGCAGTCGCGCTAGATCTTTGGATAGCTCAATTTTGTTTTTTTTTCGTATTTTCCATTTTATAAATACTTGATATAGTTTTCGGTATACGTATGTATCTCTTTTTACTTATAATGTATTCGGATTCACATTATACCTACCTACTTATATAGCAAATGATAATGAGAGGATGCACGGGTCATTGCGTGCTCCTACACGCTTGATTGGAGAAATCCAGGAGAGCGTGCCTTGTTTTATCGACAATTGTAAGTTGTATTCCGAAACTGTTTTGACCACTGTTATTGAATGTTATTACCGTGAGAATTTTAAATTTGACGTTTTTAACTAAAGGATTTAGGGGCAATTAACTTTTCCGCGGATCGGAATGGAAGTGAATCGCCCAGGGCGCGTAGCCTATTTACATTCGCTTCGAATCGATTCGATTTCTACATAGGTTTGTTGTCGATAGATCACGTGATATTTCCATAGCATGTGTCAAATCCTATACATTTTCGGACTTATCGACTAGCGTCATCGCTAATCGAATGTAACTTGGCTAAGCCCTCAGGCATCATCATCAGCTGGAAGACGTCCACTGCTGAACATAGGCCTCCCCCTTAGACCGCCACAACGAGCGGTTGGTAGCCGTCTGCGCCCAACGGCTCCCCGCGATTCTTACTAGATCGTCGGTCCACCTTGTGGGGGGCCGGCCTACGCTGCGTCTTCCAGTCCGTGGTCTCCACTCGAGAACCTTTCTTCCCCAACGGTTATCGGTTCTACGAGCGATGTGGCCCGCCCATTGCCACTTCAACTTGCTAATTTTGAGAGCTATGTCGGCAACTTTAGTGCCAGGCATCACAACCATACAAAAAGGTTTCGGCGTGATCCTTGGCGGGCTAATTGCTCATAGCATATTGAACTTTATATCAATTGAGACTAGATACAAGTCAAAAAATAAGGACGCGATTCTTTTGAAGAATTCTTTTTGGCTCGCTGTCATTAAGTTACACTATTGACACAAAATTTAATTATGCTATGTACAATTTCGTTACAAAAAATCGTATCACTCCATTCCACGGCGATGTTAAGTACGGTACAGTGTTACACCCAGTCACATTTAATTTGAACGTCAAAGATTGATTATAAGAGTTTTAAGCGTGCCAGGTCTTTTTTTATGCTACCTGAAGATGGAACAGGCTTATGGCCCACCTGATGTTAAGTGGTAACCATCGCCTATAACAGAGAACTGCTTCGTAAGTCACGCACGAAATGTGTCCTACGTTGCACTGCCCTGCAT
Organism: Philereme vetulata; assembly: GCA_918857605.2. Classification (NCBI taxonomy): domain Eukaryota; kingdom Metazoa; phylum Arthropoda; class Insecta; order Lepidoptera; family Geometridae; genus Philereme; species Philereme vetulata. Next base: position 4,235,213 of record OU975482.1, read on the forward strand.
CCATCAACTTGAGGCATACAGGCATAAAGTCTCATGTGTCTGTAATTTCACCGGCAACCATACCCTTCAAACTGAAACACAGCAATGCTGCTTGCCGGCGAGCCCTTTCAGAAGGACCACTACTACTACTCTTGGAATAACATGGAGAATAAACAAGCAACTGTCCTACCTGATGTTAAGTGGTAACATTCATTGTTGCTTCTTGTTGCAATATAGTTGAAGAAAATTCAATTTATATGAAAGGAGGAAATCCAATTTTTTTTTTATAAACCAACATTGTTGTGACACTGTTCTCCACTGAGATATTTACTACAAATGAGATCTTTACACTTATTTATGAAATACTAGCTACACTACTAAATCTGTAGGCAACCTAGAAATAAAGCTAAACTCGCAACTTGACTTGACACCTCATTTTTATCCCATGGAACCTGATTATGAGATAAAAAGTAGCCTATGTGGTAATCCAGGTAGGTATCTACGTACATACTAAAATCGGTTCAGCCGTTACGACATGATTGAGTAACAAACAAACAAATTCAAAGTCTAGATCTTTTATTCATTAAAATCACAAGGAACACTTTGAAACGTCAATTTTACAGCCTGTTCCTTCGCGACCAAGCCAGGAAAACAAGGCAAGAAACAAGGCTGGTTGTTTTTAATGATCCTTTTAGAATACTTATCAAGATAAAAAAAAATATTGCTGGACAATTCAAACAACGCTATCTCGCCCCAAACTAAGCAGAGCTTGTATTATGGGAACCAGATAACTGATAGAATACTTATATACTTTTTTTTTGTAAATATTTACTTATAATATATAGAAAAACAACCAGACCCGGAACAAATATTTGTACATATAGGAATACATAACATACAGGAAATACATTACGTCTAAATTGTAACATTTTGAACGAGTTGGAGCGATTTCAATCTCAAGCTTCGCTAACATCTAAATAATCCGATATTTTATTGTAGGATTTTTTATAAAGATTTTGTTTAATTGCGTTTTTAAATTTGTTAATTGTCAATTTTTGTACATCACTTGGGAGTTTGTTATAAAAGCGTACACCTTGCCCTTTAAACGATTTACTAACTCGCTGTTACTAGAAGTTGTAAAAGCGAGTTTATCTTTATATCTATTAATAAAATTATGATTATCGCATTTTTCCTTGAACAAATTAATATTTTTGTAAACATACATCAGATTCTCATATATGTACAAGCGAATGTCATAATATTTATATATATTTCTTTAAACTTTAACAAATATCCAAGCTTTCGCATTTATAATATTAGTGTGATTTACCCCTTTCTTTCAATGAGATATTCACACGTATCCATAATATATGCTAGTATAACTTCCTTGGATATAACATAAGGTTTGGCCGTAAGTGTCCAAAGTTAGCCAATAAGGGGGCAGGCTGGTACAAAGATGTGTACAATCAACCAATAGTAACGCATGTAGATTTAGTTACAACACTAACGTGAATTCTCATCTGAGTTTCAGTAGATACCGTTTTAAAGACAAAAGAAACTATCGCGAGAAAACCCGCGTATCTCTGCACTTATCGTATATTAAGTAACCTACTTTAAAAAACCTTACGAAATACAATTCTTTTAGTCGTATCTCCCTAATAAACGACTTTAATTTGCATACCACAATAATTGTCACCGAACTGTGTAAAGAATGCTTGCATTTGCAATGTTCTGCGAAACAGTTGGCAACCACTGCTAGCGCTCATAAACACTAAGAGAACTAAGAGTCTGACTAATCATTGCTTTTCATGATTATAGTGTTGGTATCTATCTTACTGTGTACCAGGGATGTTGCGGATCTAGATTTTTTGACATCTGCGGATGCCATGATCATGCGGATGTGGATCTTAGGATTTTTTTAAGAAACTTCGCTTTAGTGCAGAAATAAAACAAAAATATAAACTATTAACTGCAAAAAAAAAACTCGCTTAGCATACAATACTCACTGTGTACTTACACACCCAAGAACTGCAATGTTCATACGACAAGCGCAAGTGAACACGTTATGATTGATTTATGAGACACAAATGATTCATAATTCATTTATTCATTAACAATTTATAAAAATCATGTTTGAACTCATATATGCTTACAATTAACAACAAAATACATAAATAAAACAAATATTATTTAAACTAATTTCCACAATTCTAAAAAGCTAATAATACAATAAATTAAAAAACAATGTCTAAACTGTTAAAAATAATAATTAATGAAGTCTCCGATAAATGTCAAAGTGATCCTATAGCCAGCAATTAAATTGTATTATTCACAATGTCATCGATTGAGTAGAAGCATCCCATTAGCAAAACTTTTCTCAATTCAAGTTTTTTCAATAGGTAAACAATAACAAACGCATCGGACCGTATCACCGAAATATTCGCTCCTATTGATCAATCATCACGTGCCTACGACACGCGCCACTCGCAGACCACACCCAATTACCACCTTGTCGCGACCTACGCTGCATCTGCATCCGCATAAACATCCGCATCGATTATTGCGGATGTAGATGTCCGAATCCATGCGGAGACTCCGCGTTTGGGGATGCAAATATCCACAACATTCTTGCTATGTACGTACCTAATAGATGCGCAGGTTAATCTGGCCACTCACGTCAACAATTTCTTTGCGCTAGCCGTTTTTTTATTAGAGCTGGAGATTGAGCAGCATATGCCCCACCTGATGTTAAGTGGTAATCTTAGCCCATAACAAAGTATTGCCTCGTAGGTCACGAACCTTAGAAACGTGCCCTAAGATTCACTGCCCTGCGTTCATCAACTTGAGGCATACATGTGTAGAGCCTTATGTGCCTGTACTTTTACCTACAACCATCCTCTTCAAACCGAAACACAGGAATGCTGCTTGGCGGCAGAAACAGGTATGGCGGTAGCCTTGCACAAGCCTAGAAATTGAACAAATTATTTCCACAGAGGCTTACCCAAAGAAATCGTTACGTTTGTAGCCTCTATTAAATTTTTTTGCGAAATAAGTTCTTAAATGTTATAACAAAACGACCAAAATCATCTGCAAAATTAACTTTGCATTTTAGTCATCGGCTGTATTTCGGTGTGGTTCATCCACAAGCGCTTCATCAATTATTTTTATGAATAGATCTTGTTTTGACCACAATCTCAAATGGTAAGCAATGATGTTTCCTGAGATGTAGCACGAATATCTAGAAGACTTATTCACTTTAACATATATTTAATTTAATTTACCTATTTATTTTATATAAGCAAAAAGTAAGTTAGATAAATTTTACAGCTTGGAGAAAAACAATAACACTGTACACAAAATATAAATTATAAAAAAGTGTCACTCCGGGAGTCCCGACAGAAGTGAAAACTTGAACAATTACGAGATACTTATATACAGAGGTGTCGGTAACGGTAACAGTTACGCGAGTTCAATGGTTTTTCCCATTTAAAAAAATTCTCAACGCGCCTAAAGAAGTTTTCACTTCAACATAACCCATTTTCGAATTCTAATATAGTTAGGAACTTTCAATCCTCCTTTCTTCTTCAAAATCCTGACACGAGTGCACCAGAAAAGCGGCAATACGAGAGGAATGGCGAAGGATTGTCAAGCGCGCCACTACCCGCGAAGATATGACCACGACCATTCTGCCAAGACTTGTAACGACTGAGAAGATGATGACTTTCAATCACCACGCGTTTCGGAAGGCCGCGTAGAGCTTACAGCAGTGGTTCAGGTAAGGACGGTGGAGGCGGTCTGCAATCAAGTTGAGGAGGACGTAACATAAAGAGACCCGATAAAGATATATTTTATTTCTACTTCTAGGATTCAAGGATAAAAATTGTACGCAAATGTAATGTTCCGCACACGGTCCGTGCGATAAGATTGTGTGTTGCGATATTATGCCTCGGAGTATGCACAAAGCAAACTAGTAAATATTCTAGCAATCGCCAACACGTGCTTTGCCGACACAATAATATGACTAAAATAATAATTTCGACGGAATTGCAACGATAGCATATTTTTCTCTACATGTGAATTCACCCTTGTTTTTTCAAGATTTCTTTTTTTTTATTGATGATAGCCAAGCGCTTGACCACTACCTCACCTGATGGTAAGTTAAGGTGTGATCGAAGATAGAGCACGCGTGCCTATAAAGAACCTATTCACTCTGGACTTGAAGACTCCAAGATTATACTGGTTTGGAAAAACTTACGCCGGAAGTGAGTTCCACTCCTTACTTGTGCTAACAAGAAAAGTTGAAGCAAATCGTTTGGTACGGCAAGGTGGTATGCTGACCAGGTATGGATGGTACTTCTCGGTATGTCTGCTTGTCCAGTGGTGGAAGGGGGAAGGAGGGATAAGATCATGAAGATCTTGCGCACATTCACCAAAATGTATCTTGTAAAAAACTGAAAGTCTGGCTATTCGGCGTCTGTGCTCTAGACATTGTAAATTCGACGCCTAGTTTAAAAAAAATTAATGCCTTTTATATTATATATTTTTTATTTCAAAAGAGAAAAAGTAACTGCAGCATGTCTTGGATTATGCATTGGGTCTTAGGCAGCACTCTGCATTAATTATACAAGTTTTTCTAACAGTAACTATCCGATGATGGCGAAATAATATTATTATCGGTTCAATGTAAAATTAGGCAAGTTTACAAACGACCTATTCGATCGACAACCTAATAAAGTTTATGGTACTTGGAGACTCATAATTTTATGCTTCCACACTTAAGTTTGTGACTCCACTGAGATGGCATTGACTGAGCCCATACCGAGAAGAATTACATCTTGCGAATCTTGCTATATTTTTTACGACTAGTTGTGGGAAGGACGCACAACTTTGCCTGAGACAATATTTAAGATAGAGAAGGCTTGCCCAGCTCTCGTACAAAATACCTCAGTGGCTAAAGACGAAAGTCTCTAATCAGTAGGTATGTGTTACCAGTGATGACATATGGTACAGAAACGTGGTCTTGGGTATGGGCCTCATAATAATGCTCAAAGTCGCTCAGTGTGCTATGGAGAGGACAATCATCCACAGCCTGACTTCACCCATTGTTGGGTATAGGTTTGTGCCATCCACCACGATCCTGCACTAGTCTCACCCACTGACGGCCCGCGACCTACGATATCGTCCACCCATCTCGCTGCCCTACCCTTCTATACCCGCTCCTCGGCCACCATTCAGTCACTGTCCTGCTCCATCTGTCATTACCACATCTAGCCATGTGTCTCGCCCAAGACCATTTGATCTCCATAACTCGAATCCCAACGTCATGAACCTTCGTTCGTCTACGGATCGACGGTTGGAACTCGATCTAACAGTCTGATGCCAAGCATGGTACGCTCCATGGCTCTCTGTGCAACTCTTAACCTGTACACAGCCTCCTGCGTGAGCGTCCATGTCTCGGCACGGTAGGTCATGGTGGGCAGAACACATTGGTTGAATAAGCGGGTCTTCAGAAACTGTGGAGTTTTAGGCGACCTAAGGATGTCGTCTTACTTGAGGAGATGACAATACTTGGAGCTTATCTACGAGATCGAATCAGAAATACAGAGATTCGAGAAACTAAGGTAACTGACATAACCCAGAGGATTAGCAAGCTGAAGCGGCAGTGGGCAGGGCATATAGCTTGAAAAACTGACGGCTGATAGGGCAGATAGGTTCTCGGGTGGAGACCACGCTCTGGAAAACGCAGCGTTGCAGGGCAAGGTGTTCGATTTTATAACAAACTCCCAAGTGAAGTAAAAAAATTGACAATTAACAAATTTAAAAACGCAATTAAACAAAATCATTATAATAAGACTACTATAAAATATCGGATTATTGAAGCTTGGAATTGAAATTGCCTGAACTCGTTCAAAATGTTACAATTTAGACGTAATTTATTTCTTGTGTTGTTATGTATTGGAAAAGGATCATCAAAAAAAAACAACCAGCCTTGTTTCTTGCCTTTCTTTCCTGGCTTGGTCGCGAAGGATCAGGCAGTAAAATTGACGTTTCAAAGTGATCTGATTTTAATGAATAAAAGATTTTGACTTTGACTTTGCCCAATAGATGGAAAGACAACCTGATAAAGGTTGCTGGGAGCCGTTGGGTGCAGGCCGCACAAGATCGGTCGCTCTGGAAATCTATGCGGGAGGCCTTTGTGTAGCAGTGGATGTCCTGTGGTTGGTATAATGTTGATGACGATGAGGCTTGCACACCATAACATTCTCTCAGCAAGACACACTGTATATAGAGAATGTTAAGTATATATGTTTATTTATTTATATAATACTTTCACACAAAACAGGATCGTGCTAGGAGGACTTAATGCTAAAAGCATTATCTACCAGTCATCCTGGTCGTGCTAAAAGAAGGTAAGGCGTGACACAGAAAAAATGTATTTCAAAGCTACAAAAAAAAAAACACAGACATACAGAAACTATAAATACATACCCTAAATAAGTACATATATGAGAATATAATAATAAATGCCTAACATAATAATATATATTTATTATTATATGTATATGTATATGTATATGCATATATTCCAACTTCGAGAAAGAGGTCAATCGTCGAATCCAACTCGGATGGGCAGCGTTTGGGAAACTTCGCAACGTCTTTTCGTCCAACATACCTCAGTGCCTTAAGACGAAAGTCTTCAATCAGTGTGTGTTACCAGTTATTACATATGGAACCGAGACGTGGTCCTTCACTATTGGCCTTATGAATAAGCTCAGAGTCGCTCAACGAGCTATGGAGAGGGCTATGCTCGGGGTTTCTCTACGGGATCGAATCAGAAATGAGGAGATACGTAGGAGAACTCAAGTCACTGAATCCAAGAAACTCAAACCAAGAAGTGGCAATGGGCAGGCCATATAGCGCGCAGAACAGATGGCCGATGGGGCCGAAAGGTTCTCGAGTGGAAGCCACGGACCGGCAAGCGCAGCGTAGGACGTCCACCCACAAGATGGGCAGACGACTTGGTAAGAACCGCAGGTCGGCGTTGGATGCAGGCCGCTTCCAACCGCAGTTCCTGGAGATCAATGAGGGAGGCCTTTGTCCAGCAGTGGACGTCCTACGGCTGATATGATGATGATGATGCATCTATTATTATATTAGTATTCAAAATTTCAGGAGTTCATAAAGATGAACTCCTGAAATTATGAATACAGCCATTTAAGTGTAAAAGGGTTGCTGTTTGGTTTTATATGTGCAATGAAAATTCATTTCTGGTTATTTACGATACTTCGATTGGTCGGTTTATTAGCGGCATCAATACGCAGTAATGGTACATGTGAAATGCGATATTTCCCAACATAATGTTCGTAAAGTATTGCTTAATGGATTTAAATAGACTTCGTAACATGAACGATATTATTTATAATGTTTTATCGAATTATCTGGTCCAGTAGACAATTGGAACTAAGTTATAAAGGTAGTCAGTTTCACAATGGAAGTCAAACGGCCCTAGGGAACTAACGGTTAATGCAAGACCTAGACAAAATCGGAAGAATGTTGTCATCCTTAGATGTCAAATATCAAGAAAATATGGGCGACCGCTCGGCGTTGTAGGCTCGTGGAAGTGTCGACAACGTTTCTTCCCATTCACTCTCGCAATCGCCCCTATCCGATAAATCCGCCCGCGAACAAAACTTCCGAGAGACGTTCTCGAAGACCCGGATGACAAAATCACCTCCGCTAATGCGGAAGAGATTTCCGAGTCATCTTCATTAGACAGAGCAAGCACTTCACAGATATACCGACCTCGCCGGTGAGGTCGACGAGTCCCTTCAGTCGCCGCCTATACGAGGTACAAGCACGTACCCGGGCGTTTCTCTCCCCACCCTGGCAACAGCCCAAGCCAAGGTTCGTACCTAAGTGGTGCCCTTGCGCTAGTTGCCTCATCAAAACAAGCACCTTCTGCGCTCGCCAAAAGTTCGGTTAAGCTGCAACGGCCTCAGAGGTCAACAGCCAGATAAGTCATACGAAAAAAAAACTCTCGCAATCGCCGTGCTCGAGACGGTCGACAAGAGTCTTCATTCTTCCGAAAAATGACATTTGACTCCGACAAAACCCTTGTCTACAGCTACTGTGCTAGGCCTACAAAGAGAAAATAAGGTTAACATTTTATGTTTTAAATTCATGAGCCCATGAGCACCTGTCTTTGGTACCATACGAGAGGGACTAATTTTTAAAATTGTATAAATATTGATTTTTAGCAAACTATTAATTAATGTAAAAGTATTTAGTTGTTTGTGCAAGTGTTTAGTATACTTACTTTAACTGTGCAAAGTTTCACGACCTTGAACACTAGGTACACACGGCTACACATCAGGCTATACGTTTCCAGTATAGGCTGACCTCGCATTGTGTAGGCTTTTCGTAGAATGAGAGGTCAGCTTATACTGGAAATTTATATTTTGATGTGTAGCCGTGTGTACGTACGGGTTTATTGTAAGTTTTGTACGTGACTTCGGAATTATTTGTATTAAGAAAATTTTATGGAATCGTGTTTCTTCACCGTTTTATTACTTGTGGTTCGCCTCGAACTGGATCTCGCGAATCTCCCAAAATAACTATTATTCTTAGGGCGACTTGCACAACGACGCATAAACGTATTTAGTGACTAAAAATGATGTAAGCAGTTGTCAAATCATACGAATACGTCAAATTTAAACATGTTTAGTCGCTAAATACGTTTAGTGATCTTTGTGCATGCCGGCCTTAATCTTTGACTAATACCTAGTCAGGTCATAAGTATTGTCATACAGTAAAAACTTTTCTTTTAGAATGCTGGCCACAAAAAAGTTTATAGAATTCGAATTTCGAATTGTTCATGAAAATAAATATGTATACTTTTTAGAATTTTACTCATTTTTAAATATGGAGTAGACGCTTAAAGAAGACCGTGTTGCAGTTATTGCGTTGCATCGTTGCGGTTACGTGCCAATTCAAATTTTTGACATACTGAAAAATTTGAATATAACCAAGGATTCGTTTATCGCACCATCAAACGATACAATGAAGACTCTAGTGTAGATGACAGGTCAAGAAGTGGTCGCCCTCGGTCTGTTAGGACTCCAGCAGTGATAAAAGCTGTGAAGGCGCGAATTCAAAGAAATCCCAAACGTAAGCAGAAACTGTTGACCCTTCAGATGGGGTTAAGCAGAACCACGGTGAAAAGGGTGTTAAATGAAGACTTAGGACTTCGGGCATATCGAAGAAAAACAGGACATCGTTTGAATGCTCGTCTAATGGACCTGAGACTGAAGAGATGCCGCGCTTTGTTGAAGCGGTACGCGGGAAAATAATATCGGGGAATTCTTTTTTCGGATGAAAAATTTTTTACCGTAGAAGAGAGCTACAACAAACAAAATGATAAGGTGTACGCACACAGTAGTGAATAAGCGAGCAACCGTATTCCGCGTGTCCAACGAGGTCATTTTATATCCTCGCTCATGGTATGGTTGGGAGTTTCTTATTGGGGCTTAACAGAGGTACATTTTTGTGAGAAAGGTGTAAAAACGAATGCAGTTGTGTATCAAAATACAGTCCTGACGAACCTTGTGGAACCTGTTTCTCATACCATGGTTCAATAACAGGCACTGGGTATTCCAACAAGATTCGGCGCCAGCTAATAGAGCGAAGAGCACACAAGACTGGCTGGCGGCGCGTGAAATCGACTTCATCCGGCACGAAGACTGGCCTTCCTCCAGTCCAGATTTGAATCCGTTAGATTACAAGATATGGCAACACTTGGAGGAAAAAGCGTGCTCAAAGCCTCATCCCAATTTGGAGTCACTCAAGACATCCTTGATTAAGGCAGCCGCCGATATTGACATGGACCTCGTTCGAGCTGCGATTGACGACTGGCCGCGCAGATTGAAGGCCTGTATTCAAAATCACGGAGGTTATTTTGAATAAACTTTAGTGTCATAAGAATCTATGTTTTGTTAAGTTTATTTTGGTATATAAATGGTTACATAATGAATAAACTTGTTTCAATTATTTTATATTAAACATGTGACAGAATTTATGACCTGACTAGGTAAATTAGTGCCACGAAATATAACCAAATTACTTAACCTATAGTTTCATTCAAATTAGAGGTAACGGGGGTTCTTGTAATTGGGTTTTTAGTTTTTTGGGGTGCAAATTGCAGTTATTCTGGATTTCAGAGTTTTGCGAATATTTGTATCACTAAAGCTACACGAATACCAAATTTCAGCATTGTGGGGTCACTGGTGTACTCTGTGAATTTTGTCAAACTTTTGATACAGTTTTTATTATATTTTTATTACCCAAAAACTACAAGGATTAAACTGAAAATAAAACAGGGTTCTAATGTACTAATAAAGACCTTTCATTAGACGCCTCACTTGAAATAATAGTCTTATTTTCATTCTTTTTACCCCTCTTGAACCCCAATATCTCAACAACCCCCCAACATTTTTAGCTCATTTAGTCACCAATATTGTGACATATGTGTTAAATTTCACGATCGATCGGATCAACGCTTCGAAAGGCACCCTCGGACAAACAAACATACTTACCTATACAACGCCAATTTGGCCAAGTTGATTTGGAGATAAAATAAATTATGCAGTATAACTGATAAACGTATAAAATTATGTCATACAACTACCTCAGATAGTATGTTCCTTTCATCATCATCATATCAACCGTAGGACGTCCACTGCTGGACAAAGGCCTCCCTCATTGATCTCCAGGAACTGCGGTTGGAAGCGGCCTGCATCCAACGCCGACCTGCGGTTCTTACCAAGTCGTCTGCCCATCTTGTGGGTGGACGTCCTACGCTGCGCTTGCCGGTCCGTGGCCTCCACTCAAGAACCTTTCGGCCCCATCGGCCATCTGTTCTGCGCGCTATATGGCCTGCCCATTGCCACTTCAACGTGCTAATCCGTCGGGCTATGTCGGTGACTTGAGTTCTCCTACGTATCTCCTCATTTCTGATTCGATCCCGTAGATAAACCCCGAGCATAGCCCTCTCCATAGCTCGTTGACCGACTTTGAGCTTATTCATAAGGCCAATAGTGAAGGACCACGTCTCGGTTCCATATGTCATCACTGGTAACACACACTGATTGAAGACTTTCGTCTTAAGGCACTGAGGTATGTTGGACGAAAAGACGTTGCGAAGTTTCCCAAACGCTGCCCATCCGAGTTGGATTCGACGATTGACCTCTTTCTCGAAGTTGGACCTACCTAATTGGACTGTTTGTCCTAGGTATACATACGCGTCGACAACTTCAAGAGTCGAGTTCTCAACCATAACTGGGGCAGGGACACATTAAGGGAACATGGTATGTTCCCTTAATGGATAGATATTTCTTCAACAGACCAATGTTCAGCACACGGCTACATATCAAGCTATACATTTCCAGTATAAGCTGATCTTGCATTCTGTTGGCTTTTCGTAGAATGAGAGGTCAGCTTATACTGGAAATGTATAGCTTGATATGTAGCCGTGTGTATACAAAGTTGGAACTATACGTGGCAGTCTAACAGTAGTGACGTAACGACGTTTGTCACCGAATCACTAAGTTCGTGGCTGTATCTGAATTTGAAGTTCGATTACAATTTTATTAAAGGATCTGAAATTCTTCGTTATTTAAGAATTAAACATTTTTGGTATATTCTGTACATAATAGTGAATATTTTTATTTAATAATTCAGTCGGCTCAAATATACAGTTGTGGCCACAGAACATAAAAAACAACTTGTTTTTAGTGTTCTGTGGTTGTGGCTATATAATTAAGAACGATTTGAAGTACCAGAATTGTTTTATTTAGATCCTGTCATGTGTAGTTATGTGTTCTTTCTTAATACTCTAATATTATATTTCCATATATTACCCATATAAAATTCTAATGCCCAGAAAATTTGTCAGGGTTCTGAATCTTGGATATTTTTCTTTTTAGAAAAGAAAAAAAACATAGATAATCACAAATCCATGATTTCGAAAAGTAACCTTCTAGTCGAGTAACCCGGAAGTAACCTGATGAAGGTAAAAGTAACCAAACAGGTAACAAAAGTAACCTGGCAACGTTGACCATATTTCAATCAGCTTTCTTTGTAAGACGTTCCGTTCCATATTATGAATTAGAAAATAGTAACCTAACCGAATTATAAAATCGTGTTTTTTTTTTAGATTTAGATACTACAAGTTACATAATTAGTAAACTATTGATTTGTTTTTACCTGTTTTATTAGAGAAATACAAATAATAACGCCTTGACAATTGTGTATGAATGTATAAAAATACCTACTTTTGCGTAAAACGAAACTGTTCGGGAGGGCTCGGTTAACTCGTAACTAACGGATAGCCGTCGGTAGATGAACTGAAAAAGAACTTGTGAAACGCAAAAAACGTCTCCTTCTAGATAGCAAGGAAACGCCTCGTTGCTTTCTACCGATAACGGACAGTTGAATATAGAAACCGGCCTTAAGACACATAACTACTACTAGTTACTTCAGTAGAAGTAACTTATGTAAAAGTATGTTAAAAAATAGCCACATGGATAGAGCAAACGGGTTATGGAATACAGAATAAGATCGTTAACTATTTTTCTTACAAATTTTATTTATTCTCTAGTAACAAATTCAAATAGTAATGAAGCTGGACAAATAATTAAGAACGATATATTAAACTGCTCGAGTTGTTTTACATGAAACATAGATTAAATAAATCACATTTATGTGAAGTGCGTCAAGAAAAAAGTAATTTTAAACTAAAATTATATACATAAAAAAAATTAAAATTATATAATAAAAAAAAATATAAATTTATATGTAATTAAAGTATACAGGAAGCTAACGGCCAACCTTCAGGACTGAAGAGGCACTGGAAGAAGAAGAAGAAACTAAAATTAATAGTTAGTAGCAGTGCACGGCTTTAAATTACTGCTTTTGTAAGCGAGGCATTGACTCTATCAAGAGAATAGAGAAAGAGAGAGAAATAGAGTTCCATTCTTCTAAGAAAACGTTGTGCAGTTCTCGTCGATTTGAAACCATTTCTTGACGCACCAAAGATGCTGTATTGGGTTTAGATCTAGGCTGTTAGCTGGCCAATCTAAGACGGAAACTGATTGCGATGTGAGAAATTCCTTAACGGTGCGTGCAGTATGCTTTGGATTATTGTCGTCCTGGAATTTCCATATAACCGGAAGCACGTCTTCAGCGGTAACATTGTTTCTTCCAGTATATTTTTGTATTGGAATTGATCCATGTTTCCTTCTATCAGCATAACAGGTTCAACACCATGTCCAGGAAAGCACCCCCAAATTTTCACATTTCCTCCACCATGCTTTAATGTCACTTTTGTGTACTTTTTTTTTTTTTGTGGGTCGAATGCTTTATTCGGAGGGCGTCGTACATATCGTTTTCCATCAGAACATTTGAAGTATTGATGCGGGGCAAAATGCTTCACAGCGTGGAAAACCATCGTTTTATACGACCAATTCTATTATTATTATTTATTCTCTTGTAGATTTATCCCATATTGTATTTTTCCCCATTGTTTTCATATGAAACAATCACCTTTCAGACTTTTACTAAATGACGCCAAAATTAAAAGAATAACCACAGAACAACTACAGCCACAGAGTGTTCTCTATTTAAATTTGAATATAAAAACTTTTCAGCGTTCTTAATTATGTGATCAGCCAGTAAGTAGTAATACTAGGTTCAGATATAATATATAAAGTTTATCTATTTATTTATTAGCCAATCATGTGTATCGACATATGTTCCGCTAGTATGAAAAAGTTCTGCGATACCGAGAAAAATACAAAAAAAAAAATTACATGCAATTAGTTATTCTCGTTAGTTTGAAAAAATATTCCCTATAAATATGCGTTCTTAATTATATGACCACCACTGTATATCTTTTATCTTTCGTATAATAGATTCAAGACTTCGCAAGAACGTCAAAGTTCCCTCATAAAATAATTGCCGGCTCAAATAAACAACACAATAAAACTAATAAATAATGTTCGGTAATTAGCAATCGATTAAACAGTAGTGCCAAAACACGAATTTGGCGCCAAAATTCTGCTGCATAAGCTAATAATTTGACAAATGGTTGTGACAAAGTTTCGCTAAAACATAGTAAGGACTGGTTAGGAGTTAACTTGTTAATAAATCGTGATTATGACCGGATGTGAGCATAATAAAGTCAAATTGTGGATTGTATTAATGTGATTTGAACAGGAAGTGGACACGTAAGGAAGGCTCATTTGTGACTTTGTTGACACGGTTACCCAAATTCACGCAACAGCAAGACATTAAAATGAAATGAGACATTATTTGCTAGAAGCATGGTATTTAAGTTGTAACTATATATATAAAAATGAATCGCTGTTCGTAAGTCTTACTAAAACTCGAGAACGGCGGGACCGATTTGGCTAATTTTGGAATTGAATTATTTCTGGTAGCCCAGAGAAGGTTTAAAAGGTGAATAAATATGAAAATGCTCGGAATTAAATAAAAAAAAAATTTGGTTTTCCTTTGATGTGTCCCCCGTCGTTCAGAAATCAAATTGAAAGAATAGTTTAAAATGAAATGTACCGGTGACGTACATTGGCAGCCTGTGTCATATGCATGTCCAGGGGCGGTACGAAGTTCGGCGGGTCAGCTAGTTATTAATAAATTAGTATCCGTTTATAGCCAAAGCCAAAGAACTGACATCATCATCATCATCATCATCAGCCAGAAGACGTCCACTGCTGAACATAGGCCTCCCCCTTAGATCGCCACAACGAGCGGTTGGTAGCCGTTTACGCCCAACGGCTCCCCGCGATTCTTACTAGATCGTCGATCCACCTTGTGGGGGGCCGGCCTACGCTGCGTCTTCCAGTCCGTGGTCTCCACTCGAGAACCTTTCTTCCCCAACTGACAATACACCAAATGACTGACAACCAAATGAAAAGAACTGACAATGGTGCCCTAAATATAAAAAGAGAAATAAAGGTAGACGGTATCGTAGATGGAAAGATGAAAGTGGCAGAAATGACTTGGCCGAGAACAGCGCGAGATCTCCCCGAGTGGGGAGGCCTAAGCTAAAAAGCAAGACGATCAAGAAACCGGGTCTAATATGAAAACTATTGTTTTTAAATTAGAAAATTAGAAATAGATGTAAAATGTTTTTAAATATAAATGTGAAAGTTTGGATGTATGTTCGTTTGTTACTCAATCACGTCGTAACGGCTGAACCGATTTCGATGAAATTTGGTATGTGCGTAGAATAAGACCTGGATTAACACATAGGTTATTTTTTGTTGACAAACATCGCGTGCGAAGCCGCTGGCGGAAGCTAGTAAACAGAATAAATGGCAATTATTTACATCGCCCTATTAAATAGTATAAAAGCAACAGTTGAATCATCTATTGGCCTTTGCAAACGATCTATAGATACCTCAACTGTTATAGATGATATCAGGCGGATGTGTCTCCAAGACATTGGCTGCATTGCGCTGAATTACAATGCTTATGCGTTGACCCAGATATGCGACAGCTCTCGCTTCGACCAGACGCCCATAAATAATTTTGAAAATGCGAAGTGCCTTGGTACCCCTCAATGATTTCTTAAGATCAAAACACATACACTTTTAACAATATTTTTCCTTCCCTTCGCGCTAGCATAGATCCTTATACCTCGCACTCACTTCCTTAAAACAACCAAAAAAGAACTAGTAGTATGACAAACGAATTACATCACGAGTAAATACTAACTTCAAACACCATTCTTTCGCATGAGTGGTTAAGAAAGTCTCATTCGATTCAGTTACAGCTAAAATCAATTCCACTATGTACGAGTACGGCCATCTATCATCGTCGCTGTTCCACATAGATTGGCACCAACAAACGTGATTTATGCAATGTTGCGTCTTTCAAATGAAAACAGTGTTCATTGAAAATACATGATGTGAAGTTACACAGACAGAAAATTATTCATTGTACTAATAAAATATAACACAGGCGAACTTACGCTCTATAGAATTTTCTTTCTCTTGCAGTGGTGCGAGAAAACATATTGTATATTTATATATTGAAAATATCTGTATTGTTATGTATTGTAAAAGGATCATTAAAAACAACCAGCCTTGTTTCTTACCTTTCTTTCCTGGCTTGATCGCGAAGGAACAGGCAGTAAAATTGACGATTCAAAGTGATCCTTGTGATTTTAATGATTAAAATATTTTGATTTTGACTTCGACTTATATTTAGAAACCTTACTATAAAATAAACGGTGTCTGTGTGTGTCTGTCTGTTTGTGGCATCGTAATTCCAAAACGAAAGGACCAATTCACAATACAAAATAGGACAAAACAGAAAGCTAATTTACCTGAGGGGGTTCTCAGTAATGCCAGTTTTTTATGTCAGTTTTTAAAAATAGCTTTTAAAAGAAGGATTTTTAAATTTGGTGATAATAAAATGTTGAAAAACTAGATTGACTGAAAGTTGCACTTACATGTGATTGAAAAACCGGCCAAATGCGAGTCGGACCCGCGCACCAAGGGTTCCGTACCTTTATCTATAACAAGGCAAAAAAATCATGTCTGTTGTATGGGAGCCCCACTTAAATATTTATTTTATTCAATAGCACAATTTTATTGATTTACCTTACTTTTTTTTATATATTATTGCTTGCGTTTTACCACGATCTCGCCTGATGGTAAGCGATGATGCAGTCTACGATGGTACACGCTTGCCTAGAAGAAACCTATTCACTATTGAGGTTATAGGTTACCTAACCTATTTGAGGTTGGTTCCGAATAAGCTAGCCCTCTAAATTGTATGAGCGCCCATACAATTCAGAGGACTATCTTAATTGGCGTCAACTATGTATGTATATATCGTGACCCTAGGTTAACAGGAACTACCATATAGGTTTTCGACCCAAAACCTGTAGGGTACTTCCGGTTGACCTAGAATTGTCAATTTTGGTTAAAAGCAAGGTCTTACAGCAGAAGTAAAGGTAAAATTCTAAAAAATTAAAAAAAATTGAACATTAAGGTATCTTAGGTACTTACAAGTTTACGCCCAAATCTAAATTGGCCCATATCTTTTATGGTGTTGACTCGGAACCTTGATTTTTATACACCTAATAGGGACTAGACCTAGGTATGGTATAAATTTCAACTTGCTAGGTCCACCCGTTCCTGAGAAAATCGGTGTTGACACACGGACTGGCAGACGGACAAGAGAGTGATCTTATAAGGGTTCCTTTTTTACCTTTTGAGGTACGGAACCCTAAAAAAGAGCGCACGCAGCGAGGACCCCAGCATTACTACGCAGATGGGAGTATCGCTTCTACGTAGTAAAGTTTAAGATAAGATAAAGATTTATTTATTTGCCAAAACATGGGTAAAACTATACAGAGGTTACAAAATCAAATGGTTTCACCATATTCATCCGCAGTGGCGTGCAAATTACATGTCATATAAAATTAAATTAAATACAGATAACTATGAAATAATAGTAGGTATTGCCAGCACATACTAATGAAATAATTAGATTCAAATTGAAACTAGAGATGTCATTGTGTATCATTTAAATATTCATATTCATTGATTGTGTAATATGCTTTTTGGATCAGGCATTTTTTTAATTTTATCTTAAATAGATGGGTACTGTGTATCGATTTTATAGTAATAGGAAGCTTATTATTTATGTTCACTCCCATACAAAACACACTCTTATTAAACAAAGCTGTCTAAGACGCTATTGATCGAAGGTGGCCTATATGCCTGGTGCTGTTCAAGGTTTCGTAGTTTGTGATATTGTTTCTAACATGTAAAGCCGATTCGTAGATGTATTTATAAGTATAAATTATATACTTATAAGTTAGTATTACTTGCATTTACTGAAAATTAATTTTTAAAGAATTTAATTTGTAGTTTGTTCGCGTTGACAGAAAACTTCGGACAATGTAGCTCATGTTGCTTGCTTGTTAATAACCACACAGGAATTTATTTACATAACAAAAACAATGTAAATCGTACAATATCTAATTTTACATATAACTTTCAATTACATGAGAGAAAACAGGTCGCTTTATTACCTGTGAAAAGGTAGTGCAAGTGGTAAGCGAATAAAGGCCCTTTGTAATCTTCATTTTGGTACCTATGTCCGTGTATTTTAAAGAAAAAAAATACCTAGTATGCGTTTTCTTTGACATCTCATTCGTCGGAATGCACCAAGCTTCAATCGCCATCTGCACATCTACATTTTGTTAACCTGTACAGGCGACGAAACCAGGATCATATCGAATTTAAATCCTACTAATATTGTAAACGCGAATGTTTGTTTGTATGTATGGATGTTTGTTACTCTTTCACGCCGGAACGGCTTAACCGATTGCGATGAAATTTGGTATGTACGTAGATCATAACCTGGATTAACACATAAGCTACTTTTTATTTTGGCAAACCACGCGTGCGAAGCCGCGGATTGGTCAGCTAGTGAAATATATAAGGGAAATTCGCCACATACGAGTAGGTACCTACGATCAATGTCCACTTCAGAACTTGTAAACCTCTCTGATAAATTGTAACGAATGACCTGCTTAATTTCGCATCATTATAAATTATTCAAATTCATTTATTGCCAGAATATATACTATGTTAAACAGATGTCAGATTAAATTTAAACTGGATTCCCTGTTCTCTGGCCCACTTACCTACGCGTTTGTTTTCTTATTAAACATAGGAGTACATTAATCAGGTCATTATCACGTAGATAGATAGATGATAGATAGATAGATAGAAAATGCTTTATTGTATACCACACTTAAATTAACAAATCATATTGAAAACACTTAAAACTAGACACGCGATAGTACAATTGGCGGTCTTATCGCTAAAAGCGATCTCTTCCAGACAACCTTTGGATGGACTGGATTTTACGAGAACGTTAAAGGACGGTAGCTTTATAACTTAAGTTTTTTATTTAACTGTAGGTATAGTTACATAAGCGAAACAAAATAAATAGATACAATATTACATATACACATACAAATTACACACTCAAATTCTTTGCGAGATACACATTAAAAACTTCAATAATATTTAAAAAACTTAAAAACAGTCAATACAATTTCAGTGTCTATCTATTCGTCAAATTTTTAATCGCAACTTTAGGTCTTTTGACCTGTTTTTAGAACTTTAGTTGTACTCCTTAAACTCAACAACCCAAGATACCTTGCGGATCTTGTGGACCTTGCGGGCCTTGCGGAGGTTGCTGC
This sequence comes from Philereme vetulata, assembly GCA_918857605.2. Lineage (NCBI taxonomy): Eukaryota > Metazoa > Arthropoda > Insecta > Lepidoptera > Geometridae > Philereme > Philereme vetulata. Next base: position 4,254,498 of record OU975482.1, read on the forward strand.
GGAAGCTGCTGCAGTGGCGGATGTTGCCCCTGCATCACTATCTACACTTGCTGCACCAAGATTTGCTAATTACCAAGCGAAGGCCGGTTGCGCTGTTGGCGCATGGCGAACCATTGTGCCTGTGCGGTCAGCGTGACAATGCCAGTTTGTCTTGAAGTATACTTGCGTGGCGTTCCGTGAAATAAACCTATTGAATAAGATACCACGGTAGGTAATATTAATATAAATATTATACATAAACATTCTATAATATTAAACATACTATTATTAAATAGAATACAATTATGAAACAGCTGTAATACAAACAGTAACAACGACAGGAAATGTAGGAGCCGGCGGAAGATCAGCGCGCTGCGTACTCGTATTTACTAGTGCGTGGCGCATAATGTTGAGCCAGATCCTAGTTTGCGGACGCTCATAACCTGGACGTACTAACTGCCTATGTATTATTGTATGTTTTCTATTTGTGTTTGTTATATTGTTACTCCTACTGTCGTATTATTTTTGTTACTGTGTATGTCTTTGTTTTGTTATGTCTGCAAATAAATGTATTTTCTTTCTTTCTTTCTTTCTGACAGACATAATAACAAAATAAGATTACTCCGCTCTCAAGTCAAGGAAGTCATGTTATCTGGCAGTTTTTTATTGTCCTCTGGCAAATTATAAGAAATTTCCACAGCAATAGATAGCATGTAGATCTAAGACGTGGTTATCCCCTCCCTTGCTCAGTCATCGCTGACCGATGACCGCTACCGTTGCCAAGTGAGTTACTGCAATATCAAGATCTTGCAGTAACTACTAAACGATCTCTGACATGAGACCTTGGAAACTAATACACGATTTTTGACCTTGGATGCACTTAGAAATGCACTTTACTACTGTATGAGAGTGCATTTCGAGTGCACGATAACGAGAATGTGGGCAATATAGATTTTCAAAACAATAATACTTATGCGTAGTTCTTAGGCTGGACAGTCACGGACAGTTTCAAGCAACTAGTGATTGCTCGGTGCGATCGAGACTGCTTGGGAACGGTTTCATGGGAATCCAAATCAGTCAACTATCGACGACTAGTCAAGCAGTCAGTGATTTGTTGAAGCAGCGACTGCTTAGTGGGGTCGTGACTTCCCGTACGGTCTGAAAATGGGCGTGGCCACACGCCTTTAATGATCCTTTATGATCATATCTATATCAATGTGGTCCGGTGAAATCGCTTTATAAGGTTAAATTTCACCTTTTGTACATTTATGGCGGGTTCCTATATCCATCGGTAACCTACTACGACTCGTATCTCCTTGGAAAAGTGTCAAACTAGTGTCAAACTTTTGACACGTTTTCAAGGAAAAACAAGTCGTAGCTGATTACCGACGGATATAGGAACCCGCCATTAGTGTATTTAGGTCCATGTTACCTACATTAGTTCGTAAGATTTAAGGCGTACAATAAGCATTTTTATTCATTCAATCAAGGCCTCTTTGCATTGAGTGATTGAAAATGCTTTCATTCTGTGCTAGTCCGTCAAGCAGTTTCCTGTGACTGCTTGACTGAGCGATCAAGCCCTCTTTGCATTGATCGAATGAAAATGCTTTCATTCTGTGCTAGTACGTCAAGCAGTTTCCTGTGACTGAGCTTGTATGGTTGCCCTAATAATAAAAAAGTACCTACCAACCAAATCAAATCACGTACCTACCATTTCTAACGAAATAAATTAATCTGATTGCAAACGTAACTCGTACCGGAAATGCACATGACACGTCGGATGGTTTAATTTACTCAGAGCATATAAATCTACAATCAATTTTAATATTTCAGCCGCAGGTTTCGGTTGTATAGGAATAAAATGTGTCATGAAAATAATGAATGATATAAAATAAATGGAGATTTTTTGAATTATTGCAGCTGAATCAATGCATTGATTGAAATGTACTCTGGGTTTTATTTAAAATCGGCCAGTAATAAAAGTTACGCTGAGGACAAACCTACTAAAGTTTTTAAGTGTATTATTTTTATAGGTATGTATTTTTTAATAATAATATATAAAAAAAATCAAGGACATAAAAATGGTCTGGGGCAGGACACTTGGTGATCACAGATAGAGCAGGACAGTGACTGAATTGTGGCCGAGGAGCGGGTATAGAAGCGTAGGACGTCCGAAAGCGAGTTGGGTGGACGAAATCGTAAAGGTCGCAGGCCGTCAGTGGGTGAGACTATAGTCTAACTTTTTATTAGCTGCAGTAAAATGACGTTTTGTGGGTTGCCGGTTTTTGAAGAAAAATAAATAGGGATGTAGCTAAATGAGTGAATCATAAATGAATAATCAGTTTGGTTTTTTTTTGAGATTTAATATTAAGTTGTAATGTATTTTTTTAACCTATTATTATTACTATACTAGAGGATTGATCTTTTTTAGTGGAAGTATAGGGAGGTACATTCAAAATGAAACAAAAACGTCATAATAATGTTATTTAATTATTTTTGTGAACTGAATCACATCCCTATTGAGATTAGGCTGGCAACATTATTTTACGGAATGACATTTAGAAACATCATTTTACTGCAGCTAATAAAAAGTTAGACTATAGCGTAGAATCGTGGTGGATAGCAAAAACTTGGAGAGGCCTATACCCAACAATGGGTGATGTCAGGCTGTGGACGATGATGATGGTACTGGATAAAGTAATACAGTACAATAATGATCCTTACATAAGTATGACTCTGTGTCTCATAATTAGGCCCAACACTAAGTTCATACGCCAATATTTAGGGCGAATCCTCATAGCAGAAATATTTCTCTACTTTCTTACAAACCACAAAATTTGTATGGTAAAGTTATAGCAAAATAGATTATAAAACATAGTTGAATTAAGAACGCTCTTTTAGACGGTGTCAAACGGTGTACCTACTACGTTCTAATAAAATCAAATTCTAATATATAAAATTCTCGTGTCACAGTTTTCGTTGCCATACTCCTCCGAAACGGCTTGACCGATTTTGATGAAATTTTTTGTGCTTATCCGGCATCTATGAGAATCGGCCAACATCTATTTTTCATCCCCCTAAATGTTAGGGGTAGTCCACCCCTAAATTTTTTTTTTTATTTTTTAGACAAAATTTTTAATTTCTATTTTTTTATGATATAACATACAAAAATACATACAATCCTCAATTTTCACCCTTCTACGATCAACCCTTATTTTTTAATAGCAATTATTTATATGGCAAAACAACGTTTGCCGGGTCAGCTAGTAATGTATATAAAACTAGTGGACCCGCCGATCTTCGTACCGCCTTGACATACGTATAACGCGGGCTGTCAATATACGTCACCCTCGTAGAATTGTCAATTGTTGTCCCCGTCAATCATTATGTATGAGAAAATGAATGACTTCCACAAATAATTCAATACCAAAATTAGCCAAATCGCTCCACTCGTTCTCGAGTTTTAGCGAGACTAACGAACAGCAATTCATTTTTATATAATAGATATAGACAATATCTCGGGATAACTCCGACCGAAGCATCTGTTTCAAACGATATTCATTTTTTTTACATCCTCGTTGACGATATTTGCAGCACGCATTCTGTCAATTCTATGTCAAACGTCTTAAGGTTACATTATAAAAGGGCTAAGGTTAGCTAATAAATAATTTTAAATAGTGGTTAAGTATTCTTAAATTTTCTAATTTTGCGCGCAATTTTCTAAATTTTTTCTTTCATAAGAACCTTCTCCTGACAGTAAGAAATACAACAAAAAAGAATTAGCGAAATCGGTCCAGCCGTTCACGCGTGATGGCGTGACCAAGGGAAATAGGGATTCATTTTTATATATAGAGATTTTATGTAAATCTGTATAAAAAATACAACCTCTTTTGTTAAGTACGACATCCGGAATCGTATAACCTGATTTTAGAGGTGGGTTTAATACCGGTAGCTTGAATATTTATCCAGTAATCGATACATTTCTTATAAACGATTTCTAACATGATGAATGAATATGTTTCGTTTACCTATCAAACAGGCTATTTCATTAATATTTTAGGATTATTAAGGTTGTTTGATGAAAATTCTTGATTTTCTAGGGTAATAAATTAAAAAAAACCATTTTACAACATTACTAGCCATTAGCCCTACTTGTGTTTTCATTTAATGTCATACACATAACAAAACATGTCGTATATGAACTGTAAAATATAGTTATTTTTAGAATATTTATTTATTTAATACTTTCAGGCAAAACAGAATAGTGCTAGGAGGGTTGCTGATAGCATTATCTACCAGTCATCCTGGTCGTGCTCAACGAAGGCAGGTAAGGCGTGACCCAGGAAAAAAGGGTATTTCAACGCTACAATAAATACAGACATAAAAAATCTATAAACACAGACCCTAAATAACAAGTGTATAATTAATTAATTTATATTTATTTCTTTAGTAAAGAGGTTATTTAATCTTAGGGTAGAGCCTTAACGCGCCGGCGAACACTGAGCGCAACTTCAATTCGGCTACGTCAAAAACATCGGCCTGAATATTGCTATCCCTGTTTAGTGACGAAGTTTAGCCACGCAGAGCGACAGTGATAGCAATAGAACGATTCTAAATTTTATTAGATTTTGACCGTGTTCCGTAATACCAAATATGATGACTGAAAACTTGTTGTATTTTTCTCATTTTGTTGTTATTCTGTAACTAGACGATATAACCTATGTTCCCATGACTAGGATACGTAAGATGTTGTTGTTTTTAATACGAAACAATTAGGTTGAAAACAGGTCTTTTATGACGTAAAAACATGCAGAATGCGATACGCTTCTATTTCATTTTAAGTAAGTATTTTGATCTAATATATGGTTGGGAATCTAGATAAATACTATTAAAATTAAAATAATACCTTATTAATAATAATCCTCCTAGCCGATTTCGGCTACAGAGACTTGACTTTGTGATTATTGGCCTAGGTGTTTAGCCTGTATGTGGCTGATGTACCCTATTTTTGCGCTAAAAGTCCGGTTACAATGAGCACAAGTTAAGGCGCCATTAATGTAGTTGTAATTGATATTAGCCGGCGGTCGACTTTTAAGCTGATCTCGTTTTAAGTCTAGTTCTTGCCTCCTTTCTTCTTCAAACTCGTACACTTTGTCCTGAACATGACGCCTCCATTCAGGTCGTTTTTCAGCGAGAGCCTCCCAGCGCGACGACGAGCATACCTTATTAAGGTATGCTCCAATTAGAAATGATCTTGGTAGCACGTGTTGTATGGGCGATTGTCCCTCCGGTGCCCCCTTAAGATCTATATTCCCTCAGGACTGTCCTAATCTCGCCAAGTGGGTATGCATTAATAGGGGAACCTTACTTACCCTTATTGCTTGTCTCGGATTCCGACGCATTAAAAGCGTTTTATCGGCAACAGATGGAAAAGTGATCTACCTGCTGGATTGAGGACTGGGTATTTGGGAGATTGGAAATCTCCCGTGTTAGTCCATATTGCTATTTCTGCCGTCAAGCAGCATTGCTGTGTTTCGGTTTGAAGGTTGCCGGAAATTACAGGCACATGAGGCTTTACACCTCAAGTTGATGGACGCAAGGCAGTGCATCTTAGGGCACGTCTTAAGGTGCGTGACCTACGATGGCAATTTTCTGTTATAGGCGATGGTTACCACTTAATATTAGGAGGGCCATAAGCTTGTTCCATCTCCATGAAGTATAACAATATAAATACAAAAATATGACTTGATTTTGCCACACAAGAATTATGGAAAAAGGTATAGGCTTTAGCTGATCCTATTTCTTTTAGATTCTATTTGATTCAGATTCTATTTTTTAAAAAGGCAAGTGTCTGCCCGTAAATTCCACGTGACCAAGTAACCCGGTTTTAATGGCTGTAGAAGAGTAGAACGTCCGAATGCGAGATGGGTGGACGACATCGTTAAAGTCGCCGGCCGTCAATGAGTGAAACTAGTGCAGGATCCTAGCGGATGGCACAAACTTCAGGTTGCCTATACCCAGCAGTGGGTGAAATCGGACTGTGGATGATAGTGAAGACACCAAATTTCAAGATAATAGCTTCAGTAGTTACTAAGATAATCAACTGTGACGAGACGGCCAAAGTCACACTATAAGGGTTCTATTTGTATCATTTTGGTCCGAAACCTTAAGTACAGATGCACAATGCACATAGTACTAAATAGCATGTTAAAAAAACGAGTGTGCTTTAGACCCACACGACTGAAGTAAAACTTCTTTTTCAAAATATTAATTTATAAAATTGTTCAATTACAGAATTGTCCACACGTCTGGTAAGTCGATCAGTCTATGTTCATTCTGGACGGACGCAACTCGCACTCGCACATTAACGTTTAAAAATATACGAAACGTAACTCCCTCTCTTTCTATCTTCACACGCTTATGTCTTCCTCTCAACTTCCGTTCGCACTTTTCGTAACGCATTCACCAGCTTACTCCCCAAGTCAAGCGTGCGTAAAGAAGATTTACATAAAAAGTGCGTATGATGCACTGTGCAACATACACATGCTAGCTATTAGCATTTACTCAAATCTAGCAAGCTTTCATACTTAGTATTTGTACATATACTCGAGGAATCTTCCTTTGTGTCTTCAGATAAAACGGATTGCGATCTAGGGGTGATCCAGACGTTTCAAAAGGCGTAGAATTTATGAAGGTCGTAAAATTAAAACTAAACAAGTGAATCATTCACTTTTTCTCTAGCTTAGGTTTGCCTTGCAAGATATGCATAGATATTCAAGGCATAGTCTGACAATAAGAAAGATTTATTTGTTAATTGTACTCAAATAAATTACAGATAAAAAGCTTGCAAAAAGGACCCACAACGTGCCTACAAAGGCGACCTCTAACTAGAGGTAACAAGAGTGATATCTTAGGAGATAATATTTTAACTAATGGAGCTGGTTTTTACAACATAAGTATATATTTACCATGGTTCATTGTGTCATAATGATGCCATTAAAAACTTATAAATGATAGTAAATATCCGCATTAATTTAATTATTACTTTTTAAAGCATTGTAGTGCCTGCAGATAGAACTACTTCTTGCCAAACAGTCTTTCTTTTTATCTTGTGTATTTTTTGAACTGTGATTGTTTATTAGCCTTTTCTGAAACCTGAAAAGCCTAAAGATTTTTAAAATCATCTCTAAAATTTCAAGCCTAGACGGGACTTGAACCCGCGAGCTTCCTCTTGATACGAGGATGCACTATCCAACTGTGCTACCAGGCCATTTCACGTCTAGGTTGAAATTAGTGAGATGATTCAGAATTACGACTAAAGCGCCGTTAGCTCTATCTACAGGGATAGCGATATTCAGGCCGAGGTTTTTGACGTGGCCGAATTGAAGTTGCGCTCAGTGTTCGCCGGCGCATTAATATACAACGTTTAATATACAAAAAAAACAGAAATGGTGATATTCAGATCGGGAAAAGGTCCCCAAAACGTACCAGCGGTTTATATTGGCGGGCAACCCATAGGGGTAGTGAATAGTTTCAAGTACCTTGGCCACATCGTGACTTCCAGCCTGAAAGATGTCGCAGATGTAGAACGCCAGCGCAGAGCCTTATGTATTGTGTGCAATATGATTGCAAGAAAATTCTGCAAGTCGACTCCTGACGTGAAAGTGACGCTTTTTAGGTCTTTTTGCCAGACTTTTTACACGTGTCAACTCTGGACAGAGTATACTAAAAAGTCCCATGACAGTATAAGGGTAGCCTATAATAACATTTTTCGACAAGTGATGGGCTTAAAGCGCTACTGTAGTGCCTCCGAAATGTTTAACGAAGTAACGCTATTTAGCGTAGGAGGATAGCGTCTTTCATGTCCAGAGTTGACACTTGTAATAACGCTATCATTAGAAGTCTGGCAGAAAGGCTTATACATTCTAAGATGTATAGACGTTGGGTGGGCATTGCCACCTAAACTACTTAAGGTGATTTTATTGTGGATTATGTGTATTGTATTGTGTGTAGTAAATGTGTATGGACCTGATGAGTCTGAAATACAGATTATTATTATAAAGAACTTTAATAATAGACAGGTACTCGTAGGTACTCGTAGGATGTGGAACGTAAGACGTGCCCTGACATAAAATTAGTAAGATACAGCGCACTTACCCAAGGGTCTTAGAGACCGCAAGTGTACTTATCATTATCTCACGGTGAAACTAGCTCATTTAATTACATTTATTTGGTAGGTACGATGTCGTCCACCCATCTCGCTGGAGAGGGCGCGGGCCGTCAGTGGGCGAGACTAGCACAGGAGCGTGGTGGATGGCACAAACTTGGGGAGGCCTATACCCAGCAATGGGTGAAGTCAGGCTGTGGATGATGATGGTAGGTACAAGATCAAAGAGTTACGCGGGTCTAGCTCAAGTTTTAAATCGATTGATAATCCTAGTTTATCGTATGCCTAGCCTACTAGCAATTTGTATTTTTTTTACTTTCGCGATCACTGTACATAATATCTAAAATTACACAGGTATTTATAAATAAATAAATATTGCTGGACATGTCACACAGCGCTATCCAGCCCCAAACTAAGCAGAGCTTGTACTATGAGATCCAGATAACTGATAGAATACTTATATATGTACATTTTTTTTTGTAAATACATATCATATATAGAAAAACATCCAGACCCGGAACAAATATCTGTAGATCATGACGACCTCCGTGGTACAGTGGGCGAATAGCCGGCTGAGATGCAGGAGGTAGCGGGTTCGATTCCCGCTGCAGAACAAATATTTGCATGATCGTTTTTTTTTTCATCATCATTCGCTGTGTGAAATGTCCAGAAATATTTATTATTTTATTATTAAACATTTGTTCCACGGCGGGAATCGAACCCGCTACCTCCTGCGTCTCAGCCGGCTATTCGCACATTGCACCACGAAGATAGTCTTTTATGGCGTATATATCTTTTATTTATTATATAATTTTATTCCATTTATATCACAATTTATTATATGGGATAAAATAAGACTCTAATTATTAAAATCATTTCAGTTTAAGTTTTTTTTTGTGTCGTTTTTGTTTTTAAAACTTTTACTTCATTTGGTCTGTTTCAACTGTCCCTAACAAACTATCCCCACTGGTTTTAATTTTTCACTTTCAACGTCTCAGGAATTTCAACGTTTCTTGTTTTCCTCTTCAGTCCATGACACTTTAGAATCAGACAGATGTTTAAGTCCAAGACTTTCAAGTCTTTCTTTATCTTCAGAATTTCCATTTTCTAACTCATACAGCCTGTCTCTTTTGTCAAAATCCGTTAAGCCGCTTGTCTAAACGATGCGCCAAATGAACAAACATACATCCTTAAAAGGGGTTCTAGGGAATATGTTTATAGGGTTGAATGTCACAGCCATGGGTCGTATCCAAGATTGGTTTTTAGAAAGTCAGTCCCTCGTTAATGCTCGCACGAATATTCAATTATTAGAGCAGCTTCACATGAACTCGATAACACCACTAATAGGGCAACATTACACATTCTTTCCTAATGTTTTGTTAATGAATCTCATGAGAATAGCCAGAAAAAGTGTATATCTATATACTAAGATTAGAGGAGTAAGTATATAATATGCAACTTAGACGACTTCCGTGGCGCAGTTGGCGAATAGCCGACAGAGACACAGAAGTAGCGGGTTCAATTCCCGACGCGAAACAAATGTTTGCATAATCTACAGATAATTGTTCCGTGTTTGGATGTTTTTATATATTATTATAAGTATATATTTACAATAAAAAACGTATATATGTAAGTATTCTATCAGATATCTGGTTTACATAGTACAAGATCTGCTTAGTTTGGGGCTAGATAGCGCTGTGTGAAACGTCCAGCAATATTAATTTATTAACTCTTGGATAAACCAATGTACACAAATTACCGATTCAAATGTTCTAAAGGATTTTATTGAAAATATCGTGTAATCAACAGCTTATCTGTAGCCGAAGATGTTATTCAATATTACCTTGTCGTAATTCATAGATACGGTCTTATATTTTTTCATTGAACCTATCTAGTCTAAGAGAAAATAAGTAGCAAGTAATTTGTACATTTTCAGGTTTTTCATAGACTTACTACTTATGGCAATGTTTAAAAATAAATAAATAAACTTGCGATATCTAAAGTTATCGCAAATATCACAAAACAGTATCAAGATTCCGCATAAAAAGTGGGTGAGAGATATATTTGAGCAGTCAAATGAGCTGCAAATGAGGTCGGGAGCAGTAACGCCACAGACAAACGGCAGTGCGGATGCTAATCACTCGATATTAGACTCCCGAGCTACTAAAGATTACTGTCTCCGTTCTTGTATATTTTTATTCAGTTGATCGTTTTAAGGGGATGTCTTGGAAACGCGGAGCTGCGAGAATTATTATTTTCGTTTATTTACGTATGTGTATCTATGCATGTCTTTGTATCTGTTTACTCATTTATTTTTCTGCGTTCGTGAGGCTACCCATGGGTCCCATCTGAAAACCAGCGCCGCTTACCTTCTTCGGATGTTTGGCAGCAATACGCTGAGACGGGGCCTGTTTGGCCCACACAGCACGGAAGACCATATTATCTGTACCTACCTATGTATAAGTACTAAGTTTTTATCTTGTGTTTTTCCTGTATTTCTGTAAAGAATTTTTCTTTTTATCATTATAATCATTATGTAAGTAGGTATGTTTGTTCTGTTCTGAATGGTCTGTCCTGTGTGTGTGTCAAATAAATGTATTTTCTTTCTTTCTTTCTAAAAAATGTTAAGTAAATTTTTCACATGGTTTCTTCTTCTTTCGTGTCGATGTCTCAAGACTATAACCATTTTGATCAGCACGTCGTCGCTACGTTTATGGCAGCATCGGAGCAGTTCATTCATTCCCCATCGTGCAGGATGGATATGAAAGGACGTGTGCCGGTGTTTGGATCTGTCCATCACATTTGGGTTGCGTCATCGATTTGTCTATAGTACCCCATTTACTAAGATTACATTGAGCCTCCACACTGGCCAAGGTAAGTGTTTACCTGGGCCCGTAGTCAAGTTACATTCACTTCGAATCGATTCGATTTCTACAAGTTTGTTGTCGATTTATCACGTGAAATTTAACATAACACAATAAAAATTTCACACGAAATCTCCAGTTAATGACTCCTCAACACAACACAACCTGCTATTTATTTTGCTATAACTCTTTTTCCATTACTGCTATCCGACTATTGAGTAGTATTCCGCACGAGATTCGGCATGTTTCATCTATTGAGGTTTTCAGATCCAAAGTGTGCAAGCACTACCTCACTCTCATGAACGAAGCCTACAAAATGAGTTGTGTCTTGTAGATGCTCTGTCATTTATCCACTCTGTTATCTTTATATCATATGAGTTTATTTCGTTTTATTGTAACTACCTATTTATTAGTATTAGTATAGTATTAGTTGAAAATAATATATAAATATTATTTTCAACTAGTGTTTATTGATGTGTAATATTAGAAAGTACGTTTATTGAAAATACTCTATATATATATATATATATATATATTATATTTGATGTTTCGTTCGTATTCTCAATATATCTTAGTCAAATTTTTTTATTATAAAATTTTTCCTGCTACATTATGTCATGCACTACCTACAAAAATATTTTTTTCAACACTACGCAAAGGTTAACTGGAAGAGAATGCTTACTAGCCTTAAGTTCGCCTAATGTACAGATTTATATATTTTGTGCAATAAAGAATTTTCAATCAATCAATCAATATTTCCATAGCATGTGTCAAATCCTATAAATTTTCGGACTTATCGACTAGCGTCATCGCTAATAGAATCTAACCTGGCTAAGCCCTCTGGGTTCTTTTGACCAGTTCTTTAGACCCACGGAATCCCGGGGCTTTGTCAAAGTTAGATGTTTTTCTAGTAAATAAACGTATAATGAATTTGGTTAAAGTTAGTTGGAATTTACTTGGGTATGACCAGCTCTTTAATGATCAAGAACATTAATTTAAAACCTTATTTTCATCTGATATTCAATTTCTCTGATAAGAACTTCTATCGAGAAATGGACTCGAGATGTCCTTTTTCCGGTCTTCAATCAAGAGTTCACAAGCAAACAATAGACAGATAGATAGATGGATAACGCTTTATTGTAAATGACACTTAAATTACAAAAACAATATTACAAACAAATAACAAGGCACGCGGAAATACAAGTGGTGGTTTTATCGCTAAAAGCGATAGGTTCTAGACAACGTTTGGATGGACTGGATTTTACGAGAACGTTATAGGACGGTAACTTTGGCAACTTAATGACGACAGAACACTGCTGTTTTAAGAGGGCCGCGTTTTGAAGACTCCACCTAATTTTCTCATTCCAACGCGTTTATTTGCATAGATTAGCCATAGTTCCGAGAACCCCTACAAAAACAATGCTGGCTGCCAGAATTAGCATCCCTTACAACTATCAAAAGAAAATAAAAACTTTTGCCGCCAATTTGAAAGATAATGTTAAAAGGAGGTTTCTGGCGGTTGTAAGACTTGTAAGCATTTGTTTATTTTATGATTATATATAGAATGTTTATTATAATTGGAGTATTAACTGTCATTTCAGTAATGAGAGTAGATTTTCTTTACTACGTACATTTAAATAAATAAATAAACAAAATAAATATTGGTAGACATTTCACACAGCGCTATCTAGCCCCAAACTAAGCAGAGCTTGGGAGCTTTACTATGGGAACCAGATAACTGATAGAATACTTATATACTTTTTTTTTGTAAATACTTATTTGTAATAATATATAAAAACATCCAGACCCGGAAGATATATTTGTAGATCATGCAAACATTTGTTCCGCGGCGGGAATCGAACCCGCTACCTCCTGCGTCTCAGCCGGCTATACGCCCACTGCGCCGAGGTCGTCAATAACGTCAAACGTTATAGCGGGTAATATAACAAATGGTGACCAAGAAGTTGACCAAGATAGTTTAAGCTTTTGGTCAACTCTGGTGTAGAATATCTTAGGTCTTTATATATCAACATCTTTATATGCCTTTCGAAGCACAGAAGCGCTTCGTTGAAAATTGTACTAGGGGTCACCCGTCCAAGTAGTGACCGCAGAGATATAAAATAGTATCTAAGACTCAACCCAAAAGAGTGCTGTCTATGCTGCGGGAAAATGCTTATTCAACTGATACAGAGGGATTTAGTTAACCACCTACAAATTTTACGGAACAGCTCTACAATCAAGCTGTTTGTTTTTTTTTATACAACTAGAGATTGACCAAGCAAGTGGCTCACCTGATGTTAAGTTGTATTGTAACAATTGCCTATAACAAAGCTCTAGTAGGCCCTACTCTGCACTGCCTTTCGTCCATCAAAGCTTGCCTTTCTACTAGACTCCAACATATTGACATATTTAATGATAGTCTTACTCGTAGTTATATCTATATTATGTGTGTCTTTCGGTATATTTAAGTTAGGTTAAAATTGTAAGCAACTGTTCGATATACTAATATTATAAAGAGGAAAGATTTGTCTGTTTGTATTGAATAGGCTCCGAAACTACTGGACCGATTTAAAAAAATCTTTCACTCATAATTATAAATATAGGATTTATCACGTACCGTCTTATCGGTGTTTCGACTGACAATGTTTCGGTTCAATTCGTGAACCTTCATCAGGGTGAGTGTGATCCGCTCCGCACTGCGTCTCGCCTCGCACTCATCCCGTATTTTTAATTATGATTGTAATCAATCACGAAAGTTTTCTAAGTAAAATTCTTTCACTGTTGGGAAGCTCACTATCCCCGGGTGACATAGGCTACTTTTTACCCAACTGCGGAGAAGGAGGGTAATGTTTTTATTGAAAAACTAAGCGTGCAAAGCTGCGGATTGGCCAGCTAGTAATAAATAAATCATTAGATAGGTTGAAGCATGCAGATAAAGCCTTAGGTATGTGCCTGTATTTTCATTGTTTCTGATTGGCGGCAAAAATAGATGTATATTACAATATTTAGGTTGCAAATCTGCAATGGTGGATTCAACATTGAATATCGGATTAATTTATATACAGATTATTGATTTAGACGATGGACAGAGGGGTTCTTCAAAATGTGTCGAGTTTATAAACTCACCTCGTAATTAAAAACAAAATTTTACATTTTATGCGCAAACTATAAAAAAGTGGAAATTTAGATGTTTTTCAGGCGGTCGGCTGTAGTTTTCAATTTATATTCAATAGCTCGCAGCCGGTCTGTCAGATAAGATGCAGATGCCACCACAAGGTGGTGAATCTTATCAGAAGATTAGTCGCTTGCTAGAAGTAACGATAACTTTCCTTGTTTACTTGTGATTGAGGAAAATATATTAACATAATAAAAATCTCGTGCATGGTTTTTGTGGTCGCACTCCTCCGAAATGGGTACACCGATTTTAATTAATATTTTTTTTTATATTTGGTAGGTATAAGAACAGGTCGTAAGTATTTTCACCCTCCTCCCTTCCCCCATTTTTTTAATCGCCAATTTAGTATTTTTATATGAACCGTCGTTCATTGACGTGAAGTCATTTACATGAAGTGTCGCGGCATTTTAACAAGAGTGTTTTATATAGTTTTTATCGCGAAGTTCCCACGTGAACGGGGAATTTCAAACGTGCGGTTCAACGGTTCAGCTAGTATTACCATAATAATTTTTCCTCAATTACCAGTAATTCATATTTCCATACTAATATAATGTCTTTTTATCCTGTGTTAATATTATAATTTCGAAAGTAACTTTCTCTTTCTGTCTGTCTGTTTGTTTCGTTTTAACAACTAAACGGCTTGACCGATTTCAATGAAATTTTAAATATAGATATATTATGACCGGGATTGAGACATAGCCTACTTTTTAGTAGAATAATCTGGGAAGCATCAACTTTGTACATGTCAAATAGTTTAATAATATCTTTTGTCTAAAGTTATGTTTTTAACGCGAAATCTGTTATTGGCATTAAGCAGTAGCTGTAAGAGTTTGTTTACATTGATATGAATGAAAATAAAATAAGCAATTATTGATAAGGATGACTGCACAGAGAGATGTTTACTGATTAACTCACGAAAATAAAAACTGTTAAAAAATGTTACAACAAACGTACCTACATTATAACAACGGTGCGGTATTTCTTATCATGAGATAAACGACAAAAGTTACTGTCTAATGCACACTTCCAGTACACGTACTTCCGGCGGAAGTTCACGTATCTTTGAGAAATTGTTCCCGGTTACGACGAGTGCTGTAATTTTAATGTGAATCGATTATGTAGTAACAGAAATGAGGAATTTTTATTCAATGACTAGCTGACAAATCCGCAGCTTTGCACGCGTAGTTTTTCAATAAAAACATTACCCTTCTGCGCAGTTGGGTAAAAAATAGCTTATGCCACCCGGGGATAGTATAGCTTCCCAACAGTGAAATATTATTTTAAATCGGTCCAGTAGTTTCGGAGCCTATTCAATACAAACAAACAAATCTTTCCTCTTTATAGTATAAGTATAGATAAAATGTAAGAATGGAGCAAGAAACTATTTTTATTATTATCAGCCTGTTGTGTCCCACCGCAGGGTAAAGCCCTCCCTTCCCTCTTTTCACTCGTCTCTGTTGTTCGCAAGGGCCAATCCTTGAGGCAGGAGTTTAGCTCATCCCGCCACCTTCGCCTGGGCCTTCCACGCGGGCTTCGTTCGTTGCTTGGGACTCATCCTGTGGTGTTCGCCCACATTGTGTCTGACTTACAGCTTTTTGAGCGACATCGGCTACATATTGTGTTCGGGAGCGTATAACCGAGTTTAGGAACTTGGTAATATTCCGATTCGGTCGATTCGATCCGATCGTTTCGGTCCGTGAGTTTCACGCCCAGGATAGTACGCTCCATTGGACGTTGGCATACCTCAAGGGAGGACTTTTGACGATTTGTCTTTGAGAAATAATCTATAGTTATATTAAATTCGAAAGTAACTTTGTATTTCTGTCTGTTTGTTCGTTACGTTTTCACGAGTAAACGGTTTGACCGATTTCGTAAATATACCTTATAAATAAACAATGCTGGACATTTCACACAGCACCTACTAGCCGCAAACTAAGCAAAGCAATGGAAACCACATTAACTGATAGAAGACTTATATACTTTTTTTTGTAAATACATACTCCTATTATATAGAGAAACAACCAGGGCGGGAACAAATATCCATAGATCATGCAAACATTTTGTTCTGCGGTGGAAATCGAACCCTCAGCCTCCTGCGTCTCAGACAGCTATTCGCACACTGCGTCACGGAGGTCATGAAATTGACAATTTGGCAGCAATATAACTATTGAAACTATCATGGTTATGAACACTATTTATACAAATAATAGTAAATATCCAGTTTTTAGTATACATAGAATTTGGCAGCAATATTTGTTCCATTTATGACAGGAACAACAATCAAAATTTTACTTAGAAAACTTTCGTGATTACTTTCAATCATTATTATAAATACGGGATTTATCACGTACCGTCTTATCGCTGTTTCGACCGACAATGTTTCGTTTCAATTCGTGAACCTTCATCAGGGTGAGTGCGATCGGCTTCGTGTGTGACGCGAGACGTTATTCTGAGCGGATCGCACTCACCCTGATGAAGGTTCACGAATTGAAGCGAAACATTGTCGGTCGAAACGCCAATAAGTCGGTACGTGATAAATCCCGTATTTATAATAACAATCAAAATTGTTAATAATGGTACCAGTATGGTTCCCTAATAGTTTTCTATATAGGTAAATTAGCAAATTTGGCCCCTGTACTTCGGCCTCACCTGCTATAAAAATTTTACGTGCTACCGGCAGACAAAACTTTATGATATTAGCACATTTTACAGTATTTTACAAAAATATCATATTTTTACGATATTTACCGAACGCCATCACCTAAATCCCGCTTATAATTTCTCTCGAGTAGTTGATCCTACATAATCTCACTGACTCATTGAAATAGTCTGAAAACTGCAGCCGATTTTCAACCCTAGCGTGTATATAGATAAGGTTTTAAGTGGGATCGTGGTAGATTTTGGCAGACTAACCTCTTTAGGTGGCATTCACACGTTTCTAGGTGATAATGAGAAGATTGGTGATAGGAGCTGTCCGAACTTCTGAACTACATTTTACGTTAGGTTAGTTTTTATCCTTGACATAGATTAATATAAAATTACTTGCGGCCAGCGGCTTTGCCCGCGTTGTTCTGGGGTGTAAAATACATATATAAACTTAGTCATCCCATTTTTATCCCATGATTTATGGGCTAAATGGTAGCCTATGTGGTGATCCAGGTTATAATCTACGTATATACCAAATTTGATCGAAATCGGTTCAGCCGTTAAGGCGTGATTGAGTAACAAACAAACAAACAAATATCCAAACTTTCGTATTTATAATATTAGTGTGATGTGCTTTATATATAAAGCTGGTGAGTGTAATTGTTTTTTGAAGTGAAAACTTCTTTAGGTGCTTTGGACATATTTTGAGATGGGAAAAAACTATTGTAGTCTGTTTAAGTTTTCCACGCCCACTGCTGAGCTTAGGACTTCCCCATAGATTTAAAGAGCGACAAATATCTTATGCGGCCTGCGCCAAACGGCTCCCAGCAACGTTTATCAGGTCATCTTTCCATATAATGAGGAGCCGTCCTATACGCTGCGCTTTCCAGTGCGTGGTCTCCACTCGACAATCTGCCCGCCCCAACGGCCGTCAGTATTTCAAACTATGTGCCCTGCCCACTGTCACTTTTTCCCTTACAAAATACATACACATAAGAAAGTACGCATTCTATCAGTTATTCCATTTACACAAGCTTTGCTTAGTTTGGAGCTAGTTATCGCTGAGTGAAATGTTTAGAATTATTAATATTAATTTATACAAGCTTCCAACGCGGCTTTGCACGCTTGGTTTGTCAATAACATGTATCCTGTCTCACGCCTGCCCACAAAGTCTAAATCTAAATCTATCATCTATCACATTTCTTCGAAATCAGTCGAGCCGTTTAGTCGTTTAAACGTAACTACCAGACAAACGTACAGAGTTAAAGTAACTTTCGTTTTTTTTTATATTTACTTTCAAATATAAATTACCGAAACCTATGTAAAAAAAGTGCGTGAAACTTCATTTGGTTTGAATTTGCCGCGTAATAACTTTGACGTATATTTTATCTGTGGACCCATTTGAATCTATGGATCTGTCTGTCATATTGACTGAATGACACATCATGATAAGTATGGAGGTTATGTTAAGTGAGAATTATATTGTAAACGTTATTATAAATACGGGATTTATCACGTACCCCTACGTTTCCCTAGATTCTGATTCGACGCACTACATACGTTTCGACAAGGCCCGGGTTTTAGCGAGAGAGAAGTTCTTCGTTCCTCGCAAGATCCGAGAGGTGATAGAAGTAAGTCGTGTGCCGAACTTTAACAGAGATAGAGGATGGGTTCTACCGCCAGCCTGGAGGCCATGTCTTCATGATGCAAGTGACAGAAGAGTGAGTGAACCTGGTAGAGACATAGTTAGTGTTGTGTTTGCCTGTACCAAGAACTACCGAAGAGAGCAGCAGTGATGATAATGATGATGACACAGCCGGTCAACGCGCTGTGCTTTCGTTGACCCAATCCCCACCACCCCGCCCGTCCACTCGCGCGCAGAGAGCAGCGGCGCGCAGTGCGAGGCGAGACGTTATTCGAAGCGGATCGCACTCACCCTGATGAAGGTTCACGAATTCGAAACATTGTCGGTCGAAACACCCATAAGATGGTACGTGATAAATCCAGTATTTATAATAATGATTGAAATCAATCACGAAAGTTTTCTAAGTAAAATTATATTGTAATTTGAATGTATATAATATGAACTGGTGAAGCAATAGCTTTAAATGTTTTTTCTCTTTTCAGGTGAGTTTGTGATTCAGTAAAGAATGTTTTGTAAAAGTGTAATAACTGGTTTATGTACTCAGAGCCACTCAATTTTGATTATAGTTTTACTGTTCACCATACTATCCAAGGATAATTGTAAAACACATTATTGTATTGTATTAATTTACTTCAGATAATCCATAATCACAATAAATTAAAATAAATTAAGTACAATCAAAATAAATAAAAACAATATTATAATATAGTAGGTAAGTTAAAATTAAAATATTTATTTATATGTAAATAAATTAATAAATTTATTACCTACGTGTTTTAAATTGCCAGTAATTATCCCCACCCAGTGCCTCCCCCCCCCCCCCCTAATTATACCTATATAACCAAAGTTCTTTTAGCACGTTGAAGTGGCAATGGGCAGGCCATATAGCGCGCTCAACAGATGGCCGATGGGGCCGGAAAGTTCTCGAATGGAGGTCACGGATCGGTAAGCGCAGCGTAGGACGTCCACCTACAAGATGGGCAGACGACTTGGTAAGAACCGCAGGTCGGCGTTGGATGCAGGCCGCTTCCAACCGCAGTTCCTGGAGATCAATGAGGGAGGCCTTTGTCCAGCAGTGGACGTCCTATGGCTGATATGATGATGATGAACCAAAGTTCATGTTTAGTTAAGACCCATGATAGGAATCTGCACCTAATAATGCCTGAACTACATCAGGGTACCTACTAGGTGAGAGCGCAGGCAGCTTCCCGATAAACTCAATTCTAGTACAACTAGCATTCTCATTGAAGACGAATATATGAATGAGAATGAACATTCGCGCAGAATGTTCGAGTTTACATAAATCTCCGGTAGATAACTCTAATCGCAAACATACGTTGGCTCCTGATAGATTTAAGTGTTTAACGTCTACGTTTTATTCACAGACAATAGATCAGACTAGACTGCACATGTAGCACCTACCTAGGTATTCGTGAAAGAAAGAAGAAAGAAAGAAAATACATTTATTTGACACACACACAGGACAGACCATTCAGAACAGAACAAATACAAAAAAAACATACCTACTACCTAAAGATAACAATAATAAAAAAAAATATTTCAGTACAGAATTATAGAAAAGAAAACAAAATAAAAATTTAGTACTTAAGTATACATAGGTAGGTACAGATAATATGGTCTTCCGTGCTGTGTGGGCCAAACCGGCCCCATCTCAGCGTATTGCTGCCAAACATCCGAGGAAGATAAGCGGCGCTGGTTTTCAAATGGTACCCATGGGTAGCCTCACGAGCGCAGAAAAATAAATGAGTAAACAGATACATAGACATGCATAGATACGCATACGTAAATAATAAAATAAACTTGAAAGAATAAAATAGTTAGTGTAAGGTGGAGCTAACTTATGTTGTCTGTGGTGGGTGTCAAATGTATGACACTTGACAGTGACATATTTGTTGCTGACCGAATTTTCGTGCACCTATAAACAACCTGTTTTGTTATGTACGACATAAAATGAAAACACGGCTAGGCCTAATAGATAGTATGGTTGTACAATAAGTTTTTTTTTCAAATTAATTACCATAGAAAATTTTAAATTTTCAAACATACTTAATATCAAGTTCTAAAATATCAATGAAACAGCTTGTATAAAATAGATGAACAAATCATATTCATTCATCATATAAGTGGGTGGGTACCTGTTAAACTGAGTAAGCGGCATCGTCGCAAAGGTACCGCCGATATACGTTAAAAATTGTTTATTGGAAATGTATCGATTACTGAATAAATATTCAAAGTACCGGTATTGAACCCACCTCTAAAATTAGATAATTTAATACCGGATGTGTGTTTTAAATTAATGTTGTACATAACAAAACAGGTTATATTTTACTTAGAAAACTTTCGTAATTGATGTCAATCATTATTATAAATACGAGATACGTTATCAGAGATAGATGATGGGTTCTACCTCCAGCCTGGAGGCCATGTCTTCATGATGCAAGCAACAGAAGAGTGAGGGAACCTGGTAGAGACATAGTTTATGTTGTATATTTGCCTGTAGCGAGAGCTACCGAAGAGAGCAGCAGCGACGCAGATTGTCAGCACGCTGGGCCATCGTTCACGCAATCCCCCACCACCGCGCCTGTCAACTCGCGCGCAGAGGACTGCGGCGCGCAGTGCGAGTCGAGATGGTATTTAATGCTGATCGCACTCACCCTGATGAAGGTTTTCTCCCTCCGTCGTCCGAGACACGTTCTCGGAGACCCGGATGACGAAATCACTTCCGCTAATACGGGTGAGTCATCCACAATAGACAGAGCAAACACTCCACAAATACACCGACCTCGCCGGCGAGGTCGACGAGTCCCATTAGTCGCCGCCTACACGAGGTACAAGCACGTACCCGGGCGTTTCTCTCCTATCCCCGTCCCGGCAACAGCCCAAGCCGAGGTTCGTACCTAAGTGGTGCCCTTGCGCTAGTTGCCTCATCAAAAATAAAATTATAGGGCTGAGCGCCTTCTGCGCTCGCCAAAAGCTCGGTTAAGCTGCAACAGCCTCAGAGGCCAACAGCGAGATTCCATTCGAAAAAAAAAAAAAAAAAAAACCTGATGAAGTTTCACGAATTGAACCGAAACATTGTTGCTGTATCGACCGACGCGACGGTACGATAAGACGGTACGTGATAATTCCCGACGGGAATTATCACGTACCGTCTTATCGTACCGTGTAAATACGGGAATTTCCCGTATTTACAATAATGATTAAGGTTGTATATATGTACCGATTTCTTGCCTTGCTAGGCTAGCGGAAGCTTGGGTGAGAAGAGAGAATTCATTAATCGGTGACCAAACAGCATTTGCTGCAGAAGTATAATAACTGAACGCTTCGAGTTTCCGCAGTCTCCGTCTTATGTTATTTTGGTTAAACAATTTGAGAATCTAGCATTGTCTAGTTTAGTCCGAGGTCCGTGGTATCAGTAATGCAGTGGGTGGAACGGGCTATTTCTATGCTACACAAGACTTGGTGACTTGCAGTCTTACCTATATCTGCCTGATATTGTGCTTAAAATTTTTAAATTAAAATTTATACCTCGTTCACCTATTCAACCAATATGGTATGCGAACATCTATATCAATGACAATTAAAATTTTAATAATGATAAGATTAATGATATATGTAAACGTGTCAAGCTCAGAAAAAAAAACACAAATAAAAATTATACGTTAGTTAGTCTTACTATTTTGTCTAGCTCATCATCATCAGCCCATATTAGTCCACTGCTGGACATAGGCCTCTCGCAATACGCGCCGCTGAGCCCGGTCTTCGGCTCTTCTCATCCAATTTCTGTCCGCCACCTTTCATAAGTCATCGCTCCACCTAGCCGGGGGACGCTCCACACTACGTTTGCCAAGATGCGGTCTCCACTCAAGAACTCGTTTACCCCAACGGTTGTCGGTTCTCCGGCATCCACTGCCACTTCAGTTTGCTAATCCGTTGAGCTGTGTCGGTAACTTTGTTCTACCTATTTTGTCTACCTAAACCAAAGAAACAACGGCGACTTAAAAAGTATAACTGCCTGGTACATCAAAAAAACATTAAACTGGTTACAGCTATTACTAGCTGTATAACAAACAAACTATATTTTACTTGTAATGTTTACTCGTGCACACCTTCATGTTGTGACACGTTTTTACATGTTTTTATTGGAGCTGAATCGATTTTGATGTTGATTTAGACGTTTGATTAATTGATTTTCTGGTCTGTGCCAAATTCCTACTACTATTTCTTTATAAATAAAGAAATACTCTTGATCGTACTAATTGGTTGAATTAACTTCAAATTAGATGTTTCATTGCAACTATTTTTTTGCAGAAACGGCTATAATTAATATAATAAGATATTTAAAAATAATATCTGATAACGAAGTCAAAGACAAAATCTTTTATTCATTAAAATCACAAGGATCACTTTAAAACGTCAATTTTACTGCCTGTTCCTTCGCGACCAAGCCATGAAAGAAAGGCAAGAAATAAGACTGGTTGTTTTTTTAATGATCCTTTTATCAGGAAATAAATTACGTCTAAATTGTAACATTTTGAATGAGTTGGAGTAATTTCAATCCCAAGCTTCTCCTCTATCATCTAACTAAATAATCCGATAATGGATAGAAATCTTTTTTATAAAGATTTTGTTTAATTGCGTTTTTAAATTTGTTAATTGTCAATTTTTGTAGATCACTTGGGAGTTTGTTATAAAAGCGAACACCTTGCCCTTTAAACGATTTACTAACTTTATGGAGTCTACAAGTGGCAACAGCGAATTTTTGTTTATTTCTAGTATTAAAATTATGATTTTCGCTATTTTTCTTAAACAAATTAATATTTTTGTGAACATACATCAGATTTTCATAGATTTTTAACGACGCTAAACACCAAAAATAAACAATAAAATTGGGTTTGTAGAACCTAGAGGGAACAGGAGCTACATTAACGTCTCCCATTGGAGTGTATTGTGCATTACCTTAATTCCTCATTTGCCTCTTTTTAACCTTAAAACTAACACTCACCTGAAAAAATAGGCAGAAGCACACCCATTGGTAGTACTTGTAGATCTTGCGATCGCTCATATCCTCCTTCCCCCCTTTCTCCCGGCTGTTCCCTATCCCAGGGTACGGCACCTCCACCCCAACCTTCTTGTTGAAGAAGCTCTTGAGGGTATAGGTGGAGTGGATCCAGCAATAGGTGTTCAACACGTCTTCGGGAATGTCCTTGGTGTGGATGCAGTCGATGGGGTTCCCCACGTACTGTCGAGTGGTCACTATCAGGCTGAAGGAGATCAGTAGAATCACCGTTATTGAGTAGTGCAGTCTAAAAACCGGCGAATCGATATGCACATAGTTTACCTTAATAAGATTCTTTAACCCGCGGAAAACGTCTAACATCTTAAATGCTTGACCTTATTGTCTTTCGAGTTCGTTCTCACTAACATTATTTATCTTATTATTTTCTAAGCACCAATTTTAGTTTCACTATGTTCGTAAGGCACTTGGTCGGCAGTGGTCGCTCGCTCACATCTCAATCTCAAGTTGGTGTAATTTTTTTGGTATTTTTATAAATTTTAGCAGAGAGAGGGCTTGTGACATTTTTTCTTCGTTTCATTGTGGCGCGTTCATCGGCTGGCGTTCATTTTGGCGTGTAGACGTCTAGTCTAGGCAAATTTAACGCGTAACGTAAACTATTTAGAGTTTAATCTTCTGAGAAATAATGTAAACTGGATTAGCGGGTCAGTGTTGCGGGATTTATGATCACACGACCGGAGAGCGGAGCACCTCGCCGGTTGCTGGAGGTATTGCCAAAAAACCGATTATTATATTCAAATTTATGAAAGAGCTGTTTTGTGAAATGGGAGAATGTTTTGTAGCTCACAAAAGTTCAATGCTTGCTGTTAATAATTAAGAAATGTTTTTAGTTGTATTTCAAACTTTCCTTGCCGTGTTCATATATTTATTACCCAATGTTCATTATACTGTGTTTTTATATTTATGACTAGCTGAACCACCCCGACTTTGCACGGATTTTAATTAAAATAAAATAGCAGCATTCACGGATAATGTAGCTTTATATCAATGAAAAAGATTTCAAAATCGGTTCAGTAGTTCCGGACTTTTTATAATATTAGTATATATATAGATTAACCTCGAATTTAAATTTTGGATTTCATTCATCTTCCGAGAACAAACCGAAAAATCATCAATCAATGTTACTAGACAAAACTGTAGTTTGTTATAAATAAATCCTACACAAAATATCAAAGATTTCCCGAACGTGTTTCCTCTACGATGTCGTCGACATACCTACCGAGTTCCGTGTGTAGAACTGATTTTATGTTCATTTTTACAAAGCTCCTCACCATCCAAGGCCACTCAATCGTCACTTCTCTAGTAAATTACAGAACTAGACCTTGCACGATGATTCATTCATAAAAGAACAAAGCCAGATATAATTTTCGGAGAAGCTCTTTCAGTGTGTAAATATTTTCTGTAACATCTAACGCTGTCACAATAACTAATCATTATGACTGCCGCTCATGAAAATTCACCTGGTTTTATCTACAAGCGATCTGCAACCTTAGCTCTTTGTTTTAAGGACTACAAGTTGTAACCTTCTTTTTGATGTGAAAAGTGGCGTTTTAAAAGAGGGTATTGTTTTAAAAAATAAATGATAGCTGTGAATAAATTAGCCGCGGCCTTGTCTTTCAGAAACCATCGAAAATGATATTCTAGCTATTATCACGTAATTATTTTTACTTCGTTTCTATTTTAGAAAATAATGTTGGCAAGTGGACATGAGCAATAAAGAACACGAATGTATTTTAAGCAAGTTTAGACTATCTATTTTGTGTTTAGACTAAGAGTAATTTTGTTTTGTCTTCAATAAATTTCAAACTGAAATTTATACACTATAGAATCGACAACTAAGCGATAACGCTTATCAAAAGTGTCACTTGGCAACGCATTTCTATGGAAGTGTTCTTTCGATGCCGTCAATTCGTTTGATAGAATCGAATGTTATTTTACCACACTAGTAATTTTATATTCGTTGACGATAGATCACGTGATATTTCAATAGCATGTGTAAGTCCTATACATTTTCTACTAGCGATGACGCTAGTAGATCGCTAATCGAACATTACTTTGGCTAAACCCTCAGTTCTACCTGAGAGAATAAGTATTTTGTATTTTATTATTATTGTCGACTATCTACAAGATCCGCAATACCACACTGCTCGCGAAGACCGGCATCGCAAATGTTGGTGACATTACTGCTAGCTCAGGTCACAGACACATGGGCAACAGTCGTCAGCGTCACACAATGGGTGCCTGCAGATGGGCGTCGAAGCCGGGGCAGGCCGAGGAAGCGTTAGCGTGACGATGCATTCCAAGATGGCTGGTGGGACGTGGCGAGTGATAGTGAGATGTGGAGGAACTAGGGGGAGACCTTTGCCCAGCAGTGAGAAAGTAAAGTTAAAAAAAATAGTTACGCAAGTATAAGGTTATTTTTTATCAGTTTCCAGAGTATATTCGTCATACTTTAGTACTTATACATATTTTGTCAACAAACGACAACCATAAGGGCAGCTTTCTATCAGAGTTATGCGAAGTAAGCACGGATGTGTGAACTCCGTGGCACAGTGGACGAATAGCTTTTCAATGTGATCCCACCATCCCCATTCTATTATCGGACAACCAGCCGGTCTGCAGTACGCCACCGCTACATGGTAGACATACCTCCCATACTCACAAAGCGGTACTCTTCCACCTTTATTATGCGCACCGCCAAGTTGTGGAACACCCCCTGAGTTTTCTGATAACTGTGACCTAGGGGATCTTCAAGTCACCAGTGAACTGCATCATCACATACCACCAGGCGAGATCGTGGTCAAACGCTAGCTTATAATTTATGAAAGAAAAGCTGGCTTAGACGAGGGAAGTAGCGTATTCCAGCCACGGAAAAAATATTTGATTGATAATCTAGGTACTTTACGATTTTAGTAGTTATTTTAAAGATTGTTCCGATGGTGAGTACTTTTCCCACATTTTTAGATTTCCGCCAATAATTTCAAAATCTAGGTATCCTGTGAGCCTGTGACGTAGGTATTGACAGTGATTGACAGCCTAGTTGCATTTTAAATGATACCTAAACGCGGAATGGATCGCGATGAAAGAACAAAGATGGATAAACCGACACTTAAAAGCTTCTTGTACATCTAAGACGAGCGAGCATTAGGTAATCTGTCAATTTGAAAAAAACGGGTAGCGGTGGTAAAAACAATTGAGTAATAGAAATACTTTAAAAACAAATCTAGATTTGTTGGAAGGAACAAAAAAAAAGCATTATCTGCAGTCGTAAAGCGAGTCATAGAAAATGTTATATAAAGCACTAGTTCCGGCGAAATCCGTACCGCCTTGACATGCATATAACGCGGGCTGTCAATATACGTCACCCCGGTAGAATTGAAAATCTGCCATCATTATGTACGAGGAATTTAATTTTCTTCACTATTTCTTTTTGCGTAAATTTTCCGATATTTTAATAGTTATTCTGCTATTAGGGGCGGAGACAAATCCAACAAATCAAAGATCCTCAAAATCAGTCCAGCCGTTCTCGAGTTATAACTGTTCGAACAAACCCGACTTTGTTTTATATATTAAGATTACTATAAGTTTGCCGAAAGATTAGTAGGTATTTATAATTTCGCAACTGGCAATATTTTTTTTAACTGTATGTGTGCCAAATGCATAAACATAACGTTGTCTAAAGCTGCAGATCATAACAATATATTTTAGCGCTGTCAAATAGACTGTTGTCAATATGACACCAGTGGAGATTTAACTCAAAACTCAATGTTAAGTGGAGTTATCTGGCAAAAATATATTGAAAGTTGGGAATTGACAAGATGTTCGAAAGAAATCCATAAATTCTTTTTTTTATTAAATTACGTCCAATAAAGTAGCGTATACTGCCGTTAAGATCAATCTGTTTATCGATAACTAATAAAACCGATATTAGCTTAGATATCATAAATTTTCGGCGGGCAACGTCATTTGTCAAAATTAAGTGGTCAAAGGCAGGAAATCATGCGTTCTTCTGTAACGATGCGAATAATTTACGATCGCTTCTTCAAAGAGCCCTCTCGAGAAAATTTATATTTTTTAATTTCCTCGCTGTCATATTTTATAGTGCACCGTTAATTTTGGGCTAATCGGCTTTTGGGTCAAGAGCGCTTGAACGAAATGTCGCAGATGGTTTTAGAATTTAATGTTTTAAGGATTTGTAGATTTTCGAGTGTCTTGCCGGCTTAGTTATTTATAATTCTAGGGTGAGGAATGAGATCTGCACCGACGTCCGCCATTTGGGTGCATTGTGGATAATTTTTCTATATTGATAGTTTTTAACAAAAAAAGTTTTGAGTATAAATTATTAATTTTAAGTTGACTTTTTTTTTATTTATTCATTACAGAATCAACAGCACTTGTTAACAATGTAAACAATCTTTATAACTAATGCTTAACGCCAATAACAGATTCTCAATTTATAGACTTAACTTTTAAGAAATTAGTCACCTAGAGGAAATGATTAAAAAACTTAGTATATTAATTAAATTATCAAGGAATTTAGTAGGTACGCATTTGAAGAACGAAAGAGAGGTAGGGATGCTGTGTAAATGTGTATACTTGACTAAAACATATTACTATAGTGTGACCATTAGTGCTGTGCACTCCCTGAGGTATGCGCGCGGCGAGACGGGGGGGAGAATCGGCTGCTGCGCTCTGTCAGTTCGCCGTCAACGCTCGTGACAACTACAAATAACACGCCGATACAAATAACACTACCTGCCGCCACGAGCGTTGACGGCGAACTGACAGAGCGCAGCAGCCGATTCTCCCCCCCCGTCTCGCCGCGCGCATACCTCAGGGAGTGCACAGCACTAATGGTCACACTATAGCTGACCCCTCCGTGGGTTCGCACTCTTGGGATTTCCCGTTGTTTTTGGAACTTCGGGATAAACGACATAGAAAACACTATAGAAATACAACGTTCTGTAAAAAAATCAAGTCAATCCATCTACTACTTTTCTAGTTTTGAGGATACAAACAATCCGAAAAATATTGTAGTTGCATTAAACTGAAGACTATCCAGCACTTTTAATCTTACATTTATATCTGTTGAACTATTTCACAAGTTTTTATCTTCACTCATACATAAAATTCTAAACTTACCTTTATTATATTTTTTCCAGACTCTTTAGACTTATCCGCCGCAAATCTTTTGCAATAAAAGTGATCGTAAAACTATTATTTTAAAGGTGACATTAAATATGTCTCATGGCCTGATTCCCAATTGCGATAATTAATGGTAATGAAGAACGCTAGCGGAAATTAATAAGGGGACGATACTATATATAATAAATATATATAGTAAAATTTATTTCAATAAACTAAGTTTACACACTTAAAATCTAGACTTAAACTGTATACATTCAAGTATCCTAGTGAAACTTAAGTTTTCAGTTATGATGAATACATAGTCAAGTGACTACCCTCCGTACTATTTTTCACTTTTTAGTTAGAATAATGATGTATGTTAAAGTCTTATAAATCTGCTTATAAATTAGTATTTATATATACTATGTTAACTAGAATAACTGTTATACACTTAAAACCTAGACTTAAACTGTATACATTCAAGTTTCCTAGTGAAACTTAAGTTTTCAGTTATGATGAATACATAGTCAAGTGACTACCCTCCGTACTATTTTTCACTTTTTAGTTAGAATAATGATGTATGTTAAAGTCTTATAAATCTGCTTATAAATTAGTATTTATATATACTATGTTAACTAGAATAACTGTTATACACTTAAAACCTAGACTTAAACTGTATACATTCAAGTATCCTAGTGAAACTTAAGTTTTCAGTTATGATGAATACATAGTCAAGTGACTACCCTCCGTACTATTTTTCACTTTTTAGTTAGAATAATGATGTATGTTAAAGTCTTATAAATCTGCTTATAAATTAGTATTTATATATACTATGTTAACTAGAATAACTGTTATACACTTAAAACCTAGACTTAAACTGTATACATTCAAGTTTCCTAGTGAAACTTAAGTTTTCAGTTATGATGAATACATAGTCAAGTGACTACCCTCCGTACTATTTTTCACTTTTTAGTTAGAATAATGATGTATGTTAAAGTCTTATAAATCTGCTTATAAATTAGTATTTATATATACTATGTTAACTAGAATAACTGTTATACACTTAAAACCTAGACTTAAACTGTATACATTCAAGTATCCTAGTGAAACTTAAGTTTTCAGTTATGATGAATACATAGTCAAGTGACTACCCTCCGTACTATTTTTCACTTTTTAGTTAGAATAATGATGTATGTTAAAGTCTTATAAATCTGCTTATAAATTAGTATTTATATATACTATGTTAATTAGAATAACTGTTATACACTTAAAATCTAGACTTAAACTGTATACATTCAAGTTTCCTAGTGAAACTTAAGTTTTCAGTTATGATGAATACATAGTCAAGTGACTACCCTCCGTACTATTTTTCACTTTTTAGTTAGAAATACTATGTTAACTAGAATATCTGTTATATTATACGTATAATTACTGCTAGTTGTGAAATGCTTAAATTTAACTAATACATACTATAGAATATTTATCTTGATAAGTATCTAAACATCTAAATAGTATCTAAATCTGAAATAATCTTCTGTAGGTGTGTATTTAATTTTAACTTTAATGTAGATTTGTGCATTGCTTAATTAATTATTAAGTATATGTTGTTTTTTATCGTTCACCATTGTTTAGTTTTTTTTATTAATTTTGTAGACACACAAGCTGACGGGCCTTCTGATGTTAAGTGGTCACCACCGCCTATAAACTCCTGCAGCACTAGCGGTACCTCAGTCGCGTTGCCTAGCACTTAATACCCTATTTACACTTCTCTTGAAGGCGTTCATTTTTCAGTTTTTTATGATATAGGTGAAATGTGATTATAGGGTGAAAGATCTGGATGTAAATAGCACAGCATCGGCTAGAGTTGTGCCTGTATGAGAATGGAATATAAAGTATGATAAAGGTATACAGAATAATCATTAGACGAAATCTGACCCGTCATGAATGCTGAATAAGATAACAATGCTGTTTAAGATCACAAGTTCACAAGTTTAGTGGTTACAGATAAGCTGGTTCGCTCCGAACTGAGATCTCGCGAGTCTCCCATAAAAACAAAGAATGACAAACACAGATGACAGCTTTGCTATGATTTTGTGCTACTAAAGCTACACGCATACCAATTCAGCACTGTGGGATCACTGGTGTACCCTGTGAATTTTGTCAAGTTCCGATGTTATTATGGCTAATAACTTAAAAACTACAAGATAAGATAAGATAAGATAACTCTTTATTGTACACCAAAGTAAAATACAGAACATAATTCTTACAAATAGATTTAGTACAATGGGCCGTCTTATCGCTAAAAGCGATCTCTTCCAGACAACCTTTGTATGGACAGGATCAAAATAACAAGTAACTTTTTAACAAAATATAACTGACTTCAGATAACAGTAAAAACCAAACTACTAAACCGATTTAAATGCAATTTCTATGAAACTAACCTGAAAATATATCCTTTCAAATAATAAAAAAAAAATCCAAATCGGTTGATAAACAACGGAGTTCTGAGATAACAAACATAACATAAAAATTAAACAAATTTAAGACACAAAAATTAAGATGGTTTTCTCATAGATTCCATTGTCAGAACTGGACCAAATGGAAATGGAACCACACGAGAAGCACCAGCTTTCGAATAAATAATAATCTTTAAAATCGGTTCACCCAGTTGAAAGTTCTG
The DNA here is from genome assembly GCA_918857605.2 of Philereme vetulata. NCBI lineage: Eukaryota > Metazoa > Arthropoda > Insecta > Lepidoptera > Geometridae > Philereme > Philereme vetulata. Next base: position 4,285,879 of record OU975482.1, read on the forward strand.
AGGTAAAAACATTAAAAAAAATACAGTCGAATTGAGAACCTCCTCCTTTTTTGAAGTCGGTTTAAAATAAAAAAAAGTGGTCGAAATTTACTAATATTTTTAATTAATATAATATAACTATATTATTAATTATTTACCTTTCACTAAACGTGTCACTTGACTGGATAGTCCCATTTTGTTTTTTTTTACCCTTCTTGAACCCCAATATCTCAACAACCACACATCTTTAGTGACACCCTAATTGTGTCATCACTACCTAACCTCTATATACCAAATTTTGCGATGATCGGATCAAACGCTTTGAAAATTATTCTCGGACAAACAAACACACATACGCTTATTCGCTTATTCAATAGATTTATTTCACGGAACGCCACGTAAGTATAATTCGAGACAAACTGGCATTGTCACGCTGACCGCACAGGCACATACATAAATACATACAACGCCGATTTGCCCAAGTTGATTTGGAGATCTCGCTTCGCTCGATCAATAAAATAAAATCTTACAAATGGTTGCGTACAAAAACGAAATTAGCCTTAAAATAAGCATTCCAATACGTACGAATATATCAACTCGGTAATCCGTCCTTCTTAGCGTCCAAACAAAACTTTCCACAGTAAGCAACCCTTACCATCGTAAACATGAAATATTTCTGAATGCATTTTGCTCTATTTTATTTCGTACACCTTGGGTAAAGTTTCCAAATTTGCTGAGAATGTAATATGTATGTATGAATGTATATCTTTAATGTTTAGTGCGCATGTGTGGTTAGGGTTGTTGTGTGAATTTTATTTATTATATATTGATTTTATTGTAATTCTTTATACTTAAAATCATGGTCCTATTTATTGCGAAGTGATTTACGTCGTTAATCTATAAGTATTTGAATTATAAAATGTAAATCCTTTATTGGCTGTAAATTTTTTCATAAGGTACACCTGTAACCAAGAGCTGTGGATTTTGTTCGAAATAAAATAAAATAAAGTGAACGCCATTTCGGTACGCAGACACATCCTGTCTTAATAAATTCATTTATATCTACTGCTGTTGTTAACCGCTTGTTTCGTGTGTCATTTTGTGTATACGAAATAAATGATTATTATATTCTACTCTATACATATATATATATATATATATAATACTATTCTATTCTATATGTGGCCAGGTGCGGTGATGACTAGTGATCAGCGTAGGTAGTGCTATTCACGGGAATTAGTGACCGTTAGCTTAACATGGATATGCCTTCTAAATCCCGGGAAATATATTTTTATTTTATAAAGTCACTGTAGTTGTACACACGACGACACATTAATTAGATTCGAGTATAATCAGATCCCGCCTATGTACCAGTAAGTATTATAGCAAACAACACTGTGCGGGACTAGTCTTAACCAGAAATGAGTGGTCTGATTTGTCGTCATGCGTACTCATGGTATCTTAAACAGTTTCATCATCATCATCATATCAGCCGTAGGACGTCCACTGCTGGACAAAGGCCTCCCTCATTGATCTCCAGGAACTGCGGTTGGAAGCGGTCTGCATCCAACGCCGACCTGCGGTTCTTACCAAGTCGTCTGCCCATCTTGTGGGTGGACGTCCTACGCTGCGCTTGCCATCGCATCGGCCATCTGTTCTGCGCGCTATATGGCCTGCCCATTGCCACTTCAACGTGCTAATCCGTCGGGCTATGTCGGTGACTTGAGTTCTCCTACGTATCTCCTCATTTCTGATTCGATCCCGTAGAGAAACCCCGAGCATAGCCGTCTCCATAGCTCGTTGAGCGACTCTGAGCTTATTCATAAGGCCAATAGTGAAGGACCACGTCTCGGTTCCATATGTCATCACTGGTAACACACACTGATTGTAGACTTTCGTCTTAAGGCACTGAGGTATGTTGGACGAAAAGACGTTGCGAATTTTCCCAAACGCTGCCCATCCGAGTTGGATTCGACGATTGACCTCTCTCTCGAAGTTGGACCTACCTAATTGGACTGTTTGTCCTAGGTATACATACGCGTCGACAACTTCAAGAGCCGAGTTCTCAACCATAACTGGGGCAGGGATGACATGGACATTCGACATGATTTTCGTCTTGTCCATGTTCATTTTAAGTCCTACCCGTTGCGAGACTCGATTGAGGCCTTCAAGCATCGTGCTGAGCTCTTCCATCGACTTTGCCATGACCACAATATCGTCAGCAAACCGAAGGTGAGTGATGTATTCGCCGTTAATATTGATGCCCAGACCTTTCCATTCCAGAAGCTTGAAGGCATCTTCCAATGCGGTCGTAAACAGTTTCGGAGAGATGACATCTCCCTGTCTTACGCCTCTTTTTAAGGGAATCGCCTTCGAGCTCTGTTCATGTACTCGGACTGACATAGTGGCGTTTTTATACAAACACTTCAACACTTCGATGTACCGATAGTCAATACGGCATCGTTGGAGAGACTCAAGCACTGCCCATGTTTCGATCGAATCGAAGGCTTTCTCATAGTCCACAAACGCGAGACATAGCGGCAAGTTATACTCTTCGGTCTTCTGTATGACTTGCCGCAGCGTATGTATGTGGTCTATGGTACTGTAGCCTTTACGGAACCCGGCTTGTTCGGGAGGCTGGAAGTCATCAAACCTGCGTTCGAGACGGTTCGCGATGACCCTCGAAAACAGCTTATAAACATGGCTCAAAAGCGAGATGGGTCTGTAATTCTTAAGCAAGGTGTTGTCACCTTTCTTGAAGAACAGAACCACCACGCCCCCGTTCCATGCTTTTGGCGTCGTACCTTCAAGCAAGGCGGAATTAAAGAGCTTCTGAAGGACTTTAAGTACCGGTGATCCATCCGCTTTCAGAAGCTCTGAAGTGATTCCGTCCTCACCCGGCGCCTTCTTAAGCTGCTTCAAGGCCATCCTGATCTCATACAGGCTGATGTCCGGAATATCTTCGGTATAATGTCGGGTCAGTTTGGCTTTTGTGTCGTTGGCCGCACTGCAAACAGGTTTAGTGACCGAATCGTAGAGCCGTCCATAGAACCTTTCGACTTCCCTTAACACTTCCGCTTTACTTGACGTTATGCTGCCATCTTCCCTCTTCAGCTTCGTCATGCGGCTCTGCCCAATAGAATTATCGCTCGCGAACACTTTAGAGCCTTTATTCCGCTCTATAGTATCTTTAATACGAGATGTATTAAAGGTACGAATATCGTGCCGCAAGGATTTCCAAATCTTTCTATTGAGCTGCCTATGTGACTGAGCATCATCGGGAAACTGCAGTTGCAAAGAACGTCGTTCAGCCATGAGGTTAAGGGTGTCATCAGAGAGTTTCTGAGGTCTATTGGTACGGGGGGTCTTAAAGAACTGGGACCCCACCCTATGGACGGTTTCTACGAACCTGTTATTGATCTCGTCCACTGATGCATCTACTTCTAGACAGTCAAAGCGAATTGCAAGTTCGAGTTGAAAGCTCTCGAGGTTTTGGATATGTGCGCGAGTGGGTCGGAGCGTAGATTTCATCAAACGGGACCTTTCAAGTTTAACGTTCATATTCAATGTGGCTCAAACAATTCGGTGATCACTGCCGGTTTTCACCCTGTGAATCACAGAGACATCATTGAATATCCGTTTCTTGTTGGTCAAGATGAAATCAATCTCATTTCTCGTGGAACCGTTGGGACTCATCCAGGTCCATTTCCTGTGAGGTGGCTTCTGGAAAAAAGAGTTCATCATAAAGAGTCCTTCTTTCTCCAGAAAATCGGCCAGCCTCTGTCCCCTGGGGTTCCGTTGCCCATATCCAAATTGCCCCACTCTCAACTCATCATCGCTTCTCATGCCTAGCTTTGCATTGAAGTCCCCCATAACAACAATAAAGTGAGTTTTGTTCGTATGTATGGCTCTACTGATGTCCTCATACATAGACTCTACTTCTTCATCTGGGTGTGAAGAGGTCGGCGCATATACCTGAACGACCTTCAGCGAATATCGCTTAGATATTCTGAGTGTCAGGTACGCGACCCTGCTCGACACACTGTCGATGGTGATAATGTTGTTGATGAGAGACTTGTGAACGAGAAACCCAACACCACCTTGGGACTGTTGGTCGCCCTCCCGGTAGTATAGTAGGTTACCAGACTTAAGGGATATCGTGTCCTCGCCCTCTCTACGGACTTCTGATAACCCCAAAATGTCCCAGTGTAATCTACTAATTTCTTCTTCCAGCTCAACAATCTTTTCGTCTGTCCTCAAAGTGCGGATGTTGTGTGTTACCAGGGCCAGTGGTCGTCGTAGGGTTTGGTAGCCGATCATCTCCCGGGGATTCTTAGCACCCCTGGCCCCGCCGTTACCGTGACTGCTACCGTAGCCAGGATTAGCGGGGCCGCCGGGGACTCGGGGCCTGGTTTTATGTTGCAATATCATGAGGGGGTTGTTGCCATACTCGCCACGCTTGGCAGGCGGGTTGGCGAGCGCAGTATAGGTATTGAAAACACGAAAAGACGCTGCTGCCCATCTTTCGGAAGTATCCCTTAGCAGACTCCTACTGCATCCACGGGCAAGAGCGGAGGGGCAACATTCTATTGCCGGCGCCCCACGGCTTAAACAGTTTAACTTCATTTAAATCGACATTCAGAAAAATATTCCCAGGAATCGGGGAATAAATCCCGGGGCATATCAGTATTAACTTATCATTCAGGTTCATTGACTCAAAATAGCACTACCTATGCCGATCCCTAGTGATGACAAGGGGAGCAGGGTGCTTACTGAGTGGTGGCGCCGAGATGGAACCAGGAGCGCAGGTCGTCCACCGGCAAGATGGGTCGACGACATTATAAAAATCGGAGGTCGTATGTGGGTTAGAACAGCGCAGGACAGAGGCAAAAGGCGACAACGAAACAAGGCCTTTATCCAGCTATGGGATAAGAAGGGCTGACGATGATGATGATTCTATATTTGTTTTTTTCGCTTTTCAAGATTTGTAGTTTGGATATAACTAAGACATTTCGAAATGATAATCATTTACACGTTTACCATTGAACTACTGTAATCGGGTGGCTGATTATTACTGAACGACAACGGAGTGATGCCAATCGAAATTATAATCCAGGCTAACGATCACACCATCTGTTTCTGGATGTGTTTGTGAGATTGGAAGGAAATCAAGATGACACATCAATCAAGTGAGGACCGTCCTAGAATAGGGATTTTTGAACAAATAGATCATTATCATCAAATCGGTAATGTGGAGACGCCCTGGAAACTCTAGAGCCTTTCTGGCCAACAACAAGTTCTGTGTTATCTCCATGACTATATAACCTCTATGATGGACATCATCTATTCTGATCTCTTACTTAGTATGCAGATCTGTGAACTGTGAACAGGACCTGTGAATCTGTGTTAAAATATCGGATTATTTAGATGACAGAAAAGCTTGGGATTGAAATTGCCAACTCGTTCAAAATGTTACAATTTTGACGTAATTTATTTCCTGTATTGTTATGTATTCTAAAAGGATCATAAAAAAACAACCATCCTTGTGTCTGGCCTTTCTTTCCTGGCTTGGTCACGAAGGAACAGGCAGTAAAATTGACGTTTCAAAGTGATCCTTGTGATTTTAATGAATAAAAGATTTTGACTTTGTGAAAATATCCCACAAGAGAGTAGTCAGAGGCAAAACCAAACTAGTAGAAAATCTATCCAAAAAAGAAGATGAGCTCTGTAACGCCAAGACGTGGCAGCCTACGCCACAAAATGGCATGCGAAAAGTTCCTAAGAAGCCGCCTGCCACAGGAAGGTACCAAGGAGCTGAGGCTTAAGCCCGTGGATTTAGAAGCCAGGGCGATGGATTATATACCTGAGGCTCGTAACTTATCTGCAGCTTTCACGCACGGTGCAATGTGTGCGCAAATACGCACACCGGCGCTGCATATCCATACTGATAAATAAATAAATATTGCTGGATATTTCACACAGCGCTATCTAGCCCCAAACTAAGCAGGGCTTGTATTATGGGAACCAGATAACGGAGAGAATACTTGTATACTTTTTTTTGTAATGACATACTTATAATATATAGAAAAACATCCAGACCCGGAACAAATATCTGTAGATCATGCAAACATTTGTTCCGCGGTGGGAATCGAACCCGCAACCTCCTGCGTCTCAGCCGGCTATTCGCTAAGTGCGCCACGGAGGTCGTCTACTAATATTATAAAGGTGAAAGAAACTCTGTTTGTTAGTTTGTTTTTTTACGTTATTTTGGAGGCTTACAGCTCACCTGATGGTAAGTGGTCACGGTCGCCTATTGACACCGGCAACACCCGGGGTATTGTCGATGCGGTCCCTACACTGTACAAACCTCTTTACATTTCGCTTGAGCGTACCATGTCGTAGCCTAACAGGAAAACCTCAGATGGTTTGTTATGTTTTCACGACTAAACTGCTGAACGGATTGAATGAAATTAGGCAAGGAGATTAAATCCTGAAGAAGGAATTAAGCTATATTTTGTCTCGAAAAGTAATCTTGACGGACTGGGATGAAATAGAAAGTTGTATTTATATGTGTTGTATCGTTTCATGTTTATGTAATTATATAGGTACGTAAATTCTTAAACTTATTTCGAAACTTCGTATTTCCTTTTATAGTAATAGTTTTGTTACGTTTTCATGACTAAACGGCTGGATCTATTTCGATGAAATTTGGTCTATAAATAGATTATGACCGGGATTGAGACATATGCTTCTTTTTACCCGACTGCGCAGAAGGAAGGTACCGTTTTTATTGACAAACCACGTGCGCGAATGCGTGGGCGGGTCAGCTAGTTTAAGGCGCTAACCGTAGCCGATGGCCTTGAGCGAATGGGCGTAGCTATTGTTTCGGCCCCGCACCTTCCGCCACACGCATGTAACCGACCAGAAAATAGGTGAGCGCGAGGCAGACGAGCACAACCCTCCCGTACGACAGACAGCGGTACACTGCCGCCCGTCGCCCGTGCAACCACCTTCTAAGGATACGCCCGCTAATTATTAGGAAAAATTTAAAATAATTAGTTGCTACGTGAAATACCGTCGCAGCACAGCATCATTTGCTCAACTTGAAGGTATAGTCTTTGCCCACATTTAGGTGAAAGAAATATTACAAAATTTTACGTCGTTTAGAAGTTGAATCAAATTTAAAGTCGAAAACAGCTACATTTTGTTATTTTTTTTCTCATAGTAAATAAACAGGTAGAACTTTTTTGTATGTTCACTTTGCAGATAAAAGGTCAATGAATGACATATATTTTTTTGAGCACATAAAACTGATTCCTCCCTGAGGAGAAAGCCTCCAAATAAGACCAATCAGCTACTATTTTCGCCTTAACATAAATAAACCTATCTAGGTTCGGAAACCTCGGTAGTCCTTGTACTTGACCAGTCTTGTGTTTTAATTGGAACTAGAAATAGACAAAGAAATACTTGGATTCCACCATCGTACACACCTATGTAGAATTTTATTAATTTACCGTATTTTTTGGCGTAATATTATACAGTCTGTCACCGCATTCACGACATTAATTTAAAACACATATGCAGAATCGTAGTAACTGATTTTAGGGATCGGTTTAATACCGGTAGCTTAAATATTTATCCAGTGATCGATACATTTCCAATAAACAATTTTTAACGTAAATCGGCGGCGCCTTATGCCGCTTAGTCAGATTAACAGGTACACACGGCTACACATCAAGCTATACGTTTCCAGTATAAGCTGACCTCGCATTGTGTAAGCTTTTCGTAGAATGAGAGGTCAGCTTTTACTGGAAATGTATAGCTTGATGTGTAGCCGTGTGTACCTACTTACATGATGAATGAATATGATTTGTTTACCTATTTTATGCTGACTGTTTCATTGATATTTTAGGACTTAAAATTAAGATTCATGGTAATGAATTTGAAAAAAAAACTATTTCACGACAATACTAGCCATCAGCTGTCGTAAATGCGGTGCCACGCAGTATGTATTATCCATAGCTCACTAGATCATTTATTTATTTAAACATTTTTATAATTTATGTATGTAGGTATGACAATATATATTTTATGTATCTTAATATTAATATTTATGTAATAATGATGATTATATTAGAATAATATAATTAAGCATTTTATTTTATATTATCTATGTTTTTTTATAAATTGTAAAATATATTTGTTCTAGGGATTCTAATAATATCTTGTTATTAGAATCCAATATTATTAGGATCTATATGAACAAATAAGGACGGCGCGCCGTCCTTATTATCCTATCCTGTCCATCCAAAGGTTGCCTGGAAGAGATCGCTCTAAGCGATAAGGCCGCCCATTGTACCTATGATTTAAAAGTGTATTTTCTTTCATATGTTTGTAATTAATAGTGTGCAATTTAGCAATTATCTATCTATCTATGTTCAGAAAACTCTGTAAAATAACTTCAATATTATTCTGACGCAGCATAACATTTTAAAAATTTTGGAAGAGACCGATTTGGGACGGCCTTAGGTATATTTCAGTGGTCGTTGCCGGCCCAACTCGCTCTTGACCGGTTGAATGACCACTTCAGTATAATGACGTAATTGGAGGAGGCCACATTTTAGATCGTCATCTCTACAACAAATTATTTACAAAAAGATAACACTTTAAAAGATTACACTGAATCGCTAAAAAAATAATGTTTGAAAAACAAATTGGTTACAAGAAGGGAATTACTCTAGTTCTTATACATTACTTAAGGGCGCACTATACCTGGGGAGACGATAAATCGCTTATTGAGAAACAATGTATTGTTCAAGAAATTGTGTGCTTTCAATTTGTAATTCATATATGTTATATATAGTTAAGGATATGTGCTAGAACGCCTGTTTTGTGAAAACACGATTCCGTAAAATTATCTCGATTGAAAAAACATCCAAATATGACTCCAAATTTATGTTAAAACCGTTGCTAAACCTTATGCGATGAATACTTAAGATCTTGAAACTTTATACAGTAATTCTACACAACATAAATAAGTGCACCTGTGTTTTAAATTTTCAAAATACTTTTTAATTTTACCATAAAATTAAAATAACTAACTTTTGCACTAAGAAACCATTCGCTTCGGATGCCCGGTTTGCGATTCAGTCTGGCCTCGGCTTTCAGACGGAGTACCCGTGACGCTTGTCGCTCCAAACGAAATTCACGTAATCACGTAATTGAGTAATGAGAAATAAGCACAACAAGAAAATGAAGGGACTGAATGATATCAAAACCGGTAAACTTAAGAACCACGGCGAGATAGTTCGTGCAGCGACGAACTATCTCGCCGTGGTTCTTAAGTTCACCGTGGTTCAAGATTCATTTATTCCACACAGATACCACAGTACACTTGGAAAAGTAAATATTTTACAATTATAACAATAAAAGTATCGCCATAAGAACATAAATAAAAATAAAAAGGGGTTTGGGCTGAGGTATAGTCAACTCTTAAGTTGAAGCATTAAGATGAGAAGATTTTGAATTTGAAATTATATCTTGGCACTGAACTTAGTAACGTATATTTTACAGAAATCATTGGGCTCCATAAGAAAGAAACTTTTCCCATGTATACAGAAATGAATATCAGTAGTCTGGTTATAACTATAAATAATCCATTGCAATTTATATCCATATAAATAAAAATGAAATGGTGTTCCTTGGTAAGCGCATCACTTGAGAAATTAAATTTTTGTAATAGTCCGAATGTTTTTAAGGAAAAACAATTGTGAAAACGGAAAGTGATTTTTTCTATGGAACTTTTGCATGAACTCAAGAGGAGAAACTAACCTCTGCATAGAATGCACCAACCTAGATTTGGTTTTTATTGTTTCGCAAAAAGTGTGAAAAGTAGATAGCCCAGTCAAATAAGGCGAAAATAGGGTTCAACCTCGGAATTCGAGCTAACCAGCTATATTTTTGCATGGACCTTTGTTTTGACTTTCTAAAGATTGTCTCAAAAATCTAATATCTTAACGTGCCGGCGTCTTGAGATATTGAAGATCAAAGGTAATATAAATCGGTGTTTCACCAATATCTCATTTGCTTTGCACTCTACGACATCTTTAGTTATTAGGAAAGGTAAAGAAAATATGCTCCACAAAATTCTAAAGCAATTTTCGATATCATGAGCCGTTCCTGAAATAGAGCGTGAAGAGTGGGGAGTGCTCCGCCCTATACATGTTATAATAACTCAACCTGGACACTGGAATATCCCCTGCGTCGTCCGAGACACGTTCTCGGAGACCCGGATGACGAAATCACCTCCGCTAATGCGGAAGAGATTTCTGAGTCATCTACATTAGACAGACCAAACACTTCACAGATACACCGACCTCGTCGGCGAGGTCGACGACTCCCTTCAGTGGCCGCCTATAAGAGGTACAAGCACGTACCTGGGCGTTTCTCTCCCATCCCCATCCTGGCAACAGCCCAAGCCGAAGTTCGTACCTAAGTGGTGCCCCTGCGCTAGTTTCCACATCAAAAACTTACAGGACTGAGCGCCATCTGCCCTCGCCAAAAGTTCGGTTAAGCTGCAACGACCTCAGAGGCCAACAGCGAGATTAGTCCATTTAAAAAAAAACTGGACACTGGAATACAAGTCATAACGGTTGCACATGACAGTATGGAAACAGCCTCCGCGAACATCCCTGATTCGCTGCAGTAACGGAGCAGCCCTAGCAACGCCCTGGGTGCATTGTTATACTGGACGCGGAGTGCGCTGTACGTCGCCTGCGTATACTTCGCCCTCAGGCTGCACGAGCACAGAGAGGTACAATAATGAATTAGAGATTATATTTGGAAATCCGTGCCAAGCCGGATGGATCTATTTTTTATGATTTATTCATTACAGAATCAACAGCACATGTTAACAATGTGAACAATCTCTTATAGCTAATGCTTAATGCCAATAACAGATTCTCAATTTATAGACTTAACTTTTAATAAATTAGTCACCTAAAAAAATGATTGAAAAACATAGTATATTAATTAAATTTTCAAAGAATTGTAATTTCGTAGGTACGCATTTGTAGAACGAAAGAGAGGGAGGGATGCTGTTTAAAAGGGTATTACTTAAGGAGGTGAGGGAGAGAGTGTAGTGTGTGTTGAGTGAGTTACTGAATATTTTATGGAACGCGCTATATATGACTAAGAACAGATATAATTTGTTTCTTAAAAGATTCTTTGCTATTAGAGAAGATGTCTATTGATGAAATAACCTTGTTGTAGCTATCTAGCCTGCGACCGATGACAGAATTTTGGGCATAGTTGGTGCGACTGAAAGGAACATGAAAGAGGATTGTGTGTTTCGAACGTTTAAAAGGAGTTTTGAATTGAAGAACGAGATACGCTAATTCAGTGCTATCAACTCTATTACTGCAAATGTCGTGTAAAAACAACATCAAAGAGCGCCGATCCTTTAACGGCATGAGTTTTGATCAGCTAGTCATTAAATACAAGTGAGTAAAACCAAAACAATTGAAAGTACTGCAGCCACTTGTCATGTCTGTTCCATCAGCGCCAGCGGCTCTTGGCAACCACTGCGGACAATTAAAGCAAATATTAATTCAAGATACAGCGGAATACGCAGAACTCTCTTCGTAAACGTTATTTACAAATGCATTCTTGTCGCTTGAAGTCTTGTAAGTCCAAATATATGAGACAATCTGGACCGGAGTTAGTGGATTTGTATAGCCGTTTTGTAACGATTCTATTCGCCCATTGGGTTACAAAATAAATAGATAGAAGCTCCCGCCATGTTTTTTTTTGTAGAACACTAGCGGAACGCCCCGGGTCGCGCTAGTTTTTATCGAATAAAAGATCCGGAGATTACCCGTTTAATTCCAAACACCAACAAACAAACCAACTCACTTTTACCTTATATAACAACGATGTTTGATAGTATAATGACTAAGAGAGTTGTCAAATCATACAAATACGTCAAAATTAAACATGTTTAGTCGCTAATTACGTATAGGGATCGTTATGTAAGCTGAGCTTAGTATAGATGGAGATTGAACAAGCAAACAAGCCACTTGATGGGTTAAGTGGTAACCATCGCCTATAACAAAATATTGCCTCCTAGTTCACGCACCATAGGATCTGCCTTGTAGACAACAGGTAGACGCTTGAAATATTCACAGAATATTTAGTTATATATTCACTTTATAAATAAATAATTAATTTAAAATATAGATAATGGTACGGAACCCTTCGTGCGCGAGTCCGACTCGCACTTGGCCGGTTTTATTTGTAAAAACATACACACTTATAATATATAGAAAACATCCAGAACCAGACGAATATCTGTAGATCAAGTAAACATTTGTACCGCGGCGGGAATCGAACCCGCTACCTCCTGCGTCTTAGCCGGCTATTCGCTCACTATGCTACGGAGGTCATCGTACGATAGAAAAGTTCCAGTAGTATAGAAATGCAGGATAGAAAATGCGAACAATTGTAACATGTGTTTTGTTGTCGTATATATGCCTCAGCAGGGATACATCGGGACTACTAAGTGAATCGCAACACAGGATAGCGACCTTACAACTCTTCTGGTCTTCTAACTAGCGTTCACCGTAATAAAGCGGTGAAGCGGTGTTAAAACTGTCACCTCAAAAGCCAAGATTTGAATAATAGATAGCGGGTTTTAAAGGGAAAACTTTCTACATGTTATTTGTTATCTGTTATATGTTATCTCCAAATTAACTTGGGCAAATGGGCGATGTATGCATGTATGTATTTATGTATGCATGTTTCTTTGTTCGAAGATAACTTTCGAAGTGTTGATCCGGTCATCGTGAACTTTGATATATAAGTAGGTAGTGATGGCACAATTTTGGTGTGACTAAATGAGCTAAAAATATTGGGGGGTTGTTGAGATATTGGGGTTCAAGAGAGGTAAAAAACAAATGAAAATGAGACTATTAGGTAAAGTGGGACGTCAAATGAAAGGTCTTCATTAGTACACACGGCTACTCATCAAGCTATATTTTACCAGTATAAACTGACCTGTCATTCTACGAAAAGCCTACACATTGCGAGGTCAGCTTATACTAGTATTTATAGCTTGATGTGTAGCCGTGTGTACATTATGATTCCGTTATTATTTTAGTTTAGTTTAGTAAAATTTTGTATTTTTTAAGTTATTAGCCATAATAAAAACTAAATTCACATTCACAACAAATTCGAAATTCACAGGGTACACTAGTGACCCCACAGTGCTGTAATTTGGTAAGCGTGTAGCTTTACTAACACAAATATAGGGAAAAGTCTGAAAACCAGAATAACTGCAATTTGTGCCCCAAAAAATAAAAACCAATTCTGAGTGTTACAACCTAAAAGTCCCAAATATGTATCCTAAGTATTTACATTATATATTTAAATTTAATATTTTATTATATTTTTATAATACGTATGAACCATAAATTTAGGTTTTTATTGGTATTCATATAAGTGTACATATAAGTATTCATTTGTTATTTTTAAACTGTTTTTATTAGGTCCTCCATCGCGGACCTAATAACCGCCTCACCTAATGCTACTGTTGTGGCCAAACCCCTGTCCAACATAGTATAAATGATAACGTAGAAATCTTTTTTAAGAAGAAGAACTGTTTTTAAACGTTTTTCAAAAAGACTAGGTAATAATTAACCTTATTAATTAATTAGTCCGAGGTGTAAACCACTGCTTAATGCATATAAGAATTTCGAGGTGTTCACGATATAGGCTTGGCCTAGTGTGAAGACCACCGACTAAATCATTTAGTTAGCCCTCTCAACCTTAAGTTCACTTAAAAATAATCTGTTTTGAAATTATTTGAAGGTGTGCTTTTAGTTGCTAAATAAAATATTTTTTAATTTTCAATTAATATAAACTCCCAAATAAAATAAATTTACATTAACTGGTGGTAGAGCTTTTGTGAACGGGCTCGAGGAAGTGGGCACCACCGCCTTACCTTTATCTGCCGCCAAATAGCAGTACTTGTGATGCTGTGTTCCGGTTGTATGTAGATGGTAATGGTATGTTCCTGTAATTACTGGCACATAGGCATACCAGCTAAGTCCTATAGTATGGCAACGTATCCACATAGAGATCAAGACAACATAATACCTTGAATTCTATGTGGATATCCATGTACCTGTAATTTCAATGAAACTGTAGGTCAAGTTAGTTGGATATAATATTTCGTAGCACTATTTTGATAGTCAAAGATTACGAATAATATATTTTTGTTTTTATGGGAGACTCGCAAGATCTGAGTTGTTATAACACTGTCAATAATTTTGCATTGAGTATGCATTTATTACAGTATTTAATTAATATAGCTTATTCATTCAGGTAAATACATGAAGCCATGTACATACATGGTTTAATAATCAGATTAGGTACTTACATAAATGCAGTGACAAGCTCGATAAACCCTGCTCTCCGAACTATTGTTTTACCGAAACCGCTGTACCGCGCCTGAGGTATGCGCGCGGCGAGACGGGGGGAAGTATCGGCCGCTCCGATCCATCGTCAGACGCACATGAGATAAATATCAAAAGATGAGTCGAGCGCTATCTCGTGAAGTCAAGACCGTCATCATATTCAAAAAAATTAAAACAATTGCTGGGATCGCGATAGTAGATTTGATATTATTATCGATCCATTAATAATAAATTTGCAGAACGACTCTGATTTCAAGTTCCGATAGCGAAACGGAAGATGAAGTTGAAGTAGAATCTGTGTCAGAATAACCGTAGGCAATTTAGTTACTTAAAAAAAGATAAACATATCGTTACATATTATAAACATATCGTTTACGATATCGTAAGATCTATCCGACAATATCGATCTCATGTGTACCTACTCTTGCTCTTTTTTCCTCGGCCCCCACCTCGCCGCACTTTCCTATGGAGCGGTACAGTGGTTTCGGTCGAACTGTAGTTTGAGATTATATCACGTCGGGCAAGTTTAACATATGATTTATTTTTTAAATAATTAAATAAAAATATTGGCGTAGGAGAACTCAAGTCACCGACATAGCCCGACGGATTAGCACGTTGAAGTGGCAATGGGCAGGCCATATAGCGCGCAGAACAGATGGCCGATGGGGCCGAAAGGTTCTCGAGTGGAGGCCACGGACCGGCAAGCGCAGCGTAGGACGTCCACCCACAAGATGGGCAGACGACTTGGTAAGAACCGCAGGTCGGCGTTGGATGCAGGCCGCTTCCAACCGCAGTTCCTGGAGATTAATGAGGGAGGCCTTTGTCCAGTAGTGGACGTGCTACGGCTGATATGATGATGATGATTGGCATGGCTTTCCGGCATTCCGTAAGTTTAGCACATGGCTTTCTGTACAATGAGAAGTCAGCTTATACTGGAAATCTTTGATGTATAGCTTGATGTGTAGTCGTGTGTACAGCCGTCATATAACGCTCCTTGTTTCTCAGGAAGCTAGACGTAAGCGCCATGGTGTCGTCACCTTGTTAATATTGTAAGCGTCTTGTCCGTGTAATTCCTCGTCGGAGCCCATAGCAATGCGTCTTGCAGACTATCGATTATCACCAGTAATCGTATAAACATTACTCGCTACGGATTTTACTAGGAAACTTAGAAAAAGGGTTTGTTATGTAAGGACATAAGAAAAAATATATATGCAGAACTCCTTACATAAAAAAACATGTGTATAAAAAGTAACTCCCCACCGACTGATTTTATCACCGCAGACTGAATATGTGCAAATGGGGATTCAGGGACCCAAACTTGACGCAATGCGACTGCGGTGATCCCGCGCAGTCAATGCAGCACTTGCTAATGTGCCCTTTGTGTCCGAACACCTGCACGATGGAGGACCTAATAACCGCCTCGCCTAATGCTATTGTTGTGGCCAAACACCTCTCCAACCTAGTGTAAATGAAAACGTAGAACTCTTGACACGCTAAGAAGAAGAAGATCCTTACATAAATTACAAATTTGCAAGCGGACTAAAGTCCAAGACGTTAGCAAGCGTATATTGGGCTGGGCTGGACTGGGCCGTTCATGCTTCGCTCTGTGCCGCCTCGCCGCGACCGCCACCCGCAGCGTGGTGCTGGCGTGCTACCACGCGACGGTGCACAGCGTCATAACTTATGGTGTGGAGCTGTGGGCGCGCGCTGCTGACGTAGACAGAGTCTTCGTAATGCAGAAGCGTGCAGTGCGCGCCATTGTTGGTGTGCCAGACGACGTAACATGCCGCGAGTATTTTAAAAAATTGAATATAATGACGCTCGCCTGCGAGCTTATCTACCAGGTAGCGGCGTTCACCCACAAAAACATTGACAGTTTCAAACGTAGAGGCGTAAACACCTCCCGAGCTCTCCGCAGCAATAAACTAGCCCACCTTTTAGTCGAACCCACTCATAAGCGCGCAAATCGGAGAGGTCTGTGTACGTCATGGGTCCATCTGTATATAACAGGCTGCCGGACACAATCCGAAGGGATGCAACTTCCACGACGGTCTTTAAATCGAGGCTACAAAAGTGGCTCCTCGAAAACTCGTTTTACGCTATAAACGAGTTTTACGAACTGCCACTTCGTTAACAATAATAATAATTCATATCAAAAATCGTATATCAAGTATTAATATAAGTTTAAGCCATAATTTATAAAGATTAATTTTATAATTATAAATTATTGTTAGGTAACATAAGGTACCTTGGTACTTGACATATAACTCGGTGTTATCAATAAAGATATTGTATTGTATTGGAACTCAAATGGAGTTGGACAGGACGTGTGGCCAGGCGCGGTGATGACAGGTGGAGCAGGGTACTGACTGAGTGGTGGTCCCGAGATGGAACCAGGAACGCAGATCGTCCGCCGGCAAGATGGGTCGACGACATCATAAAAATCGCTGGTCGTATGTGGGTTAGAACAGCGCAGGACAGAGGTGAACGGCGACGACGAAGAGAGGCCTATGCCCAGTAGTGGGATGAGAAAGGCCAACGATGATGATGATGATGAAATTATAAATTAGAAAGTAACTCGTCTCTCTATCTGTCAGTTTGGTGCGTTTTCACGACAATACGACTGGACCGATTTTGATGAAATTTGGTATTGATTATGACCGGAATTGAGACATAGGCTACGTTTTACCTGATCGCACAATAGCCCTACTAATATGTTTTTATTGACAAATGACGCTTCAGGCGGGTCAGCTAGTTCAAAATAAGCAATTTCAGCTGATAGGTCTTCTACGGCGGAGGCCTGCTACGAAATATATGTCATATTTCGTAGCAGGTCTACGCCGTAGAAGTATTACAATAACCTTCGATTACTAGTTGCCGCCCACGGCATCGCACTCCTGTGTTTAACGCGCCGGCGAACACTGAGCGCAACTTCAATTCGGCCACGTCAAAAACTTCGGCCTGAATATCGCTATCCCTGTTTAGTGACGAAGTTTAGCCACGCAGAGCGATAGTGATAGCAATAGAACGATTCTAAATTTGATTAGATTTTGACCGTGTTCCGTAATACCAAAAATGATGACTGAAAACTTGTTGTATTTTTCTCATTGTGTTGTTATTCTGTAACTAGACGATATAATCTATGTTCCCATGACTAGGATACGTAAGATGTTGTTGTTTTTAATACGAAACAATTAGGTTGAAAACAGGTCTTTTATAACGTAAAAACATGCAGAATGCAATGCGCTTCTATTTCATTTTAGGTAAGTATTTTGATCTAATATATGGCTGGGAACCTAGATAAATACTATTCAAATTAAATAATACCTTATTAAGGTAGAAATATGCTCAAATTAGAAATGATCTTGGTAGTACGTGTTGTATGGGCGATTGTCCCTCCGGTGCCCCCTTAAAGCTTTATTCTGGCACTAATCTATTCATATACCAAATTTCATCAAATCGATTCAAATATTACGATGTGTATAAACGCAACAAACAAACAAATAAGTAAACAAACTCACTTTTACATTTTCAATATTTCTTGAAATTCTGTTGTCTAGGATCTGTCTTCATCATGAGACCACCTCCATGGTACCATATTATTGCATTATCACTGAAGTTACATAAGTATTCAAACTTCAGCTCAATTGGCTGGGGGAAAGGGTTTAAAATTAAGTTGCAGGCTTTGACCTAAACAAACTAACATACGAGTTAAATAAAACTTTTGAAACTATAATGCTCATGAAAAACTTATTACTATAAACATTCCTTATCAAAAACGATAAATATTATATAAATAATTAACTAACCACAATAAAAAAACAATACTAAAATCAAATATTATACAACATTCATCATCATCATCATCATATCAGCCGTAGGACGTCCACTGCTGGACAAAGGCCTCCCTCATTGATCTCCAGGAACTGCGGTTGGAAGCGGCATGCATCCAACGCCGACCTGCGGTTCTTACCAAGTCGTCTGCCCATCTTGGGGGGGACGTCCTACGCTGCGCTTGCCGGTCCGTGGCCTCCACTCGAGAACCTTTCGGCCCCATCGGCCATCTGTTCTGCGCGCTATATGGCCTGCCCATTGCCACTTCTTGGTTTGAGCTTCTTGGATTCAGTGACTTGAGTTCTCCTACGTATCTCCTCATTTCTGATTCGATCCCGTAGAGAAACTCCGAGCATAGCCCTCTCCATAGCTCGTTGAGCAACTCTGAGCTTATTCATAAGGCCAATAGTGAAGGACCACGTCTCGGATCTATATGTCATCACCGGTAACCCACACTGATTGAAGACTTTCGTCTTAAGGCACTGAGGTATGGTGGACGAAAAGACGTTGCGAAGTTTCCCAAACGCTGCCCATCCGAGTTGGTTTCGACGATTGACCTCTTTCTCGAAGTTGGACCTACCTAATTGGACTGTTTGTCCTAGGTATACATACGCGTCGACAACTTCAAGAGCCGAGTTCTCAACCATAACTGGGGCAGGCACGACATGGACATTCGACATAATATTCGTCTTGTCCATGTTCATTTAAAGCCCTACCCGTTGGGAGACTCGATTGAGGTCTTCGAGCATTGTGCTGAGCTCTCCATCGACTTTGCCATAACCACAATTTCGTCGGCAAACCGAAGGTAAGTGATGTATTCGCCGTTAATATTGATGCCCAGTCTTTTCCATTCCAGAAGCTTGAAGGCATCTTCCAAAGCGGTCGTAAACAGTTTCGGAGAGTTGACATCTCCCTGTCTTACGCCTCTTTTTAAGAGAATCGCCTTCGAGCTCTGTTCTTGTGCTTGGACTGACATAGTGGCGTTTTTATACAAACACTTCAACACTTCGATGTACCGATAGTCAATACGGCATCGTTGGAGAGACTCAAGCACTGCCCATGTTTCAATCGAAGAGTTTCTCATAGTCCACAAACGCGAGACATAGCGGAATATTATACTCTTCGGTCTTCTGTATGACTTGCCGCAGCGTATGTATGTGGTCTATGGTACTGTAACCTTTACAGAACCCGGCTTGTTCGAGAGGCTGGAAGTCATCAAACCTGCGTTCGAGACGGTTCGCGATGACCCTTGAAAACAGCTTAACTTGGTAGTAATAGTAGTATTGAATTCATTCTTAGCAAGAGACTGAGAAAGAGGGTAGATCGTTATATCTGCCAATAACCATCCACTCGCAAATACTTCAGTTTACCCGTGATGATGGCGCTTGCAACTGCGTCCAAATATCCCAATACTCAAAAACTCACAAATCATGATAAATATCCCGTTTTTAGGGTTCCGTAGCCAAATGGCAAAAAATTGAACCCTTATAGATTCGTCATGTCTGTCTGTCTGTTTGTCCGTCCGTATGTCACAGCCACTTTTTTCCGAAACTATAAGAACTATACTGTTGAAACTTGGTAAGATATATTCTGTAAACCGCATTAAAATTTTTACACAAAAATAGAAAAAAAACAATAAATTTTGGGGGTTCCCCATACTTAGAACTTAAACTCAAAAAAATTTTTTCATCAAACCCATACGTGTGGGATATCTATGGATAGGTCTTCAAAAATGATATTGAGGTTTCTAATATATTTTTTTTCTAAACCGAATAGTTTGCGCGAGAGACACTTCCAAATTGGTAAAATGTGCCCCCCCTCCCCCTTCCCCCTGTAACATCTAAAATAAGAGATTGATTAAACTAAAAAAAAATATATGTTGTACATTACCGTGCAAACTTCAACCGAAAATTGGTTTGAACGAGATCTAGTAAGTATTATTTTTTAATACGTCATAAATCGTAAACCGCAATTTACCTTTCATTCGATCAACTCAAATATAAAAAAAAGTTACAACGAACTACAAGAACTTATATATTATGTTACTTGCTGCTACGGAACCCGCCATGGGCGAGTCCGACTCGCACTTTAGTACAAATAAGTTAAATAAAAGCTTCTATAAAATAGACAATCTCTCATTAGATATCTAATTACACAGTGACTAACCTGCCACACTCATCCCAAAGACATGATTCAGCTGCCATTTCCTTTCTTTAAATAACTCGATACTGCAATGAACGGGCTCTTCTTAGTCATTGCCGGAAATTGTGGCTATTTACCGGAAACTTGACATTACAGGCACATGAGACTTCTAATCAATACTAATATTATAAATGCGAAAGTGACACTGTTTGTTTGTTAGTTTGTTTGTTTGTTACCGTTTCACGACTAAACGGCTGAACAAATCGTAATGAAATTCGGCAAGGAGATAGACTATACTCTTGATAGGACATAGGCTATCTTTTGTTTCAAAAAATAATCTTAAAGGGGGTGAAATAGGGGTTAAGTTTGTATGTGCAATCATTAATTCCTTAAGCTAGGGATCTGAAAATCCATATGTAGGCTTTTGGTAAGAAATAAAGAAATACGCGTTTCAACTTTTTTGAAAAATCATCCCTAAAGAGGAGAGGGGTGGATAAAGTAAGGGGTCAAAATTATGAGGATGTTAGGATTGGAACATAGGCTACTTTTTACTCGACTGCGCAGAAGGAGAGCAATGTTTTTATTGGCAAACCACGCGTGTGCAGCCGCGGGCGGGTCAGCTAGTCTTTATTACTTCTCTTAAAGGTCTGTGTAAACTTAAAAAAACAAACTGCGCGTGCGCGTAGCATGTTAGCAATGTTAGTGATAAGAAGCCACAGTAGTTAAAACATTCATTCGCATCCCGACCATAACAATACTTCATCAGGACCGGAATTAAAGATTAAATTACAGATAGATCAAGTATGGCTTACAGAATGCTGTTGGAGCTGGCCCGTACACTGCTAAGCAATGAGGCCGTTTTCTTACGGATAATGGCATGGAAGAAATCGCCCCGCGCCTCTGCAAACATGGTAGATGTACTGCAGTATCGAGGCAACCCCATTGGATGTTGTATTGGACACAAAATAATAAAAAATTTAGGCTTAGTAAATAATTGTGTTAGTAAATGTTGCATTTTACTTATAATGATTCCTTACAAGACCATCTTGTGGCTTACGAGAACGAGTGGAGAGAGAGCGCTGTCATAGGCAGGGACAAATGGAAGGATTTGGGGAAAACTGCATCATCATTTACCATCAGGCGAGATCGTGGTCAAACAAGAGCCTATAATTTATTTAAAAAAGATGCAATTGACCAGCATAGTGACAGTGTACGTTAAAAAATCAATCCTATTCTATTGGCAGAATTAATATACAACGAAAAATCATAACAAGCATTTACAAACCTGGTACATTGGGTAAGTGAGTGGGCAAAACTGTTGAATTCAATGATTTTAAATAGATTCAGATGATTCAGTCATTACCGGGAGCTGTCGAATAATATTGAATAGTGTTTCTAGAAACACTTCAGCCGATGACGATGATCTTATTATATACTTTCTTGTGTAAATAAACAGGGTTCTTACAACTTAACGTCATCGTGAACTTGATAATAGAAATAGATATTCAAATCCAGTGCGAACGTTTTTTCCGCCTGTTCCACCCGACTATACCCCCAGGGATTCATGGATGTTTTCTCTACATTTCCCTATTTGCCGATTTGTTCATGTTGATTTGGAGATCTCGCTTCGCTCGATCAATAATATAAATATTAAAATCTCCCAAAAGTAATATATGTTCCTTATTAGGTATCTTAGACAGGACTCTAGTAAGATTTTTTTTTTTCGACCTAGACGTGCTTTGCCTGGTTGCACAGATGGTAGTGCGTTCTCGTATCAAGAGAAAGGTCGCGGGTTCAAGTCCCGTCTAGGCTTGGAATTTTTGAGATGATTTTAAAAATCTTGGAATTTTCCGCATGTGTTCGGATAACACTATAAATAAAAATACTATTTGAAATAAGCAACGCGACATCTCTTGTCAATGTACTGAACTGCAACGTTTGGCATTGGGCAGGTACAAAGAACTATATAAGTTTTCCTGTAGATGGAGCTAACGGCGCTTTAGTCGTTATTCTGAATCATCTCACTAATTTCGACCTAGACGTGAGTTGCCTGGTTGCACAGATGGTAGTGCGTTCTCGTATCAAGAGAAAGGTCGCGGGTTCAAGTCCCGTCTAGGCTTAGAATTTTTGAGATGATTTTAAAAATCTTGGAATTTTCCGCATGTGTTCGGATAACACTATAAATAAAAATACTATTTGAAATAAGCAACGCGACATCTCTTGTCAATGTACTGAACTGCAACGTTTGGCATTGGGCAGGTACAAAGAACTATATAAGTTTTCCTGTAGATGGAGCTAACGGCGCTTTAGTCGTTATTCTGAATCATCTCACTAATTTCGACCTAGACTTGAGTTGCCTGGTTGCACAGATGGTAGTGCGTTCTCGTATCAAGAGAAAGGTCGCGGGTTCAAGTCCCGTCTAGGCTTGCAATTTTTGAGATGATTTTAAAAATCTTGGAATTTTCCGCATGTGTTCGGATAACACTATAAATAAAAATACTATTAGAAATAAGCAACGCGACATCTCTTGTCAATGTACTGAACTGCAACGTTTGGCATTGGGCAGGTACAAAGAACTATATAAGTTTTCCTGTAGATGGAGCTAACGGCGCTTTTGTCGTTATTCTGAATCATCTCACTAATTTCGACCTAGACGTGATTTGCCTGGTTGCACAGATGGTAGTGCGTTCTCGTATCAAGAGAAAGGTCGCGGGTTCAAGTCCCGTCTAGGCTTGGAATTTTTGAGATGATTTTAAAAATCTTGGATTTTTCCGCATGTGTTCGGATAACATTATAAATAAAAATACTATAGGACTCTAGTAATTTCTCCATGGAATTCATCTTTAACTTCGTCAGTTCTGATATTAACAATTTAACATTTATATCCTCACAACAAACTATACCTTGACAAACAATAAATAAATAATGCAGGACATTTCACACAGCGCTATCTAGCCCTAAAATAAGCAAAGCTTGAACTATGGGAACCAGATAACTAATAGAAAACTTACATACTTTTTTTTGTAAATACATACTTAGATTAAAAAGAGAAACATCTAGACCCGGAATAAATATCTGTAGATCGTGCAAACATTTGTTCCGCGACGGGAATAGAACAAAAAAAAAAAAGATATATATATATTACATATAAAAATACATACTACGTTTTCATATATTTTAGCAGCTAGTGGAAGAAATGACTGTAGACTAGTCATCTGAAAACTGGTTTACTAGGCGCCTCTTTATATGAGAAGGGAGAGAGCTACCACTTCAAAAGAGTTGTCACGGAAGTCTTATAGGTACTGATGGAGTGAAAAGACCTTACCTTTATAGGCAAGCGTTCTCGTTTGTCAATCACACCACCACTTACCACCATTTGGTAATTCTTAGTAATGCCCCGGTATGGTAATCGAACTAACGTTGCGACCGTTCGACGAACAGTCCGTGCGACCGTCGCAACGTGTATGGCCATTCTTACATATCGCCATCAATATTTCATTACTACCGATCCCTGGCCTATTTACTGGAAGTGCAGTTTCAGACAGGAGTCGGCTCAGCAATATTGCCAGCGATAAAACTTGATAACTCCTGTTTTGCAATGCACGGTAGGCAATATTCTAAATATTTATACTGCATAGCGATCTCACCCGGCTTCACTTTTGAACATTATTATTTAAACGTTTTGTTAAATAGTACCTAGTAGATTCAAATTTATTTTTTAAGTTCTGTAGGTACACCACCGTTATGTGATTTATCTCCTCCATCGAAATTTTGTCTGTAATATTACTTTTAGCGGTAAGACCGCTCATTGCATTAAATAAATGTGTCAAAATAATTACCTACTGTATTATCTGTGTATGTAAATTGAATAGCTTAACTAAGAAGGGTTTTATAATGCTAATGTACATTTTATCTAAGTATCAGATTAGTCTAAGACAAGTAATTTTTAACAAAAACATAGCCGATTTCAGATAACAGTAAAAACCAAACTACTGAACCGATTTCGATGAAATTTTTATGGGATCAATCTGAAACTATATTCTTTTAAATAATAAAATAATTTTTAAAATAGGTTAATAAATGACTGAGTTCATCAAATATCATCATCATACCAGCCGTAGGACGTCCACTGCTGGACAAAGGCCAACCGCAGTTCCTGGAGATCAATGAGGGAGCTCATTGATCTCCAGGAACTGCGGTTGGAAGCGGCCTGCTTCCAACGCCGACCTGCGGTTCTTACCAAGTCGTCTGCCCATCTTGTAGGTGGACGTCCTACGCTGCGCTTGACGGTCCGTGGCCTCCATTCGAGAACTTTCCGGCCCTATCGGCCATCTTTTCTGCGCCCATTGCCACTTCAACGTGCTAATCCGTTGGGCTATGTCGTTGACTTTAGTCCTCCTACGTATCTCCTTATTTCTGATTCGATCCCGTAAAGAAACCCCGAGCATAGCCCTCTCCATAGCTCGTTGAGCGACTCTGAGCTTATTCATAAGGCCAATAGTGAAGGACCACGTCTAGGTTCCATATGTCATCACTGGTAACACACACTGATTCAAGACTTTCGTCTTAAGGCACTGAGCTATGTTAATATGGCAATAAATATAACATAACATAAAAATTAAACAAATTTAAGACTTAAATTATGGTTTTCTCATAGATGCCATTGTCGGAACTGGACCAAATGGAAATGGGACCACGCGGGAAGCACCAGCTTTTAAATAAAAAAAGAATCATCAAAATCAGTTCTGAGGTAACAAACATAAAAAAATACAGTCGAATTAAGAACTTCCTCCTTTATTGAAGTCTGTTAATAAGCGAATATGTTCATAATCATGAAATTTAGAAGTTATTTATAATTCAACTTCGTGAAATCTACGTGAAGTTATATGTTACGTGTGATAGTTATCTATACTATACTAATCTATACTTATCATATTATAAAGAGGAAAGATTTGTATTTTTGTGTGTATGTAATGAATAAACTCAAAAACTACTGTGCCGATTTCAAAAATTCTTTCACCATTGGAAAGCTACATTCACCTTGAGTAACATAGGCTACTTTTGACCCAACTGCGCAGAAGAAGGGTAATGTTTTTATTGAAAAACTACGCGTGCGAAGCTGCGGATTGGTCAGCTAGTTTAATATTATAAAGAGGAAAGATTTGTATTGTTTTGTGTATGTTTGTAATGAATAAATTCAAAAACTACTGGTACGATTTCAAAAATTCTTTCACCATTGGAAAGCTACACTCACCTTGAGTAACATAGGCTACTTTTTACCCAACTGCGCAAAGGAGGGTAATGTTTTATTGAAAAACTACGCGTGCGAAGCTGCGGATTGGTCAGCTAGTTTAATATTATAAAAAGGAAAGATTTTTGTGTTTTTGTGTGTATGTTTGTAATGAATAAACTCAAAAACTACTGTGCCGATTTCAAAAATTCTTTCACCATTGGAAAGATACATTCACCTTGGGTAACATAGGCTACTTTTTACCCAACTGCGCAAAGGAGGGTAATGTTTTTATTGAAAAACTACGCGTGCGAAGCTGCGGATTGGTCAGCTAGTTTAATATTATAAAGAGGAAAGATTTGTATTGTTTTGTGTATGTTTGTAATGAATAAATTCAAAAACTACTGGTACGATTTCAAAAATTCTTTCACCATTGGAAAGCTACACTCACCTTGAGTAACATAGGCTACTTTTTACCCAACTGCGCAAAGGAGGGTAATGTTTTATTGAAAAACTACGCGTGCGAAGCTGCGGATTGGTCAGTTAGTTTAATATTATAAAGAGGAAATATTTGTATTTTTGTGTGTATGTTTGTAATGAATAAACTCAAAAACTACTATGCCGATTTCAAAAATTCTTTCACCATTGGAAAACTACATTCACCTTTAGTAACATAGGCTACTTTATACCTTACTGCGCAAAGGAGGGTAATGTTTTTATTAAAAAAACTACGCGTGCGGAGCTGCTGATTGGTCAGCTAGTTATAGATATACGAGTAACTACAAAATAAAATGTATTCTTAATGACTGCTTTCTGGGAACAACAGATTCTACAGAATCGGAACAGAATATAAAAAAAAGTAAATAAGAGGAGTGAAATATGTCACAAGTAAACGTATCACTTAGAAACCTTTTGTCACGTATCGTTATACCGGTGTTACGACCGACAATGTTTCGGTTCAATTCGTGAAATACCATCAGGGCCACATCCCCGCGCGCGTTCACTTGCGCGCAGAGAACTGCTGCGCGTAGTGCGAGGCGTGACGCATTGCGGAGCGGATTGGAAGCATGTCAACGCAATCAAAACATACGGCCATTTATACCATTTATACTCGCATATAAGTCAAAACCTATAAGGTACTTCCTGTTGATCTAGAATCATTAAAAACAAGAAGCAGGGCTTCACAGCAAAGAAAAAAATCGTCAATTTGTATAAACTGTTGTTAAAATAAAGTTAAAAAATGATTATTTCGTCACCAATGTACACAGAAATGGAATGAAATCTTAAAACTAGCCGTAGTTCGGCTACAATATACATTGAGACAAAAATGCCCACCACTCATTATGTGCTATGGCAGATTCGCTCTGCCAAAGCGCTGGTCTTCCATAGTCACCGTGGCTGCGGGTAGGCTACAGATAGATAGAAGCAATATCGACGTCATTATACCAAAATGTTGTTATATCACATAAAACATATTTTTACGAAACACTTGGTGCGCAAGTCAGACCTGCATTTGTCTGATTTTTTTATTTACAGACCGTCACCTGAATTTTACCAAGTTTATGAGTATAATTAAGCACCACGTTTCACTACACCCAGAAACACTAGTCAATATTTCGACACGACAGAGAACCAAAGTTACCGACATAGCTCAACGGATTAGCAAACTGAAGTGGAAGTGGACTGGCCATATATGCCGGAGAACCGACAACCGTTGGGGTAAACGAGTTCTTGAGTGAAAACAGCGTCTTGGAAAACGTAGTCTGGGGCGTCCCCCGGCTAGGTGGAGCGATGACATAAGGAAGGTGGCGGACAGAAATTGGATGAAAAGAGCCGAAGACTGGGCTCAGTGGCGCGTATTGGGAGAGGCCTATGTCCAGCAGTGGACTAATGTGGGCTGATGATGATGATGAAGGTTGAAGCTATTTATTTTTCTACTAGCTTCCGCCAGCGATTTCGCACGCGTTGTTAGTCAACAAAAAGTAGCCTATTTGTTAATCCAGGTTATAATCTACGTTCATATCAAATTTCATCGAAATCAGTGCAGCCGGTATGACGTGATTGAGTAACAAATAAACATCCTAACTTTCACATTTATATATTAGTGTTATTCACTTACAGAGAAAACTTAAAAATAACGTAATACTAGTGTGCCTTACAGCGTTAATTTATATGCCTAATTAAATTGTGGTATTAGAGAGATAGATAGATAATTTTGATCCACACAATAAATTCTTCGCGGTCTTATCACTAAAAGCGATCTCTTCCAGGCAACCTTGGGATGGACTGGATCTATGTGAACAAATAAAGACGGCGGCGTAAATCAGATATTATAGAACAAATTTATTTTAAAGTTATTAAGTGTGTAAAAAGGTAGAGTAGAATAACAAACACAAAATAGTTATAGTGGGTAGGTACTTGTACTTTCTGTGGAAGCAAATAATAGTAAATTATTAAACGAGGGGTAAAGCAGTGGCTTGCATCACGGGCGCTATATTCAATCCCGAACGAAACTGAGTTACTAGAATCCTGAGTGCAGAGAGAAATATAAGCACGCCCAAGATACAGCGTTACCCACGAGGAGAGTACTCTACTTTTCACACTTTCTGCGAGACAATAAAAACCAAATCTACGTTAGTGCATTCTATGCAGAGGTTAGTTCGAGTTACGAATAAGTTCTTATTGTGTGGGTCTCTTTGGTTCAAATTTGAACACAGACGAGGTTCCAAATTCAAATCACATTATGCCCTACATGCCAGTACAACTTTACATCCGGCTCAGCCGTAGGGATTTAATCACCTGCTTTCAGTGAGGTTTAAGGTTGTATTACATTATAACGGCACGGATCCAGCACGGCTCCAATCCAGCAATTTACTTGTCATTCAAATTATAGCATTAAAACCAGTGTCGGCGGGCAGGCAGCGCGCTTACAGCTACCATACGACTAGTCGCGGAGCCCGCGCGGTGTAAGCGAGGAGACCGCACGCTATAAGCGAGGAGACCGCGTGCTGTAAGCGAGGAGACCGCGTGCGTACAGTACGCTGACTGCGAGCCATCTTCATCGAGAGCAATAGCGATTATTACTAGTTCGCGCAATGTAAACTGAAACATTATGAAGTCGTGCGAGTCCTAGGCGTGCCGCATCCGTGCGGCTACAATTACAATTTGTAGCCGCACGGATGCGGCACGGCAACGACACAGCTGCACTACAGCACCGCCTCAAATTTCGGCTACCGCTCGCCGCCCGCGAGGTGCCAGCTCGTTGGCAGCGCGTCGTCCGCAAGGTGCCAGCTCGTTGGCAGCGCGCCATCCGCAAAGTGTGTAGCTTACTATCACCGCGAACACGTATTCGTGAATGAACACGCCTAGGACTCGCACGACTTCATAATGTCTCAGTTTACATTGCGCGAACTAGTAATAATCGCTATTGCTCTCGATGAAGATGGCTCGCAGTCGGCGCACTGTACGCACGCGGTCTCCTCGCTTACAGCGCGCGGTCTCCTCGCTTATAGCGTGCGGTCTCCTCGCTTATAGCGTGCGGTCTCCTCGCTTACACTGCGCGGGCTCCGCAACTAGTCGTATGGTAGCTGTAAGCGCGCTGCCTGCCCGCCGGCGGCTTTTTATATTGACATTACGAAATATATTATACGACACTGGTTTTAATGCTCTAATTTGAATGACAAGTAAATTGCTGGGTTGGAGCCGTGCTGGATCCGTGCCGTTATAATGTAATACAACCTTAAACCTCACCGAAAGCAGGTGATTAAATCCCTATGGCTGAGCCGGATGTAAAGTTGTACTGGCATGTAGGGAATAATGTGATTTGAATTTGGAACCTCGTCTGTGTTCAAATTTGAACCAAAGAGACCCACACAATAAGAACTTATTCGTAAATCGAACTAACCTCTTCAAAATAACTGGTATCGATTTTCTGTCTGAAGTCAGTTATATTTTTGTTGTCCGATTACATACAATGAGTTTTAATTCATCAAGTCGATAGCTAGTTGCTGATATAATCTGCTGGGACAGATTTTATCAATTTAGTTGGGAGCACTAAAACAACGAATTTAGAAAAGTCGTAACCTTGTTTTCGTGGGGAAAAATAAACTTAATATTCGAAGCTCCATACGTATACCACCATATAACACTCCGCAGTTGGGCAAAAAGCATAAATACGGCGTCATCTGTTAATTCTGTCATCGTCAGTGAACGATAAACTTTTAACGAATAGGAAGTGGGTTTGTTAGGGCGCACCTCAAGAAACCTCAAGAATCCCGGTCAATATGTCTGTAAATTTTTATTTCTTCCCTACCACCATACTAATCACTACATAGTATAAAACAAAGTCGCTTCCCGCTGTCTGTCCGTATGTAAGCTTCGATCTTTAAAACTAAGGAACGGATTTTAATGCGGTTTTTTTAATAGATATAGTGATTTAAGAAGAAGGTATATATGTATAATACATACATAATATAGTAGAGAAACACTGATAATTTTAGAGGTTTCTAATGTAAGGTCGTAAATACTCTTAATACTCTCTCAAAATAAAGAGAACATGCTTGTATTGTCTAATGACAAAAAAGCTGTGAACGTTGTGTATAAAGACATTCTGTAGTACATTTAGTATCAGCATTGCACCCGTGCGAAGCCGGGGCGGGTCGCTAGTATTATAAATGGGAAAGTGAGTTTGCTTATTCCATAAATCCCCTAAGACAATCTTGCGCAGGGGATCTCTGGACTTTTTGTCCACACATCCCCTTAGCGTTCCCTTCGAGTGCCGGAAGGGGATTTGTGGACAATAAATTAATGAATGAAAATTCCTTATTATAAACCTTACGAGCTATACAAAAAAAAACAAAAAGAGAAAATTATACAAACAAATAAATGTATGGATATTGGGCGGTCTTATCGCTAAAGAAAACGATCTCATCCATACAACTTTTTTATGGAGTTTGTTGGTTTGTTACGCTTTCACGTCGTAACGGCTGAACCGATTTCGAGGAAATTTGGTATAGATAGATTATGACCTCGAGACACTTACGTATACTTACTTTTTATTGACAAACCACGCGAAGCTGCGGGCTGAAACCAGTAAAATTATCAGTTTTATTGATTTGGTCGATTTTGAAACTATCAGTATTTCTTCGTAGCTTCCTTAAAAGAGGATATCTCTGTTTTGCCTTCTTCTTCAACAAAACAACAAATTTTCGGATTCACTGTTATCAGCAATAAATATATATTAAATTAAACGTGCCAGGTTAACGCCCGTTACCTGTAGGAAGTTTAAAATTATAGGTATCAAAAGAACTATTTAGTTCTTCACGTTGAACGAATAAATGTTTATGGACCAGTAAAAAACATATGTATTCAAATATTCTTTTTATGCTTATACCTGACGTACTCGTAGCTATAACCATAAAAATAATGATCTGAATGTTTTATGTATACAAGTTGTGTATCCGTCATAAACCATTCCAATGCGAATATCAGACGCTCAAGAAACTTAGCATAACTTCTATACTCGTGCAAATCTGTTGCTCAGATTTGACAGATGTCAAATTAATAAAAGAAATTAAAATACATTTTCACTTTTCACACCACCTGCTCGACAATTTCAATTTATATGTCATGTAATGGTTGTATTTTAACGTCATAAGGTTACATTATAAAAGCGCTAAGGTTAGATTATAAATAATTTTATATGGTGGATAAGTATTCTTAAATTTACATATTTTGCGCGCAATTTTCTTAATTTTTTCTTTCATAAAAACCTTCTCCTGACAATAAGAAATACAACAAAAAAAGAATTGGCCAAATTGGTCCAGGCGTTGTTGAGTTATGCGCTTTCCAACACATTTTGCGATTCATTTTTTATATTATAGATTATATATACAACATACGTTGCTATAGACAGAGTATCCTTCACTTGTTTAGGAAAAAAACTTATTGAGTCTGCTCAGGGCAAAGACAATTTCGGAAGAATCGACAGAGAATGGAATAGAACAACGCTTTATTGTACATCACACTCAAATTTATAAACAACGAGTTGACCCGCCGAACTTCGTACCGTCTTGACATGCATATAACGCGGGCTGTCAATATACGTCACCCTGGTAGAATTGTCAATTGTTGTCACCGGACATCATTTTACAACCATACGGAACTATAGACAAAATTACATTTAGCTGTCAGATGTCAGATGCGTTTTAGTTATACCACGTTTTATAGTGACTTGTATTCTTTTTGACGTTTTATGACACGTCACACATGAACGCGGTCGAACGGGATAAAAATTATCCTATGCCCGTCTCCTGGTTCCAAGCTTTGGACCGATTTGGCTGAAAATTGGTGGGGAGGTCCCCACCAATTTTCAGCCAAATCGGTTCCGCCGTTCTTGAGTTATAAATAGTGTAACTAACGCGACTTTCTTTTATATATAAACAATATATTAAAACAAATAACAATACACACAGAAATACAAGTGGCGGTCCGAGTCTTGTCGTTTCTTCGAAGAGTAGACAAGGATTTCGCTGTGCTAGCCCTGCTGATCATCTAAATCTCTTCCTATCCTTAAAGCTAAGATAAACAACCATTTCCTTTCTTTGTCTACGCACTGCTAGTTTATTAGTATGTATTTAATAAAAAAAAAAGTATATAAGTATTCTATCAGTTATCTAGTTCCCATAATACAAGCTCTGCTTGGGGCTAGATAGCGCTGTGTGAAATGTACAGAAATATTTATATTTATTTATTTAAAAAAAAAAGATTATTTTTTGAGACAATAGATCCTTCCTCAGGATATAATCTATCTTCTTGCCAAATTTCATTACAATTCGTTCAGCCCTTTAGTCGTGAAAAGATAACAAACAAACAAACAGTGTTGCTTTCGTATTTATAATATTAGTATGCATTTTATTAGATTTGTATATATTTAGTTTATTAATAGGTATAGGTAGTTTATGTAGGTTTATGAGCATAGATTCACCGCCGTCTTTTTGATTTTGTTTTGTCCTGTCAATACAAAGGTTGTCTGGAAGAGATCGCTTTTACCGATAAGACCGCCCATTGTGCTTACCTTAATTTTTGTGTATTTCTTTGTATGTTTAATTTTATAATTATTGATTAAAACGGGTATTTATCGCGTATGTACCTTTGGTATTTGTTATCCCGACGTTTCGGCTGTGTTGCAACAGTCATGGTCTCGGGCTGACAAATAA
Source organism: Philereme vetulata (assembly GCA_918857605.2). NCBI lineage: Eukaryota > Metazoa > Arthropoda > Insecta > Lepidoptera > Geometridae > Philereme > Philereme vetulata. Next base: position 4,318,755 of record OU975482.1, read on the forward strand.
AAATGGTACATACGCGATATATACCCGTTTTAATCAATAATTATGTACAGTGATCGCGAAGTTTGAAAAATACTGTGTTTAATGTTGTTTGGTTTGCAATAAAGAGTATATCTATCTTATAGTCGAGCGATTATCAAACTTAGTTGTTTAGTTATAACTATGTTTAGTTGTTTTCAAATTGATATCCATTTTTTGTTTTATAATGTGTTATAGGTTGACATGCACGTTTCCATTTTTGCTAAGTGGCAACATGGAAACCTAATTACTTCGTCACACTCAAACGACTTGATGGACTCTAAACGATTGAATGAAATGTCGACTCAAAAATGGGTATATTTTCAGTTTTTATAGAGAAAATGCACTCCAAACGGCTTTTACCAGCGATTTAATGCATCGAACGCAAATAAACACGTTTTGAGCGAAAATACTGCATCAAACTCCTATTGGCTGTCCATTACCGAAGTTACGAAGCACTTCTAGAGCACTTATCAGATCAGATAGGACTTGCGATCACTAGGTAATACTTGGATGGGTGACCGCTTTTATCTTCTACGATTACAAAGAGCTTGCAAAATATATTCAGCGTGGAAAAATATTATTCTTACGCGATAAAAAGGCGGAAAACCCTTGTTTTTATCACTGTAGGGCAAAAAACATTGGTTCTCCAAAATTCTATCCCACGACAAGTACGGAAGTCGTAGTATCATCCTCACCTGGTTATTAATCTATCTTATACAGAATGTTCGAAAGTATTCGATTAACGGTGTTGATCTTGAAATTGGAACGGTGTTTGTTCAGACATTACTTTAGTCTTAAGACTCTCACCGAAGTTCAGTTTATGATAGTTAGAATTAGTTGAAGAATAAACTGTTTTTACACTGTTAAATCTCTTTAAGTTTTGTCTCTTTGTTATGTTACCATGAGTACCTATACAAGTTTCTCTCTCTGCGAAGGGAAGAACAAAAAGACATTTAAGCGTAGAATCTAAAAACATTTTCACGACTTTACAAATGTTTTGACATTCTAATTAAAACGTAATTTCTTTTTATTGTACCCTACTTTTTTTAATGTTATTAGTGGGGAAACTGGCTTACAGCCCACCTGATGGTAAGCGGTCACCGTCGCCTATTGACACCGGGAACACCCGGGGTATTATCGATGCGTTCTCTACACTGTAGAAACCTCTTTACATTTGTCTTGAAGCGTGCCATGTCGTAGGCTAATGGGAAAACCTCAGATGGTAGCTCATTCCACATCTTGCAAGTATGGGGTAGAAAAGATCGCATGAAGCGTGTGGTGCGTGATACCCAATTGTCGATGTAATGTGGATGAGCTTTAATAGGTTGTCGAGAAGTGCGGTGGTAAAATCTCGACGACGGGATGAGACCTAGTGTCCTAGACCTACTTGACCTAGTGTGATTGATGCTCTCAAAAACACACAATGCTTAAAGTGGAAACGGGCTGACCATGTAGCGCGCCTACAAGACAAAAAGTGGACACAGAGAGTAATTGCATGCTTAGGACCAACCGGAAAAAGAGCAAGAGGACGTCTGCTGGAACGCTGGGCTGACGAAATAAGAAAAATCTCACGACAGTTAAAGATAGAGCAACTAGGAACAATTTGGAGGATGCCTATACCCGAAAGGAGCCTTAGCTAAGCCATCATAAAAAATCACACATACCACTTAAAAATGTGTTAGAACTTGAACTAATTCAAAAAACCCTTTTGAAATTTTGTCCCCAACTTTCTTCATTCCAGTTTGTTTGACAATCAAAATGAAAAAAAACGAGCGAGAAGTTTTACTTCAATCGTGTGGTCTAAAACCACACGATTGAAGTAAAACTTCTTTTTCAAAATATTAATTGAAAAAATTGTTCAATTACAAAATTGTCCATACGTCTGTAGGTCGATCAGTCTATGTTCATTCTGGACAGACGTAACTCGCACTCGCACATTAAAGTTTAATAATATACGAAACGTAACTCTCTCTCTTTCTATCGTCACTCCCTCTCAACTTCCGCTCGCACTTTTCGTAACGCATTCACCAGCTTACTCCCCAAGTCAAGCGTGCGTAAAGAAGTTTTACTTCAAAAATATTTATTTTTACTTGCAATATGTAAGGTTTAGCCAGGTATTCTCTGTAACTATTTTATTTAAATTTCAAGTAGATAGGTCCAGTAGCTGCTGTAATAATCAGCTGAGTCTGTGATAGACAGACGGAAAAAGTCGCACCAAGTGTTCCATTTTATCAATCCAACTTGAAACTCTGGAATCAATTGAGAAAAGAGCCAAGAAGCTCATAGGCAACGATGAGCTAGTTGATGCAAGGCTCCTCAGCCTGGAGCATCGACGAAAGGTTGCTAGCCTCTCGGTTTTTTATCGAGTACATTTCGGGGAGTGTGCGGCGGAACTTTTCAACCTGATCCCACCATCTCCATTCTATCAACGAAAAACAAACGCTCTGCGGTGCGCCACCGCTATATGGTAGAAATACCTCCCATTCGCACAAAGCGGTTCTCTTCGACCTTTATTATGCGCACCGCCAAAGAGTGGAACGCCTTGCCAGAGTCTGTGTTTCCAGATAGCTACAGCCTGGGTATATTTAAGTCGCGAGTGAATAGGTTTCTTCTAGGCAAGCGTGTACCGTCGTAGACTGCATCATCGCTTACCATCAGGCGAGATCGTGGTCAAACGCAAGCCTATAATGTATTTGTTGAATGTTTGAAATCCAACTAATTAACACTCTTTTGACCACTATGTGTCATATCAACGGCCGGTACTATAAGATATTAATAATTATTCAGAGCTTTTGGTACTAGAAACTGGAGTACTGGTTTATTTAAATACTCATAAGTAATTGCAAATGTGAGCCAATAGTCGGCAGATAAAGTCATAACTACACGAGCACCAAAATAAACAGTACAGTTCAGAGCAAAATGTAGTTATTTTGATATTGCTTCCGTGATTTTGTGTGGTAACGGTACGTAGTTAGATCGTAGTAGAATTATTATAAGCTAATAGATAAATTCAAAGTATGTGCACCAAACTTCGTCCCTCACCAATATTACAAAGCCCCGCCTCGGTGTTTGTCAACGAGCTATGGAGCGCAGCATCCTCGGAGTCAGGCTCACAGACCGTATAAGAAACTCAACACTGCGCTCCAAAACACAGATAGCTGACGTGGCTCTGACATCTGCAAAATTGAAGTGGAACTGGGCAGGACAAGTTTGTCGTATGCTAGAGGAACTATGGGAAAAAGCCACTACAGAATGGGTTCCAAACGGGCGGCGGCCTCGTGGTAGACACAGGCGGAGATGGAGGGATGAACTGGATGCATTCCAGAAAGAGTGGCCCCAATTAGCCAATAACCGGGATTCGTGGAAGGAGAGAAGGTAGGCCTTCTCCCTGCAAAAATATACACGATTTTCCAACTTTGAATTCTACCCATTCCTACCAAACAAGGCACGGTGGAAGCATTCGACACCCAACTATTAAGTTAGCTAAACTTTCAAAGAGTTTTCTTTGTAATGGAGTCAAACTATTTAATAAATTAGATAAAGATTTGCGTGAAATGAACTATGCCATATCTTATCTATAATGTAAAAATGAATCGCAAAATGTGTTGGTAAGCGCATAACTCAACAACGCCTATGCCAATTTGGCCATTTCTTTTTTTGTTGTATTTCTTATTGTCAGGAGAAGATTCTTATGAAAGAAAAAAATTAAAAAAATTGCGCGCAAAATTAGATAATTTAAGAATACTTAACCACCATATAAAATTATTTATAATCTAATCTTAGCGCTTTTATAATGTAACCTCATGTCGTTTGACATAGAGTTGACAGAATGCGTGCTGCAAATATCGTCAAAGAGGATGTAAAAAAAATGAATATCATTTGAAACAGATGCTTCGGTAGGAGTTATCCCGAGATATATTGTCTATATATTTAAAAATGAATTGCTGTTCGTTAGTCTCGCTAAAACTCGAGAACGAGTGGAGCGATTTGGCTAATTTTGGTATTGAATTATTTGTGGAAGTCATTCATTTTCTCATACATAATGATGGCCGGGGACAACAATTGACAATTCTACCAGGGTGACTTAAATTGACAGCCCGCGTTATACCTATGCATGTCAAGCCGATACGAAGTTCGGCGGGACCACTAGTACAAAATAAAATTAAAATTAGTATTAATTAGGAAAAACTACTAAAGCATGATAGAACCTCTCAAGGATGACTCCATTTCACAGGAAATTAATTGATAGTAGGTAGATAGATAGATGATTTCTTTATTGCACACCATTAAAAATAAAACAAACAAAAGAGAATACAAAATTACAAATAATAAGAGGTACAATGGGCGGCCTTATCGCTAAAAGGGATCTCTTCCAGGCAACCTTTGGATGGACAGGATCTGTGTGAACAAATGAGAACGGCGGCGTTAATCAAATAATAACTAACAGAATTAGTACATAAATGACTAAAATAAAATATACATATAAATAAATATAAATAATTTTATAATATTAAATAACCTACTTCAAAATACATAGGTAATTAGAAAAAACAATAAAAAATTATATACAAAATTTTAAGTTGCAAAGTCTTAGTGAGCGATGGACGACAGATAATGTTTATTAACCATGTTTTTAAAAACAGGAAGGGAATAGGCATTCCAGAGTCTGGTAGCCTGAAGAGTGAAGGAGTTAGTATAAAATACTGAGGTCTGTATTATTTATTTTCTAAATTGTTGTTTCTGTGATATTACGATTAGGTACCTATATACATTTTTTTTTCGCTAGGATTTATTTAGGTAAGATGACAATGCCCTTTACAGCAGCTACGATATGACATTTTATAATGCATATCTTGACATTCCGTTATAATCAAATACTTATGCAATTCAATGCTTTTAATAAAATTAATGTTACATAGCGACATACGCAGCAATTTAGAATTCAAAATTGGTATCTATTATAATCAATTCTTTGACAATGCCCCTCTACAGCAGCTATAATCTTGTGTACCTAATTAATAATGAGTATTTTTAAGCATAAATGTAAATATACCCGTGCGCGATAAGTTGGAACCTGAGCGCGGTGACGTCATATTGGCGTGTTTGTACCGCCCGCAAAAAAGCGAACATAACAAGCAGCCGCCCGCGGCTTCGTCGTTACTCAGGGAGGACGCTGCTTTTTATCTAATCTTTTTTACACTATTTGAATAAAATAAAAATACAATGTTTAAGTTTATACATTTATTTTATCTATTATTTACATTATCTCATCTTCGTCACTACTTAGTGGATTTATGCCTTCTAGAGGTTGTTCTTCGTCCTCAGTCTCACTATAATCACTTGACGAAGAGGTATCCGATAAATTTACAATTAATTGCGATTCATTCGTCTCTTGTAAGAGGTCATCGTCCCAATACTTTTGTCGAAGCCTGTCCACATGGTTGACTTCTTTTTTCCAGACAACAAAACAATAACACAAACGAAAACTAAAAGAATTCCAGAGCGTGTCGTTACGTGACGTAGGCCAGTACGAGACTATAAATCCTAGTAAAAAATAGTGATGCGAACGGTACAATACGGGCGCCATCGGGGAAGTGAAGGGGAAGCGGTCGGGGAGTCGCATTCCTAGCAGGTCCCAAGTTATCGCGCACGAGTAATAGATGTATATGAAATGCTTGTCTGTCTCTGGCGCCTCTACTGAGATAAAAACATGTAAGTAATTTAGTAAGTACTGTTATTGACGTAACCAAGTGTTCTATTGTGTCCCTACGATTTGAATAAATGAGTATGAGTATGAGTGGGACTCTCATCATATCAGCCGTAGGACGTCCACTGCTGGACAAAGGCCTCCCTCATTGATCTCCAGGAACTGCGGTTGGAAGCAGCCTGAATCCAACGCCGACCTGCGGTTCTTACCAAGTCGTCTGCCCATCTTGTAGGTGGACGTCCTACGCTGCGCTTGCCGGTCTCTGGCCTCCATTAGAGAACTTTCCGGCCCCATCGGGCATCTGTTCTGCGCGGTATATGGCCTGCCCATTGCCAGTTCAACGTGCTAATCTGTCGGGCTATGTCGGTGACTTGAGTTCTCCTACGTATCTCCTCATTTCTGATTCGATCCCGTAGAGAAATCCCGAGCATAGCCCTCTCCATAGCTCGTTGAGCGACTCTGAACTTATTCGTAAGGCCAATAGTGAAGGACCACGTCTCGGTTCCATATGTCATCACCGGTAACACACACTGATTGAAAACTTTCGTCTTAAGGGGACACCGAAGGGACAATCGCCCATACAACACGTACTACCAAGATCATTTCTAATTGGAGCATATTTCGTCCTTAATAAGGTATTATTTTAATTTGAATAGTATTTATCTAGGTTCCCAACCATATATTAGATCAACATACTTACCTAAAATGAAATAGAAGCGTATCGCATTCTGCATGTTTTTACGTCATAAAAGACCTGTTTTCAACCTAATTGTTTCGTATTAGAAACAACAACATCTTACGTATCCTAGGCATGGGAACATAGATTATATCGTCTAGTTACAGAATAACAACACAATAAGAAAAATACAACAAGTTTTCAGTCATAATTTTTGGTATTACGGAACACGGTCAAAATCTAATCAAATTTAGAATCGTTCTATTGCTATTACTGATGCTCTGCTTGGCTAAACTACGTCACTAAACAGGGATAGCGATATTCAGGCCGAAGTTTTTGACGCGGCCGAATTGAAGTTGCGCTCAGGGTTCGCCGGCGCGATAAGGCACTGAGGTATGTTGGACAAAAAGACGTTGCGAATGAGTGGGACTCTAAGTAAAGAGTAAATAAAAATAAAAGTGTGAAAGGGCTCGCCCGGGAAAGTACTACCACCATACCTATTTTTGCCACCAAGCAGCATTGCTGTGTTTCTGTTTGAAGGATTGCTGGTGAAATTACAGGCACATGAGGCTTTACACCTGTACGCCTGATGTTGATGGAGGCCAGACAGTGGGCACATTTCTAACGAGGCGATGGTTACTACTTAACATTAGTTGAGTCATAAGCTTGTTCCATCTCTATATAGATAACTAGCTGACCAATCCGCAGCTTCGCACGCGTTGTTTTTCAATAAAAACATTACCCTCCTTCTGCGAAGTTAGGTAAAAAGTAGCCTATGTCACCCGGGGATAGTGTAGCTTCCTAACAGTGAAAGAATTTTTTTAATCGGTCCAGTAGTTTCGGCGGCTATTCAATACAAACAAACAAATATTTGCTCTTTATAATATTAGTATAGAAAAAACTGCCAGCTACAATGACAGAGCCGACTTGACTGACACTTTATGTCCAAAATCTAAAATATCGTCTTTTACATTCTCACGATATGACTTGAACCAGGCAACAGAGATGGCTGTGGATGTTGCTCTCTAGCAAGTATCCACGGAACATAAATATCGTAACGTAATAGAATAACGGATGGAAGATGATAATTTTGGAGTGATTGAGGTTTTGTGAGAAGAGTGTGTGAATGTTTTCGCTTAATATTATTATTTATTGTTGAAGCTATACTTCTTTTGGCGCGTTTGGAAAAAAATATGAGAATGAATGAATGAATGAAAACACTTTATTGTACACAATATAAAAAAAAAAATACAAACAAAATAGAAAATACAAAGCAAATAGTACAATGAGCGGTTATATCGCTTAGAAGCGATCTCTTCCAGACAACCTTTGGATGAGAGTAAAATTTGTACGATGCGCGCGCACACCGACAGCCAAAAAGCGACATGATGAAGTTAGCTGATATTTGTCTCATGCGCGCGTATACCGACGACAGCTAAAGAGCGACATGATGACGTTAGCTACAAACAAAGAGTTGTGGTACACGGGATGTAATGTTTATATATTTTTGTTCTGTTGCGCTAAAGAAGTATAACTTCTTACGTGCGTACATAAATAAAAACACACGTTTTTTGGATTATTAGTTTTGTATTTTATTTAATATATTGCAATAATATACAATTATTTACAATAACATACAAAAGAAACAGTCGAATCATCTAAAGATCGTTGCAAACGATCTATAGATAGCTCAACTGTTCAATAAGAAGAAGTAGACGGAAGTGTCCCCAAGACACTGGCTGCATTGCCCCGCTGAATCGCAATGCTTATGCGTTGACCCAGATAAACGCCAGCTCTCTGATCACACGTCACTTCGACCAGACGCCCAGAAAGAATTTGAATACGCCATAGGCCCCGGTACCTTTTGGTACCGGGGACCTTTTGGACTTTTTATATAACATTGACATTTATTAATTGTTGGTGACATTTTCTCCTTTATGTATACAAATATTATAAAGAGGAAAGATTTGTATTTTTGTGTGTATGTTTGTAATGAATAAACTCAAAAACTACTGGACCGATTTAAAAAATTCATTCACTGTTGGGAAGCTACACTATCCCTGGGTGACACAGACTACTTTTTACCCAACTGCAAAGCGTGCAAAGCTGCGGATTGGTCAGCTAGTTCCAAATATTATCATTGTAATTTGTAAGTATGAATTCGTATTTTGTATGTATGAAGTTGTACATCAAATCTCTTTGCTTGTACTAACTGTACCGGGCTGGTTACGAAACCATTGAAAACCATAAGAAAAAAAAATTGTTTTAATTAAGTCATGTCAATAAACAGTAGGCGTAGTAAGTATTCTTTGCTATAAATCCAAGTGTGATTTAAAATAACCGCGTTCTTTTTCCTTTGATTCGAATTAAGTATTTATTTTGTATTCTCATGCGACGAGTGACGTGAGAAAGATAGAAACAATCCACTAAGTGGTTCCGTAGAGTATTTTAGGGTTCATTGGTGAAGGACGAACTGAAATAGATCGCGAAGAGACGTATTTTAATATATTTAGCTGCATCTGATGTCTCATATTATTTCTTGTGAATGCAACGACCGATTGTATTAATTTGTTCGTCAATATTTTTTTTTTTTGTTAAAACGTTTGAATTTAAAAAAAAAATTAAAAAAATTGTTTGAATATTAAATCAATTCTTTTTTGGAGTTTACTCTTTATGAATCGATTTTCATTATAAGCTCGGGGTATGAAAATTTATGAGGTATAGAATCAAACTTTCTCCGTTTTTTTATGAGTTATGTTCGTGCGCAACTTATCTTGCGCAGCTCGCAGCATAGAGTACTCTTGGCTGCATAGTAACACTTATTTTTTATGTTTCCATGACTATGTAATGTATTTTGATGAATATAAATTATATAATTAATATAGTCGCCCATAAAAAAAAATATCTTTGACGATCAAAATAATGCCGCAAAATGATAACCATTTAACTTGACCTACAGTTTCATTCAAATTGCAGGTAACGGGAGTTCATATTAATTGGGTATGTATTTTTGGGAAACAAATTGCAGTTATTCTGGACTTTAGACTTTTCTCTACATTTGTGTCACTAAAGCTACACGCATGCCAAATTTCAGACCTGTGGGGTCACTGGTGTACCCTGTGAATTTTGTCAAATTTCAGTTTTTTTTACGGCTAATAACTTAAAAACTACAAGGTATTAACTCAAAATAAAAACGGGGTTGAAATGTATTCATAAGGACCTTTTAGATGCCACTTGATCGGAAACTCCCATTTTGTTTTTTTTAACCCCTCTTGAACCCCAATGTCTCAACAACCGCCCCTCCCCCCCCCCCCCCCCCCCCCCCATTTTTGGCTCATTTAGTCAAACCAAAATTGTGTCATCACTACCTACCTATATACCAAGTTTCACGACGATCGGATAAACGCTTCGAAAGTTATACAAATTAATAAATGTAATATCAATGCTTTCACTAATATAAAAAATGCGTTCATGTACCTTCGTTTACTAACCTATATATTTTATAATCGTTGGTAAGGAGTAAACTCTAGTCGTGCGTCGGAGCTGACACACACACACATTTTTACTGTCATAAAGATTAACAAACGTTACCTACAGTAGGTACCTACTATTTTAGTATCACTAGTTTGGAAAGACGTTGGTTGGAGTTGGATAGGCTCTGTCTGTGCTTTGAGACTAAAAAATTAATAATTTCAGCACAAAGTTAAAACTTCCATATCTAATCACAATGAAACCTGTTGTCACATGTTGCCAATAAGTTTTAATTGTTATTTTCCTCTGCGACCCCGAGTTTATTTCCTAGAATTTGATTGAACTACTATCTCAATAGAAGTACGAACATACGTCACCTATTTTTTTAAAAAAGTTTACAAGTTACAGCCAACTAAAAATACCATAGGTACATCGGATTTCACAAGCGAGTATCGAATCGAGTTGATCGATGCGGCTCGTCGATTTGGCAGGCGATCATACGATTGTATCGCGCCGTACATCACTACAATACCGATCAGACGTATTCAAAACTTTGTCGGTCGGTGCAATGAACTCGATTCAAATCTATGCTTCTATTCGATTGTTCGAATTTTGAAATACTGGTGAATGATGGTTTGTGCATTCAGCCAGAGATATACAATCGGCAAATAAGATGATTTCGTCCGGATTTATATTCTGCAAAATGTGCATGTTAAATTCTAGGTTTATGGTTTTGAACATTGTCAATTCGTTTCACTATTTCCTAAGAAAATAGTAAACTCACTCAAAGCTAAGATAAACAGAAAGCTAATCCCGACTTCCGGTTCTAATCTACAATAATCTCAATATCTATCCTGAACTCACGTCATGTTACCGACACCTCTGTATATAATTTGAGATGGGAAAACCATTGAACTCGCGTCACTGTTACCGACACCTCTGTATAAAATTTGAGATGGGGAATAACCATTGCACTCGCGACACTGTTACCGACACCTCTTTATATAATTGATTTTTTTAAGTGAAAACTTCTTTAGGCGCAACTTTTTTCGTTGGGCATTTTTAAGATGGAATAAAACCATTGAACTCCCGATACTGTTACCGAAACCTCTGTATATAATTTGAGATGGGAAAACACCATTAAGCTCGCAACACTGTTACCGTTACCGACACCTCTGTATATAGTTTGATTTTTTGAAGTGAAAACTTCTTTATGCGTTTTGGGCATTTTTGAGATGGAAAAAAACATTGAACTCCCGATAGTGTTACCGACACCTTTGTATATAATTTGAGATGGGAAAAGACCATTAAGCTCGCGACACTGCTACCGTTACCGACACCTCTGTATATAATTTGATTTTTAGAAGTGAAAACTTATTCATGCGTGTTGGGCATTTTCGAAATGGAAAAAAACCAATGAACTCCCGATACTGTTACCGACACATTTGTATATAATATGAGATGGGAAAAAACCATTAAGCTCGCGACACTGCTACCGTTACCGACACCTCTGTATATAATTTGATTTTTTGAAGTGAAAACTTATTCATGCGTGTTGGGCACTTTTGAAATGGAAAAAAACCAATGAACTCCCGATACTGTTACCGACATATTTGTATATAATTTGAGATTGGAAAATATCATTAAGCTCGCGACACTGTTACCGTTACCGACACCTCTGTATATAATTTGATTTTTTGAAGTGAAAATTTCTTCATGCGTGATGGGCATTTTTGAGATGGAAAAAAAACCATTGAACTCCCGATAGTGTTACCGACACCTTTGTATATAATTTGAGATGGGAAAAGACCATTAAGCTCGCGACACTGCTACCGTTACCGACACCTCTGTATATAATTTGATTTTTTGAAGTGAAAACTTATTCATGCGTGTTGGGCACTTTTGAAATGGAAAAAAACCAATGAACTCCCGATACTGTTACCGACATATTTGTATATAATTTGAGATGGGAAAAACCATTAAGCTCGTGACACTGTTACCATTACCGACACCTCTGTATATAATTTGTTTTTTTGAAGTGAAAACTCATTCATGCGTGTTGGGCATTTTTGAGATGGAAAAAAACATTGAACTCGCGATACTGTTACCGACACATTTGTTTATAATTTGAGATGGGAAAAACCATTAAGCTCGTGACACTGTTACCGTTACCGACACCTCTGTATATAATTTGATTTTTTGAAGTGAAAACTTCTTTATGCGTTTTGGGCATTTTTGAGATAGAAAAAAACATTGAACTCGCGATACTGTTACCGACACCTCTGTATATAATTTGAGATTGGAAAATATCATTAAGCTCGCGACACTGTTACCGTTACCGACACCTCTGTATATAATTTGATTTTTTGAAGTGAAAACTTATTCATGCGTGTTGGGCATTTTCGAAATGGAAAAAAACCAATGCTCTTCCGATACTGTTACCGACACATTTGTATATAATATGAGATGGGAAAAAACCATTAAGCTCGCGACACTGCTACCGTTACCGACACCTCTGTATATAATTTGATTTTTTGAAGTGAAAACTTATTCATGCGTGTTGGGCACTTTTGAAATGGAAAAAAACCAATGAACTCCCGATACTGTTACCGACATATTTGTATATAATTTGAGATGGGAAAAACCATTAAGCTCGTGACACTGTTGCCGTTACCGACACCTCTGTATATAAGTATCGGTAGTGTAGTCTGTTTCTACTCAAGTTTTCACTTCTGTTGGCACGCTCGGAGTGCCACTGCTTTTTATTTGGCGTCGCACTATCCTGTCACTTGAACGTTTTACATGACTAAATGGCGCTAAAATGTGATGCTACCATAAATTGTAATGCAATCAAATTAATAAAAATCACAATAATTTTGGGGTACCTACCTTATATTAAAGTGATTCACAAAGATTTTTCATCTTGAAATTTAAAATTTGAAATATACTTTCCTGGAAGAATACGTCGCCTCTCACATGTCCAGAAAAGAACACATTCATATTTGACGATTACATTTGAATTAAGAATCTTACAATTTATCTTCGCGGCGAAAAAATGTGATGCTACCATAAATAAATTGTAATGCAATCAAATTAATACAAATCATAATAATTTTTGGGATACATATAATAAATCAAAGTGATTCACAATGTTTTTTCATCTTGAAAGTTACGATTTGAAATATCCTTTCCTGGAAGAATACGTGGCCTCTCACATGTCCAGAAAAGAATAAATTCATATTTGACGATTACATTCGAATTAAGAATTGTACAGTTTATCATCGCCTGCGCTCATTTGAATTATTATACTACGTTCCTGGAATAATATGCTGCCTAACATGCCCAGAAAAGAACAAAGGCTCAAAACCAGATGCCAAATGCATTTGCAAAACAGCACTCAGATCGATGCAGGCGAAAAATATCCGTCTATATATACCTGACCCAAGAGGCAGGTCAAAATGTTGCTGGCTTAGATAAGAAACTTACGAGACTGACGAATTGATCTGTAAAAAGGTTTTATATTTTGCATTTTAAAGAGGTGTGTTTGTCTGTGAAACAATGTTCTGATTTTGACACTTTTCTATTTATAATAGATACCTTATAGATGAAAATGAAAGAAAGAAGAAAATGTGTTAATATAACAACAGAAAGAATATAAAATTATTCGCAAGAGATATAGGAGAAACAGTTGAATCGTCTAAAGATCTTTTCAAACGATCTATAGATAGCTCAACTGCTCCAGATCTCTACCAGGCCAAAGTGTCCCCAATTCACTTGCTGCATTGCCCTGCTGAATTGCAATGCTTATGCGTTGACCCAGGTAAGCGCCAGCTCTCGGAACCCACGTCACTTCGACCAGACGACTAGAAAGAATTTTGAAAACGCTATGGGTCCCGGTACCCGGACCCAGGGTCTCGACCCCAAGAAGAAAACTTCTACAAAAAAATTAAGACCGTATGTACAAAAGTGTTCTGTTGTCTGCAAATCCGTATTGTTTCAGTGACGTTTCAAAGTGATTCTTGTTGTTTAATGAATAAATGTGTTAAATATGATTTTGAATTTGTTGATTGACTAAAGACGTGTTTGTTGTTCACGCTATTTTAATTAGTTACATTTTAAAATGAATATTTATTTATTTATGTAATTAGAACGACCTTGACCAATTATACTGATTACAAATGTATAATAATTACAATACATGTCTTATTGATAAAATTTGGATTAATGGGGTAATTTTCACAAATAAATAATAATATTAACCAAAAACCATTCACACACTCTTCTCACAAAACTTCAAGCATCCAATTATCATCTTCCATCCATCCGCAATCACATCACATTCAGGGCTTGCTTCCCTTGAGCGCAGAAAGGGTTCGCGAGATGGGCGACTCAGCGCGCGCGACTTTTAACAATATGACTCCGAGAACAATCTGTGTCTCCACGAGGAGCATCTATCTTCCCATGAAGAACCTAGAGCTTGATCCTTAATTGGTCATTTGCTATTCTTCCCTCCAAATAATTTTCTAAAAGAAGCGTATCGACCATTCTATTCCATTCTCTTTGCTTCAATTTGCTTCAATTGTATGCTTCAATTAAGTCTACTTTTTGCGTATTTGACAATGCCATGATAGGACAAATAAGATGATGCAATGACTGATATACAAGTCCGACAGATGCAAGAACCATGTTCGAAATTCAAAATTGTTCTGAAATACGAAATGTTTTTGAATTGCTCATGAGAGCATGGAATTCCTAAACTTCTTAATCGCTACAGTATTAATACTTCTTTAATGTGCAATTAGAATGTAATAAAATGTTTGTTGGAGGAATTTTGCTTTGTCCTGTTGTATGAGAATACATTTTATCAAATTTGACTAACTTTCCCTGCTCATATTTGTTTCATGCGATACAATAAAATGATCCTTACAAAGGACTACATCGATCGGCATAAAAAAAAATTTTACCAACTTGATTCATTTTAAGGCGCTACTCACGGTAGACCAAAATAAATTTTATGCCAAAATGTTTTTCTTCGAAAACGAGCTGATGTTTTAAAAGAAACTGCACCTGTATCTCCTCTGGTTATGGGTGCTGCCGTACTGTCCCAGTTAAAATATAACACACTGTATATTAAAAACTTTTTATTCACGATGCCAATCGAAGTAGAGTAGTTTTAAATAAAAAAAACCTTTAAAATAACTAAATAAATAAAATAAATATTGCTGGACATTTCACACGGCGCTATCTAGCCCCAAACTAAGCAGAGCTTGTGTTATGGGAGCCAGATAACTGATAGAATACTTATATACTTAGTTTTTGTAAATACATACTTATAATATATAGAAAAACATACACACCCGGAACAAATGTTTGTAGATCATGCAAACATTTGTTCCGCGGCAGGAAACGGACCCGCAAATATCCATCAATAAAAAATTTATAATAAGTATTTTATTTTTAATCTCTAATTGTGATATCTTGTACTCAGTAGAAGTCCAAGCTACCTGCTACCCCTTTCTCCGATACCGCGATGATACATGACGTGGGTACCGTCGCACGCGCACGCTTGAAATAGCTCGCAACTGGGTTAATACTCTCCGCTGTTACAAGTTTTTAACAACAGACGATACACAGAGTTATCAGGCGATGTATGGAAACTATATACTTTCATATACATATATATATATTTTAAACTAAATTGATCTTCGTTTGACCACAATCTCACCTGATGGTAAGCGATGATGTGGTCTAAGATGAAGCACGAAGATCTAGAAGAAACCTATTCACTCTTACCTTAAAGAGGCCCGGATTGTATTCGTTAGGAAAAACAGACGACGGCAAAGCGTTCCATACCTCAGCTGTACGCATCAAGAACGTAGAACCAAAACGGTGTGTGCGAATGGGTGGTATATCAACTAGGTACGGATGGTACTGAGCCGTGCGCCTGCTTGTCCTTTGATGGAAAGGAGATGGCGGAATCAGATCGTTAAGTTCCTACCTATATACCTATAGCGCCTCGTCCACGGAGAGAGAATAGAGCTAGACCGCTTGGAGACTAATCATCTATACTTTAATTTTTACGTACACACGGCTACACATCAAGTTATAATTTCTACTATAAGCTGACCTCGCATTGTGTAGGCTTTTCGTAGAATGAGAGATCAGCTTATACTGTAAATGTATAGCTTGATGTGTAGCCGTGTGTACACGTAGAGATCATTAGAGCGCCCTATTTCATTTTTTGCCCTATCGTATACCTATCGTGGACGAGGCGTTTTACTATCTTAACTTGAAAAGGGGTTCATTGACCGCATAAAGTTGGTTCCCAACAAACTTTATTACGCCGTCTTTCCATCTAGTGCAGGGGCATCCTTCGCTGCGCTTTCAAGTGCGTGTCTCGAGAACTTTTCTGCCCCAAAGCCCGTCAGTTCTCCTCGCCGCACTGAAACAGTGTTTGTTGCTAAATACTAATGTATTTAGCAGTCTAGCTAGGTATAAATAGATTGTGTTTTCAAAGAAGCTTTCAAGAAAACATGAAAGATCTAACGACAATTTTATTTGCGAGCGTGTTTCACTACAAACGGTTCCGGGTGTTTAGACGATCACACAAAAATGTACGTTTAGATTCTTTTAGATTTATGGCGCAAACAGTAGGTAGGTTTGAATAGATTCTCGTCATATACCTACCATTTGAAAATTGAAAACAAAACCAGTTTAAAATCGACTACAATTAGTAAAGGACAGTTTTTTTTCCTGTAATACTTAGTGAAATGTAGTGTACCTACCCATAATATAGGTATTTAGTATGTGTACAAAAAGTTTAAAAGGCGAGATAAAATTGTGTAACGTAGCCGCCCGCCATTGTATTTTTTTTAAGTTCTTGTACACACGGCTACACATCAATCATTTCCAGTATAAGCTGACCTCGCATTGTGTGGCTTTTCTCAGAATGAGAGATCAGCTTATACTGGAATTATATAGCTTGATGTGTAGCCGTGTGTACTTTATGTCACTACTCGGAACTAAACTTTTGACATCCCCATTTTTTTACCCAGTGTGGTTTATTAATACGTACGAATTAAAATAACGAAAAAATACTACCTACTTACCTACTGAAATAGAAATATTAAAACCAAAGCCATATTATTATTGTTTTGAGCTATTCTTCCTAATATATTTTAAAATTGGCTGAGACGCAGGAGTTAGTGGGTTGAATTCCCACCGCGGGTAAAATTTTTGCATCATCTACATATATTTGTTCCGGATCTGGATGTTACTCTATAAATAATAAAAAAGTATTTACAAAAGAAAATGTGTCTAAGGTATTCTAAGTCAAAGTCAAAATCTTTTATTCATTAAAATCACAAGGATCACTTTGAAACGCCAATTTTACTGCCTGTTCTTTCGCGACCAAACCAGGAAAGAAAGGCAAGAAACTAAGCTGGTTGTTGTTTTAATGATCCATCAGTTATCTAATTCCCATAGTACAAGCTCTGCTTAGTTTGGGGCTAGATAGCGCTATGTGAAATGCCCAGCAATATGTATTTATTGTATTTAAAAAATTTAAAGCAAAGCTCAGACTCTCAATACTATGCGCTATAAAACAAAGCACAAAATCTATTGCTATTGGCGATTTCTTATTTAGACGGTATTCTGTTCCAAGTGAGGTGCCTGGAGCGCGCTGAAAAAGGTATTTGAATAATGAAATCCTATCATGTCTCGCTAGAAGTTGATAGTGCAAGCGACAACTGAAAACAATTCTTCCTTATAAAGTACCAGGCTAGAATGAAAATCTCAGAAAAGTTTTTCTCTACGAATGTATAGAGTAAAATTATATTTTAACGCAGAATCTGGAAATATTTGTACACAAAACCGTAATAAGCATAAAACAAACAATACGGTATAAAAAAACCAATACAACAAACACTAAATGCCCAATAAGAGTGGCCTCATTGCAAAAATATTTGATCCAAAATTTGCGAATCTCGAGTTTAAGAATACTAATTTTATTTGTTTATTCGTGTACTGATACTGATAATATTTTGCATGGCATTAGACATTCAGTTAGTTTAAATTTTATTTATATATTAATTTATATTTGTACACCATCTGTATAGTAGAATATATCATCATCATCATATCAGCCGTAGGACGTCCACTGCTGGACAAAGGCCTCCCTCATTGATCTCCAGGAACTGCGGTTGGAAGCGGCCTGCATCCAACGCCGACCTGCGGTTCTTACCAAGTCGTCTGCTCATCTTGTGGGTGGACGTCCTACGCTGCGCTTGCCGGTCCGTGGCCTCCACTCGAGAACCTTTCGGCCCCATCGGCCATCTGTTCTGCGCGCTATATGGCCTGCCCATTGCCACTTCAACGTGCTAATCCGTCGGGCTATGTCGGTGACTTGAGTTCTCCTACGTATCTCCTCATTTCTGATTCGATCCCGTAGAGAAACCCCGAGCATAGCCCTCTCCATAGCTCGTTGAGCGACTCTGAGCTTATTCATAAGGCCAATAGTGAAGGACCACGTCTCGGTTCCATAAATGTCATCACTGGTAACACACACTGATTGTAGACTTTCATCTTAAGGCACTGAGGTATGTTGGACGAAAAGACTGGAAGACTAGAAGAAACTAGAAGAGTAGAATATATAAGGCTCAATAAAATGTAACATCGAAACAAATGTACCTATAAATATTCTGGCAAATAGACGTTCTGATTTCTAACTTAAAAATATTCCGGAATTGAATTTTATACGTTAAGGAAAGGTAATATCCAAATCTAGTAGGTACGTAATAAGATAAGAAAATACAATACGCCCCCGATCTATGTTGTTAATCTCGCCCAGTTCACAACAGTTCAGTTGGCAAAGTTTTGAACGTCTTTCAAACACGTTGTGAATCACGTAATTTGATACAGCCGATTATGATCTGTCACAGACTGCTGCCAAAGACTCGCCAGAGATTATTGCTCTCTTAATGAGAGTTAACGAGATTTACGTATACTACAGTAAGTAGAAATGTTACAATATAAATAACTAGCTGACCAATCCGCAGCTTCGCACGCGTCGTTTTTAAATAAAAACATTACCCTCTTTCTGTTCAGTTAGGAAAAAAGTAACCTATGCTATTCAAGGATAATGTAGCATTCTAATGGTGAAAGAATTTTTGAAATCAAAGCAGTAGGTTTTCGTTACAAATATACCATAATACAAATCTTTCCTCTTTCTGATATAAGTATAGATAATAAAGTATTTAAACATTTGCTGCGGTTGAAGAGAAGTATAGTATGTATACCTAATATTTGACATTTAATATTTTTTTTTGTTGTAATGTTTATTTATCCGTTTTAGTCTGGTATTTCTCAATTTAAATGGCTCAAATAATTAAAATGGTGTGTAATTTAAATGGCTCCTTATGCCGTAAAATAAACGAATTTAAAAAAGTATGTCTTGTACGTATGTATCATTGTTTTACATTAAGATAAGGTACTTATTTATGAAATATTTTTTATTTAAAATTAAATTAAAATTAATTTAAATATTTCTGGACATTTGA
Source organism: Philereme vetulata (assembly GCA_918857605.2). Taxonomy (NCBI): domain Eukaryota; kingdom Metazoa; phylum Arthropoda; class Insecta; order Lepidoptera; family Geometridae; genus Philereme; species Philereme vetulata. The sequence goes on from OU975482.1 coordinate 4,338,184, forward strand.
CACAGCGTTATCTAGCCCCAAACTAAGCGGATCTTGTACTATGGGAACCAGATAACTTTTGGAATACTTATATACATTTTTTTTTTGTAAATACATACTTATGATATAGGTACGGAGAAACAACCAGACCCGGAACAAATATCTGTAGATCATGCAAACATTTGTTCCGCGGCGGGAATCGAACCCGCTACCTTCGGCGTCTCAGCCACTGCACCACAGAGGTCGTCAAATACATATTACATAAAAATACACATAATAATAAATAAATAAAATAATAATAATAAAAAAAAAACATATATTACAATTACACATTACATTTGTCACGTAAAAAAAGTTTTAAAGTGCTATGTGCAATAGGCAACTATCATTTCTAGTTTTGGTCAAGTTTAAATCACATACTCTCAGTGTCAACTGTCAAACAAAATGCATAAGCATTCTACCACACACATCCATTTGATTAGAATGAAAAGTAAAGCGACAACTGCAGCGCTTTACATCATCATTTATGGCCCCCAGTGGAGCACCACATGGCATAGAGGTTAGGATATTACACGTCCTGAGTAGCGACTTATTAATTCCGAATTTTGTAATCACAATAATAGCAACGTTCCTAACAATAGCCACCTAATAACGTACACACGGCTACACATCAAGCTACATACATACATTTCCAGTATAAGCTGACCTCTCATTCTACGAAAAGCCTATACAATGCGAGGTCAGATTATACTGGAATAGTATAGCTTGATGTGTAGCCGTGTGTACTAAGCCGCATCGATGTGTTTACCTCGTAAATCTGCAATGACCGAATACTGCTGAAAATTTGGCAACTAATTTACCGAGCCTAGAACCTTACTATCCTTTTATTTCTTTTTTTCAGTGTTGCCATGAAAATGGTAATGTGACAGAACATAAAGTAATATGTAAGTCAATGTCAAAGTTTTATTTGGAAACAGTATTAGCGTGTACCAAAACTATTTATAGATAAAAACGTTAGCCAGAGCACGTGTATTAGGATTTCTATTTAATCCACAGTCAATAAATGTGTCTGCTTCACATCTGCGAAATGCAAAGGAGATAGAGACTAAATGTTTGTTTCCATTCCATTAAATATTTATATGTTGGCAACATTAACCTTTGCTGCCTTCATCGTGAAGGGCCGGGCTCCTTGCTGAAGATTCAAGTTCATTTGGTATAATATACCCCTCTAAGTATACTAGGTTGGTTAAAAAAAATGTACTAATATAAATTTTATTGTCATTAAAGTTTGCATAATGATTTTTAATAAAATCTATAAAACAAAATAATATAGGATAAGTTTTTGTTAAAATGGTAAATAAAGAAAATAAAATCCAAACAAAAATTATTTATATTAAGTGCCCAAATTTTCTACATTTATCATTATTTATTCTATGGTAACTATCGTAACCGATTCGCAAGATTAGGTGTTGCCAGTTTAAAAATAATAAACTAGATTGATTGCGAACCGACGGGAAATAAATTGTTTCAGTAGGTTAATGTTTGTGTAATTTGTAACTATCTAATGCTATTGATATTTTCTAAACATAATTGAATATCTGTAATTGTGACGCAATGAGAGCTAAGATTAACTGCAGTTTTGAATTGCAAGAATTTGAACGTTCTATTTGTAGTTGTTTTAGTTTATATGGATCATTCATAAAAAAACAAGAACTCATCCAAAATGCATCAACGGCTGTTCTAAATTAAACTCTTGCGGTGCGCCACCGCTATATGGTAGAAATACCTCCCATTCGCATAAAGCGGTTCTCTTCGATCATTATTATGCGCACTGCCAAAGAGTGGAACGCCTTGCTAGTGTGTTTCCTGATAGCTACAACCTGGGTATCTTTAAGTCGCGAGTGAATAGGTTTCTTCTAGGCAAGCGTGTACCATCGTAGACTGCATCATCGCTTACCATCAGGCGAGATCGTGGTCAAACGCAAGCCTATAATGTATAAAAAAAAATGTTAACCGCCTATTCGCCTGAACACTATTCAGTTAAACTAATGTTACTCGTATCTATAAAAAAACGAGTGTACTTAGACACTAGATCTGTCATTGAATTACAAAATTAATTAGAATCTGATCGTATCCATGTGCCGCTTCCTTCAAATATTAAAATTGTTCTCTCTTTCATAGATCCATCGGTGTATCAATATCTAGAATCGTTTATTTGTACAAATAATTTTATATTAATATGTTTATATTAGGTTGGGGAAAAAGTTTCTTCGCATTTTTTAAGAAAATTCAAAACATTTTTTAATATAGTTTATTTACATTTAACTAATGTATGAAGGTACTATTTTGTTCAATAACTTTTTGCCATCTTGTAGGTAGGGATGTGATCTCATTGCTATAGAAATTTTGAGGCTTCTGATCAAAATACCGCGACAAGTAGTTTTGGCAGTCCTCTCGTGATGTTAACCTGACACTGCCTAAAGAATTCTGAAGAGACCGAAACAGGTGGAAATCTGAAGGTGCAAGGTCAGGACTATACGGCGGATGTATTAACAACTCCCAGCCAAACTCTCCTAATTTTTGCTGAGTGGGTAAAGATGTGTGAGGTCTAGCGTTATCATGATGAAAAACCACACCCTTTCTGTTGATTAATTCCGGCCGCTTTCTCTCAACTTCTTGCTTTAATCTCATCAGTTGATCGCAGTAGAGTTCAAAATCGATGATCCTGCCTGGTGGTAACAGCTCATAATTAATAATGCCCTTCCAATTCCACCACACACACATCATCACCTTGTTGCGAGTTAACCCGGGTTTAGCCACAGTCTGTGAAGCCTGACCGGCCTTTGACCACGACCTTTTTCGCACGTTCTTGTCGTACGTGATCCACTTTTCATCACCAGTTATCAGCTTCTTCAAAAATGGTTCGGTTTCATTACGTCGTCGTAATAAAGAATCACAAATTAGTACACGGTTCATTAGGTTTCTTTCAGTGAGCTCGTGGGGTACCTAAATTTCGAGCTTTTTTGTGTACCCAGTTTTTTTCAAATGCGCCAAAACTGTTTTGTGGTCAATTCCCAGTTTTTCAGCTACGTCGTAATTACTGATATGCCGATCGTGCTCCACTTTTTCAAAAATTGCATCAATTTTATCCGTAATAGACGACGGGCGACCAGAGTGACGTGCATCTTTGACATCAAAATTTCCGGATTGAAAACGCTTAGACCAAATTTGTGCTACTCTCACAGACACTGCACTAGGTCCATAAACATCGCAAAAAAATTTCGCGGCTTGTGTTGCATGTTTACCTTTTTTGTAGTAAAATTTTAAAATGTATCGAATTTCTTCATTAGATTCACTCATATTTACAGTACGAAAAACAAATAAAAATCACACATTTTCCTAATTTGAATTTGAAATGATCTTCTTTAAAATTTAAACTTTGAATGTTACTAAAACCAGCCAGATACAAAGAAATTTTATTACAAGTTCATACATACTGTAATGCGAAAAGTCTTTTTCCCCAACCTATTAAAATCACAAATTTGTAAATGTTAATTTTTTTAATATTTATTTTGTATAATTTCTATTTCATAGATACCTTTCCTCTCCTGATCCTTTACTAATTTAATGTAGGTAACTCCTGGGCTTTGTGTATATCTGTTTCTCTATTTTTTTTATTTGTCAATAGCAAATGCACAATAACGTGCGACACCAAAAACAAAAAAAAATTTAATCTGTTCCAAGGAGTATATATTTTTTTTGAAGTTTACTATCTGAGGACGGGAAATTAAGTTTGTTTTGGCAGAGTTGTAGAAACATCTAGTTTGTCATTGGTAAAATGCAGAGCCACTCCCATTCATTTCTCCAAACACATTTAAATGAATGGTTTATTATCAACAACTTAGAGTCAACTATTAAAGCTTTTTTTATATACACTGATTATTAGTAGCTAAATATTAAAACAGATATTTTGAGTGTATCAAAGCTTGAACTTGGCTAGATTTCATTACGGAAATTGGCCATAGAATATTTTCTATGAGTTCTTATTTATCAAACCTAATACTTTTTTATACCACTAACGTGGCAAATGTTACCGTAATCTATGAACGTTTGTAACACCAAGGCAGTTAATGACTCAGGTAATAATAATCTTTATAAATCTTGTGAAAACAAATATAATAAGCAAGGAGTTTATATAAATAGGCACTTATATAAACTTCCTACATATTTAGGTTCGTACAAGTTGTACAGAAATAGGCTGTCTGGTGAATAAAAGGTGGCTGGATATACAAACAGATCGTTTTTAAGGTGAATTCTGCATGAGACTGAACAGAGATAAATGCTAACTGAATCACAAATGAGGACGTATGTTTTATGAAAGTTTTGGTTTTTTTTACATTATACGTTTGCGTTTGACCACGATCTCGCCTGATGGTAAGCGATGATGCAGTCTACGATGGTACACGCTTGCCTAGAAGAAACCTACTCACTCGCGACTTGAAGACACCCAGGTTGTAGTTATCAGGAAACGCAGACTCAGGCAAGGCGTTCCTCTCTTAGCGGTGCATAATAAATATCCATAATAAAGGTCGAAGAGAGCCGCTTTGTGCGAACGGAAGGTATTTCAACCTTAAAGCCTTAGTACTTAGTCAGGTTTACGTGGAAGTAGGTGTAAAATAACGATTCTCACACATAGAAAGATTAAATATCTAAACTAGTTGATACCACAAATCAATTAATCTTAAGTGTTTCTAAGATAATAATACATTTCAATACCAACAGAAAATGATTACAAAATTCAAAATACCTCAAATTTGTCTTTTTAACAGATATGTTTTGTTCAAACTCTGTAAATGCCGCCCTTAGCTCCAATTTTGTCCACTGGGCTACAAAAATTGGTAGCGCTACTGTGTCTACCAGGCTTAGAAGAGGCCTAGTGCAAGATATTTAAAAACTATATTCCTTTGACTATTGACAAAAAAAAAACCATTATTTTTTAATGAAAAAAAAGTGTGTGTGTCAGTTCCGACGCACGACTGGAATTTACTCCTTACGAACGATTGAAAATATATAAAATAGTAATTGAGGGCAAATGAACGCATTTTTTATATTACTGAAAGCATGCATACTACATTTATTTATATTAATTACAGAATTTATTTTACTTAGAAAACTTTCGTGATTGATTTCAATCATTATTATAAATACGGAATTTATCACGTACCGTCTTATCGGTGTTTCGACCGACAATGTTTCGGTTCAATTCGTGAACCTTCATCAGGGTGAGTGCGATCCGCTCCGTGTGTGAGGCGAGACGTTATTCTGAGCGGATCGCACTCACCCTGATGAAGGTTCACGAATTGAACCGAAACATTGTCGGTCGAAACACCGATAAGACGGTACGTGATAAATCCCGTATTTATAATAATAATTACAGTATTTATATTCATCAAAATACATTACATGGTCATCGAAACATATAAAATAAACATATGTGTCATAACGATCATGATGGATGTCGCTTGAACATGAAAATTTAGTAAGTTATCAATTTATCTCCTACCACAAACTAAAAAAATTAAAAAGAATTTTGGAGGTTGCAAAATGATCATGATAGACGTTGCATGTAAAAAAATAATGGTTGCATAACTATCAGGATGGAATTTGCATTAAAAAAACAAAACGATTTGAAAAGTGTAAAGTTTCACAATGATCAAGGTGGATGTCGCATAAACATGAAAATGAACTAAGAAAGTTGTCTTATGCCCCTACAAAAACTAAAAAAAAAAACGAATGTGCTTTAGACCACACGACTGAAGTAAAAGTTCTTTAGCTCATATGCATGTACGTATATTTCTATCTTTACTAACTTTTACATCCCTCTCAACTTTCGTTCGTCTCGCTCGATCACACTTTTCGTAACACTCTCGTTATGCATTCACCAGCTTACTCCCAAAGTCAAGCGTGCGTAAAGATGTTTTATTTCAATAATCAAGAAATCACCGTTCACGTACCGCTAGCAAACTCGCAAATGAACTACTGACTATATATTTCATGCACTGGCTATGAGAGGAAGAGAAAAAAAATGTGCGCGCGCACTGCTCTCTCTTGTTCCTACAGTGTTATACAGATAATAGGCCTTCACTGTGTCTTAGATATACGGAACGTAACTCTCTCTCTTTCTATCTTCACTAATGTATATCTCTCTCTCAACTTCCGTTCGCCTCGTCCGATCACAGTTTTCGTAACGCTCTCGTCACGCATTCACCAGCTTACTTCCCAAGTTAAGCGTGCGTAAAGAAGTTTTACTTCAAAATATTTTAGACAATAAATTGCGCACGAACATAGCGCATAACGTAACGGAGAAAGTTTGATTTTAAAACACATACACTTTCATACCCCGGTGTATTTTTTATTTATTTTATTTAATTTATTTAACAAAATCCACAGCCCTTATTATGTAAGATACAAACTTATACTAAGCGTAGCATACGGCCAAAAACGGAATTACTGTAGATAAAAAAGAATTTATAAATAGACAGTCTAAAATAAACTTAAAACACGAACATTATTATAAATACGGGATTTATCACGTACCGTCTTATCGGTGTTTCGACCGATTATCGTGTTTCGGTTCAATTCGTGAACCCTCATCAGGTGCGAGGCGAGACGTTATTCGGAGCGGATCGCACTCACCCTTATGAAGGTTCACGAATTGAACCGAAACATTGTCGGTCGAAACACCGATAAGACGGTACGTGATAAATCCCGTATTTATAATAATGATTGAAATCAATCACGAAAGTTTTCTAAGTATAATTAAAATACGAACAAAACAAATATATATATATATATATATATATATACGTGTAAAAACACAAAAAGGTTGATAAAATACATAGAATACATATATATAAGTAGTTATATCATAAATTATATATAATAAAATATATACATATGTATACCATAATAACCAGTATTTAGTTGCGTTGTTATCATGCATGTGTGTCATCCTCCATAATATTTTTTAAGTTTCTTTTTTTAAAAATGTATTGGGTATAAAATCTACATATGGCTTATATATGAAAAAATCGATTCTTAAGAAGTAAACTCCAATAAACTCCAAAAAATTGTAAACTAACTTTACTTTTGAAGAAAGTTAGCGTTCCGTTCGACGTTTGGACAGTGAAAAACTGCCCTCTAACGATTTAAAAAAATAAACATTTCATTTTGTTTGTTCGATTTACGATTATATATAGTTAGTTGTAATCAGGCGTGTTTCTCAATGTTCTCTCCTATTTACTGATCATTTATTTAGTTCGCTGAGGCCGTAGGCGAGACATTTATTGCTTTTCTGCGAATTCAATTGACAACGAACATTTCAATGTTGAAAAGTTCTATAGAGAGTGAATTGGATGTAGATTTTAGTAGAGTTATAGATTCCACTAGAAGTAGGTAGAGCTTCTTGAAAAAGAGTTGTACACACGGCTACACATCAAGCTATATATTTCCAGTATAAGTTGACCTCGTAATGTGTAGGCTTTTCGTAGAATGAGAGGTCAGCTTATAATGAAAATTTACAGCTTGATGTGTAGCCGTGTCTACGTTCACTAAAAATTTCAGCCGGAAAGTATTACTGCTTGTATTAAATATGTATAATGCTGGGTATTTCACACAGTGCTGTCTATTTTTTTTAATACATTATAGGCTTGCGTTTGATCACGATCTCGCCTGATGGTAAGCGATGATGCAGTCTACGACGGTACACGCTTGCCTAGAAGAAACCTAATCACTCGCGACTTAAAGATACCCAGGCTTAGCTATCAGGAAACACACTGGCAAGGCGTTCCACTCTTTGGCGGTGCGCATAATAAAAGTCGAAGAGAACCGCTTTGTGCGAATGGGAGGTATTTCTACCATATAGCGGAGGCGCACCGCAGAGCGTCTGGTTATTCTCCTAACGAATGTAGCACATTGCAACATTTTAAGAGTGAAATTATTGACTCTTAAAAGACTTTTCCCCATGTCTCAGGGTGACAGGCGCAGGTGATTTCATATTGTTTTAGAGTAATGTTCTTATAATGGGTTTTTGCAACGTGTCGGTTCATCCAATTCGTATTTATTATGTAAGCTGATTAACACATCCACTATATGCCATGAATTGTGTGACATATATGTATTTTTAACTCGCAGACGCGCCCCCGCTTCGCACGGATAATAAAATATAGCCTATAATTTTATGGCTTGGAGAAAAATCCCATTCCAATTTTCTGGGCATTTTTACCACATTTTGTAACTATTACGAACATATGAAAATAAGAAACAAAACTGTATCTCAAGTGTCGGTATCAAGTGATGCGCTTACCAACACCATTTCATCATCATATCAGCCGTAGGACGTCCACTGCTGGACAAAGGCCTCCCTCATTGATCTCCAGGAACTGCGGTTGGAAGCGGCCTGCATCCAACGCCGACCTGCGGTTCTTACCAAGTCGTCTGCCCATCTTGTGGGTGGACGTCCTACGCTGCGCTTGCCGGTCCGTGGCCTCCACTCGAGAACCTTTCGGCCCCATCGGCCATCTGTTCTGCGCGCTATATGGCCTGCCCATTGCCACTTCAACGTGCTAATCCGTCGGGCTATGTCGGTGACTTGAGTTCTCCTACGTATCTCCTCATTTCTGATTCGATCCCGTAGAGAAACCCCGAGCATAGCCCTCTCCATAGCTCGTTGAGCGACTCTGAGCTTATTCAACACTTAGTTCTTTCAACTCAATTCAACGCTTAAGCAACACCATTTAATTTTTAATAATTTTTCAATTTGAACTCAGTATTAAAAAGACAACGTGGAGTCTGTAAAAGATCTATAATATGTATTAAATGATGCACTACACCTAAACATAAGAATTTGTCTCCCATTACTATCACACAACATAACTTTTCCGTAATATTATTCAAAAAATTACAATTTAAATATAGAATGTAATCGTCTATAGTCTAACTTTTTATTAGCTGCAGTAAAATGACGTTTCTAAATGTCATTCCGTAAAATAATGTTGCCAGCCTAATTTCAATAGGGATGTGATTCAGTTCACAAAAATTAATTAAATAACATTATTATGACGTTTTTGTTTCATTTTGAATGTACCTCCCTATACTTCCACTAAAAAAGATCAATCCTCTAGTATAGTAATAATAATAGGTTAAAAAAATACATTACAACTTAATATTAAATCTCAAAAAAAAAAACCAAACTGATTATTCATTTATGATTCACTCATTTAGCTACATCCCTATTTATTTTTCTTCAAAAACCGGCAACCCACAAAACGTCATTTTACTGCAGCTAATAAAAAGTTAGACTTTAACACATTTTGTTGCACTCTCTCCAAACGTATATCTGCATATTTCTTTATGATGTTTACGGGCACAGCGATCGGAAGAGGCTAGCTACCCGCAACACAGGTTTTCCTAGGGTGGGAGCTAGCGAGCCCGTTTACAAATTATACTGATAAGTTATGATTAAGATGTACTTGTACCTAATTAAGAATCTTTCTAAAACTAAATAGTAATTTGTAACTTTATACTATATACCTACCAATACTTGTTACAATGAATGAACTTTTTATATATTATACTTTTATAATATAAACTGGCTAAGTCAAACATCAAACCCGAAGTAAGCTCTCCGAGTCGAGATGCCTCTCCACAGGCGTTCAACCGATAAGTTGAGGGATCCACTGATACCCTGAATTAGCACGCTCGCGCCCGGCCTTGACATATTCACGAAACAAAGTGTGGACATCCTTTTCGTAGATGAACAAGTTACGATTGAAGTTGAAACCTTTTTATAAAGTCTGTTTACGCGGGAAATGCAAAATAGAGAGAAAATATACAAAATTTGAGTTTGATTGTTGCGAAAGATGGAGACTGAAAACTGTTTTGGATTTGGGTGAGAAAGAACAGCTTCCGATAAGGAAGGATGCACAATACCTGTATATCCTTTGATGGCGTGTAGCGGCGACAGGTTCGAATAGGGTGAACTTATATTCACTGTATTTCAACCACAAAATTAAGTTCTATACGCGACAGCGGCGCGGCCATATTTTTCAAACTGGTTTTCGTTACACTTTCGATAGATGGCGCCACTTTGTAAGCGCCCACGACGGTGTTGAACGTATAGCGCGTCCTTGTTCACACGTATAGGGACAGGTGTGCGTGGGAGAGGAATAGATATATAAGAGGTTTAAGCAACAATAAAATTGAACGATTTGTTTTTATGAAAATAGAATGAAAATTACGATTAGCTATTGAATCAGCGCAAATAAAGTCTATCGTGAACTAGGCAGCTTGGCTGCCGCGGAATAGGTAGACAAGACTCTATGGAGGCCCGCACAAGAAACAATTTCTTTGCCAATTGTCAATTTCACATTTCTGTAATTTTATTGCAAACCTCTTTTTTAATTCACTACAATTCATTTATTTCAGATGTCACAGATCCGTATTTGTTAGTAAAAAACTTAATTAAACAGGTCAAATGAGTTAGTACATATCTAATTCAAACACAATTAATAAAAATCAAAATACAAATACACAAAGTAATCATAATTCACACGCCTCTGTGGCAAGAATTTGTTCAAGTTTCTAGGTTTATGTAAGACTTGCGCACGACTAGCGCAAAGAAATCGTTGCATTACAGAGAGATAGCCTTTTTATTTTAATTTGAGTCTGTGTATATATCCTTAATGACTAATTAAATAGACAATAATATTCATTTTGGCTGAGTAGTGCGCTCTCCAGCTATAGGAAGTAAGTAGCTAGTGAAGCTAGGCACGTAGACATCCCTGGCGTCGGAGTTTGTAGTCATCCCTATGGCTTGAGTGATGGCTACATGCCTTTTTCTATAGAGCCAGAATCGACATCTAAACGTGCCCTATGCTCAATAAAAAGAAGTTGTTATCACTAACAGTCAGACTATTTTTACCGATAGAACATGCTTTGTTGTACACCATATTTAACAAACAATATTTTGCGGAAATACGACGGTGGTCTTAAAGGTAAAAGTGATCTCTTCCAGACAATATTTGGATGTACTGGATTTCACATAGTCATAGATTTTTTTTATACTACTTATATGGCAAACGAGCATGCAGTCCACCAGATGTTAAGTGGCTACTGCAGCCCATGGATATCCACATAGAATTCAAAACAAGATATTATGTTGTCTTGATCTCTGTGTGGATACGTTGCCGTACTATAGAACTTAGCTGTTATTATGTGCCAGTAATTACGGGAACATACCATTACCTTCTAACCGGAACACAGCAGCACAAGTACTGCTATTTGGCGGCAGATAAAGGTAAGGCGGTGGTGCCCACTTCCTCGAGCCCGTTCACAAAAGCTCTACAGCCAGTTAGATGGAGAAAACGCCGTTAGATAGAATTAGAGGGCGTAGTTAAAATTAATTAAATCCTGTTCATTATCACTACGTTGAAAAACATTAAACAGTACCGGTCCATTTAACATTCGACAGGGTTATTCGTGATAATTCTCTACTTTGGACCCCTGTTCTTGAACTAAACTCAAGCTGAATTTAAAACCGGAATGAAGATTATTGTATATTTTATGATGAAAACGCAAAAAAAAATTGCAGAACAAATTTGTTGTACGAGTAAAATAGCGCCCTCAGTATTTAATTTACAAAAGTTTTTATCGTTTGGAAGAAGCTTTTGCAGATAAAAACCTTTTTGCTATGACATTGTAATACAGTATACGTCTTGACATTGTAATTTTTTTTATTAAGTTTTTAATTTTTTTGATTTATACAATTGACAATGCTTTTGGAGATACCTAACTATTTACCAATTATTATTTTTATGTATATATTTATTTGTTTTTTTATTCACTTCTGTTATTTAAGTACATATTTAATTTATTTTGTATAATTTGTTATTCACTAATTATTTCAATGTGATATTGTAATGAAGTTAATTATTTTTAATTAGTATTATTATATTGACTTAACTAAGAACATGTAATTTCATCATTCATCATCATATCAGCCGTAGGACGTCCACTGCTGGACAAAGGCCTCCCTCATTGATCTCCAGGAACTGCGGTTGGAAGCGGCCTGCATCCAACGCCGACCTGCGGTTCTTACCAAGTCGTCTGCCCATCTTGTAGGTGGACGTCCTATGCTGCGCTTGCCGGTCCGTGGCCTCCATTCGATAACTTTCCGGCCCCATCGGCCATCTGTTCTGCGCGCTATATTTCATCATTAGTAGGTAGTTTTTAAGACTTCTAACTTTAACATCCCCCCCCCCCCCCCCCCCCCCCCCAACTCAAACGCTGGAGAAGAGGAGGCACCACAACAAGCTTATATGCCGGTTAAGAAAAATTCGAGATCCGGGCTGACAAAAATTTGTATTAGGTGTAAAAAGTTTGTACGTTTTCCCCGTTGTTTTCCATTTTGACATAGGCATTCTGTTATTAAATAGCTCGTACACCATAAACCGGGCACTATAGAATCCTGCAGACACCATGTAAACAATGTTTTACTGCTTTTATTACTTTCCTCTTAGTTGATGGAAAGATCAGCTAACGAATAGATTCGAGAGTTGCACAGGCTTGGATCATTGCGAGTTTATGTCACTGCAGTCGATAAGTTTCGGTGTATCTTTGAGACTCGAGGACATTAGGCTCGGACTTAATTTGACCGGGCGCTAAAGGATAGCGTAGCTCTATCCCTTTCTATCTCAGAAACGTTGTTCAAGAAAGATAGCCATGCAGAGATCATGGCTTACCTCAGGTAATTCGTAACCAAAGTCAGACCAGAGAATTAGCAAACTGAAGTGACAGTGAGCGGGGCGTGTATCACGAAAAACTGACGGCCATTGGGGCAGGCATATGCTTGAGTGGAGACCCCGCAATGAAAAATTCAGCGTAGGATGGCTGACTATATAAAAAGACGACCAGATAAAGGTTGCTGGGAGCCGTTGGGTTCAGGCCGCACAAGATCCGTCGCCCTGGAAATATATGGACTATAAATATATAGCTGATGATGATGATGAAGCTTTCATTCAGTTAGAAGGTACGGGAGATCTGAAGTGCGGTTCAATTTGGCGCTATCAGGCTCGGACGGAGCAGGCATTGCAATGCGTAACTCATAAAAAAGTGGCATAAGCTCACGATGATGTAATTCACGGATATGTTGAATATGCTGGCTGATCAACTTTACTACGGTGGCATTATAGTTATGTTGTAAAAAATCGTGAAACGTCGCACAATGCTCGTGCGTTTTGGCCAAAATAATGTTATCATTAACTCCTGGAGCAAACATAGAGTGTTTAGGAGCGCTTAGGAGGTTGCCAAACAGATTATTGACTTGAGAGAGGACTAAACGCTAAAATACAATGTTGAAAAAGCACAGATACATTCATTTCCTTATTACAATGAAATGTAACTGTAAAAGGTTTGTGTTCTAAGAGTTATCTATCTAAAAATCACCACCCACACATTTCTATGCTGGCCAAAAGGTCTGTATACAGGGCGTTTTGATACCCTGGGTATTATCAAATACATAATAAGATTAGATCATAGTTTAATTAAAACTTATGTTTAGTCAAAGAATTATATATTTATTTCTCATTGAAATCATAAGTATCACTTTAAAACGTACATTTTATCGCCTGTTCCTCCGCGACCAAGCCAAGAAAGAATCAAGCAAGAAACTAGGCTGGTTATTCTTTTTAATGAACTTTTTATTAGCTGCAGCCCACCTCTTATACCCTCTCAAACACACACAAACCCACGCACACACTCGCACTCACACTCTCAAATGCATCACTTACACGAGTCCCCAATATTTTGTCTTAGTAGTTTTGTAATCCTGTAATATTAAGGCTTATCTTTTATCCTCAATTAGCTTAAATTTGTTTTTGTATCTCTGTTCTCTTAATAGTCAAAATTTATACTTACTCGGTTTAGTCTCGCATTTAATAACTCGTGTTTAACTTCTGAATATCTATACAGGGCATCCGCGATACAGGTGTTACACCTAGTGCGGAGCTCATTATGTAAATTATATGTTAATTCTGATTTGGGAAATAAAAATATTTGTATTTGTTACCTACCTACCTACCTTAGTACGCACAGTTTGTCAATAAAAACATTATCTTACTTCTGTGTAGTCTGATAAAAAGTAGCCTATGTCTCAATCCCGGTCATAATCTATCAAATTTCAACGCAGAACTGACTGCAAGGAGACCAAGAAAAAGCTTCTGATAAAAGACCGGAAGATAATCAACACACTGCTAAAGATGAAACGCGAGGACTTGCGGGCTCGATAAAATCCATAACGAGTACGTGCGAGGAAGCCTGGGTGTGCGCGACATCGCTGACCAGATGCAAGAGAGTCGGCTGCGATGGTATGGTGACGTGAAGAGGAGGCCTAGGGAATTTGGCACTACAAATTTCCATACCCGGTCGAAGATCTAGAGGTAGACCCAAGACAAGGTGGAGAGATGTAGTATCAAAAGACATGAGAGAATGCCAAGTTTCTGATGACGACGTTGACGATAGAGCGAAGTGGAGAAGAACGTCCATAAAAGCTGACCCCACTACATCGTGGAATAAATAGCTGGGAAGCGAGAGAGTGATTACAATAGAAAAATACGACCACCACGTGTAATTCTTCAGCCAGGCTTAATTATATTCCCGTTACTAGCGGGAATTTTATCCTTGTGAAAAAACAAACTAAACAATTTCAATTAATCTCACATGCATAGAGAACAAAAACAGGAGTTTACTGGGAAATTCCTTCCCTACAATAGAATGGAAACGTTTTCCAAATCAATATGAGAATACGATAAATGTGAGGTGCATCTATCTAAAAGTATCGCAATTGAAATTTTCTATAGTGTGACCATTACGGCTGCTGCGCTCTGTCAGTTCGCCGTCAACGCTCGTGGCGGCAGGTAGTGTTATTTGTATCGGACTGTCTATGTCATGTGCGTCTGACATAGACAGTCCGATACAAATAACACTACCTGCCGCCACGAGCGTTGACGGCGAACTGACAGAGCGCAGCAGCCGATTCTCCCCCCCCGTCTCGCCGCGCGCATACCTCAGGGAGTGCACAGCACTAATGGTCACACTATAGTACTTTCATTATTTTAAGTTTTGGATTTGAAAAACGTAGAATATGATGAATGTTTTAAAATCAGACGATTTTTGAAATTGTTTACAAGTTAATTCAGTACAATTTGATGCGTTATATAATCTGATCTCTGGCTTTATTATATATGAACAAAGGTGCGATAAAGATACTATAAGACGTCGGGTGAGCACACTGAAAAACCGAATAATTGTTTTAACCTTTTTTCAACCTATATTTTAGGTTAATACCTGTCGACATGATTTGTTGAATTAACAAAATAAAAATAGTTGAACTCTTAAGGTAAATTTGACCTGATTATGTTATACTAGTTGACCCGCCGAACTTCGTACCGCCTTGACATGCATGTAACGCGGGCTGTCTATATACGTCATCCTGGTATAATTGGCAATTGTTGTCCCCGGTCATCATTACTAACCCGATTTTAAAAAAAGTCTATGATTTGACAACTCCTTAAATCATATTTAGCCACTAAATATGTTTAGGCATCATTGCACAAGTCGCCCTAAATGTCGAACAGTGGGTAAACGTCAGGGACGCAACTACAGATAGAATATGATATAAGTGCGGTAAATTTAAAATTACAGCCGAGGTGATATTGCTACAAGAAAACAGAGGCTGTAATTATCAAGGCGCACGTATGTGTGTATATACGACGTTTTATAACATATTAGCGAGGAAATAAATAAAACTCGGTCTTTCATACACGAATGAAAAGAACGAACGAAAATAAAAAGCGCGCGGAATAATTTTTACTTGTTCAGAAATTAGCGATGCGCGCGCATCAGAGCTTTTTTTAAAGGCAAAGGCACAAAACAGCCAGTATTACTAATAAAGTAAATTAATATTATTTTGTTTTTGTTACAGATAAAAAATAATGTAATAATGGTTGTAATTTATTGACAAAATTAATTAAATTAAAGAATTTAATGTTTATTTTTATATATTATCTCCCAAAGTTAATTTTATTCATAGAATGTTGACCACTTTTCTGACATAAAAACTCTTTGCTAAGATTTAAAAAAGTACCGTTCATTTTAGACGAATCATCTTGATAAACCGTACATTTTACCTTATTTATAAGAAACTCGTGCGTTTTATATTACAATAACGGACAAGTACGTAATGACATACATTACGATATTGAAATTAGTGAAATAAGAGACCCTTTACGAGCAACTGTGTTATAAAGATCTTTAAGCAACTCTTTTGTCGAAACAGTAAAATGGATTCCTTGCAATATTTACTAGTGACTGATGTTTCCAATCGTTATCTGTATTTCCTCTTCCTTTCGCATTATTATCTGGTTTATTCGAGCTGTTTGTTTTATGGTATCCATTGTATTATTTATTATTTGAGAGCCTACAGATTTATAGCGTGTTCAAGGATAAGATGACATTATTGCTGTAGTGTTTTCAAAAGAAATATCTACAGCCTCCGCCCGCGACTTCGCACGCGTAGTTAGTCAGTAAGTTGCCTATGTCACCAGGTCATCATAATCTATCTAATACTAGTGGACCCGCAGAACTTCGTACCGCCTTGAAATGCATATAACGCGGGCTGTCTATATACGTCACCCTGGTAGAATTGTCAATTGTTGTCCCCGGCCATCATTTTATAACCATACTTAACCATAGACAAAATTACGTTTAGCAGTCATTTGCGTTTTGTTATTCCATGTCAGGTGCGGTTTTATAGTGACTTGTATTCTTTGACGTTTTATGTCACGTCACGCGGGAACGCGGTCAAAAGGGATCAAAAGTATCCTATGTCCGTCTCCTGGTTCTAAGCTACCTCCGCACCAATTTTCAGCCAAATCGGTTCAGCCGTTCTTCAGTTATAAATAGTGTAACTAACACGACTTTCTTTTATATATATATGACATCTATCTAATATGTTTAGTACGACATTAAATGAAAACACGGATCTAACGGCGCGTATTGTTGTTAATAGGTTTTTTTTAATTCATTACCTACCATAGAATGTTTTAAATTTTCAAACAACCATAATATCAAGTTTTAAAATATCAATGAAACATTCTGTACAAAATAGGTTAACAGAAAGGTAAACAGGTAAAAAGGTAGAGAGAGCAGCAGTGATGATAATGATGAGACAGCCCGTCAACACGCTGTGCCTTCGTTGACCCAATCCCCACCACCATGCCCATCCACTCACGCGCGCGCAGAGGGCAAGAGTGCGCAGTGCGAGGCGAGACGTTATTCAGAGCGGATCGCACTCACCCTGATGAAGGTTCAGTTCTAATGAAAAAGGTTGAATTTAACCGAAACACCGATAAGACGGAACGTGATAAATACCGTATTTATAATAATGAGGTACACAAATCATATTAATGCAACATGTAAGTACCTGTTAAAATGACTAAGCGGCATCGTCGCAAAGGCGCCGTCGATTTACGTTAAAATTATTTATTGGAAATGTATCGATAACTGAATAAATATTCAAGCTACCGGTATTAAACCCACCTCTAAAATCAGTTAATACCATGCCGGATGTCTGTTTTAAATTAATGTCGTAGATATTTTATTTCATAAGTTTCTATCCATCCAAGTGAGCTTTCAAACATGACCCGTCTAGCCCTATCTATCTTCTCTTGTTTTTTAAATATATTTGTACATTGTTCGATGTAAAAGAAATCTAAAAATAATTTGTTACTAGTATGTAAAGAGTTTTACCAAAACAATAATCAAAATGTGAGGCCCGAGACGGCAAAGGGTCGCCCGATAATGTCATCATTATTCCAACCTCTGCCACAGTGTACGTACTAGTAAGATACAGTCAACGACATAAGTAGTATAACGGTTGGAATATGTACCTACCAGCAATTTTTTTATAAAACATAGTCAAGAGTATCAGCAAGCTGAAACTGGGATATTATTCTTCCGAATAGATTTGACAGTATCTATATTTTTTGTGTTCAAAAGTCAATGATCTAGAAAAATATTTTACAGAAATTATCAATGGAGTTCCAACTCTGAAGGTTATGACCAATTTACGTTAAACATAATTTTATTTTTTTAAACTTTTTTTTGTATTACTAAGCCGGAACTAACCAAGGCTGGGAACCAGATAACTGATAAAATATCATAGTATTTTTTTTTGTAAATACATACATACTTATAATATAATATAGGAACACCTAATCCGGAACAAATATGTGTAGATGAAGCAAACATTTGTTCCGCGGCGCGAAACTAAACCGCAAGCTCCTACGTCTCAGCCGGTATTCGCTTACTACACCACGAAGGTCGTCAATTTAGCAAGTGACAACCAAGCTCTTGACCCCAACTTTGACGGTCTTTCATTTACCATTTGCTATCGTCTAGTCTAGACCAGGGTTTCTTAAACTTTTGTAGTCGCGGACCACTTAGACTATTTCTCATGGAGAAAATAATTCTTCTTTGATTCTTTGCGTTTCACAAATGGAAGTTGCGAGGAATTATATTCTTCAGTTATAGCTATGGACCCTTGGGACACGTGTCCCCTGGCCCATGGACCCAGGTTAAGAAATCCTGGTCGATGTAGAAACATAAGTAAAACCAACACCGTCTTAGGCTATGCCGGGGGCCCTTGGGCACACAAGAATTTGGGGCCTTGTTGGAAAGTAAAGTGAATGAAAAAAAACATTTTTGTGCTACGATCTTATACACTTCTTATAAAAAAATCGAAACAGTACAGCAAGTACCATTCAGGTGGCCTTTTTATAAAAAAAGAGGATTGGTATCAATAAAAAAATACGCCAATAAATAGCTGGCAGTTTAGTCTACACAATGGTGAAGCACAATTCCAAATTTGAATTGGAATTTTCGAATTTTCATACAATAAATGAATGTAGAGATTGTTTTCAATGTGTATTCCGTCGGAATTTCTGCATTAAATCACATTTTTTTTGCATAAAATATTGTTTTTTTTTTAACTGAGCTCTGAGCAGAACTGAGCGTGAGTATAAACTAAGTTCTGTGACATCCTACCAAAGAGATTTTTTCCTAACAAATATGGATACCTCGCCCACGAAAGCCGCCCAAGTCGTGGCATTACTGGATTCAGGGCATAGTCAGCGTGTTGTGGCTGCATCTTAGCCTCTCTGCTGTCAATAGAGTATATCAGCGTTATCGGGAGACTGGTATTCACCGTCCAGGATCTGGTAGATATCGAGTCACGTCTGAGCAAGATGACCGGTATATTGTGTCAGTTTCTCTAAGAAATCGTCAATATAACTCTATTCAACTGCAGCAGCGGCTCCGTGAGGTTTGAGGATTGACTGTGAGCAATTCTACCATTAGAAGAAGATTGGCGGAGCGTGGCCTGAAACCTCATAAACCAGCTAATGGCAAAAATTGACGGTAGACCACCGAAGACCGCGCCTTAACTTTACACGTGAGCATTTAAATTGGTCACACCTTCAATGGAGCAAAGTTCTCTTTTCTGACGAGAGTAAGATCATGCTGTATGGTAACGATGGAAGAAAAAAGGTGTATCGAAGAGAGGGAGAGCGTTTTGCACAGTGCTGAAAGAGTCAGTTACGGTGGCGGTTCATGGACGGTTTGGGGAGGCATAAGCGCCGAAGGAAAAACCTAACTTGCTTTTGTATCTGGACCTCGCTTACCGTCATTAAATGGGTCACGTTACATCGAAGAGTGTTTGGATGCAGGACAATGCCAGAGCACCGCAGGCATTCTAAATGAATACCTGAATGAAGTCGGTATTACATCTATGAGCTGGCTATCAAGAAGCCCGGATATGAATCCCATAAAACACTTACGGGATGAGTTGAAGAGACGAGTTAGAGCGAGACATTCTGCTCTGGAGACGCTTGGCCAGCTTAAAACAGCTATACAAGAAGAGTTTAGAAGTTCATCTTTAAGTGTAAAAACATACCTGTTGAACAAAACACGATAGTTAAAGAAATTTAGTTTTAATTTGGAACATTAATTTTTGTTAAACTATACCATATAATATCCGCAATTAACTGGCATAATTTTTTTTTGTTTAATATAAAAGAAAAACACAAAAACTCATTCAAAACCAAACTTCAGAGGTGTTTCGATTTTTTTGATGAGAAGTGTATTTGAAGTGGTTTGTGTCGGTGACCGGTAATTGGTGTAGTTAATTATTTATACTTTATATATATACTTTTTAAGTATTATTTATAATTATTTAAAACGTTCACTATTTAGAAAATGGTAAAAAAACTGTTCTGGTGTCCGATTAAAATTCGCTAAGCTACATATAAAAACAGAGTTGCCAGAAAGTCGCTAACAACGCCCTCATTTACTCCATGAACTTTTATATCGTCGGGTTATATCTACCTAAAATAGAAAAAAATATAGTGTAAGCGAATATATCGGTGTTTAAGGGCCCCCGTGACGATACGGGCTCTGGGCACGGGCCCCGTGTGCCCTTATCGTAAAGACGGCACTGAGTAAAACCAAAATGTTATACTGTATATCGCTGACTGTACTGCCTCAGAGTTAATAATAGTATCGTACACCACAACGGACATCGAGATGAAGTCATTACCGCATTATATTTCGTACTTTGAAATATTTCAGCCAAAATAATTTTATATATCAGTATAAAAAGATGTCTTATATTTTTCCATATAGTCATGAGTATTTTGTTGATTGGACGACCTCTGTTGCGACGTTGTTGGTGAGGTTTGATTCCAGCTGCGGGACGAAATGACGATGCATGGTTTGTTTTGGCTACTTCTATAGTGTTATGTCATCCAAAAACGAGTAATACATGATCTTGAAACAACACAATGATCTCTTTACTGGTATAGAACTGCATGAAACCACGCCTGGCTCCTTCAGGAAGAGTGTATTCGATGTCATAATGTCGGATACACTCTATCTGATCTCAAGTAAAAGTTAAATCTAAATAAATAAATACATATAAAATTTCGACGACCTCCGTGGCGCAGTGGGCGAACAGTCGGCTGAGACGCAGGAGGTAGCGGGTTCGATTCCCGCCGCAGAATAAATGTTTGCATGATTTACAGATATTTGTTCCGGGTCTGGTTGTTTTTCTATATATTATAAGTATGTATTTACAAAAAAAAAGTATATAAGTATTCTATCAGTTATCTGGTTCCCATAGTACAAGCTCTGCTTAGTTTGGGGCTAGATAGCGCTGTGTGAAATGTCTAGCATTATTTATTTATTTATTTAATATGGCTGGACATTTCACACAGTGCTATTTAACCCCAAACTAAGAAGAGCTTGTACTATGGGAACCAGATAACTGATAGAATACTTAAGTACATTTTTTTTTCTTATAATATATAGAAAAACATCCTGACCCGGAACAAATATCTGTAGATCATACAAACATTTGTTCCACGGCGGGAATCGAACCCGCTACCTCCTGCGTCTCAGCCGGCTATTCGCCCACTGTACCACGGAGGTCGTCAAGTTTAAAGTCTTGTTCGTGTATGTATGTAACCTGCAGACATTATTTGTCTTCTTTCTTAAGCATGCATTAGCACTTTTTATGTCCTTGTAATTTGTCAACCCGAATTGTGAACACCGGGGCTGATTACTCATAGTTACCTAGTTTAGTATTATGCAATCTAATAATATAATTGTTAGTTGTCCTTAATAAAGAAAAAGAAAAATTAATACGTTCCATTTACCTCTCTCCTCTGTGGCGCAGTCGGCGAATAGCCAACTAAGACGCAGGAGGTTGCGGGTTCTATTCTGCGGGACAAAATGTTAGCATGGTCTACAGATATTTTGTTACGGGTTTGGGTATTTTCTATATATATTATATATGTATTTACAAAAAAAAGTATATCATCATCATCATCAGACGTCCACTGCTGAAGCCTCCCCCTTAGATCGCCACCACGAGCGGTTGGTAGCCGTTTGCGCCCAACGGCTCCCCGCGATTCTTACTAGATCGTCGGTCCACCTTGTGGGGGGCCAAAAAGTGTATATATGTATTCTATTAGTTATCTGGTTCCCATATCACAAGCTTTGTTTGGTTTGGGGCTAGATAGCGCTGTGTGAAATGTCCAACATTATTTATTTATTTATTAACAATGAAACCGCGCGACTCTTTTAGAAAACTATTTAAGAAAATTAGTATTCTAACCCAAGTTTCTCACAATACAATTATGAAAACTTATTGTATACACATAAAACAAGACTCAGAAATGGATGTGCATTGTACATATACTAGAAATAAAAATAAACTGAACATCATTTCTATAAATATATATATATATATATATATATATATATATATATATTTGTTATATTTCTCATATATATATTCTATGTATTATTATTGTTATATCAAGTAGGTTTATGTATTTATTCTAACTGTAATCGGAGTTTATTGTGATTACTGAGGTTGGCAGGTAGAAAATGCTATTAGCATTAAGCCCACCTTTTGTACATGTAATTTGTATTTTTGTGCAATAAAGTATTAAATAAATAAATAAATCCCCAAGTTTTTGTTAGAAAAAGTAAACAGTCATAAAAATGGGGTGTGGCTATTTAATTTATGTTATAATCATATTTGAACACTAAAAAGTCCTTTGGGTCATACTAAATGGAAATCTCGTAACGCAGCAAAATGACCTCAAAATGGCGGCGCTTTACTCTCTACCGTGCGCGATGCGTCACAGTCCACACTTAACGTAACGAATTTTTTGATCTTTTAGCTATCCAGTGGTGTAATTAAATTTTGTATAGAGATGGTAGATATGTAGCTGCAACACCAAACTGTATCCCCCGATTTTGTTATGGACTCGGCCATGTGTTGTACGTGAATACGTGTACGTAACGGGTAATATTTACTATACAAAGTACGCTATTTAATTTATGTTATAATCATATTTGAACACTAAAAAGTCCTTTGGGTCATACTAAATGGAAATCTCGTAACGCAGCAAAATGACCTCAAAATGGCGGCGCTTTACTCTCTACCGTGCGCGATGCGTCACAGTCCACACTTAACGTAACGAATTTTTTGATCTTTTAGCTATCCAGAGGTGTAATTAAATTTTGTATAGAGATGGTAGATATGTAGCTGCAACACCAAACTGTATCCCCCGATTTTGTTATGGACTCGGCCATGTGTTGTACGTGAATACGTGTACGTAACGGGTAATATTTACTATACAAAGTACGCTATTTAATTTATGTTATAATCATATTTGAACACTAAAAAGTCCTTTGGGTCATACTAAATGGAAATCTCGTAACGCAGCAAAATGACCTCAAAATGGCGGCGCTTTACTCTCTACCGTGCGCGATGCGTCACAGTCCACACTTAACGTAACGAATTTTTTGATCTTTTAGCTATCCAGAGGTGTAATTAAATTTTGTATAGAGATGGTAGATATGTAGCTGCAACACCAAACTGTATCCCCCGATTTTGTTATGGACTCGGCCATGTGTTGTACGTGAATACGTGTACGTAACGGGTAATATTTACTATACAAAGTACGCTATTTAATTTATGTTATAATCATATTTGAACACTAAAAAGTCCTTTGGGTCATACTAAATGGAAATCTCGTAACGCAGCAAAATGACCTCAAAATGGCGGCGCTTTACTCTCTACCGTGCGCGATGCGTCACAGTCCACACTTAACGTAACGAATTTTTTGATCTTTTAGCTATCCAGTGGTGTAATTAAATTTTGTATAGAGATGGTAGATATGTAGCTGCAACACCAAACTGTATCCCCCGATTTTGTTATGGACTCGGCCATGTGTTGTACGTGAATACGTGTACGTAACGGGTAATATTTACTATACAAAGTACGCTATTTAATTTATGTTATAATCATATTTGAACACTAAAAAGTCCTTTGGGTCATACTAAATGGAAATCTCGTAACGCAGCAAAATGACCTCAAAATGGCGGCGCTTTACTCTCTACCGTGCGCGATGCGTCACAGTCCACACTTAACGTAACGAATTTTTTGATCTTTTAGCTATCCAGTGGTGTAATTAAATTTTGTATAGAGATGGTAGATATGTAGCTGCAACACCAAACTGTATCCCCCGATTTTGTTATGGACTCGGCCATGTGTTGTACGTGAATACGTGTACGTAACGGGTAATATTTACTATACAAAGTACGCTATTTAATTTATGTTATAATCATATTTGAACACTAAAAAGTCCTTTGGGTCATACTAAATGGAAATCTCGTAACGCAGCAAAATGACCTCAAAATGGCGGCGCTTTACTCTCTACCGTGCGCGATGCGTCACAGTCCACACTTAACGTAACGAATTTTTTGATCTTTTAGCTATCCAGTGGTGTAATTAAATTTTGTATAGAGATGGTAGATATGTAGCTGCAACACCAAACTGTATCCCCCGATTTTGTTATGGACTCGGCCATGTGTTGTACGTGAATACGTGTACGTAACGGGTAATATTTACTATACAAAGTACGCTATTTAATTTATGTTATAATCATATTTGAACACTAAAAAGTCCTTTGGGTCATACTAAATGGAAATCTCGTAACGCAGCAAAATGACCTCAAAATGGCGGCGCTTTACTCTCTACCGTGCGCGATGCGTCACAGTCCACACTTAACGTAACGAATTTTTTGATCTTTTAGCTATCCAGTGGTGTAATTAAATTTTGTATAGAGATGGTAGATATGTAGCTGCAACACCAAACTGTATCCCCCGATTTTGTTATGGACTCGGCCATGTGTTGTACGTGAATACGTGTACGTAACGGGTAATATTTACTATACAAAGTACGCTATTTAATTTATGTTATAATCATATTTGAACACTAAAAAGTCCTTTGGGTCATACTAAATGGAAATCTCGTAACGCAGCAAAATGACCTCAAAATGGCGGCGCTTTACTCTCTACCGTGCGCGATGCGTCACAGTCCACACTTAACGTAACGAATTTTTTGATCTTTTAGCTATCCAGTGGTGTAATTAAATTTTGTATAGAGATGGTAGATATGTAGCTGCAACACCAAACTGTATCCCCCGATTTTGTTATGGACTCGGCCATGTGTTGTACGTGAATACGTGTACGTAACGGGTAATATTTACTATACAAAGTACGCTATTTAATTTATGTTATAATCATATTTGAACACTAAAAAGTCCTTTGGGTCATACTAAATGGAAATCTCGTAACGCAGCAAAATGACCTCAAAATGGCGGCGCTTTACTCTCTACCGTGCGCGATGCGTCACAGTCCACACTTAACGTAACGAATTTTTTGATCTTTTAGCTATCCAGTGGTGTAATTAAATTTTGTATAGAGATGGTAGATATGTAGCTGCAACACCAAACTGTATCCCCCGATTTTGTTATGGACTCGGCCATGTGTTGTACGTGAATACGTGTACGTAACGGGTAATATTTACTATACAAAGTACGCTATTTAATTTATGTTATAATCATATTTGAACACTAAAAAGTCCTTTGGGTCATACTAAATGGAAATCTCGTAACGCAGCAAAATGACCTCAAAATGGCGGCGCTTTACTCTCTACCGTGCGCGATGCGTCACAGTCCACACTTAACGTAACGAATTTTTTGATCTTTTAGCTATCCAGAGGTGTAATTAAATTTTGTATAGAGATGGTAGATATGTAGCTGCAACACCAAACTGTATCCCCCGATTTTGTTATGGACTCGGCCATGTGTTGTACGTGAATACGTGTACGTAACGGGTAATATTTACTATACAAAGTACGCTATTTAATTTATGTTATAATCATATTTGAACACTAAAAAGTCCTTTGGGTCATACTAAATGGAAATCTCGTAACGCAGCAAAATGACCTCAAAATGGCGGCGCTTTACTCTCTACCGTGCGCGATGCGTCACAGTCCACACTTAACGTAACGAATTTTTTGATCTTTTAGCTATCCAGAGGTGTAATTAAATTTTGTATAGAGATGGTAGATATGTAGCTGCAACACCAAACTGTATCCCCCGATTTTGTTATGGACTCGGCCATGTGTTGTACGTGAATACGTGTACGTAACGGGTAATATTTACTATACAAAGTACGCTATTTAATTTATGTTATAATCATATTTGAACACTAAAAAGTCCTTTGGGTCATACTAAATGGAAATCTCGTAACGCAGCAAAATGACCTCAAAATGGCGGCGCTTTACTCTCTACCGTGCGCGATGCGTCACAGTCCACACTTAACGTAACGAATTTTTTGATCTTTTAGCTATCCAGAGGTGTAATTAAATTTTGTATAGAGATGGTAGATATGTAGCTGCAACACCAAACTGTATCCCCCGATTTTGTTATGGACTCGGCCATGTGTTGTACGTGAATACGTGTACGTAACGGGTAATATTTACTATACAAAGTACGCTATTTAATTTATGTTATAATCATATTTGAACACTAAAAAGTCCTTTGGGTCATACTAAATGGAAATCTCGTAACGCAGCAAAATGACCTCAAAATGGCGGCGCTTTACTCTCTACCGTGCGCGATGCGTCACAGTCCACACTTAACGTAACGAATTTTTTGATCTTTTAGCTATCCAGTGGTGTAATTAAATTTTGTATAGAGATGGTAGATATGTAGCTGCAACACCAAACTGTATCCCCCGATTTTGTTATGGACTCGGCCATGTGTTGTACGTGAATACGTGTACGTAACGGGTAATATTTACTATACAAAGTACGCTATTTAATTTATGTTATAATCATATTTGAACACTAAAAAGTCCTTTGGGTCATACTAAATGGAAATCTCGTAACGCAGCAAAATGACCTCAAAATGGCGGCGCTTTACTCTCTACCGTGCGCGATGCGTCACAGTCCACACTTAACGTAACGAATTTTTTGATCTTTTAGCTATCCAGTGGTGTAATTAAATTTTGTATAGAGATGGTAGATATGTAGCTGCAACACCAAACTGTATCCCCCGATTTTGTTATGGACTCGGCCATGTGTTGTACGTGAATACGTGTACGTAACGGGTAATATTTACTATACAAAGTACGCTATTTAATTTATGTTATAATCATATTTGAACACTAAAAAGTCCTTTGGGTCATACTAAATGGAAATCTCGTAACGCAGCAAAATGACCTCAAAATGGCGGCGCTTTACTCTCTACCGTGCGCGATGCGTCACAGTCCACACTTAACGTAACGAATTTTTTGATCTTTTAGCTATCCAGTGGTGTAATTAAATTTTGTATAGAGATGGTAGATATGTAGCTGCAACACCAAACTGTATCCCCCGATTTTGTTATGGACTCGGCCATGTGTTGTACGTGAATACGTGTACGTAACGGGTAATATTTACTATACAAAGTACGCTATTTAATTTATGTTATAATCATATTTGAACACTAAAAAGTCCTTTGGGTCATACTAAATGGAAATCTCGTAACGCAGCAAAATGACCTCAAAATGGCGGCGCTTTACTCTCTACCGTGCGCGATGCGTCACAGTCCACACTTAACGTAACGAATTTTTTGATCTTTTAGCTATCCAGTGGTGTAATTAAATTTTGTATAGAGATGGTAGATATGTAGCTGCAACACCAAACTGTATCCCCCGATTTTGTTATGGACTCGGCCATGTGTTGTACGTGAATACGTGTACGTAACGGGTAATATTTACTATACAAAGTACGCTATTTAATTTATGTTATAATCATATTTGAACACTAAAAAGTCCTTTGGGTCATACTAAATGGAAATCTCGTAACGCAGCAAAATGACCTCAAAATGGCGGCGCTTTACTCTCTACCGTGCGCGATGCGTCACAGTCCACACTTAACGTAACGAATTTTTTGATCTTTTAGCTATCCAGTGGTGTAATTAAATTTTGTATAGAGATGGTAGATATGTAGCTGCAACACCAAACTGTATCCCCCGATTTTGTTATGGACTCGGCCATGTGTTGTACGTGAATACGTGTACGTAACGGGTAATATTTACTATACAAAGTACGCTATTTAATTTATGTTATAATCATATTTGAACACTAAAAAGTCCTTTGGGTCATACTAAATGGAAATCTCGTAACGCAGCAAAATGACCTCAAAATGGCGGCGCTTTACTCTCTACCGTGCGCGATGCGTCACAGTCCACACTTAACGTAACGAATTTTTTGATCTTTTAGCTATCCAGTGGTGTAATTAAATTTTGTATAGAGATGGTAGATATGTAGCTGCAACACCAAACTATATCCCCCGATTTTGTTATGGACTCGGCCATGTGTTGTACGTGAATACGTGTACGTAACGGGTAATATTTACTATACAAAGTACGCTATTTAATTTATGTTATAATCATATTTGAACACTAAAAAGTCCTTTGGGACATACTAAATGGAAATCTCGTAACGCAGCAAAATGACCTCAAAATGGCGGCGCTTTACTCTCTACCGTGCGCGATGCGTCACAGTCCACACTTAACGTAACGAATTTTTTGATCTTTTAGCTATCCAGTGGTGTAATTAAATTTTGTATAGAGATGGTAGATATGTAGCTGCAACACCAAACTGTATCCCCCGATTTTGTTATGGACTCGGCCATGTGTTGTACGTGAATACGTGTACGTAACGGGTAATATTTACTATACAAAGTACGCTATTTAATTTATGTTATAATCATATTTGAACACTAAAAAGTCCTTTGGGTCATACTAAATGGAAATCTCGTAACGCAGCAAAATGACCTCAAAATGGCGGCGCTTTACTCTCTACCGTGCGCGATGCGTCACAGTCCACACTTAACGTAACGAATTTTTTGATCTTTTAGCTATCCAGTGGTGTAATTAAATTTTGTATAGAGATGGTAGATATGTAGCTGCAACACCAAACTGTATCCCCCGATTTTGTTATGGACTCGGCCATGTGTTGTACGTGAATACGTGTACGTAACGGGTAATATTTACTATACAAAGTACGCTATTTAATTTATGTTATAATCATATTTGAACACTAAAAAGTCCTTTGGGTCATACTAAATGGAAATCTCGTAACGCAGCAAAATGACCTCAAAATGGCGGCGCTTTACTCTCTACCGTGCGCGATGCGTCACAGTCCACACTTAACGTAACGAATTTTTTGATCTTTTAGCTATCCAGTGGTGTAATTAAATTTTGTATAGAGATGGTAGATATGTAGCTGCAACACCAAACTGTATCCCCCGATTTTGTTATGGACTCGGCCATGTGTTGTACGTGAATACGTGTACGTAACGGGTAATATTTACTATACAAAGTACGCTATTTAATTTATGTTATAATCATATTTGAACACTAAAAAGTCCTTTGGGTCATACTAAATGGAAATCTCGTAACGCAGCAAAATGACCTCAAAATGGCGGCGCTTTACTCTCTACCGTGCGCGATGCGTCACAGTCCACACTTAACGTAACGAATTTTTTGATCTTTTAGCTATCCAGTGGTGTAATTAAATTTTGTATAGAGATGGTAGATATGTAGCTGCAACACCAAACTGTATCCCCCGATTTTGTTATGGACTCGGCCATGTGTTGTACGTGAATACGTGTACGTAACGGGTAATATTTACTATACAAAGTACGCTATTTAATTTATGTTATAATCATATTTGAACACTAAAAAGTCCTTTGGGTCATACTAAATGGAAATCTCGTAACGCAGCAAAATGACCTCAAAATGGCGGCGCTTTCCTCTCTACCGTGCGCGATGCGTCACAGTCCACACTTAACGTAACGAATTTTTTGATCTTTTAGCTATCCAGTGGTGTAATTAAATTTTGTATAGAGATGGTAGATATGTAGCTGCAACACCAAACTGTATCCCCCGATTTTGTTATGGACTCGGCCATGTGTTGTACGTGAATACGTGTACGTAACGGGTAATATTTACTATACAAAGTACGCTATTTAATTTATGTTATAATCATATTTGAACACTAAAAAGTCCTTTGGGTCATACTAAATGGAAATCTCGTAACGCAGCAAAATGACCTCAAAATGGCGGCGCTTTACTCTCTACCGTGCGCGATGCGTCACAGTCCACACTTAACGTAACGAATTTTTTGATCTTTTAGCTATCCAGTGGTGTAATTAAATTTTGTATAAAGATGGTAGATATGTAGCTGCAACACCAAACTGTATCCCCCGATTTTGTTATGGACTCGGCCATGTGTTGTACGTGAATACGTCTACGTAACGGGTAATATTTACTATACAAAGTACGCTATTTAATTTATGTTATAATCATATTTGAACACTAAAAAGTCCTTTGGGTCATACTAAATGGAAATCTCGTAACGCAGCAAAATGACCTCAAAATGGCGGCGCTTTACTCTCTACCGTGCGCGATGCGTCACAGTCCACACTTAACGTAACGAATTTTTTGATCTTTTAGCTATCCAGTGGTGTAATTAAATTTTGTATAGAGATGGTAGATATGTAGCTGCAACACCAAACTGTATCCCCCGATTTTGTTATGGACTCGGCCATGTGTTGTACGTGAATACGTGTACGTAACGGGTAATATTTACTATACAAAGTACGCTATTTAATTTATGTTATAATCATATTTGAACACTAAAAAGTCCTTTGGGTCATACTAAATGGAAATCTCGTAACGCAGCAAAATGACCTCAAAATGGCGGCGCTTTACTCTCTACCGTGCGCGATGCGTCACAGTCCACACTTAACGTAACGAATTTTTTGATCTTTTAGCTATCCAGTGGTGTAATTAAATTTTGTATAGAGATGGTAGATATGTAGCTGCAACACCAAACTGTATCCCCCGATTTTGTTATGGACTCGGCCATGTGTTGTACGTGAATACGTGTACGTAACGGGTAATATTTACTATACAAAGTACGCTATTTAATTTATGTTATAATCATATTTGAACACTAAAAAGTCCTTTGGGTCATACTAAATGGAAATCTCGTAACGCAGCAAAATGACCTCAAAATGGCGGCGCTTTACTCTCTACCGTGCGCGATGCGTCACAGTCCACACTTAACGTAACGAATTTTTTGATCTTTTAGCTATCCAGTGGTGTAATTAAATTTTGTATAGAGATGGTAGATATGTAGCTGCAACACCAAACTGTATCCCCCGATTTTGTTATGGACTCGGCCATGTGTTGTACGTGAATACGTGTACGTAACGGGTAATATTTACTATACAAAGTACGCTATTTAATTTATGTTATAATCATATTTGAACACTAAAAAGTCCTTTGGGTCATACTAAATGGAAATCTCGTAACGCAGCAAAATGACCTCAAAATGGCGGCGCTTTACTCTCTACCGTGCGCGATGCGTCACAGTCCACACTTAACGTAACGAATTTTTTGATCTTTTAGCTATCCAGTGGTGTAATTAAATTTTGTATAAAGATGGTAGATATGTAGCTGCAACACCAAACTGTATCCCCCGATTTTGTTATGGACTCGGCCATGTGTTGTACGTGAATACGTCTACGTAACGGGTAATATTTACTATACAAAGTACGCTATTTAATTTATGTTATAATCATATTTGAACACTAAAAAGTCCTTTGGGTCATACTAAATGGAAATCTCGTAACGCAGCAAAATGACCTCAAAATGGCGGCGCTTTACTCTCTACCGTGCGCGATGCGTCACAGTCCACACTTAACGTAACGAATTTTTTGATCTTTTAGCTATCCAGTGGTGTAATTAAATTTTGTATAGAGATGGTAGATATGTAGCTGCAACACCAAACTGTATCCCCCGATTTTGTTATGGACTCGTCCATGTGTTGTACGTGAATACGTGTACGTAACGGATAATATTTACTATACAAAGTACGCTATTTAATTTATGTTATAATCATATTTGAACACTAAAAAGTCCTTTGGGTCATACTAAATGGAAATCTCGTAACGCAGCAAAATGACCTCAAAATGGCGGCGCTTTACTCTCTACCGTGCGCGATGCGTCACAGTCCACACTTAACGTAACGAATTTTTTGATCTTTTAGCTATCCAGTGGTGTAATTAAATTTTGTATAGAGATGGTAGATATGTAGCTGCAACACCAAACTGTATCCCCCGATTTTGTTATGGACTCGGCCATGTGTTGTACGTGAATACGTGTACGTAACGGGTAATATTTACTATACAAAGTACGCTATTTAATTTATGTTATAATCATATTTGAACACTAAAAAGTCCTTTGGGTCATACTAAATGGAAATCTCGTAACGCAGCAAAATGACCTCAAAATGGCGGCGCTTTACTCTCTACCGTGCGCGATGCGTCACAGTCCACACTTAACGTAACGAATTTTTTGATCTTTTAGCTATCCAGTGGTGTAATTAAATTTTGTATAGAGATGGTAGATATGTAGCTGCAACACCAAACTGTATCCCCCGATTTTGTTATGGACTCGGCCATGTGTTGTACGTGAATACGTCTACGTAACGGGTAATATTTACTATACAAAGTACGCTATTTAATTTATGTTATAATCATATTTGAACACTAAAAAGTCCTTTGGGTCATACTAAATGGAAATCTCGTAACGCAGCAAAATGACCTCAAAATGGCGGCGCTTTACTCTCTACCGTGCGCGATGCGTCACAGTCCACACTTAACGTAACGAATTTTTTGATCTTTTAGCTATCCAGTGGTGTAATTAAATTTTGTATAGAGATGGTAGATATGTAGCTGCAACACCAAACTGTATCCCCCGATTTTGTTATGGACTCGGCCATGTGTTGTACGTGAATACGTGTACGTAACGGGTAATATTTACTATACAAAGTACGCTATTTAATTTATGTTATAATCATATTTGAACACTAAAAAGTCCTTTGGGTCATACTAAATGGAAATCTCGTAACGCAGCAAAATGACCTCAAAATGGCGGCGCTTTACTCTCTACCGTGCGCGATGCGTCACAGTCCACACTTAACGTAACGAATTTTTAGATCCTTTAGCTATCCAGTGGTGTAATTAAATTTTGTATAGAGATGATAGATATGTAGCTGCAACACCAAACTGTATCCCCCGATTTTGTTATCATTCGTTTTTTGCTGCCTCCCACTATCGAAGCAATTTTAAAAACGTATTCACGCCAAAAATATACTTATAGGAAATAGAGAACGCTATTTAACGATAAAACCGCAAATTTAATCCCAATGTGGGGTCAGGATGTAGGTATATCTCTGTTGCCTGTTTCCATAGTAATACCATAAATTCGTTAGTAACTCCGTCCCTGTGCCCGTCTGTCTGTTTGTTACATTTTTACGACCTAACGGCTGAACGGCTGCTTAAAGAAAGAAGATTATTTTTTTTGAAAATTAATTATATGTCGCTTATATAAACTACAAAACTGCAATATTTAACATTTTTATATGATTATAATATTTCAGTTATTGTTGCTTTGTTCTTTTTGTTATGCCTCCTGTGTGTGTTTGTTCTGTTGTAGTATTGGTGTTGTTCACAAATAAATGTTTTTGATTTGATTTGATTTATATGAACTTTAAAATAAAGTAAGGTAAAATATAATTCACTTATCTGACATTCTATATACAGTGTAAACTCTATATAACGACACTCAAGGGACTGAGCATATTTTGACGTTATAGAGAGTTGTCGTTAAATGGAGAGAAGTAAAATAGTCAATACACAGTGATTTTCTCTTACTAGCCATGTTTTCAATTTAAAAGTTTGTGAGCTACTAAGAATATGACAACGTATAGATAAAATCCATCACTTCTACTAACAACAGTCTGCAGCTACTCGTGCAAGCAATCCCATTTTGTAAACAAAAGAACGGATTTCTTAGAAAGTTTGGTGTGTATGGTGCCGACAGTCGAGTTTATTTTGGTCTAGGATAATAAAACGACAAGGATATACACAGCTGCGCAGTTTTTACTAATTTGGCAACTTAAAAAGAACTTTTTATTACAAATTGTTGTCGTTATTGAGAGTGGGCGTAATGCTATACAGAGTGTACCATTGTTTGCAAGACAAGCTAAACCAACCAAAGCCGAGTGATTTCGACGCTTTAGAGAGTTTGTCGTTAAAACGAGTGACGTTACATGGAGTTTACACTGTATTTTTTTTTATCTTTTTATCTGTGCTTGACATGTATGTAAAGTCAGCAAAAATTCCGCTCTGCCAGTATTGAAACAGTTTCGCTTGGAAGTAGTTAGCTAGCTGACACCGCCTTTTTCTTTTGTCCTTTTATTTTGGCCAATCGGAGAGATGAACAATATTGAATATCTGTTTATTTTTGTGAAAGCCCTTTGTTTTTATGACTTTTCAGATTTTTATTAAAGTTCAAGGTGGGTTAACTGCTAGTCGCTTCATAGAAAATTCACCCTTAAGGTGGCAGAGCGGACTTTTTGCTGATAGTACATACATTTAAATCAATATTTTCTAATTAAATGAATATTCAATTATTGCCTTAAAAATTCGCAAACTATTTTGGTTGAATAAGTGGAACGTGATATAATTTGAATTAATACTGTAACGATTCTACGAATAAATCATTCATTTTGACGACCTCCGTGGTGCATTGGGCGAATAGCGAGACGCAGGAGGTAGTGGGTTCGATTCCCGCCGCGAAATAAATGTTTGCATGATCTACAGATATTTGTCCGGGTCTGGTTGTTTCTCTATATAAAAGTATGTATTTACAAAAAAAAATGTATATAAGTATTCTATCAGTTATCTGGTTTCCATGGTACAAGCTGTACTTAGTTTGGGGCTACATAGCGCTGTGTGAAATGTCCAGTAATATTTTATTATTTATATTTGTTTATTCGTTAAGTACTAGCGACCCGTCCCGGCTTCGTACGGGTGGATATTAATTATTTAACTTTTTTATGGCAAATTTTTTACACGGTTTCATTATTGAAGTTTTAGTAAGGTTCCCTAATTTTTTTTAGCAATAAATATAATCTATTTCACTTAAGGTGAATGTAGATTTCCAATTGTAAAAGCATTTTTGAAATCGGACCAGTAGTTTTTGAGTTTATTCATTACAAACATACACACAAAAATACAAATCTTTCCTCTTTATAATATTAGTACCTATAGATATAGATTTATATTATTAGTATAGATTACTAGCTGATTTGTTTCCGCCTTTGCACGTATGGTTTATCAATAAAAACATTACTCTCCTTCTGTGCAGATAGGTAAAAAGTAGCCTATGTTACTCAGGAATAATGTAGCATTCTAATTGTGAAAGATTTTTAAATCGGTACAGTAGTTTTTGAGTTTATTCATTACAAACAAACAAATCTTTCCTCTTTATTACTATGGATTATTACATTAGCAATATTACTATGGATTAGTGTAGAAATATTTCTCAAAATAAAGAATGCTATAAATTAAAAAAGAAAGGCACTAACCCGTAAAAATAATCAAGTATCTTATCCGATTTTAGGTCAACATTGTCCAAACGCACTGAACCATCATTGCTCTACAACCAAACGTAAATCACCTCCGTGGTTATTACGACCAGATTTGAATTTAGAATGCGCGATAAATAACGGACGATCGCCGATTGTCGTGTGTGTTTAACCTCGATTACGGAAACATCGGATTCCGTAATAAGGAGTTTTTAAGTAAGCTCGTTACTGTGCTTAAAGTCGTTGTAAAAATAATGTGCTTACTTCAGCTCGTTTTAATGAATATGTTTTGAACGGGATTGTTCATTTTTAATAATGCTATTCATGACTAAGTAAGATTATAAACGAATCGAAAGGTTGTATGGTAGATATTGTTTTAGCAATAAAAGCGCATTTTCTTTTAGCGTTTGCATTGGTTTGTATTATCAAAGAGCCAATTAAAATCTAGGGAATGGAATGTAAAAGAATCTTATGAAGTTTAGGAATCAAAAACCTATTCAACTGAGAAATGTAGGTTTGAAACTGAAAATAACTAATGGTTCGCCCCGAACTGAGATCTCGCGAGTCTTCGATTAAAACAAAATAAATATTATTTGTAATCTTTGACTATCAAAATAGTGTCACGAAATAAATAACCAACTAACTTAAACCTACAGTTTTATTCGAATTACAGGTAACGGTAGTTCATGTATTGTGGATACTCATACTCATACTACGTATATCCTTTCTCTTCTCTATTCTATTCTTTTCAATCCTTTCTCTCCTCACTATCTGAAAGATAGATTTGAATTTCTCCATTCTTCAAATA
Organism: Philereme vetulata; assembly: GCA_918857605.2. Lineage (NCBI taxonomy): Eukaryota > Metazoa > Arthropoda > Insecta > Lepidoptera > Geometridae > Philereme > Philereme vetulata. The sequence continues at coordinate 4,374,500 of OU975482.1, forward strand.
ACTATACTCTTAGGTCATCAGAAAACTTGATACTCAGAACTCCTTCGCACAGCACTTCCTTTTACAGCGCTTCTTTTACTGTCCAGGCTGTTCAGCTGTGGAATGCTCTGCCCGAAGAAGTAAGACGGTCATCGTCCTTACACGTCTTCAAACTGAAGGTGAAACACCATTACCTGACGATGTCATCTTCCTAGCGTTATTTATTTACTATTTATGTACTTATTTTATCTGTTAGTATAGTTTGCTATATGTATATACCTATATATTAGTCTATTTTATAAGTATATTAAGTATTAGGATTAAAACTTCATATTATTATTATATCTTAGAATATATTATGTGTAAATGTAATGTATCCGCTAAAGTACACCGCACTCCGTAATTTTTAAATATTTCGCTCCATCCAAAGGTTGCCTGGAAGAGATCGCTTTTTGCGATAAGGCCGCCCATTGTATTGCCTTATTTATTTTAACCCAGTACTTATTTTTATAATTATTTCTGTTTGTGTGGTAATTCAATAAAGAGTTATCTATCTATCTATCTATACTCTTTTTTTGTGTAAAAATTGCAGTTATTTTGAATTTCAGACTTTAGCCTATATTTGTGTCACTTAAGCTAAACGCATACTAAATTACAGCACTGTGGGATCACTGGTGTACCTACCCTGTGAATTTTGTCAAAGTTTAGTTTTTATTATGGCCAATATCTCAAAGACTACAATGAGTTTACAAAAAATAAAAACGGAGTCTAAATATACTAATTAATACCTTTCGTTTGACGTCCGATTCGACCAGTTAGCCTCATTTTCATATTTATTACCCCTCTTGAACCTCAATATCTCAACAACCCCCAACAGTTGTAGCTCATTTAGTCACACCAAAATTGTACCATCACTACCTATGTATTAAATTTCACGATGATCGGATCAACGCTTTGAATGTTATCCTCGGACAAACATACATACATACATAAAACGCCGATTTACTCAAGTTGATGTTCGATTATGGAAGTTTGTGCTGAATTTTTTATTTTATTCGAAATATTTTACTTAGAAAACTTTCGTGATTGATTTCAATCATTATTATAAATACGGGATTTATCACGTACCGTCTTATCGGTGTTTCGACCGACAATGTTTCGGTTCAATTCGTGAACCTTCATCAGGGTGAGTGCGATCCGCTCCGAATAACGTCTCGCCTCGCACAAAGGTTCACGAATTGAACCGAAACATTGTCGGTTGAAACACCGATAAGACGGTACGTGATAAATCCCGTATTTATAATAATTATTCGAAATAATTACGTATAACTTTAAAACGTATTGAGGAAAAAATAGTGCCTCCGTTGTTGATCATATATTTTGAAAAGTGTCGATAGGTCAGAAATTTGAAAATAATGATAGTTAAAAATTATTTTATCATTATTTCTGGTAATGTCACAACCAAAACTATGTGACAAATAGAAAAACTAAGTTCTACTGTTACTGGTCCTATTTAATCAGAGCTTTTTGTTATAGGTGAAAATGTAAACACGTTATAGCTGCTGTTAAACAGGATGAGGGCCTAATAAAGCTAACTAAACAATTCCAATAGTTATGCACTCATCTGTTTCAGTTATTGATATCAATGTAGAATAACTAGACGCTATAACGATACGAAAGATACGCGTTTCGAGGAGTTCATATAAAGTTTACCTGAAAAAAACTTACGACGTAAATTAAAACAAAAGCGAGTTCAGTTCGATGTTTTCTGAATAAATGCTCGTCCATTGATGAGAGAACCTCTAAATATATCCTAAAGTTCGCGACAGTGGACTCGTGGCGATATAGAACAACGGCAAGGAATCCAGGTTGCGGCGACCGCTCGTCTTTAAACACACATTAATGCATGCTTTTTTATTTTGTCATTAACCTTCGAGGTGCTCCGGTTTCGGATCAGCAACGTTTTATTTTTGAAACACGGTTACGCGCGCTGTTCAGCGCATAGTTTAGCACGTCAGCGTACGGCTCACGCACTGTCCGGCGGCGGAAGCACCGGAGCCGTGTCCCCGCACTACACTCGGATGTCACTCCGCGGAAAAGTTAATTCGAAAAGAAAGTTGTTGGTTCGCGGCGCGGTGGAGGCGCGGGCGGCGCGCGGGATGGTGCGCTCAGACTGGCACGCGGCCGGCTGCTGAAAAAGCTCCTTACGCTAAACACATACAGGGCGATGTGCATTCTATTTATAAAGTTAAGTTGGGCGTGAGGCACGCGCGTGCATTGCCGGCCACCTACCCACATTAACATCATAATATTTGAAATTATTAGGTCGCTGATGAAACGCGTTGCGGCATCGTCCGCGTTTTCTCTCAATAATTAACATAATCGAGGCGTCGCTTCTCGCCCTTAAAACGCACCGCTGACGTACGAGACACTTAAGTAATAGTTGCAACATTGGAGCCCTTCCAACAATAATAGATATGTTACGTTTTTATGATGATCGTGAGAACTGAGAACATTTTGACGCGCTCTCGTGTTCAGTTATAGATTTCATTATATTTACTTTAATAACATCTTCAGTTACAGTGCAAACTATAAAATGATCGTAAATATTCAGATTGACGTGTTAATTTATTATCTTTGAGCAGATTGTGGTAGAATTTTTGGCGGGAAGAAAAAATTCTATTGAATGGTGATTGTATTTGCGTCAAAGTCACTCCGTGTCGCGACTCTTGACGTCTGACAGCGACAGCTGACAGAAAATGACGCGCCACTGACGAAAATGATTTACATTGTTATCTCAACTGTCAAACTTAACATGCGTAGCATAAAACATTTACATTTTAAAACGTAAGTTGAGTCCCGAAGACAGAGAGGTTAAATAAATAAAAGACTTGATGGTAACATCAATCTTGGACAACAAGTTGAGACATCACACTCACAAATTAAAAATCACAAATGTAAGAAAACTCATATTTCACTTTTAATAAGCTCCAGGTTAAATAAAAAATATCTAATTTTTGTTTATTATTTGTTGTCAAATAGGTGGGACGTAATTTTATATTTGTGAATTTTTCTCTGTCGTTTGAATTTTTTTAACAATTTTTCAAGTTTTGTATCAACCTGTACATATAAATACAATCCTTATTTCTTTTTAATTCCGGTTACACTGTGTACTTAACCTGAAACCACCTAATAGTTTAGTACTTAAGTATTTCTTATATAAACAATTTACTTTTAATTCTCTTTAGGAAAAAAGCTCTTGTGGCTTAAAAACTCAAACTAAACTGTTAAAATAAGTAGGTAAATATAGCATTTATGTATATTTTTGTGTATATTTGCTTCTAAAAATGTAAGCCACGATGATGTAAGCTTTCTTATGATGTTTGTACACACGGCTACACATCAAGCTATGGCGGTCCAGTATAAGCTGACCTCTCATTCTAATAAATGCCTACACAATGCGAGGTTAGCTTATACTGGAATTATATAGCTTGATCTGTAGCCGTGTGTGAACCACACTGATGCAAATATTTAATTATTACTAGCGCAGTGGTCTAAATTCGACTAACTCATTATCACATTTTTAAACTTAATTTTAGCGTGTACCCCTCCCTCTCTCTATAAACTTTATGCCAAGTCTCACATTCCTCCGTGTTCACAATATCTAAGCATAAAAAAGAATGCAAAGATTCACGTATTCTTCACGTACTAATACTATAGAAATAAAAATCACAAAACAAAAAACATCTTTTTACTTATTAAAATATCTCAAGACCCATTCTGGATAACGTCTCAAATCCATCTAAACTTTCAACCTGACAAATGTAAAACTATTTCCACGGGTAGTTTGCAACGTGACCGACAGATGGCGCTACTTGACACCCGCAGCTTCCGGTTACATCCGGCGCAAACTGATGCGTTTCCGGCTTTATACAATTCGTTATACTCTAAATTTGAGTTCCTGAAGTGTTGCAAAGATGTGTTTTGTATCTCTGAGTTCCTTATTTTAAAACGTCTTTGGTCGTGTTACTGATATTTTGATAATTATTGTGGTCAGTGATTAATTATAATTAAAAATAGACATATACATAGACAGACATTTATTTGCTACCATAGTACAAACAAATTCACACAATACAATCAAAAGGAATAACATCAAAGAGAAAACAGAAAATTACATACAACAAACATAGGAGCAATATAATACAACAAAATACAGCACGTCGTATGAAAGAAGCGAAAGAAGTTGCATATTTCTAGATAACATATGGTTATTCAAACAAAAACGACTCTATACCATAGTGTAATGCGGCTGAGACGCAGAAGGTAGCGGGTTCGATTCCCGCCGCGGAACAAATGTTTGCATGACCTACAGATATTTGTTCCGGGTCTGGATGTTTGTCTATATATTATAAGTATGTATTTACAAAAAAAAATGTATATAAGTATTCTATCAGTTATCTGGTTCCCATAATACAAGCTCTGCTTAGTTTGGGGCTAGATAGCGCTGTGTGAAATGTCCAGCAATATTTTTTTTTATATATAATATTACAATATTTAATTCAATATTTAAGCAAATTTTTCAATGAACACTTTGTCCTGTTGACATCCCGACGTCACTCAAGATTGCAGCTGTGCATCGACGCATTTTGGAGAGTTTTTGGTAAGACGCGGCCTGTTTATTGGTTGGTTTATGTATCTTGTCACTTAGTTCAGTTAATTTGTACGTTTTTTAAGCATTAACAATAAATACGCACAGAAAATATAACAAAATAAGATTTTTTTATTTCTTATTTTGTTATATTTTCTAAGCTTTTGTGTCAGTTTTAAGGATTGTGTTAGATTAAATCTGAAATAAAGGAATTAATAATAAGAAAAAACAAACACAATTTTTTTTTTTTTTTATTAATTTAAATTTTGTATTGTTGCAACTCATTGCAGGGAGGCTGGATTTTGACTGTTCCTTCATGGAACACTGGACGAGAGCGCACACTGTGCACGTCTAGTGTCTCAGGAGTAGAATATTTTGTATGTCTGTTATTTTATGTGTAGGTACCTATTTTAAGTATTTGAGTTATTTTTTTTATTTGTTTTATTTCAAATTATTTGTTTATCTCCGTGGTATAGTGGGCGAATAGCCGGTTGAGACGCAGGAGGTAGCGGATTCGATTCCCGCCGCGGAACAAATGTTTGTATGATCTACAGATATTTGTTCCGTGTCTGGTTGTATCTCTACATATTATAAGTATGTATTTACAAAAAAAACGTATATAAGTATTCTATCAGTTATCTGGTATCCATATTACAAGCTCTGCTTATTTTGGGGCTAGATAGTGCTGTGTGAAATGTCCAGCCATATTATATATTTTTGTATTGTATGTAATATGGACTTGTATGTTAGTGCTAGTCTGAAACAAATTGAATTGAATGAATTTGTCTTTTCTGATTACGATTTACGACCTCCGTAGCCGATAGATGCAAGGTGTAGTGGGGGTTCGATTACATATTGTTTCGGGATAGCAGTCCTCGCGTGCCCTTCCTTCTCAATATAAACTTTAAATAAGCCAAATGTCTCACACCTCCGTGCGCGCATTAATCATTAAAGGGGATACAACGTTTTCTCATCACATATTATATACTACGTGTTTTGTAATGTACGACATAAAATGAAAACACGGGAGCAAATGGCTGGTATTATTGTAAAAAGTGAGTTTTTTTTTCAAATTTACAATAGATCATTTAAAATGTTCATACAACCTTAATATCAAGTCCTAAAATATAAATGAAACAGCCTGTATAAAAAGGTAAATAAATCATATTAATTTATCATTTAAGTACGAGTAGGTACCGGTTAAACTAAGCAGCATCGTCGATAAGTCACCGCCCGATTTACGTTAAAACTTGTTTATTGGAAATGTTGACGATTACTAGATAAATATTCAAGCTAGCGGTATTAAACCCACCTCTTAAATCAGGTTATACGATACCGGATGTGTGTTTTAAATTAATGTCGTAAATAACAAAGCAGGTTAGATAAATTGCAATTGATTTGACTGGATGTTGGAATATTCTAACAGTATCCTTCAGTTACTAGAATAACGTATTTAACTGTGTATATCTTAGTTAATATTTATGTCATTTGGCCTTTTGCTTAGCCATCAGTCTCTGTCTCATTGTCGGCTAAAACAGTAAGTGTGTTAATGATGGCTGGTCCGAGTCTCCCGTGTCTAATTTATTGTCGGACGCACGCGGCGACAACTTTGAGAATATACTGTCCAAGTTATGAACATTACAGTTTAAGACGAAGACAAAAAATTGAGCCGCTAAGTAACTGTCGTATTCAATAACGAGAAATGGTACTGATTTTATATTTAAGCAATATTTACTTGAGGATTTAAACTACCTATGAAAGTCATAAACGCATTTGGTGTAACTTTTCTCGATACAATTATTTGTCAAAAATCTGCTCTTCTAAAACACTAATATCGTTCATTATCCGACTCTAGAAAAGATTTAAGGCGTATGTAGTAGCTGATTGGTCTTAGTTAGAGGCTTTCTCCTCGGAGAGGAATCAGTTCTAAGTGCTCAAAAAAATATATGTTATTCATTGACCATTTATCTGCAAAGTGAACATACAAAAAAGTGCTACCTGTTTATGAGAAAAAAAAATAACTAAATGTAGCTGTTTTCGACTTTCAATTTTATTTTTAATATTTTTTTACATAGTATATTTTATGTTGGTAAATATAATCCTCGTCCGTTGCGCTCTTCTAAGTCCTTGAAACTTAAAATTCCTATCCACTCTTCTAACTTTTATGACAACTCCTTTACTGTACAAGCTATCCGTTTATGGAACTCTCTTCCTTCTTTTATTAGATCTGCCAAATCCCTTCCTATCTTTAAAACGCTATTGTTTAAGCACTATTTGTCTGCATCAGAGAGCTGAGTAATTTTATTTTGTTATCATATATGTCGTTGTTACTGTTTGTATTACAGCTGTTTCATATTTTATTTATTGTTAGTATATTTAATATCATAGATAGTGTGCATAATATTTTTGCTAATATTACCTACCCTGGTATCTATTTCTTCTGTTTTGCTTATGTAAGTATACCTACAGTTAAATAAAAAGCTTATGTTATAAAGCTACCGTCCTTTAACGTTCTCGTAAAATCCAGTCCATCCAAAGGTTGTCTGGAAGAGATCGCTTTTAGCGATAAGACCGCCAATTGTACTATCGCGTGTCTAGTTTTAAGTGTTTTAATTACGATTTGTTAATTTAAGTGTGGTATACAATAAAGCGTTTTCTATCGATCTATCTATGGTAACTAAATTAAAGGAAAACATTTTTATTTCATTTTTATATCATGTAATTCGAGATTTTATATTTTGTCGCTTACGTCATTTAGACCTGTAATATGCTTAGTTTGAAAATAATTAAGAACTTCTAATATTTCAATATCCTAATCGGAATCGTCGTAAAAAGCTATTTTATTTTATCTTATACCGTCCGAGCAGTACGTCTATGGAATGCTTTGCCAATAACAACACGGCAAGCCTCATCCTTAGCTATATTCAAATCTAGGGTAAAAAGTTTATACTTATCAGAAACGTCATAGTATCGCACATATATAAATATATATTTATCGTTTTTATCTAATGTATGTATTATAAATATTATATATTATCATAATTTTATATATTATATTTAGGTATGTATATTAATAATTGGCATATTTATGTCTATTTATATTTTATTTAGGTATTAGTTGCACTCCCTTCATCCATATCTTAAGTGCACCCCCGACCGTCTTTGGCATTACTATATCCTCTCCATCCAAAGGTTGTCTGGAAGAAATCGCTTCAAAGCGATAAGACCGCCCATTGTACTATTTGCTTTGTGTCTGTAATTTCTATTTTTTTTAATGTGTACAATAAATTGTTTTCATTCATTCATTCATTTAAGTTAACCTACGTTAATTGTTTGCAATTTGAAAAAGAAAAACGTCTGGACGGCAGCTGTGGGGCAACCTTTTTAATTTGAAACAACAGTTAAACCTTACTCAGCGTTTAACTGCCCCTGCATAACCGTTTAAGCTTTATATCAGCTTAAATTCTCATTTAAAGATAAATCATCATTGATAATAACTTATAACTGTTGTTTCAAAATAAAAAGATAAGAAATAATTGACAGTGATGGTTTAAGCTTGGAATTTTAGTTTAAACTGATATTGGTCTTACCGGGCTTAGCTGAGTATGGTGAAGGTTAGGTTGGCTGATTCGAAAATTATTAGCAATCTTCCTCTTAGGTGAACTGGGGGGGGGGGGGGGGGGGGGGGGGGTTATAGCAATTAATTTTTTTGGCACTCTTTTATTTCGGCTCAGGTCATATAGATATATACTGTACCTGTATTTTTTTATATTTTTTTTAAACATTTAAAAAATAGTACACATAAAAAACCTTAGAACGTTTGTCCTAAGCGTTACTCATAACATTCCTCTTTAGTAACTATTTGTACACAGTTTTAGCTGCTGCCCGCAACTTCGTACACTACTAAATGTATAGGTAACTTAAAAATACAGCTAAACTCGCCATTGCAACTTGAGTAGACGCCACATTTTTATCCCATGCGAACTGATTTATGGGATAAAAGGTAGCCTATGTGGTGATCCAGGTTATAATCTACGTATATACCAAATTTCATCGAAATTACTTTAGCTGCTACGACGTGATTGAGTAACAAACAAGCAAACATCCAAACTTTCACATTTATAATATTAGTGTGATTTTTATGATAATGTCCATTGTATATAGGTAGTTTTTGTTACTTTCCGATATAAATGTTTTATTTGTATATATAAATTTTAATGCAGACATTATTACCAGAATTAATATTCAATTATTTACATAACACTTACAAAAATTACAGATGAATCATCGTAAGTCAGTCCAACTGCTCCAGATCACTACCAGGTGGAAGTGTCCCCAAGTCTCTAGGTGCATTGCCCCGCTGAATTGCAATGCTTATGCATTGACCTTGATAACCGCCAGCTCTCGGATCACACGTCACTTCGAACAGACGCACTAAAATAATTTTGAAAACGTGAAGGACCTATAAATTGTCTCCTTTAGTCATAAGGTCAGGCACTGGAAAGTGCGACAAAATTTTAACTACTGCAGTTTGCAGTATTTCATCATCTATGTCATCATCTATGTCATCATCTATGTCATCATCTATGTCATGTATTATGTCCTAAAAATAAATTATTATTTAATGTACTAATAAATATTGCTGGACATTTCACACAGCGCTATCTAGCCCCAAACTAAGCAGAGCTTGTACTATGGGAACCAGATAACTGATAGAATACTTATATACTATTTTTTTTTTGTAAATACATACTTATAATAAAACGATATACAACCAGACCCTAACAAATATTTGTAGCTCATGCAAACATATGTTCCGCGGCGGGAATCGAACCCACTACCTCCGGCGTCACAGCCGGCTGTTTGCCCACTGCGCCACGGAGGTCGTCGAAATGTGTAAATGTAATTAAATATTCTTTGAGGGTCAAAAACCTCCACAATTACGTCAACAGTCGCACATCTCTCATCCCTTCCAGGCCGTGCAGTCTTAGATCTCTTTACGAGCCCACCTGTGCATGTGGGTCGACGCGGTATGTCTGCTGTGACATGATGAAACCCTCTCAAAACCATACCTACCATAAACTAATTTGAATATACTGAACAGTTTTTCTCTTTGTTTGAGGAAAGTATTTTTTGGTTGCGTTGAAACTTTCTTTGTTATTTTAACTTGTCTTTCACTGGTTATTTTAAACATATGTTTTATTTATTTAAAAGTTGCAGACTAGTTTAGAAAATTCAATGCATTACAATGATTATCTAAAGCGATTAGGTGCATCCTAACGGCTAGGTGCATTTACACTAATAATATAAATGTGAAAGTTTGGATGTTTGTTTATTTATTTGTTAATTTTTTATTGGTTACTCAATCACGTCGTAACGGCTTAACCGTTTTCGATGGAAATTGGTGTATACGTAGATTATAAACTGGATTACCACATAGGCTACGTTCTATCCCATAAATCAGTTTCCATGAGATAAAAATTCGGTGCCGTCAAGTTGCAAAAGCGAGTTTAGCTTTATTTCTAGGTTACCAGCACATTTAGTAGTGTAACGCGTACGAATTCGCGGGTAACAGATAGTGTTAATATAAGTGTTGAGCCTTAGAGACAAAAGTGACTAAATATGAATCACGGCCCCTACGAGTGTACAATTTTATACTGCCTGTGAACATTTTTGCATTGTATTTTGTGAAACTTTCTTAAAAAGTACTTAACTAAAAAAACCCTAGTAGAACCAGGTTTTTTTGTTATTACAGCCAGACTTCTTAGTATTTTATACAGTAATTTGTTTTTATCAAGCCTTTGCTGTAACGCATTTTATTTACGATCTCTTCAAGACAAGCCGCTTTCAAACATAATAACATGAGCTAGGAAAATTGAAAATACAATTTTATTTCGCGAAATATTCATAGATCAAAGTTTCAAATTGAATTTTGAAACGAAGGAAACACGAATTGCGTTTTAGATAGATAGATAATTCTTTATTGTTACACCAAATTAAAATAACTTAACCTAGAAAACTTAAAGACTAATACATGGTGGTACAATGGGCGGCCTTATCGCTCAAAGCGATCTCTTCCAGGCAACCTTTGGATGGACTGGATTGAAAAAACGTGTGAGGAGGCGGTGTTACAATAAATACCTATTTATGTAGCATAAAAATAAATAAATACCTAAACCTAATATATACCTACAGATACTTACATAAATAAATATAAAATATATACATATATACTTTTACAATAAATATCGAAAGGAAATACAATGTTTACTCTAAAGAAGCCGCTAAGTATAGTTTGCAGACCTCATTTTTAAAAATAGGTAAAGATTTAGCAAGTCTGATGGAAACGGGCAAGTCATTCCATAATCCGACAGCTCGTACCGTAAACGAGTTACTAAAGAAGTTGGAATTATGGGATGGAGTTTTCAACTGGAGAGTAGTGGAAGAACGCAGATTGCGGGTATGGGATAGATTTAAGAATTCAAAGCATTGTTAGAGATACGGCGGAGAAGAAGAAGTAAATAGAATTCTATATAAAAGAGTTAGAATATGAATTTTAGAACGAAATTAAGGAGTTTAGAAGCTTTCGAAGATTTGTTCAATCACGATAATACTATAGGTGTACAGTACGTATACTACAGTAAAATACGGTTCAGATAGCCATCATCATCATCATTTATGGTATAGGACGTCCACTGCGGAACATAGGCCTCCAACCGGTTTCCAGGGCGAGCGATCTTGTGCGGCCTCCAACCAACGGCTCCCAGCAACCCTCATCAAGTCTTCCCTCTATGTAAATGAGGGTCATACTACGCTGCGCTTTCCAGTGCGTGGTATCCACTCGAGAACCTCTCTGCCCGATGGTCGTCCGTTAAGATACTCAAGTCAAAAACGTAACTGACTTTATGATGCTACATAAAACTATGGTATCTCACTATGCGCCTCATAAAAATGCTTAAGGTCGCTTACGTTCCATGCAGAGAGTATACAATGTATTCCTCTACGAGATCTAATTTTTGTATTTTTGAAGAGTTTCGTAGACAAACTAAAGTGGCAGGAGTGCGGAGCATATAGCTCGAAGAACTGACGGCCGTTGGGGCGCAAAGGTCCTTGAGTGGAGACCTGATAAAGGCGTTGGGTACAGGCTGCACTAGATCGGTCGCTTTGGAAATCTATTGGAAGAGATATAAATAAATATTAGCGCTGTGTGAATGCTGGACATTTCACACAGCGCTATCTAGCCCAAAACTAAGCAGAGCTTGGGAACCAGATAACTGATAGAATACTTATATACATTTTTTTTGAAAACACATACTACTAATTAATTAACACTCTCACACTAATGTATTCTGCCCGTCCTTACCTATGGTGCCCAAACTTGGTCATTGACAGAATCTCAAAAGTCCAAACTCAAGGTTTGCCAAACAGCCATGGAACGCAGCGTGTTAGGGATAAAGAGAATCGTAAGGATCCGCAATACCACCCTGCGCGCGAAGACTGGCATCGCAGACGTTGGCGACAAGACTACCAGGCTGAAGTGGTACTGGGCGGGTCACGTCAGTCGTATGGTCACAGACAAATGGGCAACAGTCACCACACAATGGGTGCATGCAGATGGGCGTCGAAGCCGGGGCAGGCCGAGGAAGCGTTGGCGTGACGACCTCGATGCATTCCAAGATGGCTGGTGGGACGTGGCGGGTGATCGTGAGATGCGGAGGAACAGGGGGGAGACCTTTGCCCAGCAGTGGGAAAATATAGGTTAAATAATAATAATAATACTTATATTATATAGAGAAACAACTAGACCCGGTACAAATATCTGTAGATTGTCTAAACATTTGTTCCGCGGCGGAAATCGAACCCGCTACCTCCTGCGTCTCAGCCGGCTATTCGCCCACTGCGCCACGGAGGTCGCAGTTATGTGCTTAGTACTGAATGTCTTATGGCTGATGATGATGATAATGATACAAAACTAATATCTGTAGTTGAGCTCCTTGAAAGAGGTCGTCTGGGAAAGTCTCTCTTCTCCTCTGTCCTCTGCTTCTATTTTTGACATATCAATGGCGTAGCGTAGTAGGGACGGCAGGGCGTCCCGCCCCGGGCGGCACCTTTAGGGGGCGGCAAAATTTAACAATAAATAATAATAATATCTTGTAAATATTTGAACCATTTCATATTTATGTCGCTAAAGTAATGCCAGCTGTGGGAGAAGTATTTCAAAATTGACATTGATCCAAAATTATTTAAGATTTAACAATGAGTATTTTAAAGCTAACCAATCTGGCTATCTTGTCTGTTGAGTAAGAGGTGTGTGATTTTATAGACGTTGCCTGTTGTTGCAGAAAGGTTCTTTAGATTTACTGTCTATCAAATTGAAATACCAAAATGTGAGGGCGGAAAAATTATCTTCTGTCCTGGGCGGCAGACACCCACGCTACGCCACTGGGATATAGGTAAAATTACAGGTGTACAAGACTCATTGTGACTATTGAATGGATTTATTACAAACTCGGGTATTTTCAAGAGCTAGGTCCCTGCTAAATTGTAGTACATATGAGGTCAAAGGTGTCACGTTTGGTCAGAAATGAATGTTATTGTTTAGATATACCTAGTGTTTGAGTTGGAATAGCAATCAAGGCGGAAGCCCCGCGAACGACCGCACACTATTCCTTAGTTTATCGCTTATTTATTGAGTATCGAGTGTGAAGAAACAAGTTGGGTAGAATTGGCGTGCTCCATAAATTACAATTTTAAAAAGAAAAAATAAATCACACTTCTTACTTTCCATCACACTAATATTATAAATGCGAAAGCTTGGATGTTTATTTATTCATAACGTCATAACCTACTTACCTCCTCAAATTTTTTATTTTTTTATTACCTATTATAATGTGTGTTTCGTCCAACATACCTCAGTGCCTTAAGACGAAAGTCTACAATCAGTGTGTGTTACCAGTGATGACATATGGAACCGAAACGTGGTCCTTCACTATTGGCCTTATGAATAAGCTCAGAGTCGCTCAACGAGCTATGGAGAGGGCTATGCTCGGAGTTTCTCTACGGGATCGAATCAGAAATGAGGAGATACGTAGGAGAACTCAAGTCACCGACATAGCCCGACGTATTAGCACGTTGAAGTGGCAATGGGCAGGTCATATAGCGCGCAGAACAGATGGCCGATGGGGCCGAAAGGTTCTCGAGTGGAGGCCACGGACCGGCAAGCGCAGCGTAGGACGTCCACCCACAAGATGGGCAGACGACTTGGTAAGAACCGCAGGTCGGCGTTGGATGCAGGCCGCTTCCAACCGCAGTTCCTGGAGACCAATGAGGGAGGCCTTTGTCCAGCAGTGGACGTCCTACGGCTGATATGATGATGTGTGTTTCATTTTACTATAGTAATATGTCACTTGCTTTATGTTATCTGTGCTGTTATCGTGTGTCAAAATTGTTTTTAATTACATTTCATTTTTAATTACTAATATTATTAATGCGAAAGTAAGGATGTTTATTAGTTACTCAATCACACCGTAAGGGCTCAATGAAATTGGATACATGTAGATTATGACCTGGATTGAATCATAGGCTTAACTTTTTATTGGTAAACCACGCGTGCGCTTGTTAATTAATAATCTTTCTAATCGATGATATTCTATAGCAACATGTTGCTCTCTTTTTTAGGGTTCCGTACCCAAAGGGTAAAACGGCATCCTATTACTGAGGCTCTGTCTGTCCGTCTGTCACCAGGTTGTATCTCATGAACCGTGATAGTCAGACAATTGAAATTTTCACAGATGATGTATTTATTTTTTCGCTATACCAACATATACTAAAAACAGAGTAAAACATATATGTAAGGGGGGCTCTCATACAACAAACGTGATTTTTTTGCCGTTTTTATAGATAATGATACGGAACCCTTCGTGCGCGAGAACGACTCGCACTTGGCCGGTTTTTTATTTTCTTGATTTGTTGGTTAATTGTACAGAACTGTTTCAAACGGTTCTTATGGTTTTGATAAAACACTTGGGTTTTAGGAGCTAAGAAACGATCGTCTAGTTCTCGACTAAAAATGGAACTATATTTTTCCTACATAACGCTTATTTCTAATAGTGGCTTCCCTAATGTGTTAAAGTCTTTAAACTGACTGGATAACTGGTTATTAAATAAACAAGGTCCTAGAGCTGGGAAGTCAATAACATTGATTAGAGGTCAAAGTTGCGTAGACGCGTTACGGCGTAGCGCTTCGTACCACTTTGATCGGAGGCCAAAGTTGCGTAGACCTTTTACGGCGTAGCGCTACTTAGCACTCTGATGCTTGATGCTGCAGCGCACAGTCCGCACATCACAATCATATAAAAATGTGTTGGCGTGATCCACAAATGATTTTCGCTATTACTATTTTTATTTCATTTTTTTATTTATTTATTTGTCTTAAATAACTAGTTAATGAGATTATACAGCCAGTTACATGTCTCTCTCGATATAACTAAATTATCAAAAAAACAATCCTACAGCAGAGAATAATTTAAGATTTTAATTACAATAAAGATAGATATACTCGTAAGTTTATAAATTAATGAGTGTCAAACAATTTGCATGACACTTTAATATATCATTTCTCTGTCTGTTTCAATATGCATTGTATATTGTGTCATCATCATCCCACCCGCCTTAGGACGTCCACTGCTGAACATAAACCTCCCCATAGACTTCCACAGCGTCTGCTAATGTTATAAACGTATCTAAGTGCCTATTTCACCATCTCTAAGTAACGCTATAAGAAAAGCTTATAAAATATATATACGTCTTTTGTTTTCACACGAAAACCAATAAAGAGACAATTATATTTATGATATAGGCACTAATTCTTCTTGCCAATGACCAATTCTTAGTTCCACTGCACGATGGTAGCGTGATAGATAATCCAGAGGCCAATCAAGTATAAAGCATTAACAACTACCCTTCCACCGACTCGAGGACTATAACTCTCGCTTATCGGAGGCTATTTGCTAAGCGGTGGCGTTTTGCTCGTCATGTGACGGATGATGCGATTGGTTTCGCTGTAAATAAAATGGGAAACTACTGTCTCATTGATATACTTAGATGAAAGGCCATAAATGTAGCCGCGAGAAATGATATAAATAGATATCAAGACAGAAATATTTTTATCTTCATAAAAAAAAACACTTTATATACAGGTTGCTTCGAAATAAATTTGACTTGTCTTTTTTGCTAATCATGATTCAAAACATCTTGACCTTCAGATGCTGATGATGAAAATAATCGAATTTCGATAACTCGAAAAACAAACATTGAGCGTGTGAGGACTGACGCCCTTTATTCTTTATTGTACACTAGAAAATAAATTAAAAAGTACAGAAATAGAGGACATGTACAAAGGCGAGCTTAACCCTAGGAAGAGTTTTGTTCCAGCAATTCTTTGAGGCTAGAGAGAGAGAGAGATACTTTAAAGGTAGGTGCGTGTACAAGAATCATAAATATGTACATATATCTTAAAAATAAAACGAAATATACCAAAAGTAACTATTAATTCTAAAAATATAATAAATAAAAGAAATGATACAGACAAAAAAAAATTATGCCATTCCGTGTTTACCATACGTATTAGAATCACCAAAATATGAAATCGCAAAGTATTTAGTATTTATTTATTTCCACTTATATAGATTTTTACGACGGGTTCCCAACGAGTTACATCCAAAATAATCACAGTTTCCCAACGTGTTACACTGCGACAGGAGGTGTGACTAGTTGGGAATAATTTATAAAAATAATGTAACAAGTAGCAGTGTTACTCGATGGGAAGATATATCCCAACGTGTTACACGTATTTATTTGTCAAAAATAAAATAGAAAGAATACAGTAGAACTCACTGACCCGCCCGCGGCTTCGCACGCGTGGTTTATTAGTAAAAACATTACCCTCCTTCTTCGCAGTCGAGTAAAAAGTGGCCTGTTTCCCAATCCCGGTCACAATCTACATATGTATATACCAGCGGTACATAGGGAGTGCATTTAAAGAATACCTCATAATTTTACCCTTTTACTCTATCCTTACTCTATAAATCTTGTTTGAAGTTGGTACATTATTCTTCGGCCCACCAGTGGGAAGGTACTGGTATAGTGGTCCTCAGCACATGCTTTTTCTTATTATTGAAGTGAGACCTTCTTTAGGCGCGTTGGGCATTTTTGAGATGGGAAAAAACCATTGAACTCACAACACTGTTACCGTTACCGACACCTCTGTATATAATTTGATTTCTTTTTTAGTTTGTGGAGGGGATTAGGACCACTTTCTTAGTAAATTTTCATGTTTATCTGTCATGATCATTTTGCAGCATCCAAATTTTTGAAGTGAAAACTTTTTCAGGCGCGTTGGGCATTTTTGAGATGGGAAAAAACCATTGAACTTGCGACACTGTTACTATTACCGACCTTTGTACATAAGTGTCTCGTACAAGTTTTCACTGCTGTCGGCACTCCCGGAGTGGCAGTTTTTTATTACTGAAGTAAAACTTCTTTACGCACGCTTGACTCGGGGAGTAAACTGGTGGAGAATGCGTTACGAAAAGTGCGAACGGAAGTTGAGAGGGAGATATAAGTTAGTGAAGATAGAAAGAGAGAGAATTACGTTTCGTATATTTTTAAACGTTAATGTGCGAGTGCGAGTTGCGTCTGTCCAAAATGAACATTTTTCGTATTATCATTTCGTTCTTGAACAATTTAAAAATTAATATTTTGATAAAGAAGATTTACTTCAGTCGTTTTTTTTATTATTTCGAGCCTGTACTGTCCCACTGCAGGGCAAAGGCCTCCCTTCCTTCCACTGCACTCTATCATGCGCGTGTGTGGTCTACTCTTCCATATACGAGTCAAATTCGTCTTTCCATCGGCGGCGTCGCGGTCTGCCGCGTGCTCGTTTTCTGTCTTTTAGGATCCGCTCGGTGGTGGATTTTGCCCATAACTCCTCCGATATGCGGCAGACGTGCTCATGCTTCTTCTTAGCGTCTGAATATTTATTTGTTCTTAGATGAGCAGCATTATTAATCGTATATCTAAATTACGGTGTTGAAAATGTTCACTTTTGTAGTAATGCCCAATTAGTTCACAGTAGTATTCGAGTTTGTTTTTAAATGAGTTTATTAACGACAGAAAAAGACTTTTCTGACAGTATGTATCAACTATGGATCACCGTTACTAAGGAAATGAGTTATTTGTTATTATCGAACGTGACAAATATTTCGCCAGATTAATAGTGTCAGGTGTGGCCGTATTCAAATCCTCCGCGCAGGTATCCAGCCATAAGGAGAAGAATGGCAGGTGCTGCCACAGCTGCATAGGATCACCAAAGGACAATAACCTGAAAGAACAGCGAAAATGCCAGGCATCAGTAGTACTTACGGTACCTCGGTGGAACATTCTCCCCAGTCTCCGCATGACACCTTACCTAGAAGAAAAGTGCAAAAGCTACCCATCGATAGTACTTCCCCGCCGCTGCACGCAAGGTATATGAACTTCTGGTAAAATACGTAGGGTACAAGAAAGTGATAAATAGGCACTAACCTGGAAGAACAGTGTGAAGGCCACCCATTGGTAGTATTTTCCGTACCGCCGAGGAGAGTTCCCCGCCCCCCGCACCCCGGGGTAAGCGCCCGCCTCGCCAGCTACCGTGAAGGTGGAGTGGATCCAACAGTATGTGTTTAGAACGTCTTCTGGTATATCCCTGGGGAAGAGATGATGATGAGGAAACTAGTGTAAATACTTCAGTTTAAAATAAAATAGAATCCTCATTCTTTCCAAGCTTGTGCTATCGTATATGCGACTATTCTAAGACTTACACGTAACTATCAAAAATCATAATTTTAGGTATGTATGAACCTATTTGTTAATTAAAATGGCAAAAAAAACTTGACAGTAGCACCTACAGTTAAAAATTCTACTGGTAATTTCTGCTTCTCTTATTTTACGAAGACTATTCTGTTCAATTTCCAATTTATAATACTAGATATATACTTACAAAATGGTGTTTATTTAATAATTTTCGCTTTTGAAAACGCTCACATTTTGTACAGAGACATCTACAATTAACAACGTCCAACACAACAAAACAACTCTCAAAATGAAATCTTCCATTTCTACGATTTAACTCAGAGCGCCACTACAAAGGAAAAACCATTTCCTCAAAACGAAAACAATTTTGCACGTCTAAATTCATAACAGCGCCATCTTTCAAACTTTCTCTGCACTACGTTGACTATCTTTGTCCCGTTTAGTTAGTTACCTGGTGTGTATGCAGTCTATAGGGTTTCCCACTAGATGGCGTGTGGTGAGGGCGGCACTCGCTGCTAACAAGGCTGCCGTGGTCGCACCGCAGTGGAGTCGGAATGCAAGAGAATCTATCTTCGGGTTCACTCCTTGCTGTTTGACAAAGATCATTTTATTATCCTCCAACGAAGGTAATGTATAGCAACGAAACTGATTCCAACTTCAGGAAAAATCTTGTCATCAACCCTCACTCGTAGCTGCGGTCATAAAACGCCTTGATTATAGCAAAGAGGCCTTGATTTATCGTAGCGGCACGTTTTCGTGTTTTTTTAGTATATCGCGGCACTATGCAAATCAAGACACAGCCTTCAAAACTTATATATAGCCTACTATAAAATATCGGATTATTTAGATGATAGAGAAGCTTGGGATTGAAATAGCTCCAACTCGTTCAAAATAATACAATTTAGACGTAAAATGTATTCTAAAAGGATCATTAAAAAACAACCAGCCTTGTTTCTTGCCTTTCTTTCCTGGCTTGGTCGCGAAGGAACAGGCAGTAAAATTGACGTTTCAAAGTGATCCTTGTGATTTTAATGAATAAATGATTTTGACTTTGACTTTGACTTCCAAGAAGTCTAATTACTGTTTCGTCAGATGCCTAATAAACCAATCATATTGTGTTCATAGAACAATCGTAAAGTGAGCATTATGAATTGGAAGAAAAACCTTTCTGAAGTGAATAATTTCAAAACTTTTATTGCCAGGACAATAATAGACAAAAGCAGAACAAATATACATACAGCACAGCAGTCGGTTAGTATTATGCAGCGTAACTAATTAATATTGCAGTTATAAATGCAGTGTGCATAATTGTGACTATTTTCGCATGTAGAGTTTGTTACTGGATGCGGAACTGTAAGATAGCTTTATTCTTGTACGTCTACCGGGGGGTAGTTTATCGCGCCTATTTATGAGGCTATGTGGCGTTCTTTATTAACCCATAGCACTATAACGGCTTGATTACATTTATTTATGGGATCAGGTGATACAGCCGCAACAAACGGTAGCAATGACCATAACGGATTTAAACTGGCAACATCTCAGTCAGCTAATCGACCACCACTTCACAAGTCGTCAAAGTTCTTGATGAGTCGATCTCAAATGTGAAACTGATTGAAACAATTGAGTTACCGTATTTAATGGGCGGTCTTATCGCTAAAAGCGATCTCTTCCAGGCAACCTTTGTAGGAACATTTACGAGTAAAATTATCAAAACGAATGCTCCATGTTAACACTTTTTATTTTCCTCTTCAAATGAAGCCTGAAGCACTATTTTAATTAGTCCAAAAAAGCTCTCGGTCTGGGGATAATAATCAATAAGAATTGTTCTACAAATTTTTTTCTATAACATTCAAATACAAACACTAATATTTTACTTAGAAAACTTTCGTGATTGATTTCAATCATTATTATAAATACGGGATTTATCACGTACCGTCTTATCGGTGTTTCGACCGACAATGTTTCGGTTCAATTCGTGAACCTTCATCAGGGTGAGTGCGATCCGCTCCGAATAACGTCTCGCCTCGCACTGCGCGCCGCTGCTCTCTGCGCGCGAGTGGACGGGCGGGGTGGTGGGGATTGAGTCAACGAAAGCACAGTGCGTTGACCCGCTGTGTCATCATCCAAGAACTACAGAAGAGAGTAGCAGTGATGATAATGATGATGACACAGCGGGTCAACGCACTGTGCTTTCGTTGACTCAATCCCCACCACCCCGCCCGTCCACTCGCGCGTAGAGCAGCGGTGAGCAGTGCGAGGCGAGACGTTATTCGGAGCGGATCGCACTCACCCTGATGAAGGTTCACGAATTGAACCGAAACATTGTCGGTCGAAACACCGATAAGACGGTACGTGATAAATCCCGTATTTATAATAATGACAAACGCTAATAATTTATTTTACATAAAACATGGGTACAAAGCGTCCTCTGCCTTCTGTTTTAGATAAAAAAAAACTGTATTAAAGAAGACAGTTTCATCCCCGAAACAATGCTCTTGTAGCAAACTTAAATAAAAATTAGACTCCAGCTTTTCGTATAAGTCTAATATCCGAGGGAGTCCGTACCTCCTTTGGGACTCATAGATTATTTATGTGCGTCTCCATAGATACACGCTGGCAGTAAAACCACACAATCTCGGACATTTGTTGGTTTTCCAAATATACTTGGCGGACTACAGGCTTATTCTGTTGGTCATCTTTTATTGAGATCTTTATGGGACGTAAAAAGCGTGGGGTTTTTGATTATTGACGGTAATGTCTATAGATACATTGATTGTTTTATTTTTTGTTTATACCTGACGGCTAATAATATTGACTGTTTATCTTTATAAGATTTACTGGCTGACCAATCCGCCGCTTCGCACGCGTAGTTTTTCAATAAAAACATTACCCTCCTTTGCGCAGTTAGAAAAAAAGTAGCCTATGTTACTTTAGATGAATGTAGCTTTCCAATAGAGAAAGAACTTTTGAAATCGGACCAGTAGTTTTTGAGTTTATTCATTACAAACGTACACACGAAAATACAAATCTTTCCTCTTTATAACATTATTGGTATAGATAGATATAGATAGAACTGAAAATAACTTCAATAGATAACTTATAGTTATAATAGATTGTCCTGAGCTACTGAGTAAAATTGTTATTCATGCCCCGTCCAAAAAAACTCGATTTAACCCCTCAATTTCTTTACCTATTGTTGGCACAAACTACATGCAAATGCTACGTGATCTATTCATTAAGTGTTGCAGGCACCCTGATTTAGACCTACGAGATCTATTCTGTACGAACTGTTATGGGTCTCTTATAGAAAGGGTTTTTAAAAAAAGATTATTTAGGATTTTAAACAGCCGTCTAGCTGGGTTGGATACTGGATCGAGACTGACTGAACGGATAGGATGGATGAATGAAGTGCTAGGGCTATGAAATGCTGAGTGGACAGGAATGGGCTGGAGTATGCAATATAGGGTGCATTATATTTATATAACACCTCCCTGGGGTAGACTAAACTTCGGGGTTGAAATTTCGAAGTTTGGGAAGAGAGTTTACGTGTTGGTTCTAATACTTGGTGATGGGATAGATTCTAAATTCGGTTGGCGTTTACTAATTTTGATAGGGATGACAGGTTCGGGATTTGGTGTCTGGACTACAGGCGGGTTTACTGGAATGGATTGGGAAAAGGTAATGAAGTGACGGGATAGACGGCTGTGTGATTTAATATATAAAAATAGTTTAAAAATACAAAAAGTTATGATAAAACAAATAATAATAATTAATACTATAGAGTAATGACTCTCGTATTTTATAATCTGATGCTGGTTAATAATTTTATTTGCCTCATCTGACATTGATTTCAATTTTGATTTTGTTTCAATAGTGAATGCGTCTAAGTCAAAGTTATTTAGTTTAATACGAGGTTCATTACTTATTTCCAATTTAAACTTATCCAAGGTACAACAAGAATCATTTATTATATTAAAATCAGAATGAGTTACAGTGACGTTAATTTTAATATTATTAAATTTAGGTATAAGTTTAGTACTCTTACAGTATGCAAAACAATTGTTTGGGATATTTAAAATTCCCGTTCCGATAATATTTATTTCTACGCTTTTCTGATTTGGGCATTCTATATATAGTTTATTACTCTGAGATTGGACATAAATCCAATTACTATTATACAGTGGTTTCCATAAATCTAGGTTTCCATGAATGAAGTCAGTTTGGCACTGCACTGGTAGGGCACTTATCACGTTCGAGATTAATTCACTTTCACAACTGGGGTTTGCACTAGTAGGGAACACGGTCATGACGTCACAGATATACTCGCGGGGTGTTATCGCTCTGCATTCTTTCAGTGATTCGAGGTTACAGTATTCAGATTTGTCTTTGGTCATTGCGATGTACTTACTACTAGGAATGATAAAACTAAATGAATTCGGTTTTACACTATTATGTGGAGTCGGTAATGCTATAGTATGAAACAAATTAAATTCCTTAGGGGATACTAAAGGTATTCTTAATATAAAGACAATTTTGTTATTTAAGCTGTAACAAATAACATTGGATATGTTCATTAAAATATAAATGTTACTTAATTCTAAGCTAACAGGCAGTTTTAGATCTACAGGTATGTGTCTGTAGTTATCGACAAGCTCTTGGTATAATTGTGTGGGAGGCAATACGGCCGGATGGAGAATGTTTTGACTACTGAACATGATAGCGTTTGTTATGTCTTCTAATTGGAATGATAAGGTAAGTATGGAAGCTTCTAAAGAATTTAAGATTGAATTAATATTAGCTTTTATATTTAAATCATTAGAAATCATTGAATAATTTCGGAATTTCACCGTGAGGTTGTCGATAGCTTCATTAAGCATGGCTTCATTAATTTTGATAGTATGTAAAGTATTATTAAATTTAGACAAAACGGAAGTTGTTACCAAAATATTTTCTTTTATTAATGAACCCAGGCTTTTTTCATTATTTTGAATAGTTTGTATGGCATTGTCATATTTAATAGCATCGTCCTCGTCTAGAGTCCCAAAGATAGTTTTGGATAAGGTGCCGATACCTCCTATCCATGCGCCTCGTTTGAATCTGTTGTTATTTACTAGATGAATGATGGAGGAATATTCAGAGACAATATCATTATACCTAACTGTAAGTGGTTCTAATACGTTTTGGCATTCCAAATAGCTTGGGGTTTCAACTTGGATTTGGCTGCATATGAAACGGATTGTACCTAATATAGAGTTAATGTTTTCAATATGAGGTCCAATGTAGGAAATATCATATGGGGTAACTATATCTAAATGGCCAATATTCATTTTGAGTTCACCAATTGGGTCAAAATAAATACCGGAACTTGAGTTGATAGGTTGAACATATTCTTGTTGACCTTGGGCCAGTACGCTGTAATAAAAGAAATAACGCAATTACTTCTAAGCTGAACTACTCTAAATATAAACTATTCTTATTAAAATATACACTCATTAAGTTTTGAGTTTAAACCTAAATATCTACATTTACCTATATTGATCATTAAAAATAATAATAATAAAGTAATAATGTTGAGTAATGTTCTGGACAACATTGGATAAAATTTAAAATTATATTTATTTATATAATATAATATACTGTAGGTACCTATGACATATAGGTTACGATTACGTAAAATACTAAACTAAAGGTTCACTATGGATTTCCACATGTTTCACTTCATCATAGTGATGTTTTACATGGCGTCTATTAATAAGTAGTGATAAGGTATGATTGCCATGTATTTTGACAACCTTGTACGGACCTTTCCAGATGGCCGATAGAGCTTTGCGCAACCTAAGGTGGTTTTTTAATAGGACATAATCGCCTACCTTATATTCGACTGGGCGAGTACGCGAGTCATAATAAGTTTTGGAGTTTGTTTTAGATTTATGAATGTAATCTAAAGCTTTATCGCGTGCGTGTTTCATGCGATGTTGTAGGAGTTTTACATATTCAGGATATGTAGTATTCGAAGAATCGTCATAGATAGAGTCTGGGATATTGGGTTTGTGTCCGAATAATAATTCATATGGTGAGTAATGTGTAGTTGAATGGATTGCGGTATTGTAGGCTAACATGGAGGTATATACATATTGCGGCCAGTTATCCTGGTTCTCGTTAACATATGACTTAAGGTATTCTTTAAGGGTGGAATGTGACCTTTCTAAGGCTCCTTGTGTCTGCGGATGGTAGGGTGACGACCATAACTGTTTGATCTTTAAGAAATCGCATGTTCTTTTAAAGACTTCCGCTGTGAAATTTGTACCTTGATCGGTTAAAATGTGTTTGGGGATTCCAAATAAGGATATAAAATGAAGCAGACAGTCACTGGTTTCTGCCGCTGTATTACTGCGAATGGGATATGCTAATGAAAATTTAGTCAGGTCGTCTTGCATAGTCAGGATATATTTTAATTTGGCTGTGCCGGATTCGGGCAGAGGTCCTACGATATCAAGGGCTAATCTTTCGAATGGTGATGTTGAAGTGGATGTTATCACCATCGGCGCTCTGTTCATTTTTCGCAAGGCTTTATTAGTTTGGCAGGACGGACATTTTTTAACATAGTTCTCTACGTCACTACCCATATTCTTCCAGAAGAATCTTTCCTTTATGCGGCTTAACATTCTCGTGGACCCTAGATGTCCGGCGATTGGGATATCATGATTTTCTTTAAGGATTTTGGGGATTTCACTCAGTGAAGGATATATGATATTATTATGGTAAATGTGGATTCCTATATTGTTACCTTCAAACAAATAGGCTAACATGTTATAAATTTTCGCAAACGAATGTTTATCAAAAGGATTTCTAAAATCTGATGTGCTGATTTCATTTACTGTAGGATATGACATAATTATTTCATCGCGTGCATATTTTAGGGATTTAAATATGTCAGGGTATGAGTGATCGTCAAAATGGTGCACTTTTGTAAACAAAAAGAGGTAAGTTTTATTCTGAATTGTAAGAGGTAAACATGTATGTAGGGTTCTTTCTAATTTTAGGAATTCATCGCGTTCGGGGCTTGGACAATTACCAAGTACTTCTTGAACATAGGGCATGGATTCATCCATGTCTAACGAGGTAGGTATTATTATTATTTTTTGTGTTCCTTTCAGTAAGTTTTCGTTATGTTCTGTTATAGTAGTATTATATAATTTGGTAGTTGATTTTAGGAATTTGGTATAAGTTTCGTCTGGCATCTGTAGATTTTCAGGCGCTGACGATGGAATTTCTGGATTTAAGTAAGGGGATACAGGTAAGTTTTCAGGTATTGGAGCAGGAGTTTCTGGATTTGGGTAAGTGGATGCAGGTAAGGTTTCAGGTACTAGAGTAGGAGTTTCTGGATTTGGGTAAGTAGATGCAGGTAAGGTTTCAGGTACTAGAGTAGGAGTTTCTGGATTTGGGTAAGTAGATGCAGGTAAGGTTTCAGGATTTTGCCAACTTGTTGAAGGTTGGAGTTCTAGCTCTACACGTGGTTCAATTGGTGTTGAGAGAGGATCTACGGGAACAGGAAGATTCAAAGGGCTGAAGCCAAAATCTTTATCATCAATTGGACTAAAATCTATTCGTATCCATTCATCGAGGGTTTCCTGAGGAATTTCAGGTAAAGGTGTTTCCTGTGGGAGTTCATTATTGGGATTAGTGTCATTAGGATTTGGATTCAAGTTGTCTTTATTTTCAGGGTATACAGGATTTACTGGATATCTGGAAAGAGCGTCAGCGGCGGAGTTCAATTTCCCCTTTCGGTATACGATTTCATATTCATACTCTTCTAGCTTTAGCCGCCAGCGTTGAAGTTTGCTACTAGGATCTTTGTGATTGAACAGCCATTTTAAGGGTCTGTGATCAGTTACAATTTGGAATTTGTGTCCATAAAGATATGGACGGAAGGTTTTACAACCATATAGAATGGCTAACAACTCTTTTTCGGTTGTGCTATAGTTGGATTCGCTCTTATTTAGGGTACGTGACGCGAAGGCCACGGGTTGGTCTTTACCGACAGCTCCTTGCGAGAGCACGGCACCAACGGCATAGTTAGAGGCATCGCAGGTAAGGATGAAAGGTTGAGAGAAATCGGGATAGATGAGTAATGGAGCGGATGTTAATTTATGTTTCAAAGTTTCGAAAGCGAGTTGCTGTTGATTTTCCCATTTAAATGTTATGTCCTTTTTTAAAAGGCTCGTAAGGGCTTTTGCAGTTTTGGAGAAATCAGGGATAAATCGGCGATAGTAGGAAACTAAACCAAGGAATGATTTAATATCTTTAGGGGATTTCGGGATTGGAAATTCAGTGACGGCTTTTATTTTGTCTGGATTTGGCTTAACGCCCTGTTCAGTGATTACATGACCAAGATAACAGACTTCACGTCGTAGGAACTCACATTTATCGGGCTGTAATTTTAGGTTGAAATCTCGGATTCTTTGGAAAATCGACCTGAGGTTTATAATATGGCTGGGGAGATCGAAAGCATAACAAACAACGTCATCTAAATAAACAAAGCATCGGATGCCTTGGAGCCCAGATAGAGCAGAATTCATTAATCTTTGAAACGTGGAAGGGGCATTTTTGAGCCCAAATGGCATTCTTAAGAATTGGAAATGTCCTTCCGGGACGTTGAAGGCTGTTTTGGCTTTGTCGGCTTCATTTAAAAGAATTTGATGGAAACCGGATGCTAAATCCAAGGTCGAGAAGTATTTACTATGGCCAAGTTGATCTAATATTTCTGTGATCTGTGGTATGGGATAAGTGTCACCGATTGTGACATCATTGAGTTTTCTATAGTCAATAACGACTCGCCATTTTTGGGTGTTAGAAGCATCTAGTTTTTTTGGAACAACCCATATGGGTGAAGACCAAGGTGAATCAGAAGGCTCGACAATATTTTGTTCTAGCATCTTGTCGATTTGGTTACGGACCTCTGTTTTATGGATTTCTGGAAATCGGTAAGTTTTAGTGTGGATTGGTATATCTGTTGTTGTTTTTATCTCATGTTTCAGGGCATTTGTATGGGTAAGATTTTCTCCGGGAAGATGGAAAATATCTGAAAATTCAGTGCATAGCTGCAGAAGAGCATCTTTTTCCTCGCTGTTAAGGTGTGAGACACGCAATTGTTTTAAGACTTCTTTTGTTCGTGTAACATTATTCGTTGTAGTTGTAGTACGTATATGGTTAATAGCATTAGGAAGATCTTCTTGGAAATTTGATGGATCAGTTGGGACAAGTTTTAAATTAAGATTTGATTTTAATGTCAATGGTTCTTCTGAAGTATTTACTACAGATATATTTATTCTATTATTTTCTTTGACGCGTACTATACAATTTGCTATCAAAAGATCTTTGGATAATTTGTGATCGAGTATTAACCCTTCTTTTATTTCAGGATTTCGGACAGAACATTCAATAATGGTTTCGGTTCTTGCAGGAATTAAATATGCTGGATCATGAAAATGTAACTTCAAGGGTGATTTACCAATATGAA
Organism: Philereme vetulata; assembly: GCA_918857605.2. NCBI lineage: Eukaryota > Metazoa > Arthropoda > Insecta > Lepidoptera > Geometridae > Philereme > Philereme vetulata. The sequence continues at coordinate 4,402,501 of OU975482.1, forward strand.
GAGAATTGTTTGTGTAATCTATATTACAGCTATATGCGTTTAGCATATCGGATCCTATAATACCATCGTAAGGTAAGTGTATTTTATCAATGACATGAAATTTATGTGATATTATGTTGGATTTTGATATTTTAAGTTTTAATTGGAAGTGACCTCGGGTTTTAATAGCTTCTTCTGATGAATCTATACCTTTTAACTGGATTGTTTCTCTTACAAGCTTTGGATGTCTTTCTATACAGGAATGTTTTAATAGGCTTACAGAAGATCCTGAGTCTACGAGCAGGACTAAAGGGATATCTGATACGGGAGATTCGACGAGAACATGAGGTAATAGTACTATAGCAGGATTATTCGTAATTTCGAATATGTTAGATTTGGAAGTCTGAGGCAGATTTGCACTCTGCACGGATACAGTGGGTTTTGGCAGACCAACATTTTTGTGTTGCTGCGCGGATACAGTGGATTTTGGCAGACCAACACCTTTGTGTTGCTGCGCGGATACAGTGAATTTTGGCAGACCAACATCTTTGTGTTGCTGCACGGAAACAGTGGATTTTGGCAGACCAACATCTCTGTGTTGCTGCACGGATACAGTGGATTTTGGCAGACCAACATCTTTGTGTTGCTGCACGCATACAGTGGATTTTGGCAGACCAACATTTTTGTGTTGCTGCACGGATACAGTGGATTTTGGCAGACCAACATTTTTATGTTGCTGCGCGGATACAGTGGATTTTGACAGACTATCATGTAGCGATGTCTGTGAAGATTTCGACGATCTGGTTTTAGGGATTTGATTAATGGCATCGATTTTGAGATTACTAAGCCCCGTACGACGCCGGGACGAGACGATTAATCGTTTTTTGTTTCAGTATCAACGGTATCATAACCTTCTTCCTCAACTGAGTCATTTGGACGTTCTTCATCATGAGCTTCAGCAGTAAAATGGATACGATGAGGTGAGCTTGATTTATTTTGGTTGAACTTAAAGCGGTTATTGTTATATTCACGTTTGCGACATTGTTCCAAAGTATGTCCTGGTGTTTTGCAATATCTGCAGATTGGTGCAGAAGAATCATTATTATTGGTAGACCGATTTGGATAGAAATCTGGTTTAGGCCTAGATTGATTCGAGTTTGAGAAAGGCTGTTAGTTCGGATTTCGTCGCATAGATTGAAAATTTGACCTTGATGTGTTAGGTTTTTCTTGGCGTGTGCTAGACAGGCTTTGTTTAAACAAGGATTGTTGGATTTTCTCCTCGGAAATAGCAATGTTTACGGCTTCATTGAGTGTCTTAGGAGACTTACATCTAACGATGTTGGATATACGGGGTGTCAAACCCATTTGGAAATGATGGAGGGCTAATTCCTCCATGGCTGCTGTGCGTCCTACCATTTCTTTGTTTTTATGGCCATGCGAAATGGATATCTCTGTTAATAATTGCGAAAGGCATGTGTCTATTCTTAAAGCGTACTGGCTCACTGGTTCGTTTGGTTGTTGTTTACATTCCTGTAAATCAGTTAGTAAATGGGCATAGTGTTTCCTTTCGCTAAACTGGGTTTTGAGAAATTCTTTCAGTTGCGGCCAATTGGTGAATTCTTTTACAGAGCAAGCAGTTTGTGCTTTACCCTGTAACTGGCAGAGTATGTATTTGAAAATTATGTCTTTTTGAAGATCTGATGCTAATTCATATGCGTTATTACAGTTTACTAAAAAGGAGTTTAGCGTTTCCCTACCACCATCGTAGGGTTTGATAAATTTAAGTAATGTTGATAAATCTAATTCCACTTTAACTACAGGCTGTATTTTTTTTTTAGCTAATGACCTAGTAGTAGGTCCAGGAGGTGGAGGGAAGAGCCCGTCATCTTCAGTGTCTGTGACGGCGGTTTCGGGTTTCGGACTTGGGGCTCTAGTTTCAGACATTTTATAAACGATAACGATTCACACAGTAGTATAATTATGAATGTAGACAAAAGATAAAAATTGTAGAATTAAAATTAATAAGACAAAAGTTTGAGATTCGCAATGACCAAATATGTTTATTCACTTACTTGAGTGTAGACAGAGCGATAACGAGAGCTATCATTTCTACGAAATGCAGGGCTCGGCGGGACGTAGCAGGATGTAGATAGCGCGTCACAGAATAGCGCGTCGCGCTCCGGATCTATGCGTCGCGTCGGATATATGACGCCACGCGTCTTCGGTATGGCTAATACTGGTCACGGTATACGTGAATAGGTATGAGTGATGATGGATCCTTGGATGAGGCCGGCTACAGCACGGGCAAGTGCGTAGCAGTGGGCCTTTCAGGAGCTGGCTTTACGGCTCTGGGGTAAATAGGGCTCGTGGTGCACTATTTATAGAATCGGCACTCACAATTCACAATTCACTAAAGCACTAGAGGCACTCACTCGCGTCGATTTATTAGACTGGGAGACGGTACCGGGGATTTTTTTTTTATTAAAATCCCTTCACGCTGCCACCAAATGTTATGGGTCTCTTATAGAAAGGGTTTTTAAAAAAAGATTATTTAGGATTTTAAACAACCGTCTAGCTGGGTTGGATACTGGATCGAGACTGACTGAACGGATAGGATGGATGAATGAAGTGCTAGGGCTATGAAATGCTGAGTGGACAGGAATGGGCTGGAGTATGCAATATAGGGTGCATTATATTTATATAACAGAACGTAATTCAGCCAGACAACGACTGGCTAGAAGTTACTTTATTAGTGACTATGTATTTAGGTGTACCTATATTAACCTTAAGTCGTACATGTATATTATTCCATGTTATTGTCAAGTGAGCTTTTGCGTACTTATGTTCACATTATTGTTAGTTGTATTGTTACTAAATGTAAATATCTGTAATTAGCTTTCTGCAATTATTACTGTAATCTATATAAAATAAAATAACTGTTGATTTTCCAATAATTATTATTATCAGCCCACTGTGTCCCACTGCTGGGCAAAGGCCTCTCCCCATTCTTTTCAGACACTTCTTTCAGGCGTTAAGATGGTCCAGTCCGCTCGGAAATCAGTGAGCTCATCTCTCCATCTCTTCTTTGGTCTGCCACGACGTTTTCGGGCTGTGTCGGGGTTCCACTCGGTGGTGAGCTTAGCCCACTGATCACCCGACATACGGAATAAATGACCAGCCCAGTCCCACTTGAGTTTGGCGGCTTTCTTAGCTACATCTACGATTTGTATTCGAGAGCTCATCTCCGTTTTGTTCCAATAAATTAAATAAATTAATAAATAGTTGTTAAATACATCTTAGGGATTCCTATTGCTTTTTTGTGGTCTGGTAAATAGTGGCAGTCCGTAGACCATATAGAAGGTGAAGCAGTGATATATATATATATATATGTTATCAATATCATCAAAAACGTTATGAACAAGCCAGCATGTCCTAGAACCAAAAGTGCTATGGTTACCAAATAGTATTCTAATAAGCAGCGATGGGCTTCCAACCTGTCACATGAATGTTATCTACGCAAAAAATGCCATGTACGAAACGAGGTAAGTTCAATTGCTTTTTAAACTTTTTAGAGATAGTCGTGAGTATATGTATATATAGGGTGTTTGATACGCACAAAAGTGAAAGGGGTTATTTTGATAAGCATATTAAACAAATTTGTGAAATGTTTGCAATAGATATGTGAAATTTATTTTGGCATTTAAAAAACACTTTATTAAACTTATGTTGTGCTATTGCATAATGCTTGCCATCTAACTACAGATATACACATCTTGAGATATCACTTGTTGTCCCTTTCTAACCCAAAACCCGCAGCCATTTCCGAAAGAGATAACAAAACGGCCTTTATTTTTGGATGTCGATTGGAAGAGTAGGCAGTAAGTTTTATATCGAATTAACCACTTAAACTTAGTCGATTTTTTTTATTTATTATTTATTTGACATAATAACATACAACTATTAATTAATACACAAAGCATCGTAAAACCTTATAGGTTTGTCTCGGTGCTTAGAGACACTTGAGCTGCACAATTTTTTTAAATAGTACCTATTACTATTGGTACCTACTAGGGAATGCAATCCCGATCCCGCGGGATCCCGATCTCGCGAGATCTCGTGTAATTTTTCGGGATCAATCTCAACGCATCATATGACGAGATCCCGTTCGAGATTGACGGGATTGGGCGGCAGTGGTCAGCGACGCTACACACGTCCACTCGGGGCGCAAGCGGCGCGCTGACTGACGGCCGCGAGCGGCAGGAACGCCAAACAGCGTTAGAAAACTATTCCGACTATTTCCGAATATTAGCGACAGGTGACGATAATTATTTAGTTGGTAAGATTAAAGAATAAAGATTTTTATTTTCTTTCGAGTAATATGTTATTTTAGTTAACCTCACTATCACAAACAAGCAGTTATTAGCTTTTTCAGTCATCCGAATTTAACATTTTTTTTAAACTAGACGGGATCCCGAAAATTCCGGGATCTCGCGGGATTGATATTTCTAATCCCGCGGGATCTCGAATTTGCAATCTCCTACTTAAGTACCTACTTAACCACTTACTTGATTTTCTAAAATACTTATATAAGATAAATAAATAAGAATAATTATATATATTTTATGCATAGGTAATGTTTCAATTACTTGTTAGCTATCCTCAAGAGTATCCATGAAGTATTTTTTTAAATTTATATTTATGAATTTTTGTGTTAGTTTCATGTAAAGTTGGAGCTGGTATCTCATTTGTCAAAGTTGGAATTAGGTATGCAGTGGTGCACCTCCCGTAATAATGAACCGTGATAGATAGATAAATAGATAGATAGATAATTTCTTTATTGCACACCATTAAAAATAAAACAAACAAAAGAGAATACAAAATTAAATCAAAGGTACAATGGGCGGCTTTATCGCTAAAAGGGATCTCTTCCAGGCAACCTTTGGATGGACAGGATCTGTGTGAACAAATGAGAGCGGCGGCGTTAATCAAATAATAACTAACAGAATTAGTACATAAATGACTAAAATAAAATATACATATAAATAAATATAAATAATTTTATAATATTAAATAACCTACTTCAAAATACATAGGTAATTAGAAAAAACAATAAAAAATTATATACAAAATTTAAGTTGCAAAGTCTTAGTGAGCGATGGACGACAGATAATGTTTATTAACCATGTTTTTAAAAACAGGAAGGGATTTGGCGTTACGAATTGAAACAGGTAGTGCATTCCAGAGTCTGGTAGCCTGAAGAGTGAAGGAGTTAGTATAAAATACTGAGGTATGATGAGGAGTTTTCAATTTAAGGTTTTCAGAGGAGCGTAAGGACCGGGAGTTGGAAACATGAAGAAACTCAAAGCGTTCTTTGAGGTAGGGCGGAGTAGAAGAATTGAAATGGATGCTGTAAAGAAGGGACAGGATGTGAGCATTCCGACGAAGGCGGATGGATAACCACTTGAGCCTGCGGCGATACTCAGAAATGTGATCGTATTTACGCAAGCCAAATATGAATCTAATAGAGAAATTCTGGAGACGCTCAAGCTTGTTGAGTTGATCTTCAGTTAAATCAAGATAGCTGGCGTCAGCATAGTCGAGAATGGGATGCAACAATGATTGTATGATAATGATGATTGTGTGATAGTATAACTAGTAGTTTTTTTTCGAGAAATCTTTTATTATGTTTTGAGAAACCGTCACTTGAATATCGTCAGTGTATTACCAAACACCCTGTATCGTGATCCACATTATAAATTGATTTCTGCTTGGTAAGAATGGAAAAAGTCTTCTAGACTCGCATAGTAATGTCAATATTCTTCTTATTGTACAAGAAAACGCTGGGATATGCGTCTTCATGCTGCATACAAGCAATTCCACGCCATTAAGGCTAGGTATGAAGATACTATATATTCCTAATATATAATATAATTATTTATTCCTGAAAATATTAACAATTTGACGACCTCCGTGGGGCTGTGGGCGAATAGCCGGCTGAGACGCAGGAGGTAGCGGGTTCGTATGCCGCCGCGGAACAAATGTTTGCATGATCTACAAATATTTATTCCAGGTCTGGATGTTTTTCTTTATATTATAAGTATGTATTTCCAAAAAAAAACGTATATAAGTATTCTATCAGTTATCTGGTTCCCATAGTACAAGCTCTGCTTAGTTTTGGGCTAGATAGCGCTGAGTGAAATGTCCAGAATTATTTATTTTATTTAATATTTATTATTAATACGAGATAGGTACCTAATAAATATGTCAAATTAACAATAAGATTTTTTATCTAGCCTATGCTGTCCCACTGCTGGGCAAAGCCCTCACCCTCATCTCTCCACTTTTCTCTATCCTGTACTAAATCCCGCCAGTCCCTATAAAAAGTGTCTAAATCATCGCGCCACCGCTTCTTAGGCCTTCCACGGTGTCGCTTTCCATCCACAGGGATCCATCCAGTTACGACCTTAGCCCACCTATTTGGTTGCATGCGGGAGACATGACCCGCCCAATCCTAAGAAAATTATATAAAATGAAAATTAAATTCTAGTGTTAAATAGGTACACACGGCTACACATCAAGCTATAGTTTCCAGTATAATCTGACCTCTAATTCTACGAAAAGCCTACACAATGCGAGGTCAGCTTATACTGGAAATGTATAGCTTGATGTGTAGAATGTGTACTCGTACATAATTACCACATTATGAGATTGTGGAATACAATAAGTGCGACTTGCGCAGCGATGCCTAATCGTATTTAGTGCCTAAATCATGTTTAAGATAGTTGTAAAATCATACAAATACGTCAAATGTAAACATGTTTAGTAGCTACTTACGTTTAGGGATCGCTAAATATTTCAGTATTGAGTATCATTATTTTTGTGACATTATGATACTTCTACCCAAGTTCTGACAAATAAATCAGTTTTATTTAATGAACTGCTGTTGATATAGTAAGTACAATAAGTTTTTTCATTGTTTGAAGGAAGCTATATCTTACCCCGCCTGACAGCAGCGCGTAGATGCTGGTTAGAACCTCCATGGGCCTGCGCGGCTGTGCGACACGCTCCCGTCGCCGCCACGCGCCCGCGCCGCTGCTCGCGGCCACGCCTGGTCGCGCCGCGCCCGCGCCCCGCCCGCGCCTGCCCCAACTTACTCCTGACTCCCTATAGACAAAACAAAAGCACTCAGTGAAATCCAACCCAACCTGTATTAAGTATTGAATGGTCCTAAAAACATCTTAACAATTTGATCCGCCAAAGAGTGGTACACCTTGCCCGAGTATGTGTTTCCTAGGGCTTTTCAAGTCGCTAGTAAATAGGTTTCTTCTAGGCAAGCGTGTACCATCGTAGACTGCATCATCGCTTACCATCAGGCGAGATCGTGGTCAAACGCAAGCCTACAATTCATTTAAAAAAATTGGTTGTCTGTAAAGTCAGTTAACGGACGATTATTTTACATGATAACGAGTGGAAGAGAGATAGATGCATCACAAGCCGAACGCTTAGCCCGATCGTATCTCTCTATCGCTTGTTCAGCGCTCTCGCTTGCACGCTCGGCTCAGGTGGAACGTGACACTTTTTCGTGCGTGCAGCTGGTGTTCATCGATTTATAAGACGTTTATCACGTCAATAAAAACCGGTGTTATTAAGGTCAATTAAAGTTATTATGAGTGAGTCCGTCTCACATTGCGTGTATTTCCACATGAATGACAGAGACAGTTGCATAAGGTAGTATGAGCTTTTAAAGTCAAGACATTTTGGATAGATTCAAAAATGATTCTAATATGGCGTTTATACATTCGCGTCCGTTAATTGTGTGTGATACGAGTGACGAGATTGTACACGCGAATGTGTGTATGCCAAGTTTCGAGACATGTTATGCTACGCGCGTAGAAGCTCGTAGAGGGACTGCGTAGCTCCTCTTTTTCTGAGGAACGCGTGAAAGTATCAATTTCAGAAATCGTGATATTTTCCAAGAAGCAAGGTATCATAGCACAAGTGAAGGAAAAATTCGAAAATTATTGATACGTAGTTGATCGAGCGAAGTGAGATCTACAAATCAACTTGGGCAAATCGGCTTTGTACGTATGTATGTATGTTGGTCCGAGGATAACTTTCGAAACGATGATCCGATCATCGTGAAATTTGACCTGATATAGGTAAGTAGTGATGGCACAATCCTAGTGTGACTAAATGAGCTAAAAATGTTGGGTTGAGATATTGGGGTTAAAGAGGGGTAAAAATCATAATTAGTCTATTAGGTCAAATGATATGTTTAATGAAAGGTTTTTTAGGACATTTCAATCACGTTTTTATTTTTAGTTCTTCCTTGTAGTTTTTAAGTTATTAGTCATAATAAAAACTAAACTTTGACGAAATTCCCAGGGTACACCAGTGACCCCAAGTGCTGAAATTTGGTATTCGTAAAGTCTGAAATCCAGAAAAACTGCAATTTGTACCCCTAAAAAGAGGAACCAATTAACATAAACTCCCGTTTCTTATCATTTTAATGAAAATGTAGGTCAAGGTTTTTTTTTGCTATTTTGGGAGACTTGCGAGTTGTCAGTTCTGGGCGAACCACTACCTACATCACATAAAAAAAAACATTACGGAACTCTCGATGCGCGAGCCAGACTCGCGCTTGTCCAGGTTTTATAGAATAGTCAAGTGTTTTATCACTATCTCACCTGATGGTAAGTGTGGTTATGTTTGGAATGAAGCTGACAGCACACATGGGGCGTGACAGGAGGCGAGACGGTGCGGTATGCAGTTCAGATTAGAGCCGCGGCCCGTCCACAGCCCGCCAGCGCCACGCCGCCGTCCCGTCACGCCCGCTACGTGCCGTCAGCTCATTGGTTTGATACACACCGTAGCCGGCAGGTCTGTTGCATCAGCCACCGGCCGTCTTTGCTTGGCGAGCTCGGCAAAGAGTTAATGCCGCCGGCACAAGCCGCTCGGGCAGGCCGCGCTAGTGTGTATTTCCCATAAGGTACTGACTCCCTGGACAAACAACGTGCATATCATTACTATTCTACCTTCTTCGTCTTTTTTTGTGTCAATGGCTATTTGACTTTTAAATTTCATTAGCCCAATAGAGAGCAATTACTTTTCACCAACATACATACATATATCCCTATTTTCAAGTTGTTTCCATCCAATAGGTACATATTCCATACTTACTAATATTATAAATTCGAAAGTCGATTTCGATGAAATTTCTTCATGTATTGAATCTAAAGCAAACACAACCACAAAAACAGCTGGGATGAGACCGCTAAATTTTATAACAAATAGCGCTGCACTCATCAGCGCTCTCGGCAGACCTGACACAAGTCAAGATCGATCTCAAAACGCTACAGCGCTCTCCAAAGACTAGCCCAAAACCATGCAGTCACAATATCATGGACAAAAAGTCATGATGCATGCCCAACGACAGGACGGACTCCTTAGCACGGGAAGGAGTCAAACTCAACCCAACTCCGGACGATATCTGCTTATCCAACACACTGGCTGTGGAAATCAGGAACAGGTTTAAACAAAACTCCAAGAAGGAGCGTCAGAAAATCTGGGAACGCAGAACTGACTGCAAGCAGACCAAGAAAATTCTTACGATAAAAGGCCGTAAGATAACAAAGACACTGCTAAAGATGAAACGCGAGGACTTGCGGATGATGGTAGAGATCATCGCAGGACACTGCGAACTAAATCACCATCTCCTGAAGGGCCACGGATAGTGGGCTGTGTCGGAGATGCCTACAGGATGAAGAGACAGTGGAGCCCGTGCTGCTGCACTGTACGGCCATCCACGAAGCCAGACTGAACGGAACTGCATGAACTCATCAAGTCACTTTCGACGTCAACAAAAACCTCGGGGACTCTGGAAAACTGCTGCTACCAACCCAAAATCCCTTTCTTTAAGATGCTATTTTAAGGAGTTGGGATGGCTTGAGTCAGATTAGAAGGGGGTAATGCATAATACACCCCTATGTGGGACGTAAGTGCAGATCTTATTCCCCTGATCCTTAGAATTAAGAGAGTTATATTATTATTGAAAAACCATGCGTGCGAAGCCGCGGGCGAGTCAGCTAGTTCGATATTGTTTTTATACGAAAAGAAGTTTCCATACTTTTTTCGGTTGCTGTCATCTATATTATTTTAAAATTAATCATTTGATAACACACCAGATTTCTTTGCCATTCAAATAAAGTTGTGATAAAATGTTACAGACAATTTGATCTCGTAACATGTAATTTTACAAAGCTCATAAATGAATTGTCGCTACCGATCATCATATTAAATTCAAGTTAAAATAAAATTTTACACAATCTTTTTTCAGTTTCATTTGCTTTATCAATTCCATATGAAAGAACATTGGAAGCCTTCCAAATTGTTTTCGTGATATATGTACTATTGAACGTCCTAACGGCCATGTTATCCGGATACGCTAACGTTTCATTAAATAAATCGACACGTATCGTTATCACACAATATTAATGTTTCAAACTGTTCAAGTTATACCGATTTACAAAACTATATAAGAACCGTTTAATATAAGATTTATGGTTTAGGTCCCAACGCTTGACCATGAGGCACTCCGGCCAGAAAACGCTCGTAACAATCCCATTGAAGTCACATGAAAGACAAACTGTGATATTTTATACAAACAAACATACAAGATCCATTTAGCAGTGTATATTTATGGAGTTTAAATGGGGTCTGTAAAATAAATACAGATGGTCACCCTGGCGGACGCAAACCACAAGTCGAAGAATAAAAGATTAACGGGGGAACAACTGTGGCTTGTTTAAAGAAATCTTTGTCTGCGACAGCGTGAATCAGGAATATATTTAGATCTCAGTCAAATATCTGAGAATTTGCTTGTTTATTTCTATTGGACAATGTGGTTTGTAATTATCTGTTGTCTTCTAGTAAAATACTGCTGAAATTCTATAAATAAACAATCAATGCAAAGCATTAAATTGTTATTGCAGGCGATACTGCATCGTCAGCTTTTTGTTCGTCGTTACTAAACATCATAAAATGATTAATCACACCGTTTTAGACTAATAATGAAATATTCTCAGTAATGTAAACATATAAATAGCCTGCTAGACAAAAGTCTAACGATTTCTAATAAGTATAGGTTTGATTGCTACTGTTTTTAAGATTTGAGCATCAAATCAGGTGGCTATCTAAAGACTCCTTACCCCCACAAGTGGACAACGTACCTTCTCTGAGACAGTCTCTGGTGTGCTCTGGCAGTAGGTTCGAGACGGCCCCCGGAAGTCTTTCCCATCGGGTCAGGCGCTCAGCGCTTCATCAACCACGCCATCTCCTCGGTACTGTTGGCAAGGAAACACAAATACTATAGGTATAATTACAACAAGTCAGCAATTACGTAACCCTGAAGGAGGAGAATCAGCTTTTAGTAGCAGGGAAAAAAGTTCTATGGAAAATCCTGGGTCCAGTAAGGAGAGAAGATGGTAGCTCGAGGGTCCGTAAAAACGCCGAAATAGAAGCTATTGTTGTCGAGCCTAGCATCATACGAGAATACAAGTTACACGGACTCTGCTATCCCGGCCATTTACTTCGAATGGGTGAAGATCGAAGCGACAAGAGAGCATACTTGGGCCGACCGACTGGCCGTCGCTGGAGCAATAGGATGGAGGCTGACCTGCGCGACCTTGGAGCCGACGACTGGCAAGAGATGTTAATAGACAGAGGAATGTGGAGAGTTCTCATATCGGAGGCCAAGATTCACTTTAGGTCCCTGCGCCAATGGAGTTAGCACTCAGGTTACGGGGATGTTACTAGAAGGCATCACTAGAAAGCACAGCATAGGACACAACCTAAGTGGAAAGATGACTTTAAGAAAGTTATGGGGACAGTTGAGTGCAGGCCTCACGAGATCGGTCGCACGGGAAATATATAATAGAGACGTTTGTTCAGCAAGGTTGATTTAATAACTATGAATGTAATAAATAATAACAGAAAAGGCTTCTAAAATGTGACGGGAAACAGATTTACTGGAAATATTATACCTATAATTGAAAACATTATACAAATTACTAAAATGGCTCTAGTGTGACAGACAGTTATTACCCGTGCGCGATAAGTTAGGACCTGAGCGCGGTGACGTCATATTGGCGTGTTTGTACCGCCCGCAAAAAAGCGAACATAATAAGCAGCCGCCCGCGGCTTCGTCTTTGTTTTTTTTAACCTAATTTATTATGTTACTTAGGGAGGACGCTGCTTTATATCTAATCTTTTTTACACTATTTGAATAAAATAAAAATACAATGTTTAAGTTTATACATTTATTTTATCTATTATTTACATTATCTCATCTTCGTCACTACTTAGTGGATTTATGCCTTCTAGAGGTTGTTCTTCGTCCTCAGTCTCACTATACTAACTCTAACACTTTTAGCACGAGGTTTCTTTCTCCGCTATGCAAAGGTTTACCCTTCATAATGATAACAAAAACACTTAACAACAACTATAACAACAAAAACTACAACAACAAAACAATAACACAAACTATAACAACAAAAACTACAACACCAAAACAATAACACAGACGAAAACTAAAAGAATTCCAGAGCGCGTCGTTACGTGACGTAGGCCAGTACGAGACTAAAAACCCTAGTAAAAAATAGTGATGCGAACGGTACAAAACGGGCGCCATCGGGTAAGTGCAGGGGAAGCGGTCGGGGAGTCGCATTCCTAACAGGTCCCAAGTTATCGCGCACGAGTAATACATTATCCTAGTTCCAGTTGCAAATTAGCTAGTCGACATTTTAGTTTGCAGATGTGTCCTGATTTAAATACAATATACACGGTGTCCCATAAATCACTGTTTTCCCAGAACAAACGTTGCTCAGTCCTTGGTCTAATAATTGTTTATAGCATCAAATAAGAGAATAAAAAAAATCTAGACCTTCTCAAATATGTCTAACTTTGTTCAAAAACTAACTGTGACATAAAGTTCATGGGTACGCTAGCCGTAGTGTACGCTCAACACACTGTTTTTGTGTTAAACCACTTCGAAAGTCATAATAAATCATCGCTCTTGAATTTTCTCGAGTCAATTCCATTTTCTCAACGACTAAACAAGTTTGACAAGACCTTGTGACAAGACCGAGAATATTTTTTTAAATAAATAAATGGTGTTCGATTTTAAAAACCAAGGAGTTTTCCATTAAAAAGATTTTAATATGACAGGAACAGTGGAAATATTCCATTCCCGATACTTTTAGTGCAGCCTATGTATTACCTACTCCTTAGATAGGTACCTAGAAACTACCGGTCAGCGCGCTGACTACGTATATGTTGTAGGTAACGTTAAAATAGATGTTTTAAGTTCGCAACGTTTCATATTTTTCAAAGACCGATTTTGTTTTTTTTTATTATTTGATGTTATAAACTGTTAGTAGATCATGGTCTGAACAACGTTTGTTCTGGGATAACAGTGATTTAAAGGACACCGTGTAGAGAGAGATTTGGGATGCACATTGTTGCACCGCAGCAACATAGATTCTTATACTATAGTAACAGACGTCTTTATCGGTCACGAGGAAGTAGAGGGCATAGTGATGTCATGAAAAATTACCTTGTGTTTTTTTTTATATTATAGGCTTGCGTTCGACCACGATCTCGCCTGATGGTAAGCGATGATGCAGTCTACGATGGTACACGCTTGCCTAGAAGAAACCTATTCACTCGCCACTTAAAGATACCCAGGTTGTAGCTATCTGGAAACACAGACTCTGGCAAGGCTTGTGTCCAACAATGAAACCACTATTAGGTATAGTTTTAGTAACAGGTTTAGGGCACTTTGCAAAAGCTTTTTTCTATCCAAAAATTGGAAATTCAAATACAGTATTTAAAAAATAAAGCATGAAACAATGCTAATTGTTTTTAAAATGAAACTCCTCGTTGGTTGGTTCATAAGAAAATGGATCAAAAACCGGGATCGTACATGAATTCCCGAAATAAACCGTGATATAGCAGCATAAAAATACGACGTGAAATGTGGGGCGCGATATAAAATGGAGACAAAAGTTTAATGAGCAATTTATCGATAGCAGGAGTTCCGTCACACGTCCGCTATCCGAAGCGATCGCTAGAATGAAATTTCATTCAATTTCCGGACAGCTTCCACGTATTTTTCTGTGGACAGTCGAGTGCGCCGGAAAATAACCTATATTAAGTGTGTTCGTGTTGACGGAAAATTCTCCGCGACCTTGTCAATAATAACTCTAGTGTTTTAATCTTTCCTACAAACTCATAATTTCTTTAAGAAAGAAGAAAGAAAGAACATAGATTTTTTGCAGCCAACAAAACAAAAACATAAACAGTATTAATGAAATTAATGAAATCTTTTAAATTATGTTACATCGTCTATTTACCCGTGTTTTCAAAAACTCAGGCACATACCCTGGGTTTGTATCATAATAATAATCTCATCCAGGCCGTTTTCGAGCACGGCGACCGTTCTTCCACTTTATGAATTACGTTCATGCGCTCTCATATGCCTTATATGCCTTATTTTTACTGTGAACGTGCGATTGCAGATACTGCACGTAAGGGCATTATTCTCGTTTGTATCTTAGTTAATAAGCCATGTTATCATCTAAATATTCCGGTATTTAAAAGTTATCAGTTATGCCAAGTCAGTTGCCGTTAACGCACGGCCAGAGAACCCTTTTTGAGTATTTGTCACTAACTATCTATGAACTTATTATTAATTAATGTTTCTTATATAAGTAGTTGTTATTTACGTTCATTCATTAATGTTATTTTTATATTATATATATAAATATGTATATGTAGTATCTTAGGTACACCATTACACCCCAGGTAATGTCCATACAGTCCATTCCATCCAAAGGTTGTCTGGTAGAGATTGCTATACAGCGATAAGACCGTCAATTGTATCACATAGTTTAACGGTGTTATTTTTAGTTGTATTTTTATAGGGTGTGCAATAGAGAATTATCTAATCTATTAAAAAGTTAGAATTTTTTAATAAAGTGTTCGTCTAATCCCTTTTTGTTTGTATGTCAATTTTTGCATTTCACTTGCGGTCATTGTTTTAATAACTGTACGCTTCAAGCAGTTGCCGGAATTTGTTAGTTTACAAACTCAAAGCATGCTTGGATTAAATAAATAAGGTAGCTTCAAAAATTTACATATTCGTGCGACAGAATAGCGAAGTGCTTGAGAAATGCTATAAATTTGCTTTACGTGGACCGTAAAAGTTTTGAGTTGCGACACTATGCACCAGCGACTTAGTAGAGCTGCAGTTAACAGAACATTGTCACGTCGAACATAGTCGCGAAACAACGTGCCTTACAAATTAATGTGTTAGATTTTAATGAATTAATGACTGAAAACACTATATTTTACACCATATAATCAAATTAATTAGGAAACACAACGCACGATGGGAGGTCTTATTGGAAGAAAGAAAGAAAGAAAGAAAAAATAAATATTAAAAAAAAACACAGAATTCCAAAGAAAAATACAACACAAACACAGCAAAACCCAACAGGATGGGGAGGATTATGCAAATATATTTTATGTTTGTTAGTGCTTAAGTACAAGTATGTGTAAGGTAGGTAGAGCCTTAAACTCATTTTTATCAACATGTTGCCAAAAAAGTTATTATTACTTATAATATAGATAGATTAATTGTACTTATCAAAAGTCTACGCCAAAAAGGTATTTATTTAATACAAAGTGCTCCAAAATATGTACGTCACCACAAAAGGGGATGATTCTGCCCAATGTTTCCAAGAAAAACTGATAATATGATTTACGGTAAGCGTCTAGTGATAGGAGCGCTGTCTAGCGCCTCTGCAAGTCAAGCAATATAGCCCGAGGAAATAGCCCGCTAGCGATAGTCGGGTTTCGATGCATGAGGTGAGGCATCTGTACTAGTGTCTTCCCCATACCTGGTCGGCATACCACCTTGCCCTACCAAACGATTGGCTTCGACTTTACTTGTTAGCACAAGTAAGGAGTGGAATTCATTTCCGGTGTATGTTTTTCCAAACCAGTATAATCTTGGAGTCTTCAAGTCCAGAGTGAATAGGTTCTTTCTAGGCAAGCCTGCTCTATCTTCGATCACACCATCACATACCACCATGTGAGGTAGTGGTCAAATGCTTCACTATCATCAATAAAAATAAAAGTACAGTATTATCATATCGACGACCTCCGTGGTCCAGTGGGCGATTAGCCAGCTGAGACACAGGAGGTGGCGGGTTCGTTTCCCGCCGCGGAACAAATGTTTCGGGTAAATGTTTTACAGATATTTGTTCCGGGTCTGGTTATTTCTTTATATATTATACCTAAGTATGTATTTACAAAAAAAAATGTAAGATATATAAGTATTCTATCAGTTATCTGGTTTCCATATTACAAGCTCTGCTTAGTTTGGGGATTGATAGTGCTGTGTGAAATGTCTTGTAATATTTATTTACTTATTTATATCTGTGCCTGTAGTGCAATTGTGTACCTACTACTTACATACTAATGCCATAAAAATACATAACTAGTTTACCTGGATATAGGAGTGAGTAGAAACTAGGAAATCCTGTTACCAGTTGATATCTAGGTTACAGTTATGCTATTTTGCCGCCTATGACATAAGACATATTTTCCTACTGTTCAATACGAATGGAGTTCCGAGTAATACTGTGACGGACGGTCAAGAACGAGATAGCGGGTCGTATAGTTATACATCTCTCTGTTAAGCATTTAACGGTCATCTTGGACGCTTAGATACTTTATATGTGAATATGTCTAAAATTGTAAAATACGCTTTGGGCGGTAGGAGCTACGGCGAGAAACTATGTCATACAAAATTGTGATCATCAAGTACGCACTTTTATATTGTAAACCTAGAAAGAACATAAGATGTGTGTGTAGTGTACGGATCCAAACCAAATTGGCTTTAAATGCTTGTAAATAAAACAAACAGACTTGGTAGAAGTAAGCAAATATTTATTTTCAGTGAACTCGACGTTAACTGACACCCAGAACGCTTCGATAGCGCGATTCAGAAAATGTACAAATTTAGGGGCGCCATCTAGTTCTGTTTACCCTCACTAAACACGAATCCATACATTTTATACTTATTTTACGATCAACAAGATGAAAGACAATACAGTCCATTATGCTGAATACCGAGCTTTTTATTTGAAGCCTATAAAGGAACTCTACAAATATATTTCATAAAGGGGGTGATTCTCCCCATAAAAAAGAACCAACTTTTCATATATATAAAATTTCAATTTTAACTTTTTTAACAAAAATGTTCATGAACTTTGGCCTTTAAATAGACCGTTTTAGTTTTTACACCCACCCCAGAACTTACCTTACCGTAAAAAATGTTTGTCTGTAGGTAAGTTACAAAAATCAGCGAGTTTTCAGCAAATCGAAGCAGGAATCGAGTTTCAAGAATTCGTAGAAAAATATTAAAAATAAACATGCTTTGTTACAGGCGACGGTTACCAATCAGGTAGGCCATACTGCTCGATGACATATAAAAAAACTTTGTCCTCGTAACGTCAATGACCCTTTTCGGGTTAACATTCAAATTCCGGAGCACTCTGTATAAAAAGGTAAAATGTAGTCTATAAAATGCATGTCAATTCCAAACCCATTTCTGGTAATAAAGCAATAAAATAAACGGTTAACATTTACATATATAAAGCTTTGAACAGATCAATTTAAATGTAAACACCGCGAATAAACCTGGATTGCTGAAATAAATTTAAAGCAATTACATTGTTATAACAGGCGATTTTATTGCCCACGTTTATATCACGTGTAAATATTTTGTGATAGAAACTAAATAATTTTCACATAAGTACGATGTAGGATATCTGACAGAGAGTTTTCTAGGCTTCCACCATGATAACTAGTGATCGGCGTAGGTAGTGCCATTCACGGGAATTAGTGACCGTTAACTTAACATGAATATGCCTTCTAAATCCCGGGAAATATATTTTTATTTTATTTAACAGGTTTTTTTAGGAATTCGTATTTTACATAGTAACTATTCAGCTTTATGCAAATATATGTTGTCATCATCATCAACATCATTATATAAGCCGTAGAACGTCCACTGCTTGACAAAGGCCTCCCTCATTGTTCTCCAGGAACTGCGGTTGGAAGCGGCCTGCATCCAACGCCGACCTGCGGTTCTTACCAGGTCGTCTACCCATCTTGTGGGTGGACGTCCTACGCTGCGCTTGCCGGTTCGTGGTCTCCACTCGAGAACCTTTCGGCCCTATCGGCCATCTGTTCTGCGCGCTATATGGCCTGCCCATTGCCATTTCAACGTGCTAATCCGTCGGGCTATGTCGGTGACTTGAGTTCTCCTACGTATCTCCTCATTTCTGATTTGATCCCGTAGAGAAACCCCGAGCATAGCCCTCTCCATAGCTCGTTGGCATACATGTTGTGTTGGTCACTAAAGTCATTCCTTTCCCTCACGCTTTTATAGCTTATCGCGGGTGAGGTGAAGACTCGGTTTCACTATACGCACACATTTACAGCGAGTACATATACAATACGCATTTACATTGACATTAACAAAATTATTCCCGGGATTCGGGGAAAAAATCCCGGGGCATATCCATATTAACTTATCATTCAGGTTCATTGACCCAAATCAGCACTACCTACGCCGATCTCTAATGATAACTCACCATGACCGTCTTCTGTCTGTCTGTCCGATCCTTTACAGACGTTTTACTCGTAAACCATTGATGCTGTAAAGCTGGGCATTATCCTTTTGTGACGCCTAGTAAGTTATGTATAAATATAAACTACAAAAAAAATGTTTTTTGCTACCTTCCCTATATAAAATAATGAGATTTTTTAAAACTTTACTTTACCTCATTGAGTGTTGTTTTTTTATGTTATTTGTGGGGAAACAGGCTTACGGCCCACCTGATGGTAAGCGGTCACCGTCGCCTATTGACACCGGCAACACCCGGGGTATTGTCGATGCATTCCCAACACTGTAGAAACCTCTTCACATTTCTCTATAGAATCATCGTTGCATAGGGTCTTTCCAAAACACTATAAGGTTTCCTCTACATCATTTTGATATTAGAGTTCGTTTACGATACAAATCGTATGTGAGTGTGTGTGTGTGTGTCCAGCAGCCAAAACACTACTCTTGTATAGCTAAAAATGTTCTTTCATTAGTAGCACATATAATACATATGCTGAACTTGTAAGAAAAACTTACTCAATAACTAAAACAATAGAAAAGAAATGCAAAAATGGTGGTATGGGTATTGCATAACCCGATTCTTTTCCGGACAACTTTAGGGCGGAGAAAACTATGTTAAAACACAAAACTAAGTTACAAAAACTTAATCCCGATGTGGGAAGAAAAACGCGGCCAGATTGAAGGGCCGGTCACGTTAGCTGGATGAACGCAGTGAAATAAGCAAATGCTCTATCAGCTTGACTTGAAGACGTTGGCGGGACGATGTATTTTTTTTTTATTTCTAGTGTACAATTCTTATTATACCCCAGTGATATTATGTACGTGTATGTATGTACGTTATGTACGAGTACAACCCCTTAGATCAATTAAACTGATTCTTCAATGTAAGAGATGCCAGGTCTATGGACATACACATGGTGAGTGCGATCCGCTCCGAATAACGTCTCGAGACGTTATTCGGAGTGGATCGCACTCACCCCGATGAAGGTTCACGAATTGATCCGAAACATTGTCGGTCGAAACACCGATAAGACGGTACGTGATAAATCCCGTATTTATAATAATGATTGAAATCAATCACGAAAGTTTTCTAAGTAAAAAGATGTCATTAGCTTTAGAATTTCGTCCAACTTTGTACCATTTATGATGGACTAATTAGTATGTCGTACAGTTGTTATGTTTCCAGCAGCTGCTTGAGCGTAGGAAGTATTGGTGTTTGCTGGAATAACCTTTGGACTAAGATTGTGCTGCTGAGTTGAAGGTGGTTTATCATCGGTAACTTGTTGATGCCGTGTAACTAGTGGTTGTTTATCTTCCTATTTCTCAGTTTTTGCATCTCTCTAGCTATTATGCAGCCTTCTATAATTTGCTGGATGTGCTTCTCCGCAATGCACACCTCTTGGGGTTCTCTTCAGCTGGTTTCTTGCAGTCTTTCGTTAGGTGCTTACCTGTGCATTTAACACATCTTGGCTCTTTAGCCCAGTACTTGTGTGTATGTCCATAGACCTGGCATCTGTTACATTGAGGATTCTGTTTAATTGAACTAAGGGGTTGTACTCGTATATTAACTATGCACCCCAATATACTCTTTATTTCGTAGACCTTGCTGATATCTTCGTTGTTGTTGAAGGAAAGCATGAACATGTTGAGTGGCTCCTTGCTTTTACGCCTCGACTTATCAAACGCATCTTCAATCTTGTAGCCCCTATGTATTAGGTATTTTAGGCGGGACGATGTGGACGCCTCTGAGAGAGGATGTGGACGCATTGCTGGGTGATATAAAAAATGGTTTGAAAAGTTAAAAATCTTTCATCCGCAAGCACATTGACCTACATACTAAAATTCTTCTCCAAAGCCTCTTTTCAAGCGAGTTGAGTAGAAAGTAGAGCTGGCGTTTGGGAATTTAAATATTCATTTTCAAAACTTTTTACTGAAGAAGAAAGTTTTGTGCGTAAAAAACAGACTTTATCGCGAAGTATTTAAACTGGGTTTTTGTTTAAAGTGTAACTGGTGTGTTGCATAAAAAAATCTTTTATCATTCCCTCGAAACTACAGGATGGTGTTCATGAAACGGACGTTTTAAATTTTTTAAAGGCAACGCGCACGGCAATGTGCTTTTGGTACCTTTGGTGTTACAAACGTCCATAGGCGGCAAGCGTTTACCATCTATTGGGCCGTATGCTCAGTTGCCACCATAATGGTATAATAAGTTATATTCTTGAAATCCCCACCGCTACATCCCTACCAACTCGTAGATGTCTCGTACCCGGACAATAAAAAATAGAATAAATAAATATTTCTGGGAATTTCACACAGCGCTATCTAGCCTCGAACTAAGCTCTGTACCTTTACCTATAAGGGTTTTGTGTGTATTACCCGTGCGCGATAAGTTGGGACCTGAGCGCGGTAACGTCATATTGGCGTGTTTGTACCGCCCGCAAAAAAGCGAACATAACAAGCAGCCGCCCGCGGCTTCGTCTTTGTTTTTTTTAACCTAATTTATTATGTTACTCAGGGAGGACGCTGCTTTTTATCTAATCTTTTTTACACTATTTGAGTTAAATAAAAATACAATGTTTAAGTTTATACATTTATTTTATCTATTATTTACATTATCTCATCTTCGTCACTACTTAGTGGATTTATGCCTTCTAGAGGTTGTTCTTCGTCCTCAGTCTCACTATAATCACTTAACGAAGAGGTATCCGATAAATTTACAACATTTACTATAACAACAAAAACTACAACAACAAAACAATAACACAAACTATAACAACAAAAACTACAACAACAAAACAATAACACAAACGAAAACTAAAAGAATTCCAGAGCGCGTCGTTACGTGACGTAGGCCAGTACGAGACTAAAAACCCTAGTAAAAAATAGTGATGCGAACGGTACAAAACGGGCGCCATCGGGGAAGTGCAGGGGAAGCGGTCGGGGAGTCGCATTCCTAGCAGGTCCCAAGTTACCGCGCACGAGTAATATGTGTTTTTTTTAATAAAATATAAAAATCAGAGCTTGTACTTTGGGAATCAGGTGATATTTTTTGTGTTAATATTTACATACATATAATAATAGAGGAACAATCTGAAATAAATATCTGTAGATCATGCAATCAATTGTTCCGCGACGTGAATCGTACCCACAACCTGTGTCGCAGCTCGCTATTCGGCCACTAGGCTAAGGGGTTGTTAAATTTGTTGATTACGCATCAAGATTTTATCGAAGCACCCATACCTGGTCGGCATACCACCTTGCCGTACCAAACGTTTGGCTTCAACTTTTCTTATTAGCACAAGTAAGTGGAACGCACTTCCAGCATATGTTTTTCCGAACCAGTATAATCTCGGACTCTTCAAGTCCAGAGTGAATAGGTTATTTCTAGGCAAGCGTGCTCCACTTCGATCACACCTTCACTTACCATCAGGTAAGGTAGTGGTCAAGCGGTTGGCTATCATCAATAAAACAAGAAGCATATATTCCACTAGATTTAATAACAAGAATTTTGCTTTCTGCGTCATATTTTGTAAAACTCATGTTTCGTTCGTAGGGTTTTTCTTTCAAAATATACAGTAACATTGGCTATATTCTTTGAAATTTCCGCACACATAAAATCTGCCTTTACTTATAAAACTGGAGTACCGCGGAGTCGGTTCCCAAGGCGCTAGACTCGCCACAGCGCTGTAAAATTTCGAAATTCGTTTTAAAATTCTCTATGCATTGCAGGAAGTTGAAAATAAAATGTGTATAGGCAGTAGAGTAATGGACGAAGCTATGGAATAGTTCGACAGTATGCACTGTGAAGGGTATGAACAAAGTCAAAGTCAAAATCTTTTATTCATTAAAATCACAACGATCACTTTGAAACGTCAATTTTACTGCCTGTTCCTTCGCAACCAAGCTAGGAAAGAAAGGCAAGAAAACAAGGCTGGTTGTTTTTTTAATGATCCTTTTAGAGTACATAACAATACAGGTAATAAATTACGTCTAAATTGTAACATTTTGAACGAGTTGGAGCAATTTCAATCCCAAGCTTCTCTATCATCTAAATAATCCGATATTTTAAAGTAGGCTTTCTTGTAAAGATTTTGTTTAATTGCGTTTTTAAATTTGTTAATTGTCAATTTTTGTACATAACTTGGGAGTTTGTTATAAAAACGTACACCTTGCCCTTTATAGGATTTACTAACTTTATGGAGTCTACGAGTGGCAACAGCGAGTTTGACAATGATAAATGACCACCATCTACATTTTCAAACATACTTGGAGCGTTAGGTCACTAGGTTCCCTCATGCAAGCTGGCCCAAAAAAACCGTTGTACTGAATTGTCTTTCTTGATAATCTTGGTAGGTTTTTCAAAACTTATTCAATTACTAAGAGGCTTTTACCGATAAGGCAGTCCATTGTATCCATGATTTACATGTGTAATATATTGTATTTGTTTATTTTAATGGCGTGCAATAAACATATAAATAAATAAAAATATATACTGACGACCTCGGTGGCGCAGTGGGCGAATAGCCAGCTGAGACGCAGGAGGTAGCGGGTTCGATTCCCGCCGCGGTACAAATGTTTGCATGATCTACAGATATTTATTCCGGGTCTGGATGTGTTTCTGTATATTATAAGTATGTATTTACAAAAAAAAATGTATATAAGTATTCTACCAGTTCGCTGGTTCCCATAATACAAGCTCTGCTTAGTTTGGCGCTGTGTAAATGTCCAGAAATATTTATATTTATTATTTTATTATCTATTTATCTATCTCAGAAATAATACTTAGCAAAATAACATGTTTTTATTATATAATTTAAGTATTTGAGCAATTTGGGGTCGAGACCCTGCGTCCGTGGGGTACCGGGGCCCATTGCGTTTTCAATATTCTTTCTGGGCGTCTGGTCAAAGTGAAGTGGGATCCGAGAGCAGGCACTTATCTGGGTCAACGCATAAGCATTGCAATTCATCGAGACACATCCGCCTGGTAGTGATCTGGAGCAGTTGAGCTATCTATAGATCGTTTGCAACGGTCTTTAGATGATTCAACTGTTTCTTCTGTATTTTATTGTAAATAGTTGTATATGGTACAACATGTAATTAAGTTTCAATTTTAATAAGGCTGAAGATAAGTGGCTAAATAAGTATAGATCTCAAAGTCTCAAATTAAGGGTATTTCCCCCACGTCTTCTTAAGAAGTTAACTTACAGTAAAACGTTTGAAATCATTAATATCTTAGTATTAATATAAAGGTGGTTTCATTTTGGCTTATACAGTCCACTGGAAAATCTCTTGTAAGTCACTTAAGGTCGTTTCCTGCGCGGTACAGCCGCTACTACTCTTACAGACAGTTAAAGTAAATTTTGCAATCGCAATGGTTCAATTCAGTGTTTTTCTTTTATTTTGCATGTGGATAGCCGGCAGCTACGCGGATGCAAAGAGCCAGGAGGTAATTGCCATTGTTCCGTCATACCACTCTCATTGTCCAGCCAACGCCGACCTATTGTTGTAAGCGTTCTAGGCCCAAAAATACACATTTAATTTTACTATTTTTGAAATAAAAACACACGAACACAACAAAGAAATAGTCAGATAGTGTTGTTATTTATTTGTGGATTCATAACGCGTGAACAAAAATGGGTAGTTCCCGAATGGAATTCTGTTTCATGAATATTTATCAATTGCGCTGTTTGTAAAATGGTTTCGTTTTTCTGTATATTACCACGAAGTCGCTATGTTGGAGAGAATTGTATACTGTACTTTCATCATTATTATCCACAGCCTGACTTCACCCATTGTTGGGTATAGGCCTCCCCAAGTTTGTGCCATCCACCAAGATCCTATCTCACCCACTGATGGCCCGCGACCTTTACGATGTCGTCCACCCATCTCGCTGCCGGTCGTCCTACCCTTCTATACCCGCTCCTCGGCCACCATTCAGTCACTGTCCTGCTCCATCTGTCATCACCACGTCTAGCCAAGTGTCCCGCCCATGACCATTTGAGCTCCAAAACTCGAATCCCAACGTCATGAACCTTCGTTCGTCTACAGATCTCAACGTTTGGAACTCGATCTAACAGTCTGATGCCAAGCTGTAATTAACCACCTTTTTTAAGATAATAGTTATTTCAAACGTTTTACTGTACTTTAATATTAAATAAATAGCCCTATTATTATATTACATTTTATAATAGGAGTGGGTATGAAGAGAAGGACGACCAGCAGCGAGATAGGTGGACGACATCGTAAAGGTCGCGGGCCGTCAGTGGGTGAGACTAGCGCAGGATCGTGTTGGATGGCACAAACTTGGGGAGGCCTATACCCAACAATGGGCGAAGTCAGGCTGTGGATGATAATGATGATAATTATTATATTAATAAAATAAAATAAACTATTTTTATAAATAAATAGCGTTGTATCTTCTTGAGGTGTACTTCCAAGAGAACCGGCTGGTAGCGAAGGCGATAGTGGAGGCGCTCCAAGACTCCACGTTTAATGAGGAGCTGCTCTTCGATCTGAAGAAGGAAAACCAACTGTACCTGAACCGCACCATGTCTTTAATCATCAAGTATATTGTGAAACGGTAAAATTCTGCGGATTTATGGTCTATTTAAGAACCCTTTTTTGGTAAAGGGTGGCTATTGGTGATGTATAACAGTAGCCTTATTTATTACGTAAGCTAATGCTGTCGTTTGGTCAGATCGTCCTTCACACATGTTCTTACATGTGTAAGGTGTAGGTGTGAAAGGAACAGACTGGCCGAACAACAGGCGAGCGTCAGCAACTGGCTTACGTTGTAAATATTTTCTGCAACATCATCTACATTCTGCGAGTTAGAAAATAATGTCTCTTACGTGAGAAATTACTAAACTTTAGACTTCATTTTACAAATTGAAAAGTGTGAAATACCAAGGTAGGTCTCAGAGTGACGGATATAATGCCATGTAGGCTAAGTGCCTATTTCACCTCTGAGTAACGCTATCCAATGGATTAAAAATCTTCTATGTGTCTTGTGTTGAAAAATGATATAGAGAGAATAATAAATAAATATTTCTGGACATTTAACACAGCGCAATCTAGCCCCAAACTAAGCAGAGCTTGTACTATGGGAACCAGATAACTGATATAATACTTACATACTTTTTTTTTAAATACATACATATAATATTATAGAGAAACAACCAGACCCGGAACAAACATCGAGAATGATTTTATTCCGTCAATTAAAGTTACGCGGAGGTCGTGAAATAGGCTCTAAAGACGAATTTAAACATTTTTAGTCGCTAAATACGTTTAAGGATCGTTACAGCTCCTAGTATTGATTTTAATATTCCGTTTATTTCCAGTGAAGTGGACAACTACCGGTCCCGGCGTACGGATGCAATCAGTCGTAAAATATACTCCTCACTTATCATGAAGCTGATCGACATTGCCAAGGTATGTCCTGCTAACAGTGACAAACGGTATTCTGAACCCAAAAAAACTCAAAAACACGCATTTCACAGTCGATAATTACAAAAGTATATTGGACTCGTCAATAGCAACTAAACTACTGGTTCGTCCCGAACTGAGATCTCGCGAGTCTCCCATAACAACAAAACTATATTATTGGTAATCTTTGACTATCAAAATAGTGCCATGAAATGCAAACCAGCTAACTTCACCTAAAATTTCATTAAAATTACAGATAACGGGAGTTCATGTAATTTGGTTACTCTTTTTTTGGGAGGTAAATTGCAGTTATTCTAGATTTCAGACTTTTCTCTATATTTGTGTTACTTGAGCTTCACGCACACCAAATTTCAGCACTGTGGGGTCACTGGTGTACCCTGTAAATTTTATCAAAATTCAGTTTTTATTATGGCTAATAACTTAAAAACTACAATATTTAAACTAAAAATAAAAACGGCGTCGAAAATTACTCATAAATACCTTTTACTAGATGTGCCATTTGACCAGATAGTTCCATTTTTGTATATGTTTACCCTATTGAACCCCAATATCTCAACAACCACCACACATTTTAGCTCATTTAGTCACAACAAAATTGTACCAACACTACCTACCTATATACCAAATTTCATGATAATCGGATAAACGCTTAGAAAGTTATCCTTGGATAATCAAACATACATGACGACCTCCGTGGCGCAGCGGGCGAATAGCCGGCTGAGACGCAGAAGGTAGCGGGTTCGATTCCCGCCGCGAAACAAATGTTTGTATGATCTACAGATATTTGTTCCGGGTCTGGATATTTTTCTATGTATTATAAGTTTGTATTTACAAAAAAAAAAGTATATAATTATTCTATCAGTTATCTGGTTCCCATAGTACAAGCTCTGCTTATTTTGGGGCTAGATAGCGCTGTGTGAAATGTCCAGCAATATTTTTTTTAATTTATTTACATACATACATACAACACCGATTTGCCCAAGTTGATTTAGAGATCTCGCTTCGCTCTATCAACGAGCCCGATCTCGAGGGGTTACTTGTAGCTACTGAAGAGTTCCGCTATCCACCTTTCAACATCAGACCCTCATCACCATGTGTATTGGGAATATGAAGACAGTCCAAATGAGAATACCACAGTCGCTAGGAAACTGGCTTAGAGACTTGAGCCAATAAATAAAAGGACGTAGCCCATTGGTTATCCACGTGCATCCACTGTGAATTTCTGGATTTCCCGTAGTTTGAGCACGTGATAAATGCGGACATACATCATCGAATGCATAGACTCCAGTCTGGAAGTCATGTGTAACGTAGATTCGTTCTAACATCCGGTTCATACTCATTCTTAGTGCTGAAATACAAGGGAAATATCATAGCCACAGAATATTTATTATATTGTCCGCCGTATTTATTTATTATATAGTGTCCAAATAAAAACGTACATACGCGATAAATACCCGTTTTAATCAGTAATTATGCACAGAATATTTGTTACACAACATGTATGTTATATTTAAGTGGAGCCCGGAGGGGAATCGCCCATACAACACATACTACCAAGATCATTTCTAATTGGAGCATATTTCTACCTTAATAAGGTATTATTTTAATTTTAATAGTATTTATCTAGGTTCCCAACCATATATTAGATCAAAGTACTTACCTAAAATGAAATAGAAGCGTATCGCATTCTGCATGTTTTTACGTCATAAAATACCTGTTTTCAACCGAATTGTTTCGTATTATAAACAACAACATATTACGTATCCTAGTCATGGGAACATAGGTTATATCATCTAGTTACAGAATAACGACACCATCATCATCATCCACAGCCTGACTTCACCCATTATTGGGTATCGGCCTCCCCAAGTTTGTACCATCCATCACAATCCTGCGCTAGTCTCACCCACTGACGGCCCGCGACCTTTATGATGTCGTCCACCCATCTCGCTGCCGGTCGTCCTACCCTTCTATACCCGCTCCTCGGCCACCATTCAATCACTGTCCTGCTCCATCTGTCATCACAACGTCTAGCCAAGTGTCCTGCCCAAGACCATTTGAGCTCCATAACTCAAATCCCAACGTCATGAACCTTCGTTCGTCTACGGATCTCGACGTTTGGAACTCGATAGTCTCTAATAGTCTGATGCCAAGCATGGTACGCTCTATGCCTCTTTGTGCAACTCTTAACCTGTACACAGCCTCCTGTGTGAGCGTCCACGTCTCGGCACCGTAGGTCAAGGTAGGCAGAACACACTGGTTGAATAAGCGGGTGTTCAGACACTGTGTAAATTAAGGCGACCTAAGGATGTCGTCTAACTTGCCGAATGGAGCCCATCCCAATTGTATCCTTTTAGAGATCTCCTTTTGCTGGTGCTCTTTACAGATATAAGAATATTTACTACTTTACTAGAATATGTCCAAGATAAACATACTGGTCGACTGTCTCTAGCCTCTCACACCGGAGACATTCGAGAGCACCTTCGTCTTGGACATATTCATCTTAAGACCTACACTCAAAGAAGCATCACAAAGATGTTGCAGCATTGTCTGGAGATCACTAAAGTTTTCTGCATTATTTCTGCTAATAGTACGAGATCATCTGCGAATCTAAGATGAGACAAGTTGACACCATCGATATTTATTCCATAATTTTCCCATTCTAAGGTTCTTATAACATCTTCAAGGACAGCTGTAAAAAGCTTTGGAGAAATGGTGTCCCCTTGTCTCACCCCCCGCTGGATGGGCACAGGATCTGTTAGCGCGTGAACTCGTACTTGCAGTGTAGCCAAAGTATAGAGCTCCCGGAGCATTTCCACGTAGCGGGAATCGATGTGGCAGCGATGGAGAGCGTGGCGTAGTCGATGAAGGCCATGGCAAGGGGCCGGTTGTATTCGTGACACTTCTCCATCAGCTGCTTTACCGTGTGGATATGGTCGATGGTAGAGTATCCGCTCCGGAAGCCGGCTTGTTCGATAGGCTGGGCCTCGTCAAGCTGGCAATAACAACACAATGAGAAAAATACAACAAGTTTTCACTCATCATTTTTGGTATTACGGAACACGGTCAAAATCTAATCAAATTTAGAATCATTCTATTGCTATCACTGTCGCTCTGCGTGGCTAAACTTCGTCACTAAACAGAGATAGCGCTATTCAGGCTGAAGTTTTTGACGCGGCCGAATTGAAGATGCGCTCAGGGTTCGCCGGCTTCTAAACCCATACATTTAAATTTGTTTGCGAACGCACTAGAAACCACTGCGCGTTTAAATTAGTCACATATCGAGTTAAATATCATATTGCAATAATCTGTACATGGTTTAAGGGTTTTAGGTCATAAGGGTTCAATTGTCGTCGTGTGTTTTCGACATCATCATATCAGCCGTAGGACGTCCACTGCTGGACAAAGGCCTCCCTCATTGATCTCCAGGAACTGCGGTTGGAAGCGGCCTGCATCCAACGCCGACCTGCGGTTCTTACCAAGTCGTCTGCCCATCTTGTGGGTAGACGTCCTACGCTGCGCTTGCCGGTCCGTGGCCTCCACTCGAGAACCTTTCGGCCCCATCGGCCATCTGTTCTGCGCGCTATATGGCCTGCCCATTGCCACTTCAACGTGCTAATCCGTCGGGCTATGTCGGTGACTTGAGTTCTCCTACGTATCTCCTCATTTCTGATTCGATCCCGTAGAGAAACCCCGAGCATAGCCCTCTCCATAGCTCGTTGAGCGACTCTGAGCTTATTCATAAGGCCAATAGTGAAGGACCACGTCTCGGTTCCATATGTTATCACTGGTAACACACACTGATTGTAGACTCTCGTCTTAATAAGTCGTCTTAAGTTTTCGACATATTCTTGACTAAACTGACAGGGCTAACAGACATAATATTATGTCGAGATCATCTATAATCTCAAGTGTTCAAGTCCAGAGTGGTCATGTTCTTTCTATGCTGCTCCATCTAAGACCACGCCATTGCTTACCATCAGATCGTAATCAAGCGCTTGACTAAAAAAACAAAAACCTCTAAAACTTGTTTCCCTATATGGGAAACAAGTTTTAGAGGTTTTTGTTATAGTATGAGTGTAGTTATAGTAGTATATATATGAGTGGTATAAAGAAAACTTTTTTGGTTACCTTGATGTTTTTATCATACCTACTAGCTCTGTACTGAGCTTTATGGAGTAATGATTGATGTGCACACAGCTACACATCAAGCTATACATTTCAAGTATAAGCTGACTTCGCATTGTGTAGGCTTTTCGTAGAATGAGAGGTCAGCTTATACTGGAAAAGTATGGCTTGATGTGTAGTCGTGTGTACGTTAAAATAATATCAGCTTAGCATAAAAAAAGGACTTTTGATTGAAGCCAATCAGAAGCTCGTTTTCAAGCGGTCATAGAACCCGTAAATGAGAATACTAGACTCTTTTTGCCTTATTTCTGTATTCATTAATATCAGGAGAAAACTTTTGTTCTATCACTCTATGGGGCCCTAGTCCTGTGGACGTCTTTTAAATTAACATTATCTATTATGACAACCTCCATGGCGAGGCTGCGTTCCTAATACAGGAAATCTTAGTACATGGGTTTATGTTATGTATCTATTTATAGGACCTGGCTAAAAACACCAGCGCGTTCAACCGAATCGAGACAGCTCACAAATACTACATGTCAGTGGAAAGCAAAGATATGCACGATCAGATGGCAGATGTGCAGGTATTCCACGCCTGCGCCAGATTGTACGACGTCATGTTTTCTGTGAGTATCAAATACCCTAAACATTTGAAATTGACCTTGACGCTATACTACGTCATTCTTATTGTGATCACCGGTATAAAATGTTAATGAGAGCAAGGATATACATGATTAAATAGAAGATGTCTAGGTGTTACACACCATGCCACATTCATTGTGAGACCTTGACCTTAGAGTTTTGACCTTGACCATTGAACCTCTTGAATTCGACTACTGGCAGTTGCTATCATTTCAATTTCATGTTTTCTAGACCCCCAGAATAATAGCACAGCTTGGAAACCTAGATGACCTGACTCCAAGAATACTGGTCAGGAAGCTGAGGAGCATCGAAATGAAGCCGGTGCATCTTGGAGTGGCATTGTTGATTCAGGTAATAATTTCATCATCATAACTAGGTTCCGGTCCCTGCTAAAGACAGGGACAAGTGTAAGGATTTGTGGGAGACATTTTCCCTGCAGTAGGACGGAACAGATTGAGTAATAAAAATCCTTCATATTTCAGGAATCGAACCTGGCGCGGTCTAGTACTTCTTTAGCAGTTAGACCAGTTAACATTTTAAGATAGCAATAAAAAAATAAATCTATACCGTCATCAATAAAATCGTGTTGCACTCAATGCATCTTGTATCAGGTGTTCAAGGGTGCCAATACCTCACACCCAATCGGTCCCCCCACCTCCATAGCGCAATCGTTTATCTACCGCCAGCTGTTTTCTGTTTCCTTGGTAGAATCTGTCGGGGGTGAGGTCGCAATCAACTCTAGCAGGGTTTGTTTGTGCCCAATAGAGCTAACATGCGTAACATGAAAATATTTTCTTGATTAGTTTTCTCGCGCAAAACAGAGACATCTACCTATGCTAATTTAACATGAGGATATTTATGATACCGCGATAACAGATTGAAGTTTTATGACTACAAAAAAATGGCGGCGAATGACCATAAACTTCTGTATCGTGACGTGTATGTTTGGGTTCGACGAGCGACGATAAATTAATCGACTTCGACAAAATTTTCCGGGCCATGCGTGAAATATCTCGCGGCATGCTCTGCAGGCATGCTAGCGCAGCAGAAGTAGTCTGGTTTCACTATGTTTAATTTCGCAGATGCAAGTCATAAAGATAAGTACTTTTACAATGATGACTGAAAAACGTCGAACGGCATTTGCCAGTCGTCATTTTTATTTCCTTAACTCCACACTATATAACAGAATCAACAAACAAATTAATATATTTCCCTTACCCCGCTATAAATTTCAACAAAAATGTCTTCAGTGGCTCATAACACTGTCGTATGAAGAATCTGAAGACTTTTTAAAAGTTGCTGCATAGACTGTAGGTCATACACACGCAAACACACACAAGTTCACGCAAACACACACACACACACAAACATCACACACACACACACACCCTCTCAACACAAACAATATACACAAACTCATACACACATACGCACACATAATCACGCATGCCTAATTGTATCTATAATTTTTAAAAAAATAATTGGAAATTATAAACTCGGAGGGGGCGTTAGTGTTCGCGACACAGTTTATAACTTCTGCGAATACTATCGTGATCCAGTATTATTGTTGTACCATGTTTTTGTTCCAAAATAAAGTTATTTTGATTTGACAATGCTCAAAAGATAGAACTATCTTTCTAAGCATTACCCATTGAAGTCATAAACAGTGAAAATTCAGTAATGTTCGGAATCATAGAAATTTTTAGAACCTTTGGAGTAGTAATAGTTGAGTTCAGGCTTCAAAGACTAGTTCCGGAACATCCTGTATAGCAACTGATTTGAGCCATAAAAATATAGACTTTGTTCCAATCAAATAAAGTCGAAACCCATCAAATGCAAGTTTGAGGCAAGGAGAAATGGTGCAACACTGACCTGGACCGGACACCCTACCTTTCTGTCTATCTCTGAATATTCCTAATGCCCTAGTAGCTATGTTTTGAGTTCTGAAGTTCAGTTGAAACTGGGTTGGTCCATTTTACTGATTCTTCACGCTTACCATACGGGCCGTATGCTTGTCTGTCACCAGATGAATGATAAAAAATAAAAAAAGAAATATGATACGGTTTCTAGATACATAATAAAATACAATAAAATACAAGACATTGACTGCTTATTGATGTAGAGAAAGAAGAGACAGATGCGTCGTTTGGGTTCAAAATATTCCTGTCTACAGAGATCATCCTAAAAAAAATACTTTACCTGACCACAGTTACGACCGATTTCAGACGACAATGCGCTTTTCTATTGTCCGGCATCACATGCATCAAGTGATATTGCACGGAGTCTGTTAGTGAAATCATGCAAATCCAATCCCGGGATTAATTGCGAAAGGATATTCCAATCTAAAATTGCACGCCCCGCAAACGGATCCTTATCACAATGAGTAAAGAGTTTCTTATAACGTAATGAAGTAGAAACAAATTAATTATCGCTTAAAAGATGGGACCAGCCTCTTAAGATACGAATAGCAAGCCAAAATGGAAAGCCAAAACAACTTCGTAAATATAAATAAAAATCAGTATACATAATTACGACAATATCTATAATTAGCTTTTAAGTTGATTTTTGCTATTTGCGATTGCTGTGCAATCTATTCCATCACAGACTTTGATCTAATCGAATACAATCTAAACGCATCGCACGCACGAACGCAAATAATGGTATGTACGAGTAGGAGCAGGGGTACAAACACACTGACCTCGACTGGACACCTCACCTGTAAGTCTACCTCTGTCAATTTCTGATGACCTGGTAGCTATGTTTTGAGTTATGAAATTCAACTTAACGAGGTTGGGACTTAGCTGACTGTGCAGATAACGATGTTATGATTGACATTGCATGGCATTTTGCGGCATTTTTGAGACATAGAAACATGGACTCTATTTCCATTAAAAATGCGTTGAATATTCACTTGATAAGAGGTATCTATGGCTGCACTCACATCATACACTGACCCCAACCCTGGACACAACCCAGACCATTATGTGCTTCTACTGTCCTGGTACCTATGTTTTGGGCTATGAAGTTTCGCATAAAACTGGTTGTGGTCAATCTGAATCTGAACCGGAAATCCTACAAAATGGTGTCCAGGTGATCGGAGTACAATGTGTGGCTTTGGTCAATGAATACTTCAACACAGCAACCGTTTACATTGGACCAATGAATTATGAACTCTCTCTCCTTGCAATAAAAGCTGAATGCATTCTACCTTGTATGCGAAGGGGGATATCAACTCACACCCCTTTTATACCTCCACCCTTCCCAACTGCATTTAACTCGTTCACCTTCAATGGTTTATGATGTCCTAGTGTTTTGTTATGAGTTAGGACATCTCTAGCCGGCCCGGATTGGATTGGCCCGGTTTCCTCAGTATTTTCCCTAGCACTTTCCAAATCAAGATTATTGTGTATTGGTTGTGAGTATTCTGCCGTACGAAATTTTGTAGAAGAGCTTCCCATCAAAATTTAATTTTAATTTCTTTGCCACAGCTGAGTACTTTTGTACTTGACTGTAAACACGTTTACTGCAGCGTATATCTTTAAACAGGCTTATGCACTAGTTTTACAGAAACTTGAAAGTGCAAAAATAATGATCTCCATATTTTTGGGTCTCAACCTTTCTCGAAAATCATAAGTTAAAAAAAATGTTGAACAAAACCATTTAGTTGACGTCTCTAGCCGACAATTTTCGTGCTACTGTTTTCATGGAAAAGCTCTATTCATTCAAAATCCAACTGTATTCTGTACACCATAAAGGCTAAGATGTATTTATGCATTAATAGTAGGGGTGAAATACTAACCCACACTCTGTGCTCTTCCTCCCTTCTCCCACTTCATGCAGTCGAACCACACCTTTTGTTTATGCTGGCCTGGTAGCTATGTTTTGGGTTGTGAATGGCAGCTTTCCAATCATGAAAAATTTGCCTACACCATAAGACGAATCACAAAGAATACTAATAAAAAAAGAAATATTGTTTCAAGTTGACCAAGTTATATCCTCTATATGATTTTTACCATGAAAACGAGTTGTAAAATAGACTCATAGATTGTACTGAGACAAGAAAAATTGACTGAACTCATCTTGGATACAAAATATCTCGTCAATCCTACAAATTATATAAAACCGGCCAAGTGCGAGTCGCACTCGCGCACGAAGGGTTCAGTACCATTATCTATAAAAACGGCAAAAAAACTCATGTATGGGAGCCACTTAAATATTTATTTTATTCAATAGCACAATTTTATTTATTTACCTTATCTAAGGTTGGTGCCGATTAAGCTATTCCTCTAACTAAACTGTATGAGCGCCCCTAAAACTCAGAGGAGTATCTTAATTGGCGTCAACTATGTATGTATGGGGGCACCCTTAAATTTTCACCACTTTTTATTTTTTGGGATTTTTCCTTTATTTGTGCTGTAAGACTTTGCCTATTGCCATAAAGGTTGCCTGGAAGAGATCACTTTGAGCGATAAGGCCGCCCATTGTACCATATCACCATATATTCTAGTCTTTAAGTTTTTTTAATTTGGTGTAACAATAAAGAATTATCTATCTATCTATAATTCATGATTCTAGGTCAACGGGAACTTCCATGTAGGTTTTCGACCCAAAACTTATAGGGACCCAAACCAGTTGACCTAGAATTGTTAATTTTGGTTAAAAGCAAGGTAAACAGCACAAGTAAAGGGAAAATTCCATAACATAAAAAAGTTGAAAATTAAGGTAAATTTTGGTGATTACGAGTTTTCGTGAAAATTTAAATTTGCCCATATCTTTTAATCATGTTGACTCAGGACCTAGATTTTTATACCCCTAATAGGGACTATAGACCTCAAAATCTGGTATAAATTTCAAATTGCTAGGGCCACCTGTTCCTGAGAAAATCCGTGGTGACACACGGACTCGTCTGTCTAGACGGACAAGAGAGCGATCCTATAAGGGTTCCTTTTATACCCTTTGAGGTACGGAACCCTAAAAATGATTAAACTCTGGCAATAAAACAGTTCCTGACCAAACACCAACATTTTGGCCAAGAGCAAGCCGTAACGAACGCGGAAGTACTTTATCGTGGTACCGAGTCATGGGATAAAATAAATTGCAATTCCTACAATTAAAAGGCTGGCTCGCTTTCGTACCCTTTACGATTTATGTTGCTCTGGTGTAGATACGTATGTTTTGAGTTGGGATCGATGATACCGTATTTTCACCAAACAGAACGTAAAGAATCAACTTTGTTTTGGTAATCACTAGCGACTTCGTACGCGTTACACTACTAAATGTGTAGGTAACCTAGAAATAAAGCTGAACTCGCTGTTGCAACTTGACTTGACACCCCATTTTTATCCTACGGGACCTAATTTAGGTAATAAAAAGTAGCCTATGTGTTAATCTAGGTTAAAACCTACGTACATACAAAATTTCATCGAAATGTGTTCAGCCGTTATGACGTGATTGAGTAAAAAACAAACAAACAAATAAATAAACAAACATTAAACTTTCGCATTTATAATATTAGTGTGATTACTTAAAAAACCCTAATACAGCTATATTTAACAAATATTTAACAAATATTTTTGTAAGTTGAAAAAAATACTGTTCGCTCCTACGGTACGGAAGGTACGGTACGGAACACGGAATAGTACTTGACTGGTCTTGTTTACACTTGTGTCCAACGTGCTTTATATTAGAAAAACAATTAATAAATAAATAAATATCGTGTGGCTGTGTCATGGACACGGCCGTGTGTTGTACATGAATACGTGTACGTCACAGGTAATATTTTCTATATAAAATCGCTATTTTATGTATGTTATAATCATGTTTGAACACTAAGAAGTATTTCGGATCATACTAAATGGAAATCTCGAAACGCAGGAAAATGACCTCAAAATGGCGGCGCTTTCCCCTCCACCGTGCGCGGTGCGTCACAGTATTCACTTAGCGTAACGAATTTTTTGATCCTCTAGCTATCCAATGATGTACTTGAATTTTGGATGGAGATGATAGATATGTAGCTGCAACACCAAACTGAATCCCCCGATTTTGTTGTCATTAGTTTTTCTGAATTGCCTTCCACCATGGAAGCAATTTTAAAAACGTATTCACGTTAAAATGTTTTTCAGTACCATCTCCGCAACACCGTAAACTACGCGATAAAGTTCAAAGCTCTGGACGTGTTAAGCACGAAGCCCTCAGCAGTTGGGGCGTCCGTGGTGACCACGCTCAAGGCTCTAGGATCCCGCCTCTTACCAGCTGCTGAACTCCTGGACATACATCTAGCACACAGCAGTCCTGCGTTCAAGGACACCTGCCCGGCCACGTGGCTCGGGATTGTTAATAATAAACAACCTTGACTGTATGGATTAGGTCTCATTTTCCATTAGTATTTTATGCTAGCAGCTATTTCGTTTCGTCTTCTTAAAACTTATGAACGCCTGGTATCAATGATGTGGATTAAGTAGGGAAATTAACTGTTTAGCACAGTCTCGTTGCTCAAGGCTAAGATGTTTATCTTTAATTCTTTATTGCCCAAACAGAAAAATGTATAAATGGAGGACTTATTGCTAAAAGAATTTTCTACCAGTCAACCGTGACAGGTAAAAACTAAGGTTGACGTGCTTAGGTACTAAAACAAAAACAAATAGAAATAAAAACTACTACCTAATTGCCTAAATAAATAACTGGTCACTAGCTTAACTCCTTAACAATTAGCACACAACTGTCGCTTTCAAGGCACCTGCCCGGTCAACCTTGAGTGTGGCATAAGACTTATTTTCCATTCATATTCAGATTTCTCTAGTGCTTTTAATTTTTCATCTTCCGTACAACTTATGAACGCCTGGTAGTACTGCCTGGTACTGAAGCGGATTGAGCAGGAAATTTGCTTTTTAACGTTTATTCATCTCTTCTAACAGCGATGAACTCCTAGACATCCAAGAAATGAGTAAGAAAATGAATTCACCGAGCTCTGAGATCCCGTCTCCTACCAGCTTAGCCTTGGACATAGTCCTGCCTTTAAGGATATCTGACTGAAAATATCGATACTATGAAAAGTGAGGACTGACCGATATGTCATTCATAATAAAGTCCAGACTTCCACAACTGCCTAGCCACAGAGAGATAGTACAACTGATCAAGACATTACTAATATCTTTGGCAGTTAAAAATTGCAAATGTGACAATCAGCAATAAACCCAAGACGCCATCCTGAAAAAAACGATTTATCGCAGGCAAGGAGCGCATTATCATACAAATTTACATCATTATTACGGTACAAACTGAAATGTAAATCCAAGGCAACTAAATGGCGCCTTCTAAATTGCGCGGCACGCGCGCCCACAATATCGCCAATAACAGTACATGCACGTGAACTACACATAATCCAATCTACTCGGTCCAATTCTTGTATATCGACCGGCATTACTGTGGATACGGAGACTGCTGATATTTTCTCACCGCAATGCAAGCACCGCATAGCTGTGCGATAAAAAAATTAGTACTAAAATTCATTATTTTGACTCTCACCGGCTTTAGGGGTTTCGCGGTAATCATAATAATGATGCAACTCCTAATTCACTGATTAATTATTTTCTTGATGAGGAGGTGGCAATGAGTAGATGCATCTTCCTATTACCAATTTATATTTCCACAACTGTACATGTTTTAACTGATTGAGCGGGGAGAGACGACTGGGGCGGGCACAATATAATACAACAGGGACTATCTACTTAGGTACGGATTACGCGAGTCAGCTATTCTGTATGTAGTGTGTCCCGGCCATTACTATCTTTTTATCTCAGAGAACTCTTTATATATCTCCATCTATCTATCCTCGTGCGTTGCGCTCTTCTAAGTCCTTGAAACTCAAAACTCCTATCCACTCTTCTAACTTCTATGACCACTCCATTACTGTACAAGCTCTGTTTATGGAACTCTGCTTCATTCTTTCCTGTTCGCTTTTGTAACTTGACTTACACATTTTTAACCCATGGGAACTAATTTATGTGAGAAAAAGTAGCCTATGTGCTAAAATATGTGGAAAACGGCCCTTGTGTTTCCTCTTAAGTATATGTACAGAAATAAGTGATGCAATTAGTAATATATGTAGGTAACAAAACACGCACCAAAATATACATTTTTTTATACGTGTTTTGTTACATACGACATTAAATGAAAACACGGGTAACGGCCGGTATTGTTGTTAAATAGGTTTGTTTCAAATTCATTACCATTGAAAAAGTCTTAAAATATCAATGAAACAGCCTGTATAAAATAGGTAAACAAATCATACTCATTCATCATGGAAGTAGGTACCTGGATAAATATTCAAGCGACCGATATTAAACCTACCTCAAAAATCTGTTAATACGAATGCGGATGTGTGTTTTAAAATAATGTCGTACATAACAAAACAGGTTGTATACTAGATTTACCTAGTTTTTCATCATCATCATATTTCATATTTATTTATTTCAAACCATAGAGACATAAAGAACACTTAGTTACGTCAGCCCCATTACATAAAAAATGTTAGGAAAACATTTACCTAACTAATATTTTAATAATACAATAATATTTTAGTTGCGGCTGTAAACTGGCTTTGTCAAAAGAACAATAAAATAATAAAATGAAATAAAATAAAATTAGCTCATTAAAGCGGCTGTCGACAAGGCCTCTTTGCCTTGTCAATAAATAAATCTAAACTTAAAACTATAACATGTCAAGTGGTTGCAGCTGTACAGGGGCTTTGTCAATAAAGGAGATCACAGATTTATGCGTAGGAATCGACAGATACCATGCTTTTTTATCATTTAAGAACACATCTGTGGAGTAGTAAGATTTTTGGGTTAAGTTATTTTTAATACATCTTTTAAATTTGTTATCGTTTAGAGCTAAAATGTCTTTCGGATTTTATTGTAGAAACGCACTGAGTTACCCATAAAGCTTTTATTTGTCTTTTGTAGTCTAAATGCCAAATTAACTGATTTGTCCTTATTTCTAGTGTTCATGTTATGAACATCAGAACGCTTTTCAAAAATATGTATGTTTTTACGTACATACATGATATTTTCGTATATATACAAAGAAGGAGCGGTTAATATTCTAATTTTATTAAAAACGTCTCTGAGAGATGCTCGTGTGTTTAGGTTTTAGAGGATTGCTCTGATAGCTCTTTTCTGAAGAATAAAAACTGTCTTTGTATCTGCTCCTGACCCCCACAACATAACTCCATAACTCAGTATACTGTGGAAATATGCGAAGTAAACAAGCCTAGCAGTTTCCACGTCTCTCAGCTTCCTTACCTCTCTAATAGCATATACAGCTGAGCTAAGCTTATTCCCTAGTTTTGTAATCTGCGGTCCCCATTGCAACTTACTATGTATTATTATACCTAGAAACTTGGTGGATTTGACTATATCCAAATTATTGTTCATCAAAATAATGTTATTAGTACTAATTTGATTTTCATTTACTAATGAGAATTTGACACAATTTGTTTTAGATTGATTTAATACTAAATTATTCGCAGAAAACCACTTGCTTACCATTTTTAGTACGTCAATAATTAAATCTACGTCAGTAATTCTCCTTTTAACATCAAATAACAGGGATGTGTCATCGGCAAAGAGCACAATTTCATTATTTGTTTTTTTTCTGTATCAAATGTGGTAGGTCATTAACATACACAAGAAACAAGAATGGGCCCAATATGGAGCCTTGTGGTACCCCCAGTTTATTAAAAGACCCCGAGGATTGTACGTCTCCTATTTTTATTCGTTGCTCTCTGTCAACCAAATATGATGCTAGCAATTTCAGTGCGTTATCTATTACACCATAGTTTTCTAATTTCATTATAAGCGTTTGGTGGTCAACGCAGTCAAAAGCTTTTAAAAGATCGCAAAAGACACCAATTACGTCATCCGGGAGACGTCCACTGCTGAACTTAGGCCTCCCACTTAGATAGCCACAATGAGCGGTTGGTAGCCGTTTGCGCCCAACGGCTCCCCGCGATTCTTACTAGATGTTCTTACTCCCTGTCTCACGCCTCTCTGCAATTGGATTGTTTCCGTACTCTGGTCCTGTAGACGGACTGACATAGTGGCGTTACTATACAAACACTTCAATACTTCGATATACCTATAGTCGATTTGGCATCGCTGAAGAGACTGCAGTACCGCCCAGGTCTCGATTGAATCGAAGGCTTTTTCATAGTCCGCAAACGCTAGACATAACGGCCGATTATACTTCTCGGTCTTCTGTATAATCTGGCGTAGCGTGTGGATGTGGTCTATGGTACCTTTCTATGGCCTTTTCGGAAACCGGCTTGTTTGGGAGGCTGGAAGTCATCGAACCTGCGTGCGAGATGGTTCATAATCACTCTCGAAAACAGATTGTAAACGTGCCTCAAGAGCGAGATGGGCCTGTAGTTCTTTAATAAGGTTTTATCACTTTTTTAAAGAAAAGCACCACCACGTTCTTATTCCACGCTTTTGGCGTGGTTCCTTCAAGGACGACGGAGTTAAATAACTTCTGGAGGACTTGAAGTACCGGTTTTCTAACCGCTCTCTGAAGTTCTGTTGTAACTCCATCCTCACCTGGTGACTTGTTGTTTTTAAGCTGTTTCAGAGCGATCCTAATCTCCTAAAGGCTGAGGTCCGGGATGTCTTCGGTATAGTGTCGGATTAGTTTGGCTCTGGTGTCCTGAGCCAACTGACCAACGGGGTTTTATGTTGAGGTGTACATCTGTCCATAAAACTTTTCGACCTCTCTCAGAATCTCCGGTTTCGACGAAATTATAGTGCCGTTGTCGGTCTTCAGCTTAGTCATTTGACTTTTCCCTATAGACGAATGCTTTGCGAACACTTTTGAACCTTTGTTCCTTTCTATTGCAACCTTAATACGAGATCTATTAAAGGTACGCAGATCGTGTCGCATAGATTTCGAGATTCGTCTATTAAGCACGCCGTAGGCCGACATATCAGCTGAAGACTGCAATCTCATTTCATCCCGGTCCTCCATTAGCTTAACGGTTTCATCTGAGAGTTTCTGGTGCTTAGTTCGGCAAGGGGTCCTAAAGAACTTAGATCCCACCGCATGGATAGTTTCCACCAACCCGTTGTTTATCTCGTCAATATCGTTGCAGCTGGCTGGAAGCGATTGTGCAGTTCTAGCTGAAAGCTCTCGGGGTTTTGGATTTGGGCAGGATTTAGACGGAACGCAGACTTCATCAGACGTGCCCTTTCAAGCTTAACATCGATATTCAATGTGCCTCTAACAATGCGGTGATCGCTCCCGGTTTTCACCCTGCTGATTGATTGATTGATTGAAAATTCTTTATTGCACAAAATACATAAATCTGTACACAGGCAAACTTAATGCTAGCAAGCATTCTCTTCCAGTTTACCTTTGCGTAGTGATTAAAAAAAATATTTTTGTAGGTAGTGCATGACATAATGTAGCAGGAAAAAATTTATAATAAAAAATAGGACTAAGATATATTGAAAATACGAACGAAACATCAAAAATATTTAGAGTATTTTTAATAAACGTACTTTCAAATATTACATCTCCATAAACACTAGTTGAAAAATAATAGATAAACTGATAAATAGGTAGTTACAATAAAACTAAATTAACTCATATGATATAAAGATAACACAGTGGATAAATAACAGAGCATCTACAAGACACAACTCATTTTGTAGGCTTCGTTCATGAGAGTGAGGTAGTGCTTGCACACTTTGGATCTGAAAACCTCAATAGATGAAACATGCCGAATCTCGTGCGGAATACTATTCCATAGTCGGAT
Source organism: Philereme vetulata (assembly GCA_918857605.2). NCBI lineage: Eukaryota > Metazoa > Arthropoda > Insecta > Lepidoptera > Geometridae > Philereme > Philereme vetulata. Next base: position 4,445,265 of record OU975482.1, read on the forward strand.
AGCTGATCAAGAAGACATCATCAAATATTTGCTTCTTGGTCGTCATAATGTAGTCTATCTCATTTCTAGTAAAACCCGCTTCTCATAGAAGGAGTTCATCATGAAGAAGCCCTCCTTCTCCATGAAGTCGGCCAGTCTCGGGCCCCTTCGATTCCGCCGCCCGAATCCAAATGGCCCCACTCTCTGCTCATCGTCTTTCCTTGTGCCTAGCTTTGCGTTGAAGTCCCCCATTACAACCGTGAAGTGAGTCTTGGAAGTATTTATGGCCTCGGAGATCTCCTCATACATGGCTTCTACTTCATTGTCTGGGTGTGTCGAGGTCAGTGCATATACCTGTATTACCTTCAACGAATACCTATCGGTAATTCTGAGTATAAGGTATACTACCCTGTTCGACACACTGTCGACTTTTGTCACGTTGTTAACGAGGGACTTGCGGACGAGAAATCCAACACCACCCTGGGATAGTTGATCTCCCTCCCGGTAGAAGAGCAAGTTACCGGAGTTAAGGATCATCGTGTCCTGACCCTGTCTTCGGACTTCCGACAATCCTAGGATGTCCCATCGTAGCGTGCTCAGTTCTTCCAGCTCGACAATCTTCTCGTCAGCCCTGAGCGTTCGTGTGTTGTACGTTGCCAGGTCCAGTCGTCAGTGGTGGTAGCTGGATCGCTGCCGGGGATTCTTAGCACCCCCTGTTCCGCAACTGCCCTAGTTACTATCCCTTCCAGGGATGACGGAGCTGCCGGGGACTGGGGGCCGTTTAATTATTGTGTCAATCATAGGGGGGGTTTTGCCATAATCACCACGCTTGGCAGGCGGCATGGTGATTGCAGTGGTTGGTGATTAGTACACAGAAGAATGCTGCTGCCCATTCCCTGGAACATCTCCCTTTGCCGGCTCACACGGCTCTCGCGGAATGAGAAGGGGTGGCCCTATTATTACGCAGGGACCACACAGCGAAGTTTTTATGTTGTAGAAATAAATGTGGTGTTTAGCTTTTTATATTTAACTAAATGTGGTATTAGGAAATCAGCACTATCTCTTGGTGTAGTAGGGCAGCAATCCGACATGCCTACGAGCCAGCAGCTTTTTATTAGACAAGGCGGATTTATCGGCACTAAACTGTACTCACTACTGAGATGTTACTCTATGGGGCTACGAGACCAGAGGGCGTTTGTTTCTCTCACTGGGATTTTCATGGACACCCTGCAATGACCAGGGAGCCAATTCCCGTAGCTTAAATTAGTATAATTAGAGTATCGATATTTTCGTTTTGTTAAATATCCTAAACGGTATTCACGTAACTGACAATACAAGGGCATGCGATTATACACTTTATTTATATCAAGCTAAGATTGTAATATTAATGAATAGGGCAACCAGAGCGACGTGCTTTTTTGACATCAAAATTACTGGATTGAAAACGCTTAAACCAAATTTGTGCTACTCTCACAGACACTGCACTAGGTCCATAAACATCGCGATTTTTTTTCGCGGCTTGCGTTGCATTTTTACCTTTTTTGTAGTTACATTTTAAAATGTATCGAATTTCTTCATTAGATTCACTCATCTTTACAGTACGAAAAACAAATAAATTTCGCACATTTTCCTGATTTGAATTTGGAATTATCTTCTTTAAAATTTAAACTTTGAATGATACCAAAACCAGCTAGATACAAATAGTATAGCCAAAGAGATTTTATTACAAGTTCGTACATACTCTAATGCGAAAAGACTTTTTCCCCAACCTATTATATATATATATTATATTCGTATATATTTTAGTTTATTAGTAAGTAGGTATAGGTAGTTTATGTAGGTTTATGAGCATAGATACACCGCCGTCTTTTTGATTTTGTTTTGTCCTGTCCATCCAAAAGTTGTCTGGAAGAGATCGCTTTTAGCGATAAGACCGCCTATGGTACTTACCTTTATTTTTGTGTATTTCTTTGTATATTTAATTTTGTTGGTGTGCAAGAAAGATTATTCTATTCTATTGTATTTTATTAAGTCCTCCTATTGTACATTTTTCTCTATAAGTAATATATAATTTAATTAATAACAAATTTAACCCGTTTACAGAAACGAGTGTTTCATTTTGCCTGTAAATAGAAAATAACACGTAAAAAGAAGAATTTATCCTTCGTCGATCCATGACGTGCACGGTACAGGAACCTTATCACGTACGTAACGCGACGTAAACTGACGTAAAATAACGTTCCGCGGCGTTACCCCGGGGTAACTACCTCTGATGAAGCAACCTACCGTCGATCTTTACCGAAGGGGTAAATATTAGATAAGCTTAAGCTCTACCTAATTATAGTGATTGGTGAATTTATAGTAACTTTTGTACAGGACGCCTGTTTTGGTATATTTTAGACAGTTTTTATTTAAGATTACAATCTAGGTATCTTTAAGGTCATTTAACTATCTAGAAGATACCGAATCTTCTAGATTTTCGTGCGCCATCTTAGACCATCGCTTACCATTAGGTAAGATTATGGTCAACTTATGAAGAGAAGCTTGAGCCCCTTAGTCCGCTCCCCCACACTGGATCTACTACTGAAAGGGACAACCTGACCCGGCTACAGGCGATAGCGAGACAGCGACTGGATTACGTAATAAGGCACTGTTTTCTGGATCTGGGAATAGAGTTTTTTATTTGTTTTTATTGTAAATATTATATGGAATAAGCTTATGGCTCGCCTGATGTTAAGTGGAATAATCGCCTATAACAGAGAATTGCCTCGTAAGTCACGCACCTTAGAAATGTGCCCTACGTTGCACTGCCTCAAACCGAAACACAACAATGCTACTTGGCGGCAGAAATAGATTTGGTGGTAGTACTTCTCCGGGCGAGCCCTCTCACAAGGAACTCTACTACTCTGAAAGATAAAACAGTCAAACATCTAAGCTTGACTGTCTGTCTTGAGAAATCCCTTGGCTTCCCACTTCGCTGTGTTTATGTGACAAAAAGATCCTCGTACGCGCGCGTCTATGTGTGCGTGCGCCTGCTATTGCTCCTTATACTAAACTTCCTTCTGTACGTATTACGAGTATGTGTAAGGGTACCGACCTCGTTCATATTTCTATATGACGGCAGGAACGTGGGCGTTGTGTTGGAAGGTGGCTCATTGCAGTCCTGGGGTATGAAGTCCATGGTGCAGGTGCAGGGTACTCAGGCAAACCAGTAAAATCCAGTAGGTAAGCTTGCTTTTACTAGGGCTTCAGCTTGGCAGGTAGGTACAATGTTCTTGATAGCTAGGTAGATACGGTGAACGTGACAGTTTCGATGCTCAGTGCAGGAGGTGTTTTCGTACCGGCGCTCCAAGGGAAAGTGAAGTGCCCAGCAATCGACTCTGTCCTCTAGAGGTGGCCTCGAGCGATCCCAGCGCCACCACTCTGCGTTCACAGTAACTTTACAAAAAAAAAACAACAACCAATCAGAGAGTAGATACGCAACTACCGGTTGTACGAAGTCAAGAGATTTCTTAATTTTAAACTTGGTACGACATATATATATTTTTTGAGCGCGCTGACCGGTAGCTACTAGGTACTAAGGAATAGGTAATACGCTACGGCTAGCGTAAGTTCATGGGAACTTTATGTCACAGTTTATGAACAATGTTAGACTTATTTGAGAAGGTCTAGATTTTATTTTTTTATTCTCTTATTTGATGCTATAAACAGTTATTAGACCATAGTCTGAGCAACATTTGTTTTGGGAAAACAGTGATTTAAAGGACACCGTGTTTAGGCTAATTTTAATCCGACTGCGCAAGAGGGTATTGTTTTTATTGACAAGCCACGCGTGCGAAACTGCTTTCGGGTCAGCTAGTAATTCATAAAATTCACATCAATAACCCAAAACACGTATTGCACAAGAATCCCAAAGTCAAAAAGCCCTACCATATGCCATAAATCAATTAAAAGTCGCACACAACTCCAACTCTCACTTACCGTATTTGACCCTTTTTCCAACATACTCGTACCTGACCTATGTCACTTCGAGAAATCAACTTTAGGCCAAAATGAGCTCTATCACACTATTTCGAGGTTTATTAACGCTCGACACTTTCAGTAGCGTTTTTCGTCGTGATCATAGTGTTTCAGTTTCAGCCTCAGATTCTCAAAGACAGTCTCTATAACTCAGGAGAACTCTATAACTTTTCTTAAGCTCCTACGGAGACCATTAGCATGATCGCAATAGAAAAGTCTATCTCTGCGGAAGAATAAAGTAAAATGTTATTTTAGCGTAGATAGTAGAAACATTTGTATTGTTGTATTAAAGTTGAGGAAAATTACAAGATAAACAATTAAACGGTCATTCTAGGATTAAAATAATCCATTTATTGGCTTAGTTAGATTTACCAAATCAATACATATAAATTGTACTACTAACAACTGTGATTTATATCTACACCAGCTGACCCGGCAAACGTTGTTTTGCCATATAAATAATTGCTATTAAAAAATAAGGGTTGATCGTAGAAGGGTGAAAATTGAGGATTGTATGTATATTTGTATGTTGTATCATAACAAAATAGATATTAAAAATTTTGTCTAAAAAATAAAAAAAAAATTTAGGGGTGGACTACCCCTAACATTTAGGGGGATGAAAAATAGATGTTGGCCGATTCTCATAGATACCGGATAAGCACAAAAAATTTCATCAAAATCGGTCAAGCCGTTTCGGAGGAGTACGGCAACGAAAACTGTGACACGAGAATTTTATATATTAGATTAATCTAAATTTACTTTGTACTATGTGAAATAAAAAAGTATTTACTTACGCAACGATGCCTAAACGTATTTTAGTTGCTAAATATGATTTAAGGAGTTGTCACGTCACACAAAAACGTCAAATTTAAACAGGTTTAACCGCTAAATACGTTTAGGGATCGGTGTGCAAGCCGGCCTAAGAATCGCTGAGTGAAAATTTTGTAAGGATCGACTATTATTTTTTCGTGCCATAAACCGCCTTTTGCAAGTACTTAAGCTGTGAAAATTTATGTGTGCTGACTGCATAGCCTCCCTCGGGCAATGATTAGGCCGTTCGGAACGGCCCAGATAAAAATAACAACCTTATATCTCGGAATTAGTGGCTTACTTTTGGCCGTGTTAGACGCGTTAAAAAGTCAACGCCGCGCTGCCGCCGGCTTTACAGGAAATATGGCAGGGCCTCTTGTAATTCGTATTTTGTTGTTTTTCGCGAGGATTTGTGGATGGATAGGGAAGTAAATCAAACGTGTCCGAGGGTGTTAAAAGTTTATTAAGGTTTTCTGCGAGATATCTCACGTAGCTTTTCATTTAAAATTTGTTTTACGTCTGCAAAACTAATTGGTACCTGTAGTTGAGAAAATGCTATACAGTTTTAGTGAAATTTGACTGCCCTAGAAAAGTTTATTTCTTTGGAAGAGTAGAGTAAAATATAATTTTAGCGTAGAGAGTAGAAATAAATAAATAATGCTAGACATTTCACTTTCCGGCCGGAAAGTTATCGAATGGAGGCCACGGACCGGCAAGCGCAGCGTAGGACGTCCACCTACAAGATGGGCAGACGACTTGGTAAGAACCGCAGGTCGGCGTTGGATGCAGGCCGCTTCCAACCGCAGTTCCTGGAGATCAATGAGGGAGGCCTTTGTCCAGCCGTGGACGTCCTACGGCTGATATGATGATGATCATGATGATACATTTCACACAGCGCCATCTAGCCCCAAACTAAACAAAGCTTTTACTATGGGAATCAGATACCTAACTGATAGAATACGTATAATAGAGAAACTATCAGACTCGGAACAAATATCTGTAGATCATGCAAACAATTGTTGCGGAACCTCCTGCGTATCAGACGTCTATTCGCCCACTGCGCCACGGAGCTCGTCAAAGTAGACACATTCGCAAGGCCGTGTTTCTACTCTCTACGCTAAGATGCCATTTTAGTTAAACCTACTGTCCAGTAATTTAAATAAATATCAAGCATTCTAGGCTTACGATCATCGACAGGGACAAGGGTTTACAAACGTCACTGGGGGGCTTACAATGAAACTATTAACGAAACGACCGACTTTCAGGATTTTTTTTGCTATAAATACGGCCAAAATTCCAGAGTTTTTGTTTATTTTGCCTTTGAATACTTGACTATAAAAATGCAAAACTTATGTTTTGATCTAGGGTGACTAATCAGCGTTAATCTATGCTGCGCTATGCGGGACTTGATGTCGCTTCGGACAAAATATATTGGGACGCAATGTCCCAATTGACACTTTTGATTTTAATATTTTTGTTACTGTCGATTCGGACACCATTAAAAATAGCTGCATTGTACAGTCAGTTAAAAAAACAGGTTTTTACCGAGGCGCGGCGGCGGCACAGCAAGATGATGAAATAGATGCATAGCAAGCTCACACTCTCTCTATCTCTTTATTTGAGATATTTTTAAGTGATCATTATATAGATGCCTAAGTATACAAGATGTTGATTTATACCAAATATACGCTATGAATGGAACTTGTGATTTTTTTATATTAATGTAAGTCACCACACGCTCGCAAAGCAATTTGATTAGCTTTATCACATTATATATTTTGCTTAAACATTTTTTACCTGACTGAATCAATAGCTTCAATAATTTGATGATGTCTGAATCGACAGTAAATAAAAAATTAAAATCAAAAGTATCAGTTGGGACACTGTGTCCTAATAAATTTTGTCCGTTAGCAACTCCTATGCGGTGCTTTGCTCTGTTTTGCCAATTTGCTCCTCATATATTATAATGGGAAACAAACAAAACGTGCTGCGCTGTGTTTTGTTTAAAACAACATAGCACAGCGCAGCATAACTCCATGTTGATGATGATTAGATTGGCAAATCTTGATTTCTATAATCGTATGGCTGAAAAAGTATTGTGAAAGAAGGAAAGAATGAAAGAAAAAAAAAATATTCAGACCACCACAAATGGACACAGAAACAAATGACACAAAAATATAATATACCTAAAAATGTTAAATGTGGTGGGGAAAGGGTCCTCAGCTCAGCATTTGCTACAGCATGTTGCCATACTGGTATTCTGCTGAGGCCAGTGTTGACCTCACGGACACCCAGACATTTATACAACTATAAGATTTAAAACATTTGCATTACAATTTTCCAACATTATATCTAGCACCTTCTACAGATCACTAACTCAAAAAAGTCATACAAACCATGACTCACAATTTATTATTAATTCGTGGCAAGCAATAAACAGAGTGACGACAGAGGAAAGTGAGTGGAGAGTGAGAGAGGCACTACTATGTCTTCCATGGTTGGCTGATTTGAAGGGCAAAAACATGGCCTTTTAACATTAACCTAAACACGTTAACATTATTTATATATCTTAGAGGTGGTGGAATAGTGTTCCAACACCTGGTAGCAGCATAGCGGAAGCTGCCATGGAAGGCTGCAGAACCATGTAATGGTGTTGCCAGTAGAAGTTGAGAAGCAGCTCTTATGTCATACTATTTCCCGTCTCGAAACCACCCCAGTTTGTTGAATAGGTACTCAGGTTTTCGACTTTTAATAACACCAAAAAGAAGAATAGCAAAATGAAGATATCTTCTCCAGGTGTGACATGTGCCCTAGGAGGTATATGAAAACAGAACCTAGCGCAAGCGTTCTGAGCACATTCTAGAAGTTTTTCAGTTCTGGCAAGCAGTCTTAGGCCATAAGCAGTGTCTGCATAATTTAATTTAGACATAACAAGTGATTCACATAGGTTAATGCGGAATTGTGGGTATTCGGTGACACGTGAAAGTTTCTAAATTTAAATAACTGTATTTTTAAGGATTAGAATTATTAGTAAAATTGTTGTACGGCCCTATTTAATCTTTTATCTTCTTTAATTTAGAAAAGCAGCGTTTGGGAAACTTCGCAACGTCTTTTCGTCCACCATACCTCAGTGCCTTAAGACGAAAGTCTACAATCAGTGTGTGTTACCAGTGATGACATATGGAACCGAGACGTGGTCCTTCACTATTGGCCTTATGAATAAGCTCAGAGTCGCTCAACGAGCTATGGAGAGGGCTATGCTCGGGGTTTCTCTACGGGATCGAATCAGAAATGAGGAGATACGTAGGAGAACTCAAGTCACCGACATAGCCCGACGGATTAGCACGTTGAAGTGGCAATGGGCAGGCCATATAGCGCGCAGAACAGATGGCCGATGGGGCCGAAAGGTTCTCGAGTGGAGGCCACGGACCGGCAAGCGCAGCGTAGGACGTCCACCCACAAGATGGGCAGACGACTTGGTAAGAACCGCAGGTCGGAGTTGGATGCAGGCCGCTTCCAACCGCAGTTCCTGGAGACCAATGAGGGAGGCCTTTGTCCAGCAGTGGACGTCCTACGGCTGATATGATGATGATGAATATAGAAAAAGAAAATCTCATGTCATTGTTTTAGAGGTTGCACTCTTCTGAAACGGGTCGACAGATTTTAATCATTTGTATATTTGGTAGGTATTAGTCGTAAAGTATTTATCACCATCCTACCCCCATTCTCCATTTTTTTATCTCGATATTAGTTTTTTTTATAGGAACAATATCCCGTCGTTCGTTGACTTGAAGTCATTTATAGTCTAACTTTTTATTAGCTGCAGTAAAATGACGTTTCTAAATGTCATTCCGTAAAATAATGTTGCCAGCCTAATCTCAATAGGGATGTGATTCAGTTCACAAAAATTAATTAAATAACATTATTATGACGTTTTTGTTTCATTTTGAATGTACCTCCCTATACTTCCACTAAAAAAGATCAATCCTCTAGTATAGTAATAATAATAGGTTAAAAAAATACATTACAACTTAATATTAAATCTCAAAAAAAAACCAAACTGATTATTCATTTATGATTCACTCATTTAGCTACATCCCTATTTATTTTTCTTTAAAAACCGGCAACCCACAAAACGTCATTTTACTGCAGCTAATAAAAAGTTAGACTTTACATATAGTGTCGCTTCACTTTGACAAGAGTGTTTTACTCGAAAGAATAAACAAGCAGGTATTCACATGTCAGTTATTTGCTTTCTTTTCGTGTTATTTTCATGATGTTATCAACATAAAACACAACATACATTAGCTTCCGTTTATTATAAGTGCAGTGTACAACTGACTAATACTATTTTGATTGTAACTTTAAAATAGGCTAACTAGGCTGTTTTTCTTTTGTTTTTGTTCCCGACATCTTTTCTTTACAATGTTCAAACGTAGAAACCTGTTATTAGTCTTACGTTTAGTTCTAAGCTATTTAACCAAACAATTTGTATCGCCGTTGGTTTCTCTAAATAAATAAATATATGTGTAGGAGCTGTCATAGCTGCGCTTGCTACTTGTATATTTTCCCTTTTACTTTTTAATACGGCATTATATCTGCAATCCTTTTTTCTATATACATACATAGAAATTATATATTTTTCTCGTAATTTGTACAACTTTTTTGTAAAACAGCTATATCCGCTTGTCAACATAAATATATATAAATATATTGCTGGACATTTCACACAGCGCTATCTAGCCCCAAACTAAGCAGAGCTTGTACTATGGGAACCAGGTAACTGATTTTTTTGTAAATACATACTTATAATATATAGAGAAACAACCAGACCCGGAACGGAAATCTGTAGATCATGCAAACATTTGATCCGCGGCGGGAATCGAAACCACTACCTCCTACGTCTCAGCCACTGCGCCACGGAGGTCGTCGTCAACATAGTTTTAGTGCATGTTGTGTTCACCTGTATTTGGTTGTGGATGTAGCTATAAGTAGCATTTTATCATGTTACAACTGTTGGTGGACTTAATAAATAAATCTAAATATGAAATCTACAGTTTTGATCCTGAAGTTCCCACGTGAACGGGAAGTTTCAAGCGTGCGACGTCGCGGGCGGGTGGGGTGTGGGTCAAAATCACTACAATTATCATGAAAACTTTAACATCACACAAGAAAATAGTATAACTCCTTAATTTCCTGTTTTGTTCTCTACATTCTAGGAATGATCTGAGGAGCTATTTCTCGACAACGTAATAAAGCTCATCCACATATAATCGACAATTGGGTATCGCGCACCACACGCTTCACGCGATCTTTTTTACCCCATACTTGCAAGATGTGGAGTGAGCTACCATCTGAGGTTTTCCCATTAGACTACGACATGGCACGCTTCAAGAGAAATGTAAAGAGGTTTCTACAGTGTAGGGAACACATCGACAATACCCCGGGTGTTTCCGGTGTCAATAGGCGACGGTGACCGCTTACCATCAGGAGGGCCGTAAGCCTGTTTCCCCACAAATAACATGATTACTGTTTATGAAAATTGAATATCACTAAGGAGTTCAGAAAAAAGTCTCTATTTCTATGTAGATGAAAAGAGACTGTCCCCTGTGATGTGCTTACTACGTCAGTTCACATGTGAAGTTGCACAATAGTTTTCAGCCGGCCGCAGATAAGGTGCAGTGCAGTTACGAATGCGGTATGTGCTGCGCAGGCTAGGGATGTGATGTACACTCAGAAATCTAACTGGTTTCATATTCCATTTGTTGCCAACATATACACTCATTCATTACAGTTTTTAGATCTTACATATAGATAAAGTAGGTAGGTACGCCTGCAGGACGCTGCAATTACAGTCGAGTTTGGATTTACGTACTAACAGTATGTAAGGTTAGTGTAGTGTGTCGTAATATGAACGAGGACATTTCTAATTCAGAAGACCAAGTGAGGGCAGTTGCTGTAGCTGCCATCACTTCTCGACTGTGTTGACGTTGACGACTGTTGCAACACAGCCAAAACGTCGGGATAACAAATGAAAAAGGTACATACGCGATAAATACCTGTTTTAATTAATGATTGAAGATAAAAACACCGTTTTTATTAATGAAAATTTAATTAATGATACATCTATGAAAATCTGATGTATGTTCACAAAGATATTAATTTGTTTATAGAAAAATAGCGATAATCATAATTTTAATACTAGAAATAAAGATAAACTCGCTGCTGCCACTTGTAGACTCCATAAAGTTAGTAAATCGTTTAAAGAGCAAGGTGTACGCTATTATAACAAACTCCCAAGTGATGTACAAAAATTGACAATTAATAAATTTAAAAACGCAATTAAACAAAATCTTTATAAAAAAGCCTACTATAAAATATCGGATTATTTAGTTAGATGATAGAGAATGTTGGGATTGAAATTGCTCCAATTCGTTCAAAATTTTACAATTTAGACGTAATTTATTACCCGTATTGTTATGTATTCTAAAATAGTCATTAAAAAAAACAACCAGCCTTGTTTTCTTGCCTTTCTTTCCTGGCTTGGTCGCGAAGGAACAGGCAGTAAAATTGACGTTTCAAAGTGATCCTCGTGATATTAATGAATAAAAGATTTTGATTATATACAGTGATCGCGAAAGTTTGAAAAATACTAAGTACCTACGGCTAGGTTGATAAATCACGATAAATAACAGTTATAATAAAAATCCCAGCCTAAAACCAGAGATTATAAATAAATGTGTGTAATAAGAACAATTAAATAAAAAATAAAAAGGTTTTAGTAATTTTGAAAAGGTTTTTGGAGAATAATTATTGATTAAAACGGGTATTTATCGCATATGTACCTTGTTTATTTGTTATCCCGACATTTCGGCTGTGTTGCAACTAATTATGTACAGTGATCGCGAAACTTTGAAAAATACCATTTTTGGAGAATTCAAAAACAGAAGCAACAATTGAAGATGGCGGAAATGGCCACTTTGAAACTTTATATTTCGTAGACGGATTATTGTACCAATACACTTATTCAACGACACCCCACACGATATGGTGAGAGATTAAAAATATCACCTCCAACTTTCAATTAGGTGAGGTACCCTACAAAAACAAGTTTTTTTAGTTTTTACCCAGTTAGCGTCACTGAAACGTATCAGCATGTAAAATTTCAGCTTTACAGCAGTTTTACTTAGAAAGTTTTACTTTACAACAGTTTTACTTAGAGAGTTTTACTTTACAACAGTTTTACTTATAAAGTTTTACTTTACAACAGTTTTACTTAGAAAGTTTTACTTTACAACAGTTTTACTTAGGTACGTGATATATCCCGTATTTATAATAATGATTTACAACAGTAATAGTCTAGGAGTAAAACGGTTGTAAGAGTTCGCACAGTTACGAAGACGAACATGGCGAGACTATAAGGGCTTCTACGGAACCTTATTAAGGGATAGAATAATATTTGGAGTCAAAAAAATATTATCTTTATTAGTCAGGCGTCTCCTTTATTTTGTTACACGCTCAGCGCGGATTCATTTCGACTTTGGCGAGACTTCAGCGCGACTTATTCTTTTTATTTGGCTTCGCTAAAATGATTATTTCGTTACATCAGCCTTTTTCTGCATGATACTACAACGTAGCTATCCGATTAACAAGATATTTTATTTATATTTTGTATACACATTAACGTGTTATGCCGTGCCTGCCCCAGTTATGGTTGAGAACTCGGCTCATGAAGTTGTCGACGCGTATGTATACCTAGGACAAACAGTCCAATTAGGTAGGTCCAACTTCGAGAAAGAGGCCAATCGTCGAATCCAACTCGGATGGGCAGCGTTTGGGAAACTTCGCAACTTCTCTTCGTCCAACATACCTCAGTGCCTTAAGGCACTTCGTCTTAAGACGAAAGTCTTCAATCAGTGTGTGTTACCAGTAATGACATATGGAACCGAGACGTGGTCCTTCACTATTGGCCTTATGAATAAGCTCAGAGTCGCTTAACGAGCTATGGAGAGGGCTTTGCTCGGGGTTTCTCTACGGGATCGAATCAGAAATGAAGAGATACGTAGGAGAACTCAAGTCACCGACATAGCCGGATTAGTACGTTGAAGTGGCAATGGGCAGGCCAAATAGCGCGCAGAACAGATGGCCGATGGGGCCGGAAAGTTCTCGAATGGAGGCCACGGACCGGCAAGCGCAGTGTAGGACGTCCACCTACAAGATGGGCAGACGACTTGGTAAGAACCGCAGGTCGGCGTTAGATGCAGGCCGCTTCCAACCGCAGTTCCTGGAGATCAATGATGGAGGTATTTGTCCAGCAGTGGACGTCCTACGGCTGATATGATGATGATACACATTAACCAGGCAGGACATCATAATCTGCAGGAGCCTTCAGTAAAACATCTCGATGTGTCGAAATGCGTGTATTGATTAATTTGAATAAATTACTGAAAGTTTTTTTAATGCGCTCTGGCCGTGATCGGGTGAGAAAAAAATTTTATGCACGCCTTCGGAAGGTGGCGCTCCATGCGGCTGGGTTGCCATCCCCTTTGTCCAGCGCTGTTCTTGCTGTAAGTAGCGGTTTGAAGCGGCGATACACATGTACCTACGTAACAGCTGATAAGTACAAACTGCGAGAAACACGCGTTACAGGGCTAGTTATAGGCAAGTCCAAACATTAAGTTTGATGCCCATGTCCAAACATGCCGTTGGGGACGAATATAGGGCGATATTAAATGAGATTTAGAGTAATATAAAAGGACCTTTTATTGAAGTAAAACTTCTTTACGCACGCTTGACTTGGGGAGTAAGCTGGTGAATGCGTTACGTAGTGTGCTAACGGAAGTTGAGAGGGAGATATAAGTTAGTGAGATAGAAAGAGAGAGTTACGTTTCATATTACTTTAGGCGCAAAAGAGAGTCCTAACATGCTCCACTCCATTTGTCTCTGGCAAACATCTAATTATTCTTCGTCTTCTTTTCTTAGTGCCCAAGTTTGACAACCGTACGTGAGACATGGGAGTATCGCTATGTCATAAACCTTTTTCTTAACGTTTGTCTCTATAGCCTCATTCTTCATTATTTCCTTTAGTCACCAGTACTTCTTTCACGCTATAGCGATAGTCTTTAGCGCTATAGCGCTAGATTTTAAGTTATTAGTCATAATACACTCTGAACTTTGACAAAATTCACAGGGTACACCAGTGACCCCACAGTGCTGAAATTTGGTATGCTTGTAGTTTTAATGACAGAAATGTATGGATAAGTTTGAAATCCACAATAACTGTAATTTCTACCCCAAAATAGAGTAAACTCCCGTTACCTATAATTTGAATAAAACCGTAGGTCAAGTAATTTGGTTAATCATTTCGTGATACTATTTGGATAGTCAAAGATTACAAATAATATTTTTTTGTTTTTATGGAAGACTCTCGAGATCTCAGTTCGGGGCAAACCACTAGTCTATTCACGGAATAATTTCTTCAGGGATGACAAAGCCGCGCGGGGTGGGGCACGGCAGTTAGGACCGAGCCTCTCATCCAACGTTTTCAAACCGACGGTAGTCGCAGAAAAGGCGGAAGACAAACAGAATTCATCTACCCTATGTTTATAACTAGCTTCCGCCAGTGGCTTCGCACGCGTGTTTTGTCACTGAAAAGTAGCCTATGTGCCAATCCAGGTCATAATCTTTGACGTCTTTGACGACCTCCGTGGCGCAGGGGGCGAATAGCCAGCTGAGACGCAGGAGGTAGCGGGTTCGATTCCCACCGCGGAACAAATGTTTGCATGATCTACAGATATTTGTTTCGGGTCTGAATGTTTTCCATATATTATAAGTATGTATTTACAAAAAAAAGTATATAAGTATTCTATCAGTTATCTGGTTCCCATAATACAAGCTCTGCCTAGTATGGGGCTAAATAGCGCTGTGTGAAATGTCCAGCAATTCAGGTAGGTTCAGCCGTAATGACGTGATTGAGTAACAAACGAACATCCAAACATTCGCATTTATAATATTAGTTTAGTGTTTAATGTGATGTGCAAAGATCCAACCAGGCATGGGCATTGTTGTCAAGTCCATTGCCGCTTATCATGATAGTAACCGATGCTGCCTTTGGTAACCTTATTACGCAAGCCGGTTGCTGTTGCCCGCCTGTCGTTTTTTTACACCTACAATGCATATCTCATGTGTGTATGGCACGGCCTGACTAGCGACAGCGACGCGATAGCAAAAAACTTACTTAAAGAAGCTACAGAGAGACAGGCTGGCGTCAGCGGCCTGCTTACGTAATAAGTATGCGAATTTTTAGTTTCATGGAAAGCTCAGCTCAGCTCTTGAGATTCATCATCATCATATCAGCCGTAGGACGTCCACTGCTGGACAAAGGCCTCCCTCATTGATCTCCAGGAACTGCGGTTGGAAGCGGCCTGCATCCAACGCCGACCTGCGGTTCTTACCAAGTCGTCTGCCCATCTGGTAGGTGGACGTCATACGCTGCGCTTGCCGGTCCGTGGCCTCCATTCGATAACTTTCCGGCCATATCTGATTCGATCCCGTAGAGAAACCCCGAGCATAGCCCTCTCCATAGCTCGTTGAGCGACTCTGTGCTTATTCATAAGGCCAATAGTGAAGGACCACGTCTCGGTTCCATATGTCATCACTGGTAACACACACTGATTGAAGACTTTCGTCTTAAGGCACTGAGGTATGTTGAGATTAATGTTAATTAAATAAATGCTCATATTTATTTTTATTTAAAACCTCAAAATTGAGCTCCACAACCCTAGTACGCCACGCCATTGTCCGAGAAATTGTGAAAGCGTTTTGATATATCACCTGCGCACTGAGGTGTGCGAGAACTAGTTGGTAACACTATTGTACCACTTAATAGCTTCTATTTACAAGGATATCGACTCATTTTGGGTTATGATCGTTTCTGATGAGGGTTGGTGACTTCATTTTGTATCACACATACTACGTGTTTTGTTAGAAACGACATTAATTGAAAACACACATCCGGCATCGTATTAACTGATTTTAGAAGTGGGTTGCGTGGGCTTAATACCGGTAGCTTGAATATTTATCCAGTAATCGATACATTTCCAATAAACAATTTTGAAAGTAAATCGCCGGTTCCTTTGCAACGATGCCGCTTAGTCAGTTTAACAGGTACCTACTTACATGTAGCATGAATATGATTGGTTTACCTATTTTAACCAGGCTGTTTCATTGATATTTTAGGCCTTGATATTAGTGCTGTGGGGGAATACTGCAGATATAAACACCGTTTTTGTGCTGCAGAAGAGGGCTGTTAGTGCAATTTATAATATGGGTCCCAGAGAATCATTACGCAATAAGTTTAAAGAAATAAATATTATGACATTCCCTTGTCAATACATCTATAAAAATCTGATATATGTTCACAAAAATATTAATTTGTTTAAGAAAAATAGCGATAATCATAATTTTATTACTAGAAATAAAGATAAACTCGCTGTTGCCACTTGTAGACTCCATAAAGTTGGTAAATCGTTTAAAGGGAAAGGTGTTCTGCAGATATAAGCACCGTTTTTGTGCTGCAGAAGAGGGCTGTTAGTGCAATTTATAATATGGGCCCCAGAGAATCATTACGCAATAAGTTTAAAAAAATAAATATTATGACATTCCCTTGTCAATACATTTATGAAAATCTGATGTATGTTCACAAAAATATTAATTTGTTTCAGAAAAATAGCGATAATCATAATTTTATTACTAGAAATAAAGATAAACTCACTGTTGCCACTTGTAGACTCCATAAAGTTAGTAAATCGTTTAAAGGGCAAGGTGTTCGCTTTTATAACAAACTCTCAAGTGATGTACAAAAATTGCCAATTAACAAATTTAAAAAAGCAATTAAACAATTTTTTTATAAAAAGCCTACTATAAAATATCGGATTATTTAGATGATAGAGAAGCTTGGGATTGAAATTGCTCCAACTCGTTCAAAATGTTACAATTTAGACGTAATTTATTACCTGTATTGTTATGTATTCTAAAAGGATCATTAAAAAAAACAACCATCCTTCTTTTCTTGCCTTTCTTTCCTAGCTTTTTATCTTTCCAGTAGGCTACCGGGACAGGTCAGTTCGAAAAAAATAACATAAGAAAAATAAATTAAATGACCCTTCCTCTCTCACCGCTCAACATTTGTTAACGGAACTGCAGAAATATAGCTGCTGCAGCGCTGGTTTCTTTAATTCAATTCACGATAAGTGCGAAACAGGGCTTGAAACAACCTGTCCGTGTCTCGTCTTTATAGAGCGGTAAGAAAAAACTTACACGTCTCTGTCGTGCGGGAGGCATAACTTCCATCTGGTTCAGTGTAGGAAAGAGATAACTATATATATGAGATCTGCTATTGATTCCTAGTTCTATGGTATACCAAACTCAATGCCGGCTTTTTTAGACTTCGTACCGTACACAAAAACCCGTACACTTTGTCTTATTTGACGCCAAAAAAAGGATTTTGGTCTCCTACGGGGGCGGTGGGGTTTAATATGCCTTGTGCCGCCACAATCTCTGGTTTAGGACAAGGTTTAAAACGTCCCTTAACGCAGTAATGGAAAGTACAGATACATCTGTGCCGCTGGGATCGTGTTAACGGAACTGCACAAACATAGCTGCTGCAGCACTGGTTTCTCTAATTCAATAAAGAATTGGGGCACTCTATTTCTCTAAACATATTCGTTGTTATACCATTCCGAATAAAAGAAAGAAATGTTGGTAATGCCTCCATTGGTCACACCTGTCGCCAGGGTTTAGGAATCCACTTATTCCGGGCAATCTCTTAATTAACAAGTTACGGAAGCAATTTCAGAAAACAGGCAATAATAAGGTAGGTATAATTTTTATTTGTATCCTTAATTACATAGTCCATTTAAATGCACGTACGAGTACTAATTACTTTACTTTAAAACCTCCCGATTTTGACTGGTTGTAAAAATTATATATGTTACGGGCAACTTGAGAAGTCTGCATTTAAATCCAAATTAAAATCATGGCTCATCGAGAGGGCGTTCTACAAATTTGAAGATTTTGTCTGGCAAGTCCGCTAATTTTTATTTATATTATTTTATGTTACGTTATTATTATTATTCTATTAACTAGTCAATGTGTTGTTTATTATTTTATTTTAATACAATTAATTTTTATTATAATTATTTGTGAATTTAGAGTAAATTATTTACCAATAAATTGATTATTCTGATTATTCTGGCCACCGGTCTGTACGAGTATACGATTTCTGGTTCTGGTTGTTTTTCTGTATATTATAAGTATGTATTTACAAAAAAAAAGTATATAAGTATTCTATCAGATATATCGTTCCCATAGTACAAGCTCTGCTTAGTTTGGGGCTAGATAGCGCTGTGTGAAATGTCTATCAATATTTATTTATTTAGCGGGCAATGTATATAAAACTACATGAATAATCACTTTTCCCGGATGCATATAATAAAACTAACAATGAAATAAAACAAACCTAACCTAACATAAATTATCACATTACCTGGCTAGAAGTAGGAAAGTATTCATACTGCCTGGTACATGTGATAAATTCAAGCTATCTCAAACCTTGATTTATTAAATGGACCACGGGCAGTCGGACATTATTGATATGGGCCGGCCAAAGTAATAAACTTATCAATTCGACCGACCCTCATAATATACACAGCTTAGTTCTATCTCGTAAGCATTGACTTCTAGAAGACGCATTAAAACCAACAAGTGCCTTTTATAAGCCTGGAGCATCGACGAAAGGTTGCTAGCCTCTCGATTTTTTATCGAGTACATTTCGGGGAGTGTGCGGCGGAACTATGGTATATGGTAGAAATACCTCCCATTCGCACAAAGCGGTTCTCTTCGACCTTTATTATGCGCACCGCCAAAGAGTGGAACGACTTGCCAGAGACTGCGTTTCCTGATAGCTACAACCTGGGTATCTTTAAGTCGCGAGTGAATAGGTTTCTTCTAGGCAAGCGTGTACCATCGTAGACTGCATCATCGCTTACCATCAGGCGAGATTGTGGTCAAATGCCATCCTATAATATATTTAAATAAAATAAATAAATATTTCTGGACATTTCACACAGCGCTATCCAGCCCCAAACTAAGCAGAGCTTGTATTATGGGAACCAGATAACTGATAGAATACTTATATACTTTTTTTTTGTAAATACATACTTATAATACATAGAGAAACAACCAGACCCGGAACAAATATCTGTAGATCATGCAAACATTGGTTCCGCAGCGGGAATCGAACCCGCTACCTCCTGCGTCTCAGCCGGCTATTCGCCCACTGCACCACGGAGGTCGTCAATATAATATATATAAATATCAAATATATATATCATATTAGCTACAGAATGTTCACTGCTGAGCATAGCTCTCCTCTATAGACTTTCAAAGCAAACGATCTTGTGCCAGCGGCTCCCAGCATTTTTAAATCCAAAAAAAATATCTAGACATCATCACAAATCTATTTCACTCTATTTAGCAGTAATTAAAAATGAACAACTTTCACGAAAGTTTTCTAAGTAAATAGAACAATTTTCATTATATTTGTATTACTGATTTAAACTGGTATTTACTATATACTCACGTATGTACCTTTTTATGTGTTATGCCGACGCGACACTGTGTTGTACAGTAGAAATGTCGGGATAATAAATAAAAAAGGTACCTACATACGCTAAATACCCCTTTTATTTATTAATTCATTTCATTCATTTTTATTTTCAAACCATGGGTACTTATTATGAGACTTAGTTTTGAACAGTGCAAACATTGGACTTCGGAAAGAGCTTAACAAATCCTTGCAGAAAATAAAGTTGTTACAGAAAATTGGCCTAGATGGTGCAGCAGTTCGAGATGATAAAACACAGAAAATATTTTATTCTCCACAGTTGCGTCATAAACGCAGACAACGTGCACCTTCTAGATCCGCTACAGCTACACCCATCAAATACACACCCAAGGGAACGCCAACGCAGGAATTCAAAACTACACCTAAGAACATGGAATCTAAATCAATCGGTAAAAAAAGTAGAATCACTGACCTCTACCCTTCATCAAAAACTGGAGACGATACCGGAACTGGTCCCGCGACAGCGGATTGTAAAATTTCTGACCAACAACTTACAGAGGACTACGACCTAACCAGTTTTTTCGAGGGGGCCCTACAACAGCCACCCTACAACTCTACATTGATTGTCAGAAAACTGAGTACAATCGAGTGTGCTGAGATTACAAATACTACGAAGGAAACGGAACCTCAAGGAATACCTACCAGTGCTTGTCATAAAAATGACAGCAAACTCGACAGCCGGCGTGTAATGATATTTGCAGATCAAAGTGGACATGCTATTGGTTCAACGCTTCAGAAACTGTTGGGTGATGAATTTAAAGTGTACTCGTTTATTAAACGATATGCGTCTACCAAACATGTTTTAGAGACATGTATTAATAGTTGTAAAGATTATACCAAGCAATATTTCATTATTTTACTAACTGATTCCAATGATTCAAATCCACTGGAATTACAGTCCTCACTTTATTATACGATGAGCAAACTTACGAACTCAAATGTGCTGTTTGGTACAATATATAAAAATAAGCATTTAAATGTACAAAGTGTTAATAAACTGCTGCGCTTAGTTGGCTCTCATTTCAAAAACTCGAGATTGCTTGATTTAGACTTACATACACATAGCAGAAAAAATATGTATCAACGTGGCAGATTATTTTTGAGTAGATATATACTAAAAGACATTTTGCAAATATGTTATAGGAATCAGCGCATAGATTATAATGTACAAAAATCACAACATGTGAATAAAAAAATCATCTCTCTAAAAAAATCAGTATCCACACAAACAAGCTCACAATGTTGTAATTTATTAGTTGGAAGAACTAAAGAAATGCTCTGTGTAAGTACACAAACTAAAAATTTTGCACCTAGACAACAAGAAACATTATTTCGTCACCAATGATGTAAAACACAATGAAAGTCCAATAAAAAGTTCTAGTTCTGCATGTCACATAAATTTCTTTTACCAAAACTTGTGTGGAATATCAAACAAAAAAGATGATTTAAAAATTTACCTAAGTAACTTAGATGTTGACGTTAACTATATATGTATCTGTGAGCACTTTCTTAATAATCAAAGTATTTTTGTTTTTAGTCTTGACAATTATACAATGGCTACTTACAATACCAGGGCTAAGAAGATAAGGGGAGGGTCGTTGATCTTATCACAATTAAATTGTAATACTGTAGAATTAACGATCTGCAAGAAATTGTACAAAATGGATAGTTTTGAAATATGCGGAGTAAGGGACACTAAATTGAATCTAAATATTTGCTGCCTGTATAGAACGCCAGATGATAAAAACTTTGTTGATTTTATGACCAGACTGGAATCTCTACTAGAGCACTGTTTCAGCAAAAATTGTATTATACTTGGAGATTTTAACGTCAATGTTTTAAAGGAGAGTAGACATCAGAGTGAGTTCTTATCTCTTCTGAAATTTTAAAATTCTTGAAAATTCTACAACTTTCTCACGAAATAGCCTTGAGTCATGCATTTATAACATCCTAACTAACTTGCCAGAAGAAAATATAGGTAGTTTAAAAGTTGACCACAATGGCCTTGGGGATGGTCATGCGGGTATTTTGAGCAGTTTGATTCTAAAAAATACCAGCTCTAGGGAAGAAACTAATATTTACAAAGCTAAACGAAGTATCGTTTCTGAGAGTAATATGTCTTCTTTCAGACAAAGTCTAGGAGAATGCAACCTATTGGATTGCTACGTTAATAGTTTTCAGAACAAATTAAAAAAAATATTTAATTCTTGCTTTGGAAAGAAAAATATTAAAGTGAACACTAGCAAACAAAATAAAATTAGATGGATCTCAAAAGGAATTAAAACGTCTAGTAAAATGAAAAAAGTATTGAATTCTATAAGCAAGAACTCTAGTCATGAATCTATAGTTGCATACCGAATCACATACTTAAAATTATACAAGAAAGTTATAGCGCAATTAAAAAAAACTCAGTTAAAAAAGAAGTAGATAAAGCAAAAAATAAGACAAAGCAAATTTGGAAAATAGTGAATAGACATAGGAATAAAAGTAATATTAGGTCTTATGACAATTATTTACTTAAAATTAATGACACAATTATTAATGGCTAGGCCCAAGAAGTGGCTGATATTTTTGCAAAACAATTTGATTATAGTACTA
This sequence comes from Philereme vetulata, assembly GCA_918857605.2. NCBI lineage: Eukaryota > Metazoa > Arthropoda > Insecta > Lepidoptera > Geometridae > Philereme > Philereme vetulata. The sequence goes on from OU975482.1 coordinate 4,467,358, forward strand.
CTAGTGACATTGATTCTAATGAAAGAAAAGCCTCAGCAGTAAGATTTATGACAGAAAATTCGAATAGAGTTGATACTGACATGGAAATGAGGAATACAAATAGCAAGGAGATAAAACTAATCGTAAAGATGATGGAGACAAAAAGCTCTTATGGATATGACGAAATACCAATCACAATAATAAAAGAAAACATTGATCTCTTGGCTGAACCACTATCAAACTTTATTAATAATTGTATTAATTTAGGTATATTTCCTGATCAATTAAAAATTGCTAGAGTTATTCCTATCTATAAAAAAGGTAAGAAGAGTGATCCAAAGAATTATAGACCTATTTCCTTACTGCCTATTCTATCTAAAATCTATGAAAACTAATAAAAGATAGAATAGTATCACATTTAAAGTTAAATAGAATTGTAAACGAGCGCCAGTTTGGATACCAAAGGTGTCTGGGTACCGTCGATGCGGTTGATCTGCTAATCAATGAAGTTATAAGTAATTTGAATAACAAAATGAAAGTAGCGGGTCTATTTTTGGATCTGTCTTCTGCATTTGACTCGATTGATCATGAAATTCTACTTGCTAAGTTAGAGTTCTACGGAGTGCGGGGTAATGTATTTAATCTTATTAAATCGTATTTAAGCAACAGAAAACAATTTATCGAAATTAAAGATATTGTAAATGGTCAAGAAGTTTTGACGAAATCTAAGTTAACTAATATAACACGCGGAGTTCCACAGGGCTCAATATTAGGACCAATTTTCTTTGTAATTTTCTTAAACGATCTTATTAATTTTATTAGTAATTCTATCCCAGATATTAAATTAGTAGTTTATGCAGATGATACAAATGCCAGCCAGTTTGCAAGAACTTGACAGCAAGATTAGCAATGCACTTATAGCATTTAATAAATGGTTCCATGCTAACAATTTAAAATTAAACATTAATAAGACTAATGCAGTATTATTCCGAACGACAGCCCGTAGGCAGGATACTATGGACATAATCAGTAACGGTATAAAGTTAGAATTCAACAATAGTGTAAAAATTTTGGGAGTACATATTGATCAGTTCCTAAACTGGAAACCTGAATTGGAGTCTGTTGAGAACTCAATAAGTGCAGCCTGCTATGCTATAAGAAGCTTAAGAGATGAGGTGACGCTTGAGCAACTTAAAACAGTTTACTACGCACTGGTGGAGTCTAAGTTGAGATATAGTGTAAAATTTTGGGGAAATAGTTCCGAATATAATATTAACAGAGCATTCGTGTTACAAAAGCGTGCTATTCGTACCATGGTGTGGATACCTCCGTGGGAAACATGTAAGGATCATTTTCAGAGCCTACAAATTTTGACACTGCCTAGCCTCTACACATTAGTAGTTCTTATGGATGTTGTCCGGCATCCACATAAGTATGAGACACCGGAACAAAAAGTGCTAAGATTGAGCACAAGAATGAAAGATCTTGATGCTCCACTATGTCCAAAATTAAATGTAGCGATGCATGGCTCTCGGTATCAAGCAGTTATTTTATACAACTCTCTCCCCATTGACATGAAAATTATTGATAGTCCAATCATATTTAAGACTAGGCTAAAAAAGCTTTTGCTGGAAGGGTGCTTTATTCAGTGGATGAGTTCAAGTCACAATGCAATTCAAAATGATTTATTTATTCAATTAATTTATGACATTATTTAAATTTTTTTTAACTTGTCTTTTTAACCTAAGTGCTGTTTTTGTGATTTTTAATGTGACTTGTGTTTTGAATTGTGTCGGTTTATTGATTGTTTTTGTATTTAATGATGATTATTTTTAAAATTTTAATGTATAGTTAGTATAATTTAATGTATAACATAGTTTCAAATACAATTGGTTAATTGTTTTAAGAACAAATAAATAAATAAATAATAAATAAAATTAGTTACGTCACTTCACTGGTAGGTACATGTATGTACACCGTATGTAAAAGTACCTTAATATTTAAATTGCAGCTCTGAGCTTTGTCAGATACAAAATAATATATTGTCGTGATTTTGATTATTTTACTGTAAAACGTTCTTTCTCGTAATGGCAACAAGACAGTTTAAGCCTTGTATTTTTTTACTTAAAAAGCCTCAACGAAGATGTCGCGAAGAGCCGGCAGATCTTCGTTGGCGCTCGACAAGTTAACACGTTCTTAAAATAAGTAGGAACTGTATTAAATAAGTTAAAATTATACCTGCATATTCTATCTTGCATTTTATACTTAATAAAGGAAAAGTATTCCGAAATTTATTTGTCTGTCTCCTTCAATCTACATAAATATTAAATTAATTATGAATACAGCTGATTGAAGCAGCTGTTAAGAGGCCTTAACAATTTTAAACTTAAATACTATTAGGTACATGTCAAGCAGTTGCAGCTGTAAAGGGGCTTTGTCAATAATGGATATCAAAGGTTTAAATCATTAATTATGTCATAATCATAATTTGCGAAAGTTTGAAATAAATTAAATAGTACTTGTCCAAGTGATTGATCACTTTTTACAACAATTTTGACAACGCGATGTGTAATTGATTAACAAATGGTTCCTTTTTTTTATTAATAAGCGATGATGCAGTCTACGATGGATTTTCAGTTACTCTAGGATTAGCAGCATGTCCTGGATCAGAGAACCTCAATATGGAGGGCGGTGGCATCTCGTGTCTTTCCGTATTACAACTGGAAGAGAATTTATTGGTATTTTTTTAACCTATATTTTCCTACTGCTGGGCAAAGGTGTCCCCCGTGTTCCTACGCATCTCACGATCACCCGCCGCGTCCCACCAGCATCTTGGAATGCATCGAGGTCTTCACGCCAACGCTTCCTCGGCCTGCCCCGGCTTCGACGCCCATCTGCAGGCACCCATTGTATCATGAATATTGCCCATTTGTCTGTGACCATACGACTGATGTGACCCGCCAAGTCCCACTTCAGCCTGGCAGCCTTGTCGCCAACATCTGCGATGCCGGTCTTCGCGCGCAGTGTGGTATTCTATACCCCTAACACGCCAACACGCAACTGAACCCGTGTGGCGGGTCATGGTCCAACCCCTCCACCCCCCCCCCCCCCCTCCCCAAACATGAATCTTATTGTTATTATTGCAGAAAATAAATATTTTTGTATTTGTATTTATTAAATAAGTTCAATATAAGTACTGATATTCGAGTAGAAATATAATATAGGTGGCTTCCTTTATTCTGAGGTAAGAGAGGTGTTAACCATTAGTATGGCTTTAATACCGTCGGGCTTGGCTAATCCTGCTAAACCAGACGGTAAAGTAGACTTCAAGGTCAAATCGTGACCTATAGGACAAATCGATAAGCCGTTAAAATTACACTTTTTTACGTGGCTCTAAGAACTGTTTTTATGTTCATCGTCATCATCATCATCATATCAGCCGTAGGACGTCCACTGCTGGACAAAGGCCTCCCTCATTGATCTCCAGGAACTGCGGTTGGAAGCGGCCGGCATCCAACGCCGACCTGCGGTTCTTACCAAGTCGTCTGCCCATCTTGTGGGTGGACGTCCTACGCTGCGCTTGCCGGTCCGTGACCTCCACTCGAGAACCTTTCGGCCGGTTTTTATGTTACTAGGGGTTAATATTACATTATTAGCGATATCTTAGCAAACGAATGAATCAATGAAAATTCGCTAGATAGTTAAAACAGAAAATATTCATAAGAAAAAAAATCAATTATAAAGAGAACACGTCTATATACGAGCGTAGGAATCAAACCCTTTCTCTAAGAAAACACTGACCCACAATATTAGATGTTTTTTTTTTATACTAAAATCGTAATATTGCACAACAACACGTTTCAACGCTTGGATCCAACTTATATCAGACTTTAAAATACTATTGGTTCGCCCCGAACTGAGATCTCGCGAGTCTCCGATTAAAGCAAAAAAAGTATTATTTGTAATCTTTGACTATCAAAATAAGTGTCACGAAATGAATAACCAAAATACTTGACCTACAGTTTCATTCAAACTACAGGTAACGGGAGTTCATGTAATTTGGTTGTACTTTTTTGGAGTACAATTTGCAGTTATTCTGGATTTCAGACTTTTGCCTATATTTGCGTCACTTAAGCTACGCGCATATTAAATTACAGCACTGTGGGGTCACTTATGTACTCTGTGAATTTTGTCAAAGTTTAGTTTTTACTATGGCTCATAACTCAAAAACTATAAAGAATTTACGAAAAATAAAAACGGAGTCTAAATGTGCTAATAAATACCTTTCATTTGACGGTCTATTTGACCAGTTAGCATTAAATTTCATTTTTTTTACCCCTCTTGAACCCCAATATCTCAACAAACCCCCAACATTTTTAGCTCATTTAGTCATACCAAAATTGTGCCATCACTACCTACATATGCATTAAATTTCACGATCATCGGATCAACGCTTCGAAAGTTATCCTCGGACAAACATATATACATACTTACAACGCCGATTTGTCCAAGTTGATTTAGAGATCTCGCTTCGCTAGATCAATAAAAAAATAAATAGGTAAAGGATCGGTTTAGAAATATTCCATGTTAGTAAATTAAAACGGGACCAGCAAATAAATTAGTCCACGATCAAAAAATAAAAGATAAAACAATTTTCAGCGGAATTATGTCGATCAAAAATCCAATCTACGACCAATCCACGGTTAGTCTAGCGATACATACATACAGGGTGTGTCAGTTATAGGAATCGATCAGTTACGAATTATATTTAAGTATAAGCGATGCGTAAGACGTATAAAAAGACATTTATTTACGCACAAACCTAATACAAAGCTGAGAGAAGTATAACAATTAGGTCCCTCAAGTAAGGATTCCAGGTAATCCTAAAAAAATCTATTAATTATGTAGGTATCTATGTTAATTAGAGTCCTAGACTCAATGGCTGCAATATTAAAATAAAAAAAATCATTTTAGTTATATTTAATCGACCTTAATAACCATAAACTTCCTTATAAGCTACAACGCCCTTACATGTACATCTGATTTGTAAAATGAGTATTTAACACATGTTAAATAATCGACGTATGTATGTGTTGCCAATAAATGAATATTAATATATGTTCAGAGGCGGCAGTGCAGGATTGAACACCAGAACCGTCTGCATTAGTCATGCATGACAGTCTATTTCCTTGTGGGCGGGTCGTGGGTATGTTCAAAATGAGACGCAGACAAATTACAGAAACAACGTATAATCAAACCTTTACAAAATTAACACTTCACTAATAGTATTAAACGTTTATACGTTGTAACAAGTATTGGTATATAGTATAAAGTTACAAATTAAAATTTGGTTTTAGAAATATTCTTAGTAAGTACAAGTACATCTAAATCTTAATATGTATAATTTGTAAACGGGCTCGCTAGCTCCCACCCTAGGAAAACCTGTGTTGCGGGTAGCTAGCCTCTTTCGATCGCTGTGCCCGTAAACATCATAAAGAAATATGCAGATATACGTTTGGAGAGAGTGCATCAAAATGTGTTAGACGATTTCATTCTATATTTAAATTTTGTAATTTTTTGAATAATATTAAGATAAAGTTATTTTGTGTGATAGGGGCGACAAATTCTTATGTTTAGGTGTAGTGCATCATTTATTATTTACTTACTTATGTTAATTAATTAGGATAGGATAGGAAGTTGGTAGCTAGGTAGGTGTTTGAATTAATCACACTGTATAACTAAGTGCGCATAGCTAGAGCTACAAGTAGGTACGGGTAAGGCACGAAACGTGGAGAGTTCCTACGACTGCACCTCACGACTGACAAACAACGACTGAGCAGCCTCTCACTCAATGTTGCCAACCTCGACTAAGCGTCCCCCCTAGCGGTATCTCGAAATTCCCCTCTTATCCCCTAACACTAATTTAAGATCGCCCTAGACTATTATTATGCACGCTTGAGTATTTACTAATATCGTTTAGTTTTTACCTTCATTTACAGATAAAAAAATTCTGCTGATGTCTATGAAATCTCATAGACATCAGCAGAATTTTTCACAACACACCTTCATAAAATTTAATTTATCATTCCAATCAATGATTTTCTAATATACGTTACAAAAAACGCTACAAACGAATTTCACCTAGAAAAATCTAGAATGTATCCCTAAATTTAGGGGGAAAATCGCCAAGTTGGCAGCACTGGCCTAACTCGGTAAAATCGCCGTATAAGTAGTAGACTCCGCCTAGCACCGCCAGGTGGCACTTGCGTTCCGTTGAAACCAATCACCAATCACAGCCGACCGCTGTTATTCCGTTTTGTGTCGCTATTCATGACTGGACTCGACATATTTGATAAACATTTTCACATTATTGTCTATCTGAGGAAGAAGGCGGTGGCAAATGTTGTTAGGAATATTCATTAAAAAAACATTTATAACATATGTAAGTAGTATCATCTATAACTCTATCTATCTATATCTAAAAAAAATTAGTAGGTTCAGTAGTCAGTATTTTAATTGATTTATAAATTATAAATCATTGGTCTCATTTGGTTTGATTTATGTCTTATATTCTTAGTATCTCCTAATCTATTTAGGACGCAATTTGAACACGTGAGAAAATATAAATAAACATCCCATCCTATTTCATTTGACGCGTGTTTGATAAACACCCTGTATAGTACAGGAGGCTCAATAAAGTCATACTGGGTCATCTAGATAAAGTCTAACGGGATATGATCCCGCCCGGCTGACAAACTGCCAGTTTCCATATAGATTTACTATATCCTCTTTACTCCCAGGGGATACACACAGGGGGTGGACACGGTGATTTCACCCCCAACATTTTGCGTGGGTATATACATAGCATTTTATGTGTTTGTTTATGAAGCGGTAAAGAGGTTAGATAAAAGACGTTAAACTCAAGGGTTTTTGATAGTTCTAATGTTCGAGTTGTGTCTAGTTTACGTGTTAACTTTTTTTGATTTTATAATATTAAAAGTGTATACTAAAATAGTAACGTAATGTATACTGAAGTATTATGATATGCGTAAATTCAGTACTTGCTTCTGCCCGCGGCTTCGCACGCGTGATTTATCAATATGGAGTAGCCAATGTCTCCATCCCGGTCATAATATATCTATATACCGAATTTCATTGAAATATGTAGTGCCGTTTAGTCCTCAAAACGGATGGACTGAAAACAAAGACAGACTAAGAGACAGGGTTATTTTTGAATGTATAACACTAGTTTGGAGTACAGATTCAATTAATACTAGAAATAAAGATAAACTCGCTTTTGCCACTTGTAGACTCCATAAAGTTATTAAATCGTGTTCGCTGTTATAACAAACTCCCAAGTGATGTACAAAAATTGACAATTTACAAATTTCAAAACGCAATTAAACAATAACTTTACAAAAAAGCCTAATAGACAATATCGGATTATTTAGATGATAGAGAAGCTTGGGATTGAAATTACTCCAACTCGTTCAAAATGTTACAATTTAGACGTAATTTATTTCCTGTATTGTTATGTATTGTAAATAGATCATTACAAAAAACAACCAGCCTTGTTTCTTGGCTTTCTTTCCTGGCTTGGTCGTGAAGGAACAGGCAGTAAAATTGACGTTTCAAAGTGATCCTTGTGATTTTAATGAATAAAAGATTTTGACTTTGTCTTTGAGATATTCTGTTATTAAAACTTTAGAAACACTAGATAGCACTAGGTCTTGTAGGGACACTAAGCATAGCCCTCTCCAATAGTACGCTGAGCCACCTTCAGTCTTCTAATGAGACCACGTTTCACAAGTAATAAATATTTCATTTGAAACTTTACCAGCTGTAATAAATACAAAGAGGCAATTTCGTGACGCGGGAAATGGTACAAACAATAATGCAAGTTAAGTGCACAGTCTATTGTGATTAAAGAGACAAAATAAGGGTGTTTGTCCACCGCCGCCGTCCCTGAAACGTCACTGAGAACGGGATGACGGCGTCGAAGTAGCGATTCATTTACTATGGTCGCGTGTCAACCGCTGGCCGTCACCAGGTTGTCAAAGTGAAAGTCAAAATCTTTTATTAATTAAAATCATAAGGATCACTTTGAAACGTCAATTATACTGCCTGTTCCTTCGCAACCAAGCCAGGAAAGAAAGGCAAGAAAACAAGGCTGGTTGTTTTTTTAATGATCCTTTTAGAATACATAACAATAAAGGAAATAAATTACATCTAAATTGTAATATTTTGAACGAGTTGCAATTTTAATCCCAAGCTTCTCTATCATCTAAATAATCCGATATTTTATAGTAGACTTTTTTTTAAAGATTTTTTTTAATTGAATTTGTTAATAGCTAATTTTTGTACATCACTTGAGAGTTTGTTATAAAAGCGAACACCTTGCCCTTTAAACGATTTGTTTGTTGTCACCAAGAACGAGATGACGGCGCCGAAGTAGCGATTCATTTATTACGGCTGCGTGTCCAGCGCACGCCGTTACCGGGACATCACTGAGAACGAGATCACAGCACCGAAGTAGCGATACATGCATTTACTGTCCACCGCAACCCGTCACGGGGACGTCATGCTAAGTTCGAATAATCTCGTTTCTCGGTAAAGGCGGCGGTGGACAAACGCCCTTACAATCTGGCACCAATTTATTCAACCTAGCTTAAGCGGCTTTCAATGTGAAATGAGCTTTACTACACTTGCTATATAATACAAGATTTTCATGAATTTGACGGTAAAGCAAAAGTAGAGAGAGCATATTGGTGTTTTTATGTCGTTTGTTCTGTATTTTATTATCATAAATAGCTCGATTAATTATTGCATTAGAATAAAGGTACTAACAGTTATATTTTTGTGTACACTAAAGTCAAGATCGTCGTAATTAGTGGCGATTCTGTTGTTGGTTGAAAAACTCAAATATCGTAATCGCTCACTGCGCGTGTGTTTTCACATAACTACCAATCAATCTAGTTTCACATGAATAAAACACAGCTCTTTAATTCCGCCTTGCTTGAAGGTACGACGCCAAAAGCATGGAACGGGCTGGTTCTGTTTTTCAAGAAAGGTGACAACACCTTGCTTAAGAATTACAGACCCATCTCGCTTTTGAGCCATGTTTATAAGCTGTTTTCGAGGGTCATCGCGAACCGTCTCGAACGCAGGTTTGATGACTTCCAGCCTCCCGAACAAGCCGGGTTCCGTAAAGGCTACAGTACCATAGACCACATACATACGCTGCGGCAAGTCGTACAGAAGACCGAAGAGTATAACTTGCCGCTATGTCTCGCGTTTGTGGACTATGAGAAAGCCTTCGATTCGATCGAAACATGGGCAGTGCTTGAGTCTCTCCAACGATGCCGTATTGACTATCGGTACATCGAAGTGTTGAAGTGTTTGTATGAAAACGCCACTATGTCAGTCCGAGTACACGAACAGAGCTCGAAGGCGATTCCCTTAAAACGAGGCGTAAGACAGGGAGATGTAATCTCTCCGAAACTGTTTACGACCGCATTGGAAGATGCCTTCAAGCTTCTGGAATGGAAAGGACTGGGCATCAATATAAACGGCGAATACATCACTCACCTTCGGTTTGCCGAAGATATTGTGGTCATGGCAAAGTCGATGGAAGAGCTCAGCACGATGCTCGAAGGCCTCAATCGAGTCTCCCAACGGGTAGGACTTAAAATGAACATGGACAAGACGAAAATCATGTCGAATGTCCATGTCGTCCCTGCCCCAGTTATGGTTGAGAACTCGACTCTTGAAGTTGTCGACGCGTATGTATACCTAGGACAAACAGTCCAATTAGGTAGGTCCAACTTCGAGAAAGAGGTCAATCGTCGAATCCAACTCGGATGGGCAGCGTTTGGGAAACTTCGCAACGTCTTTTCGTCCAACATACCTCAGTGCCTTAAGACGAAAGTCTTCAATCAGTGTGTGTTACCAGTGATGACATATGGAACCGAGACGTGGTCCTTCACTATTGGCCTTATGAATAAGCTCAGAGTCGCTCAACAAGCTATGGAGAGGGCTATGCTCGGGGTTTCTCTACGGGATCGAATCAGAAATGAGGAGATACGTAGGAGAACTCAAGTCACCGACATAGCCCGACGAATTAGCACGTTGAAGTGGCAATGGGCAGGCCATATAGCGCGCAGAACAGATGGCCAATGAGGCCGAAAGGTTCTCGAGTGGAGGCCACGGACCGGCAAGCGCAGCGTAGGACGTCCACCCACAAGATGGGCAGACGACTTGGTAAGAACCGCAGGTCGGCGTTGGATGCAGGCCGCTTTCAACCGCAGTTCCTGGAGATCAATGAGGGAGGCCTTTGTCAAGCAGTGGACGTCCTACGGCTGATATGATGATGATGATGAAAACACCGTTAACAAAAATACTTAACTTCCAAAATTAAGGTAAAGAAATACATGAAATCTGGTTATTCGCGAAAACTAGACTGATAAAAGTTATGATTTTTTTTAAACACTAGCTATTGCCCGTACGCGTTACTACTAAATTTAATTATTGATTAAAACGGCTATTTATCGCATATGTACCTTATTTATTTGTTATCCCGACGTTTGACGTTGTCAACCCGAGTCCATGACTGTTGCAACACAGCCCAAACGTCGGGACAACAAATAAAAAAGGTAAATACGCGATAAATACCCGTTTTAATCAGTACTTATGTACAGTGATCGCGGAAGTTTGAAAAATAAATACTACTAAATATGTAAGTAGGTAACCTAAAAATAAAGCCTAACTCGCTGTTGCAATTTGACTTGACACCCTATTTTTATCCCATGTGACCTGATTTGTGTAATAAAAAGTAGCCTGTGTTAATCCAGTTTATAATCTACGTACATACTAAATTTCATCGAAATCGGTTCAGCCGTTACAACGTGATTAAGTAACAAACTTGTACAAGCGCCGGCCTATAATTAATCTATAATATAAAAATGAATCGCAAAATGTGTTGGTAAGCGCATAACTCAACAACGCCTGGACCAATTTGGCCAATTCTTTTTTGTTGTATTTCTTATTGTCAGGAGAAGGTTCTTATGAAAGAAAAAATTAAGAAAATTGCGCGCAAAATTAGAAAATTTAAGAATACTTAACCACCATATAAAATTATTTATAATCTAACCTTAGCGCTTTTATAATGTAACCTTATGACGTTTGACATAGAATTGACAGAATGCGTGCTGCAAATATCGTCAGAGGATGTAAAAAAAATAAATATCGTTTGAAACAGATGCTTCGGTAGGAGTTATCCCGAGATATATTGTCTATATATATAAAAATTAATTGCTGTTCGTTAGTCTCGCTAAAACTCGAGAATTAACGAGTGATTTGGCTAATTTTTGTATTTAATTATTTGTGGAAGTCATTCATTTTCTCATACATAATGATGGCCGGGGACAACAATTGACAGTTCTACCAGGGTGACTTATATTGACAGCCCGCGTTATACCTATTCATGTCAAGCCGATACGAAGTTCGGCGGGGGTCCACTAGTAATGAAAAAAAAACAGACAAGTAAATAAATAAACAAACATCCAAATTTTCGCATTTAGAATAATAGTGTGATTTTATTTGAATGTCCTTGTAGGTATTATAGGTAGGCATTATAAGAGAAATCGCTCTTACTTTAAAAGAAACGCCTATTTATCTCGGCCACTATCGAAAGCCACTTCAACCTAGTCAAGTAAGAATAAAGTTGTTAATCCTTTTTAACTGAAAGTCGAAGATCTCAGAATAAACTAGACTAGATCTTGATTGCGTACTCTTTCTTCACCAAAAAGGTCAACTTATTTTAAAATAGAAAACTCTGTTTACAGTTCCTGATAGCTCCAGACATTTTTAAAAATAAATAATCAAAGTTTCATCCAAAAGTTCCTGGAAGAGATCTCTCTCTGCGATAAAGTCGCCAATTGTATTACCTTTTCAGTTTTTGTTTAGTGTTATATTGAGAGTTACCTTATTCAAGGTACTAAAAGACACAGATGATGTGAATAGTGGTGAAGTTACCCTTAAACAGTATTTTAAACTTTCCTTACATAGGCCCATTTGACAGTTATGACTAGTAGTTAGTTAGACATCAAAAAATGTTTTGGACCTTACAGATAACGAAATCAGGCGTAACTTTTGACTTTTAACGAGGATAGATCTTTATTTGTCCACTATCTCACCTGATGGTAAGCGATTATGTGGTCTTAGATGGAACAGGAAGATCTAGGTACTCGCTCGTACCCTAAAAGACCCGGATCATAGTTTTCTAGAAAGATAGATATAGTGCTACGGAGAGGGCTTGCTTGGTGTTTCTCTACGAGAACGAATCAGAAATGAGGAGATTCGTAGATGAACCAAAGTCACCGACATAGCACAAAGGTTTAGCGAGCTGAAATGGCAGTAGGCTGGGCATATTACTCGAAGAACTGACGGCCGTTCGGGCAGAAAGGTTCTCGAGTGAACGCACTAAAAAGCGCAGAGTAGATTGGCCCCACACTAGATGGAAAGAAGACCTGATAAAGGTTGCTAGGAGCTGTTGGATCCAGGTCGCACAAGATCCGTCACTCTGGAAATCAATGGGGGAGGCCTAAGTACAGCAGTGGACCTCCTTTGGCTGACATAGAATATTCTATACCTTAGCTACATAAACGTGGAACCTAAATAGTGAGTACAAATGCTCAACTGACTCGGTATGGATGGTTCAGAACCGTACTTTGACTTTCGACTGCCTTTTTAGGGTTCCGTAGCCAAATGGCAAAAACGGAACCCTTATGGATTCGTCATGTCTGTCTGCCTGTCCGTCCGTATGTCACAGGCACTTTTTTCCGAAACTATAAGAACTATACTGTTGAAATTTGGTAAGTAGATGTATTCTGTGAACCGCATTAAGATTTTCACAGAACAATAGAAAAAAAACAATAAATTTTGGGGGTTCCCCATACCAAGAACTGAAACTAAAAACTTTTTTTTCATCAAACCCAGACGTGTGGGGTATCTATGGATAGGTCGTCAAAAATGATATTGAGGTTTTTAATATCATTTTTTTTCTAAACCGAATAGTTTGCGCGAGAGACACTTCCAAAGCGGTAAAATGTGTGCCCCCTCCCCCCTGTAACTTCTAAAATAAGAGAATGATAAAACTAAAAATAATATATGATGTACATTACCATGCAAACTTCCACCGAAAATTGGTTTGAACGAGATCTAGTAAGTAGTTTTTTTTAATACGTCATAAATCGTAAACCGCAATTTACCTTTCATTCAATTAACTCAAATATAAAAAAGTTACAAAGAACTACAATAACTTTTATATTATGTTACTTGCTGCTACGGAACCCTTCATGGGCGAGACCGACTCGCACTTGGCCGCTTTTTTTAGGTCAACTTTTATTGGAGATTTGAGAAAGTAGTCCAATATGGACTTAGTTACAAACAAATAATCCAAGGAAAGATAAACAAGGCTTGTAAAAACTCCAAGATGGAAAGTTGAGACACAGATAGCAGCTTCTGCAATCTATACAACACACTAATATTATAAATGCGAAAGTTTCAATGTTTGTTTCTTTGTTTGTTTGTTACTCAACCACGTCGTAAAGGCTGAACCAGATTACAAAAAAATTTTAATTAAATTGATTACGATTGGATTAAAACATTGGCTACTTTTTATTGACAAGCCACTCGTTCGAAACCGCGGGCGGCAGCTTGTATATTAGTACGTGAAGAGAAAGCCCACTTTAGCTTGTTAATTCTCTGTGCTATGTTGGGCACTGGATTGGTAGCTCTGGAAATCTATGGGGAGGCCTATGTGGAGCAGTGGATGTTCTATGGTTTACATGATGATGAGGAAAATGAGCTTCATTCATTCCAATCTTAAGGATCAGAACATAATAATTTGTTTTATTGTATACTAGCTGACCAATCCGCAGCTTCGCACACGTAGTTTTTCGATAAAACATTACCCTCCTTCGCGCAGTTGGGTAAAAAGTAGCCTATGTCACCCGGGGATATTGTAGCTTCCCAACAGTGAAAGAATTTTTTAAATCGGTTTACTAGTTTCGGAGCCTATTCAATACGAACAAACAAACAAATATTTCTTGTTTATAATATTACTATAGTGTGGCCATTAGTGCTGTGCACTCCCTGAGGTATGCGCGCGACGAGACGGGGGGGAGAATCGGCTGCTGCGCTCTGTCAGTTCGCCGTCAACGCTCGTGGCGGCAGGTAGTGTTATTTGTATCGGACTGTCTATGTCAGACGCACATGAGATAAATATTCAAAGATAGGTCGTGCGTTATCTCGTGATATGAAATGGAAGATGAAGTTGAAACAGAATCTATGTCAGAATAACTTTCGTTAGAATATATAATTGTTTGTAAATATAAAAAATGTTCAATAAAACAAGTCCTTTGAATTATAAGTTTAGTTCTTATTTATCACCTGCATATTTTTAATAAAATATGAGTATATTTAAGTTACATTTTAATCAACTAAGTAAGTATAATATATTACAGATAGATAGCCTCCGACCATCGTCCCGCCACAAGTCTTGCCTTAGAAATGCAAACTGATATCGTAAGATATGTCCGACATGTATTGATCTCATGTGAACTCGTGCAGTTTTTTCTTTGCCTCCCACCTCGCCGCGCATACCTCAGGGAGTGCACAGCACTAATGGTCACACTATAGCTGACCAATCCGCAGCTTCGCAAGCTTCGCTTCGAAGTTTTTCGATAAAAACATTACCCTCCTTTGCGCAGTTGGGTAAAAAGTAGCCTATGTTACTCAGGGTGAATGCAGCTTTCGAATGGTGAAAGAATTTTTGAAATCGGACCAGTAGTTTTTGAGTTTATTCATTACAAACATACACACAAAAATACAAATCTTTCCTCTTTATAATATTAGTATAGTATAGATAGAATAAACGTAACTACAAAAGTATTGCAAACGAAATGTTCGTATCTATTCACATATTGCAATAAAAATGTTAGCACGTTTGTGACTATTCCTATTGTGAGGTAACGACTAGAGAAAGTGTTAATTAAAACAAATTCAAACATCTATAAAAACCTTCCACCCTCACCCCCTGATAAAGCTAACGCGGTAATGAGCAAAGTACAGGGTCGGAGCTAGGACTGTGGGGCTAATACAACGGGGCAATTTTTTTCTATGTATGTAATATCCGACATGCCTTAATCTTTCCTCTACTAGTGGTTCGCCCTGAACTGATATCTCGCGAGTCTCCCATAACCAAAAAAAAATATTAAGATTTTAAGATATAAGGCTAATTAAAATTTAAAGAGTTGTCAAATCATACGAATATGTACAATTTAAACACGTTTAGCCGCTAAATTTCGAGATCGTTGTGCAAGCCGGCCTTAACTAATAAAATAGAGCCATGAACCAAATAACTTGACCTACAGTTTCATTCAAATTACAGGTAACTGGAGCTCATGTCAATTGGTCCTTTTTTTGGGGCACAAATTGCAGTTATTCTGGATTTCAGGCTTTTGCTTATATTTGTGTTACTAAAGCTACACGCATACCAAATTTCAGCACTGTGGGGTCACTGGTGTACGCTGTGAATTTTGTCAAAGTTCAGTTTTTATTATGGCTAATAACTGAAAAACTATAAAAAATATACAAAAAGTAAAAATTAAGTCTAAATGTACTAATGAATACCATTCATTTTACGTACCACTTGACCAGTTAGCCTCATTTTAATTTTTTTACCCCTCTTGAACCCCAATATCTCAACAACCCCCCAACATTTTTAGCTCATTTACTCACACCAAAATTGTGTCATCACTACCAATCAACGCTTCGAAAGTTATCCGCGGACAAACATACGTACATACAACGCCGATTTGGCCAAGTTGACTTAGAGATCTCGCTTCGCTCTATCAATAAGGTAAGAGTGAATAGGTGTTTTCTAGATCTTTGTGCACCATTTTAGACCACATCATCACTTAACGTATTCCTGACATCAAAATAACTAAGGTTTTATAATTTAGATACATATTCATAGTGATTTATTATCGAACAGAAAATAAGGTGCCCTTATAATTTAAACTTACAAATGGAAGACTCAAGATCAAGACATATGCTTACCCAATTTTTCTTTCACATAGATATTTTAATGAGATATTATGTGTAAGCATAACTTTTTGGGGTTTAAGTATGTGTTTTTTTAACTTTTTTTATAATTGCGTATTTAAAATAAATCAATGTTTACTAATATTATAAAGAGGAAAGATTTGTTTGTTTGTATTGAATAGGCTCCAAAACTACTGGACCGATTAAAACACTATCCCCGGGTGACATAGGCTACTTTTGCGCAGAAGGAGGGTAATGTTTTTATTGAAAAACTACGCGTGCGATGCTGCGGATTGGTCAGCTAGTTTTTACTATGGCCCACATAATACTTACCTCATTAAGCGAAGGACTAGGTATCATGTAGTAGATCCTTTAAATATCTATATAAAAAACATTTCCCCCTTCCTAGCCCGAAAGAGTTAAAATGGTAATAAGCAGGGAACAAAGAAGTAGCTAGGAATGTAGGGTTAATATAGGTGGAGGCTTACCTCACAGTAAAGACAGATAACTACAACCTGGGTGCCTTCAAGTCGCGAGTGAATAGGTTTCTTCTAGGCAAGCGTGATCGATCGTAGACTGCATCATCGCGCGCCATCAAGTGAGATCGCGATTAAACGCAACCGTAGAGTGTATAAAAAAAGATTACTATATCCTTCAAATATCTATATAAACATGCTTCCGCGCTGATAAAACTAACGTAACATTGAGCTACAGGGACGTAGCTAGGACTGTAGCGGAAACACAAAGGGGTTGCTCCGACTTGCCCCATTTTAAATATTTATTTCACTTATTATTATTTCACATGTAATTTAACTTGAAATAAAATATTCGTATTTGAAAAATAAACACACAAGAAAAGAGTGTTAGATATGAGTGTGGATAGGTATAGATGTAGAGGAAGGCCGAAGAAGAGAAGGGGGGACTGTGTGAAGAATGAAATGGGTAGCAAGGAAGTGACAACGGAGACGACGGCTGATAGAGAGAAGTGGAGGAGGAATACATGGTGTGCCGACCCCGCGTAATGTGAAAATAGGCAGGAAGAAGAAGAAAAAGAATACACATTCACTATTCACGCTAAAATAATTCTACTCGCCGTTTTAAGAGCGAATTAACGCTACATAAATAGTTGTAAATCAAACTGATTGTCGTCCGTATCTCTACTATGATAAAGCTCAAAGTAAGTCTTATAAGGTACTTAGTAAAAACTACCAGACGTTGCAACCACTTCCTTACACAACAAGTACAACCCTCGTCATGATGGAGCTGATGTCGTTACTACAGGGTTGTAATCAACGAGCGTCGTAAAAGAGACCGAAAATATTGTTTTACGAGTAAATTGTGGTTGAGCTGATAAGGGATGATGAAAAAGCGTTGAAATGGAGGCGACTGATCTTGTACATTTTTAAAAGAGCATTGCTTTTATTTATTAGGAGGACTCGGAACACCTCGCTGCGCTCAAGGACCGGCATCGCTGACGTCGGTATCAAGACTGCCAAGTTGAAGTGCGATTGGGCGGGTCATGTTTCTCGCATGTAACCAAATAGATGGGCTAAGGTCGTAACTGGATGAATCCCTATGGACGGAAAGCGACACCGTGGAAGGAATAAGAAGCGGTGGCGCGATGATTTGGACGCTTTTTACAGGGACTGGCGGGATTTTGTACAAGATCGAGAAAAGTGTTGAGATGAGGGGGAGGCCTTTGCCCAGCAGTGGGAAAGTATAGGCTAATTAAAAAAAATATTTTATTTGCATTGGATCATTACCTACTGTGTTTCGGAAGACTAGTAGAGTTCCTTGTGAAAAGGCTCGCCCGGGGAAATAATACCACCATACCTATTTCTGCCACCAAGTAGCATTGCTGTGTTTCGGCTTTACACCTGTATGGCTCAAGTTGATGGACACAGGGCAGTGCATCATAGGACACATTTCAAAGGTGCGTCACCTACGAGGCAATTCTCTGTTATAGGCGATAGCTACTACCTAACATCAGGTGGGCCATAAGCCCGTTCCATCTCCAAGTAGTATAAAAAAACATTATTCCTTTTTTAAAACACAAATGTTTGCATGATCTACAGATGTTTGTTCCGGGTCTGGCGTCAACGGCCTACTGCGCAATGGAATGAATGGAGCCCCGCAAGCGTCTCCCACCGCGCCGCCGCCACAGCCGCAGAGCTGAGTGAGCGGCAACATTCGGCGGTTCATTTCGTCCCTTCACTCTCAATCACGGATTATCTTGCGTAGTCATGTTTTATAAAACAATATAATAAAATTAAGCAATAAACATTTGCATGTTAACAGTCCGCTCTGCTTATAGTTTATTTATGGAACCTGGGATATTGAATACTGGGTTTCACTATGTATGCATTAGATATGAACACAACTTTCCGGAGATTACTCCCTACATCCAAACAAGTAAACTCACAAACTAACCTTTTTACAATACATACATATTATAAGGTACAATGAGCGGCATTATGGCTCAAAGCAATTTCTTCCAGGTATTCTAGAGATTGTAAAAAAACGTTATTATGCAGCGACTCATTATTCTACCTTACTAGGGTGTTAAGGTTAATTCACTAAGGTAGCGGCCCCTTTAGTTTTAATGAATAACTTAAACTGAAATTAAAATTTAGCATTGCGTTAAGAATTAGGTCATACCGGGGCAGGTCCATGCCATTCACGTTGCTGAAATGAATATCCTCCAATGGATGTGAAGAAATCTTTAACAACGACAGAAGTGTTGCGGAGGAATTTTGATTTAGATTTATTTATTAGGTCCACCAACAGTTGTTACATGATATTTTGCTGGAGTTCTTATGTCTATATTTTATAGCTACAAAAAGGAAAATAAGAAACTAAAAAGGAATATAGAGACATGCAATGGATGCAGGAGAGGACATAAAGCGAAGAAAAATGAATTGTAGAAAAGTTGACCCCACCATCACGAGGAATTAAGTTGGAAAGAGAGTAGAGAATTATAAAAATTCCGCAGTTTCATTGATGCGCAAAAGCACGCACGTGTACTTAACTTCGTTTTCTATGAAAATGTAGGAAAATTAATCTACTGCAACCCACGGCCACGCTACGTGCAGATGCGTGGCTTTATGACACACACGTGCCTGCTCGGATGCGTCGCTCACGCGGCAGAACTCGGCGCACTCTTAAGCTCTATACTAACGGCCGGCCCGGCTGTGGGCGTGAGTCAATATCAATGCACCGCATGTGCTGCAGTGGAAAGGTAAAAAAACGCAGTCAAATGGACCAACGCAGCTAACGTGCGTAGCCTCTGCGTGCACATCCTAGGCAGCAATGTAACCGCTCTATACTAACGGCCGGCCCGGTCGTGGGCGTGAGACAATATCAATGCGCCGCATGTGCTGCAGTGGAAAGGTAAAAAAACGCAGTCAAATGGACCGATGCAGCTAATGTGCGTAGCCTCTGCGTGCACATGCTACGCAACTATGTAACCACTCTATACTAACGGCCGGCCCGGCTGTGGGCGTGGGACAATATCAATGCGCCGCATGTGCTGCAGTGGAAAGGTAAAAAAACGCAGTCAAATGGACCGACGCAGCTAACGTGCGTAGCCTCTGCGTGCACATCCTAGGCAGTAATGTAACCGCAGCTTTACATTGAAAATTAAACAGTTGCGCAACAACTGTGCTGTCAATCATTTTATAATTCATCGCCAATAGTAGTTTAAGATTATCGCTCCGTCAGAAAACATCCTGGATTAATAACAAGTGAGCTACTGACCTGAATCTATAAATCAAAGCTAAATAATCTATTGTCAAGTTCACACGCAGAATGAGATAGCAATTGAACGGCAGTTATCATTCCGGCGTTTCATGGTACAAATCGGAATTTACTCATCTATCCCTATAGAATATAACAAAATTCTAATTCCCGTAATGATATCCAGTCATTTTTTAATCGATTCTCGATACCTGTCAATGCAACTCCAACACATAGACTCTCTCTGTATTGCAATGTGAAAAGTAGACCTTAATTAAATTTACGTGATTCATGTACTTTCTCAATATTGCTGCTTTTTAAATCTGATATTTCATTGAACTTGTCATCTATCCCTATAGAATATAACAAAATTCTAATTCCCGTAATGATATCCAGTCATTTTTTAATCGATTCTCGATACCTGTCAATGCAACTCCAACACATAGACTCTCTCTGTATTGCAATGTGAAAAGTTGACCTTAATTAAATTTACGTGATTCATGTACTTTCTCAATATTGCTGCTTTTTAAATCTGACATTTCATTGAACTTGTCATCTATCCCTATAGAATATAACAAAATTCTAATTCCCGTAATGATATCCAGTCATTTTTTAATCGATTCTCGATACCTGTCAATGCAACTCCAACACATAGACTCTCTCTGTATTGCAATGTGAAAAGTTGACCTTAATTAAATTTACGTGATTCATGTACTTTCTCAATATTGCTGCTTTTTAAATCTGACATTTCATTGAACTTGTCATCTATCCCTATAGAATATAACAAAATTCTAATTCCCGTAATGATATCCAGTCATTTTTTAATCGATTCTCGATACCTGTCAATGCAACTCCAACACATAGACTCTCTCTGTATTGCAATGTGAAAAGTAGACCTTAATTAAATTTACGTGATTCATGTACTTTCTCAATATTGCTGCTTTTTAAATCTGACATTTCATTGAACTTGTCATCTATCCCTATAGAATATAACAAAATTCTAATTCCCGTAATGATATCCAGTCATTTTTTAATCGATTCTCGATACCTGTCAATGCAACTCCAACACATAGACTCTCTCTGTATTGCAATGTGAAAAGTTGACCTTAATTAAATTTACGTGATTCATGTACTTTCTCAATATTGCTGCTTTTTAAATCTGACATTTCATTGAACTTGTCATCTATCCCTATAGAATATAACAAAATTCTAATTCCCGTAATGATATCCAGTCATTTTTTTATCGATTCTCGATACCTGTTAATGCAACTCCAACACATAGACTCTCTCTGTATTGCAATGTGAAAAGTTGACCTTAATTAAATTTACGTGATTCATGTACTTTCTCAATATTGCTGCTTTTTAAATCTGACATTTCATTGAACTTGTCATCTATCCCTATAGAATATAACAAAATTCTAATTCCCGTAATGATATCCAGTCATTTTTTAATCGATTCTCGATACCTGTCAATGCAACTCCAACACATAGACTCTCTCTGTATTGCAATGTGAAAAGTAGACCTTAATTAAATTTACGTGATTCATGTACTTTCTCAATATTGCTGCTTTTTAAATCTGACATTTCATTGAACTTGTCATCTATCCCTATAGAATATAACAAAATTCTAATTCCCGTAATGATATCCAGTCATTTTTTAATCGATTCTCGATACCTGTCAATGCAACTCCAACACATAGACTCTCTCTGTATTGCAATGTGAAAAGTAGACCTTAATTAAATTTACGTGATTCATGTACTTTCTCAATATTGCTGCTTTTTAAATCTGATATTTCATTGAACTTGTCATCTATCCCTATAGAATATAACAAAATTCTAATTCCCGTAATGATATCCAGTCATTTTTTAATCGATTCTCGATACCTGTCAATGCAACTCCAACACATAGACTCTCTCTGTATTGCAATGTGAAAAGTTGACCTTAATTAAATTTACGTGATTCATGTACTTTCTCAATATTGCTGCTTTTTAAATCTGACATTTCATTGAACTTGTCATCTATCCCTATAGAATATAACAAAATTCTAATTCCCGTAATGATATCCAGTCATTTTTTAATCGATTCTCGATACCTGTCAATGCAACTCCAACACATAGACTCTCTCTGTATTGCAATGTGAAAAGTTGACCTTAATTAAATTTACGTGATTCATGTACTTTCTCAATATTGCTGCTTTTTAAATCTGACATTTCATTGAACTTGTCATCTATCCCTATAGAATATAACAAAATTCTAATTCCCGTAATGATATCCAGTCATTTTTTAATCGATTCTCGATACCTGTCAATGCAACTCCAACACATAGACTCTCTCTGTATTGCAATGTGAAAAGTTGACCTTAATTAAATTTACGTGATTCATGTACTTTCTCAATATTGCTGCTTTTTAAATCTGACATTTCATTGAACTTGTCATCATCATCATCATCATATCAGCCGTAGGACGTCCACTGCTGGACAAAGGCCTCCCTCATTGATCTCCAGGAACTGCGGTTGGTAGCGGCCTGCATCCAACGCCGACCTGCGGTTCTTACCAAGTCGTCTGCCCATCTTGTGGGTGGACGTCCTACGCTGCGCTTGCCGGTTGAACTTGTGATTTGATCTAATTCATGTTCTCTATATAACTTTGTTTGACTTTGATAAATCAAAAGGCAATCAGCACACATCTCCTTGACAACCTCCAGTGGGGCAGTGGATGAATAGCTGGCTGAGACGCAAGAGGTTGCGGGTTCGATTCCCGACGCGGAACAAATGTTTGCATGATCTACAGATATTTGTTCCGGGTCTGGTGGTTTCTCTATATATTAACAGTAAGTATTCTATCAGTCAGCTGGTCCCCATAGTACAAGCTTTACTTAGTTTGGGGCTAGATGGCGCTGCGTGAAATATCCAGCATTATTTATTTATTATTTATCTTCCCCTGTCACAATAGTAAGTCAACAAATAGCTATCGTTTTAAACATCCTCCTGCGCAAAAAGGTGTTTTAAATTTTGGAGATTGAAGGACAGACAGGCTAAGCGACAGGTTTTTGTCTGTTTGTGCCTCAGTCTATCTGTTTATCTGAATAAATAAATAAATAATATCATAGCATCGTCATTTACAAGCAATTATCTGATTCGAGTGGGTTTTTTTTATTTGACAGCTGATAGTTGCAAGATAAAACCATATACCTCTAACAACTCCTTTTTCTCTATCTGTTTATCTGAATAAATAAATAAATAATATCATAGCATCGTCATTTACAAGCAATTATCTGATTCGAGTGGGTTTTTTTTTATTTGACAGCTGATATTTGCGAGATAAAACCATATACCTCCAACAACTCCTTTTTCTCTATCTGTTTATCTGAATAAATAAATAAATAATATCATAGCATCGTCATTTACAAGCAATTATCTGATTCGAGTGGGTTTTTTTTTATTTGACAGCTGATATTTGCGAGATAAAACCATATACCTCCAACAACTCCTTTTTCTCTATCTGTTTATCTGAATAAATAAATAAATAATATCATAGCATCGTCATTTACAAGCAATTATCTGATTCGAGTGGGTTTTTTTTTATTTGACAGCTGATATTTGCGAGATAAAACCATATACCTCTAACAACTCCTTTTTCTCTATCTGTTTATCTGAATAAATAAATAAATAATATCATAGCATCGTCATTTACAAACAATTATCTGATTCGAGTGGGTTTTTTTTTATTTGACAGCTGATATTTGCGAGATAAAACCATATACCTCTAACAACTCCTTTTTCTCTATCTGTTTATCTGAATAAATAAATAAATAATATCATAGCATCGTCATTTACAAGCAATTATCTGATTCGAGTGGGTTTTTTTTTATTTGACAGCTGATATTTGCGAGATAAAACCATATACCTCTAACAACTCCTTTTTCCATCTGGCGCTACAAACCGAAATGACATCTATTTATTTGCTAAAACACAGTAGAATACATTGTAATGTTAAGTTTATGTACGGAGCACATCTTTGCTTCGCGAGCATTTTTTTTCTATATTAAACTTGTAGACTGACAAGCTGACAGCCCGCCTGATGTTATATATGTATTCATCGCCACCTATAAACTCTTGCAGCACTCGTGGTACTGCAGTCGCATTGCCTACCACTAAATACCCGCAGCCGTATTACCTAAGCCAACTTGCTGTTGTGTCGCTATCGCTAGTCAGGCCATCCCTTTCACACGTACAGTACGTACCTCACGCATGAAAGGGATGGCCTATAAGGCCGCCGAATTACACCTCTCTTGAAGGCGTTCATGTAAATGTATGGAACGAACCGATGAACCGATTTCAACAGTTTTTTTGGCTTGCACAAAAACTGTGTATCTGATAGCCGGTATTTGTTAAACCAACGCCACAAAACTCTAACCACAGAATTAAACAACATAGACGTACGCGTCAATTGGATAAATTTGTTCGAAGCTTCGACTGACGATCCGAGATCCTCGTACGCGTTTTGTGGCTGTTTTCACTCGTACTAAGCTTTACATCTAATATGTGATCTAACCCTCATTTCCATCGGGGCTAAATGAGATAAAGAAATCCCTGGTCCGTCCCTGTCCCGTCAACAATCAGCCATTATGCCGAGTGGGCAGCGGAGGAGAGCTGTAAAAACTAACTGCTGTTAGTTGCATTACTCCATACATTACACAAACTTGTGTTGTGAACGTAGAAACTGTCTTACTGCCGTCTGTCTACGACTTTGCTCGTGGTTCTTGGGTGAAAGGTGTTGTTTATATATTTATTTTATTAATTTATATTTATATTTACAGTTACATTACCGCATATTATAAACTAGCTTCTGCCCGCGGCTTCGCACGCATTGTTTGCCAATAAAAAGTAGCCTATGTGATAACCCTGGTTATAATCTACGTACATACCAAATTTCATCGTAATCGCTTCAGTTGTTACGACGTGATTGAGTAACAAACATCCAAACTTTCACATATTTAATATATTTACTAATAAAAAGTAACATATGTGTTAATCCAGGTTATGATCTACGTACATAACAAATTTCATCGCAATTGGTTCAGACGTTCCGGCGTGAAAGAGTAACAAACATCCATACCTACATACAAACTTTCTCAGTTATAATATTAGTAGGACTAATGAACATAGCACTGATCTTAAGCCAAATTAAATCTACATTATGTAGGTATGTGTTTTTGTTCACCTCTGTAGCAACTTGAGATGCGTGCAGTTGAGTTTGATTCCCGCTGAAGGACTTCAAAAATTTAATATTAATTTCGTCATTAAAATCACAAGGAACATTTTCAAACGCGGAAAAACAGGTAACATATTGAATGTTACCTGTTTTTCCGCGACTAAGCCAGAACAAAATCAGCCAAGAAAAGGTTGGTTATTCTAATAAATAATCATTTTAATGACATAACAATAAAAGTAATAGGTAATAATCAGTTTCCAGGATTTCTCCCATTCGAAGAACTGACGGCCGTTGGGGCAAGAAGGCTCTCGAGTGGATACCGCAGCGTACGACGGCATCCACTAGATATAAAGACAACAGGATAAAGGCTGCAGGGAGCCGTTGGGTACAGGCCGTACAAGATTTATTCCAGATCGGCCGGCTCTGGAGATCTAGGGGGAAGCCTATGTTCAGCAATGGACGTTGTATGTTTGTTATGATGATGGTGATTATACTACTACTAGCGTCTATCCATAGATTTTCTAAGAGTTTACGAACGAATCTTTAATCTTACTAATATTATAAATGCGAAAGTTTGGATGTTTATTTGTTTGTTTGTTACTCAATCACGTCATAATGGCTGAACCAATTACGATGATTTTTTGTTACGTCGATAGATTAAGACCTGGATTGATACATAGACTACTTTTTATTGACAAATCACGCGTGCGAAGCCGCTGGCGGAAGCAAGTATTGTATACATTTTGATTTCATAATTTTAATACAGATGATAGTCATTAAATATTTTGTTCGCCTATTAATTGGCCTATCAGAACAAAACCTAACGAATAATATGATATTAATATACCTATTACATAAGCTATAGGTGTCCCTATTTAGAACAAATATATAAGAAACAAACCAAAAATGAGTAACACTTCGGCAGTGAGTATTAAACTAAAGTAATCTTTAAGTACTGCAATGTATAATTGTTGATTTGGAAGCACATAGGGCCAAACTGTTTAGCCAAACGAGGTGAGACATCTAATCGATTCTGATTAGATTTCTACACCTTAGTAGTTGAATGCAAAGAGCAAACCAGGCAAAAGTAATTTGTTTAAGTTTATGAGTTTTTTTTTAAATATTGTTAAACATAATTATAGAAAAATATTCAACATTTAATATTAATTTATGTATACATACAATATAATTATCACAGAAACAATAAAAGTCATTGCAAAATTTATACAAAATACATAAGAATCAGTTATGAGATGAACTATAGATAGGTATTTTATATCATTAGTATTAGTATGTACATGTAGCAGGTACGCCATTACACCCCAGGTAATGTCCACACAGTCCATTTCACACAAAGTTTGGCTGGTAGTGATCGCTATTCAGCGATACGACCGCCAATTGTATCCATAGATTTACGTTGTTATTTTTAATTGTATTGTTCATTAAAGAATTATCTAATCTAATCTATCTAAAGTCCGTTGCAAACGAACAAAACAAAACCTGCGAAAACTCACCGAGTCATCAATCAAAGCCTCCGCAAGTCACCGCACACACACCACCGCGTGTTTATCACACCGTCGATATATCACAACACGGGACATTTGTTACAACATACACAACTAAAATAGAAACCCACTCGTTTGTCTAAAAACTGAGCCCACGTGTGCTCCTCCGGACTCACCCATCATATCTGGCGGAACCCGCACACATCATGCCAAAAACTTCATCCAAACCCATTTGTCTAAAAAGAAATAAAATTAACAGAACCCACTTTGATGTTTATACCAGTACCGCTTAATTTACCATAAGTCTTATAAACTGGGCCGCAGCAGTTTATTTCTTGAAATGACACAATTCACTACCCAAGGCTTTCAGCGTTTGAATTATAGTCGTAAAACCATCGTCTGGTTTAAAAAAACATTATTACCCTAGTAGGTATACAGCATACACGGCCAAAGAATCGGTTAATAATCTTGAAAGTTCAATGAAATGGCGACTTTCAATTGAAACCAGATTTTTGTCCAACTGTACCTACCTCAATCAATATACGAATCATTCATTAGCAGTCATTTATCAACGTAAGATACTTGAACGCACCTGAAGGAAATGCGCGGGAAAGTCATCCGTCAAATTCACCGGTTTGCCGCCAAAACGATACGCGTCGTGTTCGCACACACGTCAATGTCATTGCTCTTGAACACAATTCACACGATTTGAATGAACGACACTCGCGAGTTTATTTTTCAACTTTTCACGTCTTTCTTTATATTATTTGAGGTCGAGGCGGCGCGTAGGTGTCGACCAACTCCGCAAAAGTTGTATGGCGGACTGGAAGCGTCGTCTCGGCGTGTCACGTATTTTTCTATTATATCGGTTCGCCTTTCCGAATCGTGTCATTATATTCGAGGGACACCGGTGCGCTATTTTTAATTGGCCCTAAACTAATTCTGCGTGGTGTAAACAGTGGGAATCCTGATATTTTATAGGTAACTAGCGCCCGCGGCTTCGCACGCGATATTTGTCAATAAAAATATTACTCTCCGTCTGCGCAGTTGGATAAAAAGTAGCCTATGTTACTCGTGGATAATATAACATTCTAATGGTTAAAGAATTTTTAAATCGGACCCGTAGTTTCTGAGTTTATTCGTTACAAACATAGAAAACTACAAATCTTTCCTCTTTATGATATTACTAGCTGACCAATCCGCAGCTTTGCACGCGTAGTTTTTCAATAAAAACATCATCCTTCTTCTGCGCAGTTAAGTATAAATTAGCCTATGGCACTCAGGGTGAATGTAGCTTTCCAATGGTGAAAGAATTTTTGAAATCGCCACAGAAGTTTTTGAGTTTATTCATTACAAACATACACACAAAAATACAAATCTTTCCTCGTTAGAATATTAGTATAGATGGTAGAGCACAACGCTTTATTATTATCATAAGATAAATAGTTGCTACGATATATTGAATCTTACAATATAATAACCTTAAAATAAAATGTCTAGGCGTAAGCCGCAGAATATTATCTATCCAGATCTACAGATCGGTTTCGATCGTTCTGTTTTTTGTTTATCATAAAAAAAACTATCCAAGAAAGTATTTTTTTAAATAGATTTTCATGAAAACTGTGTTCACCATTTCATATTATTCGGTGTGTTTGGAAAATAAGATAATACTTAACTACTTCAGAATGAAATATTACGTGAGAAATCTGGACCTACATAACAAACATTCCACAGAGAATAATTCAGTCAATGATTTCCTGAAAAAACATGTCCAGTTAGTCGATTGCGCCATTCGCACATTGTGCTGATGAGTCAGCCCCGGGCCAACAGGGTAGAGGAATGGAAATGATTGCTACATTTAATTCATTTTCATTGTATGAAATGATTATTTCTTTTTAGTGCTATTTCACAGTGAAATTACACAGGCAATGAATTTTTAATTTTGATGACCCAACTTGCAACGCGATTTAGCAGATGCGAACGAATACTACCGACAATTTACGATGAAAAGCGAATGATCTGTTATTAATCGAGCGAAGCGAGATCTCCAAATCAACTTGGGCAAATCGGCGTTGTATATATGTATGTATGTTTGTCCGAGGATAACTTTCGAAGCGTTGATCCGATCATCGTGAAATTTGATTCATAGATATGATAGTGATGGCACAATTTTGGCGTGACTAAATGAACTAAAACTGTTGGAGGGTTGTTGAGATATTGGAGTTCAAGAGGGGTAAAATAAACTGAAAATGAGACTATTAGGTCAAGTGGGACGTCAAATGAAAGGTCTTTATTAGTACATTTCGATTCCGTTTTATTTTTGGTTTAGTCCTTGCAGTTTTTGAGTTATTAGCCATAACAAAAACTGAACTTTATCAAAATTCACATGGTGCAACAATAACCCCACAGTGCTGAAATTTGGTATGCTTGTAGCTTTAGTGACACAAATATAGGCAAAAGTCTGATCTTGAATAACTGCAGTTTGTACCCCAAAAAAGCATAACCAATTAATATGAACTACCGTAACCTGTAATTTGAATGAAACTGTAGGTAACGCGAGATCTCAGTTCGGGGCGAACCACTAGTTTAACAGATTCGAGCACAACGGCCTTATGAATTCCGGTGAAAACTCGAATGATCTGCGATTTAGTAGATCGAAACGAATACAACCGATGACTAACAATGAAATGCGAATAGCGAACAGCAAATGGAATGTTTTATAGCAGGTTACGCGAACAACAGTAGCGTGACGAATGAATAATCATTTCATTTGATTTTTCACATGCTACGTGAAATGTTCCATCCCTAACAGGGTAACGATGCTACCTGCTGGGACTGAACAGCTAAATGTGGCCATAATCGTTCGATGCCCTTTATTACCCGCGATACTGCACACTGTGTACCTTTGGGATAAGAGTTGGTTAGTTATCGTATAGCTTGTGGTGTAGCTCAGCTCTATGTAAAAACACACATACAAACGATTGAAACATGTATGTTAACCTGAACAGGAAATAATTGTGCAAAAAATTATAAAATCCTGAAGAAATAAATAAATAATGAATGCTGAACATTTCACACAACGCTATCTAGCCACAAACTAAGCAAAGCTTTTACTATGGAAACCAGATAACTAACAGAATACTTTTGTGCAGTGAAAACTTCTTTAGGCGCGTTGGACATTTTTTGAGATGGGAAAAAACCATTGAACTCGCGACATCCACACAGTTACCGTTACCGACACCTGTGTATATAAGTAAATAAATAAATAAATATAAATATTTCTGGACATTTCACACAGCGCTGTCTAGCCCCAAACTAAGCAGAGCTTGTACTATGTGAACCAGATAACTGATAGAATACTTATATACATATTTTTTCCGTAAATACATACTTATTATATATAGAGAAACCACCAAACCTGGAACAAATATCTGTAGATCATCCAAACATTTATTCCGCGGCGGGAATAGAACCCGCTACCTCTTGCATCTCAGCTGGCTATTCGCTCACTGCACCACAGAGGACGTCGAGTAGTGAAAACATTCTTTAGGATATTTTTTGAGATTCAGCTATTTGGCCTAGGTAATAAGGCTACCGTAGTCCCACTTTTTTATGATACTTCTAATAACAAATATAGTGAAACAACTGGACTCAGAACAAATAACTGTAGAGCATACAAATATTTCGGCATTGGGAATCAAACCCGCAACCTTCTGCGTCACAGACGGCTCTTCGCCCACTACGCCACGGAGGTTGTAAATTATCCTATGACGATCTCCGTGGCGCAGTGGGCGAATAGCCAGCTCAGACGCAGGAGGTAGCGGGTTCGATTCCCGCTGCGGAACAAATGTTTGCATGATCTACAGATATTTGTTCCGGGTCTGGTTGTTTCTCTATGTATTATAAGTATGTATTTACAAAAAAAAAAGTATATAAGTATTCTATCAGTTATCTGGTTCCCATAGTACAAGGTATGCTTAGTTTGGGGCTAGATAGCGCTGTGTGAAATGTCCAGCAATATTTATTATTTATTTATTTATTTATCTCTCTCAGCCTTAAAGGTTTGCTGAAAGAAAACTCTTATTAGGGTTAAGGTAGCCTTTTTTCATGTTTTCCTACAATATTTTGTTATTTTTCGAATTACTTACTTAATTTAAATGAAATAAACAACATTTTCCAAATGAGAGTACTTAAAAAGGGTATCAGTATTTTTTGAATTGACGAGACTAACAATACTTTGGTAATAATAAATGTACCTTTGGTAAACGAATTTATCAATAATCTGAAACTCAGTTGAAATATTAATTTGATCTGCTACTCAGTTTTTTTAACTTTTGTCGTTGTCAACGTTTTCATTTGTCTATTGTATTTTGTTCCAAGTAAATAATTTTGAATTAGATTTTTTTTTAATTTCGTAACTGGTCTTGGATCAAAGATAGAATATTCAGAAATGGTATGATGTTCCAGAGTGCGGTGATCGTATAACAATGCAACTGATATATTAACAACGGCGCAGGCTGTGCCAGGGACTTGTACCATCGTTGTTTATCTGATGTTCTCCGATTACTTATTACTTCTACAGGCGCAGTGGCCTCTCTGCACGTGTTTGTATACACTTTTCTACGTAATTATTAGTTGTTTGCGACAGACTTTAGGTTTATTCCTTTTTTTATACTACATTAGCTGACCCGACGACAGCTTTGCACGCTTGAAATTTCCCGTTCCCGTGGGAACTTCGTGATAAAAACTATATAAAACACTCTTGTCAAAGTGACGCGACACTTCATGTAAATGACTTCACATTTATGATCGACGATTAAAGTATATGGATATTGTTCATACAAAAATACAGAACCCGCGATTAAAAAATGGGGGTTAGGGGTAGGAGAGTAAAAAATACTTTACAACCTATTCTCGTACCTACCAAACATATTTAAAAAAACCATTAAATATAAATAAATAAATAAATATTGCTGGACATTTCACACAGTACTATCTAGTCCCAAACTAAGCACAGCTTGTACCATGGGAACCAGATAACTGATAGAATACCTATATACATTTTTTTTTGTAAATACATACTTATATAAAATCGTATAATACTAGAGAAACAACCAGACCCGGAACAAATACCTGTAGATCATGCAAACATTTGTTCCGCAGCGGGAATCGAACCCGCTACCTCCTGCATCTCAGCCGGCTATTCGCCCACTGCGCCACGGAGGTCGTCAAAATTAAAATCAGTCGACCCGTTTCGGAGTGACTACAAAAACCGTGATACGAGATTTTTATATATTAGATAAGCTTGTCCCATCTCCATCATTCCACCTGATGTTAAGTGGTAACATCACCTATAACAGAGAATTGCCTTGTAGATCACGCACCTTAGAAACTTGCCCACGATGCACTGCCCTGCGTCCATCTACCTGAGGCATACAGGTGTAAAGCCTCATGTGCCTGTTATTTCACCGGCAACCATATCCTTCAAATCAAAACAGCAATGAAGCAGAAATAGGTATGGTGGTAGTACTTCCCCGGGCAAGCCCATTCAAAAGGATCTCTAATACTCTTATATTTTTGTAATGTATAGAAAACTGTCGCGAATCTTGGGAGCAGTGGTGTAGCTAGGTAACCAAAGGCCCTGGGGCAAAACAACAAACTAAGGGCCCCAACTAAACTATTTAAAATCGTTTGTTCCGTATTCGTCGTGTTCCGAATTTGACGTACTCCAGATTTGACGTACTCCAGATTTGACGTACTCCAGATTTGACGTACTCCAGATTTGACGTACTCCAGATTTGACGTACTCCAGATTTGACGTACTCCAGATTTGTCGTACTCCAGATTTGACGTACTCCAGATTTGACGTACTCCAGATTTGACGTACTCCAGATTTGACGTACTCCAGATTTGACGTACTCCAGATTTGACGTACTCCAGATTTGTCGTAATACAGTCGACTCCATTATAAACTTAAAAACCAAATACAAACTGTAACTTATTTTAAAGAACAAATTAAAACTATTTTACGAAAATGAAAGAAAATATCTACCGTGTACAGCGGAGGCACGTTAGTAGGGCCTCGTTGAACACCCTTTGGGTACAGAATCCTAATTAAGTAATAACACCAATCCTATTTTTAAACCAATAACACCACTTTCTTGACCAACTATACGTTTATATTCCGAATGTGGGAGAAATTTTCACAAGTTGAACTTATAGTTTGTAAGCCAGAGTCCGAGGGGCCCCCTGAGCTTGGGGGGGCACTGCCCCGTCTAGCCCTCCGGTAGCTACGCTACTGCTTGGAAGTAAAGCCGTTTCTGCGGGCCTGCTTGAACGGCGCCATGAAACCTGCTTGTGTGAGAGCTTTTTTTGCGGATGCTTGGGATTTGGGTGATTATGCTATTTTGAATGAAGGTGTTCTGATATATTACGGTGTTTTATTTACTACAACATTGATTAGAAGAAGAAGACCGTGGTACACACGGCTACACATCAAGCTATACATTTTTAGTATAAGCTGACCTCTCATTCTACGAAAAGCCAATGCGAGGTCAGCTTATATTGGAAATGTATAGCTAGCTT
This sequence comes from Philereme vetulata, assembly GCA_918857605.2. NCBI lineage: Eukaryota > Metazoa > Arthropoda > Insecta > Lepidoptera > Geometridae > Philereme > Philereme vetulata. The sequence goes on from OU975482.1 coordinate 4,500,484, forward strand.
AATGTCCAGCGCAGTAGGCGTTGACCTCAGAGGTCAATGACCTTAAAAAAAGTTTAACCTTATCACACCCTCTACCCGATGACCACATAAAAACAATAGGCTAGCGAAAATGCTCAATAACGCCCATGTCTTATAAAAAGTAGCTGTTATTTAGGATCATCTGTACGGATCCAAACCAAATTGGCTTTGTTAATAAAACCAAAGAGATTATAATACCTACGGAGAAGAGACGGGACTTCTAACAAAAAAGTAATGTATGAAACGGGCATACTCGACTAATACCAACCTAATAATCATCAAAATCAAGCAAGCAAGCAGTTCAACACACCAATAGTGCCAACATGAGCATAAAATAGAGTTGTGCTTAGGAGGGTCTCAGATTTTTATTGATAATTTATGCTTTCAAAGTGATATGCTATTTGACCTACTTGTTTATGCATTTAAAATTAATAGATAGTCAGATAGTCATTTATTCGTAAAAATATACACAATTACAAAATATAAAAGGTACACGTCAGCATTTAAAATAATAGCAATAAGTACATTAGTGTAATATGCGAAGCACAAGTCTTATTTTTAGCTTATACTCCGGTCAATATAAAGATTTCAAATAACAAAAACTCGAGAGAGCTGAATTTTGATAGAGACCTTGGGTACAGCAGTAGAAATACAGTGCCAAAAGTCCCCATCGATTCTAAGTGTGCTAAAAAAGTTATTCAAGGTCAAAGGTCAAAACTTTCGGTTTATTGGATTTTTCTCAAAACGGCAAGTTTTATCAAAAATATAGCCCAGACAAAAATTATAGATTATAAAATTATCTACAAAAATGCACCAAATCTTTTTTTTCTAAGAATCACCATTTCTAAGATATCGCCATTCTAAAAGTTCTAACATCAAATAAAGTATTTAACGACAAATAAAAATAAAATTAAGTGATTATTTAAGTGACGACCTCCGTGGCGCAGTGGGCGAACAGCCGGCTAAGACGCAGGAGGTAGTGGGTTCGATTCCCGCCGCGGAACAAAAGTTTGCATGATTTGCAGATATTTGTTCCGGGTCTGGTTGTTTATCTATATATTATAAGTATGTATTTACAAAAAAAAGTATATACGTATTATATTAGTTATCTGGTTCCCATAGTACAAGCTCTGCTTAGTTTGGGGCTAGATAGCGCTGTGTGAAATGTCCAGCAGTAAATGTCCAGCAGTATTATTAAAACTAGTACTAGAAATAATTAAAAAAAGTCACATAAAATCGACATCATACTTTTTCATCTGCGCAATGCGCACCAAAAGAGTTCCTTAATGTACAAAAATTTGACAAAACAATGCTATTAGTGTAATATTATTTCAAAACCTAAAAATTTAAAACACACGCAAAAAAAAAGAAATTATTTTTTTACAAGTTGTTTTTTTTTTATTTGCAGTTTTTTTCAAATTTGACTTATAATGCGCGCAGCCAAAGATGAGACCTGTCATACCTGTCATCCACTTTAACTTGGGACCACAGCGGCGTATGCGCAGACTGCGGGGAACGACACACGACTGAATACGCATGCGTGACGCCATACCTCGCCGTCCCTCCCCGCTTGCCTCGCATACCGCTAAAACCGCCAAGAACTATCTACTGCGCAGGTATGACCACGTGACCCGTCAAGTCTCATCTTTGGCTGCGCGCATTATACCTAGTTGGATTGTTTGTCTTAGAACTCCTAGGACGTACGAGTCCACAACTTCAAGAACCGAGTATATATTGTATTTAAGGTGGTTCTATTCCTATACAAACAATCATTTGAGATTCACTAGATAACTAAAGAGCAGAAAATGTCCAAACATTGGCGTATTGAATTAGTTACATCTTAATTTTCACGCAAATTCGATATAATTGCACATTTACCTATTATATACCACATTTACTACCTAGTAAATCTCAAATGATTGTTTGGTTATGAATCGTACACACGGCTACACATCAAGCTATACATTTCCAGTATAAGCTGGCCTCGCATTGTGTAGGCTTTTCGTAGAATGAGAGGTCTGCTTATACTGGAAATGTATAGCTTGATGTGTAGCCGTTTGTACCACCTTAAATAATTATTTTGCTATCGCTTGTTGCTGCGATTTTTTTAATATGTCCGCAGATGATTCTTCTGTTAACACAAATGACCTATTTATAAGGTAACAATCATTCCTGATTAATAAATGACTTAGGCGACGCAATAACAACTCAGACATTACATTTCTATGGTCACCGCACATCCATGTAACATCACATTCGGTCATCTTTATTGTAATGCAGTATTGACTTATGTTTTTCCTATATAATTGAGTGCGTACGTCACGTTAAAAACTTTTGTTGCAATATCAATTGTTTCACATAGCCGAATGCTAGGGTATGTGAGGGAAGATTTATCATTCCACTACTCACGTATGGCGATGTAATTATACATTGAATGATGTTTAGAATCTGACGCTTTTATCGTTTTATGACATTCTAGGCATGATTTCTTCCTCTTAACACCTACTGGGCCAGTGTCCTGAGTTGATGTTGAAGGTACTGCAACAAACAATTTCATTTATTTGCAACTGTTGGTACACACAGGAACACTTAAATAATTAAGTTATATACATTTTTTTCAAATAGGCCTTTTTTAAGTTCTATGCTAGACTGCCTTTCTATAATGTGACTTTTACACAACTAGACTAGACATAAAATAGCTTACTTTGTGTATCAATATGCCTACAATAATCATGATCTCTAATAGAGATATGTATTGTTTTTTGAGAGCTATATGCAATGGAAACTCCTTCACATGACTTGACTTGTGACAAGACCGAACAAACAAAAAATCGAAAAAAACAGTAAACTTGACCCTTTGCTATGCTACCCATGTGACAGGTGACGACAACATGGCGGCGAAGTAACCCGTCTAAGTTTTAAAGTTGATAGTTACAAAATGCGCATAGTGGATTTTCGCGTTCTCTGTATTTTAAAGTGTTATAGCCGCCAATAAATTGAACACACATTTCATACAATCGTTTATTTCTTAGGGAGTTGCGCCACCCTGAATAAAACAGACAGACTTGGTAGAAGTAAGCAAATGTTTATTTCCAATGAACTCTACGTTGTCTCACACCCAGAACGCTTCGATAGCGCGATTCAGAAAATGTACAAATTTAGGGGCGCCATCTAGTTCTGTTTACCCTCACTAAACACGAATCCATACATTTTATACTTATTTTACGTTCAACATCATCTATTGAATCAAAAAAGTCCATTTTCCATGTCGTCCCGTTAAGTTTTCCATGTCCCCCAACCGTCCCCTCATTTATTTAATTCGTACTCGTAGCTTTAAAATATTATCTGTGAGGGGTCTCAGATAATGACAATTAATGAGTTATTTTTTGTATTTATATAAAGAACCCTATAAAGACGACTTGAGAAGTACAGTGATAAAATTAATATGATATGTTATTTGTTATTATCAAAATAATCTTAAATAGCTACGGGTACTTAATCCGTAATTAAGGTGCAAATAATGATTTACCTGTAACGTGTCAAAAAGTAGTTTATCTGTTATTTAGATAATTGGAACTCTACCTACAACGCAATAATGCCTTGTTATATGAATGAATGAATGAAATGAAAGAATGAATGAAATGAATGAACGAAATGAATGAACGAAATAATGAACGAAATGAATGAATGAATAAAATGAATGAATGAAATGAATGAATGAAATGAATGAATGAATGAAATGAATGAATGAATGAAACGAATGAATGAATGAATGAATGAATGAAATGAATGAATGAAATGAATGAATGAATGAAATGAATGAATGAAATGAAATGAATGAATGAATGAAATAAATGAATGAAATGAATGAATGAAATGAAAATTCTTTATTTCACAAAATATAAATAATATGTACATAGGCGAACTTAACGCTAGACATCATTCTCTTCCAGTTAACCTATGTGTAACGCGGACGAACAGTTAACATAGTTAGTGCATATTTAGTAGAGGGAGAGGTTTAATTTAAATCACAATACACATATATATAACACATAAATATAACTAATTCTAGACAAATACATGGTATTTCCATAAACCTACTTTCTAATACTTAAACATCAATAAACCCTAGTAATACAATTCATAAAGTAACAAATATCGTTATTGATCGAGCGAAGCGAGATCTCTAAAACAACTTGGGCAAAATCAAATTGTATGTATGTATGTATGTTTGTCCGATGATAACTTTCGAAGCGTTGATCCGATCATCCTGAAATTTAATACATAGGTAGGTAGTGATGCCACAATTTTGGAGTGACTAAATGAGCTAAAAATGTGGGGGGGGGGTTGTTGAGATATTGGGGTTCAAGAGGGGTAAAAAAATGAAAATAAGGCCAACTGGTCAAGTGGGACATCAAATGAAAGGTAGTAAATTGGTGCATTAAGACTCCGTTTTTATTTTTCGTAAATTCTTTATAGTTTTTGAGTTATTAGCCATAATAAAAACTAAACTTTGACAAAATTCACAGGGTACACCAGTGACCCCACAGTGCTGTAATTTAGTACGCGTGTAGCTTAAGTGACACAAATATAGGTAAAAGTCTAAAATCCACATCACATGAACTCCCGTTACCTGTAATTTAAATTAAACTGTAGGTCAAGTAAGTTAGTTATATATTTCGTGGCACTATTTTGATAGTCGAAGATTACAAATAATATTTTTTTGTTTTAATCGGAGACTCTCGAGATCTCAGTTCGGGGCGAACCACTAGTAACATTATATACTACCTATGTACATCAACTTAAACATTGAAACCATATTGACGTATAACAGATATAACAGAGTATAACAGGATACCGCTCACTTTGTAGGCTTCGTTCATGAGAATAAGGTAGTGCTTAGACACTTTGGATCTGAAGACCTCAACGGTTCCTCTGTTGTGGTCTTCATACCGCAATATACATTTGAAAAAAGTAGCATTGTATGAACTTATGCATGATTTTATGATTTCACATGGCCTAAAACACCTTCCCCAAATCTTATTATATTAAAGTGATTAACATAGGACTTTTATTTAATAAAAGAATCTATATATCTACGTAGTGAATCTGGAATTGAGAGTCGAGCAGGGTGTTTCTAGTTGTTTCGCTACTACGCAACATACAGATTTCAGATTTTCAGATTTATTTATTTCACCTTAATTATAACATTGGTTGTTACAGGCATGTCAGTTTTTACATTTTAAATCTTATAATAATTAAATTAAAATAATATAGTGTTTGTATTTATAGTGTTATCCGAACACATGCGGAACGTTCCAAGATTTTTAAAATCATCTCAGAAATTTCAAGCCTAGAAAAATTGCCTTGTTGCACAGATTGTAGTGCGTCCTCGTATCAAGAGGAAGGTCGCGGGTTCAAGTCCCGTCTAGGCTTGAAATTTTTTAGTAGATTTTAAAAATCTTAAAATAATATACTTAATGATCATGTCAACCAAAAATTATAATGATAATACCTATAATTATAAATAAAGTCATAACAAAATACTAAAACAAAACAGATAGGTAGGTAGGTCGATTTAGAGATACACAAAACAAAATTATAAGATCCTAACTAAAACGGTATGTCAAAACTAAATTAAAATAAAAGAAAATATATAGGTAGAATATGTCAAATAATTGCGTCCAAGGAAGATTCTAACATTCTACATTTGAGAGTTAAGTAAGTATAGGTGATGGTTACCACTTAACATCAGGCCATTTGCTTGTCCAATCGCAAAGTTGCAAAAAAACTATTTTCTAACCTGGTGTTAGAGTTAAGTTGTTAGTTTATAAAAACTGCAGTGTTGCATCGCAAAAACCGCAACTTCTTTCCCCGAATGCCAAAGGAGGCGTATTTATAGAGGTATATAATAATCTCGCTAGTACTCTAGTAGATCTATGAATTTACCATAAATCAATGTTGGCTGGCTATCCACCTCGTGTACACACACTGGTGATACTGATAATCGTGTATTATCAAATGTAAAAGTTGATTAGAAATTTAATTTTGGGGTTCCTGACCAAAATGGTTAAAACGGAATCCTTATGGTGTGACATTGTCCGTCCATCTGACACAGCTGATTATTTATGTACAGTTTTGGTGTTATGTAAAATATCGAGATCGAAGTTTGCAATGTGAAAAATCTGAAATTAATATGATTAATAGACGTAATAGGTTGGGGAAAAAGTCTTTTCGCAATATAGTATGTATGAACTTGTAATAAAATCTCTTTGGCTATTTGTATCTGGCTGGTTTTGGTATCATTCAAAGTTTAAATTTTAAGGAAGATAATTCCAAATTCAAATTAGGAAAATGTGTGATTTTTATTTGTTTTTCGTACTGTAAAGACTGTAAAGATGAGTGAATCTAATGAAGAAATTCGATACATTTTAAAATTTTACTACAAAATAAGTAAAAATATAACGCAAGCTGCGAAAAAAATTTGCCATGTTTATGGACCTAGTGCAGTGTCTGTGAGAGTAGCACAAATTTGGTTTAAGCGTTTTCAATCCGAAAATTTTGATGTCAGAGATGCACGTCGCTCTGGTCGCCCTATTACGGATAAAATTGATGCTAATTTTGAAAAAGTGGAGCAATATCGGCATATCAGTAGTTACGACGTAGCTGAAGAAATGGGAGTTGACCACAAAACAGTTTTGGCGCATTTGAATAAAACTGGGTTCACAAAAAAGCTCGTTATTTCGGTACCCCACGAGCTCACTGAAAGAAACCTAATGAACCGTGTACTCATTCGTGATTCTTTATTACGACGTAATGAAAGCGAACCATTTTTCAAGAAGCTGATAACTCGTGAAGAAAAATGGATCACGTACGACAAGAACGTGCGAAAAAGGTCGTGGTCAAAGGCCGGTCAGGCTTCGCAGACTGTGGCGAAACCCGGGTTAACTCACAACAAGGTGATGCTGTGTGTGTGGTGGGATTGGAAGAGCATTATTCAATATGAGCTGTTACCACCAGACAGGAACATCGATTCTGAACTCTACTGCGAACTACTGATGAGATTAAAGCAAGAAATTGAAAGGAACCGGCCGGAATTAATCAACAGAAGGGGTGTGGTTTTTCATCATGATAACGTTAGACCTCACACATCTTTAGCCACTCAGCAAAAATTAAGAGTGTTTGCTCTGGCTGGGAGGTGTAAATGCATCCGCCGTATAGTCCTGACCTTACATCTTCAGATTTCCACCTGTTTCGGTCTCTTCAGAATTCGCGTCAAAAACTTCGGCCTGAATATCACTATCCCTGTTTAGTGACAAAGTTTAGCCACGCAAAGCGACAGTGATAGCAATAGAACGATTCTAAATTTGATTAGGTTTTGACCGTGTTCCGTAATACCAAAAATGATGACTGAAAACTTGTTGTATTTTTCTCATTGTGTTATTATTCTGTAACAAGACGATATAATCTATGTTCCCAAGACTAGGATACATAAGATGTTGTGGTTTTTAATACGAAACAATTAGGTGGAAAACAGGTATTTTATGACGTTAAAACATGCAGAATGCGATACGATTCTATTTCATTTTAGGTAAGCATTTTGATCTAATATATGGTTGGGAACCTAGATAAATACTATTCAAATTAAAATAATACCTTATTAAGGTAGAAATATGCTCCAATTAGAAATAATCTTGGTAGTACGTGTTGTATGGGATATTCCTCCCTGGTGTCCCCTTAAATTGTGTACTCACAACTGTAAAATCCAGCGAAATTTATACAGTGTCATAAAAACACTTATAAATAGGTGGAATAATTCGAAGCAATCCAATCAATTCGGTCCCCTAAGTCCCTTCTCCTCAAAACACCTCAACACACTTCAAGCCGCTATGGTGGCTCCTTTACCGTTTATGCGGTGAATATTTGGAATGCCCTGCCCCATGAAGTTTGCGCTAGTCCATCCTTTAACATTTTCAAACGGAAAGATAAAGAGCACTATCTTTCTCTGTAATTTTATTTTATTTTAGGTATATATTTATTTTTGTATATATCAGTCTATTTATTATTCATTTATTCTTTATTGTACACAAATAGATTTACAGACAAAAATAGCTTACAAAATGGACATGTACAAAGGCGAGCTTAACTCTAATAAGAGTTTTCTTCCAGCAAACCTTTGAAGATAGAGATATTTGATTATTTGATTGATATTTTATTACTTACTTTTGGTATATTTCGTTTTATTTGTTTAAGATATATGTACATATATATGATTCTTGTACACGCACCTACCTTTAAAATCATCTCTCTCTCTCTAGCCTCAAAGATTTGCTAGAAGAAAACTCTTCTTAGGGTTAAGCTCGCCTTTGTACATGTCCTCTATTTCTGTACTTTTTTAATGTATTTTCTTGTGTACAATAAACAATAAAGCAATGTGGATGATGATGATGATATAAAATAACAGCTCAAATTCTAAATTGGGGCAATAAAGATTTGCACTGACGTCCCGCACAGGCTGGTATTGTGCATTATCCTCCATCTAACCTTGCCCCAGCCATTCCAACTCCTTAAAGTCGCGGAGTAGGACTTTGGGTTGGTGGCAGCAGTTTTCCAGTCTCCGAGGTCGTTGCTGACGTTGAAGATGACTCGATGAGTTCATGCAGTCCCGTCTTCAGTGTGGCTTCGTGTGTGGTACAGTGCAGCAGCACGAGCTCCACTGTCTCTTCCTCGCGGCTAAACCAGTTAGGTAGACCACGAGGAAATGGCCGTCTTCAAATCCTGTAGGCAACAACAGCTCTAAGTTATACCGTTTTTAGACCATTTACTAATTCACCCAATATGAAGTACAGTATATATCCGGCCGATGGGCCCTGGAAAATTCTCGAATGGAGGCCACGGACCGGCAAGCGCAGCGTAGAACGTCCACCTACAAGATGGACAGACGACTTGGTAAGAACCGCAGGTCGGCGTTGGATGTAGGCCGCTTCCAACCGCAGTTCCTGGAGATCAATGAGGGAGGCCTTTGTCCAGCAGTGGACGTCCTATGGCTGAAATGATGATGATGATGAAAGTACAGTATAACAAGTGTGTGTCATTTCCAGTGAAAAACTGCCTAATATTGAAATATTTCTTTCATAAAGTCCACAGAAACAGTTAAAAGCGTTATTTATTGCTCAGCGCATGTGCTCGAGCCGAGGGTATTACAACTGAATGCTGAGTGTACTACTATGTACTTAGTTACTGTATTTTCTTCCGATTCGGGACTCAGTTTATATAACTAACTAAAAACCGGATTAGGGTGAGACTGGCTCGCGCACCGAGGATTCAGTAAACATATTTTATTTATCAAATCAAAAATATGTATTTGTGAACAACACCAATAGTACAACAGAACAAACACACACAGGAGACATAACAAAAATAACAAAGAAACAATAACTAAACAAAATGATCTATTTATGTGACTTCATTGGACTTATAATAAAATGTTCGACGACATAGATCCATTTAACACCACTAAAAACACATTCAAAGCAAGGGTATCCCATCAACTGTCTCAACAGACACCGCTGGACAAACCGAGGGATAGCTAGGATATAGGATGGATGAATAGATAACTCTTTATTGTTATAGATATTAAATTAATATTACTAAACCTAGAAAACTTAACATTTTATGTACATTAACTTTGACATTTCAACACCAGTCTTTTTAAAAATCTTCTTAAAAAACTGCCGCAATGTAACCCTTGCGTGTAAACTCACTTTATAAACAGTTTGTAGATAATATTATTTTTGGAGCGGGTTCATCTGTACTTACTTAACTACCTTCTTTTTTTGTTGCCATTCCCAAATGATCTGATAATTAACACTTTAAAACGTAACATAACACTATAAAATACATCTCACACCACACACGCTAGGTACACTATACACACATAAACACACATACACATACACACTCCAAATGCGATCAAGCAAACATTCCAGCTCAAGGGGCACTTCTTCATTAATTTAAATATATCAACAATTTTTAATACGCATTTTTTTTTGTTGTAAACCATTTCTTGTAATTTTTATATATAAAAGTTAACTGGCGGGCTACTTTGCCGCGTCAAATTTATAAAAGTTTAGTATTACATAATGTAGATTCAATTTGGTTTAAGTTTAGTATTATGTTAATAAATGTATGATATACGATAATGTCACTGTGAATCTAAGTATTATTAAATAAAATAAAATAAAATACTAGGTTCCGCCAACGGCTTCGCACGCGTTGTTTGTCAATAAAAGTAGCATGTAGTGAATCTGGAATTGAGAGTCGAGCAGGGTGTTTCTAGTTGTTTCGCTACTACGCAACATACAGATTTCAGATTTTCAGATTTATTTCTTTCACCTTAATTATAACATTGGTTGTTACAGGCATGTCAGTTTTTACATTTTAAATCTTATAATAATTAAATTAAAATAATATAGTGTTTGTATTTATAGTGTTATCCGAACACATGCGGAAAATTCCAAGATTTTTAAAATCATCTCAAAAATTTCAAGCCTAGACGTGAATTGCCTTGTTGCACAGTGGTAGTGCGTCCTCGTATCAAGAGGAAGGTCGCGGGTTCAAGTCCCGTCTAGGCTTGAAATTTTTTAGTAGATTTTAAAAATCTTAAAATAATATACTTAATGATCATGTCAACCAAAAACTATAATGATAATAACTATAATTATAAATAAAGTCATAACAAAATACTAAAACAAAACAGATAGGTAGGTAGGTCGATTTAGAGATACACAAAACAAAATTATAAGATCCTAACTAAAACGGTATGTCAAAACTAAATTAAAATAAAAGAAAATATATAGGTAGAATATGTCAAATAATTGCGTCCAAGGAAGATTCTAACATTCTACATTTGAGAGTTAAGTAAGTATAGGTGATGGTTACCACTTAACATCAGGCCATTTGCTTGTCCAATCGCAAAGTTGCAAAAAAACTATTTTCTAACCTGGTGTTAGAGTTAAGTTGTTAGTTTATAAAAACTGCAGTGTTGCATCGCAAAAACCGCAACTTCTTTCCCCGAATGCCAAAGGAGGCGTATTTATAGAGGTATATAATAATCTCGCTAGTACTCTAGTAGATCTATGAATTTACCATAAATCAATGTTGGCTGGCTATCCACCTCGTGTACACACACTGGTGATACTGATAATCGTGTATTATCAAATGTAAAAGTTGATTAGAAATTTAATTTTGGGGTTCCTGACCAAAATGGTTAAAACGGAATCCTTATGGTGTGACATTGTCCGTCCATCTGACACAGCTGATTATTTATGTACAGTTTTGGTGTTATGTAAAATATCGAGATCGAAGTTTGCAATGTGAAAAATCTGAAATTAATATGATTAATAGACGTAATAGGTTGGGGAAAAAATCTTTTCGCAATATAGTATGTATGAACTTGTAATAAAATCTCTTTGGCTATTTGTATCTGGCTGGTTTTGGTATCATTCAAAGTTTAAATTTTAAGGAAGATAATTCCAAATTCAAATTAGGAAAATGTGTGATTTTTATTTGTTTTTCGTACTGTAAAGACTGTAAAGATGAGTGAATCTAATGAAGAAATTCGATACATTTTAAAATTTTACTACAAAATAGGTAAAAATGTAACGCAAGCTGCGAAAAAAAATTACCATGTTTATGGACCTAGTGCAGTGTTTGTGAGAGTAGCACAAATTTGGTTTAAGCGTTTTCAATCCGAAAATTTTGATGTCAGAGATGCACGTCGCTCTGGTCGCCCTATTACGGATAAAATTGATGCTTATTTTGAAAAAGTGGAGCAATATCGGCATATCAGTAGTTACGATGTAGCTGAAGAACTGGGAATTGACCACAAAACAGTTTTGGCGCATTTGAATAAAACTGGGTTCACAAAAAAGCTCGTTATTTCGGTACCCCACGAGCTCACTGAAAGAAACCTAATGAACCGTGTACTCATTCGTGATTCTTTATTACGACGTAATGAAAGCGAACCATTTTTCAAGAAGCTGATAACTCGTGAAGAAAAATGGATCACGTACGACAAGAACGTGCGAAAAAGGTCGTGGTCAAAGGCCGGTCAGGCTTCGCAGACTGTGGCGAAACCCGGGTTAACTCACAACAAGGTGATGCTGTGTGTGTGGTGGGATTGGAAGAGCATTATTCAATATGAGCTGTTACCACCAGACAGGAACATCGATTCTGAACTCTACTGCGAACTACTGATGAGATTAAAGCAAGAAATTGAAAGGAACCAGCCGGAATTAATCAACAAAAGGGGTGTGGTTTTTCATCATGATAACGTTAGACCTCACACATCTTTAGCCACTCAGCAAAAATTAAGAGTGTTTGCTCTGGCTGGGAGGTGTAAATGCATCCGCCGTATAGTCCTGACCTTACATCTTCAGATTTCCACCTGTTTCGGTCTCTTCAGAATTCGCGTCAAAAACTTCGGCCACTATCAAATATCACTATCCCTGTTTAGTGACAAAGTTTAGCCACGCAAAGCGACAGTGATAGCAATAGAAAGATTCTAAATTTGATTAGGTTTTGACCGTGTTCCGTAATACCAAAAATGATGACTGAAAACTGGTTGTATTTTTCTCATTGTGTTATTATTCTGTAACAAGACGATATAATCTATGTTCCCAAGACTAGGATACATAAGATGTTATTGTTTTTAATACGAAACAATTAGGTGGAAAACAGGTATTTTATGACGTTAAAACATGCAGAATGCGATACGATTCTATTTCATTTTAGGTAAGTATTTTGATCTAATATATGGTTGGGAACCTAGATAAATACTATTCAAATTAAAATAATACCTTATTAAGGTAGAAATATGCTCCAATTAGAAATAATCTTGGTAGTACGTGTTGTATGGGAGATTCCTCCCTGGTGTCCCCTTAAATTGTGTACTCACAACTGTAAAATCCAGCGAAATTTATACAGTGTCATAAAAACACTTATAAATAGGTGGAATAATTCGAAGCAATCCAATCAATTCGGTCCCCTAAGTCCCTTCTCCTCAAAACACCTCAACACACTTCAAGCCGCTATGGTGGCTCCTTTACCGTTTATGCGGTGAATATTTGGAATGCCCTGCCCCATGAAGTTTGCGCTAGTCCATCCTTTAACATTTTCAAACGGAAAGATAAAGAGCACTATCTTTCTCTGTAATTTTATTTTATTTTAGGTATATATTTATTTTTGTATATATCAGTCTATTTATTATTCATTTATTCTTTATTGTACACAAATAGATTTACAGACAAAAATAGCTTTCAAAATGGACATGTACAAAGGCGAGCTTAACTCTAATAAGAGTTTTCTTCCAGCAAACCTTTGAAGATAGAGATATTTGATTATTTGATTGATATTTTATTACTTACTTTTGGTATATTTCGTTTTATTTGTTTAAGATATATGTACATATATATGATTCTTGTACACGCACCTACCTTTAAAATCATCTCTCTCTAGCCTCAAAGATTTGCTAGAAGAAAACTATTCTTAGGGTTAAGCTCGCCTTTGTACATGTCCTCTATTTCTGTACTTTTTTAATGTATTTTCTTGTGTACAATAAACAATAAAGAATAAAGCAATGTGGATGATGATGATGATATAAAATAACAGCTCAAATTCTAAATTGGGGCAATAAAGATCTGCACTGACGTCCCGCACAGGCTGGTATTGTGCATTATCCTCCATCTAACCTAGCCCCAGCCATTCCAACTCCTTAAAGTCGCGAAGTAGGACTTTGGGTTGGTGGCAGCAGTTTTCCAGTCTCCGAGGTCGTTGCTGACGTTGAAGATGACTCGATGAGTTCATGCAGTCCCGTCTTCAGTGTGGCTTCGTGTGTGGTACAGTGCAGCAGCACGAGCTCCACTGTCTCTTCCTCGCGGCTAAACCAGTTAGGTAGACCACGAGGAAATGGCCGTCTTCAAATCCTGTAGGCAACAACAGCTCTAAGTTATACCGTTTTTAGACCATTTACAAATTCACCCAATATGAAGTACAGTGTATATCCGGCCATTGGGGCCTGGAAAGTTCTCGAATGGAGGCCACGGACCGGCAAGCGCAGCGTAGAACGTCCACCTACAAGATGGACAGACGACTTGGTAAGAACCGCAGGTCGGCGTTGGATGTAGGCCGCTTCCAACCGCAGTTCCTGGAGATCAATGAGGGAGGCCTTTGTCCAGCAGTAGACGTCCTATGGCTGATATGATGATGATGATGAAAGTACAGTATGACAAGTGTGCGTCATTTCCAGTGAAAAAGTGCCTAATATTGAAAAATTTTTTTCATAAAGTCCACAGAAACAGTTAAAAGCGTTATTTATTGCTCAGCGCATGTGCTCGAGCCGAGGGTATTACAACTGAATGCTGAGTGTACTACTATGTACTTAGTTACTGTATTTTCTTCCGATTCGGGACTCAGTTTATATAACTAACTAAAAACCGGATTAGGGTGAGACTGGCTCGCGCACCGAGGATTCAGTAAACATATTTTATTTATCAAATCAAAAATATGTATTTGTGAACAACACCAATAGTACAACAGAACAAACACACACAGGAGACATAACAAAAATAACAAAGAAACAATAACTAAACAAAATGATCTATTTATGTGACTTCATTGGACTTATAATAAAATGTTCGACGACATAGATCCATTTAACACCACTAAAACACATTCAAAGCAAGGGTATCCCATCAACTGTCTCAACAGACACCGCTGGACAAACCGAGGGATAGCTAGGATATAGGATGGATGAATAGATAACTCTTTATTGTTATAGATATTAAATTAATATTACTAAACCTAGAAAACTTAACATTTTATGTACATTAACTTTGACATTTCAACACCAGTCTTTTTAAAAATCTTCTTAAAAAACTGCCGCAATGTAACCCTTGCGTGTAAACTCACTTTATAAACAGTTTGTAGATAATATTATTTTTGGAGCGGGTTCATCTGTACTTACTTAACTACCTTCTTTTTTTGTTGCCATTCCCAAATGATCTGATAATTAACACTTTAAAACGTAACATAACACTATAAAATACATCTCACACCACACACGCTAGGTACACTATACACACATAAACACACATACACATACACACTCCAAATGCGATCAAGCAAACATTCCAGCTCAAGGGGCACTTCTTCATTAATTTAAATATATCAACAATTTTTAATACGCATTTTTTTTTGTTGTAAACCATTTCTTGTAATTTTTATATATAAAAGTTAACTGGCGGGCTACTTTGCCGCGTCAAATTTATAAAAGTTTAGTATTACATAATGTAGATTCAATTTGGTTTAAGTTTAGTATTATGTTAATAAATGTATGATATACGATAATGTCACTGTGAATCTAAGTATTATTAAATAAAATAAAATAAAATACTAGGTTCCGCCAACGGCTTCGCACGCGTTGTTTGTCAATAAAAGTAGCATGTAGTGAATCTGGAATTGAGAGTCGAGCAGGGTGTTTCTAGTTGTTTCGCTACTACGCAACATACAGATTTCAGATTTTCAGATTTATTTCTTTCACCTTAATTATAACATTGGTTGTTACAGGCATGTCAGTTTTTACATTTTAAATCTTATAATAATTAAATTAAAATAATATAGTGTTTGTATTTATAGTGTTATCCGAACACATGCGGAAAATTCCAAGATTTTTAAAATCATCTCAAAAATTTCAAGCCTAGAAAAATTGCCTTGTTGCACAGATGGTAGTGCGTCCTCGTATCAAGAGGAAGGTCGCGGGTTCAAGTCCCGTCTAGGCTTGAAATTTTTTAGTAGATTTTAAAAATCTTAAAATAATATACTTAATGATCATGTCAACCAAAAACTATAATGATAATAACTATAATTATAAATAAAGTCATAACAAAATACTAAAACAAAACAGATAGGTAGGTAGGTCGATTTAGAGATACACAAAACAAAATTATAAGATCCTAACTAAAACGGTATGTCAAAACTAAATTAAAATAAAAGAAAATATATAGGTAGAATATGTCAAATAATTGCGTCCAAGGAAGATTCTAACATTCTACATTTGAGAGTTAAGTAAGTATAGGTGATGGTTACCACTTAACATCAGGCCATTTGCTTGTCCAATCGCAAAGTTGCAAAAAAACTATTTTCTAACCTGGTGTTAGAGTTAAGTTGTTAGTTTATAAAAACTGCAGTGTTGCATCGCAAAAACCGCAACTTCTTTCCCCGAATGCCAAAGGAGGCGTATTTATAGAGGTATATAATAATCTCGCTAGTACTCTAGTAGATCTATGAATTTACCATAAATCAATGTTGGCTGGCTATCCACCTCGTGTACACACACTGGTGATACTGATAATCGTGTATTATCAAATGTAAAAGTTGATTAGAAATTTAATTTTGGGGTTCCTGACCAAAATGGTTAAAACGGAATCCTTATGGTGTGACATTGTCCGTCCATCTGACACAGCTGATTATTTATGTACAGTTTTGGTGTTATGTAAAATATCGAGATCGAAGTTTGCAATGTGAAAAATCTGAAATTAATATGATTAATAGACGTAATAGGTTGGGGAAAAAATCTTTTCGCAATATAGTATGTATGAACTTGTAATAAAATCTCTTTGGCTATTTGTATCTGGCTGGTTTTGGTATCATTCAAAGTTTAAATTTTAAGGAAGATAATTCCAAATTCAAATTAGGAAAATGTGTGATTTTTATTTGTTTTTCGTACTGTAAAGACTGTAAAGATGAGTGAATCTAATGAAGAAATTCGATACATTTTAAAATTTTACTACAAAATAGGTAAAAATGTAACGCAAGCTGCGAAAAAAAATTACCATGTTTATGGACCTAGTGCAGTGTTTGTGAGAGTAGCACAAATTTGGTTTAAGCGTTTTCAATCCGAAAATTTTGATGTCAGAGATGCACGTCGCTCTGGTCGCCCTATTACGGATAAAATTGATGCTTATTTTGAAAAAGTGGAGCAATATCGGCATATCAGTAGTTACGATGTAGCTGAAGAACTGGGAATTGACCACAAAACAGTTTTGGCGCATTTGAATAAAACTGGGTTCACAAAAAAGCTCGTTATTTCGGTACCCCACGAGCTCACTGAAAGAAACCTAATGAACCGTGTACTCATTCGTGATTCTTTATTACGACGTAATGAAAGCGAACCATTTTTCAAGAAGCTGATAACTCGTGAAGAAAAATGGATCACGTACGACAAGAACGTGCGAAAAAGGTCGTGGTCAAAGGCCGGTCAGGCTTCGCAGACTGTGGCGAAACCCGGGTTAACTCACAACAAGGTGATGCTGTGTGTGTGGTGGGATTGGAAGAGCATTATTCAATATGAGCTGTTACCACCAGACAGGAACATCGATTCTGAACTCTACTGCGAACTACTGATGAGATTAAAGCAAGAAATTGAAAGGAACCAGCCGGAATTAATCAACAAAAGGGGTGTGGTTTTTCATCATGATAACGTTAGACCTCACACATCTTTAGCCACTCAGCAAAAATTAAGAGTGTTTGCTCTGGCTGGGAGGTGTAAATGCATCCGCCGTATAGTCCTGACCTTACATCTTCAGATTTCCACCTGTTTCGGTCTCTTCAGAATTCGCGTCAAAAACTTCGGCCACTATCAAATATCACTATCCCTGTTTAGTGACAAAGTTTAGCCACGCAAAGCGACAGTGATAGCAATAGAAAGATTCTAAATTTGATTAGGTTTTGACCGTGTTCCGTAATACCAAAAATGATGACTGAAAACTGGTTGTATTTTTCTCATTGTGTTATTATTCTGTAACAAGACGATATAATCTATGTTCCCAAGACTAGGATACATAAGATGTTATTGTTTTTAATACGAAACAATTAGGTGGAAAACAGGTATTTTATGACGTTAAAACATGCAGAATGCGATACGATTCTATTTCATTTTAGGTAAGTATTTTGATCTAATATATGGTTGGGAACCTAGATAAATACTATTCAAATTAAAATAATACCTTATTAAGGTAGAAATATGCTCCAATTAGAAATAATCTTGGTAGTACGTGTTGTATGGGAGATTCCTCCCTGGTGTCCCCTTAAATTGTGTACTCACAACTGTAAAATCCAGCGAAATTTATACAGTGTCATAAAAACACTTATAAATAGGTGGAATAATTCGAAGCAATCTAATCAATTCGGTCCCCTAAGTCCCTTCTCCTCAAAACACCTCAACACACTTCAAGCCGCTATGGTGGCTCCTTTACCGTTTATGCGGTGAATATTTGGAATGCCCTGCCCCATGAAGTTTGCGCTAGTCCATCCTTTAACATTTTCAAACGGAAAGATAAAGAGCACTATCTTTCTCTGTAATTTTATTTTATTTTAGGTATATATTTATTTTTGTATATATCAGTCTATTTATTATTCATTTATTCTTTATTGTACACAAATAGATTTACAGACAAAAATAGCTTTCAAAATGGACATGTACAAAGGCGAGCTTAACTCTAATAAGAGTTTTCTTCCAGCAAACCTTTGAAGATAGAGATATTTGATTATTTGATTGATATTTTATTACTTACTTTTGGTATATTTCGTTTTATTTGTTTAAGATATATGTACATATATATGATTCTTGTACACGCACCTACCTTTAAAATCATCTCTCTCTAGCCTCAAAGATTTGCTAGAAGAAAACTATTCTTAGGGTTAAGCTCGCCTTTGTACATGTCCTCTATTTCTGTACTTTTTTAATGTATTTTCTTGTGTACAATAAACAATAAAGAATAAAGCAATGTGGATGATGATGATGATATAAAATAACAGCTCAAATTCTAAATTGGGGCAATAAAGATCTGCACTGACGTCCCGCACAGGCTGGTATTGTGCATTATCCTCCATCTAACCTAGCCCCAGCCATTCCAACTCCTTAAAGTCGCGAAGTAGGACTTTGGGTTGGTGGCAGCAGTTTTCCAGTCTCCGAGGTCGTTGCTGACGTTGAAGATGACTCGATGAGTTCATGCAGTCCCGTCTTCAGTGTGGCTTCGTGTGTGGTACAGTGCAGCAGCACGAGCTCCACTGTCTCTTCCTCGCGGCTAAACCAGTTAGGTAGACCACGAGGAAATGGCCGTCTTCAAATCCTGTAGGCAACAACAGCTCTAAGTTATACCGTTTTTAGACCATTTACAAATTCACCCAATATGAAGTACAGTGTATATCCGGCCATTGGGGCCTGGAAAGTTCTCGAATGGAGGCCCCGGACCGGCAAGCGCAGCGTAGAACGTCCACCTACAAGATGGACAGACGACTTGGTAAGAACCGCAGGTCGGCGTTGGATGTAGGCCGCTTCCAACCGCAGTTCCTGGAGATCAATGAGGGAGGCCTTTGTCCAGCAGTAGACGTCCTATGGCTGATATGATGATGATGATGAAAGTACAGTATGACAAGTGTGCGTCATTTCCAGTGAAAAAGTGCCTAATATTGAAAAATTTTTTTCATAAAGTCCACAGAAACAGTTAAAAGCGTTATTTATTGCTCAGCGCATGTGCTCGAGCCGAGGGTATTACAACTGAATGCTGAGTGTACTACTATGTACTTAGTTACTGTATTTTCTTCCGATTCGGGACTCAGTTTATATAACTAACTAAAAACCGGATTAGGGTGAGACTGGCTCGCGCACCGAGTTTTCAGTAAACATATTTTATTTATCAAATCAAAAATATGTATTTGTGAACAACACCAATAGTACAACAGAACAAACACATACAGGAGACATAACAAAAAGAACAAAGAAACAATAACTAAACAAAATGATCTATGTGACTTCCTCGGACTTATAATAAAATGTTCGACGACATAGATCCATTTAACACCACTAAAAACGCATTCGAAGCAAGGGTATCCCATCAACTGTCTCAACAGACACCGCTGGACAAACCGAGGGATAGCTAGGATATAGGATGGATGAATAGATAACCCTTTATTGTTATAGATATTCAATTAATATTACTAAACCTAGAAAACTTAACATTTTATGTACATTAACTTTGACATTTCAACACCAGTCTTTTTAAAAATCTTCTTAAAAAACTGCCGCCATGTAACCCTTGCGTGTAAACTCACTTTATAAACAGTTTGTAGATAATATTATTTTTGGAGCGGGTTCATCTGTACTTACTTAACTACCTTCTTTTTTTGTTGCCATTCCCAAATGATCTGATAATTAACACTTTAAAACGTAACATAACACTATAAAATACATCTCACACCACACACACTAGGTACACTATACACACATAAACACACACACACATACACACTCCAAATGCGATCAAGCAAACATTCCAGCTCAAGGGGCACTTCTTCATTAATTTAAATATTTCAACAATTTTTAATACGCATTTTTTTTTATTTTAAATCATTTCTTGTAATTTTTATATATAAAAGTTAACTGGCGGGCTACTTTGCCGCGTCAAATTTATAAAAGTTTAGTATTACATAATGTAGATTCAATTTGGTTTAAGTTTAGTATTATGTATTCTTATATTATTTGTATGTATTTAAGTTTATGTTTATTAGTATAATTAATAGGTATATTTTATTTTGTGGGTTCTGTTTATGTCTGTAGGTACTCTTACACCGCCGTCTTTTGATTTTGTTTATCCTGTCCATCCAAAGGTTGTCTGGAAGAGATCGCTTTTAGCGATAAGACCGCCCGTTGTACCTTTATTTATTGTTTATTTCCATTATTGTATTTTTATTTGGTGTGCAATAAAGAGTATTTCATTCATTCATTCATTATGTTAATAAATGTACGATATACGATAATGTCACTGTGAATCTAAGTATTATTAAATAAAATAAAATACTAGGTTCCGCCAACGGCTTCGCACGCGTTGTTTGTCAATAAAAGTAGCCTATATTTAAATTCAGGTCATAATCTATCAAAACAACAAATTTCATTGAAATCGGTTCTCCCATGACGACGTGATTTATTTTTACACAAGCATATAAACAAACATCCAAACTTTCACATTTATAATATTAGTGTGAAGTTTGATAACTACAAATTAACGATTTTCGGATTTTAACCGTTACTTGTGCTGTGAGATCTTAATTCTTGGCTAATTTCATGATTCGGGAACGGGAATACCCTATAGGTAATTATTGTCCAGTTCTACGGGACCATAGACAGGTATTGATATTAATTTCAACCTATTACGTCCACACGTTCCTGGGAAAAAGGGTATTTATATTTATTATTATTTACACGTCTGTATGGACAGACAGACAAGCAGACGGACAACGAAGTGATCTTATAAGGATTATTTTTCCTTAGAAAACATTCGTGATTGATTTCAATCATTATTATGAATACGGGATGAACGAACCTCACGTGAGGGGGTTCACGTGAGTGAACCTGGTAGAGACATAGTGTTGTGTGTTTGCCTGTACCGAAAACTAGCGAAGAGAGCAGCAGTGATGATAATGATGATGACGCAGCCGGTCAACACGCTGTGCCTTCGTTGACCCAATCCCCACCACCCCGCCCGCCCACTCGCGCGCAGAGGGCAGCGGCGCGCAGTGCGAGGCGAGACGTTATTCGGAGTGGATCGCACTCACCATGATGAAGGTTTACGAATTGAACCGAAACATTGTCGGTCGAAACACCGATCAGACGGTACGTGATAAATCCCGTAATTATAATAATGATTATTTTTCCTTTTGAGGTACGTGTCGTGATTTTGATTATTTTACTGTAAAATGTTCTTTCTCATAATGGCAACAAGTTAGTTTAAGCCTTGTATTTTTATAAACTGGCAACAACGCGCGTACGTGGTTGGGATTGAAATAAAACTCGAACCAATCAAACGCGCTGGGGTGGGTCGAATTATTCATTTTCGCTTGACCTAAAAGCCTCAACGAAGATGTCGCGAAGAGCCGGCAGATGTTCGTTGGCGCTCGACAAGTTAACACGTTCTTAAAATAAGTAGGAACTGTATTAAATAAGTTAAAATTATACCTGCATATTCTATCTTGCATTTTATACTTAATAAAGGAAAAGTATTCCGAAGTTTATTTGTCTGTCTCCTTCAATCTACATCAAATCAGAATTGGGATGAACCAAGGTACGTAAATATTTTATATGTTAGAAGTACCCACTCATGTAATTTTATTTAATGTTACATATTTACTAGAATTATTTTTAAACGAACATAGTGATCGGGATTGACTTTACGATTACGCTAACATTACTTAAAATATAGGTACCTACATTATTTTATTTTAGTTGAATGTTTGTTCGCATGGACCGGTCGGGATTAAACCGAGACTATCCGGCCGTGCTTACTTATTTCAATTGGTAGAATGGTTGGTGCCTGTAGTACGAAAAAATTTTACGCTTCCATTTTGTGAAATGCTAGACTGATTTTGCTAGCACGGGCCGGTCGGAATCATTCCGAAACTATCCGGTCGTGCTGGCTTGGCATTCTTGTATTTCGATTTATTAGAATATTTTGTTATTATGTGGACGTGATCTGCATTGGAAATCAAGAAATATGGTAGCTAGCACCGCTATCTATATTTGATCCGCAATATTGGATTGTCAAACCGTTTCGTTAGGGCAACTCCCTGATAGCGGTTTTCTAAACCAATTTGTGGGTAGCATTCATTCATCGAAACATTCGGTCGGTCGAGCGACTCTCTGATAATGTGAAAGATGATGGCACATACGTAAATTCCATATGCATTTCAAATGTCTATATTTAACCAAAATGTTTTTATTTAAAGTAATTACCAACAAAATTATTACTATTCAATTTATTTTTTCAAATATAATTTCTAGTAAATGTGTTTCGAATTAGACCATATCAGTAAACAATCATTTATTTATTACACTAACACTGGGTTCGCGCAGCGGCTTGGAAATTTTATGAGACTACATGTCTATAATATAGTAGCCAAAAATTGCGACATGAAACGCAAGTCAACTTATGTGGCAAAACGTATGATTTTTAAATGGCTTGCATCACTAAGCTACGACCAAACTGAGGCAAAACTAAAAATAATTCATTAAAAAAAACCCCTAATTTTATCATATTTCTAAATTTGGACATTAAATTATTTATACATAAATTTATCTTATTTATACTTATTGTTATCTTATTTATACTTAATATTATTTTATTTTTACCTCTAACTAATTGTAATATTTATCACCTAACACATAATAAATAACCTAATTGAATCTGTCAGTCGACCAACTTGTACGCTTTAAGTTCCGACTTTCCGAGCTTTGGTTTCCTCGATACAGGCTACGCCTAGTGAGGAAACCGATAGATAATACTATAAATAGATATAAATGTTGTCTGCAAAATTCATGGATCTATTACTTGTATATACCTAGTTATAATTTAGCTTGTTAATCATATTTTAAATTGTTTAGATACTGTGTTTTTTTGTAGTAATAATAAAATATTTTCATTTTCATTATTCAGTATACTTATGTTTTAATATATCAGTCGGCTCGGTATCCCATTAAAGTAAACCAAGTGCGTTCACTAGGTTAATTATGCTATAATGAATAAAGTGCGTTCAGTTTAGACACAAAATAGATAGGTAAGTACAGAAGTAAAGTGCGAGCCAATTTTGATTTTAATTACTCACATTCGCTGGAGCGTAGTGCTAGGGCTAGCACCTTCAATATTCTACAATTAAATACACAACAAACTTAGTAAGTCTATTTGTCTCGAAAATACTTTTTTCGTAAATGCTCACAAGTAAACTCACCATCAGGTAAAAAATTATGTCGCACAAAACATGTTTTGCGTCTCGCCAAAGCGTTCGACTTGGTTTGATCCGAGATCCCGTAAGCGCGTGTATGTGTTATTGCTCGTTATACTAAGCTTAACTTCTGTAATTAAAAAAAAAAGATTTATTTATTTTTCAAAACATGAGTAAAATTATGCAGATGTTACAAAATTAAATAGTTTCACCATATTCAGTCATAGTGGCGTGCAAATTACATGTCATATAATATATATATTAAATATGTATTTTAAAATATTCTGTAGTTTAGGGGCTAGGTATGCCATCAAAGTGAACTAGGTACGATCACTGGGTTAATTATTCAATAGTGAACCAAGTGTGTTCAGATTGGTAGCTATGTATGCCACCACATAATAGTGAACCAAGTGGGTTCAGATTGGTAGCTATGTATTCCACCACATAATAGAAAACCAAGTGCGTTAAACGTTAACCAGTTTAAGGGCTAATAATAATTGTATGCCAACGTATCGAAACAAGAGTAGTCAGTGGGCTAAGTACCTATGCTATAATGAACAAATTAAAACGCTCTAATTACGTTAAGAGCCAAGTATTTTCAGTGACTTAAATATGCAACAATGGAAGAATTGTCTTTATTTGGCAGTACGTTGATTGCATCATAATTACGAATTCTATGATTTTTGATTTGGAAATATTTTGTTCTAAATTTGATTTTCAATCATTCAATTAAATTATTTTTTATTACTTTGAAGAATAATAGGCATTAATAACTTACGAAAATGTACGAACATTATTAATACAAGAATCATAACGTAAATAGGTAGGCCACAGGCGGCACGTCACATCACGTGGCTAAGAGAGGAGAAAGCTAAATGAGAACGCCTTACTTGCTGACAAGGTACTGCATCTTGTAGCTTCGCTATGTTGGCCAGATGAACAGGAATCTCACCGATTGACTAACAATGTCGTTTCTGAATTTGGTCCTACCAGCAAGTCTTAAAGTATAGAAAGTTGGATCAGAAAAGTCGACGAGTGTGCCGTCCTAATTATTTAAATGGAACGAGAAGCAAACCATATCTTTTGCTCTCCAGAAACTGACTCTGCAGGCCTTGCAAAAAAATCGAGGCTATTCCATCAGTAGTATTCAGTGGGGTTGACTGACAGTCAAATTAACAGAAAGCATATTTTCCAAATAAGCAAAACTATGGTCGGCTTCTCAAAGAAATGTTAGATTATACCTAACATATTTTAGGATTATTATTTTTATTATTTATTTTATTTTATTAATATCTTAGGTTAGAATTTGAAAGAATATTTTTAATGAAGAGATAAAACTTATGAATATAATAGTTTAGAATTATTTATTATCATAAAAGAAAATACATTAGTAAAAATACATTTAATTCATTTAACAAAAGTTAAGCGCTATAATACTATGACCTGCCAGTAGTAAAATACAATATGTATTTGGATAAAATTATTCTCTATCAAATATAAAGTTTAAATTGTGCTGCATAGGTTTATTTATTTTAATTGCGTTGTTACTTGTGATTCATTATCAGTTAAAGTTTAATCAGATTTGAATATCACTGTCGAAATGACTGGAGTCTATATCTAAAAATTCATTGAGAATGGAGTTTTATCCAAAAGAGATATAACCAGAATATTAAACCATAAATATTAAGAGATAGAAAATTGTCGTTATTTATTAGTTTAATCTTAAGCGAGAGTTTAGAATAGAATAGAACAATTGTTTATTTTAGTTTGTTATATAGGGAGTTTGGTAATATATGCAAAAAAATGAAAGGGGTTGTTTAGATGAGCATAATAAATAAATTTGTGAAATGTTTACCAAAGAAATGAGAAATTTATTTTAGCATGTTAAAAGAAACACTTTAATAAACTTATGTTGTGCTATTGCATAATGCTTGCCATCTAACCACAGACTGGTGACGTCTCGAGATATCTCTTGTTGTCCCTTTCTAACCCGAAACCAGCAGCCATTTTCGAAAGAGATATCAAAAATACATGCCTGCCTACGGTAGTAGGTACTAGCCTACCATAGATCTACGTTTTGAGTTATAAATAGGTAAGACGTAGCTACTAGGTAAAAAAATATCCCTACAGGTGCCTCTACATTCGCTTGTTTTTTCTTGGTCCAGAGTAGTACCTACAAGCGATAGGTGTCACTGACTCGAATTATGATAGGTCGGAAGACAGGTATTTTTGGCCTAACCTAGGTAGGTACCTACCTACATAAATTTAATTCGTCGTGTCACTCACTAGTTCTTTCTTGGTCACTGTGAGCTAGGTAGGTACCTACGTCAGTGCAGTGATTAGGTTGAGATAGATAGGTATTAGAGCCCAGGTGGCGTTTCACAAATGCCTACCGCTCACTCAGGCAGAGTGACTAAGACTAAATTAGATAGGGTAGACGTGATCTTTGCAATGACTAGCTAAACTACAGAGAAAAAATTAAAAATAAAAAACAGCTGAAGTAGTATTTTAAAAGATTTATTCAATTCAAAATGAAGTACCTAATCAATTTAGGTAAACTCGAGCTTTCCAACACAAAAAGTAGTAGGTAGCTCTTACCTCAAATCGAGAGGTAAGTAGAAGGTGCCTTCACTTAATCAACGATAATTTGGTGTGTTTAAAAATTTATTAGCTACCTATGTACCTACAAAATATGTACAACACAGCTATCAGTTATTTACGACATTAGGTTGGTACCTATTTACAGAATGTACAGTTACACAGTAACTTACACTAGTTATCTACAGTTATTATCACAGATAGGTATAGCTACACTATTTTATTCACAAAAGTTGTTGCACGTACCTTCTTGATCGTGCTATTCTTCCTAGAATCTAGGAAGAATAGCACGGCCAAAGCAATGCACACGAACTCGTGCCAACACGTGACTCTGTCACTTCCCACCACATTAATAGCGTTCACAATTCGCATTCTAAGTCACTTTCTATTGTATGGCCATCGTTAGTCTATTGTATGGCCATAGTCCTTTACCCTACCCCACAAATAAAAGTCTAAGGGGGTTAAGTCCGGTGAGCGTGCGGGCTGTGCAACTGGCCCTCCGCGCCCAATCCATCGATTACCATAAGCACTGCCCAGGTATTCGCGCACTCGCCGATCGTAGTCCTTGTCGATCTTCCAAGGTCCGTGCTGCAGCAGACACAAACAAAACCGCATTCTGGTCTCCTAGTCAGGAGTCCAGAGCTCCTGCACTGGTGTAAAACTATACGGGTGCTGGCCTTCCTCCCCAAGACTTCACCCATAGGTAGCGCTATCACCGTACACGCGGGCCGCGTTACAAGTGCTCGCCAGCGGATCCTCTTCAAAAAATTCCAAGCGCGCTGAATAGCGAGGTGGCCTGCCTGCCTCAACATGGGGCTGGAATTCACTGCTCTCCCTGTGCCGCGGAACAGTCCGCGTGCCCTGTCGAATTCCGTGCCATATCTGATAAAAGTCCTGCGCTCCTGCCACTTTCCGTGTAACACATTGTCATGTTCAGGTAGTCCAGATTGGAGTACCTGTAGTTAAGTATCGCAATTTTTCTAAATCCGTCCGCACAATTAGAAATGAAATCAACTACTGATTCAAAATAATAATTAATTTCACGAACGCCGACACGTGCCAAAGGGCCCGCCTTCTTACACTAGGGCTGGGGAAACATTACCGGAAAAGGTATCAATACTAATAAATTCTGACTTTCGGTGTTGGACGATCCGAAATTGGATTAGCTAGTTAGGATACACAGGTCGACCTAATAAAAGCTTGTTCAAAACATCGTAAATCAAAACCGAACTAGTTTTACAAAATACGCGTAGGTCAATCTGTCATACAATCTGTTAGTAGTAGTAGAGCTCTCTGTGAAAGAGTTTGTTCGGGAAAGTACTAACACCATACCTATTTCAGCTGCCAAATAGTAAACTCGCATTTTTGTGTTCCGGTTTGAAGGGTAAGGGTATCGGTGAATTTACAGGCACATGAGACTTAACCCTTTCGACTCAGAACTGTGGAAACAATGTAGTGTAATTATTGATCGAGCCAAGCGAGATCTCTAAATCAACTTAGGCAAATCGGCGTTGTATGTATGTATGTTTGTCCGATAACTTTCGAAGCGTTTATCCGATTATCGTGTAATTTTATACATAGGTAGGTTGTGATGGCGCAATTTTGGTGGGACTAAATGAGCTAAAAACGTTGGGGTTTGTCGAGATATTGGGGTTCTAAATGAAACTATTAGGTCAAGTGGGACGTCAAATGAAATAATCATTGGTACATTTAGCCTCCGTTTTTATTTTTGGTAAAGTTTTTATAGTTTTTGAGTTATTAGCCATAATAAAAATTAAACTTTGACAAAATTCACAGGGTACACCATTGACCCTACAGTGCTGTAATTTGGTATGCGTGTAGCTTAAGTGACAAAAAAGGCAAAAGTTTGAAACCCAGAATAACTGCAATTTGTACCCCAAAAAACAATAACCACATAACATGAACTCCCGTTACCTGTAATTTTAGTGAAACTGTAGGTCAAATTAGTTGGTTATTTATTTTGTGACAATATTTTGATAGTCACGATGATCGGATCAACGCTTCGAAAGTTATACTCGGACAAAAGAACATACAAACAAACAACGGCGATTTGCCTAAGTTGATTTAGAGATCTCGCTACACTCGATTAAAAAAAAGATTTTATTCAAATACAATCGATTCAAACGTTAATACCGGTAACCGATGTAATGTTCTTTCTCGTAATGGCAACAAGACAGTTTAAGCCTTGTATTTTTATAAACTGGCAACAACGCGCGTACGTGGTTGGGATTGAAATAAAACTCGAACCAATCAAACGCGCTGGGGTGGGTCGAATGATTCATTTTCGCTTGACGTAAAAGCCTCAACGAAGATATCGCGAAGAGCCGGCAGATCTTCGTTGGCGCTCGACAAGTTAACACGTTCTTAAAATAAGTAGGAACTGTATTAAATAAGTTAAAATTATACCTGCATATTCTATCTTGCATTTTATACTTAATAAAGGAAAAGTATTCCGAAGTTTATTTGTCTGTCTCCTTCAATCTACATCATACGGAACCCTAAAAACACCCAGCAGTCACATACAAAGTCAATACGAAGTGGTCGCTAACCACATAAACATACGACTTCAAACTAAAATACTCTATTTTCCATCGGTGCTAAAAATAATCATAATCACCAGCACTCGTACTGTTTGATTGACGTACGAGCTGCTACGTGTGTACAAAACATACGTACATACGTGTACATACAGACAAATACATTACAGCTATAAATAAACAAACCAACTGCGGTAGAGCTAGTCAGCGACTGTACTTAAACAGGAATGGTATCTGTGTAGCAGTTACATCAGGTGTTGGTAAATCAGGACATACATCTGTTTTTTTTTGTATATACATGTTGGTGTTTCTGATGATAAGTGTATTTTAACTTGACGCAGTGCGACTGCGGTGATCCCACGCAGTCAATGCAGCACTTGCTAATGTGCCCTTTGTGTCCAAACACCTGCACGATGGAGGACCTAATAACCGCCTCACCTAATGCTATTGTTCTGGCCAAACACCTGTACAATATCGTATATATGAAAACGTAGAACACGCTAAGAAGAAGAAGTGTATGTTATTTTTTATCGAGCGAAGCGCAATCTCTAAATCAACTTGCGCAAATCGGCGCTGTATGTATGTATGTATAAGTATGCATGTATGTTTGTTTGTCCGAGGAAAACTTTCGAAGCGTTGATCCGATCATCGTGAAATTTAATACATAGGTAGGTAGTGATGGCACAATTTTGGTGTGACTAAATGAGCTAAAAATGTTGGTGGGTTGTTGAGATATTGGGGTTCAAGAGGGGGAAAAAATGCGACTATTAGGTCAACTAGGACGTCAAATAAAAGATCTTTATTGGTACATTTAGATTCCGTTTTTATTTTTAGTAAAGTTCTTATAGTTTTTGAGTTATTAGCCATAATAAAAACTGATCTTTGACAAAATTCACAGGGTACACCAGTGACCCCACAGTGCTGTAATTTGGTATGCGTGTAGCCTAAGTAACACAATTATAGGTCTTAAATCCAGAATAACTGCAATTTGTACCCCAAAAAAGAGTAACCTATTAACATGAACTGCCATTACCTGTAATTTCAATAAAACTGTAGGCCAAATTAGTAGGATATACATTTGTATGTTGATAGTCAAAGATTACAAATAATATATATTTGTTTTAGTCGGAGACTCGCGAGATCTCAGTTCGGGGCGAACCACTAGTGTAATAAATAATAAATATTGCTGGACATTTCACACAGCTCTATCTGTCCCCAAACTAAGCTTAGCTTGTACTATGGGAACCAGATAACTGATTGAATAGTATTAGGTTGGGGAAAAAGTTTCTTCGCATTTTTTAAGAAAATTCAAAACATTTTTTAATATAGTTTTTTTACATTTAACTAAAGTATGTAGGTATCATTTTGTTCAATAACTTTTTGCCATCTTGTAGGTAGGGACATGATCCCATTGCTATAGAAATTTTGGGGCTTCTGATCAAAATACCACGACTAGTAATTTTGGCAGTCCTCTCGTGATGTTAACATGACACTGCCTAAAGAATTCTGAAGAGACCGAAACAGGTGGAAATCTGAAGGTGCAAGGTTAGGACTATACGGCGGATGCATTAACACCTCCCAGCCAAACTCTCTTAATTTTTGCTGAGTGGCTAAAGATGTGTGAGGTCTAGCGTTATCATGATGAAAAACCACACCCCTTCTGTTGATTAATTCCGGCCGCTTTTTCTCAACTTCTTGCTTTAATGTCATCTGTTGTTCGCAGTAGAGTTCAGAATTGATGGTCCTGCCTGGTGGTAACAGCTCATAATGAATAATGCTCTTCCAATCCCACCACACACACAGCATCACCTTGTTGCGAGTTAACCCGGGTTTCGCCACAGTCTGTGAAGCCTGACCGGCCTTTGACCACGATCTTTTTCGCACGTTATCAGCTTCTTCAAAATTGGTTCGGTTTCATTACGTCGTAATAAATAATCACAAATGAGTACACGGTTCATTATGTTTCTTTCAGTGAGCTCGTGGCGTACTCAAATATCGAGCTTTTTTGTGTACCCAGTTTTTTTTCAAATGCGCCAAAACTGTTTTATGGTCAATTCTCAGTTCTTCAGCTACGTCGTAACTACTGATATGCCGATATTGCTCCACTTTTTCAAAAATGGCATCAATTTTATCCGTAATAAGCGGCGACCAGAGCGACGTGCATCTTTGACATCAAAATTTCTATTTGTGCTACTCTCACAGACACTGCACTAGGTCCATAAACATCGCACAATTTATTCGCGGCTTGCGTTGCATTTCTACCTTTTTTGTAGTAAAATTTTAAAATGTATCGAATTTCTTCATTAGTTTCACTCATCTTTACAGCACGAAAAACAAATAAAAATCAAACAATTTTCCTAATTTGAATTTGGAATTATCTTCTTTAAAATTTAAACTTTGAATGATACCAAAACCAGCCAGATACAAATAGTATAGCCAAAGAGATTTTATTACAAGTTCATACATACTATAATGCGAAAAGACTTTTTCCCCAACCTATTATTTTTATTTTTATAGTGTTACCCGAACACATGCGTAAAAATTCCAAGATATAATGATCCTCCTCATTTAAAGGTTGTCTGGAAGAGAAAGTTTCGAGAGTATTTGTTAAGCGAGTTGGCTATTTGCCCACTAATGGTTAATTTAAATATTTTAATAAGTTATTTGTCATTATTATTTAATCTAATTTTTGCATGCTGCTAAGCAGAGGCTGTACACTTTTACTTCTTTGTCATCCTTCTTTAACTTGGTTTCGCAAATAAAAGAAATGAAAATATATTTGATATGAAACCTCTATTAGCGCGCCTTGTGGGTAAGACAGACTCGTACCATAGATAGACAGTGGTTGTATTATCTTTGGCAAATAGATATGTAATACACAAGTTACACCTAATGTGCAATACATCTATGAAAATCTGATGTATGTTCACAAAAATATTAATTTGTATACGAAAAATAGCGATAATCATAATTTTAATACTAGAAATAAAGATAAACTCGCTGTTGCCCCTTGTAGACTTTAAAGTTTAAAGGGCAAGGTATTCGCTTTAATAACAAACTCCCAAGTGATGTATAAAAATTGAATGAATGAATGAAAACACTTTATTGTACACAGTATAAACAAAAAAAAATACAAACAGAATAGAAAATATCAAGCAAATTGATATTAATTGGCGGTCTTATCGCTTAGAAGCAATCTCTTCCAGACAACCTTTGGACGGAGAGGATTTTGTTAGAACATAGATAATGGTCGGGGGTGTACATTTATGGCATATATTTATTAAGAGAGTGCGTCTAATACCAAAATAAAAAATATAACTAGATAATAAATTTTATAAATAAATACTAATACAAATACCTATAGAACATATGTACTTACATTAACTATATATATATATATATATATATATATATAGAATATAATAAATACATATTATTATACATACTTAATATAACAATATGGTTTATAAATATAAGCTGATAAATGCGATTACTTTATCTCCTTGCCAAATTTCAATACGATCCCTTCAGCCGTGTAGATATGAAAAGGTAACAATTAAACTGTTACTTTCGCAGTTACTATGTATGTATTAAACATAAAAACCTTCCTCTTGAATCACTCTTTATCTATTGCTGAAAACTGCATTAAAATTCGATGAGTAGTTTAAAAGATCTAATCGAACAGACAGCGGAAGCGACTTAATTTTATACGATGTAAAGAAAAAGATCGTGACCTGGAATTAGACATAGGCTAATTTGTATCGAAAACCCATGCGTAAGAAGCCACAAGGAAGCATGTAGGCTTTTTTTTATTTAATCTATGTGAAGCCGGGTTAGCTAGTATGCAATTTCTACGGTTGAGGGTGGTGTAATGATTCAAATCTCCTTTATTAAGTTCTAAACACACAACTGTAAAACCTAGCGAACTTTATACAGAGTGTCATAAAAACACTTTTAAATAGAGGGAATATATCGAAGCAATGTATTTTAGAGCACCCTGCAATAATTGATTTGCTGAATAAAGTTTACGCCTAAGCATGGAGTTGAGTTATTGGATAAGTTTAAAGTTTAAAAACTTATATCCGGCCACGATTTATAGTCACGTGATGCTCGATAGCTACCATTCATTTGGGAGTTGAAACGTACATTTAAAACTTCAATTTAATATTAACGGCTGCAGCCAATATTACTAAAAACTGCACCAAACTCTCTTTTTGCCTATAAACTCGGTAATAGTTCTTGATAGCATTTGTCTATTTTACAAACATTTTATTAATTTGCAATGTATATATGTTTCAGTTTGTCCGGGTGGAAATAATTCGATTTTTTTTATACTACTTATATGGCAAACGAGCATGCAGTCCACCAGATGTTAAGTGGCTACTGCAGCCCATGGATATCCACATAGAATTCAAAACAAGGTATTTTGTTGTCTTGATCTGTATGTGGATACGTTGTCATACTATAGGACTTAGCTGTTATGCCTATGTGCCAGTAATTACAGGAACATACCATTACCTTCTAATTGTTATTTTCACGGGTAATTATCACGTATTTTACGCGTTGAAAAGCGTTTTAATTTAAAAGCTGGTCACCAGGCTACTTATACAATCACTCAGCAAGTTGATCTTTGAGTTCGGCTTGTACAACGATCCCCAAACGTGTTTAGCGACTAAACATGTTTAAATTTGACGTATTTGATCTGACAATTTATATTCTATTATTGTATTGGGCAGCGTTCGGGAAAAATCGCGATATCTTCTCGTCCAAAATTCCCAAGAATTCCCTGAAGACTAAAGTCTTCAACCAGTGTGTGTTGCCAGTGATGACATATGGCACTCAAACGTGGTCCTTTACTCATGGCCTCATGACCAAGCTCAAGGTCGCTCAACGAGCTATGGAGAGGGCTATGCTCGGGGTTTCTTTGCGTGACAAAATCCGCAATGAGGAAATCCGCAGAAGAACTAAAGTTGCCGACATAGCTCTCAAAATTAGCAAGTTGAAGTGGCAATGGGCAGGCCACATCGATCGTAGAACCGATAACCGTTGGGGAAGAAAGGTTCTCGAGTGGAGACCACGGACTGGAAGACGCAGCGTAGGCCGGCCCCCCACAAGGTGGACCGACGATCTAGTAAGAATCGCGGGGAGCCGTTGGGCGCAAACGGCTACCAACCGCTCGTTGTGGCGATCTAAGGGGGAGGCCTATGTTCAGCAGTGGACGTATTCCGGCTGATGATAATGATGATGATGATGATCTGACAACTCTCTAAATCATATTTAGCCACTAAATACGTTTAGGCATCGTTGCGTAAGTCGCCCTAATAGACCGGCAGCTTGCGACAAATTTTATCGCAAAAAAAATTATATTTTTTATTGATATTTTTTTTGCGATTTTACATGGTATTGCATGCTACATGACACGCTCTCGCGATCTCGCTTACATCCATTTTTTAGTTAAACCTACTATATAATCAACAATTTGAAGGGCATACGTGGTATGATTGATCGATAATCTGTCACGAGCTGCCGGTCTATAAATGTTTTAAGAGTTCTTGATAGGTATTGACAAACCTTGATAGCAATCATTGTAGCTTCTTTGGGTAGTTGATAAGCGCTTTACTTATAAAACGTTGAACACCGATTAATTTTCTAGATAGTGCGACAAATTTTAATATAAAAAAAATATATATAATAATAATAATAAGGTTTTAATTTAATTTCTTGTTTCTTGGATAAGTGCCAAGTGAATCTAACTAATAAAGATACAGGTAGGCAAACTAAAATACAAAAACAAATAGCAAACTAAACTTGGGCGCCATACCTACCTGAATTTTGAAAAACAAATTACCTGGATAAATCTGCCGGAGAGATTGAGCTTCTAATCACAAGGCCGGGGAGGCTAATGAAAGATTGTATATCATTTTTAGAGTTTATTGTAAGTCTTTGCCCGTGGAAATCTGTACTCTGTATGCGGCAATGTGAAGTTAGATTTACTTATTAATTAAACCAGTAGATCCTAGAAACTACGGTTTTGGAGATTAAAAACTAAACAAAGTTGTAAACTGTGGTTGACTGTCGTTATTGCAATCCAATAAAAATATAAAGGAAATTAGCAGAAGGCTAGTATAACGGTGTAACTCCTAGTGTATTTTAATTAGAATCTAATAAGCTAGGGGGAAGTTGCAAATTCAAATTGAAAATCTTGTCCTCCAAAACGTGGGGTTTTCAATGAGGTAGGTAAATTAAATTAAATCCAAATAATAGGTAAGAAAACCAGGGAAAATTAAGCCGTAGGGTTACCCGAAAAACTCGTCTCAAACTGGAATAATGAGACTACATATTAGAATTAAAATTACTCTCTTAAAGTATCTAAAATCAAATAATTTTCAATTGCTTACCGAGCAACAACGTTCAAAAATACAATACGAAGAAAACATCTTTGAAATCTGTGAAAAATACAAAATAAATTCGAATAGGACCAGTTCAGAAGCGTAATCACATCATGGCGTCTCTAGAGATCAAATACTTACCGAATTCCAAAATTTCCAGACCGACACCATCACCAAGCCATTACAAACTAATTTCCAACACAAAACATAATAAATCCCCTCAAAACTTGGAGATGAAATCTGATAAAACAAATCTTGAAAAATAAAACACGTCCTGCCGACATTGTTTTAGAGAGAAAAGTGTTTTTTTTTTCAAATACAGTGATGTAGTAAAGATTTCTTGAAACAGTCGAATAGGAAATCGATTTTTTTAAAAACCGGTGAATGACTGCACGACAACAAATGAACTGTCAGAGTCAAAGACCCAACCAAAACGTCAGAATCAAAACAACGTTTACTTCTACAGCACTACTGCCCAAAAAATCCAGTCAAATACAACTCCTAAACAGAGTTCGTGTAACGAGACTAAAAGCATCGTTACAATATGTAGTAGATATCATTGAGAAATTTAAAATACCAACACTTCATTTTCACTGCAGGCAGACTACGAGTAGAATATTGTCCTGCAAATTAGAACCAGGAAATGACATACAGCAGTAATGAGCTCAAACATTAACTAAGTAATTAAGTTAACTCATGACGTTTGAAATAAGTAAACCACTGCAAACCTAACTTTTTTTTAAGATGAATAAATCTTCGTTTGAACACAATCTCACCTGGTGGTAAGCGATGATGTGGTCTAAGACGAAGCACGAAGATCTAGAAGACACCTATTTAATCTACTAGAGGCTAGATGCCCGGATTGTAGTCTTTAGAAAAAACAGACGACGGTAAAGTGTTCCATACCTTAGCTGTACGCATTAAGAACATAAAACCAAAACAGTGAGTGCGAATGGATGGTATAATGAATGGTACTAAGTATAGATGGTACTGAATTGTGCAGCTGCTTGTCCTTTGATGGAAAGAAGATGGCGGGATCAGATTGTATTAGTAACTTAAAGTTAGATACGCGTGAAATAACTTAGCGTGACATACGATTTGACGTTTGGTTATTAAAATTTTTATGAATGTCGTTCTTTTTGTGCTAGAGTCCAGCTGTAGACTAATACGCTTGTAATTTTATTAGTCGTCCTAAGTAAATGTTTTATCTTCATTTTTCATTTAATTATTTACATTTCTTTCCGCCATTTTTAAGTTGTATGTGTATTTACTTAAAAACATTGGTGATTCTTTTCAATCATTATTATAAATACGGGATTTATCACGTACCGTTTTATCGTTGTTTTGACCGACAATGTTTCGATTCAATTCGTGAACTTTCATCAGGGTGAGTGCGATCCGGTACGGATGAAACACCGAGAAAACGGTAACTGATAAATCCCGTATTTATAATAATGATTGTATGAGTATATAGGCTGTTTGATAATATACGCACAAAAATGATAGTGGTTATTTTGATGAGCATATTAAATAAATTTGAGAAATATTTACCATATAGAATATAAATGTGAAATTTATTTTGGGCATGTAAAACAAACACTTTATTAAACTTATGTTGTGCTTTTGCATAATGCTTGCCATTTATCCAAAGATACTGTATTGGTAACGTCTCGAGATATCTCTTGTTGTCCCTTTCTAACCCAAAACTCGCAGTCATTGCCGAAAGAGATATCAAATCGGCCTTTATTTTTGGATGTCGATTGCAAGAGTAGGTAGGCAGAAAGTTTTATATCAAATTAATCACCTAAACTTAGTAGATTTTCTTTAAAATTTGATAATGTCAGCAGTAGATTTTTTTTTTTGAGAAGTTCTCATGTTTTGATAAACCGTCACATGAATATTGTCAGTATATTACCAAACACCCTTATAATACAGACAAGTAGACCAATGGATAAAGATAGTGATAATATTGATAGTGTAATTTACTTCGTAACCGTTGAAGAAAGGTATTGTCATCTCACGTGTTCGGTGTGGCGATGTACCAGGCAGTTAGAACATCGTAGGAGTCCTAAAAAGATTTTGTAGCATCTTTTCTTTCGGAGCAGTTTAGGGCATCTTTGAATAGGTCTTTCAAGAACGCTATGAGATTTTATCAATAGTTTTAGATACAGAATTCCGTTACTGAAATATTGTTGCAGTCTACGATAAAATTTAGTAAAATGATATTTTATCGTAGAGAGTAGAAACACGACCGTACAATTTTTTTCTACTATACTCTAAAATGTCATTCTACTGTATAATAATAATTAGTAATAATCGTATAATAATATTTTATAAGTGTAATGTAGCTGACCTCGTATTGTGTAGGCTTTTCGTAGAATGAGAGGTCAGCTTATACTGGAAAATTATAGCTTGATGTGTAGCCGTGTGTACCTTTAAATATGTTATACTTACCTACTAACAAATAAAAAACAGTTTAACTCACAATAATTATTATACTAAATTTTTGTTTTTTTTATTTATTTATTTATAAAAAACATATACTTATAAAATTAATACACTTATAAAACCACTACAGTACTAGTACTAAAGTTCAAAAAAAAAGTGGCACTCCGGAAGTGTCGACAAAAGTGAAAACTTGAACAATTACGAGATACTTATATACAGAGGTGTCGGTAACAGTAACAGTGTCGCGTGTTCAATGGTTTTCTCCCCACCCCAAAAATTCCCAACGCGCCTAAAGAAGTTTTCACTTCAAAAAATTTGAACAAACACCCTTGAATTTTAGTCGGTTTAACAAGTGACATTGACAATGACAGCGTGAACCCGAGTGACGTCACGTGTTAAAGGGCATTCAGTACCAGGCGATCAGAAGCGCACAGGAGATCTCAGCCGCTGCAATTTTCGACCTTACGCCGCAGATTTTGCACCGAAAACCTGGAACGTGTAACATTTTCAGTAAAGGAATTTCAACTCTCATTTACTAGACTGATGGCATAGATTTGTTTGAGTTTACGTTTAAATCCTGGTTATACCCTCTGGATACTATTGCAACTCTATCTTCTCATAAATAAGATTCAGTTTACAGTAAGTAGCACTACTCAAGATGTGTAATAGAGATGCATTATACAGATTGCAATGTTAGTAAAAGAGATAGTTGCTCCCCATATGGGTAATTAACGAACCCTCGCCATAATATGTCAACATGGACAGTTGACAAGGGGGACTAATAAAGTCAACCACCTTTTCCTCAATGGTGGCTAATTAAATTAAAGCGCTGAATAAAATACTAATGAGTTTAAGCAAAAAAAACTCTGCAGATAGTACAGTCTGCTACAAAAGTTGAATAACAAATTGAGACCTTTAAACCTTTAGTTGTTATAGTATCAAGACATTCTCTATTTATAAATACATATTGATCGAAAATCATATTTTATATCGTTGATAGAACTATGTACAATAACGACTTCTTTGAGTTCGGTGTTTCCAAACAAAAATGGGTCTTTCACGCAATGAATATACCAAAGCTTCAGCAGGACGCAAGCCACATGCACTTACTTGTCCTTATAAAACATCACAAGGTAGGTGGTTACAAGAGTCTGTATAAATGGGTTATTCTCAAATAAATTTTACCACAAATTAAACACGCACATTTAAAGAGGAACTAGTAAAACGCACACTACAATGATTTAACTAAACACACACAAACCATATTTTTAATAAACTCGCCAACTCTATTCAACGTTCACTAACACTAGTCTAATGTTTTGTACGCTTTCCCTTTCCTATGATAGTGTGTATATTTGCCACATCAAACATACATAGGTTTTGTGTATGTATATGTGTCTTACTTGCCTGTCTGGTGTCAGTCCATTGTCATCTCACGTGTTTCGGTGTGGCGATGTACCAGGCAGTTAGAACATCGTAGGAGTCCTAAAAAGATTTTGTAGCATCTTTTCTTTCGGAGCAGTTTAGGGCATCTTTGAATAGGTCTTTCAAGAACGCTATGCGATTTTATCAATAGTTTTAGATACAGAATTCCGTTACTGAAATATTGTTGCAGTCATGCAGTGGTCGAATTGGATTGATCCTACCGCCGAATTAACGACAATAGTAGTACTTATACTAAAATTTAAGAAAAATTATCAGAGCTAAGTAATGTTTATTACTTTACGTTACTAGTAAGGCTATAAGATTTGTAAACAGTTCATAATAATATTCATACAAAGTTAAGCCAAGACCAAATAATAGTGGAAGTTTATTATATCGTCTGAAGTAAGAAATGTCGACTCAGCCAGCACCAGAAGCTTCCAAATCCAAAACATCAGTACCAGGTTAGCAGAAGTTAAGGAGAGCTATCGTGTAGGGTGAATGCAAGGGTAGGGGAAGGTGTTTCCACCCCACCTGTTGCACTTAGAGTCACACAGGTCCAATTAAGGATGATACAAAAGAGGCTGCAGCCCCCATTGTCTCTTTTTAGCTTGCTATGTAAAGTTGAGGTGAGCTTTATTGCATTGATTTTTAATTCAAGCATATATTATTTCAGTCCTACCATTGGCAAGCGAAGTCAGAAGAGAATGGTTCGACCTGTCAAACTCAGACTTGTAAGAATATTTTTACGTCGTTTGTGTACATAGATTCATAAATTGTGAGTATTTGTGTTGATTGTTCCGATGCATATCCACCAAAATTGTTGGTAACTTCCGTGTCGGCAACAGTTTGCAACTCGTCAAAAAATCACCAGCTCAAGCACAGCTCAGCAGTGGTCAACAATTTGAAGAATATTTTATGTTGAAAACTGAGCAAGCAAACACACAGAGCATTTAAATAATATACACCATACAAATATATAACACCGTATTCCTTTGGTGTTTTCTTTCAAAACGGAAACACGACTCCCAATATTTGCTTACAACTTTTGTTGACAACTTATAGCATCATTCTAACTTTTGTCACCAACACGTGTTGACAACACAAAAGTTCCCAACTTTTGCTCGCTGGTTTTGTACCTTTAGGATCAACAGAATTACCTCTATAAATATTTAAGAACTAATTCTGCTCTGGAGATATATGGAAAAAGCCAGCAGTCCATGGGAAGCATGATAATGAATTTATTATCATCTGTGTTTAGTCGTGATGGCGTCACATTTCGTGTGACGCATTTTTTTGTTAAATAAGTTTTCTGATTGCTGTCACTATTACAAAACTGTGAGCTTTATTAATCGA
The DNA here is from genome assembly GCA_918857605.2 of Philereme vetulata. NCBI lineage: Eukaryota > Metazoa > Arthropoda > Insecta > Lepidoptera > Geometridae > Philereme > Philereme vetulata. Next base: position 4,541,105 of record OU975482.1, read on the forward strand.
AAATCGGCGCTTAATATCATTCCATTTGCTATTTTACGCTGTAAAATAGCAAATGATACATGACCCTCATTAGAGTTCGTCCCTGTGTAAAAACACACAACTACAAAAACATGTTTGTTTTTTTCAGCATTATACACACTTATTCAATAAAGGACTCTAAAGCTTCAAACCCCAAAACAACCATACCAGGACATCAGAATGACGTCGACGGTGTGAGGTTCTAAATACAGAGGGTGTTCTATAAAGTCTTAAATTGCACACCATGAGGTGTGTACATTACTTACATACGTCAGTTTGAAACATCATAATAGGTAGACGTGGTGAAAAAGCGCGTTAGTTAGAATATCTTATAAAATGTTTCTTTAGTTAACCCATCTCAGCATCTATTTTATGTCCTACCATCCTTTTTCAAAGGTTTTGAGATCATCCCGCCATCGCTTTATCGGCCAACTTCAGGCATTTGGACCTCTTTGGACTGTCAATACCGTTAGATTCAAACATATGAACCATATGGCAACACAGACAGTCATAAATAATAGAAAAACAAAAATTTTAACAATTTATACCTCACTTTTTTTTTGACAAATTAAAATAAAAACTGTACTAGATGGCAGCACTAGGCTAGCGCTGATTTTAATGTTACCTGTTATGGTGGCGGCGAAGCCAAACCAGGATAGCAGACACGATATGGCGTTAACTGCGATCGGTCAGACGTCCCGGCAAGTATTCAAGAGATGGCGGGATGGTTTTCAAACAGCGCCATTTAAAATAACTAATGCCGGTTTCCTCGAGATGTTCTCTTTCGAGACGTTTTGGGTACATATAAATGCGGTAAATTATTTGAGTAGAAAAATCCAAAAACAGCTACGTAAAAGCAGGGTAATGTTATGTACACTACCGTGGTAAAAGTAAAGTATTTCTATCCATTAGATTTAATCATTCATTCAAAACATTACCTATTCCAGTTGACCCCTGTTAATGCCTGTTAATCCCTTGAGCCTCGAAAACGCTTCATTGTACACAACATTTAAAACAACAAACAATATTTAAACAAATAACTAGCTAGACACGCGTAGTTACAAGTGGCGATCTTATCGCTAACAGAGATATTTTCCAGACAACCTTTATGCCGGCGCCTTATGCCGGCGCCTTACATGGGCTATGTTGGCTCCAAGTTATACTGTTGGATCCAACTAGGGCTTGCAATTCGGATATCCGAATATCCGTATTATTCGGATATCCGTGTGATTTTATTATCCGGATAGTGATGATCAATATATTCGGATAATTCGAATAAAACTAAAAGTAAAATTCATCAAAAAATCACGATATAAACATGAAATTAACTATATCAAAACCATAACTTCATAATTTTGTGCAATAAGTACATGTATCTAAAAATTAATCTGAATTTAAAACACTATTTATACTTTATTTTTAATATTTGTCGCATTTTGTGACAGTAAACGTGATCTAAAGTATACCTATCGAGATTCCTTATGGTCAAAAGTGATTTATATTTTAATGGTGAATGTTGGAATAACTTAAACATTGTTTATATGTACTTTATTAAAAATTATTTTCGTTTTTAACGCTTTTCCCAAAATTATTCGAATTATCCGTAATATCCGGATATCCGAATAGTAAAGTTCACTACTATCCGAATTATTCGAATTCCAAAATCTTACGGATAATGTAAGCCCTAGATCCAACACACCAATGTGAGGATCGATCTTGGAACATTATTGGATGAAAACGGAACATTGCGTCCAATAGCCAATGTCAACCCGACTTGTGTCGGTTTTTTGTTCAAGTTCAAAGGCGAGGGGAGTGAAGTGTGTAGGCGGGGGGGCAACTTGGGTCCAACGTCACTTCTCCATCCACACATTGGTTGCATCAGTACGCGCTCTGCTGATGTGAGTGCTGGACGTGCTGCGATATGTTTTCTCCGAACGCCGAGTGGACGAATGAACAAGTGTTGGAGTTCATTGAATTATATCGAGCAAAAGAATCACTGTGGAATCCAGTTAATAAATACCACAGAAATAAAAATGTACTAGCAGATTCGTGGGAAAGGATTCGAAAAAAGATGTGCGTGGAAGATATGACTGTTGCCGATTTAAAAAAGAAAAAAAGAATCTTTGATGACAGCTTTTAGATATCATCTCGAAAAATGGAAAAATTCTTTAAAATTAGACGCTGGTGCAGATGAAATTAACCAAACCAATTGGTTTGGTTACCAAAGTTTGAATTCCTTTTTGGGGCATAATTACGATTGCAAACGAACAATAGTCATGGAGGTAAGTTTAATAATTCACGCATTTTAATTTCACAAAATTTTTATTACAATTGAACCTCGTTAAGTAGGTATTAACATATTTTATAGGTAATAGGGGGAGGTGGGTAACATTGATATAATTTCACAATATTTTTATTACAATTGAACTTCGTTAAGTAGGTATTAACATATTTTATAGGTAATAGGGGGAGGTGGGTAACATTGATATAATTTCACAATATTTTTATGACAATTGAACCTCGTTAAGTAGGTATTAACATATTTTATAGGTAATAGGGGGAGGTGGGTAACATTGATATAATTTCACAATATTTTTATTACAATTGAACCTCGTTAAGTAAGTATTAACATATTTTATAGGTAATAGGGGGAGGTGGGTAACATTGATATAATTTCACAATATTTTTATTACAATTGAACCTCGTTAAGTAAGTATTAACATATTTTATAGGTAATAGGGGGAGGTGGGTAACATTGATATAATTTCACAATATTTTTATTATAATTTAACTTTGTTAGGTATTCAAATTAACATCATATAATATAGGTAATAGGGCGAGATGGGATGCATTGATAGCTAATAGGGGGTGGTAGTGTACTTTGATAAAAGGGGCACATTAATACGCTAGCCTTATTTAACACTAGAGTGCACGCGCGCTCTACTGTAGTAGAATGCACTTACTTATTTTATCACTATTCATTCGTTCTTACACCTGATTACCCGCGCTACTAGATAAGCCTCGTCGACAAAATCGCGGAACGGATTGGTACAGTATTGTTCTCGTAATTAGGTGTTTAAGTTCGGCTTCTACCATTGTAGTACATGCGAGTATTGGCGTAATAAAACTGAATGTAAGTAAAGTGGTATAAGCGATGTGCTAGGTGGATTTGTCGTGATCACCAAGTTGTGATCTGTATCGAATGCGAGGATAGTGACCAATAAGATAGTCATCGCTTATTAGATATTTTTTTTGGACTGATCTCAACAACCATGCCAAAAATGTTGATTATCTTTTTGATATCGTAAATTGTTCCTAATTAATGTGTATTCTATTAAAAATGTGATTTTTTTGCAATAATTGCGTGTAATAATAAATAGTTGACACATATTATTTAGTTTTATCAATTTAAAACTACCCATTTTTCAAATATCTGATATATTGTTTTCTACTATGGTAGAGCACCCATGTAAAATAAAGGGGCGCGTACACTGTAGTGTTAATAACTGAGTGTACAATGAAGTAACTCTGGTATTTGTTACTGTTTGTACAAAAAATCAGCAAATTCATTTCTAACATTTATAGCCGCTGTCTGTGGTCTAACAGGTACTCTCGAAATTGAACTGAATGCATTAGCTTGTTGTTCTGGTTGCATCAAAGTATCCTGACGCAATTCACTGTGTTCTATATCTAGAGAATACATAGAACTAGTATACAAGTCAAAGTGACCACCGTGGCTTGTTCTGGCTGTAAGAGCATTGGGACTCTAAAAACTCTAAAAACTGATGACATAATGCCAAAGGCATTTTCAACTACAACTCGGCTACCTGATAATTTCTTATTAAATACACTGGTTTTGCCACCATTCGGCGGATTACCAGGAAATGGTTTCATTATCTTATTACTTAGAGAAAATGAGTTATCAGCGAGAAATACAAAAAGGCACGTAGTCGTACGACCAGGCAAACATCTGTCGCTAGGGAAATTTTCACTTGCGTGTATTTTTTCCTTTAAAGTGCTGTTATTAAAGACCTCTCCATCACTAATTCTTCCTTGGCACCCCACATCAGCAAACAAAAACGAGTAATCACTGTCTACAACTGCTAGCATAACAATGCTAAAATAGTGTTTGTAACTGTAGTATTCAGATCCACTATGAATAGGAGACTGTAAACGAACGTGTTTTCCATCTATGGCTCCTAGACAACGTGGGAAATGCCCACGTTCTTGAAACTTGGATGCTTTCTGAAGCCACTTTTCTGTTGTGTAAAAAATTAAACAATATCAATTAATACTATTATTATATACTTTTCAGAACAGACAGGAGTCAAGTGAGACCTCAACTAATGTACCAGAACCACAACAACCACAGCCAAAACAACAACGACAAGAAGCAACTGGGCAGCAAGAACAACAAACACGACGAAAGATTCATAACAAAAACTTTGCTGTACCGATTCTTGAACTTTAGCAAATTAAAAAACACATGGATAATACTTGCAAAGTAATGACAGTGGCCGCAAAACGCCAAGAATTTGACGAAACCGATTATTTCTGTAATATGTTAGCAAAGAAATTGAAAAAAATGAACGAGAACGACCGAGACAAACTAATGTATGATATTCATCATTCAGTCACCTACCAGACTACCTATTCGTCTCGACCTTCGACTGCAATTAGTAGCACCAGTTCTAATACTACATACAATAATCAAGTTCAAACTCCTTCGCCTTATTATCATCAATCATCATCATCAACAGCCGGTAGACGTCCACTGCTGAACATAGGCCTCCCCCTTAGATCGCCACAACGAGCGGTTGGTAGCCGTTTGCGCCCAACGGCTCCCCGCGATTCTTACTAGATCGTCGGTCCACCTTGTGGGGGCCGGCCTACGCTACGTCTTCCAGTCCGTGGTCTCCACTCGAGAACCTTTCTTCCCCAACGGTTATCGATTCTACGAGCGATGTGGCCTGCCCATTGCCACTTCAACTTGCTAATTTTGAGAGCTATGTCGGCAACTTTAGTTCTTCTGCGGATTTCCTCATTGCGGATTTTGTCACGCAAAGAAACCCCGAGCATAGCCCTCTCCATAGCTCGTTGAGCGACCTTGAGCTTGGTCATGAGGCCATGAGTAAAGGACCACGTTTCAGTGCCATAGGTCATCACTGGCAACACACACTGGTTGAAGACTTATTATCAAATAGGTACAAATGACTACCTTGAACCATCCCTCAACCAATATGTATATGATTATGGAGCTTCTACCTACATCCACCTCCAACACTTCTATGTCCCTGCCTAACAATCAGTCTAGCATTCGTCCTAAGAATAAGCAAATCACATTACTGTCGCAAGATATTATACAAGAAGCATATGAATCAGCAGAAACTGATGAGACCCAAGACATTCTTGAAGAAAAGAACAAGGTTGATTGAATTTGCGCAATTTCGGTAAATAAATGAATAATAATTAAATTGTTTTTATATTTGTAGATAATAAAATCTCCCCTTAACTTCGTTGTGGAGAGCATTGATCATCATCATCATCATCAGCCGGTGGACGTCCACTGCTGAACATAGGCCTCCCCCTTAGATCGCCACAACGAGCGGTTAGTAGCCGTTTGCGCCCAACGGCTCCCCGCGATTCTTACTAGATCGTCGGTCCACCTTGTGGGGGGCCGGCCTACGCTGCGTCTTCCAGTCCGTGGTCTCCACTCGAGAACCTTTCTTCCCCAACGGTTATCGGTTCTACGAGCGATGTGGCCTGCCCATTGCCACTTCAACTTGCTAATTTTGAGAGCTATGTCGGCAACTTTAGTTCTTCTGCGGATTTCCTCATTGCGGATTTTGTCACGCAAAAAAACCCCGAGCATAGCCCTCTCCATAGCTCGTTGAGCGACCTTGAGCTTGGTCATGAGGCCATGAGTATTGATATTCGGGTATAATTTTTGATATTATTTGGCTCGATATTCTAAATAGAAAATGAATAGATCTATATGTATCGCCAGTGGCTAGAAACCTTAACGTTACTGCCAAGCGAACTTTAATTGGAAGAGCCTTTCTCCAACGTGTATCTTTCTTTGCTATTACTAGACCAACTTTTTTAAGTAGACATTCAAAATCACTCGACGACATCCAACAAAAATTCTCAAACTGTCCTGAAGGTTCATGTTTCAAGTCTGCTAGTAAATTATTTCCTTCGTCGTTTCTGAAATCAACAAAGTACAAAACTAATTTGCTCGCTATGTTTCAAGACAACGTATTTAATAAGTTAATCTGGAGATAAACATGCCCGTAGCTTGTACACTAGCATACCAGCTTCTTGCACGTGCTGTCATGTGTATGCGCTAACTGGCATACATATAGCTAGCACAACATTTGATATACTAGCTATTTGATTTTTTTGCGGTATTACCCGGGGATCACCATTACCCCTGCTTTCCCTAGTTGATTCATAAAATATTCATAAATGTAACAAATAAAATATACCTATTATATAAATACAGATAATTCATTTGTATAAGACATGTGTACAATGAGGATGATATATGTATAAACAAAGGTAGAGTGACATAACATGTCTTGAAAATCAATATAGGATCAAACTTACTTTATTCGGTTAGCGTGCATTTTTATCATCCAGAATCGCCTTTTCCTTGGCTTCTTTTTCCTTTGACTAATTAAATAATAATAATATGTGCTCAATGTGTGGGCGTAAGTAGCCAGAGCGAAAAGTGTCCCGTCCGACATGACTTGCTAGCAATAAATTTGATGAATAAATGATATCTGCTCGAACGTCCAGCCTTCCAATGCTCTTGGCATGAGTGTTTGCCCAATTATATTGGAGCCCATGTGAGGCCGCAATCTTGGTTGCAATTATTGGCCTTTCTATTCGTAGCCAGCGTTAGAACCAAGTGAGCCCATGTGAGGCGCCACCATTAAAATAAAAAACTCGGAATCTGCTGAAAAAAGCCTTCGCTATAACTGCACTAGTGGCCTCAAAGTCGGCATTAAGCTACCAGGATAGCAGAAACAAAATGAAGATGCACGCCGAATAGTGCAAGGGGTGGAGGGTGAAATGCATGAAAGGTAAGTTAGTCTTAGAAGATGCTAATTATTAAGAGTACATTTTTAGAGGGGTGCGTCAATAATTTATCCACTGGAAAAATTGCCAGACACAGTGTGAAAAAAAAGTCCCAAGTGAAATCTCGTAACAGAATTATTTGACAAAATGAATATCAATTTCATTATTCCTTTAAATGAGACTACTATGTTTATGAATATTATTGACGTGACAACGTCTTATAATTCGATAGAGCCGGCTGCAGGCACAAAAAAACATGACTCAATAATTAAGTAACTAATTGAAAAATTTTTATTATATTATTAAAATAATAAAAATCAAAATTTAAATTTCAACAATTGAGTAGAAATTTATACAATAAATTTTATTCAAGTATTTTGCTGTATTTTTATTTTTAAATTTAAAATGATTTTCTGAATGAAGAATTTTATGAATTTTTTTTTTAAATTGTTTCGAACGACGATTTATTTTGCAGAACCGCTTACAATCCCACCATGGAAAAAAAGCCTGACGAACCAGAGGATGTCACGAATAAGCCACTACCTTCGATGAGTGAACCCACGGAGGTTCAAGATGCTGTAGCATCTACTTTAGCAACGCAATTCGCGCAGCCAATAATCACTGCTTCAAAATCGAAAGCCCAAAAACAACGTGAGTACAGACAGCGTATCACAGCATCTAGAACTCCTGCTCAGGCGGCTGCTGCGAGAAAATCGAAAAACGAAAGACAACGCAACAACAGATTACGCCAAGCTGCTAACTTGGCAAAATTTTACATACAACAACAATAATACAACATACAATAAACTCGAAACACTCCCTTTCATTTCCTACTTTTCCTATCATCGTCCTATTCTCAACAGAATAACACAGATTGTAAGAAATTAAATATTACACACGTTTAAAAGTTGTAAAACAACTGCTCAACGCACATTTATACTTGTAAAAACTATTAAATTGTAAAAAAAAATTGACATAATTGTATTTATGCGTACAAATAAATCTAACTTGATCAATTTCATTGTGATTTCCAATTACATCCTTCTCTATATACATACAAATCTATTAAACAAATGAAATTAAAATTTTCTTTTGAAAAATGCTACCATTCCATCAGTATTTTCTTAAGACGTTGTCACGTTCAACTATCGTCAGTAAACCGACTTTACAGACAACCAACTTTTTTTAGCAACAAAAGGTATGAATTAAAAAAATATAAAACCTTCGTTGATATAAAAACCAATCATATTTTTTTTATTTATCATACATAGCTAAAAATCACATCACTTAAACTAGCTTTCTACGTCTGAATCGGTCCATCGTTTGGGAATAACAATGCAACAGACAGACAGACTATTAGACGTCAAACTTAGATCACTGATCTCTTTGCGTTGGGTTTTAAAAACGGGATAAAGATATTTGTAGACCATGGTAGGTACATGCATTTGTGCCGAAATATCAAGAAAATTATGGAAAGTGTTGTTTTATACCCAGAAACAAGAAATAATCTCTTTTTTTAATATACTCGTCTTATAAAACACTGCCTAGAATATAGGATTCTAGTCACGAAAATAGTCTACTAATAAAATAGTCCATCTCATAATTTGTCCATCAAAGTATTCACGTCTTCATTACCATAGTAAAACGTGCCGATCCAACAGTCCTGATGGAATTTCTGACAATTTACGAGCAAGGCATTTACCACACTTGCCTCGTTACCAGTTCAGTTTCGAAAGTAACTCTGTCTCTATATAATTTTCATTCTAGGGTGGAGGGAATAAAAGATCTGCACGGATCAAAATGGAATGCAAGGAATAAAAGATGGCTGAGGGTGTATTGTGCATTACCCCCCTTCTAACCTGACCCCAGCCATCCTTGAAGTATTTACGAGCAAGGCATTTACCACACTTGCCTCGTTACCAGTTCAGTTTCGAAAGTAACTCTGTCTCTACATAATACTAATTCTAGGGTGGAGGGAATAAAAGATCTGCACGGATCAAAATGGAATGCAAGGAATAAAAGATGGCTGAGGGTGTATTGTGCATTCCCCCCTTCTAACCTGACCCCAGCCATCCTTGAAGTATTTACGAGCAAGGCATTTACCACACTTGCCTCGTTACCAGTTCAGTTTCGAAAGTAACTCTGTCTCTACATAATACTAATTCTAGGGTGGAGGGAATAAAAGATCTGCACGGATCAAAATGGAATGCAAGGAATAAAAGATGGTTGAGGGTTGGGGTGTATTGCGCAATACCCCCTTTCTAACCTGACCCCAGCCATCCTTGAAGTATTTACGAGCAAGGCATTTACCACACATGCCTCGTTACCAGTTCAGTTTCGAAAGTAACTCTGTCTCTACATAATACTAATTCTAGGGTGGAGGGAATAAAAGATCTGCACGGATCAAAATGGAATGCAAGGAATAAAAGATGGTTGAGGGTTGGGGTGTATTGCGCATTACCCCCCTTCTAACCTGACCCCAGCCATCCTTGAAGTATTTACGAGCAAGGCATTTACCACACTTGCCTCGTTACCAGTTCAGTTTCGAAAGTAACTCTGTCTCTATATAATTTTCATTCTAGGGTGGAGGGAATAAAAGATCTGCACGGATCAAAATGGAATGCAAGGAATAAAAGATGGCTGAGGGTGTATTGTGCATTACCCCCCTTCTAACCTGACCCCAGCCATCCTTTAAGTATTTACGAGCAAGGCATTTACCACACTTGCCTCGTTACCAGTTCAGTTTCGAAAATAACTCTGTCTCTACATAATACTAATTCTAGGGTGGAGGGAATAAAAGATCTGCACGGATCAAAATGGAATGCAAGGAATAAAAGATGGCTGAGGGTGTATTGTGCATTCCCCCCTTCTAACCTGACCCCAGCCATCCTTGAAGTATTTACGAGCAAGGCATTTACCACACATGCCTCGTTACCAGTTCAGTTTCGAAAGTAACTCTGTCTCTATATAATTTTCATTCTAGGGTGGAGGGAATAAAAGATCTGCACGGATCAAAATGGAATGCAAGGAATAAAAGATGGTTGAGGGTTGGGGTGTATTGCGCATTACCCCCCTTCTAACCTGACCCCAGCCATCCTTGAAGTATTTACGAGCAAGGCATTTACCACACATGCCTCGTTACCAGTTCAGTTTCGAAAGTAACTCTGTCTCTATATAATTTTCATTCTAGGGTGGAGGGAATAAAAGATCTGCACGGATCAAAATGGAATGCAAGGAATAAAAGATGGCTGAGGGTGTATTGTGCATTACCCCCCTTCTAACCTGACCCCAGCCATCCTTTAAGTATTTACGAGCAAGGCATTTACCACACTTGCCTCGTTACCAGTTCAGTTTCGAAAGTAACTCTGTCTCTACATAATACTAATTCTAGGGTGGAGGGAATAAAAGATCTGCACGGATCAAAATGGAATGCAAGGAATAAAAGATGGCTGAGGGTGTATTGTGCATTCCCCCCTTCTAACCTGACCCCAGCCATCCTTGAAGTATTTACGAGCAAGGCATTTACCACACATGCCTCGTTACCAGTTCAGTTTCGAAAGTAACTCTGTCTCTATATAATTTTCATTCTAGGGTGGAGGGAATAAAAGATCTGCACGGATCAAAATGGAATGCAAGGAATAAAAGATGGCTGAGGGTGTATTGTGCATTACCCCCCTTCTAACCTGACCCCAGCCATCCTTTAAGTATTTACGAGCAAGGCATTTACCACACTTGCCTCGTTACCAGTTCAGTTTCGAAAGTAACTCTGTCTCTACATAATACTAATTCTAGGGTGGAGGGAATAAAAGATCTGCACGGATCAAAATGGAATGCAAGGAATAAAAGATGGCTGAGGGTGTATTGTGCATTCCCCCCTTCTAACCTGACCCCAGCCATCCTTGAAGTATTTACGAGCAAGGCATTTACCACACATGCCTCGTTACCAGTTCAGTTTCGAAAGTAACTCTGTCTCTATATAATTTGTATTCTAGGGTGGAGGGAATAAAAGATCTGCACGGATCAAAATGGAATGCAAGGAATAAAAGATGGCTGAGGGTGTATTGTGCATTACCCCCCTTCTAACCTGACCCCAGCCATCCTTTAAGTATTTACGAGCAAGGCATTTACCACACTTGCCTCGTTACCAGTTCAGTTTCGAAAGTAACTCTGTCTCTACATAATACTAATTCTAGGGTGGAGGGAATAAAAGATCTGCACGGATCAAAATGGAATGCAAGGAATAAAAGATGGCTGAGGGTGTATTGTGCATTCCCCCCTTCTAACCTGACCCCAGCCATCCTTGAAGTATTTACGAGCAAGGCATTTACCACACATGCCTCGTTACCAGTTCAGTTTCGAAAGTAACTCTGTCTTTATATAATTTTCATTCTAGGGTGGAGGGAATAAAAGATCTGCACGGATCAAAATGGAATGCAAGGAATAAAAGATGGCTGAGGGTGTATTGTGCATTACCCCCCTTCTAACCTGACCCCAGCCATCCTTTAAGTATTTACGAGCAAGGCATTTACCACACTTGCCTCGTTACCAGTTCAGTTTCGAAAGTAACTCTGTCTCTACATAATACTAATTCTAGGGTGGAGGGAATAAAAGATCTGCACGGATCAAAATGGAATGCAAGGAATAAAAGATGGCTGAGGGTGTATTGTGCATTCCCCCCTTCTAACCTGACCCCAGCCATCCTTGAAGTATTTACGAGCAAGGCATTTACCACACATGCCTCGTTACCAGTTCAGTTTCGAAAGTAACTCTGTCTCTATATAATTTTCATTCTAGGGTGGAGGGAATAAAAGATCTGCACGGATCAAAATGGAATGCAAGGAATAAAAGATAGCTGAGGGTGTATTGTGCATTACCCCCCTTCTAACCTGACCCCAGCCATCCTTTAAGTATTTACGAGCAAGGCATTTACCACACTTGCCTCGTTACCAGTTCAGTTTCGAAAGTAACTCTGTCTCTACATAATACTAATTCTAGGGTGGAGGGAATAAAAGATCTGCACGGATCAAAATGGAATGCAAGGAATAAAAGATGGCTGAGGGTGTATTGTGCATTCCCCCCTTCTAACCTGACCCCAGCCATCCTTGAAGTATTTACGAGCAAGGCATTTACCACACATGCCTCGTTACCAGTTCAGTTTCGAAAGTAACTCTGTCTCTATATAATTTGTATTCTAGGGTGGAGGGAATAAAAGATCTGCACGGATCAAAATGGAATGCAAGGAATAAAAGATGGCTGAGGGTGTATTGTGCATAACCCCCCTTCTAACCTGACCCCAGCCATCCTTTAAGTATTTACGAGCAAGGCATTTACCACACTTGCCTCGTTACCAGTTCAGTTTCGAAAGTAACTCTGTCTCTACATAATACTAATTCTAGGGTGGAGGGAATAAAAGATCTGCACGGATCAAAATGGAATGCAAGGAATAAAAGATGGCTGAGGGTGTATTGTGCATTCCCCCCTTCTAACCTGACCCCAGCCATCCTTGAAGTATTTACGAGCAAGGCATTTACCACACTTGCCTCGTTACCAGTTCAGTTTCGAAAGTAACTCTGTCTCTACATAATACTAATTCTAGGGTGGAGGGAATAAAAGATCTGCACGGATCAAAATGGAATGCAAGGAATAAAAGATGGTTGAGGGTTGGGGTGTATTGCGCAATACCCCCTTTCTAACCTGACCCCAGCCATCCTTGAAGTATTTACGAGCAAGGCATTTACCACACATGCCTCGTTACCAGTTCAGTTTCGAAAGTAACTCTGTCTCTACATAATACTAATTCTAGGGTGGAGGGAATAAAAGATCTGCACGGATCAAAATGGAATGCAAGGAATAAAAGATGGTTGAGGGTTGGGGTGTATTGCGCATTACCCCCCTTCTAACCTGACCCCAGCCATCCTTGAAGTATTTACGAGCAAGGCATTTACCACACTTGCCTCGTTACCAGTTCAGTTTCGAAAGTAACTCTGTCTCTACATAATACTAATTCTAGGGTGGAGGGAATAAAAGATCTGCACGGATCAAAATGGAATGCAAGGAATAAAAGATGGCTGAGGGTGTATTGTGCATTACCCCCCTTCTAACCTGACCCCAGCCATCCTTGAAGTATTTACGAGCAAGGCATTTACCACACATGCCTCGTTACCAGTTCAGTTTCGAAAGTAACTCTGTCTCTACATAATACTAATTCTAGAGTGGAGGGAATAAAAGATCTGCACGGATCAAAATGGAATGCAAGAAATAAAAGATGGTTGAGGGTTGGGGTGTATTGCGCATTACCCCCTTTCTAACCTGACCCTAGCCACCCTTGAAGTATTTACGAGCAAGGCATTTACCACACTTGCCTCGTTACCAGTTCAGTTTCGAAAGTAACTCTGTCTCTACATAATACTAATTCTAGGGTGGAGGGAATAAAAGATCAGCACGGATCAAAATGGAATGCAAGGAATAAAAGATGGCTGAGGGTGTATTGTGCATTACCCCCCTTCTAACCTGACCCCAGCCATCCTTGAAGTATTTACGAGCAAGGCATTTACCACACATGCCTCGTTACCAGTTCAGTTTCGAAAGTAACTCTGTCTCTACATAATACTAATTCTAGGGTGGAGGGAATAAAAGATCTGCACGGATCAAAATGGAATGCAAGGAATAAAAGATGGTTAAGGGTTGGGGTGTATTGTGCATTACCCCCCTTCTAACCTGCACTCAGCCATCCTTTAAGTATTTACGAGCAAGGCATTTACCACACTTGCCTCGTTACCAGTTCAGTTTCGAAAGTAACTCTGTCTCTACATAATACTAATTCTAGGGTGGAGGGAATAAAAGATCTGCACGGATCAAAATGGAATGCAAGGAATAAAAGATGGTTAAGGGTTGGGGTGTATTGTGCATTACCCCCCTTCTAACCTGCACTCAGCCATCCTTTAACTATTTACGAGCAAGGCATTTACCACACTTGCCTCGTTACCAGTTCAGTTTCGAAAGAAACTCTGTCTCTACATAATACTAATTCTAGGGTGGAGGGAATAAAAGATCTGCACGGATCAAAATGGAATGCAAGGAATAAAAGATAGTTGAGGGTTGGGGTGTATTGCGCATTACCCCCCTTCTAACCTGACCCCAGCCATCCTTTAACTATTTACGAGCAAGGCATTTACCACACATGCCTCGTTACCAGTTCAGTTTCGAAAGTAACTCTGTCTCTACATAATACTAATTCTAGGGTGGAGGGAATAAAAGATCAGCACGGATTAAAATGGAATGCAAGGAATAAAAGATAGCTGAGGGTGTATTGTGCATTATCCCCCTTCTAACCTGACCCCAGCCATCCTTGAAGTATTAACGAGCAAGGCATTTACCACACTTGCCTCGTTACCAGTTCAGTTTCGAAAGTAACTCTGTCTCTACATAATACTAATTCTAGGGTGGAGGGAATAAAAGATCTGCACGGATCAAAATGGAATGCAAGGAATAAAAGATGGTTAAGGGTTGGGGTGTATTGTGCATTACCCCCCTTCTAACCTGCACTCAGCCATCCTTTAACTATTTACGAGCAAGGCATTTACCACACTTGCCTCGTTACCAGTTCAGTTTCGAAAGTAACTCTGTCTCTACATAATACTAATTCTAGGGTGGAGGGAATAAAAGATCTGCACGGATCAAAATGGAATGCAAGGAATAAAAGATGGCTGAGGGTTGGGGTGTATTGTGCATTACCCCCCTTCTAACCTGCACCCAGCCATCCTTTAACTATTTACGAGCAAGGCATTTACCACACTTGCCTCGTTACCAGTTCAGTTTCGAAAGTAACTCTAACTCTTTATAATTTTCATTCTAGGGTGGAGGGAATAAAAGATCAGCACGGATCAAAATGGAATGCAAGGAATAAAAGATGGCTGAGGGTGTATTGTGCATTACCCCCCTTCTAACCTGACCCCAGCCATCCTTGAAGTATTTACGAGCAAGGCATTTACCACACATGCCTCGTTACCAGTTCAGTTTCGAAAGTAACTCTGTCTCTACATAATACTAATTCTAGGGTGGAGGGAATAAAAGATCAGCACGGATTAAAATGGAATGCAAGGAATAAAAGATAGCTGAGGGTGTATTGTGCATTATTCCCCTTCTAACCTGACCCCAGCCATCCTTGAAGTATTTACGAGCAAGGCATTTACCACACTTGCCTCGTTACCAGTTCAGTTTCGAAAGTAACTCTGTCTCTACATAATACTAATTCTAGGGTGGAGGGAATAAAAGATCTGCACGGATCAAAATGGAATGCAAGGAATAAAAGATGGTTAAGGGTTGGGGTGTATTGTGCATTACCCCCCTTCTAACCTGCACTCAGCCATCCTTTAACTATTTACGAGCAAGGCATTTACCACACTTGCCTCGTTACCAGTTCAGTTTCGAAAGTAACTCTGTCTCTACATAATACTAATTCTAGGGTGGAGGGAATAAAAGATCTGCACGGATCAAAATGGAATGCAAGGAATAAAAGATGGTTAAGGGTTGGGGTGTATTGTGCATTACCCCCCTTCTAACCTGCACTCAGCCATCCTTTAACTATTTACGAGCAAGGCATTTACCACACTTGCCTCGTTACCAGTTCAGTTTCGAAAGTAACTCTAACTCTTTATAATTTTCATTCTAGGGTGGAGGGAATAAAAGATCAGCACGGATCAAAATGGAATGCAAGGAATAAAAGATGGCTGAGGGTGTATTGTGCATTACCCCCCTTCTAACCTGACCCCAGCCATCCTTGAAGTATTTACGAGCAAGGCATTTACCACACTTGCCTCGTTACCAGTTCAGTTTCGAAAGTAACTCTGTCTCTACATAATACTAATTCTAGGGTGGAGGGAATAAAAGATCTGCACGGATCAAAATGGAATGCAAGGAATAAAAGATGGCTGAGGGTGTATTGTGCATTAACCCCCTTCTAACCTGACCCCAGCCATCCTTGAAGTATTTACGAGCAAGGCATTTACCACACTTGCCTCGTTACCAGTTCAGTTTCGAAAGTAACTCTGTCTCTACATAATACTAATTCTAGGGTGGGGGGAATAAAAGATCTGCACGGATCAAAATGGAATGCAAGGAATAAAAGATGGTTAAGGGTTGGGGTGTATTGTGCATTACCCCCCTTCTAACCTGCACTCAGCCATCCTTTAAGTATTTACGAGCAAGGCATTTACCACACTTGCCTCGTTACCAGTTCAGTTTCGAAAGTAACTCTGTCTCTACATAATACTAATTCTAGGAATAAAAGATCTGCACGGATCAAAATGGAATGCAAGGAATAAAAGATGGTTGAGGGTTGGGGTGTATTGCGCATTACCCCCCTTCTAACCTGCACTCAGCCATCCTTTAAGTATTTACGAGCAAGGCATTTACCACACTTGCCTCGTTACCAGTTCAGTTTCGAAAGTAACTCTGTCTCTACATAATACTAATTCTAGGAATAAAAGATCTGCACGGATCAAAATGGAATGCAAGGAATAAAAGATGGTTAAGGGTTGGGGTGTATTGCGCATTACCCCCCTTCTAACCTGCACTCAGCCATCCTTTAAGTATTTACGAGCAAGGCATTTACCACACTTGCCTCGTTACCAGTTCAGTTTCGAAAGTAACTCTGTTTCTACATAATACTAATTCTAGGAATAAAAGATCTGCACGGATCAAAATGGAATGCAAGGAATAAAAGATGGTTAAGGGTTGGGGTGTATTGTGCATTACCCCCCTTCTAACCTGCACTCAGCCATCCTTTAACTATTTACGAGCAAGGCATTTACCACACTTGCCTCGTTACCAGTTCAGTTTCGAAAGTAACTCTGTCTCTACATAATACTAATTCTAGGGTGGAGGGAATAAAAGATCTGCACGGATCAAAATGGAATGCAAGGAATAAAAGATGGTTGAGGTTTGGGGTGTATTGCGCATTACCCCCCTTCTAACCTGACCCCAGCCATCCTTGAAGTATTTACGAGCAAGGCATTTACCACACTTGCCTCGTTACCAGTTCAGTTTCGAAAGTAACTCTGTCTCTACATAATACTAATTCTAGGGTGGAGGGAATAAAAGATCTGCACGGATCAAAATGGAATGCAAGGAATAAAAGATGGTTGAGGGTTGGGGTGTATTGCGCATTACCCCCCTTCTAACCTGACCCCAGCCATCCTTGAAGTATTTACGAGCAAGTCATTTACCACACATGCCTCGTTACCAGTTCAGTTTCGAAAGTAACTCTGTCTCTACATAATACTAATTCTAGAGTGGAGGGAATAAAAGATCTGCACGGATCAAAATGGAATGCAAGGAATAAAAGATGGTTAAGGGTTGGGGTGTATTGCGCATTACCCCCCTTCTAACCTGACCCCAGCCATCCTTGAAGTATTTACGAGCAAGGCATTTACCACACTTGCCTCGTTACCAGTTCAGTTTCGAAAGTAACTCTGTCTCTACATAATACTAATTCTAGGGTGGAGGGAATAAAAGATCAGCACGGATTAAAATGGAATGCAAGGAATAAAAGATAGCTGAGGGTGTATTGTGCATTATCCCCCTTCTAACCTGACCCCAGCCATCCTTGAAGTATTTACGAGCAAGGCATTTACCACACTTGCCTCGTTACCAGTTCAGTTTCGAAAGTAACTCTGTCTCTACATAATACTAATTCTAGGGTGGAGGGAATAAAAGATCTGCACGGATCAAAATGGAATGCAAGGAATAAAAGATGGTTAAGGGTTGGGGTGTATTGTGCATTACTCCCCTTCTAACCTGCACTCAGCCATCCTTTAACTATTTACGAGCAAGGCATTTACCACACTTGCCTCGTTACCAGTTCAGTTTCGAAAGTAACTCTAACTCTTTATAATTTTCATTCTAGGGTGGAGGGAATAAAAGATCAGCACGGATCAAAATGGAATGCAAGGAATAAAAGATGGCTGAGGGTGTATTGTGCATTACCCCCCTTCTAACCTGACCCCAGCCATCCTTGAAGTATTTACGAGCAAGGCATTTACCACACTTGCCTCGTTACCAGTTCAGTTTCGAAAGTAACTCTGTCTCTACATAATACTAATTCTAGGGTGGAGGGAATAAAAGATCTGCACGGATCAAAATGGAATGCAAGGAATAAAAGATGGTTGAGGGTTGGGGTGTATTGCGCATTACCCCCCTTCTAACCTGACCCCAGCCATCCTTGAAGTATTTACGAGCAAGGCATTTACCACACATGCCTCGTTACCAGTTCAGTTTCGAAAGTAACTCTGTCTCTACATAATACTAATTCTAGAGTGGAGGGAATAAAAGATCTGCACGGATCAAAATGGAATGCAAGGAATAAAAGATGGTTAAGGGTTGGGGTGTATTGCGCATTACCCCCCTTCTAACCTGCACTCAGCCATCCTTTAAGTATTTACGAGCAAGGCATTTACCACACATGCCTCGTTACCAGTTCAGTTTCGAAAGTAACTCTGTCTCTACATAATACTAATTCTAGAGTGGAGGGAATAAAAGATCTGCACGGATCAAAATGGAATGCAAGGAATAAAAGATGGTTAAGGGTTGGGGTGTATTGCGCATTACCCCCCTTCTAACCTGCACTCAGCCATCCTTTAAATATTTACGAGCAAGGCATTTACCACACTTGCCTCGTTACCAGTTCAGTTTCGAAAGTAACTCTGTCTCTACATAATACTAATTCTAGAGTGGAGGGAATAAAAGATCTGCACGGATCAAAATGGAATGCAAGGAATAAAAGATGGTTAAGGGTTGGGGTGTATTGCGCATTACCCCCCTTCTAACCTGCACTCAGCCATCCTTTAAATATTTACGAGCAAGGCATTTACCACACTTGCCTCGTTACCAGTTCAGTTTCGAAAGTAACTCTGTCTCTACATAATACTAATTCTAGGGTGGAGGGAATAAAAGATCTGCACGGATCAAAATGGAATGCAAGGAATAAAAGATGGTTAAGGGTTGGGGTGTATTGCGCATTACCCCCTTTCTAACCTGACCCCAGCCATCCTTGAAGTATTTACGAGCAAGGCATTTACCACACTTGCCTCGTTACCAGTTCAGTTTCGAAAGTAACTCTGTCTCTACATAATACTAATTCTAGAGTGGAGGGAATAAAAGATCTGCACGGATCAAAATGGAATGCAAGGAATAAAAGATGGTTAAGGGTTGGGGTGTATTGCGCATTACCCCCCTTCTAACCTGCACTCAGCCATCCTTTAAGTATTTACGAGCAAGGCATTTACCACACATGCCTCGTTACCAGTTCAGTTTCGAAAGTAACTCTGTCTCTACATAATACTAATTCTAGAGTGGAGGGAATAAAAGATCTGCACGGATCAAAATGGAATGCAAGGAATAAAAGATGGTTAAGGGTTGGGGTGTATTGCGCATTACCCCCCTTCTAACCTGCACTCAGCCATCCTTTAAATATTTACGAGCAAGGCATTTACCACACATGCCTCGTTACCAGTTCAGTTTCGAAAGTAACTCTGTCTCTACATAATACTAATTCTAGAGTGGAGGGAATAAAAGATCTGCACGGATCAAAATGGAATGCAAGGAATAAAAGATGGTTAAGGGTTGGGGTGTATTGCGCATTACCCCCCTTCTAACCTGCACTCAGCCATCCTTTAAGTATTTACGAGCAAGGCATTTACCACACATGCCTCGTTACCAGTTCAGTTTCGAAAGTAACTCTGTCTCTACATAATACTAATTCTAGAGTGGAGGGAATAAAAGATCTGCACGGATCAAAATGGAATGCAAGGAATAAAAGATGGTTAAGGGTTGGGGTGTATTGCGCATTACCCCCCTTCTAACCTGCACTCAGCCATCCTTTAAATATTTACGAGCAAGGCATTTACCACACTTGCCTCGTTACCAGTTCAGTTTCGAAAGTAACTCTGTCTCTACATAATACTAATTCTAGAGTGGAGGGAATAAAAGATCTGCACGGATCAAAATGGAATGCAAGGAATAAAAGATGGTTAAGGGTTGGGGTGTATTGCGCATTACCCCCCTTCTAACCTGCACTCAGCCATCCTTTAAATATTTACGAGCAAGGCATTTACCACACTTGCCTCGTTACCAGTTCAGTTTCGAAAGTAACTCTGTCTCTACATAATACTAATTCTAGGGTGGAGGGAATAAAAGATCTGCACGGATCAAAATGGAATGCAAGGAATAAAAGATGGTTAAGGGTTGGGGTGTATTGCGCATTACCCCCTTTCTAACCTGACCCCAGCCATCCTTGAAGTATTTACGAGCAAGGCATTTACCACACTTGCCTCGTTACCAGTTCAGTTTCGAAAGTAACTCTGTCTCTACATAATACTAATTCTAGAGTGGAGGGAATAAAAGATCTGCACGGATCAAAATGGAATGCAAGGAATAAAAGATGGTTAAGGGTTGGGGTGTATTGCGCATTACCCCCCTTCTAACCTGCACTCAGCCATCCTTTAAATATTTACGAGCAAGGCATTTACCACACTTGCCTCGTTACCAGTTCAGTTTCGAAAGTAACTCTGTCTCTACATAATACTAATTCTAGAGTGGAGGGAATAAAAGATCTGCACGGATCAAAATGGAATGCAAGGAATAAAAGATGGTTAAGGGTTGGGGTGTATTGCGCATTACCCCCCTTCTAACCTGCACTCAGCCATCCTTTAAATATTTACGAGCAAGGCATTTACCACACTTGCCTCGTTACCAGTTCAGTTTCGAAAGTAACTCTGTCTCTACATAATACTAATTCTAGGGTGGAGGGAATAAAAGATCTGCACGGATCAAAATGGAATGCAAGGAATAAAAGATGGTTGAGGGTTGGGGTGTATTGCGCATTACCTCCTTTCTAACCTGCACCCAGCCTTCCTTTAAATATTTACGAGCAAGGCATTTACCACACATGCCTCGTTACCAGTTCAGTTTCGAAAGTAACTCTGTCTCTACATAATACTAATTCTAGGGTGGAGGGAATATAAGATCTGCACGGATCAAAATGGAATGCAAGGAATAAAAGATGGTTGAGGGTTGGGGTGTATTGCGCATTACCTCCTTTCTAACCTGCACCCAGCCTTCCTTTAAATATTTACGAGCAAGGCATTTACCACACTTGCCTCGTTACCAGTTCAGTTTCGAAAGTAACTCTGTCTCTACATAATACTAATTCTAGGGTGGAGGGAATAAAAGATCTGCACGGATCAAAATGGAATGCAAGGAATAAAAGATGGTTGAGGGTTGGGGTGTATTGCGCATTACCTCCTTTCTAACCTGCACCCAGCCTTCCTTTAAATATTTACGAGCAAGGCATTTACCACACTTTCCTCGTTACCAGTTCAGTTTCGAAAGTAACTCTGTCTCTACATAATACTAATTCTAGAGTGGAGGGAATAAAAGATCTGCACGGATCAAAATGGAATGCAAGGAATAAAAGATGGTTAAGGGTTGGGGTGTATTGCGCATTACCCCCCTTCTAACCTGCACTCAGCCATCCTTTAAATATTTACGAGCAAGGCATTTACCACACTTGCCTCGTTACCAGTTCAGTTTCGAAAGTAACTCTGTCTCTACATAATACTAATTCTAGGGTGGAGGGAATAAAAGATCTGCACGGATCAAAATGGAATGCAAGGAATAAAAGATGGTTGAGGGTTGGGGTGTATTGCGCATTACCTCCTTTCTAACCTGCACCCAGCCTTCTTTTAAATATTTACGAGCAAGGCATTTACCACACTTGCCTCGTTACCAGTTCAGTTTCGAAAGTAACTCTGTCTCTACATAATACTAATTCTAGGGTGGGGGGAATAAAAGATCTGCACGGATCAAAATGGAATGCAAGGAATAAAAGATGGTTGAGGGTTGGGGTGTATTGCGCATTACCCCCTTTCTAACCTGACCCCAGCCATCCTTGAAGTATTTACGAGCAAGGCATTTTTTTTTTATTTTATTTATTTCACAAAATCCACAGCCCTTATTATGTCAGATACAAACTAATACTAAGCGTAGCATACGGCCAAAAACGGATTTACTTTATATAAAAAATAATTTATAAATAGACAGTCTAATTAAACTAAAAATACGAACAAAACAAATTACGTGTAACACAAAAAGGTTGATAAAATACATTGAATACACATATATAAGTAGTTACATCATAAATTCATAAATATATATATATACCATAATAACCAGTATTTTGTTGCGTTGTTATCATGCATATGTGTCATCCTCCATTATTAATTTTAAAGTTTCACTTTTAAAAGTTCCCTTGTTGTTATGACAAATATCTATCGAGAAGAACTCCTTATTGTAAACTCTTTGTAGTCTGTTAACGATTGAATGTTGTGCATAGTTAGTTGATGAGTGTGATACAGCAAATCACTTTGTATGTCTAGTGCGGTATTTCGGCGCACAGAAGCGCAAAACTCTTTCCGTAAGTTCAGGGCAATCCATATGACCATTGCATAGACCATGAAGAAATGCCATATCTGCAAGAGTTCGTCGATCCTGAAGGCTTGTGAGACTATGGTAACTGCACGATGCTTTATAGCTTTGTGGATAAATATGCTTCCTATAATTAAGGTGTTTAATGAACTTGTGTTGAATGCGTTCTAATTTGCTGATATAAGTTACGTAATGCGGGTTCCAGACAGTACAACCGTATTCGAGAGTGCTTCTGACAAACGAAAAATAGAGCAGTTTTATGCAGGTGATATCAGAAAAAGGTTTACTAATGCGCAAGATAAAACCAAGGGCTTTAAAGGATTTATTTACGATTGTATCAATATGTTCAGAGAAGGATAGTTTTGTATCAAGTAATATGCCTAAATCGCGAACTATTTCCGCTTTATCAATTTTAACTTTACTTAGTTGATAAACGAATTTAACCGGTTTCCTTTTTCTAGTGAATGAAACAAAGTGGCACTTATTAATGTTGATACCAATACGATTAATTTTATAATATTGTCCGAGCCGATCAAGATCAGCTTGAAGATTCTGGCAGTCTAAGTGACTTGTGACTTTCATAAAAACTTTTGTATCATCTGCATACATAAGGAACCTAGAGTGGTGAAAGCAATTACCAACATCGTACAAATAACAAGCATACAAGATAGGGCCCAGGATGGAACCCTGGGGCACGCCTGATGTAATTTCTATATAATTAGAACATGAACCTCCCACCACAACTGCTTGGGATCGTTTCCATAAATAGGACTCCAGCCAACGTAGCAGATTACCCCGAATACCTAGTTCGTAAAGCTTACGTAGTAATATGATGTGGTCTACACGATCAAAAGCCTTCTCAAAGTCGGTGTAGATAACATCCACCTGAGAACCACCATCCATGTTGGTAGCCACATAATCAATAAATACTCCTAAGTTTGTTGTAGTAGAGCGACCCTTCATAAAACCGTGCTGCTTTTAGGGTATAGAGTGTGATACGATGGGGTAAATGTTCATATGAACAATCCTCTCCATTAACTTACTAAGTACATTTAGTATTGATATAGGTCGATAATTTTCTATGCAGGTCTTGAAACTTTTTTTATAGACAGGGACGACATGAGCTCTTTTCCATATATCAGGAAAATAACCATCTCGGAAGGATCTGTTAAATAACAGAGCAATTGGAACTGCAAGTGATTTCGCACAATTCAAGAAGAATATAGGAGGTAAGTTGTCATTACCAGGGCCTTTCGCACTATCCAGGTTAGACATGAGCTTTTGGACCTCTTCGGGAGATATCGTGATGCTATGTATTAAATTCGGGTGCAAGCAATTTGCATATGTGCTAGAAGAGCAAGAATCATTATTGAAACGACCACTAAAATTCCTTTTAAAGAATTCATTAAATGCAGAGCATATATCAATCGGGTTATCTAGCTGGGAATCACCGTACGTCATTTGCTGGGGATAGTCAGTAGTATTTTTACGTTTTGACTTTACATAACTCCAGAAAGCTTTTGGATTAGATTTTATTTTCTGTTGAGCAAAAGTTATATGGGATCTGTGGCATTCGTCTTGTAAAATTTTCTGTCTTTTCCTTAGTTCTGAAAAATCGGCATAATCATTTGGATTTTTAAATTTCTTCCATTTATCGTGCAATTTACTCTTTTCTTTAATTAAATTAATAAGTGCTCTACTATACCAAATCGGATAAGAATAAGTACCACCGCAGCGAACTTTAGGGACAAAGTTATCTATTAATTCATTTAAAATTAGATAGAATTTGCGTATAATATTTTCAAAATTGCCCTCTGTAGTAATAAAGGTCCAGTTCTGTCTCAAGAGTGATTCATTGATGTTCAGAAAGTCTGCCCTATGAAATTGGTATTTTACTCTAGATCGAGTCCTGAGCAGAGGCATAAACACGTCCTTCACCGTCATTTGTAGAACGGGATGATTTGTATCTACCGGCACAAGAACAAAAGTCGACTCCTGCACTTTAACAGGAAAAGCAGAAAAGATAAGATCTAGAGTGTTATTACTGGCATTCTTCAGTGTACTATATTGAGAAAGTCCTATGAAGCTGAAGTATGACAGAAGATCCGACGCAGCAGTCTGTACTTCTGTAGAACCTTTCTTAATAAGTCTAGGCTTGCCAGTTGTCCAATCAATACATGGAAGGTTGAAATCACCAGCAACAATCAAGTGATCATTCAGGTGATAATCACGAGCTTTAAATATTATTTTAGTTAAGGATGAAATTCGAGATGGCAGCCTTGAGTTGGGAGGAATATAGGCAACGGCAACATGAATGTCATTTGTTGCGCCTAAACTTTTGGCAGGGATGGTAATCCAAATACATTCCGGGTCCTTACTCTCCCATTCTGGCCGTTGATGCGCCTGTAGTTGAGGACGACATAGAACCATTACACCACCACCCAGTGATTTACGATCACTACGAAATACATTATATTTCCCGTTACAGAGTTCTGCATCAAAAATTCCATCATGAAGCCAAGACTCTGTAACCAGTATTATATCAGCGTCACATAACAGTATATTTTTATAAAAAGTGTCTAATTTTGTACGTAAGCCCCTAACATTTTGATAGAGTAATTTAAGTTCATTACTTGAACTATCCATATCCATTTTTATTATTGCTGTAACAAGACTTATGGTAAAACATAAACGATACCTCTAATACTCGCACGCTATGAGCAATTGAACAAGGGAACAATATTATAAATATAAAAATGTTTAAATTTAATACAAATATATTACATATTATATTCAACAGAGAATTGCAATGGAATTGAAGGATGAGTGTTTTGTGTAGTGTGTTACTGTGATGATACAATTTACAGGTTATAGAAAATGATGAATCCAAAATACAATGTAGATAATACAACCCATTAATACAAACAAAAATGATAAGTTCAGAAGAACAATTCAGAACAAGAGCTATACAATCTTGGAAAGATCTGATGATGAGGATATAGGAATGGGAGGAGTAACCTCGCTTTTTCGTACGTAAATGCGACAGGCATTTACCACACTTGCCTCGTTACCAGTTCAGTTTCGAAAGTAACTCTGACTCTATATAATTTTCATTCTAGGGTGGAGGGAATAAAAGATCATCACGGATTAAAATGGAATGCAAGGAATAAAAGATAGCTGAGGGTGTATTGTGCATTACCCCCCTTCTAACCTGACCCCAGCCATCCTTGAAGTATTTACGAGCAAGGCATTTACCACACTTGCCTCGTTACCAGTTCAGTTTCGAAAATAACTCTGACTCTATATAATTTTCATTCTAGGGTGGAGGGAATAAAATATCAGCACGGATTAAAATGGAACGCAAGGAATAAAAGATAGCTGAGGGTGTATTGTGCATTACCCCACTTCTAACCTGACCCCAGCCATCCTTGAAGTATTTACGAGCAAGGCATTTACCACACTTGCCTCGTTACCAGTTCAGTTTCGAAAGTAACTCTGACTCTATATAATTTTCATTCTAGGGTGGAGGGAATAAAATATCAGCACGGATTAAAATGGAACGCAAGGAATAAAAGATAGCTGAGGGTGTATTGTGCATTACCCCACTTCTAACCTGACCCCAGCCATCCTTGAAGTATTTACGAGCAAGGCATTTACCACACTTGCTTCGTTACCAGTTCAGTTTCGAAAGTAACTCTGACTCTATATAATTTTCATTCTAGGGTGGAGGGAATAAAATATCAGCACGGATTAAAATGGAACGCAAGGAATAAAAGATAGCTGAGGGTGTATTGTGCATTACCCCACTTCTAACCTGACCCCAGCCATCCTTGAAGTATTTACGAGCAAGGCATTTACCACACTTGCCTCGTTACCAGTTCAGTTTCGAAAGTAACTCTGACTCTATATAATTTTCATTCTAGGGTGGAGGGAATAAAATATCAGCACGGATTAAAATGGAACGCAAGGAATAAAAGATAGCTGAGGGTGTATTGTGCATTACCCCACTTCTAACCTGACCCCAGCCATCCTTGAAGTATTTACGAGCAAGGCATTTACCACACTTGCTTCGTTACCAGTTCAGTTACGAAAGTAACTGTCTCTACATAATACTAATTCTAGGGTGGAGGGAATAAAAGATCTGCACGGATCAAAATGGAATGCAAGGAATAAAAGATGGTTGAGGGTTGGGGTGTATTGTGCATTACCCCCCTTCTAACCTGCACCCAACCATCCTTGAAGTATTTACGAGCAAGGCATTTACCACACTTGCCTCGTTACCAGTTCAGTTACGAAAGTAACTGTCTCTACATAATACTAATTCTAGGGTGGAGGGAATAAAAGATCTGCACGGATCAAAATGAAATGCAAGAAATAAAAGATGGTTGAGGGTTGGGGTGTATTGCGCATTACCCCCTTTCTAACCTGACCCCAGCCATCCTTGAAGTATTTACGAGCAAGGCATTTACCACACTTGCCTCGTTACCAGTTCAGTTTCGAAAGTAACTCTGACTCTATATAATTTTCATTCTAGGGTGGAGGGAATAAAATATCAGCACGGATTAAAATGGAACGCAAGGAATAAAAGATAGCTGAGGGTGTATTGTGCATTACCCCACTTCTAACCTGACCCCAGCCATCCTTGAAGTATTTACGAGCAAGGCATTTACCACACTTGCTTCGTTACCAGTTCAGTTACGAAAGTAACTGTCTCTACATAATACTAATTCTAGGGTGGAGGGAATAAAAGATCTGCACGGATCAAAATGGAATGCAAGGAATAAAAGATGGTTGAGGGTTGGGGTGTATTGTGCATTACCCCCCTTCTAACCTGCACCCAGCCATCCTTGAAGTATTTACGAGCAAGGCATTTACCACACTTGCCTCGTTACCAGTTCAGTTACGAAAGTAACTGTCTCTACATAATACTAATTCTAGGGTGGAGGGAATAAAAGATCTGCACGGATCAAAATGAAATGCAAGAAATAAAAGATGGTTGAGGGTTGGCGTGTATTGCGCATTACCCCCTTTCTAACCTGACCCCAGCCATCCTTGAAGTATTTACGAGCAAGGCATTTACCACACTTGCCTCGTTACCAGTTCAGTTTCGAAAGTAACTCTGACTCTATATAATTTTCATTCTAGGGTGGAGGGAATAAAATATCAGCACGGATTAAAATGGAACGCAAGGAATAAAAGATAGCTGAGGGTGTATTGTGCATTACCCCACTTCTAACCTGACCCCAGCCATCCTTGAAGTATTTACGAGCAAGGCATTTACCACACTTGCTTCGTTACCAGTTCAGTTACGAAAGTAACTCTGTCTCTACATAATACTAATTCTAGGGTGGAGGGAATAAAAGATCTGCACGGATCAAAATGGAATGCAAGAAATAAAAGATGGTTGAGGGTTGGGGTGTATTGTGCATTACCTCCTTTCTAACCTGCACCCAGCCATCCTTTAAATATTTACGAGCAAGGCATTTACCACACTTGCCTCGTTACCAGTTCAGTTTCGAAAGTAACTCTGTGTCCACATAATACTAATTCTAGGGTGGAGGGAATAAAAGATCTGCACGGATCAAAATGGAATGCAAGGAATAAAAGATGGTTGAGGGTTGGGGTGTATTGTGCATTACCCCCCTTCTAACCTGCACCCAGCCATCCTTGAAGTATTTACGAGCAAGGCATTTACCACACTTGCTTCGTTACCAGTTCAGTTACGAAAGTAACTCTGTCTCTACATAATACTAATTCTAGGGTGGGGGGAATAAAAGATCTACACGGATGAAAATGGAATGCAAGAAATAAAAGATGGTTGAGGGTTGGGGTGTATTGTGCATTACCCCCCTTCTAACCTGCACCCAGCCATCCTTGAAGTATTTACGAGCAAGGCATTTACCACACATGCCTCGTTACCAGTTCAGTTTCGAAAGTAACTCTGTGTCCACATAATACTAATTCTAGGGTGGAGGGAATAAAAGATCTGCACGGATCAAAATGGAATGCAAGGAATAAAAGATGGTTGAGTGTTGGGGTGTATTGTGCATTACCCCCCTTCTAACCTGACCCCAGCCATCCTTGAAGTATTTACGAGCAAGGCATTTACCACACATGCCTCGTTACCAGTTCAGTTTCGAAAGTAACTCTGTCTCTACATAATACTAATTCTAGGGTGGGGGGAATAAAAGATCTGCACGGATGAAAATGGAATGCAAGGAATAAAAGATGGTTGAGGGTTGGGGTGTATTGTGCATTACCCCCCTTCTAACCTGCACCCAGCCATCCTTGAAGTATTTACGAGCAAGGCATTTACCACACATGCCTCGTTACCAGTTCAGTTTCGAAAGTAACTCTGTGTCCACATAATACTAATTCTAGGGTGGAGGGAATAAAAGATCTGCACGGATCAAAATGGAATGCAAGGAATAAAAGATGGTTGAGTGTTGGGGTGTATTGTGCATTACCCCCCTTTTAACCTGCACCCAGCCATCCTTGAAGTATTTACGAGCAAGGCATTTACCACACATGCCTCGTTACCAGTTCAGTTTCGAAAGTAACTCTGTCTCTACATAATACTAATTCTAGGGTGGGGGGAATAAAAGATCTGCACGGATGAAAATGGAATGCAAGGAATAAAAGATGGTTGAGGGTTGGGGTGTATTGTGCATTACCCCCCTTCTAACCTGCACCCAGCCATCCTTGAAGTATTTACGAGCAAGGCATTTACCACACATGCCTCGTTACCAGTTCAGTTTCGAAAGTAACTCTGTGTCCACATAATACTAATTCTAGGGTGGAGGGAATAAAAGATCTGCACGGATCAAAATGGAATGCAAGGAATAAAAGATGGTTGAGTGTTGGGGTGTATTGTGCATTACCCCCCTTCTAACCTGATCCCAGCCATCCTTGAAGTATTTACGAGCAAGGCATTTACCACACATGCCTCGTTACCAGTTCAGTTTCGAAAGTAACTCTGTCTCTACATAATACTAATTCTAGGGTGGGGGGAATAAAAGATCTGCACAGATGAAAATGGAATGCAAGGAATAAAAGATGGTTGAGGGTTGGGGTGTATTGTGCATTACCCCCCTTCTAACGTGCACCCAGCCATCCTTGAAGTATTTACGAGCAAGGCATTTACCACACATGCCTCGTTACCAGTTCAGTTTCGAAAGTAACTCTGTGTCCACATAATACTAATTCTAGGGTGGAGGGAATAAAAGACCTGCACGGATCAAAATGGAATGCAAGGAATAAAAGATGGTTGAGGGTTGGGGTGTATTGTGCATTACCCCCCTTCTAACCTGCACCCAGCCATCCTTGAAGTATTTACGAGCAAGGCATTTACCACACATGCCTCGTTACCAGTTCAGTTTCGAAAGTAACTCTGTGTCCACATAATACTAATTCTAGGGTGGAGGGAATAAAAGACCTGCACGGATCAAAATGGAATGCAAGGAATAAAAGATGGTTGAGGGTTGGGGTGTATTGTGCATTACCCCCCTTCTAACCTGCACCCAGCCATCCTTGAAGTATTTACGAGCAAGGCATTTACCACACTTGCTTCGTTACCAGTTCAGTTACGAAAGTAACTCTGTCTCTACATAATACTAATTCTAGGGTGGAGGGAATAAAAGATCTGCACGGATCAAAATGGAATGCAAGAAATAAAAGATGGTTGAGGGTTGGGGTGTATTGTGCATTACCCCCCTTCTAACCTGCACCCAGCCATCCTTGAAGTATTTACGAGCAAGGCATTTACCACACATGCCTCGTTACCAGTTCAGTTTCGAAAGTAACTCTGTGTCCACATAATACTAATTCTAGGGTGGAGGGAATAAAAGATCTGCACGGATCAAAATGGAATGCAAGGAATAAAAGATGGTTGAGTGTTGGGGTGTATTGTGCATTACCCCCCTTCTAACCTGACCCCAGCCATCCTTGAAGTATTTACGAGCAAGGCATTTACCACACATGCCTCGTTACCAGTTCAGTTTCGAAAGTAACTCTGTGTCCACATAATACTAATTCTAGGGTGGAGGGAATAAAAGATCTGCACGGATCAAAATGGAATGCAAGGAATAAAAGATGGTTGAGTGTTGGGGTGTATTGTGCATTACCCCCCTTCTAACCTGCACCCAGCCATCCTTGAAGTATTTACGAGCAAGGCATTTACCACACTTGCTTCGTTACCAGTTCAGTTACGAAAGTAACTCTGTCTCTACATAATACTAATTCTAGGGTGGAGGGAATAAAAGATCTGCACGGATCAAAATGGAATGCAAGGAATAAAAGATGGTTGAGGGTTGGGGTGTATTGCGCATTACCCCCTTTCTAACCTGACCTCAGCCATCCTTGAAGTATTTACGAGCAAGGCATTTACCACACATGCCTCGTTACCAGTTCAGTTTCGAAAGTAACTCTGTGTCCACATAATACTAATTCTAGGGTGGAGGGAATAAAAGATCTGCACGGATCAAAATGGAATGCAAGGAATAAAAGATGGTTGAGGGTTGGGGTGTATTGCGCATTACCCCCTTTCTAACCTGACCTCAGCCATCCTTGAAGTATTTACGAGCAAGGCATTTACCACACATGCCTCGTTACCAGTTCAGTTTCGAAAGTAACTCTGTGTCCACATAATACTAATTCTAGGGTGGAGGGAATAAAAGATCTGCACGGATCAAAATGGAATGCAAGGAATAAAAGATGGTTGAGGGTTGGGGTGTATTGCGCATTACCCCCTTTCTAACCTGACCTCAGCCATCCTTGAAGTATTTACGAGCAAGGCATTTACCACACATGCCTCGTTACCAGTTCAGTTTCGAAAGTAACTCTGTGTCCACATAATACTAATTCTAGGGTGGAGGGAATAAAAGATCTGCACGGATCAAAATGGAATGCAAGGAATAAAAGATGGTTGAGGGTTGGGGTGTATTGCGCATTACCCCCTTTCTAACCTGACCTCAGCCATCCTTGAAGTATTTACGAGCAAGGCATTTACCACACATGCCTCGTTACCAGTTCAGTTTCGAAAGTAACTCTGTCTCTACATAATACTAATTCTAGGGTGGAGGGAATAAAAGATCTGCACGGATCAAAATGGAATGCAAGGAATAAAAGATAACTGAGGGTGTATTGTGCATTATCCCCCTTCTAACCTGACCCCAGCCATCCTTGAAGTAACGACTTAGGACTGTGGGTTGGTGGTAGCAGCTTTCCAGGGTCCCCGTGGATGTTGAAGTAGTAGCAGTGTTAGTGGAGGATGGGGATTCATCATATGTATTATTTACTCATGTGTGTATGTATTTTTATATTTTCTATAATTATGTTCGTTTAAGTGTTGCGTCTGCTTCTTGTGTACATTGTACATTCTTGTGTATGTGAATAAATGTCTTCGTTCTTTCATTCATTCTTTCCATCTAGCATTTTGCTTTAAGATTCATTTTATTTCGTGCATTAAAGAATTTTCATTGATTCATCCAAAAAAGTTATAACGTCATTGTTATAAACACGGGATTTACCACGTACCGTTTTATCGGTGTTTCGACCGACAATGTTTCGGGTCGCACTCACCCTGATGCAGGTTCACGAATTGAACCAAAACATTGTCGGTCGAAATACCGATAAACGGTACGTGATAAATTCCGTATTTATAATAATGATTGAAGTCAATCACGAATGTTACTAAGTAAAACTTATAACTTATACGTTTTTGCGTCGGGTGTTGAAAAGCTGAACGCTATGTCCACTCACATACTAAAATTGCTTGTTGTCGCTATCGCATCAGCTGCATTGTAACTTGTGCAATAGAGATGCAAGATTGCACACATTTAAACGTACTAGTCTAGACAAGGGGGTTTGCTACCCTACGCCTAGGCCAGCACATTTGAACCATATTGATTTGTAAAGCAACGAGTTAAAGTTCATTTTACGCTACAAACTTTTAAACACTATCCGTTTTCGTTTCTGCCATCCTGGTAGTTATGTTATGAGTTACAGTTTCCGCGACGCTTTCTTAGACTTTCACCACTTTAAAAAGGCGTTGGTATTGGCGCCGTTTGTTTGTTTGCTGTACATTTATTGGTTGAAAACTATCGACTGATACAATCTAGCTCAAACAGAATTTATTTGTCATGGATTTTGAATAGCTGGAGTGGTTTTTGAGATATTTATGGGGAACAAAAAAAGTACTTCTGTGTTTTATTACTGAAGTTTCATCTTTAGCTTCTAAAATTTTCCGTTTCTTACTCTGCTCGCTTGCTCATCTTTCCATCAATTCTCTGCTCTCGTCAGCCAAAACACAGTCATTTTTCGGCACTCGTTATCGTCCACACAGGTGTTCACAGACATCAGACGCTCGGAGACATGGTCATCACGCCGTTGTCTCTTTCTGGTCTTCAAAATAGAGAATTACTAGCTGACCCGCCCGCGGCTTCGTACACGTTTTTTTTGTAAAACATTACCCTCCTGCGCAGTCAGGTAATCGAACTATTTAAGATATACAATTTCGTAGTGCATTAATTTGATCTATCTCGTAAGGTTTAGCCAGCGTTTAAGCGATTTTGTGCGATTTAAGCGCACAAAAATATATGTTTCGGCTTTTGTGTACTATAATATGTATGTATTACTAGTTGTTGTCAGCGGCTTTGCCCTCGTTGTTCTGGGGTGCAAAATACATACGTATATAAACTTTGACATCCCATGTTTATCCCATGGAAACTGATTTATGAGATAAATGGTAGCCTATGTGGTGATCCAGGTTATAATCTAAGTATATACCAAATTTCATCGAAATCAGTTCAGCCGTTACGGCGTGATTGCGTAACAAACTAACATCCAAACAAACATCCAAACTTTCGTATTTATAATATTGGTGTGAGACATATAAACCTTCCTTTTGAATCGCTCTATCTATTTCTAAAACTGCATTAAAATCCATTGAGTAGTTTAAAAGATCTAAGCGAACTTGCGGCTCGTTCCGCACACTGGCATTTACGTTACATTGTCGACATAGGCAATCATTTATTTGATACATAGCACGCATAAAAGATACATTTT
Organism: Philereme vetulata; assembly: GCA_918857605.2. Taxonomy (NCBI): domain Eukaryota; kingdom Metazoa; phylum Arthropoda; class Insecta; order Lepidoptera; family Geometridae; genus Philereme; species Philereme vetulata. Next base: position 4,574,753 of record OU975482.1, read on the forward strand.
TGACGACCTCCGTGGCGCAGTAGACGTATAGCCGGCTGAGATGCAGGAGGTAGCGGGTTCGATTCCTGCCGCGAACAAATGTTTGCATGATCTACAGATATTTATTTGTTCCGGGTCTAGTTGTTTCTCTATATATTATAAGTATGTGTTTACAAAAAAAATGTATATAAGTACTCTATCAGTTATCTGGTTCCCATAGTACAAGCTCTGCTTAGTTTGGGGCTAGATAGCGCTGTGTGAAATGTGTAATGAAATAAATAATAGTTAGTAACTTAAAGTAATGTGAGTTAAAGTACCTATGTAAGTAAACTTAACTATAAGTGGGTACCTGATATTATAATAGGTTACTTGTTAACTAACTATAGGTACCTTACATAGTAATAACAGAAATAAGATCATAATAACATTATAGTTCGGAAGGTTCTCGAATGGAGGCCACGGACCGGCAAGCGCAGCGTAGGACGTCCACCCACAAGATGGGCAGACGACTTGGTAAGAACCGCAGGTCGGCGTTGGATGCAGGCCGCTTCCAACCGCAGTTCCTGGAGATCAATGAGGGAGGCCTTTGTCCAGAAGTGGACGTCCTACGGCTGATGTGATGATGATGATGATGAATATTATAGTATTGTAAAACATGAGCCCCAGCGGGGTCCCAGCGGGGTCCCAGCGGGGCTCTCATGTTTAGACCAAAAAATTTTGTACTAACATTTTTTTTAATATTGCTGGACATTTCACACCGAACCAGATAACTGTAGAATACGTATATACATTTTTTTGTAAATATGTACTTATAATATATAGAGAAACAACCAGACCCGGAACAAATATCTGTAGATCATTCAAACATTAGTTTGCAGTACCTCCTGCGTCTCAGCCGGCTATTCGCCCACTGCACCACGGAGGTCGTCATCATTAAACAATATGTATAAATAAAACAGTACACGCAGAAACAGAAGCAAAAATGTTATTTCTACGTTCGTTAACGTTACTTCTGTTCCGTTCAATTTCAAGTAGTACTAGTACTCTTAGTGAAAGAGCTCGCCCGGGGAAGAACTACCACCCTACATATTTCGCCAAGCAGCATTGCTGTCTCTCGATTAAGAGGTATGGGTACCGATGAAACTACAGGCACATGAGTGCCTCAAGTTGATGGAGGCAAGGGAGCGCATCGTAGCGCAGATCCTAAGGTGCTTGACCAACAACACCATGCTTTGTTATAGCCGATAGCTGCTATTTAACATCAGGTGGGCCTTCCACTTCTTCCATCTCGAGGTTGTAAAAAACATCTCTGATATTTAATTATTCCCTATTAGGTTCAAAGAACTTTATTTCTCTTAATCACTTAAAATGAGATGCAGTGCATCTCTTACTGATAATCTTAATCTCTGGGGCTTTATAACTATAAATATAGTTACCATTTTTTATATTTCACTTAGAAAACTTTCGTGATTGATTTCAATCATTATTATAACTAGTGGTTGGCCCCAAACTGCGATATTGCGAGTCTCCGATTAAAACAAAAAAATATTATATGTAATCTTTGACTATCAAAATAGTGCCACGAAATAAACTACCAAGTTACTTGACCTACAGTTTCATTCAAATTACAGGTATCGGGAGTTCATGTGATTGGTTACTCTTTTTTGGGATACAAATTGCAGTTATTTTAGATTTCAGACTTTTGTCTATATTTTTGTTATTTAAGCTATACGCATACTAAATTACAGCACTGTGGGGTCACAGGTGTACCCTGTGAATTTTGTCAAAGTTTAGTTTTTTTTATGGCTAATAACTCAAAAACTATAAAAAATTACGAAATATAAAAACGGAGTCCAAATGTACTAATAAATACCTTCCATTTGACGTCCCATTTGACCAGTTAGCCTTATTTTCATTTTTTTTATCCCTTTTAAACCCCAATATCTCAACAACCCCTCAACATTTTTAGCTCATTTAGATACACCAAAGTTGTGCCATCACTACCTACCTATGTATTAAATTTCACGATGATCGGATCAACGCTTCGAAAGTTATCCTCGGAAAAACTTACATACATACATACAACGCAGATTTGCCCAAGTTGATTTAGAGATCTCGCTTCGCTCAATGAAATACGGGATTTATCACGTACCGTTTTATCGGCTTTTCGACCGACAATGTCTCTACGGATGGAGACAGAGCTGTCGAATTGCGTAGACATCCACAAAATCACGCATAACAACGGTAAATAGAGCAGTAGCGATTTAACTTTTGTGAAAGGAATAACGGATAAGATCAGAAACTTGTTACGCCATAAGTACAGCATCAAGACGATATTCCGTCCTCAAACACAATTGAGACAGCTGCTGCGTTCGCCGAAGGACAGAGACCCTCTGGGCGTCCCCGGCGTATATATGATACCGTGTGACTGCGGTAAATGCTACATCATTGGTGAAACAAAGCGAAACCAGGTTGACTGAATACATAAATGCAATGTAGAATGTCGACTCCAACAGCTTTGCAGTGGCGGAACATGCCTTAGATTCTGAGTAGACGCACTACATACGTTTCGACAAGGCCCGGGTCTTAGCAAGAGAGAAGTTCTTGGTTCCTCGCAAGATCCGAGAGGCGATAGAAATAAGTCGTATGCCGAACTTTAACAGAGATAGAGGATGGGTTCTACCACCAGCCTGGAGGCCATGTCTTCATGATGCGACAGAGGAGTGAGTGAACCTGGTAGACACATAGTTAGTGTTGTGTGTTTTCATGTATCGAGAACTACCGAAGAGAGCAGCAGTGATAATAATGATGATGACACAGCCTGTCAACACGCTGAGCCTTCGTTGACGCAATCCCCACCACCGCGCCCATCTACTCCCGCGCAGAGGATAGCGGCGCGCAGTGCGAGGCGAGACGTTATTCGGAGCGGATTGCACTCACCCTGATGAAGGTTCACGAGCTAAACCGAAACATTGTCGGTCGAAACACCAATACTACGGTACTTGATAAATTCCGTATTTATAATAATGATTTTCTATATTGTTGGTACATATCTTATAAGTTTTTTTGAAGGGAAAACTTTGAGATGGGAAAAAAACCATTTAACTCGCGACACTTTTACCGACACCTGTCACTGACTGTTACTGATACCTCTGTATATAAGTATCTGTAGTGTAGTCTGCTTTTATTCAAGTTTTCAAGAGTGCCACTCTTTTATATATATAATTACGTTTACACACTCGTTTATATGTAATTTGTTATACAACTGTGCTTCCTAAAACAAGCAAAATCCTGGAACCGCGACTACAATAGATAAAGGAAAACTTTATACACATTTTGCGTCGGAATTAAAACACTGAAGCAACAAGCTACCGCGCATAAATTCATCAGATTCTTCTTTTATGAAAGCGGGTAATATGTATACTATTTTAAACTTTTCAGGACTCTTTTCTTTAACACGTACTCCAAAAGCTTCATAACATTAAAACCAAATTACTTCTTAGAAAAACTTTAACATAACTTAAGTCGCTAAAATTTGATACGACTACCAGGCTTACAGAAATTAAAACAAGTAGTTTTTCGAAAGTTTACAGTCAAAGCCTCGAGGGATGCGAGTATTGGAGTGAAGGAGAACTATCCCCAGTGGCCCTCAATACTATCGATGCACTTTGTATTGCGTCTCTTATCCTCTCAAATTGGAAACGTTTTGGTGTGAATGAGAGGCAAAACTTGGATTTATGAATGAATAGCCGCATACAGCCGTAGCATTTCGTAGCAGAAGCGTAGCGCATATTAAATATTTATTTCACAATTTATTTTATCATTAACTGAATTAAATTATTTTATAACTATCTATTTTAGAGGGGATCTAAAGCTCTTATAAACACGCAAAATGGATCCCTGGAATCATAAAACGAGTTTTTAAAATCCAGGTTTCTCGTGTGAGAAATCCTACAAAAAAAAGTTTAACTAATCTACGACTGTAATGTAGCAAAAAAAATTTAAAGACTGTCCAGCGACGAAAGTAGAAATTTCTTAAACCAAAACATAACTACCAGGGTCACATAAAATAAAGGGGTTGAAAGTCCATCCCTTTCATGGGACGCTATGCGAAATAAAATGCAGTCGATCAATGCAGTATACTCATCTCTTTTACAAACGCAGCAAATAGTTCGAGTGGGAGAAGGACGCATTATACCAAACCATTTCGTTTTCTAATTGAATTTTCGTAAACGTTAAAATTGATTACTCATAATTATTATAACGTTTATGATTGTTGTTTCTGTTATAAGCTACCAAATTTTAAATGGTGTTGTCATAGCTACGGCAGTTCTTGAAAAAAAGATTGTGTTAGTAGAATACTAAAAGGTTATATATATCGGCCATTTTACGATAATATTAATGTCATAGTGAAGCGATTGGTTTGAGCCTTACTCCATAATTTGCAGAAAATTTATAATAATTGATCGAGCGAAGCGAGATCATTAAATCAACTTGGGCAAATCAGCGTTGTATATATGTATGTATGTATGTTTGTCCGAGGATAACTTTCGTAACGTAAATCCGTTCATCGTGAAATGAAATACATAGGTAGGTAGTGATAGCATAGGCATTTTTAAATATGGCAATTTATAATAATTGATCGAGCGAAGCGAGATCTCTATATCAGCTTGGGCAAATCGGCGTTGTATATATGTATGTATGTTTGTCCGAGGATAACTTTCGTAACGTGAATCCGATCATCGTGAAATGAAATACATAGGGAGGTAGTGATAGCATAGGCATTTTTAAATATGGCATATTTTGCTGAAATATTTAGCTCTTTGTAAAAGTTGGTGCTAAATATCGATCGAAGCGAGATCTCTAAATCAACTTGGGCGAATCGGCGTTGTATGTATGTATGTAAGTATGTATGTATGTTTATTTGTCCGAGGATAACTTTCGTAACGTGGATCCGATTATCGTGAAATGAAATACATAGGTAGGTAGTGATAGCAAAATTTTGGTGTGACTAAATGAGCTAAAAATGTTGGGGGGTTATTGAGATATTGGGGTTCAAGAGGGGTAAAAAATGAAAATGAGGTTACCAGATCAAGTGTGACGTTAAATGAAAGGTATTCATTGGTACATTTAGACGCCGTTTTTATTTTTCATAAATTCTTTATAGTTTTTGAGTTATTAGCCATGGTAAAAACTAAACTATGACAAAATTCACAGGGTACACCAGTGACCCCACAGTGCTGAAAGTTGGTATGCGTGTAGCTTTTGTAACACAAATATAGGTAAAAAACTGAAATCCAAAATAACTGCAATTTGTACCCCAAAAACCAAGAACCAATTGACGTGAACTCCCGTTACCTGTAATAAGAATGAAACTGTGGGTCAAGAAATTGGTTCATTTCGTGGCACTATTTTATTAGTCAAAGATTAAGGCCGGCTTGCACAACGATCCCTAAACGTATTTAGCGACTAAACATGTTTAAATTTTACGTATTTGTATGATTTGACAACTTTTTAAATCATATTTAGCTTCTAAATACGTTTAGGCATCGTTGTGCGTCCTAAGAATATTTTTTTTTTGTTTTGTGACACTCGTGAGATCTCAGTTTGGGGCGAACCACTAGTATAATATATTTTTTTTTTATTAACAGAATAGGGCCCTGGAATTCAAACGCCGCCGTGGAATTCTGAATTCGAATTCGGAGATTATCCTCCGAATTGCAAGTCGGGCTACATCACACTAGGCACCATGGCTCTTTTTCTGTTATTCATTGTCAATTTTTCACCTTCATCTTACAGTGCCTTTCACCACACCGTTCCTCCAGCCGGTGCTCAACTAAAAATGTCACAGTCCTTGCGGTGATGTTGTACAGTAAGCATAGAATACACATGGAGCCTGAAAGGAATGATGAATACAAACTCGTAAGTCAAAACATAATACCAGGAGAGCAGAATCCCACAGGATATTTCAAATGCCGGGAAATAATTGAGGGTGGTGGTCAGAGAGGGTGATATCACGGATATTGCAAAATTTTGGGTGCATCTGTGTTGTTATGACATCTCGCTCTAACTTTACACTCACACTCGCAGTCGTTAAAACAGCTTACATAGTTTAGGTATTTAATTATTTGATTAGAACCACAGGGTTCTAGTTATAGTAATGTACAACCCTGCTTTTTTGAGCGCGTGTCGTCTCTACACTAAGTAGAGATACTTGAAATTTTAAAATGCAATAATTATACAATTTTCTGTAATTGAAATAAACATTGTTTTTAAAACTTAGGTAGCAAGTTTGGAAGAATACAAATACAAAATACAAAACGTTGGAAGCATTTTTCTTTTTACAGTGTTATCCGAACACATACGGAAAATTCCAAGATTTTTAAACCATCTCAAAACTTTTAAGCCTAAACAGGACTTGAACCCGCCACCTTCCTCTTGATACGAGGAGGCACTATCCAATTGTGCTACCGGGCTATGTCACGTTAGGGTCCAAATTAGTGAGATGATTTAGATTCAGACTAAAGCGCCGTTAGCTCCATCTACAGGAAAACTTATACAGTTTTTGACCTGCTCAATGTCAAACGGTACAGTTTAGTACATTGACAAGAGATGTCGCGTTGCTTATTTTAAATAGTATTTTTATTTTTACAGTATTATCCAAACACATACGAAAAATTCCAATTAAAAATTTATCACGCTTTATCAAATGGTCGTGGTTTTAAGACCCAAGTGGAAGTCCTATCTAAGGCTGGGCCTACTCGCAAAAATCTCGTTTAAAAATTACTACTTTGGAAACCGATATACCTACTAAGGACCTTGAGTGTGAATAAAAAGATGGTTTCTTTTCTTTATTTCATACACAGGGTCCTTAGAGAGGTCTCTACTCCCGCCGCCGCTAGAGATTTCCCTAATATTTAAGTTATAACATTAAGTTGTCTAGTTAGTTGGAGCCCCCGTAAAATCAGGGACTCCTTTAATTCTTCACTACTTTACCACATGTCAAAGTTCATAGAAAGAGTTACCAGGTACTAGAAAAAATGCTTTTACTATAAGCTACACGAGAACTTCACACGAAACCCAAAACATAGCTATCAGGACTCCATAAATGGATAGCGACTTACGATGGATAGAGTATTGCCTGGAAGTGGAAGTATGGGGGGTAGCAGAGTTAGTTGACAATAGCACCCCACGAGCACACCAATGCAACCTTAGTTACTGTACTATGGTACTTGATACATGCATTATGATAGGTTGTATCTTGCTCTTCTGAATGTTAACCAGTAGTGCAAGCGAAATGGGTTCAGTATAATGAATGAATTGAATATTTTTAGCAACTCCTGCCGTTTTATGCTTGCCTCGTAAAATACATTGCTAGAACGTAGTGAGGATTGATTCAATCCATTCCTAGATTTTGCAAAATCCGTAAAAAAGATGAAGTGAGGCAATGATATGTCGATCCTTGCCTAAAGCAGCACAAGGGCTCAACACCTCAACACACTTCAAGCCGCTATGGTGGCTCCTTTACCGTTTATGCGGTGAAAATTTGGAATGCCCTGCCCCATGAAGTTTGCGCTAGTCCGTCGTTTAACATTTTCAAACGGAAAGTCAAAGAGCACTATCTTTCTCTATAATTTTATTTTATTGTAGGTATATATTTATTTTTGTATATATTAGTCTATTTATTTTATTTATTATATTCATTCATTTTATTACTTTCTTTTGGTATATTTCGTTTTATTTGTTTAAGATATATGTATGTACATATTTATGATTCTTGTACACGCACCTACCTTTAAAATCATCTGTCTCTCTAGCCTCAAAGGTTTGTTGAAAGAAAACTCTTCATAGGGTTAAGCTCGCCTTTGTACATGTCCTCTATTTCTGTACTTTAGAATGTATTTTCTTGTGTACAATAAAGAATAAAGAAAGGGCTCCATAAATGGCAAGAAATAATGTTTGTCTATGAAATACCAGAACTTGCTAAGTTGCTAACATGGAGTCGAAGTGGGAGAGTAGAGGAGAGGTGTGTGTACTGTGAGTTGAAAGGTGTGTGTGTAAGCGAGATGGAGCTATGGCTAATTAATAATAATAATATTCCACCTAGCCGTTTTCTTTGACTGTTGTGACTGGCCCAGTAAGCGTCTGTTCAGATCGGTGTCAAATACACTACAGCGACAAAATGTGGCCGGCAGTAGCTAGTGTGAATGACAACCATGAAGTGCGTGAAGTTGCATTGTGTGTGGCTGCGTTGTGGCCGCGATGTGGCTGCGATGTCGTCGGTATTGACCACACGTTCGGGACACAGTTGAACGCGATTGCAAAATGTGGTACGTGTGGTATGTGGTGTGGGTGGCGCCCGCCTGAACGAACGCTAAAATAGTCCACCTTCTGCGTAGATACAATAAATAATGGGAGACCTAATAGTGATCGAAGATCCATTTTGGTGCATGGATTCCATGCGCATCTCAGAAATGTTTAGAGTTTTCCCATGCAAAAGTATTTCTATTGGTCACACAATCCTAAATTTCCTGAAGACAATAGATTTTTGCTGAAGCTTAACATGAAACAATGTAACTTAAAACGTATTTACCCAAACATTTCATTCATTGATAGGTAACCGCTGGGAGTGAGGTGCGATCGGAGTGTGGGGTAATTCAATTTCTCCCGCATGTTCAATCAATCATGCACAAAATGCATCTATCCCTTTTCCGCATGCTATAATATGTGCACGTGCAAGCGAGTAGTCTGGAGGGCTTTTGAAAGCTGCATTTCATCATTGTGGTGCAAATCTCAGCAGAAGAAAGACGTGCTCACTTGCAACTTAGCCAGGCGTTTCAGTGAAAGTTTTCGAAAATGCCACCGAAAATGTCTGCTCTAGAGAGGAACCAGCTGATAGAACGCATCATGCATTCTCCAGATGGCTTCTACCTCAAATTGAAGGATACTGAGACGCACTTGATCGTCACGATTATTGCTGACGGACGGGTGATCGGTGACGGCGCTGGGGTTCGCGTTAAAGTGCAGATCGACAAGGAGAAGTTACGTGTTAAAAATAAGTGAAATTGTATACTTGGATCTACAATGTTCAGCGGTGAAGCCATTCTGTGTTTCTAGTGATACTATCCCCTACCTATTCTCTTCCCCTATCCATATCTTATTATGTGTAGTGTGTAGATATCAGAATATATTAAAATGGAAATAAAATATTTTTTGTGTTATTATATACCTACTACGTTGTGCCCATTCACCCCCATTTATTATTTAGATTAAGTAAAAGTTCAGACCATAACTTGAGTCATAAAAATTCAGGTTTTCAACTTCAAAAATTCTACTTCTTACCCGATAAAGATAACAAAAGAAGACTATTTAAAAAGCTTGGATTGATATGAGCCCCGTATTATTTTGTATTCATTTTATACACATTCATTATGACATGCTTTCCAAACTAACCTTTAACTGGCACTGACAGTATGACCATAGTGCCAGTTATAAAAACTGGGACCTGTTGATAGAAAATCCTGGCCAGTTTCTACCAGGCGAACATGAATCTGTATATGTATTAAGCCGGGATCGATGTAGCTTCAATGTGTTTACTAGGCAATCATAACGCATAAGTAGTTGGAAGGTCTGAGGGTGGGCTATTGATAGCACCAATCAATAGTGCTTTGACCTGCAATTGGAAGCAAAATGCTAGATTCAAATGTAGTGGTTGCAAAGCAGACACACCTTGAAAGACACGCTTACTGTATAGTATATACAGTGTGTTTTGTTTAACTGGGACAGTACGGCAGCACCCATAACCAGAGGAGATACAGGTGCAGTTTCTTTTAAAACATCAGCTCGTTTTCGAAGAAAAACATTTTGACATTAATTTTTTTTGGTCAAGCGTTAGTAGCGCCTTAAAATGAATCAAGTTGGTAAAAAATTTTTTTGATGTCGATCGATGTAATCTTTTATAAGGATTGTTTTATAGTAGTGGATGAAAAAAATCTGAGCCGCGAAAGTTAGTCAAATTTGATAAAATGTATTCTCATACAGTATTTGAATTCAGTATTTAAATTTCGAACATGGTTCTTGCATCTGTTGGACTTTTATATCAGTCATTTCATCATCTTATTTGTCCTATCATGTCTTTGTCAAATACACAAAAAGATTGATTGATTGATTGATTGAAGATACTTTATTGCACTTATAAAACTAGTACAAAGGCGAACTTAATGCTAAAGAGCATTCTCTTCCAGATAACCTTTGTGTATTGTAGACAAAGATGTGTAGGTAGTGCACAGAAAAGGTAAAAAAGAAAATTTGCACAGGACTAATAAATATAGCATAATATAGGTACATACTACTTAAATAAACCTACTTAAATACTTTATATGATAGACTAAACTATACCAATATCGAATTAAAATACATACATAACAATAGAAGAGAAGTGTTATGGAAATATTAAGTTGCTCATTTTTGGTCGGTTTGACCGAGAGGGTGCCTATAGATTCTCAATCAAAAAAAAATCAAAAAGTAGACTTAATTGAAGCATACTTCCTCAACCGACGAAGCCCAACTCTAATGCGTCGAAGTGGTATCAGGAACGCTACCCAGACCGCGATTGAGGAAGTATGCTTCAATTAATTCTACTTTTTGCGTATTTGACAATGCCATGATAGGACAAATAAGATGATGCAATGACTGATATAAAAGTCCGATAGATGCAAGGACCATGTTCGAAATTCAAAATTATTCTGAAATACGAAATGTTTTTGAGTTCCTAAACTTCTTAATCGCTACAGTATTAATACTTATTTAATGTGCAATTAGAATCTAATAAAATGTTTGATGGGTGAATTTTGCTATGTCCTGTTGTATGAGAATACATTTAATCAAATTTCATTAACTTTCGCTGCTCAGATTATTTTCATCCGATACATTAAAATGATTCTTACAAAGGACTGCATCGATCAGCATCAAAAAAAAGTTTACCAATTTGATTCATTTTAAGGCGCTACTCACGCATGACCAAAAAAATTTTAATGTCAAAATTTTTTTCTCGAAAACGAGCTGATGTTTTAAAAGAAACTGCACCTGTATCTCCTCTGGTTATGGGTGCTGCCGCACTGTCCCAGTTAAAAAAACAATCTGTATAGTATACCTACAATGAAAATTCTTCGTTATATTTTTAGGATTCTTCATATTGCAATATCTACTCGCATAAACCGACACACAGCTCGAACTGACCGGAAAAACTAATGGTTTGAGATAAATTTGTTCAGAGTGATTGCCCTGATTTATTTACTTGACATCATCATAATTAAATGAAACACGGAAACAAAAACAAGCATTTTAGCACTAAACATTACAGTGAAGTTTAAAATATATGATTGAATTGTTTCTGAGACTGTAGTCTAATCAAAGCGACAACTCATGACCGTGTACAGTAAGCGGCAAAAGTCGCTGACCATTTACAAACTTTCAAAAATTCTATACACCTAAATGATTAAAAGTTGGTGATCTGCTATGGCCACTTTATTCAGTAAACATAGTAAGGTTACAAATATCGGTGAACATCATCGGAACAAAAATACTATACGCATAAAAAGTATCACCCATGTCTCAGAATCTAGACATTCTAAGCTACCTGTGTCTTGGGACAAATGGTAGATATCAATAAGTTCTGCATATCTGATGACAGCTGTCAAACTTCAAACTGCCGTATCCCGGAAACTAGACATTCTAGACTAGTGATGTCTTGAGACAAATGGTAGGTATCAATGAGACCTGCATTTTTGATGACATGTGTCAAACTTAAAACCACATTTGTCCCAAGACATCGCTAGCCTAGAAAGTCTAGTTTTCAAGATACAGCTGTTTGAAGTTTGACAACTGTCATAAGAAATGCAGATCTCATTTGTCCAAAGATTACCATTTGTCCAAAGATACCGCTAGCCTAGTACATCTAGTTTCCGAGATACAGCTGTTTGAAGTTTGAGAGCTGTCATCGGACAGGTAGGTCTCATTAATACCTACCATTTGTCTCAAGACACCACTAGTCTAGAATGTCTAGTTTCCAAGATACGGGTGGTACTATGTTTTTATACGTTCAGTAATTTTTGCTCCGATGATGTTCACCGATATTTGTAACCTTACTATGTTCACTGAATAATGTGGTCTTAGAAAATCACCGATTTTTAATCTTTTCTGTGTTTAGGATTATTGAAAGTTTGTAAATATTCAACGACTTTTGGCGTTGACTGTACCTCAGTATATATATATTTGACAACTCCATTTTTGATAATTTTTTTTGGCGCTACCGGTACTTTTGACAAATCAGCGAAGGTAATTAGGATGCCCTGCCCGCCATTTTGGCGTGTTAGAAAATGGCTGAATGCTATAATTGAATTTCAGACAGAGTCAAAGAATTCAAGTAGCAGATTCGATTCCTGCTACACTGAACTATGATTGTGAACAGATAAAAAGATGTAGGTATATACATTTTAGCTAAATAGCAAAAGCTGTTATACATTATTATGTATAACATTATAAGTTATGCCACATTACAAGTTAACAGGTAAAAGTTTCATTTTTGAAAGTACTTTCATGTCCCCAAGTCCACGGTGGTTGCCACACAGGGGCTTCTTTTACTGTGTATAAAAAGAATGCCCTTCTCAACCGTGGAGTTTAGGCCTCATCAGTGACATGAAAAGATTATGCTTTTTATTTCACGATTACTTGATTACTGATTTCCACACTAGAAACGGAATAATCGCTCTGCCTCACCGCAAATGCTACCAAGGCCTCATACATAGATAGTGATGAAGTATTGAATACTGGAATATGGGATCATCAGTCCATCCCTGGTTTTGCAAAATAGGACTGTACCCTTAGGCAATGGATATCTCAATCCGTACCCAGAATATCACTAGGACGACATAAATAGCAAGCAGTGTTTCTAATGTAGGTAGTTCACACCTGATGACCTGATCATGCTATAACATGGATTCAAAGTGGGGAGAATGGGGGAAAGGCGTGAAGTGTGAGTTGGAAGAACCACCGCCCCTAAACCATCACGTGCAGGTGTGTGCAAAAGAGATGAATATCCGGGCCAATTTATTAATTTATAATTAACTTAGCGGACACACCGTATGACAGAATAGATAAGGAAATATGGAGAAAGGAGGAATGAGAAAATCGATATCAGAACCCCACATCTATAAACCAATCAGCGGCAACTGAGGTGGGAGGAGCAGTGCAAACGAGATGAATGCAATCAAATGCCTAGCACAGTGTAATAATAATACTACATACAAGGCCTAGTAACAAGCCCGACTTTAAAATGTATCCAAGTGCTTCATGATTGCCTAGTATCAAACTTTCCAGTATAGCTCGAATCAGCTCGTACAAATTCATAGCACGGTCTACATTGTATAAATGAGTGGCCGTTGGGGCATATACCACAAAGTGTTCAGTGATTTTCCAGTTATAAAAGTATTTTGACGGCCTGTAAGCTCAGACTCTACACCGGCCCCATAATTTACCTTGCTTTTCTAAATTCTAATACTACAAGAGTCGACCGCATGATTGCGTACGTCACCTGATACAAAGATAAGCCAACCTTTTTTGTTACCTCTGAGGTTGGCAGGTAGAAAATGCTATTAGCATTAAGCCCACCTTTTGTACATGTAATTTGTATTTTTGTGCAATAAAGTATTAAATAAATAAATAAGCCTCCAAGGCACACGTCAAAAGTAAATGCTAACAACTCTTCGCAAGACGAGGAGAGCAACACAGTTTCACAGATTTTGTATTACCAGGGCTCAATAAATCGCCAGAAGTACGTCAACTTTATCGAAAACGCACTTTCTGCATCTCTTATGCAGCAGTGTGAGGTAGAATGAAAGTTCATGGCGTGTTCATTTGACATCGACTACGCCAAAGTAGAAGTAAGGAAAATAGTGTAGAGTACTATTTTCCCCAACAAATTACTGGGGCAACATAAAGTTCCGTTTCAGGGTAAAATTCCAGCCGTGCATAAAACGGGAGTGCCACGTCACGTTGCAAGCGGCCTCGAAAGTACCAGAGCACCAGAATAATACAAGAGGTTGTAATGGAAAATCATTTACTACATATTTTGTTACGTACGACATTAAATGAAAACACGTTTAGGGTTAATGGCTAGTATTGTTGTAAAATAGTTTTTTTTTCAAATTCTTCACCAAAGATAATTTTAAATTTTAAAAGTCCTAAAATATCAAAGAAAATGCAGGTATTAAATCGGTAAATAAATCGTAATGCCGCTTAGTCAGTTGCGACATGATGATTACATGATGAATCATATAAGTAAACTGACTTATGGCGGGTTCCTATATCCGTCGGTAACCGATTACGACTCGTATCTCCTTGAAAAAGTGTCAAACTAGTGTCAAACTTTTGACAGGTTTTCAAGGAGAAACGAGCCGTAGCTTGTTACCGACGGATATAGGAACCCGCCATAAGCGGCATCGTCGCATAGGCGCCGCCGATTTGATGTTTAAAAATGTTAAAAATTGTTTATTGGCAATGTATTGATTACTGGATGAATATTCAAGCTACCTGTATTAAACCCACCCCTAAAACCAGCTAATACGATTTCAGATGTTTGTTTTAAATTAATGTCGTATATAACAAAACAGGTTACATATTAAATTTTCCTTATTTTCTTGAAAAGGTGTATTTTTTACGCATATAATATCTACATACATGTATCTCTTTAATACCCCTACTAGTCTAGTACTAGGAAGATGCCAACTGAACCAAAATTAAAAAAATAAATGGTGAATACCGGGTATAAAACATTAAACACAGCGTTATTAACATCAAAATTAAAATCTTGGTGAGAATATTTAAAAATATTATATTCAGTAAAAAAGCCGATATAACTGTAATCGAGCTTTTTTTTAAGCTAATTTGTAAGGATTCGTTCGTTCTCATTATCCATTGGATTAGACACACTGTATAACAATTCGAAATTCTAAGCTTTTTTCCAAATACATAGGTCAACCTGACATTACAAAGGACTGTCCTGAAGTGGCTACAGATTTATACCGAAGTCTTCTCAGAACCAACGTAACTAGGAACGTAAGTACCAGAGCACTAGGAGCTGCTAGGAGGACCAGTTATAAAGTTTCAGGAATTTCATTCATTGATAGGTACACTGCGAGTGAGGTGCGATTGGAGTGTGAGGTAATTTATATTTCCCCCGTAGATTCGATCGATCATGCACAAAATGCATCTATCCTTTTTCCGCACGCAATATATGCATGTGCAAGCGAGTAGCCTGCAGGGCTTTTGAAAGCTGCATTTCATCATTGTGGCGCAGGTCTTGGTTGGCGACTGACGTGCTCAAAATAATTCAGCTAAGCTTTAGTGAAAGTTTTCGAAAATGCCGCCAAAAATGTCTGCTATAGAGAGGAACCAGCTGATAGAACGCATCATGCATTCTCCAGATGGCTTCTACCTCAAATTGAAGCCTACTGAGACGCACTTGATCGTCACGATTATTGCTGACGGACCGGTGATCGGAGACGGCGCTGGGGTTCGCGTTAAAGTGCAGATCGCCAAGGAGAAGTTACTTGTTAAAAATAAGTGAAATTGTATACTTGGATCTACAATGTTCAGTGGTGAAGCCATTCTGTGTTTCTAGTGATACTATCCCCTACCTATTCTCTTCCCCTATCCATATCTTATTGTGTGTAGTGTGTAGAAGTCTGAAAATATAAAATGGGTCTAAAATATTTTGTGTTATTTATTTGCACCCTACGCCACGCCCATACACGTAAAACAGGTAGGGCTAACTTGAAAAAATAAAAACCGGCCAAGTGCGAGTAAGACTCGCGCACAACAGGTTCCGTGCCATTATCTATAAAAACGGCAAAAAAAAACACGTATGTTGTATGGGAGCCTGCCTTTAATATTAATTTAATTTGAATTTATTTATATATTTTTGAATAATATAACTCAATATTCTGGGAATATTTCAAGCGTCTACCTGTTGCCGTTGGTTCTATGGGAACTCTATGGGGGCCCTTAAATATTCGTTTTATTCTGTTTTTAATAAATAAATAAATATTTCTGGACATTTCACACAGCGCTATCTAGCCCCAAACTAAGCAGAGCTTGTATTACGGTAACCAGATAACTGATAGAATACTTATATACTTTTTTTTTGTAAATACATACTTATAATATATAGAGAAACAACCAGACCCGGAACAAATATCTGTAGATCATGAAAACATTTGTTCCGCGGCGGGAATCGAACCCGCTACCTCCTGCGTCTCAGCCGGCTATTCGTCCACTGCGCCACGGAGGTCGTCTACTTATATAATATTTGTTATGATAGCGGCAACAGAAATACATTATCTGTAAAAATTTCAACTTTAACTATCACGGTTCTTGAGATACAGCCTGGTAACAGACGGACAGACAGACAGTGGAGTCTTATTAATAGGGTCCCGTTTTACCCTATAGGTACGGAATCCCAAAAATCAGCTTTTCAGCTGAGTCCAGATTCTGTTTGACAAATTTCATTTTTTGTACTGAACCTGTGAAGAGCCCAGTTTTTATTGGCCGGCAAATCTCGCCTAAAGTTTTGGCCGAGATCGATTCTGAGCTTCAATATCTTTACTAGGCAATCATAAAGGATAGTGGTCAGCTATAAGGCGACGTACCTCATAGGCGGGGCACATGATAGAGCCGATCAATATGTGCAAACTGCATCTCGCTTTGGTCTATAAGTGGGAGAGAGATGCTACATCATACTCGAAGCTCCAGTGTCTGAAATCTAGATTTCAAAAAAGGTATATATTTGTAGGTCACATTAATATTTAAGGCAGTAAGCTCTAAATGTTACCAAAAATCTGGAGGTGCAAACTACGTTCCTACCTACTAGGAACGTAGTAGGCTAAAGGTAGTTTTATCCTCTCTCTAACTCTATTTTAGGGTTCCGTGGTCGAACTAGAAACCCTTATAGTTTGATCATGTCTGTCTGTCCGAACGTAGTTACAGCAATTTTACTCGTATTAGCTGTAAGGCTGAAATTTGGCATGATAGTACATTTTGATGACACTTGGTAAATCAAAACGTAAAAATAAGCGATAAATAGATAGGTAACTTTAACTAGTGGTTTACCTTTTTATAGGATATGTGACTTGATATATTTATATCACAAGATTTTTAAAACCATCTCTTAATTTTTCAAGCCTAGATGGGACTTGAACCCGTATCCTTGAACGTATCCTCTTTATACGAGGATGCACTACCAATTGTGCTACAGGCTCTTGTCACGTCAGGGTCGAAATTAGTGAGATGATTCAGGCTACGACTAAAGCGTCGTTAGCGCCGTTTATACCACGTTAATTTTTGTTAGCTTTCTTTAGAACCCCTCCATCGATTCAGCTCATGTACTTGCCAGCAACATTTCAACAAAGGGTTCCGTACCTTTAAAAGGAAAAAAAGAACATTTATAGGATCACTTGGTTGTCCGTCTCTGTCCGTCTATCAATACCCCCTTTCTCAGGATCACGTAGAGTTATCAAGTTGAAATTAATATTATATACGAAAGCCTACGATCCCTTGGAGCTGTACAAGAATCGAGTTTCTTTGTCATTGCAATCAAAAAATATGGATATATATGCAGCATAGGTATTTTTCTAGCAAATAAATCAAATCCTATAGGATCCTTCCCGTTGACCTAGAATCATTAAATTTGGCAAGAAGATCATCGTGGAAATTGGTATATGATCTTCGTGAAATTTGGTATTTGGTAAATTTGCAGTGATGGTACATCCTAGTGTGAGGGACCCAATATATGTATATGTATGTTATTACATATTTATTTATTTAAAATTATTTATGTACCTAATTTGTATGTATATAAGGGTAAGTAGTCTTTTTCTATTATTAAGTTTATTCTTTTCACACCTTGACCAATCTTCCATTAAGCAATGATCCTCTCCATCCAAAGGTTGTCTGGAAGAGATCGCATTGTTAAGCGATAAGACCGCCCGTTATGCTTACATTTATTCGTTTCATACTTTATATTTGTTGTGTTTAGCTTGTAAGGGGTATAATAAATAATTTTCATTCATTTATTCATTCATATGGTTGGGTTGTTGAGATATGAGGGTTTAAGAGAGATCAGTAAAAATCAAAGCGAGACAATCAGGTCGAGGGGGATGTCTAATGAAAAGTATCATCATCAGTATTAACAGTAATCCTATTTTACAAGCTTTTACTATCTTGCAACGTTTGTTATTTATATTAGGTGAAATATATTCACATGCCTATATATTAACGAGGTCGCCATTTTTGTAAGGAACAACTTAAATCTTTTTAGCATATATCCCAAAGGAAGCCGCCGTGCGAGCTGCCTCCGCCTTCAATCGTGTAAAACTCATCTTGTGCGCATGAGTGTGTTTTGTATGGCACCAATAATCTATAGAAAAATACTATCAACAATAAGAGGCAAAGAAAGCAGCATGGAGTTTAGGCATGCCCTCAACAAATTGCTTATAGAAAAAGGATTATATTCAGTCGACGAATTTTCAGTAGATAAGAATTTTTAATACATTATTTTTGGTTTTATTAATGTACGTCCGAAATGGATAAATTGTTAAAACTTGTGCCTAATATTTAAGACCTTTGTTGTACAACAGTTTAACAATAAAATAATTCTGATTCTGATAAACATAATGACATATGAAAGCATATAAAGATAATGAGTTTTAAGGTGACCAAAATATTATATAATTTTCGTACCACTTGCTACAAAAAGTGACATTCTATGCCACAAAAAGGGAAAATAACAATAGTCATTTTTAATCTGTTAAAAACAGGGAAAGAAAATTGTACTGAATTTCATTCATCCTCTAGGGGGAGAATGTGATTTTTTGGAATACTTACCGAAATTTATACTGAACTACATCTGTGTTTACACCATTGAGTTTGTATATAAAGCATTATACATCTTTTTGAAAAAGGAATACGCATTTATTATGCAGTTATGATTATTAAATAAAATTACGAAAACCGACGAGGCCGTATGAGCTTGATGCCTTTGCTTTTCCGACAAAAAAATATTAGTCTAGGAATTTGCCGCGTTTTTGTTTTCTTCAAATACATAAACGTTAAGATTATTTTAATTTATTTTTATAAATAAGTTAATGTTCTAAAATACTCAAATCAACTCATCAACAATAAATGTACCAAACAAAAATGTAACTCTCTCTATCAATAATTGGACCAATGTTTCGAATGTTAACTTTTACATTTAATTGTCATTATTTTTAATAAATGCTTATCTCATATTATTATTAATTTTTTCGCAAATGGTACGAAAAGTAGAGTATTTTCCTCGGTGATAAAGCTGTCTTAGTCTTGGGTGAACTAAAATCCCTCGCTACACTCAGGACTCGTATTAAATCCCTCGCTTCGCTCGTGATTTAAGTTTTTAACACCCTCGCTACGCTCGGGAGTAAACCTCGAGTCCTTCGTTACGCTCGCGATTTAAATCGTCACCCGCGACAGAAGACACTGCTTTATCCCCTTGGTTAATAATCTACTATTTCACATTAAATTGAAATGAATCGTAATTTAAATCATTATTACCATTGTTGTCATTTATTATCCTAATTATTATTTCTTGACATTTTGTTTTTCTGAATTTAAGTAATTGTGTAATTTTAGTGTATTTGTATTTGCATGCTATGTTTATTACTAATTATCAAATACTTGTACGCCGGAAGGCAAAATCTAGCGCTTATATAAAACTCCTACCACCAACATTGTACCAAGATTTACCAGGAATAAATGATTTGCAAATAATTTTATCTTTCAATGAAAAGATGATCTATCTAACAAGATATTTACCGATTTGCATAAATTATACACAAACAAATAAATTGAAAATACTTAAAAAACGTTGCAAACAATAACTTTTTCCCTTTAGCACTTTAGTTCAAAACGTACCAATATTTTTTTATCTAAATTAGTATTAAATTGGTCTATAATGTAATGTAGGTCGCGCATTACAGGGATACTTTGCTCTGTAAAGTTTACAAGAACTATTTTAACCGTCAAAGACTGTATTTTTATGTTTTTGAAGTCAGACAAACTGACGCTGGTAGCGAGTTTCACTCTTTACCGTGTAATAAGGATAAAAATGTACGCAAATCATTTGGTTCGATAAGGTGGAACATCGACCAGGTACGGGTGGTACTTCCCAGGATGTCTTTGTTTCTTTACTATTTTCATTTTCAGAGTGTGTAAAAAGAATACCATAAAATGAAAATGTGCATCTCCCTTGCACTTGTGGAAACTGCGAACGCAAGAATGAGATGCAATATTTCGTTGTGCAAAACAGGTGTGCAAGGCGTATAAGGGGTATTTCAACTCACACTCCACAATACCCCTACTCGCATGTTTCCATACTGCATTATAGGCATATCTAACGATTTATGTGACCCTGGTAGCTATGTTTTGGGTTACGGTACGGTGAGTGACATGAGAAGGGTGGTGCCACTTTTTACCGTGTGCAAGTGGCATCACAAATACACTGTGCATCTCGCTTGCACTTGCGGTAATTTAAACTGCAAGAATGAGATATAATCTTTGCAATTGATATTGACCATGACCGCCATTCAAGGGGTTTCCCATCCCATCCCATTTCATCCCATGGGGATATTTCGGAGTAGAAGATCACACGACTATCTTTACCAATTTATGTGGCCCTGGTAGCTATGTTTTGGGTTACGGCACGGTTATCGCTTCGTAAGGCTTGGATTATATATGGATGGGCTAGCCAAATAATTCGGAAAAAAATCCAACTCTTCTTTCCATGGGCTTACAAGCTTTTGCCCGATTACCGAAGGAGGGTTCTTATACTCATTCTTTCCTCGTAGCATTCAAAAGACTGGGGGGAATTCGTTACTTTATACATACACTACTAAATACTTAAATGGTCACGCATAATAGACCACATAAGAGTTCAAATGCAGAAAAGGGACTCCACCAATATAATACTTATATGGTATTCAAAAGAAAAGTCCTCGAGAATGATATCGTAGGCTCCATCTTCACCACACCATGACTGAAAAGTTCATAAATGGGCAATCGGGCTTTTTAAGATCTATTCCCATCTAATACCAAAAACTAATACCAATGGTATTTGTTTGTTATCGGGAATATATCCTTTTTAATATTTAATTAATAGTTTACCTAATTGCTAATACCTACTTGTTCATTTTAATTGCCTTAATTTTTTAATGCTGAATATTGCTCGCATTTGTGACAGTGAAGAAAAACTTCGTAAGAAAACCGGCATACCTTAGAATCAAAAGTCTTAAAAAACGGGGCAAGGCAACCTGTCACCATAAAATATTTGAACTTGCCGCTGACCACCCCTTGTTGAAAATTGTACTGAGAACGGAATATGGAGAGAATTCTGTTTGTTATTTTTTCAAGTAAAACTTTTTTGCGCACGCTTGACTTGGTGAGTAAGCTGGTGAATGCGTTACGAAAAGTGCGAACGGAAGTTGAGAGGGAGATATAAGATAATGAAGATAGAAAGAGAGAGAGTTACGTTTCGTTGCGTCTGTCCAGAATGAACATAGACTGATCGACCTACAGACGTGTGGACAATTTTGTAATTGAACAATTTTATATATAACCATTTTGAAAAAGAAGTTTTACTTCAGTCGTGTGGTCTAAAGCACACTCGTTTTTTTTTGCTATCGAAACCAATACATGTTACCCGGACAGCAGAAAACCAAGGAAGTGATTCACAGCGTTGCATTGGGGTTGCAGGGTAGGAAGGTGTGGAATGAGAGGGGTTAAATCCACTATCGTATCAATTACCATACGTAAAATACTTTCAAATACGCCTGAACTAAAAGCAGTGATACGCAAACATTAATCAAAACTGTCATAATTGATCGCCTAATGAAAGAAACGTCTTGTAGACAAAAATGTCTAACATCTACGTCAACTTCTTCAAGACAAGTCTGAGTAACAACTGTCGCCTTCGCACTACTCATGTAACGAGTAAACTTAAATTGAGTTTCATTGGAAATATTCATGATTATATTATAAGAACTTTTCACTGAGATAGATCTTCATTCCAGTAACCAACCCGGTCCGTAGGAACCTTAACTACAACTGATAAAATGGATGTAGTCCTAGACATTTCTGTATGCATCTCACTTTCATACTGTGAGTATGCAGATAGTTAGAGCGAGATGCATATAGGGTTTAGGTATCTATAGATACAACCAGCCTAGGCCACTAGGTACTAGATATTGGTACGATATATACCTAAATAATTGTTATTTGTATTGGAAGCTTTGGAAGCCATCTTGTCGATCGCACGGATTCGACCCCGAAGTCACTAGGGTACTAGCAAACTGCAGAAGGTTGAAATCAATCAAAATAGTTATCAATAAACATAATAACTATCCATAGGGAGAGAAGTAACAATATGTCGATCTTGTTTCATATTTCTGATGAATTTTTGAATAAAAAAAAGTATTTGATTGAACGACCGTACGTGTGATTTTATAGAAACTTTTATTTATCACCCAATTCTTAATTACTATATAAAATCAAATCGAATTTAATGTTGACTGAAAAAAACCAAAATCAATATTCTATTATTCATTAAAACCACAAGGATCACTTTGAACCGTCAATAGTTTGTGAGTGAAGTGTAAAAGTACCTTTCATTTTTATTAGTTTAATTAATTTTAAAATAGGTAAGACTAAGTAATAATAATAATAAATATTGCTGAACATTTCACACAGCGCTATCTAGCCCCAAACTAAGCAGAGCTTGTACTGTGGGAACCAGATAACTGATAGAATACTTATATATACATTTTTTTTGTAAATACATACTTATAATACATAGAGAAACAACCAGACCCGGAACAAATATCTGTAGATGATGCAAATATTTGTTCCACGGCGGGAATCGAACCCGCTACCTCCTGCGTCTCAGCCAGCTATTCGGCCTGTGCTCCACGGAGGTCGTCATAATAGGCATGATGACAGTAATTAAATTTTTTTTTTTTTAAGAGCGAGTTTGGTAATATTTTTTTTTTACACTTGATAGAACTTCGTTTGACCACAATCTTACCTGATGGTAAGCGATGATGTGGTCTAAGATGTAGCACGAAGATCTAGAAGAAACCTATTCACTCTTACCTTAAAGAGGCCCGGATCGTATTTATTAGGAATAACAGACGACGGTAAAGTGTTCCATACCTTAGCCGTACGCATCAAGAACGTAGAACCAAAACGGTGTGTGCGAATGGGTGGTATATCAACCAGGTACGGATGGTACTGAGCCGTGCGCCTGCTTGTCCTTTGATGGAAGGGGGAATGGTGGGATCAGATCGTATAGTTGCTGGGAACTTTCCCCAAAATGTATTCTGTAAAAGATCGATAGGCTTGCAACTTTACGGCGGTGTTCGAGACTTTGGGTCTTAGTCTCTGCCATATGTTGCTCACCTATTAGCCTAAAAGCCCTACGTTCTATCGAGTCCAAGGTAGCGAGCTGGTATTTGGCTGAACCATCCCAAAGGTGGTCCAAATGGTCCAAACCATTTTTATAAAATAAAACTTCAAACTTTAATTAACAATTTGCTCATTATTTTAATTGTATTCAATTTAGGTACTTTTGTGTTCAGTTAAGTATTATTGTGATTATGACTTCTGACATTTGTCTTAAAATCATTTATAGTTAATTATTTATTTGACTCAAGTCACCGACATAGCCCGACGGATTAGCACGTTGAAGTGGCAATGGGCAGGTCATATAGCGCGCAGAACAGATGGCAGATGGGACCGGAAGGTTTTCGAGTGGAGACCACGGACCGGCAAGCGCAGCGTAGGACGTCCACCTACAAGATGGGCAGACGACTTGGTAAGAACCGCATGTCGGCGTTGGATGCAGGCCGCTTCCAACCGCAGTTCCTGGAGATCAATGAGGGAGGCCTTTGTCCAGCAGTGGACGTCCTACCGCTGATATGATGATGATGATGTATTTGAATTAATTTTATTGTATTATTTTATGTGACTAATTCTACGCTAAAATAACAATACCTACCCGTTCTTTGTTAAGCTCAACTATCATAAGTGCCTAGGTTTACATACAAGAAACGAATTGTGAACAAAATACGGATCTCCGCCATGATTGACATTGAACGACCTCCGTGGCGCAGTGGGCGAATAGCCGGCTGAGACGCAGGAGGTAGCGGGTTCGATTCCCGCCGCGGAACAAATGTTTGCACGATCTACAGATGTTTGTTCCGGGTCTGGTTGTTTCTCGATATATTATAAGTATGTATTTACAAAAAAAAAGTATATAAGTGTTCTATCAGTTATCTGGTTCCCATAGTACAAGCTCTGCTTAGTTTGGGGCTAGATAGCGCTGTGTGAAATGTCCAGCAATATTTATTTATTTATGATATTGTGTTGAACACCAATCAGAATGACACTTTTGAGCATCTCTGGTAACTATATTGATCAATGAGCGTCTAGAAAATCTAGTGTTTTCGTTTTGTTTACTCAAGTGTAAGGCCACAAGCGACGTCATGACACTGACAATCGTTTTGGTGCGAATTTTAAATCTAAAAACTACAATGTATTTTTAAAGTAAAACTACTTTGGCTTGGGGAGTAAGCTGGTAAATGCGTTACGAAAAGTGCGCACGGAAGTTGAGAGGGAGATATGAGTTCGTGAAGATAGAAAGAGAGAGAGTTACGTTTCGTGTATTTTTAAACGTTAATGTGCAAGTGCGATTTGCGTCTGTCCAGAACATACTGATCGACCTGCAGACGTGTGGACAATTTTATAAATTAATATTTTGAAAAAGAAGTTTTACTTCAGTCGTGTGGTCTAAAGGACACTCGTTTTTTTTTCTAGTAAACCTTTATTATCTGCAGAAGTATGTTATCCATCATAAATAATACACGATTCATCATATATCGTCATCCTAGAATAGTTTTTCAAAATTTGTCATCATGTCTATTCTATCGTTAGCTTTTTGATTCGACAGAAAAATATATTTTTAAGAATTCAATGACATTAAACATTTTTTCATTAACAGAAAAACAAAACAAAAATAAAAATACAAGCAAAGGCCAATCGTAGAAGTACAAAGGGTGGTCTTATAGCCATGAGCGACCTCTTCGTGGATAGTTGTAAACCACTTTTTAAACACCTCAATATTTTGCCCTTGGCTTTCATGTACATCAGGAAATTGTGCATTCTTGATAAACGATACCCTGGATACTTCAAGAAGCAATCAGAAGTACAGTGTAAACTCCATGTAACGTCACTCGTTTTAACGACAAACTCTCTAAAGCGTCGAAATAATTCGGCTTTGGTTGGTTTAGCTTGTCTTGCATACAATGGTACACTCTGTATAGCATTACACCCATCAATAACGACAACAATTTGTAATAAAAAGTTCTTTTTAAGTTGCCAAATTAGTAAAAACTGAGCAGCTGTGTATATCCTTTTGTCGTTTTATTATCCTAGACCATAATAAACTCTACTGTCGGCATCATACACACCAAACTTTCTAAGAAATCCGTTCTTTTGTTTACAAAATGGGATTGCTTGCACGTGTAGCTGCAGACTGTTGTTAGTAGAAGTGATGGATTTTATCTATACGTTGTCATATTCTTAGTAGCTCACAAAATTTCAAATTGTAAACATGGCTAGTAAGAGAAAATCACTGTGTATTGACGAAAAAGTTTTGATGATACGCGCGATAGAGGCGGGAGAGAAAATTAAATCAGTTTTTTATTGTAGGTACTATTTAACAAGACAAATCAGAAATAAACGTTTTCTTTTTCTAATACAGATTTTACTTCTCTCTATTTAACGACAACTCTCTATAACGTCAAAATATGTTCAGTCCCTTGAGTGTCGTTATATAGAGTTTACACTGTATTTATTAAAAAAAGCTGCCTCACATTGTGAAAAAGAAATGTTTATGTGAGTGTTTATAAAGGTGTATAAGAAATTGCCAAATACATTTAAGGAATTGCCATTTAATGTATACAAAACAAAGTTGACAAAATGGTTGACATTATTATTGTTTTATATTATTTATGAATATTTAAGCCATTCCAATGACTTTTAATTGACTTACTAGGTATTATGACATTTGTTTTTATTTTGTACTAGTGGTCCCGCCGAACTTCGTATCGGCTTGACATACATTGGCATAACGCGGGCTGTCAATATAAGTCACCCTGGTAGAATTGTCAATTGTTGTCCCCGGCCATCATTATGATTGAGAAAATGAATAACTTCCACAAATAATTCAATACCAAAATTAGCCAAATCGCTCCACCCGTTCTCGAGTTTTAGCGAGACTAATGAACAGCAATTAATTTTTATATATATAGACAATATATCTCGGGATAACTCCTACCGAAGCATCTGTTTCAAACGATATTCATTTTTTTTCACATCCTCTTTGACGATATTTGCAGCACGCATTCTGTCAATTCTATGTCAAACGTCATAAGGTTACATTATAAAAGCGCTAAGGTTAGATTATAAATAATTTTATATGGTGGTTAAGTATTCTTAAATTTTCTAATTTTGCGCGCAATTTTCTTAATTTTTTCTTTCATAAGAACTTTCTCCTGACAATAAGAAATACAACAAAAAAATAATTGGCCAAATTGCTCCAGGCGTTGTTGAGTTATGCGCTTACCAACACATTTTGCGATTCATTTTTATATTATAGATTGTATTGACATTTCTAATTTTATTTGCTTATTCCTGTACTGATACTGATAATATTTTTCGTACCACTTGCCCAAAAAAGTGACATTCTATGGCACAAAAAGCGAACATAACAATAGTCATTTTTAATCTGTTAAAAACAGGGAAAGAAAATTGTACTGAATTTCATTCATCCTCTAGGGGGAGAATGTGATTTAAATTTGGAATACTTACCGAAATTTATACTGAACTACATCTGTGTTTACACCATTGAGTTTGTATATAAAGCATTATACATCTTTTTGAAAAAGGAATACGCATTTATTATGCAGTTATGATTATTAAATAAAATTACGAAAACCGACGAGGCCGTATGAGCTTGATGCCTTTGCATTTCCGACAAAAAAATATTAGTCTAGGAATTTGCCGCGTTTTTGTTTTCTTCAAATACATAAACGTTAAGATTATTTTAATTTATTTTTACTTTTAATTGTCATTATTTTTAATAAATGCTTATCTCATATTATTATTGTGTTAATTTTTTCGCAAATGGTACGAAAAGTAAAGTATTTTCCTCGGTGATAAAGCTGTCTTAGTCTTGGGTGAACTAAAATCCCTCGCTACACTCAGGGCTCGTCTTAAATCCCTCGCTTCGCTCGTGATTTAAGTTTTTAACACCCTCGCTACGCTCGGGAGTAAACCTCGAGTCCATCGCTACGCTCGCGATTTAAATCGTCACCCGCGACAGAAGACACTGCTTTATCCCCTTGGTTAATAATCTACTATTACATGACATTAGACATTGAGTTAGTTTAAATCTGATTTATATATTAGTTTATATTTGCACACCATCTGTATGGTTGAATATATAAGGACCAACAAAATGTTACATCTAAATATATGTTCTGATTTCATCCAGACAAATTTGGGACGAACTGAGAATTATGGGACGGACTAGAAAATGCAATGGGAATGTACATTTTGTCCCAAGGGATGTATTTGGTCTAGAAAGGCACTAGGATACCAGCGCACTACAGGAGGTTGCAGCAATACCGTCAATGAGCTGAGGTAACAAAATCTTTGAGTGGCCATCTTGTCTCACAATTCGTGTTCGTGTCTGAAGCCACTAGGGCATTAGAACACTATAGAGAGTGTAATATAAACAGGCACATCAAGACAGCAGAGGAGAGAGCGAGTACCTAGAGCACATAATAATACATTTTGACGACCTCCGTGGCGCAGTGGGCGAATAGCCGGCTGAGACGCAGGAGGTAGCGGGTTCGACTCCGGCCGCGGAACAAATGTTTGCATGATCTACAGATATTTGTTCCGGATCTGGTTGTTTTTCTATATATTATAAGTATATAAGTATTCTATCAGTTATCTGGATCCCATAATACAAGCTCTGCTTAGTTTGGGGCTAGATAGCGTTGTGTGAATTGTCCAGCAATATTTATTATTATTATTTTACAAAAATCTAACTACCGATTTCAACGTTACTCGGAATATTTACAATGAAAGCTCAGAAATAGAGCACGTGTTATCTTGCCTGTGATCTCTAATACTACCCTCACTGTTATACATGAATTGTTTGCCGTTTGTCTGTGGGGTATCTTCAAAGTCCATGATCAGATCAGTTGAACACTGATAAGTTCCCAAAAAGATATTCGCTTGTGATTTCAAAACAATTACTAAATCGTGAATGATCGTGACGCATGCTACCCCGAAACACTCAACGTCCTTCTGTGGCAACTCTTTTGAGGTGTTACTGTCTATGTCTATGGAACTCTCTCCCTACTCAAATTAATTCGCTACACTACTGTAATGTATTTTGCTTATTTTTTTTCTCATGCACTCAGCTGGCACAACTTTTCATCCGACAATAGTTTTTTTCTGCTTAGCTAACTTATTAGAGCACCTCAAACGTTGTGATAACTCTTTGGTTTGGATTTGGACGCACAGAGTTCATTTCGAGGTTCTTTTTAACCCCCTCCCCCCCCCCCCCCATTTCCCTTGCCCCACTCAATGATTTAGATGCACGATGGCCTAAGTGCACTAATAGGTAACGTACAGTGGTTTTTTTATCAGATTAGATAATACTTGGCGATACAACCTTATTTCACGAGTTAAATAAATTAATAAATAAATATAAATAACGACAACAAAAGCGTTTCATCGCTAACTCTGGTGAGGCAACTCTGGTATGGAAGCCTTTTTCTAAAGTTTTCACGTTAGAAGATACTTATGAATGTTTAGGCCGATTAGACACAGCTCGATGGTACAGCTTTCCCAGAATATAAAGTTGCAAGGCAATGGAAAGCTTTGGAATGGGTTGAGCAGGGTGACAAGAAACGACTGCCTGGGCAACACAACGGCAGGCGCTGGTGGCAATGGTAGACCGGGATCTCTCGCTGCCGAGCATAATTCAGGCTATGCTTAGCAGCGCTAGAGCCTGGGATGCCGTAATCGCCTTCTGTGACGAAGTTATGTCTCCGAAGGAGGCTGCGGAGCGTATCAGAGAAGATGATCCTCTCGCTGAGCCGCTCCGCAGACGAAAGACTGGAAGGAGGCGAAGACAGTTTCTTCGCCTTCTTCAGCTCGATGGAGGCCAGCAGGGTTCGGGTGCTGGGAGCACTGACCTAGCATCGCACAGGCCTCCTACGCTGGGGAATGTCCTCCATATTCCAGGACATTCCTCTCCCTCCCAGGAGGGGGACGGAGGGGTCCGCTTAAGGCGGACATTAACCGACAGGGCCGCGGTTGAATCCAATCGGGACCCCGTGACCTTGTCAGGTGCTAGTGCAGCATCGAACCGCTCATCCGATGGGCGGTTTGATGATGCACTGGCACTGAGGTGAATGAAGGAATATCGGTGGGTTTTTAGTCGGTATGCCGTTGGTTGATAGCCTGCGAAGAGTCCGACAGACCCTGTTAGCTCTCCCCGAGTTGAAGGACATGCGTAAAGCATTTTCGCATCGCAAAAAAAAAAGGGTGACAAGAAACGTATAAAAACAAAAACAACTGTACCAGGGCCACATATTAGCGCAACAGGTTTGCTCTTGCAGATAATTTATGAACAAATCATGTTAAGAAAAACAAACCAATCTGACTAGGCAAA
Organism: Philereme vetulata; assembly: GCA_918857605.2. Taxonomy (NCBI): domain Eukaryota; kingdom Metazoa; phylum Arthropoda; class Insecta; order Lepidoptera; family Geometridae; genus Philereme; species Philereme vetulata. The sequence goes on from OU975482.1 coordinate 4,604,628, forward strand.
CATGAGGCAAACAAAAAATAACGTCACGAAATTCCGTTTCGGCATATAGAATCGGAATTTCGAAGGCATCCATACAAATTCGGAAGAAAAATCGAACGGAAAATTACGTACGTGCGTAATAGTTAAGGTCCTTATTATAGAATGGATTTGCTGCCTTCGAAATTCAATACTCCGACACGGAATTTCGACTGTCTGCATCGGCCTTAATCCTATGTGTATGAGTGTACAACATTTTTATAGAGAACAATAGAAAGCTTCGGTATAATAAAAACACACGTACTAGGGTATAAGAAGAGTATGGAAGTTGAGAGAACTTTTATGAATGAAAGCTTTGGAGGGTGATGTTAGGTAGGGATAGTCATATCAGAGGAAATCATACACACGACTGACGAGAGAATAGTTTTAAATTCTCATAGAATATTTCGTACAGCTCAGAATTTGATTGATGTACAATTTTAAATACTTGCTCCTTAATATTGTAAAAAGCATAATCATACGTTAGCAGTTAGACAAAAATATGTAACCATTGCTTACATAACTCTATTTCACACTTGACAGGCTTTAATCTTTTGTGTACGTTGAGACTTACAAGCTTTCGACTTACAAGCTACCACGATCGGTAAGTCATATTTTTCTGATAGAACAGTATTTATTTTTTGAATTGTTCGATCAAATAAAAATTATTAAAAGAAATTAGGAACCATTTCCATTATTTGTAAATCATTAAAAACTTTGTTAAATTTAGTGTAATTTGTGTATTGTTTAGCTAATAAAAGCTTTTTTGTAGAAAACACATTCCATAGTAAAAGCAATTAAAAGAAGACCCTAAATAAAAGATTTATTTTCACATACACTAACCTTTTAGCGCCATCTAGGATACAATGAACGAACGACGTTTTATGAGCGCCATCTATGAACGGAATATACGGAACTACATTACTGATTCTGTCAAACAATGCGCCAACTTTGAGCAGAAACGTCACTTTCCGTAGGAAAATACCAGGTAATCATAACATTGTAAGAGGTTAAACGTTTGTTTAACAAAATGTGTACAGAACATCGTTGTTATAAGTATCCATATTGGTTTTTCGTAGCAATATCTCGTAGCATACACGTTCGGTGAGCCCAGCTTTAAATATTCTTGTAACGAATGCTGACGTCAGCAAAGTAGAAGTCAATGTTCCATAGTGAAAGCATCAGAATATTTAAAACGGTGCATTCGTAGTCCTCCTATGCAGTAAAAGCTCTGACTAGAGGTATCAAAAGTTTAACAAAAGCGTTGGACTACGCTGAGACGTCACGTTACGCAGGGAAAATACAAGGCTATTATAAAGTTATGAGAGGTTCACTCATGTTATGCAGGTGTGAGTGGCATCGCATAACATTCTTGTAGTGAGCACGTAAGCACAGCGGCGTACGATATCCCTAAAACGCTGAAGTCAGCTAAAGTAACATTACAGTACGTACTAAAACCAGGCAATAATGATTGTGTAAGAGATAAGAGCACGTTGTGAAAGCTCACTATTCGTAGCATTTTCGTAGCAAGGGTTTGCTTGGTCTACGAGAATGCTACGGATATCGCTGCTTCAACACTAGCTCTGAAACGCTGACGTCAGCGAATGAAACGTCACGTGACGTAGCGAATATACCAAGCAAACATGACACTAAGAGAGGTAGTTGGTGTAGGCACTAGATGGGAGTGAGGGTGGTGTGAGCGTGCATCCCTCGCCTTCGCGCAACACCCAAATGCGATTGTACTTAGGTACATACTAATGCAGGTAGATTTCTATCGATGACAGTGGAAATGATAGTGGCTGAGATACATAGGTCCAGGGTAGTTTTGGTGATAACTATGGATTTGTTCTGGCTCGAATCATACTTACTTTTTTTAAGTAAAACTTTTTACTTACGCTTGACTTGGGGAGTAAGCTGGTGAATGCGTGACGAGAGCGTTATGAAAAGTGTGATCGGGCGAGGCGAACGAAAGTTGAAAGGGAGATATGAGTTAGTGAAGATATAAAGAGAGAGAGTTACGTTTCGTATATAACTGTAAGGGCAAGAGAGAGACTTGCGAACACACATTTTCTTTCTCTCTTTCTCTCATACCCAGTTATGTTTCGTATATCTAAGACACAGTGCAGGCCTATTGTCTATACCACACTGTAAGAGCAAGAGAGAGTAGTGCGCGCGCACATTTTCTTTCTCTCTTTCTCTCATAGCCAGTGCATGATCCATATTTATCTCAGTCAGTAGTTCTTTTGCGAGTTTGCTAGCGTTTGTAATTTTGTTGCGTAACATCTTTCCTCTCTGTTTGTGGGAGTTATTTTGGCAAAAGGGACGGAAATATGTTACAGGAAACCGGGGAAGCGCGCGCTATTTGATTTGACCAATGAGTGCGCGCGGTGGTCAGATGATACACATCAAAGGTACATATGCGACTACTATAAGACTCGTAGTTTTTTTTTTCTAAATCAAACACGGCTAATATTTCAATGGGTGACCATTATCGGCACTGTAAAGTTGGAAATCGTGATTGTAAACAGTCAGAGGAGACTAAGGTCTCTGACTCACAGTCACTACGAAGTTACTGTGGACCCATCAGCCAGATAATCGTACCTAAGAGCCTAGGCTGTTTTATATGAGACGTGTACAAATCTTATCTTTTTAGGGTTCCGTACCCAAAGGATAAAACGGCACCCTATTACTAAGGCTCCGCTGTCTGTCTGTCTGTCTGTCCGTCTGTCACCAGGCTGTATCTCATGAACCGTGATAGTTAGACAGTTGAAATTTTCACAGATGATGTATTTCTGTTGCCGCTATAGCAAAAAATACTAATAATAAAATAAATATTTAACGGGGGCTCCCATACAATAAACTCGATTTTTTTGCTTGTTTTAGCTCGATTGATAACGGCAACGGGTAGACGCTTGAAATATTCACAGAATATTTAGTTACATATTCACTTTAAAAATGAATAATTAAATTAAAATAAAACAAATATTTAAGGGGGGCTCCCATACAACAAACGTGATTTTTTTTACCTTTTTGGATAATGGTACGGAACCCTTCGTGCGCGAGTCCAACTCACACTTGGCCGGCTATTTTTTCTGTTTTTGTCTGTAAGATCATTTAAATATTTTTGAAACAGACAGCCAAATTAAAGGTGAATACCACAAGAAGCATCAATTCGAGTGTTGGAACTATACCGCGCTGAAACTTACCTTCCATGATATCCTGTTTGCCTGGTAGCTATATTTTGCTGTTTTGTTGGCAGTAGTCCTAATAGTCGACAATGTGGAATTATATTCCATACCTGCCCCGCGTTCGTAAATAGTTATTTTTTATACAAGAGTGCAAAGTTGCTTTTTAACCGCGTGCTCAATTTTGATGACCGAGCAAGCGAAGGATTCTAAAATTTAATCACGAGCGCAGTGAGTAATTCAACAATTAGAATCCTGAGCGTTAGCGAGGGAATCAAATGAGCACAAGGTGAAAAATCTTTGCACTCGAGTGCAACACGTAACTTTTCATCCCACCTCAGCGAGGAAATGACTTAATTAAAAAAAAAGTATACACCAAGAAGGTTCCGAGTCTGAGTTTTTAACAATTTAAAAAAGGTTGTATGATAGATTCGGTACCATGGAGGTAGAAGTAAATAGGTTTAATGATGTTTTGAATTTAAAAACTTAATGCACACGATGTTCTAAATTCAATTTACTTTATCCTCTAGCTAGCGGATAAAAACGGCTTTTGCATTCAGATATCGAAGAACAAAAATACTCTTTCCGAGATGGAGGGGGAGGGGGGGGGGGGGATGAAAACGAGTTTTCGTACTTATGTCTAAAATTGTATGGTTTGCCTAGTAAGATTTGCTACGTTACGTGGTACGATATTCCCATAAACGCTATGTTTTCATAATAAAATGAGCGTATCTGATACATTTTGTTACATTACAAAAATAATTAAAAAAAACAATTTGCATCGCGTTAGTACAACTATAAATAGTAGTAGGGCTTTATTTTCAAAATAAATTAATTAATATTTTAAATTTCCTTGAGCAAGTGACTCGTACGCTGAGTCGCTACGGACGAGCTAACAGACGGCGCCGGCGCAGCTACACCCGTAGCGTCTCGTAGCTGAAATGCTACGAGAACTTATCTAAATTGCGACAAATAGTTGTCTTTAGTCATGTTTCGTGTTGTAATCCTGTGGCGATTAGTTTAAATCGTGTACACCGGACCAAATAAGCTAGTGTAACCGCTATAAAAAGTACAGTGGTCACGCTGTAAAACAAAATTGAAAAAATCTACAACTGATTTCCAGTTCAACGTAAGTCTAAACAAAAAAACGTTGAGAGTCGTTTTTTTGTTTAGACTTCTTAATATTTAAAAATGAAATGTAAGTGGCAAGGCAATGCAAGGCTTTTATTATTCCCTAAATACGGACCAATAATAACAAACTTATTAATATACCTAAAATAAAATATGATGACCAAGAGATATTTAATATTGATGAAATATTGTTTTCTCTCTCGACGAATATTCGGTAATAGAAAGAAAGAAAAGAAAGAAAGAAAATATATTTATTTGAACCCACTTGACATCACACACAATAAAAACAAAGGCAAAGTCAAGATTCACTCAGACAGACAATACTGGTGTTGCGTGGGGACAAAAAAGTCCCTGTCTCAGCATAAGCTGTTTCGTACCACGGTGGATACGATGCAGCACTGGTTTTCTGACAGGGCCTAGGTGACGATAGTATATTATGATACAAGTCAGCCGTAAATCAGCCGAGTGTTTAGTGAGCAAGTTGCTCACGAGTTTCAGTGAATTATAAGTAATTTGATAATAATAAATGTGTTTTCGTCTTAATTAGGGATACATTTATTTATTTAAAAATGTATTAGGATTTTCAGCGGCATAAAACCTCTTTGTTGTTACAAAAACTGTGTTACCCGGTTAAATTAAAAATGCTCTGATTACTCGCATATAATTTGCAGTTAGGTAATAACTTAATTTGTAGGGATAATTCTATTATGCACTAGTGTGTAATATTATTACACACGCGTGTGTTATAGTTCGGTTTATGACCCTAATAACGATGTACTATGGCTCACTTTACGAGCAAGTGTGTTGAAAAGTTATTTTTCGGTACAGACAGACAATTTCTTTTAGGAAATGACGTCAAGGTAGCTAGGTTTCAAAGCCGGCAGTGACACTCTACGACCTCCGAGTACCAGGGTATTAGAACAACGTAGGATACGGTTCAAACCGCTATAGTAGAGTTGGGGTGGCTGGCCAATGCAGGGTAAACAAGGCCAACTTCATCCCTCGGAAAGCGCCATCTACATCTATGACAGTTTCTATTAAAAAATGTTTGTAACAAAATGTGGCTATCGCGGGATGCCCGGCAGATGAAACATCTAAATTAATGGTTATTGAAAGAACTGGAAATGGGAAAATGGGTTGAAAAATGCGACCTGTATGCGAGAAGAGAGTAGACAGATGAGCAAAAGCACTTATTGGCCAACCTCGAAACAAAAACGCTTCACTTGAAATCTTAATATACATAAAACAGGCCAACGACCAAACGTCAAAGTCAAAGTCAAAATCATTTATTTATTAAAATCACAGGATCACTTTGAAACGTCAATTTTACTGCCTGTTCCTTCGCGACCAAGCCAGGAAAGAAAGGCAAGAAACAAGGCTGGTTGTTTTTTTAATGATCCTTTTACAATACAGGAAATAAATTACGTCTAAATTGTAACATTTTGACCGAGTTGGAGCAATTTCAATCCCAAGCTTCTCTATCATCTAAATAATCCGATATTTTATTGTAGGCTTTTTATAAAGATTTTGTTTAATTGCGTTTTTAAATTTGTTAATTTTTGTACATCACTTGGGAGTTTGTTATAAAAGCGAACACCTTGCCCTTTAAACGATTTACTAACTTTATGGAGTCTACAACGTACTTGGAACTTGGGAAAAATAATCCGAAACATCTGACATCTTACCCCTATATCATTTTATTATAACAGACATCGCCTATTGGACGCATAGAACGATACGAGTCGGTTTTACTGCCCAGGCGTGCTAATAGATGTTTCACATCTAAAATTCTAGGGACAAATTACTAAATAATATGTATCTACATGTACGACGGTTATGATGGGAATTATTTCACTTTATTTTAAATATATGAAATACTAGCTGTTGCCAGCGGCTTCGCACGCGTGGTTAGCCAATAAAAAGTAGCCTATGTGTTAATCCAGGTTATGATCTACGTACATACCAAATTTCACCGCAATCGGTTTAGCCGTTCCGGCGTGAAAGAGTATCAAACATCCATACATACAAACTTTCGCGTTTATAATATTAGTAGGATAATAAGAATGTCCTTCTTAAATAAATGTATTTCAAAAACGAAAGCAAATCAAGGTGTGTAACTTAACAATTTCCCTTAAAACTGTAATGTCACCCGTAGCAAGAAGCGCCACCCTACTACCCCTCACGACTAGGAAATCATAAGTCTATCAGTGGTACATACACAAATTACTCAACGTCAAGGTTTCATAGTAAAAATACGCCCCACTGCTACCCCGAGGAGTATAGTAGAAAATTATAGTAAAGGTCAATCAATCGGATCGTTTGTCCAGGCTTTTGGCAGCAGGGCCTCAAGTATACGACCAAATAGCCCTGGTAGCCCGAGGGCTCAGCTCTTTAATGCCGGTTTCACCAGCGTTTGGAACTTTCTATGGCAATTCTGCATTGTGGGCTTCCGCATATCGCTATATTAATTTCCTCCATTTTTATTCTTCATAAACATTGCCAATCGGCGAGCGGTGTCGACACGGAAATGTAAGTTTAAGGTCCCTACGCTATCTCTCGTTTCCAGGAAATTACGTCACAGTGGCTGGCGTCACGGCGTCGTCACAGCGGCGTCTCGGCGTAGTCACAGCGGCTAAGTTCCATAGCAAGCAGGGCTACGCTACAAATCTACAACTTGTAAGGACTAGGAAAACATAACTGTAACAGAGGTACATTTTACAAATGCTGGGCTATTCTGAATAACGTCACAGCAGCGTCATGGCCGGCGTCCGTGGAGCTGTGGGCGAATAGCCGACTGAGACGCTGGAGGGTTCGATTACTGCTGCTGAACCAATTGGAGAGGGGGGGATTCTCGACACTTGTTACGAGAACAACAAATGTTCTACGACTTTTGTGAACTCGATGATTTTCGTTAAAGAATCACTTGGTAAAAATCCGCTGATTTTGGGTAAAATTCTGTTTATTAGCTGTTTTAAGTCAAAGAATCATAGTCAAACAATACGTTTGTATCTAGGGAAGGCGCAAAGTCTACAGCTAATTAAACTTCCGGAAGTTTATCTTGAAAAATTAAATGTCGGCGTAGACGAAGAAGGTTGCGGATTCGATTCTCGTCGCAGAATAAATGTTTGTATGATCTACAGATATTTGTTCCGAGTCTGGGTGTTTTTCTACATATGATAAGTATGTATTTTTAAAATAAATGAAAAGAAATAGGAATATCCATTTACGTATACGTATATAAGTATTGTATAAGTTAACTGGTTCCCATAATACAAGTTTGACTTAGTTTGGGGATAGATAGCGCTCTGTGAAATGGACATTATTTATTTATGTATTTAAATTATATGTATCCGGGACACCTTGTATATAGATTATAACAGTGTGTAATGCCCAACATAATTATTTTTTTGATTATTGTACATAACTTCTATTTATTGAAATTAGTTACAAAAAAAAACAATGCCACACTAAAAATCTGCAAGGACTAGAAGAGGTACATTTATGAAATGAAGAGTTATATAAATTACAATTAAATTATCCGAAGTCTCCCAGTAGTACCCTTTCGTTTTTCCATCTAGTGGCGGGCAGACTTACGCTGCGCTTTCCAGTGAGTGGTCTCAACTCTAGAACCTTTCTGCTCCAACGGCCGTCAGAAATCACGGTATTGTTACAGAGGCAAAGTTTCGTAGCTAGCGCCACGCTACGAATCTACAATCCATAAGCACTAGGAGATCATAACTCTAGCAGAGTCACAATAAACGATTGGTGGGTGATTCCAAAATACAGCAACGTCTCAGCGTCGTCGCAGCTACAAAGCTTCATAGCAAACAGCGCCACGCTACAAATCTACAATCCGTTAGGACTAGGAGCTCATAACCCTAACAGAGATATATTATTCTACTAGCGGGTAGTAAATAAATCACGCCTCGGTGGCAAAGTTCCGACACAAGCAGCGCCACGCTAGAACCTCCGGAGGCTAGGTAGACATAACGATAAAAGAGATTGGACAGCCCAAAGTTGGTACGCCTTAAAGTTCATATTGTTTTATTTGAACTGCTTTTCAGTTTGTTATTATATTTATTTCCGTTAATATTTTACTCTACTAAGTTACTAATTTTAAAAGATGATTATAAAGATGAATTTTAAACACACGTCTTTTATTCATTCGAATAAATCATTTACTACACTACTTTAATGCCAGTGTAATATAATCACGAATTATGTTATAGAATAGAATATATAGTTATTTTCTAAAAAATTGACAAGTAAAGAAACCGTTATTTCACAAGGGCGTAAGTCCAGTTATAGTTTGTGTCAGGGATAGGCGGCGCCACGTGGCATTTTCTAAACTATCAAACGTCACATTCACTGACGTCATACAAGGCTACGAAGCGCCCAAGTACCAGGCGTACATGCATGCATAGGAGGTCGCTCGTAGCAGACTGCCACGTGGCACATTTATTTACATTTTAGCACCATCTATGGGCATTTTCCGAAACTTCTAACCTTAAAACCTTAAACCATGAAACAACGCGGTCAGCGACGGTGACCGCTTTATTGTGTCTTGAACAAAGTGTCTATGAAATCCTGAGTTTAGGTTTTCTACGTATCCTCTATTTTTTATCTTAAAATTATATTATCTATATGGAAATATGTTTAAGTTCAAGTAGACAATTTAAGAAGTCATACAAGATGAACCTTTTTTAGCACAGACTAAAACAATACAAATATTTAAAAACTCTCTCAGTTAACGTTTCATGTGCTTTCAGTTATACTCCACCTATTAACATTTCCCTGAACTAAGAAAATGCTGATGTCAGTTAAGGTGACGCTATGATTTGATGCCTTAATACCAGGAGAACACGACACTAAGAGAGGTTTACATTGTAAATAGGATTCTGGTGGAGTACCAACTTCCTCTACGGTTAGTTCTTTTTTAATATAAACTTAATGTGTAACACCATAAGGTTGTATTCAATCAATTTAGTCACGTGGAATAGTGCCATCTATAATGATTTCCCAGAACTATATATATATAGCAGAGGGTGGTTCTTCCAAATAGCTTAGTTGAGGGTTGGATGCTTCCCCTAACTTTTGAACCGAAGGGTGAACAAATCCCAAATTACTAAAGTTATTCACTAGATGGCGGTAATTTTCAAAAATTTTAAAGTAAACTCCGCCATTCTAGCATCAGCATACATTCAACATCGTAGGTTCTCAAATGACCTATTTCCAAATCGATGACTGTAACTGCATCTGGACACCAATCCTCATCGAAATCGAGCACTTCGTCATAATACTCAACTGAACTGAATTGGTACTCACTGGCTCGTCTACTGTCTGTTTTATTTTGAACCGTATCATCTGTAGCTGAGGTCTCTTTTACGCTGGTTGTAGTTGCCGGATAGATTTCTTTTTCAATCGTTCCGTTATTTATAGTTTTTTCTGTAATTTTGTTTTTTTCTTTGCCAGGTTTTATTGAGGTTGTGTTTCTCTCGTCACTTGTATTAGGTTGAGCGTTTTTCAAAAAAAATTCGTAGTTACTCGTAGTTTGACATTTGTCATTTCTCTCTGACTCCAAATCGGTTTGGTTAAACGGGATGGCGTCAGCTGAAACATACTCGACTAAAGCGCCGTCCATTTTTAACTCCTTCCTATATCTTCTAGCTTCATCTTGAAAACACTCGCTCTTTCTAGAAAAGTCTGTATCCTTCAAATGTGCGACATGCCATTCTTCATCGTCTAGATCCTGAAGAAACCTTCTGTTTTCAACGTCTGAGTTTGAAACATGTTTATCAATTCTTTCTTTTTGAACATAATCTTTTTCGGAGCTGACGACTGTATCGCAAGTTATTAATAAAAACAATGAAAGAAAATGCAGTGTAAATACTAACATTTCTATATCGAATCTACGTAATACTAAAAGTGTTGTTGCTATAGAAAAATATAATCAACTTGTTTTGGTACGCTCTATGCAATAATAATCTACTATATTTGGATTGAATTCATGATAAAGATTTTTGTAAAGAATAAAATGTGACATTGTAGGACTTTGCAATACAGGATAATAGGGCTTAATAACAGCACATTATAGGCCTCGTAACTACAGGATTGACGGATCGTTATCATGCGCTAACTAATCCATTCAACTCGTAACTACCCTACAAACGCTGGGAAAATACTTCAATTACCCTCCGTTAGGGCAGCCACTCGCTAAGGGTGGATCAGAGGATAGGCAACTTTATACACACTTTTAAATATCTTTTTATGTTCATTACGCATATTTATTTAATCTTTTTTGTTTCCTACTATCTATACTTGATTAAAAGTCCTTACTATCCAGCGCTGAATTCTACTTGTATTTTTACTCAATAAGAACCCTCTTTAATTTTGTTCCAAAATACTGTATATGGCCATAAGTTGTGCTCTCTGTGTCTTTGTCTCTGTCTAACGAGTCATCTCAGTAAACATCGCATGAGCCTTATAATTAACATTAATAAATAATAATAATGGTAAATAAATATTGCTGGACATTTCACACAGTGCTATCTAGCCCCAAACTAAGCAGAGCTTGTACTATGCGAACCAGATAACTGATTTTTTTGTAAATACATACATATAATATATAGAGAAACACCCAGTCACGGAACAATAATCTGTTGATCATGCAAACATTTGTTCCGCGGCGGGAATTGAACCCGCTACCTCAGCCAGCTATACGCCCACTACGGCACGGAGGTCGTCACATTGGATTATAACTTTAGATAACTACAAGTTAGGGGTCCTCAAGTCGCGAGTGAATAGGCTGCACCATCGCTTACCATCAGGCGAGATCGTGGTCAAACGCTAGTATATAATCACACTAAGATTATAAATGTGAAACCTTGTATATTAGTTTATTTGTTTGTAGTTCAATTACTTCGTAATGGCTGAACCAATTTCAATGAAATTTGGTGTATTGATATATTACTACCTGGAATCAAACAAAGGCTACTTTTTGTTGACAAACAACACGTGCAAAGCCGGTGGCGGAAGCTAGTTTATAATAAAAAAAACTTCATTTTGCACACTATGTAGACTAAAAATATTATTTAATTATTATTATGTATATTTTATTAATATATTTTAATTAATATATTTTTTAAATAAGTCTAAGTATGTATATATAAATAGCAGTGAGTATTTAGGTTCATTTATTTATGTAATTTTCAGTTATGTATTTTTTTATATCATTAGTATTTGTGTGTATGCAGATGTAGTATGTTAAGTACATCATTACACCCCAAGTAATGTCCACACAGTCCTCTCTCTCTTCCCAGCTATGTCGTTCTTCTCCACTTCGTTCTATCCTTGACGTCGTCAACAGAAACTTGCACTATCTCATGTCTTTTGACACTACATCTCTCCACCTTGTCTTGGGTGTTTGGTCTAGATCTTCGACCGGGGATGGAAAGTTGTAGTGCCAAATTCCCTACGTAGTCAGGTGGCCTCCTCTTCACGTGACCGTACCATCGCAGGCGACTCTCCTGCATCTTGTCAGCGATGTCGCGCACCCCCAGGCTTCCTCGCACGTATTCGTTACGGATTTTATCGAGCCTGGTGACGCCGCACATCCACCTCAGCATCTTCATTTCGGCGACTTGGATGGTATGTATGTTCTTCTGCGTTACGGCCCAAGTATCACTTCCATAGGTTAAGACTGGTCTTATGATAGTCTTATGAATGTCCACACAGTCCATTCCATCCAAAGGTTGTCTGTTAGAGATCGCTATTTAGCGATAATACTGCCAATTTTATCCATAGATTTACGTAGTTATTTTTTTATTTGTATTTGTTTCATGGTGTACAATAAAAAATGATTTTAATCTAATCTAAAAATTTTAATATTATGACAGTGGAAAATAAGAAAATAACATGATTTGTGTATGATATATATCCCGTTTTAATTAAATGACATCATATTCTGTCTATTCCAAATCAAAAATGATTGACTGCGATTTGACTTTTAGTGGTAGAAAGTGGGGAGGCGGGGCCATGATTTGTGTAAAGAGGAAACTTGGGGCTTATATACGTGAAGACTGGACATCTTCTCCCACGGACCTGGTGTGGGTTACGATTCTCGCTCGTTCTTTAAATTCTGAGTCAAATCTACATGTAGCATGTACTTACATTACTGGTTATCTCTCCACACAGCCCCGTGATATTAATGGCTTCCTTGGTACTCTAACTAAAGCTTTAAACACTTATCCTTCGGATAATTTCATTATATTGGGGGATTTCAACTCACCGTGCATTTCTTGGCATTCCGATGGTCCCACTTTTCGTCGACAAGGGGCGGTTGAGATACAAGAATTAGCCATTAAATTAACAAACCGTATGAGCTACTACGGATTCTCTCAGTTTGATCTCACTCTCAACGCAAATGGTAATACAATTGACCTGGTGTTTGGTAACTTTTCCGTGGAGTTGAATAAATGCAGCAAACCCCTTCTTGAGGAAGATCCCGCTCATCCAACACTGGAAATCTCAGCTAATGATATCAAATGTAAACCTATCAAATCTAAGCAATCAATTAAATACAAATATAGACGGGGTGATTACGAAAATTTAGTTTTACACATGAATGATATACCTTGGAAATCAATACTTTTAGAGGGGAATATTGATGAGGCCGTCCAATGCTTTTATGATCATCTTAGTTTTATCATAAGCAAGTACATACCTAAATCTACACACGGTTCAGGCCAGAGCTATCCAATATGGTATTCCAGAGATTTAATCACCCTAATAAAAAGCAAATCTAAAGCTCATGCTCGCTGGAAGCGTTTCGGTAATCGACGTGACTATGAAACATTTGCAGATCTGCGCAGGAGGTCATGTCACGAAAGTGCTATGATACCTTTGTCGATGGCCTCGCTGTTGACTTGAGGAAAAATACAAAGCTATTCTGGTCTTTTGTTAAATCCAAGCGCGGAATGAAATCAAACTACCCCAAGCGTGTTGGCTATTGTAACCAGAATGTTTCTACTGGCAAGGATATTTGTACAGCCTTTAATGACTTATTTCTTAGTGTTTTTATGCAACCAAAAGCCCGACATCGATCTGCCCCCACCAGCCTCCGGTTCGAATGATTACATACATAGTCTCTCTTTTTCTTACGATGATGTACATAAAGTATTAAACTCTCTCGATAAAGATAAAGGGTCTGGCAGCGATAATATTACGTCTTTTTTTGTAGTCCGAGCTGCGTCTGCCCTAGCTGAACCATTAAATATACTCTATAATAGATCACTCAATGAGGGTGTTTTCCGCCAAAAATGGAAAGAGGCTCTCATTGTGCCCGTACATAAGAAAAGCTCTAAGCTAAAAGTTGAGCATTACCGTCCTATCTCTATTCTCAACATATTTAGCAAGGTGTTCGAAAAATTAGTTTATGGTCATATTCTTCATACCGTCTCCAATGCCATACCATCCGAACAACACGGGTTCTTGAGAGGTCTGTCAAATGTAACAAATCTTTCAATATTCACTAACTTCATACAAAAATCAATAGTTAAAGGTTTACCTTTAACTATTGATTTTTGTAGATGTGATCTACACGGATTTCGAAAAAGCTTTCGACCGTGTAGATCACTTCATATTGGCAAAAAAAACTTCAGCATCTAGGCATTCATGGAGATCTGCTGAGATGGGTGGAGTCCTATCTGTCTAGGTGTTCTCAAGCTGAGGTGGTCGGGGGATATCGCTCTGAATTCGTAGGGATATCCTCTGGGGTACCACAAGGCTCACATTTAGGACCACTTTTCTATGATATATACCTATATGATATCTACACATGTTTCAAGCATTCCCAGTACCTCATGTATGCCGATGACACTAAGATTTTCCTTGTCGTAGGCAGATTGGATGACTGCAATAGGCTGCAGGCAGACTTTAACAACCTTAATGACTATTACCAAAGAAACAGAATCAACATAAACAGTAATAAATGCAAAATTATCACATTCTCTCGGAAAAAACATAGCATTAATTTCTCATACTGTATTCAAAATAGTCAAATTGAAAGAGTTACATTGATGCGTGACCTAGGGATTCATCTTGACGCTAAGCTTACTTTTTCTGAGCATGTAGATATCATTACAGATAAGGCGTACAAACTTCTGGGCTTCATTAAGCGTACATATCAAACTATCAACAATGCCGTATGCATTAAATGTATCTATAATGCCTACGTGAGAAGTAGCCTCGAGTAGCTGTATATGGTATCCATACTATATAACTTACACCCAACGCCTTGAGCACGTACAAGAAAAATTTATCAGGTTCCTAAACTATAAGACAAAGAAGTACTTTAAAAGTTACGAGGATGGCTGTTTCTACCACAAGCTTATGACTCTTAGTGATCGTCGAATGGTGATGGACATGATGTTTTTGTATGACATTGTACACTCGCGGATAGATTGTCCTGAAATAGTTGGCCAGATAGGACTCTCAACTCCATCTTATAGAACACGACACACTTGCTTATTCCACATACCTACATGTCGCACCAACTATTTACAGAATTCTGTTTTTGTTCGTATTGTTGCAACCCAAAAGAAGAAATTCAAAGATATTGATATATTCGATTGCTCAAAGCCTACCTATAGAGGTAGGATTATGAAAGCATTACGTGGTAAATCTTAAGGCGTGGTGGTGGATGGGAGCTTTCTAGTGCGGTGGAGGGGATTTGCCTATTTTTTCCACATGTTTTTTATAATACCTACCTATGAAATTGCATGCGTTTTATTTCGAATTTTCTACACTTAAACACCTACCAACCTTGGGTTAATTGAAACGTGTTTTTGGTACATATTTCACCTTTTAGAGACGAATTTTTTCTTTTTTCTTTGCTCAGTCTTTATTTTCTAACACAATAATTTCACAATAGATTCTTTTTATTATAAGTGCAGTGCACAACTGACTAATACTATTTTGATTGTAACTTTAAAATAGGCTAACTAGGCTGTTTTTCTTTTGTTTTTGTTCCCGACATCTTTTCTTTACAATGTTCAAACGTAGAAACCTGTTATTAGCCTTACGTTTAGTTCTAAGCTATTTAACCAAACAATTTGTATCGCCGTTGGTTTCTCTAAATAAATAAATAAATAAAAATATCAAGTCTCTTACTGCTTATAATTCAAAGAGTATAAAGTGCCAGCCCTAATCACCGCCCGCCCACTGCGAGATCAAAACAGCCCAATTACATCTCAGCACGACCCTTTAATAAACCGACAATCCGAAGTAAAGATAAATAATCACGAGTCAAAACGAAAAGCCCTGAAATTAGCATCTCGTTTGAATAAATAGACGGATTATTTCACTGAGATACACGAAACAACATACCGCGTTGAAATTTCAAGTTATCTGGACACACGGTAGTGATTTAGCTAAGTTCGGTAAAAAAATATTATTATTAAGATACATTAATAATACAAACTAATAATGTTACTATGTTACTGGTGGTAGAGCTTTTGTGAACGGGCTCGAGGAAGTGGGCACCAACGCCTTACCTTTATCTGGCGCCAAATAGCATTACTTGTGCTGCTGTGTTCCGGTTAGATGGTAATGGTATGTTCCTGTAATTACTGGCACATAGGCATAACAGCTAAGTCCTATAGTATGGCAACGTATCCACATAGAGATCAAGACAACTAATAGCTTGTTTTGAATTCTATGTGGATATCCATCGGCTACTTAACATCTGGTGGACTGCATGCTCGTTTTCCATATAAGTAGAATAATAAAAAAAGATTGTCATACCTAACAGTCTAATAGTTTTGACCTCATATTAGTGGGTATCAGAATCTTTTTAAAAGCTTTTTATGAACTTGCAATGTATGTATGTTTGTCCAGGTGGTATCTTGCAACTGAATTTTAAACTCTTTCCTCTCAACCGATTGAACTGAAATTTGGAATACGTATGTAACATCGGTGACAATGCAATAATATTTTACCATGGAGGTGGTCTCATGATGGAGACGGATGCTAGACAACGGAACTTCTGAATGGATTATAGTAGGCTACTAGTGTTTGGGCTCATTTGAATCTGCTGGTGATTCCGATTATGAATTTTATATAAGCTTGTTATGATAAAGTAATTCTCAACAAAATAATTAGATCATTATTATTGGTGAATGTCAATCGCTTGGTCCAGATCTCTCCTGATGGTAAGTGATGGTGTTTTTTTATACTACTTATATGACAAACAAGCATGCAGTCCACCAGATGTTAAGTGGCTTCTGCAGCCCATGGATATCCACATAGAATCCAAAACAAGCTATTATGTTGTCTTGATCTCTATGTGGATGCGTTGCCATACTATAGGACTTAGCTGTTATGCCTATGTGCCAGTAATTACAGGAACATACCATTACCATCTAACCGGAACACAGCAACACAAGTACTGCTATTTGGCGGCAGATAAAAGTAAGGCGGTCGAAGATAAAGATAAATTTATTTGCTTGGACATAATGTGTAAAGGTATTAGTTATGTAGGTAAGTTTCAATTATATTCTGCCTTATATTCTAGTATGCAAATTTCAAAAATACAAAAATACAAGACGCTTGCGACGAAGATGGAGTACGTTTGCTTAAAAAAAACCTATTCACTCTGGACTTGAAGACTCTGAGATACTATGAGTACTAACTAAAGTACGTAGGTATATGATATCACAAACATGAGACCCGAACAAATTATAGCGAACCATATATGATGTGTCATTCGAGCGCACCACTGAAGTCGTCCTCATGCATGCATTACATATAACCTTTTAATCAATTTTCATTTATTGTATAGGATTTGGGGGGAAATATTTTCAGTATAGATTATTTTCTAAATTAGTGTTTTTAAAATGTACCTTCCATACTTATTTTAACCTGGCTGTTCGTGATATCGATTCTATCATCCAAATAAAATTGTCCATTGTCATTTTAAAGTAACGAACATACTTTTGTGCTGATATAGTTTGTGTTATATGACTTATATGTGTAATAAATAACTAAAATTACTTTTCTTCTCTATATACTTACTACTCAGAATGTTTAAGTTGTTCTAACACTGACTGTAAAAAAGTGGAATTTATTGCCCTACCATATCTCATGCCATCTCAAAATTCCTATCTCCATGATTCAAAGTCCCTCTGGCCTTGGCCAATGTTAACAACTCTGTAACAGATGCAAATTGCCAACGGTTGGCGCCACTGATTCCAAATGCCGCCATTTGCATAATTTGAAAATGGAGTGCTTGAAAATGGCGGATGATTGAAACACAACGACTGTTTGGAATCAATTTACTTTTGTTCTACAGTTTGTGTACGTAATATGTGATCATTTTCACAGTTATATCTTAACTAACTAAATGCATACCACGGCGTATAGTCAAGACATGACAAACAGAAATGAGGAGGTTAGGAACAAAAGGTTACATTAACACATTTTAGTTTTTTCAGTAAATTGAGTAAATAAATAACTAATCACTACTTTTTTGAATCAAAATATTACTAATTGTTCCGAAAGCAGATATTTAGATTGATTTTTTTATGAAACAAGTCTATTTTTGAAGTCAGATAAAAAAAACGATAATAACCAAATACGTAAATGTCACTTTTTGTTCCTAACCTCCTCACTTGTAAAGAGGCTCCCCTTATTCAGTGAAAGCAATTTTGTACATATAACTAATCTGTAATATGACAGATCAATGGGTAATCGGTGTAACTTACCTAAAACTAAAATCAAGTGGGTTACTTATCACTACTTTTTGCACGTATTCAAAATAAGGACAACAGTTTAACTATCTATCTACAATATTTCATAGTCCACATAATCCATGACCACTATACTGAACTACAGATATTGTATTAAAACATTTATCTTATGAATAAAAAATGAAAATAGCACTTCGGCTTATATCTAACAAATATCGATACACGATTATCTTTTTACTACCTACAGTTTATTCACAAATATTGCACAAATAATCTACGAACTAAAAATAATACGAAATAAACACTTATCGTGGCTCGGAGGGAATCTAAACTCTGACGGACTGAATCTAGGTTTGTCCTCTCATTCATGGGAACTTATCTACTTTACTGAGGCTAGTGATGTTAGTAAGTTCATCGTAGATTCATATTTGGCAATTCTGACCGACTCGAACACGTTATCATAAAGATCACTGGTTGTTCGTCTTTTCTTAGTAACTTTGGACACCGCCACTTCTGCGTAAACTATAATGTTCACAATATCTCTGGACGTAATCTGCCCTAAGACGGGCATAGAAGACCCAAAAGGACCCTACTAAGTTTAAATATGATGAGTCTTACTTACCATCTGCTGAATACATTTTTTGCTTGCCCCTCGTTGGGCGCCAATTTAAACAAATGTGATTATTATCATCTTAATTACTAAGACACTACGATCAATGACACTGTTGTAGACTGAGGTGGTCAATGTTCTCACATATGGCAGTGCATGTAAGCAGGGTAGGGCGGCAGAAGCGCGCACGCCAGCGGCAGTGCGTGGGCTGATATCTCCCGCTCGCCGCTCGCCGCTTGCGCCCGCAGCTGTTCTAAGCGGAGTTGATTCTGTCGCTTCCATTTTGTGCTAAAAAAAGGAAATTGTTATTAAAACAATAATGAAATCAAATGATTTATTTAGCCGGAAGTATGGTCGTTAAAGGTACTAAGTACAGTTATGATACAAACTTCCCCGTTTAACTCGGCATACAAACAAAAGATTTAATGAATGATGTTATACCTACATTAATTGTAATATTTGTAAGGAGAAATCAATTTATAACTACGACAAGCTGATCCGCCCGTGGCTGCGCACGCGAGGTTTGTGTATAAACACATAAACACATTACCCTTCTTCTGCGCAGTCGGTTAAAAAGTAGCCTTTGTCCCAATCCAGGTCATGAAAAAGTTACCGTGATAAAGTTACAAACAGATAATAATCTATTAGTTTCATAGATCACATACATTTCAAGAAGGTATAGTAAAAATTACACTTCCTGTGTTGCTTGAACTGTCGCCTAACATGGGGCCGATAGCCACGTCGGGTGCCAGTTATAATTTAGCACTCAATGATACTAAGTTGGGGTTATAAAATAATCTTGTTCTTACCGTCGGTTCTGGTACCAGGTTTTAACCTGCGTTTCGCTAAGGCTAAGAGCGTCCGCTACGTCGCCCCTGTCGGCCACACTCAGGTACTTTTGGCAGCGGAACTTCCGCTCGAGGTATGCGAGTTGCGCATGCGTAAATGCGGTGCGCCGCCTGCGAGGCTTGCGGCTGGAGCCCTGGTTAGACACCGGCCGGATAGAAGGACGATCTAGTACAAAATAAATAAACATTATTTTATGTGGAACGCCGACGGTCGCTGTTTTTCTTATCCACCTATGGTGCCCCACTTTTTTTTTATTTATTTATTCATTACAGAATCAACAGCTTTTGTTAACAATGTAAACAATCCTTATAACGAATGCTTAATTCCAATAACAGATTCTCAATTTATAGACTTAACTTTTAAGAAATTAGTCACCTAGAGGAAATGATTAAAAAACATATTACTTATTGTAATTAATTTTTCAAGGAATTTAGTAATTTACTGCTAGGCAAAGGTCTTTCCAGTTCTCTATCCTGTGCGATACTACACCATTCCTGCTCAAAGCCAACAAGATCATCTTGCCAACGCTTTCTTGGCTGACCGCGACTGCGACTTTTATCAGTCTTCCCGGTTGTAGCTGGCCCACCTATCGGGGTGCATTCAGTCACTGTTAAAAAAGATAATCTAGTTCTCTCTGATGTGCAATACCTGTGTGCTCCTGTGTGTCTCGCTGTGAGTTCCCTGCCATCACAGACGCAAACCCAGCCAGTAACTGCGACTGAAACGACCCTTTAGTTAGATCCATCGACCTGCCGTACAGACTTTCTGATAATGGGCCCATGTGTCTGAAACTATCGTTACCCTCATCTTTGTGGCTATGCCCATCTCGGTCTCTGTCACTTCTGTACAATTGAAAAATTCCACCTTCGTAGAACTTCACGCGGTCATCGGTTTTACGCTCAAACTCATTTTCGTCTTCTTTGTAAGGAGAGTTGAAGTTGGAAGATATTCGATTGTTTAAATTGTACTCTATTGGAGACGAACGTTCATCTTCCGCGTCTGTCTTTTTGTAGTTCTCTGAAGTTATATCATAGTGAGCATTTTTTGTGGTGGATGTTTCACTACAATTATCACCGACAGAGATATCGTCTTCTTCGATATCCGATGTTTCTATGTTAGGACTCGCCGGTGATTGTCCTCTGGTATCCTGATTGTCCTCGCTTTGAACCGCTCCTGGATAACAAGACACGTTGTTACTGAGATTTCCTTTAAATTACTGCCAACAAAGAAGTTTAAAGCATGTTGACACTATAGCCCGACACTTATTCAGAGTACAAACGGAACGCGCACAAAGGCGAGAGACCTCGCGTATAAAGACCTCAGTTTTAAAAAAGGAACGGCCATAGACACGGATTTCTGCTCTAATTAATGCCTCGGGGCGTTCCGTTTCGCTCTCGAGCAATTGAATACGACCTCCGTGAATGGTGAGTTTTAACGCGCGCGGGAAATTCTTGTCTATGGCTACGTTTGTGTCTTTTAATTTGCGTGAAAATGGTGAAGTGAGGGCATTCAGCATTCTGCCAACGCGGTCGCTTTTCATGGTTTTCCTGCTAAACTTTTGTGCGGCTGTGGTAATGGCGGCCGTATCGCGATTACTTGTTATATCGCGGGGATCCATGAAGAGGCGGGAGCTCGAGTATCTCGTTATAATTTCGCATAAATATGTTTTAGCGTACACTTTTCGTTCGAGAGAGCACGAGAGGTGGATCTTAATGTTAACGCACGAATTATCTTCAGCAAAAACATCGTTAGTGAGTGGTAGGTATCTATCTGTTAACTCTTAAAGAACATTTCGAGATATTGAAAGCACTTTTTAGTCAGTAAGGTTTCGATTTAAAATAAATAATATCATGACCATATTATCCATAGAAACATTGATTATCTTATTTAGGACACATTCGTCAGATTGCGCATTCTTTTGCGCTTGTGTTGTATTTTAGAAGGAACGGACGTCAGTTCTGGTTATAACGCTCGTCAAGCCATGTCAAAGGCGACATTCAAATTCAAAAAATTCAGAATTGTTTATTTGGTACTATTAACACAATATATACAAGCATGTTAATAAACGTTGGCAACTGCTAAAGTTATATAAAACTGAGTAACAGTGCCAGCGCCCTCCTCCTTAACATAAATATAAGTTCCTAAAAGTATTGTGGTACAAGATAGGATACAGATACAGTACGGTACAGATACAGTACGGTACAGATACAGTACGGTACAGATACAGTACGGTACAGATACAGTACGGTACAGATACAGTACGGTACAGATACAGTACGGTACAGATACAGTACGGTACAGATACAGTACGGTACAGATACAGTACGGCACAGATACAAGATATAAACAAATCAAGTAAAAATAGTAAAAAAAGGGATTAAAATTACAAACTAAAGTCTTAAAACCAAATAATGAAATAAAATATTACCATTTTGTGCGACAACAGCGGTATGGGAGATTGGATTGGGGGAGGTATGGGATGTTGGAGGGATGGGATGTTGGGCGTAGGAGTAATTAGATACATAATATTTATGAATAAATACATAATTATATAATATATTATGTTATTTGCCAATATTATTAATAAATTCAATGTTACATTAGAGTTGTATTTGCTCGTACGAACTTTTTAAAACTGTTTTTACTTTAACGTTACAGGAAATAGAGACGTTGTAAGACAGACACCCAAGTAGACACTAAACTACCCTCCGGCGCGCTAAAACATGGCGCGTGACAAATTAACGATGTCCCGCTGCGCTCTTTACCATCGACACCCATCGCATCGCCGTCGGCGAATTCCAACTAACATGTCTTGATACTTTGGCAATGGCTAGTATTGAACTACACGTTATAGGCGCCAATTAGATACAAATAAGGCCATGTTCATTAGTCCTTGATGACGTCATATGCGATAATAATGATTATAATGATGATAGTAAGTAATGGCCGTAATCAAAATGGCGGAAATTATTGATAAGTGTATTATTATTTATACAATTGCATCTTTTAAAACATCAGGACAATCAACGCAACGTTTAACGTAGTAGGGGATGCGCCTATAAATCGTATAGGAGACGGTTTTTTTTATAAATATAGGATTGTAACGTATCAAAAATGATTCATTATTGGTCCAAACACTGATAAAAATCAGTGTTAGGACCAATAATGATTCGGTTCAATACGTGGACGTTCATCAGAGTGAATACGATCTGCTCCAAAGCCCGGCTTGCACATCGATCCCTAAACGTATTTATAGGCCAGCCATGTGTAAATTTGACGCATCTGTACTCTTTGACAACTCTTTAAATCATACTTAGCCACTAAATACGTTTAGGTAGGCATCGTTGCGCAAGTCGCCCTTAATCAGATTAAAATAGCAATAAGATAAAATAATAACTCTTCATTGAATTACCACACAAACAGAAATAATACAAAAATAAGTACTAGGCTAGAATAAATTAGTCAATACAATGGGCGGCATTAACGCTGAAAGCGATCTCTTCCAGGCAACCTTTGGATGGAGCAAAATTTACGAAGTTACGGAGTGCGGTTTGAAAGATACATTTACACATATATTCTTAGGTATAATAAAAAATATATGATAAAGTTTTAATCCTAATACTTAACGCGCCGGCGAACCCTGAGCGCAACTTCAATTCGGCCACGTCAAAAACTTCGGCCTGAATATTGCTATCCCTGTTTAGTGACGAAGTTTAGCCACGCAGAGCGACAGTGATAGCAATAGAACGATTCTAAATTTGATTAGATTTGTACCGTGTTCCGTAATACCAAAAATGATGACTGAAAACTTGTTGTATTTTTCTCATTTTGTTGTTATTCTGTAACTAGACGATATAATCTATGTTCCCATGACTAGGATACGTAAGATGTTGTTGTTTTTAATACGAAACAATTAGGTTGAAAATAGGTCTTTTATGACGTAAAAACATGCAGAATGGGATACGCTTCTATTTCATTTTAGGTAAGTATTTTGATCTAATATATGGTTAGGAACCTAGATAAATACTATTAAAATTAATATAATATCTTATTAAGGTAGAAATATGCTCCAATTAGAAATGATCTTGGTAGTACGTGTTGTATGGGCGATTGTCCCTCCGGTGCCCCCTTAATATACTTATAAAATAGACTAATATATAGGTATATACATATAGCAAACTATAGTAACATAACAGATAATAATAAATAGATATAATACGTAAATAAATAACGCTAGGAAGATGACATCGTCAGGTAATGTTGTTTCACCTTCAACTTGAAGGTGTGTAAGGACGATGACCGTCTTATTTTTTTTTATATTAATTATATGGCAGCCCATGGATATCCACATAGAATTCAAAACAAGCTATTATGTTGTCTTGATCTCTATGTGGATACGTTGCCATACTATAGGACTTAGCTGTTATGCCTATGTGCCAGTAATTACAGGAACATACCATTACCATATAACCGGAACACAGCAGCACAAGTACTGCTATTTGGCAGCAGATAAAGGTAAGGCGGTGGTGCCTACTTCCTCGAGCCCGTTCACAAAAGCTCTACCGCCAGTAAAATTCTTCGTATTTCTTCGCTATTGCAATTTACAAGATGAGTTCAAGAAATTCGTCACTTAGGTCATTTTCCCGCAACTATCGTAAGTACCAAGTGTCCTTGGTTACAGTACAATCTCGGTATAGTCATTATGGTATTATAAGGGTTGTACGAATCAACCCTACGACCCTCGGTAAACAATACACAAATTGGACAATTATCATTTCTGTTGTCAACTCGTGATTGAAAATAAACTTTTAGTTTGAACTATGTACTACTTAGCAAGTTGTAGTGGCAATGGGCAGGCCACATCGCTCGTAGAACCGATAACCGTTGGGGAAGAAAGGTTCTCGAGTGGAGACCACGGACTGGTAGACGCAGCGTAGGCCGGCCCCCCACAAGGTGGACCGACGATCTAGTAAGAATCGCGGGGAGCCGTTGGGCGCAAACGGCTACCAACCGCTCGTTGTGGCGATCTAAGGGGGAGGCCTATGTTCAGCAGTGGACGTCTTCCGGCTGATGATGATGATGATGTACTACTTTATGGTATTAGTCTGTTTAGATAGTTTGCAACGATCTTAAGATTAATTTACTAATTTATTAGGCCCCACCGGAGCAAAGCCTTACAAAATATTATATATATATACATATTTATAAAGCACCACACAATTGCAAAATACATCCACTCATACACCTTCTTACACAAACATACGCACAGTCTCACACAAACACACAAATACACACACAACCACATCAATATGTTATTTATTACGTAGGCATATATGCCTGCATAGTGAATGATCATGTTGGTGTGGACCATAGGCCCATTTCATAGTTAAGAATATAATTCATCATTGGTTATTGTTGTTTTTAGGGATCTTTCAACTTGGCACTGTTGTTTATTGTTATTTAAAATGTGTTAAATTAAGTAATCCTATTTTTGGCCTTACTAATTTTGTGTTTTTATAGAGGTTAGGCAACCTATAGTGTGACCATTAGTGCTGTGCACTCCCTGAGGTATGCGCGCGGCGAGACGGGGGAGAGAATCGGCTGCTGCGCTCTGTCAGTTCGCCGTCAACGCTCGTGGCGGCAGGTAGTGTTATTTGTATCGGACTGTCTATGTCAGACGCATGAGATAAATATTCAAAGATGGGTCGTGCGTTATCTCGTGATATGAAATGGAAGATGAAGTTGAAACAGAATCTATGTCAGAATAACTTTCGTTAGAATATATAATAATTTGTAAATATAAAAAATGTTCAATAAAACAAGTCCTTTGAATTATAAGTTTAGTTCTTATTTATCACCTGCATATTTTTAATAAAATATGAGTATATTTAAGTTACATTTTAATCAACTAAGTAAGTATAATATATTACAGATAGATAGCCTCCGACCATTGTCCCGCCACAAGTCTTGCTTTAGAAATGCAAACTGATATCGTAAGATATGTCCGACATGTATTGATCTCATGTGAACTCATGCAGTTTTTTCTTTGCCTCCCACCTCGCCGCGCATACCTCAGGGAGTGCACAGCACTAATGGTCACACTATAGTAAAACCACGAGGAAATGCCCTGTCAATCATTGTTAATTAATTCTGTAAATAAGTTATTATGTAAAGTTTTTTTTTTTTAAAAATGCTTTTATTACGTATAAAATTGACTTTTACAGTAGTTTCCGTTAGGACCGCTACAGGTATATACAAGAGATCTGTAGTACGTCTTTGTGTTATACCTTCACAATAGATCCGTTCTTGTACCTATCCCGGTCAATGTTACTTTTTATTTTGACGACCTCCGTGGCGCAGTGGGCGAATAGCCGGCTGAGACGCAGGAGGTAGCGGGTTCGATTCCCGCCCCGGAACAAATGTTTGCATGATCTACAGATATTTGTTCCGGGTCTGGTTGTTTTTCTATATATTATAAGTATGTATTTACAAAAAAAAAGTATATAAGTATGTTATCAGTTATCTGGTTCCCATAGTACAAGCTCTGCTTAGTTTGGGGCTAGATAGCGCTGTGTGAAATGTCCAGGAATATTTATATTTATTTATTTTATTTTTTCAACAATTTTTTTCAGCATTACTTTTTGTTATTTGGTTCACACTGATCTCTTCAGGTTGCCTGAAAAAGATCGCTTTTAGCGATAAGGTCACTTATTGTACCTATTTAAACATTATGTTTTGTTCTTTTTGTCTATTTATATTTTACTAACTGATCAATCCGCAGCTTTGCACGTAGTTTTTCAATAAAAACATTAGCCTCCTTCTGTGCAGTTGGGTAAACAGTAACCTATGTCACCCGGGGATAGTGTAGCTTCCCAACACAAAAAGAATTAGTTTTTTTAATCATTTTCTCTAGGTGACTAATTTCATAAAAGATAAGTCTATAAATTGAGAATCTGTTATTGGCATTAAGCATTAGTTATAAGGATTGTTTACATTGTTAACAAGTGCTGTTGATTCTGTAATGAATAATAAAAAAAAAAAAAAAAAAAAAAAAAAAAAAAGAATTGTTTAAATCGGTCTAGTAGTTACGGAGCCTATTCAATGCAAACAAACAAATCTTTCCTCTTTATAATATTAGTATAGTTATAGATTGGTGTGCAATAAAGATATTATCAATCTATCTATCTATACTAAAGTCTTCAAATATTTGTAGCTAACATCAAGATTAAATAATACTTTTCTTAAAGGTGAAAGGAAAAGGAATTAATGACAGGCCGAAAAATACAGTAGAAGGTTTCATTTCATTTAAAGAATCTTAATTCAAACACAACATTGACGACAAAGAAAGAACTAGTATCTAAAATCACTTAAAAATTCTGAATTTCAATCCAGTGTTGTTATAATTTTTTGATTAATGGATAAACAAAATGGCCACAGATAATAAAAAAACTCATCTTTATTACAATTAACCACCATCGGCTTAAGTGGGGTTATTTAAATCAAATTGGCCACAAAGAAACAAAAAACTCTAAATTCAAACAAATGCGCTGTAATTCCTCATTGAAAGTCAATCGGGCTTCGCCTGTGGCGCGTGGCGGTCGCGTGCGGCCACGAGAGGCGCCCGCTGAGTTTGAGAGCATATGCGAGTATGTACTGATGATCAATAACTTTGGATTGATGGAGTCTTTAGTACTGCAGATCAATTGATGAGAGAATTTATTATTTTATAATTGACGACTATTGGCGGGTTCTTATATCCATCGGTAACCAGCTACGGCTCGTTTCTCCTTGAAAACGTGTCAAAATTTTGACACTAGGAAATTAATATTAATTTATTCAGGAGAAAATTAAAAATAATATTGTTACACAAATGCTATTATAGTATAGAGGAGTTTTTAAATGACTAATTTTAATTATTATATTAATTTCTATTATTTTGATTTAATTTTTATGTATTATTTTATTATTGTTGTAGGTAATTGACATTAATTAATATGAAGTAAAAGATATTTTTTTCTATTTTATTAATTTGAATTTGATTTGTAAAGATATGTTTCTTTGGATATTTAAATCTGTTAAAAAAAATGTTAAATATGTTCTGGCACGCCATCTCACTATTTTTGCATATCACTCTTGGTAAAACATGTTGTTACTGCCACTAAAATAAGATCCAGCATGCTAATTAATATATTATGTTATATCTATGTTAACCCACACATGTTAAGCAAAATAAATATATTTTATCTTTTTTATCAATTTTTTAAGGAAATACGAGGCGTAGTCGGTTACCGACGGATATAGAAACCCGCCATATAACTAGTTCTTTACGGTTCCGTTGTTGAACTAGGAACCTTTATAGTTTCGCTATGTATGTCCGACCAGTTGCAGCCGTTTCATCGTTAGACTATTAGAGCTGTAAAGCTGAAAGTCCTTATTAGGTCTAGAAGCCCGGGAGAACAAAATGTGTATTTTATTGTACAGTGAGTATAAGTATAAAAAGTGTATTAATTGTAACAAGTATTGGTAGGTATATAGTATAAAGTTACAAATTACTATTTAGTTTTAGAAAGATTCTTAGTAAGTACAAGTACATCTAAATCTTAACATGTATAATTTGTAAACGGGCTCGCTAGCTCCCACCCTAGGAAAACCTGTGTTGCGGGTAGCTAGCCTCTTTCGATCGCTGTGCCCGTAAACATCATAAAGAAATATGCAGATATACGTTTGGAGAGAGTGCGACAAAATGTGTTAGACGATTACATTCTATATTTAAATTTTGTAATTTTTTTAATAATATTAGGGAAAATAAATAATAGCTGAGATAAGCTGTTTTTATTATTATTGTTATTTTAGATTATATTCTGCGACATAATGTAAAGCTCAGAAATAAGACGGTGTTCTTTGTAATTCGGTTTTCCGCGATACCGGCTAGGCCTATTGCGGGGACGTCTACATTTATACCGTGTAAAACTTTTTGATAATTATGTATAATTGCATTTATATTATATCCGAAATATCTTCCATATTTTTCTGCGTATTTCAAACATAATAAATTTTAGCTACACCTCTGAAATTCGTTATTTCATGATTTTTCTTTATATTTTGGTTTTTATCTCCCAAAATGGTAGTTTTTAACAGAAAATGAATTGAAAACTACCATTTAGGTATAATAACAAAAACCTCAACTTATTTTTCAAAAGAAGGTTTATATTAATTATATATTTTTTTTTAAACATGTACTTGTAGGTTTGTCCTCAGTGAAAATTCGACATTCCTCTTTAGTATATTTATAACTAATATAAAATCTTGTTTGAGAATATACAGGATGGCGACGTAAACAGTGTCAGTTTTTGATAAGGTAAATTTAAGCATGTAAAAAACCTACGCAAAAAAAACATTAAGAAACAAATACTTGCGACTTGTAAATTGGAATCAGTTTCAATGAATGAACTGTTCACCTACATTCTTTTGATACCTACCTACATTAACATCAATGCCTACCTAACTGACTTATTCAACGCGTGACTTATGGCGGGTTCCTTTATCCGTCGGTAACCAGCTACGACTCGTTTCTCCTTGAAAAAGTGTGAAACTAGTGTTAAAATTTTAACATGTTTTCAAGGAGAAACGAGTCGTAGCTGGTTACCGATGGATATAGGAACCCGCCAATAGTCGTCAATTATAAAATTGATTGATCAATTTGATCTGCAGTACCATTTATATAATAGCATCTAATAGCGCTTAGGACAAAATATAGATCTCCTTTCACATAATTATACATTTTAGTGACGCGTAGTATGTCATGAAATAAAAACCTCTAAGATAAGAGTTATTTGCGAGTGTCATAATATTTACCTTAAGGGGACACCGGAGGGACAATCGCCCATACAACACGTACTACCAAGATCATTTCTAATTGGATCATATTTATACCTTAATAAGGTATTATTTTAATTTGAATAGTATTTATCTAGGTTCCCAACCTTATATTAGATCAAAATACTTACCTAAAATGAAATAGAAGAGTATCGCGTTCTGTATGTTTTTACGTCATAAAATACCTGTTTTCAACCTAATTGTTTCTTATTAAAAACAATAACATCTTACGTATCCTAGCCATGGGAACATAGATTATATCGTCTAGTTACAGAATAACAACACAATGAGAAAAATACAACAAGTTTTCAGTCATCATTTTTGGTATTACGGAACACGGTCAAAATCTAATCAAATTTAGAATCGTTCTATTGCTATCACTGTCGCTCTGCGTGGCCAAACTTCGTCACTAAACAGGGATAGCGATATTCAGGCCGAAGTTTTTGACGCGGCTGAATTGAAGTTGCGCTCGGGGTTCGCCGGCGCGTTAAATCACCATATTGCGTCGATTTTAAAGCTTGATTTTTATAACTCCAAGGGAACGTACGTAGACTGAGAAAAAGGGTCTTGGCAGACAGACGACGGACAATGAAGTGGTAATATACCTATATATTATATTTACTCGTTTATAAATATAAAAATATTATAATTATTACTTATTATAAATTATAACTTATTTTATTTGTTTGTACAAGTTTGTAACTGTAACAAGAGTTAATCTTCTTCAGTACAAATGTTATTCCGGCGGGAGGCATAAGCATGCCATATCACAGGTCTTCCTAGTTAGGTTGCCTATGTTTCTTTTGCAACTAGGTTTTAATATTTAACTAAAATACTGAATCTGATGTACCTACCCTAGTGTTGTGAAGTTCGTTACTGAAAATAAAATATCTTTATCTTTATTATATTTAATATAAGGGTTTCTTTTCCCCTTTGACTTACGGAACCCTAAATCAGCCATTTTTAAAATCGATCTCGTGTAATCCAGTCCATCTAAAGGTTGTTAGGACATAACGACGTAACGCCGCGTAGCACCGAAAGCAACCCAAAAACTGTTAATTACGGTTAAAGTGTGTATTCTGCTTGTTCAAACCTACGGTGCCCAGTCTTGGTCACTAACTGAATCTCAGAAGTTCAAGCTAGGAGTTTGCCAAAGTGCGATGGAGCGCAGCATTTTGGGTGTAAAGCGGATCGACCGGATTCCAAAATCCTGGCTGCGCTTAAAGACCGGCATCGCTGACGTGGGCATCAAGGCTGCAAAGCTGAAACAGGACTGGGCGGGTCATGTCTCCCGTATGCAACACGATAGGTGGGCCAAGAAGGCAAGCATATGGAAAAAAGCGCTGGAGCGATGACTTGGACGTCTTCCAAAGAGACTGGCGGGATATGGCTCTAGACCGTGATAAGTGGAAGGAAGAGGGCCTTTCCCCAGCAGTGGGACAGTATGGGCTAGTAAAAAAAACTGTCAAAGAAACTTTGTTCTTTAAAAAGAATTTGCATTTACTTAATAATGAGAACTTAAAAAAACTAAATAAGATAGTATGCGAGCGTACTAAATTAACAATTTAATCAATATCGCAAATAATGCCCCTCCCCTCTATGGAAATCGGGGTGGTTTTTTAGGGTTCCGTAGCCAAATGGCAAAACACGGAACCCTTATGGATTCGTCATGTCTGTCTGTCCGTCCGTATGTCACAGCCACTTTTATCCGAAATTATAAGAACTATAATGTTGAAACTTGGTAAGTAGATGTATTCTGTGAACCGCATTAAGATTTTCACACAAAAATAGAAAAAAATCAATAAATTTCGGGGGTTCCCCATACTTAGAACTGAAACTCAAAAACTTTTTTATATCAAACCCATAGGTGTGGGGTATCTATGGATAGGTCTTAAAAATTATATTGATGTTTCTAATATCATTTTTTCTAAACCGAATAGTTTGCACGAGAGACACTTCCAAAGTGGTAAAATGTGTGGGGGGGGGGGGGGGCCCCCCACTGTAACTTCTAAAATAAGAGAATGATAAAACTAAAAAAAATATATGATGTACATTACCATGCAAACTTCCACCGAAAATTGGTTTGAACGAGATCTAGTAAGTAGTTTTTTTTAATACGTCATAAATCGTAAACCGCAATTTACCTTTCATTCAATCAACTCAAATATAAAAAAAGTTACAACGAACTACAAGAACTTTTATATTATGTTATTACTTGCTGCTACGGAACCCTTCATGAGCGAATCCGACTCGCACTTGGCAGCTTTTTTTTAACTCACGCACTCCTTATTTTATGGAGGTCTTGCAAAAACGTTATAAGGTTCACGTAATTAATTAATTACACGTTTTCACAAAATTAATCAGAAGTCGAGGTTACTTACCATCTGTTATTGTGATTCCTTTAAACGAGTATGTCATGTCGTGTCAAATAGATATGTTCATATCCATTTTTTTCAGCTTTTGACGTCCCATTACTGATATGATGATGATGTTATTTAATGCAATAAAATGTGAAGAGTGATGATGTTAGTAACGCTTTGATTACTCAATTTTTATTAAATTTTTTTTACTTCCAAAGTTCTGCAATATAAAAATGTTTACATATTTTTCAACACACTTGCTCGTAAAGTGAGCCTTATTACATCGTTCTTAGGGCCATAAACCGAACTATAACACACACGTGCATAATAATATTACACACTAGTGCATAATAGAATTATCCCTACAAAGTTAAGTTAGTACTTAACTGCAAATTATATGCGAGTAAACAGAGCATTTTCAATTTAACCGGGTAATACAGTTTTTTTGTAACAACAAAGAAACCGCTGAGTCTGCGACGTGACATCGGAGCGCTCAGCGTTTTCTATAAAATATACAGTGTGTTTTTTTTTAACTGTGACAGCACGGCAGCACTCAACCAGAGGAGAGAAAGATCTTTTAAAACATCAGCTTGTTTTCGAAGAAAAACATTTTGGCATTAAAATTTTTTTGGTCAATCGTGAGTAGCGCCTTAAAATGAATCAAGTTGGTAAATTTTTTTTTGATGCCGATCGATGCAGTCCTATGTAAGGATCATTTTATTGTATAGGATGAAAAAAATCTGAGCTGCGGAAGTTAGTCAAATTTGATAAAATGTATTCTCATACAACAGGACAAAGCTAAATTCCTCCAACATACATTTTATTAGATTCTAATTACACATTAAAAAAGTATTTTCCTGCCACTTCTACCATCGAACCTCCCGCAACCGGCAACGAGCTCACCCAAATATTGTAGATGTGTGGAAGTCTCACACGGTGCGTTTTACCCGCTCGTTTCTTCCACGCACCTGCAAGATGTGGAATGACTTTCCTCCGGAGGTTTTTCCGGTGGGTTTCAAAATAAACGCCTTCAAGAGAGGTGTAAATAGGGTACTAGTGCTAGGCAACGCGACTGCGGTACCACGAGTGCTGCAGGAGTTTATAGGCGGCGGTGATCAGTTAACACCAGGAGGCCCGTCAGCTTGTGTGTCTACAAAAATAATATAAAAAAAGAAATTTTATGGCGCTGAAAATCTATTTACATTTTTGGAAAAAATAAATGCATCCCTAAGTAAAACGAAAAAACATTTATTATTATCAAATGATTTATAAAATTTGCAATAATTTGTTATAAAATATTTGCATTTTATCACTAAAATTATAATTTTTAAGTATGGCTGTAATCAATCACCTTACATTTGGCGCGTGCAAAAAAAAAACTTGCGCGCCATTTCCCATTTTTTTGTTTGTATCGCATTTATTGCTGTGTGGTAATTAATTGTAAAAATGACAAGTTTTAGTACAGAATATGAACAATTGATAGATTTAACCCCGCCAAAAATACTAAATGCAGCACAATATGCAAATGAAAGCCTAATACCTGCAAAATCTAGAGAAAAGTAGGTACTTAGCTGCTTACGATAGTTTCCTACAATGGAAGAGCAACAAAAACCCCAGTCATTTTCTGAATATGTGTTTTTGACGTATTTCTCTGAACTCGCCAATACATAGAAACCCAGCTTTCTGTTGTGCATCTATTCCATGTTAAGAAGCATGGTTAAGCTCAAACATGGTGTTGATATCAAAACGTACTGTAACCCACAACCATGTACATCTCGTAGCATGAGTTATTTGCTGCCTTCTCCTTCCAGTAATTTGTATGATTTACCTTTGTCGCCGACATTTACACAAGAAGTAAATGAAGGTACTAAAGAAGTAGCAAGTACCAATGTAACACAAACTGTGAAATTGCCATCAAAAACAATCCAATATCGTTTTGAAAATTGTGCATTCACCAATTGTTTTAATAATTAAACGATTTATGCAATACATGTTTGTTTTTTCCTCGCATGTGTGTTGAAAAAGTGCGTATGAAATTCGTGAGCAACTTACTCACTAGACACTCGGCTGATTAACGCCCTCGCCTGCGGCTCGGGCTTCAAACCACACCTCGTGTTTAATGAGCAACTTAGCTCACTTGTATCATAATACACTATATTTATATGGAGAGCTGGCGCTAATCTGGGTCAACGCTTATGCATTGGAATTCAGTGGGGCAATGCAGCCAGTGTTTTGGAGACCCTTCCGCCTGGTAGTGATCTGGACAAGTTCTGTTGTCTATAAATCGTTTACAACGATCATTAAGATATTCAATTTAGTTTTATATTTTATATAGATTTGTAAATAATAGTCAAAATCAAAAATCTAAATATTTCTTAATTATTAAAATCACAAGGATCACTTTGAAGCGTCAATTTTACTGTCAGTTTCTTCGCGAACAAGAAAACAAAGAAATACAAGAAACAAGCTTGGTTGTTCTTTTTAATGATCCTTTTAGAATACAAGCAATAAAAAAAAATTACTTCTAAATTGTAACATTTTTGAACGAAATGGGGCAATTTCAATCCCAAGCTTCTCTATCATCTAATAGATTCAATGTTATAGTAGGTTTTTTATAAAGATTTAATTTTATTACATTTTGAAATTTGTTAATGGTCTATTTTAATCGATTTACTAACTCTATGGAGTCTACAAGTGGCAACAACGAGTTATATTTACTTCTAGTATTAAAATTATGATAATCGGTATTTTTCTTAAACAAATTAATATTTATTTTATTTTTAATATATATTTGTTTCACATAGATACAAGCTCTGGTTAGTTTAGGATCTCGCCCTAAACTAAGCAGAGCGTGTACTATGTGAACCAGATAACTTATAGAATACATATATACTTTTTTGTAAATACATACTTAAAATATACAGAAAAACACCCAGATACGAAACAAATAAATATCATTCGCTGTGTGAAAATTCCAGCAATATTTATTTTATTGCATTATTAATTAATATTTACAATAAATGTATTATATATATTTATAAATAATATGATTACTCATCGATAACAAGTACCTACTAATCCATAACTGTTAGTAAATACTTATTGAATAAGCGATAATTACATATCGCTTATCGTCAGAAGAGGTGAGCGTTGTAATTTTGCAAAATAAAATTATTTGTATTTGTATTCGCAAACGAAGCCAAAGGTTGCAGCTAGTGTAAAATAAAATGTTCCACACAGCTCCAATAACTATAAAACGCCCTACACGGAGACTCTTCAAAAATAATAATGGACGTAAGTGGTCAAACACGAGCGCTTGTTAGTTCTTACTTTCTGGACGAAACTTGTTCCGGCCTTAACAAACTTTTTTTTTTTACTACTTATATGGCAAACGAGCATGCAGTCCACCAGATGTTAAGTGGCTACTGCAGCCCATGGATATCCACATAGAATTCAAAACAAGCTATTATGTTGTCTTGATCTCTATGTGGATACGTTGCCATACTATAGGACTTAGCTGTTATGCCTATGTGCCAGTAATTACAGGAACACACCATTACCATCTAACCGGAACACAGCAGCACAAGCACTGCTATTTGGCAAATAAAGGTACGGCGGTGGTGCCCATTTCCTCGAGCCCGTTCACAAAAGCTCTACCACCAGTAAAACTTATAAAAAAGAATTGAATTATATATTTTACTAGCTGACCAACCAGCAGCTTCGCACGCGTAGTTTTTCAATAAAAACATTACCCTCCTTCTGCGCAGTTGGGTAAAAAGTAGCCTATGTCACCCGGGGATAGTGTAGATTCCCAACAGGGAAAGAATTTTTTTAAATCGGTCCAGTAGTTTCGGAGCCTATTCAATACAAACAAACAAATCTTTCCTCTTTATACTCGTAATATTAGTATAGATTACAACGCGTGATGGAGATCGAATAAGGATCTTTGAACCTGGAGAACTAAACACTGCAACGGACACTAGCAAAGGGTTTTTTTATGTATAAGCTAAGATTTTGTTGTAAGTATTTCAATTCAGAAACACATGATCTGCTTACAAAGCTGCTGATGAAACATATGACGAATGACTTAAAGTTGCCACCTTAAGTCATATGAGTGGCTCTGTGATACCAAATCACCTAATATAAATTTAAAACAATCAATTATTACAAGTTACTATCACTCTCATAAAATTACACTGAAATAAAAAAGATAAAACAACTTAAAAACTGGCCAAGTGCGAGTCGGACTTGCGCACGAAGGGTTCCGTACCATTATCTATAAAAACGGCAAAAAAATCACGTTTGTTGTATGGGAGCTCCCCTTATTATTTATTTATTTAGCCTTCCTTCCTTCCCTCCAGCCTTGTCTATTTTGGACCAATCCTAGAAATGGGCATCAATTTCGTCACTCCATCTACGCCGCGCTCTGCCACGAGGTCTTTTCCCGTTTAGAGGCGTCCACACTCTGGTGACTTTAGCCCATAACGCATCTGACATGCCGCAGACGTGTCCCGCCCAATCGCACTTCAGTTTACCCGCTTGTTGCCCGACATCCGCGATTTGCGTTTTAGAGCGCAGTATACTGTTACGAACGCGGTCTGTCAGTCTGACTCCCAGAATACTGCGCTTCATGGCTCGCTGACAAACCCCGAGTCTGTACTTTTGCTGATCAGTCAAAGACCAGGTCTGCGCGCCGTAGGTGAGTATTGGGAGAATACACGTCCATGAGCTTCCGTTTCAGAGATAAAGGAAGTGTACCTTTCATTAGCTGTTTCAATGACCAATATCCCTTCCAAGCGTTCTCGGATATATCTCCAAGCCCCCCTTAAATATTTATTTTATTTTCTTATTAGTATTTGTTGTTATACATAGCAGCAACAGAAATACATCATCTGTGAAAATTTCAACTGTCTAACTATCACGGTTCATGAGATACAGCCTAGTGATAGACGGACAGACAGACGGACAGGCCTTAGTAATAGGGTGCCGTTTTACCCTTTGTGTACGGAACCCTAAAAACAAATGGGGTTGGTGGTACGCTTTCAACTCACCATCACGTTCACAGCAGCGCCCACGGCCATACATAGGCCGTGTATGGCCCGTCTAAACAGACGGCTGTCATAGCTGGCTCATTTTATTGCAAATAGGCCTAAAGTCAAAACCCGTCGATATGTTATCATGTAGCAGTGTTATTATAAATACGGGATTTATCACTCATTATTATAAATACGGGATTTATCACGTACCGTCTTATCGGTGTTTCGACCGACAATGTTTCGGATCAATTCGTGAACCTTCATCAGGGTGAGTGCGATCCGCTCCGAATAACGTCTCGCCTCGCAGTGGGATTTATCACGTACCGTCTTATCGGTGTTTCGACCGAGTGCGAGGCGAGACTTTATTCGTAGCAGGTCGCACTCACCCTGATGAAGGTTCACGAATTGAACCGAAACATTGTCGGTCGAAACACCGAAAGAACGGTACGTGATACACTTGTGACACACTTGTGACGTGTGTCTACACTTTATTGGTAAATGCTAAGAGTAGGTTCGTATGAGTGGGTGGCCAGCTAGTGCGTTGTTGTGGGGCTAGCTTGTCGTGTGTTCTATTTTAGTTCTTGTTGACTCTCTCCGGCTTCACAGTAAATAGGAAGGCGTTATTTTTATTATATTATGTTATATATTTTTATCCATAATTGTATTTATGTTAATTGTATTTAGTTGTACAATGCTTAGTTAGTGGGCGGATATCCGTGGTCTACTCAAAGAGGCTCTAACGGAAGACCAGTGCAACCCAGCACATGCTGAGTTAAAGCCTTTTTGTGACACATGCAGTGAGTACGATGAGACATACACACTGCAATATTATGCATTTTTATTTAATTTAAATCTTGTAGTTATTGTTTCTTTGTTCTTCTTGTTATGTCTCCTGTGTGTGTTTGTTCTGTTGTAGTATTGGTGTTGTTCACAAATAAATGTTTTTGATTTGATTTGATAAATCCCGTATTTATAATAATGATTAATATTAATCACGAAAGTTTTCTAAGTAAAAATATATTAAGATTAAGATTAGTGTGTTATGGATATATATATATATATATATATATATATATATATCTGTGTTATGGATTTACTAGTAGAAAGTTTATAGCTTAGTCGCATTCTTTAAAAATGTTTTTTGAAATCCATGTTTGTATGACCTGATAGCCGTTGCTGGGAGCCGTTGAGTACAGGCCGCGCAAGATCCGTTGCTCTGGGATATCTTTGGGGAAAGTCTATGTTCAGCAGTAGATGGTCTTGCTGATATTAGGGTGATGAGCCCATGTACCATCATCGATATTCGAATATGTTAAAAGACTAGCTGACCCGCCCGCGGCTTGAAATTTCCCGTTCCCGTGGGAACTTCGGGATAAAAACTATATACAAATACAAAAATCTTTATTGAACTGTTAAAGAGCAACTTAAACTTACATAATTACATAAAAAATATTAAAAATATTAGTAGGTAGCACGTTGGGTAGACGCACAGCACACAATCCTGAACCCACACTAAGATTCCCTGTATTGTGGATGTCAGGAATATGTACCTACATATGTACCACCCGACATGTTGTCTCGCCAATACTCGTGCTACATACTAGGATGAAGTTAGATCATCTAAACTATTTAGTACACTCTTGGCAAAGTAATGCGACACTTCATCTAAATGACGGTTAAATTATATGGATATTGTTCAAATATTAAAATCGCGATTAAAAAATGGGGTGTGGTTGAAAAATACTTTACGACCTAATCTCATACCTACCAAATATACAAAAAAAATCTTAATTAGAAAACTTTCGTGATTAATTTCAATCATGATTATAAATACGGGATTTATCACGTACCGTCTTATCGGTGTTTCGACCGACAATGTTTCGGTTCAATTCGTGAACCTTCATCAGGGTGAGTGCGATCCGCTCCGAATAATGTCTCGCCTCGCACACACGAGACGTTATTCGGAGCGGATCGCACTCACCCTGATGAAGGTTCACGAATTGAACCGAAACATTGTCCGTCGAAACACCGATAAGACGGTACGTGATAAATCTCGTATTTATAATAATGACCAAAAAATCATTAAAATCAGTCAACCCGTTTCGGAGGAGTGCGATCACAAACACAGTGACACGAGATTTTTATAATTAGAAAGAAATTGTGCCCGGCTTGCACAACGATCTCTGGTATTTAGCGACTAAACATGTTTAAATTTAACCTATTTGTATGATTTGACATTAATCATATTTAGGCTCTAAATACGATAATGCCTCGATGCGCAAGTCACCTTAAGACCGTCGTGACCCGCAACCTCCTTCGTCTCTGCTGGTTTCGCCCACGGCGCCACGGAGATCATGGTTTTTTCGGTCGGGCAAGCCGATGAAAACTGAATACCTACATGTAACAGTTTTTTTGGGTGAGGGAGGTCGCCCACGGTGACTTTTAGCAGCGATTGAGTGACGCATTAGCCGTTTATCACATTTGCACCGCGCAATAGTAGTGTGTCACTAGCGATACAATTGCATAATATCAATTCAGCATCGCTTCTGCATTGATTGATACGCGACTGTATTGATTCACCATCGCTAATAACGCAACACTATTTCGGGCGACATCGGGTAAAGGAAAAAAAATGGCCGCCACATCTAATTAGGTAAAAAAAAACATTTAACTTGACATAACCTACTAATAATGACACTCATACACTATTTGGGCACTGAAGTAACTGAAGTTCATAGTAAGAAATTGCGGTAAGGATAGACGTTAGGGCAATCTGTAGCTTAGGAAAGAGGGATTGCAGTATTGATTGTGACCTTTAGAAAGGTAGGAATTGCGACATCTGTGGAAAACTGGTAGGTTTAAATAGTTTATTCTCATAAGAACAAATTACAGTTCACTTAAAATGAGCTTGAATATATTTAATTTATAACAGTAAGCTTAGGCTAGTGTACAAACGCATGCTTTCATCGTGCAGGTATTTAATTTAAACATTGTAACAACATTGTTGTTGCGATGCGATTTCGTGCGGCAAGGCGTCTCCCAAGGTGATCATTCCTTCGACTACCGTCAACCGTACTGAACGTATGCGATGCGCGATGCGAATCAATTCGCAAGTTCTTGCGGTGCGTCGAGGGAGCTCGCAGATTTTTACGATGCGACGTCGCATCGCAGTTTTGTGTACGAGCCCAGCAAAAGATAACACTATACATATCTCAAAATG
Organism: Philereme vetulata; assembly: GCA_918857605.2. Lineage (NCBI taxonomy): Eukaryota > Metazoa > Arthropoda > Insecta > Lepidoptera > Geometridae > Philereme > Philereme vetulata. The sequence goes on from OU975482.1 coordinate 4,644,655, forward strand.
TCAAACAAGCTACGTCTGATCACAAGAAAGGTCATGTTCTATATTAATTGATTTAGAATGTCATAATTATAGTGTGACCATTAGTGCTGTGCACTCCCTCAGGTATGCGCGCGGCGAGACGGGGTTTCTAATTAAGAATCGGCTGCTGCGCTCTGTCAGTTCGCCGTCAACGCTCGTGGCGGCAGGTAGTATTATTTGATTCTCCCCCCCCGTCTCGCCGCGCGCATACCTGAGAGAGTGCACAGCACTAATGGTCACACTATAATTATGACATTCTAAATCAATTAATATAGAACATGACCTTTCTTGTGATCAGAAGTAGCTTGTTTGACATTTTGAGATATGTATAGTGTTATCTTTTGCTGGGCTCGTACACAAAACTGCGATGCGACGTCGCATCGTAAAAATCTGCGAGCTCCCTCGACGCACCGCAAGAACTTGCGAATTGATTCGCATCGCGCATCGCATACGTTCAGTACGGTTGACGGTAGTCGAAGGAATGATCACCTTGGGAGACGCCTTGCCGCACGAAATCGCATCGCAGCAATTAGGTCGCATATTTCTGCGTTGCGAATTCGCATCGCGTCGCATCGCAGTTTTGTGTACGAGCCCTTAGTTTCAATTCCTTTAGATATAAATATAGTGTGTGCCTATTATTATGTTTTTGATCTGCTCTGTTTGTTTGATGTGAGGCAGGATCTAGCGCTCACTTACTATAAACTCCAACACTTGTACATAATATGTCTTTATTATAAGTTGACCGAATACATAAGGTACAGCTAAACATGCTCAGTACTAGTATGAAAGCATGCCACTATTGAGCAGTTGCTACTTAGTAGCATATGTGTCGAAACATTGCCAATAATGAGCATGCTCATTTCGATTTTGCTCTAAAATCGGCAGTCGTGCTATTTTTGGACATGCTACCCGCAGCGCGGGTGGAATGGGGCGTGCTTTTAGCGCGTCTGAACAGGTTTGCTTATTGAGCATGCTCGTATCGATCAGTCGTTTGTTTTTTTCTTCTACTTAGACAATCACGAACCCAAATCGTCTTATTCCTTCTCTTTTTCATTCTTGACAAATGTTTTGGACACATTGTATTGCAACCAAAATGATGATTTTATTCAGTTCATTTTATTTTATTTTATTCTTAAGGCATACAAAACAGAATACAACCAATCAGATACAAAATATAGTGTTCGACTCTTAGATCTAGATTGATAGTTCTGTTGAGAGGGCCACTTGGTTTTCCGTTTTTCTTTACCTGCACTGAAACACTGAATGCCGAAACTTCTAGCCCGCGTTTAAACAGCATGTGTGTTCAATTGTTTGCATAGAGCACGCTTATTTAAAAGCATGCTAAACAAAAGCAAATGTGCCAGTTTGAAGAGCACGCTCGTTGCTCGCATGCTAATAAGTATGACATTGTATGAGCATGTGTATCTGTACCTTTACGTTACTCCGCTTCAGTAAAAGCAGCAACAAAAACAACACACATTCACAGGTTGTCAATACAGCGCTCTACTGTATCGATGCTGCATCGCGTCTGGAATTTAGCATCGCGACTGTATCACGGCTGGATCGATGCTGTCATCGCGACTGTATCCCGATCTTTTATGCTCGCTGCAAAAGCTCTGTCTGTCCTTAGCTTTGTTGTCCAACAAATACGTAATGCCGAACTTAAGTACCCAATCGTAGGTGCATAACAAGCATCAACAAAGCTCTCCTCACATTATTAAAAAGCCAAGTGCACCTATTCCAGCGAAAAAACAGCACGAGCCATGAAAAATGTATGAAAAAAGCTAATTTGTAGTCAAGTTTCAAAATTAGGTCCTAATGTTATGCACCTGGGTAGGGTGTGCGCACACTTGCAAATTGGCAGCTTATTACGCGGCGGGTACTTAGACACGTATACGCTCCGCCTAATAAGGTAATATTGTGGAGTGGTTAGAATAGTTTTAATTATTCATGTGTGGGGCGAGAGTGTGGAATTGTTTGTAGGAAGCGCTCTTGGCTCTTGGCGTAGTTTCCCTGTTTGAAGGTTGTTCCTCTAACATCGGCAAGTATAGACGGAAATAGACGAAGTTTCTCCACTCAAAACACAAAAACACAAAGCAACGCAAGTTCATGCCTGTCTTTATTATAAATACGGGATTTATCACGTACCGTCTTATCGGTGTTTCGACCGACAATGTTTCGGTTCAATTCGTGAACCTTCATCAGGGTGAGTGCGATCCGCTCCGAATAACGTCTCGTCTCGCACTGCGCGCCGCTGCTCTCTGGCGCGCAGTGCGAGGCGAGACGTTATTGTTGACCGAAACATTGTCGGTCGAAACACCGATAAGACGGTACGTGATAAATCCCGTATTTATAATAATGATTGAAATCATGCCTGTCTGTCTGCCATTTGGTCATAGTGATTATATTATTTAGTGATACAACATTTCAAGAGTTTAATCTCAGACAATATTTTACAAAAAAGTGTTAAGAGTTTTAATAACAACTTTTTCTTCAACTTGGATCTTGTACCTACTCAAAACTGTTTAAAAAAACACAATAACATCACGTATCCGATGGAAAACACTGTGAGTCGGAATACTGATTTTTCTCGTCTGATCCCCAACACACCTTCATCTTAACTAAAGAAAGCTTACAACAAACTTACGACTTACAACATTATCTGCCATAACTATTTGTTTTTACTCGTACTTAGTTATACTACGTTAAGTCCGGCTTACACAACGATCCTTAAACGTGTTTAGCAACTAAACGTGTTAAAATTTGACGTATTTTTATGATTTGACAACTCCTTAAATCATTTTTAGCCACTAAATACGTTTAGGCATCGTTGCGCAAGTCGCTAGACGCTTACGCATTTAGTATTTTTTAGTTTGGAGTGTTGATGGTGTTGATCGTCTTTGAGTCTTGGAGCGACTAAATCAAATCAAATGTTTTTATCCATTAAAATTACAAGGATCACTTTGAAACCTCAATTTTACGGCATGTTCCTCCGCGACCAAGCCAGAAAAGAAAGGCAAGAAACAAGGCTGGTTGTTCTTTATAAACTTTTTAATCAAGGAAAGAGCTAAGCTGATCCACAGTCAGCTCAGCTCCTCATCAACAATGATACTACAGCCCCCCTGATGGTAAACGGTTACCGTAGCCTGTGGACTTTGGAATACCAAAGGAATTATAATTTATTATCTATTTTCTGAAAGACTTACTCGCTGTTGGACTCTGAGGTAGATGCAGCTTAACCGAACTTTTGGCGAGCGCAGAAGGCGCTCCGCCCTGTAAGTTTTGATGAGGCAACTAGCGCAAGGGCACCACTTAGGTACGAACCTCGGCTTGGGCCGTTGCCAGGATAGGGATAGGAGAGAAACGCCCAGGTACGTTTGTACCTTGTGTAGGCGGCAACTGAAGGGACTCGTAGACCTCGCTGGCGAGATCGGTGTATGTATGAAGTGTTTGCTCCTTCTAATGTAGATGACTCAGAAATGATTTTGTCATCTGGATCTCCAAGAACGTGTCTCGGCCGACGGGGGGTTCATTACCGATGGAATTACTCCCTCGATACTTTTTATACGCGCTAATACGTAGTTATTTCCCTGCGGTGCTACGGATTATGTAGCTTGGTGCTACGAGGTACTACGGATTATGTAGCTTGGTGCTACGAACTGCTACGGATTTTAATTTCATCATGATTAATGGAAATATAGTCAATTGAAAAGTTACTTTTTTTATGCCTTGCCTTGCGTTTTTTAGAGGACGCAATTTTATTTTTTTGATGTGTAGGGGGGTCAGTGTAAAGCTAAAACTAAGTTTGTGGGGTCGCCACCCTTGTCCCACGGCCGCCATCTTGAAAATAGGTGTTGCAATAATTATTAAGTGGGGACAAAGGGATTTAGACTAAAGAAATGTGTATGGTAAGTACTGTTTTGAAAACCTGTCGTTTAGTGATAATTTGCATAATGAATGTAACTGTGATAATATTTTAGCCTGTAGCCATTTGGCAGATTATTTTAAATTAATTGATAATTATTATGACCATATCGTACATGTTTTACAATCAGCTGCAATTAAAAGCGCTCGTTCAGTGAAGGGAAGACGTCGACCATAGGTTATTGGCTGGAACTATCACGTCAGAGACAGTCACCAAATCGCTAGGCTGCATTTTGGCTGTTGGATGGTGGCAGGCTAACCGTCTGAAGGTGAATTATTCAATAAAATGCAAGATAGTCGTTCGGAATTTAAAAATAAATTAAAATGGTGCATGAAAAACGAGTAAAATATAAAAATGAATATATTAGCAACACATAGAAGGGACAAAAACTTTTCAAAATTTTGGAATGCTACTAAAAAACTCCAATACAAGCAAAATTTACCTGTTTCAATAGACGGTTTGCAGGCGCCATCGGCAATAGCTGAAATGTTTGCCAACACATTTAAAGTAGCCCCGGTGGGGCAACCGGTGGGGAGTGTGCCCGCTGCTCAGACCATATTTGAAAATGATGTACAGTTTTCACAGGAGGATGTGAGGAAGGCCCTAAGAAAAATGAAGCGTGGCATGTCACCGGGCCACGATGGTCTGAGTGTCGAGCACATTCTCTGCGGTAGCGATAGATTGCTTGAGCATTTATGCAGTTTTACAACCTTTGTATCAGGTATAATTATCTTCCGCGGGACTTAATGAAGACTATAGTTGTCCCTATAGTGAAAAATAAAACAGGCGATTTAAGTTCCTCGAGCAACTACCGCCTTATTTCCTTGGGTACCATCATTGGCAAGTTGTTGGAGCGACTCATTTATACTGAACTCCATGACAGATTAGAAATTGATTATGCACAATTTGGTTTCCGTCGCGGTCTCTCGACGGATTCTTCTATAATGAGTCTAAAAAGCACAGTAAATTACTACACGTCACAAAATACTTCAGTATATGCGTACTTTTTAGACCTGAGTCGTGCTTTTGACCTCGTAAATTATGACATTCTCTGGGTCAAACTAATTGAAGCAAAGGTGCCAAGTCATGTAGTGAATCTGTTGAGATACTGGTACGGAAACCAAACTAACAATGTTAGGTGGGGCAACACGACTTCTAGTGACTACAGACTAGAATGCGGAGTTCGCCAAGGGGGGTTGACCTCTCCTGACCTGTTTAACCTGTATGTTAACAGCTTGATCGGGGAGTTGCGGGGCACCAGGGTAGGCTGCTATCTTGGCGACGTTTGTGTCAATAACCTTAGCTATGCCGATGACATGGTGCTCCTCAGCCCTTCGATTAAGGGTTTGAGAAAGTTGCTTTTAGTCTGTGAGCAATATGCTGTTGCTCATGGGCTAAACTACAACGTAAAGAAAACCGAATTGATGATATTCAGTTCAGGACAAGGTCCAGGACGTGTGCCCGAGGTACACATGAACGGTACAACCATTAAAATGGTTAAACAGTGGTCACTTACTGACGAAGACGCTGAGAGATGATGACGACATCGAGTGAGAGCGGAGAGCGCTCGCCGTCCGGGGTAACATACTCGCACGCCGCTTTACAAACTGCAGTCCAGACGTAAAACACACCCTATTCCGGGCATATTGTCTGGGTATGTACACATGCCAACTTTGGTCTAATTTTACTAGAAAGGCCATCAACATCATAAGGGTCCAGTACAATGATGCCTACCGGGCTCTTATGAGGTTGCCGAGATACTGCAGTGCGTCGAGAATGTTCTCCGAGGCGGGTGTTCCCGACTTTTTCGATATCATCCGAGCTCGCGTAGCGTCGTTTTGGAGTAGGCTGAATCGCTCCAACAATAGCGTACTGAGGGCTGTCTCTGACCAGATTTATAAAAATGGAATTTATAAGTATTGGATTTCCGTCCACCTGGACGGAAATAAAAAATGACTACACTGGAGCATCTGCTCCGTGGCATATTCAGTATTTTTAACTGACTTCAAAAAATGAGGAGGTTCTCAATTTTGTTGTTTTTTAGTGTATTTTTCATTTGTATGTGATATGGGTCGTATTTTTGTGCCTGAAAAAAACTAATTTTATTTTTATTTAATTTTTTATTTATTATGAGTATAAGTTTGCAAAATTAAAAAATAAATATGTATTTTATTAGTTTTCTAGTTTCATAGTACAAGCTATGCTTGGTTTGGGGCTAGATAGCGCCGTGTGATATGTCTAACATTATATTGATATTATATGAATATGTTCCTAGATTTTAGACACTTAAATAAGTTTTATTGTATGTAGTGCGGGGACCGCTAGCAACATAAACTCTACACTTAAATTGTTGTTATTTGCTGTGTATGTATTTGTATCATCTCTGAATGTCAAAACGACTGAACGGCTCCAATCTCTCTCACATGCAGAAACAGAAACTGTTGACCATCCTCAGGTAACAACAAATACTCGTAACCTTTACACATGAATGCACACAAACAGACAGATGTACACTCATCTATATTATTCAAATTAAATAACATTTTAGCTTATATACCTTTTCTCTTGTATTGTACATTTTAGCTATCCATAAGATAACTTAAATTTTACTTTTCTCATTGTTACTGTGCAAAATTTCAAGTATTTTAATACCATCTCAAAAATTTTCAAGCCTAGACGGGACTTGAACCCGCAACCTTCCTCTTGATACCAGGATGCACTACCAATTGTGCTACAGGCTCCGGTCACGTCAGGGTTAAAATTAGTGAGATGATTTAGGTTACGACTAATGGCGGGTTCCTATATCCGTCGGTAACCAGCTACGACTCGTTTCTTCTTAACGAAGTGTCAAACTAGTGTCAAACTTTGAACACGTTTTCATAAAGCGCCCTTATCTCCATCTACAAGAAAACTTATATAGTTTTTTGACCTGCTCAATGCAGGTGTAATGCACGGCAAGTGTTCAGATAACACTATAAAAATATAAACACTATTTTTCAAATGTTTTATTTTGTATCCAAATAAGGAACAACAATTGTACTGGTTTAGGAGGCGGGCGCTGACACTGCTCTACACAGTTTTATTTCTTTTTGCAACTGTCAACGTTTACTATTTGTTCTTGTTTCCTACGAGTTTAAGAACCAATTTTTATTTTAATATTTTGATCATATACATTTTTATAGGACATCCACTGCTTAACCTAGGCTATCCCATACATTTCCAGAGCGACTGATCTTTTGCAGCCTGCACCCAAAGACTCCCAGCTATATTAGGTCATCCTTCCATCTAATATAGGTCTACGCTACGTTTTATAACGTGCGTTACATTTATTAAATAAATGTATACATCGCCCAATGGCCAGCATAAAATGTCCAACATCATTGATTTATTTAAGTCTGCGACAGGATTTAGACTAGATAGATGGATAACGCTTTATTGTTAAATTAAATTAACAAACAATATATAAATCTAATAACAAGACACGTGGAGATACAAATGGCGGTCTTATTGCTAAAAGCAATCTCTTCCAGACAACCTTTGGCTGGACTGTATTTCACGAGAACGGTATAGGACGGTAGCTTTTAATAAAATAATTGAATATTGTATTAACAGTCAACCTAATTGGGTGCGTCTCCGCCAGCGCTGTGCGAGGAAGCTAAGCGCTGTGCGAGGAAATTAAGAACTGTGCGAGGGAGCTAAGCGCTGTGCGAAGAAGCTAAGAGCTGTGCGAGGAAGCTAAGCGCTGTGCGAGGAAACTAAGAGCTGTGCGAGGGAGCTAAGCGCTGTGCGAGGAAGCTAAGAGCTGTGCGAGGGAGCTAAGCGCAGTGCGAGGAAGCTAAACGCTGTGCGAGGAAACTAAGAGCTGTGCGAGGAAGCTAAACGCTGTGCGAGGAAACTAAGAGCTGTACGAGGCAGCTAAGTGCGGTGCGAGGTAGCCAAGCGGTGAGCGAGGAAAAAATCCACCAATACGATTGTTTCGTTTTCCTCGCCTCGCTCAGCGCAGCTCTGGTAGAAAAGCCCTAGTGGAGCGAGGTATTTGAACATACAATAAGCTATACAAATTTAAAAACTGAAATCCGACTACGTAATATCTATGTTGTGGTAGCCGACCTATCACCCGGACCGTGATACCGAATCGATTGACACCTCATGCATCAAAATCAGACTAGTGGTTCGCCCCGAACTGAGATCTCGCGAGTCTCACAAAACAAAAAAAAATATTTATAGGGTGACTCGCAACGATGCCTAAACGTATTTAGTAGCTAAATATGATTTAAGGAGTTGTCAAATCGTACAAATACGTACAATTTAAACATGTTTAGTTGCTAAATACGTTTAAGGATCGCAAACCGGCCTTAATCTTTGACTTATAACAATGAAATGTGGAAACAAAAAACTTGACCTACAGTTTCATTTAAATTACAGGTAACGGGAGTTCATGTAAATTGATAACTCTGTTTTGGGGTATAAATTGCAGTTATTTTGGATTTCAGACTATTTCCTATATTTGTGTTACTTAAGCTACACGCATACCAAATTTCAGCACTGTGGGGTCACTGGTGTACCCTGTGAATTTTGTCAAAGTTTATTATTTTATTTATTTTAGTTTTTATCATGGCTAATAACTCTAACTATAAAGAATTTACAAAAACTAACCTTTCATTTGACGTTACATTTGACCTCATAGCCTCATTTTCATTTTTTTTACCTCTCTTGAACCCTCCAATAATAAATATCTCAACAACCCACTAACATTTTTAGCTCATTTAGTCACACCAAAATTGTGCTATCACTACCTACCTATGTATTAAATTTCACGATGATCGGATCAACGTTACGAAAGTTATCCTCGGACATACATACATACATACAACGCCGATTTGCCCAAGTTGATTTAGAGATCTCGTTTCGCTCAATCAATGAGTAGTTTAGACGCTGCAGTTGAACATACATCCATAGGCTGCTAAACACATAACTCGTCCTTTTGGCTTTTCCGTTGACGGGTAAAAATTTACCCTATGTCACACATCCTAATAACGAATCGATTGACTCCACATTCATCAAAATTGGAAGAGTAGTTTAGGCACTATGGTGGAATATAGATAAATACAATTATACATAAGCAAGAGATGTGTGTTAAGAGACGCGAGCGAGGAATGTGTGCGACAGCTTTTGATCAAGAAGATTAGCGAGACTTGACTAGAGCTTGCAATTCGGATATCCGAATATCCGTATTATTCGGATATCCGTGTGATTTTATTATCCGGATAGTAACGATGAATATATTCGGATAATTCGAATAAAACTAAAAGTAAAATTCATCAAAAAATCACGATTTAAACATGAAATTATGTATATCAAAACCATAATTTCATAATTTTGTGCAGTAAGTACATGTATCTAAAAAGTAATCTGAATTTAAAACACTATTTATACTTTATTTTTAATATTTGTCGCATTTTGTGACAGTAAACGTGATCTAAAGTATACCTATCGAGATTCCTTATGGTCAAAAGTGATTTATATTTTAATGGTGAATGTTGGAATAACTTAAACATTGTTTATATGTACTTTATTAACAATTATTTTCGTTTTTAACGCTTTTCCCAAAACTATTCGAATTATCCGTAATATCCGGATATCCGAATTATTCGGATTCCAAAATCTTACGGATAATGCAAGCCCTAGACTTGACCCAAGCAATATAAAATACATTGCCGTAAAAATGTTACTCGCTTAGCGGCACCTGATGCGGTCTCTAGGAATCGTAATGCACCGAATGTTGATTGAAGTTCATTCATATTATTGGTAGTAAAATTGTCAAACATACTTTGCCCTTAACAACTGACAAGCAACGTTTTAACAAAAATATAACCGACTTAACCAAACTACTGAATTGATTTTGATGAAATTTCTATGGGATCAATCTGAAAGTATATCCTTATTTCAAATAAAAAAGAATTTTCCAAACATCACATTGACGTCACATTTGACCTGATAGCCTCATTTTCATATTTTTTACCCCTCTTGAACCCCAATATCTCAACAACCCCCCAACATTTTTAGCTCATTTAGTCACACCAAAATTGTGCCTACCTACCTATGTATTAAATTTCACGATGATCGGATCATAACTTCGATAGTTATCCTCGGACATACATACATACATTAATGACGGAGTTCTGAGGTAACAAACATAAATAATAATATTATTTAAAAATACAAACGAATTGAGAACCTCCTTTTTTTAAGTTGGTTAAAATATTATTTTGCAAAGAAACCAACGACGAGAGACATAGAGGGCTGAAAATAATAATTAAGAAGGGCGACCTACCTAGTTGTGGCGCGGCACCAGGCCTCAGCACATCTCCAAGCAGGTCCTTGATGAGGAAGGACTTGTGGCTGTCCTGCATCCTGGACGGCATACAACCAGGTGTACTGTACCAACTATATCACATATTTTACCTTAGAGGATCCTATAGTTTTATACTTTTTTAGGGGCAAAAATGTATGTTTTTTTTTTTAATAAGTTCAAAACTTTTCTAAACTAAACGTATTTAATTAAAATAGTATTGTTTACAGTTTATTATTTTACCAATTGTACAGGTACATTTGGTACATTTGGATGAGTTGTAACTTCAGCCACGATTATGAATATTGTATTGAATTGCAAGCGTGTTCTTTCCCGCGCATCGGAGCCGACTGCCCGCCATGTTCGAGAACGTCGCTCAATCGAGAAAAGCTTTTCATTTAGCTACGCCCTACCCCTAACCGACGTTTCATACATTTTCTTGCGGTTTTGCCCCAAAATACCGCTTAAACGGGGCTTAAATCGCGTTTAGCATGCGCGGCGAACTACAGGCGGGGTCTATCCGACTCCTCCCATCGAGTTTCCACCCAATAGGGGCGATGGTGAAAAGTTTTTTGGTAGAATGGTTTGTAAAGTGCAGTTGAAAGGTTAGACTCGTAGTTATCGAGTTGCTTTTTTAAAAGGTCGTTTTGAATGTAAATCGAAAAGTTAGCGGATAAAGGCTGGAGCTCCCATTATTTTGATAGTTGGTTGAGAGAAGGGCGCCGGCAGACCAATCATGGAGCAACATTGAACACCTCAAATTGGGATTGTTTATGTACAAAAGTCGTTTAAATTTTTTGTTTTGAGCTGAACTGAGTCTGTAGGTTATGTACACACGGCTACACATCAAGCTATACATTTCCAGTATAAGCTGTTCTCTCACTCTACGAAAAGCCTAAACAATGCGAGGTCAGCTTGTACTGGAATGTATAACTAGATGTGTAGCCGTGTGTACCTGATTAGGTTTAAAATTACTAGTGGTCGCCCCGAACTGAGACCTCGCGACTCGCCCATAAAGACAAAAAACATATTTGTAATTCTTGACTACCAAAATAGTGCCATGAAATGTATAACTAATTACTTGACCTACAGTTTCAATCAAATTACAGGTAACGGGAGTTCATGTAAATTGGACAATTGGGGTACAAATTGCAGTTATTCTGGATTTCAGACTGTTACCTATATTTGTGTCAGTAAAGCTACACGCATACCAAATTTCAGCACTGTGGGGTTCAGTTTTTATTAGAATTAATAATAATTTCTTCTCCACTATCTTCCAGGACTTTCGATCGCGTGCCAAATCCTACCAATCAGTCTCGAAGACATCGAGATCATCACAACAGCGTCTACTAGGCCTTCCTCGGTGCCGTCGCCGGCACCCACTTTGTGACGATCGTTGCCAGTGTGGGAGACCTTTGCCCAGCAGTGGGATGACATAGGTTGAAAAAAATATTAATAATTTATTCAAAAAATATATAAACACAAAACAAGGTATAAAAATGTCTATTTCCTATTCGATAATAACACAAATAACTTTTAACAAAAATATAATCGACTACAGATAGAAAAAACCAAACTACAAAATCGATTTTGATGAAATTTGTATGGGACCAATCTGAAAGTATATACTATCAAATAAAAAAAGAATTTTACAAATCAATTAATAAATGGCGAAGTTTTGAGGTATATAAAATAAAAAAATACAAAATAATTGTAAAATTCCTCCTTTTTTTGAAGTCGGTTAATAATATGGAAGATATTATCTCAAATAAATGTATATTTATACTTATAGGCATATGTTTTTATTAAATAATCTGTAAATTGATTGATCAGAATCGAGAGTACAATCAGTTCATCTGCATTTAAGGTTTCGTGTTTATTAACAGACTTCAAAAAAGAGGTTCTTAATTCGACTGTATGTTTTTGTACACACGGCTACACATCAAGCTATACAGTTCCAGTATAAGCTGACCTCGCATTGTGTAGGCTTTTCGTAAAATCCGAGGTCAGCTTATACTGGAGAGAATAGCTTGATCTGTAGCCGTATGTACAAAAACATACAGTCGAATTAAGAACCTCTTTTTTGAAGTCTGTTAATAAACACGAAACCTTAAATGCAGATGAACTGATTGTACTCTCGATTCTGATCAATCAATTTTCAGATTATTTAATAAAAACATATGCCAAAAAATTGGCGGAATGATCGCGTAACATACGTACGTATGTTACGCGATCATTCCGCCAATTTTTGTTTGGTAGATCACACTTCAAAAGTATAAATTTAATCCCATATAAATTTTATCGAAATACATATAGCATTTTTTGAGAAAATCAACAAAATACATACCAAGACAATGTTTTGGTTTGTGGTTTCCTTCAGCATAATTTTTGATAAGGACTTTCAATCTCTGTTTTAACTATTATCACAGAAACATTAGCCAAGAACAAAGAAGATTGTATGCATATCTTTTTATTTAATGTTATTTGTGGGGAAACAGGCTTACGGCCCACCTTATGGTAAGCGGTCACCGTCGCCTATTGACACCGGCAACACCCGGGGTATTGTCGATGCGTTCCCTACACTGTAGAAACCTCTTTACATTTCTCTTGTAGCGTGCCATGTCGTAGCCTAATGGGAAAACCTCAGATGGTAGCTCATTCCACATCTTGCAAGTATGGGGTAGAAAAGATCGCGTGAAGCGTGTGGTGCGCGATACCCAATTGTCGATGATATGTGAATGAGCTTTATTACGCTGTCGAGAAGTGCGGTGGTAAAATCTCGACGACGGGATGAGATCAAATAGCTCCTCAGCTATCTTCTACATCAATGGTTCCCAACCAGTGATCCGTGGACCACCAGTGGTCCGCAGAAGCCAAAATATGGACCGCGAAAGATTTTAAATTTAGCGGTGAGCCGTTGGTCGCCGTGCCGTTGCGTTTTGGTGTAAGAAAGCAATTTCTTATACTAAATCTAAACTTCGAGAAATCGCCTTGCACTATTTTATGGTTTTCTCAACAACTTATTTAAATGAACAAGGATTTTCTGCTTTGTTGGTAATTAAAAACAATGCGAGGAATCGTTTGAAAGTAAGTGATGATTTGCGTGCAGCTTTGAGTAACAATATTAATCCTAGGATAGCAAAACTCGTGAAGAAGATGCAAGCTCAGAAATCATATTAACCCTAAATTAAGTTAGGCTTATCCTAAAAATATTATTATATATTTGTACGTAATTTCCTATTGAGTTTTTAATTAAAGTTTCAGTTTGATTATTACAGTTTATTTTTATTATACCCACATAGTGGTCCCTGCTAACAAGAATAATATAAAAGTGGTCCGTGACTAAGAAAAGGTTGGGAACCTCTGTTCTACAATAATTAAACAAAATTTAATAATTTATTGACAAATCCATTTCTTACAATAAGTGCGAATTGCGCAATGTTGTCTAAACGTATAGTGGCTAAATATTATATAAAGTGATGTGAAATCATACAAATACGTAAAATTTAAATATGTTTAGTCGCTAAATATGTTTAGGGATCGTTGTGCAAGCCGGGCTGATACTCAGTTGGTGGGCTTGCATTTTTTTATGAAGACGTTTGATTGATTAATTGATTGAAAATTCTTTATTGCACAATATACATAAATCTGTACATAGGCGAACTTAATGCTAGCAAGCATTCTCTTTCAGTTAACCTTTGCGTAGTTATACATACGTTACTTATACATTATGTATTCTCGCTTGTCTATCTACTATATGTATCAGTACTGGCTGTTCGTGCAATTAATAATATGGGCCCCAGAGAATCATTACGTAATATGTTTAAAGAAATAAATATTACGACATTCCCTTGTCAATCCATCTATGAAAATATGATGTACATATGTTCACAAAAATATTAATTTGTTTAAGAAAAATAGCGATAATCATAATTTTAATACTAGAAATAAAGATAAACTCGCTGCTGCCCCTTGTAGACTCCATAAACTTATTAGGTGATCGCAATTTTTGTGGTTATTGTTTTCCAAAAATTGACAATTAACCAATTTTAAAACAAAACAAAATCTTTATAAAAAAGCCTACTTTAAAATATCAGATTATTTAGATGATAGAGAAGCTTGGGATTGAAATTGCTCCAACTCGTTCAAAATGTTACAATTTAGACGTAATTTATTTTCTGTATTGTTATGTATTGTAAAAGGATCATTAAAAAAAACAACCAGCCTTGTTTCTTGCCTTTCTTTCCTGGCTTGGTCGCGAAGGAACAGGCAGTAAAATTGACGTTTCAAAGTGATCCTTCTGATTTTAATGAATAAAAGATTTTGACTTTGACTTTATCTGGTTATTAGTATTTGTGCCTTAGTAAGTAAACGCAAAATTTATTAATATTATCTCCATTTTTAACAGACTTCAAAAAAAGAGGAGGTTCGCAATTCGTCATCGAAGACGCCTGGACCAATTCGAGAAATTCTTTTTTTTTTTTGTTTAAACAGGGTATGGTACCACCCAGGTGGTCCCATTGGCACCAAGTCAGGATCTGATGGTGGGATCCCAAAAACATCGAGGGCAAAACCTTTAAGTTTTATAGGAACGCAATTCGGTTTATGTTTGTCAGACCTCAGAACTCAGCCATTTATCAACCGATTTGGAAAAATCTTTTTTATATTTGAAAGGATATACTTTCATATAAATTTCATCAAAATCAGCTAAGTAGTTCGGTTAAATCGGTTATATTTTTGTTAAGAAGTAACTTGTATGCATCTATAAATTGCGCATTTACAGAAGTTTCCCAAAAAAGCGGATTTTACAAAGTTCTGGCAATTAGTAATGACGTTGATCATAATGTGCAAGCTTTTCAAAATAAGTTGTAGTCAGTTGTAATCACGACTTTGTTGAAAACGGTCGTCATGTTTCAAGAGGCGAATAATAATTAAATTAACTACCAAGTGGTTTACCAGTCTATCTGGAAGAAACAAAATGTCGACAAATTTGGCAATGCCTAACAAATTTGTCATGAACCTGTCGAATTGTAAAAAAATTGGAGGCTTTTGAATATCATCTTAATAGGTTTTTGTTGAAAAATTACTTTATAAAAACAAGCTTTTATAAAATTCATACTCGGAACCGCAAGCAGATTTAAATGAGCCCAAACACTAGTAGCCTACTATAATCCATTCAGAAGTTCCGTTGTCTAGCATCCGTCTCCATCATGAGACCACCTCCATAGTACCATATTATTGCATTGTCACCGAAGTTACATATGTATTCCAAATTTCAGTTAAATCGGTTGAGGGGAACGTTTTTAAAATTCAGTTGCAAGATTCCACCCGGACATACAAAGTTATAGGCTTTTTTTGAAAAGAAGCCACTGTAATCAAGTGTAATCTAACTGTCTGCGACGCCATCCGGCGGGCACAGACCCATTATATTACCAAATTTTCAATGGTGCTGTCATACATAGCAACGGCGGTCATTGAAAACAGATTGTGTTAGTCATGGACCTACTATAGCTAATAGTTTGTATAATAGGTCCATGGTGTAAGTAGAATGCCAAAAGGTAAGTATCTATAGTGGCCATTTTGCAACGGTACCATTGTCATAGTGAAGCGATTGGTTTTGTAGAAATGAGCCCCACCTCGAATTTGACCGCCCCGCGCCCGAACCGTTGGTATCGATTTAAAAGATTTCATTAATAAATAATTAATAAAATAAAAATATTTTAAAAACAAGAACAATTATAAATACAATAATAAAATAGGGACTATGGAAAATAGAAACTACCATTTTGTGCCACTAATTGAGGAAATGATTTCCTTCATTAATCACCCTTTTCACGCGGCACTTCCAGAGCGGAGATGTGCAGCACTCAGCCACCGTCCTCAGTAGGATGCTGTTGCGACTGTCCCGAACTCTGTTGGCGTGAAAGCCATCTGTGTGACAATAAAGTAGTTGATTACAGTTTTAACCAAAGCACAAACTGCCTTAATAAATAATAATAATACATAAATTAATAAATATTGCTGGACATTTCACACAGCGCTATCTAGCCCCAAACTAAGCAGAGCTTGTACTACAGTTATCTAATAGAATACTTATATACAGTTTTTTTTTTGTAAATACATACTTATAATAGAGAAACAACCAGACCCGGAATAAATATCTGTAGATCATGCAAACATTTGTTCCGCGTCCTTAAAATTAACACAAACAAAAAACAGAAATAAAACTTAAATTAAGGGACACATATATAAAACTAAGACACTGGCGGCGGGCGGCCCGACAGATGAGACAGTCAGACACAAACTATGTTCTTAACAGGGATGTTGCAAATGTTCGCATTCGTATGTGTAACCTCCGCATCGATTTGGCCATCTGCGCCTGCATCCGCAACAGCAATAATCGATGCGGATGTGAAAGACATGAAAAAAATTGGGTGGAGCTTGCGAGTGGCGCGTGCCGTGGGCACGTGCTGATTGACCAATAGGTACCCAAGATTTCGGTGACAAGATCCGACGCGTTTGTTATTGTTTATCATTTTGAAAAATGAAAACATTTATTTGACACGATACACGTACATAATAAAAACACAAATGAAGATGGTGACAAAGTTGTAATGTAGAATCTTGCTTCTGGCTTTAAGAAGTAGGTGGGTGTAAATACAAGGATATGAAGACAAAAAAGGACAAGAATGCCAAAAGTAGAAGATTACAGGTTAATCAAAAAATACAGGAATATCTCACGCAACTTCTATCATAAATTACATTTTTATCTCGTAAATCAATCATAACGCGCTTATTTTATCTATTTCGGAACAACAAACAGTTATAGTCTAACTTTTTATTAGCTGCAGTAAAATGACGTTTCTAAATGTCATTCCGTAAAATAATGTTGCCAGCCTAATCTCAATAGGGATGTGATTCAGTTCACAAAAATTAATTAAATAACATTATTATGACGTTTTTGTTTCATTTTGAATGTACCTCCCTATACTTCCACTAAAAAAGATCAATCCTCTAGTATAGTAATAATAATAGGTTAAAAAAATACATTACAACTTAATATTAAATCTCAAAAAAAAACCAAACTGATTATTCATTTATGATTCACTCATTTAGCTACATCCCTATTTATTTTTCTTCAAAAACCGGCAACCCACAAAACGTCATTTTACTGCAGCTAATAAAAAGTTAGACTATACACTATAAAGGTTAGGTAAGATACAGTATTCATGTGATAGAAGTATTAATAATGTAACCCACTACGTTATTCACATATTGGTAAGACAGACTGTCTTGTAATGTAAATGTAATGAAAATTAGATGCAACTAGAGGGCCTGAAGGGCCTTTTAACTATTTAAATCAAAACTATAATTATATATGTTAATTAAAAATAAACAAAGTAAGTACAGGAAAAAGAAAATGTTAAAGGAAAAGCACAGAACGGAATTACGCTAAGACAGAAGCGAATGAAGGTCGTGTTTTGAAAGTATTATAGACACTAAGTTCTTAAATTGATAAGTTGAGCATGCAAATATGTCTACAGCCTCGAATGACGTATTGTAAGACCCAACCATACGTCGGATGGGCGCACGTACTCCCGAGTTAGTGCGACAGGTGCCAGTTGCAAACAGGGAACGAGAGCGAACTGCTCTTAGATTGCACGTTCTCGGAACTACATAACACAGCTTTTTCACTAGTTCAATGCAGTCATAGTTGTTATGAATGATGTTGTACAGGGTAACGGCCTCGAGATATTTACGTCTAGATTCCAATGTTAATAAATTGTATTTAGAAAGCATTTCGGAATAAGATAAGTATGTGCGGTAACACTTGTAGGTAACTGTAAGCAGGTACTTACGTTGAACCCTCTCAATAGCCTCTTTGTATTTGTTGTAAAAAGGGTTCCAGATGGGGACAGCAAATTCTACTTGTGAGCGTACCAACGTTTTATATAGATAGAGGTAAGTAGACGCTCGCTTAAATTCGGTCGACGACCTTATAATAAAGCCGAACATTTGAAAAGCCTTGTTTACAATATTCTCTACATGCTGATCTAAACAAAGGTGACTATCAAGTGTGATAACTAGGTCACGCAATGAAGTGACTTTATTAAGAAATGCATTGCATAAACGGTAATTGAATTATATTATGTTCACATGCCGTGGGGCGCCCCGGCATAAGAATGTTGCCCCTCCGCTCTTGCCCGTGGATGCAGTAGGAGTCTGCTAAGGGATACCTCCGAAAGATGGGCAGCAGCGTCTTTTTCGTGTTTTCAATACCTATACTGCGCTCGCCAACCCGCCTGCCAAGCGTGGCGAGTGTGGCAACAACCCCTCATGTATTTACAAAATAAAACCATGCCCCGAGTCCCCGGCGGCCCCGCTAATCCTGGCTACGGTAGCAGTCACGATAACGGCGGGGCCAGGGGTGCTAAAAATCCCCGGGAGACGATCGGCTACCAAACCCTACGACGACCACTGGCCCTGGTAACACACAACATCCGCACTTTGAGGACAGACGAAAAGATTGTTGAGCTGGAAGAAGAAATTAGTAGATTACACTGGGACATTTTGGGGTTATCAGAAGTCCGTAGAGAGGGCGAGGACACGATATCCCTTAAGTCTGGTAACCTACTATACTACCGGGAGAGTGACCAACAGTCCCAAGGTGGTGTTGGGTTTCTCGTTCACAAGTCCCTCATCAACAACATTATCACCATCGACAGTGTGTCGAGCAGGGTCGCGTACCTGACACTCAGAATATCTAAGCGATATTCGCTGAAGGTCGTTCAGGTATATGCGCCGACCTCTTCACACCCAGATGAAGAAGTAGAGTCTATGTATGAGGACATCAGTAGAGCCATACATACGAACAAAACTCACTTTATTGTTGTTATGGGGGACTTCAATGCAAAGCTAGGCATGAGAAGCGATGATGAGTTGAGAGTGGGGCAATTTGGATATGGGCAACGGAACCCCAGGGGACAGAGGCTGGCCGATTTTCTGGAGAAAGAAGGACTCTTTATGATGAACTCTTTTTTCCAGAAGCCACCTCACAGGAAATGGACCTGGATGAGTCCCAACGGTTCCACGAGAAATGAGATTGATTTCATCTTGACCAACAAGAAACGGATATTCAATGATGTCTCTGTGATTCACAGGGTGAAAACCGGCAGTGATCACCGAATTGTTTGAGCCACATTGAATATGAACGTTAAACTTGAAAGGTCCCGTTTGATGAAATCTACGCTCCGACCCACTCGCGCACATATCCAAAACCTCGAGAGCTTTCAACTCGAACTTGCAATTCGCTTTGACTGTCTAGAAGTAGATGCATCAGTGGACGAGATCAATAACAGGTTCGTAGAAACCGTCCATAGGGTGGGGTCCCAGTTCTTTAAGACCCCCCGTACCAATAGACCTCAGAAACTCTCTGATGACACCCTTAACCTCATGGCTGAATGACGTTCTTTGCAACTGCAGTTTCCCGATGATGCTCAGTCACATAGGCAGCTCAATAGAAAGATTTGGAAATCCTTGCGGCACGATATTCGTACCTTTAATACATCTCGTATTAAAGATACTATAGAGCGGAATAAAGGCTCTAAAGTGTTCGCGAGCGATAATTCTATTGGGCAGAGCCGCATGACGAAGCTGAAGAGGGAAGATGGCAGCATAACGTCAAGTAAAGCGGAAGTGTTAAGGGAAGTCGAAAGGTTCTATGGACGGCTCTACGATTCGGTCACTAAACCTGTTTGCAGTGCGGCCAACGACACAAAAGCCAAACTGACCCGACATTATACCGAAGATATTCCGGACATCAGCCTGTATGAGATCAGGATGGCCTTGAAGCAGCTTAAGAAGGCGCCGGGTGAGGACGGAATCACTTCAGAGCTTCTGAAAGCGGATGGATCACCGGTACTTAAAGTCCTTCAGAAGCTCTTTAATTCCGCCTTGCTTGAAGGTACGACGCCAAAAGCATGGAACGAGGGCATGGTGGTTCTGTTCTTCAAGAAAGGTTAAGAATTACAGACCCATCTCGCTTTTGAGCCATGTTTATAAGCTGATTTCGAGGGTCATCGCGAACCGTCTCGAACGCAGGTTTGATGACTTCCAGCCTCCCGAACAAGCCGGGTTCCGGAAAGGCTACAGTACCATAGACCACATACATACTCTGCGGCAAGTCATACAGAAGAGCGAAGAGATAACTTGCCGCTATGTCTCGCGTTTGTGGACTATGAGAAAGCCTTCGATTCGATCGAAACATGGGCAGTGCTTGAGTCTCGCCAACGATGCCGTATTGACTATCAGTACATCGAAGTGTTGAAGTGTTTGTATAAAAACGCCACTATGTCAGTCCGAGTACACGAACAGAGCTCGAAGGCGATTCCCTTAAAAGGAGGCGTAAGACAGGGAGATGTAATCTCTCCGAAACTGTTTACGACCGCATTGGAAGATGCCTTCAAGCTTCTGGAATGGAAAGGACTGGGCATCAATATTAACGGCGAATACATCACTCACCTTCGGTTTGCCGACGATATTGTGGTCATGGCAAAGTCGATGGAAGAGCTCAGCACGATGCTCGAAGGCCTCAATCGAGTCTCCCAACGGGTAGGACTTAAAATGAACATGGACAAGACGAAAATCATGTCGAATGTCCATGTCGTCCCTGCCCCAGTTATGGTTGAGAACTCGGCTCTTGAAGTTGTCGACGCGTATGTATACCTAGGACAAACAGTCCAATTAGGTAGGTCCAACTTCGAGAAAGAGGTCAATCGTCGAATCCAACTCGGATGGGCAGCGTTTGGGAAACTTCGCAACGTCTTTTCGTCCAACATACCTCAGTGCCTTAAGACGAAAGTCTTCAATCAGTGTGTGTTACCAGTGATGACATATGGAACCGAGACGTGGTCCTTCACTTTTGGCCTTATGAATAAGCTCAGAGTCGCTCAACGAGCTATGGAGAGGGCTATGCTCGGGGTTTCTCTACGGGATCGAATCAGAAATGAGGAGATATGTAGGAGAACTCAAGTCACCGACATAGCCCGACGGATTAGCACGTTGAAGTGGCAATGGGCAGGCCATATAGCGCATAGAACAGATAGTCGATGGGGCCGGAAGGTTCTCGAGTGGAGGCCACGGACCGGCAAGCGCAGCGTAGGACGTCCACCTACAAGATGGGCAGACGACTTGGTAAGAACCGCAGGTCGGCGTTGGATGCAGGCCGCTTCCAACCGCAGTTCCTGGAGATCAATGAGGGAGGCCTTTGTTCAGCAGTGGACGTCCTACGGCTGATATGATGATGATGATGTTCATATTTTAGTAAATCTGATATAATTACATTTTGAAAGACTTAGTTGCAGTTTGTTCTTCGTACAATATGAGGTAAGCCGGTTTAAATCTTCTTGAAACAATAAGCAGTCATTAAAATTCCGAATTGATTTATAGGCCTTAAATGATATAAATGAAAGTTGGAGTTGAGGAAACATTGATTGATATCATTTATGAACAGGATGAAGAGGAGAGGGCCTAGAATGGAACCTTGAGGAACTCCGGAGGTTACGAGAATGTTACTGGATTGATGGCCTTTAATAACGACTTTTTGAGTTATATTGGTGATATATGATGAGAACCAGCGCAATAAGTTGCCACGAATGCCATTGAACGCAATTTTGTTGAGCAAAATTTCATGGTCCACCTTGCCAAATGCCTTCTTGAAGTCAGTGTAAACAGCATCTACTTGCACACGGTTGTCAAACTTTTCAAATAAGGTATTCAAAAATAACATTACGTTAGATGAAGTAGATCTTCGTTTAACAAAGCCATGCTGCTCTTGTATAATGCTGTTATGAAGAACAGGATTGATTTCATTGTGCACTAGTCGTTCAAAAAGCTTTGACAAAGCGGACAAGATTGATATAGGACGATAAAGCTCTACGTCGGGTTTGGACCCACTCTTATGCACAGGGGTAATGTATGCGCGTTTCAATATATCGGGGAATACACCATGGGCGATGCATTTATTATATATAATAGACAGGGGCTTACATATACTGACTGCAGTATTTCTTAGAAAAATCGGTGGAATTTCGTCGGGACCTGAGCCTTTTGATCTGGGATGCACAGACCACGGCCCGCGGGCCGCATGCGGCCCGCCGGTCGTATACTGGTGGCCCGCCGACAGCAAAAATAATACTCTCATACATTCGAAAAATATTGAATTCTATTCCAGAATAAAACCAAATAAAATATGTTCGAAAAGTAATTTGAATCTCGCGCGCGCGCTCTTAAGTGCGCCGGTCTTATCGGTGCGCCGTGCATGTGTCGGTAACAGCGGTCGGTAATGTTCGTGCCGATCTCGGTTAAATTCGTTTTCTTGAGGAAGCGCGGTGGCGGCTTATCCACGGGTTATATTGTTAGAGCAAGCGAGATAGCAATAGTCCCGAATTCCCGATTGCTCGCGTAGGTAGATACACGAAGCTTCCAGAGTCGGTTTCGAGATTTCTCCAGACAGTTTTCGACTCTATACGCGCGGTATAAAAGCCACGATAACCGCAGCGACCGACAGTTCGGTTTTAATTTGAGTGAAGTGTCAATAGTTCTAGTGTAGATTTTAATTAACTCGACTAGCCGGTGTCATATATTTTGATCCACATTCAACGTAGATTTCCCGTCAAGTGCCGTGTATAATTATTAATTGTGTTGTGAAATCGTAAGTAAAACTCTGTTATTAATAAGTGTTTCCCTACATATTTAATCAATTATTTTTGGTAATTGAAAAAAGGATGGGTAATTTAAGTAGGTACTTTAATTGTTTTTAGGTGCTGTGTTAATCATAGCCAGGATTAGAACGCAACATGGACAAGCCAGGGCCTAGTAAAAAACGTAAGGTTAAAGATGAAAATCGGCAGTTTCAAGAAATTTGGACTGAGAAATACTTTTTTGTATGGTCGCAAGACAAAGTCGTTTGTTTAATTTGCAAAAATTCTGTTGCGATTGCATAGGAATATAATGTAAAAAAGCACTATGAAACGCAGCATCCTACTTTTACCAAGTTTACAGGCGAATTAAGAAAGCAAAAAATGTTGTCTTTAAAACGGGAGCTTACTGGTCAGCAAGCTATGTTTACGAAACCCATTCAAGATTCAGAAACAGCTACAGAAGTTAGTTATGAAATTTCTCGGATGATAGCAAAGCGAAGTCGCCCCTTCAATGATGGGGATTTTGTAAAAGAATGCATAGAAATTGCCGCTAAGAAAATGTGTTCAGAAGCAGCAAAAAAGTTTGAGAAAATTCAACTGAATCGTATGACTATCCAAAGACGAATTATATCTTTGTCAGGTAATATTGCGGAACAATTAAATGAAAAAACTAAGATCATTGAATTTTTTTCATTAGCACTCGATGAATCCACTGATATTAGTTCCACAGCTCAACTTCTCATATTCATACGAGGTGTTACTCAAGATTTTGAAGTCTTAGAAGAGTTATTAGGAATGTGTTCATTGAAAGGTCAAACCAGAGGAGTTGATATTCTCAATGTACTTTTGGATGAGTGTTCAAAAACTGATTTGGACTTATCAAAATTATCGGGAGTTGCGACTGACGGTGCTCCTTCGATGATTGGTGTCAATTCTGGGCTAGTTACTTTGCTGAAAAAGCATCTACAAGAAAAAAACATAAACGCTGAAGATCTCATGCAGTTTCACTGCATTATACACCAAGAAGCCCTCTGTTCTAAAAAAATTGAATTTCAAAATGTCATGAAAGTGGTAGTTTCGACTGTAAATTTCATAAAATCACGAGGACTCAATCACAGGCAATTCAAACAATTCCTTGATGACATCGAAAGCGAATATGGAGATTTACTGTATAATACAGAAGTAAGGTGGCTAAGTCGTGGATTGACACTGGAACTATTTCTAAATTTAATAGAAGAAATTGGAATATTTCTGGCGGAAAAGCAAAGGGATGTCCCGGAACTTAAAAATCCTGATTGGTTGTGTGATTTGGCTTTTTTAGTTGACATTACAAATCATTTGAATGTCTTGAACACACGGCTTCAAGGCAAAAATCAACTGATATCCCAGCTCTACGCTCATGTATCATCCTTTCAATGCAAGCTGACACTTTTCAGATCGCAATTGAATTCTGGAAATTACAATAATTTTCCGAATTATAAGAAAATGGCTGAAAAATTCAACAAAACTGCGATTAATTTCAGTAATGTAGAAAAGCTAGATATTTTGATTCAATCTTTTCAAGACAGATTTTCGGAGTTTAAAAAAGTGAAACCTCTGTTGGACATATTCAGCAATCCTTTCACGATTTCAGTTGAAAATGCGCCAGAGTCAATGCAGTTAGAAATTATCGACATTCAAAACGACCAAGATTTTCGCAACAAATTCAACGAAGGAGACTTGCTGAACTTTTACCGCTGCATTGATAAAAATACGTACAAAGAGTTGCGCATAAACGCTCTGAAATGTGCCAGCTTATTTGGTTCTACCTATATATGTGAACAAACCTTTTCAATACTAAATAATAATCAAACAAAAAATCGAAACCACCTTGCAAACGAAAGTTTGGAAGCAGTTTTACGTGTTGCTTCAAGTAAATTTGAGCCAAATATAAAAAAGATTGTAAGCACTATGCAGTGCCACGCTTCAAATTAATAAATTCTTTTTCAATTTTAATACATTATTATCAATTCTTTATTGTCTTTAATTACCTATACTTCTGGCGGCCCGCCATCAGTTCATAATTTGCCCGAGTGGCCCCTAGTCTTAATAAGTCTGTGCATCCATGCTTTAGATGGATCAAGAAGTTTTAGTTCTTTTAAAACTTTGTTTTCATCAAGGCTAAGATCAGAAATCAAGACGTTATTATTTGAAGTGTTTGGTGGAGGCTCCCAGTGGTGAAGTGAAGGTGAAGCGGGTTCAAAAACGGATTTAAAAAAGTCGGAAAACATTTCACATATTTTATCTGGATTGCTTGACTTGTCATTTTGATACTTCATAGTGGAAGGAATACCAGGTTTAGTTTTACGGTTAGCTATGAAAGACCAGAAGTATTTGATGTTCGTAGAAATGTTATCTTCAACAGACATAATGTAGTCCTGGTAGCATTTGTCACATTTGCTTTTAGATACTGACCTATATTCTGAGAATCTAAGATAATCTGAATTATTTTGAAACTTTTTCCATTTTATCCACGCCCTTTGCTTTCTTCTAAAAATACTTATCAGTGAATGAGTGAACCAAATTGGGAAGTCAGATGATTTGGAGCTTGCGAGCGGGATATGTTCTTTGATAATACCATTAATAATATTATAGAAAGTTTCCAAGGCTTCTTCAGCAGTTAATTGGCACAAACTTTGATTCCAGTCGACTTCAAGGATTTTATTATTTACAATGTCATAATCTACCTTTCTGAAGTTGTATTTGACTAAAGGTTTTTTCTTCAAACTATGGTCAGGAAGGTGTGCAGGTAGATATGCTATAAAGGGAGGATAATTTTTATCTGGGTAGACAAGCGAGTTTAGTTGAGGTTGGACTCTGCATGGTTTATTAGATATTAACAGGTCAAGGATATTCCCGCTGGAATTCGGTGTTGCATTGTACTGCAAGGTGTCCAGCAACGACATGAAGCTGCTCTACTGCAGTCCCTGTGGGGATGAGTCAGTGCACACCAAACCGTTGTTGGCATCAGTTGAATTGGGTATGGCATTAGACCAATTAACATCGGGAAGATTGTAGTCTCCAAGAATATAGATGCCATCCACGCTTGGGTCATTTAGGGTTTCCTGCAGCAAATCAAAATGGCTTTCATAACCAGCGGATTTAATCCAAGGGGGGATATATGCAGCGCTGATAAGGTGGCGCTTACCACTGACGCTACTTGGTAATTCAACT
Source organism: Philereme vetulata (assembly GCA_918857605.2). Classification (NCBI taxonomy): domain Eukaryota; kingdom Metazoa; phylum Arthropoda; class Insecta; order Lepidoptera; family Geometridae; genus Philereme; species Philereme vetulata. The sequence goes on from OU975482.1 coordinate 4,670,864, forward strand.
AGGAGATGGTCGATACATAAGGAAGCTGCGTGGGTAATTTTACTCAGCAAGTCGGACTCGAGTGGTCGGAGGCCACGTAGGACTGCAATAAGAACCGCCCCCCGCCGTCGGCTTTACAGGTTGCGAGTCTATTCCTATCACTTCTAAACACGGCGTAGCGTTGGTCTATGAACTCACTGTCTAGAATTGCAGGTATCAACCATGTATCCGTGAGCACAATGATATCATAGGCAGAAGAGAGAATGTTCATGTAAATAGTGTGGAGCTTAGTTCTCAACCCTCTACAGTTTTGGTAGTATATTGATAGCTGTTGGCCGTTGTTATCCATTGATAAGCCGTTTCAGTGTAAATGCATGTAATGTAAATGCAAATAGTAGTAAGTTTATAGGCGCATAGTACTTAATATTAAGATATTGATTAGTGCAAGGTAAAAGTGTAAATATTAAATGCAAGGTCAATATGTTATTATGATGAGAAAATAAAGTTGTATTTTTATGCATTTTACGTTTAACGACGTACGAGTAAACAAATTGGTTAGGGTTCGTTTTTACAATGCAACAGAAAATGTTTGATAAAGCACAATGAAGGTTCAGTACGATTATGAATGGAATACTAGTATAACAATGCGATAACCGGATTACCAGAAAACATAATTCATATACAGAGTAGCTGCAATTTAGTATGAACTGCAGTGAACGTGTTATAGCATAATTTTTTTGTATGGTTGAGTCTGTGTTATAAGTAGCATCATGATAGGAATCAAAAATCAACATCTTAATAAAGTAACAGTCAACAAAAGAGGCGTCTTGCAATAGGAACAAGTACAATAACAATAAGTGCAATAAAAAGAATATAACTTTAAGTCTGTGGTTTGACATTCTTATTATGTATTCAATGTTTGCGGTTGGAAGTAGGCGCGGCCGCCAGCGCCAGCGGCGCCGCTCTGATCTTTTAGAGATGAGACTCCGAGCGCACGACGAAGGCCGACGTATCGTCTCGTTCACGCACGAGAATGTTGGCATTTCTAATCCACACATACTTGAAATTGTTTGATTTTGCCACTTCACGGCACTTTCGAAACAAATGTTTTTGTTTTAAAGTCAAGTGTTCGTTCATGTACACTCTTGACGGTGTCCCAGTGATATCTAGCTGGTCCGAATTAAGAGAATTGGCTCTACGATATGCGCCTAACACATTATCACGTAATATGCGAGTGGTAAACTTGACGATAATGTTTTTTGGTCGGCTGCCATAATGTTGGGCGTGGGGAAACCGATGGATAGAGATGATGTCATGTGAGGGTATTGGGACATTAAGCACCGTCGCTATGGTGCTGATGGGCACTGGTAAATTTTCGTTACGTTTTTCCGGGATGTTACACAGTTCAAGGTTACACTGCCTGGCTTGCTGCTTCAAAGAGTCGATCTTGGTCTCTAAGCTGGCAATGATGGGACTGATCTCGAAATCCCTGCTTTTGACGTCATTTACACGTTTTTTTAATTTCATTGTGCTCTGCTGAGAGAAATTGGACTGATGCCTTGAGATCGGAAACATCTTCATTCAGAACAGACAGTTTCAACTTGATGCTGGACTGATCCTCCTTCAGTAATTTTATTTCACCTTGTATTTGCGAAAGTGTGTTTTTAATGTCATCTCTGATGTCAATCAAGTTATTTTTTGACTCATTTCGCCATTCCTGCAGTTGAGTTTGCAGCAGACGTGTGAAGGAGGTAAAGTCGGCATGACTCAGTGGTTTCGAGTTAACGACGCTGCAGCTTGGAGCTGTAACAGAAGATTCTGTCATATTGAAGGAGACATCCATTGAGTCATCCATCACACACTGCGTCTGGGACTTGCATGCTGCGTACTGGGGTGTTTAGGTTAGAGTTGGGTCTGCTTCGTCTTGTTACATTGCTGCACGATGGGCAGCTCCAGGTTGATAAGTAGTCCTTAGTTAAAATAGAGAATTGCACAGGTTTTATATTCAAGCACTCACTATGGTATATATCATTGCAACTATGGCATTTGAGTGAATTACTGTCCGTAGATAATGCATTTCTACAGCCATTGCAATTCATGGTGATGTAGTATGCAAGTCCAGAATACAAGAATATAATGTGCAAATTTCTACTAAAGTTCAGAGGTCTGCAAAAGCGCCACCTAGGACAGATAAGTGGAACTAAGTGCCACTTCGGATGTGGGGACGGGTGCCGAGAACGCAGACGCAGCCGTGCAAGTAAGATGGCGTTGTTTTAGTAGCCAGACATCAAGCAGAGATGGCGTTGTTGTACATTTAATTGCTATGCGGCCGTGAGTAAGCAAAAATGAAATTATTTTCGTTTTCCAAATGCCACTTTTAGGTCACTGTTTGCAATGTACACAACACAACGGTCACTATCCAGAACTTGAGACGCGCCTAAAAGAGTTTCCAGCCAATGTAGCGTTGATATTAGCGACAGATCTCAATCCGTATCCTGTAGACAGATGTTCTCGTCTATCTTGCAGCTAAAAGGTTCAACACTAGCTTCAACAATAGTCACTTCTAAGTATATCACTTTCACTTTAGGTTTTTGAAAGATTTAATCACTTAATTTTATTTTTATTAACAAAACTTTAAAGAGCTCTAAGAAAAGTAAACAGACCCAGTATTCGAATCTACCCTCAATGATAACGTGCTTATCGTATGAACATTGCATTTATGAGTGTTATTGTGAGTATTGTATGTTAAGCTAGTTTTCTGCAGTGAATAGTTTATATTTTTGATTTATTTCTGCACCAAAACGAAGTTTCTTATCAAAAATCTTAACATCCGCTTCCGCGGATGTGAGCCTTCAAAAATTAGCATCCGCATCCGGATATCGAAAACTCTGCATCTGTAACATCCTTAGTTCATATTCTCACCTTACACAAACAGATTTACCCGCCTAGCACCCGATTAATGGCGGGTTCCTATATCCGTCAGTCACCAGCTACGACTCGTTTCTCCTTGAAAACTTGTCAAAAGTTTGACACTTTTTCAATTTGTCCAGCGTTATGGACTTTGTGGTAATGTTAGCGCGCCGTATGTACGATCGCGCCGCCAATTGCCGCCACGCTCACCCCAACGCCATCGCTCCGCTGCACGCACGGCCACCTGATATTCGAACTCCCTGGCGTCCATTACCGCGGGAGCTCCTGTGCTCACCATCTTCTCCATAGCGTATACCACAAGAGGACCAACATTAGCCAAGACATCGGCCACGTAACGTGTGAGAGACCAAACTGCAAGCCAGGATGGCACTCCGGACATCACCCCGTGACTCAGATATAGTCGTCTCTGACGTTGAAGCCAGGGTTAAGCACGAAAGTCCGACCCTTACCCACACTTCCCAAACAAAAATGGTCGAAGTGTATATATATACCTACGTGTATAGCTCGCAATTTTTTTTAAGTCGTCATTATCCTATATTTTACGTCTGGAACGAGCTAAACACATTTCGTATAACTATTTACATAAAACATAAAATTGCCTCGTAGGTCACGCACGTTAGCAATGTGCCCTGCGTCCATCATCTTGAGGCATACAGGTGTAAAGTCTTATTGGCCAGTAATTTCACCGGCAACCATACCCTTCAAACCGAAACACAGCAATGCTGCTGGGCGGCAGAAATAGATATGCTGGTTCTCCGGGCGAGCCCTTTCACAAGAAACTCTACTTCTCTTAAAATCTATATCTATGCTAATATTTTAAAGCGGCTCCGAAACTACTGGACCGATTTAAAAAATTATTTCACTGTTGGGAAGCTACACTATCACCGGGTGACATAGGCTACTTTTTACCCAACTGCGCAGAAGGAGGGTAATGTTTTTATTGAAAAACTACGCGTGCGAAGCTGCGGATTGGTCAGCTAGGTAATAATAAAAATATATACTTATTGTCTCCGTGGAGAGATGAGGGGGAGGCCTTTGCCCAGCAGTCGGACAGCGTAGGCTAGATAAAAAAAATGTCTCCCCCATAGATTTTCAGCGCGACTGATACATACCTCACCTCAGTAAAATTGTGTAACATTTAGTAGGTGTTTATTTATTTAAATGCAACATACAATTTAGATAGATAGATAGATAATTTCTTTATTGCACACCATTAAAAATAAAACAAACAAAAGAGAATACAAAATTAAATCAAAGGTACAATGGGCGGCCTTATCGCTAAAAGCGATCTCTTCCAGGCAACCTTTGGATGGACAGGATCTGTGTGAACAAAAGAGAACGGCGGCGTTAATCAAATAATAACTAACAGAATTAGTACATAAATGACTAAAATAAAATATACATATAAATAAATATAAATAATTTTATAATATTAAATAACCTACTTCAAAATACATAGGTAATTAGAAAAAACAATAAAAAATTATATACAAAATTTAAGTTGCAAAGTCTTAGTGAGCGATGGACGACAGATAATGATTATTAACCATGTTTTTAAAAACAGGAAGGGATTTGGCGTTACGAATTGAAACAGGTAGTGCATTCCAGAGTCTGGTAGCCTGAAGAGTGAAGGAGTTAGTATAAAATACTGAGGTATGATGAGGAGTTTTCAATTTAAGGTTTTCAGAGGAGCGTAAGGACCGGGAGTTGGAAACATGAAGAAACTCAAAGCGTTCTTTGATGTACGGCGGAGTAGAAGAAATAAAAAGGATGCTGTAAAGAAGGGACAGGATGTGAGCATTCCGACGAAGGCGGATGGGTAACCACTTGAGCCTGCGGCGATACTCAGAAATGTGATCGTATTTACGCAAGCCAAATATGAATCTAATAGAGAAATTCTGGAGACGCTCAAGCTTGTTGAGTTGATCTTCAGTTAAATCAAGATAGCTGGCGTCAGCATAGTCGAGAATGGGATGCAACAATGATTGTGCAAGTGCAATTTTGGTGGAAGTCGGAAGGAAGTTTCGCAGCCGTTTAAGAGAGGAAGCTGCAGCAAAGGTCTTTCGGCTTACTGCTGCTAGTTGAGGTCCCCAAGATAGATGGCTATCCATTTGTACCCCCAGATTTTTTACTACCTTGCTGATTGCTATTGAAGTACCGTCAAATTTTACCTGTGGAAGATCAAGCCAATCGATTTGAGTAATCATCCGCGAGCTTCCCACTACTATTACTTGGGTTTTTGATGGATTGACTTTAAGCCCATATGATTTGCTCCACTGTAGTATATTCTGTAAATCACTGTTTATGCTATTAATTGCTTCACCTAACCACCCAATAGGGGCTTGGGTATAAATTTGCAAATCATCTGCATAAAGGTGGTAGGACGAAGAGAGTTGTTCGGAGATAGAATTTATGAAAATAGCAAAAAGAAGAGGAGATAAAACGAGATAAATTTAGTTTCTTAAAAGTAAGTAAGTAATCTAAAAAGTATGTATCTACCTACCCTCTAAGGGCTGTAATTTATCAGTGCACGTGCCAAGCATCTGCTGTAGATTTATGTGTAAATTTACACGTGCCCAAAACGGTAGGTACCCAATGGAAAATACCATAGGGAAACCGTCATGCCAAAAATGCAAACATTCGAAGAAAGAAAGAAAAACGAGAGAAATAAACGAGTGTGCTTTAAACCACACGACTGAAGTAAAACTGCTTTTTCAAAATATTAATTTATAAAATTATTAAATTTCAAAATTGACCACACGTCTGTAGGTCGATCAGTCTATGTTCATTCTGGACAGACGTAACGCGCACTGGCACTCGCACATTTACGTTTAAAAATATACGAAACGTAACTCTCTCTCTCTCTCTCTTTCTATCTTCACTAATTTATATCTCCCTCCCAACTTCCGTTCGCACTTTTCGTAACGCATTCACCAGCTTAGGTAGGTACTCCCAAGTCAAGCGTGCGTAAAGAAGTTTTACTTCAAAAACATTTATTTGTGACTGTACAAAACACAACACAGCACACAAGTAAGGTACCTAAATACAAGAGAACATATTCATACACACAAAAACAGCAATATATTACAAATGTATGTCTCACAATTACCTATATCTAAACCAGGGATCCCCAAACTATTTTGGACAAGTGACCCCTTTTCCAAAATGAACTGTTACCTCAGACCCCCATGGCCAAATTACCTACTTTTAAGATCAACCCCCTTATTCATAATAGTCCGCTTACTTAAAACAGCTGATACAGAGTGTTATTTTTCATTCTGACTCAGGTCAATAGAAGAAGAGAGAGTGAGAATTAGCAATGCTTTAAATTAGTTAGCAGACTATTATGAAAAAGGGGGCCATCTTTCGTTTTTTCCTATTGATACAAAATACCTAGGTACTAAGGTACCAATTGGAAAACTTTTCACTTGGTTAAGTGAGTAAAGTTGACTTCATCAAAATTTAACAAAATAAAAAGACATACAATTCAGTAAATATCAAGTTTAATTTATAATGATTATTACAAATTAAGTACTTAAAGAATCTTAAGTAGGTAGGAAATTATATTTAAAAAAGTATTAATTCGCAAAGAGAAAATAAAACATTCAGTGTGATGGATGAACCTGGTGACTATCTACCAATCTAGCTACATCCGGTTCAATATTGATGAGTTGTAGCCTTAAATCTCCACGTTCGTTGATTTTCAAACGGTTTCTTTGTTTCGTCAAAATGTTTATAAATCTTTAAATCTTTATAAATAAATCTTTATTCATTTTTTCATATAGCTAAGATTAACATTAGGGATTAATATCTACTTATAGGTTAGATTTTAACATTGCCTGAAATAGGAAACCCTGTATCTCAGGCGAAAAAGGCTGGACTGGCGTAACTTATGAATACTCAAATTAACAAAACTTAGAATCTTTTTACATAATGAAGAAAAATAAAAATAACTAATAAACTAAGTGTAAACATGGAAGGTATGAGTTTACGTACTATATAATCTTTAAAATCTTACTTTATTACGTTTAGTAATTCCTCAGTTTCCTCGTAAGAGAGATTGGATAGAGAAGTCTGCAAGGCTCTTTTACAATTTGAAAAGTTCATTGAGTGGATGCTCAATTTACGATTTAGCCTGGTGTACAGCAATGGTCCTAGGAACATTATAAATCTGGATGCAAAAGCATGCTTAACTGAGGTGTTGTTAGTGGGGACGATATATTTTAGTCTTTTGTTAGTACTTTCAGTGCTATAGGGAAGTGCTCTGTGTTGTCTTAAAACTATGTTTAGTATAAATAGCTGCCTAACTGTTAGAACTTTACACGACTTATATAATAAGTTGGTTGGATAGAGAAAGGGACGAAAAGTGGATATCTTAAGGATTGCTCTTTGTGCCCTTTCTGCGGCTAATATAAAAGTTTTACACGCTCCTCCCCAAGACGTTATACAGTAGGTTATAATTAACGACATAAAGCAAGGTACACTTGCATAACTAGCTTTGAATCTGCAATACAGCGTAACTTCTTAAAAACAAATATTAATTTTCGTATTCTATTACTTAAAGTTTCTACATGTTTTTTGAACGAGAGATTTTCATCTATTATAACGCCAAGGTACTTAATATTATTAGTAAATGAGATGACAGGGCATTTACATAAATTATCGTTAATTGCACAATTGCATTGATGTGCAAAAATAATAATAATAATAATAATCCTCCTAGCCGATTTCGGCTACAGAGACTTGACTTTGTGATTATTGGCCTAGGTGTTTAGCCTGTATGTGGCTGATGTACCCTATTTTTGCGCTAAAAGTCCGGTTACAATGAACACAAGTTAAGGCGCCATTAATGTAGTTGTAATTGATATTAGCCGGCGGTCGACTTTTAAGCTGATCTCGTTTTAAGTCTAGTTCTTGCCTCCTTTCTTCTTCAAACTCGTACACTTTGTCCTGAACATGACGCCTCCATTCAGGTCGTTTTTCAGCGAGAGCCTCCCAGCGCGACGGATCGATACAACACCTCTTCATGTGCCTCTTCTGTACGTCTTTGAAACGTAGGAACTGACCTCCGCGTTTCCGCTTACCATGTTCTAGTTCACAGAAGAAAATGCGTTTCGCCCTTCGCTCATCAGACATCCGAGACAGGTGCCCGCACCAACGCAGCTGACGCCGCATCAAATATGCCTCCATGCCACAGACATTAGCCCGTCGTAGAACATCGGTATTACGGACCCGATCCGACCACTTGATGTTAAGAATGTCGCGGAGGCATTTCAGATGGAATCTGTCTAACGTGCGTATGTGTCTGCGATACAGGCACCATGTCTCTGACGAGTACAAGATGTTAGGAAGTACAATAGCCATATACACCTTAATCTTGGTACTCAATTTGATGTTATGGGAGCGAAATACCTGGACTCGTAGTTTACCAAAAGCAGCCATAGCGGAGCCAAGTCTGCTGTTGATCTCCGAGTCAAGGTCGCATTTTGTTGTTATGCTGCTTCCCAGATATCTGAATGTATCGACCTGTTTTATGGGCTTTCCATCGATTTGCAGATTCAGTGGAGCTTGGTTAACAGTGTCCATGGCCATCACCTCTGTCTTTGTAATATTAATTTTGAGGCCAAATCTACAGCACGCAGCGTCAAGCCGAGTCATCAAGTCCTGGAGTCCCTCAGAAGATTCCGCAACGAAACATAGGTCATCAGCATACATCAATTCGGTAATGAGGTCATACGATACCTTTGTGTGCGCTTTTAACCTAGCCAGGTTAAAGACACTGCCATCTGTGCGAAAACGTATGCGGATCCCTTCGGTGTTGGCTTGTAAAGTCTCCCTCACGACAACGGAAAAGTACAGAGCAAAAAGAGTGGGTGCTAATACACAGCCTTGTTTTACACCACAAGTGACAGGGAATTGCTCTGTCTGCTCACCATTGACGGTTACGCAACAAGTCATGTTGTCGTGAAGAAGTCTTATCAAGCGTATAAATTTGTCGGTGCAACCAAGCTTCGAAAGCACAATCCACAAAGCTTCGCGAGGTACACTGTCAAAAGCTTTCTCCAGATCAACAAAACAGAGAAACAGAGGTTGACACTGCTCCCTGCTTTTCTCTTGCAGTTGTCTAAGAGAGAATATGGCCTCGCATGTGCCGCGATTGGGTCTAAACCCAAATTGCGTTTCAGGCAATATACCTTCAGAGAGCTCCATAAGACGATTTAAGAGTACTCTGGCAAAAGTTTTTCCTGGAGTAGACAGAAGTGATATACCCCTATAAGAGTTGCAAACAGATCGATCACCTTTATTTTTATACAAAGAGCAAATTAGTGATACGCCAAAACTAGGAGGAACGAACTCCATTTCCCACATGCGCTGGAAAAATTGCCAAATCTTGTAGTGCAACTCATCTCCGCCATATTTTAATAGTTCTCCTGGTATGTTATCGATGCCGACAGCCTTATTGTTTTTCTGCGCTTTGATGGCGATGATAACTTCCTCAAGAGAAGGAGGCTGATCCAGATCTACGGCTTGTGGTAAGGCAGGAAGTGATGCTAAATAGTTTATGTCAGCAGAACGATCCACATTGAGTAAGCTGTTATAGTGTTCTGCCCAGCGAGTAAGAACTTCTCCTTTGCTTACCAGGAGGGTACCTGAAAGTGATTTCAGTGGTACGTTTACTCGATGTGGACTTCCTACTAACTTTTTAATCTCGTTAAAGAAATCGCCGAGTCTATTCGAATCAGCAAGCCACTGAATATAGCGAACCTTGTTCAGCCACCACTCATCTTTTGCGTTTCGAGTTAGTCTCCTTATTTGGCTCGTACTCTCCTTTATTTTTTCAGAAGCAGTTGTCTGATTTCCCTTTCGAAGGAGCTGGCGGTGTTTTTCTAGGGCGACTGTCAACGTATTATCATTTTCGTCAAACCAGTCTTCACAGACACGAGGTTTTTGGCCTAAGATCTCAGTAGCCGCATTGATGGTATTTGTAGTTAACAGTTTCCAGCCCTCGTCCAACTGTTCATCTTCGGGGTGTATGCCTGCTGTAAAGGTATTGACAGCTTCCCTGTAATTTGCCAATATTTCAGCAGACTCTAGCTTTTTCAGATGAAGACAGTTAGGCTTAGCCCTGCGAGGTCTACGGCAAGGGCTAAGACGCAAAAATAGTTTTGTAACAACAAGTCGGTGATCCGACCAACAGTTTGCGCCCCTCATTACTCTCGTTACTTTGACATCCGCTATATCCCGTTGACGGACTATAGCATAATCAATAAGATGCCAATGCTTGGACCTTGGGTGCATCCAGGTAGTTTTGTATTTATTTGGGAGTCTAAACATGGTATTGGTAATACCCAGATGAAATTGGGAACAGAGGCTTAGTAACAGTTGCCCATTACTGTTCATGTTACCAATGCCATGTCGCCCCATCACCCGAGGCCAAGCTTCAAAATCACGTCCGACGCGAGCATTAAAGTCGCCAAGAAGCAAAACTTTCTCACAGCGCCGGATTTTAGTCAGCACTTCTGACACTTCCTCATAAAATTTGTCCTTGACGTCATCACTTTTGTCGAGTGTTGGCGAATATACGCTGATAACATTTAAGTATTTATTGTTTCGAAGATGGAAACGTAAGGACATGACACGATCAGAGATAGCAACTGGATGTTCTTCCAACTTAGAGGCTAAAGTAGTTTTAATAGCAAAGCCTACTCCTGACCGTCTAGACTCAGAAGCTGGTGTGCCTTTCCAGAAGAAAGTGTACCCACCACCACATTCAACAAGCTCACCTTCGTCAGCTAGATGTGTTTCGCTGAGAGCGGCTATGTCGACGTCATAGCGTTTGAGCTCGCGAGCCACAATGGCGGTTTTACGTTCTGGGCAGAGGTTGTTGGGTCGGTCTAAAAGAGTACGTACATTCCACGCACCAAAAGTCATATTCATCTGCATGTTTTTAGATTTATTCTTATTGCGAGGAATGAGCGTTTGTTTGGGGCACCTTTTCTAGCCCCCTCCCCGGCTGAGCGAGGAAAGCAGTGCCTCTCTAAATAAAGCTGCTTTGTCTCAAAGAGTGTTGCCGAACCACACTGTCACCCCGATGCAGTGCTAGAGCGACCACTCTCCTCTCCTTAGGCCACCCGTGTCCAGGTATTAGACCAAGCCCAGGACTTTTTTAAACTCGGAATGACAAAGCCAAGTCAGATGCGCAGGATATATTAAGTTGCATAAGTGTGCGCGCCGTACACAGATGCACCCTCTCTTCCTTACTCCCCTTGACCCAGTGGAACGGAGAACCGCTACGACTGGAAGGGAACAGGACGCAGTATCTGGCAACGATAAAAACTCCTATCGCTACCTTCAGGCCTTCTACAGTTGCCTGGTTGCCTCGCCACTTGAGGTGGATTGCGTTGACGCCGAAGCAACGAGCACTAGCACGGGGAGTGACCGTGCCGACTCGAGGGCCGAAACACGCCGTTGCTACAACAAAGTGTTTCGGCACTCGAGCCCCCCTCTACCAGCCTAGGTTCCTAAGGTGTGGCCGCTGCATGCTATAGCGGCGACCACTAACGACGACCGAATGCGCGCCGCGCGATCTGAGGAGCCTTTTATAGGCGATGTTGCCTCGACCACTAACGACGATCGAATCTTCGTATATTCAACGGGCAGCGTAACGACGCCCCAGAGACGTCCGCACTGTACGGCGGCTCGAGCACGACATGTGCAAAAATATGTTTATCTGGGTTAGTCATTGGTGCTGACTTTGATTTCCGCATAGTAAATTTTTATGCATTTTGTTTTATCAGCGTTAAGGGTTAGTAGGTGAGCTTGGAGCCATTTGTTTACAGTATTGAAGCCGCGTTGTGCAAGTTCAAGCACTTTAGCTTCCGTATCCGCCGAGAAAAGTAGAGCAGTATCATCAGCATAGGATAAAAAATTTCCGTGGTCTAGTTGAAGGTTGCATAGTTCATTAATGTATATTAAAAATAAAGTACTTGATAAAATACTTCCTTGGGGCAGGCCGAAAGAAGTATTTCCCAGATCTGAGCTGATGACATTGTCTATTTTGACGCATTGACTACGACTGCTCAAAAAGCTGGAAAGCAGCTTTCGCTGATTACCTCGTATGCCTATGTTTTCCAACTTGTTGAGCAGAGCAGGGATAAAAACGGTGTCGAAGGCTTTTGCTAGATCTAAAAATATGCCTAATGTCTTATTACCTTTGTCAAGTTCTTTCCCTATAAAATCAGTGAGCTGGTGTACAGCGTCAGAGGTAGACAGTTTAGGCCTAAACCCAAATTGAGTGTTAGATAAGAGTGATTTGCTTTCTAAGTTATTAACTAATCTATTGTTTATTATTTTTTCTAATATTTTAGAAACTGAAGATAGTATGGATATTGGTCTGTAATTTGAAATTTCTGTTTTGCTCCCTGACTTATGAACGGGAATGACCACCGCCTTTTTAAGACATTTTGGAAAGATTCCCTCGTCTAAACATTTATGAAAGGCAAAAGTTAAAGGTGGGGCAAGTACATGTTTGTACTGCTTAAGTATTTTGGTCGGGATATTATCCCACCCAGTTGCGCAATCGTCTTTTAGCCCCATTATAATTCTTTTAATTTCCGGAGTGTCAATATCCAGTAACACAAAAGATTTATTCTGTGACTGGACGTTGTCTACAGTAGGCGCCGAGGACAGGTTTCGAAACTTTTCTGCTAGCTTTCGACCAATGTTAACAAAAAAGTCGTTAGCGTTGTTAGCAGCTACAAGCGGGGAGGGATGTGATTTTAATAAATTCGAAGATGATTCATGTTGTTTTGATGTAAAAGTAACGTTTTTATGGTTTTCCAAATTTTTTGCTATCTTGACCAGCCTTATCTAATAGCATTTTATCGTATTCACACTTAATGTTTTTAAGGAGACCGTTACAGAAGTTTCGGTACCTCTTGTAAGTTGTTTGTATTGTTAAATTACTTGGGTATCTTTTGGCATTCATATGAAGCTTATCTCGATGTCTCATGCATCGGAGAAGCCCCGTGGTAATCCAGGGCTTAATGTTTATATTTTTTCCACATATTTTTATGCTTCTAGTATTATTTTGTAGAACATTCTGTATGTTGTTTATTAAGGGTGTCATACATGATTCCGCGCCAGCTGAATTGTAAATAGATTCGAGGTCAATATTACGTAAATCATCTTCTAATTTACTATGATCTAATTTATTCGTTGATTTTGCATGCTTGGGTTTAAGCAGTTTTAGGCTGAGTGTTAGTAAAGCGGCCTTGTGGTCGGTAACCGAGGAATTTGTCACTATGGTGATTGCCAGCAAGTCTGTTTTGAGCATAATATGATCCAAACAGGAGCCACTTTGATGTGTCGGTGTCCTGGAAGTAAGCCGCTGAAAGAGCAGCGGTTTAAGTACTCTTGGGCTGTCCCGTCACAAAACCCTGGGCGAATATTAATATTAATGTCGCCTACTATAGCAATATTTTTAAATGACGATATTGTTTGGAGATGGGAGTGCAGAGAGTCAAGAAAAGAATCTATATTATTAAATGAAGGTGATCTATACACAGCTAAAATAGCAATACTTGCTCCAATTTTTACCAACAAACAGGTGCAGTGCAAGATGTTCAATTCTTCTACAGATATGTTATATAATGAGTTTCTAGCATAAACTACTACTCCATCGTTTTGATTGTGACTTTTAGTGGTATTATGAGCTCTATAACCTTCCATTATAGACAAGTTATTATTATGAATAGCAAGCCAGCATTCGGTTAGGATGATTAGGTCACATTCAACATTAAGCCTTTGCAAAAAAGTGCTGAGATTGTTAATATTTTTGTAAATACTGCGAATATTTTGTGTTAGAATAGTTAATGCGTTACGGTAGGCAGATACATGTTGTTTACAGTTTTCAACATCGCATGACCTTGACTCGGAAACTGAGAAATTGTCTAGGTCGTTAATTAAGCTATCAGTCATAGGTAACTAAAGTTAAGGCTAGATTATACAATTAAGGTGGCGCTTTTAGGCGCCTTCATAATCAATGGAGTTGATGTACCGTTGTTCTGCTAAAATTTTGGCAGGGCAATCTAAATCACCTGTTTTATGGTTGCACGGTTTTTTGTAGCGCAGGCAGGTTGCACATTTTTCAGGCTCCGCTTTCTTTGGGCATTCGCTGGCTTGGTGTCCTTGATCGCCGCAATGTCCGCAAGTGTAGGACTCAGCCTTGCACGACTTAGCCGCATGGCCATATTGTTGGCACTTAAAACATCTTGTCACCAATGTAAAGTCTCGCACAGGACATGATGACCAATTTATATAGACTCTGCTTTGAGTTACGAGGGCTTTACGATTAACGGCAGAAACCTCAATTATGTAGTTGCAGGTTTCAGCATCCTTATTTCCAGATTTGTGGCTAAACTTGATAGAGTCCAGAAATTTTTCTCTCGTCATTCCCGAGAGTTTCTCTGCCAGATTCTGCTCGTACATGCAGTTATAGACCTCTAGTTCCTGCATTTTTGATGGTACTCCAATAATCACTACTCGTGGTCTGCGCTTGCGTGGTTCATCGATGGTTAGGGCAGATGTGGTTAGTTCACTGAGTTTTTCAGCTTTTCTATATCGTCCTTGGTGTCTGTGCTGATGATGACGCCCCCATTAATCGTCTTACGAAGTCCTCTAACATGTAGCCTCATTCCCTCAGGGCTGATTATTTTTTGTACCAAAGACTTAGTGTCGTCACTGGTCTGCTAGTTATCCTTGGGATAAATAGCTACAGAGCTCAGGTTAGTAGGGCGGATTAGGGTATTAGATTAGATTAGATTAGATTAGAAAATTCTTTATTGCACTAATAAAAAGATACATAGGCGATCTTGATGCTAATTAGCATTTTCTTCCAGCTAACCAGTAACGGTATTACTGCTGTTTTTTACCATTTCTGCGAATGAGGCTTTAACTGCTGGTTGCGATGACTCTTTAACGCTTTGCTGAAGGTCTTGAATGCATTGAGATAGGCTTGCCTTTTCCTTGAAGCTTTTTATGTAGTATTGTGCTTGGGCGGTCTTCTGCTTTAGGCCTTGGTATTCTACAGCCATTTGAGATGTACCATTGGCACAGATTACTTATTCTTAGCTTTTGGTCAGAGTTTAGTTTACCTTCGGTAGCAATCGAGGTCACTTCATTGAGGCACTGTTCGATGGTGATCATCCAGGTCTGTATCTCCGATGTAGACACGGTTTCAAAGGTCGCTTCATCCCTCGGCGGCGCTGGCGGGCGCGGTGGTAACGCGGGCTCAGGTTGGGGGGTGGGCGGGGGACTGCGAACCGTTTTACTATTTCGGCTAAAAGGGCTGTCCATGTTGATATTTATGTTAGAAATTTTTATCACAACATACTCAATTAGATAGCGATGAATCACTTCTTAACTTCACACTTTTGTTGACTCAAATCTAGGTCAGATTTTGAGTTGATTTATTAATTTGAGCAAATTATTGGCACGTCCGATCTAGACAAGTGATCGACTATATCATTCGTTTGTTATCACACTGAAGCTGTTTTCAACTAGGTATGATGATGGAAAAGCGATAAGGTATTTTTCAGCAATGTTCCACAATGTAGGATACTGTGTTTCAATGTTGCGTTGCAACCAGAACTTCTGATAGCCTTGGTTGAACTTCTGCTTAAGCTCTTCGTCTGTGCTGATGGTAATCAACTCTTCTTGCATTATCACATTGGCTTCTTCTATGGCTGTGGTATTGTACGGATTTATTATCCATTGAGGAATTTGTAAATTTAAAAGATCCTCAAACCTCTCCGTAAAATCCTTGTGTAATGCGTCCAAGTGAGTGACATATACTAAAATGTCATCATTTTGAAGCATTTCTGGTAATTTTGACAAATGCGGAAACTGCTAATATTCTTTTCTGTCTAAATTTTGTTTATAAAGGATTAGTTTACCCACGAAGGCCGATATTATTGATTTTGTTTTAATCAAGTTAAGATCGTCACCCTGCAGCTGCAAATTAACTTTGTTGAATATTCCTAAGATATCAGCAAAGTAATAAATATCTGTTTTACAATTGTTCAGATTTTCTTACAAATTCGGATCTTTTTCTTTTAAAAACTCCAACACAGATTCAAAAATGCCTGAAAATCTTTCTAAGCATGAGCCTCTTGATAGTCAGCGAACTTCAGTGTGCAGAAGTAATCGAGTAAAGACTTCGTCGTTTTCCTCACATAGCTGAGCAAATAACCGAGAGTTCAAAGAATTGCTTCGAATCTTGTTGATAGCATTTATTACATATTGTAAAGACTTATGCAATCTAGGACTCAGCTTTTTTGCTACTAAATGCTGCCTGTGAATCACGCAGTGAATGACCAGTACATCAGGCAGTTGTCGCTTTAAGTGAGCTATAAAACCACGATGACGACCAACCATAGACGGTGCACCATCAGTCGCAACAGAAACAATGTTTTTCCATGGAATAGCTTTGTCAGTATAAAAATGTTCCACGGCCTGAATGTATGGTATGGTATCAGTCTCTAAATATGTAGCAAAAAGCAGTTCTTGGAACATATTTTCATCTTTGATATATCGAACATATCCTAACAACAGAGCTTCATTGCCGGGTAATGTAGACTCGTCCAACTGGAGAGAGAATCTGTTGGTCTGTAAGAACTTGCATAAAATGTTTTCCACATCCCGTCCCATCTCGTCTATGCGTCTCTGAACGGTGTTATTGCTCAAAGGTATTCTCTTTAAAATATAATGTGCGGGTTTCTGCAATACATTGTTAAGGACCTCCGCAATGGCTGGTAAGATAAGCTGCTCTCCAATTGTGTGGGGTTTCCCCGACTTCGCTATTAGTAAAGATATATTATAAGACGCTCGTAAACCATCATCGTCTTTAATAGATGATGACGCAAACATCGATCTTATGGATGGTCTTTTGTCTAGTTTTTCTTTAAGTGCTTGAAAAAATGACAAGGGCTTACTTTTTTTGTCAGCATGTACTCTTGATAAGTGGTCATCCATTTTTGAAGGCTTCATGGCATCGTTACTGAATACTTTTTCACATATGAGACACATCGGCAAGTGTTGATTTGATGGAGATGCAATAAATCCGAACTTCAAGTAGTCCAAACTGTATTGTCTGCATTTTTTTTCGTGTCCGCCATCATAAAACTCTCAGTAATCCTGCAAATAAAAAAATAAGAAACTACCTAAATAAAAAAAATAATAAACTGTTAAATTGACTGGTATTTTTTTACAATTGAAACAACTGAGGCAACTGCAAACTGTTGCAAACAATCTACACATAGCTCAACTGATCACTATCACATAGTGGGGCAATGCTGATGCGCTGTGCTGGCTAAAAACAGTTTGGTACTTACCCTGTTCATTTTTCATAAACTGCTGATATTGTATGGTTACGCTATTAACTCGCGTAGGGAGCTCAGCATTTTATAAATTCTTTTTCAATCACTTTACTTCACTTAATTTAGCTATGTTATAACTTTGTAATCTCTTGAAATAAATGAGTACTTATATGAGTTATTATCTTTCAAGCTCCAACGAATTTCAAAACACAAATGAACTTTCAACCTAAGTGCAAGCTCGTTAAATAGTAAAATATCGGGAACATGTTTGGACTTGCAACTTGATCATGAATTCGTTCGTATTTAATCGCGTAAGCGTCAAATAGAGAGAAAGTCAAAACGCGCCTGAAAGACGTACGCTCGAACTCATTATCTTGCACAAACTTGTCCACACTGACTTGCCGAGTTTTTCATCTTGTACGAACTTGAGACTTTACATTACTACAACAATGCTATTTCCTACAAAAATATTAATTATTCTTAGTACACGTAACACAACATAAACAATACAGTACCTACCTACCTATCTTGAAAGATTTAAATAAGAACTTGTGTTAATTAAATAGGGGTCGATTTTTAGACCTCGTCGACCCCCAAAATCAGTTTTCGTTTATGTCGATCCCTTGGGGTCGATATCGATCACTTTGGGAATCTCTGATCTAAACGATCGAGACGTCACAAAAAGGCGTGCAACTGTTTTTTTATGTTATTATGGGGAAACAGGCTTACGGCCCACCTGATGGTAAGCGGTCACCGTCGCCTATTGACACCGGAAACACCGGTATTGTCGATGCGTTCCCTACACTGTAGAAACCTCTTTACATTTCTCTTGAAGCGTGCCAGTCGTAGCCTAATGTGAAAACCTCAGATGGTAGCTCATTCCACATCTTGCAAGTATGGGGTAGAAAAGGTCGCGTGAAGCGTGTGGTGCGTGATACCCAATTGTCGATGATATGTGGATGAGCTTTATTACGTTGTCGAGAAGTGCGGTGGTAAAATCTCAACAACGGGATGAGATCAAATAGCTCCTCAAAACATTCCCCATTACAACTCAGCATTAGAACAACTCAGCATTGTTTAATTGTATCTACCTATGTGATTGTATTAAGTAAGTACCTAGGCAAAATGTAGGCGAAATGTATCAAACGTTATGTTTAGACTTTCCCCTGACCCCCCCCCCCCCCCCCCCATTTGTGGGATATTTTTACGCATTGAGCCAAAAAAATTATGCGTCGCTGCGTCATGTAGGTATAGCAAACGTATAGCAAACGTCTGCGAGAGTATTATGTTCCTTGGTCTGCGTACAGCGCGTTAGCGTCCTAGTAGTCTGCTGTGGTACCTACTGCGTGAGTGAGAATCAAGGATGATAACCCTTTTCAGTCAGGTTTTCGCTCCGCTAATAGCACTAGCACAGCTCTACTTAAAATTACTGATGATATTAGATTTGCTATGGACAACAGGCAGCTCACCCTTCTAACTCTACTTGATTTCAGCAACGCTTTTAACTGTGTGGATCATTCCATACTTCTTGCGATTTTGCGCTCCCTAAACTTTTCCCTATCTGCTTGTGACTGGTTTCGGTCCTACCTTAGTGGACGCCAGCAGCGTGTTCATGTTGACGATACGTACTCTGGCTGGTGCGATGTTGTTGCCGGCGTTCCGCAGGGTGGAGTCCTGTCCCCTCTTCTCTTTTCGGTCTTCATAAATACTTTGGTCTCTGGTCTCCGTTCTTCTTCATTTCACCTATATGCTGATGACGTACAGCTCTACCTTTCGTTCAATCCCGAGGACATTCATGATGCCATACACCTCCTAACTGAGGATTTACGTGCTGTCTCTTCTTGGTCACATAAATTTGGACTACAGATCAACACTAGTAAAACCCAAGTGATGATTACTGGCAGCCGGGGCTTTATTTCTAGGCTTGATCTAAACTCTCTCCCTTATGTTACGTATAACGATGTCCCCTTAGCTTACTGCTCTGAAGTAAAGAATCTTGGCCTAATCATCACTGAGAACTTATCACAGTACCGCTCACAGTTAAAGTGGCTCAAAATCCGGTTTCGTCGGGATACTCATATATACTCTGTCTTCTTTATAACATCCTTCAAAATCCTCTGTCTCCTTGCTATCTTAAAGAACGTTTTTCTCCTCTTTTTCCACCTGATCGCCCTTCTCGTTCTTCTCAACATCTGTTATTCAAGACGCCTGAGCATAAAACTTCTTTCTTCACTTACTCTTTCACTGTGACTGCTATCTGCTTGTGGAACTCTCTTCCAGTGGAAATCCGCAAGGCCGCCTCTATGGGAATCTTCAAATCCAAACTCTTTAAATACTTCATCTCTCTTCAAGATACCCAACAAAATTGAGCACTTTATGTAGATATATTTGTGTATTTCGTTTATGTATGTGTATTATTATTATTTTTAATTTTTGTAAGTTTATTTCTAAGCTAAAGTTTGATTAAATTTCCTTTTTCTGGCACTACCACTTTCTCCACACTACACAAAGGTTAGCTGGAAGAAAATGCTAATTAGCATTAAGTTCGCTTATGTATCTTTTTATTAGTGCAATAAAGAATTTTCTAATCTAATCTAATAACTAAAAAGGTTGCCCTACTTTTTTCTGCCAGTGGGCGCTGGCTGGCGGTTCTTTGGCTGTTAGAATGTCCATTGTCCGTTGCCTGTCATGCTGTAACATGCGACATCATTGCGGTATATTGGGTAATGAATATGCTGATAAATTAGCTAATGAAGCTGTGGAGTGCGGAGACCGTTTCCCTTACAAAAACTTTTCTCAGGATCTAATTGCTCTGCCCAAGGTTTATATTAAGGAAAGTTGGAATACAGATTGGGACGACTCCAGCAATACTAAGGGTAGATATTATAGGCAAATTCAAACAATGATTCCCATCAAACCCTGGTTTTTTTTAAATGAAACTCAGTAAACGTGCCACTACCATCAAAATAAGAATGCGACTAGGGCACACGTGCACGCCAGCTCATCTAGCGCGGATGAAAATCTTAGATGACCCATCTTGTATCTAGTTGTGGAGATAAATTTGGTGATGTAAATCACATTTTCTTTTCGTGTATTAACAATGACCACGTTCAATTTTACAAAGATCTTGTATCCCTTCATGTTCCGCTTCTTTCAAATATTAAAATCCTTCTCTCCTCCTTAGATCCATCCGTGTACCAATGTTTAGAATCTTTCATTTGTACAAATAATATTAATATATAAAATCACAAATTTGTGAATGTCAATTTTGTAAATATCTCTTATCTTGTATAATTTCTCATTAATGTATCCTCTCCTGACCCTTTCCTAGTTTAGTGTATTTAACCCGGGTTTTGTATATAATCTGTTTCCCTAATTTTTTTGTATTTGCCAATGTCAAATGCACAAACCGTGCGACGCCACAAAAAAAAACATGCGACATTACAGTCTCGAATGTACTGTCAAACGTTATCGGGCAGTCATTGTCAAAGTTGTCAAAATAACACATCAACCAATAAAAATCCGCGTTCTCCCGTCTCCGCTCCATCTGTTTGCTTACCCTGGCTTACCCTATCTGCTATTTTATAAAAGTTAAGAAAAACCTGTGAAAAGTGTGAAAATGAAGGACGATATAATACTAATGGTGGGATTTGAGAATATCTGCCGACTGTGCTTGCGCTCAAAGGGCGCAATGTCGGATATATTCGCTACGTACGGAGAAAAGTCGCTGCAAAAACAAATACTTTGCATCACTGGCTTAGCTGTGAGTCTTCCTGATCTACCTTACCCTAACCTCACAAGTACTCTCGATAGATTTATAGCCCTCACTTTCACCAAAGAATACAAAATAATTTTTTTTTTTACCTACTTACTGTGGTGGTGTACATACTAAAAGTCTGCAACCAAATCAAAAGTATTGCTGTAAATCTCAAATAGAGCTTGAGATCCTGTAACTTACGTACATTTGTATACTTTTCGTTGCTACAGTGATGCAGACGTCAACTAACAGAGAACTAAGACCTTGTAACTTAGGTACCTACCTACCTCAGTTATAATTATAGGTATGATTTTATCATTAACATATTTTTAGTAAGTGAACTTTTTATGTCAGCAAATTGATGCTTCTGCACAATTCATTCAGGCCAAAAGGATATAAAGTAACCCACAATCACTGCTTAATTATATAATTTGGCCTCCTCTTAAGTAGGCTGTGCTTTGCTAATTATCCCATTATCAAATCCTAGTTGTTTTTGTAGACTGAAGAAAATGATGGTCTGCCATCGAAGATCTGCCAGCGATGCCGACACATTGTGGAAGAGGCTTGTGAGCTGCGAGAAGTAGTCAACAACTCCTGTAAGATTCTGGCCAAAACCCTTGAGAATAGTGGAAAATGTACAGATAATATTGGTAGGTACTTAAAACTAATGATGATACAATGTTATTAAAAGATTAATGGAATATTTTAGATACCCAGTGACATAAATCTATACATAAACTTATTCCAGTGTATTCTTCACCCAACCCAGCTACCTACTTGTTAATGGGTGCTGTATACATGAAATCATCTTCAATAGATAATAATATAATATTGCTGGACATTTCACACAGCGCTATCTAGCCCCAAACTTGTGCAGAGCTTGTACTATGGTAACCAGATAACTGATAGAATACTTATATACTTTTTTTTGTAAATACATACTTATAATATATTGAAAAACAACCAGACCCGGAACAAATATCTGTAGATCATGCAAACATTTGTTCCGCGGCGGGAATCGAACCCACTACCTCCTGCATCTCAGACGGTTATTCGCCCACTGCGCCACGGAGGTCGTCAAATGTATGATGTAAACTTTTACATCAGTTTTTGTCAGTATAAAATTAACTAGCTGCATTTTTATTTTCAGTATCTGTAAATAGATTTCAAGATAATAATGAAGAAGGAGGAATAATCATTCAAGATTGTTTTGTATCTCAGGAGACAATTGACATGACTCAAGAATCTGATTCGGAGAAAGAAAATGATGTCACCGAAAATGTAGAAGAAAGTGTTTCAACTTACACAGATGTGATGCCAGGTACCTGATTCATCATCAACATCATCTACAGTCTGACTTAACTCAAACTCAAAATTGCAATGAATATTTTAGATCATTTTGAATTGTCAATTTACCTACCCAGGGGTCAACCTCAATCTCTTATAGCAATATTAAAATAATATTACACTGACATTTCGTACCATGACCATGAATTAGTAAGATTACTTTATTATTGTGAAGGCGAAGCAGTTTTGGTGACAACACCATAAATCATTCACTCAAAACGTTTCACATTAGAGCTCAAATAAAGCGTAAAATTATCCTAAAAAGAAGAAAACATTAAATATACAACATTATTAGGATTATAACATGTAATATAAAAAAATAAAAAAATATAAAATATAATATGGTGGGTTGAATTTAATTAAAAGTTTCTCGGCTAAGTGCCAAGTGAATCTAACTAATAAAGGTACAGGTAGGCAAACTAAAATACAAAAATAAATATCAAACAAAACTTGGGCGCCATGCCTACTTGCATTTTGAAAAACAAATTACCTGGATAAATCTGCCGGAAAGATTGAGCATCTAATCACAAGGCCGGGGAGGCTAATGAAAGATTGTTTATCATTTTTAGAGTTTATTGTAAGTCTTTGCCCGTGGAAATCTGAACTCTGTATGCGGCAATGTGAAGTTAAATTTACTTATTAATTAAACCATTAGATCCTATAAACTACGGTGCCGGAGGTTAAAAACTAAACAAAGTTGTAAACTGTGGTTGACTGCCGTTATTGCAATCCAATAAAAATAAAAAGGAATCTAGCAGAAGGCTAGTACAAAGGTTTAACTCCTAGTGTATTCTAATTAGAATCTAATAAGCTAGGGTGAAGTTGCATATTCAAGTTGGAAATCTTGTCCTCCAAAACGTGGGGTTTCCAATGAGTTAGGAAAATTAAATTAAATCCAAATAATAGGTAAGAAAACCATGGAAAACTAAACTGTAGGGTCACCCAAAAGACTCGTCTCAAACGAGTAACAACGTTCAAAGATCCAATATGAAGAAAACATCTTTGAAACCGAATTCCAAAATTTTTAGACCGGAATTTTCGCCAGGCCGTTCCCAATCAATTTCCAACACAAAACATGATAAACCTCCATAAAATTTGAAGATTAAATCTAATAAAACAAATTTTGAAAAATAAAACACGTCTTTACGACATTGTGACAGAGAGAAAGGTGACTTTTTTTTTCAAAAATAGTGATGCGCTAAAGATTTTCTGACACAGTCGAATCGGAAGTCGATTTCTCAAAAGACCGTGAACGATTGCATGACAACAAATGAACTGTCAGTGTCCAAAGACCTAACCAAAACGTCAGAATCAAAACAATGTTTACCGCTACTGGCCAAAAATCCAGTCAAACACACCTACAAAACAAAATTCGTGTAACGAGACCAAAAGCATCGTTACAAACAGTAATGTTTAAAAGTTTTGTAGTTCAAATCGAAGTAATGTTGCTACAAGCTGGAAAAAAAAAGCTCCAGTATCATGATGGTTTTCTAAAAGGTTGTGGTCGGCACCCTGTTCGGAACTTGTGCTGGGTATAGACTATTATTGGCAATCCATCAGTCATTTTATGATGGGATTTTGTTAGAATGCCTATATCAGTTATGATCTGTTTTTGACAGTTCCAGTTCCTAAAAATCAGGACGGAAAGAGACCTCCACCGTGTCTTGTTTGCCAGCTGTGCTTAGACCAGTTCGCTACGGTGGAGGATGTGAGGACACATGCTGAGGCACACTATGCAGGCTCCGATCTACAAATATACTTGGATATAACAGTGAGTTACACTAAACATTTACCAATTATCAATTTTACCTCCTGTTCCGCCTTCTTTCTTGGCGGAAAGAATAACCAGCCAAGAAACAAGGCTAGTTATACTTGTTAATGATCCTTTTACAAACATTTAAGATATAGTTGGCAACACTAATATGAAAGTCACACTTGTTTATTAAATGTTATAGATTGTGGCAACCACATAACATCAGTTAAGCCATTAGTTTGTGCCGTCACCACATATTATAAAAAACTAGGTACCCGCCCGGCTTTGCACAGGCTTTCTATCAGAATAAAATTAGCCTATAGCACTCAGGGATAGTGTAGCTTCAGGCTTTCTATCAGTAAGAGAATTTTCAGAATTAGTTTAGTAGTTTCTGAGATAAATTACCCCCTGCAAACTTTACCTCTATATAATCTATACTATGTAACGATGCTTTTAGTATCGTTACACGAATTCTGTTTTGGAGGTGTATTTGTCTGGATTTTTGGGCAGTAGTGCTGATAACTGTTGGGGCCTGCTATGCCATTTGTAAACATTGTTTTGGTTCTGACGTTTTGGTTAGGTCTTTGACACTGACAGTTAATTTGTTGTCATGCAATCATTCACCGGTTTCTTAAAAATCGAATTTCTTCCAAAAATAGTGATGCGATAAAGATTTCTTGAAACAGTCGAATAGAAAGTCGATTTTAAAAAAACCGGTGAATGATTGCATGACAACAAATGAACTGTCAGTGTCAAAGACCTAACCAAAACGTCAGAACCAAAACAATGTTTACAAATGGCATAGCAGGCCCCAACAGTTATCAGCACTACTGCTCAAAAATCCGGACAAATACACCACTAAAACAGAATTCGTGTAACGAGACTAAAAGCATCGTTACAACTAATATTATAAAGAGGAAAGATTTGTATGTTTGTAACAAATAAACTCAAAATCTACTGGTTTTCAAAAATTCTTTCACCATTAGAATGCTACTTTTTCCTTGAGTAACATAGTCTACTTGTTACCCGACTGTGCAGAAGGAGGGTAATGTTTTTATTGTGAAACCATGCGTGCAAAGCCGAAGGCAGGTCAGCTAGTATTAGTATTGCCTACATAAATATTTGCCCTTCACTCCCGGTACAAACCGTTCACATGTCATTATGACACTTAAAATCTTGGCCCTTACAAAAACTTACTCAAGTTTTTACCAAAAAAAATTATAAGTATTTAATCAGTTAGGTGTCTGGTTCCTATAGTACTTACTACTTAGTAGTAGTAGCTTTACTTACTTTCGCTTTTAGCGATAAGACCGCCCATTGTACTTACCTTTATTTTTGTGTATTTCTTTGTCTATTTATATATCTATCTTAGTTTGGGGCTAGATAGTGCTGTGTGAAATATCCAGCATTATTTATTTAATGAATGAACCTGCACACTTGTATGTGTTTCCAGAAGCGTCCTTTCATATGCACGTTCTGTGACGAGGTGCAGCTGAATAAGCCGCAGCTGGTGCGGCATCACCGGCGGCATCTCGCCGTCAACCCGTACGCCTGCAAGGATCCCGGTTGCACCTATGTCGGCAAGGACCGGGTGAGTGCACGCTACCGATAGCCGCCAATTAACTTACTGCGACAAATTGTAATATAAAAAATATATAATATAATAATAATAATGTTTATAAGGTGGGTGAATTTAATTTCTTGGCTAAGTGCCAAGTGAATCTAACTAATAAAGATACAGGTAGGCAAACTAAAATACAAAAACAAATAGCAAACTAATTTCGGGCGCCATACCTACCTGAATTTTGAAAAACAAATTACCTGGATAAATCTGCCGGAGAGATTGAGCTTCTAATCACAAGGCCGGGGAGGCGAATGAAAGATTGTATATCATTTTTAGAGTTTATTGTAAGTCTTTGCCCGTGGAAATCTGAATTCTGTATGCGGCAATGTGAAGTTAAATTTACTTATTAATTAAACCAGTAGATCCTAGAAACTACGGTGTCGGAGGTTAAAAACTAAACAAAGTTGTAAACTGTGGTTGACTGTCGTTATTGCAATCCAATAAAAATAAAAAGGAAATTAGCAGAAGGCTAGTATAAAGGTTTAACTCCTAGTGTATTCTAATTAGAATCTAATAAGCTAGGGTGAAGTTGTAAATTCCAATTGAAAATCTTGTCCTCCAAAACGTGGGGTTTCCAATGAGGTAGGTAAATTAAATTAAATCTAAATAACAGGTAAGAAAACCAGCGAAAATTAAACCGTAGGGTTACCCGAAAGACTCGTCTCAAACTGGAACAATGAGACTAAATATTAGAATCAAAATTACTCTCGCAGGGCGTGTTTTATTTTTCAATTGAAAATTATTTGATTTTAGGTACTCAAACTGGAACAATGAGACTAAATATTAGAATCAAAATTACTCTCGCAGGGCGTGTTTTGTTTGTCAATTGAAAATTATTTGATTTTAGGTACTCTAACCTAAAATCAAATAATTTTCAATTGCTTACCGAGCAACAACGTTCAAAAATCCAATACGAAGAAAGCATCTTTGAAATCTGTGAAAAATACAGAATAAACTCGGATAAGTTCATTGTTCGGACGCGTCTTCACATCATGGCGTCTCTATAGATAAAATACTTACCGAATTCCAAAATTTATAGACCGACACTAACGCCAAGCCATTTCTAATCAATTTCCAACACAAAACATGATAAATCCCCTCAAAACTTGGAGATTAAATCTGATAAAACAAATCTTGACAAATAAAACACGCCCTGCCGACATTGTCTCAGAGAGAAATGTGGTTTTTTTTTTCTTCCAAAAACAGTGATGCGGTAAAGTTTTCTTGAAAACAGGCGAATCGGAAATCGATCTTTTTAAAAAACCAGTGAATGATTGCATGACAACAAATGAACTGTCAGTGTCAAAGACCCAACCAAAACGTCAGAACCGAAACAATGTCTACCTCAACAGCACTACTGCCCAAAAATCCAGTCAAATACAACTCCTAAACAGAATTCGTGTACCGAGACTAAAAGCATCGTTATATTACGGTTAACGAGTAGTAGAGTTTCGGGCACCTCCATACCTATGTCTGCCGCCAAGCAGCATTGCACATGAGACTTGCGTTTCCAGCTCGATATTCGCCAAAAACGCAGTATTTAGAAGAAAAGTAAAGCTAAAAAAAGTTTTGAAAAAGCCACAACGTCACTAGTTCACGCCTGATGCTATTTGTTTGGATATTATGTACTTCTTCCAACGTATCAATGGAAAATATTTTAGAGGAATTCTTTGCTATTTCAAAAGTGTTGGTCGTGGCTTTCTTGAGACCATTATTTTTTGGATGCGGTAGTGTACAAAGGACAGGTAATCGAAAAATGTGTCCTATAAAAAAAAAGGAAAAAAATCAGAAAAATAAGTTTTAATGAATGTGATCAATCATCCTTAACTTAATCTTAAATGTCCACAACCATATCTTTGACGTAACTAAATCCTCTCCGGCCAAAGGTTGTCCGGAAGAAATCGCTTCAAACTGATACGACAGCCCATTGCAAAATTTGCTTTGTACCTTCTATTTTGTTTGTAATTTTTTTATATTGTGTACAATCAAGTGTTTTCATTCATTCATTTATTAATTTTATTTAGAAAACGTTCGTGATTTATTTCATTTACTTATTATAAATACGAGATTTATGACGTACCGTTTTATCGGTGTTTCGACCGACAATGCTTCGGTTCAATTCGTGAACCTTCATCAGGGTGAGCGCGATGCGCTCTGAACAAGTCTCGCCTCGCACTCCCGTGATAAATGCCGTATTGATAACAATCTTATGTTATCATATGTGTGTGTTTTATCTGGCAGGACGGTATCCGTCACCACCGCGTGGTGCACAGTGCCCCCTCCCACTGGTGCAGCGCATGCGGCGCGCGGTTCCGGCGGCGCGTCGAGCTGGCGCAACACGTGCGCCGGCGCCACGCGCTCGCCGAGCGCATAGGCTGCGCCTCGTGCGGGCTGCGGCCGGCGAGCGAGCCCGCGCTCCTGAGGCACATGAGAGCGCATCACTATGCACCCAGGTGCACAACACCTTACTAATTCATACAGTATGCTCTGTCTGTACACCATTGAAGTTAACTACCCAAAACCCAACCAATCATGCACAGTCGTTAGTTGTGTAAGATAGACGTATAAGGTAGCGGGTTCGATTCCCGTTGCGAAACTAATTGCGGTCTGGGTATTTCGCTATATATTTTATCTATGTATCTACAGCAAGTATACAAGTATTATATCATGAGTAAGAGATTTAAATTGAATTTGCATTTGTTATAAAAATCCTAAATTTCCTTAAACCGCGAAATCTCTGGCAACAGACCCGGCTGGTTATTCTTTTAATGTTTTCTTTAGTTCATTATTTTATCTGTTTATGAGCATCATCCGTGTCATTCAGGTATCCGTGTCCGTACGGATCGTGCTCGCTGGCGTACCGGTCGCGGCGCGCGCTGCGCGACCACGAGCGCGCGCACCGCGGCGAGCGCCGCTACCGCTGTCCGCTCTGCAACCGACCCGACTACACCTCTACCAGCAGCCTCAAACGGTAACCTATACCCAAAGCTGGGCGCAACTCCATTAATCCGATAATTAACCAACCAAGTTAACATTTCGAGTAACAGATTAAGTTTAAAAATTGTGATTCGTTAATTAAGTATCTACTATTGGCTATCTGGACAACGCGCGGACCGCGCCACTGCGCGAAAACACGTTCTGAGTAAATCACTAACGCAACGACATGTAAAATGTAATTTCTGTCACGAATTAACTGTTAACTTCCGTTAAATTTATCTAAATACGAAATGTAATGCTTTAACGTTTAACGAAGTTAACTTATTTAGTAACGGATTAGCGAATAACGAAGTTAACGTAGAATCCCGATTATCCGAACATCCGATTATCCGGACTCATTCGTCTCGGCTCTAACTAAGTATCAATTTAAAACTGTTTTGACGGCGCAACGAGACATGTTACGAAAAATTTATTCCCGCCTCCGACGGTGTACTCCCGCACTCATTTGTTTGCGGATGTCCAAGCGAAAAGTAGAGAGTAGTGTTGTCTCTTAAAGACAAAATAAAGATAATTGTATAATAAGAGTATAAAAAATGATGAATCTGGCAGCAAGTTGTCACAAATATATGGAGTCGGAACTTCTACGATATCAGACATCAAAAAGAATTCTGATTTCATGATGAAATTCACTTGCGCGCTTGAGCAAGAAGATGGAAGCTCGCAACGTAAAGTCATGAAAAAATCTCTAAATGAAATTCCTGAGAATGTAGTTTTTACTTGATTCTTACAAAAGAGAGCATGCGGCCAGCCCATATCTGGACCTCTGTTATGTGAAAAGGCATTGGATTTTAATCAATAACTTGGTGGTGATACTTATTTCAAGGCGAGCTGTAGATGGTTAGCAAGATTCAAATCTAGACATGGAATTCGAGAACTGGAGATTCAAGGAGAAAAACTGTCTGCTAACGTTGCATCAGCCGACTCTTTTGTAGTCAAGTTCAAAGAATTTCTAGATGAAAAAAATACGATTTAGATTTTGTATACAATGCGGACGAAACAGGTCTTAATTCGAAAGCTCTACCAAGCAGATCATTAGCATCACGTCGTGAAAATGCAGCACCGAGGCACAAAGTTAGTAAGGACAGAGTTACAGTTATGGTTTGTGCAAACGCTAAAGGAACACATCGATTGCCACTGCTACTTATTGGTAAATCAAAAAATCCGCGTTGTTTCAAAAATGTTAAAATACCCTTAACTTACGCTAACCAACAAAAAGCGTGGATGAACACAGATATTTTTCTTACTTGGTATGAAAATACGTTTATTCCTGAGGTGAAGAAATTTCAAAAGGACGTGGGAAAAGAGGGCGATGTATTGTTGTTATTAGATAATGCACCAACGCACCCTTCCGCTGAAACACTAAATCGAGAAAATTGGAAGTTCATGGTTAAGTTTTTGCCCCCTAACGTTACATCGATATTGCAACCTGTGGACCAAAGTGTCATTGAAACCTTAAAACGTTTATACAGAAAGCAGCTACTGCGTCGTCTTTTATCAGCAGACGACAGTGAAATAGAAACGTTGCTAAAGTTTATTAAAGAAATTAATTTAAAAGATTGTTGTTATAAGCGTGGAACTCTGTGGAATTGCAAACATTAAAAAGAGCATGGAATAAATTATTAAAATTAACTCTATCTAATTCTCCAACTAAACCGCACGACGATTTTAAAGAAATAACAGAAGCAATGAAAATTCTTAGCATTGGTGAAGGGTGCGATGAAGAGAATATTAAGGAGTGGCTGAACTGCGATAGTGAAGACCCTGGATTCCAAATATTAACTGATGAAGAAATCATTGAGGATTTGAACAGTAACTAAAGAGAAGATGAAGAAGAGACTGTAACTGGGGATGTATGTAAAGTACCATCTCATGCAGAAGCTTTTGAAGCTCTAAATGTTGTTTTTAAGTGGTTTGAACGACAGGACGAATCGGATCCCATACAGTTGTTACAACTGAAGCGCATCAGGGACTTGGCCGCAATGAAAAGATGTGATTAATTACGTCAAAGATTATTATCAAGTTATTTCCAACCAAAATTTTAAATTACATAGGTATTATGTAATTCATTATCTATCGTTCTAGCTCGTTTTTTATATATCGTATTATTTAAGTAAAACACATTACTTAATAAAAAGTTATTAAAATTTAAATATTGTTTGATTTGCTTTGAAATCGGTTATCCGAATTTTCGATTATACGGAATACCCCTGGTTTTATTTGATCCGGATAATCGGGATTCTACTGTATTTGATTAATTCTGTCTTTGCGATAGAGAAGTTCTTCGTTCCTCATGGAGGCCATGTCTTCATGATGCAAGCGACAGAGGAGTGAGTGAACCTGGTAGAGACATAGTTAGTGTTGCGTGTTTGCCTGTACCGAGAACTAGCGAAGAGTGCAGCAGTGATGATAACGATGATGACGCAGCCTGTCAACACGTTGGGCCATCGTTGACGCAATCCCCACCGCCGCGCCCGTCGACTCGCGCGCAGTGCGAGGCGAGACGCAGTGCGGTGCTGATCGCACTCATCCAGATGAAAGTTCACGAATTGAACCGAAACATTGTCGGTCGAAACACCGATAAGACGGTACGTGATAAATCCCGTATTTATAATAATGAGTAATGTGTTGTTGTATTTGCAGGCACATGAAGATGCACGACCACAGCCTGCTGGCGCAGTGCACGCAGTGCCCTGCCGCGTTCGCGGAGCGCGCCGCGCTGTGTCGACACCGCGCCGCGCACCACGCCGACCACCAGTGCCGAGCCTGTGCACACAGGTAACAAGCTGATTTTTATTTATAAATCACCAACTGCTCGTTTGATACGTTACCAAAAGGGTATAAGATAAACCCATTAACCATTCCTTGAGCATTGGTGTCGGTCGTCGCAGGAGCTTACTCAGTTAAGCGCTATGACTAAAGTTTATTTTTTCGCAGGTACAGCAGCGAGTTAGAGCTAGAAGAGCACGAGACGGTATGCGAGGGACTAAAGCACCTGTTCGAGATTCAACCGGAACAGCAGAACGCACAGACAGACACACAGGAGTACTTACTAATGGAGGAACCGGTCGAGGACTTGGAGCCGGTTTGTGATAAGTTAAAAAATGGAAGCGAATACAATCTGCGGTCGCGTGATGCCGGCAGGCTGAGGAAAAAAGGTAAATTGTTTATGTTTTATTCATCATTATATCAGTCATAGAATGTCCACTGCTGTAGATAGAGGCCTCCTTTGTAGATTTTCAGAGCGACCTATCTTGTGCGTAAAACAAAATTACTTACAAACTCTGAACCAGTAAACCAATATAACCATGGATATTGACAACCAGCCACTCGAATATGGTGACAGAATACATCTACTTAGGACAGATCAAACAAAGACCAAACCACCAAAGAAATTGGTAGGAGAACTGCAAATGGATGGAAGAGATACTGGTCCTTTAAAGAAGTCTTAAAATCAAAAGAGTTAAGCATGCAAATAAAAAGGAGAGTCTTCGACGCATGTATACTTCTAGTCATCACCTATGGCTGTGAAACTTGGTCACTCACCAAACAACACAGTGAAAAGATGAAACGATGTCAGAGAGCCATGGAGAGAAGCAATGCTAGACAAAGTGAGAAGTGGCATAATAAGGGAAATAACGAGTGCGCTTTAGACCGACTGAACGACTGAAGTAAAACTTCTTTTACAAAATATTAATTTATAAAATTGTTTGGTGGTGAAAAAGGTGATAAAACCTTATTAAAGAACTACAGGCCCATCTCGCTCTTGAGCCACGTTTACAAGCTGTTTTCGAGAGTGATTACGAACCGTCTCGCACGCAGGTTCGATGACTTCCAGCCTCCCGAACAAGCCGGTTTCCGAAAAGGCTTTAGTACCATAGACCACATCCACACGCTACGCCAGATTATACAGAAGACCGAGGAGTATAATCGGCCGTTATGTCTAGCGTTTGTGGACTATGAAAAAGCCTTCGATTCAATCGAGACCTGGGCGGTACTGCAGTCTCTTCAGAGATGCCAAATCGACTATAGGTATATCGAAGTGTTGAAGTGTTTGTATAGTAACGCCACTATGTCAATCCGTCTACAGGACCAGAGTACGGAACCAATCCAATTGCAGAGAGGCGTGAGACAGGGAGACGTAATTTCTCCGAAACTGTTCACGAACGCATTGGAGGACGTTTTAAAACTCTTGGTCTGGGACAGACTTGGCATCAATATCAATGGCGAATACATCACTCACCTTCGTTTTGCCGATGATATAGTCATTATGGCCGAATCGCTCGAGGAATTCGGTACCATGCTCAGCGACCTCAGTAGGGTCTCCCAACAGGTGGGTCTTAAAATGAACATGGATAAGACGAAAATCATGTCAACTATCCATGTTGCACCCGTACCGGTAGTTGTTGGGGGCGATACTCTCGAAGTTGTCGACGAATATGTATACCTAGGACAAACTGTCCAATTAGGTAAGTCCAACTTCGACAAAGAGGTCGCACGAAGAATCCAACTCGGCTAGGCAGCGTTCGGGAAACTTCGCGATATCTTCTCGTCCAAAATTCCCCAGAGCCTGAAGACTAAAGTCTTCAACCAGTGTGTGTTGCCAGTGATGACCTAGTGCACTGAAACGTGGTCCTTTACTCATGGCCTCATGACCAAGCTCAAGGTCGCTCAACGAGCTATAGAAAGGGCTATGCTCGGGGTTTCTTTGCGTGACAAAATCCGCAATGAGGAAATCCGCAGAAGAACTAAAGTTGCCGACATAGCTCTCAAAATTAGCAAGTTGAAGTGGCAATGGGCAGGCCACATCGCTCGAAGAACCGATAACCGTTGGGGAAGAAAGGTTCTCGAGTGGAGACCACGGACTGGAAGACGCAGCGTAGGCCAGCCCCCCACAAGGTGGACCGACGATCTAGTAAGAATCGCGGGGAGCCGTTGGGCGCAAACGGCTACCAACCGCTCGTTGTGGCGATCTAAGGGAGAGGCCTATGTTCAGCAGTGGACGTCTACCGGCTGATGATGATGATGAAAATTGTTTAACTACAAAATTGTCCACACGTCTGTAGGTCGATCAGTCTATGATCATTCTGGATAGATACAACTCGCACTCGCAATAAAAAATAAAAAATCGTTTAAAAATGTATGAAACGTAACTCTCTCTCTTTCTATCTTCACTAACTTATATCTCCCTCAAAACTTCCGTTTGCACTTTTCGTGACGCATTCACCAGCTTACTGCTCAAGTCAAGCGTGCGTAAAGAAGTTTTACTTCAAAAACTAAAGTAGTTGATATAATTACCCGAATAGACCAACAGAAGTGGAGATGGACAGGCCACCATGATCTGAGTTCCTCAGGACAAATGGTGTAAAAGGGTCACTGAATGGTACCCCAGAGATGGTAAGCGCAATAGAGGGCGTCAGTTCTTGTTGAATGATATCGTCAACGTGGCTGGGTAGGAGGCAATAGACGAGACTCGCGGGGAGCGGAGAGAATGCCCTAAGAAAGGAGACTCAGCAGACTAGCTATAACTCTAAAAGTTATTTTACGACCTCTGCGGCGAAGATAGACGCAACATGTTGCGGATTAGTTTCCCTTTTAAATAAATAAATAAAAGCGTTTTATTAAGTCTTCAAATAAAGGAGGAGGTTCTCAATTCGGTTTTATTTTTTTGGTTACATTTTTGGAACACCTGTACCGATTAGGAAAATTCTTCTTTTTTTTTCTTTTACTTTCATATTGATCCCATAGTAATTCAATTTTTTTGCACGGTAAAATGGAAGCCACCAAATTGTGGCAATGATGACTAAACTGAGGAAGTAGTTTCCTTCGTTGCTGCGTGCGCCTGCAACCATTTGCTCGTAGCAGGCAAATGGTTGCATGTTTTGCTAATATTTATTTCCAGGTGTTGTTGTAGGTACCACGTAATTTCTAAATCTATTTTTTGTTTGTTGCAGTGTCACCGATGTCACGAGAAGTTTTATACTTTGAAATGCAACAGGAGGAATGAACTAACGAGGAATACGTTTCTGATTGCCACACCAAGTCTCACTTAGAAGATATACACAAATCATAATTTAAAATCTATTTTCAGATAAAATTTATTTTTATTTATATTTCTTTTTTACAGGGTGAGTTTGTAAACATTGTATAAATTTTGAGGAACAGTTTAGCCCATAATCCAAATCAATATTCTGTACAGCCTGTATAAAGCTGGATCCCACCGCAGGGCATAATCACATACACAAAGTCAAACTTAACTAATCTTGTGTCTAGTTTTGGAGCTAAGCTCAGTGTAATCGTAAAAGATTAAAGATTTATTTACATGCCAAAATATGGGTACAGGTTTTACAACATAAATAGTTGTTTTTTTTTTATTGATGTTAGCCAAGCGCTTGACCACTACCTCACCTGATGTAAGTGAAGATGTGATCGAAGATGGAGCACGCTTGCCTAGAAAGAACCTATTCACTCTGGACTTGAAGACTCCAAGATTATACTGGTTTAGAAAAACATACGCCGGAAGTGCGTTCCACTCCTTACTTGTGCTAACAAGAAAAGTTGAAGCAAATCGTTTGGTACGGCAAGGTGGTATGCCGACTAGGTATGGGTGGTACTTCCCGGTTCGTCTGCTTGTCCGGTGGTGGAAGGGGGAAGGAGGGATAAGGTCATGAAGATCTTGCGCACATTCACCAAAATGTATCTTGTTAAAAACTGAAAGTCTGGCTACTCGGCGTCTGTGCTCTAGACTTTGTAAATTGGCTTCCACTAGTGAGTCATCACCAATGAGTCTAGCAGCACGTCGCTCAATCGAATCAAGGGCTTCAAGCTAGTACTTGGCTGAGCCATCCCAGAGATGGCAGCAGTACTCCATACATGAGCGGACTTGTGCTTTGTAGAGACTGAGCAGCTGTCCCGGTGAGAAGTACCGCCGAACCTTAGCTAGGATGCCCAGCTTCATAGCAGCAATGTTGGCCCTGGATTCAATGTGCGAGCCGAAGTTCAGGTTGGACGTGAGCTCAACGCCCAACAAGCTCAGACTTTCAGAAATTACGAGTGGGATATCACAAAAGGTGGGAACGGGATGAAAAGGAGACCTTTTTGCGGAAAACACACACGCCTGAGTTTTGGAGGCGTCGAACTTGACCAGATTTGCGTTACCCCAGTCAGACACAAACTTCAGGTCAAGGTTCAAACGTTCCACCATATCTGTGCGTAGATTGCAGATTTCGTCAGCACTTGCACGTGGACTAGAGAAATACCTTTCAACAACTGTACTATCATCCGCATACCCATAGATACCGGGTTTCAAGAGATCATTGATGTGCAGAAGAAATAGAGTTGCTGAAAGGACAGACACTTGATAGCCAATGGATCAGACGAGCATCCACCAATGACTACTCGAATTGATCGTTCCCTCAAGAAATCAGTTAGTTTACGCTAATTAGGATAAGAATAGATTATGAAATGTAACAAAGTCTGATTATCTTAAACTTTTAAATTATAAGATGCATGGTTACAATAAATAAGATGTCATTGACAAGTCTTTATTTTATGATTTTTCTGTTATAAGGAGGTAGATATCGAAAATCGTATTGCGCAATTTAAGTTGATCAGTGGTAGTCACATGGCCAAGGTTATAGCAGGTGGTGGCTGAGAGCGCAAGAGTCAGTGGCAGACCATCAGCCCGGTGGGGGGACTGTTTCGTAAACTTAGCAATTTCGGAACTAAACTCCTTTCCTTTATTGTCTATATATTTTATTTACCCTCCGTACCCTCATTTTCTACCTGTCACCTTTTCCTAAAATACCTGGGGGTAGAGAAGACGTGGTCTCTTCCAACGTTTGTCCAAAGAGGATATAATCACTACGTTATAAGAGTCGGCACTTTCTTACAAGCCACTGAACGGAGTTATGAACGTACTTTGTACCAACCTGGCAACATAAAAGTAATACCAACACTGTAAAAGCCAATTCGTTATTAGGGCTTGACAAATACGAATCAGTCGTAGTTGCACCTACCTACTTTTCACCTTAGTGCTGGTCGTACGATAATAAATATACGCCATAAAAAAATCTGTTATTTATTGAACATAATATAACCTGTATGTGCAGTCAGCATCAGAAGTATGTTAATTAATTGACGCAAAATTTGACAGTTGCTCACAGTATATATTATTTGACCATCCTAGCGGCTATCATTCTTCGGATGCAGACTGTACCATTCTAGTCAAGTTTTACTTTTGAAACAACGTTAGGTACTGGTTTTTCAAGCTATAGATTACAGTCGGTTGACTCAGGACCTTAAAAAGAGATGTTTTATGAGATTTTCACTACTAATAAATATAGCACAAATATTATCAAAGTTAAGAACACGTACATTACTTAGCAGCACTTCGCAGTTGAGCAATTTTCAAAACATTATCAGACTTTTGTTCTAATTTTATTGTTTATTCATTTAGGATTTGGCAAAGATGGTATGGCATTCCTTCTCAATCTATTTCTCTTTTTATTAAAAGCAGTTTTTGCAAAATGATTGCCACTTATGAATTTATTTTCGTTTAGTATTTGAATAGGTAAGTACGCCAAGTCCTCATTTCCTGTCAACTTTACCCATAAACGGCACCTATAACAAAAGAGTTTATCGATAAATTGTTCACATCACATCACTATTTGTATTTGCGCAAAGTATGCATTTTGTGAAAATAGTTCAGTTTACATATTTAATTAGTATTTACATGATATCCACTACAAATATGAGTAAAAACAACTATTAAATACAAGCTAAAGTAAATTGGTATTGAAATACACTAAGTTTTACCTGGCCGGGTCAAGTGGAAATCGGATTAAAAATTGCCAGAATATCTTCTTCTGACACGCCTAACGCCACAAACTTCACATTTGCTTAGGGATTTCCCTCCCATAATATCCAAATACACTCGAAAAGGAGTATAAACACTGTAAAATACAATAATTCCACAACAACAAAATAACACACAATGTTTATCCAACCAAACCATAGATTATAATAACTCAACAGGTCTACCAACAGTAAAAAAAGGTATAATGCCAAAATCGAAATCAAATAGACGTTAAGACACCTGCTACCCAAAAGAATCGGTACTAGTTTTAATTTACAGGATTATTTTTATATTATATTGTTGGTACAAAGTACGTTCATAATTCAGCTTACTATCAGTGTCGATGGACTGCGTTTGCCTTCGAGTCGAGCGGACGCATCGCTCCTCGAAAATTATATCCGGAAACTCAGCAAAATCAGGGTCATCTATACTAATATTATAAAGAGGAAAGATTTGTATTTTTGTGTGTATGTTTGTAATGAATAAACTCAAAAACTACTTGTCCGATTTCAAAAAATCTTTCACCATTGGAAAGCTACATTCACCCTGAGTAACATAGGCTACTTTTTATTCAACTGTGCAAAGGAGGGTAATGTTTTTATTAAAAAACTACGCGTGCGAAGCTGCGGATTGGGCAGCTAGTTCAGTTTATAAAGTGATCAAATGTACATCATCATCATCAAGTTCCAAAAAGTGTCCTTGCGCCCTGTAACATATTGCCTATATCTAGAGACCGTAGGCAGAAGGAGACTAACAGAAAAACTATGTGATTCTACAATTCGATTCATATTTTTCAACGTTTATCAAATGGCCAAATGCGTATAGTTGTGCTAGTGTTGGTACAGAACCGATTTTAACCCTTAATAAGGCGCGAGCCAGTAGGCTAGTTAGAGAAGAAGTTGAAATTGATTTAGGGTAAGTTGATACTCTAGAATATGAAAAATTAAAAAAAGGGGGGGTTTTCATGGGGGGAGTACCTTTTTTTTGGGTGGGAAATAATATCCCTTTGCCCGATTAGGTTTACGCATTAGGTTTTTGGGTGGGAAATAATATCCCTTTGCCCGATTAGGTTTTGTACTTTTAGCCTCAGTTTCATTATTTCCATATACAAGCACTAGCCCGTGGCTTGGTTTGTATTTTTTGTAAAATTATAAAAAAAATAAGTAAACTAAAAAAAAGGGTCTTGTCATATTGTTACTTATATAAAATTTTCTGTTTTGCCTTATTTTATGTAGACCCCTGAAATAAATTTGTAAACTAGAAGATTAAAACAATTTAGAATTACTTATAATAGTGTTTTATTTCGCTTATAAAACTAAGAAACTTATACTTACCTAAAGGAACATAAAAAAAACATTCTTCATTCCGCTGTGGGACCTCGAATGTTATGTTAGTGTCATAAAACTAAGAATGGTACCATCTGATTCAAATGCTGTTAGGATAATACCTTTGAGTTGAGATGATGTCATAAGCCGCTCCATTCCAAAAGGTAGTAGGTATCCTAACAGCATTTGAATCTGATAGTAGCTACATACACCAAAGAACATAAAAAGAATCAATCTTCATTCTGCTGTGGGACCTCGTGAAAAGATTTAAAGCATTTGTTTGCACACAGAGAAATTTTGCAAGTGCAGCAAATTATTTTCGTTCGCTTCTCCTTCTTTTTCGTGCTACAAAAACGACACCTTTTGTAGGTACTGCCTTCGTCAGGAAGATGGACTCCAACATTTAGGAGGCGGATCTCATCCGGTACCCCAAAGGTTGCACCCTTCTTGTTCTTGAAAGTTACCGGTTGATTTTTTTTAGTTTTAAAATTTGAAATCATCTCTCGAGCCAATCGTAATCGGAATTCTCTATGAGAATGGTTTTTGACTGCGTGCACTGTACTGTAAGTGATGTAGCTGTTTATGATTGCGGCATCAAACATAAACAAAAATAACCTCATCCAGTATTTTCTACATTTTCTATTAATTGGATATGATGACCTAAAATGATCAAAATGATCCACTCCTCCCATAGTCAATGTATATTCAGCTATAGCTTTAGGACAGAGAATCTCTTTTCTTGTTCCGTCTTTCTGGGTCCTTTTGACAAAGACCGTGTCAGTCGGATGGTGGGCCGTTGTAAGAACAGTGACGTCTCGGGTATCAAGCCACTTTATCGCTGTAATAGGTTCTGCGGTCAAAGCAGTGAATTGATTTTTTTCGAGTCTCAGAGGTTTCGATTGGGCTTTCTTCATCATGTTTGGAAGATCTTTTCTATTTGTTCTAACCGTGCCAACTGCGAAAATTTTTCGCTCGTATAAAGCATCCATGAGGTTGCAACTTGTAAAAAAGTTATCAAACGCTATCAACGTATTTTCGGGGAGTTCCCTTGACAACTTCATGACGACATTGAATCCAAGACCTTCATCTTCAGTATTGTCACCTTTACCTGAGTAAATATCGAACTTATAAAGATATCCACTAGCTGCATCGCAACGGGCCCAAACTTTGAAGCCTCGTTTTATTGGCTTTTTGGGCATGTATTGTTTCAGGCTGGACCTTCCTTTAAATTTCACCATACATTCGTCTATAGATTGCTTGCTTGAATTTTCTGTCTCCTCTTGAAATATTGTATTTAGTTCGGATATCATAGGTCTCAATTTATACATTTTATCGTATTCTGCACTGTCTCTTTGGGGTTCATGTTCGTTGTTGTTTATGTGTAAGTTTTCTGTAATTTTTTTAAATATTTTTACAGGCATTATCTGTGATATTTCCGGATTATTGTAGAATGTGTCATTTGACCAGTAAAGTTCCATGTCAGGCAATGGATTCAGACCCATCATGATCAATATTCCAAGGTATGCTTTGATTTCCTCTGCTGATACGAGTGTGAAATTATGACTTTTTTTTTGGATTGCATACCTATTGGTTTGTTCCACTAAAAGTTGAACT
The DNA here is from genome assembly GCA_918857605.2 of Philereme vetulata. Classification (NCBI taxonomy): domain Eukaryota; kingdom Metazoa; phylum Arthropoda; class Insecta; order Lepidoptera; family Geometridae; genus Philereme; species Philereme vetulata. Next base: position 4,711,423 of record OU975482.1, read on the forward strand.
AAATAATCCGTAAAGAATCGTTCAAATACCTGTATTGGTGTCGTTTTGTGATTGTATTTATGTTTTGGTTTTATTGGATTGATGAATTCTGGAATATCATGTACCTCTGTTTCTATTTTCCACTCTCTAGGTTGTCTTGTTTTTGTCACATTGACAGTGTCATTTTCTCTTGAAGATTCTTCTAATATTCGAGTTTCTGTTTCTAGATCTGTAATTGCCTGCGTAGGATGACTGGAGGACTCATTGTGGATCTCATCTAAGCATTGCTGTATTTCAATCTCTCTTTCGGTCGGTATCATTTCAAAATCAGTATCAGGATCTGCATTTGAGTCATTTGTCTCAACGGGAAAGGTGGAACGTTGCAGTAAGACTGATTCTTTCCTTGGAGTAGGTGATTTCGTCTTGTCATCATTTACTGCCTGCGCTTCCTTCATAGTATAGTCAGACGCGGAACCATCCGTGCCTAAAATAGCTGCTAGAGCATCCTCCGAATATTGTTCTAGATCTTCGATCGTTTGCTGAAGTGTATCAGTAGTACCAAATAGTTCTTCAAGACGCTTTTCAATAACAGCATCTTGATCTTGACGTCCATCCAGCACATCCGCCGGGCTGCTCAAAGGGGCTGTTTGATAATAAGCATCATCGTCAGAGTCTATATCCGACAAATCTGACAGATTTTCTAGCACTTCTTCTATATCTCTCTTATTAATTACACTTCTTCTCTTACTCATGGTTGCCAATCCTAATAGGAAAAGAAAAAATGAAGGTAAATAAAAAAGCGTGCGACAGAGAAAGAAAAGGGGAAACTTGCATGTGCCGTTAAAACGAATAAATAAAAGAAATAAACAAGTGAGATGAATAATAAATGCAAGAGCTTGCCACCAAAAAAAAATGTTCTGAAAACCATCCGCAAAAACATAAAACAAAATAAATTCAAACGAAGTCGGGTGCAGTAGCTAGTTAGCCATAAAAAAAAACATGACCTTATCGGGCAAGGGGAAATAATTTCCCACCTATAAATTTGCATTTTTTTGAGGTTATGGTTTGTTACATTGCATTGGAAAACACATAAAACAGCTTCAGAATAGACCTTTTACCAGATATAGCAATCAAATTGTACTTACAGGATTTTTTGTAGAACAAAAACTCGTTTTTACTTCGGATCGTCACAAAAATCAACGCTCGTTTACTCGAAATTCTGCCACTGACACTTTGACATAAAAAAAATAAGTCAAGGGTTGCCATGAAGCAAAAAGTGTTGCCAGGAAAAGAAAAAAAAAGTCCAAAAAAATTGTGGTGTCTTTCATTCGTTTACTGCAAATAATTTGACGATAATATTTTACTTTAAAAATAAAACATCGTGGTGGGAAATAATTTCCCCTTGCCTTATTAAGGGTTAACAAAGAGAGAATTACAGTTCAAATTTTCTTTAAATACCGAGGCTTTGACTCCAAGTCTCAGCACTATAACTTAATGTTAGAAATACACTTTTTCCACGTCTGACTCACCTTCACCCTGCACTCACTCACGGCAATATTAATTTTTCCTCCAAAAGTGGCAAACTAAACGACAAAAATGTGAAAGTGACAAAAAGTTATTTGAGTGACGGACAAGTATACAGGAGGCACAGGATCTATTGAAGTGGCGTTTGAGGAGGCCCCAGCAGTGGGATATTACTTGAGCTGCATGAGATGGTTACTATACAAAAACACAAAATACTGTGAAAATATTTTAATTACATTAACAAAACTACAGACTGATGAGATAAATAACGTTAGTTACACTATTGAGAACTGGATCATGCTCTTGACGTCCTTCACGAGGAGCTCCAGGAAGCCGCGCTGCGAGGCCGCCTGCTTCTGAAATAAAACACATTTTATTAACCATTATTTTGAGTTATGAAACGCAACGGTGTCATAACTCTAGAGCACAGACGCCGAGTAGCCAGACTTTCAGTTTTTTACAAGATACATTTTGTAACCGGACAAGCAGACGTACCGAGAAGTACCACCCATACCTGGTCGGCATACCACCTTGCCGTACCAAACGATTTGCTTCAACTTTTCTTGTTAGCACAAGTGAGGAGTGGAACTCACTTCCGGCGTATGTTTTTCCAAACCAGTATAATCTTGGAGTCTTCAAGTCCAGAGTGAATAGGTTCTTTCTAGGCAAGCGTGCTCCATCTTCGATCACACCTTCACTTACCAGCAGGTGAGGTAGTGGTCAAGCGCTTGGCTCAATAAAAAAAACAACTTCATCCACAGCCTGACTTCAGCTATTGTTTGGTAAAGGCCTCCCCAAGTTTGTGCCACCCGCGCGATCCTGCGCTAGTCTCACCCACTGACGGCCCGCGACCTTTACTATGTCGTCCACCCATCTCGCTGCTGGTCCATAATAACTTATGGAACTTAAAACAGCGTAAAATTTTTGCAAGAAAATTTGCATATATTTTTGAAAATCTAATAGTAAATATTTGATTGCACACTTTAAAACAAACAATAGAAACAATTGCGTACAGTTAGCTTTAAAAATTTAACATTAACTTTAAAAAAATTAAAAATTAACTTTAAAAACAGACGACATATTTCTTTGGAAAAAAAATCCCTATCTCAAACGCGTCACACACGATGAGGATTCTATAATATTTAATGTTGATGTGGTTCGATTCCTTTACAAACGTTCATTGGCTATTCACTAGATAACTGAGAGCAGAAATGTTTAAATATATGCGTATCGAATTGCTTACGTCATAATATTGTCGCAAGATCAATAAAATTACACTTTGCTACGCACCTTGCTACTAAGACTGGCACAGAATTTGCGAATTGAACACGTAACCGTGACTGGGCTTATGCTTTAATCAGAGCTTGGACGTTTTGCCCTTATGTGACTAATATAGAATTTTTTAGTGCAAATAGCGCACGTCAGAATGCCATTATTGAAGTTGTAAGATATATTGGTAGACGGGCTATTCTTGAGTTGGTCACGTTTGGTATCTAGTTCGCGTCTCCTTCGTCTTCAAAAGCATATACAAAAGCCTCCATTGAGGCCGCATTTCAGCGGCGGACTGCCAAGAGGAGGAATTGTGAATTATATATTTATTATATGAGTTTAAAGAAATAAATATTATGACACTCCCTTGTCAATACATCTATGAAAATCTGATGTATGTTCACAAAAATATTAATTTAATTTATTTAAGAAAAACAGTGATAATCATAATCTTAATACTAGAAATAAAGATAACTCGCTGTTGCCCGTTGTAGACTCTATAAAGTTAGTAAAAACTCCCAAGTGATGTACAAAAATTGACAACAAATTTAAAAACGTAATTAAACAAAATCTTTATAAAATAGGCTACTATGTATAAAATATCGGATTATTTAGATAACAACAAAAAACAACCAGCCTTGTTTATTGCCTTTCATTCCTGGATTGGTTGCAAAGGACAGGCAGTAAAATTGACGTTTCAAAGTGATCCTTGTGATTTTAATGAATAAAAGACTTTGTCTTTGACAAACTAAGGAAGAATAGGAAAAGTACCTTAGCAGTGTCGAGCAGCTCCTCCGTGAAGCGGTCGTTGAAGAGCGCGATCATTTCCTTGCGCAGCTCGACGAGGTCCGCGCCGGCCGCGCCCCGGATCGCTCCCGCTGGCGTCAGTGCTGCTAAACATTATTTATTATTATTATTTAACCTATATTTTCCCACTGCTGGGCAAAGGTCTCCCCCCTGTTCCTCCGCATCTCACGATCACTCGCCACGTCCCACCAGCCATCTTGGAATGCATCAAGGTCGTCACGCCAACGCTTCCTCGGCCTGCCCCGGCTTCGACGCCCATCTGCAGGCACTCATTGCGTGACGACTGTTGCCCATTTGTCTGTGACCATACGACTGACGTGACCCGCCCAGTCCCACAGTTCCCACTGAAGTGGGACTGCCAAACATTACACTGTCAGTATTCTTTCCGAGGCACATCATAATCGACTTTCAATATGGAACATTTTTGGCCGAAGGGTCTCGTGTTTCGGCGTTTCTGAGGACGGATACCGAACATACCGAGAACTCAAAGTATGTAAGTAAATAAATTTTCGTACCACTTGCTCAAAAAAGTGACATTCTATGCCACAAAAAGCGAACATAACAATAGTCATTTTTAATCTGTTAAAAACAGGGAAAGAAAATTGTACTGAATTTCATTCATCCTCTAGGGGGAGAATGTGATTTAAATTTGGAATACTTACCGAAATTTATACTGAGCTACATCTGTGTTTACACCATTGAGTTTGTATATAAAGCATTATACATCTTTTTGAAAAAGGAATACGCATTTATTATGCAGTTATGATTATTAGCAATATGCCAAAGGAAATTGCTAAATATTTAAAACTTAAAGATGTTGAACTCTACACCGGTCACTGCTTTAGAAGAACTTCGGCGACTTTCTTGGCGGATTCAGGGGCGGATATTACGTCAATAAAAAGACACGGTGGTTGGAGCTCTGATAGAGTAGCTGAGGGTTATATCGAAAGCTCAATGGCGAATAAAACCATATTAAGCAGTCAAATTAACAAAAATATAAAACTTAATCCATCAGAGCCACAACCATCAACTTCCGGCATGTTATCTTCGTCCGTAACTCAGGATGCACCACCACCACTATCTCCGACGTATACTATCTATAATGAAACGCAAGTTCCTCAGACAAGAACAGAGAAATACTCAAATCAACTCATCAACAATAAATGTACCAAACAAAAATGTAACTCTCTCTCTCTATCAATAATTGGACCAATGTTTCGAATGTTAACTTTTACTTTTAATTGTCATTATTTTTAATAAATGCTTATCTCATATTATTATTGTGTTAATTTTTTCGCAAATGGTACGAAAAGTAGAGTATTTTCCTCGGTGATAAAGCTGTCTTAGTCTTGGGTGAACTTAAATCCCTCGCTACACTCAGGACTCGTCTTAAATCCCTCGCTTCGCTCGTGATTTAAGTTTTTAACACCCTCGCTACGCTCGGGAGTAAACCTCGAGTCCTTCGTTACGCTCGCGATTTAAATCGTCACCCGCGACAGAAGACACTGCTTTATCCCCTTGGTTAATAATTAGCATGGAGGCGGCGGGAGGCGGGACGAGATGGACTGGCAAGCGGTGGCACCGTTCTGAATAACGGAAGTGGGGATGCATTTGCCCAACAATATTATGCGAGTAGAAGCGTAATGACAAATAGTTAGTCAAAGTACCTGTGGCGAGGCGAACGATTAGCAAACTAGTTTGCTTGATCTGTAAATTTTTGTCTGGAGTCGATAATATTCATTCATTCACAATACTCCTATAATATAAACTACCCACTTTTAGTTTTTAATACCCACACTACAGGGAACCATTGTAGGGACAGGTCTGTGTGTGAGAGTTTTATGCGGCGCGGCGTCTCTAGTGAGTCGTAAGGCTCACCAGGTCGACAGGTAGGTACTTGGTAACCTTCTGGTGCAAGCGCCTAGTCATTTGAGGAGTCGGTTCGCAGCCGGAGTCGACCAGATGTAAAGACGGCTGCAGTCGACTCGGTGGAACAGTTCTTCGACCGCGCCGCCTTCGGCAAGCCAAGTCAGCCTGTATGTAGTAAGAGTACATTAGAGATATAGGTACCGTGCAGGTGGTCGTCAGTAGGCGGGCCGCTGGCAGCTCGCAGCGCCACCCTGGCGTGCGCCCACAGCAGCCACAGCGCGTGCTGCGCCGCGTACCCACACTGCTGCACGGCGCGACGCCGGAGGAGCACGCTGGCGCGGGTGGCGCTGACGGCGGCGGCGCGGGCCTCCGCAGCCGTCAGCTGCTGGGATTCCGCAGGGAGCAGCTTCTTTATGTCTACAAATATAAAGGCCGTATATGTCACGTAGATAAATATTGCATTAGTTGACATGCACGCTAGCTTGCGAATAATGTTGCACGACTAATGTAATTTAAACTGTCAGATCTGTTTGATAACTTCACCTTGAAGATTTGCCAGCCATCCGGACAACTAAGCTAAAAGAAGGTTTATATCACATGCAAGTTCACGTTGACTCTGCCTACACCTACTTGACCAACATTCGGCCTGCATTCCAACATGCAGACCGGTATTCTAACCTCGATGAAAGAAGGAAGTATCTTTTTGTTTTCCTGAATTTGGCTAAGGCCTTCGACGAGGGTTCGATCCCTATTCTATAGGAAAAGCTTGAGGAAATCGGTGTGCGAAGATTACCGCTGAAACTTTCAAGTATATTATTAAAGGCACATGAGGCAACGAATTAAAAATCGACTAACTAATAAATAACTAATCAGTGACGAGCAGATATGGTGTTACCAGGGAAGCATACTTGGGCACTCTTTGTTTCTTGTTTACATGAATAGCCTCTGTAACATTTACTTAGAAAAAGGGAAAATCTTCACCTTTGCTAAAGATACAACATTATTCTTCAGAGGAAAAACCTGGGACGAGACCTTTGACCTTTGGCTCCAGAATAACGTAACACCGCCAGGACCAACTACGTGTCTGTCGCGCTAAGGTGTTCTGTTACTGTGATATAGTTGTTTACCGTCTAATGTCATAGCAGGTAATGCTCGCAGTCGATGCAGCTGCGTGGCGAGCTGCTTCTCCTCCTGGTGCTGGAGCGAGGTCAGCGCGCTGAGCAGGCGAGCGCAGGCGCTCGCTTGCGGCGCCGAGCCCGCGCTCTGCTCCGGGGACGCGAGCGTACCGTCTGTGCTGATGATGTTGCGGGCGTATGTTACCAGGTTACACACTATCTGCAAGAGGTAAATGCAACTGAGAGCCTGTGTACTACTATCTATTAATAAAGTGTTTGTGGAGGATGCCAGCCCTTCAATGGAAAACTAATTTGATGAAATACTGACTGAATTTTCTACAACTGCTTAGATTTTCACGAGACCCTATGCAGCACTCTGTCGTCGCATGAGGTTACCTTGTAGTACAGCAGTGGAGGGGACGCCGGTGGTTGCTGGAAGCGCTGCAGGAGCGCCAGCATGAGGCCGCGGACTCTCTGCAGCGCCGGCGCGCATTGCTGCAACGCTGTGTCTTCGCGCACCAACCCGAATACTTCGCGGTTTGACGCGCGGCAGATTACCGAGGTGATGGCTTCCACTTCGATCAGGAGTTCTTCTGGCGAGTTTGGATGGCCGGCTCTGAAATATAATTATAAGTTATCATTGACAGTTTTTAGAGTGGTTGCACAGTGGTTCTGTTATTACCCTTGGGTAATTGTCTTGTTTACTCTATTAGTATCGACGTAAGGTTGAGAATGCAGCGCACCTGAGCACCATATCGATGCACTCGAGATGCGTGAGCAGCGCATGCGTCACGTGGATCACGCAGCTGTGGTTCTGCGTGCCGAGCGTCGTCAGTAGCGCCTCGCACAGTGCTAGCGCCGGGACAAGGATCTGACGGAACCTACAAACAAAACCAATAACGTCAACACCAAAACAGAAACAGATCTAAACCATTTTAACTTCCAAACACATATTAGGATACATTCAGCTTTCGCGCCAAAAACTTCTAATGAATATGGTGTCAGTTATAGTATCGCAACAGTAACGTTATTGGTGAGCCAATCGCGTAGTCCGTCACACGCTTACCTATTAGCGACGGAAGGCAGGAAGTCGGTGTGGTGTGGGAGGGCGCCAGCACCGGCGTGTATGTCGGGATGCGAGTGCAGCACGCGCAGGTTCGCGAGCGCACCGAGCGCGCCCTGCGCGAGCACGGTCTCGGCGCCGACGCGCGTGCTGCACATCTTTATCAGCAGCGCCAGCTTGGACTCGTACACGTACAACACGCGGAGGGACTTCGGATTCGGTTCAAGAGCCTGAAGGAAAAAATAAAAAAATAGCGTTGAGTTACAATCGTAACAACCAGATGGCGCCGCTATATTGATTTCCGTCAAAAATAAAATTTACTACGGCTCGGTAAAGTATAAGTTTACCTATTGTGCCGGTTTCATTTTTGTTAGAACTGATAAAAATTAAACGTTTTCCGATTTAGTAGTAGTGTCGAGTTACAGAAATCTACGCAAACCTACACTTTAATAAAAGAAGTTTTTGATAGATGAGATTTACCAAACAAAATTAAGACAGAATGAATGGACATTCTTGCTACCTCATGATTTTATCTTTCTGTGTTCTTGAAAATGTGATAATGAGTAACATTTTATACTGGCAATTAAAAATAATTAACAATTAAAAAAAGTAATTTCTGACCTCCATCAACTCCTGATCGTCTTGCATCAAGCTGTCGATCAGGCTCCGCAGATATCCCTGGTTGGTCAGCGTGTGCATCCAGTCCGTCCTCGGGTTGATCTCTATGAGCGTCTCGAGGCACGAGAGCGCCACCATGCGACACACATCGTGCCCGCCGCCTATACAGTCCCCGCACACTATCGCACACAGATTTTCACCAAAATCATTTATGACATCTATGACCATTGACTTTAAGGACGATTGTTCTTTGGAGGGTCTGGCTTGCGAGCTGTCTAAGCGACTGACGTACGTTGTATTGGTTTCCTCCTCTGGATCGGCCGCGCTAGGTTTCAAATTCACTATATTTAGGAAGTTTAGTAACGCTCCGTATAAATTCACTCTCATTTTTTGCGTACAACTGCCTGATATAAGAATCCAGCTCAATATCTTGTGTAAGATGAATTTGAGGGTCAGTGAGTTGGTTTGCATGTTGTGGTTTGAAGGGCCGAAGAAGGTTGTTTCGAAATCTGATGATTTAAGACTTGTTTCTCGTTTTTGAAGTATGTAGCAATGTCTCAGGTTGACTAGTAGGAGAAGTACAGTTCCCGAAGCGAGGTTACCTGAAATAATATATGTTTATTTGGTTTGATTTGTATGTGAATTTACAAACGAGCAAAAGTCTACATCTAATCTCCGCTGTTTTAATAATAGACAGACCGAATATACTATAAACGGTCTGCAAATTATTAAAACACGCTAAGGAACTAGTGACACTATAACCTTTATAGTGCCACTAGTTCCTTCAGGATAATCCTGGATTGCACGTAGGGCAAAATCTTGGAGTTTTTGCCATATTGAACCTTAACTCAGAGACATAAGATTTCATATTACGCTGCACTGGTTGCGGGACAACCCCAGTTGGCAGTATATAGTTAAAAGTTCCTGTAAATAGCAGGTTCTCCCCATAGACTAAATTTATCAGGTGTTGGGGCGCGACGATGAAGATAATCTCTACCAGCCATATCAACACTTAAATCGGCATGGTAAAGCTCATTTTGCATTAAATCTCACTGAACAAACTATGAGAGGAATTCAAGCGCAGTATTTCGGTGCCGGTAACCATACCAACCCTAAAGTCAGCGTGATAAAGCGTAATTTGCATTGAAACTCACTGACCTATTCAGTCGTAGCAGTTACTACAAGCCATGTAGAACTTTAGGACAGTACAATAAGGTGCATTTTTACCTAGCTGTGGCAGCACTTCGGCCGGCGGTATCTTGTTTAACAGATCCTGTAGTATGTTCAAGAGCAAGTTCTTCCTCGACTCCAAGTTCATGAGATCGTGCGGCGCGACGCAGAAGAGTATCTCAGTGAGTTGTCGCCACGAGTCGTAGTAGTGGGTGAGTGTGGCCCCCAGGTTGCGTTGTCGATTCACTTCTGTCACATAGTCTAGCACCTAGGGAGGGAAAATGAAATACAATCTCAATGTCAAAACCTTCATTATATTTATAAACGAGGCCACAGGCAGGTTCTAAATAAAAACAATGTACACAGGGAATGTAAGTTTAATTTCTAGTAACAAACTGATAGGTATGAAAAAGACTTTTTATTTCCTCGCATTAGTAATAAAAAGTTATGTGTTATAACCAGTGATCGGACTAGGGTGAGCTATTCTGTGTACTTGCCATATGTAAGAATAATATGGATATTCCCAAAATCCCAGGATTTGCTTTTTAAGTAGAAAAATAACAAAAAGCTATTAAACAAGCCAGGGTCAAAAGAAATTCACCTCACAACAAAACACAACAGGAAGCAAACAAGCGCACTCTAAGAACCGAAGTAATCGAGTGAGACATTTGGCAACAAGTTACTGTCGGTAAACCATTGAATAGTAGTGGTGCAGAAAGAGACAAAACAGGTGCGTCGCTCCGAAAGAAACACCCCGCTATTGTTTTCTTTATCGGCGTATGCGGCTATATCACGAGTTTCAACAAAGCGGCAACGTGTTGCTGATGTAAAATTTACAACGTCGCTCGGGCGCTTATTGGCTTACATAAACCATTTTTTATACTTATTGATATAAATAATTATCCCGGATAAATCCGAAAAATTCCGGAGGATTAGTCGGAATCTAATGGAATATCCATATTAACATCAATGTTTGCGGTCAATGAGCCTAAAAAGCTCTACCTACTCCGACCAGTGGTTATAACTACAGGTAACTGCGGGGAGGAAATGCGAGCCAAGGCGCTAATCGAGTGTGTTATTGATACTCTACACCCGAGTATAATAAAGTAATAACTTTCTTTGATTATCCGGACTTTACCTTAAAAGCTTGGGTAGTGTTGAGTTAACCCAGGTAAACTTATACCTGAGTAAACCTAAGTTGACTTCTTCTAGCACTACCCGTAACTTAAACTATATGATATCCTGGCGCACCGGGTATCGATAAGGAACTGGTTTGCGTACCTTCTGTATCTCGCCCGCCACCAGGTTCCTCTGCGGCACGCTGGCGTGCAGCGCGGCCAGCTCGCACGCCAGCAACGCGTGCACGCGGCTCACGCTGATGCGCTTGCCGCCCATACCTGCACATACAACAACCTGTACTGTACAAAGCCTACGTACATATAGGTACGTACGTTTGAATTTTTAGATCTGTTTGAAGGAGTGAGGTGCGACGGGAGAGGCGGCGTTCTGTTGGTCGCTCGGACGCATTCCCCACGTCTTGCCCGTTCACGCGTCGCAAAGCCCCTAGAGTACAGTTGCGCGCGCATCACTTTTCTATGCGTTCTATAATCACTTTTTCGTTTCGTAGTGAGAAAGGTGCCGAAAAAAAGTGTTAACTAGACAAGCTAGAAAAATTGTGTATGTCGTGAATGGTTTTATTAAAAGAGAAACATTAGATTATAGTAAGATTAAAAAAAAATTAGAAAAAGAGAAGTTAGATCTATTTATTTATTTGTTCTGTTTATTTATCACTACCTACATATATACTAAAAAAAACTTCATTTTATTTAAATTGCGTATAATTTTAAATTGCAAACAAATTACTTTCTAACACGTTTTTTATAATGTGGGATATTTGGTTTTTAGAATTTCATCCGCCCGCTACCCGCTGGAACAAACCTTTATAATTCTGTGCGCGAATGTACACTTGCGTAGAGCGTACCTCTACTTTCGCCGAGCGCTATTAATCCGTGACGAGACCTAGTGTTTAGCAATTTCTACAGAATTACATTAATATTACATACCAGTGGGTAGATCGCAGGACGCGATCGCTTGGTTCAACTGCTGCGCGTGGAAGAGCTCCCACCGCGGCTCAGGCGTCGGCTCAACCGACACAGGAAGGGATTCCAGCGTGCGGCGGAGGAGGCAGAACTCCCATTCCTGTAAAAAAAAAATACTTTGATTTATGTTTCGGCTTGGTGTTGGTTGTGTGAGTTAGTACTGTCTTCTTTAATGTGTAATATTTATACGTATAATATCAACGAATGTGAGTACGCAGACAAAACTTGCATGGTTTTTAGGGTATAATATTAAAGTTATATCTATGTACATTGTATTAAGTCAATTATAAAAAAAATGTGATTGATAATTTTAGCGACAAACTACAGATTTTATAGATTTTGACGCGCATTTTTCTAGATATTTAGTTCTTCTTCTTCTTAGCGTGCCAAGAGTTCTACGTTTTCATTTATACTAGGTTGGAGAGGTGTTTGGCAACAACAATAGCATTAGGCAAGGCGGTTATTAGGTCCTTCATCGTACAAGTGTTCGGACACAAAGGGCACATTAGCAAGTGCTGCATTGACTGCGCGGGCTCACCGCACTCGCACTGCGTTAAGTTAGAGTCCCTGAATCCCCATTTGCACATATTCAGTCTGCAGCGGCCAACCTGGGTGCGGAGCCTGTTTAAGGGCTTCCAGACTGGCCACGGCAGATCGTGCCCCGGGTGGTAACTGTTCCTGTGGGGTGATAAAATCAGGCGGTGGGGAGTTACTTTTTATCCACAGTGTGCGTCTAGCGGCAGCCGGGTCATCGCTCGTGGCCCTTGTGAAGCGTTGAAAGCTCTTACGACTTTAAAGGCGGCCTTGTGGGATGTGATGGTCATATAAAGGGTGTCGACAATCATGCTCTTGTTTTTACTGTTATTGTTTGTTTGATATTCAGTATACCTGCGAGGGATGGTGCGCGTGGTGCGTGAGCGCGGTGAGCAGCGCCGCCAGCGCGGCGTGCTGCCGCGCGCCGGCCGCCGCTCCCGCCTCGCACGCGCACGCGCGCACCACCCACGAGCGCGACGACACCGTCACAGCTGACACGCTCTGAAACATTACACCATTCGATAAATAAATGTACACGTACGAGCAGGGGCGGAGCAACACCTTAACTTGATGTGGGCAAGGTACATTTAGCGAGGCCCTCTTCTCTCCTTTGAACGTGTATGTTACTACTATTCCATTCATTGTTCGCTGTCCATTGCTTTTATTGTTGCAATCGTCTTGACAATGGGGTGGTATGAGCACTTAACGTACAGCGAACAGGGAATGGAATAGTAGCAATCAAAATAGCGAAATATTTGTTGATAACTATTTAAAGTAATTAATGTAAAAATAAATTTGATATGTCAATAATATTTGTCGTTTTATGACGAGTAAAATTTTTTCGTCACGTTCAAGGCATGGTAATGCCATAAACCTCCGAGGCGTGAGACCCCTCCGACAGTGACGCCGTAGGCGTAGGCCCATGCCTTACGCCGCCTCTGGGTACGAGCTCAGCACACCGAATGCGGCGCACTACGCATGGGTCGGGCACAGTGCGACATAATGGCGCGATGTGCGCTCCGTGTCAGACGACGTGTAGCATTCGGACGTTTAACGATCATGTAGCATATACTTTGGGTCGTACGCTATGACGTCTAGCGACAGCGAAGAATAAATATAAACCCCAAACCAAGCAGAACCTATACTATGGGAACCAAGTAACCGATAGAATACTTATATACTTTTTTTTACATCCAGACTCGGAACAAGTATCTGTAGAATCAAAGCCGCTACCTCTTGCGTCTCAGCCGGCTATCCCGCCCACCGCGCCGCGGAGGTCAAAGATGAAAAATTATATAAATTTGTAGCAGAAGTTGTTCGGCAAAATTAAAAATAAGATTTGGATAAAACGGGTAGTTATCGCGTATGTACCTTTTTGACCATGACCACAGCTGTTGCAACACAGCCGAAACGTCGGGATAACAAATAAAAAGGTACATACGCGATAAATACCCGTTTTAATCAGTAATTATGTACAGTGATCGCGAATATTTGAAAAATACTATTACAGTACCCCCCCCCCCCCCCCGCAGGGATCCGTTGTTATTGACCAGATACAACTTACGTCGCGACTGTGACTCGTGTCCGATAACGTTTTAGCTTGTAGCATATGCAAACAATCTTATTTCGAGTACCTTAAGGTCGACAGTGCGTTTGACGTGCCGCGACAGGAAGTAGTCCCTGGAGCGCAGATATCGTAGAACCGGGACAGACGTGCTGGGACGAGCGCAGAGCCAGTAGATCAGTCGGTAGCAGCTCTCGATCAGATTGTCTGCCTCTCTGTTCAATAATTAAATAATGCTTTTCACAGTTCACTGGTAAAGGTTGCTGGGAGCCGTTGGGTGCATGTCTACAAATATAAATAAATAAAACAAATAAATATTGCTGGACATTTCACACAGCGCTATCTAGCTCCAAACTAAGCAGAGCTTGTACTATGGGAACCAGATAACTGATAGAATACTTATATACTTTTTTTTGTAAATACATACTTATAATATATAGAAAAACAACCAGACCCGGAACAAATATCTGTAGATCATGCAAACATTTGTTCCGCAGCGGGAATCGAACCCACTATCTCCTGCGTCTCAGCCGGTTAATCACCCACTGCGCCGCGGAGGTCGTCAAATCTGTGATCTGTGATGAATGTTTATGTTCAGCAGTGGACGTTCTATGGCAGATATGATGATTTCACAGCGATATCTCGCCCAAACTAAGCAAAGCTTTTACTATGGGAAACAGATAACTGATAGAATACTCATATACTTTTTTTAATGCAAGCCATAATGTAGTCACATTTGTACACTGTTGCGCGACCATTTTCTAGTCGTACTTTTTGAGGATGAGATACCGAAATAAAACGTAGAATTAAGTTTAATGACGACAAAAAAAAAATGGCGCCCACTTATAAAATAAAAGTTGTTTGAAACGAGAAATTATTCAACATCGTCAAAATTTGTTGTGTCATGCGGGACGACGCATCTCAGCAGGGATGATACGAAAGTTATATCTAATGCCACATTTACACTCAGCCTTATTGGAAGTGGGCAGCGCGAGAATGTAAATAAGTCACTCGCGCTGTCACTGCTCATGCCGCTGCCATCATGATCATGCTCATCGCTCCCTCGATTGTCGGTTTTTCGCACAGAAGTCAAAGGACGGGCAGCACGAGCGCGAGTGAATATTTACATTCAGCATTCTCGCTCACTTGCTTATACTGTGTAGTTACTTATACTGAGCAGACATAATGCTGTCGCCGCAACAACCTCGACGTCAGCCATTGTTGCGCGTCGTTCAATAAAGAAGTATGAAAGCTGAGTGTGAACACTCATACGCGTCTATACTGCAATATTTCCGGTAGTGGCAGGAACAGCGGCAGCGGCTAAGTGTGAATGTGGTTTAAAAGTGAAATGTAAAATGGGATAGTTACCTATCTGCATCAGCGTGTCCCGCTATGAACTGGTCGAGTAGATCTAGGATGGAGTGCAGGCACGTGCGCGGGAACCCCGCCGCGCCCGCTTCGTTCAATGCGCTGCGGCTCACCTGCAACACAAATCCAATGACATTTGTTATTTGACAATGCCCATCTACACCGGCATACATCTTAACTACTTATTGGCATGACTCGACCTTCATGATGGAATCATGATGGAAGTTGCGTGAGATATTCCTGTATTTTTTGATTAACCTGTGTTCCGGCTTGATGTCGCAATGGCCATACTGCCGGGTGTTGAACCACAGCACAGCTGTCACTTTGTTTCAAACGTCAAAGTCAGTGTGCATGCACAGAACGTAACTTTTGTTACGTTTTGCGTTACTTTTTGAACCCCTTACGTTACACGGCTGAAGACGTTACTTTTACGTTACTTTTCAGAGTAATTTTAATTGCTTAGAGTAGAATAAAAAAACTAGTTGAAACGGAACGCAATCGTCGTGCCGTGCGTGCGTAATGTTGGCAATTCGGCATTGCAACTAAACTAAAATGAAAGTTATGTAATGTCTCTCTCTCTCTCTCTCTCTCTCGCACTACTAGAATGAGCAAAATTTGTAAATTTGGGGATAATTTTAATTGACTATGATCTAAGAAGGCATGCCTCTTCCATTCTCTATGCAGCTCCTCGTCATCAATAACACTTTTAATGTTTGGAAATGTTCTAATTACGTTTGATAGATCTTTTATTTCGAATGTTTGAGCTCTGTTGTAATCGATGACTTCTCCTATACTAAAGAGTAGGTCAGAGAAATCAAAACGCTGTGTTATTTGTTTTAGTGCTTCTATGTAAAATGATAAGCATGTTTTTTTAAGTCAATAATTTAAGTTTTAGGTTCTGGAATTTCTTGAGATAATTCATCAATTGATTCCTTTGCTAGCATACCCAAATATAATTTATCTAATGGCACAAAGAATCGTGGATTGGAAAACTCAATTTTGTAGGCATCTGTAGTTTTGACATAATTGAATTCCATGTAATTGCTAGCTAGAGTTTTTATCAATTTGTGTACCTCAGGTATCAGCTGATGCAGCAATGGTTTTTCAGATTGAAATAATTTGTTAAAATCATTAAATTCTTCTAGAACATATTTAACAAGTTAAAGTCTGAAATATTAAGACTTTTATTTTCAACTTTTATAAATATTGAAACTTGTGTTTCAGATGCTAATTAACTAAATTAAGAAAAGAATCAGTTGAAAATTCATTGCAATTTATTAATGCCTGGTAAGTTTCCAGGATAATGATCACGTAAGTAACAATAATTTACTGTTTTTATTGAAGTGTGTTAAAAGTTCTAAATACAATTCAAATTGTTTAAATAGTATTAAAATACAAAATTTTTAAAAAGCGTTACTTTTTTTTGTGAAAACGTTACTTTTCGAACAGTCTTGGGTAACTTTTGACAACAAGGCACTGGCAACACTGATTCTCATAACCCTAAAGGAACTCACTGATTTTTTACCACGCGACGCGGTCAATATTGTAATTTCATCAATACACAATAATGCAAGCAAAACGTTTTTATTTTGGAGTCAGATAACCATTCATATACCCATAATGAACAACCAGTAATCTTCTACTTTTAGCATTCTTGTCCTTTTTTGTGTTCATATCCTTGTAATTTACATCCACCTACTTCTTAAAGCCAGAAGTCAAGATTCTACATTACAACTTTGTCACCATATTCTTTTTTGTTTTTATTATGTACGTGTGTCGTGTCAAATAAATGTTTTTATTTGACACGACACACATTTTTTATTAACAACTGTTTAGATGT
Source organism: Philereme vetulata (assembly GCA_918857605.2). NCBI lineage: Eukaryota > Metazoa > Arthropoda > Insecta > Lepidoptera > Geometridae > Philereme > Philereme vetulata. The sequence continues at coordinate 4,728,242 of OU975482.1, forward strand.
CTATTAAGATGCTTGTCTGTTTCCAGCACCTCCTAAACTATGGTGCAATGAGCTACTAGGTAGATAGAGCATATGTAATTATTTAAGTATTAATGACGTAACCAAGTGTTCTATTGTGTCTCTACGGTTTAAATAAATGAGTATGACTAATGATGAGCTGGACATTTCACACAGCGCTATCTAGCTCCAAATTAAGCAGAGCTTATACTATGGGAACCGGATAACTGATAGACTACTTATTTACTTGTATTTTTGTAAGAACCTATTTTTTAATATAGAGAAAAAATTCCAGACCCGGAATAAAATCTCAATCCCGGTCATAATCTATCTATATACCAAATTTCATTGAAATCGGTCCAGGCGTTCAGTTGTGAAAACTTAACAAACAGAGAATTACTTTCGAATTTATTACATTAGTAAGGATAATACCTTGACTTCTAGCGCCAATAAGTAGGTAAATAAATAAATAGATGATAAGTAGGTACTCAAAATAAGATTACTAACTGGCTCATTACGTTGGTACCCCTATAGAAAATACGAGATTACTCACTGGCTCATTAAATTGGTACCCCTATAGAAAGTACGAGATTACTCACTGGCTCATTAAATTGGTGCCCCTATAGAAAATACGACATTACTCACTGGCTCATTGAGTTGGTATCCCAGTAAAAAATTAGAGATTACTCACTGGCTCATTGATTTGGTATTCCAGTAGAAAATGAGAGATTACTAATTGGCTCATTGAGTTGGTACCCCAGTAGAAAATAAGAGATTAATCCCTGGCTCATTGAGTTGGTGTCCCAGTAGAAAATTAGAGATTACTCACTGGCTCATTGAGTTGGTATCCCAGTAAAAAATTAGAGATTACTCACTGGCTCATTGATTTGGTATTCCAGTAGGAAATGAGAGATTACTAATTGGCTCATTGAGCTGGTACCCCAGTAGAAAATAAGAGATTTATCCCTGGCTCATTGAGTTGGTGTCCCAGTAGAAAATTAGAGATTACTCACTGGCTCATTGAGTTGGTGTCCCAGTAGAAAATTAGAGATTACTCACTGGCTCATTGAGTTGGTACCCCAGTAGAAAATGTGCAAGATTCGGCGAGGCAGTGGGCAATAACTGCAGTAACAGCATGACAACGCCTTCTTTAGCCGCGCGCACCGGGTTCTTCTCTTCACCAACATTCGGCCATTCTTCCGCTTCTAAGCATTCCACGAAGCCGTGTCTGACGAAGAAATGAATTACTTATTAGTGGAAACTTTACTGGAGTTTGTATTTTACTTACATTTATTAGTATTTTTAGTTTATAAATTCTAATACATTAATTACATTTGTTGGCGCGATAATTTGGACGCTTTTTGTAGGGACTGGCAAGATTTGGCACAGGATCGAGATAAGTGGAGATATAGGGGGGGGGGGGGGAGGCTTTGCCCAGCATTGTGAGAAAATAGGCTAGATAAAAAAAACTTTGTTGTTTTTTTTCAAAATAATATAAATATAAAAATAAGTTACGATAAAAAGAAAAAGTTGATCAGTAGTTACCTGATCTCAGTAGCTGTAGCGTGTTTATGCGTGACGGCAGCTAGCAGGTGTTTGTGCGCGGCGGGGGAATGCAGCGCGCGGCACAGGAGAGCGACGGCGCGACACGCGGCGGCGGGCAGCGTGTCGCACTGTGACACCACGCGGCACCAAGTCAGTAGTCGACATTTATTATCGCCGTCATAGTCTAAAATAACATATTAAATACAGTTATTGTTTGCGGAACACCTGTCGGAAGTCTTTACCCCTCACCCAGCCACAGGATCGTCAAAACTAGATGAAATAAAGGCAAACTTGTCCGCAGCTCACCAATTGGCACCTCCTATTAAAAAGTTCACAAAAAGCGAAGTACACTCTGGTATCAAGAAACTTCATCTCAATAAAGTCCCCAGTACCTTATTACTGCAAAAGCTATGAAAGAACTACCGGACACAGCCATCACATTTTTAACCCAAATCTTCAATGCTATTCTGCGACGTGAATTTATACCCACACAATGAAAGGTAGCAGAAATTATCTTAATACACAAGCCAGGCAAGGACCCTGAAAATGTTGCCTCTTACCGTCCAATAAACTTGCTCCCAATAGCCTCTAAAGTCCCCTGTCTGTCCCCCAGGGCAGCGTCATGGGCCCAGTCTTGTAGCTCATATACACGTTCGGCTTGCCAACGACAACAAATGGCGTACTTGTTGGAACATTTGCAGATGACACAGCGCTGGTTGCAACCCATGATAACCCAATTATTGCTTCGAACATGCTCCTACGAAGCCTAGACGAAGTCTCAACTTGGCTCAAAGACTGGCGCATTAGGGCAAACGAAACAAAGTCAATGCATGTTACCTTTGCTTTTAAACATAGTTCGTGCCCCGCAGTCAAACTAAACGGTGTCCAAGTACCTCAGAGCGAAGACGTACGCTACCTGGGCATACGTTTAGATAAGACGTCTTACATGGAAGAAGCATATCTTTAAACATAGCTCGTGCCCCGCAGTCAAACTAAACGGTGTCCAAGTACCTCAGAGCGAAGACGTACGCTACTTGGGCATACGTTTAGATAAGACGTCTTACATGGAAGAAGCATATCTTTAAACATAGCTCGTGCCCCGCAGTCAAACTAAACGGTGTCCAAGTACCTCAGAGCGAAGACGTACGCTACCTGGGCATACGTTTAGATAAGACGTCTTACATGGAAGAAGCATATCTGTAAACATAGCTCGTGCCCCGCAGTCAAACTAAACGGTGTCTAAGTACCTCAGAGCGAAGACGTACGCTACCTGGGCATACGTTTAGATAAGACGTCTTACATGGAAGAAGCATATCTTTACCAAACGAAAGTCAATTGGCCTTCAACTAAGGAAACTGTATTGGCTTATGGAATGTAAATCCAAACTGACCCTAGATAACAAACTCCTCTTTTACAAATGCATCTAAAAACCGAGAGCCGAGTTGTAGGGTACAGCAGCGAACTCAAACTTGGAAATCTTTCAATGTTTTCAATCCAAAATGCTACGCATGATGACGAACGCACCATGGTACATCACTAACATCCAACTGCATCGCGACCTAGAAGTGCCAACGGTGAAACAAGATGTAGCTAATAAACTGAAATCTTACGCTAAACGAATGGAGCATCACCCAAATGAGCTTACCAATGAACTAATGAAAAAAACACATCCTTTAGTAGAATAAAGAGGACAGCCCCTCAAGACCTCATATAGCACCTAAATTGAAGATGGAAGTGCCACTGGGCTTATTCCATACATACCCAACGCGAACTATTCACCAAACTCTAGCTTAATGGCCTGATGGGCAGATTGCAAGAAAATAAGAAGACTAAAAAAAACTGTTTTACTGAAAAGAGTGGAACGCCTTGCCAGAGTCTGTGTTTCCTGATAGCTACAACCTGGGTATCTTTAAGTCGCGAGTGAATAGGTTTCATCTAGGCAAGCGTGTACCATCGTAGACTGCATCATCGCTTACCATCGTGGCGAGATCGTGGTCAAACGCAAGCCTATAATATATAAAAAAAATGCATACAAGTAACAGCACACATATAAACAACATGAACAGCACAACAACAACACAGACAACACAGTGTGTAAGTCACAAAAAACATGCAAGTGAGCACACCACGGCGGCGCACGGGCAAACACGGGAAGTAACACGCGTCAATTCGCCATAAGTTTTGCGTCCAGAACGGCCTCCACTGGATAGACTAATGACAATGAAGCAGTCACAAAATGTTGATGGAGACAGCTTAGAACTAATCGTTAAAGAATACAGATTACCATACTACAACGGTTAGTTCTAAAAGGCGAGCTTAACCCTAATAAAAGTTTTCTTCCAGCAAACCTTTGAAGATACTGAAGTCTAAGTTTGAGTTTGTAAGAGTAAGTTTTCTTACCGAGTATAAGCTTGGACAGTCCCAGTACAAGCATGGATCGGTTCACTTCTGAGGCGGCGTTCAGAAGCGGCCGCTCTAGAGCGAGCGCTCGCTCCAATATCTGCAGAATACTGATCAAACACTCTTCTATGTACACCTGGGGATAAAAAACGTTTTTATATATGTGGTTCGATTCCTATACAAACTATCAGTGCGCATTCACTAGATAACTGAACAGTAAAAATGTCTGAATATATGTTTATGAATTAGTTACGTATTATTATTGTCTGCAAATTAATAAAATTGCAGACTTTCATTCATAAATATCCAAGTATTCATCACTTTCACTTATTTGAAATGTCATATGTGTTTTTTCTGGCTACGAACTTGTGGCGTACCTTATCCGACGCGCGCCACCGATCCGAAATCTGTTTTGTAGGATGATGGTCCTACTTTTATTTTGCTATTAAATGTTTGCGTTTGGACCACACGTACAATACAGGTTTCGGACCGACCGACCGTCGTTCGCGCATGCCTGCTTTTTGTTTCCCCACTACACTTGACTGGCGGCCGCTATCGATCGCGCGCTCGCGTATTTTGCGTTTATCGTGCTTTTATTGTATATTTCTTTTAATTAAATTCTATTGTGCTATACTTCTAATAATATTCATTTTTCGTGTAAACTATCTTTCTTCACACCTTCATCACTTCACAATTTCATTACTTCGCGTCCACAAACTAATGAGCCGTTGCTACAAAAGTGTATATTGAGAGACTTTCAACAATGTTATGTAAACATATCAGCAATATTGCTTCTCGTCTATAAACATATTATAAATTAAAAAAAACCAATAATAGTCACCTTCCCCTGCGGCGGCGGCTGTCTCTCCAGCAGCGAATGCGCATCATCGAGGGTGGTGAACAGTAGTCGCAGCAGCTCCGACTTGCTGTGCAGCGCCATGCAGAGCCGGAAGCCGGGCGGCGGATTCACCTCGGGCTCCCGGGCCATGGGCGGGAAATCCGAGTGGGAGGGCTCGTACTGCTCCAGCCAGCGGGCGAAGATACGGAAGCAGAGGGAGAGGATCTGCACAAATACATTAGTTTTAAAATAATTATGTAATTCTTTAGTGTCAGACAAGTATATAATGTAGTCTAAATAATACAACTCCGTCTTATAGAACACGACACACTTGCTGATTCCACATACCTACATGTCGCACCAACTATTTACAGAATTCTGTTTTTGTTCGTATTTAATTATTGATTAAAACGGGTATTTATCGCGTATGTACCTTTTTTATTTGTTATCCCGACGTTCAATCGGAAATATGGCTATAGACTCTCAGCGTCTTGGAACCCGGTGATTGCTAGGTGTGTGCATCGTAATCAGTCGACTCAGTGCGTAGATACGGTTAGTGTAGTGTGTCGTAATATGAACGAGGACATTTCTAATTCTGAAAACCGAGTGAGGGTAGATGCTGCAGCTACCCGCACTTCCCGACGGTAGCTCCAAGTACTCCAGTCAGCCCGAGACCATGACTGTTGCAACACAGCCGAAACGTCGGGATAACAAATAAAAAAGGTACATACGCGATAAATACCCGTCATCATATCATCATCATCATATCAGCCGTAGGACGTCCACTGCTGGACAAAGGCCTCCCTCATTGATCTCCAGGAACTGCGGTTGGAAGCGGCCTGCATCCAACGCCGACCTGCGGTTCTTACCAAGTCGTCTGCCCATCTTGTGGGTGGACGTCCTACGCTGCGCTTGCCGGTCCGTGGCCTCCACTCGAGAACCTTTCGGCCCCATCGGCCATATGTTCTGCGCGCTATATGGCCTGCCCATTGCCACTTCAACGTGCTAATCCGTCGGGCTATGTCGGTGACTTGAGTTCTCCTACGTATCTCCTCATTTCTGATTCGATCCCGTAGAGAAACCCCGAGCATAGCCCTCTCCATAGCTCGTTGAGCGACTCTGAGCTTATTCATAAGGCCAATAGTGAAGGACCACGTCTCGGTTCCATATGTCATCACTGGTAACACACACTGATTGTAGACTTTCGTCTTAAGGCACTGAGGTATGTTGGACGAAAAGACGTTGCGAAGTTTCCCAAACGCTGCCCATCCGAGTTGGATTCGACGATTGACCTCTTTCTCGAAGTTGGACCTACCTAATTGGACTGTTTGTCCTAGGTATACATACGCGTCGACAACTTCAAGAGCCGAGTTCTCAGCCATAACTGGGGCAGGGACGACATGGACATTCGACATGATTTTCGTCTTGTCCATGTTCATTTTAAGTCCTACCCGTTGGGAGACTCGATTGAGGCCTTCGAGCATCGTGCTGAGCTCTTCCATCGACTTTGCCATGACCACAATATCGTCGGCAAACCGAAGGTGAGTGATGTATTCGCCGTTAATATTGATGCCCAGTCCTTTCCATTCCAGAAGCTTGAAGGCATCTTCCAATGCGGTCGTAAACAGTTTCGGAGAGATGACATCTCCCTGTCTTACGCCTCTTTTTAAGGGAATCGCCTTTGAGCTCTGTTCATGTACTCGGACTGACATAGTGGCGTTTTTATACAAACACTTCAACACTTCAATGTACCGATAGTCAATACGGCATCGTTGGAGAGACTCAAGCACTGCCCATGTTTCGATCGAATCGAAGGCTTTCTCATAGTCCACAAACGCGAGACATAGCGGCAAGTTATACTCTTCGGTCTTCTGTATGACTTGCCGCAGCGTATGTATGTGGTCTATGGTACTGTAGCCTTTACGGAACCCGGCTTGTTCGGGCGGCTGGAAGTCATCAAACCTGCGTTCGAGACGGTTCGCGATGACCCTCGAAAACAGCTTATAAACATGGCTCAAAAGCGAGATGGGTCTGTAATTCTTAAGCAAGGTGTTGTCACCTTTCTTGAAGAACAGAACCACCACGCCCCCGTTCCATGCTTTTGGCGTCGTACCTTCAAGCAAGGCGGAATTAAAAAGCTTCTGAAGGACTTTAAGTACCGGTGATCCACCCGCTTTCAGAAGCTCTGAAGTGATTCCGTCCTCACCCGGCGCCTTGTCGTTCTTAAGCTGCTTCAAGGGCATCCTGATCTCATACAGGCTGATGTCCGGAATATCTTCGGTATAATGTCGGGTCAGTTTGGCTCTTGGGTCGTTGGCCGCACTGCAAACAGGTTTAGTGGCCGAATCGTAGAGCCGTCCATAGAACCTTTCGACTTCCCTTAACACTTCCGCTTTACTTGACGTTATGCTGCCATCTTCCCTCTTCAGCTTCGTCATGCGGCTCTGCCCAATAGAATTATCTCTCGCGAACACTTTGGAGCCTTTATTCCGCTCTATCGTATCTTTAATACGAGATGTATTAAAGGTACGAATATCGTGCCGCAAGGATTTCCAAATCTTTCTATTGAGCTGCCTATGTGACTGAGCATCATCGGGAGACTGCAGTTGCAAAGAACGTCGTTCAGCCATGAGGTTAAGGGTGTCATCAGAGAGTTTCTGAGGTCTATTGGTACGGGGGGTCTTAAAGAACTGGGACCCCACCGTATGGACGGTTTCTACGAACCTGTTATTGATCTCGTCCACTGATGCATCTACTTCTAGACAATCAAAGCGATTTGCAAGTTCGAGTTGAAAGCTCTCGAGGTTTTGGATATGTGCGCGAGTGGGTCGGAGCGTAGATTTCATCAAACGGGACCTTTCAAGTTTAACGTTCATATTCAATGTGGCTCTAACAATTCGGTGATCACTGCCGGTTTTCACCCTGTGAATCACAGAGACATCATTGAATATCCGTTTCTTGTTGGTCAAGATGAAATCAATCTCATTTCTCGTGGAACCGTTGGGACTTATCCAGGTACATTTCCTGTGAGGCGGCTTCTGGAAAAAAGAATTCATCATAAAGAGTCCTTCTTTCTCCAGAAAATCGGCCAGCCTCTGTCCTCTGGGGTTCCGTTGCCCATATCCAAATTGCCCCACTCTCAACTCATCATCGCTTCTCATGCCTAGCTTTGCATTGAAGTCCCCCATAACAACAATAAAGTGAGTTTTGTTCGTATGTATGGCTCTACTGATGTCCTCATACATAGACTCTACTTCTTCATCTGGGTGTGAAGTGGTCGGCGCATATACCTGAACGACCTTCAGCGAATATCGCTTAGATATTCTGAGTGTCAGGTACGCGACCCTGCTCGACACACTGTCGATGGTGATAATGTTGTTGATGAGTGACTTGTGAACGAGAAACCCAACACCACCTTGGGACTGTTGGTCGCCCTCCCGGTAGTATAGTAGATTACCAGACTTAAGGGATATCGTGTCCTCGCCCTCTCTACGGACTTCTGATAACCCCAAAATGTCCCAGTGTAATCTACTAATTTCTTCTTCCAGCTCAACAATCTTTTCGTCTGTCCTCAAAGTGCGGATGTTGTGTGTTACAAGGGCCAGTGGTCGTCATAGGGTTTGGTAGCCGATCGTCTCCCGGGGATTCTTAGCACCCCTGGCCCCGCCGTTACCGTGACTGCTACCGTAGCCAGGATTAGCGGGGCCGCCGGGGACTCGGGGCCTGGCCTTATGTTGTAAATCCATGAGGGGTTGTTGCCATACTCGCCACGCTTGGCAGGCGGGTTGGCGAGCGCAGTATAGGTGTTGAAACACGAAAATACGCTGCTGCCCATCTTTCGGAGGTATCCCTTAGCAGACTCCTACTGCATCCACGGGCAAGAGCGGAGGGGCAACATTCTATTGCCGGCGCCCCACGGCAGATACCCGTTTTAATCAATAATTATGTACAGTGATCGCGAAAGTTTGAAAAATACTTTTGTTCGTATTGTTGCAACCCAAAAGAAGATATTTAAAGATATTGATATATTCGATTGTTAAGCCTACCTATAGAGGTAGGATTATGAAAGCATTACGTGGTAAATCTTAAGGCGTGGTGGTGGATGGGAGCTTTCTAGTGCGGTGGAGGGGAGGATTTGCCTATTTTTAACATGTTTTTTTAAATAAAACCTACATATAAAATTGCATGCGTTTTATTTTGAATTTTCTACACTTAAGGGGAGACCGGAGGGGAATCGCCCATACAACACGTACTACCAAGATAATTTCTAATTGGAGCATATTTCTACCTTAATAAGGTTTTATTTTAATTTGAATAGTATTTATCTAGGTTCCCAACCATATATTAGATCAAAATACTTACCTAAAATGAAATAGAAGCATATCGCATTCTGCATGTTTTTACGTCATAAAGACCTGTTTTCAACCTAATTGTTTCGTATTAAAAACAACAACATCTTATGTATCCTAGTCATGAGAACATAGATTGTACGGTCTAGTTACCGAATAACAAGTTTTCAGTCATCATTTTTGGTATTGGACCGGAACACGGTCAAAATCTAATCAAATTTCGAATCGTTCTATTGCTATCACTGTCGCTCTGCGTGGCTAAACTTCGTCACTAAACAGGGATAGCGATATTCAGGCCGAAGTTTTAGACGCGGCCGAATTAAAGTTGCGATCGGGGTTCGCCGGCTTCTTAAACACCTACCAACGTTGGGTTAATTGAAACGTGTTTTTGGTACATATTTCAACTTTTAGAGACGAAATTTTTCTTTTCCCTTTGTTCAGTCTTTATTTATAGAATTTATGGTTTTTATTTACTCACAGGAGGATATATACATAATCACTTAACATGCTTTATTACACATAACATACATTTGTACAGTATAATACTTACATTTAATTATTACCATATTTAATTTCTTACAAATCTGACAAAGCTTGACCATTAGACCATAATAAATAAATAAATAAATATTGCTGGACATTTCACACAGCGCTATCTAGCCCCAAACTAAGCATAGCTTGTACTATGGGAACCAGATAACTGATAGAATACTTATATACTTTTTTTTCATAAATACATACTTATAATACATAGAGAAACAACCAGACCCGGAACAAATATCTGTAGATCATGCAAACATTTGTTCCGCAGCGGGAATCGAACCCGCTACCTCCTGCTTCTCAGCCGGCTATTCGCCCACTGCGCCACGGAGGTCGTCATACCATACAACTTATAATACCTACCTATAATAACTTGTTAAATTTATACATACGCTGAGTGATAGGTACGTTTGGTTATCACTTAGTAGTTATGATTGAATAGCCATATTTATGTACAAAACAAACTCGAAAGAATAAACAAGTAGGTATTCACATCTCAGTTATTTGCTTTCTTTTCGTGTTATTTTCATGGTTCATACAACATAAAACACAATAATTTCACATTAAATTGTTTTTATTATAAGTGCAGTGTATAACTTACTAATACTATTTTGATTGTAACTCTAAAATAGGCTAACTAGGCTGTTTTTTTTTTGTTCCCGACATCTTTTCTTTTCAATGTTCAAACGTGGCCTGTTATTAGCCTTACGGTTAGTTCTAAGCTATTTAACAAAACAATTTGTGTCGCCGTTGGTTTCTCTAAATAAATAATATGAATTGAATGTGAAATAATAGGCAACGTTTACCTGCCACTTCTCAGTAGGATCGGTGTAGGGTCGATGCGGCGCGGACAGCGCCAGGCGCAGCGCGTGCTCCAAGTACGGGTCGAGCCCCGGAGCGCGCGCGCCGGCGCCCAGCGTGCGCGGCGTGTAGCCCCCCAGGCACAGCGACTCCAGGAGCGTGAGGAACGCTATGGATACCGGGTACTCTTCGGCTCGACATTCCACCTCAAATAAACACATTCAATTACAACTATTTATATTATATAACTTGTCTTAAAACACGTCTCTATAGCCAAGGACACATTAACTTATGCCAACTATGACTTATGGTGCCGAGACATGGGGGCTCACGAAGGAGGCTGTCCACAACATGAGTAAATAAATAAATAAATCTTTATTCAAAAACTTGCTTACATACATATAACATTGATAACAATTACTTACCTATAGGTGGTAAAATAATTGAAATGTAGTTATGACTAAGTATTCTCTGGCTGCTTAAACTAGGTAGATCCTGTGATATAAGCGCCAGTTGCATTCGCGGTTGCTCAATTTATTTTCAACTATTTGGGTTTTTTAATGTGGAATAAGTACCTAAATTGTGTTTCTTACATAAAAAAACAAAGAAGTGTAGCACAGAAAGCCATGGAGCGCGCCATGCTCGGCATCACACTCTTACATCGACTTCCCAATACCGACATTCGCAAGCAGACTAAAGTACAAGACGTCAGCAAGCGAATATTGGGGCTGAAGTGGAGTTGGGCAGGACACTTGGCCAGACGTAGTGACGACAGGTGGACTAAGGCACTAACAGAGTGGAGGCCAAGAACTGGGCCTCGAAATAGAGGACGTCCACCAGCGAGATGGGTCGACGACATCAATAAGTCCGAGGGTCGTACGTGGTTCAGACTAGCACGGGATCGGGAAGAATGGCAGAAACAAAGAGAGGCCTATGCCTGTACGGTTATGTACATCGATAGGTATATCCATAGGTCGCTGGTTCAGATCCGACTCGAAGGACCATTATGTACGATCCCAGTATTGCACCGTACATAAAGTAGTAGTTAGTAATGTTTTGGAGTGCCACAAGAAAACGGTAATATTTCACGTAAACAGTTTATTCACGATATTAAACACGCTTCGCGCCAGCGTCTTAGTCGCGCGGCGCGTTGATGGTCACTGACTTGACTGTACAATAATATAAATAAATATATATTGCTGGAAAATACACACACCGCTATCTAGCCCCAAACTAAACAGAGCTTGTACTATGGGAACCAGATAACTGACAGAATACTTATATACTTTTTTTTTGTAAATACATACTTATAATATATAGAAAAACAACCAGACCCGGAACAAATATCTGTAGATCATGCAAACATTTGTTCCGCGACGGGAATCGAACCCGCTACCTCCTGCGTCTCAGCCGGCTGTTCGCCCACTGCGCCACGGAGGTCGTCAACATAATGAAAATGCTGATGTTAGGGTTTCGCAACTATATCGATGTACGTTACCGTACAATGCCCATCAGTTGGCTGACACAGGCTGAGAATCATGATGATGATATTTAATAAAATCCGGCCGTACGAATGTCCACAAAACTATTAAAACTTGTAGAAAATTTTAGTATAGCCCGAGCCGACCAAAGTATTGAGGGATCGTTTAGTGAGGCCACCGGGGTGTACGTGAACATACCTCGTTGAGTTCGGCAGTGAGGGGCATCTTGTCATGGTGCGGGGTGACGAGGCGGGAGGCCTCCAGCGCGGCCCACACGCGCGCCTGCGTTCCCTCCGTGCTGCCCAGCGCCGCCAGCGTTTGCAGCAGCTCCGCCTTCAGCTGGAGAGGGACTGAGCAGCTCACGAGACCTGAAATCGTAAATAGCTTTAAACTTAGTTATATTTTAAAAGCGTCTGTGATACAGATTCGTTTATGTTACGATTTTTTTCTTAGAAAACTATTATTATTTAAGATAATACGTGATTTTGGTCGCCTTCAAAATTGCCACAACGTGCCGCGCGGAGGCAGCGCGTCTGCAGCGCTGCAGCAGCGCTGCAGCAGCGCTGCCTCCGCGCGTCAGTTCTAAGGATGTCGAAAGTGAAAAAAATATCGATATTTATTAAAATATAAATATCGACCTTGATATCTAGAGGTAAAACGGTGATCGAGGTAATTACACACAAATAAACTCTTCAGCTTTATAATAATAGTAAAGTAATGATTTCAGGCAAACCTGCAGGTATTTGTCCGGTACCGAAAGTAGAAAATCTCTGCTCTTCACGTGCTCCGCTGTCAGCCGGCTCCTATTATTAGGAACCGTCAGATTTACGGCAGAAGCCACTCTCTCTGAAGCCACAGAGGAAGCCGTAGGTGTCAAGTATTTAAGTGCCAGATTTGAAAAAACTATAAATAAATAAATATTTCTGGACTTTTCACACAGCGCTATCTAGCCCCAAACTAAGCAGAGCTTGTACTATGGGAACCAGATAACTGATAGAATACTTATATAAGTACATGTGTTTTTTTTGTAAATACTTACTAATAATATATAGAGAAACAACCAGAAACGGAACAAATATTTGTAGATCACTACCTCCTGTGTCTCAGCCGGCTATTAGCCCACTGCATCACGGAGGTCGCCAACTGGGGTAAAATGTCTTGAGTCAATCCAAAACTTTATCGGGGTTTTCCTTACGAGATAGATTTGGAGCAATCTTCTTCAAATAATCTTAGGTAATTCAGTTTTTTTTGTCACTGTAACCTTTTACTTTAAAAAATACAGTTTGTAGAGTTATACAAAATAACTGCAAAATTTTCTTAAGTTTCTTTTTTTTGTTCTTTGTCCAAAATCCTTTTTCGTTTTAATAGTAACACTATTAAACTAGGAGCAGTGTTTCTTCGTTAGAATCCATCGTGTAACTAAATGTACAACACTACGATTCTAGAACCCAGCGACGGCAGCGCGGCCGCAGCGCTGCAGTCGCGCTGCTTCCGCGCGGCACGTTGCGGCAAACTTGAAGGCGCCCTTAGCACTGCGAATTGAACCGAAACCATTGTCGATTCTAACAACTATTATCTACTCGTATAACTTATATTTAGTTAGCCATACGACATCCACGCCGATCTAGTGCGGTCTGCACCTAACGGTATGTTGTCTATACTAATATTATAAAGAGGAAAGATTAGTTTGTTTGTATTGAATAGGCTCCGAAACTACTGGACCGATTTAAAAAATTGTCACTGTTGGCAAGCTACACTATCCCTAGGTGATATAGGCTACTTTTTACCTAACTGCGCAGAAGGAGGGTAATGTTTTTATTGAAAAACTACGCGTGCGAAGCTGCGGATTGGTCAGCCAGTATACATATAAATTAACATTAAAATAATGATGATGAAAAAGTTAGCATAAAAAACACTTGCAAGGAAGTAATCTTCCCACTACAAAGGTAAACGTTGTCTGGTAGAGATCGCTACTTAGCGATAAGAGCGCCATTTGTATCATCATCATATCAGCCGCAGGACGTCCACTGCTGGACAAAGGCCTCCCTCATTGATCTCCAGGAACTGCGGTTGGAAGCGGCCTGCGGATCTTACCAAGTCGTCTGCCCATCTTGTAGGTGGACGTCCCACGCTGCGGTTGCCGGTCCGTGGCCTACGTTCGAGAACTTTCCGGCCCCATCGGCCATCTGTTCTGCTATATGGCCTGCCCATTGCAAATTGTATGCATTCATTTAAAATATATCTATCTATTTATAATCTGAGGCTTTTTTTCGATAGCACATAATTAGCAAGGTGATCGAGCAACAGTAAATGCTTACCGAACATAACATTGACTGCATCCCACTGCAAGTTCTCACACACACTAGCGCACGCCGCGGGGTCCTCTCGAGCCACGCTCGCTATTAACTTCAACGCAGCTACCATTGCTTCTACCTGTAACAAAACGTTTAAACTGAATCACAAACTACTATTTTATTTGTTTCAGAGGAAGAGATGAACCAGAGGCGTAAACAGAACTCAAACTAGGGCATCAGTTGGAAGTTTTTAACCTTGAAAAGCACCTTGGCGGCGAAAGAATCCTTTGGTAAAAAATCTTTTATACACCTTTGATGTAATGTTTGTTTGTTTACCTCTTCCTGTCTCACAAGTAATTTCCCAGGTCTGGCTGCGGGCGTGATGATAGCAGATGCGCCCATTGACGAGCTGTGAAGGTGCTCTGAGAATGGTGCCGGGTCTGCGCGCAGGTTACTGTCCAACATTAAACAAAATAAAGAATAAACAGAAGTAGGCCAAGGATAGTACCCTAAGGTACTTGCGAAGGTTTTCATTGTATCTTATGACTTATTCAGCGCTTTGTTTACGGGGACAACTTTATAGTTCAAGTAGATTTAAAATAGGTAATGCATTATACAGTTTATCGATACATAAGACAGCGATGAGTCGCAATATTTACTACATCAAATGCCTTGCTAATGTCTATATTAGAATGCCTGGTCGATTTTAACATGTATTCTAGGTAAAATAACGAACTTTTTCTTTATCCTCGCCTTATACCTTTACGCGGGTTCGGCTTTTTTTATCTTGAGACGCCATGTTTTCAGCATGTCGAGCATCGTCTGTTGAAAGTACTTCGTGTCTTTTTCATCAGCCATCCACCTTGTTGTAGCTTATACAAACTTATTCGTTCTGTTATTATTTCAGAAAGATAATACGATATCACATCACTCACACTAATCACACTAAGATTATAAATGCGAAAGTTTGGATGTTTGTTTGTTACTCAATCACGTCGTAACGGCTGAACCGAATTGGATGAAATTAGGTATGTACGTAGATTATAACCTAGATCAGGGATTACCATAGTGGATTCCGACCCTTGGGGTCGATATCGGTTTCCTAGGGGTCGACATAAACGAAAACTGATTTTGGGGGTCGACGAGGTCTAAAAATCGACCCCTATTTAATTAACACAAGTTCTTATTTAAATCTTTCATGATATGCAGGTAGGTACTGTATTGTTTATGTTGTGTTTACGTGTACTAAGAATAATTAATATTTTTGTAGAAAATAGCATTGTTGTAGTAATGTAAAGTCTCAAGTTCGTACAAGATGAAAAACTCGGCAAGTCAGTGTGGACAAGTTTGTGCAAGATAATGAGTTCGAGCGTACGTCTTTCAGGCGCGTTTTGACTTTCTCTCTATTTGACGCTTACGCGATTAAATACGAACGAATTCATGATCAAGTTGCAAGTCCAAACATGTTCCCGATATTTTACTATTTAACGAGCTTGCACTTAGGTTGAAAGTTCATTTGCGTTTTGAAATTCGTTGGAGCTTGAAAGATAATAACTCATATAAGTACTCATTTATTTCAAGAGATTACAAAGTTATAACATAGCTAAATTAAGTGAAGTAAAGTGATTGAAAAAGAATTTACAAAATGCTGAGCTCCCTACGCGAGTTAATAGCGTAACCATACAATATCTGCAGTTTATGAAAAATTAACAGGGTAAGTACCAAACAGTTTTTATCCGGCACAGCGCATCAGCATTGCCATACAATGGGGCAATGCAGCCAGCGTCTTGGGGACGCTGTCTGCATTGCCCCACTGTGTGATAGTGATCAGTTGAGCTGTGTGTAGATTGTTTGCAACAGTTTGCAGTTGCCTCAGTTGTTTCAATTGTTAAAAATTGCCAGTAAATTTAACCGTTTATTATTGTTTTTTATTTAGGTAGTTTCTTATTTTTTTATTTGCAGGATTACTGAGAGTTTTATGATGGCCGACACGAAAAAAAATGCAGACAATACAGTTTGGACTACTTGAAGTTCGGATTTTTTGCATCTCCATCAAATCAACACTTGCCTATGTGTCTCATATGTGAAAAAGTATTCAGTAACGATGCCATGAAGCCTTCAAAAATGGATGACTACTTATCAAGAGTACATGCTGACAAAAAAAGTAAGCCCTTGTCATTTTTTCAAGCACTTAAAGAAAAACTAGACAAAAGACCATCCATAAGATCGATGTTTGCGTCATCATTTATTAAAGACGATGATGGTTTACGAGCGTCCTATAATATATCTTTACTAATAGCGAAGTCGGGGAAACCCCACACAATTGGAGAGCAGCTTATCTTACCAGCCATTGCGGAGGTCCTTAACAATGTATTGCACAAACCCGCACATGATATTTTAAAGAGAATACCTTTGAGCAATAACACCGTTTAGAGACGCATAGACGAGATGGGACGGGATGTGGAAAACATTTTATGCAAGTTCTTACAGACCAACAGATTCTCTCTCCAGTTGGACGAGTCTACATTACCCGGCAATGAAGCTCTGTTGTTAGGATATGTTCGATATATCAAAGATAAAAATATGTGCCAAGAACTGCTTTTTGCTACATATTTAGAGACTGATACCAGAGGAGAATCGATTTTTCAGGCCGTGGTACATTTTTTTACTGACAAAGCTATTCCATGGAAAAACATTGTTTCTGTTGCGACTTATGGTGCACCGTCTATGGTTGGACGTCATCGTGGTTTTATAGCTCACTTAAAGCGACAACTGCCTGATGTACTGGTCATTCACTGCGTGATTCACAGGCAGCATTTAGTAGCAAAAAAGCTGAGTCCTAGATTGCATAAGTCTTTACAATATGTAATAAATGCCATCAACAAGATTCGAAGCAATTCTTTGAACTCTCGGTTATTTGCTTAGCTATGTGAGGAAAACGACGAAGTCTTTACGCGATTACTTCTGCACACTGAAGTTCGCTGGCTATCAAATCAATAATATCGGCCTTCGTGGGTAAACTAATCCTTTATAAACAAAATTTAGGCAGAAAAGAATATTCGCAGTTTCCGCATTTGTCAAAATTACCAGAAATGCTTCAAGATGATGACATTTTATTATATGTCACTCACTTGGACGCATTACACAAGGATTTTACGGAGAGGTTTGAGGATCTTTTAAATTTACAAATTCCTCAATGGATAATAAATCCGTACAATACCACAGCCATAGAAGAAGCCAATGTGATAATGCAAGAAGAGTTGATTACCATCAGCACAGACCAAGGCTATCAGAAGTTCTGGTTGCAACGCAACATTGAAACACAGTATCCTACATTGTGGAACATTGCTGAAAAATACCTTATCGCTTTTCCATCATCATACCTAGTTGAAAAAAGCTTCAGTGTGGTAACAAACATTTTGACGAAACAAAGAAACCGTTTGAAAATCAACGAACGTGGAGATTTAAGGCTACAACTCACCAATATTGAACCGGATGTAGCTAGATTGGTAGATAGTCACCAGGTTCATCCATCACACTGAATGTTTTATTTTCTCTTTGCGAATGAATACTTTTTTAAATATAATTTCCTATCTACTTAAGATTCTTTAAGTACTTAATTTGTAATAATCATTATAAATTAAACTTAATATTTACTGAATTTTATGTCTTTTTATTTTGTTAAATTTTGATGAAGTCAACTTTACTCACTTAACCAAGTGCAAAGTTTTCCAATTGATACCTTAGTACCTAGGTATTTTGTATCAATAGGAAAAAACGAAAGATAATAGTCTGCTAACTAATTTAAAGCATTGCTAATTCTCACTCTGTCTTCTTCTATTGACCTAAGTCAGAATGAAAAATAACACTCTGTATCAGCTGTTTTAAGCGGACCATTATGAATAAGGGGGTTGATCTTAAAAGTAGGTAATTTGGCCATGAGGGTCTGAGGTAACAGTTCATTTTGGAAAAGGGGTCACTTGTCCAAAATAGTTTGGGGATCCCTGACCTAGATTAACACTTAGACTACTTTGAATTGGCAAGCCGCGGGCGGAAGCTAGTTAACCATGAATTGTGTTTAAATTTATTTACTATATAAAACAAAATCAGTAGATCAGCATCACTCACCAGTAATACCGCGCTAAGGCAGTGAGCGCGTGATGCGCGGACAAGGCGTCCCTCCTGGCCAGCAGTGCCCACGTGTGCCGCGGTACGCAGAGCGCGGCAAGCGCGCGCAGGTACGCCGGCACCAGCGCGGCACACACTAGCTCGCCGGACAGACGGACGAATTTGTACAGCGTGGCTGCGCGGCCGCCGCCGCCCCCGCCGCCCCCGCTAGACCTAAGGAACAAACGTCACATTCATTCTCGGAACATTCTCGTGCAAAAATGTCACATTTAACAAAGGAAGATCCAAACAAACCGTTGAACGCTATATACACATCTCCTTACTTGAACTTATGTCTAAGGTCTTCGAAAGCCTAGCTAGTGCATAATACAATCTACCTACATTACATAGCATTTAAATACAGTTTCTTAGTCAACGTTTCTTAGGCCCACTGTTACCAATCTAACGAACTATTTGAAAGCATGGACCGAATCCTGCAAGTAGATGCAGTGTACACTGACTTTTGCAAGGCCTATGAGCTGGTCATGAGCTGTTACTAAATATGTCCCAGGAAGAGGTTTTATCCGAAATATAAGCCGTGAATACACCAACAAAGTACGAAAAGGCAACTTTAGCACCACTATTGTAAAGGTACAAATAATTGCAACTAGACATTATGGTGTTTCTCAGTTTAGAAAACCGTAACTTTACCACAAATGCATTTTCGTAATGCATCTTATTCTTTCTGGAAGAGATCGCTTTAAGGGATAAGGCCACCCAATATTAGTCTAATTTTATTAGGTAAAGTAATTTTAACTTGGTGGAGTCTTACAGTAGTCGCAGATGATGTGTAACATCTGACCACCGCCCGCGCTCATTAGTCAAATCAAATAGCGCGCGCTTCCCCGGTTTCCTGTTACATATTTCCGTCCCTTTTGCCAAAATCACTCCCACAAACCAAGAGGAAAGATGTTACACATCGATACATTTTCTATCTATCTTATTGCACTAGAATATTTCATTATAGGTGCTCCAAGCGGTGAAGGAAAACTTTGTATGTCATGTTTTCCTTCACCATGTGTCATGTGCCAAATAATCTGGCGAAAATCTTAAGAAAATAGAATCGGTATTAGTACCGCTTCATAGCTGATATTCAGAAATTAACTACTGACTGAGTATTCATGACGCCGAGAATCAGACAATATTGGTAATAATAATAACAATTTACCTGTGTGAATGTGCATTCGTCTCACAAGCACGCCAATAGTCGTCCCTCAGTCTGTGCGGGTCGCGCGAGTATAGCCTCTGTACACATCGCAGTAAGGCATCTAATCGCGTGCGCGCGCCGGCTACTGGGGCTCGTAAGCCTTCCGCCGCGTACATTTGCGCACAGCGAGCTGCTTCATCTGCCCTGTAATTACATTTTATTACGGATATAAAACTAGAAATTATTATGAAACTTTGTATGATGAACAGAAGTGGACCTAACTAAAAGCCCGAAAGAACTCCAAAGTTGCAATGCACTGTCATTAGAGAATTTATTACTGGCACTCGTAATGCATTCCGAAACACATTTATTTTCCTACCAATTCTTGGGGATAAGGGGGGGGGGGGGGGGGCGAAGAAAATGCATAAGTATAACATATATAGCTAATGGTTAACACAGAACGCCTAAGTTATATCTAAACAATACGAACCGAGTGTTTATGTACACGAAAGAGAATGTTCTTATCTTGATGAGCTTGAGGTCGATTCTCTTTTAGTTTTGCTACTTACTTGACTCTCATCTCCATGAGTTTGGAATGCATCAGTACTATAAAGTCTGTGATGAGTGTGTGTATCCGTCTCTGGTAGTATTCCTCTTTGCTAACAAACTCCGTCGAGAGGATCGTTTCATCCAGATACTCAAAAACCTGAAAAGTCATAACCCTCTTAATTATTAGCGAAAATAGTTAATTTTTTAAAACATATCGTCATCTTTGTCTGCGACGGACTCATCATGCGTCACCTAAAAAATAAGCGTGCTATATGTGTGAGCGTTATCAATCACGCTACAAGATTTTTTTTTCGTGACATGTCATTACAACATTCGAAAACTGAATTTAATTATATTGTTAGTAGTATAACTATAAACTAGTAACTAGGACCACGTCAACGCTAAGAAAGCAGAACTAGACATTCGATTCAAGAGCCTGTTCTAGTTGCTTGGACCACAATCCAAGTTTATTTCTAAGCTAAAGTTTAACTTTCCATTTTCTGGCACTACCACTTTCTCCACACTACACAAAGGTTAGCTGGAAGAAAATGCTAATTAGCATTAAGTTTGCCTATGTATTACTTTTTTAAGTGCAATAAAGAATTTTCTAATCTAAGCTAATCCAGACTCTACTTAACAAGCGTCTGGTTTACAACCAGTGTGGACGTATGGGCCACAAATCTGGAGTACGATCAGCAAATCCAATCGTGCTATTATCCAATGCTGTCAGAACAAAATCTTGCGTTCCATCTCTAATGGGAAAATATTAGATAAGATAAGATAACTCTTTATTGTACACCAAAGTAAAATACAGAACATAATTCTTACAAATAGATTTAGTACAATGGGCGGTCTTATCGCTAAAAGCGATCTCTTCCAGACAACCTTTGTATGGACAGGATCAAAATGTAACACATGACGGCGGTGCATCTATATAAATTTAAAAACATATTTACATACTATAAACCTAAATTACCAGTAATAACACAAATTTAATTTAAATAAGCAACTCTAAAAGTGGTTATGATGAATTAATAAGCAGCTACAACTTCAACACAAGGACAGATAATGGGTGTGCACTTTTGTTTTAAAATTACTAATAGACTTGGATGTTCTTATAGAGAGGGGCAAAGCGTTCCACAATCGTACGGCTGTTACAGTGAAGGATCGACTATAAAACTCTGTCGTATGGACAGGAGTTTTAAGTTGGAGGGAATCTGAAGAAGAACGCAAATTGCGATTATTAGCCTGGTGGAGAAACTCAAAACGCTCCTTAAGATAGAAGGGAGAAGAAGAGTTAAAAAGGATGTTATACAAAAGGGACAGTATGTGTGCATTGCGGCGAAGACGGATGGGGAGCCACTTGAGCTTTGTGCGAAAATCAGAAATATGGTCATACTTGCGCAAGCCAAATATGAACCGAATACAGAGGTTTTGAAGGCGCTCAAGTTTGCTCAGTTGGGCTTCAGTGATGTCAAGATAGCAGGCGTCGGCGTAGTCCAGGATTGGAAGTAAAAGGGTCTGTGCAAGCGTAACCTTGGTAGCAGTCGGCAAGAAGTTACGAAGTCTCCGTAAAGATCCAGATGATGCAAATACCCTGCGGCTAATTTCATTGATACAGGGAACCCAGGTTAAAAAGATACCTGGATCGCCTAAAACGCCATAATAATCCACTGGCAAGAGCGCTGGTGGAGAATAATTTTATTTTATTATTAACGCACACAAAACAGAATACAACCAATCAGATACAAAATATTCGACTCTTAGACCTAGATTGTATCTCAAAGCATGTGAACACAACATGATAACTCTAGCACAGTTCTGTGTAGCCCAGCTGAAGGGAAATATTTACTTACATAGGGCAAAACAAAGTAAACATAATTTTGACACAAAGCGGCTGAAAAGAGTCCATGACTTGGACAACCTGCTTGCTGCTTCTAAAGAAGCGAAGAAGGACTAATGTGTCTTGATCCCGAACGCCACAAATAAATTAACTCATCCGCCTATAGTACTCCAACTGATTGCGGATCACAAAGAGAACAAAACAAAAGAAAAACACTTATAAACTAGTGGTTCGCCCCGAACTGACATCTCGCGAGTCTCCCATAAAAAAACTAAATATTATTTGTATTATTTGACTATCAAAATAGTGTCACGAAATGCATAACCAAATAACTTGACCTACATCTTCATTCAAATTACAGGTAACGGAATTAATATTAATTGGTTACTCTTTTATGGGGCACAACAGTTATTCTGGATTTTAGACTTTTCCCTATATTTGTGTCACTAAAGCTCCACGCATATCAAATTTCAGTACTGTGGGGCCCTGTGAATTTCAGTACTGTGGGGGCCCTGTGAATTTCAGTACTGTGGGGGCCCTGTGAATTTCAGTACTGTGGGGGCCCTGTGAATTTCAGTACTGTGGGGGCCCTGTGAATTTCAGTACTGTGGGGGCCCTGTGAATTTCAGTACTGTGGGGCCCTGTGAATTTCGTCAAAGTTTAGTTTTTATTATGGCTAATAGCTTTTACAATTTCAATTCAATTTGCCAGGATGAAGTGTTTAGAATAGAATAGTATAGAATACTCTTTATTGAACACCAACAAAATTAAAAATACAAAGAAATACACAAAAATAAAGGTACTTGAGCGTGTAGGTTTTGGGTCTTACTTAAAGGAGGGCGTCAAAGTTGCTATGACAAAGTGTTAGGGGTCACTGCTATAATTGATCGAGCGAAGCGAGATCTCCAAATCAACTTGGACAAATCGGTGTTATGTGTATGTATTTATATATATGTATATGTTTGTTTGTCCGAGGATAACTTTCGGAGCGTTGATCAGATCATCGTGAAATTTGGAGAGGGGGATGGAGGGGGGGGGGGGGGGGGGGGGGGGAGTTGTGATATTGGGATATTGGGGTGCAAGAGTGATACAAAATGGAACTGTCTTGTCAAGTGGCACATCTAATGACAGGTCTCTTCATCAGTACATTTCGACCCCGTTTTTATTTTTAGTTTAAACTTTGTAGATTTTAAGTTACTTATTTATAGAAATAGCATACTATAGTATTAATGAGTACCTAGAGCCGATGACAATTTTGATTCACCATTATAATTATATTTTTTATTTTAAGTTTGACTAGTATTATTAAACTTTTTAATCGTTTAAAATTTCATATGAGTTAAGAGCTGCAAAGAATAATTCTTATTATTGTAAATAAATAAAGCTGACATTGTGCTTAGAGGCAAAAACATCATAATAAAATGAATGTGTAAAGCTTTAACATTGCATGCGAACGCTGAATATGGCTGCGCCTACACAAAAACTGTACAACACCTTGTTATTACCCATATTATGCAATAAATACAATTAGATTTGGCTCGATAACTCCTACACACTCTTGAATACCGCCAGCGATAGGCTTAAAACCAACATAAGTCCTAACCGAAACTAGACTGAAAACGGTGCTGCAGGGGCTCATCGAATCCTCATCCGCCAACACCACAACAACATCCATAGGGATCTTGGAAGGATCAACCCAAAACAGCCTGGGAAGGCTGGGGTCAGTTTAGAAGGGGGGTAATGCACAATACATCCCAATGTGGCATGTTAATGCAGATCTTATTTCACTCACCATAGAATTAGAAGTCCTTACCTTCCCATCTATAGCCGCATCTACCAACACCTCATCCTGATCCAGTAACTCGACCTTCACCTCCCCCTGCTCCCCGCCCCTCAGTAGCGACTGTGGCGCCCTCTTCAACGCAGCTAGCGCTAGGCCCAAAGCCAACTGACACAATGCCTTAACTCCAGACGGCTTTTCGTCTTGCGTTTGGTTCTGGGAGGGAGATAGTTGGTCAATCAGAACGGCTATGAGGTCTGGATCTTGGATTAGAGGGAGTTTCTTTGCTAATTCTTCGCCGTCTTCGCGCCTGAAAAAGAATATTGGTATTTATTTTCGTTCACTATAATTAAAAGACAGTTAACATTTACGAGACAATAACAGATTTCCCTGAAAAAGATTTAACGCGCCGGCGAACCCTGAGCACAACTTCAATACGGCCGCGTCAAAAACTTCGGCCTGAATATCGCTATCCCTGTTTAGTGACGAAGTTTAGCCACGCAGAGCGACAGTGATAGCAATAGAACAATTCTAAATTTGATTAGATTTTAACCGTGTTCCGTAATATCAAAAATGATGACTGAAAACTTGTTGTATTTTTCTCATTGTGTTGTTATTCTGTAACTAGACGATACAATCTATGTTCCCATGACTAGGATACGTAAGATGTTGTTGTTTTTAATACGAAACAATTAGGTTGAAAACAGGTCTTTATGACGTAAAAACATGCAGAATGCGATATGCTTCTATTTCATTTTAGGTAGGTATTTTGATCTAATATATTGTTGGGAACCTAGATAAATACTATTCAAATTAAAATAATACCGTATTAGGGTAGAAATATGCTCCAATTAGAAATGATCTTGGTAGTACGTGTTGTATGGGCGATTGTCCCTCCGGTGTCCCCTTAATATTTTTTACTAATTTCCGTTTTAAACCACTTAGCAAGCTTGCTTAGCTTGCTTAGCTGGCAATTGGTCTACTCGCTACGCTCTTCTGTTAGAATTATGGTGACACGCTTCCTCTGGATTCAATATCCTGTCCAATACATTACATACTTCCTAATACAGACAGAGTGAATTTGGAATAGAGGGATATAACATCAAATATAAGAGAAAAAGAGCGATAATCATAACTTTAATACTAGAAATAAAGATAGACTCGCTGTTGCCCCTTGTAGACTCCATAAAATTAGTAAATCGTTTAAAGGGCAAGTTGTGGTGTTCGCTTTTATAACAAACTCCCAAGTGATGTACAAAAATCGACAATTAACAAATTTAAAAACGTAACAAAATCTTTATAAGAAAGCCTAATAGAAAATATCGGATTATTTAGATGATAGAGAAGCTTGGGACTGAAATTGCTCCAACTCATTCAAAATAAATTTTACAAACTAAACGTAATTTATTTCCTTTATTGTTATGTATTCTAAAAGGATCAGTAAAAAAACAACCAACCTTGTGTCTTGCCTTTCTTTCCTGGCTTGGTTGCAAAGGAACAGGCAGTAAAATTGACGTTTCAAAGTGATCCTTGTGATTTTAATGAATAAAAGATTTTGACTTGACTTTGACTTTAACCATCATCAAAAACTACTTCGTAAAATCGAAAAATACCTGTGTAATACTGATAGGTCCAAAGCGTATAGTAGCGCCATCTGTAGTGCGAGTGAGATCTCATCTAAAGCACCCGTCGGTCCTAGACTTGGAGACGTTATTTGCTGTAAAGAAACGAGAATGTTTAATACTTGTCACATAGTCTTGGTTTCACTTAACTTTAAACCTAGGGATAAAGATAAAATTCTTTGTTTGAACATAATGTTATAATGGTCTTAGTTATGCGTCACTTATCTAGAGTGTCAATTATGTATAGGAAATACCTTATAAATAGTTAAATAATGCTGAACATTTCACACAGGGCTATCTAGCCCCAAACAATAATTATATCAATTTTTATTTTTTTTGCAAAGACATACTTGCATTAATAGAGAAACAACCAGACCCGAAACAAATATCTAAAGATCATGCAAACATTTGTTCGGCAGTGGGAATCGAACTCGCAACCCCCTGCGTCTCAGACGGCTATTCGCCCACTGCGCCATGGAGGTCGTCGTTTGTTTATAACAGACTAGCTGTTGCCCGCGATTTCGTACGCGTTACACTAATAAATCTGTAGGTAGCCTAGAAATAAAGCTAAACTCGCTGTTGCAAATTGACTTGACACCACATTTTTTCCCATGGGAACTGATTTATGTGATAAAAGATAGCCTATGTGGTAACCCAGGTTATAATCTACGTACATACCAAATTTCATCGAAATCGGTTCAGCCGTTACGACGTGATTGAGTAACAAACAAATAAATAAATAAACAAACATCCAAACCTTCGTATTTATAATAATTATTAGTGTGATGTAGGTACTTACTTCTGATAGTAGTCTGAGAATGATGTCCCTTCCGAGACCTTTCTGAGCTGATGCTGCGAACACTACGCCGGCCAGATGTTTTCTACAAAAATAATAAAAAAAACAAATTTAATAAGTACTATTTACTCATTTTATTATTGTTGTCTGGAAGAGACCTCCACTTGTATTTCCGCGTATTTAGTTATTTGTGTAATTAGGCGTTATATATCTATCTACCTACGTTGGAGACGAGTGAATGACAGTGAATTGACGCGTAGATCTGAAGATGTGGGTTTGAAGTCAGTGACTTTGTGAATGTGGATCAGTGAGTTAAATTCAGTAAAAGCATATAACACAGTTAGTTGGTGTGAGTATGTAAAAATTCATGAATGAATTGATATATTATTATTGTATATATTTATGATTGGTTGTCACCGATCCTTATGTAAATTCATTCATAAATTTTACACACACCTGACTTCATACTTACAAGTCAGTGAGTTTGTGAATAAGAATCAAGATTATTTTAGAAAATATATCACTCAGTGAGTGAATTAGATTCATTGAGAGTATAAAGATCAGTAAGTAATCCATTCACCTAGTTGTCTCCATGTTGGCCAAAAGCTTTTCATAATGTCGATGGGGTGGCAAGGCGCGGTTGTGTTGCAGTAACTCGAGTTCCGCATGCAAACTGAAGCGACGTAGCGCGTCCAGGACGCTGCTTAGGAGACCATCGGATATCAACTGTTCGACATAGCGGGAAACGTAGGCGACGATCTCCTCACGCCCGTTTATTGACCTGTGGTGAGAAATAAAGCAGTGGTTTTTCTTAAGCAATCACTTTGAGACACCCACTGCCAAAGCGAAATAATACACAGGAAATATAGCTACAAGTACCTCTATAGCCATACTTCTCGTCTACTTTCCAGTCAACTTTAGTTACTTATCAAATAGGTGCAGACAGCGTCGCTAACTGGTAACCGCAGGGGGTTATGATTGGATAAACGTTTCGAAAGTTATCCTCGAACAAACAAACATACATACATCAATTGGACAACATACAACTTGGGCAAATCGGCGTTGTATATATGTACATACAACGCCGATTTGCCCAAGTTGATTTAACGGAGTGTGTTCGGAGTCAATCTATGAGAGAGGAATTGTACAGAGCGCTGAAAGTGAACCAGATCGATGTGGGCCTGTTTCAGAGTGTGTTAGCTGAACAAACATCTGACTCGGCTAACATGCTCTACCGGTCCACATACGACCTGCTGAGGGAGGATGATTTGTAATTGTATAATATTGTAGACAATTATGGAACTGACATCGTCGTAAAGAACGACGCAAGTTCCCGAAAAAACAGATTAAAAAAAAAATCTAGCTTCGCTTGATCTGGCAATAAAAAAAATCAAAATGTTTTTATTTCTGCTCGATCTGGCAATAAGCATCTACAAGTTTTTATTTCAAATCTTTAAACATGCAGGAGGCTATAACTTATGAAACTATGATGGTTATGACCACTATATACTCAAAAACACATAAATCACTGTAAACATCCTGTTTTTAGTACAAATAATGCAGAGGGGTATCAATTAGTGACGCTGTCTGTGCATAAATTTTAAAGTGAACAATATTGATATGTTTTAACATTCAGTTTAATACAAATTAACTCCACATACCAACAAACTCCATCCCTTGCCATGACAATTTCCTTCAATGCGTGAACCAGTGTTCTCCGTCCATCGTAGTACAGGATGATGGCCACCAGTCCTCGCGGCAGGCCGGGATGTCTCGGCAACTGACGCTGAGCTGTGTGTAGAAGCTCTAGGGCCATGTATTCACTTACATTGTACATGTCTGAAATGAGCTCTAGAAGTTTATAACTGCAAGATTTTGGGATCAAATGTTTCTAACAAGCTTCCGCACCACTAATCAGCTAAACTTTTGAAACTACCTATATAAGTACAAATAGTAAAAAGCTAAACATCCTATTTCAATTTTATTTTTTTACAAAACTTATCTGGCAAACGAGCATGCAGTCACCAGATGTTAAGTGGCTACTGTAGCCATTGGATATCCACATAAAATTAAACACAAGGTATTATGTTGTCTTGATCTCACAAGTACTGCTATTTGGCAGCCAATAAAGGTAAGGCGGTGGTGCCCACTTGCTCGAGCTTGTTCACAAAAGCTCTACCACCAATATAAAATTAAATTTGGTATTTAAATAGAATGGCAAAAGGAAGATAATGTTTTATTGTCAAAACACAGGTGGGCCAGCTAGTAATACTATGAATATGTAAGTTATTGGATCAGTTTCATTTTAAAATTACTTTTAAAATATCAAGTCACATCATCCTTAACATCACCATGCACTTAATTGTAACTATTGGTGTAACATTCTAGCAACTTGTATAAAGGGCATCTTACCTGATATAATAATAGCCTCATCCACTAATTCTTTGGACAGCAATGTCCTTCCCAAACTGGGCAATGTCACTCCTTCAGTTATCCCTCTCTTGATCTCCTCTCGGCTTGCCGGATTTTTAGGCTGAAAAATTTTAAAATGGCAATGACAAATTGTAACTCCATACAAACTTTACATTCTCTACATCTATCTACAAACTATCTATTTGAGACTCTTTCCACTTTACCACGATTTATTGAATTCCACACATTCAGTATTTTTATTTACAGTGTTATCCGAACACATGCGGAAAGTTCAAAGATTTTTAAAATCATCTCAAAATTTTTGAGATGTTAATTAAAAATTGCAATCAGAAAGACTTTAACCAAAAATATGACTCACAGGATTCTTGAACAAAGACAAAAAGGTTTGCTTATGTCGTCTCAGAACAGACTCAAATGTGTGCACGGTGTATGGAGCTGAGCCTGTCTCGCTGGTGAGGTATCCCTCCACAACCGATACCAGCTCCTTGTATGGAGTCCATAGGTCATCTGTTGTGGTGCCTGGAAATTACATTACATTTAGCATAGTAGGGTTTAGAAGCTGCAGATAAAAATAAAAGGACATGCTAAAACGTATAGCTTACTCGGCTTGAGGTCTTTATTTTACATCTATCAATTTCAAGATGATTTATAAAGTATCTGGTGGCAATTCAGAGCACTATCCGGGCACTGTAACGCCTGAGACAGCATTTTAGATAAAGTAGATGCCCTAAATCATATCTGCTTAGTCAGCCTTATCGTACTAAAGGTCTTTGAAAGGATATAAAAATTAATAATATGGGTAATTGTTACAAAAAGGTGAAAATATAGAATCAGCGGATGTTATCTATGATAGTAGTATCTGCTTGATGATGTAGTTCTCAACAAAAACACAAACAAATCCATTTTATAACCTCAACATGAAGTCAGAATTAACTACTAAAAGGACCTTTGAGACGCAACTATTCGCATTTAAGGACGTTATTATCGTAAACAATACTTGGAATAATAAGAAGTATTGTAGAAAAGCGATTATTTGTTATTAATTGCAATGTTATTGCATTACCGCTAAACAGCACTGAAAATAGGTTATACACTGGTGGTTTTCTTACCTTCATTGATATCCATAATTTAAATTGTTATTTGCGCGAGAAATTCTCGCGTAGACACTGTTTTTATAATAAATTGTGTAATTTATTTACTTTCAAGCTGAACAATCACCAATCTTTGTTTGAAATTTTTGAATCTGCCTGCTCTCAATTGACAGACAGACAGTTGTTTGTTGAATGAATGAAATGAAAACATTGTTGTTGATATGATTTGACAGTTAGATGCAAGGAACATAATACTCTCTACCGGTTAGATGTCATAGCCAATGTAGAGGACGGCTTGGTTGATTTGATCGTGTCACTCCCATTAATTCCCATCCTACCCACTAACTGCGCCCTACAAGTGGAGTAGATGAGAAATAAAAAAACCCGGAAGGAACCGGGTAATGTCTGTCTCCCCACATTCTAACTATAGTGTGACCATTAGTGCTGTGCACTCCCTGAGGTATGCGCGCGGCGAGACGGGGGGGAGAATCGGCTGCTGCGCTCTGTCAGTTCGCCGTCAACGCTCGTGGCGGCAGGTAGTGTTATTTGTATCGGACTGTCTATGTCATGTGCGTCTGACATAGACAGTCCGATACAAACAACGCTCGTGGCGGCAGGTAGTGTTATTTGTATCGGACTGTCTATGTCATGTGCGTCTGACATAGACAGTCCGATACAAATAACACTACCTGCCGCCACGAGCGTTGACGGCGAACTGACAGAGCGCAGCAGCCGATTCTCCCCCCCGTCTCGCCGCGCGCATACCTCAGGGAGTGCACAGCACTAATGGTCACACTATAGAACATAAGCAAAACGCAACCAACGCACGCATCCCTTTGCAGTCGGTCGATGGTAAAGTCGGCGCGCGCAATTAGCTCTTACAAGTTTTGAAATTGCATATTTCTGCAACCAGCCGATCTTTATTTAACATTTTCTATGAACTACGAAATAAATTATCATATCCTAGTAATAATCTACAGACATTAGATATATTCCCTTGTTACAGAAATGCATTTCATGATAAATGTTTATTAATCATTGGCTTTTACAAAAATATAGTTTTAAAAACTATATTTTTGTACACAGGTTTACCCGTTTAGGTCACATCAGAGTAGGTAGGTAGGAACTTGAAAAACAATATAGCTGACTATACCCTGGTCAGTGGCGTAGCGTGGGTGTCTGACGCCCGGGGCGGAAGAAAATTTCGCCGCCCTTTTATTTAGGTATTTCAATTTAATAGAATAAAATACAAAGTAATTCTAAAGAACTTTTCGGTAAGAACAGGCATCATTATTGTGTATTGTACATGTTACGAATAAAACGGTCATATAGGTCAATGCACGCTCTAAAGCGCATGCATAATTTCCTTCCTTTTGCAGCTAAAATTACTCTTGTAAATTCTATCCTACTCCCTATCCTAGATTATGCAGATGTGTGTTATCCCGACGCTACTGAGAAGCAACTTAATAAACTGGAGCGGTTGTTAAACCTCTGCATCAGATATATATACGGGTTACGAAAGTACGACCACATCTCACAGTACCGCTCACAGTTAAAGTGGCTCAAAATCCGGTTTCGTCGGGATACTCATATACTCTGTCTTCTTTATAACATCCTTCAAAATCCTCTGTCCCCTTGCTATTTTAAAGAACGTTTTTCTCCTCTTTTTCCACCTGATCGCCCTTCTCGTTCTTCTCAACATCTGTTATTCAAGACGCCTGAGCATAAAACTTCTTTCTTCACTTACTCTTTCACTGTGACTGCTATCTGCTTGTGGAACTCTCTTCCAGTGGAAATCCGCAAGGCCGCCTCTATGGGAATCTTCAAATCCAAACTCTTTAAATACTTCATCTCTCTTCAAGATACCCAACAAAATTGAGCACTTTATGTAGATATATTTGTGTATTTCGTTTATGTATGTGTATTATTATTATTTTTAATGTTTATTTCTAAGCTAAAGTTTGATTAAATTTCCTTTTTCTGGCACTACCACTTTCTCCACACTACACAAAGGTTAGCTGGAAGAAAATGCTAATTAGCATTAAGTTCGCCTTTGTATCTTTTTATTAGTGCAATAAAGAATTTTCTAATCTAATCTAATGTAATAGGTATGTTTTACAATATAATAATCACATTTATTAGAAAAAATCTTACACGTGTGCCACTTACATTGATATAACAGGTATTTATGATTATAGGTACCTTGACGATCATCAAGAATAAGTTACTAACGAATAGAATATAAAACCCAAATAAATTTTCAATTAGAACTACGACGATACTGCTAATATTTATATTTTTATTTAAAGATAATGTACTTGTTAGAATTAAAAACAAAACTTGTCATTAACTAAAACTGTAATTCTCCCATTCCTATCCAAAGTCCTTGAACGACTGATCCACAATCAGCTCAGCTCTTTCCTTGTTCAATAAAATTTACTTAATCCTCTCCAGTCCGGTTTCCGACCTGACGGTTACTGCTCTTGTGAAAATCACTGATGACATAAGACTGGGTATGGAAAACGGACAACTCACCATCCTTACGTTATTAGATTTCAGCAATGCATTTAACACTGTTGATTTCGATATCCTCCTTGGTGTACTCCGCTCTATTAACATATCTCCGTCGGTGATTGACTGGTTTCGCAGTTATCTGCACGGGCGCCGGCAGCGGATTCGCGTTAATGAATCTTTTTCATCTTGGTGCTTCACATCAGCCGGTGTACCCCAGGGTGGCGTTTTATCTCCTCTTCTATTTGCGCTTTTTATTAATTCAATATCACACCAACTTACTTCTTCCTACCATCTCTATGCAGACGATCTCCAAATTTATACTTCAGCTCCACCTAAGGACCTGGTTGGTGCAATCTATCGCACGAACAGTGACCTTAATCGTATTCGGGACTGGAGTAAGGCTTACGGTATCAAAGTGAACCCCACGAAAACCGAAGTGGTCCTAGTAGGTAGCTCTGGTTCTCTATCAAAAATCGACTGGTCGTCTCTCCCTAGCATAGAATTTAATGGTGTCACTGTTTTGCCTAGCAAACATGTCAAGAACTTGAGCATACTGATAGATAACTCCATGTCTTGGGGTCCGCAGTTGAATGATGTGAGTCGGAAGATGTATGCATCTGCGGGCTCACTCAGACGACTGCGTAACTTCTTACATACCGCAACAAAAATTTCACTTGCACAATCTCTACTTCTCCCTGTTCTTGATTATGCTGATGCCAGTTATCTTGACCTTACGGAGAACCAGCTTAACAAGCTTGAGCGACTTAAAAATTTCTGCATCAGATTTATTTTCGGTCTCCGAAAATTCGATCATGTCTCTGAATTTCGTCTCAAACTCAAGTGGCTACCTATTCGTCTTCGCCGGAATGCTCATATCCTTTCCCTATTATACAACATCCTCCAAAATCCCTTAATTCCCTCCTATTTGAAGGAGCGATTTGAGTTCCTTCATTCTTCCAACCCCCGCCTACTCCGGTCGTCTGAAAATCTATTGCTCAAAACTCCAGTGCACAGTACTGACTTCCACGACAAATCCTTTACCGTCCGTGCAGTACATCTCTGGAACGCGTTACCAGTAACAATACGGCAAGTCCCATCCCTAGCCATATTTAAATCCAGAGTTAAGTTTGTATTTGTCAGAAACGTCGTAGTATCGCACAACTCATTTACCTGGCCTCCAAAAAAATCGACCCATCTACGTTTTTTCGCAAAAAAGTGTCCTATGGGTTTTTACTACAATCGATAGATATTTTTTATTTTGATAATGAAAAAATGCAATTATGGGGTTGTAAAAAACCTAAAAATCTCGCGTGGTCCGGGATATTTTACAAAAAAATTTGATAAGATAATGAAACCATAACATTTGGCAAAATTAACGATTTTACTGTAAATGGCAAAATTTATGTTTTTTGACATTTAAAAACATTTTCGCTTCACCTTAGTATGGGATGTTTCCTCCTCTTGCTTTAATGACTGCTGCCATACGCCTATTCAGCGAACGGATCAGCTTTTTGATGTCTTCTTGGGGTATCTGTTCCCATTTTTCCGTTAATGCGGCTTCCAGCTGATCTAACGTCTCTGGAACTGGATTTCGGGCTCTAACTTTCCTTTTTATTTGGTCCCAGAGATGTTCGATCGGATTTAGGTCCGGACTATGGGCTGGCCACTGCATAACTGGTATGCCAACCTCCCTAAGATATCCGGTTACAATTCTGGCGACGTGTGGTCTTGCGTTATCATGTATGAGCTAGAAAGTTTCGCCAATATATCCCGCGTATGGCATTACATGAGGTTCCAGAATATCCGTTATGTAATTTTCAGCATTAACCGCACGATTCCGAAAGAAAACCAGCTCCGTGCGTCCGGTTAAAGAGATGCCTCCCCAAAACATTGTAGAGCCTCCTCCAAACCGGACTGTTTCTCTTATGCAGCACTGAGCATAACGTTCTCCTGGTCTTCTCATAACGTTACGACGTCCGTCAGAGCCTACAAGAGACATTCGGCTCTCATCACTGAACAGAACTGTCTCCCATTGACCAAGATCCCATTGGATGTGTTGCCGAGCAAATTCTAACCTTGCTTGCCGATGAGATGCAGTGAGTTTTGGTCCCGTGGCAGGCTTGTGTGGTTTCAGGTTTTGCTCCCGAAGTCTTCTTCTCACCGTATTCTCACTTACAGCCACTTCACGAGTGTCCTTCAGCCTGCCCTGCACATCAACAGCAGAAAGATGCCGATTTCTCAAGGAAGTCAAGGCAATAAAACGGTCATCCGTCGTGTTTGTGACACGTCCTCTTCCAGATCCTGGTCTCCGGCGGTACTCTCCCGTCTCTAAGTATCGTTTATAAACTCGACGCACTGCTGATCGACTCAAATTTAATCTTCTTGCCACATTTCGCTGACTTAGCCCTTCACGAACGAGAGCTACCACTTGAGCGGCTTCTGCTTCAGTTGTATCCAACGAATATGATTGCTCTAACAAAAGATTAAATCACTACGATGCACGGTGAATATGCCGCGACAAAAGTTCGAAATAAACTAACCTTGCACTCTATGCAAAAGTCATTAATTTTTTATCAGTGCTTTTAAAATGTTACAAATACCCACAATAGCACTTGTATTCGTCTAATCTAAAACAATGTCAAGTGGGTACTCAGATGTTTATTTATAAAGCATAAGCAAAACATACCAATATGTCAACGCATACTTAAGATAACAACTTTGTTACTCAAAATTAGCGGGTGGGTCGATTTTTTTGGCGGCCAGGTTATATATGTAATCGCATTTATCAGCTTATCTTTATAAACCATATTGTTATATTAAGTATGTATAATAATATGTATTTATTATATTCTATATGTATATATATATATTTAATGTAAGTACATATGTTCTATTTGTATTAGTATTTATTTATAAAATTTATTATCTAGTTATATTTTTTATTTTGGTATTAGACGCACTCTCTTAATAAATAGTTTGGCCATAAATGTACACCAACGACCATTATCTTTGTTATAACAAAATCCTCTCCATCCAAAGGTTGTCTGGAAGAGATCGCTTCTAAGCGATAAGACCGCCCATTGTACTATTTGCTTTATATTTTGTTTTGTTTATACTGTGTACAATAAAGTGTTTTCATTCATTCATTCTACTTTTTTAAGAGCAGTGTTTTATTGCACTATCAATGTCTAGTGTGGTCTATAGCATCACACACCTCTTACTCCATAGACAAGATAGCCAGATTGGTTAGCTTTAAAATACTCACTTGTTAATCTTATATAGTTTTAGATCAATTTCAATATACTTCTCTCACAGCTGGCTATGCTTAAGTGACAAAAATATGAAATGGTTCAAATATTTACAAGATATTATTATTACTTATTGTTAAATTTTGCCGCCCCCTAAAAGTGCCGCCCGGGGCGGGCCGCCCCTGCCACCCCTACTACGCCACGCCACTGACCCTGGTGTATTTTAACTACCCTTTGTCTACCCCGCCCGACAGACTATGGCCTAACTTTAGGAAAATGAAACTTCATTAGTTCACAACATTCAGAAAGTTTTAATTACGCTGTGTAAAATTTAGAGAACAACTACAACATGAGTTATATTTTAACAACAATATAGAGTAAGAAAAATAGACTTCCAAGAAATATAAATGCCTCTCATCTTAAAAATATAACTTCTACAGACTCAGATAAACTTCTCAATTTTCGATAAGTACTCTGTACATTTGTTCCTGTAAAATGTGTTATTAAACAACACAACATTATTGTAAAACTCCCCGACATTAGTGGTTTGGA
Source organism: Philereme vetulata (assembly GCA_918857605.2). Lineage (NCBI taxonomy): Eukaryota > Metazoa > Arthropoda > Insecta > Lepidoptera > Geometridae > Philereme > Philereme vetulata. The sequence continues at coordinate 4,764,229 of OU975482.1, forward strand.
CAGCCAGAGAGTTCAAGACATCCCTCGCTCCATCAGTCCTCACATTATCACATTCCGATTCCACCATATCTAGATATTTCAAGGCAGCTTTGTTCTTTAAGTTGCTCAGAATAATACTGTTGCTGGACGTAAATCCTGTCTTCTCGAAGCATGTTTTGGCCGCGATGTAGAGCACACTTGCGTAAAAGTGCGTCAGAATGTTTATATTCATGATCATTAAAGTTTGACCGACTGTCAACTGTTTCAGCACCTCCAGCAACAGTTTAAAGCTTCTTTTCTCGTAAATATTGTAATCTTCCAAGAGGTTATACTCCTGCAGCCCTAGAACTTTATGAATTTCCACTCCATAGTCCCCAAAATGATCCATGTCCAGTTTTTCTTGCCTGTCTCTAGAAAACACAATCTCCTTAAACTCGTCCTCTGCTATAATCTGTTGGTACAATTTGAAAATTGGCACGAAAATGAATTTAGAGCTGTTTATTTTGTTCAGTGGTAGGCCGTAAGTGAATTCAAGTTTCAGATCAATACTATTGTCATAAAACGTCAGCCATTTCACTTTATCGCTGATCAATATAAAGGGGTTTGTGACGGCCTCTGCCTGAAGGAACGAGTTAAGATTACTCAGTTTTTCTCTTAACGACATTCTAGTGTAGAGGTGCCGCTCTGTGTAAGAGCCTCGATTGTAGCGCGGATTCATATTGACTTTGTTCTCTTCATGAAGGACCCCTTTCAGGATTTCTTGTTCGTTATCCAAAGGTTTCACATCGTATTGCCAGATGAATTCGCTGGCGACAATGGCTCTAATTCTCTTGATATCTCTGTGTAGAGATATATTGTTTTGCATCAAATACGCTTGAAGATTATTGTTTATGACTTGACACTGTATTGAGCAAAAGTAGTTGGAGCATTCGTGGATCTGTTTTAGGAAGCTCTCGGGAATAGCTTCTACCGGGAATAGAGCTAGGCTCCCGTAAATATCAGTTCCGTAGGCCGTTTTCAGAACTGGTAAGTATTTTCCAAGACTTTGTTTCCCTTTGTAGTTGATGCAAATGGCGTAAACTTCGGAGTTGCCTTGACGCGACGTGACTGGCTTGTAGATGTTGATGTCGCTAAAAACGTGGTTGATAAGGTAGAGTAAGCATACTGTTGAATGTTCAAACGTTGTAAACAACTTGAAGACCAATGTCCCACCTGCAAAACAAAAGTTTTATTTTAAATTTGTTTAGGGCGACTCCAAATAATCCATATTTAAGTTTTTGGAGTTATTATATGCCGGAAGCAGAAGATTCATCGCTCTGGAAACCTATGAAGGAAAGCCTGTGCTCAACAGATGCAGCTTTGGATCTACGATTTATCCGAACCGGGACAAAAACTAGATATGGCGCCCCCTTCGGCGTTGGAAAGACGAGAAGGTTATACGTTTACACAAATTAAATGGCAACAACATATAATATATAATTTTTTCAAAATATATATAACACTTGTGTACAAAACAAGGTATAAAAAAGGTATAAAAACACAAAAAAGGTATAAAACTTAAAATACGTGATATACACATGGGTGCAAATTTTGTAGTGCACTTACCTCCACTCTAGGTAAATACCTGTGTTGTGGAGATAAGTTCTCTTCCGTTCAGCAATGGTAGGTACATCTAAAGAATATCATAATCAATAGGTATATACTTTTGATTTAAGGTTCTTTTAGGCGTTGTCGTAATGAAGTTAATAAAGTTAGCATAAACGTGTTTATTTATATTCTAAGCAAGTTCTTAATGTGCCCATGCCCCAGCAACTCGCAGGCTGCGGCTAGTGCACCGTACACTCAACCTCAAGGGGTTTGCACCCCTAGCGGCTGCCCTTAGCTACGACACTGATAATAAAGTATTCTTTTTTCATGTTATTTATTTCTTTCTACTAGAGTACTTTAAATCTATGCATTCAACTATTTATTATGATAATGCTGATTACTTGCACACTCAATCTATACTAATATTATAAAGAGGAAAGATTTGTATTTTTGTGTGTATGTTTGTAATTAATAAACTCAAAAACTACACTGCCGATTTCAAAAATTCTCTCATCATTGGAAAGCTACATTCACCCTGAGTGACATAGGCTATATTTATTGCTAGAAAATATTAGGCATCCTTACTAAAACTTAAGTAACGTAATCCAAGGTGTAAAAAAAGTGCTCTAAAACGTCTTTCGTCGCATGCGCTGTGGAAACTATTGATGATAGAACAAAAGTATGTTCTACAATATTATAGAACATATCTAAAAACTTCGGGATACCATATTACTTAATATTATAAATAGGAAAGATTTGTTTGTTTCTAACGAATAGGCTCTGAAACTAATATCAATTCATTTATTTCAGATGTCAAAAATCCATATTTGTTAGTAAACTTAATTATACATGTCAAATGGTTAGTACAATTGCGACATAACAACAATTAAATAACAATATATGTGGTATGTGAGCATCTAGTGTAGGTACTGCGCATGTACCATACAACAATGGTTTAGATGCTCACAGTTGAACCTGTTTGCGAACGTATTCAGTATACCGTTGGAGCTGGCCCGAATTCTGCGCCCCAGGGATGTGCAATTAATGGACCGATTTAAAAAATATTTCACTGTTGGGAAGCTACACTATTCCCGGGTGGCATAGGCTACTTTTTACCCAACTGCGCAGGAGGGTAATGTTTATATTGAAAAAAAGACGCGTGCGAAGCTGCGGATTGGTCAGCTAGTCAACCATAAAACCACACAGTGATCGTCGCTTGACGTGCGACCGTTCGGGTTTATTCGGCTTTGCTCTTGCAGACCCGTCCCATGTTGTCTGCGGGGACGATGGATATGTGCAGAAAACTCAGAAATCAACTTGAATAATTCCAAATCAAATTAATAATAATCTATAGTACGACGTGCGCTGGATGCAAGCTAATCGCTTTCTGAAGCAAGTTTTTTTTTAAACATGAATTTGACGCCCCCTGCTATTGCCGCCCGGGGCATGTGCCCTGGTTTGCCCCCGCCCCTTAGATCCGGGCCTGAACAGAAGTACCCTAATTACCTGAACTCAAAGCCTGCAGTGCTGTAATAATTTCACAGTAATGCAGCGGGGAAGTCAGCTCCTCCTGAGCATCTGGCTTTTGTAAGCAGTCTATTGAACCATCAGCTGTTACAAGCAAAACCTGCAAAAACAAATACAATCTATTAATGTTGGTGATAGTTGAGACAAAATATTAAGGGGCCTGTTCGAGCAACACACGAGTGAGTTATTTTGTAAGAAAACTTATTGTTTCTCAAAAGTCGGCATTATTGACTAAACTATATACTTATGGGTCCCTTAAAACAAGAAGATTTTTTTCTCTTTTTTCAGAATGATGTTTTAGATAAATGGGCAAATAGTATTAATTTTCTTTTTATTTCATGCTAAATTAATTAAACCTATAGTTTACCTGCTTCAGACAAAATATTACCTACGTGAACTATGAGATTAAGTACCTTTCCCAATGATTTGGCCTTCCTAATAATAGCTTGAGAGTTCTCCCAGTCCATCAGGTTTCCTGTGCTATCCACTCCAAAATCCCAGTTATTCAATGTGTGGAACATGAATCGATCATCACTGATCATGTTGGATGGCGAGTTGCCTTCGTAGTACGGGTTCAGAGTGTTGGCCACCCATTTCCACTGCAATTTAATTAAATGTATGCCGTAATACATTTTTACTATTATGGGCTTGACATTTGTGCTGCAGGTCAGATATAAATGTGGGTATATAATGATAATAGAATTGTGAAACACAAAGTTGTAAGCATAAATATACAGGATGGTTTTTTGAGAAGGGCGGTGATGGCCAAGTCCGAAACCACGAGAGTTAGGGAAAAGTCGTGAAAGAAGTCATGCCCTCGATTTATAAGAAAACAATAACTGCATAATTATTTTTTTCATAAATCTTTTACTTTTGACGGAAATGGACACGAATGATTTTTCAAAAAAAATTACACCTGTATTATTGAACCAATGGATTCTGTTGCTGATAAGGATCAATCTTTGCAAATAAATGTTATACTAAAAATGAAAGGAAATAGCAAACTTTTACGATTTACTTTTAGTATCTCAATTTTAAGTAACTAATAAGTTGCTCAAAATGGTCTCCATTGACTCCAATGCATAAGTTTAAAAGTCTCTCTAGAGACTTTACTGCATTTGATACCATGACAGGATTTATCCTCGATAAAATATCAAGCAATGAGCTTTGGAAGCTCTTAACTGTTTCGTAACGAGCTTTGTAAAGTTCTTTCTTGACATAACCCCATAGGAAATAATCAAGTGGTGTAAGATCGGGTGATCTTGCCGGCCATCTCACCGGACCATGAGTACCAATCCATCTATCCCCAAAATGTTCATTCAGCATATCTCTAACCACACGGCTGTTATGAGCTGGGGCACAGTCTTGCTGGAAATTCAGATCCCGTATCCTGACTATTGGCAATTTCTCCATTTCTTCAAACACGTTGTTTAAAATTTCGGCATACATCGTAGCATTTAAAGTGCCGTTGTAAATATTTATGAAAAAAATCCTGCTTCCTAGGATTCCACACCAACAGTTAAACGAAAATGTAATCTGGGGATATCCTTCACGTGTTCGCAATGGATTCTCTTGAGACCAGTAATGTTCATTTTTCCGATTGTACATTCCGATATTTGAGAAGTTTGTTTCGTCGGAAAATAAGATGTTAAACAAAAAATTTAGATGCCTATCCATTTTTTCCCTAAGCCAGTGGCAAAACTCCAGGCTCCCTTCATCATCACCGGATGAAAGTATTGAACAACTCGTCCATAACGATAGCACTTGTGTTTGCATAAATGGTGCTCCGGAAAACTTGAATGTTCGTTTCTGCTTCATGAGTTGAATATGGATATGCTTAGAAAAACGTCAATATTTCCAGTTCTAAATCTTCGTTGACGATTCGTGGATTTCGTGTCAATGGGTTTTTGTAACTTCCAGTCGCTGTTAAGTTACTCGCCATAGTTCTAAGCACTTTTTCCGAGGGTAAAGAGCGCTGTGGGTATTTGTTTTGATACCAGCTAAGTGCGCGAACTATGCTTCTACTCTACTAAATAAAAAATAGGCCTCCATCAAATCAAATCGATCACTATTTGATAAATCCATTTTTAGAAAGATCTTTTTATTGTCATAAACCAACACAAACCACTCAATTCGAAACAAAACAATTATTCGAAAAAACATGAATGGAATTCTTTTTTTTATTTTTTAGTATCCCGCTAATAAGACAAATGAGTTTCCCATATAACGACCAAAAAGTTTGAATAGGAGGTGAGTTTTCTTCCATGTAAAAATATAAAATAGTGAAAATTTGCTATTTTCATTCATTTTTCGTAACTTATTTATTTGCAAAGATTGATCCTTATCAGCAGCAGTCCATTGGTTAATCCATTGGTTCAATTAAACATGTTGTAATTTTTTTGAAAAATCATTTGGGTCCATTTCCATCAAAAGTAAAAAAAAATAAAAATATATATGCAGTTATTGTTTTCTTATAAATCGAGGGCATGACTCCTTTCATGACTTTTCCCTAACTCTCGTGGTTTCAGAGTTGGCCATCACCGCCCTTCTCAAAAAACCAACCTGTATAATTACATTATTTTATTTTTAACAAAGCAAAGGCCTCATTCCTTTCTTTTTTCCTTAATTATTTTTTTTATCAGTCAGGAATGCTTTTTCAGGCCTAGACAGACATGGGTAATGGAATTATAATATAACAATAATAAATTTAATACAGGCAACAAATTACCTATTTACAACTACCATAATACATAAAAACTATCTAAGTACTAATGGTCTATGGTAGACTTTGACAAAGGATTGGTCCTGCTATTTAGGACCAATCCTAAAATGTCTACCATCAAAAAATGTATTTGTAAATCTTCTCTTAAAAATGTATATATAAATCTTTCTTCCATTTCTACATATCCACTTTAATACAACTGTTACTAGTCTCATCAAACAAGTACATTCATACAATTTGTACAGTTGTGTATACATTTTACAATGCAAAACCTTACTTTGTAAAATCTTTGGAATGTATAATAAAATGTATAATAAGAATTAATATTATAATTTACCTCAATACCCTGATGATTCTGTTTCAAATAGTGGTTGAGTGACGTAATGAATGCTCCAGGAGCCTCACACACATGCAAGGACACCATCTTCTTCTCTGTTGTAGCTTGTTTGGGTATGATGTTGTATGTACAAGCACACTCGTAGAACTTAGTCCATGCCTGCGTCAGAAACTCAGGGTTTACTAGGCATCTGATTTTCCAGCCCACTTCACCAGCAGGATTCCTTCGTCTCGTGTGACTACTCCATTCTTCGATATTGAAGTCATTTAGCTGACTCTTGTGGAAATTCAGTCGGCTCTTCTGTGTTTCTAACTCCTTAACCTTCCAAGGTGGGGTAGAAAACCAGAGCTCCAATTCCGGTAGTTTCCAATCACTGCTGTACCGAAATTGGTACTTCTTGTTGAACAGATCGTTCAACTCCTCGTGGAACTCCTCGTTTCTGTTAAAGTTCTGGCGTTGTTGGAAGAATAAGTTGTCGGATTTGTGAAACATTTTACTTTGTTTATGCTACGAAAATTGAGCGACTTCGTAAGAAAATAAAACTTTACACTACATTTTCACTTTTACTTTTGAAAACACAAATAATCCACCAACTATCCTGTCTTATCCGTATGTAAAACACAATTTACACGAGGAATTCGTGTAAAAATTCAAAACAAACAAGTGCAAGCAATGAAAATACGAATTTTGTTTGACATCTATCGATTTCACTCGTAGATTGAAAAATACATTTTGACTTAGACATTTTGGACAATTGGACAATTAACTTGACAGTCTTGCTTGACACGCGCACGCGCACGATACAAATATGTGAGGAGCATGGAAGTAGTTGGACGTAGTATTAGTACTTTCATGGTGAGGAGTGTTTGCTTCACATAAAGGTAAGACCGCATTAGAGCGGCACTGCGCGGTGCTACACGCCGCACCACAAAGCGTCAACATATTGTTTTAATGATTTTGAATGACGCGTGTCGCACTAGAGCGGCGCTGCAGCAGGCGTACTAGCTGCGCGTCGTGGCATAGTTGCCTGCAAAAGAATATTGTGACGTGCAGCGACGCGCCACCCGCGCCGCGCGGTACAGCTACGCTCAATGCAACATAGCAAGCGGCGCGTTGCGTCAGTCTGCTTGCTGCGCTCGGTGGAGAAGCAAATAAAAAGCGGCCAAGTGCGAGTCAGACTCGCCCATGAAGAGTTACGTAGCAGCAAGTAACATAATATAAAAGTTCTTGTAGTTCGTTGTAACTTTTTTTATATTTGAGTTGATAGAATGAAAGGTAAATTGCAGTTTACGATTTATGACGTATTAAAAAAAACTACTTACTAGATCTCATTCAAACCAATTTTTGATGGAAGTTTGAATCATATATATTTTTTTTATCATTCTCTTAATTTAGAAGTTACAGGGTTTAGAAAAAAAATTATATTAGAAACCTCAATATCATTTTTGAAGACCTATCCATAGATACCCCACAGGTATGGGTTTGATGAAAAAAAATTGAGTTTCAGTTCTAAGTATGGGGAACCCCAATAATATTTTTTTTCTATTTTTGTGTGAAAATCTTAATGCGGTTCACAGAATCCATCTACTTACCAAGATTCAACAGTATAGTTCTTATGGTTTCGGAAAAAAGTGGCTGTGACATACGGACGGACAGACAGACAGACATGACGAATCCATAAGGGTTCCGTTTTTGCCACTTGGCTATGGAACCCTAAAAAGGTGACGTGCAGTGCTGCACCGCTCAGTTCAGTTCAGTTCTTGATTGTGGCATCTGTGACTAGGGAGTGTCACAATTCCGCCAATGTCGATGTCGCGATATTTTCATAAACTTAATAGGAGCTAATGTAGGTCAAGAATATGACCGGTATTCTAAATTTGGAAAAAACCTTTGATAATTCTAATAGAAAAGAGATAACACAACATATAAAACAGCACAATATTAGTTGTTAGTACTACATATTATAGATAATGTGGGTTAGTGAACTAATAAGTAATATATACATTTACAACCTAATGTTGTTATCATTTATAAATTTACATAAAATATAATTAATTAAAGGAGAGAAAGTAAGGGTTAATAAACATTTAAAGGAGGTAGGACGAGGGATTTTAGGAGGAAGGACTTCATAGAGGGAACGCCGCAATCTGTGACAGTCAAAGAATATGTGGTCCACGTTTCCTTCGTCCAGGCCACACTCACATAGGGAGTGGTTCCTAATCCTATGTTTGGCCAAAAATACAGGGGTACACGAGTGGCCAAGTTGAAGACGACAAATTGTGGAGGTGGTAATCTTACTAGCCTTCCGGAATTTAAAAAACCAAGGAGTTCGAGGAATATCGGGTTGGATATCTGCATAATGTTTACCCTTATCTTTTTTGGAACGATTCCAAACTTCAGTCCACGATTGTTCCAGTTGTAATTTGGGAAGAAGGCATAAGTCATGTGAGAAGGATTTGAAATGTTCAAGGGAACCTATCTGAGCAGCATCTTTTGCGAAAGAGTCAGCTGACTCATTACCAGGAATTCCAGAGTGCCCTGGAATCCAGGAAAGAACAACGTTTATCCCAAGATTGTGACATTCAAAAAGGGATTGCCTAATTTGAAGCATAATAGGGAAACGAGATACAGAACGGAAAGGGTTGGATATAATAGATTGCAGACAGCTTTTAGAATCAGAAAATATAATAGACTTGTTTAATTGGTGGGATTTAATGAAACAGATGGCTTCTAGAAGCGCAACAGCTTCGCCAGAAAACACTGATGTCGAGGGGGGACATTTAAAACTAAGGGTGATTTTGGTGAATGGAATCCACACAGCTGCTCCCACGACACTGTCTGTAGATATTTTTGAAGCATCAGTGAAGATGGAGTGCCACCCATTAAATTTAGCATCCAGGTGTTCATACAATTTTTCTCGGGCATTGGAAGATTCCTTATCTATACCAAAGGACAGGAGGATAATATTATATATATTAATATTATTAGGCTGAAATGTTAAAGCTTCATAAAAAGTGAGATAAAGTGGATGAGTTGGGAACTGAATTACTGGGTTAGGAAGTTGGGAAAATTGTTTGAAACTACGGAGGAGACAGGGAATTTTATCAGGATTATAATTATCAAATAAGTTAAGCAGGCGAGACAATTTTGGAAGAAGTGGGTGATTATAGTTTTGTGCTAATTTGAAAAAGAACCTATCAGATAGGAACTGTCTACGCAAATACAATGGAGGCTCACCACACTTAACCTGCATAGCATTGATGGGGGATGACTTCATGGCTCCAAGAATTATACGCAAGCATTTTGAATGAATTTTGTCTAACTTGTTTAAACCAGATTTATTACAAAGATTCAGAAGGAATGTTCCATAATCAAAATTACTCCGAATTATGGCGTTGTATAGAAGCTTTTGAGAATACGGATGAGAACCCCACCAGACACCCGAAAGGGAGCGAAGGATGTTAATGTTCTTTTCGCATTTTTGAGAGGTCATAACAAAATGTGGGACACCCGTCATTTATGAGTCCAATGTAACACCTAAAAATTTTGCACTATTAGATTGAGGGATAATCTCTTGGTCAATAAATATTTGAATAGATGGGGAAATTCTTTTTCTGGAAAATATTACAACATTACTTTTGGGAGCAGAAATAGATAAGCCGTGATCAAGTAACCAGTCGCAATGCAGAATTCAGTTGGTTACTTGCCTCTTCTGTTGACACGGATGTGATATAAAGTGACAGATCGTCAGCATATTGTAAAACCTCACAAAAAGAATTCACAGAGTGCTCAAGGTCATAGGTGTAGAGGCTGTAAAGAAGTGGGCTCAGGACAGAACCCTGAGGTAGTCCTTTCCAAACCGTCTTAGGAGGGAGGAGACCTCGGTGGGATTTAATAACAACAGACCTTTCCATCAATAGGTTGCATATAAAACGAACCAGCTTCTCAGGTATTCTCAGCTGAACGAGTTTACTCCTGAGAACCGGAAGCAGGACGTTGTCATAAGATGCGATGTCCAAAAATACAGCAACTAGAAATTTCTTTTCTTTTAACGCGATGTGGATGTCTGCTGTTAAGAGACTAAGGCTGTCCATGGTACTCATGCCCTTTCTAAAGCCAAATTGGGAATTAGCAAGTAGTGAACGATTCTCAACCAACCACTCAAGACGGTGTTTAATCATGTGCTCCATAACCTTAGCCATGACGGAGGACAAAGCTATTGGTCTACGACCATTAGGGTCAGATGGATCCTTTCCAGTTTTCAGTACCGGGATGATAATTTGAGTTCTCCATTGATCAGGAATTAAGCCGGTTTCAAAGAAGGAATTAATAAGAAGTAAGTAATATTTTTTTGTGTTTTCAGAAGATTTCGTGAGAAAGGAGTAAGGGATACCATCGATACCGAGGGAAGAGTCAGTTAGTCCGTCAAGTGCAAGGGTCAATTCATTAAAATAGAAGGGGCGATGAAAACAATTTTCAGAAGGGATCGACGAAGGGATCGAGGGGAAGGAGGAAACAGATGGGACTGAAGGAGGGGCGAGTTTGTCCGAAAAGGCCTCGAGCCACGATGAAGGATCATTAGCTGAAACATTTTCGATATTACATGATCCTCTGAATCGTCTGATCTGGTTCCAGATGATATATGATGGTGTTCTAGGCGAGAGGTTTTCGCAAACCCCAATCTATCCCTGTTTTTTCTTTTTAGAGACCAACTTTCTGAGTTTCGCTGAGGATTTTTTATAGACTAAAAAGTTTTCTATAGACATAGATTCCTTGTAACTTTTTTCAGCTTCTCTCCGTTCCGATACAGCTGTTGTGCACTCAGAATCCCACCAAGGTTCTAAAATCTTTGGAGGGCTTTTTAAGGGGAATGTGGAGATCAGCGCATGTAGTAATATTATCAACAAAGGAGTTATATGCTGCAAGGGAGTCATTATGTTGAATGTGAGTGGAAGAATCTATTTTAAGATCAAGTGAAGATGAATAAGCTGACCAATCAGCTCCAGAAAGTTTGTATTTAAGAGAAGGACTAGGGTTACGGAAAGGATTCGAAAAATTAGCATAGATAGAAATTAAGATAGGGAAATGGTCACTTCCATAAGTCGAAGGAAGAATTTTCCATAAAGTCAAAGAGAAAAGAGATGGAGAGCAAAGTGAGAGATCGACAGCGCTTTTCGTATTTTGAGAAGGAAGTACTCTCCGAGTAGGTGATCCATCATTGAGTAGGCACAAGTTGACTTCATCAAAGATCTCTAATAGGGAAAGACCAAATATATCAGAGTGGCTATGACCCCAGATAGTGTTATGGCCATTAAAATCACCCATGAGAACCATTGGGGGAGGAACAGATGATAAGAGGAAAAGGAGATCGGGAATCAGGGAGGAGTTGGGATGAGGAATATATACAGATACAAAGGAAATATTAAGGGATCTGATACCAACAATGTTGATATCAGAAGGATGGGAAGGGAGCGTGATTTGGGAAAAGGGAAGGCGGGCATGACGGCAGCGCCTTACTAACAAGGCGCTGCCGGCATGCCCGTCAGCCCTGTCGTCCCGCAGACAGGAGTAACCTGAAATCTGATAACGGGTTCCAGGCTTCAGCCATGTCTCCGAGACGGCAATGACTGACGGGCGGAATTTTGAAATTAAGTGGACCAGTTCATGCTTTTTTGCACGCATGATCTGGCTGTTCCACTGCAGAGCGACTACTGGATCTATTATGACCGAATAGTGAGACTAATTGAGTAAGTTTAGAGGCAACGTTGGACGGTAGGGGATGAGGGTTCATTAGTAAAATGTTTATTATTAAAGTGATTAATGTTTCTAACATATTTTCGTTAGGGGAAACTCCTAACGGTTGGTTATTACCAATGGCACAACCATTGGGCATAGCTGATGTTGGGTCTGTGACAATCTCTCGGTGGGCAGCCTTGTCATAAGACTTACCCAGTGGGGCTCGCGGGAGGGGGTTCGCATAGACAATTTTAACATATGACTTAGTGGGATGGGACTGAGATGAACCTGCAGAATAATTATTCTGCGAGGCTTGGTATGGAGAAGGCTGGGAGTACATCTCTTGGGCAACCTGTGAATATGAGCGAGATACCTGAGGAAACTGTGCAGCTGATTCTTCGTATGAGATGTTGTTCTGGGCCATAACTGCTTTAATGGATTTTTGTCTACCTTGCTCCGGACAAGATTTGCTTGTAGCAAAATGTGGTCCTGAGCAATGCAGGCAAGCGAATTCAGCCTCAGGGATGTTACAGCTATCACCAGTGTGATCTTTAGAACAGCGGAAGCATCTGGGTTTCGATCTACATTGAGCCTTAGTATGGCCATACCGGCAGCATGTGTGGCACTGAATTGTGGGGTACTGGTATAGCTCAACTGGCATGGAGGTGTAGTAGAGGAAGACCTTGGAAGGAAGGAGCTGACCTTGGAAGGTCACAACAACAGTTTGGGTTGGCACCCATGTTACTGTGCCTTCTGCAACAGTTTTTCTATTTAGACGGCGGGCTTTAATAACAATACCACAACCAGAGGGGAGAACAAGGGACTGAGCAAATTCGTCCATTGAAAGATCAGTTGGCACCTGGCGAACTAATCCCATTCTTGTCACATTATAAGTGGGGATGGAAGCTATGTACTTGCACATTGGTAGAATTGGGGAGGTGATAAATTTGTTAGCATCATCAGCTGAAATAAATTAAACTGATATTTTATTGCGACCTACTCTCTTAACACCTTCAGCACAAATATTCGTAAATTTGTGAGTGGTCAAAAATTGACCAAACTTAATTGGTCTGATCGTGGTTCCAGCGGAGGGTTCTGGTTCTGATCGGGAAACGTGGACAACATATGGACCCTTATCCAAAGATGAGTAAGCTTGAATAGCTCCAACTACGATCGATGGGTGAGTGTACACAGTTTGTATAGATGGTACGTCTAACTCTGCAGACGTCACAGGTTTTTTAGGTGCAGATTGTTCGGCTGATTCTAATCGGCGTTTAGATCCTGTTGCTACAGAAGGAGTAACAGGGTCCGGGGGATCAGGCGGGGCCGGCAGGGCCGGCGTGTCGCAATCCATGCTTGAAGCTAACCAAGCTCAAACACAGATCTTTCGACTCTTCTATGAAAATAAATACAATTAGAATAATCTTACCACCACCTTAAAAGGACAGCACAACACTTAGATTTATCAAACAGTTATAAAGTTAAAGAAAAGAGGCCAAAATCGTTAAAATAAAGCACAATTTTCTCCGTTCGGCTTATTCGCTATCACTCCCAATCCAACGTTTTGTTTGATTGATTGATGTTGACTCGCTGCACCGCTCTTAAGCCTGTAGTGCGATAGGTGACGCGAAGTGACGTGCAGCGCTGCGCTGCGCAGCGCCGCTCTAATGCGGTCTTGCCTTAAAGGTATAGGTAGACTAGATGATTGATCATACTCATCACACCACATCACACTCAGACTCTATAGTCTATAGTATATATTGGCGTGATCCTTGACGGGAATAGTCCCGTCAAGGATCACGCCAATATATATATATATATATATATATATTGGCGTGATCCTATATATATATGCATTTTTATGCTTCTCGTTCCCTTTGTTTGAACTAAAACAAAATGTAGTACCTACTTAAACTGACCAATTTTACTAGAAAAGTTTAGAATCCAGTTGTGTCCAAAGATAAAGTCCTACGTGATTGTGTCTGTCAGTCAATGTCAGTGATAATAAATGAATGAATGCGTGGCGATCGATCGTTCACGCCATTCGTTCAATTCAGATGATTTGATTTTGATTCCAATCCAACAAACAAATCTTAGATTTTGTAAAATAAAACTTGGTGTACCTATGTGCGTTGATTGAGGCTGCTTTTGAAAATAGACGACTTTGATGTAGAAAGAAACTGATGAACGACAATCTAACGACTGACTAGTGCTCCGACTCAGGACTCGAATTCGGCAAACTGTAAGACATGATGCGTAACGCTAACGATGACCGTAACAATGACTACGAAAAGCCTCCTTACTCTAGGCTATTCGTCGTGTGCAGTAAACAGCATTCTAAGCAAGATCTCTTGCCATTGTTTGAAAAACATGGGCAAGTCGACGATATGTACATGCCTAAAGACCGTAACACCGGAATGTCCAAAGGGATAGCATTCGTGAAGTACAGTAAAACCTCTTCCGCGGCTGCGGCAATTGAGGAGCTACATATGAAATGCATCGAAAAAGAAAGCAAACCCATAAAAGTCATGGTTTCCTCCAATAAAAGTGAAGAACCCCATATAAATGAAGAGAAATTTAAAAGGCTTTTTATAAAAGTTCACAGAAATGCCACAGAAAGTGAGATATTCGATCATTTTTCTAAATTTGGTAAAATTGCCAGTGTTCACTTGCAGAAAGACAAGACAAGCACAGACCAATGCAAAGGATTTGCTTATGTCAACTACAACACTTTTCTCGATGCTGCAAAAGCATTTGAGCAGTGCGACTCTAAATACAGACCCATATTTGCGACCCCAAAAGAGGAATTAAAACGGCCGAGGTTCAATGATGATTATGACAACTACCAAAATAATCATATTGGATCAAATCCTTGGAGAGAGGATGGTTTTGATTTCAGAGGCTATTCAAAACATGATTATGATAAGAGGGATATATCCAGCTTGATTACCACAAAATCTCAGAACTTTAATACAATATCTGTTACTTGTAGACCAGGTGTGCCACAAAAGTGTATTGAACAACTCTTTAATATTATACCTGGATTAGTGAATTTTAGATATATGACAGAATTTAATGATTGTAAAGCTATAATAAAGTATGAGAGTAAAGTGGCGGCCGCTCATGCCCTGGAAGCGCTAAACTACTACGAGTTCCCTTCAGGAGAAATGATCACTATAAATCCTGTGGATAATCCTCTCAGTCAAGCTGCTAGTAATTTGTCAGAAATTATGAATACCTTCAAAAATACTAAAGATCCTTCACCTGACATGTTGGAGCTGGCTGAAGCTATTGCTCAAGCATCCAATTTGATAAAAGCTGCTGCTACTAAAGATCTGGATAGTTCCAATGACTTTGAATATATATGTGGTGTTAAGGTTCCACTGACCAAGCCTTTAGCTAATAAAACTAGCAAAGTGGAGCAGAGATGTTTTTTAGTCTTGAAACCGGCTCCTCCACCACACCATGCTCTACAAAACATATTCTGTCGTTTTGGAGACCTTATAGATGTTTCAGTATTTCCTAATAAAACATTTGGATTTGCAAAGTATGCATCAGCAAGAGCAGCTAAAGAGGCCATTATGACTTTGCATGGGGCCACACTGTACGGTATTAAATTTAAGGTGATTGAAGCTGATGACAAGCCTCCCAAAGATCTTAAAGATGATAAGATGAATGTTGATAATGATGATGAAGGGAGTGTTAAACATGTTTTGGAAAAGAAGAGGCCTAAACTTACTATAAATTTAAATTAATTTATACTTACTTTTAAAAATGAACTCTTAGTATCATATTCTAGTAAATTGTTTCATTGAAATCAAATTAAACAATTAACTAGAATATTTTTTGTAATGAAATTGAACTGACTTTGACTGTATATATTTTTTTTATTTAATGAGACTATGCTGACTGTTATTTTTTTCTTTAATTGAATAAACCTACTACTGATAACAGTGCTTTTGACTTGACTTTAATAATAATTGAACAAACACTTACCTATTATAAAATTGACTAAAGTTAGCAAGGATAAACAGACCGTTTTTAAATCCAGTCCCAGGCACTTTAGCGACTTAGCATTTGGGGTGACTAGTGCTACGATGCCTAAACATATTTAGTGGTCAAATATTATTTAAGGAGTTGTCAAATCATACAAATACATCAAACTTAAACATGTGTAGTTGCTAAATACGTTTAGGGATTGTTGTGCAAACCAGGCTTAGTACTGCAACTTGAATTAAATCGATGTATGTGTGAGATCTAAGCTTTTGAGCTTTTTTTCAATTAAACAAACTTTTTACGTACATAGTCACTTGTATTACTTACGTTTGTCTTATAAGATAGTAATTCTTTGAATAAATACAGCAAGACTAGCATGAACGAACACCTTAGAAAACTATCACTCTATGGCAGAATAAAGTAAAATTACATTTTAAAGTATCATGCAAGACTAGAAATACTGTAGAAATGTTTCTACATTCTATGCTACAATGTAATTTTACCTTACAAGAAGTTCTCTAGGTGTTCAGGCTAGCCCAGATGTACTGGAAATAACACTGGGTTTACAACCTTGCAAACAACCAACTTGGGGACCTAACCACGCTCTATATTTAAATATATATTTTAAGGAACAAGAAATTCTATAAAATATCAAAAGGAATGTTAACTCTCATGGGGAGTTTTATAATGGTTAAGAATAAAAGCTTATTTCACAAAACAGTTACAAAAAACGTCTTGCAACAAAGTTGCAAGAGCTTTTTAAATCAATAACCTGCCTCTGAGAACACACGAGCTCTACCAACCATTTTTCAACAAATAATCCATAAAATACAACTTAATTTTTACTGTGGAGTAAATAAAAAACTTCATTGATGCCTGACAGCACTTTGTTAATGAGCTGATGGTAGTTCAGAGCATAGTTTTGTTGCTGTGTCGAAGTCCAGTTCATATTGGCTTCATTGAGTGTTGTGTGGGCTTGTACCATCTGAAATTGGATAAATGAGTCTAGTTAACTAATGTCACAACAACTTATCTTGTCTTAATAGACAATAATGATAAATTACCTGTGTAAACATATTCACATCTTCAATCAGCACACCCAACTTGGCTTTGAGATCAGGATTGCACTGATTACCATCAGCTTTTTTGTTCAGCTTCATGTTATTGAGGCGTTTGCAAAGTACATCCAAACTGGAAGCATATTGCTCCAAATCTATATTCTCAAGTTCTTTTTTCACATTGGCCACTTCTGTTGGTTCTGCTTTATCGAGATTCTTTTTGACATCTTCAGCATAGCATTTCATGGTGGCTATAATACCATCTAAGTCAAAATCGAGAGTATCTTGCACCATATCCGGCATCAAAAGATTGGGCGTGCTATCATTCAAAAAATTCGATATTTCTTCGTGTCGGAATCCGCTGTTTGGCTCTGGCTTCATGTCTTGGGCATTTTTAGGCATAGAATCAATCATACCTCTGATTTGATTCATTACCTGCTGTGAATCTTTGAGTTCTTCTCCCAAGTCTTCAGTTATTTTATCCAACGCATCCAGATTCACCATCGACTCCAGAAAATGCACATAATCGGCCTCAACTTTGCCAGTGAACGACATAATCTTTTTATGAATTTCAGCACAATATATGAATAGTTTTCTCTGTTTTTCCTTCTTAAAACACCAGATAGAATGTAATCACTACGTTGAACACAAACAAATATCTCACTCAGCAGAGTCAGCCGAGTTTTTCCGTAAGCACAAAGACCGATCGGTGCACAGACCACTTAGATGTACAACCACAGAACATAAAAAACAATACATGTCAAGTCATCAAGCATGGCTAGTTGCATGCATGATGACTTTTTACTATACTAGAAAAAACATAGCTTGATCTCTGGGACAGCTGTCAGTAAAATCGCGCCTATGAAATTCTGAATTTAACAGTACGGACAAACGTACCAGTCAATGTCATACTTTATGGGCATGCTGAGCTAATTATAGTGATGAGCGATGAATCATCGTGACCACATACTATAAACTATCGATATTTTGTATAAAACTTCATTCAAAATTAATTTATCATTTAATTTAAAAAAATAACATTATTGAATATTTTAAAAAAATAACTTTATTTACAATAGTGAATAAATAAAATCTAAATTCTAACCTACTCATAACATTCCTTCCGACAACTTTGAGGTTCGAGAGAAGTTTGGCCACGGCGTGTCTTCTTCCGCAAGATGGCGCCAACGCGGCGTAATCTTGTTTGACATGACCCATTCTCCTCAGTACCAGTGCTAACGCCTTGTATACGCTACGTGTTTTCCGTTCTCATCACTTTGTTTTTGTTACTATTGCTGTTAATTTGTTAAGTTTATTTATTATTGTTAGTTTCTTTGTTGTTATTGTTTGTTGGCATAATGTCAAAGAGAACGAAGAAAACTGTTTTGAACAGTCAAAGTCGTGAGTTTGTGATTCGCTTGCGTGAATATTTTGAGCGAGAAAACCAAAATGGTGGACCACTATTACCCATGACAAAAGTTTGTGACAGAGTTGCAGATGCTCTTGGCATTGGACGTGCGACAGTAATTCGCATCAGTAAAGAAAAATAAGGCGAATCTTCAACCGCAGTATTGACTGAAGACGAGGAAAAAAAGCTTTCAACGCCAAATAAAAAAAGAAGAAAGGCTGCTCCTGTCAAAATTGACGACTTTGACGCCGCTGCGGTTCGCAACCATGTATATGGTTATTATACACGGGGCGAATAACCTATACTAAAAAAAACTGGCGGCGTCCCTAAAAGACGCAGACTTGTTTAAAGGAAGCTTGCCGTCACTATCGAAGATTTTGAAAAATATTCGATTTCCCTACAAAAAACTGACAAAAGAAAAATTATAATGGAACGAACCGACATTGCTCTTGCTCGAGTGAATTTTCTCCGGAAAGTCAAAAAAATTGGGACAAAGTTGTCTTTCTAGACGAGACATGGCTAAACGCCAATCATACCGTATCCAAAGCTTGGACCGATGATACGGCACAATCGACCACCAACGTACCCGAAGGCAAAGGGAAGAGATAGCTATAGTAAACCTACAAAATAATGGTTTTTCATACAAAACTTAAATCACTCGAATCTTCTAAACGGGAAGAGATAGCCATAGTAAACTGACAAAATTATGGTATTTCATACAAAACTTAAATCGCTTGCATCTTCTAAACGAGAAGAGTAGTAAACCATAGTAAACTTTTACAAAATTATGGTTTTTCATATAAAACTTAAATCGCTCGTATCTTCTAAACGGGAAGAGATAGCTATAGTAAACTTTTAAACTTAAATCCCTCGTATCTTATAAACGGGAAGAGATAACCATAGCAAACTTTTCAAAATTATGGTTTTTCATACAAAACTTAAATCGCTCGAATCTTCTAAACGGGAAGAGATAGCCATAGTAAACTGACAAAATTATGGTATTTCATACAAAACTTAAATCGCTTGCATCTTCTAAACGAGAAGAGATAGCCATAGTAAACTTTTACAAAATTATGGTTTTTCATATAAAACTTAAATCTTTCGTATCTTCTAAACGGGAAGAGATAACCATAGCAAACTTTTCAAAATTATAGTTTTTTATACAAAACTTAAATCGCTCGAATCTTCTAAACGGGAAAATATAGCAATAGCATATTTTTAAACTTAAATCCCTCGTATCTTCTAAACTGGAAGAGATAGCTATAGTTAACTTTTAAACTTAAATCCCTCGTATCTTCTAAACGGGAAGAGATAGTCATAGTAAACTTTTAAACATAAATCTCTCGTATCTTATAAACGGGAAGAGATAGCCATAGCAAACTTACAAAATTATGGTTTTTCATACAAAACTTAAATCGCTCGTATCTTCTAAACGGGAAGAGATAGCCATAGTAAACTGTTAAACTTAAATCCCTCGTATCTTATAAACGGGAAGCGATATCCATAGCAAATTTTTCAAAATTATGGTTTTTCATACAAAACTTAAATCGCTCGAATCTTCTAAACGGGAAGAGATAGCCATAGTAAACTTACAAAATAATGTTTTTTCATACAAAACTTAAATCGCTTGCATCTTCTAAACGAGAGGAGATAGCCATAGTAAACTTTTACAAAATTATGGTTTTTCATACAAAACTTAAATCGCTCGTATCTTCTTAACGGGAAGAGATAGCCATAGCAAACTTTTAAACTTAAATCCTTCGTATCTTCTAAACTGGAAGAGATAGCCATAGTTAACTTTTAAACTTAAATCCCTTAAAAAAACTTAATAATAATTTTCTACTTGGATATCCTTTTTGATTGCATCTTTTCCTTTGATATCCGTTTTGACTGCTTTTTTCACTTGGATTTCCTTTTTGCATGCTTTTGCCATTTTGATATCCTCTTTGATGATTGCTTTTTCCACTTCGATATCCACCCTGATTGCTTCTCCTACTTCGATATCTTCTTTGTTTGCTTTTTCCATTTTGATATCCTCTTTGATAGATTCTTCCCCTTTGATAACTTTTTGATTGCTTTGTCATCTTCGATATCCTCTTTGATTACATTTTTCTTTGATATCCTGTTTGGTTGCTCCTTTCACTTCGATATTCTTTTTGATTGCCTTTTCTTTATACAGAAAAACACGCGAGCTGCGAGCAGCTCGCGCACCACGCGACCTCTAGTTATATTATATACAACTGGATTACCACTCACTGACTCACTGACTCATTGACATCATTGTTCTCCCAGATGCCCCTCGTAGGGTAGAAATGTTTGGTGGGGTCGTATAGATGGAGTTCCGATGAGTTGGGAATAAATCCTAAAGTCCCCCTTTTGTCCCCCATTCGCTCCCATCCACCTCGTATCTCGAAAAGTATAAGTCTTAGATCATTAGCGCCAAAACTAATGTTGCTCAGGACGTTTTTTTATATCCGGAATTATACAAAAAATGGTCTTTCTTACAAAAAAAAATTGTCCCATACAAAATATTTCTGTGCAAATACCGTTCACCGTATATTTGGTTTAGCGTAACTTTCATGGTATTTTTGTAGGGAGCCAGACGGATTGTCGGTACTGTTAAATTTATATTACTGAAATTTTATTAATTGGTGGAGGGGCATGAGATAACTAAATTTTCAAGTTTATTCGACATCCATCATCATCATCATTTTGGAAGTCCAATTTTTTTTTTTTTTTTTAGTTTTTGGAAGGGCATAAGGCAACTTTTTTAGTAAATTTTTATGTTTATGCGACATCCATCATCATCATCATTTTGGATATCCAAATTTTTTTTTAGTTTTTGGAGGTGCATAAGGCAACTTGCTTAGTAAATTTTCATGTTAATGCGACATCCATCATCATCATCATTTTGGATGTCCAAAATTTTTTTTTGTTTTGGAGGGGCATAAGGCACCTTGCTTAGTAAATTTTCATGTTTATGTGATATCCATCATCATCATTTAAGATTTCCAATTTTTTTTTAGTTTTAGGAGGGGCATAAGGCAACTTACTAAGTAAATTTTAATGTTTATGCGACATCCATTATCATCATTTTGAGACGTCTCATTTTTTTTTGTTTTTTGTTTTTGGAGGGGTATAAGGCAACTTTCTTAGTAAATTCAATTTCGATACCCTCCTTAACATCTGCTTCCACTTGGATATCTCGTATGTTTGCTTTTTCCATTAAGACAACCTCTTTGATTGCTTGCGTATTCTCTTTGATCGAGTTTTCTACTTGAATATCCTTGTTGGTTGCATCTTTCCCTTTGATATCCTTTTTGACTGCTTTTTCTACTTGGATATCCTCTTTGAATGCTTTTTCCATTTTGATATCCTCTTTGATGTTTGCTTCTTCCACTTCGATATCCTCCTTGATTGCTTCTCCTACTTCAATAGCCATTTTGTTTGCTTTTTCCATTTTGATATCCTCTTTTATTGCTTCTTGCACTTCGATATCCTCCTTGATTTCTTCTCCTACTTCGATATACTCTTTGTTTATTTTTTCCATTTTGATATCCTCTTGGATAGATTTATCCACTTTGATAACCTCTTTGATTGCTTTTTCAAATTTAATATCCAGTTCGATGGCTTCGGTAACTTCGATATCTTATTTGATAGATTCTTCCACTTCCATATCTTCGTTGATAGCTTCTTAGACTACGATATCTACTTAACAAAATTATGATTTCTCTTAAAAAAACTTTAATCGCTCGTATCTTCTAAACGGAAGCAGATAGACATAGTTAACTTTTAAAAATGGCAATACAAATTTTTGATGTAATCCTTTTTTTTCATTGTCATCATCACTCTAAATAACCTATTTGATTTCTTCTTCCACTTCGGTATCATCTTTGATTGTGTTTTCTACTTTGATATCCTCTTTGATTGCTTCTTCCACTTCGATATCGTCTGTGATTGCGTCTTCTACTTCGATGGCCTCTTTGATTACTTCTTCCATTTGGATACCCTTTTTAATTTCTGCTTCCACTTAGATATCCCCTTTGATTGCTTCTTCCATTTAGATAACCTTTTTGATTACTTTATCCACTTGGGTATCCTCTTTGATCGCGTTTTCTACTTGGATATCCTTTTTGATTGCATCTTTCCCTTTGATATCCTTTTTGCCTGCTTTTTCTACTTGGATATTATCCTTGAATGCTTTTTCCATTTTCATACCCTCTTTGATTGCTTATTCAACTTTGAATTCATCTCAAAAAGTTAGGATTTTTTCCTAAAAAACTTTAATCGCTCGTATCTCCTAAACGGAAAGAGTGGCAAACTTTTACAAAATAATAATACAACGTTTTGGTAGAATTGTTATTTTATTATCATCATCGCCCTTGACATCCTGTTTGAATGCTTCTCTCACTTTGTTTTCCTCTTTGAATGCTTCTTTCACTTCGTTATCCTGTTTGAATACGTTTTCCTCTTCGATAATACTCATTGATTGCTTCTTCCACTTCGATATATTCAATGATTACTTCTTTATTTTTAATATCCTTTTTGATTGCTTCTTCCTTTTGTGAACTTATGTTGAAATCGTTTTTTTATTTTCATCATCGACCTTGGTAGGTATCCATTTTGATATCTTCTTTCATTTCGGTTTCTTTTTTGATCGTGTTTTCTACTTCAACATCCTCTTTGAATGCATATTCGACTTCGATATCGTCTTTGATTGCGTCTTCCACTTCAATGGCCTATTTGATTACTTCTTCCATTTCGATACCCTCTTTAATTTCTGCTTTCACTTGGATATCCCCTTTGATTGCTTTTTCTATTTAGATAACTTCTTTAATGGCTTTATCGACTTGGGTATCCTCTTTGGTCGCGTTTTCTAATTGGATATCTTTTTATTGCATCTTTACCTTTGATATCCTGTTTGACAGCTTTTTCTACTTGGATATCCTCTTTGAATGCTTTTTTCGTTTTAATATCCTCTTTGATGATTGTTGATTTCACTTAGACATCCTCTTTAATTGCTACTCCTACTTCGATATCTTCTTTGTTTGCTTTTCCCATTTTGATATCCTATTTGATTGCTTCTTCCACTTCGATTGCCTCCTTGATGTCTTTTCCTACTTCGATATCTCCTTTGATTGCTTCTTCCATTTAGATAACCTCTTTGATTGCTTTATCCACTTAGGTATCCTCTTTGATCGCGTTTTCTACTTGGATATCTTTTTTGATTGCATCTTTTTCTTTGATATCCTTTTTGACTGCTTTTTTCACTTGGATATCCTTTTTGCATGCTTTTGCCATTTTGATATCCTCTTTGATGATTGCTTCTTTCACTTCGATATCCTTTTTGATATTGCCTTTTCTTTATACAGAAAAACACGCGAGCTGCGAGCAGCTCGCGCACCACGCGACCTCTAGTTATATTATATACAACTGGATTACCACTCACTGACTCATTGACATCATTGTTCTCCCAGATGCCCCCTCGTAGGGTAGAAATGTTTGGTAGAATCGTATAGAGGGAGTTCCGATGAGTGGTGAATAAATCCTAAAGTACCCCTTTTGGCCCCCATTCGCTCCCATCCACCTCGTATCTCGGAAAGTATAAGTCTTAGATCATCAATGCTCTAAGGCATTAGCGTCAAAACTAATGTTGCTCAGGATATTTTTTATATCCGGATCCATTATAAAAATCGTCTTTCTTACAAAAAAAAAATTGTCCCATACAAAATATTTTTGTTCAAATACGGTACACCGTATATTTAGTTTGCCGTAACTTTCTTACTGTTTTTGTAGTGAGCCAAACGGCTTGTGGTTACTTTAAAATTTATTTTACTGTAATTTCATTTATTGGCGGAGGGGCATGAGATAACTAAATTTTCAAGTTTATTCGACATCCATCATCATCATCATTTTGGAAGTTCAAATTTTTTTATTTTTTTTAGTTTTTGGAGGGACATAAGGCAACTTGCTTAGTAAATTTTCATGTTTATGCGGCATCCATCATCATAATTTTGGACGTCCAAATTTTTTTTTTAGCTTTTGAAAGGGCCTAAAGCAATTTGCTTAGTAAATTTTCATGTTTACGCGACATCCATCATTATCATCATTTTAATTTCCAATTTTTTTTGTTTTTAGGGGGGCATAAGGCAACTTACTAAGTAAATTTTAATGTTTATACGACATCCATCATCATCATCATTTTGGATCTCCAATTTTTTTTTTCGTTTAGTTTTTGGACGGGCATAAGGCAACATGCTTCGTCAATTTTCAATTTTTGCGACATCCATTATCATCATTTTGAGACTTCCCAATTTTTTTAGGTTTTTCTTTTTGGAGGGGTATAAGGCAACTTTCTTAGTAAATTAAATTTCGATACCCTCTGTAATTTCTGCTTCCTCTTGTATATCCCTTTTTTGTTGCTTCTTCCATTTAGATAACCTCTTTGATTGCTTGGGTGTCCTCTTTGATCGCGTTTTATACTTGGATATCCTTTTTGATTGCATCTTTCCCTTTGATATCCTTTTTGACTGCTTTATCCTTTTTGATGATTGCTTCTTCCACTTCAATATCCTTCTTGATTTCTTTACGTACTTCGATTTCCTCTTCGTTTACTTTTTCCCTTTTGATATCCTCTTTGATTGCTTCTTCACTTCGATATCCTTCTTGATTGCTTCTCCTACTTCGATGTCTTCTTTGATACCCTTTTCCATTTTTATATCCTCTTTGATAAATTCTTTCACTTTGATAACCTCTTTGATTGCTTCTTCCAATCGATATCCTTTTTGATTGTTTTTTTAAATATAATATCCTATTCGATTGCTTCGTTAACTTCGATATCTTATTGGATATTTTTTTTATTCCTTATTGATACTTTAAATGTAGGATACTAGGAAACGTCACAGCAGAATACATTATAAAGAAACTTTAACAGTATCACTATTAATACCTAAAATATAGGTAGGTACAATCAAAAAAAATATTATTCACACGTACTAAAGTATGTGCTAAAGTCATCAGCTAGTGCTTCGTCAATATCATAATATGATTTATACAATAATAACTTTCTAATTTTAAAATTATATTCCTTACAATCTAAATTTCTTATAACTAAAGGTAACTTATTAAATAATTTTATGCTTAGGCATAAAAAGCTTTTATTTATTTAGTCAAGCCTGTGTGATGGAACAATAATATTGTTTTTATTACGTGTATTTTTTTTTTTATTTATTTAACAAAAAGTTACATACATAAACATACATAAAGCACTGTAAAACCTTAAAGGTTTGTCTCGGTGCTTAAGACACTCGAGTCGCTACACATTATTTAAATAGGTACTTATAAACCCCGTCACCCTAAAAGTATGTAGGTAGGTACGCAAACATAGTAAGTCGGCGGCGGCAATCATAATTACAAGATTATTATTGTAACTATGTATGTCTTTGTTTTCTTTGAAATCGTCAATATGTAATTTAGCATAAATTAAATTTTGAAAAATATATTCACCAGTAAATGTCAAAATATCTAATTCCCTAAATCGTGGTCTACAAGAGTCTAATTTATCAATTTGCAATATAAATCGTATTGCTCGCTTTTGCAACAAAAACACTCTATTTGACTGTGATGCATTTCCCCAGGCAATTCTTCCACTTTGATATCTTCGTTAATTGCTTCTTCGACTACGGTATCGTCTAACCAAAATTATGATTTTTCTTAAAAAACTTTAATCGCTCGTATCTTCAAAACGGAAGCATATAAGCATAGTAAACTTTTACAAAATGGTAGTACAAATTTTTTGGTGGTATCGTTTTTTATTGTCATGATCAACCTTGATATCCTTTTTGATTTCTTCTTCCATATATCATTTTTGATCGTGTTTTCTACTTCGATATCTTCTTTGATTGCTTCTTCCACTTCGATATCGTCTTTGATTGTGTCTTCCACTTCGATGGCCTTTTTTATTACTCCTTCCTATTCGATACCCTCTTTAATTTCTGCTTCCACTTGGATATCCCATTTGATTGCGTCTTCCATTTAGATAACCTTTTTGATTGCTTCATCCACTTGGGTATCTTTTTTGATCGCGTGTTTTACTTGGGTATCATTTTTGATTGCATCTTTCCCTTTGATATCCTTTTTGACTGATTTTTACTTTTGGATACCTTCTTTGAATGCTTTTTCCCTTTTGATATTCTTTTTGATGATTACTTCTTCCACTTCAATATCGTTCTTCATTGCTACTCCTACTTCGATATCCTCTTTGTTCGCTTTTTCCATTTTGATATCCTCTTTGATTGCTTCTTCCACTTTAATATCCTCCTTCATTGCTTCTCCTTCTTCGATATCCTCTTTGTTTGCTTTTTCAATTTTAATATCCTCTTTGATAAATTCTTCCACTTTGGTAACCTATTTGATTGCTTCTTCCACATCAATATCCTCTTTGATTGCTTTTTTAAATTTAATATCCTATTCGATTGCTTCGTTAACTTCGACATCTTATTTGATAGATACTTCCACTTCTATATCTTCGTTGATTGCTTCGTCGACTACGATATACTCTTAACAAAGTTATGATTTCTCTTAAAAAAAATATAAATCGCTCGTATCTTCGAAACGGAAGCAGATAGACATAGTAAACTTTTAAAAATGGTAGTACAAATTTTTGGAGGAATTGTTTTTTATTGTCATCATCGACCTTGTTAGGTATCTTTTTTTATTTCTTCTTACACTTCGGTATCTTCTTTGATCGTGTTTTCGATTTCGATATCCTCTTTGAATGCGTCTTTTACTTCGATGGCCTCTTTGATTACTTCTTCTATTTCGATACCCTTTTTAATTTCTGCTTCCACTTGGATATCCTCTTTAATTGCTTCTTTCATTTAGAAAACCTCTTTAATAGCTTCATCTACTTGGGTATCCTCTTTGATCGCGTTTTTTACTTGTATATCTTTTTTGATTGCATCTTTCTCGTTGATATCCTTTTTGACTGCTTTTTCCACTTGGATATTTTCTTTGAAAGCTTTTTTCCATTTTGATATCCGCTTTGATGATTGTTGCTTCCACTTTGATATCCTCCCTGATTGCTTCTCCTACTTCAATATCCTCTTTGTTTGCTTTTTCCATTTCGATATCCTCTTTGATTGCTTCTTCCACGTCGATATCATCTTTGATTGCTTTTTTAAGTTTAATATCCTATTCGATTCCTTCGTTAACTTCGATATCTGGTTTAAAAGATTCTTCCGCTTCGATATTTTTGTTGATTGCCTCTTCGACTACGATATCCTCTTAACAAAATTATGATTTCACTAAAAAAACTTTAATTTCTCGTATCTTCTAAACTAAACGGAAGCAGTTAGACATAGTAAATTTTTAAAAATGGTAGTACAAATTTTTAGTGGAGTCGTTTTTTTATTGTCATCATTGACCTTGATAGGTATCCTTTTTGATTTTTTCTTTCACTTCGGTATCTTCTTTGTTCGTTATTTCAACTTCTATTACCTCTTTAATTGCTTACTCCACTTCGATATCGTCTTTGATTGCGTCTTCCACTTCGATGGGCTCTTTGATTACTTCTTCTATTTTGATACGTTCTTTAATTTCTGCTTCCACTTGGATATCATCCTTGATTGCTTCTCCTACTTCGCTATCTCCTTTGATTGCTTCTTCCATTTAGATAACCTCTTTGTTTGCTTCATCCACTTGGATATCCTCTTTGATCGCGTTTTCTACTTGGATATCCTAATTGATTGCATCTTTTCCTTTGATATCCTCCTTGATTGCTTCTCCTACTTCGATATCCTCTTTGTTTGCTTTTTGCATTTTGATATCCTCTTTGATAGATTCTTTCACTTTGATAATCTCATTGATTGCTTTGTCATCTTCGATATCCTCTTTGATAGCATTTTTCTTCGAAATCCTGTTTGGTTGCTTTTTTTACTTCGATATCCTCTTTAATTTCTTCTTCTACAAACAGAAAAACACGTGAGCTGCGAGCAGCTCGCGCACTACGCGACCTCTAGTTATATTATATATAGCTCGATTACAACTCACTCACTAATTGACTGACTCATTGACATCCTTGCTCTCAGATGCCCTTTCGTAGGGTAGAAATGTTTGGTGGATTCGTATTGAGGGAGTTCCGATGAGTTGGGAATTAATGCTTAAGTCCCCCTTTTGTCCCCCATTCTCTCCCATCTACCTTGTATCTCGGAAAGTAAGTCTTAGAGCATTAGCGCCAAAACGAATGTTGCTCAGGACATTTTTTTATATCCGGATTAGGGTTTCGGATTTCCCGGGTTTTTTTCGTTCCCGGGAACCGGGAATAATATTTTTAATTTCCCGGGAATACCGGGAGACCGGGAAATTTTTAAAGTCCTTAATTTAGTTTTTTTTAACTACAAAAAGTCAAGAAAACACATAATGGATTAAATAAGCTATGTATTTGACTCAGAAATAATTATTTCTTCTTAATAACATTTTTGATCGATCATAAACAGAGGTAGTATAATAGAAACTTAATTATTTGTTTCAGGCATGCAAAATCAAACTTATAATATAAAACTTCTTAGCACACACAATGATATAAACGTAATATAAACGGAGTAATTAAGTATTGAGAAACGCTCTTATAATAACCAACAAACTTTGCCATCGATGTGTGGCGGCTTTACAAGAGTAGATAAAGTATTATACGTAACTGCACATCATTAAGGTATGTAAACACGAGAGTAGTTTATCAAAAGTAGCGTGACCGATTTTAATTTAACCATAAAATGATTCGAGTGTTTAAATACCTTAACTCTATGCAGCAGTTACGTATAATATTTTATTTACTCTCTTACAGCGGCCACACATCGTTGGCAAAATTTAACTTATGCCCTTATTATGTAACAGTCACGTAAACCATTATTTCAGTTTAAGTCTTAAATTATTTCATAAAGTAATACTTAAGAAAAACTAAAGAGCTGAGTGATTTATCGCTTAATCGGCTTCTAATTTTAGTAGCAAAATTTCCCGATACTGAAAATGTACGTTCGCTTTCGGTGGATGTAGACATGATCGTGCGCAGAGCGTTGTATAGCAGTTCCAAATTAGGTGTCCGTTTACCAGAAGAGATGTATAGATCGAAGTCTTTCTTCGGTCTAGGAAATCGAGTTCGTGATGGAGGAGTGCCTTTGAAAACATTTTGAATAGCGTCTTGAAGTTCTTCAGCAAAACTAATGCCTCTTTTTTGCGTCTCAGCAACAGCATGAAGCGATTCTTCCGGGCTCGATTCAGATTCTGACTTTTCTGGAAATAATCGGCGAAATAGCTTCTCAGCATAGCGTATTATTATTTCTTTAGTTTCAACACTTTGTGATAAGTATTCATTGCGTCTAATTGTTGGGTTTTGAAGAAAAAGCGTTAAGGTATATAGAGTAGAATCCCTCCTCTCACTTATTCTTTGCGTTAAGAAATCTGAAAACTCTAAAGCAATAGGTGACTCCAACTTTTTCAGTCTTACTAGAAGTGTCGTAATGATAGCTTCACAGATCAAGATATCTGCTTTTCGGGAGCTCAGTGCTTCAACTGCTAATTTGATGGGATTTAAAATTTTAAGTAA
This sequence comes from Philereme vetulata, assembly GCA_918857605.2. Classification (NCBI taxonomy): domain Eukaryota; kingdom Metazoa; phylum Arthropoda; class Insecta; order Lepidoptera; family Geometridae; genus Philereme; species Philereme vetulata. Next base: position 4,794,181 of record OU975482.1, read on the forward strand.
ATCCTCTAAAACAGCCAAGTTCTCTTCGTGCCATAAATTTGCGGTATCTAAATCAATCAAAGCTTTTTTGACACAGTTTTTAACTTCTACGAACCGGCTTATCATTGTTTCAATGCTGTTCCATCCCGTTTTAACGTCGCGACACAATGATTTTTCCCTGTTATGTTCTGATCTTACATATTCTTGAAGTTTCGCATTTTTTAATGGACTTCTGCGAAACAAATTGACTATGGTTCGTGTATCTTTCAGTACTTTCTTCAGATCTGGTCGGTTATCATGGTTTCCTATTTCCACCGCTGATTGTACTAATTCTTGATCACAATCGTCGTATGAGTCGAAGTCGGAGACGTCGGAGTCTGATTCTTCGGAATCCGTTTTACTTTCTTTGGTGGTCTTTTCTCTATAAAGAACATCTGTCACCGCCAAATGAATAGCATGATTCATACATAATACCATTTCTGCTGGACTTTCGCGGCCAAACTTTTTCATCACATTTGGACCATCACTTGTCACGGCTACAATGTCTCTTTCGAAGTTTATTCCAAATTCCGTCAGGACTGTATCAACAATTCTTCTCATCTCTTGTGCTCCACATTTCCCCGGTATGTATATCAAACCCAAATTATACACTTTTCCATCTCCGCTGTGTAAGTTTATGTTGAAATAGCGTCTATTTCTGATACTGGTCCATTCATCGAGCGTGATACTGAGCCGTCCATGATTTTTCACGTGTTCATTTAAGATTTTCTTGATATCTTGCTTTTTTTCTTCAGCAAATTCTACAATTATCTTCATAACCTGCGACTCGCATTTTGGAATATTTAGGCCAGCTTGTGAAACAAGGCTTCGAATCACTTCACTGTGCGTGATCATCCGAATCGAAAGTCCATCACTAGATGCCAACTTCGAGACGATTTCAGCAATACTATAGGGCTTCTTGATATGTTCAACTATAGAAGTCTGTGTTATGTGGCTCTTCCTGTTTTTTGGTGGTTGTGGTGAACTTGTGGAGGTACTTGGTGCCGGTGAAGATGCCAACGCCCGTGTTGTTTCAGAGGACGCTTCATTAGGTTGATCTTTTAAATTTATGCTATGCACCATTAACAAATGCCTTGCAAGTCCACTGGTCGATGAGCCTTTACAACTCAATATTTTTGGACAGCGATTACATTGTGCTTTATCTAACCCTTTTTTCTTGAAATGATTCCATACTTCGGATAAAAGTCGACCTTCCATGTTGACCTATAACAAGTTGAAAATATTAAATGTACTTATTGTATATGTAGTAAATTTGAATTGACAAAACAATCAATTCGACAGGGTTTACTTACCAGAGTTTCAACACACACACAAACTTTCACTAACAAAGAGATATTACCGGCGAACGAATGCCAAATGTCACTTAATTTAATGGGCACGGACACCACACTGCGCTGCGCGTCACTGAATGGTCGGTCGATCTGATAAAACAACAGAACCAGTTTGTTTAGTTACACTTAAATGCGCAAGGTGAAGGGGGAGGGGAAGGGCGCAGACAAAGAAACTTAAATATTATAGGTATGCATAATTAAGCAAAAAGATCGTTATCGAAATTGCACAGCACCTGCGTAAAAACAAAGAAGAGCGAATATAATAGAGAGAATGAAACAAAGAAATGCAAATAGGTGTTATCTAGTTTTTTCTGACAGTTCTATAAAGACAAAACAAAGGAAAAACATTTTTTTCCCCTCGAAAAATTACCACGAAACTACTCATCTGCAAAGTGATGGCTGGCTGACAAGCTGTAGAAAAATTTGAAAGGTTTTTTTAAGAACAACATTGAGTTTAATATGACTATAAAATACAAAGTTTTAGACCTATCACATACTTTTGAAAATTCCCGGGAATTCCCGGGAAATCAGAACTTTTTCCCGGTTCCGGGAATTACATTTTTACCGGGATTTCCCGATTCCCGGGACCCGGGAACGAAACCCTAATCCGGATCTATGAAAAAAAATAATCTTTCATACAAAAAAAAAATTGTTCCGTACAAAATATTTTTTTGTGAATACCGTACACCGTATATTTCGTTTGCCGTAAGTTTCTTACTGGTTTCGTACGGAGCCAAACGGCTTGTAGGTACTATAAAATTTATTTTACTGCAATTTTATTTATTGGTGGAGGAGCATGAGATATCTATATTTTCAAGTTTATTCGATATCCATCATCATAATTTTGGAATTCCATTTTTTTAGTGTTTGGAGGGGCATAAAGCAACTTGTTTGTTGTAGCTTAGTAAATTTCCATGTTTATGATTGCTTCTACCACCTCGATATCGTCTTTGATTGCTTCTTTCACTTCGTTTTCGTCTTTGAATGCTTCTTTTTCTTCTTCCATTTCGATATCCTCTTTGATTGCTACTGCCACTTTGATATCGTCTTTGACTGCTTCTTCCACTTTGATATCATTTTATATTGCTTTTTAAATTTAATATCCTATTCGTTTGCTTCGTTAAATTCGATATCTTATTTGATAGATTCTTCCAGTTCGATATCTTTGTTGATTGCTTTTTCCACTACGATATCCTCTCAACAAAATTATGATTTTTCTTAATAAAACTTTAATTGCTCGTATCTTCTAAACGGAAGCAGTTAGGCATATAAAGTTTACAAAATGGTACTACAAATTTATGGTAGAATTGTTTTTTATTGTACTCATCGATCTTAATAGGTATCCTTTTTCATTTCTTTTTTCACTTCGGTATCTTCTTTGATCGTGTTTTCTACTTCGGTGTCCTCTTTGAATGCTTATTCCAATTCGATATCGTCTTTGAATGCGTCTTTCACTTGGATTCTCTTTTATTGCTACTTTCACTTCGATATTGTCTTTGACTGCTTCTTCCACTTCGATATCCTCTTTTATTGCTGTTTTAAATTTAATATCCTATTCGATTGCTTCGTTAACTTCGATATCTTACTTGATAGATTCTTCCACTTCGATATCTTTGTTGATTGCTTCTTCCACTACGATATCCTCTCAACCAAATTATGATTTTTCTTAATAAAAATTTAATTGCTTGTATCTCCTAAACGGAAGCAGTTAGAAATAGTAAAGTTTACAAAATGGTAGTAAAAATTTTTGGTGGAATCGTTTTTTATTGTCATCATCGATCTTGATATGTATCCTTTTTGATGTCTTCTTTCACTTCAGTATCTTCTTTGATCGTGTTTTCTACTTCGGTATCCTCTTTGAATGCTTATTCTAGTTCGATATCGTCTTTGAATGCGTCTTCCACTTGGATATTCTCTTTTATTGCTACTTTCACTTCGATATCGTCTTTGACTGCTTTTTCCACTTCGATATCCTTTTATATTGCTTTTTTAAATTAAATATCCAGTTCGATTGCTTCGTTAAATTCGATATCTTATTTGATAGATTCATCCACTTCGATATCTTTGTTAATTGCTTTTTCCACTACGATATCCTCTCAACAAAATTATGATTTTTCTTAAAAAAAATTAATTGCTTGTATCTCCTCAAAGTTTAACGGTAGTGTTTAGATATTAGAGATAAATGAAACTAAATTTGATTTCTGTACATATAATTATAAAAACAAGAGAAGTCGGTAGAGCGAGTAGGTTCGTTTGATTCTATTTCCTATACATGTGGCAAGATAAACAGAGGTTAATCACAAATGACTTGGTTTACGGTGAATATATACATAGATTAGAGATTTACAGGTTACAGATTTATAGATTATAGATTAAATATTTTACATTGAAGGTAGTATAGACAGACGCTGGCCTGAGGAGCTTAGAGTATTAGGGCTTATGGCCTATAGTACAGCAATTACAGAACGTTGAGCATCTGGTCCAACAGATTTGTCTTAATTTAAATAAGTAAGCGCCATCTGACGTTAGCGTCCGAAAAGAGAGAGAGGAAGATTACTTGGGTTTGACCCGGATAAAATAATGGAATAAATACACCTCGTGTTATTTTCGTCGAACGTCCCTGGCGCCTGCTCTGAGAGATGGAGTGGGCTTGAGCCGGGTGGTAGACCTTGTGAGCAGGCGTGGTCCCTGGTGTTTGTCAAGGCAGCTAGCAGGACGCTTGGCGAACGAGCTCGTGGCGGTAGGCTTGGTGTGAAAGCGTGGTTCAGCCAGCAGGGTGACGGAAGAAACACCACGCTTCTCGACGGCTCCGGTGTTCGGTTTTAACGTGCGTCAAGGTGTAGATATCTAGCAGTAATTCAGAAAGATCAGCAGCCAAGACCGTGAATTGACTTCCCGACTTGAGAGTAACACGAATTCACAATAAAAAGAAACGGGAATTACTGTCCAAAGAATAAGTTTGTAGCACGTAGATCAGAAGTTTCACAGTTGAGTCCAGGCGTTGAAAAGAGAGCGAGCACAGACAACACTGTCCTTTTATACCCGATAACAAACTACCGGCCTTATTAATTATTAAAATCGAATATGTTCTAAAGGCTTCTAGAAATAGCTGATGCAATTACTTTTCGTGATCCCATATAGAAAAATCTGACACTATGTGTTGTCACTCAAGACAAAGTTTAATGTTTCCATCAGTTTTGCTTCAGTCAAAGACATTAATTGAATTCGGCCTTTTATTATTTAAAATTTTATTTATATTTTGTTTCTAATTAGAAAAGGATTATTTAATTTAGTAAATAAAGATGTTTTAATAATTTAAATTGATTATAAATCAATAAAAATAAGTAGTGGATTTCCACAAGATACATGCAACGCAATCTGCTGTAAACTTGGCAAACTACGTTGAGAAGACGCTTGGATTTCGATATTTGCGAATCGAGTGTTTGGGCAGTGAGTACGCCGCCATACCGCTAGATGTCGTGGTCTGTTGTTTGTATATGAGTGTAATGGTATATTGTTTTATTGTTTATAAGTGTAAATGTAAAGTTGAGTGAAAGATGTAACGCGACATAAAATTGTCTCGTTACAATACCTCCCTAGTTGAGGAAAAAAAAACAAAAGGAAGGAGAAAAAATGATTTAAAGGGATAAGGAGAAAATAAAAAAAATTCTTGAGGTGGCAACTGACTAAAAGAGTAGGCAGCACAATGCTCACCCCAACAGACATAAGAAAAAAAAACAAAAAAAAAACAAGTGAAGCTTGTAGAGGAAGGTAAGTTTAAGTGATGAAACTGTGAAGTGTATTGATAAATAAAGTAAGGATATGAAGGACGAAAAATAGGATGAGAGAGGAGAGATGATAAATATGTTGATGTATTAAATATATTACATGCCAAAGGTTTGGTCTACATAGATAAATATTATATAAACTGTTGTTTACATAAACATACATACTTTGTTATCGGTAGGTCTTACTTACAGTCGGTACTGTGCGCCTTTCCGAAGTAAGAATAGTGTGCGTATACTAGATACTATATAATATACATAGATAAATATAAGAAGTGCCAGGACTTATTTAAAGAGTTGCAGCCGCTCTGTATATATACATAGTGGTATAATATTATAATATACTACAATAAGAAAAGAATCTAATTATTGATTAAAACGGGTATTTATCGCGTATGTACCTTTTTTATTTGTTATCCCGACGTTTCGGCTGTGTTGCAACAGTCATGGTCTCGGGCTGACTGAAAGGTACATACGCGATAAATACCCGTTTTAATCAATAATTATGTACAGTGATCGCGAAAGTTTGAAAGAAAAGAATCGTTTGTTTAGGCTTATTTTTACAGAGTAAAGAATCCGCTCTGGGTGTTTTAGGCTTTTGTGTGAGAGTCACCACCCGCCCTTATGATAATAAATATTGTTATATAAATATAGACATACATAGTTATAAACAAACATAGATATAAAATAAAGTACATGTAGTAATATTTATATGGGATGGGAACTTATGAATAAGAGTAGGATTATGAGGGAGGGGTGGGGAAGTTGGTCAGGATAAGGAATAAGGGTGTAGGAATTGGATCTGTTAGTCGCCTTCTACAACACGCCAGGGGAGAGCGATAGTCTTATTCTAGTTCCGAGAACTATACGGGGAGAAGTAGAATTAGGAGGAATGGGTGGGGGAGGGAGGTAGTTGGTTAGGATGAGATATAAGGATGGAGAATGGATCTGTTAGTCGCCTTCTACGACACGCCAGGGGAGAGCGATAGTCTTATTCTAATCCCGAGAACTATACGGGGAAAGTAGAATTAGGAGGAATGGGTGGGGGTAGTTGGTTAGGATAAGGTATAAGGATGGAGAATGGATCTGTTAGTCGCCTTCTACGACACGCCAGGGGAGAGCGATAGTCTTATTCTAAGGCCGAAAACTATACGGGGAAAGTAGAATTAGGAGGAATGGGTGGGGGTAGTTGGTTAGGATAAGGTATAAGGATGGAGAATGGATCTGTTAGTCGCCTTCTACGACACGCCAGGGGAGAGCGATAGTCTTATTCTAAGCCCGAGAACTATACGGGGAGAGTAGAATTAGGGGGAATGGGTGGGGGTAGTTGGTTAGGATAAGGTATAAGGATGGATAATGGATCTGTTAGTCGCCTTCTACGACACGCCAGGGGAGAGCGATAGTCTTATTGGAAGCCCGAGAACCATACGGGGAAAGTAGGGTTAGGAGGAATGGGTGGGGGTAGTTGGTTAGGAAAGGGTTATAGGATGGAGAATGGATCTGTTAGTCGCCTTCTACGACACGCCAGGGGAGAGCGATAGTCTTATTCTAAGCCCGAGAACTATACGGGGAGAGTAGGATTATACAAGGAGAGAAATGTGTTAATGTGGATTATGAACTAATTTTGAGGAGCTATAAACTTTAGTATGTCCTTTATGTGCCAAGTGTCTAAGTCCTTGGAAGTGTGAAAGTCTTGAAGAATGTAGGTAAGAGGAGAGATTTTCCGTTTGATTATGCATTTTGTAAATTTTGGTGCTAGTTTTGCAGTGAAGAATTTAGCAGCATCAGAAAGGGGATAATCTCTCTTCCATACCGTTTGTCCTTCAGAGTATTCGACGTCACGCCTATTCTTGTTGTAGTTCATTTTACATTTGGAGTATGCCTGTGCCATGTGTTTATGTACTGTTGTGAATATGTCCCTGAGATGAGTGAGGTTGGATGCATATGAGGACCTGTCAGTGAATATAATGTCTTCCTCTTTTAAAGGAGTAGTAGGGTACCAATCGCCAGAGAGAATAGCTTCACGACCGTGATTTAGAAAATATGGGCTAACCAGTGGCTTCACTTACTGATGTGTTTATAGCGACTTCGATTTTCGATAATTCCTCAGCCCACTTTCTGTGATCACTGCCGACATAAGAGGCAATGGCCGTGACGATTACGCGATTGGTTCTTTCTGCTGGATTGTTTTGTGGCAAAAATCTACAGTTATAGAAGGAGTTAGGAACTGAATATTTCTTGACCAGATCTTTCATAGCATTCGAGATGTATTGAGGACCATTATCCATTACGATGGTGGCCGGCACTCCGTATTTTAAGAAGATGTTGTTCTCAATTAGTGATACAACAGTTTTCGCTAGAGAGTTTCTCATAGGAAATATACATGTGTATTTGGTGAAAACGTCTGTGACAACTAGAATGAACTTGTAGCCCTGGTAAGAGCGAGGTAGCGGTCCCAGGATATCAGCGGATATCATTTGAAAGGGACATTGGACTCTTTTGGGGTTTTTCATTAACCCCGGAGGACCTTCGTTAGTACTCTTGTGGGCTAAACAAATTTGGCAGTTCTTTACATAGTTTCTTACATCTTTATGTAAAGATGGCCAGTAATAGGACTGAGTGAGACGTTTTAAAGTTTTATACACACCAAGGTGTGCAGCGGTGGGATGATCATGACATTTAGAGAGTATGTCTTGTCGTCCCTCGACTGGGATGACCAGTTTTAGTTCACAGTCAGAAGAGAGCGGGTTAGAGTTTCTAACTCGTTTATAGAGACGGTCGGAGATCGTCGACCAGTCTGGGAATCTGAGAGGAGACGCCTTGACGTCTTGGAATTTCTTTAAGTACCAAGAATTCTTAGTAGGAGAGGGTGCTTGAGAGGTAACGTCCGTAGAAGTGACGTTCACGGGGAAAGAGCGTGAGAGAGCGTCGGCCAGGGCATTATCAGATCCCTTACGATACTCAATATTTAGTTTATACTGAGATAACCGAACCGCGCATCTTGCAAGTCTACCAGTTGGTGACTTGAGGCTAACTAGCCATTTTAGGCTACTATGATCAGTATAGACCGTAGTAGGGAAAGGGGAACCTTCAATGTAGCCTCTGAATTTTTCAAGGGCGAAAATCAGGGCATTTAGTTCCTTTTCAGTGGCTGTGTGATTCTTCTCAGGTTTACTGAGAGAATGGCTAGCAAAAGCAACAGGGTGCTCTTTTCCGTCTTCAAAAACCTGAGAAAGAACACAACCAAGTCCTGAGTCAGAAGCATCAGTCGAGATGATGAAAGATTTAATGAAATCAGGGATAGAAAGAATAGGGGCTGAAACCAATAGTTGTTTGATTTCATTGAAGGCACAGAGGGCTGCGTCAGAGAATTGATAGCGTTGTCCTCTGGGCAGTTTCTTCACCAATTGGTTGATGGGAGAGACCACTTTAGCGAAGTTATTAATGAAACGCCTATACCAAGAGGCCATACCAAGGAAACGTCTCACCTCCTTTTGAGTATTAGGGTAGTCTAAGATTGCCTTGACCTTATCGCTATCAGTCCGCAGGCCAAACCTATCCACAACAAAACCTAGGAACTTTAGGGATGGTCTACAAAAGACAGACTTTTCCAGGTTAATTGTGAGACCTACTTCTTCTAATCTTTTGTGTACCCTTTTAAGAAGGTCTAGGTGGTTCTGGAATGTAGAGCTCATCAGGATGATGTCGTCCACGTATGTGCATAGGCGTCCTTCAAATTCAGGGCCAAACACCTTGTCCATCAGTCTCATCATCCTAGCGCTAGAGTTTACCAACCCGAATGGTATCCTACAGAAATGAAACGCTCCTAGGCCCAGGATGGAGAAACTAGTTTTTTCCCGAGACGCTATGTTCAGATTCAATTGGAAAAAGGCATTTTTCAAATCAATAGTAGACAGGAATTTAGCGTTGTTGAGTGAGTCTAGCATGTCTTGTATTCGAGGCATCGGATAGGTATCGATTTTGGTTATGCTGTTCAGTTTTCTACTGTCTAGACATAGCCTTAAGTCTCCATTTGCCTTTGGTACAACTAACAGAGGGGAGTTCCAAGGTGAGTTGCTCTTCTCTATTATTCCCAGCTTTAGCATGTCATTGATTTGAGTCTCTACTTGCTTTCTATAGTGGACTGGTATAGGGTAGTACTTTTGTCTGATGAGGACGTGATCTCCCGTATCGATGACATGTTCTTCGAGAGTGGAGAGATCTAGCCTTTCAGAAGTGGCTGAAATTGCTTTAAAGTTGTTTATTACAGAGTCCAATTTTGCTTTTTCGTTATCGGACAGGTCCACATAAAATTGTAACGGTAGTGTTTAGATATTAGAGATAAATGAAACTAAATTTGATTTCAGTACATATAATTATAAAAACAAGAGAAGTCGGTAGAGCAAGTAGGTTCGTTTGATTGTATTTCCTATACATGTGGCAAGATAAACAGATGTTAATCACAAATGACTTGGTTTACGGTGAATATATACTTAGATTAGAGATTTACAGGTTACAGATTTATAGATTATAGATTAAATATTTTACATTGAAGGTAGTATAGACAGACGCTGGCCTGAGGAGCTTAGAGTATTAGGGCGTATGGCCTATAGTACAGCAATTACAGAACGTTGAGCACCTGGTCCAAAAGATTTGTCTTAATTTAAATAAGTGGGCGCCATCTAACGTTAGCGTCAGAAAAGAGAGAGGAAGATTACTTGGGTTTGACCCGGATAAAATAATGGAATAAATACACTTCGTGTTATTTTCGTCGAACGTTCCTGGCGTTTGCTCGGAGAGATTGAGTGGGCTTGAGCCGGTTGGTAGACCTCGTGGGCAGGCGTGGTCCCTGGTGTTTGTCAAGGCAGCTAGCAGGACGCTTGGCGAACGAGCTCGTGGCGGTAGGCTTGGTGTGAAAGCGTGGTTCAGCCAGCGTGGTGACGGAAGAAACACCACGCTTCTTGACGGCTCCGGTGTTCGGTTCCGGTGTCTGAGGCTGAGCAGGAATAAGTGAGTTCCTGAACCCTGGTAATAAAATCCAAGACACAAGAATGTCCGTCGAAAGTGATTCCCCATTTTAGGATAGCCGAGTTTCTCGTTAGCTGATAAGAGTTTTAGGAGGGTATTTTTAGTGAGAGATGAGGGCGGGACTGTCTCTCAGAACCGATACTCAATTGTACCCGCTCACACACATCATTTACCCGGAGGTGAGTGTGTGGTGAGGGTTGGTCATCATATGAGACGGGTAGTGTGGACGGAGAGGGGTCACGGCTAGCGAGAGGAGCTAGGCTATCCCTGAGGTTACGGGCCTCTTCCAAAAGAACTCGTCTACGTTCGGTGTGTTCGTCGGTCCTGGTCACTAATCTGGTCAATCTGGATATTATATGAGACAACCTTGTCTGACATTTGTGCTTACGGAAAGATGTTTTTGAATCTATGGACTGTTTGAGGTCGGTTAACTTCACGGTGCATACCTGTAAGTGCTTCGCCACATCAAGCGACATGTGGAATACGGCGTCGGTCTCCGCAGATGGTGAGGCCGGATTCTCCGCGAGAAGCGTGGTGAGTTCTACTGCCGTTGCCATGTCGTCGAAGTGTATGCCACGTCGCCGCAACTCAAACTCCACTTCATCTCTCCGAAGCATGGTCCAGAAGTCGGTTCTTAGAGACATGTTTTTGTCCTGGAATTGATATAAATCACAGTTTAACTAGTTCTATATTAAGATGTTGTTAGTGCGCTGCAATTAATATATTATTAGTTATTAATATCCTACCGATAAACCAAGTACCACAAGGTTATAAGAAATTCCCGTTGGGTTGCCAATTGTAACGGTAGTGTTTAGATATTAGAGATAAATGAAACTAAATTTGATTTCAGTACATATAATTATAAAAACAAGAGAAGTCGGTAGAGCGAGTAGGTTCATTTGATTATATTTCCTATACATGTGGCAAGATAAACAGAGGTTAATTACAAATGACTTGGTTTACGGTGAATATATACATAGATTAGAGATTTACAGGTAACAGATTTATAGATTATAGATTAAATATTTTACATTGAATGTAGTATAGACAGACGCTGGCCTGAGGAGCTTAGAGTATTAGGGCTTATGGCCTATAGTACAGCAATTACAGAACATTGAGCACCTGGTCCAACAGATTTGTTTTAATTTAAATAAGTGGGCGCCATCTGACGTTAGCGTCAGAAAAGAGAGAGGAAGATTACTTGGGTTTGACCCGGATAAAATAATGGAATAAATACACCTCGTGTTATTTTCGTCGAACGTCCCTGGCGTTTGCTCGGAGATATGGAGTGGGCTTGAGCCGGTTGGTAGACCTCGTGGGCAGGCGTGGTCCCTGGTGTTTGTCAAGGCAGCTAGCAGGACGCTTGGCGAACGAGCTCGTGGCGGTAGGCTTGGTGTGAAAGCGTGGTTCAGCCAGCAGGGTGACGGAAGAAACACCACGCTTCTCGACGGCTCCGGTGTTCGGTTATTACGTGCGTCAAGGTGTAGATATCTAGCAGTAATTCAGAAAGATCAGCACCCAAGACCGTGAATTGACTTCCCGACTTGGAAGTAACACGAATTCACAATAAAAAGACACGGGAATTGCTGTCCAAAGAATAAGTTTGTAGCACGTAGATCAGAAGTTTCACAGTTGAGTCCAGGCGTGGAAAAGAGAGCGAGCACAGACAACACTGTCCTTTTATACCCGATAACAAACTACCGGCCTTATTAATTATTAAAATCGAATATGTTCTAAAGGCTTCTAGAAATAGCTGATGCAATTACTTTTTGTGATCCCATATAGAAAAATCTGACACTATGTGGTGTCACTCAAGATAAAGTTTGATGTTTCCATCAGTTTTGCTTCAGTTAAAGACACTAATTGAATTCGGCCTTTTATTATTTAAAATTTTATTTATATTTTGTTTCTAATTAAAAAAGGATTATTTAATTTAGTAAATAAAGATGTTTTAATAATTAAAATTGATTATAAATCAATAAAAATAAGTAGTGGATTTCCACAATATACATGCAACGCCATCTGCGGTAAACTTGGCGAACTACGTTGAGAAGACGCTTGGATTTCGATAATGCGAATCGAGTGTTTGGGCAGTGAGTACGCCGCCATACCGCTAGATGTCGTGGTCTGCTGTTTGTATATGAGTGTAATGGTATATTGTTTTATTGTTTATATGTGTAAATGTAAAGTTAAGTGAAGGATGTAACGCGACATAAAATTGTCACGTTACAAACGGAAGCAGTTAGACATAGTAAAGTTTACAAAATGATAGTACAAATTTTTGATGGAATTGTTTTTTATTGTCATCATCGATCTTAATAGGTATCCTATTTCATTTCTTTTTTCACTTCAGTATCTTCTTTGATCTTGTTTTCTACTTCGGTGTCCTCTTTGAATGCTTATTCCGATTCGATATCGTCTTTGAATGCGTCTTCCACGTGGATATTCTCTTTTATTGCTACTTTCACTTCGATATCGTCTTTGACTGTTTCTTCCACTTCGATATCCTCTTTTATTGCTGTTTTAAATTTAATATCCTATTCGATTGCTTCGTTAACTTCGATATCTTACTTGATAGACTCTTCCACTTCGATATCTTTTTTGATTGCTTCTTCCACTACGATATCCTCTCAATAAAATTATGATTTTTCTTAAAAAAAATTTAATTGCTTGTATCTCCTAAACGGAAGCAGTTAGACATAATAAAGTTTACAAAATGGTAGTACAAATTTTTGGTGGAATCGTTTTTTTATTGTCATTGTCGATCTTGATAGGTATCCTTTTTGATTTCTTCTTTCATTTCGGTATCTTCTTTGATCGTGTTTTCTACTTCGGTATCCTCTTTAAATGCTTATTCCAATTCGATATCGTCTTTGGTTGCGTCTTCCACTTGAATATTCTCTTTTATTGCTACTTCCACTTCAATATCGTCTTTGACTGCTTTTTTCACTTCGATGCCATCTTTTATTGCTTTTTTAAATTTAATATCCTATTCGATTGCTTCGTTAACTTCGATATCTTATTTTATAGATTCTTCCAATTCGATATCTTCGTTGATGGCTTCTTCCACTACGATATCCTCTCAACAAAATTATGATTTTTTTTAATAAAACTTTAATTGCTTGTATCTCCTAAACGGAAGCAGTTAGGCATAGTAAAGTTTACAAAATGGTAGAACCTATTTTTTGTAGAACCAATTTTTGGTGAAATCGTTTTTTGTTATCATCATCGATAGGTATCCGTTTTGATTGTTTCTTTCACTTCGGTATCGTCTTAGATTGCTTCTTCCACTTCGATATCGTCTTTGATTGCGTCTTCCTCTGCGATGGCCTCGTTGATTACTTCTTTCATTTCGATACCCTCTTTAATTTCTGCTTCCACTTATCTTCTTTGATCGTGTTTTCTACTTCGGTATTCTCTTTGAATACATATTCCAATTCGATATCGTCTTTGATTGCGTCTTCCACTTGGATATTCTCTTTTATTGCTATTTCCACTTCGATATCGCCTTTGACTGCTTTTTACACTTTGACATCCTTTTTATTGCTTTTTTATATTTAATATCCTATTCGATTGCTTCGTTAACATCGATATCTTATTTGATAGATACTTCCACTTCGATATCTTCGTTGATTGCTTCTTCCACTACGATATCCTCTCAACAAAACAATGATTTTTCTTAATATAACTTTAATTGCTTGTATCTCCTAAACGGAAGCAGTTAGGCATAGTAAAGTTTACAAAATGGTATAACCAATTTTTGGTCGAATCGATTTTTATTATCATCATCGCCCTTGATAGGTATCCGTTTTAATTTCTTCTTTCTTTTAGGTATCCTCTTTGATTGGTTCTTCCACTTCGATATCGTCTTTGATTGCTTCTTCCATTTAGATAACCTCTTTGATTGCTTCACCCACTTGGGTATCCTATTTGATCGCGATTTCTACTTGAATATCTTTTTGATTGCATCTTTTCTTTGGTATCCGTTTTGACTGCTATTTCCACTTGGATATCCTCTTTCTATGCTTTTTCCATTTTGATATCCTCTTTGATGATTACTTCTTCCACTTCGATATCCTCCTTGATTGCTTCTTCTACTTCGTTATCCTCTTTGTTTCTTTTTTCTATTTTGATATCCTCTTTGATAGATTCTTCTACTTTGTTAACCTCTTTAATTGCTTTCTTATTTTCGATATCCTCTTTGATTGCATTTCTCTTCGATATCCTGTTTGGTTGCTTTTTTCAGTTTGATATCCTTTTTGATTGCTTTTTCTATAAACAGAAAAACACGCGACTTTTAGTTATTATATTACATACAACTGGATTACCACTCACTGACTCATTGACATCATTGTTCTCCCAGATGCCCCCTCGTAGGGTAGAAATGTTTGGTAGGTTCGTATAGAGGAAGTTTCGGTGAGTTGGGAATAAATCCTAAAGTTCCCCTTTTGTCCTCCATTCGCTCCCATTCACATCGTATCTCGGAAAATAAAAGACTTAGAGCATTGGCGCCAAAACTAAAGTTGCTCAGGACATTTTGTTAAATCCGGATTTATTAAAAAAATCGTCTTTAATTCAAAAAAAAATTGTCCTATACAAAATATTTTTGTTGTGAATACCGTATTATTATTATTATATAAAATATACAACTGGATTACCACTCACTGACTCATTGACATCATTGTTCTCCCAGATGCCCCCTCGTAGGGTAGAAATGTTTGATAGGTTCGTATAGAGGGAGTTTTGGTGAAATGGGAATAAATCCTAAAGTTCCCCTTTTGTCTCCCATTCGCTCCCATCCAGCATAGAGCATTAGCGCCAAAACGAATGTTGCTCAGGACATTTTTTTATATCTATTAAAAAAAATCGTCTATCATACAAAAAAAAAATTGTCCCATACATAATATTTTTGTGCAAATACCGTACACCGTATATTTCGTTTGCCGTAACTTTTATACCGTTTTTGTAGGGAGCCAAACGGCTTGTGGGTACTATAAAATTTATATTACTGTAATTTTATTTATTGGTGGCAGAGCATGAGATAACTAAATTTTTAAGTTTATTCGACATCCATCATCATCATCATTTTGGACGTTAATTTTTTTTTAGTTTTGGAGGGGCATAAGGCAACTTGCTTAGTAAATTTTCATGTTTTTGCGACATCCATCATCATCATTTTGAGACGTCCCATGTTTTTAGAGATTTTGGTGGGGCATAAGGCAACTTTCTTAGTAAATTTTCAAGTATATGCGACATCTACAATGATCACTTTGAAACGTCCAATATTTTTTTTTAGTTTTTGTAGGGGCGTAAGGCAACTTTCTTAGTAAATTTTCAAGTTTATGCGACATCTACAAGGATCACTTTGAAATGTCCAATATTTTTTTTATGTTTTTGGATGGGCGTAAGGCACCTTTCTTAGTAAATTTTCAATTATATGCGACATCTACAAGGATCTGTTTAAAACGTTCAATATTTTATTTTTATTTTTTGGAGGGTTTAAGGCAACTTTCTTATTAAATTGTTATGTTTATTTCTTTGATTGATTGTTCCATTTCGATATCCTCTTTGATTGCTTCTTTTACTTCGATATCCTCCTTGATTGCTTCTCCTACTTCGAAATCATCTTTGTTTGTTTTTTTTCCATTTTGATATTGTCGTGATTTTGATTATTTTACTGTAAAAAGTTCTTTCTCGTAATGGCAACAAGACAGTTTAAGCCTTGTATTTTTATAAACTGGCAATAAAACGCGCTGGGGTGGGTCGAATGATTCATTTTCGCTTGACTTAAAAAGCCTCAACGAAGATGTCGCGAAGAGCCGACAGATCTTCGTTGGCGCTCGACAAGTTAACACGTTCTTAAAATAAGTAGGAACTGTATTAAATAAGTTAAAATTGTACCTGCATATTCTATCTTGCATTTTATACTTAATAAAGGAAAATTATTCCTAAGTTTATTTGTCTGTCTCCTTCAATCTACATCAAATCAGAAGCGGGATGAACCAAGGTACGTAAATATTTTATATGTTAGAAGTACCCACTTATATAATTTTATTTAATGTTACATATTTACTAGAATTATTTTTAAACGAACATAGTGATCGGGATTGACTTTACGATTACGGTAACATTACTTAAAATATAGGTACCTACATTATTTTATTTTAGTTGAATGTTTGTTCGCATGGACCGGTCGGGATTAAACCGAGACTATCCGGCCGTGCTTACTTATTTCAATTGGTAGAATGGATGGTGCCTGTAATACGAAAAATTTTTACGCTTCCATTTTGTGAAATGCTAGACTGATTTTGCTAGCACGGGCCGGTCGGAATCATTCCGAGACTATCTGGTCGTGCTGGCTTGGCATTCTTGTATTTCGATTTATTAGAATATTTTGTTATTATGTGGACGTGATCTGCATTGGAAATCTAGAAATATGGTAGCTAGCACCGCTATCTATATTTGATCCGCAATATTGGATTGTCAAACCGTTTCGTTAGGACAACTCCCTGATAGCGGTTTTCTAAACCAATTTGTGGGTAGCATTCATTCATCGAAACATTCGGTCGGTCGAGCGACTCTCTGATAATGTGAAAGATGATGGCACATACGTAAATTCCATATGCATTTCAAATGTCTATATTTAACCAGAATGTTTTTATTTAAAGTAATTACCAACAAAATTATTACTATTCAATTTATTTTTATCAAATATAATTTCTAGTAAATGTGTTTCGAATTAGACCATATCAGTAGACAATCATTTATTTATTCAGTATGTTTATGTTTTAATATATCAGTCGGCTCGGTATCCCATTAAAGTAAACCAAGTGCGTTCACTAGGTTAATTGTCGTTATTTATTAGTTTAATCTTAAGCGAGAGTTTAGAAAAGAATAGAACAATTGTTTATTTTAGTTTGTTATATAACTCTTTGCAATAATTGTTGGACATCGTTTTGATTAATTCAAGTCTGTGCAAATTTGTTTCTAACTGTGTGTTGATCCTTACACTTTACTTGCTATTGTCGCAGTTCATTTTAGAGTCGCATATTATTTCTTACAGAGATGTGCACTGATGAGGTTATTATTTTCAAGGTTTGAAAATGTTGTCTACGCGAGTGCCTATAATTTGCTTGCATTAGTACACGTATAGCTCTTTTCTTCATTCGTAGTATTCTTATGAAATCGTTTGATTGTCGCCACAGCAGTATACTATTATGAGATCATAACGGTTATATGCATATTAAACTTCTCTTGTAGAGATTGGTGATGTCATAGGCTCGATTTGATTTACAGCAAACATTCCAAATTTAATTTTTTTTATTCATATTATGCCAATATATATGCCATGTCAAGGCTGGGTCAAAGTATAAACCCAGTAGTTTATCAATGGAAGAGCTAGTTAGCGTCTTTTCACTTGTTCTTCCTTGCAAATAAGTAAAAATACAAATAATTTACTTTCCCAAAAAGTGTACATGAACTACTTATTACTACTACATATTTAGTTACTTAGTCGTTCAGGCACCACAACCATACAAAAAATGTATTGGCGTGGTCCTTGACGGGTTTAACCTTACACCTACACCTGCCTAAGGTTATGGATAATACCTACTAAGTTCTTGTTAGACAGTATTGTGAGTATACCATGTCATACGTATTCAATGGAATTTGTGCAGGTAGTTTGATGACAAGTAGTTGAATGGGATTCATCCTACCCGCCGAACTAGTTGAAAACTGTACCTTGGCGAGTAGTTTATGTCGTTTTAGCCACACTATTTTAGCTACCATTGCACTCTCGCGCTCCGCGCAGTACAGATGGGGTAGGCAGACAAATTATTACAATTGTGGATTGATTCTAGTTTCGAAATTCTAATGTGGAAGCGACCGGAAACTTGGACAATAATGGAGGTAATGTTATTTATTATGAAGCATGATTCTATATTTGCAGAAAAGGTTAGAGGTATTTAGTAGATACCATAATTATCTATATTATTCCTATCTTGTTCGCTAGTTTCATTACTGAGTCAGATGAAATACATTGAAATTGAAATTCTGGTCTCTGGTGTTTAATGTAACAATACCTAACAAACAATGCTTTAAATAGATGTGGAATTGTTGAAAAAAATTCACGGGGTGACAATAAGTCTGTACAAAATAAGAAGCGTATAACATCAAGCCATCTCTAACCAACATAACTATAGCTTTTAGCGATACTATCCATTGTACTAAATCTATTTCTAAAAAATTATGTTTCGAAATTTATTTTGGTTTCCAATAGAGTAATATAACCTAATACCTAGTTACATTCGTATAGGGGTTTAAATTTCGGGTTAAACTTTATCGTAGAAGCTTATTTTCGTACGTAACTAGCTTACTAGGACTTGTGGCTAATCATAATCATTTATTTGGTAAGAATATTACACGTCATAATTTATAATGGTACCTCGTATCGGTAACTCGGTACACACTGTACATACTGAATATATTTCTTATAATATTGAGTATAACCAAAAAAAAAAATTAAATAGTATGTGATGTTTCATAAATGCTAGTTGTGTATATTATAGTCTAAAACAGGGATCCCCAAACTATTTTGGACAAGTGACCCCTTTTCCAAAATGAACTGTTACCTCAGATCCCCATGGCCAAATTACCTACTTTTAAGATCAACCCCCTTATTCATAATGGTCCGCTAACATAAAACAGCTGATACAGAGTGTTATTTTTCATTCTGACTTAGGTCAATAGAAGAAGACAGAGTGAGAATTAGCAATGCTTTAAATTAGTTAGCAGACTATTATGAATAAGGGGGCCTATCTTTCGTTTTTTCCTATTGATACAAAATACCTAGGTACTAAGGTACCAATTGGAAAACTTTGCACTTGGTTAAGTGAGTAAAGTGGACTTCATCAAAATTTAACAAAATAAAAAGACATACAATTCAGTAAATATCAAGTTTAATTTATAATGATTATTACAAATTAAGTAGGTACTTAAAGAATCTTAAGTAGGTAGGAAATTATATTTAAAAAAGTATTAATTCGCAAAGAGAAAATAAAACATTCAGTGTGATGGATGAACCTGGTGACTATCTACCAATCTAGCTACATCCGGTTCAATATTGGTGAGTTGTAGTCTTAAATCTCCACGTTTGTTGATTTTCAAACGGTTTCTTTGTTTCGTCAAAATGTTTGTTACCACACTGAAGCTTTTTTCAAATAGGTATGATGATGGAAAAGCGATAAGGTATTTTTTAGCAATGTTCCATAATGTAGGATACTGTGTTTCAATGTTGCGTTGCAACCAGAACTTCTGATAGCCTTGGTTGAACTTCTGCTTAAGCTCTTCGTCTGTGCTGATGGTAATCAACTCTTCTTGCATTATCACATTGGCTTCTTCTATGGCTCTGGTATTGTACAGATTTATTATTATATTATCCATTGAGGAAATTGTAAATTTAAAAGATCCTCAAACCTCTCCGTAAAATCCTTGTGTAATGCGTCCAAGTGAGTGACATAAAATAAAATGTCATCATCTTGAAGCATTTCTGGTAATTTTGACAAATGCGGAATTTTCCGCCTAAATTTTGTTTATAAAGGATTAGTTTACCCACGAAGGCCGATATTTTTGATTTTGTTGTAATCAAGTTAAGATCGTCACCCTGCAGCTGCAAATTAACTTTGTTGAATATTCCAAAGATATCAGTCAAGTAATAAATATCTGTTTTACAATTGTTCAGATTTTCTTTCAAATTCGGATCTTTTTGTTGTAAAAACTCCAACACAGAAAATGCCTGAAAATCTTTCTAAGCAAGAGCCTCTTGATAGCCAGCGAACTTCAGTGTGCAGAAGTAATCGAGTAAAGACTTCGTCGTTTTCCTCACATAGCTAAGCAAATAACCGAGAGTTCAAATAATTGCTTCGAATCTTGTTGATAGCATTTATTACATATTGTAAAGACTTATGCAATCTAGGACTAAGCTTTTTTGCTACTAAATGCTGCCTGTGAATCGCGCAGTGAATGACCAGTACATCAGGCAGTTGTCGCTTTAAGTGAGCTATAAAACCACGATGACGACCAACCATACGGTGCACCATCAGTCGCAACAGAAACAATGTTTTTCCATGGAATAGCTTTGTCAGTAAAAAAATGTTCCACGGCCTGAAAAATCGATTCTCCTCTGGTATCAGTCTCTAAATATGTAGCAAAAAGCAGTTCTTGGCACATATTTTCATCTTTGATATATCGAACATATTCTAACAACAGCGCTTCATTGCCGGGTAATGTAGAATCGTCCAACTGGAGAGAGAATCTGTTGGTCTGTAAGAACTTGCATAAAATGTTTTCCATATCCCGTCCCATCTCGTCTATGCGTCTCTGAACGGTGTTATTTGCTCAAAGGTATTCTCTTTAAAATATCATGTTCTGGTTTGTGCAATACATTGTTAACGACCTCCGCAATGGCTGGTAAGATAAGCTGCTCTCCAATTGTGTGGGGTTTCCCCAACTTCGCTATTAGTAAAGATATATTATAGGATGCTCGTAAACCATCATCGTCTTTAATAAATGATGACGCAAACATCCATCTTATGGATGGTCTTTTGTCTAGTTTTTCTTTAAGTGCTTGAAAAAATGACAAGGGCTTACTTTTTTTGTCGGCATGTACTCTTGATAAGTATTCATCCATTTTTGAAGGCTTCATGGCATCGTTACTGAATACTTTTTCACATATGAGACACATCGGCAAGTGTTGATTTGATGGAGATGCAATATATGCGAACTTCAAGTAGTCCAAACTGTATTGTCTGCATTTTTTTTCGTGTCCGCCATCATAAAACTCAGTAATCCTGCAAATAAAATATAAGAAACTACCTAAATAAAAAACCATAATAAACTGTTAAATTTACTGGTAATTTTTTACAATTTAAACCACTGAGGCAACTGCAAACTGTTGCAAACAATCTACACATAGCTCAACTGATCACCATTACACAGTCGGGCAATGCAGACAGCGTCCCCAAGACGCTGGCTGCATTGCCCCATTGTATGGCAATGCTGATGCGATGTGCCGGATAAAAACTGTTTGGCACTTACCCTGTTAATTTTTCATAAACTGCAGATATTGTATGGTTACGCTATTAACTAGCGTAGGGAGCTCAGCATTTTGTAAATTCTTTTTCAATCACTTTACTTCACTTAATTTAGCTATGTTATAACTTTGTAATCTCTTGAAATAAATGAGTACTTATATGAGTTATTATCTTTCAAGCTCCCACGAATTTCAAAACGCAAATGAACTTTCAACCTAAGTGCAAGCTCGTTAAATAGTAAAATATCGGGAACATGTTTGGACTTGCAACTTGATCATGAATTCGTTCGTATTTAATCGCGTAAGCATCAAATAGAGAGCAAGTCAAAACGCGCTTGAAAGACGTACGCTCGAACTCATTATCTTGAACATACTTGTCCACACTGACTTGCCGAGTTTTTCATCTTGTACGAACTTGAGACTTTACATTACTACAACAATGCTATTTCCTACAAAAATATTAATAATTCTTAGTACACGTAACACAACATAAACAATACAGTACCTACCTACCTATCTTGAAAGATTTAAATAAGAACTTGTGTTAATTAAATAGGGGTTGATTTTTAGACCTCGTCGACCCCCAAAATCAGTTTTCGTTTATGTCGACCCCTAGGAAACCGATATCAACCCCAAGGGGTCGATATCGACCACTTTGGGAATCCCTGGTCTAAAATGTATAGAATGATTGTATAGAGATAAATTAATTTTATTGCTTTCTGCAATACTGTAAAATAATTGTCTAAATTCACCAGACCGTTAAATAGATATAATACCGAATGTACTAGGTTCTAAACCGTTTTTACAGCCGACACAATGAGATATTGGAATAATATAACTTCTCCAATGCTAAATGCACACTAAGTTCCGATCCTTTTTCTAGTTGGAGTGTTGTCAGACCGTAAAAACGAAGTCCCATTGTGGGTGGTAATATAAAAAAATAAACCAACTTGTTATTTAAGTAGAATACACATCATGTTTTCTGGCAGAATGTCGTGATCATATATTTCTATAATGTTATTTATAACTATTATTTACTTCGTTTTGCAAATATTATTGTTACCAGTTTAAGAAAAACCATTAAAGCCGACAAGCCAATGTATTCGTAAATTAAAATTATGATTTGTTTTATATTTTATTTGTGTCAATAATATTAAAAAGGAAAAATGTTTATTTTGTTACATGAGATGAAAAGTATTTTTTTTTGTTAATTTAGGTAAGCGTTTGAAATAGAACAAGTTAATTAGATTATTTGTTAAGTAAGAATGCAATATTTTGTAAAGCAGATATTCTATTAGTTAATAAGGTTATTTACATGGATAAATAATGATGTTTGTAAAACAAGGGAAAGTCAAGTTTTTGTTATTTTTATTTAATGTAAGTATGTACGATCATTATCTGCTGTCAGATTTCGTACGCCGGGAGGTCGTACGATGTCGGACGGCCGAATGTCGTGATTTTGATTATTTTACTGTAAAAAGTTCTTTCGCGTAATGGCAACAAGACAGTTTTAGCCTTGTATTTTTATAAACTGGCAATAAAACGTGCTGGGGTGGGTCGAATGATTCATTTTCGCTTGACTTAAATAGCCTCAACGAAGATGTCGCGAAGAGCCGGCAGATCTTCGTTGGCGCTCGACAAGTTAACACGTTCTTAAAATAAGTAGGAACTGTATTAAATAAGTTAAAATTGTACCTGCATATTCAATTTTGCATTTTATACTTAATAAAGGTATTACTAATAATTTACTTAATAAGGTAGGTATTCCGAAGTTTATTTGTCTGTCTCCTTCAATCTACATCAATATCCTCTGATAGATTCTTCCACTTTGATAACCTATTTGATTGCTTTTTCCACTTCGATATCCTCTTTGATTGTTTTTCGAAATTTAATATCCTATCCGATTGCTTCGTTAACTTCGATATCCTCTTTGATAGCATTTTTCTTCGATATCCTGTTTGGTTGCTTTTTTCACTTCGATATCGTCTTTAATTTCTTCTTCTACAAACAGAAAAATACGAGAGCTGCCAGCAGCTCGCGAACTACGCGACCTATAGTTATTATATTATATACAACTGGATTACCACTCACTGACTGACTGACTCATTGACATCCTTGTTCTCCCAGATGCCCCCTCGTAGAGTTGAAATGTTTAGTGGGATCGTATAGAGGGAATTCCGATGAGTTGGGAATAAATCCTAAAGTCCCCCTTTTGTCTCCCATTCGCTCCCATCTACCTCGTATCTCGGAAAGTAAAAGTCTTAGAGCATTAGCGCCAAAACTAATGTTGC
Organism: Philereme vetulata; assembly: GCA_918857605.2. NCBI lineage: Eukaryota > Metazoa > Arthropoda > Insecta > Lepidoptera > Geometridae > Philereme > Philereme vetulata. The sequence continues at coordinate 4,817,744 of OU975482.1, forward strand.
TCAGGACATTTTTTTAAATCCGGATCCATTAAAAAAACGTCATTCATACAAAAAAAAAATTGTCCCATACAAAATATTTTTGTTCAAATACGGTACACCGTATAATTTCGTTTGCCGTAACTTTCTTAATGTTTTTGTAGGGAGCCAAACGGCTTGTGGGTACTATAAAATTTATTTTACTGTAATTTTATTTATTGGCGGAGGGGTATGAGATAGCAAAATTTTCAACTTTAATCGACATCCATCATCATCATCATTTTGGAAGTCCAATTTTTTTTTTAGTTTTTGGAGGGGCATATGGTAACTTGCTTAGTAAATTATCATGTTTATGCGACATCCATCATCATCATCATTTTGGATGTCCAAATTTTTTTTTTAGTTTTTGGTGGGGCATAAGGCAACTAGCTTAGTAAATTTTCATGTTTATGCGACATCCATCATCATCATCATTTTGGAGGTACAAATTTATTTTTTTAGTTTTTTGAGGGGCATATAGCCACTTGCTAAGTAAATTTTAATGTTTATGATTGTTTCTACCACCTCGATATCGTCTTTGATTGCTTCTTTGACTTCGTTTTCGTCTTTGAATGCTTCTTTTACTTCTTCCACTTCGATATCCTCTTTGATTGCTACTTGCACTTCGATATCGTCTTTGAATGCTTCTTCCACTTCGATATCCTCTTCTATTGCTTTTTAAATTTAATATCCTATTCGATTGCGTCGTTAACACCGATATCTTATTTGATAGATTCTTCCACTTCGATATCTCCGTTGATTGCTTCTTCCACTACGATATCCTCTCAACAGAATCATGATTTTTCTTAATATAACTTTAATTGCTTGTATCTCCTAAAAGGAAGTAGTTAGGCATAGTAAAGTTTACAAAACGGTAGAAACAATTTTTGGTGGAATCGTTTTTTATTATCATCTTCGACCTTGATAGGTATCCAATTTGATTTCTTCTTTCACTTCGCTATCCTCTTTGATTTGCTTCTTCCACTTTGATATTGCCTTTGATTGCTTCTACCATTTAGATAACCTCATTGATTGCATCTTTCCCTTTGATATCCGTTTTGACTGCTTTTTCCACTTGGATGTCCTCCTTATTTACTTTTTCTACTACGATATCTTCTTTGTTTGCTTTTCCCATTTTCCCAAGTTTATGCGACCTCTACAAGGATCACTTTAAAACGTCCAATATTTTTTTTAGTTTTTAGATGGGCGTAAGGCAACTTTCTTAGTAAATTTTCAAGTTTATGCGACATCTACAAGGATCACTTTGAAACGTCCAATATTTTTTTTTTTAGTTTTTGGATGGGCGTAAGGCACATTTATTAGTAATTTTTTTATTATATGCGACATCTACAAGAATCTTTTTAAAACGTTCAATATTATATTTTTATTTTTTGGAGGGGCTTAAGGCAACTTTCTTAGTAAATTTTCATGTTTATTTCTTTGATTGATTGTTCCATTTCGATATCCTCTTTGATTGCTTCTTTTACTTCGATATCCTCCTTGACTACTTCTCCTACTTCGATATCTTCTTTGTTTGTTTTTTCCATTTTGATATCCTCTGATAGATTCTTCCACTTTGATAACCTCTTTGATTGCTTTTTCCAGTTCGATATCCTCTTTGATTGTTTTTTGAAATTTAATATCCTATTCGATTGCTTCGTAAACTTCGATATCTTATTTGATAGATTCTTCCACTTCGATATCATCGTTGACTGCTTCTTCGACTACGATATCTTCTTAACAAAATTATGATTACAACTGGATTACCACTGACTGATTGAGTGACTCATTGCCATCCTTGTTCTCCCAGATGCCCCCTCGTAGGGTAGAAATATTTGGTAGGGTCGTATAGAGGGAGTTTCGATGAGTTGGGAATAAATCCTACAGTACCCCTTTTGTCCCCCATTCGCTCCCATCTACATCGTATCTCGGAAAGTAAAAGTCTTAGAGCATTAGCGCCAAAAATAATGTTGCTCAGAAGATTTTTTTATATCCGGATCAATTTAAAAAATCGTCTTTCATACAAAAAAAAAATTGTCCCATACAAACAATTTTTGTGCAAATACCGTACACCGTATATTTCGATTGCCGTAATTTTTATACCGTTTTTGTAGGGAGCCAAACGGCATGTGGGTACTATAAAATTTATTTTACTGTAATTTTATTTATTGGCAGAGGGGCATGAGATAACTAAAGGTCATTGGGCATTTTGTTCGGACATATGACCCACGGCGCACAAAAACGAAACAGGGCTAGGTATGTAGTTAAATGTATATGTTACTTAATGGTATGGGTCGCATTATTGCAGGATATGGGAGAACCGCAAAAAAAATTTTTTTAATTAATATTATAGCATTTTTAAAATAATTATTATAGCATTTTTAAATTATTATTATAGCATTTTTATAATGAACTAAGTAAAAACTATTGGCCTGACTGTAAAAATACTTTGTAAAACAGTTGTTTTGAACAATTTCCAGGAATACGAAAATAAAATCCATTTTGCGGTAATAATATTTTTATTCTGCATTATCAAAATCTATAGTTAATTCATCTAAAAAGGCTGCAGGCGCGTCTATCACGTCTTGATGCCTGGCCCATGACAGAAAGTATACGACGCTTACAACATGTGCACAGCTTCCGACAGTGCGACGGCCGTGTATACACGAGCAGTAATACTGTTGGATGCTATTTCTTCCAATATGGGTAGGATCTACTAAAATATAGGTGTAGTACTGCTTTGCACGGACGTGTCGTGACTGTATTCTGCCTCTTATCAATATCTTATTTTCAATCATTTCTTGGTGCCGGTATAGTTCGATAGTGTATACACCATCCTCACGCATGTGCTCGTGGCAATACGATCTTGCGATTCTCAAGTGGTATGATCCCAACGTAAACAATATTAATTCGTCAAATGTAAGCCGAGGAAAGTCATCAAAATCCGGATCATTGCCATCGAGTCGCACAAACGCTACTCTCTGCCTGTTTAAATTATGGTTAATCACATATTCTGCCATCTCATTGGGTTCATTCATTCGTTCATTTATAATTCTTATGAATTGTTCCGCATACATATGGTCCTCATATGGATGGCGAGTAGCATTAATTATGGCCGCAGTTATTTTGAAGTCGACCATCATGTTTCTCATGGCAACGTTAAAATATACATGGCGGAAGATTTTAAAATCTTTCTTGAATCTGCCGTTAATGGTTTCCACTACCCACCGGATCATTGTTATTAATCTAGATTTATTAGCATCTAGTGTCGTCAGTTGTTCTCCTCTTACTCTTGTAGGCGGCATGTGAGGATTATACCCGCATTCCTCAATTTTATCAATCGAATCCCGAAATCCACGATCCAATATAAAAACATCATTAACTCTCAAGAACCCATGAATCGGAGAATCTTCTTGCATCAGGTCACGCATAATGCTTGCGTCCGAAGTAGTCGCAGTGTAAGGCCCCGTAACATCTACTATGTAGCCGTCGGTACATACTATAAGGAAGGGTTTTACTAAGTTCCGAAACTTATGAAGACTGTAAGTTTTGCGCTGGAAAAGGAAATTCGAACTCTTTTGTAGATAAATATATGTTCCATCACATACGAGAATGGCCGCCGGTTCATTATAGTTACCACCAAAAAAATGGCTTGGAATTGCAAGATTCTTGGCCACCACATCTTCCCTAGTAATATGATTTAAGCCCAAATGCTGTGGAACAAAATCATTACTTAAGCATTCTCTTGCTATCGCCAACTTCCTTTCTAGGGTTCTCCTCGACATATTGAATTTAGTGGCTAATCGCTCATCTGGTTCACCGGTTCTTATTTTTGTTAAAAAAATTCCAAGAACTGTGGCAGGATGAACTGATCGATCACCCAGTGAAGGCGTTTGGTTCAAAATAACATTAAATTGATATTTTGTTAGTCCCGTCCAAAAGTGAAATTCATTGTCCTCTATTTCTTCAATATTTTCGAAATCAAGGTTGCTTCTTTGTTCGATACCCCATTTATATAAATTCATCATACCAACAACATGAGTACTGTCAAAGTTTTCGTGGGATGTAGTGTTGAGCAAGTCTACCCAATCATTCCTCATAAAATGAGCATTGCAAACCCGAGCTAATTCTGGTATATAAAAATTGTGATTGTGTAAGAGTTGGAACTTAGCATATAGTGGAACATTATGGGCCACTACATTTCTACAGTTTGTAAAAATACAATGTCTCGCTGTATTCGATGCTCGCTTATATCCTCTAGGCGTAACAAAACTAGGCTGCAATTGTACTTGATCTTGCACTGGTTGCTCTTCAACTGGCTGATCTTGTACTGGTATATTTTGTACTTGTTCATTTTGTACGGGTTGATTCCGTAAACGACGATCTAACCTTGACCAACAAGCATGGCACATGGCCCGTGAGCCATTAAAAGTAATCTGAAACAATTGAAAAAAAAAATATATATTCCTCCATTTATCAAGAAGTAAAATGAGCCATTACATTGAGCAAAGCAACATTTGTACAATCAAGAGCACGCGACGAGTCATACACATACGATGACAGTGTAGTGTACTTACCTCACGTGGTATTATTTCTTGCAATAATAAATCTACAAGATCCCTTTGTCTTTCCAAAAAGAGAACTGTCAATATGTGTTTTCGTCGACGTAAAACAGATCGATTACACGACACGCAACTATTTTGTCTTTCCATGTTAATGTAAACCAATCGTCAAGCAAAATCAGGGGTCCATAAAACACGCTCAAGTAATCAATAAAATGCAAAAATCGGAAACACGAGTTTAAACGCACAGATCGAAACAAAGGATGACGTACGACTGCGGGGCGGTCAGAGCGGGTGGGGCGCAGGCGGCGCGTCGCACGCGCACTTCGATACCTTACTGTTATTTTCTACCTGTCGAAAGTGCGAGCGAGAGAGACATACAATCTGTTATGCGATACAAACATTTTTCTTATGCTTGTACATACATTTTCACAATGCTGACAGTAAAATCTTTAGTTTTTAGTCTAATAGAATTATAGTTAGACTCACATACATACTGTTACATAACATTTTTCCTCCAGCAGATACATAAAAAAAATTTACATATTTAGAAAAGTGGAATTGAATACTTTACTTTAAAAGTGATTTGAACACTGTGCGCGAAAAAAAAAAGTGGGTCAAAACCGCCCAATGATCTTTTCAACTTTAATGGACATTCATCATCATCATCATTTTGGAAGTCCAATTTTTTTTTTTAGTTTTTGGAGGGGCATAAGGCATCTTGCTTAGTAAATTATCATGTTTATGCGAGATCCATCATCATCATCATTTTGGATGTCCAAATTTTTTTTTTAGTTTTTTGAGGGGCATAAGTGGACTTGCTTAGTAAATTTTCAAGTATCTACAAGGATCACTTTGAAACGTCCAATATTTTTTTTTTGTCTTTGTCGGGGCGTAAGGCAACTTTCTTCGTAAATTTCCAAGGATATGCGACATCTACAAGGATCACTTTGAAACGTCCAATATTTTTTATTAGTTTTTGGAGGGGCGTAAGGCCACTTTCTTAGTAAATTTTTAAGTTTATGCGACATCTACAAGGATGTCTTTGAAACGTCCAATATTTTTTTTAGTTTTTGGTGGGGTGTAAGGCAACTTTCTTAGTAAATTTTCAAGTTTATGCGACATCTACAAGGATCACTTTGAAACGTCCAATATTTTTTTTAGTTTTTGGAGGGGCGTAAGGCCACTTTCTTAGTAAATTTTCAAGTATATGCGACATCTACAAGGATCTCTTTGAAACGTCCAATATTTTTTTTTAGTCTTTGTCGGGGCGTAAGGCAACTTTCTTCGTAAATTTCCAAGGATATGCGACATCTACAAGGATCACTTTGAAACGTCCAATATTTTTTATTAGTTTTTGGAGGGGCGTAAGGCAACTTTCTTAGTAAATTTTCAAGTTTATGCGACATCTACAAGGATCACTTTGAAACGTCCAATATTTTTTTTAGTTTTTGGAGGGGCGTAAGGCCACTTTCTTAGTAAATTTTCAAGTATATGCGACATCTACAAGGATCTCTTTGAAACGTCCAATATTTTTTTTTAGTTTTTGGTGGGGCGTAAGGCAACTTTCTTAGTAAATTTTCAAGTTTATGCGACATCTACAAGGATCACTTTGAAACGGCCAATATTTTTTTTAGTTTTTGGAGGGGCGTAAGGCCACTTTCTTAGTAAATTTTCAAGTATATGCGACATCTACAAGGATCTCTTTGAAACGTCCAATATTTTTTTTAGTTTTTGGTGGGGCATAAAGATACTTTCTTAGTAAATTTTTAAGTTTATGCGACATCTATAAGGATCATTTTGAAACGTCTAAATTTTTATTTTTATTTTTGAGAGGCAACTTAGTAAATTTTCATGTTTATTTCTTTGCTTGCTTTTTCCACTTCGATATCCTCTTTGATTGCTTTTTTGAAATTTTATATCCTATTCGAATGCTTCGTTAACTTCGATATCTTATTTGATAGATTCTTCCATTTCGATATCACCGTTGCTATCGTGGTCGAAGAAGCATATTCGACCACGATATCTTCTTAACAAAATTATGATTTTTCTTAAAAATCTTTCATCATCATCATCATCATATCAGCCGTAGGACGTCCACTGCTGGACAAAGGCCTCCCTCATTGATCTCCAGGAACTGCGGTTGGAAGCGGCCTGCATCCAACGCCGACCTGCGGTTCTTACCAAGTCGTCTGCCCATCTTGTGGGTGGACGTCCTACGCTGCGCTTGCCGATCCGTGGCCTCCACTCGAGAACCTTTCGGCCCCATCGGCCATCTGTTCTGCGCGCTATATGGCCTGCCCATTGCCACTTCAACGTGCTAATCCGTCGGGCTATGTCGGTGACTTGAGTTCTCCTACGTATCTCCTCATTTCTGATTCGATCCCGTAGAGAAACCCCGAGCATAGCCCTCTCCATAGCTCGTTGAGCGACTCTGAGCTTATTCATAAGGCCAATAGTGAAGGACTACGTCTCGGTTCCATATGTCATCACTGGTAACACACACTGATTGTAGACTTTCGTCTTAAGGCACTGAGGTATGTTGGACGAAAAGACGTTGCGAAGTTTCCCAAACGCTGCCCATCCGAGTTGGATTCGACGATTGACCTCTTTCTCGAAGTTGGACCTACCTAATTGGACTGTTTGTCCTAGGTATACATACGCGTCGACAACTTCAAGAGCCGAGTTCTCAACCATAACTGGGGCAGGGACGACATGGACATTTGACATGATTTTCGTCTTGTCCATGTTCATTTTAAGTCCTACCCGTGGGGAGACTCGATTGAGGCCTTCGAGCATCGTGCTGAGCTTTTCCATCGACTTTGCCATGACCACAATATCGTCGGCAAACCGAAGGTGAGTGATGTATTCGCCGTTAATATTGATGCCCAGTCCTTTCCATTCCAGAAGCTTGAAGGCATCTTCCAATGCGGTCGTAAACAGTTTCGGAGAAATGACATCTCCCTGTCTTACGCCTCTTTTTAAGGGAATCGCCTTCGAGCTCTGTTCATGTACTCGGACTGACATAGTGGCGTTTTTATACAAACACTTCAACACTTCGATGTACCGATAGTGAATACGGCGTCGTTGGAGAGACTCAAGCACTGCCCATGTTTCGATCGAATCGAAGGCTTTCTCATAGTCCACAAACGCGAGACATAGCGGCAAGCTATACTCTTCGGTCTTCTGTATGACTTGCCGCAGCGTATGTATGTGGTCTATGGTACTGTAGCCTTTACGGAACCCGGCTTGTTCGGGAGGCTGGAAGTCAACAAACCTGCGTTCGAGACGGTTCGCGATGATCCTCGAAAACAGCTTATAAACATGGCTCAAAAGCGAGATGGGTCTGTAATTCTTAAGCAAGGTGTTGTCACCTTTCTTGAAGAACAGAACCACCACGCCCCCGTTCCATGCTTTTGGCGTCGTACCTTCAAGCAAGGCGGAATTAAAAAGCTTCTGAAGGACTTTAAGTACCGGTGATCCACCCGCTTTCAGAAGCTCTGAAGTGATTCCGTCCTCACCCGGCGCCTTGTCGTTCTTAAGCTGCTTCAAGGCCATCCTGATCTCATACAGGCTGATGTCCGGAATATCTTCGGTATAATGTCGGGTCAGTTTGGCTCTTGGGTCGTTGGCCGCACTGCAAACAGGTTTAGTGACCGAATCGTAGAGCCGTTCATAGAATCTTTCAACTTCCCTTAACACTTCCGCTTTACTTGACGTTATGCTGCCATCTTCCCTCTTCAGCTTCGTCATGCGGCTCTGCCCAATAGAATTATCTCTCGCGAACACTTTGGAGCCTTTATTCCGCTCTATCGTATCTTTAATACGAGATGTATTAAAGGTACGAATATCATGCCGCAAGGATTTCCAAATCTTTCTATTGAGCTGCCTATGTGACTGAGCATCATCGGGAGACTGCAGTTGCAAAGAACGTCGTTCAGCCATGAGGTTAAGGGTGTCATCAGAGAGTTTCTGAGGTCTATTGGTACGGGGGGTCTTAAAGAACTGGGACCCCACCGTATGGACGGATTCTACGAACCTGTTATTGATCTCGTCCACTGATGCATCTACTTCTAGACAGTCAAAGCGATTTGCAAGTTCGAGTTGAAAGCTCTCGAGGTTTTGGATATGTGCGCGAGTGGGTCGGAGCGTAGATTTCATCAAACGGGACCTTTCAAGTTTAACGTTCATATTCAATGTGGCTCTAACAATTCGGTGATCACTGCCGGTTTTCACCCTGTGAATCACAGAGACATCATTGAATATCCGTTTCTTGTTGGTCAAGATGAAATCAATCTCATTTCTCGTGGAACCGTTGGGACTCATCCAGGTCCATTTCCTGTGAGGCGGCTTCTGGAAAAAAGAATTCATCATAAAGAGTCCTTCTTTCTCCAGAAAATCGGCCAGCCTCTGTCCTCTGGGGTTCCGTTGCCCATATCCAAATTGCCCCACTCTCAACTCATCATCGCTTCTCATGCCTAGCTTTGCATTGAAGTCCCCCATAACAACAATAAAGTGAGTTTTGTTCGTATGTATGGCTCTACTGATGTCCTCATACATAGACTCTACTTCTTCATCTGGGTGTGAAGAGGTCGGCGCATATACCTGAACGACCTTCAGCGAATATCGCTTAGATATTCTGAGTGTCAGGTACGCGACCCTGCTCGACACACTGTCGATGGTGATAATGTTGTTGATGAGTGACTTGTGAACGAGAAACCCAACACCACCTTGGGACTGTTGGTCGACCTCCCGGTAGTATAGTAGGTTACCAGACTTAAGGGATTTCGTGTCCTCGCCCTCTCTACGGACTTCTGATAACCCCAAAATGTCCCAGTGTAATCTACTAATTTCTTCTTCCAGCTCAACAATCTTTTCGTCTGTCCTCAAAGTGCGGATGTTGTGTGTTACCAGGGCCAGTGGTCGTCGTAGGGTTTGGTAGCCGATCGTCTCCCGGGGATTCTTAGCACCCCTGGCCCCGTCGTTACCGTGACTGCTACCGTAGCCAGGATTAGCGGGGCCGCCGTGGACTCGGGGCCTGGTTTTATGTTGTAAATCCATGAGGGGGTTGTTGCCATACTCGCCACGCTTGGCAGGCGGGTTGGCGAGCGCAGTATAGGTGTTGAAACACGAAAAGACGCTGCTGCCCATCTTTCGGAGGTATCCCTTAGCAGACTCCTACTGCATCCACGGGCAAGAGCGGAGGGGCAACATTCTATTGCCGGCGCCCCACGGCAAAATCTAAAAGTCTTTAATTGCTCGTATCTTCAGAACGAAAGCAGATAGACATAGTAAACTTTTACAAAATGGTAGTACAATTGTTTTGTGGAATCGTTTTTTAATTGTTATCATCGACTTCAAAAGGTATCCTTTTAGATTATTTCTTTCACTTCAGTATCATCTTTGATCGTGTTTTCTACTTCGATGTCCTCTTTGAATGCTTATTCCACTTCAATATCGTCTTTGATTACTTCTTCTATTTTGATACCCTCTTTAATTTCTGCTTCCACTTGGATATCCCCTTTGATTGCGTCTTCCATTTAGATAACCTTTTTGATTGCTTCATCCACTTGGGTATCTTCTTTAATCGCATTTTCTACTTGGATATCAGTTTTGATTGCATCTTTCTCTTTGATATCCTTTTTGACTGCTTTTTCCCTATGGACATACTCTTTGAATGCTTTTTCCATTTTGATATCCTCTTTGATGATTGCTTCTTCCACTTCGATATCCTCCTTTATTGCTTCTCCTTCTTCGATATCCTCTTTGTTTGCTCTTTTCATTTTAATATTCTCTTTGATAGATTCTTCTACTTTCATAACCTCTTTGATTGCTTCTTCCACTTCGATATCCTCTTTGATTGCTTTTTTATAATTAATAATCTATTTGATTGCTTCGTTAACTTCGATATCTTATTTGATAGATTCTTCTACTTCGATATCTTCGTTGATTGCTTCGTCGACTACGATATACTATTAACAAAATATGATTTCTCTAAAAAAAATTATTCGCTCGTATCTACGAAACGGAAGCAGATAGACATAGTAAACTTACAAAAATGGTAGTACAAATTTTTGGAGGAATTGTTTTTTTATTGTCATCATCGACCTTGATAGGTATCGTTTTTGATTTCTTTTTTGATTTCGGTATCTTCTTTGATCGTGTTTTCTACTTCGATATCCTCTTTGAATGCTTATTCCACTTCGATATCATCTTTGATTGCGTATTCTACTTCGATGGCCTCGTTGATTACTTCTTCGATTTCGATACACTTTTCAATTTCTGCTTCCACTTTGATATTCTCTTTAATTGCTTCTTTCATTTAGAAAACCTCTTTAATGGCTTCATCGACTTGAGTTTCCTCTTTGATCGCGTTTTTCTACTTGTATATACTTGTATATTTCTACCCGTTGATATCCTTTTTGACTGTTTTATCGATTTAGATATCCTCTATGATGATTGCTTCTTTCACTTTGATAGCCTCATTGATTGCTTCTCCTGCTTTGATATCTTCTTCGTTCGGTTTTTCCATTTTGATATTCTCTTTGATTGCTTCTTCTACTTCGATATCCTCCTTGATTGCTTCTCCTACTTAGATATCTCCTTTGATTGCTTCTTTCATTTAGATAACCTCTTTGATTGGTTCATCTACTTAGGTATCCTCTTTGATCGCGTTTTCTACTTGGATATCCTTTTTGATTGCATCTTTCCCTTTAATATACGTTTTGACTGCTTTCTTCTACTTGAATATCCTTTTTGAACGCTTTTTCCGTTTTGATATCCTCTTTGATGATTACTTTTTCCACTTCGATATCCTCCTTGATTGCTTCTTCTACTTTGTTATCCTCTTTGTTTGCTTTTTCTAATTTAATATCCTCTATGATAGATTCTTCCACTTTGATAACCTCTTTAATTGCTTTGTCTTCTTCGATATCCTCTTTCATTGCATTTTTCTTCGATATCCTGTTTGGGGACTTCTTTCACATCGATATCCTCTTTGATTGCAAACAGAAAAAAACGCTAGCTGCGAGCAGCTAGCGTTTTAGCAACATAAAAGATAAGTCTATAAATTGAGAATCTGTTATTGGCATTAAGCATTAGTTATAAGGATTGTTTACATTGTTAACTAGTGCTGTTGATTCTGTAATGAATAATAATAATAAAAAAAAAAAAAGCTCGCGCACCACGCAACCTCTAGTTATTATATTATATACAACTGGATTACTACTCACTGACTGACTGACTCATTGACATCCTTGTTCTCCCAGATGCCCATTCGTATCGCCATCCATCATCATCATCATTTTGGAAGCCCAATTTTTTTTTTAGTTTTTGAAGGGGTGTGTGGCAACTTGCTTAGTAAATTTTCATGTTTATGCGACATCCATCATCATCATCATTTTGGATGTCCCAAATTTTTTTTTTAGTATTTGGAGGGGCATAAGGCAACTTGCTTAGTAAATTTTCATGTTTATGCGAAATCCATCATCAAAATCATTTTGAATGTACAATATTTTTTTTTTGAGTTTTTGAGGGTCATAATCTTAAGGCAGTTTGGTTAGTACATTTTCATGTTAATGCGACATACATCATCATCATCATTTTGGAAGTCCAATTTTTTTTTTAAATTTTTGGAGTGGTTTAAGGCAATTTGCTTAGTAAATTTTCATGTTTATGCGACATCCATCATCATCATCATTTTGGTGTCCACTTTTTTTTTACATTTTGGAGATGCGTAAGGCAACTTGCTAAGTAAATTTTAATGTTTATGCGACAGCCATCATCATCATTTTGGATGTCCACTTTTTTTAGTTTTTGGAGGGGCATAAGGCAATTTGCTTAGTAAATTTTCATGTAAATGCGACATCCATCGTCCGTCTTCTTCTTCTTCTTCTTCTTCTTAACCTAACAATAACCTAACCTAACCTATCCTTTTTTTTTTAACGTGGGGAAATCCTCATGGATACCACTCCCGCGCGGGGGCGCCAGAGTAGTTATGCCGGAATCTTACCGGCTAAAACCACCACGGTGAGCAAACATTCCGCCGAGGTGGGGCAAGGTGGGGTCGCGCTAACATTCAACACCCAGCCCCGGCGGTCGGTCCAGTTGGGACCCCGACATGGAGGGGGCGGCCTTTCTCACAAAGACCCCCCTTAAGAAGACGTGCGAGGTCGTGCAAGCCGGCTGTGAGTCCTCCGACTCGCAGCCAGTGACCCTGCTTACGAAGGAGGAGTGAGGAGGCGAGCAAACCGCCTCCTCCTTGCTCCCGTTTGTCTGCGCCGGAGCGGGTCCGATGAGGCATCGTCCTCCCTGGCTCGCTCCGCGGTCTCCTTCTGCGTCATCACCTTTTCGCAGAAGGATACCATCGCCTGCCACGATCCCTCACTGCCGAGCATGGCGTTCACTACGCTCGGCAGAGAGAGATCCCCTCCGATGCACGCTGAAAGTGTGCGCCGCTGTGGGCCCCATGCAGCACACACTTCCAGCGTATGGAGTGCCGTGTCCTCGGGCGCTCCGCACTCATGGCAGGTTGGGGCCACCTCTCTCCTCGCGATTCCATGCAGGTACTTTCCGAAACATCCGTGTCCGGAAAGCACCTGCACCATACGGAAGGTCAGCGACCCAAACCGCCGCCTTACCCTCCTACTAAGGACCGGCCTCACAGCATCCACCGTCCACTGTCCTGGAACTGGCGGCGCCAGGTCCTCCATCCACCGCCGCAACAAGGCGGCCCGCGCCTGCCTCCGCATGCGCGTGACCTCCTCCCATATTGGAGGCTCCCCTCGGGATCTCCTCGCCGCCACAAAGTGGTAAACTTCGGCGAGGATCTCCGCTTGGAGCTCCCAAGGGGGATCCCCGGCCAACACGCACGCTGCCGGTGACACCGTCCGGTATCCGCGTATCGCCCTCATCGCGATGACCCGCTACGGACGTCGCAGCAGGGTCTTGTTTCGGCGATCTAGGGCGTCCACCCAGACGGGTGCCCCATACATGGCCATACTCCGGATCACTCCGGAGTACAGCCGTCGGCAGTTGGCGCTCGGGCCGCTCACGTTCGGCAGCAGCCTCCCCAAAGCGGCAGCAGCCCCCACGACTCTTGGGGCCAACCTAGCAAAGTGAGCCACAAAGTTCCACCTCCCGTCTAAAGTGAGACCCAGGTATTTCATCTGGGTCCCAACTCTCACCGGGACTCCGTCCAGCAGGACCCGCGTGCCTGGAGGGTGTCCTCCCCGAGGCCTATGAAACAACAGGGCCTCGGTCTTGGAGAGGGCGACCACCAGCCCCAGGATGCGTATGCGGTCGACCACGAGTGTTGTACCCACCGTGGCCAACCGCGTCACCTCTTCCAGATATCTCCCCTTGGCTACGACTAGGGTGTCATCCGCGTAGCACGCGATCCGCACACTTGCGGGAAGCGTGCCGCGGAGCACCCAGTCGTAACCAATGTTCCACAGGAGCGGTCCCAGCACCGACCCCTGTGGAACTCCGCAAGAGATGCGACGGCGCCGCAAACCATCGCGGCCTACCACCAGGACCTCGCGGTCTTGGAGGTAATCCTCCAACAGCCTCCGCAGATACAGGTCCGCAAGACCAGGCCCAGTCCTTTCCAGGTGCTTGATAACACGAGAAGCCTCTCAAACAGCTTGCCCGTGTCATCCAGCAGCACTATTGGCCTGTATGCAGAAGGCGAGTCGACAGGTCGTCCCTCCTTCCGCAACAGGCACAATCGCCCGTCCTTCCAGGGCTTCGGGAACCGCCCCGACGCACAGTGAATTACCTAGAACTAGCCAGCTGGACAAAAGTCGATTCCTAGAATCGATTAAATCATAATCCTGTCTCATTAACCACACCTCAAAACTCAGAATTCCAGGTATAACACGTGCCTTACCCTTTGTAGCACACCGCCATAGTACTGGAAAGTGAGGTAATAAGGAAAATGCATTTATGCAAATAAATCAGTTGATAGTTTGCAGTGCTTACGACAACATCTTATGACCACTTGTGCTATTTATATTATTGTGAGTGTTATGGATTTTCTACTTGAAGGTATGTACTTTAAATTTCTTCATAAATTGGGATCATTTAACTTGTTGACGTTGATGTTTATAGGCTTTATAGAAATGGACATTTATATCGTGTAAATTTTTCTATTTAGTAACTTTCATCGAGTGTAACTTTTTTTATCCAAATATATCCAGGCCGTTATTTACGTATGTAATAGCCACAATATTTAACTTTAAAATGATATATAGTTTTGCCACCCCAACTCACCCCATTTTTTTAAATTATTTTTTTCAGAAGTTGTGATTTCGATTTCAAAAATCGATTTCTTTGAAGAATGGCGTAAACACAAGAAAGAGGACCGTAATTCAAAGCTCACAGAGTTTGTATTGAACAAAATCAACTGTTCAGAGGTCACTCTTGATTCAAAGAAGAATATTTGTACGAAAATTTCAAGTATTTCTTCAAAATTTGCTGAAAAGTGGTCCGCATCGAAAAATACCCTCAATAGGTTTTTGAATAACAATAAGGATTGGTTAGAGGGTAATGAAATACAATTTGAAGTTCAAGTACATCGCCCGTCTGCGTCTTCGTCATCTGGACCAAGTCGGACTACAGGCAGACCCAGAAAAGAATTTGACGAATCGTCATTCAAAACCAAAAAACGGAGGGTTGAAGATTTAGTGCAATCGCGAAGTGCTAGTGAGTTAACCATAGCCGCTGAAGTAGCCAATCGAGTATCTGGTCGAAGAAATGTAGCTAGTTCAATTCATAAAATATCTGACAACTCTCCAAAAGCTAAAACAACCAATGTTGCGTGTGGTGGTCGTCAATTGAGCAGTGATGAAGCTTTAGCTCATTATGTTGATGCTAAGTGTACCAGCCATAGTTACAAACAGACGCGTAAGGTGTCATTGAAGGCGGGACATCAGATATTTCCATCTTATCATAGTGTAGTTAAGTCTAAAAAAATGTGTTATCCTTTAGATGAGTATATTTCTGTGACGGAAACGCGCGCTGAAATTAATCTACAAGGCATTTTAAACAAAACTGCTGATCGTTTAATTGAAGCGCAAAGTGATGTTATAAGAAATGTTGTGTCTTCTAATTCATCCCTTACATTAATTAGCAAATGGGGCTGTGACGGCAGTTCAGGCCACAGTACCTATAAGCAAAGGTTCGAAGATGCTAATGCTACTGATGAATTCCTGTTCATGTTTTCATTAGTTCCTTTGAAATTATGTGACGGCCAACATATTATATGGCAAAATCCACGGCCTTCGTCAACTCTCTATTGCCGACCAATCAAATTTATTTTTTCAAAGGAAACTAATGAATTCACCAAAGCCGAAACCAACAAAGTCTTGGAAGAAATATCTCAGCTTCTTCCAACTATTTGTAATGTTGAAGAATATGAAATTACTATAAAACATGACCTCTTACTGACTATGACAGACGGAAAAGTATGTAACGCTTTGACTGACACACGCTCCCCTCAAAAATGTTATATATGTGGTGCTACCCCGACAATGATGAATGGTGATTTAAAAGACGTAGTCGTTAATAAAGAACATTACGGTTTTGGTTTGTCTACTTTACATGCATGGATACGTTGTTTTGAGTGTTTACTACATATTAGTTATCGTTTGGATATAAAAAAGTGGCAAGCTAGGGGCGCTGACGATAAAATTAGTGTAAAGTTACGTTCAGAGAAAATTAAGTTAGATTTTAAAACTCAGATGGGGCTTATTGTAGACAAACCAAAACCGGGTTATGGTAACACAAATGATGGTAACACTGCACGTAGGTTTTTTATGAATCCGGAACTAAGCGGTGAGATTACAGGATTGGATGTTAATTTAATTAAAAAAATGTGTATATTACTTCGAACATTATCTTCTGGGTATGATATTAATTGCATAGAATTTGAAAAAGTTTGCTCTGAGACTCGATCTCTTTACCTTAGTCTGTATCCGTGGTATAATATGCCTGTTACTGTGCATAAAATCTTATTACACAGTACAGAAGTCATCCAAAGCTGTATTGTTCCAATCGGACAGCTATCGGAGGAGGCTCAAGAAGCCCGTAACAAAGACTGTCGTAGATTCCGAGAGCATCATAGCAGAAAACAGTCACGTATTGCCACGAATACAGATTTATTATATATGCTGCTGATAACATCTGATCCTGTAATCAACTCGCTTAGGGAAATTCCTAAGAAAAGACCTGAAAAATTGCCCGCAGAAGTGCTAAGCTTGATAGTTCCGCCTTCCATACCTACTACACATCAAGTACCACGTGAAGTTACTTTATGTGAGGAGAACGATTATGTGGTACCTGATTCGTCTAACTGTGACAGCGATGATGAATCATCTGACGATTTCTATTTGTAATTTATTATAATAGTAGATATTATTATAGTTAAGTAATTTAAAGTGGGTGTAGTAATACACCTCTGCCACCCCTTCGGGGAATAAGGCGTGATGATATGTTATGTTATGTTAAGTAATTTAAGTTAAGTTTTTTAAATTGTGTAGATATATAATTTAAATTATTTCGTTAATATGTATTCTTCTAGACTTCTATTTTCAATAAATTTTTATTTCGTACTAAGTTTTTTTATTTTACCACATAACGCAAAAAAAATGATTCAGTATATGTTATTATGGCTGTAGCGATCATGTGAACCCATAAAATAATTTTGTCCAGCTACCATGTTCTAGACGATTCACTGTGCGACGTGAGGCACGCACTGAAAAGTTCCCGAAGCCATATATTCATTTCCCTAAGGGCGAGTCCGAGGACCCGCCCGTCTTCTTGCCCCGTAGGCGATCGACGACTACCTCCATCTCCACCTCTGAGACAGGCGAGATGGAGTCCAACTCCTCGGGGAAGGAGACGGCACTCGCCATCGGCGGAGGGGTGTAGAAAGGGTCTCCGTGGGGGAAGAGCCCGGCCAACACCCTGTCTAGGAGCACTGGCACCATGGACTCCGTGACTGGGGGCGCCCGGCACCGGAACATTTTCCTAACTGCCTTGTACGGACGCCCCCAAGGATCTCTGTCCAGGCTTGTCAGGGCTTCACCAAACGCCTGTGACTTGGCCCTGACAATAGCCACCCTAAGCTCTCGCTTGGCGATGCGATAAGCTTCGTGCAGCTGGCCCTCAGCCTCAGACGAGCAGCTGTCGGCTCTTCGGCCGACAGCTGCTCGTCGGCCCGGCCATGACGGCGCCTCCTACAGTGAGTGTAGGAGTGCCGCGCCGCCGAGCAGGCAACCCGGTGCTCCGCGATTTCTACGTAAACACCACCAGTATACTTCGCGGCGCTCGGGGTGGCCCCGCGACCTCGGCATGGCCGCGTCGCAAACGGCCGTCACCGCTTTGCGGAAACGGCCGGCAGCGACATCGACGTCTTGGTGCGTGGGAGCAGGAAGCCACGACTGGACGATCGCCGCCTCCTTTGCCAATTCGGCATCGAGACTGCTCAACGATCTGTTGAGCAGGGTCAGTCCCGTGGCAAACGCGCACTCCCTGACCATCTCTCCGTGAGTGTCAGTTGAGGGGTTGCCTCAGTCCCGGGCCTTGGCGTTCAGATCCCCTAGAAGGAGGATCTGACATGGCGTCTGTCTTCTTACCGCTGCGGCCAAGAGTTCCACAAAGACCTCCAGTTCCGCAGCTGTTTTGTTGGGGGAGAAGTATGTGCCCACTACATCATACTCTCCCCATTGCGCCACCACGTATCCAGAACCCCTCTCTTTGAGGTCGCCATAACGGGGACCTGTGGGCGATGGATCGGGGGGTCTGTCGCCTGCACAACTAGGTCCCGAGCTGGAAGGCGCCTTTTGTGTTCTGAGGCGCCTTAAGCGGAAAGGGAGGAGGCTTTGAGCCCATCCCCTTGGAGACGGGCCCGACGGGGCGAACCAAACGCTGATGGGGCCGCGGTAAGAGCTATAGCTTTCCCGTGACCCCACCAACGCGAGGGAGCAGGAACACCCAGGTGGTTTTAGTCGGTATGGCGTCTTTAGCTGAGTCCGACATATCCTTTCCGCCCCCCGCCGGGAAGGAATCCATAAAGGATTTCCCCTGGTAAAAAAAAAAAAAAAAAAAAAAAAGTTTGGTTGGGCGCAAATGGAGGAAAGGTTTCGGGACATCTTCAGCGCGTGCTTCGCGGCTGGGAGGTTCCCGAAACCTTGGAAGGAGGGGCAGCTGTGCCTCCTCCGGAAGGAGGAACGCCCGGCGGACTCCCCCTCGGCATACCGGCCCATCGTTCTGCTCGATGAGGCTGGTAAATTATTCGAGGGGATCGTCGCCGCTCGGCTTAATGGCCACTTGGGGGGGATAGGGCCGAACCTGTCGGACGCCCAATTCGGTTTCCGAAGAAGGCGTTCGACAGTTGACGCGCTGTCCCGGCTGAAGGGTCAGGTGAGGGAGGCCGTGGAGGCAGGGGACGGAGTTTTGGCTGTGTCATTTGACATAGCCAACGCCTTCAACTCCATTCCCCACCCGACAATACTCGAGGCGCTCCGCTACCATGGAGTGCCTCAGTATCTACGGAGCCTCCTGGCCGACTACCTGGAGGACCGAGCAGTCCTACTTGTAGACAAAGCGGGCCAGCTTCGGCGGTACAGCGCAGAGTCCGGTGTTCCACAGGGGTCCGTCCTAGGACCACTCCTGTGGAACATCGGGTTTGACTGGCTCCTGCGGGGAACTCTCCTCCGCGGCAAGAGTGTCATCTGCTACGCGGATGACACTCTTCTCACTGCTCGGGGGAGAGACATCAGAGAGGCGGCGAGCCTGGCCTCGGCCGGTGGATCCTTAGTTGCGGGAAGGATCCGCCGCCTAGGATTGGGGGTGGCGCTGCATAAGACCGGGGCCGTGTTCTTCCACGGGCCCCGGCAGCGCACCCCTACTGACGCCCACATTGTCGTAGAGGGCGTCAGGGTCGAGGTGAAGGCCCAGATGAAATATCTGGGCCTAGTCCTCGATAGCAGGTGGCGCTTTGGCCCGCACTTCAGCGGGCTATCGACGCGCCTGCTAAAGGCCGCGGGCGCGCTCGCTTGGCTCCTCCCAAATCTGGGGGGGCCCAAAGCGCGATGCCGGCAATTATACGCCGGCATCTTGAAGAGCATGGCCCTATACGGGGCCCCCATCTGGGCGGACTCCCTCCAAAGGAGGGAGAACGCAACCGCGATCCGCAGGCCCCAGAGGGCTATCGCGCAGCGGGTGGCGAGGGCCTACCGCTCGGTGGGCTTCGCGGCGGCGTGCGCTCTGGCGGGTACCTCTCCTTGGGAGCTCGAGGCGTGGGTGCTCGCCAGAGTGTACGAGTGGACGGCGGGACGCAGGGCGCTCGGAGAGCACCCTACCCGAGAAGAGCGGGAAGCCGTCCGGCGAGAGGCGAGGGACGCGATCGTCCACCATTGGACGGAGGACCTCGCCTCCGCCACCTTCGGCCGCCGAACGCTGGACGCTCTAGGTCCAGTCCTGCAAGACTGGCTGGGGCGGTCCCATGGTGCCCTCTCTTTCCGTCTGGTGCAGGTTTTGTCCGGGCATGGTTGCTTCGGATCATGCCTGCACCGGATAGGAAGAGAGGAGACCCCGTCGTGCCATGAATGTGGCGCGGCAGAGGACACGGCGCAGCACACCCTAGAAGTGTGTCCGTCGTGGTCCGAACCGCGCCGCGACATGGTAGCGGTGGTTGGTCAGGACCTCTCGCTTCCAGGCGTGGTCTTATCCATGCTGGGAAGCGAGGAGGCCTGGTCAGCCGTAGCCTCCTTTTGTGAGGACGTAATGTCCCAAAAGGAGGCAGCGGAGCGCGCGCGGGAGGATGACCCCCTCGCAGCACCGCTCCGCAGGCGAAGAAGGGGTGGGAGAAGGCGTTTGTACGACAACCGCCTTCCCCCTCCTGGTGGAGGATAGCGGGAGACAGGTGCGGGGGCGTCTTCTCCTGCATTGCAGATCCTCCATCTCCGCCGGGCGGGGATGGCCGAGCATTCACGGTCATTCCCGGGCCTCTCCCTTTAGGGAGGGGCGTGTGGGCCCCGCTGTAAAGGCGGGCGGTCGTCGGCGGGGGACTGGAAGAAAGCCAGTTTCCCAGTCCTCCTCCACGCAGACGATGCTGGAATGCCGCTGGGTTGTTTAGTGAGTATACCGGTCCTTTATAGACCGGGGAGTCCCACATACCCCCCCCCCCCATCCCCCAATGGGGGGGCATGCGTAACGCATTTTTCCCAGCGCAAGAAAAAAAAAAAAAAAAAAAAAAAGGTTGGGTTGGGAGCGCAGCGTGCTATGGCACTCAGGGCAGCACGAGCGTACTGCACGGTATCGCATACCGGGGCGTGTCTGCTCGCCGGAAGCCCGCCGTGGGAGATGGAAGCGCAGGTGCTCGCGGCGAGATATTGGCTAGGCGTGGAGGCGCAAGAGGCAGGGGACCGACCGCATCCACGAGAGATCGCGCAGTGGGAAGTCGAGGCACGCGACGATCTCTTCCAGAAGTGGACGGCGAGATTGGAGATCCCGGGGGCTAGCCGGGAACTAGTGGAGGCAGTTCGGCCAATCCTTAGGATTTGGGTCGAACGCAAGGACGGTGCGATCACCTATCACCTTGCGCAGATGCTGACCGGACACGGGTGCTTCGGCAAGTATCTGTGCCAGGTGGTGGGAAGGGAGCCGTCGACGGCGTGCCACCACTGTGGAAGGGGGGTTGCAGATACGACACAGCATACGCGCGAAGAGTGCCCAGCCTGGGCGGAGCCTCGCGCTGCCGTATCAGCAATTGTGGGAAGGGACCTCTCGCTGCCGGCCCTGGTTCAGATCATGGCTGAGAGCGAAGAGGCGTGGAGTGCGGTCGAAACCTTCTGCGCTACCATCATGACGCAGAAGGAAGCGGCGGAACGGGAGCGGGAACAAGACCCAAGCTCTCTTCCGATTCGTCGCACGCGGCACGGCCGGTGGCGCTTGGCTTTCATAGCGCGAATGCCGCCATAACGGGGACCTGTGGGCGATGGATCGGGGGGTCTGTCGCCTGCACAACTAGGTCCCGAGCTGGAAGGCGCCTTAAGCGGAGAGGGAGGAGGCTTTGAGCCCATCCCCTTGGAGACGGGCCCGACGGGGCGAACCAAACGCTGATGGGGCCGCGGTAAGAGCTATAGCTTTCCCGTGACCCCACCAACGCGAGGGAGCAGGAACACCCAGGTGGTTTTAGTCGGTATGGCGTCTTTAGCTGAGTCCGACATATCCTTTCCGCCCCCGGCGGGAAGGAATCCATAAAGGATTTCCGCTGGTACAAAAAAAAAAAAAAAAAAAAAAAAAAAGGTTGGGTTGGGCGCAGCGGAGGACCTGCTGATGCAGGCCATAGCTGAGTGGTTGGTGGACGTGGCAGTGGTTGCCGAGCCGTACTCGGTCCCTGGCCGTTGGCTGGGCGATCCGGATGGCTTGGTGGCGTTGGTTGCGCGGCCTTCCACAGACTCCCCTCCCCTCTCGCTCTTAGAGAGGGGACCGGGATACGTGGCCGCCGCGGGGGGGAATATAGCTCTGGTGGGGGTATATTTCTCCCCAAACCGCCCTCTATCGGATTTCGAGAATTTTCTCGAAATCCTCACCGCAGTCGTCGGGAAGGCGGCGCCGCGCCAGGTCATCGTATTGGGCGACCTAAATGCCAAGTCGGCGGCCTGGGGCAACCCGGCCACCACCTGCAACGTTCGCGGACGAGCCGTCGAGTTTTGGGCGACCTCGTCCGGCTTGACCCTCCTTAACAGAGGGACAGTCCACACGTGTGTGCGGCAACTGGGAGGGTCGGTGGTCGATGTCTCGTTTGCCACCCCCGCACTTGCCGCCCGCGTCGTTGACTGGCGGGTGGAGATGGTGGAGACCTTGTCGGACCACCGATATGTGCGGTTCGACATCTCCACCCAGAGCCCCCGGGGGGAGGCCCGCCCGGGCCGATCCCCCTTTCCACGGTGGGCCCTCACTCACCTGGACCGGGGAGCGGCCAGGGAGGCGGCGTTCCTCCAGGACTGGCTCGCGCCTCCCACCAATGTCCAGGACGTGGACGCCGCAGCGGTCCAGCTGCGAAAGTCCCTGACCGAGGTGTGCAACTCCAGCATGCCTCGGTCTCGCCGACCACCTCCCCGTCGCGCCGTCTATTGGTGGTCGGAGGAACTAGCGGGGCTCCGGACCGCCTGCGTGAGGGCCAGGAGGGCCTACACGCGGAGCCGACGACGCAGCTTGCGGAACCCGGAGAACGAGGACCTTCTATACGCCTCATATTTAGAGGCAAAGAAGGTCCTCAAGGTGGCGATGTTTGCCGCCGAAGACGCGGCTAGAGCGGAGATGCTCGAGGGTCTCGACAGTGACCCGTACGGGAGACCGTATAAGGCGGCGCGGAATAAACTGCGCCCCTTTGGTCCCCCAATTGCGGAGACCCTCGAGCCGTCATTGCTGGATGGGGTGGTTCGGTCCTTGTTTCCGACTGGGACCAGATTCACCCCACCAGTGATGGACCCCCCGCAGGAGGCGGTTCCGCCGCAGGCAGAGGCCCCTCCGGTAACGGAGGTGGAGTTTGGAGTGGCGGCGCTCCGCCTCCGCGCCAAGAAGACAGCCCCCGGGCCAGACGGCGTCCCCGCACGGGTGGTGGCCATCGCCGCCACCGAAATGGAGGAGAGGTTTCGGGACATCTTCAGCGCGTGTTTCGCGGCTGGGAGGTTCCCGAAACCTTGGAAGGAGGGGCAGCTGTGCCTCCTCCGGAAGGAGGGACGCCCGGCGGACTCCCCCTCGGCATGCCGGCCCATCGTTCTGCTCGATGAGGCTGGTAAACTATTCGAGGGGATCGTCGCCGCTCGGCTTAATGGCCACTTGGGGGGGATAGGGCCGAACCTGTCGAACGCCCAATTCGGTTTTCGAGTGGGGCGTTCGACAGTCGACGCGTTGACCCGTCTGAAGGGCCAAGTGAGGGAGGCCGAGGAGGCAGGGGACGGAGTTTTGGCTGTGTCATTTGACATAGCCAACGACTTCAACTCCGTCCCCCATCCGACAATACTAGAGGCGCTCCGCTACCATGGAGTGCCTCAGTATCTACGGAGCCTTCTGGCTGACTACCTGGAGGACAGAGCAGTCCTCCTTGTAGATGGAGCCGGCCAGCTTCAGCGGTACAGCGCAGAGTCCGGTGTTCCACAGGGGTCTGTCCTAGGACCACTCCTGTGGAATATCGGATTTGACTGGCTCCTGCGGGGAACTCTCCTCCGTGGCACGAGTGTCATCTGCTACGCGGATGACAATCTCCTCACTGCCCGGGGGAGAGACTTCAGAGAGGCGGCGAGCCTGGCCTCGGCTGGCGGATCCTTAGTTGCGGGAAGGATCCGCCGCCTAGGATTGGGGGTGGCGCTGCATAAGACCGAGGCCGTGTTCTTCCACGGGCCCCGGCAGCGCACCCCTACTGACGCCCACATTGTTGTAGAGGGCATCAGGGTCGAGGTGAAGGCCCAGATGAAATATCTGGGCCTAGTCCTCGACAGCAGGTGGCGCTTTGGCCCGCACTTCAGCGGGCTATCGACGCGCCTGCTTAAGGCCGCGGGCGCGCTCGCTTGGCTCCTCCCAAATCGCCCAAAGCGCGATGCCGGCAATTATACGCCGGCATCTTGAAGAGCATGGCCCTATACGGGGCCCCCATCTGGGCGGACTCCCTCCAAAGGAGGGAGAACGCAACCGCGATCCGCAGGCCCCAGAGGGCTATCGCGCAGCGGGTGGCGAGGGCCTACCGCTCGGTGGGCTTCGCGGCGGCGTGTGCTCTGGCGGGTACCCCTCCTTGGGAGCTCGAGGCGTGGGTACTCGCCAGAGTGTATGAGTGGACGGCGGGACGCAGGGCGCTCGGAGAGCACCCTACCCGAGAAGAGCGGGAAGCCGTCCGGCGAGAGGCGAGGGACGCGATCGTCCACCATTGGACGGAGGACCTCGCCTCTGCCACCTTCGGCCGCCGAACGCTGGACGCTCTAGGTTCAGTCCTTCAAGACTGGCTGGGGCCGTCCCATGTTGCCCTCTCTTTCCGTCTGGTGCAGGTTTTGTCCGGGCATGGTTGCTTCGGATCATGCCTGCACCGGATAGGAAGAGAGGAGACCCCGTCGTGCCATGAATGTGGCGCGGCAGAGGACACGGCGCAGCACACCCTCGAAGTGTGTCCGTCGTGGTCTGAACCGCACCGCGACATGGTAGCGGTGGTTGGTCAGGACCTCTCACTTCCAGGCGTGGTCTTATCCATGCTGGGAAGCGAGGAGGCCTGGACAGCCGTAGCCTCCTTTTGTGAGGACGTAATGTCCCAAAAGGAGGCAGCGGAGCGCGCGCGGGAGGATGACCCCCTCGCAGCACCGCTCCGCAGGCGAAGAAGGGGTGGGAGAAGGCGTTTGTACGACAACCGCCTTCCCCCTCCTGGTGGAGGATAGCGGGAGACAGGCGCGGGGGCGTCTTCTCCTGCATTGCAGATCCTCCACCTCCGCTGGACGGGGATGGCCGAGCATTCACGGTCATTCCCGGGCCTCTCCCTGTCGGGAGAGGCGTGAAGGCCCCGCTGTAAAGGCGGGCGATCGTCGGCGGGGGACTGGAAGTAAGCCAGTTTCCCAGTCCTCCGTCACGCAGACGATGCTGGAATGCCGCTGGGTTGTTTAGTGGGTATACCGGTCCTTTCGGATCGGGGAGTCCCACATACCCCCCCCCCCCCCCCCCATCCCTCAATGGGGGGGCATGCGTAACGCATTTTTCCCAGCGCAAAAAAAAAAAAAAAAAAAAAAGGTTGGGTTGGGCGGGGCGGGTCTGGGTTTATCCATTAGTAATTGCTATGCCTAGCTTGCGCGCTTCGGCCGCTTGTATTGGATAAGTCCAGGCCTTCCTTACTCGGCTCTGGGAGCGAGTAGGGAGGTGTTTGGTCTTGAGGGAGAGCGCAGGTCGTGTAGATCCTCAAGGCAAGTCTGATGGGGTCGTCCTTCTCGCGGTTGCTGCCCGTTATTGGTCTATTTCCATCTGAAATAGACGTAACTGAAACCACCAGGCGCCGGCACTTTGTCGGTGGGGTAGGATGGGGAAGGGGAAGCTTCTCCGCGCGTCCCTCTGAACGCAGAGGGCGCAGTGGAGCCGTCCATGAGTAGGGAGGCTGTTGGTGCGGCGTCTTTCCGCTTGGGTTTCCTGCGAGTCGGTTGTATGGGTCAGCTTCCTTCCGGGATCCCGAGTTGATCGATGTCTCGCTGGCGGTGTTGTTGGTGGGCGTGCCCTTTTCAGGGCGCGCTGACAGGGGAGCTCACCCCTGTAAAAAGAGACGACGATGTGGAGCATCGGAGTATGGAAAAAATGGATTCAAGCATTGTGAAAAAGGATCCCCAGGTGGGTCCCCGAAAGGGGGAATCCCACTCCTCTACTTCTGACGGAGTGGAGGGCTGCCCCTCGTATTCTGGGGGGGGCAAGCAATGCTCCGTAGTCAGGCGTTCCGCCCGACTTCGTGAACACGACCCATGCACCCAAAAACTGGACACCGATTTAGCTTGTGATTTGGACAACGTTGAGATGGAGGTGGAGGCATGCGCCCCGAAGGCGTGTGCTGACACCGTTGACCCTGGCCTGAATAAGGACACTGAGGTGGAAACGTGCACCCCGAAGGTGTGCGCTGAAGCCAACGACCTTGGCAAGAAGAAGGATTTAAGAGTAGTGGTGACGCGCCTGTCGGACTCTGACACCGACAGGAGCATGGTTACCGTGTCGTCCGGGAACGGATCAGACACTGCCCGCCGATTCTGGCGTAAGAGGCCTGGTCCACTGAGTGCCGTAAGCTCTGATTCAGACACGGACGTGACGGTTACGGAAGGAACTTCGTCGCCTAAGGTGACGAAGTCAGTGACAGGGAGAGGCAGCGGCTGCCCGCTCACTTCTGGGAAGTTCGTGGAGAGGGCGAAGGCGAAGGCCGCCAGGCGTGAGGAATTCCTCTTAGACGCTTCAGAAGAGGTGACCCAGGCGTTGGAAAGGACCCGTCAAAAGCGAGTCACGTGCCCATCAAAGATGGCGCAATTATTGACGTGTGAGGTGGATGACTAGCTTGCGTCGACCCTAAACAAGCAGGTGCTGGACTGCGTAGACGTGATAAAGACGGTGTCACGCAAGTCCAGCCACCTGAGCGGGCCGTTCCAAAAGTCCCTCAACGAGGCGACTAAGTTTATCGTGGAGGCGGTGGAGGTGCTGAGCAAGCGCTCCAGCTCCGAGGAGACAGCAAAACTGCAGGCCGCCAATATACGCCTGCAGGCAGAGCTCACTGCACTCCGTAAGGAGTTCGCAGAGTTCAGGACGGAGTTGCTGCAGGCCCGTCCTGCAACGGAACCTCAGGCCCGAGCCCAACAGCTAGACGTTGAGGGGCTGTCGCGTGCTATCATGGTCCAAGTAGGGACCATGATGAATGCCAGGCTAGAGGCCCTAGAGGGGAGGCTTCTGCCGGAAGCGCGTCTGCGGCCACCGCTAGCTGCGGACAAAGCCCGGCAATTGAGGCCGGAAACTATCAGTGAGCGTGAGGTGCCGGCTGTGGTCTCAACGCCGAAAGCCACCACCTCAGCCCAGAAGAAGGGGAAGAAGGTTAGCTTAGCTGCCAAGGAGGCTGCCGCGGCAGTTGAGCCGCGTTTAGACCGCACTGCGCCCCTGATTCCAGGCGAGGCATGGAGTACTGTGGCCCGAAAGAGCAAGAAGGAGAAGGCCAAAAGGGCTGGCAAAGGGGCGGCTAGCGTTCCCAAGCCTGCTCCCAAGGTTAAACTTCGCCCTCCTCGCTCGGCGGCCGTCACGCTCACCCTGCAGCCCGGGGCCGAGGAGAATGGCGTGTCGTACGAATCTCTTCTTAGGAAGGCTAAGCAGCACCCTGAGGTTGAGAGCCTTGGCATTGACGGGTTGCGCTTCAGGACGGCAGCAACAGGAGCTCGGGGAGAATTAACCGGTGCCAAGGGTGCTGAGCAGGCCGACTCCCTGGCGGAGAAGCTCCGGGAGGTCATGAGTGCAGACGAGGTACGCGTGCAGCGGCCGGTGATGCGCGCCGACATACGAGTCACGGAACTCGATGACTCCGCAACAGCAGACGAAGTCGTGTCAGCTGTTGCAGCACAGGGTGGGTGCTCTGCCGACACCATCAAGGCCGGTGTGGTATCGCCCCATGGCTCACTATGGCTAAGCTGCCCAGTTGCGGCTGCTAAGAAAGTAGTGGGTGTTGGTCGGCTAAAGGTGGGCTGGATCTCAGCACGCGTAGTGCTACTCGACCGCCTGCCTTTAAGGTGTTTCCGGTGCCTCGAGACTGGCCACGTCGGTAGCAAATGTACGGCTGGGGTAGACCGCAGCAGCCTCTGCTATCGCTGTGGTAAGCCTGGCCATAAAGCGAGGGATTGCAAAGCGGAGCCACACTGTGCTATATGCACAGCAGCCGGCAAGCCTGCGGCGCATCCGATTGGTGGGAAGGAGTGCCCCGATACCAAAATCAGTCCCCAAAAGGGGACTCGAAGGAATCGCAGAGGCCAGAAAAGAGGGGGGAAGTCTAAAGAGGGCCCTAAAGCTACTCAGCCGACCCAGCGCAAAGCGAGGGAGGAGCAAATGGACACCTGTATTTAGATGGCGCTACCATTTTTGCAGGCGAACATCATGCACTCTGCCAGGGCTCAAGACCTTCTGGTTCAGAGCATGGCAGAGTGCATGATAAAGGTAGCTGTAGTCGCCTAGCCATATGTGGTCCCTCCCCGGGCTGACTGGGTTGGTGACCACGACGACTTGGTGGCTATAATTGCACCGGCCGCCGCAGGGTCCCCACCTATTGATAAGGTGTCGAAGGGTCGAGGGTACGTGTCGGCCGTTTTGGGTGGCATTACGGTAATAGGGGTGTACTTTTCGCCCAATCGGAGCCTTGCCGACTTCGAGCAAATGCTCGTAGAGGTCGGGGCCCTGATTGGGCAGGTAGCCTCCAACCCCGTGCTTGTTGCTGGGGATTTCAACGCCAAATCAACGGCGTGGGGATCTCCAGCAACAGATGTAAAGGGAGAGGCGTTAGAGGAATGGGCGGTGTCCATGGGGCTGGCCGTACTCAATAGGGGATCGGTAGACACGTGCGTGCGACAACAGGGCGGGTCGATCGTGGACATTACGTTCGCGTCCCCTAGCCTGGTGCATTGTGTCCAGGGTTGGAGAGTGCTGGAGGACGTGGAGACGCTGTCGGATCACCGTTATATACGGTATGATGTCTCTGCGTTCCCCACCACTCCGAGAAGAGATGACTTCCGCTCCCCTATTGGGTGTGGCCCACGCTGGGTGCTGGGACGTCTCGAGAGAGACCTAGCCATAGAGGCCGCTATTGTGGAGGCCTGGAATGCCGGTTCTGACCCGGTCGAGGAGGTGGACGGTGCGGCTGAGCAGCTGCGAGCCGCTTTGACCCGCATTTGCGATGCGGCGATGCCGAGGGCTAAGCCATTCCCGCCTCGGCGGGCAGTGCACTGGTGGCGCCCAGAGCTGGGCGATTTGCGGAGGGCTTGCGTGGCTGCACGCCATCAATACACCCGTTACAGGAGGAGGAGGGTCCGCGTCCAGAGCCAGGAGGAAGCTCTCTATAATGTTTATAGGGCTAAATGCAAATCTCTGCAGGTGGGCATTGCACAAGCCAAGGAGGCAGCGTGGGAGGAATGGTTGGGGACGCTTGACAGGGACCCCTGGGGGAGGCCATATCGCGTAGTACGGCAAAAACCGCTGCTTCTGGATCAAGTGGTGGGCACTCTGTTTCCCCAACGAGATGAGTGGGTGCCACCATTGATGGGCAATTCACAGTTTGCTCAGGAGACAGAGATGGACTCAGTTCCTCCAGTGACCGAGGTAGAATTTGGGGTGGCTATTCTAAAACTTCGGTCGAAGAATACCGCCCCAGGCCCAGATGGGGTGCCGGGGCGAGCTTTGGTGCTTGCACTGGAAGAGATGGGTGAGTGGGTGAGGGCCCTTTTCACCGCGTGCCTGGAGCAGGGTCGGTTTCCGCAGGCGTGGAAGACGGGGAAACTCGTACTTCTTCGGAAGGAAGGGCGCCCGGCTGATTCGCCGTCAGCCTATCGCCCCATTGTGCTGCTCGACGAGGTGAGCAAGCTCTTTGAGCGTGTGCTTGCTTCTCGCTTAGTCGAGAGCATGGAGCCGGGGCTGCACGACGCTGAGCGCAATCGCGCGGGTCAGAGACCTTGCCGAGGAAGAAGTCTCTCGCGGCGGAGTGCTGTGGGCGGTGTCGCTAGACATCACCAACGCCTTCAACACTCTGCCTTGGGAAACTGTGAAGGCTGCGTTACAGTTCCACAACGTGCCGGGATACCTACAATCAGTCGTGTCCGACTACTTCGCAGGTAGGGTGGTCGAATTCCCAACCAAGCACGGCTGGGGGAGGAGAGCAATGTCGTGCGGTGTTCCACAAGGTTCGGTCCTCGGACCGCTCTTGTGGAACATCGGCTACGACTGGGTGTTGCGCGGAGCTTCGTTACCCGGAGTGAGCGTAACGTGTTACGCGGACGACACGCTCGTGACGGCTCGCGGAGGTACTCATCGGGAGGCGGCTCACCTCGCAACAGCGAGTGTTGCCCAGATGATACACAGAATCCGGGCTCTGGGGCTAGAGGTGGCCCTGAGCAAATCCGAGGCCCTAGCATTTCATGGCCCTCGGAATGCGCCACTGCCCGGGGCGGCGATAATAGTTGGTGGAACTTCCATAGCTGTCGGGTCGACGATGAAGTATTTAGGAATCGTCCTCGACAGCAGATGGAAGTTCGATGAACACTTCTGGCGTTTAGCCCCGAGGCTGGTGGCTGTTGCCGGAGCGCTGGGCAGGATTCTCCCAAATTTGGGGGGTCCGGGAGGTGCGTGCCGCCGCTTATACGCTGGCGTAGTGCGCTCAATGGCGCTTTACGGTGCTCCGATTTGGGCGGATGCTCTGTGCGCCCGAAACGTGCCACTGCTGCGGCACCCGCAGCGTGCTATGGCACTCAGGGCAGCACGAGCGTACTGCACGGTATCGCATACCGGGGCGTGTCTGCTCGCCGGAAGCCCGCCGTGGGAGATGGAAGCGCAGGTGCTCGCGGCGAGATATTGGCGAGGCGTGGAGGCGCAAGAGGCAGGGGACCGTCCGCATCCACGAGAGATCGCGCAGTGGGATGTCGAGGCACGCGACGATCTCTTCCAGAAGTGGACGGCGAGATTGGAGATCCCGGGGGCTAGTCGGGAACTAGTGGAGGCAGTTCGGCCAATCCTTAGGATTTGGGTCGAACGCAAGGACGGTGCGATCACCTATCACCTTGCGCAGATGCTGACCGGACACGGGTGCTTCGGCAAGTATCTGTGCCAGGTGGTGGGAAGGGAGCCGTCGACGGCGTGCCACCACTGTGGAAGGGGGGTTGCAGATACGGCACAGCATACGCGCGAAGAGTGCCCAGCCTGGGCGGAGCCTCGCGCTGCCGTATCAGCAATTGTGGGAAGGGACCTCTCGCTGCCGGCCCTGGTTCAGATCATGGCTGAGAGCGAAGAGGCGTGGAGTGCGGTCGAAACCTTCTGCGCTACCATCATGACGCAGAAGGAAGCGGCGGAACGGGAGCGGGAACAAGACCCAAGCTCTCTTTCGATTCGTCGCACGCGGCACGGCCGCCGGCGCTTGGCTTTCATAGCGCGAATGCCGCCATAACGGGGACCTGTGGGCGATGGATCGGGGGGTCTATCGCCTGCACAACTAGGTCCCGAGCTGGAAGGCGCCTTTTGTGTTCTGAGGCGCCTTAAGCGGAGAGGGAGGAGGCTTTGAGCCCATCCCCTTGGAGACGGGCCCGACGGGGCGAACCAAACGCTGATGGGGCCGCGGTAAAAGCTATAGCTTTCCCGTGACCCCACCAACGCGAGGGAGCAGGAACACCCAGGTGGTTTTAGTCGTATGGCGTCTTTAGCTGAGTCCGACATATCCTTTCCACCCCCCGGCGGGAAGGAATCCATAAAATATTTCCCCTGGTAAAAAAAAAAAAAAAAAAAAAAAGGTTGGGTTGGGCGGGTCTGGGTTTATCCATCAGTAGTTGCTATGCCTAGCTTGCGGCTTTCGTCGCTTGTATTGGATAAATCCAGGCCTTCCTTACTCAGCTCAGGGAAGTGAGCGAGTAGGGAGGCGAATGGTCTTGGGGGAGAGCGCATCAGTCGTGAAGATCCCCAAGGCAAGTCTGGTGGGGTCGGCCTTCTCGCGGTTGCTGCCCGTTTTAGGTCTATTTCCATCAGAAATAGACGTAACTGAAACCACCAGGCACCGGCACTTTGTCGGAGGGGTAGGGTGGGTGGACTTGGGATTCTGTGTTGTGGGGTTTGGACTGAGTTGGGACATTCCAATTTCTTATCGGCTATCGCGATGCGAAGGTCCCCGGAAGCCTTTCTATAGGTGGCGTAAAGAGACTCGCTCTCCTCAGGCTCTCGCCGCCTTCGCTTCCGATACCGCTGGTATAGCCGGCGCCTCGTCACGCATCTTCTCCGGAGTTCAGCAATCTCCTCCGTCCACCAATAGACTTGGTGTCTTGGCTGCGGGGTTGGCGCGCGTGGCATCGCAGAGTCGCAGACGCGCGTTAGTGCTTCGCACAGCCTGTCCGCCATCGCGTCCGGGTCTATCGGATCCGGCTCCTGAGGAGTGCTGTTCCACACTTCGACGAGGGCCGCCTCCTGCAGCAATTCGGCGTTGAGGCGCTTCAGGGCCCATCGCGGGCCTATCTCGCCACCTACCTCTCTCACCTCGTCCGTTCGGGTTGGGGAGATTCGGATGTAACGGTGATCAGACAGCGTTACCACCTCTACCAGCACCTGCCAGTCGGCAAGCGATGTCTGGCGTGACGAGCGTCAAGTCGACGATCGACTCCCCGTTTCGCCGGACGCAGGTGCCTACTATTCCGCGGTTCACGACGCAGAGGCCCACCTCGGCCATCCACTCCAGTACGACACCGCCCCGTGGGTTCGTCACCGGAGACCCCCACGCCGCTGATTTGGCGTTGAGGTCCCCGAGCACGAGGACGGGACGTGGGCGGGTCTGACCAATCAAGGTCCCCACCTCGCCGAGAAGAGTAGAGAGAGAAGAGAGGCCGATTCGGGGAGCGGTACACCCCCACGACAACGGCTTGGCCCACACTAGCCGCCACAAAACCCCTGCCCCTCACCACGTTTTCGAGAGGGGGATAGTGAGCCGGCGATTGCGTGGTGATTGCCACCAAGCCGTCGAGATCCCCAACCCAGTCAGATCTAGGTCGGACCGCATAGGGCTCGCTAACCACCGCCACTTGTATCAACCGCTCCGCCATGGACTGCAGTAGCAAGTCCTGAGCCCCAGCGCATCGGTTGATATTTGCCTGAAGGAAGGTTAGGGCCATACTAACTAACCTTCCTCCATGCTTACAGCTGGCCCTTTGTTGGGGCGAGGCGGACGCGGCTGGGCCGTAGCCCCAGCCGCATTAACCTTCCATCTGACCCCTGGCTTTGACGGGGACTTGGCGCATGCCTTGCTCCCGGAGAGGTGATCCGCTGGCTTCCCCGCTGCTGCGCATAGGGTGCAGTGGAGTTCAGCGGTGCATTCTTTGCCCTTGTGGGCCTTTATACCGCAGCGGTAACACTCATCGCTGCGGTCAACTTCGGCCTTACACTTGGCCGCTACGTGGCCTAGTTCGAGGCAGCGGTAGCAGCGAAAGGGTCTTGCATCTAAGATGCTGACTCGCGCCGCCACCCAGCCTACCAAAACGCGGCATCCGCTAGCCATCACCTTCTTTGCGGCTGCAGTGGGGCAGCCGGAACCCATCCTGGATTGGCCCTGGCGTATTGTGCCTACAGACAACGCCGTCACAGGGCATTCACCCTTCCCGGCCAAGGCCTCCGCCAGCTCCTGCGGGGTGACCGAATCGTCCAGGCCGCTGACCCGAAGGTCTGTTTTTATTGCCGGCCTGGAGACTCATACACTCCGTCCTCGTCTCCGAACACCTCCCTGAGCTTCTCAGCTAGGACGTCGGCTTTGGCAGCGTTGTCTAAACCGGAAACCTCCAGCACTCGTGCCCCAGTGGCCGCCGCCCTGATCTTCAGCGGCGAGAACCCCAGCTCACTCAGGTTGATTTTCGCCTTGGCCGCCTCCAGTACCTTGGCGTA
This sequence comes from Philereme vetulata, assembly GCA_918857605.2. NCBI lineage: Eukaryota > Metazoa > Arthropoda > Insecta > Lepidoptera > Geometridae > Philereme > Philereme vetulata. The sequence continues at coordinate 4,851,475 of OU975482.1, forward strand.
GGTGACGCCTTTCTCCGCCGCTCTCTCCTGCAGCGTGATCACCACCGCTGCGGTCCTTGGAGGGCGGAGTTTGGCCGCACCCGCCTTGGGAGGCTGTGGCTTCGGCCTAGGGACTTGTGCTGGAAGGGTAGGCCTCTTCTTCTCGGTGGGTGTTGCCCTTTCCGCTGCACGTGCCTTGTCACGCCTCTTGCCCTTTCCACGCCTCGTCACCACTTGCCAGTCTTCAGCTGGAGCCGCAGCGCTGGCATAGGTGGGAGTGGGTTTTGGTTTTGAAGCCGCTCTTGTTCCAGGCTTTGGCGCTGGAGAGTCCTTTTGAGTGGAGGTTTCAGCTGGACTTCCCGTAGCCTCCCTTTTCCGATCTGCGGCCAGAGAGGGCCTCAGGGTCTGCTCGGGCAGCAGTCTCTCCTCGATCCCGGCAAAGCGGGCGTTCACCATTGTGCCCACTTTCACCATGATCTGCTGCATTACCTCATCTGCACAGGGGGTTTGAGCTGGGACCTGAGCAGGCACCGAAACCGGAGCCACGCGAGCTTGGTTCGCACTCATCTGCTCCATCTCCTGTCGCAGCTCCTTCAGGTCTGCCGAGAGCCGCTCATTGGCCTTTACTAGGAGGGCCATCTCCTCGGGCATTGTGCGGGCTCGCGTTTCCTTGAAGGATGGCCTTATGGTGTCTGCCGCCACCTTGAGGGCCCTCACCGACGTGCCTTTTAGGTTTTTGGACTTAGTGGCCACGCCATATACGATGTCCACTGAGTCCAGTAACATTGACTCCAGCTCGGCGGCATCGCAGTTGCTCAGCCGAGGGCCACAGTCCGCAGACACCGATGCTGGTGCCTTGAGGAACTGCGCCTTCCTCCTTTGTTGGATCTCCTCTTGGAGCTCCTTTTCGGCTATGAGCCGCATCTCCTCTTCCCATACCCGGTTAAGCTCGGCCTTGGCCTTCGCCAGACCAACGTACTTCCCTCTTGTGGGCGGTCGTCCTCTACCACGCCGAGTGCTCGGCGTGCTCATGACCTTGGGTAACGGTGAGGATTCACCCTGGTCATCCTCCTCTTTACTCTCTTCCATGTGCCGCTTGCGCATCTTCCTCCCGGAGCCGCGAGACGACACTGTCTCCCAGGTCATGGCATCGGAATCCGACTCCGTCAGGCTCACAGTCTGAGTCCGAAGCCATGAGGCTTGAGATGTCTCTTCCTCCACACCATCATTATCCGTTTTCTTGCCAAGGTCGTCATATTTCGAAGAATCAGTGTCCGAGTTATTGTTATAGTTGTCGTGTCGTGGGCCGGAGCCCACGTGGCGGTTCTTGCCCCCCTCATATACAATTGGGCTAGACGCCGGAGCGCCGTGGGATTCACAATATTCATTACTGCCCACCTGAGGATTTTTTTCAGAATTCGCCGTATCCATGTTTTCCTTATTTGAGGGGTGAGGTCCCCTTGTGGTGCCCTAGCTAACCGGGTTCCCCCCAGCCATGCATCCCTTGTGCGGGCATCAAACAACGGGATTCGGAGACGCATTATTGTGCCCAGCAAGGTGGCCGAGTTGACCCTCCTTGCAGGCTCGCCATCCACCGACCCAAAAGGCCCACTGTGACCCACTGCCGCCGTTCCACCTCGCGCTCGACAGGGAGGCCATGTTGACACTCTCTGCCGCGCCGCAGGCCTTGCAGGCCCGCCATCCACCGACCCGAAGGCCCACTGCGACCCACTGCCGACATTCCTCCTCGTGCCCGACAGGAAGGCCTCATACTATAGCTAGCCTGAGAAGGCTAACAACCACTCATTAGGCTTGGAAAACCAAGCCAAGCACCAGTCCACTTGGAATCCCGCAAGGAAGCTGACCCACACAGCCGACTCGCGGGAACCAAGATGGACGACGCCAACCTCCTCGCAGACGGCTCCACCAGCCCATCTCGCCTCTATCCACTGCGCCCTCTGCTACTTAGAGGGACGCGCGGAGAAGTAAAAATCCCAACCCAGCCTACCCCACCGACAAAGTGCCGGCGCCTGGTGGTTTCAGTTACGTCTATTTCAGATGGAAATTGACAAATAACGGGCAGCAACCGCGAAAAGGCCGACCCCACCAGACTTGCCTTAAGGATCTACACGACCTGCGCTCTCCCTCAAGACCATACGCCTCCCTACTCGCTCCCAGAGCCGAGTAAGGAAGGCCTGGATTTATCCAAAAGAAGCGGCCGAAGCACGCAAGCTAGGCATAGCAACTACTAATGGATAAACCCAGACCCGCCCAACCTTACCTTTTTTTTTTTTTTTTGACTCTGGGAACAATGTATTACGCATGCATTGGGTGAACGGGGAGGGTATGTGGGACTCCCCGGTCCAAACAGAACCGGTATACCCACTAAACAACCCAGCGACACTCCGGCATCGTCTGCGTGGAGGAGGATTGGGAAACCGGCAGAGCCTTTACTTCCAATCCCCCGCCGACGACCGCCCGCTTTTACAGCGGGGCCTTGACATCCCTCCTTTTACAGGAACAGACCCGGGAACGACCGTGAGTGCTCGGTCATTCCTGCCCGGTGGAAGTGGAGGATAAGTGCAATGCAGGAGAAGGCACCCCCGCGCCTGTCTCCCGCTATCCTCCACCAGGAAGGGGAAGGCGATTTTCGTGCAATCGCCTTCTCCTACCCCTTTTTTGCTTGCGAAGCGGTGCAGCAAGGGGATCATCCTCCCGCGCGCGCTCCGCTGCCTCTTTCTGGGACATTACGTCCTCGCAAAATGAGGCTACGGCTGCCCAAGCCTCCTCGCTTCCCAGCATGGATATGACCACGCCGGGCAGCGAGAGGCCCGGCCCGACTGCTACCACCAAATCGCGAAGCAGCTCGGACCACGACGGGCACACTTCGAGAGTATGCTGCGCCGTATCCTCCGCCGCACCGCAATCGTGGCACGACGAGTTCACCTCTCTTCCTATTCGGTGCAGTCATGATCCGAAGCAACCATGCCCGGACAACACCTGCACCGGACGGAAGGAGAGGAAGCCGTGGGACCGCCCGAGCCAGTCTTGCAGAACCGGCCCAAGCGCGTCCAGCGTTTGGCGGCCAAAGACGGCAGAGGCGAGGTTCTCCGTCCAATGGTGGACGATTGCGGCCTTCGCCTCACGCCGGACGGCCTCCTGCTCTTCAGGGGCGGGTTGCTCTCCGAGCGCCATACGCCCCGCCGTCCACTCATATACTCTGGTGAGCACCCACGCCTCCAGCTCCCAAGGAGGGGTGCCGGCCAGAGCGCACGCCGCCGCGAAATTAACCGAGCGGTAGGCCCTCGCTACCCGCTGAGCAATGGCCCTTTGAGGCCTGCGGATTGCGGTCGCGTTCTCCCTCCTGTGGAGACAGTCTGCCCAGATGGGTGCCCCGTAAAGGGCCATACTCTTAAGTATGCCGGCATACAAATGCCGGCATCGTGCCTTGTGCCCTCCCAGGTTTGGAAGGAGCCACGAGAGGGCGTTCGCTGTTCTCAGCAGCCGCGCTGATAGCCAGCTGAAGTGTGGGCCTTCCCGCAACCAAAGATCCGCCAGCCGATGCCAAACTGGCCGCCTCTCTAAAATTTCTCCCCCGGGCAGTGAGGAGAGTGTCATCCGCATAGCAGATGACACTCGTGCCACGGAGGAGGGTTCCTCGCAGGAGCCAGTCGAAGCCGATGTTCCACAAAAGTGGTCCTAGGACCGACCCCTGTGGAACACCAGACTCTGCGCCGTACCTATGTACTTGGCCAGTTTTGTCTACGAAGAGGACGGCTCGTTCCTCCAAGTAGCTGGCCAATAGATCCTGCAAGTACCGAGGCACTCCGTGGTACCGGAGTGGCTCCAAGATCGTCGAGTGAGGTACGGAGTTGAAGGCGTTGGCTATGTCAAATGACACAGCCAACATTCCGTCCCCAGACCCCACGGCCTCCTTTACTTGACTCTTCAGTCGGGCCAACGCGTCCACCGCCGAACGCCCCACTCGGAAACCAAATTGGGCATCCGACAGGTTCGGCCCTACCGCCCTCAGGTGGCCATTCAGCCGAAAGGCAACGATCCCCTCGAATAATTTACCAGCCTCATCGAGCAGAACGATGGGCCGGTATGCCGAGGGGGAGTCCACCGGGCGTCCCTCCTTACGGAGAAGGCAAAGTTGCCTCTTTTTCCAGGGTTTCGGAAACCTTCCAGCCGCGAAACACGCGCTGAAGAGGTCCCTAAACCTCTCCTCCATTAGGGAGGCAGCGATAGCCACCACTCCTGCTGGGACGCCGTCCGGGCTGGGGGCCGTCTTCTTGGCGCGAAGACGGAGCGCTGCCACTCCAAATTCCACTTCCGTGACCGGAGAAATCTCTTCTTGCAGCGAAGCCGCCTCCCGTGGGGGGTCCATCACTGGCGGGGCGAAGCTGGACCCAGTCGGGAACAAGGACCGAACCACCCCATCCAGCAATGACGGCTCGAGGCTCTCCGCAAGTGGGGGACCGAAGGGACGCAGTTTGTTCCGCGCCACCTTATATGGTCTCCGTATGGGAGACCATATAAGGGTCTCTGTCGAGTCCCTCCAGCATCTCGGCTCTCGCCGCGTCTTCGGCGGCAAACATTGCCACCTTGAGGACCTTCTTTGCCTCTATGTATGAGGCGTACAGAAGGTTCTCGCTCTCCGGGTCTCGCAAGCTGCGCCGTCGGCTCCGCGTGTAGGCCTTCCTGGCCGCCACACAGGCAGCCCGGAGCCCCGCCAGTTCCTCCGACCACCAATAGACGGCGCGACGGGGAGCCGGACGGCGAGACCGAGGCATGCTGGAGTTGCACACCTCGGTCAGGGACTCTCGCAGTTGGACCGCGGCGGCGTCCACGTCCCGGACATTTATTGGAGGCGCGAGCCAGTCCTGGATGAACGCCGCCTCCCTGGCCGCCCCCGGTCCAGGTGAGTGAGAGCCCATCGCGGAAAGGGAGATCGGCCCGAGCGGACCATCCCCCGGTGGCTCTGGGTGGAGATGTCGAACCGCACATATCGGTGGTCCGACAAGATCTCCACCATTTCGACCCGCCAGTCAACAACTCGGGCGGCAAGTGCAGGGGTGGCAAACGAGACATCGACCACCGACCCTCCCCGCTGCCGCACACACGTGTGAACTGTCCCTCTATTTAGAAGGGACACGCCAGACGAGGCCGCCCAAAACTCGACGGCTAGTCCGCGAACGTTACAAGTGGCGGCCGGGTTGCCCCAGGCCGCCGACTTAGCGTTCAGGTCGACAATACGGCGACCTGGCGTGGTGCCGCCCTACCGACAACTGCGGTGAGAATTTCGAGAAAATTCTCGAAATCCGATATAGGGCGGTTTGGGGAGAAATAGACCCCCACAAGAGCTATATCCCCCCACGCGGCGGCCACGTATCCCGGTCCCCTCTCTAAGAGCGAGAGGGGAGGGGAGTCTGTGGAAGACCGCGACACCAATGCCACCAAGCCTTCCCGATCACCCAGCCAACGTGCGGGGACCGAGTACGGCTTGGAGACAACCACCACGTCCACCAAACACTCAGCCATGGCCTGCATCAGCAGGTCCTGAGCTGCCTTGCAGTGGTTGGTGTTCGCCTGGAGGATGCGACGCTCGACCCTATCCATCAATCGGACATCGCACCCCCCTCATCGGCCGCCGGGGTTTCCGCTTCAGGGGCGGCGTTTGCAGCGGCAGGCGGGCTTGGTGTCTGCGCTTTGCCCTTCTTAGGGGGAGGATTGCAGTTCCTCCCCTTCATTATGTGACCCACTGGGCGGCCACTGGCAGCGCACACTGCGCAGTGTGGCATGGCAACCTTGCAGGAGGCGGACTTGTGCCCCTCCTTGCCGCAGTGGTAGCAGCTGTCCGTCCTATCCACCTTGGACGGACAGAGGGCCCGCGTGTGCCCGACTCCAAAGCACTTGAAGCAGCGTAGAGGCTGATCTTCAAGCGCCCGGACTCTGCAGGAACTAAACCCTACAGAAAGCCGCCCTTTGGCGAGGACGGCTTTAGCCGCGGCGACGGGGCACTCAAGGCGGATAGTGCCCATGCCGCCGCGGCCGGGCCTAATGTCCCGACAACAGGGTGTTGTGGCGTCACAGAGGTGCAGACCTCTGTGACGCCACAACACCCTGTTGCTGCGATCGCCGCCACCACCTCCTCTTTGGTGACCGAGTCATCCAGATCGGTCACCTCCAAAGCCGCAGACCTAACGGGCCTGACGACCTTAGCCGCGTCCGCGATGACCTCTTGCAAATTGCTAGCGAAGAGGTCCGCGTTGGCGCCACCCTTAGCCCCCGGGAACTCGAAGATTCGAGCCCCGGCTTGGGTCTGGCGGCACGTGACTGCTCCGATCCCTAGTTTAGTGGGATCGACGTTGGTACGAGCCCGCTTGAGGGCGGACTCGTACGTCTCACCCCGCCCCGCAGCCTCCGCAGTGAGTGTCACTACAACGGCCGCGGTTTTGGGAGGAACCAAAGGCTTCCTTCCACCGGCTGAAGACCTTTTGGCTGCGGGGGCAGCAGCGGCAGGCTTGGGGCCGACTTTTTCCCTTTCCCCTTTCCCTTGCTGGTCGCCTGGGACGGGCTGGAAGGAGTGGCGATGGGAGTAGCAGGGGTGGCGGCCGTTTTCGTTTTCTTCTTGGCCTTGACCTTTCCCTTTTTAACCATTTCCGTCCACGGCTGGTTGGACGGAGTAGTCGAAGGTAATTGGGCGTCCTTCTTTTGAGAGGATGGCCCCGGCTTGTTCAGCCTCTTGTCCGCTGCAAGTGGCGGTCGGAGGCGTTTCTCCGGTAGGAGCCTGTCCTCGATGCCAGCGAAACAGGCTCTCGTATAGGCCCTTTCCTCCATGACCACCTTGCGGATGATATCCTCAAGGTTAGAGGAGGGGCCTTCAGCCGCCGGTCCAGGGTCGGCCTGAGCAGGCCGGGTCATGATTTCAGCCAGCTTCTTGTGCAGCTGGCTGACCTCCAATTGCAGGCGGTCGACTTTTGCCTGCAGTTGCCGCGTCTCTTCCGTTTCTGTGCGCTGCACGAGCTCTCGGACGATACCGCGCATGCTCGTGGCTCTGCACTTCAGGGACTTTTGGAGAGTCCCCTTTAAGTTCGAGGACTTAGAGGCAACCACCACTATTTCCTCCGCGTCCTCCTGAGCCATGCGCTCCAGCTCGGTTAGGGAATGGTCCGCATACAGTAGGCAGGACGCACCGTACCCGGACTTGGCCCGCAAAGCGCGCGCCCGCTGTTCCTTAGCAGCGACCTGCTCCTCTAGGTTCTGCTGAAACTGCGTCTGCCGAGCCAAGTTCAGCTGGCGCTGCGCGTCGACCAGACCCACGTCTTGGGTGTCAGCAAGGGCTGTAACGGCGGAGCGATTTTTGGCCTTTGCTTTCCGCTTGGTTTTGCACCCCTTAACTGGCGAGTCTGAGGAGCCGGACCCGTCCTTCAGGAAGGCCCGCTTCCGCGATTGCCCAATGGCTGTCGCCGTCGAACCAGCGTCCGACCCAGACGTGACGGACTCGTCGGAGTCCGTCAATTCATCCGCCCTGCCATAATGGCCTGCCGCAGATCCCGACGCCGACGATGTGCCTTTGTCGGGTTGGCCCTGAGAAGGGCCTTTCGGTTGGCCCTGAGAAGGGCCTTTTGGTTGGCCCTTAGAAGGGCCCTTTATAAACCTGCCCTTCGCATTCCGCAACGAGTGCAAGGTCCCTGGCACCAAAGTGCCACACTCCTTCTCAGCGCTTCCACTCTCTACCGCGCCCTCCAACTCCATACCGTCATTATCCAAATCGTGAGCGATCTCGGAGTCCAGTTCAATTTTGCCTTTGTCGTGTTCACGAAGACCAGCGGAACGCTGGCCTACGAAGCAGTTGCTGCCCCCCCCCCCAGAGTACGACGGGCAGTCCTCCACTCCGGTTGAAGTGGAGGAGTGGGATTCCCCCTTTCGGGGATCCACATGGGGACCATTTTTTTTTTCGCCAACCTTACCTAACCTAACCTAAACTTTTTTTTTTTTTTTTGACTCTGGGAATAATGCTTTACGCATGCGCCCCCATTGGGGGATGGGGGAGTTATGTGGGACTCCCCGGTCCAAACAGGACCAGTATACTCATTAAACGACCCGGCGGTACTCCGGCATCGTCTGCGTGGAGGAGGACTGAGAAACCGGCAGAGCCTTTACTTTCAATTCCCCGCCGACGACCGCCCGCCTTTACATAGGGGCCTTCATACCCCTCCCGACAAGAAGAGGCCCGGGAACGACCGTGAGTGCTCGGCCATTCCCGCCCGGCGAAATTGAAGGATGCGTGCAATGCGAGAAAAGGCGCCCCCGCGCCAGTCTCCCGCTATCCTCCACCAGGAGGGGGAAGGCGATTTTCGTGCAATCGCCTTCTCCTACCCCTTATTCGCCTGCGGAGCGGTGCAGCGAGGGGATCATCCTCAAGCTCGCGCTCCGCTGCCTCCTTTTGGGACATAACGTCCTCGCAAAAGGAGGCTACGGCTGCCCAAGCCTCCTCGCTTCCCCGCATGACCACGCCGGGCAGCGAGAGGTCCTGCCCAACCACCGCTATCATGTCGAGGCGCAGTTCGGACCATGACAGACACACTTCCAGGGTGTGCTGCGCCGTGTCCTCCACCGCGCCACATTCGTGGCACGACGGAGTCTCCTCTCTCCCTATTCGGTGCAGGCATGATCCGAAACAACCATGTCCGGACAACACCTGCACCAGACGGAAGGAGAGAAACCCGTAGGACCGCCCGAGCCAGTTTTGCAGAACCGGTCCGAGCGCGTCCAGCGTTCGGCGACCGAAGGCGGCAGAGGCGAAGTCCTCCGTCCATTGGTGGACGATGGCGGCCTTCGCCTCGCGCCGGACGGCCTCCCGCTCTTCCGGGACGGGGAGCTCTCCAAGCGCCCTACGCCCCGCCATCCACTCGTATACTCTGGCGAGCACCCACGCCTCCAGCTCCCAAGGAGGGGTGCCGGCACACGCTGTGCAATGGCTCTTTGGGGCCTGCGGATTGCAGTTGCGTTCTCCCTCCTGTGGAGACAGTCCGCCCAGATGGGTGCCCCGTAAAGGGCCATACTCTTAAGTATGCCGGCATACAAATGCCGGCATCGCGCCTTGGGCCCTCCCAGGTTTGGAAGGAGCCACAAGAGGGCGTTCGCTGTCCTCAGCAGCCGTGCTGACAGCCAGCTAAAGTGTTAGCCGAAGTGCCATCTGCTGTCTAGGATGAGACCCAGATATTTAGATATTTCATCTGGGTCTTCATCTCGACCCTGACGAACCTTTTTTTTTTTTTTTTTTTTTTTTTTTTTTTTTTTTTTTTTTTTTTTTTTTTACCAGGGGAAATCCTTTATGGATTCCTTCCCGCCGGGGGGCGGAAAGGATATGTCGGACTCAGCTAAAGACGCCATACCGACTAAAACCACCTGGGTGTTCCTGCTCCCTCGCGTTGGTGGGGTCACGGGAAAGCTATAGCTCTTACCGCGGCCCCATCAGCGTTTGGTTCGCCCCGTCGGGCCCGTCTTCAAGGGGATGGGCTCAAAGCCTCCTCCCTCTCCGCTTAAGGCGCCTCAGAACACAAAAGGCGCCTTCCAGCTCGAGACCTAGTTGTGCAGGCGACAGACCCCCCGATCCATCGCCCACAGGTCCCCGTTATGGCGGCATTCGCGCTATGAAAGCCAAGCGCCGCCGGCCGTGCCGCGTGCGACGAATCGGAAGAGAGCTTGGGTCTTGTTCCCGCTCCCGTTCCGCCGCTTCCTTCTGCGTCATGATGGTAGCGCAGAAGGTTTCGACCGCACTCCACGCCTCTTCGCTCTCAGCCATGATCTGAACCAGGGCCGGCAGCGAGAGGTCCCTTCCCACAATTGCTGATACGGCAGCGCGAGGCTCCGCCCAGGCTGGGCACTCTTCGCGCGTATGCTGTGCCGTATCTGCAACCCCCCTTCCACAGTGGTGGCACGCCGTCGACGGCTCCCTTCCCACCACCTGGCACAGATACTTGCCGAAGCACCCGTGTCCGGTCAGCATCTGCGCAAGGTGATAGGTGATCGCACCGTGCTTGCGTTCGACCCAAATCCTAAGGATTGGCCGAACTGCCTCCACTAGTTCCCGGCTAGCCCCCGGGATCTCCAATCTCGCCGTCCACTTCTGGAAGAGATCGTCGCGTGCCTCGACTTCCCACTGCGCGATCTCTCGTGGATGCGGACGGTCCCCTGCCTCTTGCGCCTCCACGCCTCGCCAATATCTCGCCGCGAGCACCTGCGCTTCCATCTCCCACGGCGGGCTTCCGGCGAGCAGACACGCCCCGGTATGCGATACCGTGCAGTACGCTCGTGCTGCCCTGAGTGCCATAGCACGCTGCGGGCGCCGCAGCATTGGCACGTTTCGGGCGCACAGAGCATCCGCCCAAATCGGAGCACCGTAAAGCGCCATTGAGCGCACTACGCCAGCGTATAAGCGGCGGCACGCACCTCCCGGACCCCCCAAATTTGGGAGAATCCTGCCCAGCGCTCCGGCAACAGCCACCAGCTTCGGGGCTAAACGCCGGAAGTGTTCATCGAACTTCCATCTGCTGTCGAGGACGACTCCTAAATACTTCATCGTCGACCCGACAGCTATGGAAGTTCCACCCACTATTATCGCCGCCCCGGGCAGTGGCGCATTCCGAGGGCCATGAAATGCTAGGGCCTCGGATTTGCTCAGGGCCACCTCTAGCCCCAGAGCCCGGATTCTGTGTATCATCTGGGCAACACTCGCCGTTGCGAGGTGAGCCGCCTCCCGATGAGTACCTCCGCGGGCCGTCACGAGCGTGTCGTCCGCGTAACACGTTACGCTCACTCCGGGTAACGTAGCTCCGCGCAACACCCAGTCGTAGCCGATGTTCCACAAGAGCGGTCCGAGGACCGAACCTTGTGGAACACCGCACGACATTGCTCTCCTCCCCCAGCCGTGCTTGGTTGGGAATTCGACCACCCTACCTGCGAAGTAGTCGGACACGACTGATTGTAGGTATCCCGGCACGTTGTGGAACTGTAACGCAGCCTTCACAGTTTCCCAAGGCAGAGTGTTGAAGGCGTTGGAGATGTCTAGCGACACCGCCCACAGCACTCCGCCGCGAGAGACTTCTTCCTCGGCAAGGTCTCTGACCCGCGCGATTGCGCTCAGCGTCGATCGGCCCCGGCGGAAGCCAAATTGCGCGTCGTGCAGCCCCGGCTCCATGCTCTCGACTAAGCGAGAAGCAAGCACACGCTCAAAGAGCTTGCTCACCTCGTCGAGCAGCACAATGGGGCGATAGGCTGACGGCGAATCAGCCGGGCGCCCTTCCTTCCGAAGAAGTACGAGTTTCCCCGTCTTCCACGCCTGCGGAAACCGACCCTGCTCCAGGCACGCGGTGAAAAGGGCCCTCACCCACTCACCCATCTCTTCCAGTGCAAGCACCAAAGCTCGCCCCGGCACCCCATCTGGGCCTGGGGCGGTATTCTTCGACCGAAGTTTTAGAATAGCCACCCCAAATTCTACCTCGGTCACTGGAGGAACTGAGTCCATCTCTGTCTCCTGAGCAAACTGTGAATTGCCCATCAATGGTGGCACCCACTCATCTCGTTGGGGAAACAGAGTGCCCACCACTTGATCCAGAAGCAGCGGTTGGAGAGTGCTCGTCAGCGGAGGGGCCCACGGTCGAAGTTTTTGCCGTACTACGCGATATGGCCTCCCCCAGGGGTCCCTGTCAAGCGTCCCCAACCATTCCTCCCACGCTGCCTCCTTGGCTTGTGCAATGCCCACCTGCAGAGATTTGCATTTAGCCCTATAAACATTATAGAGAGCTTCCTCCTGACTCTGGACGCGAACCCTCCTCCTCCTGTAACGGGTGTATTGACGGCGTGCAGCCACGCAAGCCCTCCGCAAATCGCCCAGCTCTGGGCGCCACCAGTGCACTGCCCGCCGAGGCGGGAATGGCTTAGCCCTCGGCATCGCCGCATCGCAAATGCGGGTCAAAGCGGCTCGCAGCTGCTCAGCCGCACCGTCCACCTCCTCGACCGGGTCAGAACCGGCATTCCAGGCCTCTACAATAGCGGCCTCTATGGCTAGGTCTCTCTCGAGACGTCCCAGCACCCAGCGTGGGCCACACCCAATAGGGGAGCGGAAGTCATCTCTTCTCGGAGTGGTGGGGAACGCAGAGACATCATACCGTATATAACGGTGATCCGACAGCGTCTCCACGTCCTCCAGCACTCTCCAACCCTGGACACAATGCACCAGGCTAGGGGACGCGAACGTAATGTCCACGATCGACCCGCCCTGTTGTCGCACGCACGTGTCTACCGATCCCCTATTGAGTACGGCCAGCCCCATGGACACCGCCCATTCCTCTAACGCCTCTCCCTTTACATCTGTTGCTGGAGATCCCCACGCCGTTGATTTGGCGTTGAAATTCCCAGCAACAAGCACGGGGTTGGAGGCTACCTGCCCAATCAGGGCCCCGACCTCTACGAGCATTTGCTCGAAGTCGGCAAGGCTCCGATTGGGCGAAAAGTACACCCCTATTACCGTAATGCCACCCAAAACGGCCGACACGTACCCTCGACCCTTCGACACCTTATCAATAGGTGGGGACCCTGCGGCGGCCGGTGCAATTATAGCCACCAAGTCGTCGTGGTCACCAACCCAGTCAGCCCGGGGAGGGACCACATATGGCTCGGCGACTACAGCTACCTTTATCATGCACTCTGCCATGCTCTGAACCAGAAGGTCTTGAGCCCTGGCAGAGTGCATGATGTTCGCCTGCAGAAATGGTAGCGCCATCTAAATACAGGTATCCATTTGCTCCTCCCTCGCTTTGCGCTGGGTCGGCTGAGTAGCTTTAGGGCCCTCTTTAGACTTCCCCCTTCTTTTCTGGCCTCTGCGATTCCTTCGAGTCCCCTTTTGGGGACTGATTTTGGTATCGGGGCACTCCTTCCCACCAATCGGATGCGCCGCAGGCTTGCCGGCTGCTGTGCATATAGCACAGTGTGGCTCCGCTTTGCAATCCCTCGCTTTATGGCCAGGCTTACCACAGCGATAGCAGAGGCTGCTGCGGTCTACCCCAGCCGTACATTTGCTACCGACGTGGCCAGTCTCGAGGCACCGGAAACACCTTAAAGGCAGGCGGTCGAGTAGCACTACGCGTGCTGAGATCCAGCCCACCTTTAGCCGACCAACACCCACTACTTTCTTAGCAGCCGCAACTGGGCAGCTTAGCCATAGTGAGCCATGGGGCGATACCACACCGGCCTTGATGGTGTCGGCAGAGCACCCACCCTGTGCTGCAACAGCTGACACGACTTCGTCTGCTGTTGCGGAGTCATCGAGTTCCGTGACTCGTATGTCGGCGCGCATCACCGGCCGCTGCACGCGTACCTCGTCTGCACTCAAGACCTCCCGGAGCTTCTCCGCCAGGGAGTCGGCCTGCTCAGCACCCTTGGCACCGGTTAATTCTAGCACCCGAGCTCCTGTTGCTGCCGTCCTGAAGCGCAACCCGTCAATGCCAAGGCTCTCAACCTCAGGGTGCTGCTTAGCCTTCCTAAGAAGAGATTCGTACGACACGCCATTCTCCTCGGCCCCGGGCTGCAGGGTGAGCGTGACGGCCGCCGAGCGAGGAGGGCGAAGTTTAACCTTGGGAGCAGGCTTGGGAACGCTAGCCGCCCCTTTGCCAGCCCTTTTGGCCTTCTCCTTCTTGCTCTTTCGGGCCACAGTACTCCATGCCTCGCCTGGAATCAAGGGCGCAGTGCGGTCTAAACGCGACTCAACTGCCGCGGCAGCCTCCTTGGCAGCTAAGCTAACCTTCTTCCCCTTCTTCTGGGCTGAGGTGGTGGCTTTCGGCGTTGAGACCACAGCCGGCACCTCACGCTCAGGGATAGTTTCCGGCCTCAATTGCCGGGCTTTGTCCGCAGCTAGCGGTGGCCGCAGACGCGCTTCCGGCAGAAGCCTCCCCTCTAGGGCCTCTAGCCTGGCATTCATCATGGTCCCTACTTGGACCATGATAGCACGCGACAGCCCCTCAACGTCTAGCTGTTGGGCTCGGGCCTGAGGTTCCGTTGCAGGACGGGCCTGCAGCAACTCCGTCCTGAACTCTGCGAACTCCTTACGGAGTGCAGTGAGCTCTGCCTGCAGGCGTATATTGGCGGCCTGCAGCTTTGCTGTCTCCTCGGAGCTGGAGCGCTTGCTCAGCACCTCCACCGCCTCCACGATAAACTTAGTCGCCTCGTTGAGGGACTTTTGGAACGGCCCGCTCAGGTGGCTGGACTTGCGTGACACCGTCTTTATCACGTCTACGCAGTCCAGCACCTGCTTGTTTAGGGCCGACGCAAGCTCGTCATCCACCTCACACGTCAATAATTGCGCCATCTTTGATGGGCACGTGACTCGCTTTTGACGGGTCCTTTCCAACGCTTGGGCCACCTCTTCTGAAGCGTCTAAGAGGAATTCCTCACGCCTGGCGGCCTTCGCCTTCGCCCTCTCCACGAACTTCCCAGAAGTGAGCGGGCGGCCGCTGCCTCTCCCGGTCGCTGACTTCGTCACCTTAGGCGACGAAGTTCCTTCCGTAACCGTCACGTCCGTGTCTGAATCAGAGCTTACGGCACTCAGTGGACCAGGCCTCTTACGCCAGAATCGGCGGGCAGTGTCTGATCCGTTCCTGGACGGCACGGTTACCATGCTCCTGTCGGTGTCAGAGTCCGACAGGCGCGTCACCACTACTCTTAAATCCTTCTTCTTGCCAAGGTCGTTGGCTTCAGCGCACACCTTCGGGGTGCACGTTTCCACCTCAGTGTCCTTATTCAGGCCAGGGTCAACGGTGTCAGCACACGCCTTCGGGGCGCATGCCTCCACCTCCATCTCAACGTTGTCCAAATCACAAGCTAAATCGGTGTCCAGTTTTTGGGTGCATGGGTCGTGTTCACGAAGTCGGGCGGAACGCCTGACTACGGAGCATTGCTTGCCCCCCCCAGAATACGAGGGGCAGCCCTCCACTCCGTCAGAAGTAGAGGAGTGGGATTCCCCCTTTCGGGGACCCACCTGGGGATCCTTTTTCACAATGCTTGAATCCATTTTTTCCATACTCCGATGCTCCACATCGTCGTCTCTTTTTTCAGGGGTGAGCTCCCCTGTCAGCGCGCCCTGAAAAGGGCACACCCACTCACGCGCCCTGAAAAGGGCACGCCCACCAACAACACCGCCAGCGAGACATCGATCAACTCGGGATCCCGCAAGGAAGCTGACCCATACAACCGACTCGCAGGAAACACAAGCGGAAAGACGCCGCACCAACAGCCTCCCTACTCATGGACGGCTCAACGAGCCCGTCCCAGCCTCGTCCACTGTGCCCTCTGCGTTCAGAGGGACGCGCGGAGAAGCTTTCCCTTCCCCATCCTACCCCACCGACAAAGTGCCGGCGCCTGGTGGTTTCAGTTACGTCTATTTCAGACGGAAATAGACCAATAACGGGCAGCAACCGCGAGAAGGACGACCCCACCAGACTTGCCTTGAGGATCTACACGACCTGCGCTCTCCCTCAAGACCAAACACCTCCCTACTCGCTCCCAGAGCCGAGTAAGGAAGGCCTGGACTTATCCAATACAAGCGGCCGAAGCGCGCAAGCTAGGCATAGCAACTACTAATGGATAAACCCAGACCCGCCCGACCCTGACGAACCTAACCTAACCTAGCCTTTTTTTTTTTTTTTTACGTGGGGAAATCCTCATGGATACCACTCCCGCGCGGGGGCGCTAGAGTGGTTATGCCGGACTCTTACCGGCTAAAAACACCACGGTGAGCAGTCATTCCGCCGAGGTGGGGCAAGGTGGGGTCGCGGTAACATTTACCACCCAGCCCCGGCGGTTGGTCCGGTTGCAGGCAACCAGACCCCGACATGGAGGGGGGCAGCTTTTCTCACAAAGACCCTCCCTCAATACGACGAGCGAGTTCGTGCAAGCTGGCTGTGAGTCCCCCGACTCGCAGCCAGTGACCCCGCTTATGAAGGAGGAGTGAGGAGGCGAGCAAACCGCCTCGTCCTTGCTCCTGTTCGTCTACGCCGGAGCGAGTCCGAAGCGGCGTCGTCCTCCCTGGCCCGCTCCGCGGTCTCCTTCTGCATCATAACTTCTTCGCAGAAGGAGACCATCGCCTGCCACGATGCCTCATTGCCGAGCATGGCGTTCACCACGCTCGCCAGAGAGAGATCCCCTCCGATGCACGCTGAGAGTATGTGCCGCTGCGGGCCCCATGCAGCACACACTTCCAGCGTGTGCAGCGCCGTGTCTTCAGGTGCTCCGCACTCATGGCAGGTTGGGGTCTCCTCCCTCTTTGCGATTCCATTCAGGTACTTTCCGAAACATCCGTGTCCGGAAAGCACCTGCACCATTCGGAAGGTCAGCGACCCAAACCGCCGCCTTACCCACCTACTGAGGACCGGCCTCACGGCATCCACCGTCCACTGTCCCGGCACTGGTGGCACCAGGTCCTCCGTCCACCGCCGTAACAAGGCGGTCCGCGCCTGCCTCCGCATGCGCGTGACCTCCTCCCACATTGGAGGCTCCCCTCGGTATCTCCTCGCCGCCACGAAGTGGTAAACTTCGGCGAGGATCTCCACTTGGAGCTCCCAGGGGGGATCCCCAGCCAACACGCACGCTGCCGTCCATGACACCGTCCGGTATCCGCGTATCGCCCACGTCGCGATGACCCGCTGCGGACGTCGCAGCAGGGTCTTGTTTTGGCGGTTGAGGGCGTCCACCCAGACGGGTGCCCCATACATGGCCATACTCCGGATCACTCCGGAGTACAGCCGACGGCAGTTGGCGCACGGGCCACCCACGTTTGGCAGCAGCCTTTCCAAAGCGGCAGCAGCCCCTACGACTCTCGGGTCCAACCCTGCAAAATGGGCCCCAAATGCGCACTTCTCGTCTAGAATGAGACCCAGATATTTCATCTGGGTCCCAACTCTGACCGAGACTCCGTCCAAGAGCACCCGCCTACCTGGAGGAGGTCCTCCTCGAGGCCCATGAAACAACAGGGCCTCGGTCTTGGAGAGGGCAACCTCCACCCCCAGAGTGCGTATGCGGTCGACCACGAGTGTTGTACCCACCGTGGCCAACCGCGTCACCTCCCCGAGGTCCCTTCCTTTGACGACGACTAGGGTATCATCTGCGTAGCACGCGACCCGCACACTTACGGGCAGCGTCCCGCGGAGCACCCAGTCGTAACCCATGTTCTAGAGGAACGGTCCCAACACCGACCCCTGTGGAACCCTGCAAGAGACGCGACGGCGCTTCAGACCATCGCGTCCCACCACCAGGACCTCGCGGTCTTGGAGGTAGTCCTCTAACAGCCTCCGGAGATACAGGGGCACTCCGTGATAGCGGAGCGCTTCCTGTTTACTATTGTGTGGGAGGCTGTTGAAGGCGTTGGCTATATTTAGTGAGACAGCCAACGCCTTTTTCCCCTCACCGACCGCCGCCTGCGTCCACTCCTTGAGCCAGAGCAGGGCATCCACTGTAGAACGCCCCGCTCTGAAACCGTGAGCCTCTGAGAGGCCAGGTCCAGTCCTTTCCAAGTGCTGGATGACACGAGAAGCCACTACTCTCTCAAACAGCTTGCCCGTACCATCCAGCAGCACTATTGGCCTGTATGCAGAAGGCAAGTTGACAGGTCGTCCCTCCTTCCGCAACAGGCACAATCGTCCGTTCTTCCAGGGCTTCGGGAACCGCCCCGACGTGAGGCACACACTGAAAAGTTCCCGAAGCCAATCATTCATTTCCCTTAGAGCGATTCCGAGGACCCGCCCTGGGATCCCGTCTGGACCAGGCGCCGTCTTCTTACCTCGTAGGCGATTGACAACTACCGCCATTTCCACCTCTAACACAGGCGGGATGGAGGCCAAGTCCAACTCCTCAGGGAAGGAGATGACACTTGCCATCGGCGGAGGAGTGTAAGTAGGGTCTCTGTCGGGTAAAAGCCCGCCCAACACCCTGTCCAGGAGCTCTGGCTCCATGGACTCCGCGACTGGGGGCGCCCGGCACCGAAACATTTTCCGAGCTGCCTTGTACGGGCGCCCCCAAGGATCTCTATCCAGGCTGGTCAGGGCTTCGCCAAACGCCTGTGACTTGGCCCTGATAATAGCCACCCTAAGCTCTCGCTTGGCGATGCGGTAGGCTTCGTGCAGCTGGCCCTCAGCCTTCAGTTCTTCGGCTGACAGCTGCTCGTTGGTCCGGCCGTGACGCCGCCTCCTATAGTGGGTGTAGGAGCGCCGCGTCGCCGAACAGGCAACTCGGAACTGCGCAATCTCCGAGCACCACCAGTATACTTCGCGGCGCTTGGGGTGGCCCCGCGACCTCGGCATGGCCGCGTCGCAAACGGCCGTCACCGCTTGCGGCAGCGACATCGACGTCTTGGTGCGTGGGAGCAGGAAGCCACGACTGGACGATCGCCGCCTCCTTTGCCAACTCGGCATCAAGACGGCTCACGGCCCAGCGCGGGAAATCCACTTGAGCCACGCACTGATACTCTCCCGCGTTGTGGGAGGTGGATATCTCGAACCTTATATATTTATGGTCCGAGAGAGTCTCCACCTCCGACATCACCCTCCAGGCCCGGACACGTGCGGCGACAGACGGGGTGGCGAACGATAAGTCCACCACGGACTCCCCATTGTGTCGCACGCAAGTGTGTACCGACCCTCTGTTGAGCAGGGTCAGTCCCGTGGCAACCGCCTACTCCCTGACAATCTCCCCGCGAGAGTCAGTTGAGGAGTTGCCCCAATCCCGGGCCTTGGCGTTCAGATCCCCTAAAAGGAGGATATGATATGGCGCCTGTCTCCTTACCGCTGCGGCCAAAAGGTCCGCAAAGACCTCCAGTTCCGCAGCTGTTTTGTTGGGGGAGAAATATGTGCCCACTACAGCATACTCTCCCCACTGCGCCACCACATATCCAGAACCCCTCTCTTTGACTAAGAGGGGTGAACCACCCGATCGTCCCACAATGGCAACGGAGCCGTCCAGGTCCCAAGCCCAATAGATATGGGAAGAGGGGACGTAATACGGCTCCGCCACTACCGCCACATCTATTTGTCACTGCGCCAAGGCCTGCATGAACAGGTCTTGGGCCTGGGCGCAGTGGTTAAGGTTCGTCTGGAGGAAGTTGTGATGTCGGACTTGATCCATCAGTCAGACATCACAATCTCCTCGCTCACCACCGGGCGAGCGACTTGGCTAACAGCCGCGGGATTGGCCTGGATCCTGGTGGCCTTGCCCTTCGTCTTCGGGGGAACGCAGCTGCGCCCCCCCATTACATGGCCGGAAGGCTTCCCTGCCTCTGCGCATATTGCACAGCGTGGGTTGGCCTTCTCACAGCTGGCTGATTTATGGCCCGTGCTTCATCGAAAGCACAGGTCCCCCCTGTCGGCTGATGCTGGACACTGGGGGCGCGTGTGCCCCAACCCCATGCACCTGAAACAGCGCATGGGACGCGCCTCTAAGAGCACCTCTCGCACCGAAGTCCATCCTACTAACAGCCTACCCTTTCCTGACAGCACTTTGGCTGCCGAGATCGGACAGGTCACAATGGTGGAGCCGGTGCCGCCAAAGCCGCGACGGATTTTGCCAACTTTTGTTGCAGCCAGATCGCAGTCCCTTGCCTTAGAAACCGCCGCTGCCACTTTCTCTTTCGTGGCTGCATCGTTCAGGCCTGTAATGCTCAAATCAGCAGATTTCACGGGCCTGGCGAAATTGGCCACCTCGGACAGGACACCACGGAGTTTCTTGGCGAGCCTGTCCGCCTTATCTGAGTTTTGAGAGCCAGAGATTTGCAGTAGCCTGGCTCCCGTGGCCGTCTGGCGAAAGCGGAGCCGGTCAATCTCCAGCTCCAGGAAACCAACTTTATCCTGCGCCAGTTGAAGGACGGCACCGTATGTGACCCCCTTCTCTGCGGCTTCGGGCTGTAATGATAGTACAACAGCCGCACTCTTAGGGGCCCTCAGTGCTGTCCTGGGCTTGGCAGTAGCCTTCGGCTTTGGTGCAGTGGTGGCGGGACGAGCCAAGGGGGTAGCTACCGAAGCAGAAGGTTTGCCCTTGCCTTTACCCTTCCCTTTTTTCTTCCTGCTTACTGTGACCCACGGTTCTGCTTCGGGAACAGCGGGTTGGTCAGTCTCAGTAGCACTTTTGGTCACCCCAAGATTGAAGGGAGACGCAACCGGTTCCACTGCGGGAATGGCAACCATCTTTGGGCGTTGACCAGCCCGCTTATCCGCCTTGGCCGCGGACTTACGTGGTGGCTCAGGTGTCGGCTTGGGTTTGGGGGCAGCTGCCGCCACTTTCTTGGCGTTTGCTCTTAATGGCGGACGAACTATCGGGGCTGTCAGAAGCCGGTTCTCGATTCCAGCAAGTCGGGCGTTGAGCATTTCCCCAAGCGTGCTGGCCAAGGACCGCCTTAGCTCTTCGATTAGCTCCTCTGCTCCCATCGCGGTCACGGGTGGTGCCCGTATCTCGGAAGTAGCCACAGCGGCAGCGTTGTTGGCCGCAACTGCCTCCGACTTGGCTTCGTTGAAGCCGCGACGCAGCGCCTTCACTGCCGCTTTGCGTGACTCGACTTCAAGTCGTAGGCGGGTGTTTTCCGCCCTTAGACGCCGCGTCTCCTCTGCCTCGCTTCTGCTCGCTAGAGCATCCACGACCTCCTTAAGGGCCGATGCGGACCTTTACAGGCGAGCCACAAACTCGCCTTTTAGGTTGCCCGACTTCTTGGACACCTCCAAAATGCCCGCGAGCCCTTCGCCCGCATGAGCCCTCAATTCTTGGGCGTTCAGCGTGCTTATATCATCAACCCTCGCGATGACATCAGACTCATTGCCCGTGTCTGTCGCGAGGTCTGAACCAGCACGCGCCCCCGTCTTCTTTCTCTCGTACTTCCTGCGACGCAGTACGACCTCCAGTTCGCCATCTAAGGGCACCGGAGCAGGCTTGAGGAAATCCGCTCGCGAAGATCTCGCCTTGGCGGTGTTTCCTCTTCCTCTCCTTGCCGAGTTTACCTTGGCAGCTGCCATACCCTCGGTCTCCGTGTCTGAGTCTAAACCTTCAGGCACGAAGAACGAAGAAGACGGCCGCTTTCGGCCACTCGTCTTCCCAATGACGGCCTCAGTACCGCTCGACACGTCTAAATCAGACGCTCCGTCTGAAACGTCAGAATCACGTTGAGAAGAGCTTCTTGGCCGGCCCTGAGAAGGGCGTTTTATAAATTTGCCCTTCGCATTACGTAATGGACGCATTGCCACGTCAGACGCAAGCGTCTTTCCATCGTCACTATGCGCAGACGCGCATTTTACCTCTCCTTCTTTACCATTCTCTACCGACCTTAACCTAGAGTTTTTTATATTTTCACAATTCATAATTAGATCCCATGAGTAAGTGGGAAGGGTGGGTCGCCCCGGACAGTGCCCACTGTAACCGGGGAAGTCTAACGTAACCCGCTCAGGGGAGCGACAATTCCCTGGCGGGGGACGCAGTAGCGACTGAAACTCCGTTCAGCCTTCCAGACCTCACGCCGCGCCGCCGCTTGCCATCGGGTAATTTTTTATAGAGGTTGTCTTCCTCGTAGCCCGGGCGACCAAGCCAAGGCCTATCGGTCCCGCTCAGACCACAAAACATGACTGCGGCCATGTTGCGGGATTACGATTTTGAGCCGGTGGCAGGGAAGAAACTCCCACTGCCTGCCCGGCGGCAGGGTGAGTGCACGCCAAGGCCCGACTCCTCCTCTCCAGTTAGCCTTAAAGCTAAACTCCTCTCACCGCGGCAACACCGCCAGCAGAGTGCCGGCCAACCCGGGACCCCGCGAGAAGACTGACCCATACAGCCGACCCACGGGAAACTAAGCCGAACGACACCACACCAGCAATGCCAGCCACAATCCTCGGACGAATCCTTGGATACCCCAATAGACGGCTTGCCCGTCCCATCCTCATCCACTACGCTCTCTGCTAATCAGAGGGACGTGCGGAGAAGATATCCTTTTACCTATCCATATTCCCCCTTACATTCCAAACCCTATCCAACGGATAAGAAATTGGAATGTCCCAACTCAGTCCAAACCCTACAACACAGAATCCCAAGTCCACCCACCCTACCCCAACGACAAAGTGCCGGTGCCTGGTGGTTTCAGTTACGTCTATTTCTGATGGAAATAGACCTTAAACGGGCAGCAACCGCGAGAAGGCCGACCTCACCAGACTTGCCTTGGGGATCTTCACGACTGATGCGCTCTCCCCCAAGACCATTCGCCTCCCTACTCGCTCCAATGGGGGGCCCATTGGGTGAACGGGGAGGGTATGTGGGACTCCCCGGTCCAAACAGGACCGGTATACCCACTAAACAACCCAGCGACACTCCGGCATCGTCTGCGTGGAGGAGGATCGGGAAATCGGCAGAGCCTTTACTTCCAATCCCGGTGGGTAGTCGCAGCTCGACGTAATCAGTCGTGTTAAAAATCGCTCCGTTTATACAAAAGTAATTAATCTAAAATTTGTGCACACACAAATGAAAAACAGTGAAAAGTGGTGTCTGAAATCATGAAATGGTCATGAAAGAGATGAGAGCTTTGCGTGATGACTTTAGTGCGATGATGCGAGAGGTACGAGAATGCGAGAGGTACGAGAATGCCGTGCGGAGATCCGCGAATGCCGAACCGAGTTGAAGGCCTATGTCGACAGAATTGAGTTTCTTGTAGTAAAGGTTATGACTCTTGAAACGAGGCTGGAGGCATCCGCCCCTAGTACCGAGTTCGAGGCGACCATCGAGGACCTGAAGCTTCAACTGAACGAGCGCGATCAAGAGCTACTCCTATGTGACCTTGAGATTGCAGGGATCCCAGAAAATAAGGAAGAGAGCCCAATACATATTATAAAAACGATCGGTATCAAGTTAGGTATTGAGCTCGATGACCGTGACATTGTTCATGTTGAGCGCGCGGGCCCCCGCGCCAGAAGCCTCGTAGAAAGTGAAGCGCCGTATGTAACATATGTATATAACATATGTATGTAACATAGTAGTGATGCTGGCCCGGCGCTCGCCCCGCGACCAGCTTCTGCGCGCCGCCCGGGTGCGCCGTGTCATCACCACCGCTGAGCTCGAGCTGACGGGCTCTATGGGTACCTCGGGGAGCTCGGGCCCGCCCAGGCGTATTTATCTGAATGAGCGACTGACGCGGTCAAACAAGCAGCTGTTCCACAAGATTCGCGAGGCTGCCCGTCGCTCACGCTGGAGATACGTCTGGACCCGGGATGGCAAGATCTACACACGCAAGGATGACGGCAAAACTGCGGAGCGTATACGCTCGGAAAAGGATTTGGTTAGAGTTTTTGGATGTTAATAGTTTTTTATAGTATCGAATATGGCAGCAGTGATAATGTTAAAAACATATGTGTATACGTTGTATCAATTCTCTAAAATTATACTAAATTTGAGGCCATTAAAACGTCACTACAACTTTTTTTATAGCCGTAACATTTTTACAAAATCAATTCTTTTAATCAGCTTTCTTTATATTATGAGTACATCTTTGTCCAACTACTATTGTTGTGTCACGATATTTCGAAACTTGTGTCTGTTTTCTTTTCACTTGAAACATAATAATGGTGTGCTAGCAATGTCTAAAAATACCTACCACAATTATCAAAAACACATTTTATTGTTTATTATTATGGGTTTATTTATATATTATAACACTTTATGTTTATTCCTATCAATTATTTATTCATCTGTTCTGTTTTATAAATTTAATTTAATATATCTTGTAGTGATTATATATTTATCCGATATGGGTATTTATGCGTGTAATAAATATTATTATATACTGTGTTATCGTCTCCATAAATCACAGATAAAAACCATAGTAAATGGCAACATGACTGTTATTCTCGTAAGCTTACTACCAACTTATCTTTTTAAACAATTCAGTAGGTATTCACTGATTCATAATGATTGTTGATAAACATTTTAAGGTTGGTCTTTATAATGTGGGGTCACTAAATACAGGGCATGACGACCTTATCGTTGCTATGGACAGGTATGGCGTTGATCTGCTGGCATTGAATGAGACGTGGATCAAGGAGGGGGAAAAGGGGCGCGCGCCCGTTGTGTCAGGCTATCGGCTGAGGTATGTTCCTCGTTCGGCGAACGTGCACCGCGGCCGCAGCGGAGGCGTCGGGTTTTACATAAAACGTGGAGTTAACGCTCGCACCTGGGTACACCTTCTGGACGCTCGTCACCTATCAATAGAACAAATGTGGGTCACTTTAAACGTTAGTGGGAAAAAGTTAGCTATCGGAACTGCATACCGACCGCCCAGTGGTGTTCCGCTGGACCTGTTTTTGGATGCTATAACTGACAGTATCAACTCTCTATCCGGTTGTGATAACATTGTGCTCTTGGGCGACTTCAATGTCGATTTATTAGATCTAGATAAATGCAGCGCAAAGAAATTAACTACTATGCTAAGTTGCCTTAACCTAACACAGCTAGTAAGCGAACCAACACACTTTACCGACCATAGCCGGACTCTTATAGATCTCATCTGTACCGACCTTAAAGCCAGATGTGTCTCCGTGGAGTCCGTGGGTTCTTTACATGGGCACGCCTTAATTACTTGCGAATTGAATATACCCAAAGCCAGGCACATACCGTATACCGTTTCTTACAGGCCAATAAAAAACATCTGTCAAGAGGCGTTTGATAGTGATTTGGATTCCATTCGTTGGGTGCTGTTTTGTAAGATTAATGACGTAAATTAAATGTTTAATTGTTTTACAGATTGTATAATAACTCTTTTTGATGCGCATGCGCCCAAGAAATTATGTATTATTAATGAACGTGGTTATCCCTGGGTGACTGACAATATTAAACTAATGATGAAGCTGCGAGACGCCGCACTATCCGCTTATCGTAAATCAAAACTGGAATATAAGAAAAATTATTACAGGGACCTTAAGTCGTTAGTCATACAGTCACTATACCATGAAAAAGTAGCATATTATGAACACAACATAAATTGTAAAATTAACGAACCAAAAGCCCTTTGGAAAAATTTAAAATCGAATGTACTTCCCCCTAAGAATGATGCTACTTTGCCATCACATTTTTATGATGCAGACGCAATAAACAATCACTTTTTGGATGTACCGGGTTCATCCAATGTCACTATCTCACTTCTTATTTTTTTTGAATTTCATAGACAGTAATATTAAAACCTTTTCCTTGCAATCCGTAGATGTAAACTGTATCATAAAACATATAAAGAATCTAAAATCGAACGCTGAAGGCTTTGACGGTGTTAACGTTAATATGCTCTTGCTAACGCTTCCGCAATCGTTAGAAGCTATAACCGCTATAGTCAACCGGTCAATTGTTACGTCAACTTTCCCAGATGTTTGTAAAATTGCTATTGTGCGTCCGCTGCCTAAAGTTAATAACCCTTCTGTTGTCAAAGATCTGCGGCCAATCAGTATATTACCATGCCTTTCAAAAGTTATCGAAAAGGCTGTCTGCTCTCAGTTAACCGATTTTCTAGAAGGGAATGACATCTTACCTGACACTCAATCTGGCTTTAGAAAGAGTCGTAGCACGGCTACAGCACTACTGGACGTGACAGACAATATTCTGTACGCTCAAGACCAGGGAATGTGTACTTTGCTGGTTTTGCTTGATTTCTCTCGGGCATTTGATGCAATAAATACGTCATTGCTACTATCAAAGCTGAGCTATTATGGTTTCGACTGTAATACCGTTAGATGGTTTAATAGCTACTTAAGTAATAGATACCAATATGTTGAACTTAAAAATATCAATGGTTCCTCACTTTGCTCGCGGATGTCTCAGTTGAGTCGAGGTGTACCCCATTCTTGGTCCAATTTTAATTATCCTTTACAGCTCCGATGTTAAAAACCATATACTGAATTGTAAATATCACTTATACGCCGATGATATACAGATTTACGTCTCGTTCAAGCCCAAAGACACTGACAAAGCTATTGCTGAGATTATTGAAGATCTGGCAAGGATTTCATCCTGGTCAGATGCGAATAATCTTGTCCTTAATCCACTTAAAACGAAATATATGATCCTGGGAAGTAAGCACCAAATAGCCTCATTGAACTTAAATAAACGTATTTTGCTGAAGAAACAACCTGTTGAGCGTGTCTTTGAGGCATGTGCATTTTAAAAACATAAATGTTATTAAACTTTTATATAAATCCCTTGTAAGAATTCATCTAGCAACAAATGCTATAATTTGGAACCCTAACGAAGCTAAGTACAAACTCATGGTAGAAAAGATACAAAATAAATTTACTCGCTTTTTGTACCTAAAAGAATATGGAGTCTATCCATATTACCCATTGATGTACCCGAGTCTGTTCGTGTTAGGTATGGTAGGGTACTGCAGGCTGTCAGTGCGCAGAGACGTCGCGCTGGTGAAGTACATGGTCCGTGTCCTGCGCGGGGAGCTGCACCAGCCGGCGGTGCTGGCGGCGCTACGGCTGCGCGTCCCCAACGACTACTTGGGCGCGCGCCGCCGCCCCGCTATGCTTGAGGTGCCCAACTGTAGGACCAACTTACTTAAGTTTGCCCCCATGTCACTCGCTATAAACTTGCTTAATATCCTGTCCGAAAGTAGCGTGGACATATTTTACCAAAACCTGCCGAAACTCTTAAAAATGGCACAGGTCGTCATTGAAAGTAAATGTATAATATAATGTATACCCAAATGTGTAGTTTCTTTAGTATTTGTATTGAATTTGTATTTGTCATATTAATTAACATAAGTTACCTAGACATAGCATCGCCTTAGGGCTTAAAAAAAAACCTGTAATGATGTTGTTTCTAAAATAAATAAATAAATAAATAAAAACGTAATTTGGGACTTAACATGGATGTGGACTTGCGATTTGAAAAACATGCTGCAGACTGTGTACGAAACTGCTTCTACAGGCTAAAAGTTTTGTACAAGATAAGACCGTATCTTAGTGAAGAGGTTCGCGTACGTCTTGTCGAGTCGTTGGTTTTATCAAAACGTAACTACGCTGACACTGTGTATGGCTCAAGGTTGCTAGCGAGAACCGAACGCCTTATACAGCGAGTTCAAAACGCATGCGCAAGGTTTTGTTTTATTGTACCACCTAGGAGCCATATTACACCTTTTCTAAATGAGCACTTTAGTTTAAAAATGAAATTGCGACGCAAGCTTCATCTGGCCTGTCTTCTTTTTGGTGTCATAAACTACAGAACACCTAAATACCTATACGACAAGCTAATTTGGATGACTAGTCGAAGAGACTGTGCAAGTCGGCAGTGCTCCAAGCAACTGTCTACTCAACGTCACCGATCAGAGAGTTTCAGGGGTAGTTTCAAATATGCGGCTTCCAAGTGTTGGAACAATATGCCACCACCAATTAGAAATTCCAAAAGTTGCAACAGCTTTAGAAAAAAACTAAAAATATTTCTAATACAATTCCGAAGCCCAAATACAACATGGTAACATCAATGTCAACCTCTCTTTGATCTAGTCATCCAATAACTCTTTTTACATAAGTTTAACTAAATCAATATATTTTAAATAGTTACCCATATTTATTTATATATATAACCATTTACCATAACCTTAGAAATCGTAAGAAAGTTCATAAGTTGTATGTTTATATATATAGGTATGTAATATTATTTTAGAAAAGTATGTTTATAAAATTTATATTTACATTTAAATAAAACTCTACACACCTTTTATTTAATCACTTCTTTATTCATTTATCTTTTTATTATTCTACGTAGCTGCTGCACTACCTATTGCTTCTGGTTTCAGCTGAAAATCAACGTTGGGTGCTTAACATCCAACATTATTCTGAGATGAACGCCATTTTGGTACGCAGACACATGAGTCGAACTTGTTTTATTGGATTCAATTGTATCTACTGTTCCTTTAAATTATTTCATGTGTCATTTTGTGTGTACCAAATAAATGATTATTTTATTCTATTCTATTCAATCCCCCGCCGACGACCGCCCGCCTTTACAGCGGGGCCTTCACATCCCTCCTTTTACAGGAAGAGACCCGGGAACAACCGTGAGTGCTCGGTCATTCCCGCCCGGTGGAAGTGGAGGATAAGTGCAATGCAGGAGAAGGCACCCCCGAGAAGCCTCCTCGCTTCCCAGCATGGATATGACCACGCCGGGCAGCGAGAGGTCCGGCCCGACTGCTACCACCAAATCGCGACGCAGCTCGGACCACGACGGGCACACTTCGAGGGTATGCTGCGCCGTATCCTCCGCCGCACCGCAATCGTGGCACGACGAGTTCACCTCTCTTCCTATTCGGTGCAGGCATGATCCGAAGCAACCATGCCCGGACAACACCTGCACCAGACGGAAGGAGAGAAAGCCGTGGGACCGCCCGAGCCAGTCTTGCAGAACCGGCCCAAGCGCGTCCAGCGTTCGGCGGCCAAAGACGGCAGAGGCGAGGTCCTCCGTCCAATGGTGGACGATTGCGGCCTTCGCCTCACGCGGGACGGCCTCCCGCTCTTCCAGGGCGGGTTGCTCCCCGAGCGCCATACGCCCCGCCGTCCACTCATATACTCTGGCGAGCACCCACGCCTCCAGCTCCCAAGGACGGGTGCCGGCCAGAGCACACGCCGCCGCGAAACTAACCGAGCGGTAGGCCCTCGCTACCCGCTGAGCAATGGCCCTTTGAGGCCTGCGGATTGCGGTCGCGTTCTCCCTCCTGTGGAGACAGTCCGCCCAGATGGGTGCCCCATAAAGGGCCATACTCGCCTTAAGTATGCCGGCATACAAATGCCGGCATCGTGCCTTGGGCCCTCCTTGGTTTGGAAAGAGCCACGAGAGGGCGTTCGCTGTTCTCAGCAGCCGCGCTGATAGCCAGCTGAAGTGTGGGCCAAAGCGCCACCGGCTATCTAGGATGAGACCCAGATATTTCATCTGGGTCTTCATCTCGACCCTAACGCCCTCCACAACAATGTGAGCATCAGGAGGGATAACCTAACCTAACCTAACCTTTTTTTTTTTTGACGCTGGGAAAAATGCGTTACGCATGCCCCCCCATTGGGGGATGGGGGAGTTATGTGGGACTCCCCGGTCCAAACAGGACCGGTATACCCACTAAACGACCCAGCGGCACTCCGGCATCATCTGCGTGGAGGAGGACTGGGAAACCGGCAGAGCCCCTACTTCCAATCCCCCGCCGACGACCGCCCGCCCTTACAGAGAACATACATACAGCCTTCATACTCCTCCCGACGAGAAGAGGCCCGGGAACGACCGTGAGTGCTCGGCCATTCCCGCCCGGCAAAATTGAAGGATGCGTGCAATGCGAGAAAAGGCGCCCCGCGCCTGTCTCCCGCTATCCTCCACCAGGAAGGGGAAGGCGATTCCCGTGCAATCGCCTTCTCTTACCCCTTATTCGCCTGCGGAGCGGTGCAGCGAGAGGATCATCCTCCCGCTCACGCTCCGCTGCCTCCTTTTGGGACATTACGTCCTCGCAAAAGGAGGCTACGGCTGCCCAAGCCTCCTCGCTTCCCAGCATAGATGTGACCGCGCCGGGCAGCGAGAGGTCCTGCCCAACCACCGCTATCATGTCGAGGCGTAGTTCGGACCATGACGGACACACTTCCAGGGTGTGCTGCGTCGTGTCCTCCACCGCGCCACATTCGTTGCACGACGGGGTCTCCTCTCTCCCTATTCGGTGCAGGCATGATCCGAAACAACCATGTCCGGACAACACCTGCACCAGACGGAAGGAAAGAAACTCGTGGGACCACCCGAGCCAGTTTTGCAGAACCGGTCCGGCGCGTCCAGCGTTCGGCGACCGACGGCGGCAGAGGCGAGGTCCTCCGTCCAATGGTGGACGATGGCGGCCTTCGCCTCGCGCCGGACGGCCTCCCGCTCTTCCGGGACGGGGAGCTCTCCAAGCGCCCTACGCCCCGCCATCCACTCGTATACTCTGGCGAGCACCCACGCCTCCAGCTCCCAAGGAGGGGTGCCGGCCAAAGCGCACGCCACCGTGAAACTCACAACCTAACCTAACCTAACCTTTTTTTTTTTAACGTGGGGAAATCCTCATGGATACCACTCCCGCGTGGGGGCGCCAGAGTAGGTACCGCCATTTCCACCTCTAACACAGGCGGGATGGAGGCCAAGTCCAACTCCTCGGGGAAGGAGATGACACTCGCCATCGGCGGAGGGGTGTAGATAGGGTCTCCGTGGGGGAAGAGCCCGCCCAACACCCTGTCCAGGAGCTCTGGCACCATGGATTCCGTGACTGGGGGCGCCCGGCACCGGAACATTTTTCGAGCTGCCTTGTACGGACGCCCCCAAGGATCTTTGTCCAGGCCTGTCAGGGCTTCACCAAACGCCTGTGACTTGGCCCTGACAATAGCCACCCTAAGCTCTCGCTTGGCGATGCGATAAGCTTCGTGCAGCTGGCCCTCAGCCTCCAGCTCTTCGGCCGACAGCTGCTCGTCGGCCCGGCCATGACAGCGCCTCCTACAGTGAGTGTAGGAGCACCGCGCCGTCCAGCAGGCAACCCGGAGCTCCGCAATCTCTAAACACCACCAGTATACTTCGCGGCGCTCGGGGTGGCCCCGCGACCTCGGCATGGCCGCGTCGCAAACGGCCGTCACCGCTTCGCGGAAACGGCCGGCAGTGACATCGACGTCTTGGTGCGTGGGAGCAGGAAGCTACGACTGGACGATCGCCGCCTCCATTGCCAATTCGGCATAGAGACGGCTAACGGCCCAGCGCGGGAAATCCGCTGGAGCCACGCACCGAGACCCTCCCGCGTTGTGGGAGGTGGATATCTCGAACCTTATATATTTATGGTCCGAGAGAGTCTCCACCTCCGACATCACCCTCCAGGCCCGGACACGTGCGGCGACAGTTGGGGTGGCAAACGATAAGTCGACCACGGACCCCCCGTTGTGTCGCACGCACGTGTGGACCGACCCTCTGTTGAGCAGGGTCAGTCCCGTGGCAACCAACCACTCCCTGACCATCTCTCCGCGAGTGTCAGTTGAGGGGTTGCCCCAGTCCCGGGCCTTAGCGTTCAGATCCCCTAGAAGGAGGATCTGACATGGCGCCTGTCTTCTTACTGCTGCGGTCAAGAGGTCCACAAAGACCTCCAGTTCCGCAGCTGTTTTGTTGGGGGAGAAGTATGTGCCCACTATAGCATACTCTCCCCATTGCGCCACCACGTATCCAGAACCCCTCTGTTTGACTGAGAGGGGTAAACCACTCGATCGGACCACAATGGCAACGGAGCCGTCCAGGTCCCAAGCCCAATACGGATGGGTAGAGGGGACGTAACACGGCTCCGCCGCTACCGCCACGTCTATTTGCCACTGCGCCAGGGCCTGCATGAACAGGTCTTGGGCCTGGGCGCAGTGATTAAGGTTCGTCTGGAGGAAGCTGTGATGTCAGACTTGATCCATCAACCAGACATCACAACCTCTTCGCTTACCTCCGGGCGAGCGACCTCCGGCGGAATTTGGCTTACAGCCGCAGGGTTGGCCTGGGTCCTGGCGGCCTTGCCCCTCTATTACGTGCCCCCCCATTACGTGCCCGGAAGGTTTTCCTGCCTCTGCGCATATCGCGCAGAGCGGGTTGGCCTTCACACAGCTAGCCGCCTTTTTGCCCGTGCTTCCACATCGGAAGCACAGGTTCCCCCTGTCGGCTGATGCTGGACACTGAGGGCGCGTGTGCCCCAGCCCCATGCACCTGAAACAGCGCATGGGACGCGCCTCCAAGGCCACCACTCGCACCGAAGTCCAACCGACCAAAAGCCTACCCTTACCCGACAGCATTTTGGCTGCCGAGATCGGACAGGACACAATGGTGGAGCCGGTGCCGCCAAACCCGCGTTGAATTTCTCCCACCTTTACTGCCGTCAGGTTACAGCCACCTGCCTTGGCGCCTGCCGCCGCCACTTTCTCCTTCGTGGCTGCATCATCTAGACCCGTGATGCTCAAATCAGCAGATTTCACGAGCCTTGCAATGTTGGCCACTTCAGACAAGTCACCACGGACTTGTCGCTTCTCCGCGAGCTTGTCCGCCTTCTCAGAGTTTTGGGAGCCAGATATTTGCAGTAGCCTGGCTCCCGTAGCCGTCTTGCGAAAGCGTAGTTGGTCAATCTCCAGCTCCTGGAAATTGAGTTGATCCTGCGCAAGTTGGAGGACGGCACCGTATGTGACCCCCTTCTCTGCGGCCCCAGGCTGCAACGACAGCACCACAGTCGCCGTCTTAGGGGCCCTCAACGCCAGTTTGGGCTTGGCGTCAGTCTTTGACTTCGGTATAGCCGCGGTAGGACGAGCCGAGAGGGCAGCTACCGGGGCAGAAGATTTGCCCTTCCCCTTCTCTTTTCCCTTCCTAGTCACTGTGACCCAGGTTTCCGCTTCGGGAACAGCGGGTTGGCCAGTCTCCGTAACATTATTTGTCTGTCCAGGATTGGAGGGGCCTGCTACCGGTGCCACTGCGGGAGTGGCAGACATCTTTGGGCCTTGACCAGCCCGCTTATCCGCCTTGGCAGCAGACTTACGAGGCGGCTCAGGTATCGGCTTGGGTTTGGCGGCAGTAGCTGCCGCCGCCTTCTTGGCGTCCGCTCTTAATGGCGGACGAACTATCGGGGCGGGCAGAAGCCGGTCCTCAATCCCAGCAAGTCGGGCGTTGAGCATTTGCCCGAGCATGCTAGTCAAGGACCGCTTCAGCTCCTCGACTAGTTCCTCCGCCCCAATCCTAGCCAAGGGTGTTGCCCGCGTTCCAGGAGTGGCCACTGCGGCGGCGGTGTTGGCCGCAGCTACCTCTGACTTAGCTTCGTTAAAGCCGCGACGCAGCGCCTTTACCTCCGCTTTGCACGACTCCACTTCGAGTCGCAGGCGGCTGTTTTCCGCCCTTAGGCGCCGCGTCTCCTCTGCCTCGCTTCTGCTTGCCAGAGCGTCCACAACCTCCCTAAGAGCCGATGCGGACCTTTTCAGGCTAGCCACAAACTTGCCCTTCAGGTTGCCCGACTACTTGGCCACCTCCAGAATGCCGGCGAGCCCTTTGCCCGCGTGTGCCCTCAGTTCTTGGGCGTTCAGCTTGCTGATATCATCAGCCCTCATGATGATATCGGACTCGTTGCCCGTGTCTGTCACGAGGTCTGAACCAGCACCCGCCCCCTTCTTCTTTCTCTCGTACTGCCTACGACGCAGTACGTCCTCCAGCTCGCTATCTAGCGGCACCGGAGCAGGCTTGAGGAAATCCGCTCGCGAAGATCCCGACTTGGCGGTGTTTCCTCTTCCTCTCCTCGCCGAGTTTACCTTGGCAGCCGCCATACCCTCGGTCTCTGTGTCTGAGTCTAAACCTTCAGGCACGAAGAACGAAGAAGACGGACGCTTCCGGCCACTCGTCTTCCCAATGACGGCCTCAGTCCCGCTCGACACGTCTAACTCAGACGCTCCGTCTGAAATGTCAGAATTACGCTGAGAAGTGCTTCTTGGTCGGCCGTGAGAAGGGCGTTTTATAAATTTGCCCTTCGCATCGTGCAATGGACGCATTGCTACGTCAGACGCAAGCGTCTTTCTATCGTCACTATGCGCAGATGCGCATTTTAACTCTCCTTCTTCACCACTCTCTACCGTCCTTAACCTAAGGTTTTTTTATATTTTCACAATTCATAGTTAGATCCCACGAGTAAGTGAGAAGGGTGGGTCGCCCCGGACAGTGCTCACTGTAACCGGGGAAGTCTAACGTATCCCGCTCAGGTGAGCGACAATTCCCTGGCGGGGGACGCAGTAGCGACTGAAACTCCGTTCAGCCTTCCAGACCTCACGCCGCGCCGCCGCTTGCCTTCGGGTAATTTTTTATAGAGGTTGTCTTTCTCGTAGCCCGGGCGACCAAGCCAAGGCCTATCGGTCCCGCGCAGACCACAAAACATGACTGCGGCCATGTTGCGGGATTACGATTTTGAGCCGGTGGCAGGGAAGAAACTCCCACTGCCTGCCCGGCGGCA
Source organism: Philereme vetulata (assembly GCA_918857605.2). Lineage (NCBI taxonomy): Eukaryota > Metazoa > Arthropoda > Insecta > Lepidoptera > Geometridae > Philereme > Philereme vetulata. Next base: position 4,885,499 of record OU975482.1, read on the forward strand.
GGGTGAGTGCACGCCAAGGCCCGACTCCTCCTCTCCAGTTAGCTTTAAAGCTAAACACCTCTAACTGCGGCAACACCGCCAGCAGAGCGCCGGCCAACTAGGGACCCCGCGAGGAGACTGACCCATACAGCCAACCCACAGAAAACCAAGCCAGACGACACCTCACCAGCAGTGCCAGCCACCATCCTAAGACGAATCCTAGAATCTCCTCACAGACGGCTAGCCCGTCAAATCCTCATCCACTACGCTCTCTGCTACTCAGAGAGACGTGCGGAGAAGATATCTTCCTACAATTTCCCCCTAACTATTCCCCCCTGCATTCCTTGCCCTACCCAGCGGATAAGGTATTGGAATGACCCAACTCAATTCAAACTCCCACAACACAGAATCCCAAGAACCCTACCCCACCGACAAAATGCCGGCGCCTGGTGGTTTTAGTTTCGTCTATTTCTGATGGAAATAGATCTAAAACAGGCAGCAACCGCGAGAAGGCCGACCCCACCAGACTTGCCTTGGGGATCTTCACGACTGATGCGCTCTCCCCCAAGACCATTCGCCTCCCTACTCGCTCATTTCCCTGAGCTGAATAAAGAAGGCCTGAATTTATCCAATACAAGCGACCGAAGTCGTATTATCTTATAGTTAATCGTATATTATATAATAAGTTAGTATTATCCTGCTTAAAAACAATTAACAAATTAACGTTATCTCGTATTAACTGCTTCGGGACTTTAGAATAAGTCTGAGACAAGTAGAAGCAATCGATTTTTTTATGGCGTCCCATAGAAAAGTAATTGCGAATATTAACTTGATTCTCACATGCAACATCATCAAAAATAAAAACAGAATTCGGTAAAGCACTTTCAGGATCAATAACATCTTTGTTGTCGTTAAACATTAAATAATTTACATGTGGAATTAACTTGAAGACTTCACTCAAATAACAGTACTTTGGTTGATATGTTGTTTTTGAGTAGAGATAAACATTATGAAATTTAAGTCCATTTTTGTGTAATAACAGGTTGATCATAACATTTGTTTTTCCACAATTAGATGGTCCGCAAATAATACAACGAATTGTATTAGGGAGTAAAACGCTGTGTCTGACGGTCTGGGGTTGTGATCTCACATCTATATTATTAATTTCTAACGTAGTGGGCTGTTTGACTAACTTCATGATGATGTCTGAGACTGGTATAAAGCGTATTCTTATTAAATAGCATTACATTAATACTCCAATTATACTACTTTTACTCGGCTTTTAGGTAAGATAGGTAAGATGACACCTTCATCTTATTTCCAGGTAATCATTCATTTGATCAGTTGTGTTGGGTTATTGGATTACTGTAATAGCATGGAATGAGCACGTGACTTACTTAGCATATACCTAACAATCAAATTTCATATTGTAATTTAAAATTATCTTTTTATTTTATTACTCATATTTGAACCTGACACTCGTCTCCAATTTGTTCGGAACGCGTTACTAAGTAAGTTTGTTTTTAATCAATAATATTACTAAAGTCGATTAAAAATAATTAAGTACCGTGTGTATCACATAATAATATTTTAATGAATTTTTCTTTTTGCAGATGAATATGTCTCACGACAACGAAGATTTTATCATTAACCCATTTTACTATGCACAAGATACGGATAGGTACTTTGAAAACATGGAGGCTCATCAAATTAAAGATCCTGCAAATACCAACAAACATAAGGAAGAACCGTTAGTAAAACCAAGAAAGCCGTTGCGAAAGAGAAAATCTTTCATATCTACATCATCTTCAATAACAACCAACATTGTACGTCGCACTCACTTGAAGAAAGGTCAAAAGTTAATCAAGATCTGTATTTATGATGTCAAGGATCAAGAAGATGATAACAGTTACTATAGTGATAGTGAAAACTCAAGTGTAAGTGCTCAGTATGTTATAGAAGAAAACTATATCCATGATGTGATAATGGACGCAGCTAACGCACTCATAAGACAGATAGGAAAAAAACTTTATGATCGTGACTAGACTTTTGATAAAAACCTTTATCACCAAATTTATATTAAATATTCATCAATTATTAATAAATAAACTAATTTCCTGTACTTTGGTTGTTTGATTTCAGTTATTTCTCATCCTATCCCTAATTATTTAGACAGGTCAGTAGGAAGAGGTAATAAATGCAAACACAATGTTATAAAATTAAGTATAAATATATTGAATATTGCAAAATTCGATGGTCACACACTAATTACACATTATATTTAAAGTTATTAAAACAATAATATTTTTAAGATTACTTAAATTGGTAGGTAATATAGAATAACCTCTTACGTATATTTCTTATTGTTAACATATTACACTTATAAATTTACACTTATAACATTTGTATCTATGCAATAAAGTGACAATATAATTTTCTTATAAAATATTGCTTTTATTTATAATTTATTGCTATAGTGAGCCCAAGGTAAGGTAGTTACAGTACCTGTCAGAACCTGTCTCTTATCATCTGATTTATTTAAAATTAATTTGTTCAATCTCTGAGTAAAGATTTTATGATTTTTTGATTTTATTATGTACATATCATCTCTAAAATCAACATTCTTAAACAAACATTGTTTGTATTTTGCCATGTCTAGTTTTTTCGTAATGCATTTTTTTGCTCCCTTAGCCTTTTTAAGTGAATATGTTTCTGTATTTATACAATAAAGTTTTGCACGTAGTCCTGTAAATTCTGAAATTAATTCACCACCCATTTCATCTTTAAAATAACCGGGTAATTTCATGTTAACATGAGGTATGTTATATACATTATCTTCTTTAAAATTACTAGTATCAAAGTATTGAAGGTTTTGTTTCATGTCTTTGTAGAAATCGTCAGTTTTTATCAAATATAAGAGACTATCAGTATCTGTGTAGCAAAGGGATATATCTTCCTTGTAAATTCTTTTCATTATAGAGTAACAAAATCTATATAAATGAGTTTTCGCGAGCTCTAGGACTGTAAAGCCAACATATATTGGGCTATCTAAAATAATTTTTGTTTTTTGTAATTGAATAGCTACCAAATTTTCAGAAAAAATTGACAAATTTTTAAAATTTGGAGCACTAATATATTTTCTGCACCGCAAATTTATTAGTTTTGTTTGAAATATCTTTCCATACATTAACCAACTTAACATCAATCTGATTTCTCTTGTTTTCTATAGTTTTGCCAAATATGCTATTATTTTGTTTTTTAAAAAAATCTGTTTTAATCTCAGATGTTGAATTTTGTCTCAGTTTTGTGTTCAATTTAATATAAGGTTTTAAGAATTTTTTCTGAGTAAACGCTAAAACACGATGAATTTTTAAAAGCACGAGTCCATTTTTTATACATTCTTTAAGATGTGTATAATGTATTACATATTTATATTTATTATGTAAGTTCGCGATAAGCTTTTTACATTTTCCGCTGGGTGGAACACATTTTTCGGGTGCAAATGGCAAATCTGAGTGATTGTCATGAACTATTGTGGGATATTCGAGGTCTACTTCAAGTATGTAGCTGCGATCATTGCAATCTGGTATCATTTCAATATCTTTTAGAGCTTTAACTTCTTTATCATTCAAAAAGCAAAAGTTATTTGTGGGAAGATATTTCATCATTGCGTAACCGTATAGGTTGACACAGTCAAAGTAGAGAAGATATGAATTTGGCTCATTATTTCTGTAATCTGGTAAATATTTGTTGTTTGCCTTTGCATTTCTGAGAGAGCACTGTGCCAGCCCTCCTCTAATGCCTTTTTCAAGCATTTGGTACATTTCGACATTAGAAATCAAATCAAGATCAACTTTTGTGAACAATAACATTGCATCCCAACTTAATGAAGAAGATGACACATAATGGCAAGGGTCTAAGTTATAATAAATTAAACTCATTGCTCTAAATTTTTCGAAAACATCACATAATAGTAATACATCACATTTCAAGTATAAGTCAGTGTATTCTCCTAAATTTTTTATGTTAAATTCTTTCCAGACGGTTTACGCGTGTTTAAAATCTTTATCGGATATTTCCTTGGAAGTTAGCTTATTAAAAAAATTGTTTTTGTTTGGTAAATATGGCTCATCATATTTTTTCAACGAATCTAAATAGTCATAGCAATATATCCCTTTTTGACGCAACAAATCAAATGATTTGGTATCCGAGTAATATTTTTTCAAGTTTTTAAAATCATCAGGCTGTAATGTTTTAACCAACTTATCTAACCCGCTACTTAGAAAATTAAAAGAATCGATGAACTTTAACTGAGCGGCATTCTTAGCATCGATTGGTATGAATTTTGTTATTGAAATGTATTTCTCTTTTGTTTTTGGAATTAAATTAATGCGACCAACTATAGCTGATAAGTCGGTAATAAATAAATGGCAGTCATATCCCGAAAGATTATGAAATATAATTGGAATAAATTTACATGATTTGGCATTTAAGTTACAAGAAACATGACTGGGTCCCAAAAATAACGAAGTGAAATGGTCGTGATCTGCGCAAATTACGTCATTACTTAAAAATTCTTTTTTGCACAAGTGACAAACGGTTCCATTTCTATAAGATTTCAGATCATTTTTAGTTAATGGTACCATGGGATTATTTATGGACAATAACTGATATAATTTTATTATGTCGTTAGTAAGAGTTTCTACAATCATTTTTGCACAATTTGGACCACGATAGGACACAAATTTGTTTAAATTTGGTCTAGATTCGCAGCATATGTAATAAGCAAAACAGGTTGCTTCATGTATTTGCACATTTTCAACATGTTCTGATTTACTTTTATCAGAATATTCTTTAAATAAACTCTCAAAATCGCCATAGATTACAATAGGAATTCTTCGAGTTCTTTCAACATGCGAAAAAGATAACTTACTGCTTGGTTCAGGTAAAACTGTTTTAACTCTGGCGCAATCATGGTTTACAAGTTTATCTTCGGATTCAAAATAAATAAAGCATTCATCACACAAAAATATTTTACATTTATGTTGTGTAAGTTGTTTGTGAACAAGCTTTGCAAAATCCTTTATTAGACAGAAATGGTTCTTCCCATTATTTTCTATTAAAAGAAGGCTAACATGTGTAAATTTACGGCGCGCTGTTTTATAAAGTGGATTTAATTTTAAAAGACAAGGTAGTTTTTTTCTAAACCGTAAACATTTACCGAAATGAGAGGATTCATGTTTTCGAATATTTTAATGTCATTTAAACTCATAGGGAATGTCATACCTGAAGTATTCAGAATATTTTTATAGTGAGGATATGATGTTACTCTATTTGGATTATTTTTTGCTGGATACAAATGCACAATAATGCTCCATAAGAAACAATGTTCATCTCTGTTCTGAATGTCCAAACAGGACTTGGTGTTTTGAATTTCCCGTGGCAGTTTCACATATGAGCCTGCTCTTAATGGATTATACTGGTTAATATTTATCAGCATCTATGGCCCATCCAGATTCTGACTGTTCAAATTCTGAACACTTTGTCATCAGTTTCTCGACAGATTCTTGATAAAAAGTAGTTAAATCAGAATTTAAATAAATTTTTGTGTATGGTACATTGAATGACTTAATATCCTTTTCATCATTTTTAGGTAAATAATACGACACAAAAAGTTCCATGTTAACTTTTAAAGCATTGTGTATAATAAGTGACTTTTTAATTAACTGAAACACTAATGTAAAAGCGTTGTTTAAAAACTGCTCGGGCACTATATTCTTTGACACGGGATTTATTTTATAACTTATGATTCTAGATTTAAATACGCTAGCGATGATCTGTACATTTGGAAACTCAGAGTTGATCAAACAATTTGGTTTATGAATACTAATTTTCTGATGTGAAGAGAGGCGAGACACATTTATATTGCATTCCTTACAAAACACCATTTTGCCTCACTTATAACTGGTAGGTGCTTAGAAGTTGTCTACTTTATATAGGTATGAAGTAGGTAATTACTTAAATGATTTAATATTAGCCTAGTTCAAACTAACATAACATATTTTACTGATGCTAGAGGAAACTCTTCAAGATTGGATCGGATCAGTTTGAATAAGTATTTTAATATATCAAAATTTCTATATCTCAAATTTTCAATATTTTTGTATTCAAAATATTTCCATTTTTCAATATTCAAATTTTTGCCATTTTTCAATATTTCAATTTTGCCAAATTGCTGTAAATAAGACAATAAAATTACACAACAGAAATATCAGTAAACAAAAGATCAGAGAACTCTTAAGGTTTTGTCGTAGCTTTAAAAGAAAAACAATCATTTCATTATAACGTAAAGAATGATAATTATCTTTTATTGATATAGTTCAAAAGTATATGAATATAAATGCGAGTAAGTAATAAGATTATGATTTTAAAAAGTTTAGGTAAATGTTACACAAACTTTATCCATACCTAATAAATGGAAAACTTATTGCGGCTTCATAGGGTACATGATTGGCTGTATTGCCTTAAACTCCTGCCTCCCTACTTGTACTAAATTTTGTATACTACGCCATACAGCCGTATTGGTGTCGGTACACAGTTTTAGAGTAACGAGCGCGCGTTTCCAGCGCTCATCGCCGGGCTCATGCTCTACTTCCTGAGAGTTGTAAACTCTCAGCTCCACGTAGTATTCCCCGACGCGGGCGAGGTCCCGTTGAGTGGTATATCCGGATGTCCCCCGCTGGGAGAAGAAGCTACGCAATGTAGCCGCCCGTGCCGTCTTCAGAGAGCTGCTATCTTCTGAATCCTGAAATAGAAAAATATTTTTTTTAAATCAATTTATTCCTTCCACGTCTATCTGGAAGCAAAACAAAAACATAGAGTTAACCGACTGCATATCCTCTCAATGAGTCGTAAAAGTCGAATAAAGGAAAAGGTAATTAGTACGTATCATTATTCTGTTTACTCCGTTTCAGAAAACGGCGTGAACAAACAAACAAAACAAACGCTTACTAACTCATACTACCATTTAGCGTCAAATTATTTCAAGACCTTCACGCATACCCTGAAATGAGTGCAGAAAAGATTTTATGAATAACCTACCTGGTGTGTAACCGAGGGTTGCCCTAAGGGTAAGTCAATGTCTTCAGTATCGGATCCAAATAGATCTTTCGGCTCCGGCACTCGTTTCTTCTTTGATGAAGACGTGCGCTCCGCGCTGCTCGGCGTCCGCTTTTTCGATGCGCTGGCGCCGTCCTTTTTCTTATCCTGGGTGACCTTTTTCAGCGGAGCAGCAGCAGGTGCGCTTCCAAACTCAGCGTGCTCCTCATCTGAGATTTGAGTCTCATCAGCCCAAAACGGATTCTGAGACCAACCAGGCCTGAAAAGTCATAATTATCAATGATTAATAAAGCTCGGTAAAAAGTAAATTAAAATAAAGTTTATCACGATAAAAAGTATCCAATGTCCGTCCCCAGAGTTCAAACCCTCTCCCTACCAAAATTTCATGAAGGTCGGTACAGCCGTTTAGCCGTTAAAAGGGAAACGGAACAGACAGTCGCACAGACATCAGAGTTACTTTCGCAATTATAGTGTTTATCAGTTTGGACTCTTTGATTACTTCTTCCATTTTGATACCCTCTTTAATTTCTGCTTTCACTTGGATATCTCTTTTCATTGCTTCTTCTATTTAGATAACCTCTTTGATTGCTTCATCCACTTGGGTATCCTATTTGATCGCATTTTATACTTGGATATTCTTTTTGATTGCATATTTCCCCTTGATATCCGTTTTGACTGCTTTTTCTACTTGGATGTCCTCTTTGAATACTTTTTCCGTTTTGATATCCTCTTTGATGATTCATTCTTCCACTTCGATATCCTCCTTGATTGCTTCTTCTATTTTGTTATCCTCTTTAATTGCTTTCTCATTTTCGATATCCTCTTTGATTGCATTTTTCTTCGATATCCTGTTTGGTTGCTTCTTTTACTTCAATATCCTCTTTGATTGCTTCTTCTACCAACAGAAAAACACGCGAGCTGCAAGCAGCTCGCGCACCATGCGACCTCTAGTTATATTATATATAGCTCGATTATCACTCACTGATTGACTGACTAATTGACATCCTTGTTCTCCCAGATGCCCCCTCGTAGGGTAGAAATGTTTGGTAGAGTCGTATAGAGGGAATTCCGATGAGTTGGGAATAAATCCTAAAGTCCCCCTTTTATCTCCCATTCGCTCCCATCCACCTCGTATCTCGGAAAGTACAAGTCTTAGAGCATTAGCGCCAAAACTAATGTTGCTCAGGACATTTTTGATATCCGGATCCATTAAAAAAAATCGTCTTTCATACAAAAAAAAAATTGTCCCATACAATATATTTTTGTGTGAATATCGTACACCGTATATTTCGTTTGCCGTAATTTTCTTACTGTTTTTGTAGGGAGCCAAACGGCTTGTAAGTAGTATAAAATTTATTTTATTGTAATTTTGTTTATTGGTGGAGGAGCATGAGATAACTATATTTTCAAGTTTATTCGATATCCATCATCATCATTATCATTTTGGATGTCCAAGTTTTTTTTTTGTTTTTAGAGGGGCATAAGGCAACTTGCTTAGTAAATTTTCATGTTTATGCGACATCCATCATTATCATTATTTTAAATGCCCCAATGTTCAGTGAGGCGCACACAGATGGCTTCCACGCCATTATAAGAAAGCGGTGTGCGTCGCTCTTAAAACGCCTGCGTGGCAGCCCTAACATCAATCTGAGCACATTGGCGGACAGGTGGGACTCTCCGTTTCTGGGGCACTGGTTAAGCCTCCATGCAACCCCCTATAAGGGACGTTGCCCCGGTCACTGATAGTCCCTCGTGTCCGCGTACGTGTACGTGTATGTATTAAGTAGGTATGTGTTTATTTGTGTATGTGTCATTTAATTTAATTGTATAATTTTAATTTCATTCTTGTTTAATTTGATTTGACTTAATTTTAATTTAATATAATTTTTGTTTGGTTTTCTTATTTAATTTATGAATATGTATGAGTTGAAATGACTTGAAATAAACAATTTTTATTTTTATTTTATTATTTATTATTATTGCAATTTTTTACAAAATAATGGTACAAATTTTTTGTTGAATCTTTATTTTATTGTCATCATCGCTCTTGACATCCATTTTGAATGCTTCTCTTACTTTGTTTTCCTTTTTGAATGCTTCTTTTACTTCGACATTCTCCTTGAATGCTTCTACCACCTCTTCTTCTATCTTTTTACCTTCTTTGATTACTTACTCTACTTCAATATCTTCTTTGATTGCTTCTTCCAATTCAATAACCTATTTGATCGTTTTTTCCACCTCGATATCCTCTTTGGTTGCCTCTTCCTCTTCGATATACTCACTGATTGCTTCTTACACTTCGATATCTATTTAGATTGCTTTTTTAACTTCGATATACTCTTTGATTCCTTCTACATCTTCGATATCTTCTTTGATTGCTGCTTCTATTTCGATATCTTCTTTAATTGCTTCTTCCACTTTGATGCCCTCTTTGATTGCTTCTTCCACTTCGATATCCTCTTTGATTGCAGGTTCCACTTAGACATCCTCTTTGATTGCTACTTCTACTTCGATATCGTCTTTGACTGCTTCTGTCACTTTAGTATCTTCTTCTCTTTGATTGCTTTTTTAAATTTAATATCCTATTCGATTGATTCTTTCACCTCGATATCGTATTTCATTGTTTCTTGCACTTCGATATCCTCTTTATTTGCTTTTTCCGTTTTGATAACCTCTTTGATAGATTCTTCCACTTTGATAACCTCTTTGATTGCTTTGTCATCTTCAATATCCTCTTTGATTGTATTTTTCTTCGATATCCTGTTTGGCTGCTTTTTTCACTTCGATATCCTCTTTGATTGCTTCTGCTACAAACAGAAAAAAACGCGAACTGCGAGCAGCTCGCGCACCACGCGACCTCTAGTCTTAACTATAAACTGGCAGCGCATTCCATATTCCGACAGCCTGTATTGTAAAAGACTTAACAAAGTAGGACGAGGAGTGTATAGGTGCTCTGAGTTGAAGTGTGTTAGATGAACGCAGGGATCGAGGATTGGCTTGATGGAGGAAATAGAATCGTTCTTTTTGATAGGAAAGAGAGGAAGGGTTAAACAGGGTGCTAGATAAATGGTGAAGGATGTGAGTATTCCGACGAAGGCGTATGGGTAACCACTTGAGCTTACTGTGAAATTCTGACACATGGTCATACTTCCGCAAGCCGAAGATGAACCAAAATAAATTCTAGGATGATATTGAGGATAGACTGGCCCTGCCTTCCACAAATTATTACAGTACAGGCTGTCCGATTATGGACAATTAAAACAAAACTCAGGTAATCATCGTTGGAGAACGACGATTACCTGAGTTTTGAATGGATTGACCCGAATACGGTCTAGGTCACGATTTATTCTTTAGATCGCTTCAGGCAGCCGCTCTACTGTATCTTGTGTGTAAATTTGAAGATCCTCTGCATGGAGGTGATAGGACGAAGTTAAGTGTGGGGAGATTGAGTATATGAAAATTGCAAAAAGAAGATTATACATATCGCGTCTGTTACTCTAGCCCGCGAACTTATGGGCTTGCCAGACGCTTCGTGGGGCGTGCGACAAGCACTAAACTTAGGGTTTCGTTCTCGGGTCCCGGGAATCGTGAAATCCCGGGAAAAATGTAATTCCCGGAACCGGGAAAAAATTCTGATTTCCCGGGAATTCCCGGGAATTTTCAAAAGTATGTGATAGGTCTAAAACTTTGTATTTTATAGTCATATTAAACTCAATGTTGTTCTTAAAAAAACCTTTCAAATTTTTCTACAGCTTGTCAGCCAGCCATCACTTTGCAGATGAGTAGTTTCGTGGTAATTTTTCGAGGGGAAAAAAATGTTTTTCCTTTGTTTTGTCTTTATAGAACTGTCAGAAAAAACTAGATAACACCTATTTGCATTTCTTTGTTTCATTCTCTCTATTATATTCGCTCTTCTTTGTTTTTACGCAGGTGCTGTGCAATTTCGATAACGATCTTTTTGCTTAATTATGCGTACTTATAATATTTAAGTTTCTTTGTCTGCGCCCTTCCCCTCCCCCTTCACCTTGCGCATTTAAGTGTCACTAAACAAACTGGTTCTGTTGTTTTATCAGATCGACCGACCAGTCAGTGACGCGCAGCGCAGTGTGGTGTCCGTGCCCATTAAATTAAGTGACATTTGGCATTCGTTCGCCGGTAATATCTCTTTGTTATTGAAAGTTTGTGTGTGTGTTGAAACTCTGGTAAGTAAACCCTGTCGAATTGATTGTTTTGTCGATTCAAATTTACTACATATACAATAAGTACATTTAATATTTTCAACTTGTTATAGGTCAACATGGAAGGTCGACTTTTATCCGAAGTATGGAATCATTTCAAGGAAAAAGGGTTAGATAAAGCGCAATGTAATCGCTGTCCAAAAATATTGAGTTGTAAAGGCTCATCGACCAGTGGACTTAAAAGATCAACCCAATGAAGCGTCCTCTGAAACAACACGGGCGTTGGCATCTTCACCGGCACCAAGTACCTCCACAAGCTCACCACAACCACCAAAAAAAAGGAAGAGCCACATAACACAGACTTCTATAGTTGAATATATCAAGAAGCCCTATAGTATTGCTGAAATCGTCTCGAAGTTGGCATCTAGTGATGGACTTTCGATTCGGATGATCACGCACAGTGAAGTGATTCGAAGCCTTGTTTCACAAGCTGGCCTAAATATTCCAAAATGCGAGTCGCAGGTTATGAAGATAATTGTAGAATTTGCTGAAGAAAAAAATCAAGATATCAAGAAAATTGAAGAACAGCATTGAAACAATGATAAGCCGGTTCGTAGAAGTTAAAAACTGTATCAAAAAAGCTTTGATTGATTTAGATACCGCAAATTTATGGCACGAAGAGAACTTGGCTGTTTTAGAGGATTTACTTAAAATTTTAAATCCCATCAAATTAGCAGTTGAAGCACTGAGCTCCCGAAAAGCAGATATCTTGATCTGTGAAGCTATCATTACGACACTTCTAGTAAGACTGAAAAAGTTGGAGTCACCTATTGCTTTAGAGTTTTCAGATTTCTTAACGCAAAGAATAAGTGAGAGGAGGGATTCTACTCTATATATCTTAACGCTTTTTCTTCAAAACCCAACAATTAGACGCAATGAATACTTATCACAAAGTGTTGAAACTAAAGAAATAATAATACGCTATGCTGAGAAGCTATTTCGCCGATTATTTCCAGAAAAGTCAGAATCTGAATCGAGCCCGGAAGAATCGCTTCATGCTGTTGCTGAGACGCAAAAAAGAGGCATTAGTTTTGCTGAAGAACTTCCAGACGCTATTCAAAATGTTTTCAAAGGCACTCCTCCATCACGAACTCGATTTCCTAGACTGAAGAAAGACTTCGATCTATACATCTCTTCTGGTAAACGGACACCTAATTTGGAACTGCTATACAACGCTCTGCGCACGATCATGTCTACATCCACCGAAAGCGAACGTACATTTTCAGTATCGGGAAATTTTGCTACTAAAATTAGAAGCCGATTAAGCGATAAATCACTCAGCTCTTTAGTTTTTCTTAAGTATTACTTTATGAAATAATTTAAGACTTAAATTGAAATAATGGTTTACGTGACTGTTACATAATAAGGGCATAAGTTAAATTTTGCCAACGATGTGTGGCCGCTGTAAGAGAGTAAATAAAATATTATACGTAACTGCTGCATAGAGTTAAGGTATTTAAACACTCTAATCATTTTATGGTTAAATTAAAATCGGTTACGCTACTTTTGATAAACTACTCTCGTGTTTACATACCTTAATGATGTGCAGTTACGTATAATACTTTATCTACTCTTGTAAAGCCGCCACACATCGATGGCAAAGTTTGTTGGTTATCATAAGAGCGTTTCGCAATACTTAATTACTCCGTTTATATTACGTTTATATCATGGTGTGTGCTAAGAAGTTTTATATTATAAGTTTGATTTTGCATGCCTGAAACAAATAATTAAGTTTCTATTATACTACCTCTGTTTATGATCGATCAAAAATGTTATTAAGAAGAAATAATTATTTCTGAGTCAAATAAATAGCTTATTTAATCCATTATGTGTTTTCTTGACTTTTTGTAGTTAAAAAAAACTAAATTAAGGACTTTAAAAATTTCCCGGTTTCCCGGGATTCCCGGGAAATTGAAAATATTATTCCTGGTTCCCGGGAACGAAAAAAACCCGGGAAATCCGAAACCCTAACTAAACTACATTAAAAATCGACGTAAGCCAAGAAACTGACCTCGTAATGTCCGAGGGGCCAAACTTTAAGCCTGTATGATACTCCGGGCACTACTCCGTGACTCTGACAGAGGAGTCGCCTTTAAAGTAGAAGCCAGGGGAACGTAAGTCCGATCCTTAGCTACCTACACTACGATGGTCGAAGTGTCTTAAGGCCCCTGATGATGATAGTTCGAACGACCGACACTAACATTTTAAGTTATGAACGAGAATGACATATGACATGACAGAACAAACAATCATATATTGTGGTCTGGTCTGGTCTGGTCTGTGAGTGCCTCAAGGCAGCTGTCTCTCACCAGCCCTCTACGCACACTACACCGATGACATCCCAACCCTGGAGGGCTATCTCTTTCCTTGGGAGAAGGATGTCACCCTGGCACTCTTTGCAGATGACAGCGCCTTCTTCTCATCATCCTACAGCCCAGAGGTCACTGCCTCCCACATGAAACGCCTGCTTGACCTTTTGCTGTCGTGGTTAGACAAGTGGCGCGTGGCAGTCAACGTGGGTAAGACGGCTGCGCTCCTTGTCACACGCCGACGAACTGTGCTCCCACCACTGAAGCTGCGAGGCCAGGACATTGAATGGAAAACCTCCGTCCGGTACCTTGGCATCGACATCGATAGGTCGTTGAGGATGAATCCTCAGGTGGAGCGCGCGTTACAACAAACGCGCGCCGCCAGAGCAATGCTCCGACCTGTCCTAACTTTGAGACTACCTCTGAGGACTAAGATGGGGGTTTACAAAACTTACATCCGCTCGCGGCTCATCTATGCAGCACCAGTGTGGTATGCGCTATGTTCCTCTACCAACAAAAAGAGGATAGAAGTCCAGCAAAACAAAGCCCTACGTGTCTGCACACAGGAGCAGGACGCTACGTCAGCAACGACGTCATCGCCCGCGACGTGCAGATGTCCAGCGTCGAGGACTTTGTGGTAATGTTAGCGCGTCGTATGTACGATCGCGCCGACAATTGCCACCACGCTCACCTCAACGCCATTGCTCCGCTGCACGCACGGCCACCTGACATTCGAACTCCCTGGCGTCCATTACCGCGGAAGCTCCTGTGCTCACCATCCTCTCCATAGCATACACCACAAGAGGACCAACGTTAGCCAAGACATCGGCCACGTAACGCCTGTGAGGCCAATGCCAGGATGGCACTCCGGACATCATCCAGTGACTCAGAGATAGTCGTCTCTGACGTTGAAGCCAGGGTTAAGCACGAAAGTCCAACCCTTACCCACACTTGCCAAACAAAATTAGTGAAGTGTTGAAGACCTATGATGATGAGGGTCTGTAAGTAATAATAAAAAAATATTATTAAAAATAAAAATAAGGTCTTGGTAAATTTTGAAATTCCTAAAAATATAGCAGGAAATCGCCATTGTTTCTTTTACATGAACTAATTGGCTTACTGCTGGTTTTCCCATTTTCTAACGCGAGTGTTGAGCGTGTTTTTAGTAAACTGAAGAGAATAAAAACTGAAAGCCGCACTCGTCTCAATACGGAGACGATAGCTTCTATGACTACCACTGCAGATATAGAAAACTGTGGTGGTATAATAAATTTCGAGCCATCGCCAGAAATGATGTTCTAAAATAAAACATAAGTAAAGACTGTTATTAGATAAGTTATAATAGAAGTAAAAAAGTTGTTTGTATCTAGTTTTTGTTGTTTGCACCATATAAATATATTTTTTAGTTGATTATCGTTTTTTTATTTCAATTGCGGCCTTTTTCAACAAGGCTTACCGGCCTTTTTCTGATTGAGGTGCTGGCAACACTGGATAGGAAGCAAGGGGAAGGGTTTGTTCACCGCACGTGTGTTCGTTTTGTATACAAACTTAAATTTGATTTTTTGGTCAAAATGGTGCGAAAACTAAAGTTTCATGAGCAAAAACTGCTCAAAAAAGTAGACTTTATATCATGGAAGGTAGACAACAACTTGAATGAAATAAAAAATATGAAAAAATTCCACATTCAAAAACGCGAAGACTACACGAAGTTTGTATTATTTAATTCACAAAGTTAATATTATTTTGTTACTGTTTTATAATGTACTTTTTGTCATGCCTAGATATAATAAGTTATCGAGAGAAATTAGAGATCTTGCTAATAAGATCAAAGACTTGGACGCGAGTTCCGAGTTTAGGACAGAAACCAGTGCGCAGTTGCTTGAGAAATTGTACCAAATGGGCCTTATACCGACGCGCTGGGACCTGGCATTGGCTACCAACGTGACTGCCAGCTCTTTCTGCCGGAGAAGACTGCCCTCTGTCATGGTTAGAAGTGAGTTTTCTAGAAATTAAACTTGCTAAATCTTTTGTGAATGATAAGATTTGGAACTTTTATTAGTCGGACTATTTAATGCAAGATGTAATGAAACATGGTAAAATACCATGTATCAAATAGAAGAAACAAGATATGGTTCTGCTATCTTGACATCCACAATTTTTGTGGCTATTTTCCTTTATTCATTTCGGTATCTTCAGTGCATATTGTATTTGTGGTGTGTTGATTCTTTAACATTGTACCTAGTCCATAAACACAAATGGATGAGGTATTATTGACTAGCTATTTTGTTCTAATACATGTGTGTATGTTGTAAGTATTATTTACATAAATTAAGCATATCCATATCTTTTTGTAATTCCAGGTAGAATGTCAGAGAGCATGAAAGAAGCTACAAAGTTTATAGAACAGGGACATGTGCGAGTCGGCCCGGAAGTGGTGAAGGACCCTGCATTCCTGGTTACCAGATCTTTGGAAGACTTTGTGACCTGGGTTGATGGATCAGCTATCAGGAAACATGTGCTTGAATATAATGATATGGTGAGTCCCTTTTATTTTATAGGATTCACTGTTGAACATGGGTCTTCCCCATAGATCTCTAGAGAGACTGATCTTGTGAAGCCTGCACCCAATTGCTCCCAGAATATTCTATTGTTTATGGAAAGGGCCAATCTGTTGACTAGATACTAAATAAAATTTTAAGACACACAGTTAAACAATAAATTTTTAATGACAAGTTCTTAATAGATTATTTTATGTTATACCTCAACATCTTCCCTTACTGTTAAAATTAAGTGAGTACATACACCCTTGTATGTACTATCATCATTTGTAATTGAGGTTCCTGTATTTTTGAAGTTATACAAAACCATAATTGTTTTTGTTTCAGAGGGATGATTTTGATATGCTGTAGTCTGGGTAATATTAAATTAGTGTAAAATAAAAGTTACTTATTAATAAAGCAGTTCATAAATAATTGTATTATTTTAATTATAATTAGTAAAACTATGATATTGCACATCAAACTGTACATATTTACTTAAAGGGTATTTTCAGTCCTCTCTACTTAATTAACTTATTTATATTTAGGTTTTAAAGTTCAAACTTTATACACAGGTATTTCTACAATAATTCTAATATAAAAGTTCTTACTATAGTGTGACCATTAGTGCTGTGCACTCCCTGAGGTATGCGCGGCGAGGTGGGAGGCAAAGAAAAAACTGCATGAGTTCACATGAGATCAAAACATGTCGGACATATCTTACGATATCAGTTTGCATTTCTAAGGCAAGACTTGTGGCGGGACGATGGTCGGAGGCTATCTATCTGTAATATATTATACTTACTTAGTTGATTAAAATGTAACTTAAATATACTCATATTTTATTAAAAATATGCAGGTGATAAATAAGAACTAAACTTATAATTCAAAGGACTTGTTTTATTGAACATTTTTTATATTTACAAACAATTATATATTCTAACGAAAGTTATTCTGACATAGATTCTGTTTCAACTTCATCTTCCATTTCATATCACGAGATAACGCACGACCCATCTTTGAATATTTATCCCGTGTGCATCTGACATAGACCGTCCGGTACAAAAGCTACCTACCGCCGTGAGCGTTGACGGCAGACTGATAGATCGGAGCGGCCGACACATCCCCCCCGTCTCACCGCGCGCATACCTCAGGGAGTGCACAGCTCTAATGGTCACACTATACTACTATAAATCACCATGTATAATCTATTCTGGTTGAGTCTTCCTCTGTAAACACTGGCCAACCATTTCCATTAATCGGATCTCCATCAGTTTACCTTTCTAAACCTGTCCACTTGACATTTCATATTTATTTATTTCAAACCATAGGGACTTGCAGAATACTTAGCCACATCAACTTCATTACATAAAAATGTTAGGGAAACATTTACCTAACTTTCCTACTGCTGGGCAAAGGTCTCCCCCATGTTCCTCCACATCTCACTACCACTTGCCACATCCCACCAGCCATTTTGGAATGCATCGAGGTCGTCGCCAACGCTTCCTCGACCTGCCCCGGCTTCGACGCCCATCTGTAGGCACCCATTGTGTGACGACTGTTGCCCATTTGTCTGTGACCATATGGCTGACGTGACCTGCCCAGTCCCACTTCAGTCTGGCAGTCTTGTCGCCAACATCTGCGATGCCGGTCTTCGCGCGCAGTATGGTATTGCGGATCCTGTCGTTCTCTTTACCCCTAACACACTGCGTTCCATGGCTCTTTGGCAAACCTTGAGTTTAGACTTCAGATTCTGTCAATGACCAGCTTTGGGCACCATAAGCAAGGACAGGCAGAATAAATAAATAAATATTTCTGGACATTTCACACAGCACTATCTAGCCTCAAACTAAGCAGAGCTAAAAAAGAACACACATGTTGATGAGTTTACGCTTAAGTGACAATGAAAGGTCTCCCTTCATAAAATAATAATAAAAATAAAATTAGTTAATTAAAGCGGCTGTAAAGAGGCCTTGTCATTAAATAATCTAAACTTAAAAACTATTTTAGTTGTTGCCACAATTACATTGGCATAATTGTGGCAACAACTAGCCACAGAAGCCGGGATAGATGTAGCTCAAACTTCATTGGTGCTTAGGTTACTGATACCTAGGCATAGAGATCAAGTCATCTGATCTTCTACTCTCCATTACCATAGCTATCCTCAGTATGGCATCTGCCTGCCTCTCCGCCACCTCTGCCAATTTCCTCAAAGCCTCTGCTTGTATGAGTGCTGCATTTGCCGTTTTTGCAGCAACCTCTGCTCGTTGCTCCTCTGCTTTTGCGCGTCGTAAATCTGCATCAGCGCGTTTTTGTTCTATTTCCATTAGCCATTTTGGGTAGATACCTGTAAAGTAAAATTAAGTTTGTATAAACTATGGGAAAAGTTTTTTACATTAAATTTTGGTAACAGGTATTTCAATGTTTAAAGAGTAGAAATTTCTTATTGAAGGAGAACAAGGAAAAAGTTTTGTCTTCAGAAAAAAGCTAAATACTTACCATTTAGAAGAGGTTCATCTGAGCTCTGGTCACCATCTTCCACACACTCTTCATCAGAAGACTGTGCACTCTGATCACTTTCCAGACCTAGAAAAGATGCAAGATGGGACCAACGAGAGAGAACATTCTAATAAGTACATAACTTAGGAATATTACTAAGAACTTCTTGCCTCTCAAATATTTGGGGAGTCATGCAGTTATTGACTAGAAAGCAATGCCTAGTCATAGCTACATACCTAGCAATCTATCACTTCCAATAATTTTATAGCTTCCATTTGTGAGCAAAGCTGTTTCTAAAATAGACTCTTGTTTGATTTCTGTTGGCAGAGGATCCTGAAAAATTAAAAAATTGTGTCAAAAAGCTGCATCCAGCAGTGCAGTTCTTCAGGGTGTGTCTATGTCCAGCTTTTACAGAGCATAATAGTTAATTTAGAAAATATGTATTGTTGAAACATGCAATACTTACACAGGGTGCACTCTCGAATCCGTTATGTCCAGCATGCTTCTTTTCAAATAGAGGCCCCAGGATGGCCAGAGCCTGCTTCTCTAATTTGGTAAATGGTCTGACATCTTTCTTGGAAGATCCTAACTTTTTCCTTTTCCTTTCTAGCAGTTTATTCTTTAATTTATTCTTGAAGTCGCTCCAGTACTGTAAATATAGTAATAATAAAATTCACTTCTTATAATAATTTAAAAAATTATATTTATTTTATGCAATTCAACATACACGGAACAAAAATAGGATATATTTCAACAGGTTTTATTATGAAATATTGTGAGGTCACCTGAGCATTACATTACATGATGCTTTCCGAGAATCCTGAGAATTTTATAGAGGAGTTTGATAGGTATGTAATAGTATTCTAGAAGTATGTATGTTGTATTTATAGATTTTTCAGGCTATTTGAATCAGACTTGCACTTGTTTATGCTCATCACAAACTGATTTACTTTTGCAGAAGTTTTTCTTATATTCATTGAACATTTTTCATACAAATATAACAAATCAATATCTCAACCTTACTCCATCCATCTTGAGTCTTTTTAGCCCCTCTATGGTTGTTCAGGATCTTAGCAAGGTCGGCCCATAGCTGTTTGGACTGGTGCCGGGCCTCCAGGGTCCTGAGGGTGCCTGAGGCGAAGTCTGGGTGCTGTGCCATAAAGTCTATCATCATTTTGAGTTGCTCCAGGGCTACGTGACGGAATTTTTTCTTGTCTTCTGACATGCTCACGGTTGTAGTTGGAAATGTTTACTGTAATTGTAGACATAGACAATCATTTATTCAATACATTAGCACACAATATAAATTTCAGTTACATTTAAAGAGAGAGAAGATACTTAAAATTGACAGTATAAACATAAAACATAAACAAAAATAAGGCAGAACTCGGTAGATACTGTGTGCTACAGCAGTAAATGGGACTCGACTCAGCATTATGCCCGCCGTAATGGTAAGCGCTGATATTCTGTCGAGACCGCTCCATTTAGCCACTTGTAATAGTTTACTGTAGTACAGCGGGCGAGCAGGCGGCCTGAGACGCGAGGGGCTGTTGTGTGTGTATGAAAGTGATCATTTTGTGAAATGTGTAAACATGTACACAAATTTCCAATGGGAGGGATAATTCGAGTTGTTAATAGGCCATTTACGATTTATAGTTACTTACGTTATATTTTCTGATACAACTAATGATTGAGAAGCAAGTAAAACGCAAAGAAAATCTATTACACATTTTATAACAAAACAAATACAAATAGCGTACCTACGTAATCTGTGGTAGCACAGACCACAAGACGTAGTTACGCTGAAACTTCAACTTCAACTATTGGTTGAATGGCCTCTGTGGCTAGTTGTTGCCACAATTATGCCAATGTCAAGTTGCCAGATTAAAAACGGTAAAACGATGGAGTTCCGAGTATTGCAATGGTTGGCCAGTGTTTACAGAGGGAGACTCAACCAGAATTTAGACTACAAGGTGATTTATTTATACCTAAAAAGCAGAGACAACACAATTAAGGACATGCAAAACACAAATAAATATGTATATGTACAAATACAGAACATCTAAACATAGAATTAGTGGGTCAAAATATTTACAGTTTTATTTTATTTACATTAATATATTTACATAGAAGGGCTATGAAAGGGGAGAACACGAGGGATAATATAGTTTTGGAAGAGAAAGGACGAGGGATTTCAGGAGGAAAGACATCATACAGAGATGGCCGTAGCCTAGAGCATGAGAAAAGTAGGTGCTCTACATTACCTTCATCCAAACCACATTCACATAGTGAATGGTCCCTAACTCTTATTTTGGCTAAGAAAACCGGCGTACAGACATGTCCTAAGCGGAGACGACAAATGGTTGACGTAGTCGTTTTGCTGGCTTTGCGATATTTAAAAAACCATGGTTTTGTTGGAATTTCGGGTTGAATTTCACCGAAATGTTTTCCTTTCAAAGACCTGGAATCAAGCCACATACGGGACCAGGAAGTAGTTAGGTGGAAACTAGGGACTGAACAAAGGTCGTTCGAGTATATTTGAAGGTGGTCATGAGCCCCTGTCTGAATGGCCTGCTTTGCACATGAGTCCACTGACTCATTGCCAGGGATACCGGAATGACCAGGGATCCAAGCCAGAACTATGTTAATTCCAAGTTTATGACAGTCAAACAGAGCTTCACGAATTTTAAGAATGACAGGAAATCTGGATTTGGAACGAAAAGGGTTGGAGAGAATGGATTGAAGGGAACTTTTAGAGTCAGAAAAAAGTATTGAGTTTTGGAGATTGTGCGCTTTAATGTACATAATAGCTTCTAAAAGAGCTATTGACTCACCAGTAAAAACAGAAGTAACTGATGGACATTTAAAACTAAGAATAATTTTCCCAGACGGAATCCAGACAGCTGCACCTACAGGGCTAGAGTCATTAAGTTTAGAGGCATCTGTATAAATAGGATGCCAACCACTAAAATTCCTAGCCATCTGTTCATTAAATATTTGGCAAGCATAATGAGAGCCTTTAACAATACCAAAATCTAAGATTATGTTGGGTCTGAATACTAATGCCTCATATGGGGTGGAATACAGTGGGTCAATTTGACTCTGAATGACAGGGTGTGGGAGGCTTTTATATTTTCTGAAGCTACGAATTACACAAGGGATTTTATTTTGATAAAGGTCAATGTGTGGTTCTAAAATTTTAAACAAATCGTTTAATTTTGCCAACAGGGGGTGACTAGAATTTTGGATAATTTTAAAGAAAAAACGATCTGCAAGGTATTGTCTTCGAAGGGAGAGGGGAGGATCGACGCACTCCACCTG